>CM067845.1:693025534-695525534 GCA_034509565.1 Triticum monococcum
ACGCTGAGATGGGACAGTAAAACGGTTCGAATAAAAGCTTGGCCGTGGTTTGATGTCACACTACAGAATATGTCAGCATATTAGATTTGTGTAAAATTATTCTCTCTATGGCAACATGTGGAAACTTATTTTGCAGAGCCGGACACTATCTTTGTGTTCAAAATCTTCTATGAAGTAATTGGAGGAGGAACCTGCCTTGCAATGCCGAAGACAATCTACGCGCCGGACTCGTCGTCATTGAAGCCTGGTTCAGGGGCTACTAAGGGAGTCCTGGATTAGGGGGTGTCCGGATGGCCGGACTATACCTTCAGCCGGACTCCAGGACTATGAAGATACAAGATTGAAGACTTCGTCCCTTGTCCGAAAGGGACTTTCCTTGGCGTGGAAGGCAAGCTTGGCGATACGGATATTCAGATCTCCTACCATTGTAACCAACTCTATGTAACCCTAACCTATCCGGTGTCTATATAAACCAGAGGGTTTTAGTCCGTAGGACAACATACACATCAACAATCATACCATAGGCTAGCTTCTAGGGTTTAGCCTCCTCGATCTCGTGGTAGATCTACTCTTGTACTACCCATATCATCAATATTAATCAAGCAGGACGTAGGGTTTTACCTCCATCGAGAGGGCCCGAACCTGGGTAAAATTTCGTGTCCCTTGCCTCCTGTTACCATCCAGCCTAGACGCACAGTTCGGGACCCCCTACCCGAGATCCGCCGGTTTTTACACTGACAGTCATGCCATATTTTTCCGTGAATTCTGGCATGACTTGTGCTAGAATATGTAGGAAATATCAAGTGGCCTGGATTTTCTAGGAAAACAATTAAATGAAATTTCGGGTTGACTTTAAGAAAAAGACTCAGCAGACCGATAGTCAACCTGTGATGAATAATAATGATCTAATTTAGTTTTTGTAGTACATATATTGAATTGTACAAGTTTAATCTTTGAATTATGAACATAGGAAATGTCGTCATCGGACGACAAATGTCTCCCGGGGGAGTGCAGCTGGTGCAACGGCGACCGAGGTCTGTGCGACAGGCCTCACCTGGACGAAGATGGTGCTTCAGCATTAAGCTTCAGGAGACCTTCTATGTTGAAATGGTATGCAACGACAACACGTTTTTTTCGTAATTAAGCATGATTTCAACTATTTCAACGTGTATTTTTCATCTTTTACAATTCGAGTAGCTTATTCCAGCTTATTTCCATTTACATCTTTCAACGAATTTATATTGTTTATTTCAAAATCATTGACAGCTTATTTCCATTTACATCTTATTTTCATTCTTCAAACAATGTGCGGAAGATGGTAGACAGAACCCACTACACCGATGGCTCAGAATTAACCTATCAGGAGAAAAATCATCTGATCGCATTATGTACTGATCTTGAAAATTACAATATCTATTATAAAACTCCTCCACATTATGGTCAATACGTGCCACTAGTGCATGTGTTGAACCACAGTAACATCCATGGAGATGCCATGGTAAGATTTTTTACTATTACGACATCCGTGCATCTTTTTGCATAAATTCTTCTAAAACTAAACTACATTGCTTCCTGTGAAGTTATTATTATGTTTTTCAACAGAAAATCCTGAAGGGTTGTGTGCCTCATCTAATGTATCAAAATGGTCGCCTTGATATTTTGAACATATGGCCAGGTCATCCTGCGAATCTCACCTGTCCATATCGGATATCTAAAACCAGTGAAGACATGAAAGTCAAAGAATGGAAAAAATGTATGGACAGTCGTAAGGAGGTACTTGGAAGCAACATTGTGTGAAAGGCAAAAATTGGAGACATGATAATCTCCATTCTACATAATGGAGACTCAGGGCCTATCTTGTTTTATGATATTTGACCTAAGAGAAGGTAGTAGGTCCTATGAGAGAGAAGTAGGTCCTAAATACAATGTGTTATTATGTGGTACAATGTGTTAGAGTTGTTGATGATGAGGAGTTGTGATTATGACTAGTGACCAACTTGCTATATGATGTCTCATTGATGAAAATGATGATCATGAGTAGGTGTTATATGACAATGATGTATTATGATTATAAGTTGTTAATGATATGATGATGATATTTATTATATCATTGGGTGAAAGAACCATGGACTAGTTTCACCCAGTGATGTAATAACTCATTTTGATTAAAAAACAAACTCTAAATTGCTGATGTATGAAAACTTGTGTAAACGTGTATGAATACAACATGAAATAAAAATAAATATAATACAAAATAGTAGTAGTAGCGCGGGCTGCGAGAGACGCTACTAGTAGTTATCACTAGCATCTTTTCAGAGAAGCGCGACTACTAAGTGGATATAGCAGTAGCGCGGTTCAGCCCACGACTGCTAAGCTTTAGCTGTAGCGTCGTACTAGTAGCGCCGCCACCCGCGCTACTAGTATGCCTAAAACCCGCGCTACCGCTAGGCTTTTCCCTAGTAGTGAACGCATGTTGTTATGCAGTTTGACCGATATCTTCATAGACCATGTAGGAGCCAATACGAACATCCAGGTTCTTCTATTGGTTATTGACCGGAGATGTGTCTCAGTCATGTCTACATAGTTCTCGAACCCATAGGGTCCGCACGCTTAACGTTCGATGACAATTAATATTATGAGTTATGTGATTTGATGTCCGAAGTTTGTTCGGAGTCCCAGATGAGATCACGGACATGACGAGTAGTCTCAAAATGGTCGAGAGGTAAAGATTGATATATTGGAAGGCTATATTCGGACATCGGAAAGGTTCCGAGTGATTCGGGTATTTTTTGGAGTATCGGAGAGTTACGGAATTCGCCGGGGGAAGTTAATGGGCCATATTGGGCTTTAGTGGAGAGAGGGAAGAAGGGCCACGAGGTGGTGCGCGCCTCCCCCTTCCCAAACCGAATTGGACAAGGGGTTGGGGCGCGGCCCCCCTTTCCTTCTCCCTCTCCCTCCTTTCCTTCTTTCCTACTCCGAAAAGGAAAGGGAATCCTACTAGGACTTGGGAGTCCTAGTTGGACTCCCTACACTTGGCGCGCCTCTAGGAGGGCCGTCCTCTCTCCCTCCCCCCTTTATATACGTGGGCAGGGGGCACCCCAAAGGCACTCCAAGATTTGTCTTAGCCGTGTGTGGTGCCCCCTCCACAGTTACACACCTCGGTCATATCGTCGTAGTGCTTAGGCGAAGCCCTACGTCGGTAACTCCATCATCACCGTCACCACGCCGTCATGCTGGTGGAACTGTTCCTCGTCCTCAACTGGATCAAGAGCTCGAGGGACGTCATCGAGCTGAATGTGTGCTGAACACGGAGGTGTCGTACGTTCGGTACTTGGATCGGTTAGATCGTGAAGACGTTCGACTACATGAACCACGTTACTAAATGCTTCTGCTTTCCTTCTATGAGGGTATGTGGAAACACTCTCCCCTCTCATTGCTATGCATCTCCTAGTTAGATCTTGCATGATCGTAGGATTTTTTTTGAATTACTACGTTCCCCAAAAGTGGCATCCGAGCCAGGTCTATGCGTAGATTTTATATGCACGAGTAGAACACAAAGAGTTGTGGGCGATAATAGTCATACTACTTACCAGCAATGTCTTACTTTGATTGGGCGGTATTGTTGGATGAAGCGGCCCAGACCGACATTACATGACCGCGTTCATGAGACTGGTACTACCGACGTGCTTCGCACACAGGTGGCTAGCGGGTGTCTGTTTCTCCAACTTTAGTTGAATTGAGTTTCACTACGCCCGATCCTTGTTGAAGGTTAAAACAGCACACTTGACGAAAAATCGTTGTGGTTTTGATGCATAGGTAAGAACGGTTCTTGCTAGAAGCCCGTAGCAGCCACGTAAAACTTGCAATAACAAAGTAGAGGACGTCTAACTTGTTTTTGCAGGGCATGTTGTGATGTGATATGGTCAAGACGTGATGAGATATAAATTGTTGTATGAGATGATCATGTTTTGTAACAGTTATCGACAACTGGCAGGAGCCATATGGTTGTCGCTTTATTGTATAAAATGTAATCGCCATGTAATTGCTTTACTTTATCACTAAGCGGTAGCGATAGTCATAGAAGCAATAGTTGGCGAGACGACAACGATGCTACGATGGAGATCAAGGTGTCAAGCCGGGTACAATAGTGATCATGACGGTGCTTTGGAGATGGAGATCAAAGGCACAAGATGATGATGGCCATATCATATCACTTATTTTGATTGCATGTGATGTTTATCTTTTATGCATCTTATTTTGCTTAGTACGGCGGTAGCATTCTAAGATGATCTCTCACTAAATTTCAAGGTATAAGTGTTCTCCCTGAGTATGCACTGTTGCTACAGTTCGCCGTTCTGAGACACCACATGATGATCGGGTGTGATAAGCTCTACGTTCACATACAACGGGTGCAAGCCAGTTTTGTACACGCAGAATACTCAGCTTAAACTTGACGAGCCTAGCATATGCAGATATGGCCCTGAAACACTGAAGATCAAAAGGTCGAACATGAATAATCATATAGTAGATATGATCAACATAGTGATGTTCACCACTGAAAACTACTCCATCTCACGCGATGCTAAAATCGGCGAAGGTAGAAATCAAGAAAGAGCATCAAGTGTTGATGGTTAACAATACCACTAGTTTCAAGAAAAGGGGCAAAGGAAAAGAAACGGAACTTCAAAAAAGAATGGCAACCAATTTGCCACTCTCGTGAAGAAACCCAAAGCTAGACCTAAGCCTGAAACTAATGAAGGAAATATGCCCTAGAGGCAATAATAAAGTTATTATTTATTTCCTTATATCATGGTAAATGTTTATTATTCATGCTAGAATTGTATTAACCGGAAACATGATACATGTGTGAATACATAGACAAACAAAGTGTCACTAGTATGCCTCTACTTGACTAGCTCGTTGATCAAAGATGGTTATGTTTCCTAGCCATAGACATGAGTTGTCATTTGATTAACGTGATCACACCATTAGGAGAATGATGTGATTGACTTGACCCATTCGTTAGATTAGCACTTGATCGTTTAGCATTCTGCTATTGATTTCTTCATGACTTATAAATGTTCCTATAAATATGAGATTATGCAACTCCCGTTTACCGGAGGAACACTTTCTGTGCTACCAAACATCACAACGTAACTGGGTGATTATAAAGGTACTCTAAAGGTGTCTCCAAAGGTACTTGTTGGGTTGGCGTATTTCGAGATTAGGATTTGTCACTCCGATTGTCGGAGAGACATCTCTAGGCCCACTCGGTAATGCACATCACTATAAGCCTTGCAAGCATTGTAACTAATGAGTTAGTTGCGGGATGATGTAATACGAAACGAGTAAAGAGACTTGCCGGTAACGAGATTGAACTAGGTATTGAGATACCGACGATCGAATCTCGGGCAAGTAACATACCGATGACAAAGGGAACTACGTATGTTGTTATGTGGTTTGACTGATAAAGATCTTTGTAGAATATGTAGGAGCCAATATGAGCATCCAGGTTCCGCTATTGTTTATTGACCGGAGATGTGTCTCGGTCATGTCTACATAGTTCTCAAACCCGTATGGTCCGCACGCTTAATGTTCGGTGATAATTTGTATTATGAGATATGTGTTTTGATGTACCGAAGGTAGTTCGGAGTCCCGGATGAGATCGGGGACATGACGAGGAGTCTCGAAATGGTCGAGACGTAAATATCGATATATTGGACGACTATATTCGGACATTGGAAAGGTTCCGAGTGATTCAGGTATTTTTCGGAGTACCGGAGAGTTACGGGAATTCGCCGGGGAGTATATGGGCCTTATTGGGCTTTAGGGGAAAGATAGAGGAGAGGCTGCGTGTCCCCCTATGCTTAGTCTGAATTGGACTAGGGGGAGGGGCGGCGCCCCCTCCTTCCTTCTCTTCTCTTTCCCTTTCCTTCTCTCCTACTCCTACTACTTGGAAGGGCTCTTAGTTCTACTAGGAAAGGGGGAATCCTACTCCCGGTGGGAGTAGGACTCCCCTAGGGTGCGCCATAGAGATGGCCGGCCCTCTCCCTCCACTCTTTTATATACGGGGAGAGGGGTACCCCTTGGAGACACAACAATTGATCATTGATCTCTTAGCCGTGTGCGGTGCCCCCCTCCACCATAATCCACCTCGATCATATCATAGCGGTGCTTAGGCGAAGCCCTGCGTCGGTAGCATCATCATCACCATCACCACGCCGTCGTGCTGACGAAACTCTCCTATGAAGCTTTGCTAGATCGGATCTCGCGGGACATCATCTAGTTGAACATGTGCAGAACTCGGAGGTGCCGTGCGTTCGGTACTTGGATCGGTCGGATCGTGAAGACGTACGACTACATCAACCGCGTTGTGCTAACGCTTTCATATTCGGTCTACGAGGGTACGTGGACACACTCTCCCCTCTCCTTGCTATGCATCTCCATGATCCCATGTGTGCGTAGGGATTTTTTTGAAATTACTATGTTCCCCAACAACTAAGTGCTTCTACTACAAAGGGAATGGTCACTAGAAGCGGAACTACCCCAAATACTTGGTGGATAAGAAGGATGGCAAAGTGAACAAAGGTGTATTTGATATACATGTTATTTTTGTGTACTTTACTAGTGCTCATAGTAACCCCTGGGTATTTGATGCTGGTTTAGTTGCTAAGATTAGCTAGTAACTCGAAACAGGAGTTGCAAAATGAACAGAGACTAGTTAAGGACGAGGTGACAATGTGTGTTGGAAGTGATTGCAAGGTTGATAAGATCACCATTGCACACTCCTCTACCTTCGAGATTAGTGTTGGACCTAAATAAATGTTATTTGGTGTTTGTGTTTGATGTCTACTACACAACCATCTTCTTGTAGACGTTGTTGGGCCTCCAAGTGTAGAGGTTTGTAGGACAGCAGAAAATTTCCCTCAAGTGGACGACCTAAGGTCTACTACACAACCTTCTTCTTGTAGACGTTGTTGGGCCTCCAAGTGCAGAGGTTTGTAAGACAACAACAAATTTCCCTCAACTGGATGACCTAAGGTTTATCAATCCGTGGGAGGCATAGGATGGAGATGGTCTCTCTCAAACAACCCTGCAACCAAATAACAAAGAGTCCCTTATGTCCCCAACACACCCAATACAATGGTAAATTGTATAGGTGCACTAGTTCGACGAAGAGATGGTGATACAAGCGCACTATGGATAGTAGATATAGGTTTTTGTAATCTGAAAATATAAAAATAGCAACGCCACTAATGATAAAAGTGAGCACAAACGGTATTGCAATGCTAGGAAACAAGGCCTAGGGTTCATACTTTAACTAGTGCAAGTTCTCTCAACAATAATAACATAATTGGATCATATAACTATCCCTCAACATGCAACAAAGAGTCACTCCAAAGTCACTAATAGCGGAGAACAAACGAAGAGATTATGGTAGGGTACGAAACCACCTCAAAGTTATTTTTTCTGATCGATCTATTCAAGAGTCCGTAGTAAAATAACACGAAGCTATGCTTTCCGTTCAATCTATCATAGAGTTCGTACTAGAATAACACCTTAAGACACAAATCAACCAAAACCCTCATGTCACCTAGATACTCCAATGTCACCTCAAGTATCCGTGGGTATGATTATATGATATGCATCACACAATCTCAGATTCATCCATTCAACCAACACAAAGGACTTCAAAGAGTGCCCCAAAGTTTCTACCGAAGAGTCAAGACGAAAACATGTGCCAACCCCTATGCATAAGTTCACGAAGTCATGGAACTTGCAAGTTGATCACCAAAACATACATCAAGTGGATCACGTGATATCCCATTGTCACCATAGATAAGCACATGCAAGACATACATCAAGTGTTCTCAAATCCTTAAAGACTCGATCCGATAAGATAACTTCAAAGGGAAAACTCAATCCATCACAAGAGAGTAGAGGGGGAGAAACATCATAAGATCCAACTATAATAGCAAAGCTCGCGATACATCAAGATCGTATCACCTCAAGAACACGAGAGAGAGAGAGAGAGATCAAACACATATCTACTGGTACATACCCTCAGCCCCGAGGGTGGACTACTCCCTCCACGTCATGGAGAGCGCCGAGATGATGAAGATGGCTACCAAAGCGGGATTCCCCCCTCCAGCAAGGGGCCAGAACGGGTCTAGATTGGTTTTCGGTGGCTACAGAGGCTTCTGGCGGCGGAACTCCTGATCTATTCTGCTCCCCGATGTTTTTAGGGTATATATATATATAGGCAAAAGATGTCGGCCAGGGGAGCCACGAGGGGCCCACAAGGGTGGGGGCGCGCCCAGGGGGGTAGGGCGCGCCTCCCTACCTCGTGCCTCCCTCGAAGCTTCCCTGACGTCTACTTGAAGTCTCCTGGATTGCTTCCGTTCCAAAAAGAAGTTCCATAAAGTTTCAGGTCAATTGGACTCCGTTTGATTTTCCTTTTCTGCGATACTCTAAAACAAGGAAAAAACATAATCTGGCACTAGGCTCTAGGTTAATAGGTTAGTGCTAAAAATCATATAAAATAGCATATAAAACATCCAAGGTTGATAATATAATAGCATGGAACAATCAAAAAATATAGATACGTTGGAGACGTATCAAGCATCCCCAAGCTTAATTCCTGCTCGTCCTCGATTAGGTAAATGATAAATATAGAATTTTTGATGTGGAATGCTACCTAACATATTTATCCATTTAGTTCTATTTATCGTGGCAAGAGTATTCAGATCCATAAGATTCAAGACAAAAGTTTAATATTGACATAAAACAATAATACTTCAAGTATACTAATAAAGCAATCATGTCTCCTCAAAATAACATGGCCAAAGAAAGCTATCCCTACAAAATCATATAGTCTGGCTATGCTCTATCTTCATCCCACAAAATATTTAAATCATGCACAACCCCGATGACAAGCCAAGCAATTGTTTCATACTTTTGGTGTTCTCAAACTTTTTCAATGTTCACGCAATACATGAGCGTGAGCCATGGATATAACACTATAGGTGGAATAGAATGGTGGTTGTGGAGAAGACAAAAAGGAGAAGATAGTCTCACATCAACTAGGCGTATCAACAGGCTATGGGGATGCCCATAAATAGATATCAATGTGAGTGAGTAGGGATTGCCATGCAACGGCTGCACTAGAGCTATAAGTATATGAAAGCTCAAAAAGAAACTAAGTGGGTGTGCATCCAACTTGCTTGCTCATGAAGACCTAGGGCATTTTGAGGAAGCCCATCATTGGAATATACAAGCCAAGTTCTATAATGAAAAATTCCCACTAGTATATGAAAGTGACGGAATGAGAGACTCTCTATCATGAATATCATGGTGCTACTTTGAAGCACAAGTGTGGTATAAGGATAGTAACATTTTCCACATCTAACCAGAGGCTAGATGAATTATTTATTACTAAACAGGAACAAAAAGCAAGGGACAAAAATAAAAATTTGGGTTGCCTCCAAACAAGCGCTATCGTTTGACGCCCGAAGCAAGGCACGATGATTTCAGTGATGCTCACATAAAAGATAAGAATTGTAACATAAAGAGAGCATCATGAAGAATATGACTAGCACATTTAAGTCTAACCCACTTCCTATGCATAGGGATTTTGTGAGCAAACAACTTATGGGAACAAGAATCAACTTGCATAGGAAGGTAAAACAAGCATAACTTCCGGATTTTGAGCACATAGAGAGGAAACTTGATATTATTGCAACTCCTAAAAGCATATATTCCTACCTCATAATAATTTTCAGTAGATTTATGAATGAATTCAACAATATAAATATCACATAAAGCATTCTTTTCATGATCTACAAGCATATAAGTTTTATTACTCTCCACATAAGCAAAATTCTTCATAATCAAAATAGTGGGAGTATCATAAGAGACTTGAATACTATAAATTGTTTCCACATTAAAAGAGTAATGTTCAGAAAAAGGGTAATCATAATCATGACAAGTTTTATAAATATAATCATCACTACTTTTATAGCATATGTATCATCACAATAATTATCATAAATAGCAACTTTGTTCTCATCATAATCGATTGAAACCTCTTCCAAGATAGTGGAACCATCACTAAATAAAGTCATGACCTCTCCAAATCCACTTTCATAATTATCATAATAAGATTCAACATCGTCCAAAATAGTGGGATCATTACTTCCTAAAGTTGACACTCTTCCAAACCCACTTTCATCAATATAATCATCATAAGTAGGAGGCATGCTATCATCATTATAAATTTGCATATCAAAACTTGGGAGACTAAAAATATCATCTTCATTAAATGTAGCATCCCCAAGCTTGGGACAAACATTAATTGCAGAAAATATATTCTCAAAAACATCATATTCATCAAACATAGCATCCCCAAGCTTGGGCCTTTTCATATCATAAGCTTAACCACTCTCATCATTAATAGTATGGATAGCACCAATAGTATAGCAATTATCATCATCACAATGAGTAGTAGGAGCAACATCATTTGGGAGGGATACCTTTCTACCTATTCTTCTCCGTCTTTTCTTTTTCTTCTTCACATCATGTGTGGGTTTATCCCTCTTTTTTGAGCTCCTTATTAATGAGATTGGTTGAATAGAAGGCTCCTCCTCATTACTTGATTCATCACAAGAAATAATAGGAGGATATTGGGAAGCATCTTCCCTTTCATTAGTATTCTCTTCATCCTCTATTTGTTTTCTTTTCTTTATATACTTGTTAATATAAGGATTTTCAATGCAATTCATCTCACAATACATATAAATTTCCTCTAGATCAAAATTAGGAACTCTATTAAGGGCAAATTCTGGAATAAACTTAGATATACGTTTCATTTCTTCAAAACCCAAGAGCAAACTAAGTTCATTATGATGTGCAAGGGAAATCAAGTCATCACAATTTTTGGACACGATACGATCATGAAACAATTTGCATTGGGTACCAATATGATCATGTTCATTGCAAAGTTCACAAGTACGGCTAAGAAAGTTTAAATTTTCAGCACAAACATCTAGCCTTTCTTGCAACCATTTAGTTTCCAAATACTTATGCCTCTTGCAGAATCTATCTTCCCTGTTTGGTATGTACTTGCAAACTCTCTGCACTCCACAAAAATCGATATGCTTATAAGAGATATTTTCATCATGACAAGTGCAATCATCATTAGTACTATGGATATTCAAAGAGTTCATACTAATAACATTGCAATCATGCTCATCATTCAAAGATTTAGTGCCAAACATTTTATAGACTTCTTCTTCTAGCACCTGAGCACAATTTTCCTTTCCATCATTCTCACGAAAGATATTAAAAAGATGAAGCGTGTGAGGAAAAATCAATTCCATTTTTTCTATTTTTCTTTTATAAACTAAACTAGTGCTAAAACAAGAAACAAAAAGATTCGATTGCAAGATCTAAAGATATACCTTCAAGCACTCACCTCCCCGGCAACGACGCCAGAAAAGAGCTTGATGTCTACTACACAACCTTCTTCTTGTAGACGTTGTTGGGCCTCCAAGTGCAGAGGTTTGTAAGACAACAACAAATTTCCCTCAACTGGATGACCTAAGGTTTATCAATCCGTGGGAGGCATAGGATGGAGATGGTCTCTCTCAAACAACCCTGCAACCAAATAACAAAGAGTCTCTTGTGTCCCCAACACACCCAATACAATGGTAAATTGTATATGTGCACTAGTTCGGCGAAGAGATGGTGATACAAGTGCAATATGGATAGTAGATATAGGTTTTTGTAATATGAAAATATACAAACAGCAATGTAACTAATGATAAAAGTGAGCACAAATGGTATTGCAATGCTAGGAAACAAGGCCTAGGGTTAATACTTTCACTAGTGCAAGTTCTCTCAACAATAATAACATAATTGGATCATATAACTATCCCTCAACATGCAATAAAGAGTGACTCCAAAGTCACTAATAGCGGAGAACAAATTAAGAGATTATGGTAGGGTACGAAACCACCTCAAAGTTATTCTTTCTGATCAATCTATTCAAGAGTCCGTAGTAAAATAACACGAAGCTATTCTTTCCGTTCAATCTATCATAGAGTTCGTACTAGAATAACACCTTAAGACACAAATCAACCAAAACCCTAATGTCACCTAGATACTCCAATGTCATCTGAAGTATCCGTGCGTATGATTATACGATATGCATCACACAATCTCAGATTCATCTATTCAACCAACACAAAGAACTTCAAAGAGTGCCCCAAAGTTTCTACGGGAGAGTGAAGACGAAAACGCGTGCCAACCCCTATGCATAAGTTCACGAAGTCACGGAACTCGCAAGTTGATCACCAAAAGATACATCAAGTGGATCACGTGATATCCCATTGTCAACACAGATAAGCACATGCAAGACATACATCCAGTGTTCTCAAATCTTTAAAGACTCAATCCAATAAGATAACTTCAACGGGAAAACTCAATCCATGAAAAGAGAGTAGGGGGGGAGAAACATCATAAGATCCAACTAGAATAGCAAAGCTGACGATACATCAAGATCGTATCACCTCAAGAACACGAGAGAGAGAGAGAGATCAAACACATAGCTACTGGTACATACCCTCAGCCCCGAGGGTGGACTACTCCCTCGTCATGGAGAGTGTCGGGATGATGAAGATGGCCACCGGAGAGGGATTCCCCCCTCCAGCAGGGGGCCGAAACGGGTCTAGATTGGTTTTCGGTGGCTACGGAGGCTTCTATATAATCATCATAAGTAGGAGGCATGCTATCATCATTATAAATTTGCATATCAAAACTTGGGAGACTAAAAATATCCTCTTCATTAAATGTAGCATCCCCAAGCTTGGGACAAACATTAATTGCAGCAAATATATTCTCAAAAACATCATATTCATCAAACATAGCATCCCCAAGCTTGGGCCTTTTCATATCATAAGCTTAATCACTCTCATCATTAATAGTATGGATAACACCAATGGTATAGCAATTATCATCATCACAATGAGTAGTAGGAGCAACATCATTTGGGAGGGATACCTTTCTACCTTTTCTTCTTCGTCTTTTCTTTTTCTTCTTCACATCATGTGTGGGTTTATCCCTCTTTTTTGAGCTCCTTATTAATGAGATTGGTTGAATAGAAGGCTCCTCCTCATTACTTGATTCATCACAAGAAATAATAGGAGGATATTGGGAAGCTTCTTCCCTTTCATTAGTATTCTCTTCATCCTCTATTTGTTTTCTTTTCTTTATATACTTGTTAATATAAGGATTTTCAATGCAATTCATCTCACAATACATATAAATTTCCTCTACATCAAAATTAGGAACTCTATTAAGGGCAAATTCTGGAATAAACTTAGATATACGTTTCATTTCTTCAAGACCCAAGAGCAAACTAAGTTCATTATGATGTGCAAGGGAAATCAAGTCATCACAATTTTTGGACACGATACGATCATGAAACAATTTGCATTGGGTACCAAAATGATCACGTTCATTGCAAAGTTCACAAGTACGGCTAAGAAAGTTTAAATTTTCAGCACAAACATCTAGCATTTCTTGCAACCATTTAGTTTCCAAATACTTATGCCTCTTGCAGAATCTATCTTCCCTGTTTGGTATGTACTTGCAAACTCTCTGCACTCCACAAAAATCGATATGCTTATAAGAGATATTTTCATCATGACAAGTGCAATCATCATTAGTACTATGGATATTCAAAGAGTTCATACTAATAACATTGCAATCATGCTCATCATTCAAAGATTTAGTGCCAAACATTTTATAGACTTCTTCTTCTAGCACCTGAGCACAATTTTCCTTTCCATCATTCTCATGAAAGATATTAAAAAGATGAAGCGTGTGAGGAAAAATCAATTCCATTTTTTCTAGTTTTCTTTTATAAACAAAACTAGTGCTAAAACAAGAAACAAAAAGATTCGATTGCAAGATCTAAAGATATACCTTCAAGCACTCACCTCCCCGGCAACGACGCCAGAAAAGAGCTTGATGTCTACTACACAACCTTCTTCTTGTAGACGTTGTTGGGCCTCCAAGTGCAGAGGTTTGTAAGACAACAACAAATTTCCCTCAACTAGATGACCTAAGGTTTATCAATCCGTGGGAGGCATAGGATGGAGATGGTCTCTCTCAAACAACCCTGCAACCAAATAACAAAGAGTCTCTTGTGTCCCCAACACACCCAATACAATGGTAAATTGTATATGTGCACTAGTTCGGCGAAGAGATGGTGATACAAGTGCAATATGGATAGTAGATATAGGTTTTTGTAATATGAAAATATACAAACAGCAATGTAACTAATGATAAAAGTGAGCACAAATGGTATTGCAATGCTAGGAAACAAGGCCTAGGGTTAATACTTTCACTAGTGCAAGTTCTCTCAACAATAATAACATAATTGGATCATATAACTATCCCTCAACATGCAATAAAGAGTGACTCCAAAGTCACTAATAGCGGAGAACAAATGAAGAGATTATGGTAGGGTACGAAACCACCTCAAAGTTATTCTTTCTGATCAATCTATTCAAGAGTCCGTAGTAAAATAACACGAAGCTATGCTTTCCGTTCAATCTATCATAGAGTTCGTACTAGAATAACACCTTAAGACACAAATCAACCAAAACCCTAATGTCACCTAGATACTCCAATGTCATCTAAAGTATCCGTGCGTATGATTATACGATATGCATCACACAATCTCAGATTCATCTATGCAACCAACACAAAGAACTTCAAAGAGTGCCCCAAAGTTTCTACGGGAGAGTGAACACGAAAACGCGTGCCAACCCCTATGCATAAGTTCACGAAGTCATGGAACTGTCAAGTTGATCACCAAAAGATACATCAAGTGGATCACGTGATATCCCATTGTCAACACAGATAAGCACATGCAAGACATACATCCAGTGTTCTCAAATCTTTAAAGACTCAATCCAATAAGATAACTTCAATGGGAAAACTCAATCCATGACAAGAGAGTAGAGTGGGAGAAACATCATAAGATCCAACTAGAATAGCAAAGCTGACGATACATCAAGATCGTATCACCTCAAGAACACGAGAGAGAGAGAGAGAGATCAAACACATAGCTACTGGTACATACCCTCAGCCCCGAGGGTGGACTACTCCCTCGTCATGGAGAGTGTCGGGATGATGAAGATGGCCACCAGAGAGGGATTCCCCCCTCCAGCAGGGGGCCGGAACGGGTCTAGATTGGTTTTCGGTGGCTACGGAGGCTTCTGGTGGTGGAACTCCCGATCTATTCTGCTCCCCGATGTTTTTAGGTTATATGGATATATATAGGCAAAAGAAGTCGGCCAGGGGAGCCACGAGGGGCCCACGAGGGTGGGGGCGCGCCTCCTTGCCTTGTGCCTCCCTCGAAGCTTCCCTAACGTCTACTCTAAGTCTCCTGGATTGCTTCCGTTCCAAAAATAAGTTCCGTGAAGTTTCAGGTCAATTCGACTCCGTTTGATTTTCCTTTTCTGCGATACTCTAAAACAAGGAAAAAACAGAAACTGGCACTAGCCTCTAGGTTAATAGGTTAGTCCCGAAAATCATATAAAATAGCATATAAAACATCCAAGGTTGATAATATAATAGGATGGAACAATCAAAAATTATAGATACGTCGGAGACGTATCAGTGTTGAGCATGAATATGATTGGATCATGTTTATTGCGATACGGTTATTCATTTAAGTCACAAAATAATTGTTGTTCTGTTTACATGAATAAAACCTTATACGGTCATACACCCAATGTAAATGGTTTAGTGAATCTCGATCGTAGTGACACACATATTCATAATATTGATGCCAAAAGATGCAAAGGTGATAATGATAGTGCAACATATTTGTGGCACTACCATTTCGATCATATTGGTGTAAAGCGCATGAAGAAACTCCACGTAGATGGGATTTTTGGAATCACTTGATTATGAATCATTTGATACTTGCGAACCATGCCTCATGGGCAAGATGACTGAAACTCCTTTCTCCAGAACGATGGGGCGAACCACTGACTTATTGGAAATAATACATACCAATGTATGCGGTCCAATGAGTGTTGAGGTTCGTGGCGAGTATCGTTATTTTCTGACATTCATAGATGATTTGAGAATATATGGGTATATCTACTTAATGAAACACAAGTTTGTGTTTGAAACATTTTAAAAGTTCAAAGAATTTCACAGTGAAATGGAGAATCATCGTAACAAGAAAAATAAAGTTTCCGCGATCTGATCGCGGAGGCAAATATTTGATTTACGAGTTTGGCCTTCATTTAAAAGAATATGGAATAGTTTCACAACTCACACCACCTAGAACACCATAGGGTAATGGTGTGTTCGAACATCATAACCGTACTATATTGGATATGGTGCGATCTATGATGTCTCTTGCCGATTTACCACTATCGTTTTGGGGTTATGCGTTAGAGACAGCTGCATTCACGTTAAATAGGGCACCGTCTAAATCTGTTGAGATGACAACGTATGAACAGTGGATTGGCAAGAAACCTAAGCTGTCATTTCTTAAAGTTTGTGGCTGCGATGCTTATGTGAAAAAGCTTCAACCTGATAAGCTCGAACCCAAATTGGGGAAATGCGTCTTCATGGGATACCCAAAAGAAACTATTGGGTACACCTTCTATCACAGATCCGAAGGCAAGATATTCGTTGCTAAGAATGGATCCTTTCTAGAGAAGGAATTTCTCTCGAAAGAAGTGAGTGGGAGGAAAGTAGAACTTGATGAGGTAGTTGTACCTTCTCCCAAATTGGAAAATGGTTCATCACAAAAATCAGTTCCAATGATGCCTGCACCAATTAGTGAGGAAGTTAATGATGATGATCGTGAAACTTTAGATCAAGTTACTACCGAACCTCGTAGGTCAAACAGAGTATGTTACGCACCTGAGTGGTACGGTAATCCTGTTCTGGAAGTAATGTTATGACAAATCTACGAACTATGAGGAAGCGATGATGAGCCCAGATTCCGCGAAATGGCTTGAGGCCATGAAATCTGAGATGGGATCCATGTATAAGAACAAAGTGTGGACTTTGGTGGACTTGGCCGATGATCGGCGAACCCTAGAGAGTAAATGGATCTTCAAGAGGAAGATGGGTTCTTATGGTAGTGTTACTATCTACAAAGCTCAAATTGTCAAAAAAGGTTCCCGACAAGTTCAAGGTGTTGACTACGATGAGATTTTCTCACTTGTATCGATGCTTAAGTTTGTCCGAATCATTTTAGCAATTCCCGCATTTTATGAAATCCGGCAAATGGATGTCAAAACTGCATTCCTTAATGGATTTATTAAAGAAGAGTTGTATATGATGCAACCAGAAGGTTTTGTCGATCCTAAATGTGCTAACAAAGTGTGCAAGCTCCAGTGATCCATCTATGGACTGGTGCAAGCATCTCAGAGTTGGAATATATGCTTTGATGAGTTGATCAAAGCATATACTTTTATACAGAATTTTGGAGAAGCCTGTATTTACAAGAAAGTGAGTGGGAGCACTACAGCCTTTCTGATAAGTATATGTGAATGACATATTGTTGATTGAAAATGATGTAGAATTTTTTGGAAAGCATAAAGGAGTGTTTGAAAGGAGTTTTTCACAGAAAGTCCTCGGTGAAGCTGCTTATATATTGAGCATCAAGATCTATAGAGATAGATCAATACACTTGATAAGATTTCTCAATGAGTTTTTCACCATGAGATTGGAAAGAGGGTACAATAGTGATCCAGGAGTGGATCACTGGATAGCGGTCAAAATTATTCGTAGTGGAATAAGGACATGTTTCTTGGTTATGGAGGTAAAATGATTCATCGTAAAGGGTTACTTCCATGCTAGCTTTGACACTGATCCGGATGACTCTAAGTCTCATTATGGATACATATTGAAAGTGGGCACAATTAGCTAGAGTAGCTCCGTGCAGAGCATTGTAGACATAGAAAATTGGCAAAATACATACGGCCCTGATTGTGGCAGACCCGTTGACTAAACTTCTCTCACAAGAAAACATTATCACACCTTAGTGCTCTTTGGGTGTTAATCACATAGCAACGTGAACTAGATTATTGACTCTAGTAAATCCTTTGGGTGTTAGTCACATGGAGATCTGAACTAATCACATAAAGATGTGAACTATTGGTGTTAAATCACATGATGATGTGAACTAGATTATTGACTCTAGTGCAAGTGGGAGACTGAAGGAAATATGCCCTAGGGGCAATAATAAAGTTGTTATTTATATTTCCTTATATCATGATAAATGTTTATTATTCATGCTAGAATTGTATTAATCGGAAACTTAGTACATGTGTGAATACATAGACAAAACAGAGTGTCCCTAGTATGCCTCTACTAGACTAGCTTGTTAATCAAACATGGTTAAGTTTCCTGACCATAGACATGTGTTGTCATTTGATGAACGGGATCACATCATTATAGAATGATGTGATGGACAAGACCCATCCATTAGCTTAGCATAATGATCATTTAGTTTTATTGCTATTGCTTTCTTCATGACTTATACATGTTCCTCTGACTATGAGATTGTGCAACTCCCGAATACCGGAGGAACATCGTGTGTGCTATCAAACATCACAATGTAACTGGGTGATTATAAAGATACTCTACAGGCGTCTCCGATGGTGTTTGTTGAGTTGGCATAGATCAAGATTAGGGTTTGTCACTTCGTGTATCAGAGAGGTATCTCTGGGCCCTCTCGGCAATGCACATCACTATAAGCCTTGCAAGCAATGTGAATAATGAGTTAGTTACGGGATGATGCATTACGGAATGAGTAAAGAGACTTGCCGTTAACGAGATTGAACTAGGTAGGATGATACCGACGATCGAATCTCGGGCAAGTAACATAACGATCACAAAGGGAATAACCACTACTAGGGAAAATCTTATACACAGAACTTTAGCAGTGGCGCTTGTGAAAAAAGCATGCTAGTGCTAACTAGCAGCAACGCGTTGGCTAAAACCGTGCTACAGATACAAATGTAGCAGTAGCACGTCTAACGATAAAAGCGCTACTACTAAAATTCCCACAACTAAGCCGATATTCTACACATAGTAGGAGCGATCTTATAGAAACACCGCTACTGCTACTTGTTTTGTAGCAGCGCGTTTACTTAGAAAGGCGCTACTGCTAACGAAAATTAAATTAAATGGAAAGCAAATAAAAATGAGAAAGGAATAGCAGTAGCGCGTGTTCAGAAATGCGCTATAGCTAACATAGCAGTTGCACACTTCCTGGAACGCGCTACTACTACTTTTGACTTAACCATGCGCTTCGTTCTTCCCCACGGACACTTCCCCCAAATCCCAACTCCTCCGCTGTCGCCGCCCTGCATCGCCTTCGGCCACCGCGCGCCCTCCCGTTTCTCTCCACACACCCTCAACGCTGCCCCGACCCCGACGTCGACGCTACCTCCGCCCCCGACCTCGACGTCGCCCGAGCGCCGATCCCGACCTCGACGCCGCCTGCCCCTCCCTCGCCGCAAGCACCCGAGGTCAGCACGCATCCTCCTCCCCTCCCCTACCTCTGCCTAGCTAAATTTCCTAGGGTTCTTCAAATTTTAGATTGCATCAAATTAGTTAGGGTTCATCAAATTAGATGGTAATTAGGGCAGTAGTACCTAGGTACTAATTAGTTAGTAAGAACTAGGGCAGTAGTGTTTAATAGAATTAGTAAGAAATTTAATAGAACTAGTTGTACTAGTTTTTTAGAAAGAACTAGTTGAATTAATAGAATGAGTGTATTTTTAGTAAGAAAATTAATATAACTAGTTGAACTAGTTTATTTTTAGTAAGAACTAGTTTATTTTTATTTATAGTAAGTTTATTTTTAGTAAGAACTAGTTGAATTAATACAACTAGTTGAACATGTCACATTTGTTTTTATTTTTTTAGTTAAAGCAATTATTCCCGCATCGACATAGACGATTCCTATCCCGCATCCTCGTCATTGACTCGGCAGAGGACACCTGCTTGACCAGATGGCCCATGTCCAGGACTGGGCTCCGCCGGGCTGGTACTGGGAGGCGCTACCTACCGGGGGCGCATCTTGGTGAGGAGCCAGCCCGTCGTTGACCCGAACCTTCTTTGGTGGCGGTCGCGTGGGCCAGTAACGGTGCAGAGGCTTGAGGACCCAACGGAGGTGGTACGTCACCGTGTCAGCGAGGAGGACGCAGACGTCCATTGCTACTTGTTTGCGTTGGAGCACAGGTTCTCCAATACCTCGCAGGTTCTCAAGGGTTCTTACTGGAGCTATGATCCTGTGATGGTTCCCTCTCTTTGGGTGTCCACCGCCAGCGTCGATACCCGTCGTGCGCTAGGGTTTTAGTTGTATTAGTGATGTTATTTGTATGATACTATTCGGGATGTATTAGTGATAATATTCAACGATGTACAGACACAAGAGATGATTTACTTTTGCTTATTGAATGCATGCTAATTTGATTACTTATTTTTTTATGATTTTTTTTGCTTATTGAATGCTCAAATTGGAGAAGTACTCCTATTTTGAATGCTCAAATTGGACCCCACTATGCAAGGCGTATGCATTTGATTAGTTGATAGCTTATAGGGTTTTTGTTTTTGCAGAAATCTAGGAGCCCCTCCCTCATCCCCGCCGTCGTCCCCGTCACCGACCCCCTCCGACCTCGAGGTGAGACCAGCCAAATCTCCATGTCAATATGAGTCCTATAAGATATTTTGAAATGTTGGCTCATATTTTCAACCATTGAAATGTAATGACCATCAAGTCTGAATGCTCATATGATGTGGATAAAAACATGTATCTCTTGTGTTGCTCAAATAGGATATGTGCTTGCCCCAAGTGGTCGGTCATGTTTGCAGGTTAGACCTCCGAGTGGCCTATGTTTGCAGGAGTGTTGATTAATTTCCGTTCCGGCAAATTTCAGGCAATCGATATGTCCTTTTTTAGCAAAGGTCATGCCGTATTTTTCTGTGAATTCTGGCATGACTTGTGCTAGAATATGTAGGAACTATCGAGTGGCCTGGATTTTCTAGGAAAATAATTAAATGACATTTTGGGTTGACTTTAAGAAAAAGACTCGGCAGACCGATAGTCAACCCGTGATGAATAATAATGATCTAATTGAGCTTTTGTAGTACATATATTGAATTGTACAAGTTTAATCTTTGAATTATGAACATAGGAAATGTCGTCATCGGACGACGAATGTCTCCCGGGGGAGTGCAGCTGGTGCAACGACGACCGAGGTCTGTGCGACAGGCCTCACCTGGACGAAGATGGTGCTTCAGCATTAAGCTCCAGGAGACCTTCGATGTTGAAACGGTACGCAACAATGACAAGTTTTTTTCGTAATTAAGCATGATTTCAACTATTTCAACGTTTATTTTTCATCTTTTACAATTCGAGTAGCTTATTCCATGCCATGCAAGACGCTATGTCTTGGAGAGGATGTGTTTTGAAGACCATGAAAGTTTCGAAACAAAGAAAATTCACCTAAGGACCCATCATGATATGGATTTTGAAGTAAACATGTACAATTCTCAGAGCGTAACCCATTTTGGTTGCACTAATTGGGAAGCACTTTGCAAGATGTATGGTTTTTATGAGGGTATGCTTGTCACCATGGATCTTGGTGATCGTGACATCGACAAGACAATATGGACATTTGGGTCCTGTTTGACACGCTTCCAATCTACCGCTATATGTGTTTCTCAAACATAGTTATTAACTAATTTATATTGTTTATTTCAAAATCATTGACAGCTTATTTCCATTTACATCTTATTTTCATTCTTCAAACAATGTGCGGAAGATGGTAGACAGAACCCACTACACTGATGGCTCAGAATTAACCTATCAGGAGAAAAATCATCTGATCGCATTTTGTACTGATCTTGAAAATTACAATATCTATTATAAAACTCCTCCACATTATGGTCAATACGTGCCACTAGTGCATGTGTTGAACCACAGTAACACCCATGGAGATGCCATGGTAAGATTTTTTACTATTACGACATCCGTGCATCTTTTTGCATAAATTCTTCTAAAACTGAACTACATTGCTAAGTGCGAAGTTATTATTATTATTTTCAACAGAAAATCCTGAAGGATTGTGTGCCTCATCTGATGTATCATAATGGCCGCCTTGATGTTTTGAACATATGGCCAGGTCATCCTACGAATCTCACCTGTCCATATCGGATATCTAAAACTAGTGAAGACATGAAAATCAAAGAATGGAAAAAATGTATGGACAGTCGTAAGGAGGTACTTGGAAGCAACATTGTGTGAAAGGCAAAAATTGGAGACATGATAATCTCCATTCTACATAATGGAGACTCAGGGCCTATCTTGTTTTACGATATTTAACCTAAGAGAAGGTAGTAGGTCCTATGAGAGAGAAGTAGGTCCTAAATACAATGTGTTATTATGTGGTACAATGTGTTAGAGTTGATGATGATGAGGAGTTGTGATTATGACTAGTAACCAACTTGTTATATGATGTCTCATTGATGAAAATGATGATCATGAGTAGGTGTTATATGACAATGATGTATTATGATTATAAGTTGTTAATGATATGATGATGATATTTATTATATCATTGGGTGAAAGAACCGTGGACTAGTTTCACCCAGTGATGTAATAACTCATTTTGATGTAAAAACAAACTCTAAATTTCTGATGTATGAAAACTTGTGTAAAGGTGTATGAATACAACATGAAATAAAAATAAAAATAATACAAAATAGTAGTAGTAGCGCGGGCTGCGAGAGACGCTACGAGTAGTTATCAGTAGCATCTTTTCAGAGAAGCGCGACTACTAAGTGGATATAGAAGTAGCGCGGTTCAGCCCACGACTGCTAAGCTTTAGCTGTAGCGTCGTGCTAGTAGCACCGCCACCCGCGCTACTAGTATGCCTAAAACCCGCGCTACCGCTAGGCTTTTCCCTAGTAGTGAACGCATGTTGTTATGCAGTTTGACCGATAAAGATCTTCATAGACTATGTAGGAGCCAATATGAACATCCAGGTTCCGCTATTTGTTATTGACCAGGGATGTGTCTCGGTCATGTCTACATAGTTCTCGAACCCATAGGGTCCGCACGCTTAACATTCGATGACAATTAATATTATGAGTTATATGATTTGATGTTCGAAGTTTGTTCCGAGTCCCAGATGAGATCACGGACATGACGAGGAGTCTCAAAATGGCCGAGAGGTGAAGATTGATATATTGGAAGGCTATATTCGGACATCAGAAAGGTTCCGAGTGATTCGAGTATTTTTTGGAGTATCGGAGAGTTACGGGAATTCGCCAGGTGAAGTTAATGGGCCATATTGGGCTTTAGTGGAGAGAGGGAAGAAGGGCCACGAGGTGGCGCGCGACTCCCCCCTTCCCAAACCGAATTGGACAAGGGGTGGGGGCGCGGCCCCCCTTTCCTTCTCCCTCTCCCTCCTTTCCTTCTTTCCTACTCCGAAAAGGAAAGGGAATCCTACTAGGACTTGGGAGTCCTAGTTGGACTCCCTACACTTGGCGTGCCCCTTGGAGGGCCCTCCTCTCTCCCTCCCCCCTTTATATACGTGGGCCGGGGCACCCCAAAGGCACTCCAAGATTTGTCTTAGCCGTGTGTGGTGCCCCCCTCCACAGTTACACATCTCGGTCATATCGTCGTAGTGCTTAGGCGAAGCCCTGCGCCGGTAACTTCATCATCACCGTCGCCACACCGTCATGCTGGCGGAACTCTTCCTCGTCCTCAATTGGATCAAGAGCTCGAGGGACGTCATCGAGCTGAACGTGTGCTGAACATGGAGGTGTCATACATTCGGTACTTGGATCGGTTAGTTCATGAAGACGTCCAACTACATGAACCGCGTTACTAAATGCTTCCGCTTTCGGTCTACGAGGGTACGTGGACACACTCTCCCCTCTCATTTCTATGCATCTCCTAGATAGATCTTGCATGATCGTAGGATTTTTTTTGAATTACTACATTCCCCGAAAGTGGCATCCGAGCCAGGTCTATGTGTAGATGTTACATGCACGAGTAGAACACAAAGAGTTGTGGGCGATAATAGTCATACTCCTTACCAGCAATGTCTTACTTTGATTCGGCGGTATTGTTGGATGAAGCGGCTGATACGTCTCCAACGTATCTATAATTTTTGATTGCTCCATGCTATGTTATCTATTGTTTTGGGCAATATTGGGATTTATTATCCACTTTTATATTACTTTTGGGACTAACCTATTAACCGGAGGCCCAGCCCAGATTTGCTGTTTTATGCGTATTTCAATGTTTTGAAGAAAAGGAATATCAGACGGAGTCCTAACGGAATGAAATCAACTGGAGAAGTTATCTTTGGAAGGAAACACACCGGATGGACTTGGACCCCACGTCAGAAAATACGGGAGCTGCCCATGAGGGTGGGGGGCGCGCCCACCCCCCTAGGGCGCGCCCCCTGCCCCGTGGGGCCCCCGTTGCTCCCCTGACGTGCTTCTTCTGCCTATATAACTCCATATACCCTAAAACTTTCAGAACAGAAAATAGATCGGGAGTTCCGCCGCCAGAAGCCTCCGTAGCCACCAAAAGTCAATCGAAACCCTGTTCCGGTACCCTACCGGAGGGGCAATCCCTCTACGGTGGCCATCTTCATCATCCCGGAGCTCTCCATGACGAGGAGGGAGTAGTTCTCCCTCGGGGCTGAGGGTATGTACAAGTAGCTATGTGTTTGATCTCTCTCTCTCTCTCTCTCTCTCTCTCTCTCTCGTGTTCTTGAGATGATACGATCTTGATGTATTGCGAGCTTTGCTATTATATTTGGATCATATGATGTTTCTTCCCCCCTCTTCTCTCTTGTAATGAATCGAGTTTCCCCTTTGAAGTAATCTTATCGGATTGAGTCTTTAAAGACTTGAGAACACTTGATTTATGTCTTGCCATGGATATCTGTGGTGACAATGGGATACCACGTGCCACTTGATGTATGTTAAGCTGACCAATTTGCGGGTTTCGTGACATTGGGAACCTATGCATAGGGGTTGCCACACGTTTTCGTCGTGATTCTCCGGTAGAAACTTTGGGGCAGTCTTTGAGGTTCTATGTGTTGGTTGAATAGATGAATCTGAGATTGTGTGATGCATATCGTATAATCATACCCACAGATACTTGAGGTGACATTGGAGTATCTAGGTGACATTAGGGTTTTGATTGATTTGTGTCTTAAGGTGTTATTCTAGTACGAACTCTAGGGCTGTTTCTGACACTTATAGGAATAGCCCACCGGATTGATTGGAAAGAATAACTTTGAGGTGGTTTCGTACCCTACCATAATCTCTTCGTTCGTTCTCCGCTATTAGTAACTTTGTAGTGACTCTTTGTTGCATGTTAAGGGATAGTTTTATGATCCAATTATGTTAGTGTTGTTGAGGGAACTTACACTGGCGAAAGTATGAACCCTAGGCCTTGTTTCCTATCATTGCAATACCGTTTACGCTCACTTTTATCACTTGCTACCTTGCTGTTTTTATTATTTAAGATTACAAAAACTATTATCTACTATCCATATACCACTTGTATCACCATCTCTTCGCCGAACTAGTGCACCTATACAATTTACCATTGTATTGGGTGTGTTGGGGACACAAGAGACTCTTTGTTATTTGGTTGCAGGGTTGTTTGAGAGAGACCATTTTCATACTACGCCTCCCACGGAATGATAAACCTTAGGTCATCCACTTGAGGGAAATTTGTTGCTGTCCTACAAACCTCTACAGTTGGAGGCCCAACAACGTCTACAAGAAGTTGTTGTGTAGTAGACATCAAACACAAACACCAAATAACATTTATTTAGGTCCAACACTAATCCCGAAGGTAGAGGAGTGTGCGATGGTGATCTTATCAACAATGCAATCACTTCCAGCACACATTGTCACCTCGTCCTTAACTAGTCTCTGTTCATTTTGCAACTCCTTAGGTCATCCACTTGAGGGAAATTTGCTACTGTCCTACAAACCTCTGCACTTGGAGGCCCAACAACGTCTACAAGAAGAAGGTTGTGTAGTAGACATCAGCGGCCCGAACCGACATTACATGACGACGTTCATGAGACTGGTTCTACCGACGTGCTTCTCACAAAGGTGGCTAGCGGGTGTCTGTTTCTCCAACTTTAGTTGAATCGAGTTTCACTACGCCCGGCCCTTGTTGAAGGTTAAAACAGCACACTTGACGAAAAATCGTTGTGGTTTTGATGCATAGGTAAGAACGGTTCTTGCTAGAAGCCCGTAGCAGCCATGTAAAACTCTACGTCGACATATAACGGGTGCAAGCCAATTTTGCACACGCAGAATACTCGGGTTAAACTTAACGAGCCTAGCATATGCAGATATGGCCTCGAAACACTAAAGACCGAAAGGTCTAACATGAATAATCATATAGTAGATATGATCAACATAGTGATGTTCACCATTGAAAACTACTCCATCTCACGTGATGATCGGACATGGTTTAGTTGATATGGATCACGTGATCATTTAGATGACTAGAGGGATCTCTATCTACGAGGGAGTTCTTAAGTAATATGATTAATTGAACTTTAATTTATCATGAACTTAGTCCTGATAATATTTGCATATCCATGTTGAAGATCAATAGCTTGCGATGTAGCTCCCCGTTTATTTTTTGATATGTTCCTACAGAAATATAATTTGAAAGATGATAGTAGCAATGATGCAGACTGGGTCCGTGATCTGAGGAGTATCCTCATTGCTGCACAGAAGAATTATGTCCTTGATGCACCGCTAGGTGACACTAGTAGAAAACGGAGCTTTAGCGCCGGTTCATAAGGGCCTTTAGTGCCGGTTCCATAACCGGCACTAGGGGTGGGCACTAAAGGCCCCCCCTTTAGTACCGGTTCGGCACGAACCGGCGCTAAAGTGCCACCACGTGGTGTGAGCTCGCGCCCTGGTATGGGGGACCTTTAGTACCAGTTGGTGTTACCAACCGGTACTAAAGGTTTTTTGTTTTTGAATTTTTTTTGAAAATTATGGAAAAAATTTTGATTTTTTTTTCGATTTTTATTTTTTCTGAATTATTTGATGATTTAGCCTCTAATCACGTCTCTTAACTGCTCAAGTGTGGATCACTCATTCCAAATCGCCTGACTTCCCGGCCGGTCACCCATCCTCTCACTCCCCCAGCCTGAGCACGCTTAACTTCGGAGTTCTATCCCCCCTACATTCCAAGTCTGCACTTGTTGTTTTCCTGACAAATGTAAGCTGTCAATCCTATTAACCCTCAGTAGTTTAGCTTGAGCATGAAGTCACACGTTTCACCGTTTGAGTTTGAAACTATTATTCTAAAAAACAGTAATTATGTATTAACACTAATATTTCTTGAATAAGTAGTTTGACCATAGTTTGACCACAGTTTGACCAGATTTGGCCAAAATTCAAAAAAACTGAGATACATATTTAGTAACACTAATAGTATTGCGTAATTATTTAGTAACACTCTATATTTCTTGAATCAGTTGTTTGACCGGTTTGACAAGATTTAACCAAAATTCAAAAAAAACATAAATTAGAGCATATCTTTTTTTCCTTTTACAATTTTGTCATTTCAAAAATTTTCCTAAACCCTAAACCCGGGACTTAAAACGTCGGAAACTCTATGCTAAACAGGAAAAACTAAGGGTTTAAACCATAAAACCTAACCCTAAACTCTGAAATCTAAACCCTAGCACTAAACGCTAACAACGTCTAAAAAACGTCTAAAACGCCCAAAAACTCTATTTTCCCTTTGGAATTTTATGATTTTAAAAAATTGTCAAAACGGAAAACTGGTTATCTCAGCGGATCAATCTTTTTGTTCTGCAAATTTTGATATATTATATGTATTTTTCTGAATTACGATGATTTAGTTATGATTTTTTCAAGTTTGAAAATTGCCCTATAGTCCCGGTTTGTGTCTGCAACCGGGACTATAGCTTAGACCCCTTTAGTGCCGGTTCGTCGCATGAACTGGTACTAAAGTTTGGCCCTTTAGTAGCGGTTTGTGCCACAAACCGGGACTAAAGAGGCTCGTGGGGTCCCGGCCTGACGCCAGCTTGCCACCACCCCTTTAGTACCGGTTCGTGGCACGAACTGGTACTAAAGGTTCAACACGAACCGGCATTAATGCAAATCCGTTCGAACCGGCACTAATGGTACCATTAGTATCGGGCCAAAATCAAACCGGCACTAATGTGCTTCACGTTTGACCCTTTTTCTACTAGTGTGACAGACCTATTGCAGGAGCAGATGCATACGTTATGAACGTTTGGCAAGCTCGGTATGATGACTACTTGATAGTTTAGTGCACCATGCTTTACGGCTTAGAACCGGGACATCAAAAATGTTTTGAACACCATGGAGCATATAAAATCTTCCAAGAGCTGAAATTGGTATTTCAGACTCATGCCCGAGTCGAGAGGTATGAGACCACTGGCAAGTATTTTGCCTACAAGATGGAGGAGAATAGCTCAACTAGTGAGCATGTGCTCAGAATGTCTGAGTACTACTATCGCTTGAATCAAGTGGCAGTTAATCTTTCAGATAAGATAGTGATTGATAGAGCTCTCTAGTCACTATCACCAAGCTACTAGAACTTCGTGATGAACTATAATATGCAAGGGATGACGAAAACGATTCCGAGCTCTTCGCGATGCTAAAATTGGCGAAGGTAGAAATCAAGAAAGAGCATCAAGTGTTGATGGTTAACAAGGCCACTAGTTTCAAGAAAAGGGGCAAAGGAAAAGAAACAAAACTTCAAGAAAGAATGGCAACCAATTTGCCACTCTCGTGAAGAAACCCAAAGCTAGACCTAAGCCTGAAACTAATGAAGGAAATATGCCCTAGAGGCAATAACAAAGTTATTATTTATTTCCTTATATCATGATAAATGTTTATTATTCATGCTAGAATTGTATTAACCGGAAACATGATACATGTGTGAATACATAGACAAACAAAGTGTCACTAGTATGCCTCTACTTGACTAGCTCGTTGATCAAAGATGGTTATGTTTCCTAGACATAGACATGAGTTGTCATTTGACTAACGTGATCACATCATTAGGAGAATGATGTGATTGACTTGACCCATTCCGTTAGCTTAGCACTTGATCGTTTAGTATTCTGCTATTAATTTCTTCATGACTTATACATGTTCCTATGACTACGAGATTATGCAACTCCCGTTTACCGGAGGATCACTTTGTGTGCTACCAAACATCACGACGTAACTGGGTGATTATAAAGGTACTCTATAGGTGTCTCCAAAGGTACTTGTTGGGTTGGCGTATTTCGAGATTAGGATTTGTCACTCCGATTGTCAGAGAGACATCTCTATGCCCACTCGGTAATGCACATCACTATAAGCCTTGCAAGCATTGTAACTAATGAGTTAGTTGCGGGATGATGTAATACAAAACGAGTAAAAAGACTTGCGGGTAACGAGATTGAACTAGGTATTGAGATACCGACGATTGAATCTCGGGCAAGTAACATACCAATGACAAAGGGAACAACGTATGTTGTTATGCGGTTTGATCGATAAAGATCTTCGTAGAATATGTAGGAGCCAATATGAGCATCCAGGTTCCCCTATTGGTTATTGACTGGAGATGTGTCTCGTTCATGTCTACATAGTTCTCGAACCCGTATGGTCCGCACGCTTAATGTTCGGTGACGATTTGTATTATGAGTTTATGTGTTTTGATGTACCGAAGGTAGTTCGGAGTCCCGGATGATATCGGGGACATGACGAGGAGTCTCGAAATGGTCGAGATTTAAATATCGATATATTGGACAACTATATTCGGACATTGGAAAGGTTCCGAGTTATTCGGGTATTTTTCGGAGTACCGAAGAGTTACGGGAAAACGCCGAGGAGTATATGGGCCTTATTGGGCTTTAGGGGAAAGATAGAGGAGAGGCTGAGTGCCCCCTATGCTTAGTACGAATTGGACTAGGGGGAGGGGCGGCGCCCCCCTCCTTCCTTCTATTCTCTTTCCCTTTCCTTCTCTCCTACTCCTACTACTTGGAAGGGCTCCTAGTTCTACTAGGAAAGGGGGAATCCTACTCCCGGCGGGAGTAGGACTCCCCTACGGTGCGCCATAGAGAGGGCCGACCTTCTCCCTCCTCCACTCCTTTATATACGGGGAGAGGGGCACCCCTTGGAGACACAACAATTGATCATTGATCTCTTAGCCGTGTGCGGTGCCCCCATCCACCATAATCCACCCCGATCATATCGTAGCGGTGCTTAGGCGAAGCCCTGTGTCGGTAGCATCATCATCACCGTCACCACGCCGTCGTGCTGACGAAACTCTCCTATGAAGCTTTGCTGGATCGGAGCTCGCGGGACGTCATCGAGTTGAGCGTGTGCAAAACTCGGAGGTGCCGTGCGTTCGGTACTTGGATCGGTCGGATCGTGAAGACCTACGACTACTTCAACCGCGTTGTGCTAACGCTTCCGCGTTCGGTCTATGAGTGTACGTGGACACACTCTCCCCTCTCTTTGCTATGCATCACCATGATCCCGTGTGTGCGTAGGTAATTTTTTTGAAATTACTACGTTCCCCAACAACTAAGTGCTTCTACTACAAAGGGAATGGTCACTAGAAGCGGAACTACCCCAAATACTTGGTGAATAAGAAGGATGGCAAAGTGAACAAAGGTATATTTGATATACATGTTATTGATGTGTACTTTGATAGTGTTCATAGTAACCCCAGGGTATTTGATACCGGTTTAGTTGCTAAGATTAGCTAGTAACTCGAAACAGGAGTTGCAAAAAGAACAGAGACTAGTTAAGGACGAGGTGACAATGTGTGCTGGAAGAGATTGCATGGTTGATAAGATCACCATCGCACACTCCTCTACCTTCGGGATTAGTGTTGGACCTAAATAAATGTTATTTGGTGTTTGTGTTTGATGTCTACTACACAACCATCTTCTTGTAGATGTTGTCGGGCCTCCAAGTGTAGAGGTTTGTAGGACAGCAACAAATTTCCCTCAAGTGGATGACCTCAGGTTTATCATTCAGTGGGAGGCGTAGTATGAAAATGGTCTCTCTCAAACAACCCTGCAACCAAATAACAAAGAGTCTCTTGTGTCCCCAACACACCCAATACAATGGTAAATTGTATAGGTGCACTAGTTCGGCGAAGAGATGGTGATACAAGTGCAATATGGATAGTAGATACATGTTTTTGTAATCAGAAAATATAAAAGCAGCAACGCAACTAATGATAAAAGTGAGCACAAACGGTATTGCAATGCTAGGAAACAATGCCTAGGGTTCATACTTTCACTGGTGCAAGTTCTCTCAACAATAATAACATAATTGGATCATATAACTATCCCTCAACATGCAACAAAGAGTCACTCCAAAGTCACTAATAGCGGAGAACAAACGAAGAGATTATGGTAGGGTACGAAACCAGCTCAAAGTTATTCTTTCTGATCGATCTATTCAAGAGTCCGTAGTAAAATAACACGAAGCTATTCTTTCCGTCCAATCTATCATAGAGTTCGTACTAGAATAACACCTTAAGACACAAATCAACCAAAACCCTCATGTCACCTAGATACTCCAATGTCACCTCAAGTATCCGTGGGTATGATTATACGATATGCATCACACAACCTCAGATTCATCTATTCAACCAACACAAAGAACTTCAAAGAGTGCCCCAAAGTTTCTATCGAAGAGACAAGACGAAAACGCGTGCCAACCCCTATGCATAAGTTCACGAAGTCACGGAACTCGCAATTTGATCACCAAAACATACATCAAGTGGATCACGTGATATCCCATTGTCACCACAGATTAGCACATGCAAGACATACATCAAGTGTTCTCAAATCCTTAAAGACTCAATCCGATAAGATAACTTGCAAGGGAAAACTCAATCCATCACAAGAGAGTAGAGGGGGAGAAACATCATAAGATCCAACTATAATAGCAAAGCTCGCGATACATCAAGATCGTATCACCTCAAGAACACAAGAGAGAGAGAGAGATCAAACACATAGCTACTAGTACATACCCTCGGCCCCGAGGGTGTACTACTCCCTCCTCGTCATGGAGAGCGCCGGGATGATGAAGATGGCCACCAGAGCGGGATTCCCCCCCTCCGGCAGGGGGCCGGAATGGGTCTAGATTGGTTTTTGGTGGCTACAGAGGCTTCTGGCAGCGGAAATCCCGATCTACTCTGCTCCCCGATGTTTTTAGGGTATATGGATATATATATAGGCGAAAGATGTCGGCCAGGGGAGCCATGAGGGTGGGGGCGTGCCCAGGGGGGTAGGGCGCGCCTCCCTGCCTCGTGCCTCCCTCGAAGCTTTCCTAACGTCTACTCCAAGTCTCTTGGATTGCTTCCATTCCAAAAGTAAGTTCCATGAAGTTTCAGGTCAATTGGACTCCGTTTGATTTCCTTTTCTGCGATACTCTAAAACAAGGAAAAAACATAAACTGGCACTAGGCTCTAGGTTAATAGGTTAGTCCCAAAAATCATATAAAATAGCATATAAATTCATATAAAACATCGAAGGTTGATAATATAATAGCATGGAACAATCAAAAATTATAGATACGTTGGAGACGTATCAAGCATCCCCAAGCTTAATTCCTGGTCGTCCTCGAGTAGGTAAATGATAAAAATAGAATTTTTGATGTGGAATACTACCTAACATATTTATCCATGTAGTTCTCTTTATCGCGGGAAGAGTATTCAGATCCATAAGATTCAAGACAAAAGTTTAATATTGACATAAAATAATAATACTTCAAGCATACTAATAAAGCAATCATGTCTCCTCAAAATAACATGGCCAAAGAAAGCTATCCCTACAAAATCATATAGTCTGGCTATGCTCTATCTTCATCCCACAAAATATTTAAATCATGCACAATCCCGATGACAAGCCAAGCAATTGTTTCATACTTTTGGTGTTCTCAAACTTTTTCAATGTTCACGCAATACATGAACGTGAGCCATGGATATAGCACTATAGGTGGAATAGAATGGTGGTTGTGGAGAAGACAAAAAGGAGAAGATAGTCTCACATCAACTAGGCGTATCAACGGGCTATGGATATGCCCATCAATAGATATCAATGTGAGTGAGTAGGGATTGCCATGCAACTTGCTTACTCATGAAGACCTAGGGCATTTTGAGGAAGCCCATCATTGGAATATACAAGCCAAGTTCTATAATGAAAAATTCCCACTAGTATATGAAAGTGACGGAATGAGAGACTCTCTATCATGAATATCATGGTGCTACTTTGAAGCACAAGTGTGGTATAAGGATAGTAATATTGTCCACATCTAACCAGAGGCTAGATGAATTATCTATTACTAAACAGGAACAAAAAGCAAGGGACAAAAATAAAAATTTGGGTTGCCTCCCAACAAGCGCTATCGTTTGACGCCCCAAGCAAGGCACGATGATTTCAGTGATGCTCACATAAAAGATAAGAATTGTAACATAAAGAGAGCATCATGAAGAATATGACTAGCACATTTAAGTCTAACCCACTTCCTATGCATAGGGATTTTGTGAGCAAACAACTTATGGGAACAAGAATCAACTTTCATAGGAAGGTAAAACAAGCATAACTTCCGGATTTTGAGCACATAGAGAGGAAACTTGATATTATTGCAACTCCTAAAAGCATATATTCCTACCTCATAATAATTTTCAGTAGATTTATGAATGAATTCAACAATATAAATATCACATAAAGCATTCTTTTCATGATCTACAAGCATATAAGTTTTATTACTCTCCACATAAGCAAAATTCTTCTCAATCAGAATAGTGGGAGTATCATAAGAGACTCGAATACTATAAATTGTTTCCACATTAAAAGAGTAATGTTCAGAAAAAGGGTAATCTTAATCATGACAAGCTTTATAAATATAATCATCACTACTTTTATAGCATATGTATCATCACAATAATTATCATAAGTAGCAACTTTGTTCTCATCATAATCGATTGAAACCTCTTCCAAGATAGTGGAATCATCACTAAATAAAGTCATGACCTCTCCAAATCCACTTTCATAATTATCATAATAAGATTCAACATCCTCCAAAATAGTGGGATCATTACTTCCTAAAGTTGACACTCTTCCAAACCCACTTTCATCAATATAATCATCATAAGTAGGAGGCATGCTATCATCATTATAAATTTGCATATCAAAACTTGGGAGACTAAAAATATTCTCTTCATTAAATGTAGCATCCCCAAGCTTGGGACAAACATTAATTGCAGCACATATATTCTCAAAAACATCATATTCATCAAACATAGCATCCCCAAGCTTGGGCCTTTTCATATCATAAGCTTAATCACTCTCATCATTAATAGTACGGATAGCACCAATAGTATAGCAATTATCATAATCACAATGAGTAGTAGGAGCAACATCATTTGGGAGGGATACCTTTCTACCTTTGCTTCTCCGTCTTTTCTTTTTCTTCTTCACATCATGTGTGGGTTTATCCCTCTTTTTTGAGCTCCTTATTAATGAGATTGGTTGAATAGAAGGCTCCTCCTCATTACCTGATTCATCATAAGAAATAATAGGAGGATATTGGGAAGCTTCTTCCCTTTCATTAGTATTCTCTTCATCCTCTTTTCTTTCTTTATATAATTGTTAATATAAGGATTTTCAATGCAATTCATCTAACAACACATATAAATTTCCTCTAGATCAAAATTAGGAACTCTATCAAGGGCAAATTCTGGAATAACCTTAGATATGCGTTTCATTTCTTCATAACCCAAGAGCAAACTAAGTTCATTATGATGTGCAAGGGAAATCAAGTCATCACAATTTTTGGACACGATACGATCATGAAACAATTTGCATTGGGTACTGAAATGATCACGTTCATTACAAAGTTCACAAGTACAACTAAGAAAGTTTAAATTTTCAGCACAAACATCTAGCCTTTCTTGCAACCATTTAGTTTCCAAATACTTATGCCTCTTGCAGAATCTATCTTCCCTGTTTGGTATGTACTTGCAAACTCTATGCACTCCAAAAAAATCGATATGCTTATAAGAGATAGTTTCATCATGACTAGTGCAATCATCATTAGTACTATGGATATTCAAAGAGTTCATACTAATAACATTTCAATCATGCTCATCATTCAAAGATTTAGTGCCAAACATTTTATAGACTTCTCCTTCTAGCACCTAAGCACAATTTTCCTTTCCATCATTCTCACAAAAGATATTAAAAAGATGAAGCGTGTGAGGAAAACTCAATTCCATTTTTTGTAGTTTTCTTTTATAAACTAAACTAGTGCTAAAACAAGAAACAAAAAGATTCAATTGCAAGATCTAAAGATATACCTTCAAGCACTCACCTCCCCGGCAACGGCGCCAGAAAAGAGCTTGATGTCTACTACACAACCTTCTTCTTGTAGACGTTGTTGGGCCTCCAAGTGCAGAGGTTTGTAGGACAACAAAAAATTTCCCTCAACTGGATGACCTAAGGTTTATCAATCCATGGGAGGCATAGGATGAAGATGGTCTCTCTCAAACAATCCTGCAACAAAATAACAAAGAGTCTCTTGTGTCCCCAACACACCCAATATAATGGTAAATTGTATACGTGCACTAGTTCGGCGAAGAGATGGTGATACAAGTGCAATATGGATAGTAGATATAGGTTTTTTTAATGTGAAAATATAAAAAAAGCAATGTAACTAATTATAAAAGTGAGCACAAACGGTATTACAATGCTAGGAAACAAGGCCTAGGGTTCATACTTTCACTAGTGCAAGTTCTCTCTGAAGGAAATATGCCCTAGAGGCAATAATAATGTTATTATTTTATTTCCTTATATCATGATAAATGTTTATTATTCATGCTAGAATTGTATTATCCGGAAACATAATACTTGTGTGAATACGTAGACAAACTAAACGTCACTAGTATGCCTCTACTTGACTAGCTCGTTAATCAAAGATGGTTATGTTTCCTAACCATAGACATGTGTGTCATTTGATTAACGGGATCACATTATTGGGAGAATGATGTGATTGACATGACCCATTCCATTAGCTTAGCACCCGATCGTTTAGTATGTTGCTATTGCTTTCTTCATGACTTATACATGTTCCTATGACTATGAGATTGTGCAACTCCCGTTTGCCGGAGGAACACTTTGTGTGCTACCAAACATCACAACGTAACTGGGTGATTATAAAGGTGCTCTACAGGTGTCTCCAAAGGTACATGTTGGGTTGGCGTATTTCGAGAATAGGATTTGTCACTCCGATTGTCGGAGAGGTATATCTGGGCCCTCTCGGTAATGCACATCACCTAAGCCTTGCAAGCAATGAAACTAATGAGTTAGTTGCGATATGATGTATTACGAAACAAGTAAAGAGACTTGCCGGCAACAAGATTGAACTAGGTATTGAGATACCGACGATCGAATCTCGGGCAAGTAACATACCGATGACAAAGGGAACAACGTATGTTGTTATGCGGTCTGACCGATAAAAGATCTTCGTAGAATATGTGGGAGCCAATATGAGCATCCAGGTTCCGCTATTGGTTATTGACCGGAGACGTGTCTCGGTCATGTCTACATTGTTCTCGAACCCGTAGGGTCCGCACGCTTAAGGTTTCGATGACAGTTATATTATGAGTTTATTTGTTTTGATGTACCGAAGTTGGTTCGGAGTCCCGGATGTGATCACGGACATGACGAGGAGTCTTGAAATGGTCGAGACATAATGATTGATATATTGGACGACTATATTCGGACACCGGAAGTGTTCCGGAGAAGTTTCGGATAAAATTGGAGTACCGGGGGGGTTACCGGAACCCCCACGGGGGTTAATGGGCCACATGGGCCTGAAGTGGAGAAGAGGAGGGGCGGCCAGGGCAGGCTGCGCGCCCCCTCCCCCTGTAGTCCGAATTGGACTAGGAGGGGGGGAGGTGCCCCCCTTTCCTTCCTCTCCTCTCTCCCTTCCTCCCCCCTCTCCTACTTGGACAAGGAAAAGGAGGGAGTCCTACTCCCGGTAGGAGTAGGACTCCTCCCTGGCGCGCCTCCTCCTAGCCGGCTGCCCCTCCACTTGCTCCTTTATATACGGGGGTAGGGGGCACCTCTAGACACATAAGTTGATCTTCGTGATCATTCTCTTAGCCGTGTGCGGTGCCCCCCTCCACCATAATCCTCGATAATATTGTAGCGGTGCTTAGGCGAAGCCCTGCGATGGTAGAACATCAAGATCGTCACCACGCCGTCGTGCTGAGGGAACTCTTCCCTGACACTTTGCTGGATCGGAGTCCGGGGATCGTCATCGAGCTGAACGTGTGCAGAACTCGGAGGTGCCATACGTTCGGTACTTGGATCGGTAAGATCGGGAAGACGTACGACTACTTCCTCTATGTTGTGTCAACACTTCCATTGCCGGTCTATGATCTTGCGTGCTATGCATCACCATGATCTTGCGTGTGCGTAGGAATTTTTTTGAAATTACTACGTTCCCCAACAGTGGCATCCGACCCTAGGTTTTATGTGTTGATGTTATATGCACGAGTAGAACACAAGTGAGTTGTGGGCGATATAAGTCATACTGCTTACCAACATGTCATACTTTGGTTCGGCGGTATTGTTGGATGAAGCGGCCCGGACCGACATTACGCGTACGCTTACGCGAGACTGGTTCTACCGACGTGCTTTGCACACAGGTGGCTGGCGGGTGTCAGTTTCTCCAACTTTAGTTGAACCGAGTGTGGCTACGCCGGGTCCTAGCGAAGGTTAAAACAACACCAACTTGATAAACTATCGTTGTGGTTTTGATGCGTAGTTAAGATTGGTTCTTTCTTAAGCCCGTAGCAGCCACGTAAAACTTGCAACAAACAAAGTAGATGACGTCTAATTTGTTTTTGCAGGGCATGTTCTGATGTGATATGGTCAAGACATGATACTATATTTTATTGTATGAGATGATCATGTTTTCTAACCGAGTTATCGGCAACTGGCAGGAGCCATATGGTTGTCGCTTTATTGTATGCAATGCAATCGCCCTGTAATGCTTTACTTTATCACTAAGCGGTAGCGATAGTCGTAGAAGCATAAGATTGGCGAGACGACAACGATTCTACAATGGAGATCAAGGTGTCGCGCCGGTGACGATGGTGATCATGACGATGCTTCGGAGATGGAGATCACAAGCACAAGATGATGATGGCCATATCATATCACTTATATTGATTGCATGTGATGTTTATCTTTTATGCATCTTATCTTGCTTTGATTGACGGTAGCATTATAAGATGACCTCTCACTAAATTTCAAGATAAAAGTGTTCTCCCGGAGTATGCACCGTTGCCAAAGATCGTCGTTACCAGACACCACGTGATGATCGGGTGTGATAAGCTCTACGTCCATCTACAACGGGTGCAAGCCAGTTTTTGCACACGCAGAATACTCAGGTTAAACTTGACGAGCCTAGCATATGCAGATATGGCCTCGGGACACTGAGACCGAAAGGTCGAGCGTGAATCATATAGAAGATATGATCAACATAGCGATGTTCACCATTGAAAACTACTCCATTTCACGTGATGATCGGTTATGGTTTAGTTGATTTGGATCACGTAATCACTTAGAAGATTAGAGGGATGTCTTTCTAAGTGGGAGTTCTTAAGTAATATGATTAATTGAACTTAAATTTATCATGAACTTAGTGCCTGATAGTATCTTGCTTGTTTATGTTTGATTGTAGATAGATGGCCCGTGCTGTTGTTCTATTGAATTTTAATGTGTTCCTTGAGAAAGCAAAGTTGAAAGATGATGGTAGCAATTACACGGACTGGGTCCGTAACTTGAGGATTATCCTCATTGCTGCACAGAAGAATTACGTCATGGAAGCACCGCTGGGTGCCAGGCCTGCTGCTAGAGCAACACCAGATGTTATGAACGTCTGGCAGAGCAAAGCTGATGAACACTCGATAGTTCAGTGTGCCATGCTTTATGGCTTAGAATCGGAACTTCAACAAGGTTTTGAACGTCATGGAGCATATGAGATGTTCCAGGAGTTGAAGTTAATATTTCAAGCAAATGCCCGGATTGAGAGATATGAAGTCTCCAATAAGTTCTATAGCTGCAAGATGGAGGAGAACAGTTCTGTCAGTGAGCATATACTCAAAATGTCTGGGTATAATAATCACTTGATTCAATTGGGAGTTAATCTTCCAGATGATTGCGTCATTGACAGAATTCTCCAATCATTGCCACCTAGCTACAAGAGCTTCGTGATGAACTATAATATGCAAGGGATGAATAAGACTATTCCCGAGCTCTTCGCAATGCTGAAAGCTGCGGAGGTAGAAATCAAGAAGGAGCATCAAGTGTTGATGGTCAACAAGACCACTAGTTTCAAGAAAAAGGGAAAAGGGAAGAAGAAGGGGAACTTCAAGAAGAACAACAAGCAAGTTGCTGCTCAAGAGAAGAAACCCAAATCTGGACCTAAGCCTGAAACTCAGTGCTTCTACTGCAAGCAGACTGGACACTAGAAGCGGAACTGCCCGAAGTATTTGGCGGATAAGAAGAATGGCAAGGTGAACAAAGGTATATGTGATAGACATGTTATTTATGTGTACCTTACTAGAGCTCACAATTGCACCTGGGTATTTGATACTGGTTCTGTTGCTAATATTTGCAACTCGGAACAGGGACTACGGATTAAGCGAACACTGGCGAAGGATGAGGTGACGATGCGCGTGGGAAATGGTTCCAAAGTCGATGTGATCGCGATCGGCACGCTACCTCTGCATCTACCATCGAGATTAGTATTAGACCTAAATAATTGTTATTTGGTGCCAGCGTTAAGCATGAACATTATATCTGGATCTTGTTTGATGCGAGACGGTTATTCATTTAAATCATAGAATAATGGTTGTTCTATTTATATGAGTAATATCTTTTATGGTCATGCACCCTTGAAGAGTGGTCTATTTTTGATGAATCTCGATAGTAGTGATACACATATTCATAATGTTGAAGCCAAAAGATGCAGAGTTAATAATGATAGTGAAACTTATTTGTGGCACTGCCGTTTAGGTCATATCGGTGTAAAACGCATGAAGAAACTCCATGCTGATGGACTTTTGGAACCACTTGATTATGAATCACTTGGTACTTGTGAACCGTGCCTCATGGGCAAGATGACCAAAACACCATTCTCCGGTACTATGGAGAGAGCAACAGATTTGTTGGAAATCATACATACAGATGTATGTGGTCCAATGAATGTTGAAGCTCATGGAGGATATCGTTACTTTCTCACCTTCACAGAAGATTTAAGCAGATATGGGTATATCTACTTAATGAAACATAAGTATGAAACATTTGAAAAGTGCAAAGAATTTCAGAGTGAAGTTGAAAATCATCGTAACAAGAAAATAAAGTTTCTACGATCTGATTGTGGAGGAGAATATTTGAGTTACGAGTTTGGTCTACATTTGAAACAATGCGGAATAGTTTCGCAACTAACGCCACCCGGAACACCACAGCGTAATGGTGTGTCCGAATGTCGTAATCGTACTTTACTTGATATGGTGTGATCTACGATGTCTCTTACAGATTTACCGCTATCGTTTTGGGGTTATGCTCTAGAGACAGCCGCATTCACGTTAAATAGGGCACCATCAAAATCCGTTGAGACGACGCCTTATGAACTGTGGTTTGGCAAGAAACCAAAGTTGTCGTTTCTGAAAGTTTGGGGCTGCGATGCTTATGTGAAAAAAAACTTCAACCTGATAAACTCAAACCCAAATCGGAGAAATGTGTCTTCATAGGATACCCAAAGGAGACTGTTGGGTACACCTTGTATCACAGATCCGAAGGCAAGACATTTGTCGCTAAGAATGGATCCTTTCTAGAGAAGGAGTTTCTCTCGAAAGAAGTGAGTGGGGGGAAAGAAGAACTTGATGAGGTAACTATACCTGCTCCCTTATTAGAAAGTAGTACATCGCAGAAACCGGTTTCTGTAACACCTACACCAATTAGTGAGGAAGCTAATGATAATGATCATGAAACTTCAGAAAAAGTTACTACCGAACCTTGTAGATCAACCAAAGTAAGATCCGCACCAGAGTGGTACGGTAACCCTGTTCTGGAAGTCATGCTACTAGATCATGATGAACCTACGAACTATGAAGAAGCAGTGGTGAGCCCAGATTCCGCAAAATGGCTTGAAGCCATGAAATCTGAGATGGGATCCATGTATGAGAACAAAGTATGGACTTTGGTTGACTTGCCCAATGATCGGCAAGCAATTGAGAATAAATGGATCTTCAAGAAGAAGACTGACGCTGACGGTAATGTTACTGTCTACAAAGCTCGAGTTATTGCAAAAGGTTTTCGACAAGTTCAAGGGACTGACTACGATGAGACCTTCTCACCGGTAGCGATGCTTAAGTCTGTCCAAATCATGTTAGCAATTGCCACATTTTATGATTATGAGATTTGGCAGATGGATGTCAAAAATGCATTCCTGAATTGATTTCTGGAAGAAGAGTTGTATATGATGCAGCCGGAAGGTTTTGTCGATCCAAAGGGAGCTAACAAAGTGTGCAAGCTCCAGCGATCCATTTATGGACTGGTGCAAGCCTCTCGGAGTTGGAATAAACGCTTTGATAGTGTGATCAAAGCATTTGGTTTTCTACAGACATTTGGAGAAGCCTGTATTTACAAGAAAGTGAGTGGGAGCTTTGTAGCATTTCTGATATTATATGTAGATGACATATTACTTATCGGAAATGATATAGAATTTCTGGATAGCATAAAGGGATACTTGAATAAGAGTTTTTCAATGAAAGACCTCGGTGAAGCTGCTTACATATTGGGCATTATGATCTATAGAGATAGATCAAGATGCTTAATTGGACTTTCACAAAGCACATACCTTGACAAAGTTTTGAACAAGTTCAAAATGGATCAAGCAAAGAAAGGATTCTTGCCTGTGTTACAAGGTGTGAAATTGAGTAAGACTCAATGCCCGACCAATGCAGAAGATAGAGAGAAAATGAAAGATGTTCCCTATGCTTCAGCCATAGGCTCTATCATGTATGCAATGCTGTGTATCAGACCTGATGTGTGTCTTGCTATAAGTCTAGCAGGGAGGTACCAAAGTAATCCAGGAGTGGATCACTGGACAACGGTCAAGAACATCCTGAAATACCTGAAAAGGACTAAGGATATGTTTCTCATATATGGAGGTGACAAAGAGCTCATCGTAAATGGTTACGTTGATGCAGGCTTTGACACTGATCCGGACGATTCTAAATCGCAAACCGGATACGTGTTTACATTAAATGGTGGAGCTGTCAGTTGGTGCAGTTCTAAACAAAGCGTTGTGGCGGGATCTACATGTGAAGCGGAGTACATAGCTGCTTCGGAAGCAGCAAACGAAGGAGTATGGATGAAGGAGTTCATATCCAATCTAGGTGTCATACCTAGTGCATCGGGTCCAATGAAAATCTTTTGTGACAATACTGGTGCAATTGCCTTGGCAAAGGAATCCAGATTTCACAAGAGAACCAAGCACATCAAAAGACGCTTCAATTCCATCCGGGATCTAGTCCAGGTGGGAGACATAGAGATTTTTAAGATGCATACGGATCTGAATGTTGCAGACCCGTTGACTAAGCCTCTTCCACGAGCAAAACATGATCAACACCAAAGCTCCATGGGTGTTAGAATCATTACTGTGTAATCTAGATTATTGACTCTAGTGCCAGTGGGAGACTGAAGGAAATATGCCCAAGAGGCAATAATAATGTTATTATTTTATTTCCTTATATCACGATAAATGTTTATTATTCATGCTAGAATTGTATTATCCGGAAACATAATACTTGTGTGAATACATATACAAACTAAACGTCACTAGGATGCCTCTACTTGACTAGCTCGTTAATCAAAGACGGTTATGTTTCCTAACCATAGACATGTGTTGTCATTTGATTAACGGGATCACATTATTGGGAGAATGATGTGATTGACATGACCCATTCCATTAGCTTAGCACCCGATCGTTTAGTATGTTGCTATTGCTTTCTTCATGACTTATACATGTTCCTATGACTATGAGATTATGCAACTCCCGTTTGCCGGAGGAACACTTTGTGTGCTACCAAACATCACAATGTAACTGGGTGATTATAAAGGTGCTCTACAGGTGTCTCCAAAGGTACATGTTGGGTTGGCGTATTTCGAGAATAGGATTTGTCACTCCGATTGTCGGAGAGGTATATCTGGGCCCTCTCAGTAATGCACATCACCTAAGCCTTGCAAGCAATGAAACTAATGAGTTAGTTGCGATATGATGTATTACGGAACGAGTAAAGAGACTTGCCGGCAACGAGATTGAACTAGGTATTGAGATACCGACGATCGAATCTCGGGCAAGTAACACACCGATGACAAAGGGAACAACGTATGTTGTTATGCGGTCTGACCGATAAAAGATCTTCGTAGAATATGTGGGAGCCAATATGAGCATCCAGGTTCCGCTATTGGTTATTGACCGGAGACGTGTCTCGGTCATGTCTACATTGTTCTCGAACCCGTAGGGTCCGCACGCTTAAGGTTTCGATGATAGTTATATTATGAGTTTATTTGTTTTGATGTACCGAAGTTGGTTCGGAGTCCCGGATGTGATCACGGACATGACGAGGAGTCTCGAAATGGTAGAGACATAACGATTGATATATTGGACGACTATATTCGGACACTGGAAGTGTTTCGGAGAAGTTTCGGATAAAACCGGAGTACCGGGGGGTTACCGGAACCCCCCTGGGGGTTAGTGGGCCACATGGGTCTAAAGTGGAGAAGAGGAGGGGCGGCTAGGGCAGGCCGCGCGCCCCCTCCCCCTCTAGTCCGAATTGGACAAGGAGGGGGGGGCGCCCCCCTTTCCTTCCTTCTCCCTCTCCTACTTGGACAAGGAAAAGGAGGGAGTCCTACTCCCGGTAGGAGTAGGACTCCTCCCTGGCGCGCCTCCTCCTGGCGGGCCGCCCCTCCCCCTGCTCCTTTATATACGGGGGCAGGGGGGCACCTCTAGACATATAAGTTGTTCTTCGTGATCATTCTCTTAGCCGTGTGCAGTGCCCCCCTGCACCATAATCCTCGATAATTTTGTAGCGGTGCTTAGGCGAAGCCCTGCGATGGTAGAACATCAAGATCGTCACCACGCTGTCATGCTAATGGAACTCTTCCCCGACACTTTGCTGGATCAGAGTCCGGGGATCGTCATCGAGCTGAACGTGTGCAGAACTCGGAGGTGTCGTACATTCGATACTTGGATCTGTCGGATCGGGAAGACGTACGACTACTTCCTCTACGTTGTGTCAACACTTCCGTTGCCGGTCTACGAGGGTACGTAGACAACACTATCCCCTCTCGTTGCTATGCGTCACCATGATCTTGCGTGTGCGTAGGAATTTTTTTGAAATTACTACGTTCCCCAACACTCTCAACAACAATAACATAATTGGATCATATAACTATCCCTCAACATGCAACAAAGAGTCACTCCAAAGTCACTAATAGCGGAGAACAAACGAAGAGATTATGGTAGGGTACGAAACCACCTCAAAGTTATTCTTTCTGATCGATCTATTCAAGAGTCCATAGTAAAATAACATGAAGCTATTCTTTCTGTTCAATCTCTCATAGAGTTCTTACAAGAATAACACCTTAAGACACAAATCAACCAAAATCCTAATGTCACCTAGATACTCCAATGTCACCTCAAGTATCCGTGGGTATGATTATACGATATGCATCACACAATCTCAGATTCATCTATTCAACCAACACAAAGAACTTCAAAGAGTGCCCCAAAGTTTCTACCGGAGAGTGAAGACAAAAATATGTACCAACCCCTATGCATAAGTTCACGAAGTCACGGAACTTGCAAGTTGATCAACAAAAGATACAGCAAGTGGATCACGTGATATCCCATTGTCACCACAGATAAGCACATGCAAGACATACATCTAGTGTTCTCAAATCCTTGAAGACTCAATCCGATAAGATAACTTCAAAGGGAAAACTCAATCCATCACCAGAGAGTAGAGGGGGAGAAACATCATAAGTTCCAACTATAATAGCAAAGCTCGCGATACATCAAGATCGTATCACCTCAAGAACAAGAGAGAGAGAGAGATCAAACACATAGCTACTGGTACATACCCTCAGCCCCGAGGGTGGACTACTCCCTCCTCGTCATGGAGAGCGCCGGGATGATGAAGATGGCCACCGGAGAGGGATTCCCCCCTCCGGCAGGGGGGCGGAACGGGTCTAGATTGGTTTTCGGTGGCTACGGAGGCTTCTGGCGGGGGAACTCACAATCTATTCTGCTCCCCGATGTTTTTAGGGTATATGGATATATATAGGCAAAATAAGTCGGCCAGGGGAGCCACGAGGGGCCCACGAGGGTGGGGGGCGCGCCTCCTTGCCTCGTGCCTCCCTCGAAGCTTCCCTGACGTCTACTCTAACTCTCCTAGATTGCTTCCGTCCCAAAAATAAGTTCCGTGAAGTTTCAGGTCAATTGGACTCCGTTTGATTTTCCTTTTCTGCGATACTCTAAAACAAGGAAAAAACAGAAACTGGCACTAGGCTCTAGGTTAATAAGTTGGTCCCAAAAATCATATAAAATAGCATATAAATGCATTCAAAACAACCAAGGTTGATAATATAATAGGATGGAACAATCAAAAATTATAGATACGTTGGAGACGTATTAGTGTTGAGCATGAATATGATTGGATCATGTTTATTGCGATACAGTTATTCATTTAAGTCACAAAATAATTGTTGTTCTGTTTACATGAATAAAACTTTCTATGGTCATACACCCAATGTAAATGGTCTAGTGAATCTCGATCATAGTGACACACATATTCATAATATTGATGCCAAAAGATGCAAAGTTGATAATGATAGTGCAACATATTTGTGGCACTACCGTTTTGATCATATTGGTGTAAAGCGCATGAAGAAACTCCATACAGATGGGATTTTTGGAATCACTTGATTATGAATCATTTGATACATGCGAACCATGCCTCATGGGCAAGATGACTGAAACTCCGTTCTCCAGAACGATCGAGCGAACCACCGACTTATTGGAAATAATACATACCGATGTATGCGGTCCAATGAGTGTTGAGGCTCGTGGCGAGTATCGTTATTTTCTGACATTCACAGATGATTTGAGCATATATGGGTATATCTACTTAATGAAACACAAGTCTGAAACATTTGAAAAGTTCAAAGAATTTCAGAGTGAAGTGGAGAATCATCGTAACAAGAAAAATAAAGTTTCCGCGATCTGATCGCGCAGGCAAATATTTGATTTACAAGTTTGGCCTTCATTTAAAAGAATACGGAATAGTTTCACAACTCACACCACCTGGAACACCATAGGGTAATGGTGTGTCCGGACATCGTAACCGTACTATATTGGATATGGTGCGATCTATGATGTCTCTTACCGATTTACCACTATCGTTTTGGGGTTATGCATTAGAGACAACTGCATTCACGTTAAATAGGGCACCGTCTAAATCCGTTGAGACGACAACGTATGAACAGTGGATTGGCAAGAAACCTAAGCTGTCATTTCTTAAAGTTTGGGGCTGCGATGCTTATGTGAAAAAGCTTCAACCTGATAAGCTCGAACCCAAATTGGAGAAATGTGTCTTCATGGGATACCCAAAAGAAACTATTGGGTACACCTTCTATCACAGATCCGAAGGCAAGATATTCGTTGCTAAGAATGGATCCTTTCTAGAGAAGGAAATTCTCTCGAAAGAAGTGAGTGGGAGGAAAGTAGAACTTGATGAGGTAGTTGTACCTTCTCCCAAATTGGAAAATGGTTCATCACGAAAATCAGTTCCAATGATGCCTACACCAATTAGTGAGGAAGTTAATGATGACGATCATGAAAATTTAGATCAAGTTACTACCGAACCTCGTAGGTCAAACAGAGTATGCTACGCACCTGTGTGGTACGGTAATCCTGTTCTTGAAGTCATGCTATGAAAAACCTACGAACTATGAGGAAGCGATGATGAGCACAGATTCCACGAAATGGCTTGAAGCCATGAAATCTGAGATGGGATCCATGTATAAGAACAAAGTGTGGACTTTGGTGGACTTGCCCGATGATCGGCGAACCATAGAGAATAAATGGATCTTCAAGAGGAAGACGGATGTTGATGGTATTGTTACTATCTACAAAGCTCAAATTGTCGAAAAAGGTTTTCGACAAGTTCAAGGTGTTGAATACGATGAGATTTTCTCACTCATATTGATGCTTTAGTTTGTCTGAATCATGTTAGCAATGGCCGCATTTTATGAAATCCGGCAAATGGATGTCAAAACTGCATTCCTTAATGGATTTATTAAAGAAGAGTTGTATATGATGCAACCAGAAGGATTTGTCGATCTTAAAGGTGCTAACAAAGTGTGCAAGGTCCAGTGATCCATCTATGGACCGGTGCAAGCATCTCGGAGTTGGAATACGCTTTGATGAGTTGATCAAAGCATATAGTTTTATACAGACTTTTGGAGAAGCATGTATTTACAAGAAAGTGAGTGGAGCACTACAGCCTTTCTGATAAGTTTATGTGAATGACATATTGTTGATTGGAAATGATGTAGAATTTTCTGGAAAGTATAAAGGAGTGTTTGATAGGAGTTTTTCACGGAAAGTCCTCGGTGAAGCTGCTTACATATCGAGCATCAAAATCTACAGAGATAGATCAAGACTCTTGATAAGATTTTTCAATGAGTACATACCTTGATAAGATTTGGAAGGAGTTCAAAATGGATCAGTCAAAGGAGTTCTTGGCTGAGTTGTAAGGTGTGAAGTTGAGTAAAGACTCAAAACCCGACCATGGCAGAAAATAGAAAGAGAATGAAAAGTCATTCCCTATGCCTTAGTCATAGGTTCTATAAAGTATGCTATGATGTGTACCAAACCTATTGTGTACCTCACGATGAGTTTGGCAAGAGGGTACAATAGTGATCCAAGAGTGGAGCACTGGACAACGGTCAAAATTATCTTTAGTGGAATAAGGACATGTTTGTCGGTTATGGAGGTGAAAAAAGATCGTCGTAAAGGGTTACGTCGATGCAAGCTTTGACATTGATCCGGATGACTCTAAGTCTCATTCTCGATACATATTGAAAGTGGGAGCAATTAGCTAGACTAGCTCCGTGCAGAGCATTGTAGACATAGAAAATTGGTAAAATACATACGACTCAGATTGTGGTAGACCCGTTGACTAAACTTCTCTCACAAGCAAAACATGATCACACCTTAGTACGCTTTGGGGGTTAATCACATAGGGATGTGAACTCGATTATTGACTCTATTAAACCCTTTGGTGTTAGTCACATGGATATGTGAACTAATCACATAAAGATGTGAACTATTGGTGTTAAATCCCATGACAGTGTGAACTAGATTATTGACTCTAGTGCAAGTGGAGACTGAAGGAAATATGCCCTTGAAGCAATAATAAAGTTGTTATTTATATTTCCTTATATCATGATAAACGTTTATTATTCATGGTAGAATCTTATTAACCGGAAACTTAGTACATGTGTGAATACATAGACAAAACAGAGTGTCCCTAGTATGCCTCTACTAGACTAGCTCGTTAATCAAAGATGGTTAAGTTTGCTGACCATAGACATGTGTTGTCATTTGATGAACGGGATCGCATCATTAGAGAATGATGTGATGGACAAGATCCATCCGTTAGCTTAGCATAATGATCGTTTAGTTTTATTGCTATTGCTTTCTTCATGACTTATACATATTCCTCTGACTATGAGATTATGAAACTCCCGAATACCGGAGGAACACCTTGTGTGCTATCAAACACCACAACCTAACTGGTTGATTATAAAGATGCTCTAAAGGTATCTCCGATGGTGTTTGTTGAGTTGGCATAGATCTAGATTAGAATTTCTGACTCCGTGTATCGGAGAAGTATCTCTGGGCCCTCTCGGTAATGCACATCACTATAAGCCTTGCAAGCAATGTGACTAATGAGTTTTTTAAGGGATGACGCATTATGGAACGAGTAAAGAGATTTTCTGGTAACGAGATTGAACTAGGTATGATGATATCGACGATCGAATCTTGGGCAAGTAACATACCGATGACAAAGGGAATAACGTATGTTGTTATGCGGTTTGACCGATAAAGATCTTCGTAGAATATGTAGGAGGCAATATGAGCATCCAGGTTCCGCTATTGGTTATTGACCGGAGATGTGTCTTGGTCATGTCTACATAGTTCTCGAACCCGTAGGGTCCGCACGCTTAACGTTCGATGATGATTAATATTATGAGTTATGCAATTTGATGACCGAAGTTCGTTTGGAGTCCTGGATGAGATCACGGGCATGACGAGGAGTCTCAAAATGGTCGACAGGTAAAGATCGATATATGGGAAGGCTATATTCAGACATCGGAAAGGTTCCGAGTGATTCAGGTATTTTTTGGAGTACCGGAGAGTTACGGGAATTCGCCAGGGGAAGTTAATGGGCCTTATTGGGATTTAGTGGAGAGAGGAAAGAAGGTCCACGAGGTGGCGCGTGCCTCCCCCTGCCCAAACCGAATTGGACAAGGGGTGGGGGCGTGGTCCCCCCTTTCCTTCTCCCTCTCCCACCTTTCCTTCTTTCCTACTCCGAAAAGGAAAGGGAATCCTACTAGGACTTGGGAGTCCTAGTAGGACTCCCTACACTTGGCGCGCCCCTAGGAGGGCCGGCCTATCTCCCTCCCTCCTTTATATACATGGGCAGGGGGCACCCCAAAGGCACTCCAAGATTTGTCTTAGCCGTGTGCGGTGCCCACCTCCACAGTTACACACCTCAGTCATATCGTCGTAGTGCTTGGTGAAGCCCTGCGTCGGTAACTTCATCATCACCATCGCCACGCTGTCGTGCTGACGGATCTCTCCCTCATTCTCAACTGGATCAAGGGCTCGAGGGACGTCATCGAGCTGAATGTGTGCTGAACACGGAGGTGCCGTACGTTCAGTACTTGGATCGGTTGGATCGTGAAGACGTTCGACAACATCAACCGCGTTACTTAACGCTTCTGCTTTCTGTCTATGAGGGTACGTGGATACATTATTCCCTCTCATTTCTATGCATCTCCTCGTTAGGAATTTTTTTGAATTACTATGTTCCCAACAGGCTCCTACATATTCTACGAAGGTCTTTATTGGTCAAACCACATAAGAACATACATTATTCCATTTGTCATCGATATGTTACTTACCCGAGATTCGATCGTCGGTATCATCATACCTAGTTCACAATCGTTACCGGTAAGTCTCTTTACTCATTCCGTAATGCATCATCCCGCAACTAACTCATTAGTAACATTGCTTGCAAGGCTCATAGTGATGTGCATTACCGAGAGGGCCCAGAGATACCTCTCTGATACACGGAATGAGAAATCCTAATCTTGATCTATGCCAACTCAACAAACACCATCGGAGACACCTGTAGAGCATCTTTATAATACCCAGTTATGTTGTGACATTTGATAGAACACAAACTGCTCCTCCGGTATTCGGGAGTTGCATAATCTCATAATGAGAGGAATATGTATAAGTCATGAAGAAAGCAATACAATAAAACTGAACGATCATTATGCTAAGCTAACGGATGGGTCTTGTCCATCACATCATTCTCTAATGATGTGATCCCATTCATCAAATAACAACACATGTCTATGGTCAGGAAACTTAACCATCTTTGATTAACGAGCTAGTCAAGTAGAGGCATACTAGGGACACTCTGTTTTGTCTATGTATTCACACATGTACTAAGTTTCTGGTTAATACAATTCTAGCATGAATAATAAAAATTTATCATGATATCTGGAAATATAAATAACAACTTTATTATTGCCTCTAGGGCATATTTCCTTTAGCATGACCATAAAAGATATTACTCATATAAATAGAACAACCATTATTCTCTGATTTAAATGAATAACCGTCTTGCATCAAACAAGATCCAGATATAATGTTCATGCTCAACGCTAGCACCAAATAACAATTATTCAGGTCTAAAACTAATCCCGAAGGTAGATGTAGAGGTAGCGTGCCGACGGCGATCACATCGACCTTGGAACCATTTCTGATGCGCATCGTCACCTCATCCTTAGCCAATCTTCGTTTAATCCGTAGCCCCTATTTAGAGTTGCAAATATTAGCAACAAAACCAGCATCAAATACCCATGCGCTACTACGAGCATTAGTAAGGTACACATCAATAACATGTATATCAAATATACCTTTGTTCACTTTGCCATCCTTCTTATCCGCCAAATACTTGGGGTAGTCCCGCTTCGAGTGACTAGTCCCTTTGCAGTAGAAGCACTCAATTTCAGGCTTAGGTCCAGACTTGGGCTTCTTCCTGGGAGTAGCAACTTGCTTGCTATTCTTCTTGAAGTTCTCCTTCTTTCCTTTGCCCTTTTTCTTGAAACTATGGTCTTGTTAACCATCAACACTTGATGCTCCTTCTTGATTTCTACGTCCGCAGCTTTGAGCATTGTGAAGAGCTCAGGAATGATCTTGTTCATCCCTTGCATATTATAGTTCATCACGAAGCCTTTATAGCTTGGTGGCAGTGATTGAAGAACTCTGTCAATAATACTATCATCTGGAAGATTAGCTCCTAGCTAAGTCAAGTGGTTATGGTACCCAGACATTCTGAGTATGTGTTCAATGACAAAAATGTTCTCCTCCATTTTGCAGCTATAGAATTTGTTGGAGACTTCATATCTCTCAACTCGGGCATTTACTTGAAATATTAACTTCAACTCCTGAAACATCTCAGATGCTCCATGACATTCAAAATGTCTTTGAAGTCCGGATTCAATGTTGTAAAGCATGGCACACTGAACTATCGAGTAGTCATCAAATTTAGCTTGCCAGACATTCACAAGGTCTGCAATTGCTCATGCAGCAGGCCTTGCACCTAGCGGTGCATCAAGGACGTAATTCTTCTGTGCAGCAATGAGGATAATCCTCAAGTCATGGACCCAGTCCATGTAGTTGCTACCATCATCTTTCAACTTAGCTTTCTCTAGGAACATATTAAAATTCAAGGGAACGGTAGCATGGGCCATTGATCTACAACATATATATGCAAAAACTATCAGGACTAAGTTCATGATAAATTTAAGTTCAATTAATCATATTACTTAAGAACTCCCACTTAGATAGACATCCGTCAAGTCATCTAAATGATCACGTGGTCCATATCAACTAAACCATGTCCGATCATCACATGAGATGGAGTAGTTTTGAATGATGAACATCTCTATGTTGATCATATCTACTATATGATTCATGTTAGTCCTTTCGCTCTTAGTGTTTCGAGGCCATGTCTGTACATGCTAGGCTCATCAAGTTTCACTCGAGTATTCCGCACGTGCAAAACTGTCTTGCACCCGTTGTATGTGAACATGGAGCTTATCACACCCGATCATCATTTGGTGTCTCGACTCGACAAACTATCGCGACGGTGCATACTCAAGAAGAACACTTATACCTTGAAATTTAGTGAGGGATCCTCTTATAATGCTACCACCGTACTAAGAAAAATAAGATGCATAAAAGATAAACATCAGATGCAATCAAAATATGTGACATGATATGGCCATCATCATCTTGTGCCTTTGATCTCCATTTCGAAAGCACCGTCATGATCTCCATCGACACCGGCTTGACACCTTGATCTCCATCGTAGCATCGTTGTCGTCTCGCCAACTATTGCTTCTACAACTATCACTAACGCATAGTGATAAAGTAAAGCAAATACATGGCGATTGCATTTCGTACAATAAAGTGACAAACCATAAGGCTCCTGCCAGTTGCCGCTAACTTCTACAAAACATGGTCATCTCATACAATAACGTATATCACATCATGTCTTGACCATATCACATCACAACATGTCCTGCAAAAACAAGTTAGACATCCTCTACTTTGTTGTTGCGAGTTTTACGTGGCTGCTACAGGCTTCTAGTAAGAACCATTCTTACCTACGCATCTAAACCACAATGATGTTTCGTCAAGTTTGCAGTTTTAACCTTCAACAAGGACCCGCCGTAGTCAAATTCGATTCAACTAAAGTTGGAGAAATAGACACCTGCCAGCCACCTTTATGCAAAACAAGTTACATGTCTGTCGGTGGAACCGGTCTCATGAACATGGTCATGTAAGGTTGGTCCAGGCCGCTTCATCCAACAATATTGCCGAATCAAAATAAGATGTTGGTGGTAAGCAGTATGACTATGATCGCCCACGACTCTTTGTGTTCTAGTCATGCATATCATATATGCATAGACTTGGCTCTGATACCACTATTGGGGAACGTAGCATGCAACTACAAAAAAATTCCTACGCTCATGCAAGATCTATGTAGGAGATGCATAGCAACGAGAGGGGAGGGTTTGTCTATGTAACCTCATAGACCGAAAGCGGAAGCGTGAGCATAACACGGTTGATGTAGTCGAACGTCTTCTCGATTCAACCGATCAAGCACCGAACGTACGACACCTCCAAGTTCTGCACACGTTCAGCTTGATGAAGTCCCTCAAACTCTTGATCCAGCAAAGTGTCGAGGAAGAGTTTTGTCAGCACGACAGCGTGGTGATGGTGATGGTGATGTGATCCACGCAGGGCTTTGCCTAAACACTATGACAATATGACCGGAGGGGTAAACAGTGAAGGAGGGCACCGCACACGGCTAAGAACAATTGATGTGCCTTAGAGGTGCCTGAGGGAGTCCTGGATTAGGGCGTCTCTGGACAGCCATACTATATCCTTTGGCCGGACTGTTGGACTATGAAGATACAAGATTGAAGACTTCGTCCCGTGTCTGGATGGGTCTATCCTTGGCGTGGAAGGCAAGCTTGGCTATACGGATATGTGGATATCCTCCCTTGTAACCGACTTTGTGTAACCCTAGCCCCCTCCGGTGTCTATATACACCGGAGGGTTTAGTCCATAGGACAACATACAATCATACCATACGCTAGCTTCTAGGGTTTAGCCTCTACGATCTCGTGGTAGATCAACTCTTGTAATACTCATATCATCAAGATCAATCAAGCAGGACGTAGGGTATTACCTCCATCGAGAGGGCCTGAACCTGCATAAACATCATGTCCCCTGCCTCCTGTTACCATCCGCCTTAGACGCACAGTTCGGGACTCCCTACCCGAGATCCACTGGTTTTGACACCGACATTGGTGCTTTCATTGAGAGTTCCACTGTGCCGTCACCGTAAAGGCTTGATGGCTCCTTCGATCATTGGTAACGATGCGGTCCTAGGTGAGGATTTCCTCCCTGGACAGATCTTCGTATTCGGCGGCTTCGCACTACGGGCCAACTCGCTTGGCCATCTTGAGCAGATCAAGAGCTACGCCCCTGACCATCAGGTCAGATTGGGAAATTTAAACTACACTGCCGACATCCGCGGAGACTTGATCTTCGACGGATTCGAGCCCATGTCAGGTGCGCCGCACAATCACAACGAGCATGACATAACTCTGCCATCGGATAGTGTTCGGGACATCACACCTGCAAATACTCCGGCCCTCAATCCAGAACAAATTGTACCATCCGAGGACGGACACCACCATGGAGGCCGCACTCTCAGTGGCGATGGAGCCGGATACTGACTCCACCCCTTACGAGAGCCGTATTTCCGAACAATTGGATTCATCCCTGACCACGGTCTCCGATCCGCCTGCATCCGTGCCTATCGAATCTGATTGGGCACCGATCATGGAGTTCACCTCCGCAAATATCTTTCAGCACCCACCTTTCGGCGACGTGCTAAATTCATTATGGTCTCTCTCGTTGTCAGGAGAACCTTGGCCGAACTATGTCCGGCTAGAATGGGATGCGGAGGACGAAGAAATTCGCTACCCACCCACCACCCACTTAGTAGCCACTTCGACGATTTAACCAACATGCTCGACTTCGAGTCCGAAGACATCAACGGTATGGACGATGATGCAGGGGACGAACAGGAACCACCGCCCACAAAGCGCTGGACCGCCACCTCATCATATGATATATACATGGTGGACACCCCCAAAGAAGGCAATGGCGACGAGACAATGGAGGATGACCCCTCTGAGAAGCAACCCAAGCACCAACGTCACCGGCGCCGCTCTAAGTCCCGCTGAGGGAGTCCTGGATTAGGGGGTATCCAGATAGCCGGATTATATCCTTTGGCCGGACTGTTGGACTATGAAGATACAAGATTGAAGACTTTGTCCCGTGTACGGATGGGACTCTCCTTGGCATGGAAGGCAAGCTTGGCGATATGGATATGTAGATCTCCTTCCTTGTAACCGACTCTGTGTAACCCTAGCCCTCTCCGATGTCTATATAAACCGGAGGGTTTTAGTCAATAGGAAAACATACAATCATACCATAGGCCAGCTTCTAGGGTTTAGCCTCTCTGATCTCGTGGTAGATCAACTCTTGTAGTACTCATATTATCAAGAATAATCAAGCAGGACGTAGGGTTTTACATCCATCAAGAGGGCCCGAACCTGGGTAAAACATCGTGTCCCCTGCCTCCTGTTACCATCCACCTTAGACGCATAGTTCGGGACCCCCTACTCGAGATCCACCGGTTTTGACACCGACATTGGTGCTTTCATTGAGAGTTCCACTATGCCGTCGCCGTAAGGAAGGATGCCTCGTCTCGTTGCTAAAAACAACATTACCGCCAGGGGAGCCCTGGCTATCGGCCAAACTCTCCGGCTTGGCAGTTTCATCATGACCGCCCGTTCGGCCGCTGCACCAACGATGACTTGTCGAGTCATCAAAAATAGCCTCCACGTCGGCTCGGAATTTGTCGGGAAGATGGATCCAATGGAGCTCTCTTCCCTAAACGAGCTCTTGGATCATATCGCCGCCTTGGTAGTCGCAACAGACTATGATCGGATTGGGCTTAAACCTGACCAAAGGGAGATTAACTCTCTGGTCACCCATCATATTGCAGTGGTGGAGGAACAATGCGGCGATTCTTCCTATATCTTGAGGACTAACTATGTCCGGATTCTTGAACTCTTCGAGCCGGATACCCGTTTACGGGAGGACATCACCCAAGCCCTGAACCTAGAGTCAGGCAACGGGCCAGAATTATTGGGCAACACTCCGGAATCCGAACTTCCAAGATTGGAAACTCCTCGGACCCTGGGTCTCAGATCGGGTAGGGGTTCGGACTCAAATCCACCCACCCACCCAGACATAAACGATCTTTCCCACATCAGGCAAGAGCCCCATGAAACAGTACATCATTATTGGGCCAGATTCCTCCTTGTGATGAACAAGGTTAAGGACTGTCGCGAGGAAGACGCAGTCTCATTTTTCTGCAATAGTTGCATGGACAAGGGAATCCTTAACGCCTTAAGTCGCTGTGACATATCATGCTTCACTGACTTGGCGTCCATAGTACGAAAGTACTATGCGATGGAAAGCGCCTGGAAAACCGAAATGAAATTTTCGGATAATCCGGCTCGGAATATACACCCAGTCCAAAGTAAAAGGGTGCACTATCATAAGACACCTGAGTTAGTCACAAAGAAACAAAAACCCTCTACAGGGCATGGAACAGTATTGGAGGGATGGCTTAACGGACCCTGCAAAATTCATAGTACAGCGGATACCATACCAACACACAGCCTTAGAGCATGTGGATACTCCGGCAGGTGGCCAAAAGTGGTGAGTATCTTCTCATCCCAAATGGCACAGAGCATCATACCGTGCATAACAATATGATATTAACAGTCTTTGAAACCTTCACATCAAATAATAGGCGTAAGCGAACACTCCGCAGCCTCGCCGAAATCTGCCACGTGGCAGCAATGAATCCATGGAGTGACACGGCTATTACCTTCAATGCCAGTGACGAACCTAAATTCCGAACAGCCCGAGCACCAGCTGCACTGGTCCTCAGTCCAATTGTGGACGGCTTTCGACTCACCGAAATACTCATGGACGGTGGTAGTGGATTGAGCCTCATCTATGAGGAAACTCTTCAAAAAATGGAAATAGACCGGAACCGCATTGAGCAAAGTAGCACAACCTTCATAGGAATCATCCCCAGGTAGGAAGCATGTTGTGCTAGGAAAATCACACTAGATGTGGTATTCAGCACGCTGGAAAACTATAGGTCCAAAGAAATTACATTCCAAGTGGCCCCATCCAGTAGTGGATACCATGCCCTTTTAGGACGGGAGGCGTTCACGATCTTCCAAGCCATACCCCATTATGGGTACATGAATCTCAAAATGCCCGGGCCCAACGGAATCATCACTCTCGCTAGTGATCCAGAGACAGCACTCCGCGCCAAAAACAAAACAGTCGCATTGCCCCTCGAGGCATTATCCGAAGCCCTTTCAGCCGAGGAATTAACTGCGCTACGCTCCACAGTGGACAGGGACAACGTGATACTTGACAAGAGATCAAAGTCCACCTCTTTTAAACCAACGGATGAAATAGTCAAATTCCAAGTCCACCCAACGGACCCTACAAAAACAGCCTCCATCGGGGCACAGTTAAACCCCGCCGTGGACGCCGCACTACGAGAGTTCCTACGCGAGAATTGGGACATATTCGCCTAGCACCCCTGAGACATGCCAGGAATCCCACGCAGGCTGGCCGAGCACAGCCTCAATATTCTAAAGGGATTCAAGCCGGTCAAGCAGACTCTTCGGCGTTTCTCTGAACCTAAGAGACAAGCTATGGGAGAGGAACTAGCCAAGTTATTCGAGGCCAGATTCATTATAGAAATAAAACACCCGGACTGGCTAGCAAACCTAGTGATGGTACCAAAGAAGGACAAATCCTGGTGCCTATGTGTCGATTTAAAGGACCTCAACAAGGCTTGCCCAAAGGATCCCTTCCCCCTCCCCCGCATTGATCAAATTACCGATGCTACCGCAGGACACGAGTCATTGTGTTTCCTCGACGCATACTCCGGCTACCACCAAATCATGATGGCGGAGTCCAACCAAGCCGCAACGGCATTTATCACACCATACGACCCCTTCTGTTTCAACACAATGCCTTTTGGGCTCAAAAACGACGGCGTAACATATCAGCGCATGATTCTGACATGTCTGGAGAAACAGATCAGCAAAACAGTAGAGGCATACGTAGATGATGTGGTCGTCAAAACCAAACACGTCGACTCTCTAATAGACGACTTGAGACTCACATTCGACAACCTCCGAACATACGACATCAAGCTCAATCCGGAAAAATGCGTTTTCGGCGTACCAGCCGGAAAGGTCCTGGGCTTCATTGTCTCCAGTAGAGGAATTGAAGCTAATCCGGCCAAAATCGGAGCTCTGTCACAGTTAGCTATCCCAACGGACCTCAAACAAATCCAGAAATTAACTAGATGTGTGGCGTGTTGGAAATATGTCCTAGAGGCAATAATAAAATGATTATTATATTTCCTTGTTCATGATAATTGTCTATTATTCATGCTATAATTGTATTATCCGGAAATCGTAATACATGTGTGAATACATAGACCACAATGTGTCCCTAGTGAGCCTCTAGTTGACTAGCTCGTTGATCAATAGATAGTCATGGTTTCCTAGCTATAGACATAGGGATGTCATTGATAACGGGATCACATCATTAGGAGAATGATGTGATGGACAAGACCCAATCCTAAGCTTAGCTCAAAGATCGTGTAGTTCGTTTGCTGTAGCTTTTCTGAATGTCAAGTATCATTTCCTTAGACCATCAGATTGTGCAAATCCCGGATACCGTAGGAGTGCTTTGGGTGTGCCAAACATCACAACGTAACTGGGTGACTATAAAGGTACATTACATGTGTTTCCGAAAGTGTTTGTTGGGTTGGCACGAATCGAGACTGGGATTTGTCACTCCGTATGACGGAGAGGTATCTCTGGGCCCACTCGGTAATGCATCATCATAATGAGTTCAATGTGATCAAGTGGTTGATCACGGGATCATGCATTACGGTACGAGTAAAGTGACTTGCCGGTAACGAGACTGAACAAGGTATTGGGATACCAACGATCGAGTCTCGGGCAAGTAACGTACCGATTGACAAAGGGAATTGTATACGGGGTTGCTTGAATCCTCGACATCGTGGTTCATCCAATGAGATCATCGAGGAGCGTGTGGGAGCCAACATGGGTATCCAGATCCCGCTGTTGGTTATTGGCCGGAGAGCCGTCTCGGTCATGTCTACGTGTCTCCCGAACCCGTAGGGTCTACACACTTAAGGTTCAGTGACGCTAGGGTTGTAGAGATATGAGTATGTAGTAATCTGAAAGTTGTTCGGAGTCCCGGATGAGATCCTGGACGTCACGAGGAGTTCCGGAGGTGAAGAATTATATATAGGAAGTGTAGTTTCGGCCATCGGGAAAGATTCTGGGTCACCAGTATTGTATCGGGACCACCGGATGGGTCCCGGGGCTCCACCGGGTGGGGCCACCCATCCCGGAGGGCCCCATGGGCTGAAGTGGGGAGGGGAACCAGCCCATAGTGGGCTGGTGCGCCCCCCCCCTTTTGGGCCCCCCTGCGCCTAGGGTTGGAAACCCTAGGGTGGGGGCGCCTCCACTTGCCTTGGGGGGAACTCCACCCCCCTTGGCCGCCGCCCCCCCTTGGGAGATCCCATCTCCAAGGCCGGCGCCCCCCCAAGGGGCCTATATAAAGGGGGGGAGGGACGGGCAGCCGCACCTCAAGTCTTGGCGCCTCCCTCTCCCCTGCTACACCTCTCCCTCTCGCAGAAGCTCGGCGATGCCCTGCTGCGATCATTGCTGCATCCACCACCACGCTGTCGTGCTGCCGGATCTTCATCAACCTCTCCTTCCCCCTTGCTGGATCAAGAAGGAGGAGACGTCATCCTCTCCGTACGTGTGTTGAACGCGGAGGTGCCGTCTGTTCTGCACTTGATCATCGATGATTTGGATCACGGCGAGTACGACTCCATCATCCCCGTTCTCTTGAACGCTTCCGCTCGCGATCTACAAGGGTATGTAGATGCACTCTCCTCTCATTGCTAGTTGACTCCATAGATTGATATTGGTGAAACGTAGGATTTTTTTGTTTTCTGCAACGTTCCCCAACAGTGGTATCAGAGCTAGGTCTATGCGTAGTTACTATGCACGAGTAGAACACAAAGTAGTTGTGGGTGTCGATATTGTCAATTATCTTGCCGTTACTAGTCTTATCTTGATTCGGTGGCATCGCGGGATGAAGTGGCCCGGACCAACCTTACACGTACGCTTATGTGAGACCGGTTCCACCGACTGACATGCACTAGTTGCATAAGGTGGCTGGCGGGTGTCTGTCTCTCCCACTTTAGTCGGATCAGATTCGATGAACAGGGTCCTTATGAAGGGTAAATAGAAATTGGCAATTCACGTTGTGGTTTTGGCGTAGGTAAGAAACGTTCTTGCTAGAAACCTATAGCAGCCACGTAAAAACTTGCAACAGCAATTAGAGGACGTCTAACTTGTTTTTGCAGCAAGTGTTTTGTGATGTGATATGGCCAAAGGATGTGATGAATGACATATATGTGATGTATGAGATCATGTTCTTGTAATAGGAATGACGACTTGCATGTCGATGAGTATGACAACTGGCAGGAGCCATAGGAGTTGTCTTTATTTTTTGTATGACCTGCGTGTCATGGAGAAACGCCATGTAAATTACTTTACTTTATTGCTAAATGTGTTAGCCATAGTAGTAGAAGTAATAGTTGGCGAGCAACTTCATGGAGACACGATGATGAAGATCATGATGATGGAGATCATGGTGTCATGCCGGTGACAAGATGATCATGGAGCCCCAAGATGGAGATCAATGGAGCTATATGATATTGGCCATATCATGTCACTATTATTTGATTGCATGTGATGTTTATCATGTTTTTGCATCTTGTTTACTTAGAACGACGGTAGTAAATAAGATGATCCCTCATAATAATTTCAAGAAAGTGTTCCGCCTAACTATGCACCGTTGCGACAGTTCGTTGTTTCGAAGCACCATGTGATGATCGGGTGTGATAGATTCCAATGTTCACATACAACGGGTGTAAGACAGATTTACACATGCAAACACTTAGGTTGACTTGACGAGCCTAGCATGTACAGACATGGCCTCGGAACACAGAAGACCGAAAGGTCGAACATGAGTCGTATAGAACATACGATCAACATGAAGATGTTCACCAATGTTGACTAGTCCGTCTCACGTGATGATCGGACACGGCCTAGTTAACTCGGATCATGTTATACTTAGATGACTGGAGGGATGTTTATCTGAGTGGGAGTTCATTGAATAATTTGATTAGATGAACTTAATTATCATGAACTTAGTCTAAAATCTTTAAAATATGTCTTGTACATCAAATGGCCAACGTTGTCCTCAACTTCAATGCGTTCCTAGAGAAAACCAAGCTGAAAGACGATGTCAACAACTATACGGACTGGGTCCGGAACCTGAGGATCATCCTCATAGCTGCCAAGAAAGATTATGTCCTAGAAGCACCGCTAGGTGACGCACCCGTCCCACAGAACCAAGACGTTATGAACGCTTGGCAGACACGTGCTGATGATTACTCCCTCGTTCAGTGCGGCATGCTTTATAGCTTGAACCGGGGCTCCAAAAGCATTTTGAGCGACACGGAGCATATGAGATGTTTGAAGAGCTGGAAATGGTTTTCCAAGCTCATGCCCGGGTCGAGAGATATGAAGTCTCCGACAAGTTCTTCAGCTGTAAGATGGAGGAAAATAGTTCTATCAGTGAGCACATACTCACAATGTCTGGGTTGCATAACCGCTTGAATCAGCTAGGAGTTAATCTCCCGGATGACGCGGTCATTGACAGAATCCTTCAGTCGCTTCCACCAAGATACAAGAGCTTTGTGATGAACTTCAATATGCAGGGGATGGAAAAGACCATTCCTGAGGTATATTCAATGCTGAAATCAGCAGAGGTAGAAGTCAAAAAGGAACATCAAGTGTTGATGGTGAATAAAACCACTAAGTTCAAGAAAGGCAAGGGTAAGAAGAACTTCAAGAAGGACGGCAAGGGAGTTGCCGCGCCCGGTAAGCAAGCTGCCGGGAAGAAGCCAAAGAATGGACCCAAGCCTGAGACTGAGTGCTTTTATTGCAAGGGAAGTGGTCACTGGAAGCGGAACTGCCGCAAATACTTAGCGAACAAGAAGGCCGGCATCACAAAAGGTATATGTGATATACATGTAATTGATGTGTACCTTACCAGTACTCGTAGTAGCTCCTGGGTATTTGATACCGGTGCGGTTGCTCACATTTGTAACTCAAAGCAGAAGCTGCGGAATAAGCGGGGACTAGCGGAGGACGAGGTGACGATGCGCGTTGGGAATGGTTCCAAGGTCGATGTGATCACCGTCAGCACGCTACCTCTACATTTACCTACGGGATTAGTTTTAAACCTCAATAATTGTTATTAGTGCCAGCTTTGAGCATGAACATTGTATCAGGATCTCGTTTAATTCGAGATGGCTACTCATTTAAATCCGAGAATAATGGTTGTTCTATTTATATGAGAGATATGTTTTATGTTCATGCTCTGATGGTGAATGGTTGATTCTTAATGAATCTCGAGCGTAATGCTACACATATTCATAGTGTGAATAACAAAAGATGTAAGGTTGATAATGATAGTCCCACATACTTGTGGCACTGCCGCCTTGGTCACATAGGTGTCAAACGCATGAAGAAGCTCCATGCAGATGGACTTTTAGAGTCTCTTGATTACGAATCATTTGACATGTGCGAACCATGCCTCATGGGTAAAATGACCAAGACTCCGTTCTCAGGAACAATGGAGCGAGCAACCAACTTATTGGAAATCATACATACTGATGTGTGTGGTCCAATGAGTGTTGAGGCTCGCGGTGGCTATCGTTATGTTCTCACCCTCACTGATGACTTGAGTAGATATGGGTATGTCTACTTAATGAAACACAAGTCTGAGACCTTTGAAAAGTTCAAGGAATTTCAGAGTGAGGTTGAGAATCAACGTGACAGGAAAATCAAGTTCTTGCGATCAGATCGTGGGGGAGAATACTTGAGTCACGAATTTGGCACACACTTAAGAAAATGTGGAATAATTTCACAACTAACACCGCCTGGAACACCTCAGCGTAATGGTGTGTCTGAACGTCGTAATCGCACTCTATTAGATATGGTATGATCTATGATGTCTCTTACCGATTTACCGCTATCTTTTTTGGGGCTATGCTTTAGAGACTGCCGCATTCACTTTAAATAGGGCTCTATCGAAATCTGTTGAGACGACACCGTATGAATTATGGTTTGGGAAGAAACCTAAGCTGTCGTTTCTAAAAGTTAGGGGATGCGATGCTTATGTCAAGAAACTTCAACCTGAAAAGCTCGAACCCAAATCGGAAAAATGCGTCTTCATAGGAGACCCTAAAGAAACTATTGGGTATACCTTCTACCTCAGATCCGAGGGCAAAATCTTTGTTGCCAAGAATGGGTCCTTTCTAGAGAAAGAGTTTCTGTCGAAAGAAATAAGTGGGAGGAAGGTAGAACTTGATGAAGTATTACCTCTTGAACCGGTAAGTGGCGCAGCTTTAGAAAATGTTCCTGAGGTGCCTGCACCGACTAGAGAGGAAGTTGATGATGATGATCATGAAACTTCAGATCAAGTTGCTACTGAACTTCATAGGTCCACAAGGACACGTTACGCACCAGAGTGGTACGGTAACCCTGTTTGGAAATCATGTTGTTAGACAACGGTGAACCTTCGAACTATGAAGAAGCGATGGCAGGCCCGGATTCGAACAAATGGTTGGAAGCCATGAAATCCGAGATAGGATCCATGTATGAAAACGAAGTATGGACTTTAACTGACTTGCCCGTTGATCGGCGAGCCATAGAAAATAAATGGATCTTTAAGAAGAAGACAGACGCGGATGGTAATGTGACCATCTATAAAGCTCGGCTTGTCGCTAAGGGTTATCGACAAGTTCAAGGGGTTGACTATGATGAGACTTTCTCACCTGTAGCGAAGCTGAAGTCCGTCCGAATCATGTTAGCAATTGCCGCATTCTATGATTATGAGATATGGCAAATGGACGTCAAAACGGCATTCCTTAATGGTTTCCTTAAGGAAGAATTGTATATGATGCAGCCGGAAGGTTTTGTCGATCCTAAGAATGCTGACAAGGTGTGCAAGCTCCAACGCTCGATTTATGGGCTGGTGCAAGCATCTCGGAGTAGGAACATTTGTTTTGATGAGATGATCAAAGCGTTTGGGTTTATACAGACTTATGAAGAAGCTTGCATTTACAAGAAAGTGAGTGGGAGCTCTGTAGCATTTCTCATATTGTATGTGGATGACATACTGTTGATGGGAAATGATATAGAATTCTTGGAAAGCATAAAGGCCTACTTGAACAAGTGTTTTTCAATGAAGGACCTTGGAGAAGCTGCTTATATATTAGGCATCAAGATCTATATAGATAGATCGAGACGCCTCATTGGTCTTTCACAGAGTACGTACCTTGACAAGATATTGAAGAAGTTCAAAATGGATCAGTCAAAGAAGGGTTCTTGCCTGTATTGCAAGGTACGAGATTGAGCATGGCTCAATGCCCGACCACGGCAGAAGATAGAGAAAAGATGAGTGTCGTCCCTATGCCTCGGCTATAGGGTCTATCATGTATGCTATGCTGTGTACCAGACCTGATGTAAACCTTGCAGTGGGTTTGGTAGGAAGGTACCAAAGTAATCCCGGCATGGAACACTGGACAACGGTCAAGAATATCCTGAAGTACCTAAAAAGGACTAAGGAAATGTTTCTCGTTTATGGAGGTGACGAAGAGCTCGCCGTAAAGGGTTACGTCGATGCTAGCTTCGACACAGATCTGGATGACTCTAAGTCACAAACCGGATACGTGTATATTTTGAATGGTGGGGCAGTAAGCTGGTGCAGTTGCAAGCAAAGCGTTGTGGCGGGATCTACATGTGAAGCGGAGTACATGGCAGCCTCGGAGGCAGCACACGAAGCAGTCTGGGTGAAGGAGTTCATTACCGACCTAGGAGTCATACCCAATGCGTCGGGCCCGATGACTCTCTTCCGTGACAACACTGGAGCTATTGCCCTTGCCAAGGAGCCCAGGTTTCACAGGAAGACCAGGCATATCAAGTGTCGCTTCAACTACATTCGTGAAAGTGTTCAAAATGGAGACATAGAGATTTGTAAAGTACATACGGACCTGAATGTAGCAGATCCGTTGACTAAACCTCTCCCTCGAGCAAAACATGATCAACACCAGAACTGCATGGGTGTTCGATTCATCACAATGTAACTAGATGATTGACTCTAGTGCAAGTGGGAGACTGTTTGAAATATGCCCTAGAGGCAATAATAAAATGATTATTATATTTCCTTGTTCATGATAATTGTCTATTATTCATGATATAATTGTATTATCCGGAAATCGTAATACATGTGTGAATACATAGACCACAATGTGTCCCTAGTGAGCCTCTAGTTGACTAGCTCGTTGATCAACAGGTACTCATGGTTTCCTGGCTATAGACATAGGGATGTCATTGATAACGGGATCACATTATTAGGAGAATGATGTGATGGACAAGACCCAATCCTAAGCTTAGCTCAAAGATCGTGTAGTTCGTTTGCTGTAGCTTTTCTGAATGTCAAGTATCATTTCCTTAGACCATGAGATTGTGCAACTCCCGGATAACGTAGGAGTGCTTTGGGTGTGCCAAACGTCACAACGTAACTGGGTGACTATAAAGGTACATTACATGTGTATCCGAAAGTGTTTGTTGGGTTGGCATGAATCGAGACTGGGATTTGTCACTCCGTATGACGGAGAGGTATCTCTGGGCCCACTCGGTAATGCATCATCATAATGAGCTCAATGTGATCAAGTGGTTGATCACGGGATCGTGCATTACGGTACGAGTAAAGTGACTTGCCGGTAACAAGACTGAACAAGGTATTGGGATACCAACGATCGAGTCTCGGGCAAGTAACGTACCGATTGACAAAGGGAATTGTATACGGGGTTCCTTGAATCCTCGACATCGTGGTTCATCCGATGAGATCATCGAGGAGCATGTGGGAGCCAACATGGGTATCCAGATCCCGCTGTTGGTTATTGGCCGGAGAGCCGTCTCGGTCATGTCTACGTGTCTCCCGAACCCGTAGGGTCTACACACTTAAGGTTTGGTGATGCTAGGGTTGTAGAGATATGAGTATGCAGTAATCCGAAAGTTGTACGGAGTCCCGGATGAGATCCTGGACGTCATGAGGAGTTCCGGAATGGTCCGGAGGTGAAGAATCATATATAGGAAGTGTAGTTTCGGCCATCGGGAAAGATTCGGGGGTCATCGGTATTGTACCGGGACCACCGGATGGGTCTCGGGGGTCCACCGGGTGCGGCCACCCATCCCGGACGGCCCCATGGGCTGAAGTGGGGAGGGGAACCAGCCCATAGTGGGCTGGTGCGCCCCCCCCCCTTTTGGGCCCCTGCGCCTAGGGTTGGAAACCCGAGGGTGGGGGGCGCATCCACTTGCCTTGGGGGCCACTCCACCCCCCTTGGCCGCCGCCCCCCTTGGGAGATCCCATCTCCAGGGCCGGCCCCCCCCCAAGGGCCTATATAAAGGGGGGAGGGAGGGGCAGCCGCACCTCAAGTCTTGGCGCCTCCCTCTCCCCTGCTACAACTCTCCCTCTCACAGAAGCTCGGCAAAGCCCTGCTGCGATCATTGCTGCATCCACCACCACGCCGTCGTGCTGCTGGATCTTCATCAACCTCTCCTTCCCCCTCGCTGGATCAAGAAGGAGGAGACGTCATCCGCTCCGTGCGTGTGTTGAACGTGGAGGTGCCGTTCGTTCGGCCCTTGGTCATCGGTGATTTGGATCACGGCGAGTACGACTCCATCATCCCCGTTCTCTTGAATGCTTCCGCTTGCGATCTACAAGGGTACGTAGATGCACTCTCCTCTCGTTGCTAGTTGACTCCATAGATTGATCTTGGTGAAACATAGGAATTTTTTTTGTTTTCTGCAACGTTCCCCAACATGGCGGTCCTAAGTCGCTTTATCTCCCGCTTAGGAGAAAAGGCATTACCCCTTTATCGCCTCCTTCGGCGCACCGAACACTTCGAGTGGACGGACCCTGCCACACCCGTATTGGAAGAAATAAAAGCCATACTAGCAACCACACCAATCCTGGCCGCGCCAAACATCGGCGAACCAATGCTGTTGTACATTGCGGCAACTCATCAGGTTGTAAGCGCAGTGCTCGTTGTCAAACGAGAAGCGGACGGACATAAATTCCCTCTTCAAAAGCCGGTATATTATGTGTCCACTGTTCTCACTCCATGCAAATCACGGTACCCACGTTATCAAAAGATAGCCTATGCGGTATTCATGGCATCCCGGAAGTTGCGACACTACTTTCAAGAGTTGTCGGGTGGTAGGTGCGACATATGCCAACGGGTGGTTTATCATTGCGGGAGCCAGTAAAACAAAGTCGGTGCCTGGAAACGGGATGAGGCGAAGACATGCACGCTGGCGAATCTTACCCAGCTTCGGGGCTCTCCGTGGAGATAAGACCCCTACTGCTGCTTTGCGGGGTCTCCGCATGATCACTAGATGGACAAGTAGCTACACAATGCTCCTGGAGCTGTTTTGGTGGAAGGAAGAAGAAGGGCATGACCTGCTCTCTTCTTCTCTCGGTGTAGTGTCTAGAAATAGCAGGGGTTTCTCCCTCTCTTGCATGGGTGCCCCGGGGGGCTTATATAGGCCTACCCCCCGGGGGTACAATGGTAATCCGGCTAGGCGCGGGGCCCAGCCGTCTATGACTACGCTCGCCGGCTCCTGCGCCGGCTGCTGGGGCCTGCCAACTAGTGGGTCCCGCCGGCTGCCGGCCCCTTGGTCGACAGGCAGGCCCCATTGTCCAGGACCTTGTCGGCGGCTAGTTACTATTGCTCAGTCTTGGTGACGTGGGCTTCGTCGAGGTAGGCGTGGCTATAGTGCCGCCGTCGGGAGGGTGATTGCTGTAGCCTGACCGCGTCTTGTCTCCTTAATGGGGCGTCTCCTTCGAGGGAGGCGGCAAGCCGGCTGCGGGGAGCCGGCTCTGTCTTGGGCCGACTGGAGGAGGCGTGGCCGCCTTCGGGTGTCTCTTTGCCCGAAGGGGCCCACCGCCCGTGGGCCGTACTGGTAGTCCATCGTGGATGACATCAGGGTCAACATGGCAACAGTGTTGCGCCGGACGGGTCGTGGCCACCCGTACGGCGTGCTGTGCCGGTCGTGCTCCAAGATTCCGGGGTGGCAGGCTTCACTATAGCCACGCCCCGTCACATCGCCGTTAGGTGGATGCGAACTTGGAGGGTACGGTCTCGACCACTTTGTGGGAGCCGGCTTCTTGGAGTCGGCCTTCTCGCGGCCGGCTTCTCGAAGCCGACCCTCTCGTGGCTTTCTTCCCGAGGGCTAAAGTCGGGCCGCCTTCCGATAGCCGGCCTGGGGAAGGCGACCCCACGTCTTGGATTCTTGAGATCCGGACGGGCTCGTAATTTTTCAGAAGGGCCAGGGGAAGCCGGCTAGGCTACCCATGGCTATTTACTCCGACAGTAGTTCCCGAAGCTGGTCGAGCTTCGAGGCGAACAGAGGGACGAGAAGCTTGGTCAGCTTCCTACTCCGAGGAGCCGGCTTTGCTGGCGTATGCTGATTTCGGAGAGCTCCGTGTCTTGCAGGTGGGACCGCGGTCGACCCGCGAGCTGACCACGGGCCTTCCCGCGGGCCACGTGGCAGTGAAACCCTGCCAGTGCACGTGCGCGACGAGACGCCGCCGCAGGCCCGGGCCCGCCACTCCTAGGCCTTGGCCCAAGCGCTGATCTTTTGCGGCCCATGCGGATCGCTCGCCTTCCCGTGGCGATTTTATTACGCCATTAGGGCGCAATGATCACGGGACATGGGGGAGTGGGCACAGTCGATCCCCACATTCCCCCACGCCACGCCTCCTCGGCTCCGCCACGTGAGCCTATAAGTAGGGGGAGTAGGGGGAGAGACAGAGGTTCGCACGCTCTCCCCCACTCCACCCCTCCTCGTCTTCCTTCTTCTTCTTGCTGCCGCCGTAGCCCCCCATCACAGCGCCGCTGCGCCGCCACATCGTCTTGCTCCCATGGCGCTATCAAGTTCGTGGGATGGCTCCAACGTCCATGAGGACCACGTTGAGTTCCTCCGCCGGATGCGGCGCCTGCCCGACGCCAACTTCGTGCGGGTCTGCCTGGCGCCGGAGAGGGAGATTTCGCCGGCACCGGAGGAAGGCGAGTGGGTTATCTTCCGCTCGCACTGCCTGCGCGGCTTCGGCCTTCCAGCGAGCGGGTTCCTCCGTTCCTTCCTCGAATTCTACAATCTTCAGCCACATCACCTCACGCCCAATGCGGTGATGCTGCTGTCGGCCTTCGTCTCTCTCCGCAAAGGCTTCTTGGGGGTGCTCCCCACGCTTGAGCTCTGGGGGGAATTCTTCCAGAGCAAACTCGGCACCGTCATCGCAGGCGTGCCCGCCCCCTGCGGGGCCTACATCGCCATGAGGCGGTTGGGTGAGAACAACCCGTTCCCGCCCATTCCGCTGATCCAGTCGGTGAAGATCTGGCAGAAGTCGTACTTCTATGTGAGGAACATCGCCCAGCAAGGCGACTACGTCAACCTACCGGCTTAAGTAGCCGGCCCGCCGGCTGGGAGGCAACCCTCATGGAGCTTCCAGTCCAGGTCATTGTCTCAGGCCGGGAACGCAGCCGACTCCCGGCTTCGGGTGATGATCCAGTCGGAAGGCCTGACCAGAGCCGACTTGGTGGCCGCCTTCATGGAGCGCCGGGTACTTCCTCTCCAAAGCCGGCCCCACATGATGTGTCAGATGAGCGGCCGCTTCGACCCAAGTCGGCTAAGCACCAGGGAGATGCCTCATTCGGAGGTGTCGTACATGGTGAATTACATCTCCAACTGCAAGCTCGCCGAGGACTGCCGATACGGCAAGCCGACGTATTCTCGCGCCAACCCTCCGCCCGTGGTAAGTTTTTCCTCTCTTCTTTTTTTGTTGGTAGCCGGCTTCTAATTAGTCGGTTCTCCCATAGCAGAACCCTCTCCTTCTGCCGACGACCGGGGCCGCAGGGATAGAGCGCCAGTACGTCCCCGACCGCACGGCGGACGACACCGACGACCCGGACTTGGGAGCGGCCGCCATGGAAGACGCCATCGTGGGGGGACAACGATGAGCCCGGAGGCACGGGGCTCACTTCCGGCTTCGAGGACTGGCCGGATGATGCCGAGGTCGAAGTAGTCCCGCGCCGCCAGCCGGCGCCTGATCATCAAGGCGCGGGCTCGTCCGCCGCGCCGGCTGTCAGTGGCGGTGCCCAGAAGTGTCGGGCCGCGTCGATCCTCTTCGGCAGCCGGCTGAAGAAGTCCAAGGCTTCCACCGCGGCGACCAAGCGAGATGAGGCGGCCGCGAAGGCGGCCCGCTTCCGCAAGGCGGTGAAGCAGCCGCAGGCGATCTCAGCGTAAGTCATCGAATGCTTGGACGCATACTTTTCATTCTTCTCTTTGATTGAACACGCTTCTAAACCTTTCCTTGCTCGCCGGACAGGGCGCCGCTTTCCCTTAAGCAGGGTCCGGGCGGCTCCGTAGTCGGGCCGACTGGAGGGTCTTCAGGCTCCCGCCGCGTGGACCCCCGCGCGACCTCAGGGAGGCCACGGAGCGGAACGCCCGTGAGGCGCGGGAGGAGCAGCAGGCGGCGGAGCAAGCGGCCGCCCAGGCGACGAAGGAGCGGGCCGACGCGGCAGCCAAGGCTCGGCCAGAGGCGGTGGCCGCGGAGACAGAGGCGGAGGTTTCGCATAACCAGCCTCCGATGCTCGCCATTCCCCTCCGTGTCGTGGCCCCTGACATCCCATTGCCCCTGGCGGAGGAAGTCAGCCAAGACCCGCCGCTGATGGAGAGGAGGGAGGAATCCGTGGTCTTCGTGGAGAGGGCGCCGCCGGCAGCGCCAACCGGAGCAGGCCAAGGCGGCCAATCGGCAGCGGCGCCAGAGAAGCCGGTCGGGGGCGAGCCGGAGGTCAGAGCCGGCCTCGAGGTGCAGCCGGTAATGTGCTGGCGCGCAGGGGGAGGCACTGCTATGTTTGAGCCGCGCCGAGTTGCGGGCGCCGGCCGGACGGCGGAGGCCCTGGAGACGGCCAGCACCGCCACGTCCGAGTGGACTCCTGGCGGGGGGACGGGCGAGCTGAACGCGGCGGCCCAGGAGGTCCGGAGCCGGCTTCAAGCTCAGGCCGCCTTGCTGCAGCAGTACACCCAGGAGTTCCTTTCGACGTGGGCCGCCATCCGGGTGAGTCTTCTATCCTTAGTTGCTTTGTTCTATTGATTTCTTCCATGGGGGCGCGTCACCGCACCCACTGGGTGTAGTCCCCGAGATTCGGGCCAACTGCTGAGCAGTCGGGTCGGATCTTCCTTGACGATTATCTTATTCTCGCCTCCTGTCTGATATTCCAGGAGTATCATAACTCCCGTGCTGCCGCCTTCAACTCCCAGGCTCAAGAGTTGGGTCAGAAAACCAAAGATCTGGTCAACAGCCGAAGTGAGTACTTGATCTTGTTTATCTCCTGTGGGGGCGCGTCAGCGCACCCACTGGGTGTAGTCCCCGAGATTCGGGCCGACTGCTGAGCAGTCGGGTCGGATCTTCCCTGACGACTTTTCCTCATTGGTTTTTTCTTTTGTCTTTCGTGCTTGCAGGGGCCAATGCCAACTTGGGGGTGCAGCTCAGAGAGGCGCAGGCCGTCCTTCGCACCAAGGAAATTAAGCACGCCGCCTTGGTCCTGGAGCGTGACCGCCTGGCCAAGAAGCTGGCTGACCAGGAGGAGAGCCACAAGGCAGCCCTGAAGAAAGCGCAGGATAGCGAAGTCTCCTTGAAGGCCGAGTTCGAGACTGAGGCGGCGGGCTGGGCAGAGACCCGGCAAGCGCTTGATGAAGGCTTCGGTCGCATCGAGGACTTGATCGACGGTAAGCCGCCTTCCTCGCTCCTTGCCTGCCCCTGGCCGCCTGATTTTTGTTCCGACTTGTGCCACTTTTTTTATCTGTGCAGACTACTTTCCCGGCTACTCCATCTTCGCCGCCCAAACCATCGAGGCCCATCGCGAAGCGCGCCGTCAGGCGGGGGCCGACATTGCGCCGGACACGAATCAGACGCTTGAGGAGCAGCTCTTGGCGGTCCAAGCATGGCTGCAGACGGCTCATCGTATGCTCTGCCGCCTCCAACATGCCGGAGCGCAGATGTTGGCCGCCCTCTAGCCCGGCGAGACGATTCCCCGCACCCCGAGCCGGACTGCCGACTGGTTGGAGGTTGCGGTCGGCCGCTTTGAAGCTTGGAAGGCATCGGCGGCCCGGCTTGGAGCCGGGCGGGCGTTGGAGTTCGTACGAGCTTGGTACCCAGGGCTGAACCTGGACCAGCTGCGCACCTGGCGGCTGGAGGACGACGCAGAGCTGGAGGAGGTGCAGCCGGCTATCGCTCAGCGTGCCTCGACGATCGCCGAGTGCATCGACATCAGCGTTTTTGCACCTGAAATCAATGATAACGGCATTGCCCAGCCGGAGGAGTGGTTCGGGCTGAACCCAGCGGTGGGCGAGGACTCGGCAGAGGAGATCGCCTCCAGCGACGAAGGCGAAGACGACGAAGAAGAGGAAGGTGAAGACGCCGAGCCAGCCGGTGGAACAACCGGCCGACCTTAGGCTGACCGTGCCTCCAGCAACGAGGCGTGCGCAAGCGCGCCTTCTGCGGGAGGCGGTGATCATGCCGAGGTTCGCCAGCCGGCCACTCCTCCAGCCGGCACTGGCGTCTCCACCGACCTGCCCGGCTCGTCAGTCACTCCGCCGGCTTAATCCTCTGTCCTTGTTTTTCCCTGTTTGTTGCCTTCTGAACAATTTTATTAAGCTTTCGCAGTTCCACCCACTGGCGGTGTATCCAAACTATGTTGAATGCTGGCCTCTTGGAGGTCTTTTATGTAAATATTATTGTGTGCATGTTTGGTTTCTATTCACGTATGCTTTTTATCCTTAGGCTTTTTCCTTTGCCGCCTTCCCCCTTTGGGGAGGCAAGTACTCAAGCTTTCTTGGATTGAAGTGAAGTGAATGGAAGCCGGCTGGCCGGCTACTCTGGTAGTCGGTCGGTGGTAGGAGGCAAACTGGCTTTCGTTATATTAGTACGTTAGTCCCTTGCCATTTTTCATGTGGGCATCCTTTCCTGCTTTTAACTCTTGCCAGCCGGACAGCCGGTTCTTCGAACTGCGACTTTTGGCAAGAGTTAAGCTTGGGGGTCGGCACACTACTTGTCTGACCGCGGGTAGGACTTCTAATATAACTCCGGTCGGCCAGTCCCCGGGCCGACTAGTCGAACCCGGTGCCAGACGGAACAAGTAAATGAAATGACACGGTCATAAGCATGATACTCTTCATTTATAGATAAAAGATGGCAGTCCCCGAGCTCTCCTCGGGGGGCCTATTGTCCCGTACTTAGTCCAAAAGTTATCGCGATACATACTGCATTTCAACTGTAAAATCGTCGGAGGAGGTTGGCGTTCCATGGTCGTTCCGACTCCTTGCCGGAGTCGTCTCTCTTGCGTGCCTTGGGCTTCTGTGCGTCAATTAGGTAGTAGGAGTCGTTGTCTAAAGCTCTGCTGATGACGAAGGGGCCCTCCCATGGGGCCGAGAGCTTGTGCTGGCCGGCTATTCGCTGGATCAGCCGGAGCACAAGGTCGCCCTCTTGGAAGGATCTTGGCCTGATCTTCCAACTATGGTAGCGGCGCAAACCCTGCTGGTAGATGGCATACCGGCTGAGGGCTAACAGCCGGCCTTCTTCCAGCAGGTCGACGCCGTCTTCTCGTGCTTCCTTGGCCTCTGTCTCTGTGTACATGGTTACCCGGGGCGAGTCGAACTCGATGTCGGTTGGGATGATCGCCTCGGCACCGTAAACGAGGAAGAAAGGAGTGAAGCCGGTTGACTTGTTTGGAGTAGTGCGCAGACTCCAGAGGACAGCTGGCAGCTCATCGAGCCAACAGCCGGCTGAACGCTCCAGTGGTATGACCAGTCGGGGCTTGATGCCGGAAAGGATGAGGCCGTTGGCTCGCTCGACCTGGCCGTTTGACTGCGGGTGGGCAACGGACGCTAAGTCCAGCCGGATACCTTGCGTTGCGTAGAAACGTGCCAAGGTTCCCTTGGCAAAATTCGTGCCATTGTCGGTGATGATGCTGTGTGGCACGCCGTACCGAGTTGTTATATCTGCGATGAATGTCACGGCAGTCGGCCCATTCAGCTTCTTGATCGGCTTTGCCTCAATCCACTTGGTGAATTTGTCCACGGCGACGAGCAAATGTGTCATGCCGCCGCGCGCCGTCTTGAATGGGCCCACCATGTCCAGTCCCCAAACGGCGAAGGGCCAGGTGAGGGGAATGGTCTTGAGTGCCAAAGCCGGCATGTGTTGCTTGGAGATGAAAAGTTGGCACCCTTTGCAATGTTTAACCAACTCTTTGGCGTCATCCAAAGTAGTCGGCCGAAAGAAACCATGGCGGAAAGCTTTGGCGACGAGTGATCTTGAGGCCGCATGGTGGCCGCATTCTCCTTGGTGGATGTCTCTGAGGATTGCAATGCCCTTCTCTTGCTCGACGCATCGTTGGAGGACTCCAGTGACACTGCGCTTGACGAGCTCTCTATTGACGATTGTGTATGCTCTGGCTCGGCGTTGGACTTGTCTTGCCTCTGTTTCGTCAGCCAGCAGATCTTGGTTTATTAGGAAGTTGAGGATGGACTGAGCCCATGATGGAGCCGCGACTTCTCCTACTGCCAATGTGGCTACTGCCACAAGGGTGGGCGGGCTGGGTGGTGAAATGCTGGAGTCGGCCGCCGGCTGCTGTGTTGGTGCAGTCCCCGGGCCGGCTACCGCAGTCCCCGAGCCGGGTGTGACAGTCCCCGGATCGGGCGTGAATGCGGAAGTCCCCGAGCCGGCTACCGAAGTCCCCGGGTCGCCTGCTTGGCTCTTTGAGCCGGACCCGGCCGCGTCGGGGTCAGGCGGCACGAAGATAGAATCGGACTCTGGAGATGGCTTGATGGACGGCTTGAGGAGGCGTTGTAGAGTGACACCGGTTGGTATTGCTTTCCGAGGGGAGCCTATTCGCGCCAGGGCATCGGCCGGCTCGTTGTCGGCTCGCGGTACGTGGAGGAACTCGCATCCTTCAAAGTATCCACTGATTTGCTGAACCAGGAAGCGGTAGCTTGCCATATTTGCGTCCTTGGCGTCCCAGTCGCCGGATGATTGCTGGACCACCAAGTCCGAGTCGCCATAACATAGGATCTGGCGAATGCCAAGTTCCTTGGCAAGCCGGAGCCCGTGCATGAGTGCCTCGTACTCGGCTACATTGTTCGAAGCGGCAAAGTGAATCTGCAGCGTGTATCTGAGCTTGTCGCCTTTGGGAGAGGTAAGGACGACGCCGGCTCCCAAACCGGTGCGCATCTTGGACCCGTCGAAGTGCATGCGCCAATGGGTGGAGTCGGGAGCCGGCGGCAGGAACTGGGTCTCGGCCCAGTCGACGAGGAAGTCGGCCAGTGCTTGGGACTTGATGGCGGTGCGGGGCTGGTAGAAGATCGTGTAAGGGGCCAGCTCGATGGCCCATTTCTCCACCCGGCTGGATGCATCCCGGCTGCCTATGATCTCGGCCAGCGGGGCGGTGCATACGACCGTGACGGGATGCTCTTGAAAGTAGGGCTTCAGCTTCTTGGTGGTGAAGTATACGCCGTAACACATCTTCTGGTAGTGCGGGTAGTTCTGCTTCGAGGCGGACAGTACCTCGCTCAAATAGTACACTGGCCTCTGGACCGGCTGGGCTCGGCCCTCTTTTGGGCATTGGACTATGATGACGGTGCTGACCACCCGGCTGGTTGCGGCAATGTAGAGGAGCATGGGCTCTTTCTCAGTCGGCGCCGCTAGGATAGGCGGCGTGGCCAGCATCTTCTCCAGCTCGTGAAAAGCTTGGTCGGCCTTGTCATTCCACTCAAAGTGAGTGGTCTTCTTCATGAGGCGGTAGAGGGGGAGAGCTTTCTCTCTGAGCCAGCTGATGAAGCGGTTCAGGGAGGCCAAGCATCCGGTGAACTTCTGGATGTCTCGAAGCTTGGTGGGAATCGCCATTCTCTTGATGGCCTTGATCTTCACTGGGTTGCATTCAATGCCGCGTTCGGAGACCAGGAAGCCTAGGAGCTGGCCGGCTGGCACTCCGAACACGCATTTCTCGGGGTTGAGCTTGATTTGGAACCAGCGTAGGTTCTCAAATGTTTCTTTGAGGTCTTCCAACAAGGTGTCGCGCTTCTCTGTCTTCACCACAATGTCGTCTACGTAGACGTGAGCATTTCTGCCGAGTTGCTTGAGGAGGCACTTCTGCATGCAACACTGAAAAGTGGCACCGACATTTCTCAAGCCGAATGTCATAGTCAGGTAGTAGAAGGCTCTGAATGCGTGATGAAGGCGGTCTTCAGGTGGTCAGCCGGATCTAACTTTATCTGGTGGTATCCTGAGTAAGCGTCCAAGAAACTCAACAGGTCGCATCCGGCCGTGGAGTCTATCACTTGGTCAATCCTCGGCAGGGCAAAGGGATCTTTATGGCAGGCCTTGTTGAGGCTTGTGTAGTCTATACACATGCGCCACTTGTTGTTCTTCTTTAGCACGAGGACCGGATTGGCGAGCCACTCTAGAAAGAAAACTTCCATAACGAAGCCGGCTGCCAGAAGCCGGGCTATCTCTTCCCCTACAATCCTTCTCTTTTCCTCCGATAGTCGGCGGAGGGGCTGTTTGACTGGTTTTGCGTCTTCTCGGACGTGTAGTCCGTTCTCGGCGAATTCCTTCGGAACACCCGGCATGTCCTTGGGGGACCATGCAAAGATGTCCCGATTCTCACGGAGGAAATCGGCGAGCTCGCCTTCCTATTTGCTGTTCAGGCTTGCCCCGATGACGGCAAACCTCTCGGGGTGCTCGGGGTCAAGAGGTATCTTCTTTGTTTCTTTGGCCGGCTGGAAAGATCCTTGGGCATCATACTCCTTGTGGTCGGGGGGCAGGTTCGGCTGCTTGCCGGCCATGGCCACGACCCAGTCCAACATCTTCTTCTCTTCGGCAATCACAAGGGACTCAGCCAACCGGTTGCTAGCGGCAGCGCACTCGGAGGACTTCTTGTAATTGCCGGCTACGGTGATGACGCCCTTGGACCTCGGTATCTTCATCTTGAGGTATGCATAGTGGGGAACTGCCATGAACCTGGCCAAGGTGGGTCGGCCAAGCAACGCATGGTAGGGGCTCTCTAGGTCCACCACTTCAAACCAAATCGCTTCCCGGCGGAAATGCTCCTTGTCCCCAAAGAGTACATCAATCTTGATCTTGCCAATGGGGGCGCAGGACAAGCCGGGTACGATGCCATGGAACACTGTCCGAGTAGGCATGAGTTGCTTCGTCTTGGCATTCAGCTTCTCCAGGGTGTCACGGTACACGATGTTGATGCTGCTCCCGCCCTCTATCAACACACGGGAGAAACAGGTGGCGCGTCTGTCTGTCGCGAGGGTGGCTTCCAGGACCAACGCATAGGAGCCGGGAGACGGCATCACCTCTGGGTGGTCGGCCCGGCTCCAGCTGATTGGTTTTTCCGACCAATGCATGTGTCCGGCGGGGTTGGCAGCGACCACGCATCGGAGGCGAGCTCGTCGGAGATGAGAGTTTCGTCGAGGAGATCGGCGAGGCTGCTCGCCGCGAAGATGCTGGTGACGCCTTGCAGCGCGTCGTGGCAAGCGCCATCAGGCGTGCCGGGCTGGCTACGCTCGCTGGGGCGAAAGAGGGTTCCCGTCCAGAACAGGTCACCGGACGATGGTGCACCTGGCCCCATGGTGGGCGCCAAATGTCGGGTGGTAGGTCCGACATATGCCAATGGGTGGCTTATCATTGCGGGAGCTAGTAAAACATCGCCGGTGCCTGGAAACGGGATGAGGCAAAGACATGCACGCCGGCGAATCTTACCCAGCTTCGGGGCTCTCCGTGGAGATAACACCCCTACTGCTGCTTTGCGGGGTCTCCGCATGATCACTAGATGGACAAGTAGCTACACAATGCTCCTGGAGCAATTTTGGTGGAAGGAGGAAGAAGGGCACGACCTGCTCTCTTCTTCTCTCGGTGTGGTGTCTAGAACTAGCAGGGGTTTCTCCCTCTCTTGCATGGGTGCCCCGGGGGCCTTATATAGGCCTACCCCCTGGGGGTAAAATGGTAATCCGGCTGGGCGTGGGGCCCAGTCGTCTGTGACTACGCTCGCCGGCTCCTGCGCAGGCTGCTGGGGCCCGCCGTCTGCCGGCCCCTTGGTCGACAAGCAAGCCCCACTGTCCAGGACCTTGTCGGCGGCTGGTTATTGTTGCTCAGTCTTGGTGACGTGGGCTTCATCGAGGTAAGCGTGGCTATAGTGCCGCCGTCCGAAGGGCGATTGCTGTAGCCTCACCGCGTCTTGTCTCCTTAATGGGGCGTCTCCTTCGAGGGAGGCGGCGAGCCGGCTGCGGGGAGCCGGCTCTGTCTTGGGCCGACTGAAGGAGGCGTGGCCGCCTTCGGGTGTCTCTCTGCCCGAAGGGGCTCACCGCCCGTGGGCCGTACTAGTAGTCCATCGTGGATGACATCAGGGTCAACATGGCAACAGTGCTGCGCCGGATGGGTCGTGGCCACCCGGACGCCGTGCTGTGCTGGTCGTGCTCCGGGATTCGGGGGTGGCAGGCTTCACTATAGCCATGCCCCGTCACATCACCGTTAGGTGGATGCGAACTTTGAGGGTACGGTCTCGACCACTTTGTGGGAGCCGGCTTCTTGGAGTCGGCCTTCTCGCGGCCGGCTTCTCGAAGCCGGCCCTCTCGTGGCTTTCTTCGAGAGGGCTAAAGTCGGGCCGCCTTCCGATAGCCGGCCTGGGGAAGGCGACCCCACGTCTTGGATTCTTGAGGGCCGGACGGGCTCGTAATTTTTTCAGAAGGGCCAGGGGAAGCCGGCTAGGCTACCCATGGCTATTTACTTCGACAGTAGTCCCCGAAGCAGATCATGGTGGATAAATTCACCAAATGGATAGAAGCCAAACCTGTTAAAACGGCTGAATCCGGACCGGTGATAGACTTCATATCCGGGGTTGTACACCGTTATGGCGTCCCCCACAGCATCATCACTAACAACGACATGAACTTTACGGCCGACGAGGTAAAACTCTGGTGCAGCAACATGGGCATCAAGCTCGATTATGCTTCTGTCTATCACCCACAAACCAACGGCCAAGTTGAGTGAGCAAATGGTCTTATCATGAGCGGCATCAAACCCAGATTAGTGCGGTCCTTAAAGAAGTCTAACATGCACTGGGTAGAGGAGCTCGACTCCGTACTCTGGGGGCTGCGGACCACGCCGGATCGAACTACCGGATACACACAATTCTTTATGGTGTACGACGCAGAGGCGGTTCTGCCCTGCGACATAATTCATGACTCACCTCGAGTGCGCATGTATGAAGAAAGAGAAGCCGAGCTTAATCGGTAGGACAGTCTGGACACCCTGGAGGAGGAGCGGGACGTGGCAAAATCCTGTTCCGCATTTTATCAGCAACAGGCTCATAGATACCAAAGCAGAGAAGTACGGGCCAAAACTTATAACGCTGGCGAGTTAGTTCTACGCCTGCCGGAGAAGAAAAAGTCCAAGCTCGAGCCCAAATGGGAAGGTCCCTTCATTATTGACCAAGTTCTGACCGGTGGAGCGTACCATCTGCGGGATGCATCGAATAATCGACTTGAGCCGAACCCATGGAACGCAGCCAGGCTCCGAAGAATCTATGCCTAGCGCTGGACTCTATGTTCGTCTCCTTCCCCTGTCCATTTTTTGCATATACATTATCTGTCTTTATTATCTTTCTTTCTTTTATTCCTTCTCGAGGCCTTCAAGGGCCAACTCGTGCCTCACTTGCACACTATAGACGCGCTAACCGCGCTCATTATACCTGGGGGCTTCTTACACAGAAGCTTAATTATTTATCTGGGCTTCATGCCCCGCACATGTGTTATTCTTCCACATGTACCTTTTCTTTGCCATTATATGCATCGATATGACTTAAGTTTTGGCCAAGCTGGGTTGCCTGGCTCTTGTATTTATGCCCTACGTTCCCGTTAATTCGGCTTGGGCATAAGGGGAGCACCTCTGCGATTGTTACTGCCGGGTCAGCCGGATGTGTACCTCAGACTGGGTGAAGCCGAAAGCTAGCGTTCTTAAGGGAATATTCAGTCGGTGAACAAAATATGATTTTTTTTAATTTTCCATATATGCCCCCAGATGTTTTTGCCTGCGTCTCCTCTAGCAGTCTGGACATGCACTTTGGGGCATGCGTACCCTGGGAAAGGAACACCTAACGGAACTATTCTCCCTGGAAGATGTTTCTTACTACCCATGTAATATAACATAACTAGTTGGGTACTTGTCTGTTCAAGCACTAAGGACCCCTACGCCTGGTTTCCATGCATACCCCGGTTCTTATATAACTGAGCGGGTATTCGGACACACAATGGACTATCGGGTCCCGAGGTTGAAGCGAAAAGGTCCGCCATGACAAATGATTTACAATCCGGCTAGAAGGCATTATACATGTCACTTTAATTACATAGTCATGTAGACTGAGTAAATTCCTCTTCTATACCATCCAACAGCCTGTCTAGCCTACAATCCTGTTGGGAATACTTTGCAGCTAATTCTACTTGCCCATACACTAAGCTAACAGGGATCTCTTTCCCATCGGGCCCCACAGGTCCGACCTCGGCCATGTGGTTTGGGTCAGCCTTGGTATACCGCGTCTTCACCATGGCCCAAGCTTCCCTGGCACCTTGACGGCAGGCTGATATCTTCCATAATCGGAAGTGCCGCCATGCTCCCTTGAGCTTCTTCGCAAGCTCTCCAATGCCTTTTGGCAGGGAGACGGATGTCCACAAGGCCTGGGCAATACCTTGCATCACCTGCCGAACTTGTTCGTGCAGTTGTGAAAGCTCGGGTAGAAGATCCCTAGCAGACCCGGGCATCTCCTCTGCAGGACGACCCGTCAGCATACCTGCAGATATAACTCTATTAGCCGGCTTCTCCGCCACACCCTTTTAAGGGTTCGTTCAAGCACTTACTGAAAATGCTGCGTCGAAGCCGCTTGTTCTCCTTCTCGGAGTCCGGAAGCTGGGCTCGAACATCTTTCAGTTCCACGCTCAGCTTGGTATCGGCGTCTTAGAGATTGTTTTTCTCCCGCCCGACCTCAGTCAGCACACGTTCGCTAGCCTTTAGCTATCGTACGACATGCTAGTCCTCCGGATTCTCTCCGGATTCATCTGCAACATCTATTATCAGATTTGCAGCCATGCCGCACGCTATATGGTACCCATCATTCTTTGAAACAAATGTTACCAGATGGGGACTTTTTAGGTTCCTTCAATGCGGCAACGGCGGCCCAAAGTTGGGTCTTGCATTCCACCAGCTCCTGTGACAATCGAGTATTCTTCTCTGTAAGAACCTGCACAATAGATGATCCTTAAATCAGTTTTGCTAACTGTTTCAAGTCTCAGGGGCTACTGATACACAATCGTCAGATTTGCTTACCCGTACATCCCTTACATACTGGTCCGTGGCTCTGGCTAGACCATTTTGAGCAGCACAGAGGTACGCGTCTCCAGAATTGAAGGCATCAAATGCCTCTGGTGAGAAGCAAGCGTCACGGAGTACGGCCCGACGACGCCTATGATTCATGGTGCTCTCCACTTCTGAATTTGTAGCGGATAGTCTATCCGCATCCTCTGTAGGGGGAGTATCGGCGTCCGCCCCATGTCGGCTTCTGCCTCTATGTCCTGTCCTAGAGCCCGACTGGTGGAAGCATGATCGGCAGCCTCACCGCACATATTCCGGCGAGCGTTTTTTTGCTAAAGAAACATGGACGTCATTACATTTTGAGAAAGATGACAACCACGGAGCGGGGTTTTTGTCATACCTCTGCGTCGGCGTCTCCGTCCTGACCGCCTTCCTTTTTGGCCTACCCGGCCTCGGTGCCTCTTGTTGGCGAGTTGCTGCGGGTTTGGCACAGCGTCCCGAATGCCTTCCCTGTAAAACACCATATGTATATAGTAGGTGAAGTATCTAAAAGGGGATCCTAGTTTTTGGAGTTGGGATTTTGTTTTTCCTTACGAGCGACGCAGGGACCAATCCGTGATAGTCGGCCGTAATGGCCGCCATGGCATCATTACAGCTCAATTGATAGAACTGCCGGTCTATCAGCTCCACGAATATGTCCGGATCTTCTTCGAGTCCGGGACCGAGGGCCCGGTCGGGGTCCTCTGGTTGTGGGGACAGGCTGTTGACCTCCCTTATGGCTTTTCGCAGTTCCTGTGTCAGGACCCCGATCCTAAGCCACATCGATCTAGCATGTAACACATCATATCACTTTGCGGCCTCACGCACGGTATTCCCACGGGTGCCACCTTACCTGGCCCGGGACCGTTTGCGCCTTTTGGCTCACGTATATGATAGTGTCGCTAGCATCCATATGACAGAGAACCCGGGCCGACATGACTAGTTGTGAACCCAAAGTGGCACTAACTCATGGGAACAGGCATACATGAATCACATCGAGCATGTCGGTCAGCAGCGTGTGAATCCGGGCTGTAGCACTGGGCTAACAGGACTCCGGGAACCCGGGCTGTAGCAGGCTAGGCAGGACTCCGGATGTCACCGCGTGACATTTCCCCGAAGGGACAAACACAGGAATGAAGTGAAACACATGCCGGCCAGTCAAGCGTCCTGAGAAGTAGTGCTGGGCTAGCAGGACTCCGGTGAACCGGGCTGTAGCGGACTACTATGGCTCATGGAAGCACAAGACTACATTTCCCCATAAGAGAGGCTACCAAGGATAATCAACTTGGTTGTCGGATCCCACACATACCAAGCATTTCAATCATACACACAATATGCTCGATATGTGTAATTACAACATGGCATCACAACATAACTCTACGACTCAAGTATTTATTCATTAGGCTCCGAGGAGCGAGATATTACAAACAAGGGTCTCAAGACCCAACATTCAGAGCATACAAGTCAAAGCACATGCGGAAGCTTAACATGTCTGAGTACAGACATCTACAAATGAAAAAGGCTGAGAAGCCTGACTATCTACCAGATCCTGCCGAGGGCCCAAGATCGCAGCTGAGGTAACAAGCTAAACATCGAAGTCCACGCGGAACTACTAGCAAGACTGTAGTCTCTCTGCGAAACATAAATTAAGCAAACGTGAGTACAAATGTACCCAGCAAGACATACATCAGAACTAACTACATATGCGTCGGTATCAACAAAGGGGGTGGTGGAGTTTAACTGCAGCAAGCCAGCTTTGACTCGGTGGCTATACTGAACTACGACTACAAGTAACTCTTTTGAGGTGGCGCACACGAGTCCACAAATTCACCATACCAATACACCACTATGGATCCACTCCCGTCTCCCTGCGAGAAGGCCATCCATATCACTCACGCTTATCTTGCGCATTTTAGAGTATCCACTTTCACTTGTCTATGAACTATGCAAGGGGTCCAAGTTTCCATATCCGAGGAATCCGGCTATTCGAATAGATAATGATAACCCTGCAGGGGTGTACTTCTTCACACACGCTCTCACCACTTATAGCCCTGTACACGTCATGTACCTCGACAACCTTCAAGCGGAAGCCGGGCGAGGGAGTCGGCCACGACCTGACTAACCAACAAGTCTCTAGTCCAGGTTCATCGCCTATTCGGGTTCCATCCGCATGGAGATCCGGCCGGGGTGTCGCTCACGGCCCCAAACGATGTGAGCATGGTTCCCAAGCCCACCATCCGGGTGCCAACTTGTACACCGTGCCACGGTGCCTAGTCTATCCCAGGCCCACCTGTACCGGGTGCCACTTGGTAGACTACTAACACTACCTACAAACACCAGAAGCTAGTTGCAACTCCTGGACAGAGATCGAGTTGATTAATAAGCCGAGAGGGGCCGAGTTACCGGTGTCATCGATAGTATAGCTCTTCATCGGTGTCATCGATCTCATCGTTGAACCCACGTCTACTAAGAGGGGACAAACACCGGCAACTGATAAAGAACACAATCAACACATGGCGATATGCAACAATATGATGCATGCTATGACATGGCAATATGAATGTGTTTTGGGATAATGCAACAGAAAGTCATTTTAATTGAAGTGGAATTCAAAACTATATCAAATTCCAACTCCAAACCTATTATGAAATTTGCCCTAATCATGTTTCATCCTAAACAGTGAGGTTAACTTACTCAAACATGCATGAAAATGGTACAGATGGATTCCTTGAATTTTTCTGATAATTTTTCATATATAATTTATCTTATTTGGAGTTACGGTTGAATTTCTATGATTTTTCAAAGTTTTGGATATTTTCTGAATTAAACAAATCATTTCTGATTTATTTAAAATCCAGAAAAGGATTACTGCGTCAGCCTGACGTCATCATGATGTCAACAGGTCAACGGGTGCGGTCCAGGTCAAACTGACCAGTGGGACCCATACGTCAGTGTCTCAGGCTGGTTTGGGTGGATGACAGGTGGGACCGGTCAACGTTGACTTGACCAAAGTCAAAGCTGACACGTGGGGTCCACACGTATTAGTACTAATCTTAACAGAAAATTAGACTAATCCTAATTATGCTCGGGACCCACATGTCATTGTCTAGTGTTAAGCTAAACAAGGTGGTTAGTGGCTAATTCAGCCGGACACGTCAATTTCGCCGGAGTTCGGCCGGCGACGACCAAAACCGCGGCGGGAGCTCGCCGGAGTGGCGCTATGGGTGGTGTTGGCCCAAGCCAAGGGCACCAGAGGGTTGCCCTTGCTCACGCGCATCCAGGGAGGCACATGGGAGGGCACGGGGTGGCCGGAGCTCGCCGGGGTGGAGCCCGCGGCGGCTGCCGGAGTTCGGCATCAACCAAAATGATGCCACAGAGCACTGTAGGAGCGGAGGTTGGGTGTTTTGGGATCCTGCAAATGCACTAAGTGCGTTGATATGCTTGGATGCGAGCGGTAGAGCTCGGGAGCGCAGAACTTGCCGGCCATGGCGGACGGCGGCGCTCGGCCATGGTGGGAAAGCTAGTTAGGGGACGAAATAGACACGGGGAAGAGAGGGGTTCGGACCAGGAGCTCACGGCGGGTTGACGGGTAGGCTCAGCAGCTCGGGGGAGGCTTGGAGACGACGGAACGTTGGTGGCGATCTCCGGTGGCAGAGGAGGAAGATGACGAGGTAGCCGGTGATGCGGGACGCCTGGCATCACGTGGCTCTTCATAGATGATGAGAACGATGTTGCGGTTCTTCTGGGCGGGTCGACAAGGCGAGGGAGGGCCGGTGGCCGTGGTGGCAGTGGACGGCGGCGACGAGCTCCGCCCGGTGGCTGCGTGCGAGAAACAGAGGAGGGGAGAGAGGGCGGGAGTGAGCGGGTTGTGCACGGGACGTGCGTGGCGTCGTCCAGAGAAGGCCAGGGCATCGAGGGCTAGCGGCAAGCAGGAGGTGGCCGGGCGTGCGCCGGCCACGCGCTCATCCTCCTGGCAAGGAGGAAGATGACAGGGGAGGGGCCAGATGGGCTGGGCCACACAGTAACTGGCCGGCCAGGCTCGACAGGTAAGCGCCTGGTAGGTCTTCTGCTCTTTTTTAATTTTTCTTCTGTTTTGTTTTATTTAATTGCCACTGAATTCAAATTCAAACAAATTTGAAAACAGTGCCAAAACTCCCCTGGATAATTTTATGTCACTTAAGGTCTACTCCTCATATACATAAAATATCTCAGGGCATTTGAAAATATATTCATTATATATTATGAATATAACTCCAAATTCAAATAGAATATTGATTTAAAATCAGAGCCCAAATAATTCCTTAGAAATGGTCCAAATTTTTGGTTTCATTTATAACTCTTGCCAAAATTGTCAGAGCTATTTCTAGGCATTTTGGATTTACTGATTGCAATTTTTGGGTTTCTTGCCCCTTTATTAAAATGATTTCCGAGGCTTTCAATTTCCTCATTTCAAATTTCAGAATTTAGACATGGTGCACACATGAAGCTAGCCTAGAGCATTACCAGAAGCTAGGGATGTGACAGCTCACCCCTACTAAACAAGAATCTCGTCCCGAGATTCAAGCGTAGGGTAAGATGATGGGGGAATGCAACTAATGCACTCTTCACGATCCAGGTTGCACTTCAAATGAACGTTGATTCAGTCACCATCTTTGTCTCAATGTCTTGCTCTGAGAACTCCAACTAACATGAAAATGAGAGGAAAGGGAAAACTCCAGAAGGATCGATCTTCTCAAAGATCGAACAACTCAGGATCACTCATCGAGTGAGATATTGAAACATCTCTCGAGCTGAGACACGAAACACATCGAGAGGGATGGAAGAACAAGCGACGGGGTTTGATTTGGTGGGCAACAATTCCATGCTTAGAAAGCTGGTGGATGTTGTCAAGGTGGCGAGGAAATAATTGCCATGATCCCGTAACGGGGCACCTCAGGGAAGGTGACTCGAAGAACTATTCCCTTAAGTGGCAAAAAGAATTACTTTTGATACAAAGATCATTGAAATTCTTTGTACCAGCCTAAGGCAATCACAAATGATCGTGTGAACGAATTTGAAGGGATGGCATACCCATACCAGAATGGATGATGTGGACTACCTTGTTGAAGACAACACAATGGATGACTCTTGCTTGCGCGTGCTCTCAAGAACTTGAGCATTTCCATATTCATCAAGGTTCTACCAACATTCGTGCTGAGGATCCTGGCACCAAATCTGACTACCATGATGAATAGTGATGGAGAATGCGGATACAAAGGAAGATAACACCTTCTCAGACTGCCCCTTAGCGAGGCTAAGGGAACGAAATCTGGATGATCGACCGAGAGACATTTAGCACTCCGCTTCTAATGTTCTCCTTGATGTTCTAGCTAGACTCAAAATCATTCGGTATCTGGAACATCAAATAAAGGTCTGACTTTGGGGGCACAAACATCCGTAAGGATCAACTTTTAGTATGGATCATATGAAATCCTCATGGAGAAGATTGTCAATTGCTTAATCAAGAAACTACAATAATAGATCTTCCGGCTAGGTGTGTCGGCCAACATCAACCTTGTCAGGACCTACATCATAGATCTTGGAATAGTACCAACCATCATATCTGCTTGAGATTCAGATCTGGTCGGTAACAGGACATTTCAGACAACATGCCTAGAAAAGAAAGGTTGCAACATAAGTGTTGGGGAACATAGTAATTTCAAAATTTTCCTACGCACACGCAAGATCATGGTGATGCATAGCAATGAGAGGGGAGAGTGTTGTCTACGTACCAACGCAGACCGACTGCGGAAGCGATCACACAACGTAGAGGAAGTAGTCGTACGTCTTCCCGATCCGACCGATCCAAGCACCGCTACTCCGGCAACTCCGAGTTCTTAGCACATGTTCAGCTCAATGACGATCCTTGGGCTCCGATCCAGCCAAGCGTCGAGGAAGAGTTCCGTCAGCACGACGGCGTGGTGACGACCTTGATGTACTACCGACGCAGGGCTTCGCCTAAGCACTACAACGGTATGATCGAGGTGGAATTTGGTGGCAGGGGGCACCGCACATGGCTAAGGAACGATCTCAAGGATCAACTTGTGTGTCTAGAGGTGCCCCCTGCCCCCGTATATAAAGGATCCAAGGGGAGGGGCTGGCCGGCCAAGGTGGGAGGCACAGGAGGAGTCCTACTCCTACCGGGAGTAGGACTCCCCCCTCCAATCCTAGTCCAACTAGGTTTTCTCAAGTGGGAAAGAGAGAGGGGGTGGTCGGCCACCTTCCCTAGTCCTAATAGGACTAGGGGAAGGGGGGAGGAGCACAGCCCATGGGGCAGCCCTTTCACCTTTCTACCAAGGCCCATGTTGGCCCATTTGGCTCCCGGGGGGTTCCGGTAAGCCTCCCGGTAATCCGGTAAAATCCCAATTTCACCCGGAACACTTCCGATGTCCAAACATAGGCTTCCAATATATCAATCTTTATGTCTCGACCATTTCGAGACTCCTCGTCATGTCCGTGATCACATCCGGGACTCCGAACAACCTTCGGTACATCAAAATTCATAAACTCATAATAACTGTCATCGTAACGTTAAGCGTGCGGACCCTACGGTTCGAGAACAATGTAGACATGACCGAGACACGTCTCCGGTCAATAAACAATAGCGGGACCTGGATGCCAATATTGGCTCCTACATATTCTACGAAGATCTTTATCGGTCAGACCGCATAACAACATACGTTGTTCCCTTTGTCATCGGTATGTTACTTGCCCGAGATTCGATCGTCGGTATCCAATACCTAGTTCAATCTCGTTACTGGCAAGTCTCTTTACTCGTAACGTAATACATCATCTCACAACTAACATCTTAGTTATAATGCTTGCAAGGCTTATGTGATGTGTATTACCGAGAGGGCCCAGAGATACCTCTCCGACAATCGGAGTGAAAAACCCTAATCTCGAAATACGCCAACCCAACATCTACCATTGGAGACACCTGTAGTACTCCTTTATAATCACCCAGTTACGTTGACGTTTGGTAGTACACAAAGTGTTCCTCCGGTAAATGGGAGTTGCATAATCTCATAGTTATAGGAACATGTATAAGTCATGAAGAAAGCAATAGCAACATACTAAACGATCGGGTGCTAAGCTAATGGAATGGGTCATGTCAATCAGATCGTTCAACTAATGATGTGACCTCGTTAATCAAATAACAACTCTTTGTTCATGGTTAGGAAACATAACCATCTTTGATTAACGAGCTAGTCAAGTAGAGGCATACTAGTGACACTCTGTTTGTCTATGTATTCACACATGTATTATGTTTCCGGTTAATACAATTCTAGCATGAATAATAAAAATTTATCATGATATAAGGAAATAAATAATAACTTTATTATTGCCTCTAGGGCATATTTCCTTCAGTCTCCCACTTGCACTATAGCCAATAATCTAGATTACACAGTAATGATTCTAACACCCATGGAGCCTTGGTGCTGATCATGTTTTGCTCGTGGAAGAGGCTTAGTCAACGGGTCTGCAACATTTAGATCCGTATGTATCTTGCAAATCTCTATGTCTCCCACCTAGACTAGATCCCGGATGGAGTTGAAGCGTCTCTTGATGTGTTTGGTCCTTTTGTGAAATCCGGATTCCTTTGCCAAAGCAATTGCACCAGTATTGTCACAAAAGATTTTCATTGGACCCGATGCACTAGGTATGACACCTAGATCGGATATGAACTCCTTCATCCAGACTCCTTCGTTCGCTGCTTCTGAAGCAGCTATGCACTCCGCTTCACAAGTAGATCCCGCTACGACGCTTTGTTTAGAACTGCACCAACTGACAGCTCCACCATTTAAAGTAAACACGTATCCGGTTTGCGATTTAGAATCGTCCGGATCAGTGTCAAAGCTTGCATCAGCGTAGCCTCTTATGGTGAGCTCTTTGTCACCTCCATATACGAGAAACATATCCTTAGTCCTTTTCAGGTATTTCAGGATGTTCTTGACCGCTGTCCAGTGATCCACTCCTGGATTACTTTGGTACCTCCCTGCTAAACTTATAGCAAGGCACACATCAGGTCTGGTACACAGCATTGCATACATGATAGAACCTATGGCTGAAGCATAGGGAACATCTTTCATTTTCTCTCTATCTTCTGCAGTGGTCGGGCATTGAGTCTGACTCAACTTCACACCTTGTAACACAGGCAAGAACCCTTTCTTTGCTTGATCCATTTTGAACTTCTTCAAAATCTTCTCAAGGTATGTGTTTTGTGAAAGTCCAATTAAGCGTCTTGATCTATCTCTATAGATCTTTATGCCTAATATGTAAGAAGCTTCCCCGAGGTCTTTCATCGAAAAACTTTTATTCAAGTATCCCTTTATGCTATCCAGAAATTCTATATCATTTCCAATCAGCAATATGTCATCCACATATAATATCAGAAATGCTACAGAGCTCCCACTCACTTTCTTGTAAATACAGGCTTTTCCGAAAGTCTGTATAAAGCCAAATGCTTTGATCACACTATCAAAGCGTTTATTCCAACTCCGAGATGCTTGCACCAGTCCATAAATGGATCGCTGGAGTTTGCACACTTTGTTAGCTCCCTTTGGATCGACAAAACCTTCTGGTTGCATCATATACAACTCTTCTTCCAGAAATCCATTCAGGAATGCCGTTTTGACAAGCATCTACCATATTTCATAATCATAAAATGCGGCAATTGCTAACATGATTCTGACGGACTTAAGCATCGCTACGGGTGAGAAGGTCTCATCGTAGTCAACCCCTTGAACTTGTCGAAAACCTTTTGCGAAAAGTCGAGCTTTATAGACAGTAATATTACTGTCAGCGTCAGTCTTTTTCTTGAAGATCCATTTATTCTCTATTGCTTGCCGATCATCGGGCAAGTCAACCAAAGTCCATACTTTGTTCTCATACATGGATCCCATCTCAGATTTCATGGCCTCAAGCCACTTTGCGGAATCTGGGCTCACCATCGCTTCTTCATAGTTCGTAGGTTCATCATGATCTAGTAGCATGACTTCCAGAATTGGATTACCGTACCACTCTGGTGCGGATCTCACTCTGGTTGATCTAAGTGGTTCAGTAGTATCTTGTCCTGAAGTTTCATGATAATCATCATTAGCTTCCTCACTAATTGGTATAGGTGTCGCAGAAACAGTTTTCTGTGATGTACTATTTTCCAATAAGGGAGCAGGTACAGTTACCTCATCAAGTTCTACTTTCCTCCCACTCACTTCTTTCGGGAGAAACTCCTTCTCTAGAAATGATCCATTCTTAGCAACGAATGTCTTACCTTCGGATCTGTGATAGAAGGTATACCCAACAGTCTCCTTTGGGTATCCTATGAAGACACATTTCTCCGCTTTGGGTTCGAGCTTATCAGGTTGAAACTTTTTCACATAAGCATCGCAGCCCCAAACTTTAAGAAACGACAACTTTGGTTTCTTGCCAAACCATAGTTCATAAGGCGTCGTCTCAACGGATTTTGATGGTGCCCTATTTAACGTGAATGCGGCCATCTCTAAAGCATAACCCCAAAACAATAGCGGTAAATTAGTAAGAGACATCATAGATCACACCATATCTAGTAAAGTACGATTACGACGTTCGGACACACCATTACGCTGTGGTGTTCCGGGTGGCGTGAGTTGCGAAACTATTCCACAATTTTTCAAATGTACACCAAACTCATAACTCAAATATTCTCCTCCATGATCGGATCATAGAAACTTTATTTTCTTGTTACGATGATTTTCAACTTCACTCTGAAATTCTTTGAACTTTGCAAATGTTTCAGACTTGTGTTTCATTAAGTAGATATACCCATATCTGCTTAAATCATCTGTGAAGGTGAGAAAATAATGATATCCGCCACGAGCCTCAATATTCATCGGACCACATACATCGGTATGTATGATTTCCAATAAATTTGTTGCTCTCTCCATAGTACCGGAGAACGGTGTTTTAGTCATCTTGCCTATGAGGCACGGTTCACAAGTACCAAGTGATTCATAATCAAGTGGTTCCAAAAGCCCATCAGTATGGAGTTTCTTCATGCGCTTTACACCGATATGACCTAAACGGCAGTGCCACAAATAAGTTGTACTATCATTATCAACTCTACATATTTTGGCTTCTACATTATGAATATGTGTATCACTACTATCGAGATTCAACAAGAATAGACCACTCTTCAAAGGTGCATGACCATAAAAGATATTACTCATATAAATAGAACAACCATTATTCTCTGATTTAAATGAATAACCGTCTCGCATTAAACAAGATCCATATATAATGTTCATGCTCAATGTTGGCACCAAATAACAATTATTTAGGTCTAATATTAATCCCGAAGGTAAATGTAGAGGTAGCGTGCCAACCGCGATCACATCGACTTTGGAACCGTTTCCCACGCGCATCGTCACCTCATCCTTTGCTAGCGTCCGCTTATTCCGTAGTCCCTGTTTCGAGTTGCAAATATTAGCAACAGAACCAGTATCAAATACCAGGTGCTACTGCGAGCTCTAGTAAGGTACACATCAATAACATGTATATCACATATACCTTTGTTCACCTTGCCATCCTTCTTATCCGCCAAATACTTGGGGCAGTTCCGCTTCCAGTGACCAGTCTGCTTGCAGTAGAAGCACTCAGTTTCAGGCTTAGGTCCAGACTTGGGTTTCTTCTCCTGAGCAGCAACTTGCTTGCTGTTCTTCTTGAAGTTCCCCTTCTTCTTCCCTTTGCCCTTTTTCTTGAAACTAGTGGTCTTGTTGACCATCAACACTTGATGCTCCTTCTTGATTTCTACCTCCGCAGCTTTCAGCATTGCGAAGAGCTCGGGAATAGTCTTGTTAATCCCTTGCATATTATAGTTCATCACGAAGCTCTTGTAGCTTGGTGGCAGTGATCGGAGAATTCTGTCAATGACGCAATCATCTGGAAGATTAACTCCCATCTGAATCAAGTGATTATTATACCCAGACATTTTGAGTATATGCTCACTGACAGAACTGTTCTCCTCCATCTTGCAGCTATAGAAATTATTGGAGACTTCATATCTCTCAATTCAGGCATTTGCTTGAAATATTAACTTCAACTCCTGGAACATCTCATATGCTCCATGATGTTCAAAACGTCATTGAAGTCCCGATTCTAAGCCGTAAAGCATGGCACACTGAACTATCGAGTAGTCATCAGCTTTGCTCTGCCAGACGTTCATAACATCTGGCGTTGCTCCAGCAGCAGGCCTGGCACCCAGCGGTGCTTCCAGGATGTAATTCTTCTGTGCAGCAATGAGGATAATCCTCAGGTTACGGACCCAGTCCATGTAATTGCTACCATCATCTTTCAACTTTTCTTTCTCAAGGAACGCATTAAAATTCAACGGAACAACAGCACGAGCCATCTATCTACAATCAACATAAACAAGCAAGATACTATCAGGTACTAAGTTCATGATAAGTTTAAGTTCAGTTAATCAAATTACTTAGGAACTCCCACTTAGATAGACATCCCTCTAATCCTCTAAGTGATCACGTGATCCAAATCAACTAAACCATAACCGATCATCACGTGAGATGGAGTAGTTTTCAATGGTGAACATCGTCATGTTGATCATATCTACTATATGATTCACGCTCGACCTTTCGGTCTCTGTGTTCCGAGGCCATATCTGCATATGCTAGGCTCGTCAAGTTTAACCTGAGTATTCTGCGTGTGCAAAACTGGCTTGCACCCGTTGTAGATGGACGTAGAGCTTATCACACCCGATCATCACGTGGTGTCTGGGCACGACGAACTTTGGCAACGGTGCATACTCAGGGAGAACACTTCTTGATAATTTAGTGAGAGATCATCTTATAATGCTACCGTCAATCAAAGCAAGATAAGATGCATAAAAGATAAACATCACATGCAATCAATATAAGTGATATGATATGGCCATCATCATCTTGTGCTTGTGATCTCCATCTCCGAAGCACCGTCATGATCACCATCGTCACCGGCGCGACACCTTTATCTCCATCGTAGCATCGTTGTCGTCTCGCCAATCTTCTGCTTCCACGACTATCACTACCGCTTAGTAATAAAGTAAAGCATTACATCGCGATTGCATTGCATACCATAAAGCGACAACCATATGGCTCCTGCCAGTTGCCGATAACTTGGTTACAAAACATGATCATCTCATACAATAAAATCAGCATCATGCCTTGACCATATCACATCACAACATACCCTGCAAAAACAAGTTAGACGTCCTCTACTTTGTTGTTGCAAGTTTTACGTGGCTGCTACGGGCTTAAGCAAGAACTCATCTCACCTACGCATGAAAACCACAACGATATTTTGTCAAATAGACTCCGTTTTAACCTTCTCAAGGACCGGGCGTAGCGACACTCGGTTCAACTAAAGTTGGAGAGACAGTCGCCCGCAAGCCATCTATGTGCAAAGCACGTCGAGGGAACCGGTCTCGCGTAAGCGTACGTGTAAGGTTGGTCCGGGTCGTCTCATCCAACAATACCGCCGAACCAAAGTATGACATGCTGGTAGGCAGTATGACTTGTATCGCCCACAACTCACTTGTGTTCTACTCGTGCAAATAACATCAAACCATAACACCTAGGCTCGGATGCCACTGTTGGGGAACGTAGTAATTTCAAAATTTTCCTATGCACACGCAAGATCATGGTGATGCATAGCAACGAGAGGGGAGAGTGTTGTCTACGTACCAACGCGGACCGACTGCGGAAGCGATCACACAACGTAGAGGAAGTAGTCGTACGTCTTCCCGATCCGACCGATCCAAGCACCGTTACTCCGGCACCTCCGAGTTCTTAGCACACGTTCAGCTCGATGACGATCCTCGGGCTCCGATCCAGCAAAGCGTCGAGGAAGAGTTCCGTCAGCACGACGGCGTGGTGACGATCTTGATGTACTACCGATGCAGGGCTTCGCCTAAGCACTACAACGGTATGATCGAGGTGGAATTTGGTGGCAGGGGGCACCGCACACGGCTAAGGAACGATCTCAAGGATCAACTTGTGTGTCTAGAGGTGCCCCCTGCCCCCGTATATAAAGGATCCAAGGGGAGGGGTGTTGGGGAACATAGTAATTTCGAAAATTTTCCTACGCACACGCAAGATCATGGTGATGCATAGCAACGAGGGGGAGAGTCTGATCTACGTACCCTTGTAGATCGCAACGGAAGCGTTGACACAACGTAGAGGAAGTAGTCGTACGGATTCTTCCCGATCCGACCGATCCAAGCACCGTTACTCCGGCACCTCCGAGTTCTTAGCACACGTTCAGCTCGATGACGATCCTCGGGCTCCGATCCAGCAAAGTGTCGAGGAAGAGTTCCGTCAGCACGACGGCGTGATGAAGATCTTGATGTACTACCGACGTAGGGCTTCGCCTAAGCTCTACAACGATATGACCAAGGTGGAATTTGGTGGCAGGGGGCACCGCACACGGCTAAGGAACGATCAACAATGATCAACTTTCTGTGTCTATGGGGTGCCCCCTGCCCCCGTATATAAAGGAGCAGGGGGAGGGGTTCGGCTGGCCAGGGAGAGGGGCGCAGGAGGAGTCCTACTCCTACCGGGAGTAGGACTCCCCCCCCCCAATCCTATTCCTAATAGGAATCCTCAAGGGGAAAGAGAGAAAGAGGGGGGCCGGCCCCTTCTCCTAGTCCTAATAGGACTAGGGAAGGGGGGGGAGGCGCGCAGCCCTTTTGGGCAGCCCCTTTCACTTTTCCACTAAGGCCCAATAGGCCCATTTGCCTCCCGGGGGGTTCCGGTAACCCTCCCGGTATTCCGGTAAAATCCCGATTTCACCCGGAACACTTTCGATGTCCAAACATAGCCTTCCAATATATCAATCTTTACGTCTCGACCATTTCGGGACTCCTCGTCATGTCCGTGATCACATTCGGGACTCCGAACAACCTTCGGTACATCAAAATGCATAAACTCATAATAACTGTCATCGTAACGTTAAGCGTGCGGACCCTACGGTTCGAGAACAATGTAGGCATGACCGAGACATGTCTCCGGTCAATAACCAATAGCGGGACCTGGATGCCCATATTGGCTCCTACATATTCTATGAAGATCTTTATCGGTCAGACCGCATAACAGCATACGTTGTTCCCTTTGTCATCGGTATGTTACTTGCCCGAGATTCGATCGTCGGTATCCAATACCTAGTTCAATCTCGTTACTGGCAAGTCTCTTTACTCGTTCCGTAATACATCATCTCATAACTAACATCTTTAGTTATTATGCTTGCAAGGCTTATGTGATGTGTATTACCGAGAGGGCCCAGAGATACCTCTCCGACAATCGGAGTGACAAACCCTAATCTCGAAATACGCCAACCCAACATCTACCTTTGGAGACACCTGTAGTACTCCTTTATAATCACCCAGTTACGTTGTGACGTTTCGTAGTACCCAAAGTGTTCCTCCGGTAAACGGGAGTTGCATAATCTCATAGTTATAGGAACATGTATAAGTCATGAAGAAAGCAATAGCAACATACTAAACGATCGGGTGCTAAGCTAATGGAATGGGTCATGTCAATCAGATCATTCAACTAATGATGTGACCTCGTTAATCAAATAACAACTCTTTGTTCATGGTTAGGAAACATGACCATCTTTGATTAACGAGCTAGTCAAGTAGAGGCATACTAGTGACACTCTGTTGGTCTATGTATTCACACATGTATTATGTTTCCGGTTAATACAATTCTAGCATGAATAATAAACATTTATCATGATATAAGGAAATAAATAATAACTTTATTATTGCCTCTAGGGCATATTTCCTTCAGTCTCCCACTTGCACTAGAGTCAATAATCTAGATTACACAGTAATGATTCTAACACCCATGGAGCCTTGGTGTTGATCATGTTTTGCTCGTGGAAGAGGCTTAGTCAACGGGTCTGCAACATTCAGATCCGTATGTATCTTGCAAATCTCTATGTCTCCCACCTGGACTAAATCCCGGATGGAGTTGAAGCGTCTCTTGATGTGTTTGGTCCTTTTGTGAAATCTGGATTCCTTTGCCAAAGCAATTGCACCAGTATTGTCACAAAAGATTTTCATTGGACCCGATGCACTAGGTATGACACCTAGATCGGATATGAACTCCTTCATCCAGAATCCTTCGTTTGCTGCTTCCAAAGCAGCTATGTACTCCGCTTCACATGTAGATCCCGCTACGACGCTTTGTTTAGAACTGCACCAACTGACAGCTCCACCGTTTAAAGTAAACACGTATCCGGTTTGCGATTTAGAATCGTCCGGATCAGTGTCAAAGCTTGCATCAACGTAACCTCTTACGGTGAGCTCTTTGTCACCTCCATATACGAGAAACATATCCCTAGTCCTTTTCAGGTATTTCAGGATATTTTTTACCGTTGTCCAGTGATCCACTCCTGGATTACTTTGGTACCTCCCTGCTAAACTTATAGGAAGGCACACATCAGGTCTGGTACACAGCATTGCATACATGATAGAGCCTATGGCTGAAGCATAGGGAACATCTTTCATTTTCTCTCTATCTTCTGCAGTGGTCGGGCATTGAGTCTGACTCAACTTCACACCTTGTAACACAGGCAAGAACCCTTTCTTTGCTTGATCCATTTTGAACTTCTTCAAAATCTTGTCAAGGTATGTGCTTTGTGAAAGTCCAATTAAGCGTCTTGATCTATCTCTATAGATCTTTATGCCTAATACGTAAGCAGCTTCCCCGAGGTCTTTCATCGAAAAACTTTTATTTAAGTATCCCTTTATGCTATCCAGAAATTCTATATCATTTCCAATCAGCAATATGTCATCCACATATAATATCAGAAATGCTACAGAGCTCCCACTCACTTTCTTGTAAATACAGGCTTCTCCAAAAGTCTGTATAAAGCCAAATGCTTTGATCACACTATCAAAGCGTTTATTCCAACTCCGAGATGCTTGCACCAGTCCATAAATGGATCGCTGGAGTTTGCATACTTTGTTAGCTCCCTTTGGGTCGACAAAACCTTCTGGTTGCATCATATACAACTCTTCTTCCAGAAATCCATTCAGGAATGCAGTTTTGACATCCATCTGCCATATTTCATAATCATAAAATGCGGCAATTGCTAACATGATTCTGACGGATTTAAGCATCGCTACGGGTGAGAAGGTCTCATCGTAGTCAACCCCTTGAACTTGTCGAAAACCTTTTGCGACAAGTCGAGCTTTATAGACAGTAATATTACCGTCAGCGTCAGTCTTTTTCTTGAAGATCCATTTATTCTCAATTGTTTGCCGATCATCGGGCAAGTCAACCAAAGTCCATACTTTGTTCTCATACATGGATCCCATCTCAGATTTCATGGCCTCAAGCCACTTTGCGGAATCTGGGCTCACCATCGCTTCTTCATAGTTCGTAGGTTCATCATGATCTAGTAGCATGACTTCCAGAACTGGATTGCCGTACCACTCTGGTGTGGATCTCACTCTGGTTGATCTACGTGGTTCAGTAGTATCTTGTCCTGAAGTTTCATGATCATCATCATTAGCTTCCTCACTAATTGGTATAGGTGTCGCAGAAACAGTTTTCTGTGATGTACTATTTTCCAATAAGGGAGCAGGTACAGTTACCTCGTCAAGTTCTACTTTCCTCCCACTCACTTCTTTCGACAGAAACTCCTTCTCTAGAAATGATCCATTCTTAGCAACGAATGTCTTGCCTTCGGATCTGTGATAGAAGGTATACCCAACAGTTTCCTTTGGGTATCCTATGAAGACACATTTCTCCGCTTTGGGTTCGAGCTTATCAGGTTGAAGCTTTTTCACATAAGCATCGCAGCCCCAAACTTTAAGAAACGACAACTTTGGTTTCTTGCCAAACCATAGTTCATAAGGCGTCATCTCAATGGATTTTGATGGTGCCCTATTTAACGTGAATGCGGCCGTCTCTAAAGCATAACCCCAAAACGATAGCGGTAAATCAGTAAGAGACATCATAGATCACACCATATCTAGTAAAGTACGATTACGATGTTCGGACACACCGTTACGCTGTGGTGTTCCGTGTGGCGTGAGTTGCGAAACTATTCCACAATTTTTCAAATGTACACCAAACTCGTAACTCAAATATTCTCCTCCACGATCAGATCGTAGAAACTTTATTTTCTTGTTACGAGGATTTTCAACTTCACTCTGAAATTCCTTGAAATTTTCAAATGTTTCAGACTTATGTTTCATTAAGTAGATATACCCATATCTGCTTAAATCATCTGTGAAGGTGAGAAAATAACGATATCCGCCACGAGCATCAATATTCATCGGACCACATACATCGGTATGTATGATTTGCAATAAATCTGTTGCTCTCTCCATAGTACCGGAGAACGGTGTTTTGGTCACCTTGCCTATGAGGCACGGTTCGCAAGTACCAAGTGATTCATAATCAAGTGGTTCCAAAAGCCCATCAGTATGGAGTTTCTTCATGCGCTTTACACCGATATGACCTAAACGGCAGTGCCACAAATAAGTTGCACTATCATTATCAACTCTGCATCTTTTGGCTTCTACATTATGAATATGTGTATCACTACTATCGAGATTCAACAAGAATAGACCATTCTTCAAAGGGTCATGACCATAAAAGATATTACTCATATAAATAGAACAACCATTATTCTCTGATTTAAATGAATAACCGTCTCGCATTAAACAAGATCCAGATATAATGTTCATGCTCAACGCTGGCACCAAATAACAATTATTTAGGTCTAATATTAATCCCGAAGGTAGATGTAGAGGTAGCGTGCCGACCGCGATCACATCGACTTTGGAACCGTTTCCCACGCGCATCGTCACCTCGTCCTTTGCTAGCATCCGCTTATTCCGTAGTCCCTGTTTCGAGTTGCAAATATTAGCAACAGAACCAGTATCAAATACCCAGGTGCTACTGCGAGCTCTAGTAAGGTACACATCAATAACATGTATATCACATATACCTTTGTTCACCTTGCCATCCTTCTTATCTGCCAAATACTTGGGGCAGTTCCGCTTCCAGTGACCAGTCTGCTTGCAGTAGAAGCACTCAGTTTCAGGCTTAGGTCCAGACTTGGGTTTCTTCTCCTGAGCAGCAACTTGCTTGTTGTTCTTCTTGAAGTTCCCCTTCTTCTTCCCTTTGCCCTGTTTCTTGAAACTAGTGGTTTTGTTAACCATCAACACTTGATGCTCCTTCTTGATTTCTACCTCCGCAACTTTCAGCATTGCGAAGAGCTCGGGAATAGTCTTGTTCATTCCTTGCATATTATAGTTCATCACGAAGCTCTTGTAGCTTGGTGGCAGTGATTGGAGAATTCTGTCAATGATGCAATCATCTGGAAGATTAACTCCCTTCTGAATCAAGTGATTATTATACCCAGACATTTTGAGTATATGCTCACTGACAGAACTGTTCTCCTCCATCTTGCAGCTATAGAACTTATTGGAGACTTCATATCTCTCAATTCGGGCATTTGCTTGAAATATTAACTTCAACTCCTGGAACATCTCATATGCTCCATGACGTTCAAAACGTCGTTGAAGTCCCGATTATAAGCCATAAAGCATGGCACACTGAACTATCGAGTAGTCATCAGCTTTGCTTTGCCAGACGTTCATAACATCTGGTGTTGCTCCAGCAGCAGGCCTGGCATCCAGCGGTGCTTCCAGGACGTAATTCTTCTGTGCAGCAATGAGGATAATCCTCAGGTTACGAACCCAGTCCGTGTAATTGCTACCATCATCTTTCAACTTTGCTTTCTCAAGGAACGCATTAAAATTCAACGGAACAACAGCACGAGCCATCTATCTACAATCAACATAAACAAGCAAGATACTATCAGGTACTAAGTTCATGATAAGTTTAAGTTCAGTTAATCAAATTACTTAGGAACTCCCACTTAGATAGACATCCCTCTAATCCTCTAAGTGATCACGTGATCCAAATCAACTAAACCATAACCGATCATCACGTGAGATGGAGTAGTTTTCAATGGTGAACATCGTCATGTTGATCATATCTACTATATGATTCGCGCTCGACCTTTCGGTCTCTGTGTTCCGAGGCCATATCTGCATATGCTAGGCTCGTCAAGTTTAACCTGAGTATTCTGCGTGTGCAAAACTGGCTTGCACCCATTGTAGATGGACGTAGAGCTTATCACACCCGATCATCACGTGGTGTCTGGGCACGACGAACTTTGGCAACGGTGCATACTCAGGGAGAACACTTCTTGATAATTTAGTGAGAGATCATCTTATAATGATACCGTCAATCAAAGCAAGATAAGATGCATAAAAGATAAACATCACATGCAATCAATATAAGTGATATGATATGGCCATCATCATCTTGTGCTTGTGATCTCCATCTCCGAAGCACCGTCATGATCACCATCGTCACCGGCGCGACACCTTGATCTCCATCGTAGCATCGTTGTCGTCTCGCCAATCTTATGCTTCCACGACTATCACTACCGCTTAGTAATAAAGTAAAGCATTACATCACGATTTCATTGCATACAATAAAGCGACAACCATATGGCTCCTGCCAGTTGCCGATAACTTGGTTACAAAACATGATCATCTCATACAATAAAATCAGCATCATGCATTGACCATATCACATCACAACATGCCCTGCAAAAACAAGTTAGACGTCCTCTACTTTGTTGTTGCAAGTTTTACGTGGCTGCTACGGGCTTTAAGTAAGAACTCATCTCACCTACGCATCAAAACAACAACGATAGTTTGTCAAATAGACTCCATTTTAACCTTCTCAAGGACCGGGCGTAGCCACACTTGGTTCAACTAAAGTTGGAGAGACAGTCTTCCGCAAGCCATCTATGTGCAAAGCACGTCGAGGGAACCGGTCTCGCGTAAGAGTACGCGTAAGGTTGGTCCGGATCGTCTCGTCCAACAATACCGCCGAACCAAAGTATGACATGCTGGTAGGCAGTATGACTTGTATCGCCCACAACTCACTTGTGTTCTACTCGTGCAAATAACATCAAACCATAAAACCTAGGCTCTGATACCACTGTTGGGGAACGTAGTAATTTCGAAAATTTTCCTACGCACACGCAAGATCATGGTGATGCATAGCAACGAGGGGGAGAGTCTGATCTACGTACCCTTGTAGATCGCAACGGAAGCGTTGACACAACGTAGACGAAGTAGTCGTACGTCTTCTTCCCGATCCGACCGATCCAAGCACCGTTACTCCGGCACCTCCGAGTTCTTAGCACATGTTCAGCTCGATGACGATCCTCGGGCTCCGATCCAGCAAAGCGTCGAGGAAGAGTTCCGTCAGCACAATGGCGTGATGAAGATCTTGATGTACTACCGACGCAGGGCTTCGCCTAAGCTCTACAACGATATGACCGAGGTGGAATTTGGTGGCAGGGGGCACCGCACACGGCTAAGGAACAATCAACAAAGATCAACTTTGTGTGTCTATGGGGTGCCCCCTGCCCCCGTATATAAAGGAGCAGGGGGAGGGGTTCGGCTGGCCAGGGAGAGGGGCGCAGGAGGAGTCCTACTCCTACCGGGAGTAGGACTCCCCCCCCCAATCCTATTCCTAATAGGAATCCTCAAGGGGAAAGAGAGAAAGAGGGGGGCCGGCCCCTTCTCCTAGTCCTAATAGGACTAGGGAAGGGGAGGGAGGCGCGCAGCCCTTTTGGGCAGCCCCTTTCACTTTTCCACTAAGGCCCAATAGGCCCATTTGCCTCCCGGGGGGTTCCGGTAACCCTCCCGGTATTCCGGTAAAATCCCGATTTCACCCGGAACACTTTCAATGTCCAAACATAGCCTTCCAATATATCAATCTTTACGTCTCGACCATTTCAGGACTCCTCGTCATGTCCGTGATCACATTCGGGACTCCGAACAACCTTCGGTACATCAAAATGCATAAACTCATAATAACTGTCATCGTAATGTTAAGCGTGCGGACCCTACGGTTCGAGAACAATGTAGGCATGACCGAGACATGTCTCCGGTCAATAACCAATAGCGGGACCTGGATGCCCATATTGGCTCCTAAATATTCTACGAAGATCTTTATCGGTCAGACCGCATAACAACATACGTTGTTCCCTTTGTCATCGGTATGTTACTTGCCCGAGATTCGATTGTCGGTATCCAATACCTAGTTCAATCTCGTTACTGGCAAGTCTCTTTACTCGTTCCGTAATACATCATCTCATAACTAACATCTTTAGTTATTATGCTTGCAAGGCTTATGTGATGTGTATTGCCGAGAGGGCCCAGAGATACCTCTCCGACAATCGGAGTGACAAACCCTAATCTCGAAATACGCCAACCCAACATCTACCATTGGAGACACCTGTAGTACTCCTTTATAATCACCCAGTTACGTTGTGACGTTTGGTAGTACCCAAAGTGTTCCTCCGGTAAACGGGAGTTGCATAATCTCATAGTTATAGGAACATGTATAAGTCATGAAGAAAGCAATAGCAACATACTAAACGATCGGGTGCTAAGCTAATGGAATGGGTCATGTCAATCAGATCATTCAACTAATGATGTGACCTCGTTAATCAAATAACAACTCTTTGTTCATGGTTAGGAAACATAACCATCTTTGATTAACGAGCTAGTCAAGTAGAGGCATACTAGTGACACTCTGTTGGTCTATGTATTCACACATGTATTATGTTTCCGGTTAATACAATTCTAGCATGAATAATAAACATTTATCATGATATAAGGAAATAAATAATAACTTTATTATTGCCTCTAGGGCATATTTCCTTCAAGGGGCTGGCCGGCCAAGGTGGGAGGCGCAGGAGGAGTCCTACTCCTACCGGGAGTAGGACTCCCCCCTCCAATCCTAGTCCAACTAGGTTTTCTCAAGTGGGAAAGAGAGAGGGGGTGGCCGGCGACCTTCCCTAGTCCTAATAGGACTAGGGGAAGGGGGGGAGGCGCGCAGCCCATGGGGCAGCCCTTTCACCTTTCTACCAAGGCCCATGTTGGCCCATTTGGCTCCCGGGGGGTTCCGGTAACCCTCCCGGTAATCCGATAAAATCCCGATTTCACCCGGAACACTTCCGATGTCCAAACATAGGCTTCCAATATATCAATCTTTATGTCTCGACCATTTCGAGACTCCTCGTCATATCCGTGATCACATCCGGGACTCCGAAAAACCTCCGGTACATCAAAATGGATAAACTCATAATAACTGTCATCGTAACGTTAAGCGTGCGGACCCTACGGTTCGAGAACAATGTAGACATGACCGAGACACGTCTCTGATCAATAACCAATAGCGGGACCTGGATTCCCATATTGGCTCCTACATATTCTACGAAGATCTTTATCGGTCAGACCGCATAACAACATACGTTGTTCCCTTTGTCATCGGTATGTTACTTGCCCGAGATTCGATCGTCGGTATCCAATACCTAGTTCAATCTCGTTACTGGCAAGTCTCTTTACTCGTTCCGTAATACATCATCTCACAAGTAACTCATTAGTCGCAATGCTTGCAAGGCTTATGTGATGTGCATTACCGAGAGGGCCCAGAGATACCTCTCCGATAGTCAGAGTGACAAACCCTAATCTCGAAATACGCCAACCCAACATCTACCATTGGAGACACATGTAGTACTCCTTTATAATCACCCAGTTACGTTGTGACGTTTGGTAGTACCCAAAGTGTTCCTCCGGTAAACGGGAGTTGCATAATCTCATAGTTATAGGAACATGTATAAGTCATGAAGAAAGCAATAGCAACATACTAAACGATCGGGTGCTAAGCTAATGGAATGGGTCATGTCAATCAGATCATTCAACTAATGATGTGACCTCGTTAATCAAATAACAACTCTTTGTTCATGGTTAGGAAACATAACCATCTTTGATTAACGAGCTAGTCAAGTAGAGGCATACTAGTGACACTCTGTTTGTCTATGTATTCACACATGTATTATTATTCCGGTTAATACAATTCTAGCATGAATAATAAACATTTATCATGATATAAGGAAATAAATAATAACTTTATTATTGCCTCTAGGGCATATTTCCTTCAATAAGTCAACGGGATAACGTTGTGAGACATTCGGGAGATGAACTACGATAGCAAGCTCCAAAACATGAGCTGGTTCTGCTACATACATGTGAACATGTTGTCCAAGACAAGCATGACCACTGAGTAGTCTTACAATAAAACATTACCAAAGTTCAGGTGGGGAACCATCATTAAGGGTATCGAAGTCCTTGTATAAGTCTTGCTCTTAAGAAGGAGCTTCTTTTCCTTGAACAGATCAACCAGTGGCTTGGTGTGCTAGGGAATACATATGGAGTGGAGGTAATTAATCTACCAAACCATAGAATACATTCTCACATGCATAACTGACTTGGGATGGTACCAGAGGAAACAAAAACAATCTTTCTCGAACTCATGGCGGCAACTTGCACCAAATGCACATGAATTCGAGGAAGTCACTTCCTCCATCCAAGCATAAGCTTCATGAACGGAACACGAAGGCATTGCTTACAAAATTTTCAACACTAGGTTGATGATCAACATGAATCATGGGGGAGACAAAATGCTGCTGGTGGGCTCAACAACACCTCATCGGAATTTCCATATCACTGGACTTCCACCAGTATGAGAACACACTGATAGCATTGGTCAGACCAGAAGATGTAATGGTGTATGCTCGAGGATCATCCACGAGTAAGACGACATTACGAACATCGTTGGTTCTGATTTGATTTGACAATAGCCCATACTCGAATCAAAGTTTTGATAAGACAATAGGTTCAACAACTGACCACGAGGATCAATCGAGGGAGATATCATCTTTCTTCAACACACACACACACACAAGGATATCCCTTTGGAGTGAACTAAGCCGGACAAAGCTTTTATCTTCCAACGCTCCAAGTTGTTGTTTAGCTCAACCAACTAGCTCAGGGGTATCCAACACAGATTCTTGGAGAAGGGGTGGTTTATAGGAAACCAACTTGATCATGAACTCAACATAGCGGTCAGGTGACAACCTGGTAACACTTCCGAGAAGATATTCGGAACATCACGAACCACCGATATGTTACGAAGCTCGAGAACAACCTTGCTTTTCAGGGCAAGATGATATGATCAAAAGAGTGAGGAATTGACACAATCCTAACTCATTGATCGAGGAGTGCACCAGAAATAAGGACTAGGTAGCACGATCAGTCTTAGAATGATAATTCAATAACCAGCACGCTAAGAATGAGAGTATTGTCCATTAACTACCAGGCAACGAAGTTGCTAGGAGTATTGATTTCGCACATCACAGTACCCTTGTCGGCATTCCGGTTACAAGAACACGGAAACCATGGAATGAATAATGATGGCAAGAAGTATTACTGCATCAAGAATCCATAAGAGGTGGTGCAATTCTCATGACACTCTTGACATAAAGATGGTAGCACTCCAAGGTAGAAGAGAGCAAAGCTGGAATTGCAATTTGATCTGCAGAGTACAACTACTTTGACCCAATCCTGGATATGGATGAGGTGCTGGAGTTTGTTTCTCCTAGCCATTCCTGAAATAGAATGGCTTGACGGACCACAAGAATAATATGCATCGATGAACACGATCGCACACATACTCTTGACTATCAATTGATAGATGAAGATCGGAGTATAACTGAAGAGGGACAACTCAAGGGGACATATATCTTTCTGAGTTGTGGATGCATAGATTAATATGTCGAACCAAGTTCGACAGGTTTCTTCTAGATAACCCAAGCAGAAGAAGAAGGACTGGCAGATTCACAATTATGGATGGAGAACTCCTCAAGAGTACTCTGATTGTGAGCTTTTGGTTCAAAGAACTTCTGCCTTAATGGTTCATGGTATTTGGAAGAAGGAAATACCACAGACCTCGAGGACTATCGCAAAGGTTACTAATATCCTAAAGGAACTAGCAAATACTAACAACATGAGGTAAGTAGGGTGAATCTTGGGTTCAAAACCCAGGAGTAGAATGCCTACTACTAAGTGGCATCACGGTATGCTTTCGAGAATGGTGGCCAGATTCATCACACTGGGAACACAAAACATGGACAGATTACTAGGTGGTTTCATAAGACACCTATGGTTATAATAGTAGCTCCAACATATACGCCGAGGCAACGGAGTACCTCACAGACTGTGTAGTGAGCTTAATCTGGCCCAAAAGAACATCGAGAACGGAAGAAGGGATTTACAATTGCATCAAACTATTTAGAAACCTGGGATGACTCGGACAGCATAACGGCTGTAAATGCTCAAAAATATTTGAGACATCCTACAAAATGGTGGCATAACCACTCAGAAGCACAATATCAAGATTCCGAAACCAACTATGAACACACGAAAGTAGTAGGAACTGAACTGGGGCTTAAATCAATCAATCCTATAAGTCTCTAACATAGTAACTCGTCATCCTAATAGATAGATGAGAAGGCCTAGTTCTTAATCCCCGTAGAAGAGAAGAGGTTGACTAAGATCAGAAGGCCATGAGGTGTAAGAAGTAAAAAGAGCCTTACGTTCCCTTCCACAATCAATTCCGTTATATAACTAAAGCATTTCTAGACACGACTTCGACCGGTTTGGCTTGGTAATCCTACAGGCAGTCAGTCTCTGATACCAAAGCTGTTAGGACCCCGATCCTAAGCCACATCGATCTAGCATGTAACACATCATATCACTTTGCGGCCTCACGCACGGTATTCCCACGGGTGCCACCTTACCTGGCCCGGGACCGTTTGCGCCTTTTGTCTCACGTATATGATAGTGTCGCTAGCATCCATATGACAGAGAACCCGGGCCGACATGACTAGTCGTGAACCCAAAGTGGCACTAACTCATGGGAACGGGCATACATGAATCACATCGAGCATGTCGGTCAGCAGCGTGTGAATCGGAGCTGTAGCACTGGGCTAACAGGACTCCGGGAACCCGGGCTGTAGCAGGCTAGGCAGGACTCCGGATGTCACCGCGTGACATTTCCCCGAAGGGACACACACAGGAACAAAGTGAAACACATGTCGGACAGTCAAGTTGTCCTGAGCAGTAGTGCTGGGCTAGCAGGACACCGGTGAACCGGGCCGTAGCGGACTACTATGGCTCATGGAAGCACAAGACTACATTTCCCCATAAGAGAGGCTACCAAGGATAATCAACTAGGTTGTCGGATCCCACACATACCAAGCATTTCAATCATACACACAATATGCTCGATAGGTGTAATTACAACATGGCATCACAACATAACTCTACGACTCAAGTATTTATTCATTAGGCTCCAAGGAGCGAAATATTACAAACAAGGGTCTCAAGACCCAACATTCAGAGCATACAAGTCAAAGCACATGCGGAAGCTTAACATGTCTGAGTACAGACATCTACAAATGAAAAAGGCTGAGAAGCCTGACTATCTACCAGATCCTGCCGAGGGCACAAGATCGTAGCTGAGGTAATAAGCTAAACGTCGAAGTCCACGCGGAACTACTAGCGAGACTGGAGTCTCTCTGGAAAACATAAATTAAGCAAATGTGAGTACAAATGTACCCAGAAAGACTTACATCAGAACTAACTACATATGCGTCGGTATCAACAAAGGGGGTGGTGGAGTTTAACTGCAGCAAGCCAGCTTTGACTCGGTGGCTATACTGAACTACGACTACAAGTAACTCTTTTGAGGTGGCGCACAGGAGTCCACAAATTCACCATACCAATACACCACTATGGATCCACTCCCGTCTCCCTACGAGAAGGCCATCCATAGCACTCACGCTTATCTTGCGCATTTTAGAGTATCCACTTTCACTTGTCTATGAACTATGCAAGGGGTCCAAGTTTCCATATCCGAGGAATCCGGCTATTCGAATAGATAATGATAACCCTGCAGGGGTGTACTTCTTCACACACGCTCTCGCCACTTATAGCCCTGTACATGTCATGTACCTCGGCAACCTTCAAGCGGAAGCCGGGCGAGGGAGTCGGCCACGACCTGACTAACCAACAAGTCTCTAGTCCAGGTTTATCGCCTATTCGGGTTCCATCCGCAAGGAGATCCGGCCGGGGTGTCGCTCACGGCCCCAAACGATGTGTGCAGGGTTCCCAAGCCCACCATCCGGGTGCCACTTGGTACACCATGCCATGGTGCCTAGTCTGTCCCAAGCCCACCTGTACCGGGTGCCACTTGGTAGACTACTAACACTACCTACAAACACCAGAAACTAGTTGCAACTCCTGGACAGAGATCGAGTTGATTAATAAGGCGAGAGGGGCTGAGTTACCGGAACCCAATGTGTGGTAGTAATTGTTCATGGATCACAAACACAGAACTCAGTTCCTAAGAACGGCTGTAATGAGACAACCCAACATGTACTCCTACATGGCCTCTCACCGCTACCTTTACCAAATCGTGTTCACACGCTTATCTCACACACAGTAGGACATGTTCAACACCATTCCAATTCATCTCCGATGAATCAGACCTGACCCAACTCTAAGCAGTAGCAGGCATGACAAACAAACATGAATGAGTAGGCACATCAGGGCTCAAACAACTCCTACTCATGCTAGTGGGTTTCATCTATTTACTGTTGCAATGACAGGTCATGTAGAGGAAAGGGGTTCAACTACCGCAGCATGTAACAGTTGTAACGTTGTTGTCCTAATGCAGTAAAAGAGAGCATCAGCGAGAGAGTAGGATTGTATCAGAATGAACAAGGGGGGTTTTGCTTGCCTGGCACTGCTGAAGATAGTATAGCTCTTCATCGGTGTCATCGATCTCATCGTTGAACCCACGTCTACTAAGAGGGGACAAACACCGGCAACTGATAAAGAACACAATCAACACATGGCGATATGCAACAATATGATGCATGCTATGACATGGCAATATGAATGTGTTTTGGGCTAATGCAACAGAAAGTCATTTAAATTGAAGTGGAATTCAAAACTATATCAAATTCCAACACCAAACCTATTATGAAATTTAGCCTAATCATGTTTCATCCTAAACAGTGAGGTTAACTTGCTCAAACATGCATGAAAATGGTACAGATGGATTCCTTGAATTTTTCTGATAATTTTTTATATATAATTTATCTTATTTGGAGTTACGGTTGAATTTCTATGATTTTTCAAAGTTTTGGATATTTTCTGAATTAAACAAATCATTTCTGATTTATTTAAAATCCAGAAAAGGATTACTGCGTCAGCCTGACATCATCATGATGTTAGCAGGTCAACGGGTGCGGTCCAGGTCAAACTGACCAGTGGGACCCATACGTCAGTGTCTCAGGCTGGTTTGGGTGGATGACAGGTGGGACCGGTCAACGTTGACTTGACCAAACTCAAAGCTGACACGTGGGGTCCACACGTATTAGTACTAATCTTAACAGAAAATTAGACTAATCCTAATTATGCTCGGGACCCACATGTCAGTGTCTATTGTTAAGCTAAACAGGGTGATTAGTGGCTAATTAAGCCGGACACGTCAATTTCGCCGGAGTTCGGCCGGCGACGACCAAAACCGCAGCGGGAGCTCGCCGGAGTGGCGCTATGGGTGGTGTTGGGCCAAGCCAAGGGCACCAGAGGGTTGCCCTTGGTCACGCGCATCCAGGGAGGCACATGGGAGGGCACGGGGTGGCCGGAGCTCGCCGGGGTGGAGCCCGCGGCGGCTGCCGGAGTTTGGCATCAACCAAAACGATGCCACAGAGCACTGTAGGAGCGGCGGTTGGGTGTTTTGGGATCCTGCAAACGCACTAAGTGCGTTCATATGCTCGGATGCGAGCGGTAGAGCTCGGGAGCGCAGAACTTGCCGGCCATGGCGGACGGCGGCGCTCGGCCATGGTGGGAAAGCTAGTTAGGGGACAAAATAGACACGGGGAAGAGAGGGGTTCGGACCAGGAGCTCACGGCGGGTCGACGGGTAGGCTCAGCGGCTCGGGGGAGGCTTGGAGACGACGGAACGTCGGTGGCGATCTCCGGCGGCAGAGGAGGAAGATGACGAGGTAGCCGGCGATGCGGGGTGCCTGGCATCACGTGGCTCTTCGTAGATGATGAGAATGATGCTGCGGTTCTTATGGGCGGGTCGGCAAGGCGAGGGAGGGCCGGTGGCTGTGGTGGCAGTGGACGGCGGCGACGAGCTCCGCCCGGTGGCTGCGTGCGAGAAACAGAGGAGGGGAGAGAGGGCGGGAGTGAGCGGGTTGTGCACGGGACGTGCGTGGCGTCGTCCAGAGAAGGCCAGGGCATCGAGGGCTAGCGGCAAGCAGGAGGTGGCCGGGCGTGCGCCGGCCACGCGCTCATCCTCCTGGCAAGGAGGAAGACGACAGGGGAGGGGCCAGGTGGGCTGGGCCACACACTAACAGGCCGGCCAGGCTAGACAGGTAAGCGCCTGGTAGGTCTTCTGCTCTTTTTTAATTTTTCTTCTGTTTTGTATTATTTAATTGCCATTGAATTCAAATTCAAACAAATTTGAAAATAGTGCCAAAACTCCCCTGGATAATTTTATGTCACTTAAGGTCTACTCCTCATATACATAAAATATCTCAGGGCATTTGAAAATATATTCATTATATATTATGAATATAACTCCAAATTCAAATAGAATATTGATTTAAAATCAGAGCCCAAATAATTCCTTAGAAATGTTCCAAATTTTTGGTTTCATTTATAACTCTTGCCAAAATTGTCAGAGCTATTTCTAGGCATTTTGGATTTACTGATTGCAATTTTTGGTTTCTTGCCCCTTTATTAAAATGATTTCCGAGGCTTTCAATTTCCTCATTTCAAATTTCAGAATTTAGACATGGTGCACACATGAAGCTAGCCTAGAGCATTACCAGAAGCTAGGAATGTGACATCCTGCCATAAAATGGCAAGGTGAGTACCTACGACAAAGAATGTGGGAAGAATGGGAGTAAGGAGATATAACTCACCCAACTTGGAGGGTTGTACATGGAGAATCCATCCCGTGGCTTGATGCGGATGAACTCCTCTTCCTCTCCCTTGAACAGCTCGGACATGATTTTTGCTAAAGCAGCAGCGTTGTCCGGAACCTTACGCCTGCAACGGGTGGCATCGTCTTCCCTGTAAAAACACCACAGGGGGTGCCCTCGATATTGAAGTGGCTGCACTCCCCGCATTATGCATATTGACATAACCTCGATTACTGTCAATCCTGATTGAGCCAGCGCTTTAATCCGGTTCATCAGGTAAAGGACTTCTCCGTTGTCTTCCTCCTGGGGGCTCCGTGGGTGCCAGCTTCGGCGTTTCTTCAGAGGAGCATTGTTGAACTCAGGAAGACCCCGCCAAACAGCGTTCGGAAGGGGGACGTCCTCCATATAAAACCATTCCGAAGGCCAGTCCTCGGAAGTCTTCTTCGGAGTACCGAACAGGTATCCGGTTTCGGCGATGCACCATATTTTGGCTCCGCCCACTTGATAAAGTGACCCCTCCTGTGTGCGGGCGATGAGGCAAAATAACCTTTTCCACAACTCGAAATGAGCCTCGCAGCCCAGGAATAACTCGCAGAGGGCAACATAGCTTGTGATGTGTAACATGGAAGCAGGGGTGAAATTATGCAGTTGGAGGCCGTAAAACTCCAGGAGCCCGCGGAGGAACAGATGAATTGGAAATCCGAGTCCCCTTAATAAGTAAGGAACAAGGCACACCCGCTCCCCCATAGAGGGGTTGGGGAAGCTCTCTGTTTGCTCCCCGCCATTGTAGGTGGCGAGCCCGGCTCGCACGGGAACCATATACGCTGGAGGGAGAAATCCCTGAGTCTGCAGTTAGACTAATCGATTGTGTGAGACAGAACACCTCTCCCAATCACCGGGCTTATAGCTACGGGGGCGAGAGGAGGAGCTGCGGTGGTCGGCCATGTTGGAGTGGATTTTTCCGAGGCGCGCTCCGATGGATTCTCGCTGTGGGAAGATGGTAGGGATTGGATCTAAGAATCCCAATCCGTTTAATAGACAATTTATTTACCTGTCTAGGGAGGCGAATGTAAAAACGCCCTGGCTCCTCGTATTCATTCGACGCGTGGAAGATAGCCCTTATTGGGCATAGAAGCCAAGAAGTCCAACATTTATGGTGCCGGATACTACTTGACAAACATTCAAAATTTGGAGAAGAACCCGCCTTACAATGCCGAAGACAATACAGCGTGTCGGACTTGACGCCAGTGAAGCCTGGTTCCGGGGCTACTGAGGGAGTCCTGGATTAGGGGGTATCCAGACAGCCGGATTATATCCTTTAGCCGGACTATTGGACTATGAAGATACAAGATTGAAGACTTCGTCCTGTGTCCGGATGGGACTCTCCTTGGCGTGGAAGTCAAGCTTGGCGATATGGATATGTAGATCGCCTTCCTTGCAACCGACTCTGTGTAACCCTAGCCCCCTCCGGTGTCTATATAAAACGGAGGCTTTTAGTCCATAGGGCAACATACAATCATACCATAGGCTAGCTTCTAGGGTTTAGCCTCTCTGATCTCGTGGTAGATCAACCCTTGTACTACTCATATTATCAAGAATAATCAAGCAGGACGTAGGGTTTTACCTCCATCAAGAGGGCCCGAACCTGGGTAAAACATCGTGTCCCCTGCCTCCTGTTACCATCCGCCTTAGACGCACAGTTCGGGACCCCCTACCCGAGATCCACCGGTTTTGACACCGACACCCGCCATAGCAAAAGTAGTGATACCGGCACAAGAGACAATAACACTCCGAAAAGTGCCGAAGACAACCACAGTCCCCTCCAGCATAATGTAGAGCGGGAGGGTGAACAAGCTAGCCCTCTAGAGCAGGCAACAGATGGAAAATCGGAGGAGGACAATTACATGCCTCTCTCCGAAGACGACGTGAGCCTCGGCGACAAAGAATTTATCGTGCCTGAGGATCCCGTCGAGCAGGAGCGCTTCAAGCGTCGGCTTATGGCCACATCAAATAGCCTGAAGAAAAAGCAACAACAGCTTCAAGCTGATCAAGACTTGCTAGCAGACAGATGGACCAAAGTCCTTGCGGCCGATGAATACGAACTCGAGCACCCCTCCAAGAGTTATCCAAAGCGGAGGTTGCTACCTCACCTCGAGGAGGAAGCATTGAAACCTCCATCACCAGTGTATGATGCGGCTGACCGGCCACCGCGTGGCCGAGCCAGAGAGGCGTTTCAGCCTGAAGTTCAGCCTGCACCCCGCCACCACTCAATCAATAATACCAAGGCCCGGGGCAACACACGGGACCTGCGAGACGTATTGGACAGCAGGGCAAAACATGCAAGGTCAATATACAGGTCACGGGGGCGCGTGCCAACGCGGGACGATGACCGTCGCGCCGGATACACTAAAAGTAAATCCGGCCAGGCCGAATACAGCAGACAAGACTCATATGAACTGCGTCGTGATATAGCCCAGCACAGAGGCGCCACACACCCCCTATGCTTCACTGATGAAGTTATGGATCACAAATTCCCAAAGGATTCTAAACCCGTAAATATCGAACCATATGATGGTACAACAGATCCCGCTGTATGGATTGAGGATTTCCTCCTTCACATCCACATGGCTCGCAGTGATGATCTGCATGCCATCAAGTACCTCCCACTAAAACTCAAAGGACCAGCTCGACATTGGCTGAATAGCTTGCCAGCAGACTCCGTCGGCAGTTGGGAGGATTTGGAAGACGCATTTCTTGACAACTTCCAGGGCACTTATGTGCGACCACTGGATGCTGATGACTTGAGCCATATAACTCAGCAGCCAGGGGAATCAGCCAGGCAATTCTGGACACGGTTCCTAACTCAGAAAAACCAAATTGTTGACTGTCCGGATGCAGAGGCGTTAGCGGCATTCAAGCATAACATCCGTGATGAGTGGCTTGCTCGGCACCTCGGCCAGGATAAGCCAAAGTCTATGGCAATCCTCACGACACTCATGACCCACTTTTGCGCGGGCGAGGATAGCTGGCTGGCTCACAGCAACAACACATCAAGGAATCCGGGCACTCCGGATACCAAAGATGCCAACGGCAGACCACGTCGTAACAAACAAAAGCGCCGCAACAACGGCAATAACCCCGATGATATGGCAGTTAATGCCGGATTCAGAGGCTCTAGATCCAGTCAGCGGAAAAAGCCATTCAAAAGAAGTACTCCGGGCCTGTCCAGTTTGGATCGCATACTTGATCGCCCGTGTTAAATCCACGGCACCCCCGATAAGCCAGCCAATCACACCAATAGAGAATGCTGGGTGTTCAAGCAGGCCGGTAAGTTAAATGCCGAAAACAAGGACAAGGGGCTGCATAGTGATGACGAGGAGGAGCCCCGGCCGCTGAACACAGGAGGACAGAAGAGGTTCCCCCCACAAGTGAAGACAATGAACATGATATACGCAACCCACATTCCCAAGAGGGAACAGAAGCGTGCACTAAGGGACGTCTATGCGATGGAGCCCGTCGCCCCAAAGTTCAACCCATGGTCTGCTTGTCCGATCACCTTTGATTATAGGGACCACCCCACTAGTATTCGTCATGGCGGATCCGCCGCACTGGTCCTAGACCCCATCATCGACGGATTTTACCTCACTCGAGTCCTTATGGACGGCGGCAGCAGCGTGAACCTGCTCTATCAGGATACAGTGCACAAAATGGGTATAGATCCCTCGAGGATCAAACCCACCAAAACTACCTTTAAGGGCGTCATCCCAGGTGTAGAGGCCCATTGCACGGGCTCAATCACACTGGAAGTGGTCTTCGGATCTCCGTACAACTTCCAAAGTGAGGAGTTAATCTTCGATATCGGCCCGTTCCGTAGTGGCTATCACGCATTTCTCGGGCGAACCACATTTGCAAAATTCAATGCGGTACCGCATTACGCATACCTCAAGCTCAAAATGCTAGGACCTAGGGGGGTCATAACAGTCAATGGAAACACAGAACGCTCGCTCCGCACGGAAAAGCACACTGCGGCCCTCGCAGCAGAAGCACAAAGCAGCATAGGCGGGGGCACGATCAAGGCACATCCCGCAATGCGGCTTAACCGCCCTAGGGGATGTATACATTCATCATTTTTTCTCTTTCAGGACCTAACTCTCTGGAAGCCCTTTCCGGCAGTACGATTGTCGGACACATTACGGGAAGGAACAACCAAGGAGGCAAGAAGCTAAGATGTACATGGGAACCCCCAGGTGGTCTCTAATAATAATCGATATAACCGCTTTCTACTATCCATACGCAGCTTGCCCTTGGATAGGACATGTCAAATAGTCCTATGTTCTTCTTCTTGCACTACTTGTATCAGTACGCTTCGATGTATTATTTAAATAACAATGCATAGCATTAGTCTATTATTGCATTATTCATCCCTTTTTTCTTATATGTTCATTTACGACAACTTGCACCCATACATTTTGGTACGGTCAGTATGCCAGGGGCTTTCGTTTACCCCATAATACGGTGTGAGAAGTCCGAACACTTTCGACAGTGCGACACCCCAAACTTATAACATTATATGCATCAGCTCCGAATCATGTCTTGGGTCAATAGTTGGGTTTGCCCGGCTCCCATGCTTTGGTACCTTACGTTTCGCTATATCGGGTAAGGTAGCGCTGGGAGAAATATTGCGATTGTGTCCCGGTTCTTCCGGACAAGCACCTCAGAAGAGAAAGCCGAAAACTGACTGTCATGATAAGGCGAGAGCTGGTCGCTGTTTGAGAGGTCTCAAGTTCTTAAAGACTTTTTCCACTTCAGGCAAGGAGTCGGCCTTGCCCGACTTAGGCGTGTATAGCGCCCCAAATTCGGCCTTCCGAATACTAGGGGCTTCGCCAAAATTTAAAATTGTAGACTTCTATGGCTAAGTGAGAGTGATAAAGCCTTATAGTCCGATTGCCTGGTTCGTTGTGCTGAACACCTCCCTCGAAGGACCCAAAATTGGGATAAAGAGTGCTCAGGTTTATCCCGAAGGCCCCAGTACTAGTTACATGGGGGCAGAAGCCGACGACTGGCCAACTCTCAAATTTTATAAACAGCCACACAAAAGGTAATATTTTAAATTCCAAAAGCGTTGCATAGCGCAAATGAACTCGTTTCATATTACAGGATCACATGAGCATGTTCATTCAAAAATTACATCTCTAGCACATTCATCTGTCACAACGCGGGAACCCTTCAGGACACTGTCATAATACATTTCGGGGCAGCGATGCTCCTTGCCCTCCGGCGGCCCTCCTTAACTAGCTTCACAGCGTCCAACTTCGCCCAGTGCACCTTCACCCGGGCAAAAGCCCTGCGCGCACCTTCGATACAGACGGACCTCTTTATGACTTCAACCCGTGGGCAGGCATCCACAAGCCGCCTCACCAGACCGAAGTAGCTGCCGAGTAGGGGCTCGCCAGGCCACATCCGGACTATAAGACCCTTCATGGCATTTTCGGCCGCCTTTTGAAGCTCAACCAATTGCTTCATCTCGTCGCTCAAGGGCATTAGGTGATCGGTCCCAGTATACTGAGACCAGAACAACTTTCCCGTCGAGCTCCCCTCCTCAGCTCGGTAAAACTCCGCGGCATCCAGTACACTGCGGGGAAGATCTGCGAACGCTCCTGGAGAGCTTCGAACTCAGGTAAGTAAAAGGAAAGTTTCCTTCACATGCTTGCTTTGCATAATGAATTCCTTACCCACTGCTATCTTCTTCACCGCATCAATCTCCTGGAGGGCCTTGTGGGCTTCAGCCTTGACGCTCTGCGCGCTTTCAAGCACCATCGCAAGCTCGGACTCTCGCGTCTTAGAGTCAAGCTCTAAGGACTTGTGTTTTTTTGGCAAGAGCCTTGAGCTCTTGCTGCACCTCACCTACCTGGGCTTCTTGCTTTTCCCGCTCAATGCGCTCCTTGGCCGCTTTGTCTTCGGCCTCCGACAGCGCCTTCTTTAGGGTCGCCACTTTGGTCGTGGCCCCTGGAAAATTCATGATGATCCTATTACTTTACACCCGAACTTCTTTTTAAATATATAGACAAGGTATTGCTTACTTTTGCTCTCCTTGAGCTGCCTCTTGGTAAGGCCAAGCTCGTCCTTGGACCGCTCCAGGTCTGTAGGATCGAAAGTATGTCTAGAGGGGGGTGATTAGACTACTTGACCAAATAAAAACTTGACCTTTTCCCAATTTTAGTTCTTGGCAGATTTTAGCTATTTTAGGACAAGTCAAGCAATCATCACACAATTCAAGCAAGCATGCAAAGAGTATATTGGCAGCGGAAAATAAAGCATGCAACTTGCAAGAATGTAAAGGGCAGGGTTTGGAGAATTCAAACGCAGTCGGAGACACGGATGTTTTTCCCATGGTTCGGATAGGTGGTGCTATCCTACATCCACGTTGATGGAGACTTCAACCCACGAAGGGTAACGGTTGCGCGAGTCCACGGAGGGCTCCACCCATGAAGGGTCCACGAAGTAGCAACCTTGTCTATCCCACCATGGCCATCGCCCACGAAGGACTTGCCTCACTAGCGGTAGATCTTCACGAAGTAGGCGATCTCCTTGCCCTTACAAACTCCTTGGTTCAACTCCACAATCTTGTCAGAGGCTCCCAAGTGACACCTAGCCAATCTAGGAGACACCACTCTCCAAGAAGTAACAAATGGTGTGTTGATGATGAACTCCTTGCTCTTGTGCTTCAAATGATAGTCTCCCCAACACTCAACTCTCTCTCATAGGATTTGGATCTAGTGGAAAGAAGGTTTGAGTGGAAAGCACCTTGGGGAAGGCTAGAGATCAAGATTCATATGGTAGGAATGGAATGTCTTGGTCTCAACACATGAGTAGGTGGTTCGCTCTCAGAACATATGAGTTGGAATTGTGTATGTGTTCTGATGGCTCTCTCCCCATGAATGAAGAGGAGGTGGAGGGGTATATATAGCCTCCACACAAAATCCAACCGTTACACACAATCTACCAATCTTGGTGGGACCGAATCAATAAACTCGGTCGGACCGAAAAGGTAAACCTAGTGACCATTAGAGATTTTCGGTGGGACTGACATGCAACTCGGTAGGACCGATTCTGTTAGGGTTTGGGCATAACGTAATCTCGGTGAGACCGATTACACAAACTCGTTGAGACCGAGTTTGGTAATAAGCTAACCAGAGAGTTGGTCAGGCAAACTCAGTGGGACCGATTTGCTCTTTCGGTGAGACCGAAAAGTTACAAAAGGGAAACACAGAGTTTACATTGCAATCTCGGTGGGACCGATTCGCTCTTTCGGTGAGACCAAAAAGTTACGAAAGGGAAACAGAGAGTTTGCAACCCATCTCGGTGAGACCGAGATCCCTATCGGTAGGACCGAATTGCTCGGGTTTGGCAGTGGTTTATGACCAGTGAAACTCGGTGGCGCCGGATAGAAAGAATCGGTATGACCGAGTTTGTCTTAGGGTTTAGGTCATTTGCGGATATGGGAAAGTAGCTGAGGATTTTGGAGCATATCATTAAGCACATGAAGCAAGAGGCTCATTAAGCAACACCTCATCCCTCCTTGATAGTATTGGCTTTTCCTAAAGACTCAATGCGACCTTGGATCACTAAAATATAAAATGAAGAGTCTTGAGCTTTTGAGCTTGAGCCAATCTTTTGTCCTTAGCATTTTGAGGGTTCCACTTTCACATCCATGCCATGCCAATCATTGAGCTTTCCTGAAATAATCATCTTGGAATAGCATTAGCTCAATGAGCTATATGTTGTTATGAATTACCAAAACCACCTAGGGATAGTTGCACTTTCAATCTCCCCCTTTTTGGTAATTGATGACAACATATAGATCAAAGCTTCGACAAATGATAATAAGCATGAAGTATATCGCCGCTTTGAGAAGTATGTGATAAGTAAGAGCTCCCCCTAAATTTGTGCATATTTAAAATTTGCTTTGGACTGCAAATGCACAAAGAGTTAGAGTCATGGGTTACTCTTCCATGTCACATACATCTTGGTGGAGTGCTTAAAATGATAAGAATGAAATACATGCACTGATCACCAAGAATAGTGAATGATCACATAAGATAGATAGAATAATAGCATTAAGCAAACATTAAGTGTAGCTTATGATCAAACACATGATCATCGATGTCTCACAGATAATGACGTAGTATCTCAAGCACACAAGCAAACAAAGTTCGAAAAACCACCAAATAAAACAAGAGAGAATAAAAAGCAACACTCTCTCTCGAAGCCTATGATCTATACATTTTCTCCCCCTTTGGCAACAAGTTACCAAAAAGTTCCTAGAAAATGCATAGTGCTAAGTCGACACTCAGGCTTGATCTTCAGGTGGTGGTGTAGTCCGGATCACTCCAAGGACGAAGGCTTCCGTAGATGCTGAAGTAGACGCTGGAGCTGAAGTAGATGCTGGAGTTGGAGCTGATGTTGCGGCTGGAGCTGAGGCGGTTGCTCTTGTGTCAGGAACTGGCACTGCAGACGACCTCGGAGCTCGGGGCACTCTGGCAAAGGCATCAGTTGTAGTCTTGCCTCTCCTCTCATGCATGTCATCCTGGAGCTGCTCCACTGCAGACTGAATCTCTGTCACTTTGACATCCAAGTCATCAAACTTTTGTTCCATGATCCTCTCTAAGCTTGCCTGGTTTTGAGTTAGGGTGGCTAGTCCTTGCTCAATCCACAGGGTGGATGCAATCAAGTAACCAAGCTGCTCTTGTTTGGTTTTCAGGAAATATTCAGATGCCTTCTCTTGAGTAGGCATCTTGGCAGCTTTCTCCTTCCTAGCCTTCTCCTTCTTGGCTTGTGCTTGGGCAGATGATGGCTCATTCTCAGTCATGACCACTTGATTATCTTCAAAGTCTGGACGGATAGGCAGGTGTTCCTTGTCCAACAGGCATATGCCCGTGCCCATCTTGGAGTTGATGAGATCCTGAATCTGTGGGGCATATCCACAGCTCCTCTTCTGGTCTGCTGCTATCCTCTTAATGGTCTCTACCATTAGGCTCATCACCTTGAATTTCTGAGGCACGTCAAAGATATGAAGCAAGTTGATCGCGTGGCCTCTGATCATCTTGTGATCTCCAGACTTGGGAAATAAGGTGTGCCTTAGTATCCAATTGACAGTGGTCAGCCCTGATAGAAGATAATGTGCTGAGCCAAACTTGAAAGTGTCAAGTGCTTCATTTGGAATCTCCTTGTACATGTTGGACATAGAGTTGTGGTCCATCTTCTTCTTTGCATAAACGTCCAAGTCATCTACTTGCTCCTCTGGGGCATTTATCAGCTGAGCCCATTCAGCAACTATAGACTGGTACCTCATACCCTCTGACATCCAAATTATCCTACCATCTGGATAAAATGGGCTGTGGAGTAGAACTGCATGATGAGTTCCTCGTTCCACTTTGTGAGCTTCTGCCCAACAAATTCCTCTACTCCACACACCTTGAAGCTGACCTGCACTCCAGGGTAGTACTCTTCGTTATCCTTGATGTATTGCCAATCGACCCATCTCATGTCACAGACAATGGGCTTCTTGTCTAGCAGCACTGTCTCATAGAAGTCTTGCTGCTCCTTGGTGTGAAACCTGTAGTCAACTGCAGTCCTTCTCCTTGAAGCATACGGGTCTGCTTCTCTCCACTTCCGGAGCCCTGAATCTCTCGTGAGTTTCATATCCTCAGCCACAGGATGAGCATTGTTGTGGTCTGGGATCTTGGGCTTGAGCTTCCTAAGAACATTCTCTTCCTCTTCTTCGGCAGCTTCAGGCACTGGGGCCTTGTTCTTCTCAGCAGCTGGGATGATCTTGTATTCCTCTTTGGCTTGGGCTTTCGAGCTGGCTTGGCCTTGGAAGTAGCTGCCCCTGATCTTATGGCATCACCCATCAGCTTGGGTGCCTTTGGTGCTGGTGCAGCCACCTCTTCTTCTTCCTCCTCATCTTCCATGATGGAAGCTTTGCCAAGCACTTTGGCTACAGTTTTCTTCACCCTTTCTTTCCTCTTCTTGCCCTCAGCAGCAACTGGCTCAATGGGAGTGGGCTTCTCAGTTGAAGCTCTAGCCTTTGACATAGGCTGCCTGCTTGCTGGCCTTTTGAACTTCAACCCTGGCTTTATGCCCTGTGCTGGCTCAACTCTCTTGGAGGTTGCTTCCTCTTCTGCCACATAATCCTCATCTTCTGAGTCTGAGGTTCTCTTCTTTCTCTGTCTTGTGGCAGCTTTAAGCAGATTGCTAGGGGTGCTCCTGCTGCCATCATCTGAGGAACTTGAGGGACTAGTGCCCTCACTCATCTGCACTTGCTGTTCTGACATGTTCTGGCTATCACTTTGGTCTGACATGATGCAAGCTCTGACTGCTGACCCTGTGAATAGGTTATAGATGAGATAGAGTAGATGAGCATCACAAAATGCAGAGATTTTTGCAAAAGAATAATTCAAAAACTTAGTTTTAGTTTCCCACTGAAAGCATCTCGGATCTACCGATTTCTAAACTCGGTGATACCGAAGCAGTTTTGGAACCTAAACTAGTGAACTCGGTCAGACCGAGTCACAGTTCGGTGGCACCGAGACTGCTAGGGTTTCACAGAATTCCAAAATCGGTCACACCGATAAGTAATTCTCGGTCAGACCGAGTCTCACTTGTGCAATGGCATAAGCCAAATCGGTGGGACCGAGTTTTTCAACTTGGTGGGTCCGAGATGGTTTTGGCGGAAACCTAACCCTAAAATTTTCGAATTAAACCTAATCTACGAGTTTATTGACTGGATAGGAGTTTGTCAAACGTGGCAAGAATCATGATGATCACAATGTGCTACGAATCGGATTGGTGAATAGCACAAAGATTGAGTCCATACCCTAGTTCGGCGGAGACTCGCTACGGCGGCAACGGCGGGGTTGATTTCCGTTGATGGCGACGGAGACCAGCGACTGGAGGTGGCTGGCGGCGAGGAGACGATCCGGAGACCAAGTTGGCAGAGCAGGCTATCGCGCGGGCGAAGGGGTTCGGAGAAATTTCCAAATTTTTGCCCGTGACTATATATAGCCCGACCCTGTCGGTGTGACCGAGTGGAACAACTCGGTGGCACCGAGATGCGTAACTCTGAGCAGTTACTGCAACTCGGTGTGACCGAAAAGTTCAAATCGGTTGCACCGAGATCGAAAACCTAGATCAACTTAATGATCTCGGTAGGACCGAAAGTGGGGAATCGGTCAAACCGAGAATCACAAAGAGGTTTTGGAAGTTTAAGTCTATGACGAATCGGGGACTCCGAGCGCTCCTCATACAGAGTGGTTCGAATCTGACTTGACCAAATTTTGTGATGTAGCATGACTAGAGTTTGAGACGAGAAAAGCATAGATAGCTAGAGGAGGTTCTTAGGCATTCTTGTCCATCCACTTGGCAAAAGAAAATAAAGCCAAACAATCAAAAACAACAAGTGGATGTCCTCGAATGAGTAAAATATGCAACCAACATGCTCACACAATAAGATGGCAAATGAAATATGTGACAAAGCATGCACAACCAATTCTAGCATCTATCAAGCAATTTGCGATGACTAGGTCATCTATATATGAGTATATTGACTTAGGAGTCAAGTGAGAACACTTGATCATAGGTCATACTCATCGTTTAAGCTCAAGTGGGGTTACCACTTTTACATAAAGCATTGTTGTGTTCACATCTTTAGAGTTGCTTTAGCTCAAGTCTTAGAGTAAAGCCCCCCTAGATGTGATATCCCCCCTAAGAGGGATGAACTAACCTTGGGTTTTGTCGATGATGACTTCATGTAGATGTTGAAGATGTGGATGCTCAATGTTGATGTAGATCACTTGGAGCTATCCATTTGAGTGAATTGCACTTTCAATACCTACATGGGTTAGTCCCACAAGGAACAAACAAGGATATCCATAGACATAGAGTGATGCACACACAACATGATGTCCATGAAAACTTTTAGGTTACCTTGTCCCTTGTCTTACCAACAAGAGGGTTTGTGACTCCTTGAACTAGTGCAAGATGTGGAAGTTGATTGCACTTGTTCTTGCCAAAATGATAAGAGTGAAGTATGTTGGCGGAGTCACCCTCAAGAACTCTCTAGTTCTTCTTCTTTTGGATCCACATCATCTTGATGGGAATCCTTGGAGTTGTAGTCGTACTTGATGAAGTGGAACTTGAAGTAGTTTTGGGAATCCACTTGACTAAGGTCTTAGGAGCTTCTTCAAATGCATCAATTTCCTCTTGAAGCTTGTCCTTGCCTTTTTGCTTGTAGTCTTGTGGTGGAAGATCATCTTGAGCTTGTGTCCCCTTGAAGGAAGTATCATACTTCTCTTGTTGAGGAACAAACTTTGTCTTGGGGTATTGATCTTCTTCCCACTCAACTCCATTGGCATTGAACTTTCGTTCAAAACCAACACCTTGATTCTTCTGGTGCATTCCTTGCTTGCGCACAATCTCCTCGAATTGCTTAGTCCCAGCAAGGCTTTTGTACACTCCTTTCTCTATAATTCCCTTCAATAAGCTATTTTCTTGCTCAAGTGTAACTTGGCTAAGAGAATCATTAGTGGAATCAAGAGAACTACTAGAAGCAACAATATTGGATTTAGCATGATCATTATTACTACTAGAGGAGGAATCTTTCTTTTCCTTGTTACTAGACTTGACTTGAGGCATGTAAGTGGATAAGAGTAAACGCTTGGCAATGTAAGAAGAACCCTTCTTGCGGAGATCATCATTGATTGCTTTTAAAAACTCATGCTCTTGCTCAAGATTGAGCTTTTCAAAGCGTAATTTCTCATGAGCTCTTAAAAGTTCTCGATGATCTTCAAAGATAGTTTCATGAGCTAACTTAAGAGTGTTTAGTTCTTTAGTTAGAGCCTCAATCTTCTCCTTATCATTGTCATTCGTTTTATCTTGATTAGCATGATTAATTGACGTTTCATCATAGTATTCATCACTAGAGTTGTCAACAAGCAAATCATCATCACCTAACAAGTCATCTTCATCACTATTAAAATCAACATACTCGGGGTGTGTTACCTTAGGACCTTTGGCCATGAAGCATCTTCCAATTCCTTCATTTGGTGAATCAAATATGTCGTAGGAGTTGGATGACACAAGTGCTAGACTGGCAACACCTTCATCTTGAGTATCTTCAGAGTCGGAGTGATAACTTCTCTCGGAGTGGCTGTCGGAGTCGGAGTCGGATACCCATTCACCAACATGAGCTTGATGTCTTTGTTTTGTGTAGCTCCTTGATGATTTTTCCTTCCTTTCCGAATCCTTGCTTCTCCGTGAGTATCTTCGTTCATAACGATCATCTCTACTCCTTCTCTCTCTTGGTGGTGAATCTTTGCTTCTTCTTTTTGGAGAATCTTCTCTTCTCTTGTAGGGAGTCGTACACTCATTGGAATAGTGTCCGGGTCTTCCACAATTGTAGCAGTTTCGCTCTCGACTAGAAGATCTTTTGTCATTGTAGGATCTTGACTTGAAGCTTCTATCTTTGCTTCTACTCTTGTAGAACTTGTTGAAGTTCTTCACCATTAAGCTCAATTCTTCGTTGAAGTTTTGTTTCTCACTTGATGACATAGGGGCTTCACATGAGGCTTTGTAGGCACCACTTGATTTGTTGTGAAGTTCCTCTTTATCCTTAAGTGACATCTCATGAGCAACAATTCTTCCAATCACTTCCATTGGCTTGAGATCTTTGTAATTGGGCATCATTTGTATCAATGTGCACACGGTATCATATTTTCCATCCAAGGCTCTTAGAATCTTCTTGATGATGAATCTATCGGTCATGTCTTCACTTCCTAAGCCGGCAATCTCATTTTGATGAGAGCAAGCCTAGAGTACATTTCGGCGACACCTTCACCATCCTTCATTTTTGAACTTGTCAAGTTGACTTTGAAGCACATCCAACTTGGATTCCTTGACGGAGTCGGTACCTTCATGCATATCAATCAAAGTGTCCCAAATTTCCTTTGCATTCTCAAGACGGCTGATTTTGTTGAATTCTTCGGGGCATAATCCGTTGAAGAGAATATCACAAGCTTGAGCATTGTATTGCAACATCTTCAACTCATCCGCGGTAGCTTCACGGTTTGGTTCTCTCCCATCAAAGAAGTCACCTTGCAAACCAACACACACAATAGCCCAAACGGCGGGGTTATGTCCAACAATATGCATTTTCATTTTATGCTTCCAACTAGCAAAATTAGTACCATCAAAGTAAGGACCTCTATGGTGATAATTCCCCTCGCTAGACGCCATACGCTCCTAGGTTGTGAAACCAAGGCTATGACCACCAAAGTCTATAGATATCAAAGCAAATGGAGACCAAGGCACTGATACCACTTGTAGGATCGAAAGTATGTCTAGAGGGGGGGTGATTAGACTACTTGACCAAATAAAAACTTGACCTTTTCCCAATTTTAGTTCTTGGCAGATTTTAGCTATTTTAGGACAAGTCAAGCAATCATCACACAATTCAAGCAAGCATGCAAAGAGTATATTGGCAGCGGAAAGTAAAGCATGCAACTTGCAAGAATGTAAAGGGAAGGGTTGGGAGAATTCAAACGCAGTCGGAGACACGGATGTTTTTCCCGTGGTTCGGATAGGTGGTGCTATCCTACATCCACGTTGATGGAGACTTCAACCCACGAAGGGTAACGGTTGCGCGAGTCCACGGAGGGCTCCACCCACGAAGGGTCCACGAAGTAGCAACCTTGTCTATCCCACCATGGCCATCGCCCACAAAGGACTTGCCTCACTAGCGGTAGATCTTCACGAAGTAGGCGATCTCCTTGCCCTTACAAACTCCTTGGTTCAACTCCACAATCCTGTCGGAGGCTCCCAAGTGACACCTAGCCAATCTAGGAGACACCACTCTCCAAGAAGTAACAAATGGTGTGTTGATGATGAACTCCTTGCTCTTGTGCTTCAAATGATAGTCTCCCCAACACTCAACTCTCTCTCATAGGATTTGGATCTAGTGGAAAGAAGGTTTGAGTGGAAAGCAACTTGGGGAAGGCTAGAGATCAAGATTCATATGGTAGGAATGGAATGTCTTGGTCTCAACACATGAGTTGGTGGTTCTCTCTTAGAACATATGAGTTGGAATTGTGTATGTGTTCTGATGGCTCTCTCCCCAAGAATGAAGATGAGGTGGAGGGGTATATATAGCCTCCACACAAAATCCAACCGTTACACACAATCTACCAATCTCGGTGGGACCGAATCAATAAACTCGGTCGGACCGAAAAGGTAAACCTAGTGACCGTTAGAGATTTTTGGTGGGACTCACATGCAACTCCCGATTCTATTAGGGTTTGGGCATAACATAATCTCGGTGAGACCGATTACACAAACTCGGTGAGACCGAGTTTGGTAATAAGCTAACCAGAGAGTTGGTCAGGCAAACTCGGTGGGACCGATTTGCTCTTTCAGTGAGACCGAAAAGTTACAAAAGGGAAACACAGAGTTTACATTGCAATCTCGGTGGGACCGATTCGCTCTTTCGGTGAGACCGAAAAGTTACGAAAGGGAAACAGAGAGTTTGCAACCCATCTCGGTGAGACCGAGATCCCTATCGGTAGGACCGAATTGCTAGGGTTTGGCAGTGGCTTATGACAAGTGAAACTTGGTGGCGCCGGATAGAAAGAATCGGTATGACCGAGTTTGGCTTAGGGTTTAGGTCATTTGTGGATATGGGAAAGTAGCTGAGGATTTTGGAGCATATCATTAAGCACATGAAGTAAGAGGCTCATTAAGCAACACCTCATCCCTCCTTGATAGTATTGGCTTTTCATAAAGACTCAATGTGATCTTGGATCACTAAAATATAAAATGAAGAGTCTTGAGCTTTTGAGCTTGAGCCAATCTTTTGTCCTTAGCATTTTGAGGGTTCCACTTTCACATCCATGCCATGCCAATCATTGAGCTTTCCTGAAATAATCATCTTGGAATAGCATTAGCTCAATGAGCTATATGTTTTTATGAATTACCAAAACCACCTAGGGATAGTTGCACTTTCAAGGTCATGCTTCAGTGCAGAGACCTCCGCAGTACATGCGGCAGCGCCCAGCAGGGAAGCCTGCACATGCACATAGACATATTCTGATTTGGCTCTTGAGTCATCATTTGATCCTCTATTCGGCCTTTCTTCACGAACGCCGAACAGAGCATCAGTGGCTACTATCTATGCGGTAATATTTTCTTATATTTTGATTGCTTACCTCAAAGCCTGTTAGGAGGCTGCCACAAGCTTCGGTTAGTCCATTTTTGGCGGACTGAACTTTCTCGATCACCGCACTCATGATAGTGCGGTGCTCTTCATCGATGGAAGCGCCGCGAAGCGCTTCCAGCAAGTTGTCTGATGCCTCTGGATGGACAGAGGCCACCGGCACGGGCGGCTTGCCCCCCTTAACGGGGGATCGCCTGTCGGAGTCCGGAACCATCGAAGGTTCCGGGGCAGTATTCGGCTAGGGGCCGAATTTGGAGCCCATGGGAGTCTTGCTCCCTTTGCGCCTAGGGTCCGGAAGGTCGCCTCGAGGCGCCCCCAGGACTACCTCCCCTCGGCTCGGTGCCTTTCGGGACAACACCTCGATGTTGTCCGTAGGGCAAGGGGTGGAGGCGGTCGGAAGTGAATCGCTATTCATATCCGACGAGTCCAATGAACCGTCCAACAAAGAAACATCGAGATGGGCTCGGGATGGACTGCATAATCATATGCGGCGTAATGAGAAACAGTGCAATAAAACATACCATGAATTACTATGGTGTCCGGATACTTACGACTTCGCCAGGGGCTTCTCCATGGGTACCCACTCGTTGCCTCTGTAGGTGGCCGTCATGGAGCAGTCCGGAAGGAGGGTCCTTCCCTTCTTGGACCCTTCGGCCTCCCAAGTTGGGTCGACCTTCGTTTTCTTGTCTCCCCTGGCTGGGGGGAGAACCTTCCTCCTCCTCCTCCTCATTGTTTTCATGGGGGGAGTGCGCGTTGGAGTCATCGTACGATGAGTCCGATATAACCTTGCGCCGGAGACCCTTTCGGGTCCCCATGGCCTTCTTCTTGGTCTTCTTCACCGGCACCTCGTAAGGTGCCAGAGCTAGCATCTCCGTTAGGAGAGCATCTGTAGGATCTTCAGGCGGGAGGGCTGGGCAATCGAGCTTCTTCACTGTCTTTACCCAGTCCTGGTAATGGCGTGGAAGCTTAGATCCCGCACATGATTAAACTGGGGCAAATAAATATCATGTGAGATATGAAAACTTACCGGATTGGCATGGCGCTTTGCGCTGAGTCCGCGGTCCTTAGTAAGGGGAGGAGGTACCTCAGCGCCCTTGAACAGCACCTTCCAGACGTCCTTTTGCGTCGTGTCGAAGAGCTCTCGTAGCGTCTGGTGCTTGGCCGGGTCAAACTCCCACAAATTGAACGCCCGTCGTTGACACGGGAGGATCCGGCGGAAGAGCATGACCTGGACCACATTGAAGAGCTTGATTTTCTTGCTCATCATGTTCCTGATGCAGGTATGGAGTCCGATCAGCTCTACCGGAGAACCCCAGGACAAGCCCTTCTCTTTCCAGGAGGTGAGCCGCGTGGGGATTCTAGATCGAAATTTGGGGGCCGCCACCCAGTTGGTGTCGCGCGGCTCGGTGATGTAGAACCACCCTGATTGCCACCCCTTTATGGTATCCACATAGGAGCCTTCAAGCCAGGTGACGCTAGGCATTTTACCCACCATGGCGCCTCCACACTCTGCTTGCTGGCCGACCACCACCTTCGGCTTAACATTGAAGGTCTTCAGCCACAGGCCAAAGTGGGGCCTGATGCGGAGGAAAGCCTCGCACACGACGATAAACGCCGAGATGTTGAGGATGAAATTGGGGGCCAGATCATGAGAATCCAGCCCGTAGTAGAACATGAGCCCCCAGACAAACGAGTGGAGGGGAAATCCTAGTTCGCGGTTGAAGTGGGTAAGAAAAACTACCCTCTCATGGGGTTCGGGCGTAGGGATGATCTGCCCCGCATCTGGTAGCCGGTGCGCGATATCCGCGGAAAGATATCCGGCTTCCCGTAACTTTGCGATGTGCTCCTCCGTGACGGAGGAGACCATCCACTTGCCTCCCACTCCGGACATGCTTGGAGTGGTTTGAGAAGAAAGACGCGAACTTGGGCGCTGGAGCTCGAGTGCGTGAGAATGGATAAGCAAGGAGGAAGAAGGCGTGGGTAAAAAGGGTGAATCCTTGTCCCTTTATAAGGGTGGAAGGAGTGATGCGCCTCCCCACTTGTCTGGTAAAATCGCTTATTTCCCAAGCATCGTAATTGATGGTGCGGTTGGGTTACCCATGTCCGTATTGATGAGAATCCCGTAATAAGGGGGACACGATCTCTGCTTTGACAAGATGTGTCAAGAAAACCGCCTCGCGATATGTGCGGTGCTGGTTGAGAAAAACGGTTTGAATAATGACCGGGCCATGACATAATGTCATGCTGTCAAAACATGCCAGCAGATTAGATTTGTGGAAATATTATTCTCTCTATGGTAGTATGTGGAACTTGTTTTGCAGAGCTGGACACTATCCTTGTGTTCAAAATCTTCTATGGAGTATTCGGAAGAAGAAGCCGCCTTGCAATGCCGAAGACAAAACTGCGCTCCGGACTCATCATCATTGAAGCCTGGTTCAGGGGCTACTGAGGGAGTCCCGGATTAGGGGGTCTCCGTACAGCCAGATTATATCCTTTGGCCGGACTGTTGGACTATGAAGATACAAGATTAAAGACTTCGTCCCGTGTCCGGATGGGACTTTGCTTGGCGTGGAAGGCAAGCTTGGCAATACGGATATGTGGATCTCCTCCCTTGTAACCGACTTTGTGTAACCCTAGCCCCCTCCGGTGTCTATATAAACCGGAGGGTTTAGTCCGTAGGACAACATACAATCATACCATAGGCTAGCTTCTAGGGTTTAGCCTCTACGATCTCGTGGTAGATCAACTCTTGTAATACTCATATCATAAAGATCAATCAAGCAGGACATAGGGTATTACCTCCATCGAGAGGACCCGAACCTGGGTAAACATCATGTCCCCTGCCTCCTGTTACCATCCTCCTTAGATGCACAGTTCGGGACCCCCTACCCAAGATCTGCCGGTTTTGACACCGCCAGTGCCCCCTTGCCCCCGTATATAAAGGAGGGAGATGGGAGGAGGCCGGCCTAGGGGGCACGCCAAGTGGGGGGGAACCCACTTGGACTCCTAGTCCTATTCGCCCCCTTCCTTCTATCGGAGGGGATAAGGGGAAGGAGAGGGAGAGGGAGAGGGAGAAGGAAAGGTGGGCCGCGCCCCCTCCCCTTGTCCAATTCAGACTCCACATGGGCGGGCGCACGCCACCCCCTTGTGGGCTGCCTTGCCTCTCCCCTATGGCCCATGTGACCCATTACATCCCTCGAGGGGTTCCGATAACCTCCTGGTACTCCGATAAATACCCGAAATACTCTGGAACCATTCCGGTGTCCAATACTATCATACAATATATCAATCTTTACCTCTCGACCATTTCAAGACTCCTCGTCATGTCCGTGATCTCATCTGGGACTCCGAACAATCTTCGGTCACCAAAACACATAACTCATAATACAAATCACCATCGAACGTTAAGTGTGCCGGCCCTATGGGTTCGAGAACTATGTAGACATGACCAAGACACATCTCCGATCAATAACCAACAGCGGAACCTGGATTCTCATATTGGTTCCTACATGTTCTACAAAGATCTTTATCGCTCAGACTGCAATCACGACAAACGTTATTCCCTTTGTCACCGGTATGTTACTTGCCAGAGATTCGATCATCGGTATCTTCATACCTAGTTCAATCCCGTTACCTGCAAATCTCTTTAATCGTTCCGTAATGCATCATCCCATAACTAACTCAATAGTCACATTGCTTGCAAGGCTTATCATGATGTGCATTACCGAGAGGGCCCAGAGATACCTCTCTGATACTCATAGTGACAAATCCTAATCTCGATCTATGCCAACCCAACAAACACCTTCGGAGATACCTGTAGAGCATCTTTATAATCACCCAGCTACGTTGTGATGTTTGATAGCACACAAGGTATACCTCCGATATTTGGGAGTTGCATAATATCATAGTCAATGGAATATGTATTAGTCATGAAGAAAGCAATAGCAATAAAACATGACGATCATTATGCTAAGCTAAAGGATGGGTCTTGTCCATCACATCATTCTCCTAATGATGTGATCCCGTTCATCAAATGACAACACATGTCCATGCTCAGTAAACTTAACCATCTTTGATTAATGAGCTAGTCAAGTAGATGCATACTAGGGACACTTTGTTTTGTCTATGTATTCACACATGTATCAAATTTCTGGTTAATACAATTCTAGCATGAATAATAAACATTTATCATGATATAAAGAAATATAAATAACAACTTTATCGTTGCCTCTAGGGCATATTTCCTTCACAATTGACATAGTGCCCAGTGTCAGTTGTTGTTTTTTTGCTTGTTTTTTACTTCATAGAATATCCCTATCAAACGGAGTCCAAACACAGTGAAACTTTTTGGGGATTTTTTTGGACCAGAAGACAACTTGGGTGGCAAGGAAGCACACGAGGGGAGGCCTGTGGGGCCCACAAGACACCAGGGCGTGCTAGAGGCCCCTGGCACGCCCTGATGGGTTGTGGGGCCCACATGGGTCTCCTCCACCGCCTCTCAGCTCTATAAATACCCAAATATTCCAAAAACCCTAGGGGAGTCTACTAAACGCAATTCTAGCCGCCGCAAGTTCCAAAACCACAAGATCCAATCTAGAGCCCTATTCCTGTACCTTGCCGGAGGGGAACATGCTCATGGAGGGGTTCATCATCCTCATTGGCGCCTCTCCGATTATGCGTGAGTAGTTCACCATAGACCTGTAGGTCCGTGGGCAGTAGCTAGATGAATTCTTCTCTATTTTTGATTCTCAATACATTGGTCTCCTGGAAATCTATTTGATGTAATGACTTTTTACGGTGTGTTTGTTGGGATCCAGTGAAGTTCGAGTTTATGATCAGATTTTTATCCATGAATATTATTTGACTCTTCTTTGATCTCTTATATGCATGATTATTTATAGCCTCGTATTTCTTCTCTGAATCTTTAGTTTAGTTAGGCCAACTAGATTGATTTTTCTTGCCATGGGAAGAGGTGCTTTGTGATGGGTTCGATCTTGTGGTGTCCTCACCCAGTGACAGAAGGGGTAGCGAGGCATGTATGTATCGTTGCTATTAAAGGATAAAAAGATGGGGACTATTCCTACATGAATAGATCTTGTCTACATCATGTCACTGTTCTTATTGCATTACTCCATTTCTCCATGAACTTAATACACTAGATGCATGCTGGATAGCGGTTGATGTGTGGAGTAATAGTAGTAGATGTAGAATTGTTTCGGTCTACTAATCTTGCACGTGATGCATATATTCATGATCATTGCCTTCGATATCGTCATAATTATTTGTTCTTCTATCAATTGCCCAATAGTAATTTATTTACCCACCGTTCCGCCTTCAGACAGCGATGCTCCATCCCGAAAGTCCTCTCCTTATTTTTCCTAGGTCAAAAGACCTTAAGTACGTACAAGAAGATGCACACCAAAGGTGGGCTGAGGGAGTCCTCGATTAGGGGGTCTCCGGACAGCCGGACTATATCCTTTGGCCGGACTGTTGGACTATGAAGATACAAGGTTGAAGACTTCGTCCCGTGTCCGGATGGAACTCTCCTTAGCGTGGAAGGCAAGCTAGGCAATATGGATATGTAAATCTCCTCCCTTGTAACCGACCTTGTGCAACCCTAGCCCCCTCCAGTGTCTATACAAACCGGAGGGTTTAGTCCGTAGGACAACAGACAATCATACCATAGGCTAGCTTCTAGGGTTTAGCCTCTCTGATCTCATGGTAGATCAACTCTTGTAATACTCATATCATCAAGAAGAATCAAGAAGGATGTAGTGTATTACCTCCATCAAGAGGGCCCGAACCTGGGTAAACATCGTGTCCCCTACCTCCTGTTACCATCCGCCTTAGACGCACAGTTCGGGACCCCCCCCCCCCAAGATCCGCCGGTTTTGACACCGACATTGGTGCTTTCATTGAGATTTCCACTGTGTCGTAGCCATAAGGTTTGATGGCTCCTTCAATCATCGGTAACGATGCGGTCCAGGGTGAGGTTTTCCTCCCCGGACAGATCTTTGTATTCAGCGGTTTCGCACTGCGGGCCAATTCGCTTGGCCATCTGGAGCAGATCGAGAGCTATGCCCCTGGCCATCAGGTCAGACTCGGAAACTTGAACTACGCGGCCAATATCTGCAGAGACTTGATCTTCGATGGATTCGAGCCCATGTCAGGTGTGCCGCACAGTCACGACGAGCATGACATAACTCTGCCGTCAGATAGTATGCGGGAGATCGCATCTACAACTACTCTGGCTATCAATCCGGAGAAAATCGCGCCATCCGAGAGCGGAGGGATAGACCCCGCCACGAAGGCCGTGCTCTCAGCGGAAATAGAGCCAGACACTGACTTCACCCCTTACGAGAGCCGTGTTGCCGAACCACTGGATTCAGCCCTGGCCACGGACTCCGAGCCGCTTATATCCGTGCCCGTCAAACCCGACTGGCGCCGATCATGGAGTTCACCTCCGCGGATATCTTTCAGCACTCGCCTTTCGGCAATGTGCTAAATTCATTAAGGTCTCTCTCCCTGTCAGGAGAACCTTGGCCGAACTATGTTCGGCTAGAATGGGATGCGGACGACGAAGAAATTCGCTGCCCACCCACCACCCACTTGGTAGCCACTGTCGACGACTTAACCGACATGCTTAACTTCGAATCCGAACACATCGACGGCATGAATGAAGATGTAGGAGACGAATAGGAACCAGGGCCCACAGGGCGCCGGACAACCACTTCATCACATGACATATACATGGTGCATACACCCAAAGAGGGCAATGGCGAAGAGACAGCGGAGGATGCCTCGTCCAAGCAACTGAAGTGCCGACATCAGCGGCGCCGCTCTAAGTCCCGCCATAGCAAAAATAGCGATAACAGCGCAAGAGGAAATAGCAGTCCAGTCGACTCTAGAAGAAACGATGACTGCGCTGCCCCGCTAGCAGAGCACGATCAAGACGCAAACGGCGAACACGGTGTGGATTCGGCGTCCGAACACGGCGACGCCAAGGATAAACCTCATCAAACCCCGTCTGGGGAGGAAAACGGTCCGGACGAATATGCACACATCATCCTGGAAACGCCCTTGGAGCAAGAGAACCTCTGCAAAAGTCTTATTGCCACAGCGAGGAGCCTGAAGAAGCAGAAGCAAAGGCTTATGGCCGCACAAGATACACTCAACAGCAGGTGGAACAAAGTGCTCGACAACGACACAAAGTATGGTGGAAGTTACCACACAAATAGCTATCCAAAGCGCAAGCTATTACCTGAATTCGATGATGAGGCCTTAGAGGCCACACAGCCGAAAAATGATACGGCCAACCGGCCGGATCCACCACCTTGTCACCGCGATAGAGCGGTTAACAAAGTCACACGTAAGTCAACACACGATCTACGTGACAACTTGCGCCAAAAATCCGGCGTGACCAGATCCATCTATGGATCTAGGAAGCGCGCTCCGGCACAAAATCAAAACCAAATACTACAACCGTCCGAACACCATGGCATATCCCAATATAGGGGTGCCGCACACCCCCTATGTTTCACCGATGAGGTGCTGGATCACGATTTCATAGAAGGATTCAAACCAGTGAACATAGAGGCGTACGATGGGACCATAGACCCTGGAGTCTGGATCGAGGACTTTATCCTCCATATTCATATGGCTCACGGAGATGATCTCCATACCATTAAATACTTGCCCCACAAGCTTAAAGGGCCAGCTCGGCACTGGCTGAAAAGCCTCACCGAAAACTCAATTAGAAGTTGGGAGAAGCTCGAGGACGCTTTTTGGGCTAATTTTCAAGGGACTTATGTCTGACCTCTGGATGCAGCCGATTTAAGTCATATAATCCAATAGTCCGGAGAGTCCGCCCGAAAGCTTTGGAACAGGTTCCTCACCAAGAAGAACCAAATCGTTGACTGCCCGGACACCGAAGCCTTAACAGCTTTTAAACACAATGTCCGAGACGAATGGCTCGCCAGACACCTCGGCCAAGAAAAACCGAGAACAATGGCAGCCCTAACAAGCCTCATGACCCGCTTCTGCGCGGGCAAAGACAGCTGGTTGGCCCGTAGTAGCACCAGCGACCCAAGCACATCCGAAGTCAGGGATGGCAATGGAAAACCACGATGCAACAAAAACAAGCGTCGAAATAAAGAGGGTAGCCCAGATAACATGGTGGTAAACGCCGGATTCAGGGGCTCTCGACCTGGTCAGCGGAAAAAGCCTTTCAAAGGCAGTAGAGAAGGACCATCCGGCCTAAACAAGATTCTTGACAAGCTCTGTCAGATTCACAGCACCCCTGACAAACCTGCAAATCACACCCACGGAGAATGTTGGGTCTTCAAGAAGGCCGGTAAGCTAAATGCCGAACATAAAGGGGAAGAGACACCAAGCGAAGACGAGGATGAACCTCGCCAGCAAAGCACCAGAGGACAGAAAAAATTTCCCACCAGAGGTTAAAGCGGTAAACGTGATCCATGTGACGAAGAGGAGAAGCAAGCATGCACTCCGAGATACAAGCACCATAGCGCCCGTCACCCCTAGGTTCAACCCCTGGTTGGCCTGCCCGATCACTTTTGATCGTAGGGATCACGCGACAAGTATCCGGCACGAAGGACTGGCGGCCTTGGTGTTAGACCCAATAATAAATGGGTACCATTTCACACGAGTCCTCATGGACGGCGGCAGTGATCTAAACCTGATATATTAGGACACAGTCCCCAAAATGGGGATAGACCCGACACAAATAAGCCACAGTAATACTACCTTCAAGGGAGTAATACCAGGCCAAGAGGCCCGCTGTACGGGCTCTCTACTTCTAGAGGTCGTATTCGGTTCTCCTGATAACTTCCGAAGTGAAAGGTTAACTTTCCACCTTGCTCCATTCCAAAGTGGTTATCAAGCACTACTCGGAAGAACGGCTTTCGCTCGTTTTAATGCAATACCGCATTATGATTTTCTCAAGCTTAATATTCCCGGTCCACGTGGCATCATCACAGTTTGCGGAAATACCGAACATTTTTTACGTGCAGAAGAGGATGCGGTGGCTTTAACAACTGCGAACTAGACAGCCTCACCAACCAGGAAAAGTGACAGGTCGTCAAGACCACGGACACGGTTAGACGAATCCGGCATTTCACCACATATACATGCGATTGGTTTAACGATCAAACCCTCATAGATGATACCAGGGGCTTCCCGTGTGTAATCAGGGCCAGCCTGGCTCAAGTTGACTTCTCTTGAATTTTGATAGTTCATTGATACTAACCAATTCTTCCTTATTCTTTTTGGCACGACAACTTTCACCTAAGTTCTTTCCTTTCATAGATGACAATCGTGCTACATCCGTCCAGGACACGGCACAATGGAGACATGGGCGCAGACGTGCAGCAGGGACCCGCCCAAAGGCTTCTTTTTAGATTAAGACCCTGCGTAAACCTTTTTTACTGTCTCTTGTTGCTCACATCCTCCTTATACTCCACACAACCGAGAAGGATGCTGACGTTATTGGCATGTGGCCACGTCAGGATATTGCACGTACCTGGACACATGGGGTTTATTATTAAGGGCATTGTTTAGCCCGGTATATGTTATAAACACCGAACACCTTAGGGAGTGTTCGGTGTCGCGAGTTTGGCCCCATATGCATCAGCTCCGAATCATGTCTTTGGTCAAATGTTGGGTTTGCCCGGCTCCCACGTTTTGGTACCTTACGTTCCGTTATATCGGCTAAGGTAGCACTAGGAGAACTACTGAGATTGTGCCCTGGTTCGTCCGGATGAGCACCTCAGTAGGGAAAGCCGAAAACTGAGTGTCATGATATAGCGAGAGACTGGTCAACCACTCGATGGTTCAGCAGAATCTTCGGGATTCCTCCACATTAACGAAGGGTTGTTTCCCGGTCATGTACATACGCGCCCCGTATTCGGACGAGCGCAGAAGTATCAGGGGCTATATAGTAGCCCCACCGTCAAACTCCTATGGCTAAGTGAAAGTGTTAAAGCAATATAGTCCAATTGCCTCATTCGCTACGCCACCACCTCCTTAATGGACCAAGACGTTGGATCAAGTGTGGATTCGCATTTTCTGCGAACAACCCCGCATTATATGCGTGGGGGCGGAAGCCGACGACTGTAAACTTTCAGGTTATATACATATTTACATAAACGGCCGCACAGGAGGCATCATAGTACTTTCGGGCAAAAGTATAAATATAGCCTTGATAACTCAATAAAACATTGTTTTTACAATGGAAGTACATGTTACTAGAACATAATATTCTTCGAGCACTGAGCCTCTGTCGAACGAGCTCCTTCAAGAACTTCTTCAAAGTAGTGCTCGGCAGCCACTCGGCCTACGGCCGAACCCTGGGTCGCAACAGTGGTGGCCTCCATCTCCGCCCAGTATGTCTTGACACGGGCAAAGGCCATCCGTGCACCCCCTATGCACGCCGATCTCTTCATAGCATCGATGTGCGGCACAACACCAAGGTATTGTTGCACTAAACTAAAATAGCTATTCGGCCTTGGCCCTCTCAGCCACAGATGATCCACAACAGACCTCATGGCAAGTCCGGACAACCTATGGAGCTCGGCCCACTCGGCCATTCGCTCATTCAACAGTAGTGGGCGGACTGGAGCATGAAACTATGACCAGAATAGCTTTTCCACTTCACGATCTTTCTGATCCTTGAAGTATTCGGCCGCATCAGCAGCACTTGCAGCCAAATCCACGTAGGCGTCTGCAGAACTCCATAGTCGGTCAAGAGGAGCATACTTTGGATCTCCGAATTTAGTCCGCAACAAGAAGGGCTTCCCAGACACGATATATGTAGCTTGATGCAGCTCCTCCTTCATCGCTCTAATTTTGGAGCAGGCTTCCTTGGCAGCTACCAGGGCCTTCTCCAGGTCCGTCGCCCTTGCTCGGCTTTCTTCTTCAAGAAACTAGTAATGGCCAGCGGCATCTTTTAACTCTACATCCATTTTGGCCATTCTTTCCTTGCTCTCGCAATGCGCGGCCTGTTCAGCCCTCAACTCTTCAGCCGCCTTTAGAGCGACTGCATTGCTACTCCTTGCTTGTTCCTTGGCTCGGGCAAGCTCCGCCCGAAGGGTCTCCACGGTGGCAGCTCCATCTGCAGTCACAACATATTAAAAATACTAGCATCATGCTCCTCTTATTATGTGATGATCACCAGAGAAATCACTTACCCCGTGCCTCGTCAAGACGCTGGTTGACAAGCATGATATTGGCATCGGCCGCATCAAGTTGCCGCTTTAGCTCGGCAAACCCATCAGTTCGGCTAGCCACCGGAGCCTCAGCCGCCTGCACATAAAGGCAGTTGCTACCTCTTGAGCACTGCATTGGATTTCCCCGAAGAGGAAGGGATGATGCAGCGAAGTAGCGTAAGTATTTCCCTCAGTTTTTTAGAACCAAGGTATCAATCCAGTAGGAGGCTACGCTCGAGTCCCTCATACCTACACAAAACAATAGCTCAACGCAACCAACACACTCAGGGGTTGTCAATCCCGTCACGGTCACTTACGAAAGTGAGATCTGATAGAGATGATAAATAATTTTTTTGGTATTTTTGATATAGAGATGCAAAGTAAACAAAGTAAAAGCAAAGTAAAACCAAAGCAAGAATAACGTGATGGAGATTGATATGATGAGAAAGAGACCCGGTGGCCATAGGTTTCACTGGTGGCTTCTCTCAAGAGCATAAGTATTCTACGGTGGGTGAACGAATTACTGTTGAGCAATTGACAGAATAGAGCATAGTTATGAGAATATCTAGGTATGATCATGTATATAGGCATCACGTCTGAGACAAGTAGACCGAAACGATTCTGCATCTACTACTATTACTCCACTCATCGACCGCTATCCAGCATGCATCTAGAGTATTAAGTTAAAAATAGAGTAACGCCTTAAGCAAGATGACATGATGTAGAGGGATAGTTTCATGCAATATGATAAAAACTCCATCTTGTTATCATCGATGGCAACAATACAATACGTGCCTTACTGCCCATTCTGTCACTGGGAAAGGACACCACAAGATTGAACCCAAAGCTAAGAACTTCTCCCATGGCAAGAACAACCAATCTAGTAGGCCAAACCAAACTGATAATTCGAAGAGACTTGCAAAGATAACCAATCATACATAAAAGAATTCAGAGAAGATTCAAATATTATTCATAGATAGACTGGATCATAAACCCACAATTCATCAGTCTCAACAAACACACCACAAAAAGAAGTTTACATCGAACAGATCTCCACGAGAGAGGGGGAGAACATTGTATTGACATCCAAAAAGAGAGAAGAAGCCATCTAGCTACTAGCTATGGACCCGTAGGTCTGAAGTAAACTACTCAAACTTCATCGGAGGGGCTTGGATGATGATGTAGAAGCCCTCCGTGAATCGATGCCCCCTTCGGCGGAGCTCCGGAACATGCCCCAAGATGAGATCTCGTGGATACAAAAACTTGCGGCGGTGGAATTAGGTTTTTGGCTCCGTCCTTGATCGTTTGGGGGTACGTGGATATATATAGGAGGAAGAAGTACGTCAGTGGAGCTTCGAGGGGCCCACGAGGCAGGGGGCGCCCCTACCCTCGTGGCCAGCTCGTGGCTTCCTTGACGGAGTGTCCAATTCTCCTGGATCTTATCTAATGAGAAAATCATGTTTCCGAAAGTTTCATTCCGTTTGGACTCCGTTTGATATTCCTTTTCTTCGAAACCCTAAAACAGGCAAAAAATAACAATTCTGGGCTGGGCCTCCAGTTAATAGGTTAGTCCCAAAAATAATATAAAAGTGGAAAATAAAGCCCAATAATGTCTAAAACAGTAGATAATATTAGCATGGAGCAATCAAAAATTATAGATACGTTGGAGACGTATCAAGCATCCCCAAGCTTAATTCCTGCTCGTCCTCGAATAGGTAAATGATAAAAATAGAATTTTTGATGCGGAGTGCTACTTGGCATAATTTTAATGTAATTCTTCTTAATTGTGGTATCAATATTCAGATCCAAAAGATTCAAGACAAAAGTTCATATTGACATAAAAATGATAATACTTCAAGCATACTAACTAAGCAATTATGTCTTTTCAAAATAACATGGCCAAGGAAAGTTCATCCCTACAAAATCATATAGTTTAGTCATGTTTCATTTTCATCACACAAGAATGCTCTCATCATGCACAACCCCGATGACAATCCAAACAATTGTTTCATACTTTTGTAATATCAAACCTATAAACTTTCACGCAATATATGAGCGCGAGCCATGGACATGGCACTATGGGTGGAATAGAATATAATGAAGGGGGGTTATGTGGAGAAGACAAAAAAGGAGAAAGTCTCACATCAACGAGGCTAATTGGCTATGGAGATGCCCACCGATTGATGTTAATGCAAGGAGTAGGGATTGCCATGCAACGGATGCACTAGAGCTATAAATGTATGAAAGCTCATCAAAAGAAACTAGTGGGTGTGCATCCAACTTGCTTGCTCACGAAGACCTAGGGCACTTGAGGAGGCCCATTGTTGGAATATACAAGCCAAGTTCTATAATGAAAAATTCCCACTAGTATATGAAAGTGATAACATGAGAGACTCTCTACCATGAAGATCATGGTGCTACTTTGAAGCACAAGTGTGGTAAAAGGATAGTAACATTGTCCCTTCTCTCTTTTTCTCTCATTTTTTGGGCCTTTTCTCTTCTTTTTTTATGGCCTTTCTCTTTTTTTTTATTCCTCACTTGGGACAATGCTCTAATGATGATGATCATCACACTTCTATTTATTTACAACTCAATGATTACAACTCGATACTAGAACAAAGATGACTCTATGTGAATGCCTCCGACGGTGTACCGAGATATGCAATGAACCAAGAGTGACATGTATGAAAGAATTATGAATGGTGGCTTTGCCACAAATACTATGTCAACTACATGATCATGCTAAGCAATATGACAATGATGAATGTGTCATGATGAACGGAATGATGGAAAGTTGCGTGGCTATATATCTCGGAATGGCTATGGAAATGCCATAATAGGTAGGTATGGTGGCTGTTTTGAGGAAGATATAAGGAGGTTTATGTGTGAAAGAGCGTATCATATCACGGGGTTTGGATGCACCGGCGAAGTTTGTGCCAACTCTCAATGCGAGAAACGGCAATGCACGGTACCGAAGAGCCTAGGAGGGATGGAAGGGTGAGAGTGCGTATAATCCATGGACTCAACATTAGTCGTAAAGAACTCACATACTTATTGCAAAAATCTACAAGTCATCAAAAACCTCGGCACTACGCGCATGCTCCTAGGGGGATAGATTGGTAGGAAAAGACCATCGCTCGTCCCCGACCGCCACTCATAAGGAAGACAATCAAATAACACCTCACGTTTCAAATTTGTTGCATAATGTTTACCATACGTGCATGCTTCGGGACTTGCAAACGTCAACATAAGTATTTCTCAATTTCACAACTACTCAACTAGCATGACTTTGATATTATTACCTCCATATCTCAAAACAATCATCAAGTATCAAACTTTTCTTAGTATTCAACACACTCATATGATAGTTTTATTATTAATCTTGCATACCAAGAATATTAGAATTTTAAGCAAATTACCATGCTATTAAGACTCTCAAAATAATCTAAGTGAAGCATGAGATATCAATAGTTTCTATAAAACAAATCCACCACCGTGCTCTAAAAGATATAAGTGAAGCACTAGAGCAAAACTATAAAGCTAAAAAGATATAAGTGAAGCACATAGAGTATTCTATCAAATTCCAAATCATGTATTGGTCTCTCAAAAGGTGTGTACATCAAGGATGATTTTGGTAGACTAACAAGCAAAGACTCAAATAATAAAATACACTCCAAGCAAAACACATATCATGTGGTGAATAAAAATATAGCTCCAAGTAAAGTTACCGATAGAAGTAGATGAAAGAGGGGATGCCTTCCGGGGCATCCCCAAGCTTTGGATTTTAGGTGTCCTTAGATTATCTTCGGGGTGCCATGGGCATCCCCAAGCTTAGGTTCTTGCCACTTCTTGTTCCATAATCCATCAAATCTTTACCCAAAACTTGAAAACTTCACAACACAAAACTTCAAGTAGAAAATCTCGTGAGCTCCGTTAGCGAAAGAAAACAAAAGACCACTTCAAGGTACTGTAATTAACTCATTATTTATTTATATTGGTGTTATACCTACTGTATTCCAAATTCTCTGTGGATTATGAACTATTTTACTAGCCATAGATTCATCAAAATAAGCAAACAACACACGAAAAACAGAATCTGTCAAAAACATTACAGTCTGTAGTAATTTGTAGCTAGCGCAAGATCTGGAACCCCAAAAATTCTAAAATAAATTGCTGGACGTGAGGAATTTATCTATTAATCATCTGCAAAAATAATTAACTAACTAACACTTTCCAAATAAAAAAGACAGCAGTTGTCGTGAGCGCTAAAGTTTCTGTTTTTTTACAGCAAGTTCAACAAGACTTTCCCCAAGTCGTCCCAACGGTTCTACTTGGCACAAACACTAATTAAACACAAAAAACACAACCAAAACACAGGATAAATAATTTATTTATTACTAAACAGGAGCAAAAAGCAAGGAATAAAAATAAAATTGGGTTGCCTCCCAACAAGCGCTATCGTTTAATGCCCCTAGCTAGGCACAACAAGCAAGAATAGATCTAGGTATTACCACAATAGTAAGATAGATTATTAAAAATCATTTCATATTCTCTATGTTTGGCAGCAAGTTTTCATTGAGGCAAGAAAAAGTAATCAAAAGGACTAAATTTAACGCGAGAAAAGTCCCCAAGATCAACCTTGGGAGGTATAGGTTCCTCCTTTGGTCCTTCATAATGCACAACCAATTATCATTATAAGCATTTTTTTGACAGAACTTTGTGAGCCTATATGTTAGAGAATATCCTATTTCATTATTTTGAATAGCCAAATCATCATTAAGTTCGGAAATTCTATCAACTAAAACATTGGTAGGAACCCTTTTTCTAAGATTTTCATTGAAAGCAACATAGTCTAGAGATTGAAAACGCATTATTTCTTCTTGATCAAAGAGGATAGCCTATATGGGAGGACGGCAAGCGTCCACCCTATAATGCGCAAAGATTTCTTTGGCTTCTTTTATTATGAATCTAAACTCATGAGCCAAAAAGATAGTAACGACATGCTTAAGAGAAGAATGCTCAATATTAGAAAATTCCAGAAAAATCCTTTGTATGGAAGGATGCATGTGCATGAATTGTCTTTCAAGTTCAACTACAAGCATGGCAATAGCGTCCGCAAGACTACTAGTTCTGTGAAGGATGTGACTACCCATAGAAGGTAAAGCACCGGCACAAGTAAAGAAATCTTGTATAACTCCTTTTCGAATAATATTACCACTACCAACACGGAATTTTTTTGTATGAAAGATGGTAGGTTCTTTAGCAGGAGCATCAGGATTTTCCATGATATTATTATTGTCCATATCGACAATAATCTCCCCAATTTCAGACATAGAGGCAGAAGGGAAAGGACTTGACATAACGACAAGCAAACAAACTAACACACGAGCAATCAAAAAGGTAAACGGAGAAAGAGAGGGAGGATAGAGAGAGAGAGGGCGAATAAAACTGCAAGGGCGAAGTGGGGGAGAGGAAAACGAGTGGCAAATGGCAAATAATGTAATGCGGGAGATAGGTATTGTGATGGGTACTTGGTATGTTGACTTTTGCGCAGACTCCCCGGCAACTACGCCAGAAATGGCTCATTGTCGGGAGTCAAATCTTGACTTGCGCGAACCTCCTTGACAACGGCGCCAAAAATTCTTCTTGCTACCTCTTGAGCACTGCGTTGGATTTCCCCGAAGAGGAAGGGATGATGCAGCAAAGTAGCGTAAGTATTTCCCTCAGTTTTTCAGAACCAAGGTATCAATCTAGTAGGAGGCTACGCTCGAGTCCCTCGTACCTACACAAAAACAATAGCTCAACGCAACCAACGCGCTTAGGGGTTGTCAATCCCTTCACGGTCACTTACGAAAGTGAGATCTGTTAGAGATGATAAATAATATTTTTGGTATTTTTGATATAGAGATGCAAAGTAAATAAAGTAAAAGCAAAGCAATAATAAAGTGATGGAGATTGATATGATGAGAAAGAGACCCGGGGGCCATAGGTTTCACTAGTGGCTTCTCTCAAGAGCATAAGTATTCTACGGTGGGTGAACGAATTACTATTGAGCAATTGATAGAATAGAGCATAGTTATGAGAATATCTAGGTATGATCATGTATATAGGCATCTCGTCCGAGACAAGTAGACTGAAATGATTCTGCGTCTACTACTATTACTCCACTCATCGACCGCTATCCAGCATGCATCTAGAGTATTAAGTTAAAAACAGAGTAACGCCTTAAACAAGATGACATGATGTAGATGGATAGTTTCATGCAACATGATAAAAATCCCCATCTTGTTATCCTCGATGGCAACAATACAATACATGCCTTGCTGCCCCTTCTCTCACTGGGAAAGGACACCGCAAGATTGAACACAAAGCTAAGCACTTCTCCCATGGCAAGAACAACCAATCTAGTAGGCCAAACCAAACTGATAATTCGAAGAGACTTGCAAAGATAACCAATCATACATAAAAGAATTCAAAGAAGATTCAAATATTATTCATAGATAGACTGGATCATAAACCCACAATTCATCGGTGTCAACAAACACACCGCAAAAATAAGATTACATTGAATAGATCTCCACGAGAGAGGGGGAGAACATTGTATTAAGATCCAAAAATAGAGAAGAAGCCATCTAGCTACTAGCTATGGACCCGTAGTTCTGAAGTAAACTACTCACACTTCATCGGAGGGGCTTGGATGATGATGTAGAAGCCATCCGTGATCGATGCCCCCTCCGGCGGAGCTCCGGAACGGGCCCCAAGATGGGATCTCATGGATACAGAAATTTGCGGTGGTGGAATTAGGTTTTTGGCTCCCTCCCCGATCGTTTGGGGGTACGTGGATATATATAGGAGGAAGAAGTACATCGGTGGAGCTTCAAGGGGCCCACGAGGCAGGGGGCGCGCCCTACGGGGGGCGCCCCCTACCCTCGTGACCACCTCGTGGCTTCCTTGACGGAGGGTCCAAGTCTCCTGGATCTTATCTGATGAGAAAATCATGTTTCCGAAGGTTTCATTCCGTTTGGACTCTGTTTGATATTCCTTTTCTTCGAAACCCTAAAACAGGCAAAAAACAACAATTCTGGGCTGGGCCTCCGGTTAATAGGTTAGTCCCAAAAATGGTATAAAAGTGGAAAATAAAGCCCAATAATGTCTAAAACAGTAGATAATATAGCATGGAGCAATCAAAAATTATAGATACGTTGGAGACGTATCAGCAGTCGGGTTATTACCTAGGAATATGATCCTCGGGTTGCCGCCGTTCTCGACGACAACCAGAGTCTCTAGGGCTACTATTCACATAGGGCACACCTAACATGTGCGGTACTACCAAAACCATACACTATTTCACGTATCTCAAAGCCTTTCAGCAGACTCATAAAGGCTTCATGCAATCCGTTTTCAGCGGATGAAATCCTTTCAATTACCCTACCCATCAGCGTACGATGCGCTTCCGAGACAGCCGCTTGCCCCAGAAGATCCTTCAATGCGTCCGACTGCACACTGTACGGTTCTGGACTCTTGCTGCCGCTCTCAATAGGAGCCAGATAATGGGGATTCCGGGTAGCCAAAGGGTTATCCTCTGGCCTTGGCGGATCCAGAGACACCCTCCGCGGCGACACTTCAGGGTCGCCCGCCTCATGAGGCGGGGTGTCAGGGGGAGGCGTTTCGCTCTCCATCATCTCCGGAAGAAGATCCCCCGAAGACGAACTCTGTCGAGAAGGGCTACGATCCAGACTACAATTTATAAGCATCGGTTATTGTCTTCGGAAGTAAGGTAGGATATTTTCACTATTAGATACTTTTTTATTACTTACAGCTTGGTAGAGGCCTTATCCCTGTTCGGACATTGTGCGGCAAGAATACCCTCTAAGGCACGACCCTCTAGCGGAGATTTCTTCTCCCGTTTGGAAACCTTAGTTTCTGGATCTTCAGAGGCAGTCCTCTTCCTTCCCCGGGGAGAGAGAATGTCAGATTCTTCCCCTTGGTCATCCTCCTTCGCGGAGGCGCTCATTCCCTCGGTTGGAATAAGTAGCGAATGAGGCCCTCTTTCGCCCTCTTTATTCCCCCTTCATCTTCCTTTGAGGGCACTAGATAAGGTGCCGGCTCGAGCATCTTTTCCAGCACCGGATTGTCCAAGCCCTCAGGAAGGGTGGCCGAACACCTGATCATCTTCGCCTTTGTTATCCAGTCCTGGTCAAAGAGCGACTCTTCAGAATGATGTCATGATAAATAAAAGGACGGCGGGTTCGGCCATGGGAATACTTACTTGGGAAGCAGGGCGATTACAGCTCAAACCCACATCCTTGGAGGTGTCCGGACACTTTATTTGGGGTCCGAAGAATGATTTGTACATCTCTTCGAGCGTCATGCCGAGGAAATGCTGAATAGCTTGCGGTCCTTCCGGGTTGAATTCCCACATACGGAGGGGCCGGCGTTTGCAAGGCTGGACTCGAGGAACTAGCATAACTTGTGTTACCTTAACCAAACTGAAATCTCTCTCAAAGAGATCTCGGATACGGCTCTGCAATATTGGCACGTCCTTTGCTGGACCCCAGCTCAGCCCCCTGCTGATCCATGACATCAGTTGCGGTGGGGGGAGCGAGCGAAAGGTGGGGCTGCTACCCACTTGGCATTTCGGGGAGCTGTGATGTAAAACCACTCCCGCTGCCACAATCCAGACACCTCTGGGAAGGAACCCTCTGGCCATGGAGCATCAGCGATTTTGCTTACTAAAGCACCTCCGCACTCTACGTGCCGCCCCGCGATCATCTTTGGCTTCACATCGAAGGTCTTCAGCCACAGACCAAAGTGAGGGGTAATGCGGAGGAAGGCCTCACATACGACAATAAATAACGAGATGTGAAGAAGGGAGTCCGGGGCTAGATCATGGAAATCCAGCCCATAATAGAACATAAGACCCCTGACAAAGGGATCCAGAGTGAGGCCTAGTCCTGGGAGGAAGTGGGAGATGAACACGACACTCTCGGTGGGTTCAGGAGTATGGACGACCTGCCCTCGGGCAGACAATCTATGTGAAATTTCGGCGGTCAGATATCTGGCCTCTCTCAGCTTGTTGATGTCCTCCTCTGTTACAGAGGAGGGCATCCACCGACCTTGAAGGTTGGAACCGGACATAGCTGAAGGTCCGAAGCGCCTGACTAGAGCTTTGGGTGTTAGAACTCGAGGCGGGGGAAGGATTTGATTGAGCACGAGAGAAAGAAAAGGCTTTGTCCTCGTTATAAAGGGGGTGAATATCAAGCGTCCTCCTCGCAGCCGTTTGGGACTTGCCTAAAGATCTGGGAGTCATACCAACAAGCACGGTTGGGTTACCCACGTCTGTATTGATGAGAATCCCGTGATAAGGGGAACACAATCTCTGCTTTGACAATACGTGTCAAGAAAACTGCCTCGCGATATGTGCGATGCTGGTTGACAAAAACAGTTTGAATAATGACCGGGCTATGGCGTGATGTCATGCTGTCAAAACGTGTCAGCAGATTAGATTTGTGGAAATATTATTTTCTCTACAATGGTATGTGGAACTTATTTTTCAGGGCCGGACATTATTCTTGTGTTCAAACTCTTCCATGGAGTATTCGGAGGAGGAACCCGCCTTGCAATGCCGAAGAACAATACAGCGCGCCGGACTCATCGTCATTGAAGCCTGGTTCAGGGGCTACTGAGGGAGTCCTGGATTAGGGGGTCTCCGGACAGCCGAAATATATCCTTTGGCCGGACTATTGGACTATGAAGATACAAGATTGAAAACTTCATCCCGTGTCTGGATGGGACTCTCCTTGGCGAGGAAGGCAAGCTAGGCAATACAAATATGTAAATATCCTCCCTTGTAACCGACCTTGTGTAACCCTAGCCCCCTCCGGTGTCTATATAAACCGGAGGGTTTAGTCCGTAGGACAACAGACAATCATACCATAGGCTACCTTCTAGGGTTTAGCCTCTCTGATCTCGTGGTAGATCAACCCTTATAATACTCATATCATCCAGACCAATCAAGTAGAACGTAGGGTATTACCTCCATCAAGAGGGCCCGAACCTGGGTAAACACTGTGTCCCCTGCCTCCTGTTACCATCCGCCTTAGATGCACAGTTCGGGACCCCCTACCCGAGATCCGCCGGTTTTGACACCGACGTGGGCCGAGGAGCCCACTACCCACCAGGGTGCGCCAGGGGGGCCTGGCGCGCCCTGATGCCTTATGGGCACCTGGGTAGCCCCATGATACATCTCCAACGTATCTATAATTTTTATTGTTCCATGTTGTTATATATTATCATTCTTGGATGTTTTACATTCATTTTATGGCAACTTTATATCATTTTTTGGGACTAACGTATTGACATAGTGCCTAGCGCTAGTTGCTATTTTTTGCTTGTTTTTTACTTCATAGAATATCAGTACCAAACGAAGTCCAAACTTTTTGTAGATTGTTTTTCTGCCTAGAAGCAAGCTTGGGAACCAAGGAAGTACCTGAGGGGAGGCTCATGGGGCCCACAACCCAGAAGGGTGCGCCAGAGGCCCCTAGCGTGCCCAGGTGGGTGGTGGGGCCCACGGGAGTCCTCTGCACCGCCTCTCAGCTCTATAAATACCAAAATATTCCAGAAACCCTAGGGGACTTGACAAAACAGAATTCCAGCCGCCGCAAGTTCTAGAACCATGAGATCCAATCTAGAGCCCTATTCCGGCACCCTACCGGAGGGGAACACGATCATGGAGGGGTACATCATGCTCATTAGTGCTCCTTCGATGATGCATCAGTAGTTCACCATAGACCTACAAGTTCGTAGGCAGCTGCTAGATGACTTCTTATCTCTCTTTTTGATTCTCAATACAATGTTCTCCTCGATGTTCTTGGAGATCCATTTGATGTAATGACTTTTTGCGGTGTGTTTGTTGGGATCCGATGAATTGCGAGTTTATGATCAGATCTATTTATGAATATTATTCGATTCTTATATGCATGATTGTTATACCCTCGTATTTGTTCTCCAAAACCTTGGTTTTGTTTGGCTAACTAGATTGATTTTTATTGCAACGAGAAGAGGTGCTTTGTGATGGGTTCGATCTTGCGGTGCCCTCACCCAGTGATAGAAGTGGTAATGAGCCACCCATGTATCGTTGCTATTAAGGATAAAAAGATGGGGTCTATTCCTACATGAATAGATCTTGTCTACATCATGTCATCGTTCTTATTGCATTACTGCGTTTCTCGATGAACTTAATACATTAGATGCATGCTGGATAGCGGTCGATGTGTGGAGTAATAGTAGTAGATGCATAATCATTTCGGTCTACTAATCTTGGACGTGATGCCTATATTCATGATTATTGCCTTGGATATCGTCATAATTATTTGCTCTTCTATCAATTTCCCAACAGTAATTTGTTTACCACTGTATGCTATTTTCTCGACAGAAGGCACTAGTGAAATCTATGGCCCCCAGGTCTATCTTTTATCATATTTGCTTTTTGATCTATCTTTTGCCATATTTATTTTCAGATCTGTTATTCCAAAAACCCAAAAATACCTTCTTCACTTTTTCTTTACTTATTTTATGTCGTGTTTTATTCAGATCTATTTACCCAATCTACGACAAATTAATCTATCTTTTTACCATGGAGGGACTGACAACACCTCTTACACGTCGGGTTGCAAGTATTTGGTCTTTGGGTGTAGGTATCGTTTACATAGTGTTGCTTGGTTCTCCTACTAGATTGATACATTGGTTTCACAACTGAGGGAAATACCTACCATAGCTGTACTGCATCATCCCTTCCTCTTTGGGGAAATATCGACGCAGTTCAAGTAGCATCAGTGCGTGCCGCCTGCTGCGAGAGGCAGTGGCCAAGGCAGAGGGTTGTAGCGGAGCGGTCCATGCGCCATCGCCATGGGATGTCGGCGGAGCCCGACGAGGACGAGAGGCTCCACGCATGGGTCTACTATCGGTCATTCATGAAGGTGGAGACGGACGCTCGCCGCCTCCAGCGGAACAGTGCAAAGGTGCTCCGGCTAGCCATAGAGCAGTCAGAACGGGAGGCGAAGGAGGCGGCGGCGGAGGTGGCTCGGCTCTGTGATAGCCTGGCTTAATAGGGATGATAGACTACTCATATCAATAAGGAATTCCTTCTTTTTCGGGAGTCCATTCGGAAAGAACTCCAAAGTTAAGTGTGTTTGGCTTGGTGTAATTTCAGGATGAGTGGCCGACTGGGATGTTGGTCTTGGGTACGCGCGAGTGAGGACAAAGTGCGCAGTAAAGACTAGTATTGATCTGTGAGGCCCGTCTAGATTCTGCCATGAGTAACGACCACCGGTGGTTGTGTCTGGGACGTTACAAGTTGGTAGCAGAGCTGACCCTTATAGTTACATAGATGTTCATGGACAGGTGCGCGATCATTCTGTGATGATGTTTGTGACCCGTCCTGGCACACGACATGGCACATGTGCCAGACTGGATGCATAGACGTATGTGTCAAGACGGAACATTCTTGTGGGCTGACGAGGACGTCGGTTCCTCTGAGTGGGGGTGTATGTGATAGCCTAGCTTAATTGGGATGATAGACTGCTCACATCAATAAGGAATTCCTTCTTTTCCGAGAGCCCATTACAAGAGAACTCCAAAGTTAAGCGTGCTTAGCTTGGAGTAATTTCAGGATGGGTGACTGACCCAGAAGTTCGTCCTAGGTGCGCACGAGTAAGGACAAAGTGCGCAGTAAAAACTAGTACTGGTCTATGGGGCCAGTCTAAATCCCGCCAGAAGTAACGACCACCAGCGGGTGTGTCCGGGGCGTTACAGGCTCGCCAAGCTGAAGCGGCAGCAGGACAAGGCCATCTGCCAAATGATCATCCTGTCCTCCTCCGACTCTAACGACGACCAAGATCCTCTAGTAGTCGCAGAAGCCTATAGCTGCGCCACCGACAAGAAGGTCAAAGGCCCGGTGCGGAAGTGGTGATCCCACCCCTCATGTTTATATCATTTTTAGTTGTTGATGTTTAAGAACTTGTCCGGCGATGAACTCAGATGATCTTTTGGATGATGTCAAGCTTGTTTAATGACTGTTTGCAACTAATTTTGTTGCTAGTTGTTTGATCACATAGAGTATTTCATGTTGCATATGTAGTATGGATATCGGACGTCGGATATGAGATACACGGATGTGGACATAAAAATATGAGGCGTGCCCGGCCTGTGCCCGCGGACATGCCTGAACGCGTTCGTGGGTGTTTGAGGGTCCGAATTAGCCCATCGCAACTGTAGATGCTCTTACCCACCTCTGAGTTGGGCAGGAGAAGACGTGGACATGCAAGAATTGGTTGTTCAATTAGCAATCCCGCACCAAAAGCTCTGTCCTGCCGCAACAATATTGCAGTAACCACGGTGAACCATTTCAACAAAGCCATTGGTACAACATATTTTTGTGTCTGATTGTAGCAAAAGATAATAAAGATTTACCCTAAAAATAAAAAATAAAGAATAGTTTGATGGGATAAAAATAGAAAACTTCATGTAACAACTACCGCTCAGGACATTGCAGCAACTTCACTGCACACTTGGAACATTTTTTCTATGAATTGTAACCAACAAAGGCAAAAAAATACAACAACAAAAAATCATCACAACAAAATGCAGGTACAACCTTAATAGGGATGAAACTTATTGCTACAAACTATTTGGTCCTCTGCGAAATCGTCCCAAGCCTAGCTCCATGCTCCGTCTTCCCTTGTCTGGACCTGCAAATTAACCAGTGAAGATTTTTCCGTTGTTGTCCTTTCTTTGGAGGGGGTCTTGGAAACAATTGCGTTTTAAATATATAATTATAAATCATGCTACAAAAACCAAGGTGGGACATTTACGACACTTCCATGATCAAAACCTTGATCACTATACCTAGTCATCCTTATTACCGGTCGAGTTGCCTCGGGCGCAACTTGCGTTCAAAGAGTCGATTGTTCGCGGGATTATGCAATTCACACCAGGTCTCGCTTTTCTCTACAATCTTCATCGATGGGAGAGCCGAGATATCCGCTGCCGAGATTTGTGTGGATTAAATAGCTTTGCAACATGGGGTATGACTAGCATGCTAGTCATGCCCCCGGATTAGGCACAATATTCCTTGACACCTTTGGCGCCGTGGGTTCTTTTACCTCGAGCACCCACCCACTCCGAGGAGGGGAGGTGGTCGAGGACTTGCCCGAGCGACAGACGGTGCGGTCGCCTACGGATTGGATGACGCGTGCGCGGTCTGTTTTGGTTAGGGTCACAACAATGATCCTTCCGCAGGTTCACCTATGCAAACCTTGTCATGACTTCTCCTTCCTCTAAATGATAAGGTTCAATAGACTTCTTGCGACGTCGGGGACGGCAAACCACCAGCGTCTACGCGATCCAAACACTTCACCGGACCATTCAATTGGTACGAGCGACGAGAGGTGTCTACAAAGGGCAGGGATGTAGTCAACGCGAGCTGATGATTCATGCTTACTAGGCATTCCTCGATCAAGACCAACAATTTTAGTGACCTATCCCCATCTTGATGAAATTTCCCAAGATTACCCGGGCCTGTCGGCCAAGGCTATATACTCGTTGAATACATCAGTGTAGCGTGAGTGCATCACAGGCCTTTTATTGCCTCAAACTTCTGTCACCTAAATAGTGATAGTACCTCTACGAAGCTAGCTACCGAGGGATGGCTCCGCATAGCTAGTTAGCAGACCGAGGTCTCGTTCGTTAACAGAATTAACCATACAAATCATTCCACCAACTAAGAACGCCCATGCACAACCACCCATAGAATCAAGAAAGAACTCTTGGTCTACCAATCCTTGCTATGTCTGGACCTTGTAAGTTTCCCCTTGCTGAGTCTAATTAAGTCGCAGGCTCCACGCCTGGTGGTGCCCTTTTGTTAATTCCTTTAAGTTTCAACCTGTCGACCATACTCCCCCTGAACCCAAAGACTTTTATTTCTCATAAGGTGTCGGCGGAGTCTATAAGCAACCACTGATTTCTGGTCGGCAACATTTATGGTTGAGACTAGGACGGTATCTGATTGTCTTCGAGACCCAAACTTTCATTCTTGATTAATGAAAACGTCGGAAAATGCTTTCGTAGTTGTTTGTTTTTCATAAATCCAAGGGTTTCACCTCTGATTATGAAATACAAATGCCCCCGACTGTCCTTATTAATCATTACTCAGATCCTGAAGGCCAACACAAAGAGACTGGAATCCCGTGATTTTATCCCATGCTAATGTATCCAAAGCGATAGCTTCCTTTGAGCACTCTAATTTCTTTAAAGTAATGATGCTGGAAACACAACCCGACTAAATAAGGCTAGGAGCACGATGCCGGCCGAAGGGTCTAGTAGGTTGGTGCTCGCCGCGAGGCGGACCGACCGACCCGGCCCAAAGTCCAACTGTGACCTTTTCAACTGCAACAACTTAAATATACATTGTTGGGGCTTGAATTTCGTATTTCGGTACCCCGTGACTAACAACTGATACGTCTCCAACGTATCTATAATTTTTGATTGTTCCATGCTATTATATTATCAACCTTGGATGTTTTATATGCATTTATATGCTATTTTTATGATTTTTGGGACTAACCTATTAACCTAGAGCCCAGTGCCAGTTTTTGTTTTTTCCTTGTTTTTGAGTATCGCAGAAAAGGAAAACCAAACGGAGTACAATTTACCTGAAATTTCATGGAGATCATTTTTGGACGAGAAGAAGCCCACGGAGTACCGGAGATGGGCCAGAAGAGTCCTGAGGCCACCACGAGGGTGGAGGGCGCCCCCCCCCCCCTACCTCGTGGCCGCCTCGGGGACCCCCTGACTTGTTCCCGACTCGAACACCTCTTATATAACCGAAAACTTCCAGAAAGAAACCTAGATCGCGAGTTCCGCCGCTTCAAGCCTATGTAGCCACCAAAAACCAATCTATACCCGTTCTGGCACCCTGCCGGAGGGGGGAATCCCTCTCTGGTGGCGATCTTCATCATCCCGGCGTTCTCCATGACGAGGAGGGAGTAATTCACCCTCGGGGATGAGGGTATGTACCAGTAGCTATGTGTTTTTATCTCTCTCTCTCTCTCTCTCTCTCTCTCTCGTGTTCTTGATTTGGCACGATCTTGATGTATCGCGAGCTTTGCTATTATAGTTGGATCTCATGATGTTTCTCCCCCTCAACTCTCTTGTAATTGATTGAGTTTTCCCTTTGAAGTTGTCTTATCGGATTGAGTCTTTAAGGATTTGAGAACACTTGATGTATGTCTTGCGTGGGATACCCGTGGTGACAATTGGGTATTCTATTGATTCATTTGATGTATGCTTTGGTGATGAACTTGCGGGTTCCGTGACCTTGGGAATCTATGCATAGGGGTTGGCACATGTTTTTGTCTTGACTCTCCGGTAGAAACTTTGGGGCACTCTTTGAAGTTCTTTGTGTTGGTTGAATAGATGAATCTGAGATTGTGTGATGCATATCGTATAATCATATCCGCGGATACTTGAGGTGACATTGGAGTATCTACGTGACATTAGGGTTTTGGTTGATTTGTGTCTTAAGGTGTTATTCTAGTACGAATTCTAGGATAGATTGAATGGAAATAATAGCTTCGTGTTATTTTACTACGGACTCTTGAATAGATCGATCACAAAGAATAACTTTGAGGTGGTTTTGAAGGAAATATGCCCTAGAGGCAATAATAAAGTTATTATTTATTTCCTTATATCATGATAAATGTTTATTATTCATGCTAGAATTGTATTAAACGGAAACATAATACATGTGTGAATACATAGACAAACTTAGTGTCACTAGTATGCCTCTACTTGACTAGCTCGTTAATCAAAGATGGTTATGTTTCCTAACCATGAACAAGGTGTTGTTATTTGATTAACGAGGTCACATCATTAGTTGAATGATCTGATTGACATGACCCATTTCATTAGCTTAGCACCCGATCGTTTAGTATGTTGCTATTGCTTTCTTCATGACTTATACATGTTCCTATAACTACGAGATTATGCAACTCCCGTTTACCGGAGGAACACTTTGTGTGCTACCAAACGTCACAATGTAACTGGGTGATTATAAAGGAACTCTACAGGTGTCTCCAAAGGTAGATGTTGGGTTGGCGTATTTCGAGATTAGGATTTGTCACTCCGATTGTCGGAGAGGTATCTCTGGGCCCTCTCGGTAATGCACATCACATAAGCCTTGCAAGCATTGCGACTAATGAGTTACTTGTGAGATGATGTATTACGGAACGAGTAAAGAGACTTGCCGGTAATGAGATTGAACTAGGTATTGGATACCGACGATCGAATCTCATGCAAGTAACATACCGATGACAAAGGGAACAACGTATGTTGTTATGCGGTCTGACCGATAAAGATCTTCGTAGAATATGTAGGAGCCAATATGGGCATCCAGGTCCCGCTATTGGTTATTGACCGGAGAACTGTCTCAGTCATGTCTACATTGTTCTTGAACCGTAGGGTCCGCACGCTTAACGTTACGATGACAGCTATTATGAGTTTATGCATTTTGATGTACCAAAGTTAGTTCGGAGTCCCGGATGTGATCACGGACATGACGAGGAGTCTCGAAATGGTCGAGACATAAGGATTGATATATTGGACGGCTATATTCGGACACCGGAAGTGTTCCGGGTGATTTCGGAGAAAACCGTAGAGCCGGAAGGTTACCGGAACCCTACCGGGAGAAGTATTGGGCCATATGGGCCTTAGTGGAGAGAGAGAGGGGCTGCAAGAGGTGGGCCGCGCGCCACCTCTTCCCTGGTCCGAATTGGACTAGGAGAGGGGGGCGGCGCCCCCCCCCCCCCACTTTCCTTCTCCTACTCCACCTCTTTCCCCCTCCTAGTAGGAGTCCTACTCCTACTAGGAGGAGGACTCCTCCTTGGCGCGCCACACCTGGCCGGCCGGCCTCCTCCCCTTGCTCCTTTATATACGGGGGCAGGGGGCACCTCTAGATACACAAGTTGATCCACGTGATCGTTCCTTAGCCGTGTGCGGTGCCCCCTGCCACCATATTCCACCTCGATCATATCGTTGTAGTGCTTAGGCGAAGCCCTGCGTCGGTAGAAGATCAAGATCGTCACCACACCGTCATGCTGACGGAACTCCTCCCCGAAGCTTTGCTGGATCGGAGCCCGGGGATCGTCATCGAGCTGTACGTGTGCTAAGAACTCGGAGGTGCCGGAGTAACGGTGCTTGGATCGGTCAGATCAGGAAGAAGACGTACGACTACTTCCTCTATGTTGTGTCAATGCTTCCGTTGCGATCTACAAGGGTACGTAGATCATACTCTCCTCTCGTTGCTGTGCATCACCATGATCTTGCGTGTGCGTAGGAAATTTTTTGAAATTACTATGTTCCCCAATAGTGGCATCCGAGTCTAGGTTTTATGGTTTTATGTTATTTGCACGAGTAGAGCACAAGTGAGTTGTGGGCGATATAAGTCATACTGGCTACCAGCATGTCATACTTTGGTTCAGCGGTATTGTTGGACGAGACAACCCGGACCAACATTACGCGTACGCTTACGCGAGACCGTTTCCCCCGACGTGCTTTGCACACAGGTGGCTTGCGGGCGACTGTCTCTACAACTTTAGTTGAACCGAGTGTGGTTACGCCCGGTCCTTGCGAAGGTTAAAACGGAGTCTATTTGACAAACTATCATTGTGGTTTTGATGCGTAGGTGAGATTGGTTCTTGCTTAAGCCCGTAGCAGCCACGTAAAACTTGCAACAACAATGTAGAGGACGTCTAACTTGTTTTTGCAGGGCATGTTGTGATGTGATATGGTCAAGACATGATGCTAAATTTTATTGTATGAGATGATCATGTTTTGTAACCGAGTTATCGGCAACTGGCAGGAGCCATATGGTTGTCGCTTTATTGTATGCAATGCAATCGCGATGTAATGCTTTACTTTATCACTAAGCGGTAGCGATAGTCGTGGAAGCATAAGATTGGCGAGACAACAACGATGCTACGATGGAGATCAAGGTGTCGCGCCGGTGACGATGGTGATCATGACGGTGCTTCGGAGATGGAGATCACAAGCACAAGATGGTGATGGCCATATCATATCACTTATATTGATTGCATGTGATGTTTATCTTTTATGCATCTTATCTTGCTTTGATTGACGGTAGCATTATAAGATGATCTCTCACTAAATTATCAAGAAGTGTTCTCCCTGAGTATGCACCGTTGCGAAAGTTCTTCGTGCTAAGACACCCATGATGATCGGGTGTGATAGGCTCTACGTTCAAATACAACGGGTGCAAAACAGTTGCACATGCGGAATACTCGGGTTATACTTGACGAGCCAAGCATATACAGATATGGCCTCGGAACACGGAGACCGAAAGATCGAGCGTGAATCATATAGTAGATATGATCAACATAATGATGTTCACCGATGAAACTACTCCATCTCACGTGATGATCGGACATGGTTTAGTTGATTTGGATCATGTAATCACTTAGAGGATTAGAGGGATGTCTATCTAAGTGGGAGTTCTTAAGTAATATGATTAATTGAACTTAAATTTATCATGAACTTAGTACCTGATAGTATCTTGCTTGTTTATGTTGATTGTAGATAGATGGCTCGTGCTGTTGTTCCGTTGAATTTTAATGCGTTCCTTGAGAAAGCAAAGTTGAAAGATGATGGTAGCAATTACACGGACTGGGTCCGTAACTTGAGGATTATCCTCATTGCTGCATAGAAGAATTACGTCCTGGAAGCACCGCTGGGTGCCAGGCCTGCTGCTGGAGCAACACCAGATGTTATGAACGTCTGGCAGAGCAAAGCTGATGACTACTCGATAGTTCAGTGTGCCATGCTTTATGGCTTAGAATTGGGACTTCAACGACGTTTTGAACGTCATGGAGCATATGAGATGTTCCAGGAGTTGAAGTTAATATTTCAAGCAAATGCCCGGATTGAGAGATATGAAGTCTCCAATAAGTTCTATAGCTGCAAGATGGAAGAGAACAGTTCTGTCAGTGAGCATATACTCAAAATGTCTGGGTATAAAAATCACTTGATTCAATTGGGAGTTAATCTTCCAGATGATTGCGTCATTGACAAAATTCTCCAATCACTCCCACCAAGCTACAAGAGCTTCGTGATGAACTATAATATGCAAGCGATGAACAAGACTATTCCCGAGCTCTTCGCAATGCTGAATGCTGCGGAGGTAGAAATCAAGAAGGAGCATCAAGTGTTGATGGTTAACAAAACCACTAGTTTCAAGAAAAAGGGCGAAGGGAAGAAGAAGGGGAACTTCAAGAAGAACGGCAAGCATGTTGCTGATCAAGAGAAGAAACCCAAGTCTGGATCTAAGCCTGAAACTGAGTGCTTCTACTGCAAGCAGACTGGTCACTGGAAGCGGAACTGCCCCAAGTGTTTGGCGGATAAGAAGGATGGCAAGGTGAACAAAGGTATATATGATATACATGTTATTGATGTGTACCTTACTAATGCTCGCAGTAGCACCTGGGTATTTGATACTGGTTCTGTTGCTAATATTTGCAACTCGAAACAGAGACTACGGATTAAGCAAAGATTGGCTAAGGACGAGGTGACGATGCGCGTCGGAAACGGTTCCAAAGTCGATGTGATCGCAGTCGGCACGCTACCTCTACATCTACCTTCGGGATTAGTATTAGACCTAAATAATTGTTATTTGGTGCCAGGGTTGAGCATGAACATTATATCTGGATCTTGTTTAATGCGAGACGGTTATTCATTTAAATCAGAGAATAATGGTTGTTCTATTTATATGAGTAATATCTTTTATGGTCATGCACCCTTGAAGAGTGGTCTATTCTTGTTGAATCTCGATAGTAGTGATACACATATTCATAATGTAGAAGCCAAAAGATGCAGAGTTGATAATGATAGTGCAACTTATTTGTGGCACTACCATTTAGGTCATATCGGTGTAAAGCGCATGAAGAAACTCCATACTGATGGACTTTTGGAACCACGTGATTATGAATCACTTGGTACTTGCGAACCATGCCTCATGGGCAAGATGACTAAAACACCGTTCTCCGGTACTATGGAGAGAGCAACAGATTTGTTGGAAATCATACATACAGATGTATGCGGTCCGATGAATATTGAGGCTCGTGGCGGATATCGTTATTTTCTCACCTTCACAGATGATTTAAGCAGATATGGGTATATCTACTTAATGAAACATAAGTCTGAAACATTTGAAAAGTTCAAAGAATTTCAGAGTGAAGTAGAAAATCATCGTAACAAGAAAATAAAGTTTCTACAATCTGATCGTGGAGGAGAATATTTGAGTTACGAGTTTGGTGTACATTTGAAAATTTGTGGAATAGTTTCGCAACTCTCGCCACCCGGAACACCATAGCGTAATGGTGTGTCCGAACGTCGTAATCGTACTTTACTAGATATGGTGCGATCTATGACGTCTCTTACTGATTTACCGCTATCGTTTTGAGGATACGCTCTAGAGACGGCCGCATTCACGTTAAATAGGGCACCATCAAAATCCGTTGAGACGACGCCTTATGAACTGTGGTTTGGCAAGAAACCAAAGTTGTCGTTTCTGAAAATTTGGGGCTGCGATGCTTATGCAAAAAAGCTTCAACCTGATAAGCTCGAACCCAAATCGGAGAAATGTGTCTTCATGGGATATCCAAAGGAAACTATTGGATACACCTTCTATCACAGATCCGAAGGCAAGACTTTTGTTGCTAAATTCGGAAACTTTCTGGAGAAGGAGTTTCTCTCGAAAGAAGTGAGTGGGAAGAAAGTAGAACTTGATGAGGTAACTGTTCCTACTCCCTTGTTGGAAAGTAGTACATCACAGAAAATTGTTTCTGCGACACCTACACCAATAAGTGAGGAAGCTAATGATGATGATCATGAAACTTTAGGTCAATATACTACTGAACCTCGTAGATCAACCAGAGTGAGATCAACACCAGAGTGGTACGGTAATCCTGTTCTGGAAGTCATGCTACTAGATCATGATGAACCTACGAACTATGAAGAAGCGATGGTGAGCCCAGATTCAGCAAAATGGCTTGAAGCCATGAAATCTGAGATGGGATCCATGTATGAGAACAAAGTATGGACTTTGGTTGACTTGCCCGATGATCGGCAAGCAATTGAGAATAAATGGATCTTCAAGAAAAAGACTGACGCTGACGGTAATGTTACTGTCTATAAAGCTCGACTTGTCGCGAAAGGTTTTCGACAAGTTCAAGGGGTTGACTACGATGAGACCTCACCCGTAGCGATGCTTAAGTCTATCCGAATCATGTTAGCAATTGTCGTGTTTTATGATTATGAAATTTGGCAGATGGATGTCAAAACTGCATTCCTGAATGGATTTCTGGAAGAAGAGTTGTATATGATGCAACCGGAAGGTTTTGTCGATCCAAAGGGAGCTAACAAAGTGTGCAAGCTCCAGCGATCCATTTATGGACTGGTGCAAGCCTCTCGGAGTTGGAATAAATGCTTTGATAGTGTGATCAAAGCATTTGGTTTTATACAGACTTTTGGAGAAGCCTGTATTTACAAGAAAGTGAGTGGGAGCTCTATAGCATTTCTGATATTATATGTGGATGACATATTGCTGATTGGAAATGATATAGAATTTCTGGATAGCATAAAGGGATACTTGAATAAGAGTTTTTCGATGAAAGACCTCGGTGAAGCTGCTTACATATTAGGCATAAAGATCTATAGAGATAGATTAAGACGCTTAATTGGACTTTCACAAAGCACATACCTTGACAAGATTTTGAAAAGGTTCAAAATGGATCAAGCAAAGAAAGGGTTCTTGCCTGTGTTACAAGGTGTGAAGTTGAGTCAGATTCAATGCCCGACCACTGCAGAAGATAGAGAGAAAATGAAATATGTTCCCTATGCTTCAGCCATAGGCTCTATCATGTAGGCAATGATGTGTACCAGACCTGATGTGTGCCTTGCTATAAGTTTAGCAGGGAGGTACCAAAGTAATCCAGGAGTGGATCACTGGACAGCGGTCAAGAACATCCTGAAATACCTGAAAAGGACTAAGGATATGTTTCTCGTATATGGAGGTGACAAAGAGCTCACCGTAAAAGGTTACGTTGATGCAAGCTTTGACACTGATCCGGACGATTCTAAGTCGCAAACCGGATACGTGTTTACATTAAACGATGGAGCTGTCAGTTGGTGCAGTCCTAAACAAAGCGTCGTAGTGGGATCTACATGTGAAGCGGAATACATAGCTGCTTCGGAAGCAGCGAACGAAGGAGTCTGGATGAAGGAGTTCATATCCGATCTAGGTGTCATACCTAGTGCATCGGGTCCAATGAAAATCTTTTGTGACAATACTGGTGCAATTGCCTTGGCAAAGGAATCCAGATTTCACAAGAGGACCAAGCACATCAAGAGACGCTTCAATTCCATCCGGGATCTAGTCCAGGTGGGAGACATAGAGATTTGCAAGATACATACGGATCTGAATGTTGCAGACCCGTTGACTAAGCCTCTTCCACGAGCAAAACATGATCAGCACCAAGGCTCCATGGGTGTTAGAATCATTACTGTGTAATCTAGATTATTGACTCTAGTGCAAGTGGGAGACTGAAGGAAATATGCCCTAGAGGCAATAATAAAGTTATTATTTATTTCCTTATATCATGATAAATGTTTATTATTCATGCTAGAATTGTATTAACCGGAAACATAATACATGTGTGAATACATAGACAAACTTAGTGTCACTAGTATGCCTCTACTTGACTAGCTCGTTAATCAAAGATGGTTATGTTTCCTAACCATGAACAAGGTGCTGTTATTTGATTAACGAGGTCACATCATTAGTTGAATGATCTGATTGACATGACCCATTTCATTAGCTTAGCACCCGATCGTTTAGTATGTTGCTATTGCTTTCTCCATGACTTATACAAGTTTCTATAACTATGAGATTATGCAACTCCCGTTTACCGGAGGAACACTTTGTGTGCTACCAAACGTCACAACGTAACTGGGTGATTATAAAGGAGCTCTACAGGTGTCTCCAAAGGTAGATGTTGGGTTAGCATATTTCGAGATTAGGATTTGTCACTCCGATTGTCGGAGAGGTATCTCTGAGCCCTCTCGGTAATGCACATCACATAAGCCTTGCAAGCATTGCGACTAATGAGTTAGTTACGAGATGATGTATTACAGAACGAGTAAAGAGACTTGCCGGTAACGAGATTGAACTAGGTATTGGATACCGATGATCGAATCTCGGGCAAGTAACATACCGATGACAAAGGGAACAACGTATGTTGTTATGCGGTCTGACCGATAAAGATCTTCGTAGAATATGTAGGAGACAAACTTAGTGTCACTAGTCATGTCTACATTGTTCTCGAACCATAGGGTCCGCACGCTTAACGTTACGACGACAGTTATTATGAGTTTATGCATTTTGATGTACCGAAGTTAGTTCGGAGTCCCAGATGTGATCACGGACATGACGAGGAGTCTTTAAATGGTCGAGACATAACGATTGATATATTAGACGGCTAAATTCGGACACCGGAAGTGTTCCGGGTGATTTCGGAGAAAACCGGAGAGCCGGAGGGTTACCAGAACCCTACCGGGAGAAGTATTGGGCCATATGGGCCTTAGTGGAGAGAGAGAGGGGCTGCAAGAGGTGGGCCGCGCGCCACCTCCTCCCTGGTCCGAATTGGACTAGGAGAGGGGGGCGGCGCCCCCCCTTTCCTTCTCCCACTCCACCTCTTTCCCCCTCCTAGTAGGAGTCCTACTGCTACTAGGAGGAGGACTCCTCCTTGGCGCGCCACACCTGGCCGGCCGGCCTCCTCCCCTTGGTCCTTTATATACGGGGGCAGGGGGGGCACCTCTAGACACACAAGTTGATCCACGTGATCGTTCCTTAGCCGTGTGCGGTGCCCCCTGCCACCATATTCCACCTCGATCATATCGTTGTAGTGCTTAGGCGAAGCCCTGCGTCGGTAGAACATCAAGATCGTCATCACGCCGTCGTGCTGACGGAACTCCTACGCGAAGCTTTGCTGGATCGGAGCCCTAAGATCGTCATCGAGCTGTACGTGTGCTAAGAACTCGGAGGTGCCGGAGTAACGGTGCTTGGATCGGTCGGATCGGGAAGAAGACGTACGACTACTTCCTCTACGTTGTGTCAACGCTTCCGTTGTGATCTACAAGGGTACGTAGATCATACTCTCCTCTCGTTGCTGTGCATCACCATGATCTTGCGTGTGCGTAGGAAATTTTTTGAAATTACTACGTTCCCCAATAGGTTTCGTACCCTACAATAATCTCCTCGTTTGTTCTCCGCTATTAGTGACTTTGGAGTGACTCTTTGTTGTATGTTGAGGGATAGTTATATGATCCGATTATGTTATTATTGTTGAGAGAACTTGCATTAGTGAAAATATGAACCCTAGGCCTTGTTTCCTTGCATTGCAATACCGTTCAAGCTCACTTTTACCACTTGCTACCTTGCTGTTTCTATATTTTCAGATTACAAAAACCTATATCTACCATCCATATTGCACTTGTATCACCATCATTTCGCTGAACTAGTGCACCTATACAATTTACCATTGTATTGGGTGTGTTGGGGACACAAGAGACTCTTTGTTATTTGGTTGCAAGGTTGCTTGAGAGAGACCATCTTCATCCTACGCCTCCAACAGATTGATAAACCTTAGGTCATCCACTTGAGGAAAATTTGCTACTATCCTACAAACCTCTGCTCTTGGAGGCCCAACAACGTCTACAAGAAGAAGGTTGTGTAGTAGACATCAACAACTAGTCACTATACCTGGCCAGGCGATGGTGCACACCGTAATACCGAGTGGGTTCATGTGACAGCCTGGATTTGCCTTCTCTGTTTCTCCGGACTTTTATTTGCATTTGCTTTGGATTTGGAGTTTTGAATCAATTCAAATGGACTTGAACACTTGGGCCTACCCTTGATTTTCACCCAAGTGACCCATCCACCTATAGCTCACCTTTCCTTCTCTAAAAAACTCCAACAAAAGCCCAAGTACTTTTTTCATAAAAGAAAAATATTCATTTTCTTCCCTGAAAATCACTTTAGAGAAGTATGCTCCAAAGCAACTCCTAGATTTCTTGCTCCAAAAATCCTGAAAAAATTCACAATATTCTTTGAACCCTAGGGCACCTTCTTGAGCAAAAATATTGCATAACTTTTTTTAATATGTTTGCTACAGAAAATCATTTCTGTTTTGGACAGAATGATCACTTTGCATAGCAAGTATATTTTTGCTTGATCCCCCGAGAGAGCCCCGGCGAGCTCTAGATCCCCGCCTCAGCCTCGCCTATAAATAGAGCTCCCCGAGCTCGTTTCTCTCTGCACACACACTCAGCACACCCCCACACCACCGTAGGAAGCCGCAGCCCGACCGGGCAGGCCTCTGGCCGCCGTCCCCGTCCAGAGCTCGCCGGCGATCCCCGACCTCTGCCCCCTCCCTGTCCAGAGCCACTCGAGCTCCACTGACCACTCTGTCGTGTTCGTGGTGGCCCACCGGTGCGTGCTGGTGCTGTTGGAGCTGCTGGACTAGCCTTGCTTCGCTGGAACCCCCATCTCCGACGAGCTCCGCCCGCTGCCGCCGCTAGAGAGCTCCGTTTCGACCCCGTCCGGCCAGCCTAGCCACACTACGGGTACGGGCAGGTGCGCCTCGATCTCCTCTACAACCCTATCCTCTTAGATCTCATCGTCGGGCACTCCTCGTCGGAGAAAGCATCGTCGCCGCGCCGCCCGCCTCTGCTTCTCTTCCCCTCCACTCTAACCTGACTGCTGGGGGCCGCTGTCAGCCACTCAGGCCGCGGCCGAAGCGGTATGAGTGGTGGTGCCCAGGCGGTTTACGCCTTCGACGTCACCCCCCTCTGGTGTTTTTTTTAATTCAATTTTAGTTCAAATTTGACCAGAACTTTGACTAGCTGTAGCTTTTATTCTACAAGTCCAAATGAGTTGATTCTTTTTGCATTCTGTTCTTATTGGAAAATCCTAGTAGCACACCCAAGATGGGATTTTTCTTTGTTACCTAGAATTTATGGTAATTTTCAGAAGTATTCTTGATATTTTCTTTTTGTGATTTGATTTATTTTCAGAAGGTGAAGCTTGTCTTGAAGGCATCTAGGAGGAGTCTGAAGCTCCTCTACACTAAGGCAAGCCACAACAACGTTTTCATGGTATCTTTGCAATATCCATGATTTTCCACTTGAATATATGATATTCATTGCATATAGTATTAAAAATAAATAATGCTTTTGTTATTTAGTTTGTCATGATCAAGATGCTTAGTTAACAGAAATGAATGCTTGAACTAGTGAGATATAGCTTGAGTAGTTTTCCTAAGTAAATTTGTCATGACTATGGCAGTATGAGCACCGGTATTATTTTCCTTATATGCATGATGAGTTTCGTATGATAAATGCCAACTAAAAATTGATTAATCTAGATGACCGGTAAGGACTAGAAATGTTGAAAGATGAGTTTGTGCAAGTAGAACTTTGAATGAGGTTTATCTGTTTTTCCTAAGTGATATGTGATGCATGATATATGGTTGCGTAAGCATGGCATATAGTGACTCGAGCATTTTATTTCAAGTTAAACCTGATGATAGTTGAACTTGAACATAAAGTTGGTCGGGTTATGGTGCCACTGAATCGGGCTGACAAGTGCAACCACATTTGCCTTAGTATGGGAAGGCCGTTAGTCGTCCTGTTGTCATGCCTTTTGTCGGTGCCTCCAACGAGGGAAGGTTATGGGCGTACGTTACCATGGCCCGGTAAGTAGACATAACCTTGTGGACCTGTTGTTGTTATGGTACCTTGTCCCCGTTTGGGACTGTCTATTTGCCACGACGGTGGTTGTTTTGCCTTTGGTAGGCTCGGTCACCCATGACTAATCTCAGTGGGGAGTTGGTTGGAGTGGACGTAAGAGTGTCATGGCAATGGGAGAGCTCTGTCGAAATGCTGTTGGTCCACCCGAATGGGAGTGCGAGGCCATGGGTTCCGTGGTGTGGGTAAAGTGTGCTACCTCTGCAGAGTGTAATAATCTATCCATAGCCGCGCCCGCGAATAAGGGCCCAGTTCGTAAGTAAGTCACACCATGGATCAACTTTCATAAATAAATCTTGCACACTAAGTTATTTGCATTGCACTGGTTGGATCATGATGATGTCAGTGAGACTGACTGTTGTGGTATCACTTGTGATCTGGGAGTGATCACTGTTTGGTTACGAGGTAACCAGTTAGACCAAGTATGGTTCCGTTCATGATTCATCGTGAGCACTGTTCGGTTGCGAGGCAACCTGTTGGTAAGAGAGTCCGAGTGACTCGATGCACAAGCTTGGTTTCACTGTATGAGTAGCATGTTATTGTTTGCATTTCACTTGATTAAATGTCATGATATTGTTTGTCATTATGGTTCTGTTTGCTGTGAGCTTGCAAGTACATTCAATGTACTGACCTGGCATGTTATGCCAGATTTCAGGAAAGTCTAACTAGATTGGAGTGCTGCCGTGTCTAGACCATGTCAACATCGGTGTCCATGTGCTCTGGAGTCCCGCTACGTCATTGTTCCGTTGTCGTGTAGATGTCGTGCTTGAGGCCCCTTTTATGTTCACTAAATAATGTACATATTGTTCGGACGCACCGAGCTTGGCCTCGCAACTTGATGTAATGTCACACTATGCTTCCGCTAGTTTCAATAAAGCGGTGATTTCTGTACCAAGATGTTGTGTGTTGCCAGAAGACATGATCTCTGGGTTGGCAATGAAAGGTAAACCGGTCGCTCTGAGCCGGGTGCCACAGTTCAAAGTATATCTTTCCATTGCAGGAGGGGTAAATACATATCTACCACCACGACACACTTTTCCGTCGTACGTGGAAGTCACCTGTATAATTACCTAGTTTCAAAGTAACATTTGACCAGGAACTCCCTCCACATGCCGGTGATCTATGACTCCAAAATCGTAATACTAGTAAGTACGAGAGTGCTCTTTTGATCCCGAGCACACATGCTCCCTTGTGTACAATAAAATTCAAAGACATAGTAAAATGTCCATTTTTTGAATTTTCTTGTGATAAATATTGATGAATATTTCAACTATGTGCAAAATTTTCTGATGAAATGACATTCGTGGAGGCCATGAAAAAAACTGATATTCCAAATGCTTCCAATAATTGCCTTTCCCAAGCATTGTTCTCTTTTTTGCCAGACCTCCATAAATGTCATTGAAATTTTGTACGCGGGTGAAAAATTCATCAATGTTTATCACACAAAAAATCAGAACTTTTGTTGTTTTTAAATTATTTATTGAATTTTACTATTCATATAGGAGCATATGTGCCCGGGATAAAAACTCTGTCCCGGAACATATGCATCGGTTCTTGGAATTTTGTTTTGAGCACGTGATCCACCCACAGTGAGATGCTCACCTCCCCCTCTTGTGAACCATGGCCTCAGCACACGTACAACGCATTAGTCAGGAAAGGCAACTCGGCCCCTTCAGCTCCAATGATGAACTTTGTGGTATTTGCCCATTTTGCGTTTCCATTCGCACTATTCAAATCTTCGCTTCCCTAACACGTTAATGTCGTTTCTATTCATAGCGTGCCCAGATCAAGAAAGCAACTGATGAGACCGAGACTATTCTGGAAACAACCCTAGTTGGGAAAAGCGATGGGGAAGGTGCACTTCGAGCATTCATTAAGGTTCACATCTCCTTCAAACTAGCACTTAACATGTGTTGCTACGTTCGATGTCTCATTCACTTGTACATGTTGCAGCGCCAGGGCCAAAGGTTAAGGCGGCTATCAAACCTTTTCGGTTGTCGTGACCCCGAGTATGTATCACCAGAACGGTCTAGGTCGGAGACACCATCAAATCCCACTTCTGGCCATGGTGATCCTTTGGAGGATGAGGATGTGGGTGTGGTCACCCAAGAGGTATGGCATGAGCATATATTCAATTGTTGATGCATTTCTAACTATACCCTCACACACGGTCTTTCCATATCTTTTGTTTTTGTAATAGGTTACGGATGATATGACCTTGGGGACCTACCAAGTTCGGTCTGCATACGAGTTAAAGCCTAGGAAGGGAATCAATAAATACACACCTGAAGACTTCACCCAAAGAGGCAAAAGGACAGTCGGCACCTCCGGATGGCGGCTTTGGATGACTATGTGGATGACGTGGAGGAACCGGAGCCCGGGCGGGTTGCTCTTCCTAGAAAGGGGAAGAAGATAGCCAGCAAGAGGGGGGAGGAGCCAAAAAGCGCTCAAGGAACTAGTCATTGTCCTCTATTTGTTATGTAACTCACCTAGTGGGCGTTTTGCTTATGTCGAACTTGTTATGTTGTTGAACTTGGAGTGGTGGTAGCTCTTAGTAATGTTGAACCTGTTATGTCGTTGAACTTGGAGTGGTGGTAGCTCTATGTTGAACTTGAAGTGATTGTATGTCTTGGTAATGTTGGACTTGTTGTGATGGTCACTCTAGGAAATGGTGTCTTTGTTCAACTTAAAGATCATTACTGTTTATTCTGTGATGCAACTATATGTGCCAGAAAATGACCCAGTTTGAGGGCCAAAAAAACTAAGTGGCGGTGTGGCGCCTAGCGGAGAGGCGCCACACTGTACAGTGCAGCACCTCTCCGCTAGGCGCCACACCAACACTTAGCGAATTTTTGGCCCCAAACTAGAGGCAAACTTTCTGTTGCTCTCTGGATAGCTGTACACAAGCGTGCAACTCCTGCGTGTGACGCCTAGCTCGCAGGCGTTGCACGCCTGGGAAGAGCTGTCCAGAGAGCAACAAAAGGTTTGCAAGTTACAGACTGGTGCAACGCCTAGCCTAGAGGCGCCACACCGAGCATTGCAACGCCTAGCTCGGTGTGGCACTTGGACTTAGCGAATTTGTTGGCAAACCTAGTATTGTGAAGATAGCATATTCACACATAGTATACATAGCAAGCAGGCAAACAACTACGAAGACAACATATGCACAAAGTACTTCATGACACATAATAGTTCATAACACATAGTACTTCAACTTGAGAAGTAGTTCATACAACCAAATCAAGGAGGAAATACATAGTACTTCATGGCACATAGTAGTTCGCAACCAAATCGAGGAGGAGTCCAAAATACATAATAGTTCATGACACATAATAGTTCACAACCAAATCGAAGAGCATAGTTTAGAGGATAACACGGTCATCGTCCACAAGCAAGTTGAAGATGACATAGCTCTTCTTCCTCTTCCTCTTCCTCTTCTTCCTCTCTTCTTCCTCTTCCTCCTCCCTTTTCCTTATGCGGTGAACCTCCTTAACCACCCTCTCCATGAATATCTTGTTCTCCCTCTCTCTTTTTTCATCTTCAATTGCCCAAAGTTTCAAGGTTCTTTTATTGTGGCCATGACCTTTGCATTCCCCACAACGAGAGATCTCACGAGGCTCTTGGAATTAGTCGTTGCCTGCTTCACGGCGGCCACCATGGCCCCATCCGTCCATGTCGCCTCTAAGACGCTTTGTCTTATGTCTACCCCGTTTAACAACCTTCAACTCTGGATCCGGCCATAGTTGAATTCCATGGTACTCTGGCCATTGTGATTGGTTAAAGTATGGGTGAAAGCGGGGAGCCCATGTTTTCTTGACCATCATGATTGAGAACTCCGACTCCCTCACGGTGAGTGGGTGATTGACGCCCACATTCCTAAGGCGACCAGCAGTATACAAGTGTGAGCATGGGAGATGAAGCAACAATGGCCTCCTGCAAGAGCAATCACAACGTGTTAGCGACACCTTGAAAACCTGACCTCCATGTTGGCGGCCATCGTTTGTGGTTCCTCCTGGCTCTTTCACTTCGTACTTCCACTCTTCGTTGTCATATAGTATAGCTTCTTGTGAGTCCGCCTTCCGTGATTGAAATTCCAACCATTCATCAACCATGGGTGGGAACTTGTACTTGTACTTGCGATTGTTCTCACCCGCTATCCGTGCATCCGTTTCCATCGAGTACTTTAGAAAGTACGCATTCATCTTGTCAAATGTGTATTGAACTATTGCCGTCACGGGTAATTGATACGTATCCAACGTATCTATAATTTTTGATTGCTCCATGCTATATTATCTACTGTTTTGGACATTATTGGGATTTATTATCCACTTTTATATTATTTTTGGGACTAACCTATTAATCGAAGGCCCAGCCCAGAATTGTTGTCCTTTGCCTGTTTTAGGGTTTCGAAGAAAAGGAATATCAAACGGAGTCCAAATGGAATGAAACCTTCGGGAACGTGATTTTCTCACCGAATACAACTCAGGAGACTTGGACCCTACGTCAAGACATGTAACAGGAGGCCACGAGGAAGGGGGCGCGCCTACCCCCCCAGGCGCGCCCTCCACCCTCGTGGGCCCCCTGTTGCTCCACCGACGTACTTATTCCTCCTATATATACCCACGTACCCCCAAACGATCAGATACGGAGCCAAAACCCTAATTCCACCGCCGTAACTTTATGTATCCACGAGATCCCATCTTGGGGCCTGTACCGGAGCTCCGCCGGAGGGGGCATCGATCACGGAGGGCTTCTACATCAAGACCATAGCCCCTCCGATGAACTGTGAGTAGTTTACCTCAGACCTACGGGTCCATAGTTAGTAGCTAGATGGCTTCTTCTCTCTTTTTGGATCTCAATACAATGTTCTCCTCCTCTCTTGTGGAGATCTAATCGATGTAATCTTCTTTTTGCGGTGTGTTTGTTGAGACCGATGAATTGTGGGTTTATGATCAAGTCTATCTATGAATAATATTTGAATCTTCTCTGAATTCTTTTATGTACGATTGGTTATATTTGCAGGTCTCTTCGAATTATCAGTTTGGTTTGGCCTACTAGATTGATCTTTCTTGCAATGGGAGAAGTGCTTAGCTTTGTGTTCAATCTTGCAGTGTCCTTTCCCCATGACAGTAAGGGCAGCAAGGCACGTATTGTATTGTTGCCATCGAGGATAACAAGATGGGGTTTTCTTCATATTGCATGAGTCTATCCCTCTACATCATGTCATCTTGCTTAAGGCGTTACTCTATTTTTAACTTAATACTCTAGATGCATGCTGGATAGCGGTCGATGAGTGGAGTAATAGTAGTAGATGCAGGCAGGAGTCGGTCTACTTGTCTCGGACATGATGCCTATAGACATGATCATACCTAGATATTCTCATAATTATGCTCAATTCTGTCAATTTCTCAATAGTAATTTGTTCACCCACCGAAGAATACTTATGCTCTAGAGAGAAGCCACTAGTGAAACCTATGGCCCCGGGTCTATCTTTATCATATCAATCTCCTACTACTTAGTTATTTACTTTGCTATTTACTTTGCCTTTACTTTACTTTGCATCTTTATCATAAAAATACCAAAAATATTATATTATCATATCTATCAGATCTCACTCTCGTAAGTGGCCCTATAGGGATTGACAACCCCTATTTGCGTTGGTTGCGAGGATTTATTTGTTTTGTGCAGGTGGGAGGGACTTGTGCGTAGCCTCCTACTGGAATGATACCTTGGTTCTCAAAAACTAAGGGAAATACTTACACTACTTTGCTGCATCATCCCTTCCTCTTCGGGGAAAACCAACGCAGTGCTAAAAGAGGTAGCAGTAATCCACGTGCACCTTTGAGCACCCTATTGAAGTATTCGGCCATGTTGCTTGTCATTTGGCCGTATCTTCAGCCATCTTCATCAAAAGCACATGCCCACTTGTTTCGGTATTGAATGTGCCTATTGAGAAAGTCTTGACCAATGTGATCAAGTTTTTGTGTGCGAGCAATTTGTTGTACAAAGTGGCGAACCACTTTTCGGAGAAAGCGAGACAACAATCTTGAAGATCATCGGCCAACTCCTTAAGGCCACATGCCCTATAGAAGTTGGAACAAAAGTGCCTCATGCACCATCGATGCTGCAACGGAGCATGCCCGGGAATGTCAATCTCCACTGCGTTAAGAATTCCTTGATGTTGATCTGATATGACACAAATTTCCCTCTGAGCGGGTAACACCTTCGTCCTCAAAAGACGCAAAAATCACTCCCAGTTTTCATTGTTCCCCACCTCAATCAAAGCAAATGCCAATGGCAACACCCGGTTATTGGCATCACTTGCTATCGCAACCAACAAGGTGCCCTTGTATTGTCCATTCAAGAACGTGCCATCAATGACGATGACCGGCCTACAGTGTTTGAAAGCCCTCACGCATTGCTCGAATGCCCAAAAAGCACGGCCAAATACTCGGACTTCCCTTCCTTCATGAACGTTGTTTTCCCCATGAGGCTCGACCACATGAACCATGCCCGGGTTTGTGGTGGCCATGGCTAACAACAACCTACGGATTTGGTTGTATGCTTCCTCCCAAGTACCATACAACATCTTAAATGTGGCTTGCTTCGCCTTCCATGCCTTGCCGTACTTCACCTTGTAATGAAAAATGGCTTTCACAAGGTCAATGACATGTTGGACGCTCATTGTTGGAAGTGTGGATATTCAGTTGGAGAGCCTGTAAGCGATGAACTCGAACGTGAGTTGTCTATGGTCTTGGGACACAATCTTGCCATCCACCCTTTTGCCTCGGCACATGTGAGTTGGCACACAACTCACTACGTGCCAAGTGGGACCTCCTTTCCATGGTCTTGCACGCACAATCCACAGACATATTTCATCTTCACATGCACATGCAACCGTGTAGCGCGCATTGACGTCCGAGTTCACCACCTTGTGTGGACGATAATGCGTAACTGAGTAGTTGTTGAGCCACATCTTCAATTCCAAGAAGGAATCGAACTTAGACCCTTTAGCAATCCCGTTCTTGCCATCATCCAAAACACGGTGAGATCTTGGCCTAACCCTAAGAGATATACCTTGGCCACCATCTACCACGGCTTCATCCGCGAGACTAACACCCTTGAACAATGTAGTCCGATGATCACGACCGAATACCTTCTCAAAAGCTTCGGCCTCCTTCACCGTGAACCCCTCCTCATCAACTTGTTCATCGGGACCTTCATCATCCGAATCCGATGCATAGCCACGGGAATAAGGGATGGAATGGTCCATTGTCTCTTGCAAATGATATTTGTCGAGATCACCCACATTGTTGTCATGGAGGTCAACTTCATTGTCATCGTCCGCATACTCATCATTCTCCTCTTGCAAAGCTTCATTTTGGTTGTTTGGAAATGTGCTCATTGTTGGCCTCACTTCTTGGGTCAAAAGAGGTTCAACAATTTCATCTCGCTTCAAGGGTGGGGGGCTACTAGCAGCCAAAGGAGAGGGCTACTAGCAACAATTTCATCTTGTCTTCTGGTTCAAGTCCAAATACAAACTTGAATCAACCTTCTTCGTTGCAAATAACTCAAGAGCCTTGTCTAGTGATTCGGCCACCGTCTCCTTGTATGCAACCCAACGTTGCTCCGAGTTGACACGCATTGTCTTCCAACGGATGTGCATTCCAAAACCAACATTATGCCTTCCCTCCAACTCAACGATATCACTAGGGTCCATCCAATTCAACTCTTTCCTCACTTGTTGCAAGAGCTCCGCATAGTTAGGACTACTATCAAACACCATGTCAAACTCAACCGGGTCCGGTTCAATATTGGCTTTCAAGAAGGCGTCTTTGTCCCCATGATGAACAAACACACATGTTCTTCCCATCCCTATAAGCATTCAAACAAGACAACGTAACATTGCTTCCATGAGTTATAATCCAAGGATTAACACGGTATACAAACCCTAAAATACATATGAAACAACAAACCTAACCCCTAGCACCAACATAAGAACACCCATAAGAATAACCCTAACATACTAACAAGCCTAATCATAGGAAATTGGCAAACAAACATCTCACATCTCCATGCAAATCTCTAGATCCATACAAAACTAGGGTTTCCCCAAACTAGCAACAAATGAGCAATTTGTTAACATTACTTGGATCAAAACAAAGGGATCGGAGAAGATTACCTTGAGGGAGGGTTTGAGTTCGAAATCCACGGACAAAATCTTCAAATTTGCAAGATTTGGGAGAGGATTTGAGAGGGGGAGAGAGGGGGAGAGGGGGCAAATCTCGGGTCGGATGCTATGGGGGTAGGGATGTGTGGGGTGAGGGGAGGGGGCCAACCAACTAGTAACAGACAGTGCAGTGCCCGAGCGCTAGGCGCTGCACTGCTGGGTGCGGGCTCAGAGGCTGCCACGGTGGATAGAGATGCAACGTCCCAGAGCTAGGCGCTGCACCGTAGGGTGTGGCATCTGCGTGTCGGGCGCCACAAAAAAGGTCAACCGCGTGAAATAGTTTCATGGGAAGTTTATTCTGTGATTTGATTTTGTCTCGAGGTTAAAATTGTCAAATTTGCCGTGGAATGGGGATTCAGATTCAGAGCATTATTTATACCCATCAAATCGGATCTCATTCTCAGGTCAGCTCAGTCCATAGCATACTCCTTTTTCCATTAGAGAAGCGCCGCCGTTACCATTCCTAGCTATCATCCGCTCGGTAGCCAATATTTTCTTGTGTTGTGCAGTACGACGAGCGACTACTGTAGCACCTGCCTGAGCTAAATTGAAATACATATACTTCGATTCGATGGGGAAGGATCTGTGGTTCCACGTGCAGGCGGCGGCGGCGGTGCCGGAGCTGTCGCTGGCGTTGGCGCCGGTGGGCAGCAGCCAAGACCGGGAGTGGGACGAAGAACCGGTTCCGATGGCGTGCGTGGACGGCAAGCCGGTGCGGCTGTTCCAGTGCCTCTTCTGCGACAAGACGTTCCTCAAGTCGCAGGCGCTCGGCGGCCACCAGAACGCGCACCGCAAGGGCCGCCTCGACGGCCTCCTCTCCGACCCCTACAGCAACGACAGCCCATTCGGAGGCACCGCCATCGCGGCGGCGTCCACCGGGTCGTCGCGCTATTTTGGCACCTCCATCGTCTCACACGGCGGCGCTGGCGTGGCGGCGGCGCCAACCGTCGATGCCCGCTGGCCAGAGAGGAGGGGGTTGGGCGGCAGGGCTCCGCGGTTCGCGGAGCACGCGCTGCCCCTGGACCCGTATGCTGGAGGCGACGGGGTGGTGGGCCGGCCAAGGGCCTCCATCGCAAGCGGCGCCGGCGAGGCGTTGGACCTCGAGCTGCGCCTTTAGCTAGCGTCGCCTCGCTGGCTGCTGTGCTGCCGCTCATATCGCACAGGTAATGCCATCTTGGGACGATACCTCTTTTCCATCGTCCCAGCGTAAGATTGTGCTTCGTGGGGAACATATGTGTGCTAGGCAATTAGTAATGCGCTGCGGTTTAGGCTGAGATTTCCCAACGATCCTACTGCAGTGATCTTCAACTTGTGTAGCAATCTTGACGTACAAAGTGCGTCCAGATGCTGAAGATGGTGGTGAGGGGGGGAAGCATATGCGCGACAAACATGGATGAACTGCTAGAAGAATTGCAATTGAAAATATCCGGGATTGGAAGGATACAATCCCAGCCCTTTCTCGATTGCAATATGTACTCCCTCCGTCACCGTCTCATATTATGAGAGACGGAGTAGTACATATTTACTGCCTAGTCGTCATTTTCCTTTATGTGTATTTTGCTTTGACGAACTCTGTTTTTACGGTTTCAGGCGTAAATTGCCCATGCACGCACTGTATTTATATCTTTCTCAGAGTCTCCAAAATATGCATGCTCTCTGATATGGATTCATTCATTTGTTAAGTACGTACTCACCTTGCTTAACCGTGCACATGTCGTCATCGATGGAACTTATCGCCACGTTTTTTCTGTCGCGTCACTTCGCGCATACTCTGTGCTGCTTGATTTGGTAATAATAATGCAGTACGAGTGATACGAGTGATGAGGTTGCCGCAAAGCCAGCCAGCCGATCGTCCTCCGTATCCCTTACCCCACCCATGTACTGTACTATGTGATTCGAGGACTGCTACAGTACAATAATATGCGACAAACCAGTGCAAGTGGTGTAGTGGAATGACTCAGATGCCAGGGCCGACGATATAAAGAGTATCTACTTGCAAATCCGGCCCATCAAACGTCGCCACAAATGCGGGTCTCAAATTAATCATTTTGCATCCATTTCCCTTATATTTCATTCCTTAGATTCATACAAAACATATAAAAGAAATCATATATTCTACATTTATGTACACCTTAACTACTCTTCATCGTCGGAGATGTCAACGACGACGATGCCGGGCGCCAGCTGGAGGGCGGGTAGGAGGGCTCCGGCTCATCCTCCTCCTGCTCGACCACATTCATATATGCGAACATCCCCGCCTCCTCTGCGGCCTCTTGCGCCTCCATCTCCCGCCGGCAACGGCATTTTGCCTCCGCAGCCGACTCCGACCAGAGGGAATCGAGGATGGCATGCTGCTCCGCCCGCAGATCTCCGTCGCCAGCGTCCCCCACATCCTTCTCCTCTAGCTCATCCACCTCCTCCTTAAAGTCCTCCTCCTCCTCGTCGTCGTCGTCCTCCTCCTCCAACTCCCCTTCCAGACCCACTCCATCCGGAGGTAGCCCCGCGACGATCCGGGCTTCACGCCTAGCCTGGATCTGCTCAAGGAGCTCGAGCCGGCGCTCTGGAGTCAGAAATGGCTCGCTCCTCACCTGATAGCGTGGGGGCATGGCTACTAGCCGGACGGGTGGAGTGGGAAGTGGTGGCGGCAGCGGACAGGAGGAAGAAAATGTGGATGAATGGCAGGGTTTTGGTGCCGCCAGTCGACTTAAATAGCCGGCAATGCACTACACGGCCCGCTGGAGTTGCGCCATGCGGGCCCACCGGTCCGACGGAGGAGACGAGCTTTGGACCGCCGGGTTTGAGGGCGTTTTTGGTTGGGACCCCTTCGTCAGTCCGACGTGACGGGCATGTCCAGGTGCGCCCGGGCGCCCCCATATCCGTCCTATATTTGGGTTGGATATGGGGGGTGCCGGTCAGCCCGGGCGTTTGAGGCCCGTTTGAGGCGTCTGTCTGGATCGAAAAAATATGACCGATCAGTGACCGGGTGACACATCCGGATGTATGAGGCGGGTTTGAGAGGTTCGACTATAGATGCTCTAAGAGCCCTCGATGCTCTTCGTGTCGCCCTCGGCTAGGGCTACGACCAACATGTTGCTTGGACAACAATGTAGATTCTCGCAAGGAAACCCGTTGTGCCATTGCACTATGAGAGGAATGGTATATTTTCTGATTAAAAGGTTTTTTTTAGAAAAGGAGGATGACCCCGGCCTCTGAATCTGGGCTATGCATACGGCTACTTTATTAATTACTCTCACAAGACCTTACAAAGTAATACCATAGTAAGACTAAAGCCGCCGTCTAAGCAACAAACTGTCGCTACACCTATCTAGTTGATGAAGGGGCGCAGATAGCCTGGACCTAATACCAAACAGACATCGCGGCCAAACCTAACATCTAAGACCTGAGGATCCATCCAGGACGCCTGTCAGGCATGGGTCTCGCCGGTCCGGCGTGCTCTCAGAGGCCGCCGCCGCCAACTGCCACCGCTCCATCTTCAGAACTGTACTAATGCATCAACCTTGCTCGGTCTAGCTATCCTCGACGCCACCACGGCGCCCAACGGCACCTCCTCCCTGCGCGCAAATAGCTGTGCACGTCGCGGTCGCCACTGATACACCTCAGCACCATGCTGCCAAGTACCACCAACCGACACAACTTGAAGTCTTTGGAAGATCTGTCATGCGTAGCACCTGCCGACCAGGCATGACAAAGCGTAGCACCTGTCGGTCAGGCATGACTTAACATCTCCACCGAAGCTCCGTGCAAGACGAAGCCGCTCCACCCCCTACCTCTGACTTCCAGCGCTGCTCCACAAACGATGCTCCCAAGAGAGAAACGACATCGCAGTGCCGCCATCGTCCAATCTGGAACACCAGATCCTAGGGTTTCCCCAGAGCAGCACGAGTGGGTCAACAGTAGTTACACGACGATGCCTCCATCAAGGTAACGTCGTAGAACGCCGCCATCGCCTGCCAACGGCTCGGTTTTCACCGGCAACCATGTCTCCCCAACTCGCAGATGGGACTAGATGATGGATCTCGAGATCCGATCACCTAGCCTCTGGCCGGCCATCTCTGACGAAGAAGATGACCATCACCATTGGCCAGCGAGACGACGCGAGATGAAGTGGGGCACTGCCAGCGTGCGTCCTGGCCAGCACCATGTCTCATGGCCGAGGGCAACGGCAAGCGCTGCCACGACGAGAACACAGACCAGAAGCCCAGATCCGGCCCACCCGCGCGACGCCACGTGGCCACCACCAAGCGCCGTTCAGGGGCAGCCCCGCCGCCGTGAGGGACGCCGCCCCACGGCCAGCAGGCGCCAGCCACCGGCGGAACGCCACCACGTGCCACCGGCCGCCGCGAGATCGCCACCGGCCGCCGCGAGATCTGCGCGAGAACGACGAGGACGCCCCGCCGCCACCTTCCCTGGGGACCACGCGGGCTTCGCCGGTGTCCCCTCCGGCGGCGGCGAAGCGGGGGAGGAGCGGGGAGGGGCGGCTGGCGGCGCGGTTAGGGTTTCCCCCGTGCGCCAGAGGCGACGCGCGGGGGACGTGCGCGGGGTGATCTGCAAGGTTAAGTGAGAGATCCTTTTAGTACTAATGCTTTGCCCAATCCTGATTAAAAGTGCATATAAACTTGCACTGAATCTCGAACGAGGATCTAGGGCAATTTAATGGCAGTGCGAATGGATATAGACGGCCTTGGCATATCATTTGGAATGCTAATGCCTTGAAAAATTAGAGTTTTTTGAGTTGTTCACCATAAAATTTTCTGAGGTGTGTGCTCTATCTGTGGCGTGAAGAGGACGAATGCGTGCCATGCCCTTTGTATCTTGTAAGAAGGCTTGTGCCCTCCATATGTCTATGAGAGATGTTTGGGATTTCCTTTGGGGAAGAGGTTTTTTAATAATCCACAGCTACTAATTTTGTTGGATTCGTTGGGTAGGGCTTTGCGTGTGCAGGTCACATCGTCTTGGGCGAAGGCGGTGATTTTGGGTGAGAGAAAGGAATCTGTGTTATTATGCGAATGTTGTGGCTTTTTAATACTACATTCGTCTTGAATGTATAAGTCATTTGTGTAGTTCTAGGTCATCGATTTGAGAAACTAAATATGTGTTATATGTCATGAAAATCCTTAGATTTCTACACGGATGTAGTTTATAAATATATATTTTTTGTCACATATAATACATATTTACATAGTTAAATTGTTGATCTATAACTACGTGAATGACTTATACACCGGAATAGAGGTAGTAATAAAGGATAGGGAGTGTTGGTCGTGATTCGGTCTATCTATCCTTCCAACATGAGCATTGTGACTCGTTGTCCGCCCCCACCTGATCGTATTAAGATGAATGTGGATGCCAATTTTGTGGCGAGCAATGGCTTTTCTAGTGTAGGCGTAGTGGCGAGCAATTCTGTTGGCGAAGTCATGATTTCTGTTGAACTATATTGTTTTGATGTTCCAGTGTGGAAGAAGTGGAGCTTCCTGCGTGTTAGGTTGTATTTTACATCGGTGTCACTCTATACAAACCTATTGTTCTGGAAACATGTTGCTCTTTTGTGTTCCTTCCTTGCAAATAAAATTCTTGTTATGTCCCCCCTCGTTGATCTAAACGGAGAAGCGCTGGTAATTATAAAACTATACAAGATTAATCAGCAAGCCAACATGGTGGCGGATGAGATCGTGAAAAATTGTTTTGATAAGTCTGGTGGTGTTCTTGTAAGTAGTGTTCGCCTTGTGTGGTGTAAGTTTTAATAGACGATTGTAAGAATATTATTATCAGTTAATATATGTGGTCGAATGGCCTTCTTGGTTGAAGGATCATTTTCAGCCAACGATGGCCCTGCTGCAGCTGGTATGATATTGAGAAGAGTTGATGGTACAAGGGTGTTTGCAGCATACCGAGTAATCTTCTACTGTAACAACGCCTTGGAGTACCAAAAGGATCTCTCGAGAGTGTACATCACAGTTAGAAGTCATGCTCTTGGCTTCCGCATCACATAAGGAAATAGATATAACAAACAAAGATACCAGGGCTAACACGGAATAGATCAACCTTGGGCTCGTTCTCCTCGTATGTAAAGAGGAAAAGGAAGAGATTGCTCGGGGAGACCATGGCCCACGGAGCTCGTTCAGGTGACGGTAGGACATGCGAACCTGAAAAAGACGATGACAAAAGGCAAGATCGACGAGTGTCGGAGGACGAAGACAGGCTGAAAGAGTTGCCAGTCGTGATTGATGCAGGTGGTGGTAGACAAAACAAAGCGGCAGAGGCAAGGAGCTCCGTCCATGGCGAGCTAAGTTGACAATAACGAGCTCAGGACATATATGTATAATTGTTTCTCAAATGAAGAAGAGGTTTCCTTTTGCTAACCTGTTCATGAGATCACTCGAATTTGTTCCGCCTCTGATGGCTTTAGTTCTTAATTTCTTATGTCGTTTCCCGTTCCACTTTGCAACCATAGCATCGGCGAGGTTGCATGTTCTTTGCTCCAGATTGATGATGACTCGTTGCTGGATAGGAAGGGAAGCAAGTGAATCGTGATACGAATGAAAGGGCTAAAAATCACTTGAAAATTAAGTTTCTTTTTTTGAAAAAGGAGGTTAGACCCTCCGGCCTCTGCATTAATTGATGCAAGCGTCCATCTTTATTAATTATTTCACAAAGATTTGATAAGAATATACATTAATCCGCCCGAAGCAATCACTCACACCTACAGACTTGATAATGTGGAGTGCTCTCACTCTATATATCTAAAACCAGTGTCGTAACCGAGCCATCCACGTAACATATCGGGACCAACAGCCGGTGCAGCCTATCCACTGATCCATCTTTAGAAAAGAGATCCGCATCATCCCCGCCACGTCGGACATCCGTCAATGCCACCAGAGCGCCCAACGGCGCCACCATCCTGCGCTTGTCCGCCCAGACACGAAGAATCAGGAAGATCTATCATGCGTAGCACCTGCCAACCAGGCATGACTCAACGTAGCACCTGTCGGCTAGGCATGACTTGACAGCTCCATCAAAGTTCCGTGCAAGACGAAGCCGCTCCACCTGCTGCCTTTGTCTTCCAGCACTGCTCCACAAACGATGTTTCCAAAAGAGAAACGGCACCGTAGTACCGCCATCGTCCGATCTGAAAGACCAGATCCTAGGATTTCCCCCGAAGCAGCACGAGTGGGTCGATAGAAGTTACACGATGATGCCTTCATCAAGGTAACAATGCAAAACACTGCCATCGCCTGCCATCGGCTCGGTTTTCACCAGCAACTCTGTCTCCCCAACTCGTAGCCGGGACTAGATGACGGATCTGAAAATCCAACCACCCAGCCTCAGGGCAACCATCTTCGGTGAAGGAGGTGGCCACCACCGCCACGCCCAGGGCCGGAGCCCTCGACATCCTCGAGTTGCTTGTCGATCCCAGGGGCAGCAAGCCATTGACGGGATGGTACACGAGATCAGCAAGTGCGGCCCACCGAAGCCCATCTGGGCCCAGATCGGGTGCCCAAGCCGCCGCCGATGGACCTGTCGTCGCTCGCTGCCGCCTGCCTGGCCGCCGCCGCCCCGCATCCCCGGTCGTAACTGCCCCTCACCACGTTGCCGCCTCGTGCCGCCACCAAAGGCAGGCCGTCGCTCCGCCGCAAACCGGATCGGGGGATGCGCCTCCGCATGGGTGGATGCCCCGTCCCATCCATACCCGATGCTGGGAGGAGGAGAGCACCTCCGCCTCCGCTATCGGCCGGCCAGGCTGCGCCCGGCGGCTTCCTCCAACGGTGACGGAAGGAGGAATCAGGGGAAGAGCACCCCGACGTCTTGGTACGGCAGCTCCGCCCGAGCCACCCAAGTGGGGGACAACGTGGGGGCGATCCGAAATTAGCGGGGGTTTGCTTATTCTAATTCAAGTACTGAGTGACTACACCCTTAAAATTGGGAGATAAGTTTACTTCCCCGGCCTCTGCAGCAACTAGGGATGCATATGGCATTTTAAGTATGAATACTAGAATGTTTAATCTCAATTACGCACCGAGCCTAGTCCTTAATGATAAAACTTGAAAATTAAGTAGTTCCACGTAACCGTGCTGTATCTGTGCAAGGAAATTAGATTGGAATTACATTTCAGCCGACCGCGGCCTCGCCTAGTAAATATCTGTTGCACCATCATTAGTATAAAAACACGGCAAGATTATTAACAAATAGCAACCCCGCCATTATGAAAACTTTTTTCATTCTATTTCTTATCCAAATTGCTCTCTATGTATGGTCTTTGATTGAAATGATTACAAGGTGCCAATGATCGATTCATTGGTGATGTGAAGGATTGCAGTGACATGCACATAACCACCCAAGTATGTGTTTTGGAGATGGAGCTGTTATTTCTCAAAAACAAATTTTGCCGGGTTTGTTCCTATGATTCTTGGTTTATACCTTTTGTTGACTATGTGCATCGTTGATGCATAGAGCGAGGACTCGTTGAGCTCTTTTGTGATTGTATTGCCTTGATGTTTAGTTTTAGGTAACATCAATACAATCATTTGTTTTTCAAAATGTAAAACCACTCTTGCTGATTTCTGTAAAGGAAGAGGAAAAATGGCTATCCCGGTAACGCCAAATATAAGCTAGGACAAGCACATATGCACAGTTGACAAAGCGACAACATTGGCAACAAGATAAGCGATGAGATTCCAGCGATCCATAGATCAGCAAGCTGTGGTGCGACGTCGTACGCTGGCAGATGCGGTGCCTGGACCTGTCGCCCATGGTTAGCTACGAGACAGGCACATGCATCCCAGCGGTTCCTGTACTCATGTCCCTACCAAATATAGCCGGTCCTATAACATAATAATAAGAATAATAGAGCATATGAAGTCTGCTGGGATGTTGACTTGTAAACGCATGCCAGAAGTGGAATACTCCTTGGCCTGTTCGGGGGCCGGTGATGGTTGGATGCATGTCGAAGCTACACGTACCATGGGCCAAGCGTGGCTGCTTGCTGTGTGCTGCCTCTCACCGGATCAGCTGCTGGTAGAGTGAACGGTGATTGGGCCAAGCGTAAGCAATAGGCCAAAGTGGGAGGGGGGCCTGGTTGGGAGGCATTGCATATGTCCAAAAGGTTTAATTTTGCATGTCTCACAACTTGCACACAGTACGACAGAGACCTCACGCTTCAAATCATACCACATGATCTCTCCCCACAGATTTTGATTTGGCTTCCAGCAGATCCAACCGGAGCATATTATGATTAGACACATCGACCTCACGTAATCATTTTTTTGCGGGTGACTCATTTAATCATATTGAAACGGAGAACCTATGCGGTACCTTTCCGGTTTCATAATGTAGTGGTTATAGATAAGACCGCAGCAAGATTGCCAAAAAATAATATAAAACAATCAGACAGCAATAACGCGTGCATGCATGCAACTGCGCCCGTTACTAATTGAGCAGCAGAGGAAAGCTGAACGGCGGTGGCTCGCCGTCGATCCGTTGCCATGCACCCGAGACAGATGAGCAGCAGGCGGCAGTAATGGAGGCGCGGCCGTACACAGCTAGCACTGAAACAGACCTGCACAACTTTCGGAGTGTTAAGAACCACACCCACTACATCTCCAATTGATTACCAAGAGCTCCTTGGCTCGATGCCTCCTTGCCGACCTGACAATCAGCAGTTCTTTTCACGCAGGATTCTATAGAATCAAGATTCTAAATAATTCTTAGGGAATCTGCTTCCCATAGAATTTGATGTGTAGTTCTACTTTGAGATTGTAGTTTGAGATTGTGGATTGAATTGTGTGCCGAAATGTCTGTACCGGCCTTTCTGAAACTATTTGATGAATTGTTAACACTTTAGCTTTAGCTGCACTGACTTTCTCAGTTTAAAACATCTAGCCATTAGCATATACAAACCCCTCGAAAATAAATCAGTACATACATACATCATCACATACCAAAAATCCAAAATTACGAAGCACCAAGTAGCAGTACAAAATTAGCAAGCAAATTGTACGAAATTATCAAGCACCTACTACAAATTCAAACATACATTCCATTCATTCATCAATCCACCTCTATCCACCTACATATTGACAGAGAAACATGGAAAAATACATAGGAGGCACATATTGACAGAGAAACATGGGAGACTATAGAGGAGGCAGAGAAGAGGAGCTCCCGTCCAGTTGCGTTTGCGTCTACGCAGGGTGGCCTGAGGCGACCAGAGGGTGCCGGGCTGACGGGGCTCCCGTCTAGTGGCGTCGCGAGGAGCGGGGCTGAGGGAGCTCCTGTCCGGCAGTGTCGTGAGGAGCAGGGCTGGCGGAGCTTCCATCCGGTAGTGGCGAGGCGGGCCGTCGTGAGGAGACGAGCCGCCCCAAGGTGAGAACCGCGTGGAGGTTGGACTGCCAGAGGTTGGCCAGTGGCGGGCTGGTGGAGCTCCCGTCCGGCGGCGTCGGGCGGAGAAGCGGCTAGCGCTCGTGAGGGATCGAGCGGTGGCTGGGCTGTTCGGTCGTGCAAAAGGGACAGGTCGGTTGTAAATTATATCCATCCAATATGGGTATTCTCATATCTTTTCTTTTAACATCAGGACAGACACAAGCACTCATATACACGCACATACACTCACCTATATGAACGCACACACGCACACCCTATCCTTATAAGGGTCTCCGAAAGACTGAGCCAGCACATCATTTTGAGATTTACGAAGTCACCGTAAACGCCTCGTCATCGACGGAAATGTCTCCTCTAACCATTTAACCACAGGTTGGTTCGTGGGTATTCTCATATCTGAAACATTTCTTTTGAGGGACTTATCAGAATCCTGAGATTATGTGAAAATCCAAGTTTTTTGTGGATTTTGGATTGCACTAGGATTTTATAGAATTCTTTCAAGATTTTGGAAAGCAAATCGAGTTCTTTTTGCTCAGAATTTTTCATTCCGAGATTCTCCATAATCTGCTCAAAACAACTACACGGATGAAGGAAGTTCACAGTTAGCGACCAATGGTTAATAGCATCCATCAAAATTTAATCAGGTCTATACAAATTGGATTATTTTTCTGCTGGGGTATACAATACTCCCTACATACATAATCCCTCCTTTCAAGTTTAAAATGTCTCGGCTTATTCCTAGATCGCCAATTTGACCAATGGAATGCAAAATGTATATTACAAAGTTATAGCAATAGAAAATACAATAATTGAAATTTCTAATGCCACGTTTTTTGATTTATAATTCATATTAGGTTTGCTAGATTGTTGACTTGAGGACATGTGTATGCCTTTTGAACTGAAAATGAGTGAGTATATCACGATGTTGTGGGCAAGCCTTCGGTTAGACTTTTAAAACTTTATTTATGGATATTATCTCAATTATTCTGATTGGAAAATTGATAATCACATGTGTGTAGATTTGTCTTGAAAGGAAATCATAGGAGCTTTGAATTCTGCTGGTTATCATACACGTGTATATAACCCGCAAAAAAACATTGTATATAATATATAGAAAGTGACATCTGAAAGACCATGTTAATACCCAAATCCGCCCCTACTGTCCCAAGAAAAGTTAGGGTTCCTCTCCTCCTACCGGTATCACCGGCGGTCCACCTCACTTCATGTGGCCTTAGGGCCGGGGGAGGGGGGGGGGGGGTGGATCCGGGCTCTTGCCAGCGGGAGGGCTTCGTTTTTAGACGTTTCTTTGAGTTTTGCTAAAGTTTGTGTCCTGCTCAGGAAGGCAGGACGACGTCGATCGGCTCCCTGAAGATGGAAGGTTCTCCCCGCCTAGCACCCATCCCGGTGATGCGTCAAGCATCGTCGGTGGGCGCGTGGAGGTATATCTCCGGTGGATCTGTCTTTGGTGGATCTGCTCATATCTGGTCGTCGTTCGTGGGTCTTTAGGTTGGACCCTTCCTATCTACGCTACTCTTCCTCGAAGACAATTGTTGTTTTGGTGCTCTTGTCCTATGGGGCCTTAGCGCGATAATTTTTCGACTGTCTACTACAGTAAGTTTTGCCCGCTATTGCGAGGGAGGGACGATGATGACAGTGCGCCTTCAGCTTGCTTCAGTGCTTGTAGCCGTCGCTAAATGGTCTATGGACCTGGATGTAAATTTTATTTTATTTCTAATTTTTTTATACCCTCATGATTGAAACTGAATAGTTTGAAAGTTTTTTTAAAAAGACCATGTTAATGTCTAATACGTCACGTATTTGTGACATGTGGAAATTAGCTAACTCATCGTTCTCCCATGCTTTGTCGTTTTGGCTGCAGCCATAGCATCATGGCAGGAGAAAGCGACACACAGTTATAACGAAGGCTGATCTGATATATACTTCCTCCATTTTTAAATATAATTCCTTTCAAACAACATACAAATATATATAGATATATTTTAAAATGTGATTCACTCATTTTGCTTCATACGTAATCCATATTAAAATCTTTAAAAAAATTATATTAAAAAACCAGAGCAGTATGAGTCGATGGCATCATGCAAAGCTGCAGTGTGTTTAAACTGTTTCCATACCGATACAAAAGGTGTCGGGAATCATCCACAGAACAACGACGACCAATAATCGGCACCGCTGTGGCATTTGTACAGTGGCGGAGGCACGGTTGAAGCAAACTTCACGCCAAAATAACGTGGCACCCGTCTCCGCGCTTTGGCCTCCAGCTTCATCACCCCTTCAAGCTGAAACCTACGGGCTTCTTTTTTTTTTGCGGGGCACCTACGGGCTTCTTCTGACTATAAAGTTAGCAGATCTTCTTTAGGTTTAGAACCCATACTTTTATACCGACTGCTCGATGTTAGCTCCGGCGGCAGCGTCACCAACGTTGTTTGCTGCTCCAGGACATCGGGAGAGCAACCTCTTCTTGCAACGATTCAAACCACTTCCTCTTTCAATTCCAATAAGATCGCCCACATTAGCAGATGCAACAATGTAAAAGCTGATCATCAGGCTCATTATCTCTTCGTATCCAGAATAGATCCTTAGTTGTTCGCTGCTTATGTACACAAGCAGGTCAATGTCCTGGCAAGGACATCCTTTCTATTTCTAGCGTGATTCTTTCACGCTTTTTTTCTGTAGAATGCACCTAAACTGAATATACTATTTATGTTCAAAAATAATAATAATGTGGCACCATGAACCAGCATGGTCGAATAAGTCGAAAATACCTCATAGCATTACTGAAAAATGCCCTACGCGAGAATATGCAAAATATGCTCAATTGTTCAATAAATCAAAATTTTACTAAAAATAATAATACGGAGGTACAAAAGAGTACCAAAGTCATTTGTTTACTTAATCTGTGCCGTCAGACCGGTTTGTACCCCAAATCCAGTATGTGGCTTGGTTGGGGCCTCTGGTTTTAGTTGTTAGGCATTTGTGCGATGTCTGTATTTTTTTAAAGGGTTGTGCGATGTCTGTATAGTATTTTACTCGGACTATCGGCAACACTTCTTCATGTGGATAGGAGTAGCAACGAATGTTGCTAAAATGATGGCTTCAGACTACCTGATGTACTACTTTGTAAGGTCTTCGTGAATAATCAATAAAATGGCTGCATGCATTGCCCAGATGCAGAGGCTGGGGGTATCCTCCTTCTCTAAAAGAAACTTAATCTGTGCCGCCCATTGAGGGAGTCGTAGATTAAGGGGTCCTCGGGTGGCCGGATTACTCGTTATGGGCCGGACTGGTGGGCCATGAAGATCACTACAGAAGATTATCTCCCATATCCGGATAGGACTCCTATATGTGTAGAATGGAAAGTTTAAAGTTCGGGTGTAATGTTTCCTTTCTCTGCAAGATGATTATGTACAACCCTAGGCCCCTCCGGTGCATATATAAACCGGAGGGTTTAGTCCGTAGAGGCAGAATCACAATTACCGTAGGCTGGGCTTCTAGAGTTTAGCCACATCGATCTCGAGGTAGATCAACTCTTGTAATTCTCATATTCATCAAGATCAATCTAGCAGAAAGTAGGATATTACCTCCATTAAGAGGGCCCGAACCTGGATAAACATCGTGTCCTTGTTTCCCCTGTTACCATCGATCCTCAGATACACACTTCGGGACCCCCTACCCGAGATCTGCCGGTTTTGACATCGACATTGTTGCTTTCATTGAGAGTTCCACTGTGTTGTCGACAGAAGGATTGATGGCTCGCTTCGTCGTCAGCGACAACACCACCGCCGTGGAGATCTTCCTCCCCGGTCAGCTTTTCGTGTTTGGCGGTTTCATGCTACGTGCCAATTCGGATGGCCACCTTGAGCAGGTTGACAACTACACCCCCTGGTCATCAAATTAGGTTTGGAAGTCTGAATTACGTCGCCGACGTCCGAGGAGATTTGATCTTCGAAGGATTCGCACCCTCGGTTGTCACTCCCTGCCTACACGGTAAAGACATCCCAGATCTATCACCCGATCCCGTCCAGGGGTCACCATCCGTGTCCGCTTTGGCCCTAGATCTGGAGCAGCTCAATTCGTCCGAAGACGGGAGGATAAACCCCGCCGGACTCTCCCCCTCCATGGAATTTTTAACCAGTGGCTCAACGGCGATCGTGCCGCTCACAAACCCAGAATCGAACGGGACTCTCCCCACCGCTAGGAAGCCAGACTCGTTTCCGATTATGAGCTCCGAACTCACGGGATCCGCACTCTCCGGGCTCGATCAAGTGGTCATCACTAATCCTGGCTCCGCAGACCCCCAAACTCCTATATAGCTCTCGCTCTTAAACAAGGCGTTGGACTTATTGCAATCTCTTGCCATTACGGAGGATTCACCGCCGAACTTTGCCCAATTAAAACTGGGGGCTAAGATCAAGGAATTTTGCTTCCCACCCATCACCCACTTGGTAGCCACGGTCAAAGACTTAACCGACGTACTAGACTATGCTTCCGAAGACTACGATGGTATGGACCACGACGTCGAAGTTGATCTAGGTCAAAACCCGCCCGTCATCGGGCGATGGGCGGCCACTTCAACCTACGACGTATACATGGTGGACACACCCCAGGAGAAGGGAGACGATGTCGACAAAGATCTAGAGGAGGATAAGCCCGTCGACGAACCTCCTAAGCGCCGGTGTCAGCAGCGCCGCTCATGATCGCGTCGAGGAAGGGAAAGTAATACCGACACTGGAGACAATGAGGCTCTGGAGGACGCCGAAGACCCCACAGAGCCAACGTTGGAGCAGGACGAGCGGGAGGATGGCCAATGCAGTCCCGAACATCTCACCGATCACAATGATTCTGAAGACAGTAACTATCTACCTGTCTTTGAAGAGGATGTCAACCTGAGGGACGACGAATTCATCGTCCCAGAGGAAACCCTCGAATAAGAACGCTTTCAGCGACGGCTTATTGCCACAACAAGGACCCTGAAAAAGCAGCAGCAGCGTCTTAAAGCCGACCAGGATACGCTCAACGACAGATCGAATGTAGTGCTAGACGCTGAAGAGACATATGGCCTTGAGCGCCAAACAAAGAGCTATCCCAAGCGCAAGTTGCTGCCACAATTTGATGACGAGGCCCTTGCGCCAATTCCGTCGAGGCACGATCAGGCCGATCAACCGGACCGACCATCCCGTGGACGAGACAAAGCGGCTAGCAACGGCTCAGGGCCATAAGTACGACCTGCGTCAGGACCTGAATCAAAAAACCAGACATGCCAGATCAATCTACGGATCAAGAGAACGTGTTCCCACACGGGATGGCGGCTATCAAACCAAGCACGCCGGATACAACCAAGTTCGGGGTCAACACCGAACACAGATGCCGTTCGAACTACACCAGGACATCGCGTGATATAGGGACGCTGCGCACCCTATGTACTTTACCGATGAGGTGATGGATCACCAATTTCCGGAAGGGTTTAAACCCGTAAACATCGAGGCATATGATGGAATGACGGATCCCGCCGTATGGATTGAAGACTTTATTCTTCACATCCACATGGCTCGCGGAGATGACCTCTATGCCATCAAATACTTAGCTTTAAACCTGAAGGGGCCAGCTCGGCACTGGTTGAACAACCTCCCAGAGAACTCCATTGGAAGCTGGGAAGATTTAGAGGTTGCTTTTCGGGCTAACTCTCAGGGGACTTATGTCCGGCAACCTGGGGAATCATCCCACAAGCTTTGGAACCATTCCTAACTAAAAATAACCAAATCATCGACTGTCCGGACGCCGAAGCCTTAGTGGTATTCAAACACTGTGTTCGAGATAAATGGCTCGCAAGACACCTCGGCCGGGAGAAGCTAAGAACAATGGCAACCCTTACTACACTTATGGCCCTCCTTTGCGCGGGCGAAGACAGCTAGTTGGCCCATAGAAGCACACTACAAGAAATATGTCAACTTATGACCTTCTATCAGTGACCCTCGAAGAATTGGTCATAAATTTATGACCATTTTAGACCAATTGGTCAAAAGCTGTTCAGGGGGCTCCAAACCCTAAACCATTGCGACCATTTTGGTCAGAAAGGTCGTAATTTCCTTACACGAAATGGTCACAAAGCAAACAGTGCTAGTCCGCTGCCTTATTTCTAGTTGTTAATGACCAATATAGATGGTCATAGCCTTGTAGATTATGGTGGGTTGTGATGACTAGGCGCCATCTCATCAGTTTTGCCTATGTGTCATGTCCATGTGGCAGTTTTTGCCCTAGGTTGTGAAGCAACCTATATTTCTATCATTCCCAAAATTCCCAAAAAAATCTCATAAATTCTTTGGGGCATATCTTCATCAAATATGTAAAAATCCTTCCTTGCCTAGTTCAAAACTAATTCAACAATATTCATTTTCCTATTCTGTTCACAACAACACTTTATGAAGAAAGTGCTATTTATATATTCTTGATTGCCCTCGGAATTTTTGGGCACTCTTTCCAATCCAAATCATTACCGCATGACAAAATTCAGCTCCATTTGCCTAGCAAATCTTCCTCGGCAAATTTTCAAAGTTTTTGTTCACCTAGAAGCATTGTGAAGGAAGTACCTTTTTTTATATCTCTAAATGACATGAAATGTATACAGTTCCTTCATATGCCCAAATTATCACCCTCCTCCAAATTGCAGCTCAGTCAAATCATCTATGTGAGCCCAGGTTCAATTTATATTTTATGGCCAAATTGGCACGTTGCAAAGCAAGTGTTATATAGACCCCTCCTATTACCCTCAAACTTTTCGGGCACTCTTCCATACCCAAATCATTGCCACATGGTAATATTCAGCTCAATTTTCCTAGTAAATCTTTCTCGGGAAATTTACAAAGTTTCTACCTCGAGAGAAGCTTTGTGAAGTAAGTACTAGCTAGGCTTACCCAAATGATCTAAAAATTGACCAGCGCATGACCATACCAAAGTAACTTACCTACACCAATTTTGAGCTCATTTTATTCATCCAATCTCTCTCACTAGTTTTCCCAAGTTTCTGTCCATAGAAGAGCATTGTGAAGGAACTACTACTTTGGCATGTCCAAATGGTATCAATTTTCTACAATGCTTTCCTATGCCTAAATAACCATCCTCCACAAAATTTCAGCTCACTCCATTCATTATTTTGAGCCCAGCTTCAACATTCATATTTTTGTCCAGCGTGGTACTTTGCAAAGCAAGTACCACCTAGGATCCTCCTTTTGAGCTAAAAATTTGTGAAGACATTCTCCTTAGTAGATGATCATCCTCAGCCAAAACTCATGCCCATTGGCCATGTGCATTTCCCGTACCGCAAATCAAACACTTGGCTGCTAATTCATGTTTGAGCATCGATCGGTCTCCTCGTGAGAATCTTATGTTGTAATTTTCTTGCTAGCACCAACCTGGGGAGTGCCCAACCCACTAGACATGCCTAGGCCGCCCGAACACATGGCAACATTACGGTCACGCGGTGACCACGCGACGGGCATGCGAGTTTACGCGCTCTAGAGTTGGGGCCCTCGGCCACCGCCCAAACCTCGACGTATCGCCACCAAACCATGTATTTATGATTAAATAGGTCCTTATGTAACTAGAAATGATTTTTGGAAAAAATAAATAGCAAACTATGAGGCAGCTGCAGTTCAAATTTGACCCGCTTCCACTTGAATTGACGGAAACTTGTCTTTTTCACGAGAGGTGGATCAAAAAATTTTACACCCAAACATTTTGTCAATTGTGCATTAAATGTGGCCTAGTATTTTATAAAAATAATTTGGTCCAATTTTGCAACAATTATTTGGTAGTTCCTTCACAAAAAAACCTCCTTTCGGGCACTCGAAAAATGGAAAATGGTTTTTTCGTCCAACGAAAATGAAAAGTTCCTTAGGCAACATTTTTTGCCATTCCAATATGCACCCTTGTGCACAATACGAGATCATTTGAACAAACTATGCCATGAATGTGGACATAAGATTGATCATTTGGCTTGAAAGCCATTGATCTCCACACGTGATAGCTCGTTTGTGAGAACACTTTTTTAAAATAATTGCCATATTACAAGTTTGTTATTTTTTCTGGGAACTTGGCCACAAATAATGACACAATGCGAAGGTTTCCCAATTTTTTTGATTTTTTTTGAATTTTTTAGGCAAGTTTCAAAATGCGGTCAAAACGGCGAGAATGACCGTTCCTAGCTAGTGGTTGAATCTTGGAATTTTTTTTGATGTTTCTCTGATTAAATAGGTACTTATGTAACTAGAAATGATTTTTGGAAAAAATAAATAGCAAACTATGAGGCAGCTGCAGTTCAAATTTGACCCGCTTCCAGCTGAATCGACAAAAAATTGTCTTTTTCACAAGAGGAGGATGAAAACTTTTTACACCCAACCATTTTGTCAATTGTGCATTAAATATGTCCTAATATTTTATAAAAATGATTTGGTCCAATTTTGCAACAAATATATGGTAGGTCCTTCACAAAAAAACCTCATTTCGGGCACTCGGAAAATGGAAAATGTATTTTCCGTGCAAAGAAAATGAAAACTCCCTTAGGCAACATTGTTTGGAATTCCAAGATGCACGATTGTGCACAATATGAGATCATTTGAACAAACTATGCCATGAATGTGACCATGAGATTGAGCGTTTGGATTGAAATCCATGAATCTTCACACATGATAGCTCATTTATGAGAACACTTTTCTAAAATAATTACCATATTACAAGTTTATTATTTTTCCTGGTAACTTGGTCACATATAATGACGCAATGCGAAGGTTTTCCAATTTTTTGATTTTTTTTGAATTTTTTATGCCCGTTTCAAAATGCGGTCAAAACGACGGGCTTGACCGTTCCTAGCTAGTGGTTGAATCTTGAATTTTTTTTGATGTTTCTCTGATTAAATATATACTTATATACCTAGAAATGATTTTTGGAAAAAATAAAGAGCAAACTACGAGGCAGCTACAGTTCAAATTTGACCCGCTTCCAGGTGAATCGGCGGGAATTTGTCTTTTTCACCAGAGGTGGATCAAAACTTTTGGCACCCAACCATTTTTTCAATTGTGCATTAAATATGTCCTAATATTTTATAAAAATGATTTGGTACAATTTTGCAACAAATATATGGTAGGTCCTTCACAAAAAAACCTCCTTTCGGGCACTCGAAAAATGGAAAATGGTTTTTTCGTCCAACGAAAATGAAAAGTTCCTTAGGCAACATTGTTTGCCATTCCAATATGCATCCTTGTGCACAATACGAGATCATTTGAACAAACTATGCCACGAATGTGGCCATAAGATTGATCATTTGGCTTGAAAGCCATTGATCTCCATACGTGATAGCTCGTTTCTGAGAACACTTTTTTAAAATAATTGCCGTATTACAAGTTTGTTATTTTTCCTGGGAACTTGGTCACATATAATGACATAATGCGAAGGTTTCCCAATTTTTTTGATTTTTTTTGAATTTTTATGCCCGTTTCAAAATGCAGTCAAAACGGCGGGAATGTCCGTTCCTAGCTAGTGGTTGAATCTTGGAATTTTTTTGGTGTTTCTCTGATTAAGTAGGTACTTATGTAACTAGAAATGATTTTTGGAAAAAATAAATAGCAAACTATGAGGCAGCTGCAGTTCAAATTTGACCCGCTTCCAACTGAATCGGCGAAAATTTGTCTTTTTCACGAGAGGTGGATCAAAACTTTTTACACCCAACCATTTGGTCAATTGTGCATGAAATATGGACTAGTATTTTAGAAAAATGATTCGGTCCAATTTTGCAACAAATATATTATAGGTTCTTCACAAAAAAACCTCCTTTTGGGCACTCGAAAAATGGAAAATGGTTTTTTCATCCAAAGAAAATGAAAACTCCCTTTGTCAATATTGTTTGCCATTCCAAGATGCAAACTTGTGCGAAATATGAGATCATTTTTTTGAATTTTTCATGTGAAAAAGTAGAAAAAAAGAATGCTCAGGTAGATTCTTTTTTGAAACATAAATTGTCTTTTTGATGAGGGTGGATCGAAAGCATTTGGGCCATTTTTTTGAATTTTTTTGCTATTTTTTTGAATTTACTATTCACAAGCATACATATTTACTGTTTTTCCTTTGCCATGAGCTCCTAGAGTATCCAAATAGCATGAAAATTTGCACGCACATTGCGCACTTGAGTATCCTTGATCCCACAAAATTTCAGATTTTTTTGATTTTTTTGCTATTTTTTTCGAGACGGTCAAAGCCCTTTTATGCCCTTTGACCGGACGGTAACGACGCAGAAGGGCATTTCTATAAGGGCAACTAACGGCGGAGGGGCAAATTTGAGCACCCTTCGAAATTAGGGGCAAATCTGAGTAGTGGGATCAAGTTAGGGGCATAGATGTAAATGTCCCAAAGCATTTTACATGTTAAGATTTGGTCAACTGTACGTAAAACGATGTCTTATAGTTTTGGAAAATGGTGTGGTGCCATTTGAAACAAATATTTGGTAGATTCTTCATAAAAAGAATTTTGTCACTCCAAAAATAGAAAATGATTTTTTCCTAAAAAATCATTTCTCATAACACTTTTTAAAGATATTTGTCTTATTTCAATTCAAAGTTTGTTAGTTTTCCTAAAAACTAGGCCACATTTGCTGACACAATGAGAATGTTTTTTATTTCTTTTGAATTTCTCATATCATAAAATTGTTTATATTATTCAACACCTTATTTTAAGTCGATTATGACCAATTTAGATGGTCATAATGTGTATTGAGTTCTGATTGGTCCATAGGCATATCACGCGGATCGTGCCTCCAACACCGTCGGATCATCCTGGAACCGACGATAGCCCTTTCTCCCACACCCTCTCACCCCACTAAGCCCAGCCCACAGCCCCGAACGCGAACCCTAGCGCTCCAGATCCCACCGTCGCTCCAGATCCCTCGTCTCCCACCCACCGCCGCCATCCACCCGCCGACCCTCCCAAACCGCGCCTCCGTACCTCCCACCTCCTCTCCTCCCACCTCAAGCAGAGCCCTCTCTCTCCGCCGCCGCCGGACGATTCTGGCGATCTCCAGCTCCTGGGGCACAACACGAGCGGCTCCCGGGGCTCGTCTTGATCCGCTAGGTCTTCCAGCGCCACCCGCGACCGTCTCACGTCGCTAGGGTTTTCCTCGGCGTGGTTCGGCGACTCAGGTGCGTCCCTCTACTCCATCTCCTCCTCCTCCTCACATCCCTCCCTCACTTCCTCACCTTGTGTTCTCTCCCTCCCAGATCCAGGATGCCATGGGCGGGATGGCCTCTTCCTCCCCTGCCCCGACACCATGAAGTTGCTAGACCTGGCCGTTGGCCGCGAGCCCAGCCACCTCCTTGCGGCCACATAGTCTGGATCTGGCTGACTCTCTAGCCCGGCCGCATCATCGGGGTCTGGCCCGCGAGGATCCAGGCCGCCACGCCCGCTCCTTTCTGTCGCCGCTGCGGATCCGCGCCAGCCACGCTCCTCGACCTCGAGCTTCGCCCCCGCCCGTCTGTTGCCGCTTCGAGGCGGCGACGCAGCTGGCCTGAGCCCAAACAGGAGCAACAACTCATCTCGCCCAAGCCGTTGGCCGTGAGCAAGTTATGATTCCTTTGCTGAAGCCTGCACATCTCTATCTAAATTGTTTGTCATGAGTTTTCTGACTTTAATTGATCGCAGCAGCTGGAAGATGGAGCTTGACCAGAGTGGCACCGGGCAGACTTCTCCCCGTGGAAATGACTGAGAGGTCGTGCAGCTCACCGCGTGGCCTGCCTAGGGTTTCTGGTGGCTACACGCCGGCCATGGGTCTCCGAACACCATGAAGGCGACGGTGCTGATTCGATTTGATCCTCAAGGTAGCCCTTCCCTTCCCCTTCCCTCTTTGATTTGATCCAATCTGGCAGCCATGGATGAACACTGACAGTGTATGTAACTCTATTCTTCGTGTTCTGCTGTGCTGCAGGCCACCCATGGATCTTGCTGCAGGAGGTGTGTTTTGGAGAACCAACCTGAGATGCAAGAGGTGGGTTCTTGGGCCATGCTCTGCTCGAGCATGAGGGCATGAGGGGTTTGCTCCTCTGCCCCTACTGTTTTGACATTAAGTAGATTACATGAATCAGTTTGATACTATTTTGGTGTTGCTTTAGCTTTAAACTAGTCTCCCTTTCTCATGGTCACTTGTATTTGCCGATTGTAAGGATTTTCTCCATGGAAAGAAAATATCAGTAGATTTCAAATTCTAAACTGATGCACTATGAACAAAAACTTATTCCCCGTTGTGGTGGGATTATTGCACTATTTGCTTGCTGTTGTACCATGGTATCTATAGGTTATTAGTATTGTTGATCCCGGCCATGAGCTTGAATGGTATAGTATTAGAAGAGCATCAGTTTAATTTGTAGCAGTGAGGTCACTGATTTTTGTTCTTTCATGCCATGGTACGATTATGATTGGAATGGTATCCACTCAACATGTTAGAATGTACTGATTGTTTGTGCTGATTCCTGGTCTATATCAGGGGTATAAGTTTATTACTTTCTATCTAGGTTTGTTAGCTATGGATGATTGCAGTGATGTTCTTCTAAATTTGAAAGATAAATGGCATGTTCCTTGCTCTCACCTATGAGTAGGTGTGATATTGTGTTAAGAGTCGTTTTTTTGTAAGTTTTCATCACATGAGATGTTCCTTAGATGGAAGTGAGTGTTATCAAGGAAATGGTTTTAGGTAAACCAGCACCTCTCATCAGTCTTTCTTACTCAGTGTTATCATCTGCTTGGTTTTAGGTGATGGACTCATTTCCCGCGGTGGTTTTGCTTGCATTTTCCTGATGTTGTTTCGTGTTGGATTCTGATTCGCTTTGCTGCTATTATTTCTGTGGCGATGCAGACTTGTGGTGACGAAGAGCAAGGCCGAGAAGGACTCCAACAAGCCCAAGCGCCCTCTGAGCGCCGTCTTAGTCCTCATGTGAGCCCCGAATTTGATTTGTTGTTGTGGTTTGATTCATGTTGTTTCTGTGGCATGGTGACGTGTCCTAACTAGGCTCGTTGTGGTTCTGTTTTCGCAGGGACAGCTTCAGGAAGGACTCCAACTTCAAGCATGTCCCCATGGTAAGCATCTCAGTTCCCTTTGCTCCCACTCCTGTCTCCTTGTTCTTATTCAAACTGGTGCTGTGATAGTTTTCCTTTCAAATCCTGTGTCCTGATTTGTGTTCAAATCGCAGGTTGGCAAGGGCGGTGGTGAGAAGTGGAAGTATCTTGAGTGATGTTGTAAGTTACCCGCTTCCCCATCCCCTCTGTGTTACTGCTCTGTTTGGTGTAGCTGCACCGTGTCATTTGGGTATTGTTTGACCCAGCTGGTCAGTGATATTTAGAATTTAGTCGCTATGTAATTATCGATCTACTTCCTATTCTCAATGGTTGTTCAAATTTATGGTTTGCTGTGTTCAAATATCTGTTGCCTTGTAGCCTTGTTAGAACCTGTATAGTCTGTGCTCATCGATTCAAACTGCTACTCAAATTTGTTTCCAAATCCGCCATGCCATTTCGCATGATTTGTTCAACTATTCTTCTTCTGTTAATACTTATCCTAGAATCTATCGCCTTGCACCACATTAACATCTCCTTTGTTTGAATGAATTGCAGGAGAAGGCTCCCTAATTGCCAAGGCCAAGTACACCAAGAAGATCAACACCTACAACAACCCACTGGTATAACATTCACGTCAAACACCTTCAAAATCGTAGCCATGTGATATTAACACAACATTGTGGTATTGATCCATGCTCTTTCGTGCCTATCCCTGTTTTTGTTTCAGGCAGGAGAGGCGTCTGACGACTCTGACAAGTCCCAGTCTGAGGTGAGCGACGCAAAGCAGCAGGAGGGGAGGGGGTCTCTGAAATGTCACCGCTTTCGCCCATTGCTAGTGTCACCGATTGATGATGGATAGTTGCCGTTAGTTTAGCTCCTTAGTAGTATCTCCTAGTCTTTCAGGCGGCTGCTGCTGGTAGCTATAGTCTGTTCACCGATTGATGATGGATTGTTGAATGTACTTACTGTTGTACCCGTGGCTGTTTGAGGAATACTTTTGTGTTGAAAGAAATAAAATGGTCTTGATACATGCTTCTTTGAAATCCTTGTATCTCACTGTCGCTGGAACAATGCTCGTCAAGTTTGTGAATGTTTGCCATGGAGGCCCAAAATTGAAATGGACTACAAAAAGTTTGAGGCCCAAAAAAATAAATGAATCCTATAAGGCCGTGTCCTATAAAATAAAAAGGCTGAATTCTTGGGCTTGGCCCATGTAGTTGACACAAATTGCTTGAAAATATATATAATAAATGGGCTCGGCCCACAAAGACGGCTGAACTGGACCGGGCTGAATCTTGTTAGTGACCTTTCCAATTGGTCGCAATTTTTCCACGTCAGATTGCCACGTCGGATCCGACATGGCCTAGGGAGAGAGCTAGCGACCAAAACAGAAGGTCATAGGATCAACGACCTTTTGTTAAAGGTCGCTATAGTCAGTTTACGACGCCCAGCTTTTGACCTTATGTTTTTGGTCACAAAAAGGTCATAAATGGAAATTTGTGACCATTCAGTGACCAATAGTGGTGGTCATAAGTTGACATATTTCTTGTAGTGGCAACAGTACCAGTGACCCTGGCACTTCCAGAGTCAGGGATGGCAATGGCAAGCTACGACGAAATAAGAATAAGCGTCGAAACAATAACGGAGAAACAGATGACACGACAGTAAATGCCGAATTCAGCGGCTCCAGGTCCGGTCAACGTAAGAAGCCGTTCAAAGGCAATATGGATGGTCCATCCAGCCTGGACAAGATATTGGTGAGACCTTGCCAGATTCATGGCACCCTTGACAAACCTGCAAACCACACCAACAGAAATTGTTGGGTCTTCAAGAAGGCCAGCAAGTTAAATGCCGAACACATGGGGAAAGGATCCCAAAGCGAGGACGAAGAAGAGCCTCGACCATCGAATACTGGGGGATAGTGTTGGGGAACGCAGTATTTCAAAAAAAATCCTACGATCACGCAAGATCTATCTAGGAGATGCATAGCAACGAGAGGGGAGAGTGTGTCTACGTACCCTCGTAGACCGAAAGCAGAAGCGTTTAGTAATGTGGTTGATGTAGTCGAACGTCTTTGCGATCCAACCGATCAAGTACCAAACGCACGGCACCTCCGTGATCTGCACACGGTTAGCTCGGTGACGTCCCTCGTACTCTTGATCCAGTTGAGGCCGAGGGTGAGTTTCTTCAGCACGACGGCGTGTTGACGGTGATGATGAAGTTACCGACGTAGGGCTTCACCTAAGCACTACGACAATATGACCAAGGTGTAAAATTGTGGAGGGGGCACCGCACACGGCTAAAGATCAACTTGTGTGTCTATGGGGTGCCCCCTCCCTTGTATATAAAGGAGGGAGGAGGAGGCCGGCCGGCCACAAGGGGCGCACCAAGGGGGGAGGAATCCTACTCCTAGTAGGAGTAGGTTTCCCCCTTTCCTAGTCCAAGAAGGAGAAGAAGGGAAAGAGGAGAGAAGATAAGGAAGGAGGGGGGGGGGCGCCACCTCTGGCCGGCCCTCTCTCTTCTCCACTAAGGCCCATTGTGGCCCATTAATCCCCGAGGGGTTCCGGTAACCGCTAGGTACTCCGGAAAATACCCGATACACTTCGGAACCATTCCGGTGTCCGAATATAACCTTCCAATATATCAATATTTATCTCTTGACCATTTTGAGACTCCTCATCATGTCTGTGATCTCATCCTGGACTCCGAACAACCTTCTGTACATCAAATCACATAACTCATAATACATATTGTCATCGAACGTTAAGCGTGCGGACCCTACGGGTTCGAGAACTATGTAGACATGACCGGACACATCTCCGGTCAATAACCAATAGAGAAACCTGGATGCTCATATTGGTTCCTACATATTCTATGAAGATCTTTATCGGTCAAACCGCACAACAACATACGTTGTTCCCTTTGTCATCGTTATGTTACTTGCCCAAGATTCGATCGTCGGTATCATCATACCTAGTTCAATCTCGTTACCGGAAAGTATCTTTACTCGTTCTATAATGCATCATCCCGTGACTAACTCATTATTCACATTGCTTGCAAGGCTCATAATGATGTGTATTACCGAGAGGGCCCAGAGATACCTCTATGATACACGGAGTGAAAAATCCTAATCTCGATCTATGCCAACTCAACAAACACCATCGGAGACACCTGTAGAGCATCTTTATAATCACCCAGTTATGTTGTGATGTTTCATAGCACACAAGGTATTCCTCCGGTATTCGGGAGTTGCATAATCTCATAGTCACAGGAACATGTATAAGTCATGAAGAAAGCAATAGCAATAAATTAAACGATCATAGTGCTAAGCTAACGGATGGGTCTAGTCCATCACATCATTCTCTAATGATGTGATCCCATTCATCTTATGACAACACATGTCTATGGCTAACAAACTTAACCATCTTTGATTTACGAGCTAGTCAAGTAGAGGCATACTAGGGACACTCTGTTTGTCTATTTATTCACACATGTACTAAGTTTCTGGTTAATACAATTCTAGCATGAATAATAAACATTTATCATGATATAAGGAAATATAAATAACAACTTTATTATTGCCTCTAGGGCATATTTCCTTCAGTCTCCCACTTACACTAGAGTCAATAATCTAGATTACACAGTAATGATTCTAACACCCATGGAGTCTTGGTGCTGATCATGTTTTTCTCATGAGAGGGGCTTAGTCAACGGGCCTGCAACATTCAGATCCGTATGTATCTTGCAAATCTCTATGTCTCCCTCCTTGACTTGATTGTGGATGGAATTGAAGCGTCTCTTGATGTGCTTGGTTCTCTTGTGAAATCTGGATTCCTTTGCCAAGGCAATTGCACCAGTATTGTCACAAAAGATTTTCATTAGACCCGATGCACTAGGTATTACACCTAGATCGGATATGAACTCCTTCATCCAGACTCCTTCATTTGCTGCTTCTGAAGCAGCTATGCTTCACACGTAGATCTTACCACGACGCTTTGCTTAGAACTACACCAATACAACTCCACCATTCAATAAAAATACGTATCCGGTTTGTGACTTAGAGTCATCCGGATCAGTGTCAAAGCTTGCATCGACGTAACCGTTTACGACGAGCTCGTTGTCACCTCATGAACGAGAACCATATCCTTAGTCCTTTTCAGGTATTTCAGGATGTTCTTGACCGCTGTCCAGTGATCCACTCCTGGATTACTTTGGTACCTCCCTGCTAAACTAATAGCAAGGAACACATCAGGTCTGGTAAACTACATTGCATACATGATAGAACCTATGGCTGAGGCATAGGGAATGACTTTCATTTTCTCTCTATCTTTTGCAGTGGTCGGGCATTGAGTCTGACTCAACCTCACACCTTGTAACACAGGCAAGAACCCTTTCTTTGCTTGATCCATTTTGAACTTCTTCAAAACTTTATCAAGGTATGTGCTTTGTGAAAGTCCAATTAAGCGTCTTGATCTATCTCTATAGATCTTGATGCCCAATATATAAGTAGCTTCACGGAGGTCTTTCATTGAAAAATTCTTATTCAAGTATCCTATTATGCTATTCAGAAATTCAGTATCATTTCTGATCAACAATATGTCATCCATATATAATATCAGAAATGCTACGGATCTCCCACTCACTTTCTTGTAAATACAGGCTTCTCCAAAAGTCTGTATAAAACCATATGCTTTGATCACACTATCAAAACGTATATTCCAACTCCGAGATGCTTGCACTAGTCCATAAATGGATCACTGGAGCTTACAGAATTTGTTAGCACCTTTTGGATCGACAAAACCTTGCTGTTGCATCATATACAACTCTTATTTAAGATATCCATTAAGGAGTGCAGTTTTGACATCCATTTGCCAAATTTCATAATCATAAAATGCGGCAATTGCTAACATGATTCGGACGGACTTAAGCATCGCTACGGGTGAGAAGGTCTCATCGTAGTCAACTCCTTGAACTTGTCGAAAACCTTTCGCAACAAGTCGAGCTTTGTAGACAGTAACATTACCATCAGCGTCAGTCTTCTTCTTGAAGATCCATCTATTCTCTATGGCTTGCCGATCATTGGTCAAGTCAACCAAAGTCCACACTTTGTTCTCATACATGGACACCATCTCAGATTTCATGGCCTCACGCCATTTCGCGGAATGTCGGCTCATCATTGCTTCCTCATAGTTCGTAGGTTCGTCATTGTCAAGTAACATGACTTCCAGAATAGGATTACCGTACCACTCTAGTGTAGATTTTACTCTGGTTGACCTACGAGGTTTGGTAGTAACTTGATCAGAAGTTTCATGATCATCATCATTAGCTTCCTCACTAATTGGTGTAGGAATCACTGGAACCGATTTCTATGATGAACTACTTTCCAATAAGGGAGAAGGTACAGTTACCTCATCAGGTTCTACTTTCCTCCCACTCACTTCTTTCGAGAGAAACTCCCTCTCTAGAAAGGATCCATTCTTAGCAACAAATATCTTGCCTTCGGATCTAGGATAGAAGGTGTACCCAATAGTCTTGTTTGGGTATCCTATGAAGACACATTTCTCCAATTTGGATTCAAGCTTATCAGGTTGAAGCTTTTTCACATAAGCATCGCGGCCCCAAACTCTAAGAAACGACAACTTGGGTTTCTTGCCAAACCGTAGTTCATATGGTGTCGTCTCAACGGATTTTGATGGTCCCCTATTTAACGTGAATGCAACCGTCTCTAAAGCATAACCCCAAAACGATAGCTGTAAGTCAGTAAGAGACATCATAGATCGCACCATATCTAATAAAGTGCGGTTATGATGTTCAAACACACCATTACGCTATGGTGTTCCAGGTGGCATGAGTTGCGAAACTATTCCACATTGTTTCAATTGAAGACTGAACTCATAACTCAAATATTCACCTCCACGATCAGATCGTAGAAACTTAATTTTCTTGTTACGATAATTTTCCACTTCACTCTGAAATTCTTCGAACTTTTCAAATGTTTCAGACTTATGTTTCATCAAGTAGATATACCCATATATGCTCAAATCATCTGTGAAGGTCAGAAAATAACGATACCCACTGTCGGTGTCAAAACTGGCAGATCTCGAGTCGGAGGTCCCGAACTGTGTGTCTAAGGATCGAAGGTAATAGGAGGCAGGGGACATGATGTTTTACCCTGGTTCGGGCCCTCTTGATGGAGGTAAAACCCTACGTCCTGCTTGATTAACTTTGATGAGTATAGGGGTTACAAGAGTTGATCTACCACAAGATCATAATGGCTAAACCCTAGATGTCTAGCCTGCTGTATGATTATGATTGTGATTGCCTCTACGGACTAAACCCTCCAGTTTATATAGACACAGAAGGGGGCTATGGTTGTACAGAGAAAAGAATCTTCATATCCGAACGCCAAGCTTGTCATCCATGCAAAGGAGAGTCCCATCCGGATAGAGGGGAAATTCTTCTATATTGTATCTTCGCGGCCCATTAGTCCGGCCCATGTTACATAGCCAGGACGCCCGAGGACCCCCTAATCCAGGACTCCCTCAGCAGCCCCTGAACCAAGCTTCAATGATGATGTGTCTGGCGCGCAGATTATCTTCGGCATTGTAAGGCGGGTTCCTCCTCCAAATACTCCAAAGTAGTTGATCAAAAGAACTATATCCGGCTGTGTACAATAGTTACAACCCTAAGCCACGAGGGAAAAACACTTTAAACAAAAATAGGTTTTGTCTTCTAACAAGTTTTTCAGCGAGGTATCGCGTTCCGGCCTTATTATTTTTTCGAACCATTTTCCAGCCTTCCGTTTCACGTTTCGAGACGAGGCATTTATTGACACGTCTTGTCAAAGCAGAGATCGTGTCCCCTTATTGTGGGATTCTCTATGGATTTGGGTAATCCAATCGTGCCACTCGCACGACTCCTGGGGAGTAGGCGAGTTTTAAGGCTCGTGGGGGGGGGGGGGGGGGGGCGCTTGATATCCACTGCCTTTATAAGGAGCCAAGGATCCACCTATTTACCCCACACCTTCTTCTACCTCAACCCATCCGCCCTCGAGCTCCAGCGCCCGAGCTTTGATCCCTTCCATCCCCAGAAAACACTCTAGCCATGTCTGGATCTAGAACACAGGGCAAGTAGATGGCCTCCTTCATCCTGAATTAGTATAGCTATCCTTCCTATGGCACAGCAATCTGGTTTTGCCTGGTTCCGAAACATAATTACTTTTTTATTTTTTTGTCTATAGGTGCCCTATTGTTCCGATGGAAAGAAGAACCTATAATTAGCTTTTCGGGAAATTTCCAAACGAACAATTTCAACGAAATCTTTCAATTTCTCATTTTATAACCGTATTATGAAAGACGGAAAAAAATCATTGGCTTATCAAATTCTCTATCGAGCCGTGAAAAAGATTAAACAAAAGACAGAAACGGAGAGCATCAAGGAGCTCCGGGATGCGGGGTATTTAGCCAAGGAAATCACCCACCGGCTGCCGGCCAAGAAGCAGATCGTCCCTACTCTGGAGCCCCGTGAGAGAGTAGTATTTATTCCTCATTTCCTTCGCGGATTAGGGTTTCCCCTCCATCCTTTCGTCTGCGGCCTTATGTTTTACTACGGGCTAGATTTCCATGATCTAGCCCCGAATTCTTTTCACAACATTTCGGCATTCATCGTCGTGTGTGAGGCATTCCTCCCCACTTCGGCCTATGGCTCAAGGTGTTCAATGTGAAGGCAAAAGTGGTGGATGGTCAACATGCGGAGTGCGGCGGTGCCATGGTGAGCAAGCTCCCCATCGTCACTTGGGCCAAAGGCACATTTGTGGAGACCGTGAAGGGGTGGCAGAAGGAGTGGTTCTACGTTACGGAACCCCGTGACGCCTCATGGTCCACCACTCCGGAGTTCAAAACCGGTCCGCCAATGCAGCTCACATCATGGCTCAAGAAGGGCCTAGATTGGGCGCCACTTGACGAGGTGATGCTGCTGCAAAAGCGCGTCAAGATCATGGTGGACAAGAACACTGGCCTCGCCAGCGTGATCTAGGTGATGCTATTTCACCGGATTCTCCACTGCGAACATTGGACTTCCCCTATGTGGGGTTTCGATCCAGCAAATCCTCAGACCCTGCAGTGGTTCTTCGGCATGAAGCATGAAGACATGGAAACTGCTGTTCAAGGCCCAAAAGTCATGACCACCAACGACCAAATACCTCGGCCATGACTGCTCTCATCTAGCCACTCCAGTAAGTTTTTTGGATTTATAATCATATCCTTGATTTGTAGATCCCAGGAGTAAGTTCAACCCCTCCGCTTGTCTCCTAGGGCTGGATCAAGTGTCCAGCTCCCCTGCCCGAAGACCCAGCTATTCCTCTTCTGACGAAGATGCTGGTTCCGGCTCCGTACCTGGCACCGGAAAAGAAGGCCAAGAAGAAGGGCAAGGAGGTTTGTAGTGGCCTTTGCCGAAAAGGTGCTTCGGACATATTATCTGAAGACACCAAAACTCTCTTCTCCCATGATGAAGACGAGGAGGAAGAGGAGGATCACAAATCTCCCCCCAAGGGGGGAAAAAGAAAAGAGGAGCTTCCACATATCTAGAAGCGGAAGCGTCCAAGAAGGGGAAACTCTCCCTTTCAGACGATTCGAAGTCGGATGCCGAAGTTGTTCCCGAATGGAACCCCAGGCCGAAGCCTTCGGCCGAATCGTAAGTTTTTAAGTATAATGTATGTATCCAGTTTATGCCTTGTGATTCTAAATCACAAAATCATCTATTGTAGTCCGGCCTGCGATCTCCCCTGGTGATCATCTTCATCTAGGAATTCGCTGGGTTCTGACATGATGGCGAGCGAGTCGCCCCCACTGGCCTCTCCACCCACTGCTACGGATAACACCGAAGTGTTGTCCCGAAGAGCCTCTCCAGGACATGGAGAGGTTCGAGAAGCCGTCAAGGTGGTGTCAGAGGGCAATACCTCTGCAGCCGAAAACATGGGGGAGCGAACCCCCATGGAGACTGGCAACGGGGGCCATGCCCAATTAGGCCCCCAACCAAATATCGTTCTGGAGGCCACTACGGCTTCGGAATCAGGCGAGCAGCCTCCTTCAAAAGAAGGGGGTGCGTCGACTCCTCCGGCGACCTCTGTTAATCCGGAGGTGCTGGACACTCTGATGGAAGCGCTTCAGAGCGCCTCCATCATTGAAGAACATTGTACCCTTATGGGTGCGGTGGTTGAAAAGGTTTGGTTCGCTAAGAGCGGATTGAACGAGGCCTACACTAGCCTTCTGAGAGGCTTTGAGGTATGTAATATAATGCCTTTTAGCTATATAAGAAGAATGACTATGTATAGATAGTAGCCCCTGAGACTCTGTTCGATGTTCGCAAAGAAAGGCCGAACAGAGGATCTAATAACTTGTACAGGAGATTAACATACATATCTATTTGAATCGAACATGCTGCAATGCAGGCGTCCGCTTCCCATGCAACCGAAGCATCTGAGCTGAGGCGAAAGTTAGAGGAAAAGCAAGGTATGTGATACCAAAACTGAGTCTGAAATAATATTAGCAATAATTTGTCAGCTGAGTGAGTGTGATAACTTTGTTCATAGCTAACACATATGAGGTCGAGACCCTCAAGAGCGCACTGGCCGAGGCCAAGAAAGAGGCGGAGGAGGAACGAGCCGTCCGCCTAAAACACGAGTCAAGGGTGGAGGAAGTCCAGCAAGAGCTCTAGGATGCTATAAGAAAATGTGAGTCCTTAGAGCGCAAGATTGCGGGTAAAAAAATCCGAACTTGCAAAGGCCCTCCAAAGTGCACAGGAGGCCCGGGCCGAAGCCCAAAGCCTCTGCTGGGAGATCTAGGAGGCAAAGCAGATTGCGGCGGGTAAGGCCTTTAACAAGCAGAGCACATTTGCATAAAGGAAATACATCTTACTGACCCGGATTTGGAGTTCTCCACGAGTGTTTGCGAACCTGCCCCGGAGTGTTGCTGATGCCATGGAGTTCTTCCGAGCCGAAGCGGGGAGCTCGACGAAAAGCTGTTTTGGTCGCTGTACCTTGCGCGTGAGCATTCCGTGCCCCTTAGTGATCAGTTGAAGCAGTTGACTGAACTGCATAGGGTGGCCGGATTGGCCATGAGGGATTTTATAATCCGTCTATGGCCTGCTGAGCGCATACCCACCAGCTACTTCGGGCTCGTGAAGCGGCTGGTCAGTGCCTGCCCCCGGCTTGATGTCGTGAAGCGGCCGGTCTGTATCGAAGGTGCGCGGTTGGCCTTGGCCCGTGACAAAGTGCAGTGGGAGAAGATGGATGCCGTCAAGCTCGCAACCGAGGGACCGCCCGCAGGCAAAGAGCACCGCACGCCGGGGCGGTATTTCGATGATGTCCTGGAAGGATCCCGCATTGTAGAGGGGCAGTGTTTGAAGGACATCATTTTTGAATGAATGTATCTATGTTGTCCAATCCTGTATTATGAGACAAGGCTTATGTATGATATGTTGCTTGTTTTACTTGAAAATATTTCCTCATCTACGGCCGGTTACGGTATCTGAGAGTTGGCTAGTCATCGGCTTCAGTTCCCACGTAGGTAGTATGGGGGTGTTCAAAATGGCACCTAGACACACTTGACCCAATCCATGTGGTACTTGAAGGAGGTGTCAGTGCGGCGAACCAGGCAATCAGACTATGTGGCTTTATCGCTCTCACTTAGCCATAGGAATTTGACAATGAGGTTTATAGGCGCAGCCCTTAGTGTTCCTCGATTATCCGAGCATGGGTGCTGTAGATGCCTGACCAGGCATAGACCGGTCCTTCGCATAATGCAGGCAAGATCGCAGGAGATTTGTAGTTAGTTGCCGAATAGCTGACCAGCTCTCACCGCATCATGATAGTCAGTTTTCAGCTTTATCTACTAAGGTGTTTATCCGGATGAGTCGGAAACACAATCGCAGTAGTTCTCCCTTTACTTCCTTAGCCAAAAATGAAGAACTTAAGGCAGTAACCACATGAGCCGGGCAACCCAACTATTGACCAAAGACATGATTTAGAGCCGATGCATATAATGCTAAATTCGTGACGCCGAATTTGCACTGTAAAAGTGTTTCGGGCTTATTTTATTTTTAAGACATGTACATGGCCGAATGGAGCCCCTGGCGATTTAGGTCCTACCAAGGTGTACATGGCAATCAGACGAGAGAAAAAAAGGAAAGAATACAGATTAGGGAATAACTGGTACCAAGTACATTGGGCGAAAGACTGTTTCCATTATAGTCTCATTGATACCTCAAAACGTATTTTTACAAATGATTTGACAAGCATCTAGGCTATTTTACATGCCAAATACCAGGGAAAGCTGTGTACGGGTCCTAAAGAGGAAGAAGCGATCTTTAAAGATCATTTAGATACTCTGCCACACGTCTGCGCAGCATTGCTCCTTGGTGTGTGATCCTTCAAGAGGATCAACGATCAGTTTCTCATAAAGGTACTGGAAACGGTGCCCTTGGTACCATCAAAAGTTGACGTGGGTTTAAGGAACCTGAAAAAGAAATAATAAGGAAAAGAGAAATGGTATGTGGGTCCACATAAGGTCTAGCCGTATTGTGGATTTTATTTTTAATATGCCTCCGTCTTTGCCCATGGTATCTTCAGCGCGTAGTTATGTACGCGTGGTACATATGCCGCGATGCGGTTGGTGCTGAGACGGAGGCCGAACTGCTAATCGAGCTCTTGACAGTCTTGATCGTCGCTCTACAACGTGGTCCGGACGTGTTTAACAGTGTCCAAGGGCTTGACTGCCCATGTAGTATTTGGCTTGATAAGGCCGTACTGGACTTCCGCTGGGAGGGCCGCATTGTGCTCCTCGGTACGGAGGGAGCGCTCTGTGTTTCCATTGACTGTTATGAGGCCGCGGGGTCCGGGCATCTTGATTTTTAGATAGGCATAGCGTGGGACCGCCTTGAAGCGAGCGAACGTGGTTCGTCCGAGCAGTGTATGATAGCCACTATAGAAAGGGACAATGTCGAAGATCAAGTCTTCGCCGCGGAAGTTGTCCGGTGAGCCGAAGGCGACTTCCAATGTGATTCAGCCTGTGCAACAGGCCTCTACACCAGGTATGACTCCTTTAAAGGTAGTTTTGGTGGGTTTGATTCTTGACAAGTCAATACCCATTTTGCGAGCCGTCCATGAGGACTCTCGTGAGGTGGAATCCGTCGATGATTGGGTCGAGGACCAATGCGGCCGAACCTCCGTGACGGATACTGGTCGGGTGGTCTCTGTGATTGAAAGTGATTGGTCATGTAGACCATGGTTTGAATTTTGGAGCGACTGGCTCTATCGCATAGATGTCCCTTAACGCGCGCTTGCGCTCCCTCCTAGGGATGTGAGTAACGTATATGATGTTTACCGTTCTGACCTCGGGGGGAAATTTCTTCTGTCTCCCTGTTTTCGGCGGCTGAGGTTCTTCATCGTCATCCTCGCCGGGCGACCCTTTCCCCTTATGTTCGGTGTTTAACTTACTGGCATGTTTAAAGACCCAACAACTTCTATTGGTATGGTTAGCAGGCTTGTCGGGGGTGCCATGAATCTGGCAGGGTCGATCGAGTATCTGGTCCAAACTGGATGAACCGTCTTTGTTTCTCTTAAAAGGCTTCTTCCGCTGACCGGATTTGGAGCCACTGAATCCTGCAATGACCGCCGTGTCTTCGGTATTGTCATTGTAGCTTTGACGCTTGTTTTTGTTGCATCGGGGTCTGCCATTGCCGTTTCCGGCTTCGGAAGTGCCAGGGTCCCTGGTGCTATTGCTGCTACGGGCTAGCCAGCTATCTTCGCCCATGCAAAAGCGGGTCATGAGTGCTGTAAGGGCTGCCATGGACTTTGGCTTCTCTTGGCCGAGGTGTCGGGCGAGCCATTCATCATGGATGCTGTGCTTAAAGGCCGCTAAGGCTTCTGCGTCCGGACAGTCGACAATTTGGTTCTTTTTAATTAGGAACCTGGTCCAGAATTTTCTGGCAGACACTCCGGGTTGCTGGACTATGTGACTGAGGTCATCAGCGGCCGGAGGCCGTATATAAGTACCTTGGAAGTTGTCTCTAAAGGCGTCCTCCAAGTCTTCCCAGCAATGTAGATCATCACCGCGAGCCATGTGAATATGGAGAAGAAAATCTTCAATCCATACTGCAGGATCTATTGTGCCATCGTATGATTCAATGTTCACGGGTTTAAACCCTTCTAGGAACTGGTGATCCATTACATCATCGGTGAAGCATAGGGGGTGTGCGGCGCCTCTGTATTGGGTGACGTCTCGACACAGTTCAGATGAAGTTTGAGTGCGGTTTTCGGCCCGGGTGAGGTTGTGCTTGTCGCGCCAGGCCTGATGGCCGTCTTCTCATGCTGGGGCACGCCCCTTGATCCGTAGATTGATCTGGTCTGACCGGCTCTACTATCCAGGTCTTGTTGTAGGTCGTAAGTGTATCCTGTGACCGCTGTCTCTCTGGTTATACGGCGAGGTGGTGCGGGCTGGTGTTCGGCTTGGGTTGTCGCTCTGTCCCGACCGTGTGGTGGTCGGTCAGGTCCGTCAGCCGCGTTACGTGCAGGTGGTATGTGCTCTAGCGCCTCATCATCGAATTGGGGTAGCAGCTTATGCTTCGGGTAACTCTTTGTTGGGAGTTTGAGGCCGTATTCTTCAGCTTCTAGGACATTAGTCCATTTGTTGTTGAGCATATCTTGGTCAGCTTGAAGCTGCTGCTGCTTCTTTTTCAGTCTTCTCGCAGTGGCAATTAGTCGGCGCTGAAAGCGCTCTTGTTCGAGGTATTCCTCTGGCATGATGAAGTCTTTGTCGCCGAGGCTCACATCCTCTTCGGAGATTGGTAGGTAATTACTATCCTTCGAGTCCTTGTTCCCGACAGGGTCATCGGGGTTTACTTGCCCATCCTCCCAATCGTCCTGTTCGGATGTTGGCTCTACGGGGGCTTCAGGGTCTTCGGCGTTCTTTGGAGTTTTGTTCTCTTCGGTGCCAGTATTGCGATCTTTTTGGCGACGCGATTTTGAGTGGTGCCGCTGGCGTCGATTGTTTTGAAGGTGCCTCGGCGGGCTTGTCCTCAACCGGATTCTCGTTGCATCCTCTTTGGGTGTGTCCACCATGTACACATCGTATGTGGAGGTGGCCGTCCATCATCCGGTAGACGGAGGGTTTTGGCCTTGTTTGTCTCCGGAATCGTCGTCCATACCGTCGATGTTTTAGGAGGCGTAATCCAACATGTCGGTTAAATCTTCGACAGTGGGTATGAAGTGGATGGTGGGTGGGACGTAAAATTCGACGCCCTCAGCCCCTAGTCTGGGCTGGGCGTAGTTCGGAAGCAATCCTTCCATAATGGAGTGTGATCGCATTAAGTCCAGGGCCTCATTTAAAGGTGAGGGTTGGACAGAGAAACGAGAGTCCGTGGGGCTATCCAGAGTCGGAGTCTCCTGGTGGCACCCGCTTGACACGGACCTCGAGAGTTCGGACCTAGAGTCCGGCGGAGTGTCCGGTGCTTCTCCGACAATAATCTCCATAGGTGCAAAGAGTCCGGCGGGCTCTAGACTCCCGTCTTCGGACCTATTGGCCTACTCCAGATCTACGGCCGGAGCGGCAATTGGGGCCGCGAACCCTTCGAAGATCAAATCTCCTCGGATATCCGCGACATAGTTTAAGTTCTCGGAACTGATCTGATGACTAGGGGCATAGCTATCGATCTGCTCAAGGTGACCAATCGAGTTGACTCGCAGCGCGAAGCCACCGAACACGAAAATTTGGCCCGGGGGGAAAATCTCCCCCGAAACAGCATCACTGTGGATGAACAAATGAGCCATCGAATCCTTCAATGACGACACAGAGGAACTCTCAATGAAAGCACCAATGTCGGTGTCAAAACCGGCAGATCTCGGGTAGGGGGTCCCGAACTGTGTGTCTAAGGATCGAAGGTAACATGAGGCAGGGGACACGATGTTTTACCCAGGTTCAGGCCCTCTTGATGGAGGTATGATGACCCACAAGTATACATGATCAATTGTAGCTCTTCTCGATAAGAAAGAGTGTCGAAACCAACGAGGAGCAGAAGGAAATGATAAGTAGTTTTCAGTAGGGTAGTGTATGCAAGTGCCGAAATTGTAAGTAGCGAGTAGTTTGGTAGCAAGATAATATGTAACGAGCAAGTAACGATAATTTTAACAAGTATGCAGCAAGGTATCCCAATCCTTTTGAGGCAAAGGACAGGCCAAAATGGTCTCTTATGATAAGAAAAGCGTTCTTGAGGGTACACGGGAATTTCATCTAGTCACTTTTATCATATTGGTTTGATTTGTGTTCACTACTTTGATAATTTGATATGTGGGTGGACCGGTGCTTATGTGCTGTTCTTACTTGAACAAACCTCCTACTTACGATTAACCCTCCCACAAGCATCCGCAACTATGAGAAAAGTATTAAGGATAAATCCTAACCATATCATTAAATTCTAGGATCCAATCAGTCCCTTACAGAATAGTGCATAAACTGGGGTTTAAGTTTCTGTCACTCTCGCAACCCACCATCTATTTACTACTCCACTATGCATTCCCTTATGACCAAATATGGTGAAGTGTCATTTAGTCGACGTTCACATGACACCACTAAAGGAATCACAACATACATACTACCAAAATATCGAACACATATAATATTCACATGATTACTTGCAACAAGATTTATCCCGTGACCTCAAGAACAAAGGTAACTACTCACAAACAACAAACATGCTCATGATCAAAGGGGTATTAATATGCATAATGGATCTAAACATATAATCTTCCACCAAATAAACCATATAGTAATCAACTACAAGATGTAATCAACACTACTAGTCACCCCTAGCAACAATCTATAGTTCCGGTAACAAGATTGAGTATAAGAGATGTACTACGGTCTGAGATGAGATGGTGCTGGTGAAGATGTTGATGGAGATTGCCCTCCCCAAGATGGGAGAGTTGTTGGTGATGACGATGACGATGATTTCCCCCTCCGGGAGGGAAGTTCCCCCGGCAGAATCGCTTCGCTGGAGGGCAAAAGTGCTCCTTCCCAAGTTCCACCTCGAGGCGGCGGTGCTCCGTCCTAAAAGTATTATTATGATTTTTTCTTGGTCAAAACAACTTATATGCAGAAGATGGGCACCAAAGGTGGGTCGAGGAGGCTACAACCCACCAGGGCGCGCCAGGGGGGCCTGGCGCGCCCAGGTGGGTTGTGCCCACCTGGTGGCCCTCCTCTGGTACTTATTGGCTCCAATATTTCTTATATATTCCATAAAAAATCTCCGTAAAGTTTCAGCCCATTTGGAGTTGTGAAGAATAGGTGGCCTGACGTAGCTTTTCCAGGTCCAGATTTCCAACTGCCGGAATCCTCCCTCTTGGTGTGTACCTTGCAAATTATGAGAGAAAAGGCATTACAATTACTCCAAAAAGCATTATTATGGATAAAAACATTGTAAATAATTGTAAGAAAACATGATGCAAAATGGACGTATCGGCTCCCCCAAGCTTAGACCTCGCTGGTCCTCAAGCAAAAACCGAAATCGAAAAACATGTCCACATGCTTTGAGAGAGAGGTGTCGATAAAATAAGATACGGACATAGAGGCATCATGTTGATTACTATAACAGCAACAAGATTAAACAAAGGACTTTTATCATAGAGCTTTCATCATATACTTCCTATGAATAAGTAATAGTTCATCACACAATCGAAGTATAAAGCAAAAACTTTATTAGAAACCAACAAACTATGTTCTCAGTCAGCTTTGCAACTACAATTCATCATCTTTTCAGGAAGAGTCACATGTCGGAGCCTTTAAAGCAAGTCCACATACTCAACCATCATATAGTCTTCTATGATTGCTAACACTCACCTTGTACCCATGAACAAAACGTTTCAATCAGACACATAGAAAGATAGGGGCTTATAATATCGCCTCCCAACATGCTCACCTCAAGGGTGATGTCAACAATAATAACTCATGCTGTCTATATTCAACTAGACATATGTGCCTAGATCTTTCCTCACCACACGATACTTGCCAAAGGAGAGAATAAAAAGGAATAGAAGGAAAACTTTGACTCTTTGCATAAAAGTAAAGGATAGGCCCTCCGCGGAGAGAAGCATAGGTCGCCATGCGCTTATTTGTTTGCATGCTCAACCCCTGAGTGCAAAAGAACATCATGTTACATTGCCCCTTAAGATGACAACCTTTATTATGCTGTCTGTTGCTTTTATTCGTTGTCATCAAAGTTCGTGCAATGCTCAATTTTCTCTTGTACTAAAAGATCTTACATATTTAGAAGCAATTTTTATTGCCTTTTTGCACCAATGACAACTTACTTGAGGGATCTTGTTTAATCCCTAGGTAGGTATGGTGGACACTTGAAAAGGATTTGGGTTTAAGGGTTTTTGGATGCACAAGTAGTATCTCTACTTAGTACATAATTTTTGGCTAGCAAAGATAGGGGGCAAGCATCACATGTTAAAGGATCCATGACAATATGACTTCTATGTGAATATAAACAAACATAAACCATTAAGTTGTCTTCCTTGTCCAACGTCAACAATTTTGGCATATAATATTTTCATGAGGGCTCAGAATCACAAAAGATTTCTAGGATAGTATATCTATATGTGAATCTTCTCTTCCCTTATTAATTCTTTTATGAGTTGCATCATTGACTAATGCTATGTTTTTCAATCTCTAATAAAATTTTCTTACCTATACTTTTCCTTATGTGGTGCTATCACCTAACATAGGATTAGTATATAATCTTATTGACTTATTTCCCTTCTCTTATTTTTATTTACTTTCTCTTTTTCTTTCCTTCTTATTTATTTTATTTATTATTTATTTTCTTTATTTGCAATATGAAAGTAAAGAAAGCAAAAACTAAAACTAACTTTATTATATGGCTTGCACACGATTACAAGGATAGATCACTAAGCAAACTTTCAAATAAGAAAGGATTGAACTAAACTTTATTTTATGTAAAAGCAAAAGATTGAACTAATATAAATAAAAGGAAAAGGATAGTGGGATGATACGGTACCGGGGCACCTCCCCCAAGCTTTGCGGAAGCCAAGGGGAGTGCCCATACCCGATAGTCAGTTCTCCTTTGGTGGTGAAGAAGGTGATGGTGGTGATGAAGCGATCTTGTCTTTAAGGGCCAAGAGATCCTGCAACCGACAGATGACTCTCCGAAGATAGATGATCACTACTAGGAAAGAGGCTACTAGCAGCGCGGGTAAAATGGCTACTAGCAGCGCGGGTACCTGCGCTACTAGTATCACGCTACAGCTAATAGTTAGTAGTAGCGCGGGGTAAACCCGCGCTACTACTAACATTTTACTAGCAGCGCGGATGTCACCCATGCTACTACTAACGAAATAGTAGTAGCGCGTCTATGGTACCACACGCTACTAGTATCCTGAATAGTAGTAGCGCTCCATTTCACCCCCACGCTACTACTAACTAATTAGGAATTAAAAAAAAATAAAATCCATCAATTCCATTTTATGCATACAATTCTAACAACTAAAACAAGCCCAGATTTGTAATAAACCAGCAGCATTACACATCATTCCAAATCGAAGATTTATAGTAAACCAGGAGCATTAGAGCATATCCATACATCTACACTGATTGCCTAGTCACTTATTCCCAACTAGTGCAAACATAGTTGAAAGCAAACAAAAATGCATAAAAACACCAAACAGTGGCATTCTATCCCTCCAAATGATTTGCTCCCTCTGCATCCTTGCAATCATATTCTTCTCCCTTATGTGCTTATCCCATTTATGAATCCAAGATTCCTGTAAAGAGCAAAGAACAAATAAAATTAAATTTTAGCAGACATATATTTCCGTCAACGTTGTGATGTATAGTAGCTACGGGAATAAATATACGAAAACAAAAAAGTGAGTGATTTCTATTAACAAGAGATCGCCTATGTAATAGCTACAAATAAGTGAAATTAGTGTCTAGATAATATATATTGCCAACCAATCCTAGATGAACTATATATTGCCAGGTAATAGGACATATCTAATTTTCACATTATTTTCCTTTAGTTTTCTTCAAAACTAAATATACTTAAACTTAGATCATTTCATATAGATGTTCAAAGGATAATACGGCTAAAAGAATCCAATTTCTTTGTTTTTTTGAAATAGTTTAAAAGGAAAGCATTAACACATAATAGAAATGATTATCTTCCATAGGGTGATGCTGGACAGGTAAAAAGCTCACAACCCATCAGATCAGTTGCTCGATAGGACAGCACAAATCTTATAGGATGATTTTCCAAAACGAAAGTAGACCAACAAGGACAAACAACGGCCCATCAGACCACTTGTTGTGAACTATAAGAACATTATTTCACCTCCTCATATGGTACTACTAAACTCACAATGAACATCGACACTGAATTAAGTTGCAGTCCCCCCTCAACAAGTGTGAGTTGTAATTAATTGACTGCAGCATCATTGGTAGTCTCAACAAAATAAAACAACAGCACTGGTAGCAACACTATCAACGCCATCCCTTCAAGCGGAATAAGTTGGAAAACATTGTGATCCCTTAAGGAGAACTTCCCATATTGTTCGTGTTCAAAAACTAATTATATGTGTTTCATTGGTAGTCAGATACTATATTATACTTTTATTCTATCTGTATATACCAGGATAGCAGGTTTACCTTTGCTTCCTTAACATGAATATGCAAGGAAGGAAGTGAAGATGCTGCGTCTACATTCATTAAATGAGATAAACGTTGAGACTCTTGATAGCCAATATCTATTCTTACTTGTAATATTACAGATATAGAACTGACAAATGATCTTCATATTAAGCAGATACCACTTTCTAAGGTGCAAACATCTAAGGAAACTTAGTTGGTGCTAATCGTGGAAGCGATCAACAACTGTTTATCTTCCTACATCAATTTGGACAGTTAACAATAAGCAAAGATAGCATTATAATCCTAGCTAACTACGTATATAACTAGAAAAAAAATGATGAAAACAAGAAGACTGTCCAACCAATTGACTACAATTATTGAGGAGTTGCATGGCGAGTGCTAGTATTAAAATCGGGCTTGCAATCTAGGCTCGATCGAAACTGAAACTAAAACCGGCCTTGCAATCTAGGCTCCTCCACCTTTCACAGCGGTGGAGCAAACTGAAACTGAAATCGGCCTTGCAATCTACTACAAACCCTCTACAAAATTCGTATTTAAACTTTTTTTAAAACAGCCTCTACAAGGCCGTAAACTTGCATACAAAAACAATGCGCTCAGGATACTAACTTTCGGGACAGCAAACGCTGCTCTCAAACCATACATCCAAATGACGCAAATAAATACTCTACGGAACAAGAATCAAACTTTTTATACTCGTGGGCTCGTGGCACAAGCTTTAGTTTAGTAAAGAGCATAACACAAGCTACACTACAGAGTACAAAGTATAAACACAAGCTTCAGTACAGTGCAGAGGACAACACCAACTACACTTTAGAAAGAGAAGAAAAATTGAAACTATATTGTACTCCCTACATGTTTTCCATCTCTGTATAAGCTGCAAAGGACAACACCAACTACACTTAACAATCTGCAAAAGTATTTTTATTTTGGTCCGTTCGTTCGCATAGATACTTCTCTTTCTCTATCAAAGGGGAGGCACAAGCACAACCAGCCCCCAAATGCTCTTTTCTTTAATTTCCGCCCTAAAATTTCTTTCTGTATCACAGGATTAATTTCTGGACCAGTCTACTAAACAATTTTTTTCTAGATGTCTACTGCAGTTTATGAAGAAACAATAATTGGTTCAGGGGAGGCACAACTGCACAAGCACAGCCTGCCGCCAAATGCTCTATTCTTAAATTCTCCCCCCTAAAAATTCCCACCCATGGGTTAGCATCAAGATATACCTTCTAATCCAGCCGCCCGCCTTTGGATTAGGATTTATCGTGGACTCCCCCGACTCCGCTGGAGCGCTCTCGGCACTGCACTGAAGTACTGAAATTACGAGGCCTCTGAAGTACTGAACCAACTCCAACTTACTTCATGCCGAGAAAAATTTACAGTACCTTATCCTATCTTCGAGGACACAATCTACACAGAAACAATTCCACATCCCTTGGACAACCTGACACTACACTGAAACAAAACGTCCCCACTCCGAAGTCTCTATCCTAATCATGCAATGCCCAGTAGAATTTCACTTTAGCCCGTTATAATTTGCGCCAAACTAACTACTCCCTCTGTCCCATAATATAAGAGCGTTTTTTACACTAGTGTAGTTTGAACAACGCTCTTATATTATGGGACAGAGGGAGTATTAGTTAACAAGACCAGAGAGTCTGAATTTATACCTCAACCATCTCTACGGAGCCAGCCTGCTTGAAGATCCCGGCGAGCTGCACGCTGTCGACGGTGAAGGGCAGGTTGCCGGCGAAGACCCTGAGGTCCTCGGAGTACTCGGTCGTGGAGTCGCCTCCGCCCTCGCCCTCGCTCTGCTCTCCCTCGGCATCCTCTGTCTCAAAGTCGTACGACACGGCCATGGCCGCGGGCAGCAGGAGCCGCCTCCGCGGCGCCAGCAGCGCCGACACGGCGCGCAGTGGGCCGCGTGTGAAGGAGGCGGCGGCGGCGGGCCTGGCGGCGGAGGGGAGCGGGATGAAGTGGTGCGAGAGCACGGTGGAGAAGAGGGTGGCAGTGTAGGAACTGCGGCCATGTCGGATCTGGACGAAGGGGAGGGAGGGGCGGAGCTCTGGGAGGGGGGGGGTGTTGCGCGCGGCCGGTGCTCGCCGGAACCGGCCGGCGTGGGTGGTGGCGGTGACGAGGAGATCGCAGGGAGAGGAGCAGGTGAGTTCGTGAGAGAGTTTTTTTAGGGATTAGAGAGAGAGGGTGGTGGGATGGGAGTGGATCGGGCCGGGGTGGAAATGCTTAGTAATAGCGTGGGGGTCTTACCAGCGCTATAGCTACTTACGTAGTAGTAGTGCAGGTTTTATACCCCTCGCTACTACTATGGCCTGTCCCGGGGGCACCACTTAGTAGCAGTGCGGGTTTATACCCCTCGCGACTACTATCAACTTAGTAGTAGCGCGGGTTTTATAACCCTCGCTACTACTAATTAGCAGCAGTGCCCCCTTTTAGACCGCGCTACTGATAAGCTTCTGTGTATAAGGTTTTTCCTAGTAGTGGATATGCTCTTGATGCATAATATTTTAACGAACCAGTTCAGAAGCACGAAAAGCTTTAATCTCAGCCCGAGTAAGGTGACTAAGACATGGTTTAAGGATATCTTCCTCCTCCTCCTCGGCCAACAGTGCTTGTGTTGCCACCGGGTATGGATCCACGGTAGTTTCCTTGCCCTTGTCTCCTTTGATAGCGTCCGTGGGCTCCGCCCTCTTCGTCTCGATCTTCATCAGCCAAGCATCTTCTTCCATGTGGTTGGAGGAATAGGAAGACATCATGCCGAGCTTGACAAATCTGACCAGGAACATCAAGAAAAGAGAACAGAAGATTTTCTCCATGATACGATGGTTAATGGGTTCGGGAAGTATATATAGATTTTTTTGTCTTGGAGGACAAGCATATGGAAGAAAAATGGAGTACGAGAGGTCTCCCAGGTGGGCACAACCCACCTGGGCACGCTAGGCTTGCCCTGGTTTATTTTGCCCACCATGGGACGCTTCCTGGGTGTTTCTTTATTTCCAAAATTTAAAATATTCCAAAACTGATAAAATATATTTTTGTAGATTTTTCAGAGTCTGTTTAGTTACCGTATCACGTACTTCCTTATTTTGACGATTCTGGAGTGTTCTGGAAGGGCTCTTTTATGTGTTCTTCTAGTGTCAAAGTTTGGATAATATTGCTTTCAACATTAATAGGCGTACCTAACATATAATGCTTTATTCGTTGTCCATTGACAACCTTTGGGTTAGTACCTTCGGAATTATTTATTTTGATGGCACTGGACCGGTAAACCTCCTCAATGACATAAGAGCCTTCCCATTTGGAGAGGAGTTTTCCTGCAAAGAATCTGAAATTAGAGTTGTACTAAAGAACGCATTCTCCGACTTTAAACTCACGGTTTTGAATTCTTTTCTCATGCCATCTTTTAACCTTTTCTTTGAATAATGTTGCATTTTCATATGCTTAGGTTCTCCATTCATCTAATGAGCTTATATCAAATAACCTCTTTTCACTGGCAAGATTGAAATCATAATTGAGTTCTTTAACAACCCAATATGCTTTATGTTCTAACTCAAGAGGCAAATGACAAGCCTTCCCATAAACCATTTTATAAGGAGACATACCCATAGGATTTTTATATGCTGTCCTATAAGCCCAAAGTGCATCATCTAATTTCTTAGACCAATTCTTCCTGGACCTATTGACAGTCTTTTGAAATGTTAATTTTATTTTTCTATTGCTAAGTTCAACTTGACCACTAGACTGAGGATGATAGGGTGATGCAATTCTATGGTTAATCAAATCCCCAAACACCAAAAGGTTCAACAACAAGTGAATAATTCATAGACATTTCTTGACGCTTATCGATATTACCTATTCTTTGACATTCATCACAAGATGAGACAACTTACGAGCATCCTTGAAGAGAGTAGGCCAATAAAATCCAGACTGCAATACCTTGTGAGCAGTGCTATCTCCAGCATGATGTCCTCCATAAGCTTCGGAGTGACATTTCCATCGGATTTGTCCCTGTTCATGCTCAGGTACACAACGTCTAATGATACCATCTACTCTTTCTTTATAAAGATGTGGGTCATCCCAAAAGTAATGTCTTAAATCATAGAAGAATTTTTTCTTTTGCTGATACGTAAAGCTAGGTGGCGAATATTTAGCAACAATGTAATTAGCATAGTCAGCATACCAAGGATGAAGGAAATATGCCCTAGAGGCAATAATAAAGTTATTATTTATTTCCTTATATCATGATAAATGTTTATTATTCATGCTAGAATTGTATTAACCGGAAACATAATACATGTGTGAATACATAGACAAACAGAGTGTCACTAGTATGCCTCTACTTGACTAGCCTGTTGATCAAAGATGGTTATGTTTCCTAGCCATAGATGTGAGTTGTCATTTGATTAACGGGATCACATCATTAGGAGAATGATGTGATTGACATGACCCATTCCATTAGCTTAGCACCCGATCGTTTAGTATGTTGCTATTAATTTCTTCATGACTTATACATGTTCCTATGACTATGAGATTATGCAACTCCCGTTTGCCGAAGGAACACTTTGTGTGGCACCAAACGTCACAACGTAACTGGGTGATTATAAAGGAGCTCTACAGGTGTCTCCAAAGGTACATGTTGGGTTGGCGTATTTCGAGATTAGGATTTGTCGCTCCGATTGTTGGAGAGGTAACTCTGGGCCCTCTCGATAATGCACATCACTTAAGCCTTGCAAGCCATGCAACTAATAAGTTAGTTGCGAGATGATGTATTACGAAACGAGTAAAGAGACTTGCCGGTAACGAGATTGAAGTAGGTATTGAGATACCGACGATCGAATCTCGGGCAAGTAACATACCGATGACAAAGGGAACAAAGTATGTTGTTATGCGGTCTGACCGATAAAGATCTTCGTAGAATATGTGGGAGCTAATATGAGCATCCAGGTTCCGCTATTGGTTATTGACCGGAGACATATCTCGGTCATGTCTACATTGTTCTCGAACCCGTAGGGTCCACACGCTTAAGGTTTCGATGACAGTTTCATTATGAGTTTATATATTTTTATGTATTCAATTTTGTTCGGAGTCCCGGATGTGATCACGGACATGACGAGGAGTCTCGAAATGGTCGACACATAAAGATTAATATATTGGACGGCTATATTCGGACACCGGAAGTGTTCTGGGTGATTTCGGAGAAAACCGGAGTGCCGAAGGGTTACCGGAACCCCCCGGGAGAAGTAATGGGCTTTATGGGCCCTAGTGGAGAGAGAGGGGCGGCCAGGGTGGGCCGCGTGCCCCCTCCCCCTCTGGTCTGAATTGGACTAGGAGAGGGGGGGGGGCGCCCCCCTTTCCTTCTCCCTCTCCCCTTTCTTTCCCCCTCCTAGTAGGAGTAGGAAAGTGGGGAGTCCTACTCCTACTAGGAGGAGGACTCCTCCTTGGCGTGCCCCAAGTGCCGGCCGGCCTCCCGCTTGCTCCTTTATATACGGGGGCAGGGGGCACGTCTAAACACAAAAGTTGATCCTCGTGATCGTTTTCTTAGCCGTGTGCGGTGCCCCCCTCTACCATACTCCTCGATAATATTGTAGCGGTGCTTAGGCGAAGCCCTGCGACGGTAGAACATCAAGATCATCACCACGCTGTCGTGCTGACGGAACTCTTCCCCGCTACTTTGCTAGATCGGAGTCAGGGGATCGTCATCGAGCTGACCGTGTGCTAAAACTCGGAGGTGCCGTAGTTTCGGTGCTTGATCGGTTGGGCCGTGAAGACGTACGACTACATCAACCGCGTTGTCATAATGCTTCCGCTGTCGGTCTACGAGGGTACATAGACAACACTCTCCCCTCTCGTTGCTATGCATCACCATGATCTTGCGTGTGCGTAGGAATTTTATTCAAATTACTACGTTTCCCAACAGTGGCATCAGAGCCTAGGTTTTATGTGTTGATGTTATATGCACGAGTAGAACACAAGTGAGTTGTGGACGATATAAGTCATACTGCTTACCAGCATGTCATACTTTGGTTCGACGGTATTGTTGGATGAAGCGGCCCGGACCGACATTACGCGTACGCTTACGCAAGACTGGTTCTATCGACGTGCTTTGCACATAGGTGGCTGGCGGGTGTCAGTTTCTCCAACTTTAGTTGAACCGAATGTGGCTACGCCCGGTCCTTACGAAGGTTAAAACAGCACCAACTTGACAAACTATCGTTGTGGTTTTTGATGCGTAGGTAAGAACGGTTCTTGCTAAGCCCATAGCAGCCACGTAAAACTTGCAACAACAAAGTAGAGGATGTCTAACTTGTTTTTGCAGGGCATGTTGTGATGTGATATGGTCAAGACGTGATGAGATATAAGTTGTTGTATGAGATGATCATGTTTTGTTGAAGTTATCGGCAACTGGCAAAATCCTTATGGTTGTCTCTCTACTGCATAAGATGCAAGCGCCCAATAATTGCTTTACTTTATCGCGATGCGATAGCAATAGTTGCAAGAGCAATTGTTGGCGAGACGACCACGTGACGACACATTGATATAGATCAAGATGATGGAGATCATGGTGTCATGCCGGTGACGATAGAGATCATGACAGTACTTTGGAAATGGAAATCAAAGGCGCAAGATGATGATGGCCATATCATTTCACATATTTTGACTGCATATGATGTTTATCTTTTATACATCTTATTTTGCTTAGTTTGACGGTAGCATTTTAAGATGATCTCTCACTAATTATCAAGAACTGTTCTCCCTGAGTATGCACCGTTGCGAAAGTTCTTCGTGCTGAGACACCACGTGATGATCGGGTGTGATAGGCTCTACGTTCAAATACAACGGGTGCAAAACAATTGCACACGCGGAATACTCAGGTTATACTTGACGAGCCAAGCATATATAGATATGGCCTCGGACACGGAGACCGAAAGGTCGAGCATGAATCATATAGTAGATATGATCAACATAGTGATGTTCACCAATGAAACTGCTCCATCTCATGTGATGATCAGACATGGTTTAGTTGATTTGGATCACGTGATCACTTAGAGGATTAGAGGGATGTCTATCTAAGTGGGAGTTCTTAAGTAATATGATTAATTGAACTTAAATTTATCATGAACTTAGTCCTAGTAGTATTTTGCAAATTATGTTGTAGATCAATAGCTCGCGTTGTTGCTTCCCTGTGTTTATTTTGATATGTTCCTAGAGAAAATTATGTTGAAAGATGTTAGTAGCAATGATGCGGATTGGATCCGTGATCTGAGGTTTATCCTCATTGCTACACAGAAGAATTATGTCCTTGATGCACCGCTAGGTGACAGACCTATTGCAGGAGCATATGCAGACGTTATGAATGTTTGGCTAGCTCAATATGATGACTACTTGATAGTTTAGTGCACCATGCTTAATGGCTTAGAATCGGGACTTCAAAGACGTTTTGAACGTCATGGACCATATGAGATGTTCCAGGAGTTGAAGTTAATATTTCAAGCAAATACCTGAGTTGAGAGATATGAAGTCTCCAACAAGTTCTATAGCTAAAAGATGGAGGAGAATCGCTCAACTAGTGAGCATGTGCTCAGATTGTCTGGGTACTACAATCGCTTGAATCAAGTGGGAGTTAATCTTCCAGATAATATAGTGATTGATAGAATTCTCTAATCACCATCAGCAAGTTAGTAGAACTTCGTGATGAACTATACTATGCAAGGGATGACGAAAACGACTCCTGAGCTTTTCATGATGATGAAATCGTTGAAGGTAGAAATCAAGAAAGAGCATCAAGTGTTGATGGTTGACAAGATCACTAGTTTCAAGAATAGGGCAAAGGAAAAAAGGGAACTTCAAGAAGAACAACAAGCAAGTTGCTGCTCAAGTGAAGAAGCCCAAGTCTGGTCCTAAGCCTGAGACTAAGTGCTTCTACTTCAAAGGGACTGGTCACTGGAAGCGGAAATACCCCAAGTGATTGGCGGATAAGAAGGATGGCAAAGTGAACATAAGTATATTTGATATACATGTTATTGATGTGTACTTTACTAGTGTTTATAGCAACCCCTCAGTATTAGATACTAGTTCAGTTGCTAAGATTAGTAACTCGAAACGGGAGTTGCAGAATAAACAGAGACTAGTTAAGGGTGAAGTGACGATGTGTGTTGGAAGTGGTTCCAAGATTGATATGATCATCATCGCACACTCCCTATACTTTCGGGATTAGTGTTGAACCTAAATAAATGTTATTTGGTGTTTGCGTTGAGCATGAATATGATTTGATCATGTTTATTGTAATAGAGTTATTCATTTAAGTAAGAGAATAAATTTTTGTTCTGTTTACATGAATAAAACCTTATATGGTTACACACCCAATGAAAATGGTTCATTGGATCTCGATCATAGTGATACACATATTCATAATATTGAAACCAAAAGATGCAAAGTTAATAATGATAGTGCAACTTATTTGTGGCACTGCCGTTTAGGTCATATTGGTGTAAAGCGCATGAAGAAACTCCATGCTAATGGGATTTTGGAATCACTTGATTATGAATCACTTGGTGCTTGCGAACCATGCCTTATGGGCAAGATGACTAAAGACTCCGTTCTCCGGAACAATGGAGCGAGCAATAGATTTGTTGGAAATCGTACATACTGACGTATGTGGTCCGATGAATATTAAAGCTCGCGACAAGTATCATTATTTTTTGACCTTCACAGATGATTTAAGCAGATATGAGTATATCTACTTGATGAAACATAAGTCTGAAAAGTTCAAAGTATTTCAGAGTGAAGTGGAAAATCATCGTGACAAGAAAATAAAGTTTCTACGATCTGATCGCAGAGACGAATATTTGAGTTACAAGTTTGGTCTTCAATTAAAACAATGTGGAATGGTTTCACAAGCTCATGCCACCTAGAACACCACAACATAATGGTGTGTCCGAACGTCATAACCGTACTTTATTGGATATAGTACAATCTATGATGTTTCTTACCAATTTACGAATATCATTTTGGGATCATGCATTAGAGATAGCTGCATTCACATTAAAAAGGGGCACCATCTAAGTCCATTGAGACGACACAATCTGAACTGTGGTTTGGCAAGAAACCAAAGTTGTCATTCCTTAAAGTTTGGGATTGTGATGCTTATATGAAAAAGTTTCATCCTGATAAGCTCAAACCAAAATCGGAGAAATATGTCTTCATAAGATACCCAAAGGAGACTGTTGGGTACACCTTCTATCATAGATACGAAGGCAAGACATTCTTTGTTAAGAATGGATCCTTTCTAGAGAAGGAGTTTCTCTTGAAAGAAGTGAGTGGGAGGAAAGTAGAACTTGATAAGGTAATTGTACCTTCTCCCTTATTGGAAAGTAGTTCATCACAGAAATCTGTTCCTGTGACTACTACACTAATTAGTGAGGAAGCTAATGATGATGGTCATGTAACTTCAGATCAAGTTACTACCAAACCTCGTAGGTAAACCAGAGTGAGATCCGCACCAGAGTGGTACGGTAATCCTGTTCTGGAAGTCATGTTACTTGACCATGATGAGCCTACGGACTATGAGGAAGCGATGATGAGCCCAGATTCCGCGAAATGGCTTGAGGCCATGAAATATGAGATGAGATCCATGTATGAGAACAAAGTATGGACTTTGGTTGACTTGCCCGATGTTCAGCAAGTCATTGAGATTAAATGGATCTTCAAGAGGAAGACGGACGCTGATAGTAGTGTTACTATCTACAAAGCTAGAATTGGCGCAAAAGGTTTTCGACAAGTTCAAGGTGTTGACTACGATAAGAGTTTCTCACTCGTATCTATGCTTAAGTCTGTCCAAATCGTGTTAGCAATTGCCACATTTTATGAAATCTGGCAAATAGATAAACAAAACTGCACTCCTTAATGGATTTATTAAAGAAGAGTTGTATATGATGCAACCAGAAGGTTTTGTCAATCCTAAAGGTGTTATGAAAATGTGCAAGCTCCAGTGATCCATCTATGGACTGGTGCAAGCATCTCAGAGTTGGAATATACGCTTTGATGAGTTGATCAAAGCATATAGTTTTATACAGACTTGCGGTGAAGCCTGTATTTACAGGAAAGTGAGTGGGAGCACTACAACATTTCTGATAAGCGTATGTGAATGACATATTGTTGATCAAAAATAATGTAGAATTATTCTGCAAAGCATAAAGGAGTGTTTGAAAGGAGTTTTTTCAAAGAAATACCTCGGTGAAACTGCTTACATATTGAGCATCAAGATCTATAGAGATAGATCAAGACGCTTGATAAGTTTTTTCAATGAGTACATACCTTGACAAGATTTTGAAGTAGTTCAAAATGAAACAGTCAAAGAAAGAATTCTTGCCTGTGTTACAAGGTGCGAAATTGAGTAAGACTCAAAGCCCGACCACGGCAAAAGATAGAAAGAGAATGAAAGTCATTCCCTATGCCTTGGCCATAGGTTCTATAAAGTATGCCATGCTGTGTACCAGACCTATTGTATACCCTACACTGATTTTGGCAAGGGAGTACAATAGTGATCTAGGAGTAGATCACTGGACAGCGGTCAAAATTATTCTTAGTGGAATAAGGATATGTTTCTCGATTATGGAGGTGACAAAAGGTTCGTCGTAAAAGGGTTACATCGACACAAGTTTTGGCACTGATTCAGATGACTCTAAGTCTTCATCTCGATACATATTGAAAGTGATAGCAATTAGCTAAAGTAGCTCCGTGCAGAGCATTGTAGACATAGAAATTTGCAAAATACTTACGGATCTGAATATGACAGACCCGTTGACTAAAATTATCTCACAAACAAAACATGATCATAGCTTAGTACTCTTTGGGTGTTAATCACATAGCAATGTGAACTAGATTACTGACTCTAGTAAACCCTTTGGGTGTTGGTCACATGTGGATGTGAACTATGGGTGTTAACCACATAAAGATGTGAACTATTGATGTTAAATCACATGGTGATGTGAACTAGATTATTGACTCTAGTGCAAGTGGGAGACTGAAGAAAATATACCCTAGAGGCAATAATAAAGTTATTATTTATTTCCTTATATCATGAAAAATATTTATTATTCATGCTAGAATTGTATTAACCGAAAACATAATACATGTGTGAATACATAGACAAACAGAGTGTCAGTAGTATGCCTCTACTTGACTAGCCTGTTGATCAAAGATGGTTATGTTTCCTAGCCATAGACATGAGTTGTCATTTGATTAATGGGATCACATCATTAGGAGAATGATGTGATTGACATGACCCATTCCATTAGCTTAGCACCCAATTGTTTAGTATGTTGCTATTGCTTTCTTCATGACTTATACATGTTCCTATGACTATGAGATTATGCAACTTCCGTTTGCCGGAGGAACACTTTGTGTGCTACCAAACGTCACAATGTAACTGGGTGATTATAAAGGAGCTCTACAGGTGTCTCCAAAGGTACATGTTGGGTTGGCGTATTTCGAGATTAGGATTTGTCGCTCCGATTGTTGGAGAGGTATCTCTGGGCCCTCTCGGTAATGCACATCACTTAAGCCTTGCAAGCAATGCAACTAATAAGTTAGTTGCGAGATGATGTATTATGAAACGAGTAAAGAGACTTGCCGGTAACGAGATTGAACTAGGTATTGAGATACCGACGATCGAATCTCGGGCAAGTAACATACCGATGACAAAGGGAACAAAGTATGTTGTTATGTGGTCTGACCGATAAAGATCTTCATAGAATATGTGGGAGCCAATATGAGCATACAGGTTCCGCTATTGGTTATTGACCGGAGACATGTATCGGTCATGTCTACATTGTTCTCGAACCCGTAGGGTCCGCACGCTTAAGGTTTTGATGATAGTTTCATTACGAGTTTATATATTTTGATGTACCGAATTTTGTTCGGAGTCCCGGATGTGATCACGGACATGACGAGGAGTCTCGAAATGGTCGAGACATAAATATTAATATATTGGACGGCTATATTCGGACACCGGAAGTGTTCTGGGTGATTTAGGAGAAAACTGGAGTGCCGGAGGGTTACCGGAACCCCCGCGAGAAGTAATGGGCTTTATGGGCCCTAGTGGAGAGAGAGAGGGGCGGCCAGGGTGGGCAGCGCGGCCCCTCCCCCTCTGGTCCGAATTGCACTAGGAGAGGGGGGCGGCGCCCCCCTTTCCTTCTCCCTCTCCCCCTTCCTTTCCCCCTCCTAGTAGGAGTAGGAAAGAGGGGAGTCCTACTCTTACTAGGAGGAGGACTCCTCCTCCTTGGCGCGCCCCAAGGGCCGGCCGGCCTTCCCCCTTGCTCCTTTATATACGAGGGCAGGGGGGCACCTCTAAACACACAAGTTGATCCTCGTGATCATTTTCTTAGCCGTGTGCAGTGCCCCCTCCACCATACTCCTCGATAATATTGTAGCGGTGCTTAGGCGAAGCCCTGCGACGGTAGAACATCAAGATCGACACCACGCCGTCGTGCTGACGGAACTCTTCCCCGATACTTTGCTGGATCGGAGTTCGGGGATCGTCATCGAGCTGAACGTGTGCTAAAACTCGGAGGTGCCGTAGTTTCGGTGCTTGATCGGTTGGGCCGTGAAGACGTACGACTACATCAACCGCGTTGTCATAACGCTTCCGCTGTCGGTCTACAAGGGTACATAAACAACACTCTCCCCTCTTGTTGCTATGCATCACCATGATCTTGCGTGTGTGTAGGAATTTTTTTGAAATTACTACGTTTCCAACAAAGGAGTGCCGTTCGCAACATTTATTGTAGCTAACTGCTCATTAGGAAAACTATCATCAATAGGAAGTGGGTCAAGCACATTTTCAAGCCTAGACAAGTTATCAGCTACGGGGTTCTCAACTCCTTTTCTATCAATAATATGCAAATCAAATTCTTGTAACAAGAGAACCCAACGAATAAGTCAAGGTTTATCATCTTTCTTTTCCATAAGATATTTAATAGCACCATAGTCTGTGTGAACCATTACTTTGGAATCAACAATATAAGGTCTAAACTTATCACAAGCAAACACCACTGCTCAGAATTCTTTTTCAGTAGTAGTATAATTTCTTCGTGCACTGTCTAGAGTTTTACTAGCATAATGAATAACATTCAATTTCTTATCAACTCTTTGTCCTAGAACAACACCAACAACATAATCACTAGCATCACACATAATTTCAAAAGGAAAAATTCCAACCATGTGGTTGAACTATAGGTGCAGAAATTAAAGCTTTCTTGAGTGTTTCAAAGGCTTCAAGACAATCATCATCAAAAACAAAAGGAATATCCTTTTGCAAGACATTAGTGAGTGGCCTAGTAATTTTAGAAAAGTCTTTGATAAATCTCCTATAGAAACCAGCATGACCTAGGAAACTATGAATACCTTTGAGAGAAAATTCCTTATTTGACACTGTCTTAAAATCTGGTTCCTTATTTGACACTGGAAAAGTTTTTCTTCCCTATTTGACACTATTCCTAAATTTTATTCCCTATACGACACTTCCGTCCATTTTGAGCCTAAATGACACCTGAAAAGATGATTTTGCCCCCCATGCAGTATGTGTGCGCGCGCGTGTGTGCTGTTGCGTGTGTGGGTGCACGTGCACATGTGTGCTGCTGCTGCATGTGTCTGTGCATGTGTGTTTGCTACTGCGTGTGTACGTGCGCACGCGCGTGTGTGTGCTTTTGAGAGCCTATGTGCTGCCTGCGTGTGTGCTGCTGCTACTGCGTGTGTGTATGTGTGTGTGTGTGCTGCGTGCATGTGTGTTGCGGCGTGTGTGTGCGCGTGCATGTGTGTTGCTGCATGTGTGTGCGTGTGTGTACACATGCGCGTGCGTGTTGTTGCGTGTGTGTGCACACATGTGTGTGTATGTGTGTGTTGGTGCATGTGTATGTGTTGCTGTGTGTGTGCTCCTGCCCTCGCATTGGTGCTGCGTGCGTGCGCTATTGCCCCCCACACACATACCACATGAGGGGCAAAAGAGTCTTTTCAGGTGTCATTTAGGCTCAAAATGAACGGAAATGTCATATAGGAAATAAAATTTAGAACTTGTGTCAAATAGGGAAGAAATTTTTTCCAGTGTCAAATAAGGAAGCAAATTTTAAGATAGTTTCAAATAAGGAATTTTCTCTACCTTTGATGTCCTTGGGACATGGCATTTTCTCAATAGAATCAACCTTAGCTTGGTCCAGTTCAATACCTTTTTCAGAAATTTTATGACCCAAGACAATGCCTTCATTTACCATAAAGTGACACTTCTCCCAATTCAAGACAAGATTTGTATGTTCACATCTCTGCAAAACTCGATCAAGATTGCTTAAACAATCGTCAAAAGATTTCCCATAAACAGAAAAATCATCCATGAAAATCTCAACAATCTTTTCACAAAACTCAGAGAATATAGCCATCACACATCTTTGAAAGGTAGCAGGTGCATTACATAAACCAAAAGGCATATGTCTATAAGCATAGGTTCCAAAAGGACAAGTAAAAGTGGTCTTTTCTTGATTAGGTTGAGAAACATGTATTTGAGAGAAACCAGAATATCCATCAAGGAAGCAAAAATGTGTGTGCTTAGATAATCTTTCAAGCATTTGGTCAATAAAAGGCAAAGGGTAATGATCTTTTCTAGTTGCTGTATTTAATTTTCTGAAATCAATTACCATTCTATAGCCTATAATAATTCTTTGTGGAATATGTTCATTCTTATCATTAGGAACAACAGTTATACCTCCTTTCTTTGGGACACAATGAACAAGACTTACCCATCTACTATCAGCTATAGGATAGATTATACCTACTTCTAGAAGTTCTAATATTTCCGTTCTTACCACCTCTTTCATCTTCGGATTTAACTGACGTTGGTGATCAACAACTGGTTTAGCATCAGGTTCCATGTTAATTTTGTGCTGACATATAGTGGGACTAATTCCCTTTAGATCATCAAGAGTATATCCAATAGCATCTCGGTGCTTCCTTAGAACTTTCAATAATATTTCTTCTTCATGTTCTGAAAGGTTAGCACTAATAATAACATGATATATCTTCTTTTCATCAAGGTAAGCATATTTCAAAGTGTCTGGCAATTGTTTTAATTCAAACACAGGATCACCTTTAGGTGGAGGAGGACCTCCTAGAGTTTTAATAGGCAAATTGTGTTTAAGTAAAGGACGTTGTTTGAAGAAAATATTATCTATTTCATTTCTTTCATGCATATGTAAATCATTCTCATGGTCTAGCAAGTATTGCTCTAAAGGATCAGTAGGTGGCACAGCAATAGAAGAAAGACCAATGAATTCATCCTTACTAGGCAAGTCTTTTTCATGATAATTTCTACTAAACCCAGAAAAATTAGACTCATGAGAATCATCACCAAAGCTAACTTCCACAGTTTGTTTTTGGCAATCTATCCTAGCATTAACTGTGTTCAATATGATGGGACAGAATTCATCAGGTTTAGTACCAAGAATAAGAAAATCGGTGGGTGTAAGGATCGAGAAGAGGTGTCTAGAGGGGGGTGAATAGACTTTAACTAAGAAACGTTGCAGTTTTTAACTTCTTTAGGTTTAAGTAGAGTTTTAGCACAAGTTTAATACATATCAAGCAAGCATGACAAGAGTATATGAGCAGCGGAAAGTAAAGCATGCAAGTTGCAAGAATATAAAGGGATGGGATTGGAGTGTGCAAACAAAATTGGAGACACGGAGATTTTTGGCATGGTTCCGATAGGTGGTGCTATCGTACATCCACGTTGATGGAGACTACAACCCACGAAGGGTAACAGTTGCGCGAGTCCATTGAGGGCTCCACCCACGGAGGGTCCACGAAGAAGCAACCTTGTCTATCCCATCATGTCCATCGCCCACGAAGGACTTGACTCACTCGAGTAGATCTTCACGAAGTAGGTGATCTCCTTGCCCTTACAAACTGCTTGGTTCAACTCCACAATCTTGACAGAGGCTCCCAAGTGACACCTAACCAATCTAGGAGACACCACTCTCCAAGAGGTAACAAATGGTGTGTTGTTGATGAACTCCTTGCTCTTGTGCTTCAAATGATAGTCTCCCCAACACTCAACTCTCTCTTAGAGGATTTGCATTTGGTAGAAATAAGATTTGAGTGGAAAGCAACTTGGGGAAGGCTAGAGATCAAGATTTATGTTGTTGGAGTGGAATATCTTGACCTCAATAGAAGTGTAGGTGGTTCTCTCTTAGAAAATGTATGTTTGAAGTGTAGGCATGTTCTAATGGCTCTCTCCACGAATGAAGTGTGGGTGGAGGGTTATAAATAGCCTCCACACAAAATCTAACCGTTACACACAAATGACCAAACTCGGTGGGACCGAATCATACAACTCAGTCAGACCGATTTATTTCAAAAGGTGACCGTTAGGGTTTTCGGTGGGACCGATATAATCGACTCGGTGGGACTGATGTGCTAGGGTTAGGGTAAAGCCTCATCTCGGTTTGACTGATTACACAAACTCGGTGGGACCGATTTGGGTAATAAGCAAAATAGAAAGTTGGCCAAGCAAACTTGGTGGGACCGATTGCATGCCTTGGTGGGACCGAAATTATTGCAATGGTCAACAGAGAGTTCGCAAGCCCATATCGGTGATACCGAGATCTCATCGGTGAGACCGAATTGATTAGGGTTTCTGGCAGTGGCTATGTCAAGAGAACTTGGTGGCGCCGGATAGAAAGTTTTGGTGGGGCCGAGTTTGACTTTTGGGTTGGGACGTATGTGGATGTGAGAAAGTAGTTGAGTGTTTTGGAGCATATCACTAAGCACTTTTAGCAAGCAAGCCATTAAGCAACACCTCATCCCCTCTCAATAGTATTGGCTTTCCTATGGACTCAACGTGATCTTGGATCACTAAAATAAAATGTAGAATCCTGAGCTTTGAGCTTGAGCCAATCCTTTGTCCTCAGCATCTTGAAGGGGTTCCACATCCTCTAGTCCATGCCACTCCACAGTTGAACTTATCTGAAACATACTAGGTAGAAGCATTAGTACAACAAGAGATATGTTTACATTAATTACCAAAATCACCCAGGGAGCACTTGTGCTTTCCATCTCCCCCTTTTTGGTAATTGATGACAACATACATCAAAGCTTTAGATAAAGATATAGGGAATAAAAAGTAAAGCTTTGGAAAGACATGTAACATGCATAGGCTCCCCCTACATGTATGCAATCATGTAAATATGGAATATAGGAGCATGTGAATGCGTAAGCATGACAGAGTAAGCAATGTGTTACATGTATCTTGGTTATATGCATCAGAGCAAATGATGTGAATATAGGAAATTTACTTTCATGCTCATGAATCCTTCTTGCAAACAATATGTACAACAGCAAAAAAATCCTCATACACCTAACTGTGATGCATACACTTACCTTGTGGTCTTGAGTTGGCTTAGAAAGAAATGAACCTGAGAAAACAAGGTTAGATAACACAGATACACCTACTAGCCAGAGCAAACAAAAGAAACCACAAGAGTACCAAGACTGGGATGACATGTAGAGAGTGAGTACTGAGTACTCTATTGGATATAGACATGTCCCCAAAGGTAAAGATGTGCAAAGAATTCAAGGATTTCCTTCCCTTAGATGTCTTGCTCCCCATGAATCTTGCATGGGATATTGGGAGAAGATAAGGAACAGAAAATCAGAGCAAAGAAAAGAAACAGAGCTAATGCAAACAATCAACTATGAACATGTCTTTCCCCTCTTGAAGACATGCGACTTTTCTCCTCTGGAATACCAAGCATCTGGGGTTTCTTACACACTCCTTGAGTATGCTCTCCCCCTATAGAAATGATTAAGCTTAAGATTTGATGTGATCTCTCCCCCCTTTTCTCTTTCTCCCCCTTTGAAGAGAATAAGCTTTTATGTGATCGCTCTCTCCCCATTTGACATCAATTTCCAAGAAGGGCTCTTCTGGATTGTTATTACAAATGGGTTTGGTCCTTGAGTCACAAAGCAAAGAGGCAAGTCAAATGTGATGCTGGTAGAGGACAAGAAACATTAAGTGGAGCTGGAGCAAAAAGAATGCAGGAATCAAGTGGCAAGCTGTCTTTCCTGTAGTGAAATCGGTGGCACCGAGTTGTGTACTTCGGTCCCCCAGAAAGAATTTGGTTGGACCGAAGGAAACAAATCGGTGTGACCGAGTCCATCACAGAGAAAACACTTGTCACCTCAGCTCACTAGGCAATTTAGATCACGCAAGGTGTCGGGGGTTGGGTGCGACATATGCCAAAGGATGGCTTATCATGCTGGGAGCGAGTAGAACGTCACCGGTGCCTGGAAGCGGGATGAGGTGTAGACACGAACGCTGGCATACTTTACCCAGGTTTGAGGCTCTCCTAGGAGATAACACCCCTAGTCCTGCTCTGCGGGGTCTCCGCATGATCACTAGTGTGTAAGTTGTACAATGGTGCTCCTCGAGCTGTTTGCTAGAGGTGGAGGAAGGCAGGAACGCTCTCTCCTCCTCGAGGTATGAGTCTAGTCCTAACATGGCTGAACCCTTTGCATGGGTGCCCTGGGGGGTTTATATAGGCCTACCCCCCAGGGGTACAATGGTAATCTGGCCGGGCGTAGGGCCCGATCGTCATTCTCTCTGGTCGCCGGCGTCTTTGCCGACAGCTGGGGACCGCCGGCTGGTGGGTCCCGCCGTCTGGTCTGGTACGGAGCCGACAAGCCGCTCCCGCCGCTTGCGGGTCTTGCTGGCTGCTGATCACTGTAGCCGTAACGCTAATGACGTAGGCTTGGTCGGGGAGGCGTGGCTACAGTCCCGCCGCCTGGTTGGCGATCACTGTTGCCACTCCGTGTCTCATCTGGTTGATGGCGTATGGGGCCCGAGGGAGGGATTGGCCGCCTGCTGGTAGCCGGCTTCTCCGAGGTCCGGCTGCCCAGCCTCCTCCGTCTTCAGGGCTTTGGCTGCCAGGTAGGGCCCTCCATCTGCAAGCCGTACCTGACAGGCCTTTGTGAGAACAGTACTCCACCTGTCAGGTGTGACGTATGGGGGGAGAGGCAATAGTGCCGCGTCGTGCGGAGATCTCGGCTTGTACAGGGCACGGTGGCCACGCGCGTCCCTGGATTCGGGGGGAAGACCTGCACTGTAGCCGTACCCCGTCTTGTCTCTTTGATGAGGGCGCAGACTTTGAGGGCGCCACGGGCCGACTGCTAGGAGCCGGCCTCTCTGGAGGCCGCTCTCCCTTCGACCAGTCGGCCGCTTGGCCAACCGGCTGTCAGAAGGCGGAGTGTTTATCTTGACATCTTTGAGGGGCGCAGCAGGCCCCGTTGTCTTGAAAGGCTCGGGGGCTCGTGTTAGGCTACTCGTTGCCCATTACTCCAACAGTAGTCCCCGAAGCTGGTGAGGGGCCACGGTTGAGGAGCCGGGGGGCCTCAATAGTTTCCTCTTCTGGGTGCCCTGAAGGGAGCTTCGTCCGACTCACGAGGAGCCGGCCGGCAGGAATCGGTTGCGTCCAGTTGGATCCTTCTGGGATTTTGAATGCGTTGGTGGGAATCAGGCGGCATGCTTGATAAGCTTCTCTACCTGCTGTCTATCGTGGGCATGCCATGTGGCGCTAGCTGGCCGGGTCGGCCTGCCAGCCCACGCGCATGACGGGACGCGACCGCGGGCCGGCCCCGCCACCACCGGGCCTCGGGCGGTGAGCAAATCCGCGGCGGCCAAGGTAGGCGGTTGGGCTTCTCCGAGGAGTGAATGCGCGCAATATTCACGCGGTAAAGGTGGGGGTGTGGGGTTGTGGGCACAGTTAATCCCACGTTCCCACGCCCACCCCCTCGGCTTCGTAGCCCGTAGGCCATAAGTAGGGGGAGGAGAGGAAGCGGGAACGCACGCGCGCCCCTCCACCCCACTCATTCGTCCACTTCTCCTTCTCCTTGCCACAGCGCCAGAGCCTTGCCGAAGCACCGCCATAGCTTGTCTCCATCGAGCTCGTCCGTCCGTTCGTCGTCCTCATGGCGCGCACCGGAGCCTGGGACAGCTCCATAGTTCATGAGGACCACATCGACTTCCTTCGCCAGACGCAGCGGTTGCCCCGCGTGGATTACGTGGGGGTTTGTCTTGCGCCGAAGGGGGAGATATCACCGGCGCCGGAGGAGGGCGAGTGGGTCATCTTCCGCTCGCACTACCTACGCGGCCTCGGCCTGCCGGCGAGCGGCTTTCTCCGAGCCTTCCTCGAATTCGACAATCTCCAACCGCACCACCTCACCCCTAACACGGTAGTGCTGCTGTCCGCCTTCATCACCTTGTGAGAAGGCTTCCTCGGCGTCCTCCCCAACATCGAGCTCTGGGGGGAGTTCTTCTACACCAAGCCTAGCACCATCGTCGCGGGGGTACCGGCTCAGTGCGGTGCCTTCATCGCGGTGCGGAGGCCGGGGGCCGACAATCCATTTCCTCCCATCATGTTGATCCAATCGGTGAAGTTGTGGCAGCAGTCATACTTTTACGTGAAGAGCATCTTCGCAGAGGGTGACTGGGTCAACCTGTCGGCTTACGTTGCCTGCCCGCTGACTGGGAAGCGGACTAACTGGTCGTATCGGGCCAAGACGCTGTCGCCTTCTGGAGCCGCCGCCGTCGCACCGCTCCGGGTGATGGTACTGTCAGAGGGCCTGACCGGGTCCGACTTGCTGTCCGCCTTCGTGGCGCGCCGGGTGCTCCCGCTCCAGGGCCGCCCTCACATGATAAGTCAGATAAGCGGTCATCGGGATCCCAGCCGGCTGTGCACCAAAGAGATCCCTCCCGCAGAGGTAGCTCACATGGTGAACTACCTTGCGAACTGCAGGCTCACGGAGGAGTGGCAGTTTGGCTAGGAGCCGTATTCCCATGCCATCCCCCCGCCTATGGTAATTTTCCCTTCCTTCTATTTTTCTTCCTCTCTGCCCGATTCCATTTGTCAAATCTGGCCAGCCGGCTCTTTGGACAGAGTGCCCTCCTCCAGCCGGCAGCCGGCGCTGCAGGGCTGGAGCGTCGATTTCTCTCCGACCGAGCGGAGAGCGACGTAGATGACCCCGACTTGGGGGCGGTGGCTTTGGAGCATGACGCCGAGGGAGGAGGCGGCACGCATGCGGCTCCGGGCTCGGATCCAGCCTCGAGGACTGGCCAGATGATGACGCGGGGGAAGTCGTCCCGCCCTGCCAGCCGGGCTCCGACCAGCACGGCCGAGCTCATCTGGCGCGCCGGCAAAACGAGGCGGCGCGCATAAGCGCAGAGCCGCGCCGAGCCTGTTTGGCATCCGGCCGAAGAAACCCAGGGGCTCGGCTGCGGCGACTAAGCGGGACGAAGCGGCCGCGAAAGCGGACCACTTTTGCAAGGTTGTGAAGAGGCCCCCGCTGATTTCTGCGTAAGTTCTGACTTCCTTCGTACTTTCTCCTTTATTGACGATCTCATCTGAGTATTCTCTACTTCGTCCCCCCTGATTTAGGGCCTCGCTCACTCTTGAGAAGTCGGCTGCCGCCTCCATCGTGGGGTCAGTGGAGACCTCCACCACCACCCGACAGATCGACCCGGCCGCCGACCTTCGGGAGGCGACGGAGCGGAATGCGTGGGAAGCGTGCAAGGAGGCCGCCCGCCTGGAGAAGGCGGAGGCGGACAAGGTGGAGGCCACCGCCCTGAAGAAGTTGGCGGAAGCCGAGGCCACTGATGCGGCCAAGAAGCATGCTGAGGAAGCCGTGCACCGTCAGTCAGCGACGTTCGTCGCCGCCCTGAATTCTGCGCTGCCACCACCGGAGTTCATGGTGCAGACTGGGGAAACTGGCGGTGAGCACCGTATCATGGAGAGGGAGGGCGGTGACGCCGCCATTCTAGATGTAATCATGCACCCGCCACCACCTTCTTAGGAGGCGCGAGATAAGCAGCCGGCCGACCCACCGGTGCCGCTGGCCGGAAATGAGATGGTGACGAGCCCGACTCCCGGGGCCCGCACACCGTTGCATCGCCGGCTTGCGAAGGCAGCTTCGGTGCCACGCCCACTGGAGGTCGGCGCCGCGAGCTCCTCCATCCTGGACACCGAGGCGACCATCGTCGCGCCCGCTGGATGGGCGGGGGGAGGCGGGACAAGCCACCTGAACAAGGCGGTCCTGGAGGTCCAAGCCAAACTCCGCGCCGAGGCTGATGCTCTCAAGCATTGCAACAAGGCGTTCCTGGAGTCGCGAGAGGCCATCCAGGTATACCTCTTGCCAAGGTTGTCAGAATCACGATTCTGTTATACGATTCTACGACTTTACGATCCAAACTAACCCCTATGATTCTACGATTTTAGTTCATAGAATCTGCGTTTCTACGATCCTGATAGTGAAGATTCTACGATTTGCAATCCTAGCATCAGTGCTCCGATCCAATTCAAAATCGCGATTCTGACAACCTTGCCTCTTGCTCCTTTATTTTCAATTTTTATTGCTTCATGGGGGCGCGCCAGTGCACCCACTAGGTGTAGTCCCTGAGTTCGGGGCCGGCTGCTGAGCAGGCGGCCCGGAACTCTAACTCGCAAGCTCTGAGTACTAATATATTTGCTGCAGGAGTATCATAACCTCCACGCGGCCGCCTCCAACTCCAGAGTCCAGGAGTTGGGTCAACACGCCGCCGACTTATCGGAGAGCTGGAGTAAGTCCTCTTCTTTCTGCGGGGGCGCGCTGGCGCACCCGCGGGCTGTAGTCCCCGAGATCCGGGCCGACTGCTGAGCAGCCGGGCCGGATCTTTCTGACGCTACATCTTTCTTTGCTGATTGTTGTCGTTTCCTTCTTTTTCTGATTTTGCAGAGGCCAACGCCATCCTTCAACGGCAACTGGGCGAAGCCAACACCGCGCTGCATGCCAAAGAGGTGGATACAACAAGCTGGCTGAAGAAAGTGACCGGCTGGCCACGCAGCTAGCGAAGTAGGCAGGGCTTCTCCAAAAGGCCCAAAAGGAGGTAGAGGCCAAGGAGGCTGGTCTTCTCGCCGAGTTCGAGATCGAACTCTCCGCCTGGACCGACAAGGAGGCGATGCTGACGGCCGGCTTTGGTGAAATCGAGGATATTGTTGACGGTAGGCGACCTTATTTACTTTTTTCTTTTAAGTCACCGACCTCTAGCCAAGCCGGCTTCTTTCTCTTTTGTTCTGACTCTTTGCTTAGTCCTGGCAGACTTCTTTCCAGGCCACTCTGGTGCCGCCAACCAGGCTATCGAGGCCGACTGTGAAGAACGAAGGGCAGAAGGCGAGCGGATCGCCGCGAATGCCCCTCGCACCCTCCGCGAGCAGCTTCTCAGCATCCAGGACCGTCTTCGGCCAACTCATCGGTTGCTGCGCCGCCTTCAGCGTGTTGGTGCCCAGGCGATCGCCACCTTATGGCCCGACAGGCCAGCCCCGTGCATCCCCAACCGGACTGCCGACTGGCTGGAGGTGGCGGCTGGCCGCCTTGAGGCATGGAAGGGCTCCTCGGCCCGGGCCGGAGCACGCCGGGCCTTGGAGTTCGTCAAGGTGTGGTAACCTGGGCTAGATCTAGCCCAATTGACCATGTTCCGACAGGAGGCCCAGGAGGAGCTGGTGGTAGTGGAGGGCGAACTCGTCAAGCGGGAGGCCATCGCCGAGTACACCGACACCAGAGTCTTCATCCTGGAGCCGGCTAAGGATGGCACTGAGGCACCGCCAGAGTGGTTTGGGTTGAACCCGGAGGAGGGCGAGGACTCGGCTGAGGTGATTTACTCCAGTGACGAGGGAGCAGACAATGAGGAGGATGAGGAAGGCGAAGAGGAGGCGCCAGAGGTCGGAGCGGACGGCCAGCCCCAACTCGACCGCGCCTCCAGCAACGAGCCGCACCCGAATGAGCCAGCTGCCGCTGGAGGGGACCAAGCAGGGACCGATCAGCCGGCCGCTCAACCAGCCGGCGCCACCGAGTCCACCACTCTGTCGAACCCGTCCGCCGATCCCTTGGCTGCCACTTTACTTTTTATTTCTCCGTGTTTATTAGTCTCAATGAACTTTGTTAGCTTCGCACAATTCCACCCGCGGGGTGTATTTGGAACTTATGTTGGATGTTGGCCAAGGGCCTTTGATGTGTAAATATTTTATCCGAGTTCAACCTTTCCTTGCCTTCTACTCTTTTGGCTTTTCCCTTTGCCGCCTTCCCTTGGTTGTCGTCTTGCCAGCCGAACAGCCGCTCTGCGGACTATGGCTGGGTCAAGTACTCAGTCACTTTTGGGAAGGCAAGTACTTGGCCGGCTAGAGTTTTCTCGGCAAATTAAGTAGAAGTTGGCCGGCCGGTTGCTCGGCAACCGGTTGGTGAGGCGAGAAGCCAGCTTGGACTATGTAAATGCCTTAAGTCCTTAGCCATTTTTCATGGAGGCGCCCTTTTCGCCTTGACTCCTACCGACCGAACAGCTGCTCTGCAGGCTGCAGCCTCTCGCAGGAGAAAGCTAGGGTGCCAACACACTACTTGTCCAGCTGTAGGAAGCATCTCATACTACAAGGCGGCAAGTCCCCGAGTCAACTGGTCGAACCCGGTGCCAGACAGATTAATGAAATGGCATAAATGATAGGCGTAGTACTTGTTTTATAGATAAGGAAGGGCAGTCCCCGAGCTCTTCTTGAGGAACCCGGAGTCTTCGTACTTAATACAAAAGTTGGCGTGATACATACTTCTTTTTAACTGTAAAACCTTCGAAGGAGGTTCGCATTCCATGGTCGCTCTATCTCCTTACCGGAGTCATCTCTTTTGTGTGCTCGAGGTTTCTGAGTGTCGATGAGGTAGTAGGAGTCGTTTCCCAACACCTTGCTAATGATGAAGGGGCCTTCCCAATGTGCGGAGAGCTTGTGCTAGCTGGCTGTTCGCTGGATCAGCTAGAGCACATGGTCTCCTTCTTGGAAGTATCTTGGCTTGAACTTTCGGTTGTAGTATCGGCGCAGGCTCTGCTGGTAGATGGTGGACCGGCTGAGTGCCAATAGTCGGCCCTCTTCCAGCAAATCGACGCCGTCTTGTCATGCTTCTTCTGCCTCCTCTTTGGTGTACATGGTGACTCGAGGGGAGTCGAATTCTATGTCCGTCGGGATGACGGCTTCGGCACCGTAGACGAGAAAGAAAGGCGTAAAGCTGGTTGACTTGTTCGGAGTTGTGCGCAGGCCCTAGAGGACGGCCGAAAGCTCGTCGACCAGTTGGGGCTTGACGCCGGATAAAATGAGGCCCTTTGCTTGCTCCACCTAGCCGTTTGACTGCGGATGGGCAACGGATGCTAGGTCCAGTCGGATGCTCTGCGTCGCGCAGAAACGGGCCAAGGCACCTTTGGCGAAGTTCGTGCCATTGTTGGTGATGATGTTATGTGGTATGCCGTACCGGATGGTGATGTCGGAGATGAAAGTCACAGCAAGTCGGACCATTCAACTTTCTTGATTGGTTTTGCTTCTATCCACTTGGTGAACTTGTCCATTGCGACAAGCAGATGAGTCAAGCCACCTCTTGTTGTCCTGAATGGTCCCACCATATCCATGCCCCAGACGACAAAGGGCCAGGCGATGGGAATAGTCTTGAGCGCAGAAGCCGGCTGGTGAGGCTTTGAACAAAACTTCTGGCACCCTTTGCATTTCTGGACCAAGTCCTTGGCGTCTTCTAGTGCAGTTGGCCAAAAAAAAGCATGGAGGAAAGCCTTGGCCACCAGAGCCCTTGAGGCCGAGTGGTGACCACACTCATCCTGATGGATATCTTTGAGGATTGCCTGGCCTTGCTCAGGCTCAACGCAGCACTGGTAAACACCAGTGATATTGCGCCTTACAAGCTCTCTATTGACTATGGTATATGCTGCCGCCCGGCATTGCACTTGCCGGGCCGAGATCTTGTCGGCTGGGAGCTCTTTTTTCAACAAAAAATTGAGGATGGGCTGGGCCCATGAAGGTGCTGCAATTTCTTCGACTAGCAGGACTGCCACTTGTATGAGGGCGGCTGGGCTGGGAGGCAGTGGGTTGGATTCGTCCGCCGCTTGCTGAGTTGATGAAGTCCCCGGGCCGACTGCTGCAGTCCCCGGGTTGTCCGCCGAATTTCCCATGACGGCTAGTGGGGCTCTCAAGTCAGATCCGACTGCTTCATGAGGAGTCGTCAGAAATATGGAATCTGACTCTGGTGACGGCTTGACGGACGGCTTGAGGAGTCGTTGCAAGGCAATGCCGGTTGGTATTGCTTGCCGGGTGGAGCCGATTCGTGGCAAGGCGTCGGCTTGCTCATTGTCATTTCTTGGCACATGAAGGAACTCGCACCCTTCAAAGTATCCACTGAGTTGCTGTACGAGAAAGCGGTAGCTGGCCATATTTGCATCCCTGGCGTCCTAGTCGCTAAATGACTGCTGGACCACCAAATCGGAGTCTCCGTAACATAGAATCCGGTGAATGCCGAGTTTCATGGCAAGCCGGAGCCCGTGAATCAGTGCTTCGTACTCAACAACATTGTTGGAGGCGGCAAAGTGAATTTGCAGCACATATCTGAGCTTGTCGCCCTTGGGGGAGGTGAGAATGACACCGGCTGCCAAACCGGTGCGCATTTTTGAACCATCAAAATGCATCCGCCAATGGGTGGAATCTGGCACTGGCGGTAAGTACTGGGTCTCGGCCCAGTCAACGAGGAAGTCGGCCAGTGCTTGTGACTTGATGGTGGTGCGAGGCTGGTAGTAGATGGTGTAGGGGGCCAAATCTGTGGCCCACTTGGCCACTCGGCCTGAGGTATCCCGACTTCCAATAATCTCAACAAGCGGAGCTGTGCAGACCTCAGTGATTAGGTGCTCTTGGTAGTATGGCTTCAGTCTCTTGGCAGCAAAGTGCACGCCATAACACATCTTTTGATAGTGGGGGTAGTTCTGCTTGGAGGCAGATAGTACTTTGCTTAGGTAATACACCGGCCTCTGGATTGGTAGGGCTTTGCCTTCTTCTTTCCATTCCACCACTATGACTGTGCTGAGCACCCGATTGGTAGCGGCAATGTAGAGGAGCATTGGTTCCTTAGGAGTCGGTGCCGCCAAGACAGGCGGGGTGGTCAACATCTTCTTGAGCTGGAGAAAAGCTTCGTCCGCCTTGTCATTCCACTCGAAAAAGGTGGTCTTCTACATGAGCTGGTACAGGGGAAGAGCCTTCTCGCCCAGCCGACTGATGAAACGGCTAATAGATGCCAAGCAGCCGGTAAATTTTTGCACATCCATCAGTCGGGTGGGTACTTCCATCCTTTCGATGGTCTTGATCTTCACGGGGTTGCATTCTATGCCGCGCTTTGAGACCAGAAAGCCAAGAAGTTGGCCGGCTGGTACCCCAAAGACACATTTCTCCGGGTTGAGCTTGATCTGAACTCGGCGCAAGTTCTCGAAAGTCTCCCTGAGGTCCTCCAGTAGCGTCACACGCTTTTCTGTCTTCACCACCACATCGTCCACATAGACATGAGCATTTCTGCCGAGTTGTTTGAGGAGACACTTCTGCATGCAACACTGAAAGGTGCCGCCGGCATTTCTCAAGCCGAACGTCATGGTCAGGTAGCAGAAAGCTCCAAATGGCGTGATGAAGGCGGTCTTCATCCTGTCGGCCGGGTCCAGCTTGATCTGGTGATACCCGGAGTATGCATCCAAAAAACTCAACATCTCGCATCTGGCTGTAGAGTCGATCACTTGGTCGATCCTGGGAAGAGCAAATGGATCTTTGGGGCATGCTTTGTTGAGGCTGGTATAATCAATGCACATGCGCCACTGCTTGTTCTTCTTCAGCACTAGGACTGGATTCACTAACCATTCTGGAAAGAACACCTCCATGATCAAGCCGGCTGCCAGGAGCCGGGCTATCTCTTCTCCAACAACTCTTCTTTTCTCTTCTGATAGGTGGCGCAAGGGCTGCCGAACTGGCTTGGCATCAGACCGGACGTGTAACTTGTGCTCGGCGAATTCCGTCGATACACCTGGCATGTCTTTGGGGGACCATGCGAAGATGTCCCGATTCTCAGGAGGAAATCGACAAGCTCACCTTCCTATTCATAGTCAAGGTTGTGCCAATGACAGCATACCTCTCCGGGTGTTGTGGGTCGAAAGGTATCTTCTTTGTTTCTTTGGCCGGCTTGAACGAGCCCTCGGCTTCCGACTCCTTGGGGTCGGGTGACATTTCCGGTTGCTTGCCTGCCATTGCCACAACCCGGTCAAGCAACCGTTTCTCTGCTGCGATCACGAGGGACTTGGCTAACCGGTTGCTCTCCATCATGCAGGCGGACGACTTCTTGTGGTCTCCTGTACGGCCAGGATTCCCTTAGAGCTTGGCATCTTCATTTTAGGTAAGCATATTGGGGGACCGCCATGAACTTGGCCAAGGCAGGCCGGCCAAGCAGTGCATGATAAGGGCTCTCGAGGTCCACCACCTCAAACCAGACTGGATCTCGGCGAAAATAAGTTTTGTCCCCGAAGAGGACATCTATCTGAGTCTTGCCGATTGGTGAGCAGGAAAGGCCAGGAACTATGCCATGGAAAATAGTCCAACTGGGCTGAAGGTGTCTCTGCTTGATTCCCAATTTCTCCATGGTATCCTTGTACAGAATGTTGATGCTGCTGCCGCCATCTATCAGGACTCGGGAAAAACGGGCAGCCGACCTCTCTATGGCAAACGTGGTGTCCAACACCCAGGCATAGGAACCGAGGCTTGGCATCACTTCCGGGTGGTCAGCTCTGCTCTAGCTAATGGGTTTCTCTGACCAATGCATGAACTCAGGGGTCTCTAATGCTATGGCATTCACTTCCAACCACTGCTGCCGCGTACTGCGCCTATCGTCGTCCACACTGGTGAACACGACATAGGCCCCATGCTCCTCGGGATAATCATCCTGCACGGCGCTGACTGGCCGAGCCACCGGCTGCTGCTGGGGAGGAGGCGGCGGGGCGACAGGGGGAGTGGGCTGGAGTCCGTCACCCTTGGCAATCCGGGTGAGCCAATGGCACTTTCGAGTGGTGTGATTGGATGGCTTTGCACCACTGTGGAACTTGCAGGGGGCATCAAGAGTCTGCACGTACGAGAAGGCGGGCAGCCAGTTAGGCTTGCCGCCCTTCTGACACTTGAGATGAGGCTGCCCTTCTTGTTGTCGATCTTCAACTGCAGCCACCTGCCGGTTTGTGGAAGCCGGCTGCGCGGCCTTGCGCTTGTGGTCGTTCGGCTGCTGTCGCCGACTGGCGTTGTCAGCCGGGGTCCGAGGGGTTTGGGAGCCACCTTGCCCTGTGTGTTGACTTGAATTTCTGCCTTCATGGAGGAGTTGGCTGTGGCGTACTTGTCTACTATGATTAGCAGCTCATCAAGGGTCGCTGGCTCGTCGCAGAGGAGCCGGTTCTTGAGGAGGGTGCCCACTCGGCACCCGGCTGTGAAGTACTCGATGGCCTTCACCTCGTGCACGCCCTCGCAAGAGTTGCGTAGCTCAACCCAGCGCGTGAGATAGTCGCGAGTCGACTCATTGAGCCTTGGACGCACAAGGAGAGCTGGCGAGGCTTGGGCGGCCGTTTGTACGTGCTGGTGAAGTTGCGGATAAATGCTTCAGTAAAGTCAACCCAGCTATTGATGCTGCGGGGTTTCAGGTTGTTCAGCATTGTCCGGGCCGTGCCCTTTAGCATGACGGGGACGTACTTCACGACAACGCGCTTGTTGCCATTTGTGATGCTGACGGCTGTGGAGTAATTGACCAGCCAGTCCTCGGGCTTCACGGAGCCGGTGTACTTGGGGGTATCTCTTGGGAGAGTGAACCCTTTGGGAAAGGGTTCATCTCGGATGCGGGGGGCCGAAACAAGGCGGACCCAGCTCGTCTTCCTGTTCTAGCGCCAGGGACCGATTAAGGTGGTCGATCCGGTGGCGGGCATCGTTTTCTCCAATTCCTTCTCGACAGCCAAGGCGGTCGTCGAGTGATGGGTGGTCCACAGGCGGCGGGGAGATGCGCCTCTCCCTGCAGGGAGGAGGCGACAGGCAGTCATCTCGCCGTCGCATTGCTCTTGGGCGGCCATCTTGGTCGCGCTCGATGGTGATGTGAGTCCGGCTGCGGCTGGCAACCGACTCCTTGTCTCTCACATCACGGACGCCACCAGTCGGCGTCCGGGAAGTCGTGCCTTGGTCTCGGCGAGGTGGTGGGTCATCATTTCACCGGTTGGGCGCTTCAGTGCGGCACCCGACATCTTGCTGCTTAGCAGCCGCGTCGAGGAGCTGCTGAACTCGCTCAGTCATGTGACGACGCTCGTCGCCCTCGAGCTAGTCTAGCTCATCTGCTGCCGCCTGGGCAGCTCGTATGTTTTCTGTAGGCATGGCATAGACGCGACGGTCTGTCTCAAACAAGCTGGCGATGGCCGCGCCACGCTGCCTGATCAAGCCAACGCAGCTAGGCCCACCAGGAGTCGGAGTGCCGCCTACAGCACGGTCCATCTCCCGCTGGTAGGCCTCTGAAAAGCGTCTCATGCTGGCCAGCCGGCTGGCGCTCTCAACGAGTTGGACGCGGCGCGCTTCCAGCGTCTCGGCATCGGCATCTTCCGGGATTGGTGCAACCAAGTGTTGCATTACTGTCTGCAACGGGTCCTGACTGCCCCCACCAGTGTGCTCGTCGTGGCTGATCACGAGCACCTCCGTGACTGTCCTGCCACTACTGTCCGCGCGAGGAAGCGGCTCAACGTAGACCACCACATTGGAGGGGAACATCTCGAGCAAAGCCGTGTCGGAGTCGACCAACATCGGGTCGGTGGAGCCAACCGACTCCATGTCAGCAGCAGGCTCGCTGGTGACGTGGAGCTGATCGAGGAGGCCCATGAGGCGGCCTTCGGGACCATTGGTGCCCGCGTCGGACGTGGGCTCGTCGGAGAGGCGAATCTCGCCAACAAGATCTGCGAGGCAGCTCGCTGCATAGGTGATCTCCGCAACGTGCAGCGCCTCGGCGCAGACGCTATCCGGCGTGCCGGGCTGGCTGCGCTCGCCAGGAAGGGACAGGGTTTCCGTCTAGAACAGGTCTCTGGGAGACGGTGCACCTCGCCCCACGGTGGGCGCCAACTGTCGGTGGTTGGGTGCGACATATGCCAAAGGATGGCTTATCATGGTGGGAGCATGTAGAACATCGCCGGTGCCTGGAAGGGGCATGAGGCGTAGACACGAACGCCGGCGTACTTTACCTAGGTTCGGGGCTCTCCTAGGAGATAACACCCCTAGTCCTGCTCTGTGGGGTCTCCACATGATCACTAGTGTGTAAGTGGTACAATGGTGCCCCTCGAGCTGTTTCCTAGAGGTGGAAGAAGGCAGGCACGCTCTCTCCTCCTCTAGGTATGAGTCTAGTCCTAACAGGGTCAAACCCTTTGCATGGGTGCCCTGGGGGGTTTATATAGGCCTACCCCCCAGGGGTACAATAGTAATCTGGTCGGGCGTAGGGCCCGGTCGTCATTCTCTCCGGTCGCCGGCCTCTTTGCCGACAGCTGCGACCCGCCGCCTGGTGGGCCCCGCCGTCTGGTCTGGTACGGAGCCGACAAGCCGCTCCCGCCGGTTGCGGGTCTTGCCGGCTGCTGATCACTGTAGGTGTAACGCTAATGACGCAGGCTTGGTCGGGGAGGCGTGGCTACAGTCCCGCCGCCTGGTGGACGATCACTGTTGCCACTCCGTGTCTCATCTGGTTGATGGCATATGGGGCCCGAGGGAGGGATTGGCCGCCTGCTGGTAGCCGGCTCCTCGTAGGTCCGGCTGCCCTAGTCTCCTCCGTCTTCAGGGCTTTGGCTGCCAGGTAGGGCCCGCCGTTTGCAAGCCATACCTGATAGGCTTTTGTGGGAACAATACCCCACCTATCTGTTGGGGAACGTAGCAGAATTTTAAAATTTCCTACGCATCACCAAGATCTATCTATGGAGTCATCTAGCAACGAGGGAGAGATGAGTGCATCTACATACCCTTGTAGATCGCGTGCGCAATCGTTCAAGAGAACGGGGTTGATGGAGTCGTACTCGTCGTGATCCAAATCACCGATGACCTAGTGCCGAATGGACGGCACCTCCGCGTTCAACACACGTATGGTTGGGAAGACGTCTCCTCCAACTTGATCCAGCAAGGGGAAAGGAGAGGTTGATGGAGATCCAGCAGCACGACGGCGTGGTGGTGGAAACTACAGCGGTCTCGGCAGGGCTTCGCTGAGCACTGCGAGAAGGAGAGGTGTCACGGGAGGGAGAGGGAGAGGCCAGGGGCTAGGGTGTGGCTGCCCTCCCTCCCCCACTATATATAAGGTCCCTAGGGGGCGCCGGCCCTAGGAGATCCAATCTCCAAGGGGGGCGGCGGCCAAGGGGTGGCTTGCCTCCCAAGCCAAGTGGGGCGCCACCCACCCCTAGGGTTTCCAACCCTAAGCGCAGGTGGAGGCCCAAGGGGGGCGCAACAGCCCACTAGGGGCTGGTTTCCCTCCCACTTCAGCCGATGGGGCCCTCCGAGATAGGTGGCCCCACCCGGTGGACCCTCGGGACCCTTCCGGTGGTCCCGGTACAATACCGATTACCCTCGAAACTTTCCCGATGACCGAAACTTGACTTCCTATATATAAACCTTCACCTCCGGACCATTCCGGAACTCCTCGTGACATCCGGGATCTCATCCAGGACTCCGAACAACTTTCGGGTTACCGTATACTAATATCTCAACAACCCTAGCGTCACCGAACCTTAAGTGTGTAGACCCTACGGGTTCGGGAGACACGTAGACATGACCGAGATGACTCTACGGTCAATAACCAACAGCGGGATCTGGATACCCATGTTGGCTCCCACATGCTCGGATGAACCACGATGTCGAGGATTCAATCAATTCGTATACAATTCCCTTTGTCAATCGGTACGTTACTTGCCCGAGACTCGATCGTCGGTATCCCAATACCTCGTTCAATCTCGTTACTGGCAAGTCACTTTACTCGTACCGTAATGCATGATCCTGTGATCAACCACTTGGTCACATTGAGCTCATTATGATGATGCATTACCAAGTGGGCCCAGAGATACCTCTCCATCATACGGAGTGACAAATCCCAGTCTCGATTCGTGCCAACCCAACAGACACTTTCGGAGATACCGGTAGTGTACCTTTATAATCACCCAGTTATGTTGTGACGTTTGGCACACCCAAAGCACTCCTACAGTGTCCGGGAGTTGCACAATCTCATGGTTTAAGGAAATGATACTTGACATTCAGAAAAGCTACAACAAACGAACTACACAATCTTTGAGCTATGCTTAGGATTGGGTCTTGTCCATCACATCATTCTCCTAACGATGTGATCCCGTTATCAATGACATCCAATGTCCATAGTCAGGAAACCATGACTATCTTTTGATCAACGAGCTAGTTAACTAGAGGCTCACTAGGGACATGCTGTGGTCTATGTATTCACACATGTATTACGATTTCCGGATAACACAATTATAGCATGAACAATAGACAATTATCATGAACAAAGAAATATAATAATAACCATTTTATTATTGCCGCTAGGGCATATTTCCAACAGTCTCCCACTTGCACTAGAGTCAATAGTCTAGTTACATTGTGATGAACCGAACACCCATGCAGTTCTGGTGTTGATCATGTTTTGCTCTAGGGCGAGGTTTAGTCAACGGATCTGCCACATTCAGGTCTGTATGTACTTTACAAATATCTATGTCTCCATTTTGAAGACTTTCACGAATGGAGTTGAAGCGACGCTTGATATGCCTTGTCTTCCTGTGAAACCTGGGCTCCTTGGCAAGGGCAATAGCTCCAGTGTTGTCACAGAAGAGAGTCATCGGGCCCGACACATTGGGTATGACTCCTCGGTCGGTAATGAACTCCTTCACCCAGATTGCCTCTTGTGCTGCCTCCGAGGCTGCCATGTACTCCGCTTCACATGTAGATCCCGCCAGAACGCTTTGCTTGCAACTGCACGAGCTTACTGCCCCACCATTCAAAATATACAAGTATCCGGTTTGTGACTTAGAGTCATCCAGATCTATGTCGAAGCTAGCATCGACGTAACCCTTTACGACGAGCTCTTCGTCACCTCCATAAATGAGAAACATATCCTTAGTCCTCTTTAGGTACTTTATGATATTCTTGACCGCTGTCCAGTGTTTCATGCTGGGATTACTTTGGTACCTTCCTACCAAACTTAAGGCAAGGTTTACATCAGGTCTGATACATAGCATAGCATACATGATAGACCCTATGGCCGAGGCATAGGGGACGACACTCATCTTTTCTCTATCTTCTGCCGTGGTCGGGCATTGAGCCGTGCTCAATCTCGTACCTTGCAATACAGGCAAGAACCCCTTCTTTGACTGATCCATTTTGAACTTCTTCAATATCTTGTCAAGGTACGTACTCTGTGAAAGACCAATGAGGCGTCTCGATCTATCTCTATAGATCTTGATGCCTAATATATAAGCAGCTTCTCCAAGATCCTTCATCCAAAAACACTTGTTCAAGGAGGCCTTTATGCTTTCCAAGAATTCTATATCATTTCCCATCAATAGTATGTCATCCACATACAATATGAGAAATGCTACAGAGCTCCCACTCACTTTCTTGTAAATGCAGGCTTCTCCATAAGTCTACGTAAACCCAAACGCTTTGATCATCGCATCAAAACGAATGTTCCAACTCCGAGATGCTTGCACCAGCCCATAAATCGAGCGTTGGAGCTTGCACACCTTGTCAGCATTACTAGGATCGACAAAACCTTCCGGCTGCATCATATACAATTCTTACTTAAGGAAACCATTAAGGAATGCCGTTTTGACGTCCATTTGCGATATCTCTTAATCATAGAATGCAGCAATTGCTAACATGATTCAGAAGGACTTCAGCTTCGCTATGGGTGAGAAAGTCTCATCGTAGTCAACCCCTTGAACTTGTCGATAACCCTTAGCGACAAGCCGAGCTTTATAGATGGTCACATTACCATCTGCATCTGTCTTCTTCTTAAAGATCCATTTATTTTATATGGCTCGCCGATCATCGGGCAAGTCAGTCAAAGTCCACACTTCGTTTTCATACATGGATCCTATCTCGGATTTCATGGCTTCCAGCCATTTGTCGGAATCTGGGCCCGCCATCGCTTCTTCATAGTTCAAAGGTTCACCGTTGTCTAACAACATCATTTCCAGGACAGGGTTGCCGTACCACTCTGCTGCGGAACCTGTCCTTGTGGACCTACAAAGTTCAGTAGCAACTTGATCTGAAGTTTCATGATCATCATCATTAACTTCCTCTCTAGTCGGTGCAGGCACCTCAGGAACAAATTCTTGAGTTGTGCCACTTACCGGTTCAAGAGGTAATACTTCATCGAGTTCTACTTTCCTCCCACTTATTTCTTTCGAGAGAAACTCTTTCTCTAGAAAGGATCCATTCTTGGAAACAAAGTTCTTGCCTTCGGATCTGAGGTAGAAGGTATACCCAATAGTTTCTTTAGGGTATCGTATGAAGACGCATTTTTCCGACTTGGGTTCGAGCTTTTCAGGATGAAGTTTCTTGACATAAGCATCGCATCCCCAAACTTTTAGAAATGACAGCTTAGGTTTCTTCCCAAACCATAATTCAAATGGTGTCGTCTCAATAGATTTCGATGATGCCCTATTTAAAGTGAATGCGGTAGTCTCTAAAGCGTAGCCCCAAAATGATAGCGGTAAATCGGTAAGAGACATCATAGATCGCACCATATCCAATAGAGTGCGATTACAACGTTCGGACACACCATTACGCTAAGGTGATCTAGGCGGCATGAGTTGTGAAACTATTCCACATTTCCTTAAGTGTGTGCCAAATTCGTGACTCAAGTATTCTCCCCCACGATCTGATCGCAAGAACTTGATTTTCTTGTCACGTTGATTCTCAACCTCACTCTGAAATTCCTTGAACTTTTCAAAGGTCTCAGACTTGTGTTTCATTAAGTAGACATACCCATATCTACTCAAGTCATCAGTGAGGGTGAGAACATAACGATAGCCACCGCGAGCCTCAACACTCATTGGACCACACACATCAGTATGTATGATTTCCAATAAGTTGGTTGCTTGCTCCATCATTCCTGAGAACGGAGTCTTGGTCATTTTACCCATGAGGCATGGTTCACACGTGTCAAATGATTCGTAATCAAGAGACTCCAAAAGTCCATCTGCATGGAGCTTCTTCATGCGTTTGACACCCATGTGACCAAGGCGGCAGTGCCACAAGTATGTGGGACTATCATTATCAACCTTACATCTTTTGGTATTCACACTATGAATATGTGTTACATTACGCTCGAGATTCATTAAGAATAAACCATTCACCAGCGGAGGATGACCATAAAACATATCTCTCATATAAATAGAACAACCATTATTCTCGGATTTAAATGAGTAGCCATCTCGAATTAAACAAGATCCTAATACAATGTTCATACTCAAAGCTGGCACTAAATAACAATTATTGAGGTTTAAAACTAATCCCGTAGGTACATGTAGAGGCAACGTGCCGACGGCGAACACATCGACCTTGGAACCATTCCCGACTCGCATCGTCACCTCGTCCTTCGCGAGTCTCCGCTTATTCCGCAGCTCCTGCTTTGAGTTACAAATGTGAGCAACCGCACCGGTATCAAATACCCATGAGCTACTAAGAGTACTGGTAAGGTACACATCAATTACATGTATATCACATATACCTTTAGTGTTGCCGGCCTTCTTGTCCGCTAAGTATTTGGGGCAGTTCCGCTTCCAGTGACCACTTCCCTTGCAATAAAAACACTCAGTCTCGGGCTTGGGTCCATTCTTTGGCTTCTTCCCGGTAGCTTGCTTACCAGGCGCGGCAACTCCCTTGCCGTCCTTCTTGAAGTTCTTTTTACCCTTGCCTTTCCTGAACTTAGTGGTTTTATTCACCATCAACACTTGATGTTCCTTTTTGATTTCCACCTCTGCTGATTTCAGCATTGAATACACCTCAGGAATGGTCTTTTCCATCCCCTGCATATTGAAGTTCATCACAAAGCTCTTGTAGCTCGGTGGAAGCGACTGAAGGATTCTGTCAATGACCGCGTCATCCGGGAGGTTAACTCCCAACTGAGTCAAGCGGTTATGTAACCCAGACATTTTGAGTATGTGCTCATTGACAGAACTATTTTCCTCCATCTTACAACTGAAGAACTTGCCGGAGACTTCATATCTCTCGACCCGGGCATGAGCTTGGAAAAGCATTTTCAGCTCTTCGAACATCTCATATGCTTCGTGTCTCTCAAAACGCTTTTGGAGCCCCGGTTCTAAGCTGTAAAGCATGCCGTACTGAACGAGGGAGTAATCATCAGCACGTGACTGCCAAGCATTCATAACGTCTTGGTTCTCTCGGATGGGTGCGTGACCTAGCGGTGCTTCTAGGACATAATCTTTCTTGGTAGCTATGAGGATGATCTTCAGGTTCTGGACCCAGTCCGTATAGTTGCTGCCATCATCTTCCAGCTTGGTTTTCTCTAGGAACGCGTTGAAGTTGAGGACAACATGGGCCATTTGATCTAGAAGACATATTGTAAAGATTTTAGACTAAGTTCATGATAATTAAGTTCATCTAATCAAATTATTCAATGAACTCCCACTCAGATAGACATCCCTCCAGTCATCTAAGTGAAACATGATCAGAGTTAACTAGGCCGTGTCCGATCATCACGTTAGACGGACTAGTCAACATCGGTGAACATCTTCATGTTGATCGTATCTTCTATACGACTCATGCTCAACCTTTCGGTCTTCCATGTTCCGAGGCCATGTCTGTACATGCTAGGCTCGTCAAGTCAACCTAAGTGTATTGCATGTGTAAATCTGGCTTACACCCGTTGTATTCGAACGTTAGAATCTATCACACCCGATCATCACGTGGTGCTTCGAAACAACGAACCTTCGCAACGGTGCACAGTTAGGGGGAACACTTTCTTGAAATTATGACAAGGGATCATCTTATTTAAGCTACCGCCGTTCCAAGCAAATAAGATGTAAAACATGATAAACATCACATGCAATCAAATAGTGACATGATATGGCCAATATCATTTGCTCCTTTTGATCTCCATCTTCGGGGCTTCATGATCATCGTTGTCACCGGCATGACACCATGATCTCCATCATCATGTCTTCTTGAAGTTGTCTCGTCATCTACTACTTCTACTACTATGGCTAACGCTTTAGCAATAAAGTAAAGCAATTACATGATGTTTATGTTGACACGTAGGTCATAAATAAATAAAGACAACTCCTATGGCTCCTGCCGGTTGTCATACTCATCGACATGAAAGTCGTGATTCCTAGTAAAAGAACATGATCAATCTCATACATCACATATATCATTCATCACATCCTTTTGGCCATATCACATCACACGGCACATGCTGCAAAAACAAGTTAGATGTCCTCTAATTGTTGTTGCAAGTTTGTACGTGGCTGCTATAGGTTTCTAGCAAGAACGTTTCTTACCTACGTCAAAAAAACAACGTGATATGCCAATTTATATTTACCCTTCATAAGGACCCTTTTTATCGAATCCAAACTGACTAAAGTGGGAGAGACAGACACCCGCCAACCACATTATGCAACTAGTGCATGTCAATCGGTGGAACTAGTCTCACGTAAGCGTACGTGTAAGGTCAGTCCGGGCCGCTTCATCCCACGATGCCGCCGAATCAAGATAGTACTAGTAACGTCAAGCAAATTGACAATATCCATGCCCACAACTGCTTTGTGTTCTACTCGTGCATAGAAACTACGCATAAACCTGGCTCTGATACCACTGTTGGGGAACCTAGCAGAATTTTAAAATTTCCTACGCATCACCAAGATCTATCTATGGAGTCATCTAGCAACGAGTGAGAGAGGAGTGCATCTACATACCCTTGTAGATCCCGCGCGGAAGCGTTCAAGAGAACGGGGTTGATGGAGACGTACTCGTCGTGATCCAAATCACCGATGACCTAGTGCCGAACGGACGGCACCTCCGCGTTCAACACACGTACGGTTGGGAAGACGTCTCCTCCAACTTGATCCAGCAAGGGGAAAGGAGAGGTTGATGGAGATCCAGCAGCACGACGGCGTGGTGGTGGAAACAACGGCGATCTCGGCAGGGCTTCGCCGAGCACTGCGAGAAGGAGAGGTGTCATGGGAGGGAGAGGGAGAGGCCAGGGGCTAGGGTGCGGCTGCCCTCCCTCCCCCCACTATATATAGGGTCCCTAGGGGGGGGCGCCGGCCCTAGGAGATCCAATCTCCAAGGGGGGGCCAAGGGGTGGCTTGCCCCCCAAGCCAAGTGGGGCGCCCCCACCCCTAGGGTTTCCAACCCTAGGCGCAGGGGGAGGCCCAAGGTGGGTGCACCAGCCCACTAGGGGCTGGTTCCCCTCCCACTTCAGCCCATGGGGCCCTCCGGGATAGGTGGCCCCACCCGGTGGACCCCCGGGACCCTTCCGGTGGTCCCGGTACAATACCGATTACCCCCGAAACTTTCCCGATGGCCAAAACTTGACTTCCTATATATAAATATTCACATCCGGACCATTTCGGAACTCCTCGTGACGTCCGGGATCTCATGCAGTACACCGAACAACTTTCGGGTTACCGTATACTAATATCTCAACAACCCTAGCGTCACCGAACCTTAAGTGTGTAGACCCTACGGGTTCGGGAGACACGCTGACATGACCGAGACGACTCTCCAGTCAATAACCAACAACGGGATCTGGATACCCATGTTGGCTCCCACATGCTCCTCGATGGTCCCATCGGATGAACCACGATGTCGAGGACTTAATCAATCCGTATACAATTCCCTTTGTCAATCGGTACGTTACTTGCCCGAGACTCGATCGTTGGTATCCCAATACCTTGTTCAATCTCGTTACCGGCAAGTCTCTTTACTCGTACCGTAATGCATGATCCCGTGATCAACCACTTGGTCACATTGAGCTCATTATGTTGATGCATTACCGAGTGGCCCAGAGATACCTCTCCGTCATACGGAGTGACAAATCCCAGTCTCGATTCGTGCCAACCCAACAGACACTTTTGGAGATACCTGTAGTGTACCTTTATAGTCACCTAGTTACGTTGTGATGTTTGGCACACCCAAAGCACTCTACGGTATCCGGGAGTTGCACAATCTCGTGGTCTAAGAAATGATACTTGTCATTCGGAAAAGCTACAGCAAACGAACTACATGATCTTTGAGCTATGCTTAGGATTGGGTCTTGTCCATCACATCATTCTCCTAATGATGTGATCCAGTTATCAATGACATCCGATGTCCATAGTCAGGAAACCATGACTATCGTTTGATCAACGAGCTAGTCAACTAGAGGCTCACTAGGGACGTGTTGTGGTCTATGTATTCACACATGTATTACGATTTTCGGATAACGCAATTATAGCATGAACAATAGATAATTATCATGAACAAAGAAATATAATAATAACCATTTTATTATTGCCTCTAGGGCATATTTCCAACGCTGTTAGGTGTGACGTATGGGGGGAGAGGCAACAGTGCCGCGTCGTGCGGAGATCTCTGCTTGTACGGGGCACTATGGCCACGCCTGTCTCTGGATTCGGGGGGAAGGCCTGCACTGTAGCCGTACCCCGTCTTGTCTCTTTGATTAGGGCACAGACTTTGAGGGCGCCACGGGCCGACTGCTACGAGCCGGCCTCTCTGGAGGCCTCTCTCTAGGAGTCGGCCCATCGGGATGTTGCCCTCCGGAACTCGGCCGCCTTCGACCAGTCGGCCGCTTGGCCAACCAGCCATCAGAAGGCTGAGTCTTTATCTTGACGTCTTTGAGGGGCATAGCTGGCCCCGTTGTCTTGAAAGGCTCGGGGGCTCGGGTTAGGCTACCTGTGTGGGATATTACTGCTGGGCGTAAACCGGCCTATCTGGGCCGGGTCAACTTCATCAGTAGTTCAAGAGTGCTAAAAGCCCAAGAAGGCAGATGAGGGCCTAAGGCCTGTAGTCAGTTTAAGACTTGTAGCTATAAACCAGTATTTGTATATAAACCTGTATTGTAAGTTAGGAATAAAGAGAGACCAACCCGGATGCGAATATCGACCGGTGTTGGGACTTTGTGAACCGACGGGCGTCACCCGTGTATAAAAGGGGACGACCCGTTGGCGGTTCAAGAGGACAGACAACAACTCGAGACATAGGCGAAGCTTGTTTGCTCCCTAGTCGTCCAAACCCATCAATTCCATCACAACTAGACGTAGGCTTTTACCTTCATCGAAGGGGCCGAACTAGTATAAACTCTCTTCTGTCCCTGTGTCCGCTTTAACCCCTTCAAGCTAACCCGTCGCGATGGCTCCACGACTAAGTCCTTTCTCTAGGACATCTGCCGTGACAAAACCACGACAATTGGCACCCACTGTGGGGCTATCGCATGATGGTTTCAGGTTCTTGGAGGGCCACTTTGAAGGACTCGAGGGCTACGCTGTAGGCCAAATGACTAAGAGTCATCGCGGCAAGTTCTACATTGACGACGCAGGCTGGGTCCCCGAGGCCGGCTCAGTTGAGTACGGGTACCGGGTCCCCTTTGGTGGCATTCACGTTTTCATTGGCAAGATCGGTGAACCGGGCCCTGAGCCGGACATCTGCACCGACCTCGTCGAGACGGCTCAGCGTGCGCGATCCACCCGGGTTAAACCGGCCATGAAGCGTGCCTTCGTGGGAGTCATCCATGGAGGGAGTTATGAGGACGGATCGGAATCTCGCGGCGAGACCGTCGTTTGTTCCGATGACGAGTCTTTGACCAGAGAAACCAAGTCTCTCTATCAGCTACAAGATGGCCGGATTGGGGGCTGTTCCGATGGCGACAGTATTCCGGACCCCTCTGATCTGCCCAACCAAGTTGGAATATTCATGGCCGGAACACAAGCAGCACTTCATTCTTTGACAGCTGCGGCAACAATCTCCGGTTCAGTAGGGCGACGGCTGCCGGGGCAAGAGGCCCTATGTGCCCGCCGGCTCAGGTTCTATCAGAGCTATTTGATGCATTGGTTGTGCTTATGGCGGAAGCTAATCCGGCGGATCAGGGCATTCACAACGCGGAGATTGCAAAGGTAAAGGAACAGATCACCCAGGCCAAGGCAGATCTAGCAGCTGAGGACATCAGGATGGCCACAAAGCGGGCCGCTTTAGACGCACAAGCCTACAGCTTCATGTTGGACCAAAGCGCGTCGCATGAAGTCATGAGGAGGAAGCACCGATCCCGTTTGCCTCCGGTTTTCAAGGCCAGAGACCTTTTCAATACCCCAGGAGCTGGAACCAGTAATCTGCTGGAGGGAAACCGGGCGGAAGCTCCTGGGACCGGTGCGCTGGTTCAGCCTCATCGGATGGACCCGCCTCGTCAGAACACTGTTATGCCTCAGGCTGTTTTAACACCTCTGGGTCACTACTCCAACCCAATGGACAATCTCGTCGCCGCTGCTACACGGCTAGAGGTCATTCCAATTGAAGGTGACTCGCCGCAGGCAGTAGAGACGCGACGGGTCAAGGAGCTTCTAAGGACAGCTTTGGTCCAACAGGAAGCATACTCGCATAGCTGCTACCGGATCCACTTGACCCCCCGTCCAAGCCGGAGCTATAGTAGACATATGGATGAACCGGCAGTGTCGAGTAATGAACGACGTGGAGCACCCAGTGGCAACAACCCAGCGGGTGGTGCTGATAACGCTCAGGAAGTGGTGGACCGGGCCTGAGCGCGCAGGGAGGCCGAGTTAGCCGCACAACATCAGGCTCGGTAGCTCACGCCGGTTCGTCCAACTATCTCGATCGAACCTGGTGTTACTTCAGTTCTTTGGGGGTGCCTTGCCTTATCCCCGCTTTACGCAATGTGCGCCTGGCCAAGGATTTCAAAGGCCCGCGCAAAGTACCAAATTACACGGCGGATCAACCTCCAGAGACATGGGTGGAAAGCTATGAGATGGCCATGGAAATGCTTGATGTAGATGACGCGGCGTGTGCGAAATACTTCACCATGATTCTTGAAGGAACGGCCCGTACTTGGTTAAAAAGCTTGCCGGCTAATTCTATCAGTTCATGGGCCCAATTACGAGCCCAGTTTATCAGCAATTTCAAGGATACATGTAAACAGCCTATGTCGATAGTGGACTTAGCTGCCTGCGTCCAGGAGGAAGGAGAATCAACGATTCATTAGGTGCGCCGCGTTTCGCAAGTGTTGCACTCATCAGACCGCATCAACGCTGACACCGCAGTATTAACCCTAGAAGGCAACTGCCGGTTTGGGCCCCTAAAGCTGAAGTTGGGACTGATGAAGCGTCATTGCACTGATATGGGGACCCTCATGGCTGCTTTGGTGAAGTATACTGATTCTGATAGTACCAAGGATCCCAAATCTGATGATGACAAGGCAGGGAAGGGAAAGAGGAACAGCAACTCCAAAGGTCAGCAGCATCACTAGGCAGGCAACGGTGGTGGAGGTAAGCGTAAAGCGGATGGTAACATGGACTTTGTGGCTAATACCAACACACAGGACAATGGCCAGCGACGCAAGGGTAGACCGAAAAATCGCAATGGGGCACCCAACCCTAATCCGGACCGCCTAAACTATCTACTGAGCCAGCCCTGTCCAAGACATGGGACGAAGGAGGCGGCAGCAAACCACCTTTGGAAGGATTGCTTCATTATGCAGGAGTTCAAGAATTCTAATGCTTTCCGGTATGATCACGGCTCCGGCGGTGGTTCAGGGTCCGGGCCGGGTTACGGCGGAGGAAATTCCAGTTCAGGATTTAACGGTAATTCGGGCGGACATAATAATCAAAATATTCAGAACAACTAGGGTGGTTACAACCAACAGCAGCAACAGTCATGTTACCAGAGCAACCCAAAGCAGTTGAGTAGTGGGCAGTACCATGTCTTCAACACTAGCTTGGACAAGCGAGACCGGAAGGTTCAGAAGCGGGCGGTCAACTCTGTTGAACTGGCCATACCCCGTTATCTACGCTGGTCTGAACAGCCAATCATATGGAGCAGAGAGGATCATCCTCCCCAGGTTGATAATCCGGGTCAGTTGGCTCCGGTGGTGGCGCCTCAGGTGGGAGGTTACAAGTTCACCAAGGTGCTCATGGATGGGGGAGCAGCATTAATATCTTGTACCATGAGACCTTCCGTCGTATGGGACTAACAGATAAAAATCTCAAACCATCTAATACGGTGTTCCAGGGTGTAGTACCTGGCAGATCAGCATATCCTGTTGGTCAGATAGCTCTGGAAGTGGCCTTTGGGGATGATCATGATTCCAGGTCGGAGATATTGATGTTTGAAGTGGTGAAAATCCAAAGCCCATATCACGCCCTACTTGGGCGACCGGCCTACGCCAAATTTATGGCACGGCCCTGTTATGTGTATTTGCAGCTCAAGATGCCGGGTCACAAGGGGACAATAACGGTTCACGAAAGCCGCAAAATCGCTTTGGAGTGCGAGGAAGGAGATGCGGCCTATGCAGTGTCGGTCTGTGCCACTGAGGAGTTGAAGAATTATAAAGACAATGTTGATCCGACGGACATGACTCCATTAAAGAAGCCAACTACTGAGCATGATCTGGCCCTGAAGTTCAAATCGGCAGCAGAAACTAAACTTGTTGACTTCGTACCTGGAGATTCATCCAAGCAGTTCAGCATCAGTGCCAACTTGGATCCGAAATAGGAAAGCGCGCTCATCGAGTTCATCCGTGAGAATTGGGACATTTTTGCATGGAAGCCCTCTGACATGCCAGGTGTACCGAGGCAACTCGCTGAGCACACCCTTAATGTGGATCCTAAATACAAACCGGTGAAACAGTTCCTCCGCCAATTTAACGAAGAAAGACTCTATGCGATTGGAGAAGAGGTAGCCAGGCTCTTAGCGGCTGGCTTTATTGTTGAAGTTTTTCACCTTGAGTGGCTTGCCAATCCGGTGCTGGTCCTTAAGAAAAACGGCACCTGGCGCATGTGCGTGGATTACACAGATCTTAATAAGGCTTGTCCAGCAGATCCTTTTGCCCTCCCCCGTATTGATCAAATTATTGATGCTACGGCGGGTTCTGAGCGTTTAAGTTTTTTGGATGCATATTCTGGCTACCATCGGATCAAAATGGCAGTTAAGGACCAGGAGAAAATGGCATTTATAACTCCCTTTGGAGCCTTCTGCTATGTGTCTATGCCCTTTGGGCTCAAGAGTGCCCAGGCAACTTCTCAACGGTGTGTACAAAATTGTCTTCACAAGCAGATTGGCCGTAATGTACATGCTTACGTGGATGATATCGTGGTTAAGTCCAGGGAGAAGGAGACTCTGATTGATGATTTCAGGGAAACCTTTGATAACCTGAGGACATACAAGATGATGCTTAATCCGGACAAGTGTGTCTTTGGTGTACCGGTGGGCAAGTTATTGGGTTTTCTGGTGTCCAACAGGGGAATTGAGGCTAAACCGAAGTGTATCAATGATGTTCAACGCCTGGCAGGCCGGATTGCCACGTTAAGACAGTTTATCAATCGTCTTGGTGAGAAGGCAATCCCTTTGTATCAGATGTTGAAAAAAACGGATCAGTTTGTCTGGAGTTCTGCTGCTGATGAAGCATTTGAGGACTTAAAGCGGCAATTGGCCAATCCGCCTATGCTCACCGCTCCCATTGACAAGGAGCCGTTACTGCTATATGCTGCTGCTAATGCTCGGGCGGTCAGCGTGGCTATTGTGGTGGAGCGAAAGGAGGCAGGTAAGGAGCATCCGGTTGAACGTCCGGTCTATTATATCAGTGAGGTACTCATCGAGTCGAAGCAAAGGTATCCGCATTGGCAGAAGTTGGTGTATGGAGTTTTTATGGCAAGCTGGAAGCTTAAACAATACTTCCAAGTGCACCCAATTACAGTGGTCAGTTCTGCTCCTTTGGGAGATATCATCCAGAACTGGGAAGCAACTGGCCGGATTGCCAAGTGGACTATAGAGCTTGGGCCGCACGGTTTGAAGTATGTGCCTCGGACGACGGTTAAGTCTCAAGCACTTGTTGATTTCATCAATGATTGGATGGAAATGCAAGCACCTGAAGAAAAGCCGGATCACACATATTGGACCATCCATTTTGAAGGCAATTGGAAGGCTCGGGGGCTGGAGTCGTATTAACTTCCCCGTGAGGTGATAAGTTTTGTTATGTTCTCCGCTTAATGTTCCCTTGTACTAACAATGCAGTTGAGTATGAAGCCTTGCTCCATGGTCTCCGGATGGCTAAGGAGATGAATCTAAGTCGAGTTAAGTGCTTCGGGGACTCGGACCTCGTGGCTCAGCAAGTATGCGGCACTGGGGATTCCAAGGACCCCCTCATGGCAGCATATCGTCGTGAGGTGGGTATTGTTGCAGGTCATTTTAAGGGCTATCAGGTGGACCATGTGGACCGGCGGAAAAATGAAGCGGCGGACGCTTTAAGCCGGCTGGGCTCTCAGCGCAAACTGGTCTCGCCCAATGTTTTTCTGGATGTGCTGCACAACCCGTCGGTCAAGATCCCTTGTGAAGCGGACTTGGCTATTCCTGATCTGGAGGCCCAATTGGTGGCAGTTCTTCATGTTATTCCGGATTGGACGCTTCCTTACCTAGCGTACAAGAACCGAGGCGAGTTACCAGAGGATGAGACTCTGGCCCGATAGATAATCCGGCGATCCAAGTCCATGGCTATTATCAACGGCGAGTTGCATCATTGCAGTGTGTCAGGAGCATTTCAATGCTGTGTGTCTCCTGAGGAAGGCCGTGAAATTTTGCGTGAGATCCACGAAGGAGATTATGGTCACCACACCGGTTCAAAGCCTCTGGTGGCTAAAGCGTTTCGCCATGGCTTCTATTGGTTAACTGCTCATGCTGATGCGGAGGATCTGGTCAGACGATGTGATGGTTGCCAAAGGTTTTCAAGATGTGCTCATGTACCGGCTCAAGAATTGAGAATGATTCCAATTACTTGGCCATTTGCGACTTGGGGGCTGGATATGGTTGGGCCTTTCAAAAGGTCCAAAGATAAAAAGACCCACCTCCTCGTGGCGGTTGACAAGTTTACAAAGTGGGTGGAGGCAGAACCTGTTAGCAAGTGTGATGCGGCCACGGCGGTTCAGTTCATCAAAAAAGTGATTTTCCGGTTTGGCTTTCCGCACAGTATCATCACAGATAATGGTACCAATTTGTCCAAAGGTGCCATGAAGGAGTTCTGCGAACGGGAGCACATCCGGCTCGACGTTTCATCAGTGGCACACCCACAGTCCAATGGTCAAGCAGAAAGGGCTAATCAAGAGATCTTGCGAGGCATCAAACCCCGGCTCATGGTTCCTTTGTAGAGAACGCCGGGTTGTTGGGTAGAAGAATTACCATCTGTGTTATGGAGCATCAATACAACACCCAACAGATCAACAGGATACACACAGTTCTTCATGGTTTATGGAGCGGAGGCGGTTCTCCCCAGTGATATCCGTCATGATTCACCTCGGGTGACGGCTTATATTGAAGCGGACAACGAGACAGCACGGCAAGATGCTTTGGACCGGTTGGATGAAGAGCGTGACATAGCAGATGCCCGATTGGCGATTTACCAACAGGATCTTCGTCGTTATCACAGTCGCCGAGTAAGAATGAGAACCTTTCAGGAAGGAGATTTGGTGCTTCGGCTCATCCAAGATCAGACTGATATGCATAAGCTATCCCCACCTTGGGAGGGGCCTTTCGTGGTCAGCAAGAATCTGCACAACGGGTCATACTATCTGATCGATATTCGAGAGCATAAGGACTCAATACATCAGAGGAGGAGACCAACAGGCCGTGGAACATAGCTCATCTTCGGCCTTACTATACCTGAGCCATTGGCTATACTTATGTACATATTATGACAATGTATATATTATGATTAAATATAATAGACCGGAACCTCAGCTAAAGCGGGGTATCTGTTCTTTTACATCATGTGTGGTGACATGGAGTTGCTCTAAAGCGGCCTCTGGTTTATCCCTTGAGTTCGCTTTTTAAAAGCATCATGTTATATCACTTGGGGGTTTGGTCGTGTCTGAACCAATACAATACCTCTTGATAGGCGAGAGCCACCAGATCACTTGGGGACTTGGTCACGTCTGAACCAGTCATGCCTCTTGATCGGCCTAAGGCCAGAGAATCACTTGGGGGCTTGGTCGAACCCGAACCATTGCCATGGCACTTGATCGGCATAAATGCCACGGTTTCAATTGGGGACCTGGCTGACTAGAACCATAGTTACACCTAATGGGAGGTTGGTCGTGTTCGGCCATGGTAACGCTTTTTTGCAAACGGTTTTGTCATTGCATTTGCTTCACACTTTTCTTTGAAAGGTTTTTCTTCCTTTTTATTGCGTTTTTTAAACCGACAAAGTTTTCAACTGGTTCACAATGTCAATTGACAGAACACGGTTCATTTCAATCCGGAGACTATTTGCCCGGTTTGATCTTTTTTGTTAACATCCTCTTATGGAGTAACACGGTGTTTATTATAACCCGGCACGGTCTACATAGTAAACCGGCATCATATATATATATATATGGGAGCTGTTATCTCCTCCAACAGTGTGGGTTTATAAAAATCCACTTCAAGATTGGCCAAGCCAACTTCACGTTCAATGATGGCACGTATTATGTATCTCAAAAATTTGGTCATATACTTAAAAAAAATCGGATGTTTTGCTTTCATGTATGCAGACATCATATTCCGCTTGATGGTACAACCGTGGTGGCACTTGAAGATTTTTTATTGCAGAAAGTACTTTGGAAAGTTCATCATCCAAAGGAAGAGCAAGTGGCAGCAATTATGCACGAAGGCATATCAACATCCAAAGTATCAGCTAGACTATTACAAGGCTCACGGCGCCCACAATAAGATCATTGTTTTTTTGCAAAGGAGAAGCAGTTTTAAACCGGCTTTTGGTTCAAGCTTGGTCACCAGCTCGGCCTGATGGTTGTGGGTCATCCTGCGCCGCTTCTGCTTTAGTTGCTCTACCCAGCGCCTGGAAATCAACAGTTGCCCAGTCGATTCCCATTAATGCTTGAAAAATAGCTTCATCATGGATCAGCAATGACGGGTCAATATCGGGAGTGTAAGTATGATTACGGATTGGAGGGATAAGATTTTCCGCTTCATGAATTGGTGCAGCTATTCGCTTGTTTTGATTGTCATATTGGGCTTGATAATGAGACAAGTCTGCTTCTTTAGCCAATTGACAAGCTAGCGGACGCACCTCCCGGTTTATTGCTCATAGATCCGCTTCACCAAACTCTGACCCGTCTTCTTTCAAGCTGGGATAGCCCTAAGCCGCTTCAATAGGATCAAAATTCGGCACCCAAGCTTTTGCCCGGATTAAAGCATTGATTGCACCAGTTCGAGCAGCAGATTTCTTAAGCTCTTCAACCCGGGAAGGAAGCACCGATAGTTTCATCAGAGTGTCCTGAATCATGGTGGGCGCCGGCTTGTTGTGGGATGCGGTACAGATGATCCGCTGTGCACCAGTGTACAGTTGTTCGACCAACGTATAGGCGGCTTTCAATTTCTTCTGCACATCTGACCCCAAGTGACCAATGCGTGTCCCTGAAATATCATAAAGGGTTAACAAACCAGCAGCTCTGTAAGAAGGCAGAGTCAATTCAGAAGTCAAACTGGCTTACCAAAGATAGCAGTGGTCATGGCATGCACGTGCCGCTTTGTGCTGGTCAGTTCATCCGCCACCGGTTTTAGTGCAGCCTCGGCATCCTCTGCTCGTTTGATTAAAGCGGACTTTTTAGTGGCCCAATCCACGCGCTTCTTCTTGAAGCTCTCCTTAAGCTGTTCCATGGTGCTTAAAGCGCTGGCTAATTCCTCTTTTGCTTTGGAGGTTTCATCTTGTAGGTTTTTCAGGTTTCCTAGGAGATCGGCGACTTGGTTTTCTTTCGTCTTCAGCTCAGCCTACATGCAGACAATTATATGCTTCAACAAAACGGTACAAGGATTGAAGTACCAACCACATAACAAGTTATGCACTTGGCACTTGGGGGCTAATGCATATTCGATCTTCATCGTTCAATTGCTTACAAAGTACCAAGATCAATACAAGTATTCAACTTGGCACTTGGGGGATAATGGCTATTTGCTCGTATATATTCTGATGTGGCAATCTCAATTACTTAAAGTACCGGTTTAACTATGCTAAGTTGAACAGGCCCTTGGGGGCTACATCAGCGAATTTCAAAGCATCAAGATTTATATTAGTAAGTCCCAGTTTGAAAGAAGATTACAAACCGGCCCTTGGGGGTTAGGAGAATCAGCAAGAATTGAAGCATACAAGAAGGAAAGAGCATATGGAAGTTACCTCATATTTATCTTTCATCATATTAACCAGACCGGCTTCATAGTCACGACTGGTATACAGCCGGTTCAGGTAGCCGGAATGGATATCTTGGGTGTTCAGAGTAGCGTAAGTCGCCAGATCAGCATTCCACTTGCCTTTGCCAAAGGCAGCAAATTCTTCCTTGGCAGAATGTTTGGACAAAGCGACAGGATTGCTTGGCTCAGTATGGCCAGTGCCAGTAATGACAACCTCATCATCCTTGGTATCGCCGGTTTGCACTGGGGCTGTTGGCTTGTCAGTAGGCTTTGTTGGACCGGTAGATTTCTCAATCCGGATGGAGCTTGTGGGCTGATTGATAGGATTTGAGGTATCAATAGGTATCTCTTCAGTAATAAGATCGTCGTCTTGCAGCGGTGGATCATTGGGTATATCTTCAGGAATAGCCGCTTCAAGATCTGGCGTCTTGCCCGGTTCAAGGACGACATCTTCTTCGACCGCTTTGTCTAGGCGAGCCTTCTTGCTTGGCCTAGGTTTGGCCCTGAAAGGAATAAAAAAATCAAATACAACATATGTTCCAAGGCGATGTGCTGCAAATATTATGATAAGTATAGCTTACCAAGCATCGTTTTGAGCGGTGGCAGCTGAGTAGCCGATCACTCGCCAGAGGATGAGTGGGAAGTAACCTGGTAATCGGAGTCAGATGGATTAGGAGGTCGACGAAAGCAGCCGCTTTAGGACAAGCACTGACAAGAAAATTAGAGACCTCTGAGCGGCGTTTCCGAACCGGACTGTTCGGTAAACCGGCGGAGGTAACTACCTAGCCGCTGTGCCGAGTGGTGCGACGAGCTTCGTGCTGTTGGGTCTTCATAAGAAATTTGGGATCCAAATAAGCAAGAGGATGAGAAAATTTAACTTTCCGTTTTGCCTGATGGATTTTTAGTGAAGGCAAAGGTTCTGAATCGCAAGAGAGAATAATTACCTCTGCAGCATCAGCGTGGCTGGCTTCGGCATCATCCTGACAAATATCATCATCAATAAGACGCATGAAAAATAAACCAAGTGAGTCAAGCCCTACCTTAAGGTCCGGATTATCCACATCATCATCAGGGGCCGGATTAGAGGATGCAGTGGTTCTTTTCCTATGTGCAGTCTTCTTCATAGCTTTAGTCTTTTGCCGGGTTGCTCTTTTCGGTTTGTCTGGTTTTTCTGGTTTCTCCTGTGGCAGTTTCTTGCTCCAAAACAGATCATTACCCTGGTTACACAGAGAATGATATTAAACAATGACCAGATATATCAATAACAGATTCAGCAAAAAGAAAAATCAAAGTCTTACAGCTGGCGGTTTGTTGGTGGCACAGAAGGGAAGCAGGCCGTTTCTAGCACAGATGTGCTCCGGTTCATTCAACATCTTATTTACCGCTTCTGTGATTTCTTCGTCGGAGAGCTAGATGTTGGAATGTTGCAGTGGGTCATCAACACTGCCAGTATACTCGCACATCAAACCCGAGCGCTGACTCAGAGGCAGTATGCTCCATGATATCCAACAGCGAGTGAGATCAACCCCTGCTAAACCGTTGGCCATAAAGGCTCTGAGCTTCGACAGTTGAGGAGCATATTTGCCTCTCTCCTGGGCAGTCAACCTTTGCGGAAAGGGGTGTGTATTGCTAAGGCGCTCCGGACGAAAGCCAGGCAAGGGATTCTCACCAGCAGGGGAGGTGTCTTTGCAATAGAACCATGTCTGATTCCACTCTTTGGGGTGGCTGTGCAGTTTGGAGTGAGGGTAGGTGACATCTTTCCTTTTCTGAATCGCCACGCCACCCAACTCCGTATTAGAGCCGTCAGTAAACTCAGTATGGTGGTTTAGATGGAAAAGGTCTCTGAACAATTCCACTGTGGGCTCCTCTTGAAAGAACGCCTCATAGAACACTTGGAAGTGACACATATTTGTAACAGAGTTGGGGCCAGTGTCTTGTGGATGGAGTTGGAAATCGACTAAAACATCCCGGTAAAATTTAGAACCGGGCGGCTTAAAGCCCCGGGCTAAGTGATCTACGAAAACAACGACCTCTCCTTCTTGAGGTGTGGGAGGGCATTCTTTGCCAGGAGCCCGCCAATGGATGGTATCTTTGCTGCCTAAAGCACCAATCAGGACTAAATCGTCTAGTTGAGCCTCTGTGACGTGAGAAGGAACCCAATTGCACTCATATACTTGCTTGGCCATGAGGAAATCTCCAAGGTAGAAGATCCCGGTTCAAAAATGCATTGATCAAGGTACATTGGTATGTGCAATGTTAAACCGGAGACAGATCTATCTAAACCGGAGTTTTATGAAGCAGTAACATCTAGCGGTTCAACAAGGGGACTAATGGTATATACCGCTTTGGCAATTTTTTCTACAAGGTTAAACCGCCTGATCTAAGCATTGAGACAGCTGAGATTGCGGATGGATAAGTGTTCAGAAATAGATTTCACAAGATTTCTCTATAGCATTGGATCTGAAGCAAGTTCAGAAAATAAGAAAAATATTCAAAAGCTCAAGGCAGAACAATATTGAATCAATGGGCAGAAATATATGTGAGATCTATGGTCTTGGGCATGAAACTAAAGGCAGATACTAAAAGCTACCGTTACACAAAGCAGGGATTCACAGATGCATCCAGGGTTAGTATATGAACACGAACAAGTGATGAACACTGCAAGAACATGAAACCCTAGAACAGATCTGTGTTGAGAAGAGCAGAAGGCTTACGAGAGTTAAGGAAGACGCGGAAGGTTGCCGCGGTGCTCTGGTGCGTTCAGGTTGATGCAGCGGCCAAGGTTGGTGCAGAAGTTGACGGGGGCGGCAGAGCTCCGAGGCTGGCGACGCGAGGAAGACGAAGAAGAAAGGAACGAAGGGGAGAAAAGAAATGACCCTTCGGTCCTATTTATAAGGCAAAAGGACATGTGTCAGGCGCGACAATCAAGGGGCTACGAAACGGAGCTGTCGCCTCAATTTCCGTAGATCTATTAAACAAAGAAGCATAATGGATAGCTTCGTTATGACAGGTGACGTCATTCGGGTTTACAGCAACCAGTTAAGATGACATCATGGTGGTTTACTAATTTATGAGAAGATGTTGAAGATGAAGTTTTCGTTAAAGGATTGACATGAACCCGTTCAAATCAATCTGGGGCCTAATGTTGGGGATATAACTGCTGGGCGTAAACCGGCCTATCTGGGCCGGGTCAAATTCATCAGTAGTTCAAGAGTGCTAAAAGCCCAAGAAGGCAGATGAGGGCCTAAGGCCCGTAGTCGGTTTAAGACTTGTAGCTGTAAACCGGTATTTGTATATAAACTTGTATTGTAAGTTAGGAATAAAGAGAGACCAACCCGGATGCGAATATCGACCGGTGTTGGGACTTTGTGAACCGACGGGCATCACCCGTGTATATAAGGGGACGACCCGGCGGCGGTTCAAGAGGACAAACAACAACTCGAGACGTAGGCGAAGCTTGTTTGCTCCCTAGTCACTGAAACCCATCAATTCCATCACAACTAGACGTAGCCTTTTACCTTCATCGAAGGGGCCAAACTAGTATAAACTCTCTTGCATCCCTGTGTCCGCTTTAACCCCTTCAAGCTAACCCGTCGCGATGGCTCCACGACTAAGTCCTTTCTCTAGGACATCTGCCATGACAAAACCACGACACTACCCGTGGCCCATTACCCCGACACAAGGATTTGCAAGGAATTGGATGCAGGGAATCCAGAACTAAAATAAACAAAAAGGAAATCTAGATGAAGTTTTTTTGAAAGGGGAAACAAATATGCACGAGACAAATGCAAGAGCACAGAGAAACACAAGAGAACTTCATCTAGAATTGGTCGGTGACAAAGTCACCTATGTTAGAGTATATTGACTTAGGAGTCAAGTGAGGACACTTGATCATAGGTCATACTCATCGTTTAAGCTCAAATGGGGTTACCATTTTTTGTTTAAGCATCTTGATGTATTCACATCTTGTTGAGTTGCTTTGATCCATGTCTTGGAGTAAAGCTTCGCTAAGATGGAATAACATACCTTGGGTGGTGGTGTTGATCTTGATCTCGTAGTTGAACTTGTGTGGACTGCTCAAGGTTGATGTAGCTCATCAGGAGTTGGGAGCACCACTTGGAGTTTGAGTTCATCTTCCGACATGGGTTAGCTTTGCAAGGAAGAGCACTTGTATATCCAAGATGAAAATCATAAAACTTAATGTAGAATTTGTCAAAGGACATGTTTGAAGGGTTTTGTGCTTCCTTGACTTCAACCACCATTGTGTAGAGACTTGGTGATGTAGAAATTGCTCATGATGTGAGTGGGCTGCAATCTCATAGGTTTAGGTTCATCCAAGTACCTACAAGGGTTAGTGTATCGCCCTCGATGCAGCTATATCTCCCACGTGTCGAAGCACGACTTAGAGGCATAACCACATTGAAAGCAATGTCGCAAGTGAGGTAATCTTTACACAACCCATGTAATACATAAGGGAAAAAGATACATAGTTGGCTTACAATCGCCACTTCACACAATTACATGAATAAAGCATTACATCAACCAGATACAATCAAGGTCCAGCTACGGGACCAAAATAAAAGAAAACTACCCCAAATACTACACAGATCCCCGATCGACCCCAACTGGGCTCCACTATTGATCGACGAAAACGAAACAACAAAAAGGACAAGATCTTCAACGAGCTCCTCCTGAGCTGGGTTGCGTCACCTGCATGGTATCATCGGCACCTTCAAATTGGTTTTGGAAGTATCTGTGAGTCACGGGGACTCAGCAATCTCACACCCTCGCAATCAAGACTATTTAAGCTTATAGGTAGGTAAAAGGTATGAGGTGGAGCTGCAGCAAGTGACTAGCATATATGGTGGCCAACATACGCAAATGAGAGCGAGAAGAGAAGGCAAAGCACGATCGAGAAAACTATGATCAAGAAGTGATCCTAGAACAACCTACGTCAAACATAACTCCAACGCCGTGTTCACTTCCCGGACTCCGCCGAGAAGAGACCCTCACGGCTACACACGCGGTTGATGTATTTTAATTAAGGTCATCTTCAGGTTTTCTACAACCGGACATTAACAAATTTCCATCTGCCCATAACCGCGGGCACAGCTTTCAAACGTTCAAATCCCTGCAGGGGTGTCCCAACTTAGCCCATCACAAGCTCTCACGGTCAACGAAGGATATTCCTTCTAGCGGGAAGACCCGATCAGACTCGGAATCCCGGTTACAAGACATTTCGACAATGGTAAAACAAGACCAGCAAAGCCACCCGAATGTGCCGACAAATCCCGATAGGAGATGCACATATCTCTTTCTCAGGGCACACCAGATTGTCCAAGGTTCCGGTAGGCCAGCCCAGAGTTGCCCCTGGTGGCAACCGGCAGCTGACAGGTTGGACCAACACTCAGAGGAGCATTGGCCTGGGGGTTGAAATAAGGATGACCCTTGGGCAAGCCTACCCAAGGGAAATAAAAGGCTAGGTGGCAAATGGTAAAACCAATGTTGGGCCTTGCTGGTGGAGTTTTATTCAAGGCGAACTGTCAAGGGGTTCCCATTATAACCCAACCGTGCAAGGAACGCAAAATCCGAGAACATAACAGCGATATGACGGAAACTAGGGCGGCAAGAGTGGAACAAAACACCAGGCATAAGGCCGAGCCTTCCACCCTTTACCAAGTATATAGATGCGTTAATTAGATAAGAGATATTGTGATATCCCAACAAGTAAACATGTTCCAAGAAGGAACAACATCTCCATGTTCCAACAAGGAACAAACTTCAATCTTCACCTACAACTAACAATGATATAAGAGGGGCTGAGCAAAGCGGTAACATAGCCAAACAACGGTTTGCTAGGACAAGGTGGGCTAGAGGCTTGGCTTAACAATATGGGAGGCATGATAAGCAAGTGGTAGGTATCGCAACATAGGCATAGCAAAAGAGCGAGCAACTAGCAAGCAAAGATAGAAGTGATTTCGAGGGTATGGTCATCTTGCCTGAAATCCTGCAAGGAAGAAGAACGAGTCCATCAAGAAGACAAACGGAGGTAGACGAACGGGTCCTCACATACACGACGTTATCGGAACCAACCCGAAGAAAGCAACACCGGAAAGAAGCACACAATATAGTAAACAACCAACACATGAACACGATATGATATGCGGGATGCGGTATGTGATGCATATGCATAATTTGCAAAGGACTGATTGATCCTGGGCTCAACATGGAAATCCAAGAGTGCCACTGGAAAGATGAGGTGATTTCGGTTGAAATCGATATAAAGATCACTGGAATCGGATGCATGGTTTGGAAATGGCAAGCAAAACCAATATGGCACCGGTCTGCGATAATCAGCAAGTGACCAACTAAATGCACCAAGTTAAGTATGCTACAACACTCAAACATGACAACACAATACATGGCAGGGATCCACTCATGATGCTTGACAAAAAATGAACACTGAGCTACGACTAATTCACTCAATATCAAGCTCAAACAAGCATGGCAAAAGAGCAAATGATAACAGGTTTCAGACTTAGTGAAATTAACACAAGACTGGAATTTATCATCAGGAAGCACACTTTAGAGCATGAAAACTACAAGCTACAGGAACTTAACATGGCAAAGCAAGGCATGGCATGAAGCTACTCAAAGCACTTAACAAAAGTCCCTTAGTGACCTTGAGCAAAAAGGGATCAGAAAATACAATTCATGCATGTGAACATGGCAAAAACACAAACAGATTCAGACTTAGTGAAAAACTGGAGCATGCAAAACAGTTAACGAGTAGGCATGTTTACGAGCTCGATGCACTCACTACAGAGCATGGCATGACCAACTAAGCATACGCCCATCAAGAATACATGGCATAGAAGCTAGACATCGCAAGACAACAACATAGAATGCACGGATCAATAGCAACATCCTCGGCAAAATCGCTAAACATGTCAACAATCTGCCAGGATCCACTTTATAGCAAAAGTAGAGCTCAGTTGACTTAAGTTAGGGTGCTCCATAATTGCAAAAAAAGACATGGATGGATAGAGCATCACAAGGTTAACAAAATATCCTTACTGATCATCCTCAAAAGAGGCACGGATCACTAGGGAACAACATGAACATAAGGCATAACAACAAAATCAGGATAAGGACCTGGTGAAATTCCAAGTCCCTGAAATCAGCATTACCGATTATGCTACTTTGCAAGCTTGTGCTAGTCACTACAAATATCACAAAAATATATGGCAAGCACCCCTCAAAATATGGCATGGCATATAACAAAAAACATGCAGAGCTCAAGATCATAGCATGCACACATTAATCATGGCAAAAATGACAAAATGCCATTTGCTGAAACAGATCTGACAAATTCATCACATAGCCCTCTTACAACAACATTTCTGGCATCAAGATGAGCTCAAATGAAAATAATGCAATGAGATGAAATGATGTACTCGTCGAGGCGAACATTTTGATATGCTACATGCCCAAAACGGAGCTACGATGGCAGAGTTATGACATGATGAAAAGAGGCACAAGAAACTATAATCTGGGGACTTAGAGAAATATAACCTCGCGAAAAAATACACCAGGCCGGAGGGAGTGGTCCGGCGGGGGCGGAGCTGGGCCGCAGCAAGGACGATTGGGCCGGCCCACGCGGGCGCGGTCAACGGAGGGAGCGGATCGGGTCTCTCCCGATGCATCTGAAGGGCGGCAGCGGCTTGAGGGAGCTCGGCTCCGGCGGCTGTCGCCGGTGACGCAGTCGGGCCGGCGAGGAGAGTGGATCTGGTGAGCTCCATGCCGGATCTGGACGGGGCCGGAGGAAGGGTGGCGACGGCGAGGGAAGGCGGCGTCGGGACAGCGCAAGGCGGCGCCGGCGATGGTGGCCCGCGGCGGCGAGGGCGCACGACGGCGGGGAAAGCCGGTGGCGAGGCAGGCATGAATGCCGGCGAGCAGAGAGCAGGCGGCGGCGGAGCTTCGTCGGCGGAGGCAGATGCCGCGCGGGACGGCCGACCGGGCCGGGAGGGCAGCGGCAGGGACCGATGGGCCTGGCGGGTGGCGTGGCGAAGTGGGGAAGGACCGTGGCGACGTGTCGCGCTGCTGTTGTCCCGGAGCGGTGGCGCGGCTGATGTGGCGGCCCCTGATTCGTTGGGGTGATGTGGCGGCGGGGTGGACATGTCCGGCCAGCGCGGGGAGGAGTGTCCGGCGGCGCGGGGAGGAGTTTTTAGCGTTTGGACTGCGAAATTTTCGAAGGGAGACACATATTTATAGGTAGAGGGAGCTAGGAGGGTCCAAATGAGGTGCGGTTTGCGGCCATGTGATCGTTATCGAACGACCGAGATGATGGAGAGGTCTTAGGTGGGTTTTGGGCCACTTTGGAAGGGTGTTGGGCTGCAACACACACGAGGCCTTTTCGCTCCCTCGGTTAACCGTTGGAGTATCAAACGAAGTCCAAATGACACGAAACTTGACAGGCGGTCTACCGACATTAAACCAAGGCCGCTTGGCAAGTGTCGGTCCAATCCGATAACGTTTAACACCCACACATGAAAAAGAGGTAAAAGGGGACACCGAGTGACATAGGAGCGTCGGATTGCAAAACGGACAACGTGGAAAATGCTCGGATGCATGAGACGAACATGTATGCATATGAAATGCGCATGATGGCATGATATGCAATGCATGACATGCAAGCAATGACATGGCAACAATAGAGAATAACTGGAGGACACCTGGCACATCGGTCTCGGGGCGTTACGGTTAGATAGCATGCAAGGGTCCAAGTATATCCAAGACACAACATCATGTAAGAAATGGATTAGTCAAAGGCGCATGCCTTGCATGTATACAAATGGAGTTTCTACTCCAAGTTTGAAGCATCGATGATGTTCAATTCTCCTCTCAAGCGGCAAAAGACATTCTCATCATGCGGTTTGGTGAATATATCACCCAAATTGCTTATCGGTGCGAACATGCTTAAGATCAATGTCCCCTTTGGCAACGTGATCTTGAATGGAATGATGACGAACTTCAATATGCTTAGTTCAAGAATGTTGCATGGGATTGTGAGCAACCTTGATAGCACTTTCATTGTCACAAAGCAATGGAACATGTTTCACATATATCCCATAATCTTTAAGAGTTTGGGTCATCCAAAGTAAGTGAGCGCAAGATGAACCAGGGGCAATGTCTTTTGCTTCGGCGGTGGATAAGGATACCGAGTTTTGTTTCTTGGAAGACCAAGACACAAGATATCTACCAAGAAATTGGCAAGTACCCGAAGTGGACTTTCTATCAACCTTGTACCCGGCATAGTCCGAGTCGGAGTACACAACAAGATCAAAGGAGAACCAAATGCCAAAATTTGGTGTATGTATCAAGTATCTCACTATCCTTTTCATAGCGTTAAGATGACATTCTTTCGGGGCCGCATGATATCATGCACACATGCACACACTTACCATGATATCATTATGAGAGGCACATAGATATAACAATGAACCGATCATGGAGGGGTAAACTTTTTGATCAACCGCTTCATCGTCCTTGGTCAAGTCAAGATGTCCACTAGTAGGCATGGGTGTAGTCATATCTTTGCATTCTTGCATGTTAAACTTCTTGAATAACTCCTTGGTGTACTTCGTTTGAGAAACAAAGGTACCTTCCTTAGTTTTCTTGATTTGCAAACCAAGAAATAATTTGAGTTCACTCATCATAGACATCTCAAACTTCTCTGACATTAGCTTCCCAAACTTTTCACTAAAATGAGGGTTAGTCAAACCAAATATGATATCATCAACATAAATTTGGCACACAAATAATTCTCCATTAACCCTTTTAGTAAGAAGAGTAGAATATATTTTTCCAATTTCAAAGCCTTTTTTAATAAGGAACTTGGTCAAGCATTTATACCATGCTCTAGGAGCTTGTTTAAGACCATAAAGATCTTTGTGAAGTTTGTAAACATGATCGAGTTTCTTAGGATTGATGAAGCCGGGAGGTTGTTTAACATAAACTTGCTCCTTGATTTCACCATTTAAAAAAGCACTTTTAATGTCCATTTGGTATAAAGTGATATCATGGTGATTAGCATAGGCAAGCGAGATGCGGATGGACTCAAGTCTAGCAACGGGGGCATATGTCTCACCGTAGTCCATACCTTCGACTTGAGTGTAGCCTTGGGCGACGAGACGAGCTTTGTTGCGGACGACTTGACCATGTTAGTCTTGCTTGTTGCGAAACACCCATTTGGTACCGATGATGTTGTGGTTGTTGTCGGGCTTCTCGACCAATGTCCACACTTGGTTTCTCTCAAAGTTTTGTAGCTCTTCATGCATGGCGTTTATCCAATCCGGATCTTCCAATGCTTCTTCAACCTTCATAGGTTCAATGCTAGAGATGAATGAGTAATATTCACAAAAATTAGCCAACCGAGTTTTAGAGCGAGTGATTCTCCCAGTTTGGATATCATTGTAGATTTGCTCGATGGGATGGTCTTTGGCGACTCTTGCTCGAACTCGTGGGAGCTTTTGCTTGGCTTGGGGTGGAGCATCCTCTTCATCTTGTTCTTCTTCTTGGCTTTCTTCATTTTTGACTTTGTCGTTCTCTTGTCGTGGTGGAGAAGGAGGTTGTTGATGTTCATCTTGGTGTACTTCCTCGTTTTCTTCGTCTTGGTGTGTCCCACTTGTGGATGCTTCTGCATCAACTCTTGGTTCACCTTGTTGCGAGGTGGAAGCTTCCACTTGGACGGACGAGGTACTCTCCTTCACCTCCGTTGGACGAATCTTGCCAATAGACAAGTATTGGATTGCTTCCGAAGGGTCTTTGTCTCCTACATAAATTGGCAATTGATCTACTTGCGAGCCATTAGATTCATCAAACTTCACATCTACTGTCTCTTCAACCTTTTGGATGAAATTGTTGTAGACATGGTAAGTGTGAGAGTTTGAGCCATAACCAAGTAGGAAACCTTCATGAGATTTAGGAGCAAATTTAGAACGATGATGCTTATCAAGAATGTAGCACTTTGAGCCGAATACTCGAAAGTATCGAACTTGGGGTTTGTTACCGGTGAGGAGCTCGTATGCCGTCTTGTCGAGTAGTGATACGTCTCCAATGTATCTATAATATTTGATTGCTCCATGCTATATTATCTATTGTTTTGGACTATATTGGGCTTTATTTTCCACTTTCATATTATTTTTGGGACTAAACCTATTAACCAGAGGCCCAGCCCAGAATTGCTATTTTTTTCCTATTTCAGTGTTTTGAAGAAATGGAATATCAAACGGAGTCCAAATGGAATAAACCTTTCTGGAACGTGATTTTCTTCCCGAATATGACCTAGGAGACTTGGACCCTACGCCAAGGAAGCTTCGAGGTGGGCACGAGGTAGGGGGCGCGCCCTATACCCCCAGGCACGCCCCCCAACCTCGTGGGCCCACCGAAGCTCCACCGACGTACTTCTTCCTCCTATATATACCTACGCACCCCCAAACGAACAGAGGCGGAGCGAAAAACCTAATTCCACCGCCGCAACTTTCTGTATCCACGAGATCCCATCTTGGGGCCTGTTCCGGACCACCGCTAGAGAAGGCCGTCATCACGGAGGGCTTCTACATCATCATAGCCTCTCCGATGAAGTGTGAGTAGTTTACCTCAGACCTTCGGGTCCATATTTATTAGCTAGATGGCTTCTTCTCTCTTTTTGGATCTCAATACAAAGTTCTCCCCCTCTCTTGTGGAGATCTATTCGATGTAATCTTCTTTTTGCGGTGTGTTTGTTGAGACCGATGAATTGTGGGTTTATGATCAAGTCTATCTATGAATAATATTTGAATCTTCTCTGAATTCTTTTATGTATGATTGGTTATCTTTGCAAGTCTCTTCGAATTATCCGTTTGGTTTGGCCAACTAGATTGGTAGTTCTTGCCATGGGAGAAGTGCTTAGCTTTGCATTCGATCTTGTGGTGTCCTTTCCTAGTGACAGAAGGGGTAGCAAGGCACGTATTGCATCGTTGCCATCGAGGATAACAAGAAGGAGTTTATTTCATATTGCATGAATTTATTTCTCTACATCATGTCATATTGCTTAAAGCGTTACTCTATTTTTAACTTAATACTCTAGATGCATGCTGGATAGCGGTCGATGAGTGGAGTAATAGTAGTAGATGCAGAATCGTTTCGGTCTACTTGTCACGGATGTGATGCCTATATACATGATCATGCCTAGATATTCTCATAACTATGCTCAATTCTGTCAATTGCTCAATAGTAATTTGTTCACCCACCGTAGAATACTTATGCTCCTGAGAAAAGCCACTAGTGAAACCTATGGCCCCCGGGTCTATTCCCATCATATCAATCTCCATCACTTTAATCTTGCTTTGCTTTTTTACATTGCCTTTTGCTTTTCACTTTGCATCTTTATACCAAAAATATCAAAAATATTATATCTATCAGATCTCACTCTCGTAAGTGACCGTGAAGGGATTGACAATCCCTAATCGCGTTGGTTGCGAGTAGCTATCATTTTGTGCAGGTACGAGGGACTTGAGCGTGGCCTCCTACTGGATTGATACCTTGGTTCTCAAAATCTGAGGGAAATACTTACGCTACTCTCCTACATCATCCTTTCGTCTTCGGGGAAATCCAACGCAAGCTGAAGAGGTAGCAAGAAGAATTTCTGGCGCCATTGCCGGGGAGTCTACACAAAAAGTCAACATACCAAGTACCCATCACAATCCCTATCTCTCGCATTACAATATTTGCCATTTTCCTCTCGTTTTCCTCTGCCCCACTTCACCCTTGCCGTTTTATCCGCCCTCTCTTTCCCAATCTCCTTCTCCTTCTCCTTCTCTTTCTCCATTTGCCTTTTTCTCGCTTGCCTTTTTGTTTGCTCATGTGTTGGATTGCTTGTTTGTCTCGATGGCTCAAGATACTACCAAATTCTGTGACTTCACCAATACCAATAACAATGATTTCCTTAGCACTCCGATTGCTCCTCTTGAAATACTGAATCTTGTGAAATCAATACTGCTTTGTTGAATCTTGTTATGAAAGATCAATTCGCCGGCCTTCCTAGTGAAGATGCCGCTACTCATCTGAAAAGCTTCGTTGATTTATGTGATATGCAAAAGAAAAAATATGTCGATAATGATGTCGTTAAGTTGAAGCTATTTCCTTTTTCGCTTAGAGATCGTGCTAAAGCTTGGTTTTTGTCTTTGCCTAAAAATAGTATTGATTCTTGGAACAAGTGCAAAGATGCTTTTATCTCTAAGTATTTCCCTCCCGCTAAGATCATCTCTCTTGGAAACGATATTATGAACCTTAAGCAACTTGATCATGAACATGATGCACAAGATTGGGATACAATGAAATTAATGATACGTAATTGCCCTACTCATGGTTTGAATTTGTGGATGATTATACAAAAAATTTATGCCGGATTGAATTTTGCTTCTAGAAATCTTTTAGATTCGGCCGCGGGAGGCACTTTTATGGAAATCACTTTAGGAGATGCTACTAAACTCCCAGATAATATTATGGTTAATTATTCTCAATGGCATACTGAAAGATCTTCTAATAACAAAGTGCATGCGATAGAAGAAATCAATGTGTTGAGTGGAAAGATGGATGAACTTATGAAATTATTTGCTACTAAGAGTGTTTCTTCTGATCCTAATTAATGATATGCCTTTGTCTACTTTGATTGAGAATAACAATGAATCTATGGATGTGAATTTTGTTGGTAGGAATAATTTTGGTAACAACGCTTATAGAGGGAATTTTAATCCTAGGCCATATCCTAGTAATCCTTCTAATAATTATGGGAATTCCTACAACAGCTCTTATGGAAATTATAATAAGGTGCCCTTTGAATTTGAGAATAGTGTTAAAGAGTTTATGAATTCACAAAAGAATTTTAATGCTTTGCTTGAAGAGAAATTGCTTAAAGTTGATGATTTGGCTAGAAACGTTGATAGAATTTCTCTTGAGGTTGATTCTTTAAAGCTTAGATATATTCCTCCTAAGCATGATATCAATGAGTCTCTCAAAGCCATGAGAATTTCCATTGACGAGTGCAAGGAAAGAACTGCTAGGATGCGTGCTTCCAAAGATGCCTTTATTAAAGCGTGTTCTTCCAATTCCTATGAAAATCAAGATGAATATCTAAAAGTTATTGATGTGTCTCCTATTAAATCTTTGTTTTGCAATATTAATCTTGATGAAACTGAATATGATCTTCCTTCACTTAGAAGGCGTTCTAAAAATTCGGAGTATTTAGATCTTTATGATGAAATTGATGAAAGTGGGATTGAAAGAAATAAAAATCTAGATGTTGCTAAACCCACTATATTGGATTTCAAGGAATTTAATTATGAAAGTTTCTCTTTAATTGATTGTATTTCCTTGTTGCAATCCATGCTAAATTCTCCACATGCTTATAGTCAAAAGAAAGCCTTCACCGAACATGTTGTTGATGCCTTGATGCAATCTTATGAAGAAAAACTTGAGTTGAAAGCTTCTATCCCTAGAAAACTCTATGATGAGTGGGAACCAACTATTAAAAATAAAATTAAATATCATGAGTTTTATGCTTTGTGTGATTTGGGTGCTAGCGTCTCCACTATCCCCAAACCTTTGTGTGATTTGCTAGATTTCCATGATTTTCATGATTGCTCTCTAAACTTGCATCTTGCGGATTCTACTATTAAGAAACCTATGGGAAGGATTAATGATGTTCTTATTGTTGCAAATAGGAATTATGTGCCCGTAGATTTCATTGTTCTTGATATAGATTGCAATCCTTCTTGCCCTATTATTTTTGGTAGACCTTTCCTTAGAACGGTTGGTGCGATTATTGATATGAAGGAAGGGAATATTAGATTTCAATTTCCATTAAAAAAGGGCATGGAACACTTTCGTAGAAAGAAAATAAAATTTCCATATGAAACTATCATGAGGGCCACTTATGGATTGCCTACAAAAGATGGCAATACCTAGATATATCCTCGCTTTTATGCCTAGCTAGGGGCGTTAAACGATAGCGCTTGTTGGGAGGAAACCCAATTTTATTTTTAGTTTTTTGTGTTTTTCTCCTGTTTAGTAATAAATAATTTATTTAGCCTCTGTTTTGGTTGTGTTTTTGTGTTTAATTAGTGTTTGTGCCAAGTAGAACCGTTGGGAAGACTTGGGGAAAGTCTTGTTGAACTTGCTGTAAAAGACAGAAACTTTAGCGCTCACGAAAACTGCTGTCATTTTTATTTGGAGAGTGATATTTAGTTAATTATTTTTGAAGATGATTTATAGATAAATTATTCACGTCCAGAAGTTTATTTTAGAATTTTTGGGGTTCCAGATCTTGCGCTAGCTACATATTACTACATACTGTTCTGTTTTTGACAGATTCTTTTTTTCGTGTGTTGTTTGCTTATTTTGATGAATCTATGGCTAGTAAAATAGTTTATAATCCATAGAGAAGTTGGAATACAGTATGTTTAACACCAATATAAATAAATAATGAGTTCATTACGGTACCTTCAAGTATTCTTTTGTTTTCTTTCTCTAACGGAGCTCACGAGATTTCTATTGAGTTTTGTGTTGTGAAGTTTTCAAGTTTTGGGTGAATTATTTTGATGGATTATGGAACAAGGAGTGGTAAGAGCCTAAGCTTGGGGATGCCCATGGCACCCCCAATATAATCCAAGGACACAAAAAAGTCAAAGCTTGGGGATGCCCCGGAAGGCATCCCCTCTTTCGTCTACTTCCATCGGTAATTTACTTGGAGCTACATTTTTATTCACCAACATGATATGTGTTCTGCTTGGAGCGTCTTGTATTATTTGTGTCTTTGGTTGTTAGTGTGCTACAATCATCCTTATTGTACACATCTTTTGAGAGAGCCATACATGAATTATAATTTGATAGAATACTCTATGTGCTTCACTTATATCTTTTGAGCGTTATAATTTTGCTCTATGTGCTTCACTTAGATCTTTTAGAGCACGGTGGTGGATTTGTTTTAAAGAAACTATTGATCTCTCATGCTTCACTTAAATTATTTTGAGAGTCTTAATAGCATGGTAATTTTCTTAATAATAACTTGCTTGGTATTCAAGATTTGTGAAACTTTCTTTTGAGTGTGTTGAATACTGAAAAGTTGGATGCTTGATAATTGTTTTGAGATATGGAGGTAGTAATATCAAATTCATGCTAGTAGAGTAATTGTGAATTTGAGAAGTGCTTGAGTTAAAGTTTGCAAGTCTCGTAGCATGCACGTATGGTAAACATTATGCAACAAATTTGAAACATGAGGTGTTATTTGATTGTCCTCCTTATGAGTGGCGGTCGGGGACGAGCGATGGTCTTTTCCTACCAATCTATCCCCATAGGAGCATGCGCGTGATACTTTGGTTTTTGATGGCTTGTAGATTTTTGCAATAAGTATATGAGTTCTTTATGACTAATGTTGAGTCCATGGATTATACGCACTCTCACCCTTCCATCCTTGCTAGCCTCTTCGGTACCGTGCATTGCCCTTTCTCACATTGAGAGTTGGTGCAAACTTCGCCGGTGCATCCAAACCCCGTGATATGATACACTCTTTCACACATAAACCTCCTTATATCTTCCTCAAAATAGCCACCGTACCAACCTATTATGGCATTTCCATAGCCATTCCGAGATATCTTGCCATGCAACTTTCCATCATCCAGTTTATCATGACACATTCATCATTGTCATATTGCTTAGCATGATCATATAGTTGACATAGTATTTGTGGCAAAGCCACCCTTCGTAATTTTTTCATACTTGTCACTCTTGATTCATTGCATATCCCGGTACACCGCCGGAGGCATCCATATAGAGTCATACTTTGTTCTAGTATCGAGTTGTAATCATTGAGATGTAAATAAATAGAAGTGTGATGATCATCATTCAATAGAGCATTGTCCCAAAAAAAGAGAAAGTCCAAAGAAAAAAGAAGGACCAAAAAAATAGGAAATTAATAAAAAGGGGCAATGCTACTATCTTTTTTTCCACACTTGTGCTTCAAAGTAGCACCATGTTCTTCATATAGAGAGTCTCTTGAGTTATCACTTTCATATACTAGTGGGAATTTTCATTATAGAACTTGGCTTGTATATTCCAACAATGGGCCTCCTCAGGTGACCTAGGTCTTCGTGAGCAAGCAAGTTGGGTGCTCACCCACTTAGTTTCTTTTGTTGAGCTTTCATACATTTATAGCTCTAGTGCATCCGTTGCATGGCAATCCCTACTCCTTGCATTAACATCAATCGATGGGCATCTCCATAGCCACTTGATTAGCCTCGTTGATGTGAGACTTTCTCCTTTTTGTCTTCTCCACATAACCTCCATCATTATATTCTATTCCACCCATAGTGCTATATCCATGGCTCACGCTCATGTATTGTGTGAAAGTTTATGAGTTTGAAATTATTAAGGTATGAAACAATTGCTTGGCTTGTCATCGGGGTTGTGCATTATGAGAGCATTCTTGTGTGACGAAAATGGAGTATGACTAAACTATATGATTTTGTAGGGATGAACTTTCTTTGTCCATGCTTGGGGATGCCTGATATGTCTCCAACATATCTATCATTTTTGATTGCTCCATGCTATATTATCTACTGTTTTGTACTATATTGGGCTTTATTTTCCGCTTTTATATTATTTTTGGGACTAACCTATTAACCGGAGGCCCAGCCCAGAATTGCTGTTTTTTTGCCTATTTCAGTGTTTCGAAGAAACAAAATATCAAATGGAGTCCAAATGGAATAAACCTTTCTGGAACGTGATTTTCTTCCCGAATATGACCCAGGAGACTTGGACCGTACGCCAAGGAAGCTTCGAGGTGGGCACGAGGTAGGGGGCGCGCCCTATACCCCCAAGCACGGCCCCCACCCTCGTGGGCCCACCGAAGCTCCACCGACGTACTTCTTCCTCCTATATATACCTACGTACCCCCAAACGAACAGAGACAGAGCCAAAAACCTAATTCCACCGCCGCAACTTTCTGTATCCACGAGATCCCATCTTGGGGCCTGTTCCGGAGCTCCATCGGAGAGGGCCGTCATCACAGAGGGCTTCTACATCATCATAGTCTCTCCGATGAAGTGTGAGTAGCTTACCTTAGACCTACGGGTCCATAGTTATTAGCTAGATGGCTTCTTCTATCTTTTTGGATCTCAATACAAAGTTCTCCCCCTCTCTTGTGGAGATCTATCCGATGTAATCTTCTTCTTTTTGCGGTGTGTTTGTTGAGACCGGTGAATTGTGGGTTTATGATCAAGTCTATCTATGAATAATATTTGAATCTTCTCTGAATTCTTTTATGTATGATTGGTTATCTTTGCAAGTCTCTTCGAATTATCTGTTTGGTTTGGCCAACTAGATTGGTAGTTCTTGCCATGGGAGAAGTGCTTAGCTTTGGGTTCGATCTTGCCGTGTCCTTTCCCAATGACACAAGGGGCAGCAAGGCACGTATTGCATCATTGCCATCGCGGATAACAAGAAGGGGTTTATTTCATATTGCATGAATTTATCTCTGTACATCATGTCATGTTTCTTAAAACGTTACTCTAGTTTTAACTTAATACTCTAGATGCATGCTGGATAGCGGTCGATGAGTGGAGTAATAGTAGTAGATGCAAAATCGTTTCGGTCTACTTGTCATGGACGTGATGCCTATATACATGATCATGCCTAGATATTCTCATAACTATGCTCAATTCTGTCAATTTCTCTACAGTAATTTGTTCACCCACCATAGAATACTTATGCTCTTGAGAAAATCCACTAGTGAAACCTATGGCCCCCGGGTCTATTCCCATCATATCAATCTCCATCACTTTAATCTTTCTTTGCTTTTTTACTTTGCCTTTTACTTTTCACTTTGCATCTTTATACCAAAAATACCAAAAATATTATATCTATCAGATCTCACTCTCGTAAGTGACCGTGAAGGGATTGACAACCCCTAATCGCGTTGGTTGCGAGTAGCTATCGTTTTGTGCAGGTATGAGGGACTTGAGTGTGGCCTCCTACTGGATTGATACCTTGGTTCTAAAAAACTAAGGGAAATACTTACGCTACTCTGATGCATCATCCTTTCCTCTTCGGGGAAATCTAACACAAGCTCAAGAGGTAGCAAGTAGCTTGTGAAGATACAAGCGATTTGTTGCATGACAAGCTGTCTCAACCGCTTCCGCCCAAAAGTGTTTTGGGGTCTTGTACTCATCAAGCATCGTTCTTGCCATCTCAATAAGAGTCCGGTTCTTCCTCTCAACAACTCCATTTTGTTGAGGTGTGTACGTAGCCGAGAACTCGTGTGAAATCCCCTCTTCGTCAAGAAAGGTGTCCATATTTGAGTTATTGAACTCCGTTCTATTGTCGCTCCGAACCTTCTTGATCTCCACGTCAAATTGATTTTGGGCCTTCCTAGCAAAGTTTTTGAAGATCTTTTGGACCTGTGATTTATCATCAAGAAAGAACACCCACGTAAATCTTGAAAAATCATCAACTATGACTAGACCGAATGAGTTACCACCGAGACTCTTGTAGGCATTGGGACCAAAGAGATCCATGTGAAGTAGCTTGAGCAGTCTTCTCGTGGTCATGATGTTCTTCACGGGGTGGCTTCCTCCAACTTGTTTTCCTGCTTACAAACACTACAAAGTCTATCCTTGTCAAATATAACATCTTTTACTCCAAGGATATGAGCTTATCAAGATTTCGCATGCCCACATGACCTAGCCTTCTATGCCACAACCAGCCTTCAGAGGATTTAGCAATTAAGCAAGTTCTAGGTTGAGCCTTTTTAGTGAAATCAACAATGTAAAGATCACCTCTGCGTATACCGGTAAAGACCATTTTATGATTTTCTATTCAAAACACTTGGCGGTCTACTTCAGTAAGTAGGACATTGAAACCGAAATCAGCAAGTCTAGATACTGAAAGTAAATTGTACCCAAGAGATTCAATGAGAATGACATTTTGTATGGAGCTATCATGTGAGATGGCCACCTTACCGAGGCCGACCACCTTACCCTTTGAGTTATCACAAAAAGTGACATACTTTCGAGGGCCATCATTTTCAGCAAGCTCACGAAACATATCTTTGTCCCCTGTCATATGATCAGTACAAACACTATCAAGAACCCATTCCTTTCCTCCAGCCATGTAGCCGCGAAGATTAGCCATAATACCAAAGTGTCTCATTGCATCATCAAGATCGTGGTCACTATCATCATCCTCATCATAGTATCCATGTTCAACATCATCATGTGATGGATCAACTCCTAGAGAGGGTAATTCATTAGAAGTATGACCGTAACAATGTTCATCTCTATGGATCCCAATGACTTCCGAAATGATATTGCTAATGATTCCAACATCTCCTTTGGCACTCGCAAGATTAGTAAGCTCAAATAAGCAATCACCAAGTTTGGGATCATTGGAACTCATCTTAATCAAGGAAATGGATTTATGAAGAATCTCATCCAAGTTCTTTAAGGAATAGTTTGGAAAACGTTCGTCAAGGAATCTCCATATGGTGTAGGCACAATCAAGAGCAGGCAAGCTATTAAGCAAGTTTCTAGGCAAACCTCTAGTGATTAAATTGACCGTTCTAAGATTACGGATCATGTCAATAGACTCATCAAGGGTAGGATGCAAAGGATCAACAATGCGAGCACAAGGAGTAGTAATGTACTTGGTCAAATGATATTCATTGAAAATGTCAAGCATCTCATTTTTCCACTCATGAAAGAACTCTCCATCAAGAATAGGCACTCTACGTCTAAGACTCCCCGACGTAGACTCATCCGTCTTCCTCCCATGGCGATTAAACCAAAGCAATGGAAACCAATGCTCTGTTACCAATTGTAAGGATCAAGAAGAGGTCTCTAGAGGGGGGGTGAATACACTTTAACTAAGAAATGTTGCAGTTTTTAAATTCTATAGGTTTAAGTAGGGTTTTAACACAAGTTTAATACATATCAAGCAAGCATGACAAGAGTATATGAGCAGCAGAAAGTAAAGCATGCAAGTTGCAAGAATGTAAAGGGATGGGATTGGAGTTTGCAAACAAAATTGGAGACACGGAGATATTTGGCGTGGTTCTGATAGGTGGTGCTATCGTACATCCACGTTGGTGGAGACTTCAACCCATGAAGGGTAACGGTTGCGCGAGTCCACGGAGGGCTCGACCCACGGAGGGTGCACCAAGAAGCAACCTTGTCTATCCCATCATGGCCGTCGCCCACGAAGGACTTGCCTCACTCGGGTAGATCTTCACGAAGTAGGCGATCTCCTTGCCCTTACAAACTCCTTGGTTCAACTCCACAATCTTGACGGAGGCTCCCAAGTGACACCTAACCAATCTAGGAGACACCACACCCAAGAGGTAAAAAATGGTGTGTTGATGATGAACTCCTTGCTCTTGTGCTTCAAATGATAGTCTCCCCAACACTCACTCTCTCTCACAAGATTTGGATTTGGTAGAAAGAAGATTTGAGTGGAAAGGAACTTGGGGAAGGCTAGAGATCAAGATTTATGTGGTTGGAGTGGAATATCTTGACCTCAACACAAGTGTAGGTGGTTCTCTTTCAGAAAATGTATGTTGGAAGTGTAGGCATGTTCTAATGGCTCTCTCCATGAAGGAAGAGTGGGTGGAGAGGTATAAATAGCCTCCACACAAAATCTAACTATTACACACAAATCACGAAGTTCGGTGGGACCGAATCATACAACTCGGTCAGACCGATTTAGTTCAAAATGTGACCGTTAGGGTTTTCAGTGGGACCGATATAATCGACTCAGTGGGACCGATGTGCTAGTGTTAGGGCAAAGCCTCATCTCGGTTTGACCGGTTAGACAAACTTGGTGGGACCGATTTGGGTAATAAGCAAAACAAAGAGTTGGCCAAGCAAACTCGGTGGGACCGATTGCATGTCTCAGTGGGACCATAATTATTGCAATGGGCAACAGAGAGTTTGCAATCCCATCTCGGTGATATAGTGTCTCTATTTGCAAGTTTAATAGTAACATATATGCCTTCAATCTCAATAGGTGTTATTTCCTCCCTAATATATTGATATAACTTGTGAGGAATAGCACTCACACTAGCACCCATATCACATAAACCATAATAACAGTGATCTCCTATTTTAACTAAAATGACAGGCATGCCAACAACAGGTCTATGTTTATCTTTTCCATTAGGTTTAGCAATTCTAGCAGCTTCTTCAGAGAAGTAGATAACATGCCCATCCACATCTTCTTCCTAGAGATCTTTGACTATAGCAATATTAGGTTCAACTCTAATTTCTTAATCTGGTTTAGGTGTTCTAACAGAGCTTTTGTTAACCACAGTTGAAACTTGAGCATGTGCTTTTAACCTAATAGGAAAAGGAGGTTTCTCAAAGTAAGCAGTAGGAACAACTGGGCTAGCATTATAAAGTATAGTTTCTTCTCTAACTGTTATCGGTTCTTTAATTTCTTCTTTAATAGGTGGTTTATATCTAATCCACTTCTCTTTAGGGAGTTCAACATTGGTAGCAAAAGATTCACAAAAGGAGGCTACTATCTCATAGTCAAGTCCATATTTAATGCTAAACTTTTGAAAAGCATCAGTATCCATAAAAGATTTAATACAATCATACTTAAGCTTTATACCTGACTCTTTACCTTCGTTGAGTTCCCAATCTTCGGAGTTGCGTTTAATTATTTCCAAAATATCCCACCGGAATTCAATAGTATTCTTCATAAAAGAACAAACACAAGAAGTATCTAGCATGGTTTGATCATTACGAGAAAGCCGAGCATAAAAATTCTGAATAATAATTTCTCTTGAGAGCTCATGATTGGGGCATGAATATAACATTGACTTAAGACTCCCCCAAGATAGAGAGATACTTTATCCTTCATGAGGCCAAAAATTATATATATAATTCCGATCACGATGAACTAGATGCATAGGATAGCTTTTTGTGAAACTCCAATTTCAAACGATTCCAATTCCATGATCCAATATCATCGCATAGCCTATACCATGCCAATGCCTTTCCCTTCAAAGAAAAAGGGAAAACCTTTTTCATAACTTCATCCTTGGGTAAACCTGCAAGCTTAAATAATCCACAAATTTGTTCCACATGTATCAAGTGCATATCAGGATATTCGGTTCCATCTCCTGCATGAGGCTTAGCTAGCAGTTGTTCTATCATACCCGAAGGAATTTCATATTCAATATTTTCAGTAGGTGCTATACGTTGAGGGGAAATTAATTGTGATTCCGGTCAAGGTGAAAATACCCCGAACATACCCCTCAAAGGATTGTTTTCCATAGTAACAAGTGACAATAAATTTCAGCACACTATATAAATGTTTCCTTATCGAATTCCACTTACTAGAAGCGCTTCACTCCCTGACAATGGCACCAAAAAATAGCCTTGATGACCCAGAAGTATAGGGGATCAATTGTAGCTCTTTTAGATAAGTAGGACTGTCGAACCCAATGAGGAGCAGAAGGAAATGACAAGTAGTTTTCAGTAAGGTAGTGTGTGCAAGTGCTGAAATTGTAAGTAGCAAGTAGTTTGTTAGCAAGAAAATTTGTAACAAGAAAGTAACGATAATTGTAACAAGTATGCAGCAAGGTAGCCCAATCCTTTTGAGGCAAAGTACAGGCCAAAATGGTCTCTTATGATAAGCAAAGCGTTCTTGAGGGTACACGAGAATTTCATCTAGTCACTTTCATCATATTGGTTTGATTTGTGTTCGCTACTTTGATAATTTGATATGTGAGTGGACCGGTGCTTAGGTGCTATTCTTACTTGAACAAACCTCCTACTTATGACTAACCCTCCAGCAAGCATCCGCAACTACGAAAAATTATTAAGGATAAATCCTAACAATAGCATTAAATTCTAGGATCCAATCAGTCCCTTACGGAATAGTGCATAAACTGGGTTTAAGTTTTTGTCACTCTTGCAACCCACAATCTATTTACTACTACACAATGCATTCCCTTAGGCCCAAGTATGGTGAAGTGTCATGTAGTCTATGTTCACATGACACCACTAAGGGAATCACAACATACATACTATCAAAATATCGAACACATATCAAATTCAAATGATTGCTTGCAACATGATTTATCCCGTGACCTCAAGAACAAAGGTAACTACTCACAAACAACAAACATGCTCATGATCAGAGCGGTATTAATATTCATAATGGATCTGAACATATAATCTTCCACCAAATAAACCATGTAGTAATCAACTACAAGATGTAATCAACACTACTAGTCACCCCCTAGTAACAATCTATAGTTCCAGTAACAAGATTGAATATAAGAGATGAACTAGGGTTTGAGATGAGATGGTTCTGGTGAAGATGTTGATGGAGATTGCCCTCCCCAAGATGGGTGAGTTGTTGGTGCTGCTGATGATGATGATTTCCCCCTCCGGGAGGGAAGTTCTCCCGGTAGAATCGCTCCGCCGGAGGGCAAAAGTGCTCCTGCACAAGTTCCGCCTCGAGGCGGCGGCGCTTCATCCCAAAAGTATTATTATGATTTTTTCTAGGTCAAAACCACTTATATACCAGAAGATGGGCACCAGAGGTGGGCTGAGGAGGCCAACACCCACCAGGGCATGCCAGGGGGGCCTGGCGCGCCCAGGTGGGTTGTGCCCACCTGGTGGCCCCCCTCTGGTACTTATTGGCTCCAATATTTCTTATATATTTCATAAAAAATCTCTGTAAAGATTCAGCCCATTTGTAGTTGTGCAGAATAGGTGGCCTGACGTAGCTTTTCCAGGTCTAGATTTCCAGCTATCGGAATCTTCCCTCTTGGTGTGTACCTTGCAAATTATGCGAGAAAAGGCATTAGAACTACTCCAACAAGCATTATTATGTAGGGGTTCCCTTACAGTCCTTCTGTAAAAAAGCATTATTATGGATAAAACATTATAAATAACAGTAAGAAAACATGATGCAAAATGGACGTATCAAGGTTAAACCCTACGTCCTACTTGATTGACTTTGATGAGTATAGGGGTTACAAGATTTGATCTACCACGAGATCGTAATGGCTAAACCCTAGATGTCTAGCCTGTATGATTATGACTGTGATTGCCTCTACGGAGTAAACCCTCCGGTTTATATAGATACTCGAGGGGGCTAGGGTTGTACGGAGTCGGTTACAGAGAAAAGAATCTTCATATCCAAACGCGAAGCTTGTCATCCGCGCAAAGGAGAGTCCCTTCCGGACATGGAGGAAAGTCTTCTATCTTGTATCTTCGCGGACCATTAGTCCGGACCATGTTACATAGCCCGGAGCCCCGAGGACCCCCTGATGTAGGACTCCCTCACCTCCCACGAGCATCAACACTCATCAGACCGCATACATCAGTATTTATTATTTCCAATAAGTCTGTTGCTCGTTCCATTGTTCCGGAGAATGGAGTCTTTTTCATCTTGCCCATGAGGCATGGTTCGCAAGCATCAAGTGATTCATAATCAAGTGATTCCAAAAGCCCATCAGCATGGAGTTTCTTCACACGCTTTACACCAATATGACCTAAACGGCAGTGCCACAAATAAGTTGCACTATCATTAATAAACTTATATCTTTTGGCTTCAATACTATGAATATGTGTGTTAGTACTATCGAGATTTAATAAAAACAGACCACTCATGCAGGGTGCATGACCATTAAAGATATAACTCATATAAATAGAACAACCATTATTCTCTGATTTAAATGTATAACCATCTCACATCAAACATCATCCAGATATAATGTTCATGCTTAATGCTGGCACCAAATAACAATTATTCAGGTCTAATACTAATCTCGAAGGTACATGTAGAGGTAGCGTGCCGACCGCGATCACATCCACTTTGGAACCATTTCCCAAGCACATCGTCACCTCGTCCTAAGCCAATCTTCGCTTAATCCATAGCTGCCTTTTCGAGTTGCAAATATTAGCAACAGAACTAGTATCAAATACCCATGCGCTACTGCGAGCATTAGTAAGGTACACATCAATAACATGTATATCAAATATACCTTTCACTTTGCCATCCTTCTTATCCGCCAAATACTTGGTGCAGTTCTGCTTCCAGTGACCAGTCCCTTGGCAGTAGAAGCACTCAGTCTCAGGCTTAGGTCCAGACTTGGGCTTCTTCACTTGAGCAACAACTTGCTTGCTGTTCTTCTTGAAGTTCCCCTTCTTCCCTTTGCCCTTTTTCTTGAAACTAGTGGTCTTGTTGACCATCCGCACTTGATGATCCTTATTGATTTCTACCTCCGTAGCTTTTAGCATCGCGAAGATCTCGGGAATTGTCTTATCCATCCCTTGCATATTATAGTTCATCACGAAGCTTTTGTAGATTGGTGGCAGTGATTGAAGAACTCTTTCAATGACACTATCATCAGGAAGATTAACTCCTAGTTGATTCAAGTGGTTGTGGTACCCAGACATTCTTAGTATATGTTTACCGACAGAACTATTCTCCTCCATCTTGCATCTCTAGAACTTATTGGAGACTTCATATATCTCAATCCGGGAATTTTCTTGAAATATTAACTTCAACTCCTGGAACATCTCATATGCTCGTCCAAAACGTCGTTGAAATCCCGATTCTAGGCTGTAAAGCTTGGCACACTAAACTATCGAGTGGTTGTTAGCTTTGCTCTGCCAGACGTTCATAACATCTGGTGTTGCTCCTGTAGTGGGCTTTGCACCTACCGGTGCTTCCATCACGTAATACTTCTGTGCAGCAATGAGGATAATGCACAAGTTATGGACCCAGTCCGTGTAGTTGCTACTATCATCTTTCAACTTAGCTTTCTCTAGGAACACATTAAAATTCAAAGGAATAGTAGCACGGGCCATTTATCTACAACAACATAGACATGCAAAATACTATCAAGTACTAAGTTTATGATTCAACTAATCATATTACTTAAGAACTCCTGCTTAGATAGACATCCCTCTAGTCATCTAAATGATCACATGATCCATATCAACTAAACCATGTCCGATCATCACTTGAGATGGAGAAGTTTTCAATGGTGAACATTACTATGTTGATCATATCTACTGTATGATTCACGCTCGACCATTCAGTTTCAGTGTTCCGAGGCCATATCTTCATATGCTAGGCTCGTCAAGTTTAACCGGAGTATTCTGCTTGTGCAAAACTGGCTTGCACCCGTTGTATGTGAACGTAGAGCTTATCACACCCGATCATCACGTGGTGTCTCGGCATGACGAACTGTAGCAATGGTGCATACTGAGGGAGAACACTCTACAACTTGAAAATTAGTGAGAGATCATCTTATAATGCTACTGCCGTACTAAGAAAAATAAGATGCGTAAAGGATAAACATCACATGCAATCAATATAAGTGATATGATATGTCCATCATCATCTTGTGCCTTTGATCTACATCTCCAAAGCACCGTCATGATCACCATCGTCTCCGGCTGGACACCTTGATCTCCATCGTAGCATCATTGTTGTCTCGCTAACTATTGCTTCCACGACTATTGCTACCGCTTAGTGATAAAGTAAAGCAATTATATGGCGATTGCATTTCATACAATAAAGCGACAACCATATGGCTCCTGCCAGTTGCTGATAACTTTGTTACAAAACATGATCATCTCATACAAAAATTTATAAAATCACTTCTTGACCATATCACATCACAACATGCCCTACAAAAACAAGTTAGACGCCCTCTGCTTTGTTGTTGCAAGTTTTACGTGGCTGCTATGGGCTTAGCAAGAACCGTTCTTACCTACGCATAAAAAACCACAACGATTTTTCCTCAAGTGTGTTGTTTTAACCTTCAACAAGGACCGGGTGTAGTCACACTCGATTCAACTAAAATTGGTGAAACAGACACCCACTAGCCACCTATGTGCAAAGCACGTCAGTAGAACTAGTCTCATGAACGCGGTCATGTAATGTTGGTCTGGGCCGCTTCATCCAACAATACCGCCGAATCAAGGTATGACATGCTGGTAAGCAGTATGACTATTATCTCCCACAACTCTCTGTGTTCTACTTGTGCATATACCATCTACGCATAGACATGGCTTGGATACCACTGCTGGGGAACGTAGTATTTCAAAAAAAAAAATCCTACGATCACGCGAGATCTATCTAGGAGATGCATAGCAATGAATGGGGAGAGTGTTTCTACGTACCCTCGTAGACCGAAAGCAAAAGCATTTAGTAACGCGGTTGATGTAGTCGAACGTCTTCGCGATCCAACCGATCAAGTACCGAACACACGGCACCTCCGCGATCTGCACGCATTCAGCTCGGTGACGTCCCTTGTACTCTTGATCCAGTTGAGGCCGAGTGAGGGAGTCCTAGATTAGGGGGTGTTCGGGTAGCCGGACTATACCTTCAGCCGGTCTCCTGGACTATGAAGATGCAAGATTGAAGACTTCGTGCTGTGTCCGGATGGGACTTTCCTTGGCGTGGAAGGCAAGCTTGGCGATGCGGATATTCAAGATCTCCTACCTTTGTAACCGACTCTGTGTAACCCTAACCCTATCCGATGTCTATATAAACCGGAGGGTTGTAGTCCGTAGGACATCAACTCCATATACAACAATCATACCATAGGCTAGCTTCTAGGGTTTAGCCTCCTTGATCTCGTGGTAGATCTACTCTTGTACTACACATATCTTCAATATTAATCGAGCAGGACGTAGGGTTTTACCTCCATCAAGAGGGCCCGAACCTGGGTAAAACATTGTGTCCCCTGCCTCCTGTTACCATCCGGCCTTGACGCACAGTTCGGGACCCCCTACCCGAGATCCGCCGGTTTTGACACTGACATTGGTGCTTTCATTGAGAGTTCCTCTGTGCCGTCGCAATCAGGAAGGATGCCTCCTCCCGTCTTTAAAGACGGCACCGTTGATAAGGGAGCCTTGGCTGTCGGCCAAACTCTCCGGCTAGGTGGTTTCCTCATGACCGCCTGTTCGGCTCTTGCGCCGACGGTGACCTCTCGGGTCATCAAAAGCAACCTACACGTCAGCTCGGAGCTCGCCGAGCATCTAGATCCAATGGAGCTCTGTTCCATAAACGAGCTCTTGGATCTCATCGCCGCCCTGGGGGTCACTACGGATTACGACCAGGTTGGGCTTAAACCCGATCTAAGAGAAATTAACTCTCCCCAAGTCACCCACCACATTGCCGTGGTAGAGGCGCAGCGCGGCGACCCTTCATCTATTTTAAGGACTAGCTACGTCTGAATTCCCGACCCCTCCAAGCCGGATACCCGCGGAGGGGAGGATGTAACTCAAGACCTGAGCTTAGGATCAGGCAACAGGCTAGATCCCTTGGACAACATCCAAGAATCCGAACTTCAGAGTTCGGAAACTCTTCGGCCTCTGAATCTTGGATTGGGTGAGTTTTCAGATTCAACGACACCCGCCCACCTGAACATAAGCGATCTCTCCCAAATCAGGCGGAGGCCTGAGGAAACAGTACATCATTACTGGGCCACATTCCTCCTGGTTATGAACAGGATAAAGGATTGCCGCGAGGGAGACGCAATCTCAATTTTCTGCAGTAATTGCACGGACGAGGGAATCCTTAACGATGTAATTCGTCGTGATATTACACGCTTCGCTGACTTGGTGTCCATAGTACAAAAATACTGTGCGATGGAAAGCGCCTGGAAAACCGAAATAAAATGTTGGGATAATCCGGCCTTGAATAGTAATCCCGTCCAAACTAAGAGGGTGCATCATTATAGGACACCCGGGATAAACACCAAAAAGCTAAAACCCTCTACAGGGCATGGAACCGTACTGGAAATGTGGCTTGATGGACCCTGTAGAATTCATAGTATAGAGGACGCCACATCAACTCACAGCCTTAGAGCATGTTGGATACTCCAGGAGGTGGCCAAAATTGGCGAGGACCTCTTAATTCTTGAGGCCGCGGAAAGCCAGCCCGAGGACACAAGTACCATTCTCACAGTCTTCGAGACTTTCGCATCAAACAATACACGAAAAAGAACACTCCGCGGCCTCGCCGAAGTCTATCAAGTTGCAACAATAAATCCATGGAGCGACACTGCTATTACCTTCAACGCAAGTGATGAACCTAGATTCCGAACAGCCCGAGCACCATCCGCATTGGTCCTCAATCCCATAGTGGACGGCTTTCGCCTCACCAAGGTGCTCATGGATGGAGGCAGTGGAATGAACCTCATTTATGAGGAAACCCTTCAAAAAATGGAAATAGACTGGAACCGCATCGAGCGAAGCAGCACAACCTTTAGAGGAATAATCCCCAGTCGGGAAGCGCGCTGCACAGGAAAAATCACACTAGATGTGGTGTTCGGCACGCCGGATAATTACAGGTCCGAAGAAGTCACGTTTCAGGTGGCCCTGTTCAAAAGCGGATATCACGCTTTACTAGGGCGGGAAGCATTCACAATCTTCCAAGCAATACCCCATTACGGGTACATGAAGCTTAAGATGCCCGGGCCGAACGGAATTATCACTCTAGCTAGTGATCCGGATATAGCACTCCGCGCAGAAAACAAGACGGACGCATTAGCCCTTGAGGCACTATCCGAAGCCTTAGCGGCCGAGGAACTGACTGCGCTACGCTCCACGGTCAACAGGGATGATGTGATACTCGACAAGAGATCCAAATCCACATCCTTCAAGCCAGCTGACGAAATAGTCAAATTCCAGGTCCATCCAACGGACCCCAATAAAACAGCTTCCATCGGGGCACGACTGAACCCTAATGTGGACGCCGCACTGCGAGAGTTCCTATGAGAGAACTGGGACATTTTTGCCTGGCACCCTTCGGACATGCCAGGGATCCCACGCAGGCTGGCCGAACACAACTTAAATATCCTAAAAGGATTCAAACCTGTCAAACAAGCCCTTCGGCGTTTTTCCGAACCCAAGAGACAGGCTATGGGAGAGGAGTTAGCCAAGCTATTGGAGGCCGGATTCATTAGAGACATAAAACATCCGGTCTGTCTAGCAAACCTGGTGATGGTACCAAAGAAAGACAAATCCTGGCGCCTGTGCGTCGATTTTAAAGACCTTAACAAGGCTTGCCCAAAGGATCCCTTCCCCCTCCCCCGTATCGATCAAATTATCGATGCCACCGCAGGACATGATTCGTTGTGTTTCCTTGACGCATACTCCGGTTACCATCAAATCAAGATGGCAGAATCAGACCAAGCCGCAACAGCATTCATCACACCATACGGCCCATTCTGCTTCAATACAATGCCCTTCGGGCTGAAAAACGCCGGCGCAACATATCAGCGCATGATCCAGACATGTCTGGCAAACCAGATCGGAAAAACAGTGGAGGTGTATGTGGATGATGTGGTCGTCAAATCAAGACATGTCGAATCTCTAGTAGATGACTTGAGGCTTACATTCGACAACCTCCGAAAATATGACATCAAGCTCAACCCGGAAAAATGCGTCTTCGGCGTTCCAGCCGGAAAGCTCTTGGGCTTCATTGTATCCGGTAGAGGAATTGAAGCAAATCTAGCCAAGATCCGAGCTTTGTCACAATTGGATATCCCAAAGGACCTCAAACAAATACAAAAATTAACCGGATGCGTGGCGGCTTTAAGCCGCTTCATCTCCCAGTTGGGAGAAAAGGCACTACCCCTCTATCGCCTCCTTCGGCGCACCAAACACTTCGAGTGGACGGATGCCGCCATGGCCGGACTTGATGAAATAAAAGCCATATTGGCAACAAACCCAGTCCTGGCCGCCCCGAACACCGGCGAACCAATGTTATTGTACATTGCAGCAACATATCAAGTTGTCAGCGCAGTGCTCGTTGTCGAGTGGGAAACAGATGGACACAAATTCCCCCTTCAAAGGCCGGTCTACTATGTGTCCACTGTCCTCACTCCATGCAAATCACGGTACCCACATTATCAAAAGATTGCATACACGGTATTCATGGCATCTCAGAAGCTACGACACTACTTTCAAGAGTGTTCCATAACAGTAGCCTCGGAAGTACCACTCAACGACATTATCAACAACCGCGATGCAACGGGCCGGATTGCAAAATGGGCCATCGAACTTCTCCCGTTCGATATAACCTATAAGCGACGGTGAGCTATTAAATTGCAAGTTTTGGCCGACTTCATCGCAGAATGGACGGAGGCCGAGCTCCCTAAAGAGTATGGCACATATTCAAACTGGATTATGCATTTCGACGGCTCCAAAATGTTGGCCGGACTGGGGGCTGGCGTCTTCCTGACGCCCCCCACAGGAGACATAGTCCAATATGTGCTCCAGATCATGTACACGGATTCCAACAATGCAGCCGAATATGAGGCCCTCCTACATGGTCTCCGGATAGCAGTATCCATGGGTATCCGGCGCCTAGAGGTACGCGGGGATTCAAACCTCGCGATATCCCAAATAAATGGAGACTTCGATGCCAAGGACCCAAAAATGGCAGCTTACCGCAACGCCGTCCTAAAAATGTCAGCTCGGTTCGAAGGGCTGGAGTTTCACCATATAGCCCGAGAAAACAATCAAGCTGCGGACGTCCTGGCACGCATCGGAGCAAAACGTGATGCAGTCCCCCCCCCAACATCTTTTTTGAAAGATTGTTCAAGCTGTCCGTAGCATGGGAGGGGGAACCCGCAAATAACAGCCCGGACCCAGCCGCACCACTCGACGCCAAACAATCTAACATAATTGGAGGCTCTGCCAATGAAATTACACCTTCAGCCCATGTAATAATGTCTGTTATTGCCCCGTGGACAGAACCATTCCTAGCCTACCTTATTAGGTAGAAACTCCCGGAGGACCAAAACGAGGCCCGCTGCATAGTGCGGCGATCTAAAGCCTATAGATTCCACGAGGGAGAGCTTTATAAGAAAAGCACTACCGGAGTCCTTCAAAGGTGCATCTCCGAAGAGGAAGGGCGGAACCTTCTGGCTGAAATTCATGCCGGACTCGGTGGTCACCATGCCACTGCTCGGTCCCTTGTTAGCAAGGCTTTCCGTACAGGCTTTTATTGGCCGACGGCCCGGGCAGACGCTCACGACCTAGTCCAACGATGCGTTGGTTGCCAACTTTTTGCCAACCAAAGCCATATGCCACCCACCCGCACTCCAAACTATACCCATCACCTGGCCTTTTGCGGTCTGGGGGCTTGACATGGTCGGACCCCTTAAAGGTGGGACCCATAGGAAAAAATACTTACTGGTCATGGTGGATAAGTTCACCAAATGGATAGAAGCCAAGCCTGTTAAAATGGCCGAATCCGGACCTGTGATAGACTTCATATCCGGGGTTGTACACCGTTATGGCGTCCCCACAGCATCATAACCGATAACGGTACAAACTTTACCGCCAACGAGGTAAAACTCTGGTGCAAAAACATGGGAATCAAGCTCGATTATGCTTCCGTCTATCACCCACAAACAAACGGCCAAGTCGAACGTGCAAATGGTCTTATCATGAGCGGCATTAAACCCAGACTGGTGCGGTCCCTCAAGGAATCTAACACGCACTAGGTAGAGGAGCTCGACTCCGTGCTATGGGGGCTGCGGACCACGCCAAATCGCTCCACCGGATACACACCATTTTTTATGGTGTACAGCGCAGAGGCAGTTCTGCCCTGCGACATAATTCATGACTCACCTAGAGTGCGCATGTACGAAGAAAGAGAAGCCAAGCTCGATCGGCAGGACAACTTGGACGCCTTAGAGGTGGAGCGTGACGTGGCAAAAGCCCGTTCCGCATTTTATCAACATCAGGCCCGAAGATATCAAAGCAGAGAAGTACGGGCCAAAAATTACAATGTTGGCGAACTAGTTCTACACCTGCCGGATAAGAAAAAGGACAAACTCAAGCCCAAGTGCGAAGGTCCATTCATAATCGACCAAGTCCTGACTGGTGGGGCGTACCGCCTGCGAGATGTGTCGAACAACCGACTCGAGCCGAACCCGTGGAACGCCGCCCGTCTCCGAAGATTCTATGCCTAGCACCGGACAATATGTTCGTCTCCTTCCTCTGTCCATTCCTTTTTGAATTTTTCTGTCTTACATTTCTCTCCTTCCCATTCTTTCTTCTATAGCCCTTAAAGGCTCATATAGTGACGTGCCACTCGCGCTCATTAAACCTGGGGGCTTCTTTAACAAAAGCTTATTTATACGGGCTTCACGCCCAACACATGCGTCAAACTTCCGCATGTACCTTTTTCTTCACCATTATATGCATCGATATGACTTAAGTTTTGGCCAAGCTGGGTTGCCTGGCTCCTGTGCTTACCCCTACGTTCCCGATTGTTCGGCTAGGCGGTAAAGGCACCTCTGCGATTGTTACTGTCGGGTCAGCCGGATGTGTACCTCAGACTGGGTGAAGCCGAAAGCTAGCGTTCTTACGGGAATATTTGGTCGGTGAAATAAAAGATGATCTTTTTACTCATTTTATGCGCCCCTAGATGCTTTTTTCTGTGTTTTTTCACGCAGTCCGGACATGCACTTTAGGACATGCCTCCCAGCGAAAGGAACCCCTAACGGAACTATTCTCTCTGGAAGATGTTTCTTACTAACCATGTAATATAACATAAGTAGTTGGGCACTTGTGTGATAAAGCACTAATGACCCCTACGCCTGGTCTCCATGCATACCCCGGTTCTTATATAACCGCTATGGTATTCGGACACACTCCGGACCATCAGGTCCCGAGGTTGAAGCGAAAAGGTCGGCAACGACAAACGATCTACAATACGACTAGAAGGCATTACACATCTCAATTCAAAATTACATAGTCATTCTGACTGATTGTATTCCTCCTCTATACCATCAAATAGGCTGTCTAATTTACAGTCCTGCTGGGAATACTTCGCGGCCAACTCTACTTGGCCGTATACTAAGCTTACAGGGATCTCCTTCCCGTCAGGCCCCACTGGTCTGACCTCGGCCATGTGGTTTGGGTCAGACTTCGTAAAACGGGTCTTCACCATGGCCCAGGCCTCCCTAGCACCTTGTCGGTAGGCCGATATCTTCCACAACTGGAAGCGCCGCCGAGCTCCCTTCAGCTTCTCCGCAAGCTCTCCAAGGCCCTCGGGCATGGAGTGGGCAGGCCATAAGGCTTGGGCAACGCCTTGCATCGCCTGCCGAATTCGCTCGTGCAGTTGCAAGAGTTCGGGAAGAAGGTCACCCGTAGAACCGGGCATCTCCTCTACAGGACGACCTGTGAGCATACCTACAGACATTACTCTGTTAGTCGACTTCCTCGCCGAACTCTTTTTTCAAAGTTCGTTCAAGCACTTACTAAATATGCCGCGTCGAAGCCGCTGATTCTCCTTCGTGGAGTCTGACAGATGGCCACGAACATCTTTAAGTTCGACATCTAGCTTGGTGTTGGCATCCTGAAGATCATTCTTCTCTCGCCTCACCTTTGTCAACGTACTCTCACCGGCCTTTAGCCGGCGTAAGAGTTGTTGCTTTTCCGGATCGAGTCCGGTGCCATCTGCAATATGATTTGTCAGATTTGCACCCACACCGCACAATACTAATGTTTCAAAGTGTATCTTACCTGAGGGGGTCCCTTTGGGCTCCCCTGCTGCGGCTAGTGCGGCCTCTAGTTGGGCCTTGCACTTTTCCAGCTCCTGGGACAGTACGGTATTCTTCTCTGTAAGAACTTGCATATTAAATGATCCTTAAATCGGTTGCTCTAACTGTTTCAAGTCTCGGGGGCTACTAGTATATATATATATATATATATATATATATATATATATATATATTTGACCAAAAATTTCTTACCCGTATGTCTTTTACATACTGCTCCGTGGCTCTGGCTAAACCATTTTGAGCGGCATGGAGGTACGCATCTCCCGACTTAAAGGCATCTAAAGCCTCTTGGGAGAAACAAGCGTCGCGTAGAACTGTCCGGCGACACCTGTGGTTCATGGCACTCTCCGCTTCAGAGTTTGTGGCAGACAGCTTGTCCGCATCCTCTGTCGAAGGAGCGTCCGGTGCGCGCCTTGTGCTCGCCTCCGCTTCCTGGCCAGACATTGGAGCCTGGCTGGTGGAGGCGCGATTGGCAACCTCTCTGGATGTAGTCTGGCGAGGTCTCTATGTTCTGAAGATAGCACAAACGTTAATATGCCCTGACAGAATAACACCAGGGAAACAGAGGGTGCGCTATACCTTTGCGCCGGCATCTCAGTCCGGACTACATTCCTTTTTGCCCCATGGGGCCCTGCGGCCCCTCGTTGGCTAGCCGCCGCAGGTTCAGCCTCCCGCCTCGGAAATCTCCCGTGCAAAACACGGTTGTCATAAGAAACACCGGAATACGTGAGAATGGAATCTCTCTCAAGGGAATGAGACTCCGGTTTCTGTCACCTGGGAGGCCGGGATTAACCCTGGGTAATCAGCTGTAATGGCTACCAAGGTATTGCCCTTGCTTAGCTGATGGAACACCCCGTCGATAAGCTCCACCGATATGTCCGGATCCTCTTCGGAGTCCGGATCGAGGGACCGTTCTGGGTCCTCGAGCTGTGGAGGGCGGCTGTTTATATCCTTTACCTCATGTCGCAGTTCCTGCATTGAAGTCGTTAGACTACATATCTAACCGTGGGAGTATAAAACAAATGGGCGAGCGCAATTGCTCACTTACCCAACTTGGAGGATCGTACATAGTAAATCCGGCCTGCGGGTTGACGCGGAGGAATTCCTCCTTTTCTCCCTTGTACAAAGAGGATAAGATCTTTATTAGGGCGGCGGCTGAGGTCGGCCCCTTACGACCGTAATAGCTGGCGTCATCCTCCCCGTTGAAATCCCACATGGGGTGGCCTCTATATTGAAGCGGCTGCACCCCCCGCATAATGCATGCGGCCATGACTCCAATCACGGTTAGTCCGGAATGAGCCAACAGTCTTATCCGGCCCATCAGGTAAAGGACGTCTCTGTCACTTTCTCTCTGAGAGCTCCGCGGACGCCAGCTCAAGCGTTTCTTCAATGGAGCACTATTGAACTCAGGGAGACCGACCCGGATAGGGTCCGGTAGCGGGACGTCGTCTATGTAAAACCATTCTGAAGGCCAGCCCTCGGACGCCTTCTTTGGGGTTCCGGATAGGTATCCGGTCCTAGCGATGCGCCATACTTCGGCTCCACCCACTTGGTATATAGACCCCTCTTGAGAACGGGGCACCAGGTAGAATAAACTCTTCCACAGCGCGAAATGAGCCTCAACGCCTAAAAATAGCTCGCAAAGTGCAACGAAACCCGCAATATGTAATACGGAGGCGGGCGTGAGATTGTGCAGCTGGAGGCCGTAGAACTCCAGAAGCCCGCGGAGAAATGGATGAATTGGAAATCCCAGTCCCCTTATTAGATAGGGAACGAGGCACACCCGCTCTCCTTTAGAAGGATTAGGGGTGCTCTCCGCTTGTTTTCTGCCATTGTAGGTGGCGAGACCGGCTCGGACCGGGACCATGTATGCCTGAGGGAGAAATCCCTTGGCCTGAAGGGACACTAACTCGCTATGCGGGATGGTGCAACTCTCCCAGTCCCTGGGTTTGGGACCGGAGGGGCGAGGGGAGGAGCTGCGACGGCTGGTCATGTTGGAATGGACCTTTGCTGGAAGCGCTCTGACGATAACTCGCGGAGAGGAGAAGATGTGGTTTGGACCTAAATCCCCATCCCGTTAAATAGGCGGCTCGTTTATACGGCTAGGGGTGTGGATGTAAAAATGCCCCGGCTTTTCGCATTTGTTTGACACGTGGAAGACAACCATTATTGGGCGTGGAAGCCGAGGAGCACTACATTACAAAAATCGGACATTATTCCTACAGGTACACAGGATTTGGAGAAGAACCCGCCTTGCAATGTCGAACAATCTGCGCGCCGGACTCGTCGTCATTGAAGCCTGGTTCGGGGGCTACTGAGGGAGTCCTGGATTAGGGGGTGTTCGGGTAGCCGGACTATACCTTCAGCCGGACTCCTGGACTATGAAGATGCAAGATTGAAGACTTTGTCTCGTGTCCGGATGGGATTTTCCTTGGCCTGGAAGGCAAGCTTGGCGATGCTGATATTCAAGATCTCCTACCATTGTAACCGACTCTGTGTAACCCTAACCCTATCCGGTGTCTATATAAACCGGAGGGTTGTAGTCCGTAGGACATCAACTCCATATACAACAATCATACCATAGGCTAGCTTCTAGGGTTTAGCCTCCTTGATCTCGTGGTAGATCTACTCTTGTACTACACATATCTTCAATATTAATCAAGCAGGACGTAGGGTTTTACCTCCATCAAGAGGGCCCGAACCTGGGTAAAACATTGTGTCCCCTGCCTCCGGTTACCATCCGGCCTTGACGCACAGTTCGGGACCCCCTACCCGAGATCGGCCGGTTTTGACACCGACACCGAGGGTGAGTTTCTTCAACACGACAGCGTGTTGACGGTGATGATGAAGTTACCGACGCAGGGCTTCACCTAAGCGCTATGACAATATGACCGGGGTGTAAAACTGTGGAGGGGAGCACCGCAAACGGCTAAAGATCAACTTGTGTGTCTATGGGGTGCCCCCTCCCCCGTATATAAAGGAGGGGAGGAGGAGGCCGGCCGGCCACAAGGGGCGCGCTATGGGGGGAGGAATCCTACTCCTAGTAGGATTAGGTTTCCTAGTCCAAGAAGGAGAAGAAGGGAAAGATGAGAGAAGATAAGGAAGGAAGGGGGCACCCCCTTCCCCTTGTCCAATTTGTACCGGGCAAGGGCACCACCTCTGGCTGGCCCTCTCTCTTCTCCACTAATGCCCATTGTGTCCCATTAACCCCCTAGGGGGTTCCGGTAACCTCCCGGTACTCCAGAAAATACCTAATATAACCTTCCAATATATCAATATGTATGTCTCGACCATTTCGACACTCCTCGTCATGATCGTGATCTCATTCGGTACATCAAATCACATAACTCATAATACATATCGTCATCGAATGTTAACCGTGCGGACCCTACGGGTTTGAGAACTATGTAGACATGACCGAGACACATCTCCGGTCAATAACAAATAGCGGAACCTGTATGCTCATATTTGTTCCTACATATTCTATGAAGATCTTTATCGGTCAAACCGCACTACAACATACGTTGTTCCCTTTGTCATCAGTATGTTACTTGCCCGAGATTCGGTCGTCGGTATCATCATACCTAGTTCAATCTCATTACCGGCAAGTCTCTTTACTTGTTCCGTAATGCATCATCTCATGAATAACTCATTAGTCACATTTCTTGCGAGGCTCATAGTGATGTGTACTATCGAGAGGGCCCAGAGATACCTCTCTGATACTCGGAGTGACAAATCCTAATCTCGATCTATGCCAACTCAACAAACACCATCGGAGACACTTGTAGAGCATCTTTATAATCACCTAGTTATGTTGTGACGTTTGATAGCGCACAAGGTGTTCCTCCGGTATTCGGGAGTTGCATAATCTCATAGTCATAGGAACATGTATAAGTCATGAAGAAAGCAATAGCAATAATCTAAACGATCATAGTGCTAAGCTAACAGATGGGTCTAGTCCATCACATCATTCTCCAATGATGTGGTCCCGTTCATGAAATGACAACACATGTCTATGGCTAGGAAACTTAACCGTCTTTGATTTACGAGCTAGTTAAGGAGAGGAATACTAGGGACACTCTGTTTGTCTATCTATTCACACATGTACTAAGTTTCCGGTTAATACAATTCTATCATGAACAATAAACATTTATCATGATATAAGGAAATATAAATAACAACTTTATTATTGCCTCTAGGGCATATTTCCTTCAGAGAGAAGCAATTTCTCCCGGAGGTGAAAACGGTGAATATGATTTACGCCACCCATATCCCCAAGAGGGAACACAAGCCCTCACTAAGGGACGTTTATGCCGTAGAGCCTGTTGCCCCCAAATTCAACCCATGGTCGGCTTGTCCGATCACCTTCGATCATAGGGATCACCAACTAGTATCCGTCACGGAGGTTCGGTGACCCTTGTACTCGATCCTATAATTGATGGATATCATGTTAGTCGAGTCCTTATGGATGGCGGCAGTAGTCTAAACTTGATATCTCAAGACACTATCCGCAAGATGGGGATAGACCCGCCAAGAATCAAGCCTAGTAGCAATACCTTTAAAGGAGTGATACCAGGCGTAGAGGCTCGCCGCACGGGCTCATTAGCACTGGAAGTGGTATTCGGTTCTCAAGACAATTTTCAAAGCGAAGAGTTAATCTTCAATATCGCTCCTTTCTAAAGTGGCTATCATGCACTACTCGGAAGAACGACCTTCACCCGCTTTAATGCAGTCCCACACTATGCTTACCTAAAGCTTAAAATACCTGGACCGCGTGGCGTCATTACGGTCAACGGAAACATGGAGTGCTCCCTCAGTACAGAGGATGATATTGTGGCCCTGGTAGCCGAAGCTCAAGGTGGCCTATTCAAGTCGAATAATTCATCAGTCGTCGAGACCAGAGACACTGCCAAACATGTCTGGCTGGCATTACAATGCGGCAGCTTAGAAGAACCTGAGCTTGATTAGCAGTTACGCCTCTGCCGACTGCCTTACATGGTAGTAGCATACGTACCTAGTGTACACAACTACGCCCTTAAAATACCTTGGGCAGTGCCGGGGGCACACTACATAGAAACGGTCCATAGTTCTGCCTGACCCTATTGGGACTCTAAAACATATCTTCATTTGAAGGTTCATTAAAAGAACCCACCTTATATATGGTTGTGTAGGGCATTCTTCTTCAGATTTCTCCTTCCTTTTTCACAAGCGGCCAGAGACCTCTCCCCTTCAAGGACGTGTTATAAAGGAGAAACGATGCAAACGTGCAGCAGGGCCTCCATCAAGATTTTTAAATCGTTAATTTTAGGCTCTATGTAAACCTTTCGCTTTATCACTTTTCTTCCCTTTTTATTTGGCATGTAAAATGCCCAAGATGTTATTGGCATTATCTGTAACCATGCGGCTCACTGTATTAAACGGGATATAAAAGAAGCAGTTTGGTTCCAATTTGTATGAAGTTTATTTTATTACCATATGCGTTCTCTCCCTACCCCAGATTGCCACACGTGCCTCAAATCTGGATTTAATACCAGGGGCTGTATCCGGCCTGGCACACTTCAAAGTCGAACACCTATAGGGAACTGTTCGGCGTCCCAGATATTGCATTATATGCATCTTTTTTCTCGGAAGAAGCAAAAAAATAAAAGAAAGAATAAAATATGAAAGAAAAGCGTCCATTGTCTAATGGATAGGACAGAGGTCTTGTAAACCTTTGGTATAGGTTCAAATCCTATTGGACGCAATCTTATTTCTATCTATTCTTTAAATAACTATACTAAACTAAAAACATAGAAAACTTTTTTGCATGATTCAAATGACGCTATGAATCATGTCTTGGGTCTATAGTTGGGTTTCCCTATTCCTATGCTTACCACCTTACGTTCCATATTGTTCGGCTAAGGTAGTAAAGTGAGGACTACTGCATTTCTATTTGTGGTTCATTGAGTCGAGTACCTCACTAGATAAAGGCGAAACTGACTGTCATGATATGCAAGAACTGGTCGGTGATTCGGCGACTTAGTATTATACTACAGACCGTTAGCGATCTACTCCGTGTTACACGAGGGGCTGGTCTTCGCCCAGCCGCGTAGAGCAGGTGCCATAATCCGGATAGCGACACACGCACAAGGGGCTAGTACTTAGCCCCAATAGTCAAACTCCTATGGCTATGTGAAAGAAATAAATCCACATAGTCTGATTGTCTGGTTCACTTCGCGGCCGCCTCCTTTCCGGACCAAGACATTGGGTAAAGTGTAGTCACGCGTCATGCCGAACACCCCTGTAGCATCTACATGGGGGCTGAAGCCAACCACTGGAAACTTTCAGATATAAAAGAAACAGCCGCATAGGAGGAAAAGTCACTTGAAATATAAAGGCGCAAAAATATATACATATCACTTCATAAGCATAGTCTTTACAATCCGAATACAATTACTCAAATGCCATGTCCTTTGAGCACCGGCCCTCGATAATACGGGGTCCTTGTAGGACGTCATCGAAGTACCTCTTCGGTCTCCGATGATCCTTGCCCTCAGGCGGGCCGACGGTTGCCACTTCAGCGGCCTTCATCTTCGCCCAGTGCATCTTGACACGGGTAAAGGCCATTCGTGCACCCTCTATGCAGGCCAAACACTTCACAGCGTCGACCCGCATGCTCGCGTTGACTAGTCGCTTCACCAATCCAAAGTAGTTACTCGGGATTGGCTCAGCGGGCCAGAGCCGGACTATAAAGTCCTTCATGGCTACACCTGCCATGTTGTGCAGCCCGACTAGCTGCTTCAGCTTGTCGTTCAGATATACTAGATGTTCTGGTGCAAGGAATTGCGTCCAGAATAGATTCTCCGTGCTATTCCCCTCCTACGATCTGAACAATTCGGCGGCGTTGGCAATACTCTTCAGGAGATCCGCAAACGCGCCTGGAGAACTCCACAATCACGTCAGCGACACATACTTCCGACCTCCAAAGATACTCTCCAGAAGAAAGGCCTTACCAGCCGCTATATGCCTCGCCTGCTTGATCTCCTTGCGAGCACTCCGAGACTCACTCCGCGCCTCCTCGGCGGCAATAAGAGCCTTATTGAGCTCGGATGCTTTGTCCAAAGTCTTCTGCTCCCACTCCTTGCATTTGTGGATGGCGTCTCGCAGCTCTTGTTCGACTTCGGCCACCCACGACTCTTGCTGTCGGTGGGAGACCTGTTCGGCCTCCAGAACGGCAGCCGCTTTGTCAACGTCATGTGCAAGAGCGCCTTTGAGGGTCTTGACCTCAACTGCGCCAACTGTGGCATAATCACACCACACAATGAGTTCATACTCTTACAATCAAACACATCGTCTTTTGACATAATAATTCTTTGAAAGTCTGCATACCTTGTGTTTCATCAAACCGCTAGTTAAAGCGGTCGAGCCGTGTGTCAGCTATTTGAAGCTTCCGATTGAGCTCAAAAACCTCGGTGGCCTGGGTATATGCCACTACGAGGGAAGCCTGTTCTAACAAATGGCACAGTATGTTCTATTAGCAGGTACTACATGGACGCTCTGACCGATTCTCTTTAGAATCAAACAAAGCATCAGGGGCTACTATCTGTATATATGTTTGTTATCCTATACAAATAAAACGTAAAGTTCTTTTAGAGTATTACGTTGCATACCTCAAAGCCTTTGAGTATGCTGTTGAAGGCTTCATTAAATCCGCTTTTGGCAGACTAAATCTTTCCCGTAACTGCACCCATCAGGGTGAGGTGTTCCTTCATGATGGAAGCACCTTGCAGTGCTTCCTCCAACGTGTTCGGCGCCTCCGAATTAATGGAGGACGTCGTTGGGGCTGATGGCTCCCCTGTTGTAGGGGGCTGCCTTCCCGATTCCGGAGCGATGTTGGCCTCCGGAACGGTCTTCGGCGAGAGCTCGGATTGCTAAGCTCTCTGCCGTCGGTTGCCATAGGGACTGTTTCCCCTTGGCAGATGGTGGCCGAGGTGTCGACCTTGGGCACCCCCTCATCCGCCCACTCCCACCTCCTCGGGAAGGAGACACCCGCTGGGAAGTCACCTCAGTGTTCCCTGGTATGATGGGCAATTGAGCCTGTGGCGGCGTGTCACTCTCCGCCATGTCAGTTGGTAGAGAGCTCCCTGACGAATGGTGTGCTAGGGACTGTGAGGGGAGGACTGCAAAACAACAAATAGACTTGCTTATGCAATGATAACAAACTGACCGAAGACAACAACAAAAGTCTGAACACTTACGATTCGGCCAGGGGCTTGCTCCTTGGTTGCTTTTGGAAATCATCTCCGGACTCCGAGTCTGAGCTATCCGGGAGGTTCAGCTTCCTCCTGGGCTCCCCCTTTCCCGCGTCCTCGGGGGCCGCCCTCTTCCTCCCCTTTCCCTTGAGGGGGAATCGCTTTCCTCCTCCTCCTTTTCCTCTTCTTCATGGGAGGAGTGGGCGTCGGTCTCTCCGGACAAAGTATCCGAAGGACCCTTAGGGCGCGGGCCGCTCTTGACCTCCTTGCCCTTCTCCTTGGCCTTCTTCTCCGGTGGCTTGTACGGCGTGGGAACCAGCATCGCCGTCAGTTGGGGCGTGGCTGGGTTTTCGGGCAATGGGGCCGGACAGTTGATCCGCTCCGCTTTCTTCGTCCATGCCTGAATGGAATGCAAGAGTTCTAGTTCCTGTCATAATTGAAATATGGACAGGATACGTATTCAGCAAAATTGTGTTTACCTCTGAGGCCGAAGTCACGCCGTCGAAGCCCTTGTCTTCGCTCTCCTTTGGCCATTCCTTCTAGGCCTTGAAAAGCTGCTTCCATATTTCTTCGCGCATAGTGCCGAAGAAGCGCTTCAAGGTCCGTGGCTCCTCCGGATTAAACTCCCATAAGTGGGAGGCCCGGAGTTGGCAAGGAAGGGTGCGGCGGAAAAGCATCACCTGAATCACATTGGTAAGGTGGGTGCCCTACGACTCAAGCTGGAGATGCGGTTTTGGAGCTTCTTCAGCTCCGTCTGAGACCCCCAATAAAGGCCCTTGGTGGTCCATGAGGTGAGCCTCTTTGGGGGTCCGGATCAGAATTCGGGCATGGCCACCCACTTGGCATCGTGGGGTTCGGTGATGTAGAACCACTCCTGTTGCCATATCTTGTTGGTCTCCACAAAGTCCCCTTTGGGCCAGGTTGCGTTTGGGAGCTTGCTCACCATAGCACCCCCGTAGTCTGCGTGCTGCCCGTCGACCACCTTCGGCTTCAGATTGAAGGTTTTGAGCCGTAAGCCGAGGTGTGGGGGACGCGGAAGAAAGGTTCACACGCGACTATGAAAGCCGATATGTGGAGGATAGAGTTCGGGGACAGATCATGGAAATCTAGCCCGTAGAAGAATAAGCGACCCGAACAAAGGGGTGAAGCGGAAACCCCAGCCCCCGAATAAATTGAGGGATGAATACCACCCTCTCACCTGGCTCAGGGACGGGGATCACCTGATCCTCGTTAGGAATCCGGCGCGCTATGTCATCGGCGAGGTAGCCCGCGCTCCGGAGACTCTTCATGTTCTTCTCCGTGACAGTGGAGGCCTCCCACTTGCCTTTGGAACCAGATCCATCCATTGTTGGAGAAGTAGGAGGTGGTGGAGGAGACGGGAGCTGCGGGCACTGGAGTTGTGGGTGCTGGAGCTAAGAGACTGGGAAGCAAGGGCTTGAGGAGAGCGTGAGGTAAAAACAGGGGATCTATGTCCTTTTTATAGGCAGTAAATACCACGCGTCCCCCCACTCAAGCCGTAAAACTCCCCTGTTCCCATCGTAATCGTGCATAAAGTGTGGTTGGGTTACCCAAATCATATTAATGAGGATCCCATGATAAGCGGGCACGATCTCTGCTTCAACAAGACGTGCCAATAAAGGCTATGCCTCGAAACGCGAAATCGGAGTCAAGAAAACGGTTCGAAATATTAAAGGATCAAGCATGACATTTCACTGGAAAGTTGTTAGTAAAGACATAGTGTTTTTTTGACACATTGCCTGCGTGGCTAAGGGTTGTACTAATCATGCAGAGCTGGACATAGTTCCTTTATCTACCCGCCTTGCGATGCCGAAGACAGTACGTGTGCCGGAGTAATCGTCATCGAAGACTAGTTCATGGGCTACTGAGGGAGTCCTGGATTAAGGGGTCCTCGGGTGGCCGGATTACTCGTTATGGGCTGGATTGGTGGGCCGTGAAGATCACTACAGAATATTATCTCCCGTATCCGGATAGGACTCCTATATGTGTAGAATGGCAAGTTTAAAGTTCGGGTGTAATGTTTCCTTCCTCTGCAAGATGATTATGTACAACTCTAGGCTCCTCGGGTGCATATATAAATCAGAGGGTTTAGTGTGTAGAGGCAAAATCACAATGACCATAGGCTAGGCTTCTAGGGTTTAGCCACATCGATCTCGAGGTAGATCAACTATTGTAATCCTCATATTCATCAAGATCAAGCTAGCAGGAAATAGGCTATTACCTCCATTAAGAGGGCCAGAACCTGGGTAAACATCGTGTCTGAAAGTGCGTTATATCGACTAGAGGGGGGGTGAATAGACGATTTTTATGAAAGTCTTCAAAACGTGGAAGTTGTGAAGACAAACAGTAGAGATATGCCTATCACTAAGCAGCGGAAGTTAGATTATACTAGGCAAGCCATGGTCAAGTATTCAATAGAGTGAAAGCGCAATGACAAGTAGCTGCAGTGTAATAAGGATCAGGTAGGAAGAAGTTATGAAGCCAAACAAATCATACAGTTACGTTGTGAAGACAAAAGATAGAGCAAGCATGCAATGGCTTCACAATGAGTAACAGTAAGTAAAAGGAAGTGACGATGAAACCAGTGGCTCGTTGAAGACAATGATTTGTTGGACCAGTTCCAGTTGCTGTGACAACTGTACGTCTGGTTAGGGCAGCTAGGTATTTAAACCAAAGGACACACAGTCCCGGACACCCAGTCCTGAACACGCAGCTCAGGACACCCAGTCCTCACCGTATTCCCCTTGAGCTAAGGTCACACAGACCTCGCCCAATCACTCTGGTAAGTCTTCAAGGTAGACTCCCAAACCTTCATAGACTTTGTTCACCGGCAATCCACAATGTCTCTTGGATGCTCAGAACACGACGCCTAACCGGCTGGAGGATGCACTGTCCTCAAGTGTAATAAGTCTTCAGATCATTCAGACAAGAAGACTTAACTGATGCCCAATTCTCTCTGGCTCTGGGTGGTTAGGGCTTTTCTCCTCGCTAGGAATTTTCTCTCAAAGGCTTCGAGGTGGGTTGCTCTGAAACGACAAAAGCCGTGCACTGAAATCTGAGCAGCCAACCGGTTATGGTTGTAGGGGGTGGACTATTTATAGCCACTGGGCAACCCGACCTGATTTGTCCGAAATGACCCTGGGTCACTAAGGAACTGACACGTGTTCCAACGGTCAGATTTCGAACTCGCATGGCAACTTTACTTGGGCTACAAGTAAAGCTGAATTATCCGACTCTGGACAAGATTTGCTCTCATAGTCTTCACTCGAAGATATAGGTTTTGAATTAGGCATCACTTCAGTCGTTCTGACTGGTTCTCTTGGACCCCACTTAACAGTACGGTGGTTCCTATGACACAACACAAATGAAAGAGAACTACGAAAGATCTAAGTCTTCGAGTTCCATAGGCTTCACGTGGTGTCTTCTCTTGTCATAGTCTTCAATGTGAATATCTTCATATACCACCATTGACTTCAATGTCTTCGTACATTTTTAGGGGTCATCTCTGGTAGTAAAACCGAATAAATGAGGGACTTCTACCTGTGTTATCCTGCAATTCTCACAAACACATTAGTCCCTCAACTAGGTTTGTCGTCAATACTCCAAAACCAACTAGGGGTGGACTAGATGCACTTACAATCTCCCCCTTTTTGGTGACTGATGACAAACTAGTTGAAGTTTTCAACGGGGAATATAATTTGTGAAATTGTAAAGGAATTGTCTTCATAAGCTGCAAGAGCTCCCCCTGAAGATGTGCATATAAGTAATTTGCTTTCGGAATGCAAATGCACATGGCAGGTTGTACTTGTGGAGATTCACTTCAACTTATGATGACAATCCACTATGAATGTAAAAGTATATGAAGATAATGACATGCATAATGAAAGATGGGCGTCTGCAGAATGATCTAAGTGCGGGATTTATCATCGCACATGCGGAATTTATCTTCGCAAAAACACGGTGGCAAACAAGTAGCAGACGACCATCGAGTTTAAGTGTTACAACTCAAAGAACCAAATCTAGCAAAACAAGAGTTGTAAGCACGAAGCAAAATGTAGCAAAATATAAGGCACCCGCCCATATTGACCCGCTTGAAGACTATCAACATTATATGCTTCTCCCCCTTTTGTAAGTGAGGACCAAAAAGGTTTGAAGACATAGAGTTTTCTACTCGTTCGCATGAGCAACAGGGTCGTTGGAGGTGTTCGGCGGTGCTGAAGAAGGTGGCGGTGATGTAGCATCGTCTTCTTCCTCGATAATCCTTGCAGTCACTGTGGCAGCAGATGAAGAGAACTCTGAGTCTTCAAGTGATGGAGTTCCTCGCAGCACAGCCCTTCTGGGAGGTGTGCAGTCAAACTTGAATCGTTGTTTGAAGCCATCCTCTTGAAGATCAGCTTCAGAACACATCATTGTGAGTCCTTTCCAGGTGCGGCGACAAGTTTCATGTGCAACGAATGCATTCTTGGTGGCAAGATTTCGGATGCGATTTACATCCACCAAGAGGCTTTTCATCTGTCTTTTCAGCCAGTCATGATGCCTATCCTGCTTTTGATGAAGGGCCACAAGAAGCTCTCGGTCAGTAAGAGCACGAGCTCGCTTCTTGGTTCTTGGAGCAGCTTTGCTATCAGTGGCTTCAGTGGATGCAGGGTGTGGTGCACGTGTAGTGCGAGCCAGCGGATACACCCGAGAGATAGCTTCAACACCTTCAATGTTTTGAGTGAAGCTCTGGTGTTCTGCATTCTAAAGACTCAAAGGTTGCTTGGCAGGCTCAGGATATATGACTTCAGCAGAGGTATCCACATCTGGCAAGAAGATCCGATGGTTGCGGGCTGAGGGCTGATACAAGATTGCAGAGTGAAGTTTGATCAGCCTCATTACCCAAGGGGCATAGAACTTCAAGCCAAACAAATCTGAGCCTGATGCAGCAAGTTGGCGTATGAAGAAGTCCTGTGCATTGAAGCATTTGCCAGGAAGGATGCAAAATATCAGAGTCTTCATTGCACCCTCGATCTTGGCATTTGGAGAGTGCCCTTTGAGAGGCCAGAGAGTCCGCCGGATGATGTGATAGATGGTTCTGGGCAGGTACTCAAGGTCTTCAACGAAGAACTCTGTGGGATATGGAGCATCTTGGGGCAATGGCTTCATCATGGAGAGCATCTAACTCATATTCGGTTCAGGCCTCTGAAATATGCTCTCAAGAGCTTCAGTGTGTAATTGACAGCCTTCCTCGAAGAATTCGCCAGGAGTGGGCAGGCCGGTGAGCTCAATGATATTAAATGCATTGGCTTCGTGATGAACATTTCCGGTCATCCACTCCAGGATCCAACTCTTCGGATCTCTGTTGTATCCTTTGATGTGGAGGGTGGCATAGAATTGTAGCAGAAGCTCTTCATTCCACTGCTCTTCATCAGTCACAAACTGCAGCAGACCCACTTGCTTGAAGCAATCTAACGCTTCCTCCAGATAGGGCAGACCAGCAATAGCTTCAACATCAAGGCGCTTGTGTGGGAAGATGCGACCTTGGTTGTACATGATGCATGAATAGTAGCTGCGCTGAGGATAGCTCCAGAACCTATCTGATGAAATCCTTTCCCTTGAATAGGGGTTCTTGGATCTATTGAAGAACGCATTATCTGCCCTGAAGCTAGTGATGTTAAAGGAGCCAGGAGCTGATGCAGGACTTGGGAACCTTGGTAGTCTTGGGACTGGCTTCTGGACCTGAGACCTGTGCTCAACATGGTAATCAAATTGGGGGCCGGCAGCAGACGCAGGAACAGAAGTATCAGGGTCAGTGGCTTCACTGTCTTCTGATGCTTTCGGTGGGGAGGGCTCTACATTAGCTTCAATGTTAGTTGTGGCAACCTCAATATTTTCAGCCTCCACTGGACTAGCTGGAGGGTCAGGCACAGGCATGTTCTCCTAGAGAACTGCTTCTTGGTGGAGCGGGGGAGTGGGATCTTGTGGTGCTTCTTCATCTTCTTCGGCTGATGCAGCCGAAATGTCGTCAGCAGAGTCTTGAGGCCTTGGACCTTTGCGAAGCCTGCGAAATGCAGACGACGCCTATGGAGTTGGAGTGGGCTAGACCTCAGATTCTTCTTCCACTTGTGGGCGATCCGCCCATGACGCATCCTGTGCAATTGGCGTCAGAGGACGACCAATGCTGATGAGTTCGCTGTTTTCATGCTGAGGAATGACTGCATCATCTTGTACATTGTCATGATGACCAATGTCTTCAGCAGTGATGGGGTCGGCTGCTGGAATGTCTTCAGCTTCAGGAGCCTCTGTGGGAGCAGGCTCATGAACTGTCAGTTGACGTTCTGCGTCAGGATAGACTACAGAAAGGGGTTTAACCATCAAGGGCTCTATTGGAGCAGCCCGAGCTTTCTTGATCTTTCGCTTTTTCTGGGTGGGGGCAGAAGGAGAGGCTTCAGAATGTTTCCTCTTCCTGGCTTCAGCCTCTGAAGTTCGTGTCTTCTTGAGCTCTGAAGCGGTTGACCGGCTCTTTGGCTTTGAGCCAGTCATTGTAGTTGGGAAGACAATCGGAACTGCTTCCTGCCTTGGTGCATCTGGTTCAGCTGTAGCAAGCTTCTTCTTCTTCTTCGCGGCCATCCTGGGGTCGATGCCAGGACGCCCAAGTGCCTTGCGCTTTTCAGCCTCATTTTAGGCTTGCACACATCTGTCAGCCAGAGTCTTCATCCGCTCACGCGAACCCTGAGCTTCGGCGCGTTTCTTTAGGAAGTTTTCCTTGAGCTCGTGCATCATGATCTTGAAGTTCTTCACTTCTTGCACGCTGAGCTTAGCCATATGCTTCTTGAACAGAGCCTTTTCATAGTCAATCTTCTACTTCAGCTCAACAACACGCTGGGCGATGGCTAGTTCTGAAGCAATTGCTCCTTGGAAGGCAACACTGAGGCCAATGGGTAGCTGCAGATCATCAAAGCTGATGTTTGGCGTGTCAAACCACTCGTCAATGAAGTCGTGGATGATGGCGACATCAAAGAGAGGCCGATTATTGAAGATTTCTGCTTCTTCTTTGCTCTTGATGAGTTGCTCAAGAGCGTCATCTATAAGGTCTTCATCACTTGACAGATCAATGTCGTCATTGCGCAGAATAGCAGTAGCTGTGAGCTCTTGGCCGCTATGTGGCTGAGGCATCTTGCTATTCTGGGGCTTGGAGATGCGGGATACATCTTCAGACTGCACACTGACTTCAGGAGGTGCAGTTGCCAGTGGTTTTGCCCTTGAGATTTTTGGTGAAGGGGCTGCCGGCTTTGAAGCTTTTGGCTTCTTCATCTGCTTTGGCTTCGGCACTGCAGGCGCTTCTTCTAATTCAGAGTCAGCTGGAGGCTCATTTACTGCAGTCCCTTGAACTAAGATGCGGGTGATGAGGCCTTCAAGGTTTGCATAAGGACCGATGACATTGGGTTCTGCCTCGCATGTGCCATCTGCCCTTGGCGCGGAGGGACCAGGGTTGAAGTCTAACCCAAGCTTCTTCTTGTTCTGCTTTGCTGAGTTTTGGGCAAACTGAAAGTTGCGCTTGAATAGATTGTCATCACGACACCAGAGTAATGACGACGGATGTGCATCATCAGGCTGTGGCCCACAGACCATGCATTGATAGAAGCCTTGAGCAATGGCTTCATCTCTGGACCTGGGTAGAAGATTATTGTAGAGGATGTCTCCCCAAGGTCTCTTGATGGCATTTTTCTCAGCATACTCTTGGGTTGTGAAGTGGTATTTGAACCATTGTTCTGCCCAATAGCGTCGAATCCATTGGATTCAGGTCTTGCGCTGACCATAATTCTCTTCAGGATCTGTTTTATACATTTATGCCAGTTCATCAGGCAGATCTTTGGATGTTCCGCCACGACGCTGTCTGCCCCCCTTCCTTGCTGCTGTCTCTGAAGCCATAAACCTTAACTTGGAAGGCTTCAAGACGTTCAAAGGCTTCAAAGGCTTTCTTTTGCTGGACCAACAGGAACTGGCTTCAGGAGAATTTATGTGATGCTGTAAGAATTCTGCAAATGAATACAGACTATGAGAACCAAAGGATTCTCCCACGGACATGTACCTGTGACAGCATTAAGGTGTGAGGGAAGGGGAAGAGGTCATATGCATTCTCAGAAGATTTTGAAGATTAATCAGTTTAGAAGACATTGACCTCATCGTGCGAAGACATTAACTCATAGATAAGAAGTTGGTTCCAGATTTGTACGAACCCACAGATCAGTACAAGTGAGGAATCTAACTACTTCATGAAGCACAAGTGAATATTCTAGGCATGTTATGAGATGCAGATTGAGGGAGATCTAACTTGTGTGAATATAAACTTCTTATGGTAGAAAGTGACAGAACCATAGGATCAAAAGGGGCTGTAAAAAGAAGTTTTATTTACCACACTTGGAACTGCTAGACGGAGTGGGAGATGAGGCCGAGCAGTTCAATCTTCCGTGCCCTAGCTTGGCGACGGAAGACACCTACAGCGACGGCGGAGAGGACGATGTCCGCGATCGGCGTGAAGACGACGTCGGAGAGGTTGCGGCAGCGAAGCGCTTCGTCGTCGAGGGCTAGCAGTGGCGCTAGGGTTTGTGCGAGGGAGGAAGAAGGAGATAATGACCGCGGTGAGTGTGTATTTATAGTTACAGGGGCGGCACTGCGCTATTACACAGGTGCCCCTGGCGATTCGCATCTGAACAACACGTGGCCATTATGCGGAATCTCGGGGCAGTTCCACATCCCACGCACGCCTGGATTGTCGGGTGGTCATTCCTACTTCTCCGGATTTCTTGTGGATGAATGAGCATTGAAAACAGTTTTAAAGGTTGTCTCTGTGTCTTCTGCTGACAAGGACACAGAGAAGAAATTCGACAGTTTCAATAGAATGCATATGACTTGGAGAGATAGAATTTGAGATAGAAAGCATAGAGAGATTAGGGTCCGATCACATTCACTTAGTTCAAAAGATTCAAAACAAGAAGACATAGCTATAAGTGAATGATGTAGAGGACAGAACACTAGTATATATATATATATATATATATATATATCTATAATCCACGTAGTGAACATAATCATGAAGACATGTTAAGATTGAAGCCAAACCAAATGTGAAGACATTGCACGGTAATGCCATGAGTGAAACACTTCAAAATAGAACGTTTGGTGGTGGCGTTACCCACCGTATAGGAAGTATTAGACCCAGACACGGCGCACAATTATCGTGGCGCTCCGAAGTCAATTTCCACATTAATGTATTCACACTTAGAATGTATGTCTTCATTGATTGAAGATATACGTTACTTCGTGTGTTTCACATCTAAGTCATCAATATGCATAAGTGTTAGGATGTGTGCCTGATCACAGGACATTTGAGGATTCCAAGATATTTAGCTGACACCGTAACTTGCAAAGTCTCTTCTCATCCAAGGGCTTGGTGAAGATATCTGCCAATTGCTCTTCAGTGTTGACGTGTATGATATCAATATCTTCCTTCACAACATGATCTCTGAGAAAGTGATGACGAATTTCTATGTGCTTTGTCTTCGAGTGCTGAACTGGGTTGTTGGCAATCTTGATGGCGCTTTCGTTGTCACAGTAAAGTGGCACTTGTTTCAGATGAATGCCATAGTCCTTGAGAGTTTGCTTCATCCACAGAAACTGAGCGCAGCAAGATCCAGCAGCAATGTATTCAGATTCAGCAGTGGATAGGGATACACATTTTTGCTTCTTCGAAGACCAGCATACAAGTGATCGTCCCAGAAAGTGACATGTGCCTGATGTAGACTTCCGATCAACCTTGTCACCAGCATAATCAGCATCCGAGAATCCAACCAGATCAAACTCTGAGCCCTTGGGACACCATAACCCTAGAGTTGGGGTGTGAGCCAAATATCGAAGAATTCGCTTCACAGCTAAGTGATGTGACTCCTTTGGTGCCGCTTGAAATCGAGCACACATGCAAACACTAAGCATAATATCTGGCCTAGATGCACATAAATAAAGCAAAGAACCAATCATGGAGCGGTATACCTTTTGATCGAACTCTTTACCATTGTCGTCAGGACCCAGATTATGTTTGGCTGGCATTGGTGTTGTGAAGCCTTTGCAGTCTTGCATACCGAACTTCTTCATGCAATCCTTGAGATACTTCTCTTGAGATATGAAGATGCCATTGCGTTGTTGCCGTATTTGAAAACCGAGGAAGAACTTCAGCTCCCCCATCATCGACATCTGATATTGCTCTTGCATCATATATCCAAACTCCTCACTGTACTTCTTATTGGTGCAGCCGAAGATAATGTCATCCACATATATTTGGCACACAAACAGTTCACCATCATATGTCTTCGTGAAGAGAGTGGGATCTAGGGAACTAGGTATGAAGCCTTTGCTCTTCAGGAAGTATTTGAGTGTGTCATACCAGGCCCGAGGGGCTTGTTTGAGGCCATACAGTGCCTTATTGAGCTTGTATACCATGTCAGGATGTTTTGGATCTTCAAACCCAGGTGGTTGTGCAACATACACTTCTTCTTCAATCTTGCCATTGAGAAAGGCACTCTTCACATACATTTGATATAAAAGTATGTTATGATGATTTTCATAGGCCAGCAGTATACGTATGGCTTCAAGTCTAGCCACAGGAGCAAATGTTTCATCGAAGTCAATGCCTTCCACTTGAGTATATCCTTGAGCAACCAGGCGAGCTTTGTTTCTGACAATTTGACCATGCTCATCTTGCTTGTTGCGGTATATCCATTTGGTGCCTATTATATTGTGCTTCCGTGGATCAGGACGATTAATCAGTTCCCATACATTGTTCAGCTCAAACTGTTGAAGCTGTTCTTGCATAGCTTGAATCCATTCAGGTTCCATAAAGGCTTCTTCAATTTTCTTGGGTTCTGAAATTGAGACGAATGCGAAGTGCCCACAGAAATTTGCCAGTTGAGTTGCCCTTGAACGAGTGAGTGGACCAGGTGCATTGATGTTGTCAATTATTCTGTCAATCTGCACTTCATTGGCAACACGAGGATGTATAGGGCGAAGACTTTGCTGTTGCTAATCTATGTTGTCGTTGGGAGGAATGTCTTCAGGCTGAGCATTGTCTTCATGTGGATCAGGTGCTAAGATGATAAGTTCTTCTTCAGGATGAGCTTCAGAAGGTATAATCTCTCCAGTTCCCATAAGCTTGATTGATTCACTAGCTGGAACTTCATCTAGCACATTTGGCAGTTGCTCTCTTTGTGAACCATTGGTCTCATCGAACCGCACATCCACTGTTTCAACCACTTTGTAGTGAAAGAGATTGAAGACTCTGTAGGAGTGCGAATCCTTTCCATATCCAAGCATAAAACCCTGATGTGCTTTTGGTGCAAACTTTGAGGTGTGGTGTGGGTCCTTGATCCAGCATCTTGCGCCAAATACTCTGAAGTAACTGACATTTGGCTTCTTGCCAGTTAGGAGTTCATAAGATGTCTTGTTCAGAAGCTTGTGAAGATAAACACGGTTGATTGTATGGCATGCAGTGTCAATGGCTTCAGGCCAGAATTTTCTTGGAGTCTTTTATTCATCTAGCATCGTTCTGGCCATCTCAATGAGTGTTCTGTTCTTGCGTTCGACGACGCCATTCTGCTGTGGCGTGTATGGAGCTGAGAATTCATGGGTGATGCCCAAAATATCAAGATATGTATCAAGGCCAGTGTTCTTGAATTCAGTGCCATTGTCACTTCTGATGTGCTTTATCTTGGCGCCATAATTGTTCATAGCTCGATTGGCGAAGCGTCTGAAGACATCCTGCACTTCAGTCTTGTAAAGGATTATATGCACCCAAGTATATCTAGAGTAATCATCAACAATGACAAAGCCATAGAGGCAAGCAGTAGTGGAAAAAGTTGAGTAGTGAGTGGGACCAAAAAGATCCATGTGAAGCAGTTCGAAGGGTCGAGTAGTGGTCATGATTGTCTTCGAGGGATGTTATGCCCTCGTCATCTTCACTGCTTCACAGGCACCGCATAAGTGATCTTTCTTGAACTTGACACCCTCGATGCCTATGACATGCTTCTTCTTTGCAAGGGTGTGGAGGTTCCTCATGCCAGCATGTCCAAGCCTCCGATGCCAAAGCCAGCATTCTGAAGTCTTTGCCAGAAGGCATGCTGCAAGCTGTGGCCCTGCTGAGAAATCTACCACATACAAATCATCTTTCCGATACCCTTCAAACACTAGAGACTTGTCAGATTCCATTAGTACCAGGCAACGATATTTTCCAAATATTACGACCATGTTCAAATCGCAAAGCATTGAGACAGACATTAAGTTGAAGCCAAGGGATTCAACAAGCATGACTTTATCCATGTGTTGATCCTTTGAGATTGCAACTCTACCTAGACCCGATACCTTACTTTTACCAGTGTCAGCAAATGGGATGTGGCTCTTGTCGGATGGACGTAAGGTTGAGTCCATAAGAAGGCTTCTTTTGCCAGTCATGTGATTTGTACACCCACTGTCAATAATCCATTCTGAAGACGCTGGTGTCGTACCCTACAGTGCAGTTAGGGGGATAGGCTTCACGAAGAGAATTGTGAAGCAAGAACATTTGACGAACCAGTGGGTTATGAAAACATAGATCCAGATTAGGACTAATGGGGAGAGTAGCATGCGATTCAGGAACGAAATACATAGTGATGCCATTCGGGCATTTGATCTTGCGCCCTGCAAGATTTTTAAGGACCGCAGCAATAGCGTCAGAAGATTTTGGTTTTTTGCTGGAGACCTTTCCCTGCAAAAGAGAGTTAAGCTTTCTTAACCACCCACATCTTCAAGGGTGGCTTAGAAGCAATAAGTCTAAGTGCAGCATCTGAGAATTTTGGCTTTGGAGCCCTAGCAAATAGTCTAGCATGCGAACAATAGTACTCATAAGAATAGGCAGAATAGTTCTTGGTCATATGAACATGACGGTTTGATGAACCACTCTCATATTCATATGCCTGAGTATGGTTTCCCTGCAAAGCATTTGCGTTAGTGCGACTCATGTGAGTCCTCTGTCTGCATGAAGCCTTTGGACCGTATGAAGCCTTTGGTCTGAGATTTGTCTTCTTCATGTGAGGTGTCATGAAGACATTCACAGGAAGAGTTTCCAAACACCTTTTGGGAACCCAGATCTTCTTCATAGGCGGTCCATTCCTACAGTTAGTAGCAATGTACCTGGCAAACACTTCACCATTCTGATTTTTAAACACTTTATAGTTTGCATCAAAGGATTCATCAATGATAATGGGGTTAGCACAAGTGAAGCCAGATAGATTGGATGGATCTGCTGAAGATTCCTTTGCAGCAACCCATGTGATTTTGGGGAACTGCTCAGGTTTCCAGTAAGAGCCATCTGCATTTATTTTTCGTACGAACCCAACACCCTCTTTCCTAGGGTTTCGGTTCAGAATCCGCTTCTTGAGGACATCACATAATGTCTGATGCCCTTTAAGACTTTTGTACATCCCTGTTTCAAGCAATGTCTTCAACCTAGCATTCTCATCAGCAATAGCAGTGGTATCCTCAGCAGAGGGGTTAGTTACCACATCAACAGTTGAAGATATTGCAACAGCAGTAGCAGTAGAACATTCAGCAACAGAACCAACATTATCACACTCAATGCATTTAAGACATGGTGGTTCAAATCCTTCCTGTGCGGAACTGATCTGTTCAGCACGAAGTGACTCGTTTTCCTTTTGAAGATCTTCATGAACCGCTCTCAATTTTTCAAGATCTTGCTTCCTTTGAAGATAATCATAGGAAAGCTTTTCATGAGTTGTTGAGAGAGTATCATGACGATCTTCAAGTTCCTGATACTTAACGTGATGATTTTTTATGTCTTCAATTAAGGAGTCAGATCAAGTCATTTCAGCACCCAACAGATCATCGCTTCTGTCTAACAGTTTTTGAATATGTTCCATGGCTTTCTGTTGTTCAGTTGTAATTTTAGCAAGTGTTTTGTAGCTGGGTTTTGAATCACAATCAGAGTCATCGTCACTAGATGTTTGATAGTGAGTAGTGCGTGTGTTTACCTTGGCACCGTGTACCATGAAGCAGTAGGTAGGATCGGAGCAGTCCTTGTCATTTGCATCGGTGTCGGTGATGGAGTCATTGTCTTTAGTGTTGAAGATGGACTTGGCAACGTATGCTGTAGCCAGACTTGCAATGCCAGAATCAGACTCCTCCTCAGACTCCACCTCTGCCTCCTCAGAAGCGAACTCCTCCTCTAAATCCATTTCCTTGCCAACAAACGCACGTGCCTTGCCAGATGAGCTCTTCTTGTGTGATGAAGACTTTGAGGAAGACTTGGAAGAAGACTTTGAGTATTTCTTCTTCTTATTGTCGTCAGAGTCATATTCCTTGCTCTTCTTCTTCTTTCTATTCTCATTGTCCCACTGTGGACACTCAGAGATGAAGTGTCCAATTTTCTTGCACTTGTGGCATGTTTTCTTCTTGTAGTCATGAGCAGAAGCTTCATCATTCCTTGAGCTTGATCGTGAAGACTTTCTGAAGCCTTTCTTCTTGGTGAATCTTTGGAACTTCTTCACAAGCATTGCAAGTTCCCTTCCAATGTCTTCAGGATCATCAGAACTGCTGTCAGATTCTTCTTCAGATGAGGAAACAACTTTTGCCTTCAAGGCACGAGTTCGCCCATAGTTTGGACCGTAGATATCTCTTTTCTCAGAAAGCTGAAACTCATGTGTGTTGAGCCTCTCAAGTATGTCAGACGGATCGAGTGTCTTGAAATCAGGACGTTCTTGAATCATCAGGGCTAGGATGTCAAACGAACTATCAAGTGATCTCACCAGCGTCTTGACAATTTCATGTTTGGTGATCTCAGTGGCGCCGAGGGCTTGAAGCTCATGTGTGATGTCAGTGAGCCGGTCAAATGTGTGCTGGACATTCTCATTGTCATTTCGCTTGAAGCGGTTGAAGAGGTTGCGAAGAACACTGATTCTCTGATCTCTCTGGGTTGAGATGCCTTCATTAACCTTGGAAAGCCAGTCCCAGACCAGCTTGGATGTCTTCAAGGCACTCACACGGCCATACTGTCCTTTGGTCAGATGACTACAGGTGATATTCTTGGCAGTAGAGTCTAGTTGAGTGAACTTCTTGACATCAGCAGCAGTGACACCTTCTCCAGCCTTGGGAACGCCGTTCACGACGACACACCATAGGTCAACGTCAATGGCTTCAAGATGCATGCGCATCTTATTCTTCCAGTAGGAATATTCAGTTCCATCGAAGACGGGGCACGCAGCGGAGACTTTGATTATCCCTGCAGTCGACATAGCTAAAACTCCATGTGGTTAAACCGAATCACACAGAACAAGGGAGCACCTTGCTCTGATACCAATTGAAAGTGTGTTATATCGACTAAAGGGGGGGTGAATAGGCGATTTTTATGAAAGTCTTCAAAATGCGGAAGTTGTGAAGACAAACAGTAGAGATATGCCTATCACTAAGCAGCGGAAGTTAGATTACACTAGGCAAGCCATGGTCAAGTATTCAATAGAGTGAAAGCACAATGACAAGTAGCTGCAGTGTAATAAGGATCAGGTAGGAAGAAGTTATGAAGCCAAACAAATCATATAGTTACGTTGTGAAGACAAAAGATAGAGGAAGCATGCAATGGCTTCACAATGAGTAACAGTAAGTAAAAGGAAGTGAAGATGAAACCAGTGGCTCGTTGAAGAGAATAATTTGTTGGACCAGTTCCAGTTGCTGTGACAACTGTACGTCTGGTTAGGGCGCCTAGGTATTTAAACCAAAGGACACACAGTCCCGGACACCCATTCCTAAACACGCAGCTCAGGACACCCAGTCCTCACCATATTCCCCTTGAGCTAAGGTCACACAGACCTCGCCCAATCACTCTGGTAAATCTTCAAGGTAGACTCCCAAACTGTCACAGACTTCGTTCACCGGCAATCCACAAGGTCTCTTGGATGCTCAGAATACGACGCCTAACCGGCTGGAGGATGCACAGTCCTCAAGTGTAATAAGTCTTCAGATCACTCAGACAAGAAGACTTAAGTGATGCCCAATTCTCTCTGGCTCTGGGTGGTTAGGGCTTTTCTCCTTGCTAGGAATTTTCTCTCAAAGACTTCGAGGTGGGTTGCTCTCAAACGACAAAAGCCGTGCACTGAAATCTGAGCAGCCAACCGTTTATAGTTGTAGGGGGTGGACTATTTATAGCCACTGGGCAACCCGACCTGATTTGTCCGAAATGACCCTGGGTTACTAAGGAACTGACACGTGTTCCAACGGTCAGATTTCGAACTCACACGGCAACTTTACTTGGGCTACAAGTAAAGCTGACTTATCCGACTCTGGACAAGATTTGCTCTCATAGTCTTCACTCGAAGATATAGGTTTTGAATTAGGCATCACTTCAGTGGTTCTGACTGGTTCTCTTGGACCCCACTTAACAGTACGGTGGTTCCTATGACTCAACACAAATGAAAGAGAACTATGAAAGATCTAAGTCTTCGAGTTCCATAGGCTTCACGTGGTGTCTTCTCTTGTCATAGTCTTCAATGTGAATATCTTCATATACCACCATTGACTTCAATGTCTTCGTACATTTTTAGGGGTCATCTCTGGTAGTAAAACCGAATCAATGAGGGACTTCTACCTGTGTTATCCTGCAATTCTCACAAACACATTAGTCCCTCAACTAGGTTTGTCGTCAATACTCCAAAACGAACTAGGGGTGGCACTAGATGCACTTACAGTGTCATTGTTTTCCCCTGTTACCATCGATCCTCGGATACACAGTTCGGGACCCCCTACCCGAGATCCGCCGGTTTTGACTCCGACACCCATAACCTGACGGTAGAAGGAGAACCAACTGGAATACAAATGAACTACAGGCTGCTCACCAGTCGTCGCCTGGTCAGCAACATCACAAAGGAACAGGAAACACACACGCACGCACGCACACGCACACGCACATGCACACTCTTTGATTTATCGAACCGTAAAAAAACAAGAAATGCCAACAATCATTCGAGGTTAACAAGAATGAACCGTTAGGAATGCATAAATTCATAACGCAGAGTCGGAGGATTAAAGTTAAGTCGCAAATGTAGACATTACCAAGCAATAAGCACGAGACAAGATTTTTTGGCTTTTCTTTTCTTGCACCCAATGTGACTTGGGAAAGCCTTTCTCCCGTCGATCTTCGTCGGTGAGTTCATGGATTCGTCTCCCCTCCGCCTGTCGCGCCGGCGGCCGGTGGCAGGGAGGAGAATCATGGCGTCTCAACTCCCGCTAGTAGACAGGTAGGATTTTAGTCCACGCAGAGGAGGTGTTTGGACGGATGGCGGCGCTCCTTCTTCGAGCCAGTCTTCTGGGCTCCGATCCTCCTCAAGTTTATCCGTTGGGACGGATTAGACGAAGCTTCGGTGTAGATTCCTACCAGCTTGTTGGGGCGGCGAGGTTTGGGTTTCTCGCCGTGCATACACAACCACGATATTTGTTGTCACATTCTTTAAATCGACTCAAGGATTCAACGATGACGACTGCGGCCCCAGGATGCTGGTCATTAGGCACGTGCACGAAGACTCCCCGGCTCTCATCGACAAGGTCAGGCCGGGTCCGGTATGGGAGCGGCAACAACGGCGTGTCGACGGCTTTCTGGCGGTGGCAATGTCGTTCATTGGTTCATGGACCTTGATGTAATCTTTATTATGTTTGAGCTGCTTTGTACTTCCGGTGAATCTTTATAATAGATTTAATTCTTTTCGCAAAAAAAAGAACAGGAGACAAACTTCATACAATTACAAGGGAAATGAAATAAATCCACATAACAAAATTCAAAAATATGATGAAGGCTAAATGCCATAGCCATCGTACGGCGCTGTCAAATGTCCAGAAATTCGAAGGAAGGCGGAAAAAAATTGAGTCACCTGGAAAATTCACCACGAATCACAGCGCGAGATTAGGCTGCCAATAAATTGGAGTGAAAGCAAATTGTAATTAGTTGGCAGCAAAATAGAATTCCTTATTCCTGTATTTATACCTGTTGAAACCCATCTCATTCTAAGGTCGTACGAGTCCATAGCTTGTTTCAACACTCGTCTTTCCCATTAGTTGAAATTATTTGGCAGAAAATAGAATTATTTATTTCTTTGTTTTTTTGAGTGTTTATTCCTATATTTATACCTGTTGAAATCCATCTCATTATAAGGTAGTAGGTCGAGTCCATAGCTTGTTTCACACTCCACTTTTCCATTGTAGAGGCGCCGCCGTTACCATTTCTAGCTATCATCAGTTCTCTCGCCAATATCCTTGTGTTGTGTTGTTGTGCTCCTGACACTGCAACAGCGGCTACCTGAGCTCAACTGTTACCTTGATGGAGAAGACCACGTCGTCGTGGTTCCATGTGCAAGCGGCAGCGGCGGCGGCCTCCCCGGATCTGTCGCTGACGATGTCCCCAGGGGACAGCAGCCAAGACCGGAACGAGGAGGTGGCACCGACGGCGCGCGTGGACGGCAGGACGGTGCGGCTGTTCCAGTGCCTCTTCTGCGACAAGACGTTCCTCAAGTCGCAGGCGCTCGGCGGCCACCAGAACGCCCACCGCAAGGACCGCCTCGCCGGCTTCCTCTGCGACCCCTACTACAAGGACAGCCCATTCGGGGGCGCCGCGGTCGAGGGGGCTTCCACCGGGACGACCTGCGATTCAAGCGCCGGCCGGTCCATGTGCACATCCGTGGTCTCGCACGGTGGTGGCGTGGAGGCGGCGCCAGCCTCCCATGCCTGCAAGCCAGAGAGGTGGGAGCGAGCCGGTGGCGCTCCACGCTTGGCGGAGCACACGCTGCTCCAGGACCCGTTCCCTGGCCGCGACGGCGTGGCGGGCTGGTCAAGGGCCTCCGATGTAAGTGGCGCCGGCGAGGATCTGGACCTGGAGCTGCGCCTCTAGCCAGTCTGCTCTCATATTGCGCAGGTGATTTCATTTTGAGACGATACCTTTTTTTCAATCGTCGCAGCGCAAGTTTGTGTATCGACCGTGTCCTCGTGGGGAGAAGATTTCCATTTGAAAAATTAGAGACGCGATGCGGCCGGTTTAGACTCAGATTTCTTACGAATGACGATGCTGTTGCAGTGACCTAATTAAAGCAAGACTTGAGGAGTTTCCGTCTGGAAGCTGAAGATGCTGTTTAGTAACCCGAGGCCTTGGCTATTTTGTATGAATAGCCAGTTAATCCAAGGAAGACTTGAGGAGACGCTGAAGATGGCGAGACGACATGAATATGCATGGGTATGCCTGCAGCTACGCAAGGATTGCAAACTCAAAAAGAATTCGGATTGTTGGAAGAAAACTGTCTTTAGGTTGTCTTTCTGTACCGTAATAAGCAGTAGATGAATACTGCTTTGTTGGTCGTTTCCACCCCTACTATTTTTATCGTAATGAACTAGGTTATGGCGGCTTGTTAATGGAAATCAACGGGTCGGTGGAGTACTAATTTTGCCAGTGAACTATGGTATGCGTCGTGCGCAGTACGGCCGATGGACCAAACAAGCAAACTCTCTGTTGCTTAATTTGGGCAAAAGTAGTTTCATGTTTCAGCAAGTGAGAGGTTACCACAAGCGTCATGCGTGACAAGCTGGCCAGTTGTTCTCCGTATCTCTTTCTCCACCCATGTGATTCCACGAGTGTACTACAGTAGTAGTACGTTTATATGGGCCAAAAAGGCACAAGTGGCGCAGCGGAGTGGAGTGTAGTGACTCAGATGCCGGTGCCGACGACAAGAGCACTGGATGCTCTCCCCGTCGCCCTCGCTGAAGTACTATAGCTTAGGACTGATTGTTGATTGGTTTTCAGATAGCTTACCGCCGTTTGGATAATCAGACGATGCCCACAATGTTGTTGCGGAAATATTTTGTAATACTAGTATATTTTAGTGAGATTTATTGTGTTTGATTATTGTATAGTTGTAAAATATTCATTAAATATAAATATCATATACAACAACAACGACGACGGCAAAATCTTTAGTCCCAAACAAGTTGGGGTAGGCTAGAGGTGAAACCCATAAGATCTCGCGACTAATTCATGGCTCTGGCATATGAATAATAAGTTTCCACGCACCCCTGTCCATAATTAGTTCTTTGGTGATACTCTAATCCTTTAGGTCCTTCTTAACGAACTCCCTCCTTTAGACAAGATTCTCTTCAATTGGTGCTACCCCAACTCTATCTCATATATTATCATTCCAGACTCGATCATTCCTCGTGTGGCCACACATCCATCTCAACATACGCATCTCCGCCACACCTAACTTTTCAACACGTCACCTTTTAATCGGCCAACACTCAGCGCCATACAACATTGCAGGTCGAACCGCCGTCCTGTAGTACTTGACTTTAACCTTTTGTGGCACACTCTCATCACAGACAATGCTAGAAGCTTGGCACCACTTCATCCATCCGTCTTTGATTATACCCCCAACCTCCTGCAGCATTGACCCCAAATATCGAAAGGTGTCCTTCTGAGACACCAGCTGCCCATCAAGGTTAACCTCCTCCTCCTCACACCTAGTAGTACGGAAACCACACATCATGTAGTTGGTTTTAGTTCTACTAAGCCTAAACCTTTTTGATTTCAAGGTTTGTCTCTATAACTCTAACTTCCTATTTACCCCAGTCCGACTATTGTCAACTAGCACCACATCATCCACAAAGAGCATACACCATGGGATATCTCCTTGTATATCGCTTGTGACCTCATCCACTAGCAAGGCAAAAAGATAAGGGCTCAAAACTGACCCCTAATTATATCCTATCTTAATCGGGAAGTCATCAGTGTCGACATCACTTGTTCGAACACTTGTCACAACATTATCGTACATGTCCTTGATGAGTGTAATGTACTTTGTTGGGACTTTGTGTTTATCCAAGGCCCACCACACGGCGGTATCTTATCAGAGGCCTTCTCCATGCCAATGAATACCATATGCAAGTCCTTCTTTGGTCCCTATATCTCTCCATAAGTTGTCGTACTAAGAAATTAGCTTCTATGATTGACCTCCCAGGCATGAAATCAAACTGATTTTTGGTCACGCTTGTCATTCTTCTTAAGTGGTGCTCAATGTCTCTTTCCCATGGCTTCATTATATGGCTCATCAGCTTAATTTCACGGTAATTAGTACAACTCTGAACATCCCCCTTATTCTTGAAGAGTGGTACTAATATACTCTGTCTACCTTCTTCTGGCATCTTGTTTGCTCGAAAAATGAAGTTGAAAAGCTTGATTAGCCATACTATCGCTATGTCTCTAAGGCCTTTCCATACCTCGTTTGGGATATAATCAGGGCCCATCGCCTTGCATCCATTCATCCTTTTTAAAGCCTCCTTGACATCATACTCCTGGATTTACCGCACAAAACGTATGATGGTCTCATCAAAGGAGTCATCCAGTTCAATGGTAGAACTCTCATTCACCCCGTTGAACAACTTGTCGAAGTACTCTTGCCATATACGTGTAATCTCCTTGTCCTTCACCAGGAGTTGGTCTGCTTCGTCCTTGATGCATTTGACTTGGCCAATATCCCTCGTCTTCCTCTCTCGAATCTTGGCCATCTTATATATGTCCCTTTCGCCTTCCTTCGTGCCTAGCCATTGGTAGAGGTCCTCATACACCCGACCCCTTGCTTCACAGACAGCTCACTTTGCGGCATTCATCGCTATCTTGTACTTCTCTATGTTGTCTACACTCCCATCCAGGTATAGGCAAGGTTGTTAGAATCGCGATTCTGTTATACGATTCTACGACTTTACGATCCAAACTTACCCACCTGATTCTACGATTTTAGTTCATAAAATCTACGTTTCTACGATCCTGGTAGTGAAGATTCTACGATTTACGATTCTATCATCAGAGCTCCGATCCGATTCAAAATCGCGATTCTGACAACCTTGGGTATAGGCATCTGAAACAATCATTCTTCTCTTTAATCGCCTCCTGAACGTCATCATTCCACCACCAGGTATCCTTATATATCCTTGCTTCTCCTTCCCCTGGACATTCCAACCTCCTCCGAGGCCACCTTATAAATGCATGTCATTTATACATCTCCATCGTATCTCCTTTTCCAAACTCTTTTGCCCTTGTTTTGGAATCTAATTTGCATGATTTGAACGGAACAAACCAGGACTGACGTTGTTTTCAACAGAATTGCCTTGGTGTTATTTTTGTGCAGAAATAAAAGTTCCCGGAATGACCTGAAAATTTACGGAGAATATTTTTCAAATAAATAAGAAATATTGGCGAAAGAATCAACCAGAGGGGACCCACCAGCTATCCACAAGGGTGTGGGGCGCGGCCCCCTAGGGCGTGCCCCTTGCCTTGTGGGTCCGCTGGACCTCCACCGACCTCAACTTCAACTCTATATATTCACATTTGGGAAGAAAAAAAATCAGAGAGAAGGATTCATCGCGTTTTACGATACGGAGCCGCCGTCACCCCCTGTTCTTTGTCGGGAAGGCAGATCCGGAGTCCGTTCGGGGCTCTGGAGAGGGGAAATCGTTGCCATCATCATCAGTAACTTTCCTCCACCACCAATTTCATGATGCTCACTTCCGTGTGTGAGTAATTCCATCATAGGTGTAACGCCCCCAGACCGATGTGCCAGGTGTCGTGCAGTTATTCGATGTTGTTGCGTCATCATGTGCATTGCATCATGTCATCATGCCATCATATCATTAATTGTTGCAACTCAACTAAATAAATTGTATGGATCTTCGATCCATTTAAATCGAGGGAAGGATGACTTCTCTTTATAACATATCCTCCCGATATTAGTGGAGCTATTATAAAATATTCCATTCTTTTGGAATTAAACAAAACATACTTGAAAAATCCCCACTCCCTTTCTACTTCAAGTTTGGTCCCCAAACTTTGCCAACATTTCTTTTCCCATTTATCGAGGCTCCTCCTAAATTCTCAACAATTTTGGAAACCTCTAATTCCTAGTCCTTGCTCAAACCTTTTGAATTAAATTCAAATGATTTTGAATTTAATTCCTGCAATCTTGCCACTCCTATTTTTCATGGACCGTGCACACTTTTACGAGTCCGTGGAAATTATCCACATGTCCAAAAATCTTTTCCTAATCATCTCTTTCTTTTCCTCTCTTATTGTCTTTTCTGCTAAAGAAATATGAGGGGGAGAGAGAGGTCCAGTTGGTCACTTGGGCCTCAGTGCCAGGCCAACCAGCAGCCCAGCCCAGGCCAACCTCACCACGCCGGCCCAAGGCCAAGGCCCAGCCGCCTTCCACCAATCCCTCCAACCCTAGGCGCCCGAGCCACCTAGGCCCGATCCCCTCCTCCTCCTTCGTGGCTCATAGCGCCGCCAGGGAGACCCATCTCCCCGATCCCATCGCACCTCGATCCCTCTCCCTTCCCTCGTTCTCTTTCCTCGCGCCGCTAGGAACCGCTGCACGATCCCATCCTCCTCCCGATCCCCATGGCCTCCCCTGCTCACCCCGCCGTCCGGATCAGGCCAAGAACCGCCACCCTGCCGCGCCTCCTCCTCACCTAGCTCCGCGTCGCCCAGGCGCCCGAGGAGAGGAGCGCCTGCGCCCGCGCCGGCAGCCGTCGTTCCTCTGCGCCCAACAGGAGCCCCGCCGGCTCCCGTCGCCCCCGTCTGTGCTCCTCGCGGCTCTGCCCCACCATGGATGTCTGGCTCCCTCCGTCGTCATCTGCCTGCAGGAACGAGGAGCGTGGCGCCCGACGCCATGGCCGACCTCGTTCTCGTCCCCAACGCCGCCCCTGAGCTCCACCGCGCCGCGTTACCCGGATCCGGCGCCGGCCAGTCGGATCCGCCTCGTCGGCTTCCTGCACCACCTCGGGAACCCCTGCCCGACGCCATGGCCTCCCCTGCTTCGCGCCAAGGCCGATGTCGGTCCCTTCATCCTTCAACGTCCTCCTGCCCGAGCTGCTCTCTCCGACCAACTCTGCTGCTTGCGTCCGCCCGGTTCCCAGCACTGTCGCGCCTGTTGCCCAGATCCACCATTGTCTGCGTGCTGCTGCCCTTCTACCTTTTGTTGTCGTGCGAAGGCCACTGAATCCAGAGACCGTCAAGACCGCCTCCGTGGAATTTCGCCAAGTACACCACTGACAAGACCAAACGGATGCTTGAACGAGTACCGAACGGAACACCAAGTACCACTACAAAATCGAAGAACTCGGGTGCATCAAGTCCGCGAGGAGACCCATTTTTTCGTCAAGTTCATCTACGGGTGTGTACCACTACGCCCGAAGACCCTGGATGCACCAGGTTCCTCTTCTGAGATGTACAACTACCGTCGCATAAACGAGACCGTCAAGACCGGACCAACAAGTTCCCCGAGCACGTCTGTACCTCTACCGTCGACGTGTTTTCGTCAAGTTCCCCTATGAAAACGTGATCCGCTGGCGTCGCAAGAATCGGGACCGACAAGTCCGAAGACCCAAGCCCCTCGACGCCAAGTTCCCCTCCGAACGTGAACGACTACACCCGGTGATGGGACGAGTACCCCGACAACGTGTACCACTATGCCCAAGTTCCATTACCGAAGGCCGCGAGTACAACTACGTCCACAACGCGCCGTGTACGACTACAACATGAACAAGTACCATGACGACCTCCGAAGAACTCGGTTTCACCAAGTCCGACTACCGTTGCCGAGATCGCGAGAACCTCTACCGTCGACCCTAGAGCATGCGAGAACGACTACTTCAACTACCGTCGCGTGAACCACTACTTCCCTCGATGCCCGAGAACGTCTACTTCCACTACTTCCTCTACCCCGCTTGACCCGAAGCGCTCCGAGAACGCACGCTTCGAAGGTATAACCCCGAGACGACCGCCGTGAACGAATGCATGTGTGATGTATGAAATGCTCGTGTTTGCTCCGTGTCGGAGTTGTTCGGTGCACGTTGCCCCTCTTTTGCCTTGCCACCATCTTGTGGGAACCCGGTATCCGGGATCACCCCACCTCCTATCGCGTGTTACGCTCTCGTCATTTTTCCTTTTGCACTGGTATCTCCATGAGCTATCGGAACCGGAATGTTGTCGTGGCATCTTTTCCGTTATCTTTGCCGTGGCACCCTTTTCGTTTCCGCCATGGTGACAAATGCTTCATAACATTCTCATATCAACATTTTCATAAAATTGTTTTAAACTTGCATATGTCATCCGCATCATGATAACAACAATTAAAATTGTTTAAATTGATGTTTGGTTAAATTTACTCCTATGCCATGTTAAAATGATTTAATTCATAACTAAATAACCGTAACTCCGATTTTAATAAACTTTATATGTAAATGGGGTAGAATTTTGCCTAGTTTATCATGGTGACCTATCTTTGCATGTTAAACAACTCCAAAATTGTGTTTAGGACAGATCAGTACCAAATCTAAAATATGCTATGGGGATTTACCGGAATTGTTGTTCGTTGCTTCCGGCCTCATTTAACCTTGACTAGATAGGTAGTTTTGCTTTGCCTCACCCTCTTGCCATGTTTAATAACATTTAATATTGTTGGGTACATAAACGAGAGAGAACTAAGTAATTGATGTGGTGTTTTGTCAATATGCATCCCGATGCATATTGTGCTCCACTTAATGTGTAGGATTGTTTGTGCACTTTGCCATGCCATGCTTCATTAAACCGGACATGCATCATATTTGGTTGTGCATCATGCCATGTTCATGTCGTGGTTGTTTACTATGTTGTTTGCTTCCTTTCCGGTGTTGCTTCTTTGGGTTGGTTCCGTTAACGTCGCATTTGTGAGGAACCGTTCGACTACGTCCGTTTGCCTTCCTCATGGACTCGTTCTTCTTCCTTGCGGGATTTCAGGCAAGATGATCATACCCTCGAAATCACTACTATCTTTGCTATGCTGGTTTGCTTGCTCTTTTGCTATGCCATTGCTACGATGCCTACCACTTGCTTGTCAGCCTCCCAAATTGCCATGTTCAGCCCCTAACCCACCTTTGTCCTAGCAAACCGTTGATTGGCTACGTTACCGCTTTGCTCAGCCCCTCTTATAGCGTTGTTAGTTGCAGGTGAAGATTGGAGCTTGTTCCTTGTTGGAATATGGATATTTTGTTGGGATATCATACTATATCTTATTTAATTAATGCATCTATATACTTGGTAAAGGGTGGAAGGCTCGGCCTTATGCCTGGTGTTTTGTTCCACTCTTGCCGCCCTAGTTTCCGTCATATCGGTGTTATGTTCCCGGATTTTGCGTCCCTTACGCGGTTGGGCTATAATGGGAACCCCTTGACAGTTCGCCTTAAGTAAAGCTTTTCCAGCAATGCCCAACCTTGGTTTTACCATTCGCCACCTAGCCTTTTTCCCTTGGGTTAGGCCAGCCCAAGGGTCATCTTTATTTTAACCCCCCCCCCCGGGCCAGTGCTCCTCTGAGTGTTGGTCCGAACTGAGCTGCCTGCGGGGCCACCTCGGGGAAACTTGAGGGTTGGTTTTACTTGTAGCTAGTCTCATCTAAGTGTGCCCTGAGAAAGAGATATGTGCAGCTCCTATCGGGATTTGTCGGCACATTAGGGCGGTGTTGCTGGTTTAGTTTTACCCTGTCGAAATGTCTTGTTGTACTGGGATACCGAGTCTGATCGGAATGTCTCAGGTGGAGGTCTATTCCTTCGTTGACCGTGAGAGCTAGTGATGGGCTAAGTTGGGACACCCCTGCAGGGATTTGAACTTTCAAAAGCCGTGCCCGCGGTTATGGGCATATGGGAATTTGTTAACGTCCGGTTGTAGAAAACCTGAAGTTGACCTTAATTAAAATGAATCAACTGCGCGTGTAACCGTGATGGTCTCTTTCCGGCGGAGTCCGGGAAGTGAACACGGTTGTTGGAGTTATGCTTGACGTAGGTAGTCCAGGATCACTTCTTGATCATACTTTTATCGACCGTGCTTTGCCTTCTCTTCTCGCTCTCATTTGCGTTTGTTGTCCACTATATATGCTAGTCGCTTGCTGCAGCTCCACCTCATACCTTTACCTTACCCATAAGCTTAAATAGTCTTGATCGCGAGGGTGCGAGATTGCTGAGTCCCTGTGGCTCACAGATACTTCCAAAACCAGCTTGGAGGTGCCGATGAGACCGTGCAGATGATGCAACCAGGCTCAGGAGGAGCTCGATGAAGATCTTGTCCTTTATGTTGTTTCGTTCTAGTTGATCAGTAGTGGAGCCCAGTTGGGGTCGATCGGGGACCTTTGTCGCATTTGGGGTTCTTCTTTTATTTTGGTTCCGTAGCCGGACCATGAGTGTATTTGGTTGATGTAATGCTTTATTCATGTAATTGTGTGAAGTGGAAATTGTAAGCCAACTATGTATCCTTTTCCTTGTTATATTACATGGGTTGTGTGAAGATTACCTCACTTGCGACATATGCCTTCAATGCGATTATGCCTCTAAGTAGTGCCTCGACACGTGAGAGATATAGTCGCATCGAGGGTGTTACAATAGGCTTGCTGGACGGTGATGGGTTGGATGAGATTTATCATGCAATCGAGTTAGTTTTGTTAGGGTTTGATCCCTAGTATCCACTATGTTCTGAGATTGATGTTGCTATGAGTTTGCTATGCTTAATGCTTGTCACTAGGGCCCAAGTGCCATGATTTTTGATCTGAACATATTATGTTTTCATGAATATATTTGTGTTCTTGATACGAACTTGCAAGTTGTAGAGACCTATTATGAGTTATGATCCACATACCCCAAGATGAGAATAATTGGGATTCATTCCGGTGATTACCGTAGTTTGAGGAGTTCATGTATTCTCTAAGTGCTAATGCTTTGTTCTGGTTCTCTATTAAAAGGAGGCCTTAATATCCCTTAGTTTCCATTAGGACCCCGCTGCCACGGAAGGGTAGGACAAAAGATGTCATGGAAGTTCTTTTCCATAAGCACGTATGACTATATACGGAATACATACCTACATTATATTGATGAATTGGAGCTAGTTCCGTGTCACCCTAGGTTATAATTGTTGCATGATGAATGCCATCCGACATAATTATACATCACTGATCCATTGCCTGCGAGTTCGTTTCCGTTGCCACCGTTACGATTGTTACAAAACTACTACCGTTACTTTCGCCACTATTACCGTTACTTCCATACTACTTTGCTACAGATATTAAGTCTTTCAGGCGGGGTTGAATTGACAACTCAGCTGCTAATAGTCCAGAATATTCTTTGGCTCCCCTTGTGTCGAATCAATGAATTTGGGTTGAATACTCTACCCTCGAAAACTGTTGTGATCCCCTATACTTTGTGGGTTATCAAGACCTTTTTCTGGCGCCGTTGCCGGGGAGCATAGCTCTATTCTCTGAGTCGCTTGGGATTTATATCTGTTGATCACTATGAGCTATCTAAAAGACAACAAAACCAATATCTATCCCTCTACTACGAGGCGAGGTAAGGAACTGTCATCTAGCTCTGCACTTGATTCCCCTTCTGTTTTGAGTAAACTTGCAACCACTACTAGGGAAAACCTTATACACAGAGGTAAAGCAGTAGCGCAGGCTAAAACAGGGCGCTACTGCTACCTGCTAGTAGCGCGTTCTAATAAAGCGCGCTATAGCTACATATATAGCAGTAGCACGTCTCCTGGAAAAAGCGCTACCACTATAATTTCCCACCGTGTTGGCGGTACGCTAGGAATAGTAGTAGCGATGCCACATAAAGCGCGCTACCACTAAGTGCATTGTAGCAGCGTGTTTCCTGGATAGAGCGCTACTGCTAAGAAAGAAAATAAAATGGACAAAATAGAAAAGTAAATGAAAATGAAAGAAGTAGGAAAAAGTGAAATGAAAAAAGAAAATGTAAAGATAAAAAAAGAAAACAAAGGAGAAAGGCATAACAGTAGCGCGTTTTACAAGCCAGCGCTATAGCTACGTTCCTTAGATAAAAGGAAGAAAAAGGAAAATAAATAACTACATCCTATAGCAGTAGCACGTTTTGCTAGAAACTGCTATAACTAACTTAGCTATAGCGCGTTTTTCTACCGCCGCTACTGCTAATTTGACTTAACAACCCGAGGCACAATATTTTGCTAAGTCCTTTCCCCCTCTCCCCCCTATTCCCCCAACTCCTCTGTCACCGCCGTCGATCGCACACGCCCTCGACCTCACCGCCGCCGCCCGAGGCCGCCCTCGACCTCACTACCGCCGCCCTCGACCTCACCGCCATCGCCTGAGCCCGAGCCCGCCCTTGCCGCCCCTGCCTCCGTCGCCGAGCACGTCCCCGCCACCGCCTCTCCCCTCTCTGTAAGCCCCCACCCCTCCCCCACCCCCTTCTCTCTCTGCATTTTCTTCCTGGCATGTTAATTAGCAGTAGTAGATGTTAATTAGTAGTAGGGTTCATAGATAATGTTTTTTAGTAGTAGTAGATGTTAATTAGTAGTAGTGGTGGTACAAGTTAGCTAGGGCAGTAGGGTTAATAGTAGTTGTTTTTTAGTTAGGGTAATAATAGATGTGAAGTAGTAGATAATGTAGATGTTAATTAGTTCAGTAGGGTTTAGTTTTTGAATTGAGTTTGTTTAACTACATGTTAATTAGGGCAGTAGGGTTTAGTTTAGAGTAAAATTTAGTTCAGTAGTTAACTAAATATAATCTATATTTGGTTTTTGAATTGAGTTTGAGAGAGCATGAGATTTGTGTAGATTTTCTTGAAGTGTCAAACACTAGTAGATGCAAATTTGAAGTGGTCATGATATATGCAAATTCCTCAATTGTGTTTTCTCATGTTTATCTACTGTTGTAGTTTCTCATGTGCATATTCTTAAGTGGTCATGTTATATATTTTCATTGAAGTGGTTCGATTGTGCCCAAGTGGCCTTTTGTTGTTTCCATGGAATGAAGCCAAGTTGCCTATGTTTTGCAGGAATGTTGAATTATTTCCATTCTGGTAAATTTCAGGTGCTCGATTTGTCAACTTTTTAGCAAAGGTCATGCCGAAATTTTCCGTGAATTTTCGCATGACTTGTGCTACAAACTAGGACATATCGAGTGCTAGGGATTTGCCGCACCACAAAGGAGTCAACGTTCCTGCAAAACATAGGCCTTTTTTTCATTATTCATTTATTAGGTCTAGAATTAATTGACTTGATTTAGTCATAGGAAACATGGCTAGCAACGATGAAGGACATGGTTCTGGTGATTGCGTCGATGTCTACCGGGCGGCAGGCGTATTTTTGAACCTTGCCGATGATCAATGGCTGTTCTTGCTGGGCCCACCTGTCGCGTCGGAGACTGAGACCGACATCCAGTCCGGCGCTGAGACTGAGACCAGCGCCGTGACTGGCACCGAGTCTGGCGGATCCGGTATAGAACCGAAACCAAAGAGGCAACAACGCCTAAACCAGCTCATCACTACTAGACTAGTGGTCACGGAGGTGGATGATACGTCCATTTTGCACCATGTTTTCTTACTATTATTTATAATGTTTTTATCCATAATAATGCTTTTTGGAGTAATTCTAATGCCTTTTCTCTCATAATTTGTAAGGAACACACCAAGAGGGAGACTTCAGACAGCTAGAAATCTGGACCTGGAAAAGCTACGTCTGGCCACCTATTCTGCACAACTCCAAATGAGCTGAAACTTCACGGAGATTTTTTATAGATTATTTAAGAAATACTAGAGCTAATAAACACCAGAGGGGGGCCACCGGGTGGGCACAATCCACCTGGGCGTTCCAGGCCGCCCAGGCGCGCCCTGGTGGGTTGTGGCCTCCTCGGCCCACCTCCGGTGCCCATCTTCTGGTATATAAGTCATTTTGACCTATAAAAAAGTAAGAGGAGATCTTTTGCCCTCCGGCTGAGCGATTCCATCGGGGGAACTTCCCCCCGGAGGGGGAAATCATCGTCATCATCATCACCAACAACTCTCCCATCTTGGGGAGGACAATCTCCATCAACATCTTCAACAACACCATCTCCTCTCAAACCCTAGTTCATCTCTTGTGTTCAATCTTGTTACCGGGACTATAGATTGGTGATTGTGGGTGACTAGTAGTGTTGATTACATCTTTTAGTTGATTACTATATGGTTTATTTGGTGGAAGATTATATGTTCAGATCCATTATGCTATTTAATACTCCTCTGATCATGAACATGTTTATCATTTGTGAGTAGTTACTTTTGTTCTTGAGGTCACGGGAGAATTCATGTTGCAAGTAATCATGTGAACTTGATATGTGTTTGATATTTTGATAGTATGTATGTTGTTATTCCCTTAGTGGTGTCATGTGAACATCGACTACATGATACTTCACCAAATTTGGTCCTAAGGGAAGGCATTGTGGAGTAGCAATTAGATGGTTGGTTGCGAGAGTGATAGAAGCTTAAACCCCAGTTTATGCGCTATTTCGTAAGGGACCGATTGGATCCAAAAGTTTAATGCTATGTTATACGTCTCCAACATATCTATAATTTTTGATTGTTCCATGCTGTTAATTATCAATCTTGGATGTTTTATAATCATTTTATAGTCATTTTATATCATTTTGGTACTAACCTATTGACATAGTGCCAAGTGCTAGTTTCCTATTTTTTCTGTGTTTTTTACATTGCAGAAAATCAATATCAGACGGAGTCCAAATGACACGAAACTTTATGGAGAATTTTCATGGGCCAAAAGGAACACAACAAGCCCTAGCTGCACTTGGGGGGTGCCCCGAGGGGAGCACAACCCACCAGGGCGCGCCAGGAGGACCAGATGCCCCCTGGTGGGTTGTGCCCACCTCGGGTGCCCTCGGACCGCCTCTTTGCTCTATAAATATCCCAAAAATCCCAGAACCCTAGGGGAGTCGACGAAATATTCATCCAGCCGCCACAGAGTCCAGAACCACCAGATCCAATCTAGACACCATCTTGGATGGGGTTCACCAACTCCGTTGGTGCCTCTCCGATGATGCGTGTGTAGTTCTTTGTAGACCTTCGGTTCCATAGTTAGTAGCTAGATGGCTTCATCTCTCAATACAATAGTTTCTTGGAGATCCATATGATGTAAATCTTTTGCGGTGTGTTTGTTAGGATCTGATGAACTTTGAGTTTATGATCAGATATATCTTTTTTATATCCCGGAAAGTTATTTGAGTTTCTTTGATCTCTTATATGCATGATTTCTTATAGCCTCATATTTCTTCTATGATATTTGGGTTTTGTTTGGCCGACTTGATCTATTTATCTTGCAATGGGAAGATGTGCTTTGTAGTGGGTTTGATCTTACAGTGTTTGATCCTAGTGACAGAAAGGGAAATGACATGTATGAATCGTTGCTACTAAGGATAAAACGATGGGGTCTATATCTACATAGATAGATCTTGTCTACATCATGTCATTGTTCTTATTGCATTACTCCGTTTCTCCATGAACTTAATACACTAGATGCATGCTGGATAGTGGTCGATGTGTGGACTAATAGTAGTAGATACAGGCAGGAGTCGGTCTACTAATCTTGGACGTGATGCATATATAATGATCATTGCCTGGATATCATCATCATTATTTGAGGTTCTATCAATTGCCCAATAGTAATTTTTTTACCCACCGCTTGCTATTTTTCTCGAGAGAAGCCACTAGTGAAACCTACGGCCCTCGGGTCTTCTTTCTCATATATTTGCCTTTGCGTTCTATTTTTATTTGCTTTTATTTTCAGATCTATTAATCCAAAACCCAAACATACCTTACTGAAATTTATTTTATTTGGCGTTCGATCTATCAATGTTTACAACTTTTTTCTGTCACCCACCAATTTCTGGCACCGTTACCCGAAAGGTATTGACAGCCCCTTTAACACGGCGGGTTGCGAGGATTTATTATCTGTGTGCAGGGCCATTTACATTGTGTTAGTTGGTTCGATAACCTTGGTTTCATATCTAAGGGAAATACCTTACGCCGCTATGCCGCATCATCCCTTCCTCTTTGGGGGAATACCGACGTAGCTTCAAGCGATATCACTATGGTTAGAATTTAATCTTAATACTTTTCTCGTAGTTGCGGATGCTTGCGGGAGGGTTAATCATAAGTAGGACATTTGTTCAAGTAAGAACAACACCTAAGCATCGGTCCACCCACATATCAAATTATCAATGTAGTGAACACAAATCAAACCAACATGATGAAAGTGACTAGATGAAATTCCCGTGTACCCTCAAGAACGCTTTGATTATCATAAGAGACTATTTTGGCTGTCCTTTGACTCAAAAGGATTGGGCTACCTTGATGCGCTTTTGTTACTACTACTGTTACTTGCTCGTTACAAATTATCTTGCTATCAAACTACTCCTTGACTTACAATTTCAACACTTGTAGACATTACCTTACTGAAAACTACTTGTCATATCATTCTGCTCCTAATTGGGTTCAACACTCTTACTTATCGAAAAGAGCTAAAATTGATCCCCTATACTTGTGGGTCATCAAGGCTATTTTCTGGTGCAGTTGCTGGGGAGTGAAGTGCCTTTGGTAAGTGGAATTTGCTAAGGAAACATTTATATAGTGTGCTGAAATTTATTGTCACTTGTTACTGAAAGCGTGTTATATCGACTAGAGGGGGGGTGAATAGGCGATTTTTATGAAAGTCTTCAAAACGTGGAAGTTGTGAAGACAAACAGTAGAGATATGCCTATCACTAAGCAGCAGAAGTTAGATCACACTAGGCAAGCCATGGTCAAGTATTCAATAGAGTGAAAGCACAATGACAGGTAGCTGAAGTGTAATAAGGATCAGGTAGGAAGAAGTTATGAAGCCAAACAAATCATACAGTTACGTAGTGAAGACAAAAGACAGAGCAAGCATGCAATGGCTTCACAATGAGTAACGGTAAGTAAAAGGAAGTGAAGATGAAACCAGTGGCTCGTTGAAGACAATGATTTGTTGGACCAGTTCCAGTTGCTGTGATAGTTGTACGTCTCGTTAGGGCGGCTAGGTATTTAAACCAAAGGACACACAGTCCCGGACACCCGATCCTGAACACGCAGCTCAGGACACCCAGTCCTCACCGTATTACCCTTGAGCTAAGGTCACACAGACCTCGTCCAATCACTCTGGTAAGTCTTCAAGGTGGACTCCCAAATCTTCACAGACTTCGTTCACCGGCAATCCACAATGTCTCTTGGATGCTCAGAACGCGACGCCTAACCGGCTGGAGGATGCACAGTGCTCAAGTGTAATAAGTCTTCAGATCACTCTGACAAGAAGACTTAAGTGATGCCCAATTCTCTCTGGCTCTTGGTGGTTAGGGCTTTTCTCCTCGCTAGGAATTTTCTCTCAAAGGCTTCGAGGTGGGTTGCTCTCAAACGACAAAAGCCGTGCACTGAAATCTGAGCAGCCAACCGTTTATGGTTGTAGGGGGTGGACTATTTATAGCCACTGGGCAACCCGACCTGATTTGTCCGAAATGACCCTGGGTCACTAAGGAACTAACACGTTTACCAACGGTCAGATTTCAAACTCACACGACAACTTTACTTGGGCTACAAGTAAAGCTGACTTGTCCGACTCTGGACAAGATTTGCTCTCATAGTCTTCACTCGAAGACATAGGTTTTTTGTTTAGGCATCACTTCAGTCGTTCTGACTGGTTCACTTGGACCCCACTTAACAGTACGGTAGTTCCTATGACTCAACACAAATGAAAGAGAACTACAAAAGATCTAAGTCTTCGAGCTCCATAGGCTTCATGCGGTGTCTTCTCTTGTCATAGTCTTTGAAATGAATATCTTCATATACCACCATTGACTTCAATGTCTTCGTTCATTTTTAGGGGTCATCTCTGGTAATAAAACCGAATCAATGAGGGACTGCTACCTGTGTTATCCTGCAATTCTCACAAACACATTAGTCCATCAACTAGGTTTGTCGTCAATACTCCAAAACCAACTAGGGGTGGCACCAGATGCACTTACAATCTCCCCCTTTTTGGTGATTGATGACAAACTAGTTGAAGTTTTCAACGTGGAATATAGTCTGTGAAATTTTAAAGGATAAGGAATTGTCTTCATAAGTTGCAAGGGCTCCCCCTGAAGATGTGCATATAAGTAATTTGCTTTTGGAATGCAAATGCACATGGCAGGTTGTACTTGTGGAGATCCACTTCAACTTATGATGACAATCCACTATGCATGTAAAGTTATATGAAGATAATGACATGCATAATGGAAAATGGACGTCTGCAGAATGATTTTAGTGCGGGATTTATCGTCGCACATGCGGAATTTATATTCGCAAAAAACACGGTGGCAAACAAGTAGCAGATGACCATCAAGTTTAAGTGTTACAACTCAAAGAACCAAATGTAGCAAAACGAGAGTTGTAAGCATGAAGCAAAATATAAAGCACCCGCCCATAATGACCCGCTTGAAGACTATCAACCTCATATGCTTCTCCCCCTTTTATCAGTGAGGACCAAAAAGGTTCGAAGACATAGAGTTTCTACTCGTTCCCATGAGCGGCAGGGTCGTCGGTGGTGTTTGGCAGTGCTGAAGTGCTTGGTGCAGTATCGACACGTGCTGAAGGAGGTGGCGGTGATGTAGCATTGTCTTCTTCCTCGATAATCCTTGCAGTCACTGTGGCAGCAGATGAAGAGAACTCTGAGTCTTCAAGTGATGGAGTTCCTCGCAGCACAGCCCTTCTGGGAGGTGTGGAGTCAAACTTGAATCGCTCTTTGAAGCCATCCTCTTGAAGATCAGCTTCAGAACACATCATTGTGAGTCCTTTCAAGGTGCGGCGACAGGTTTCATGTGCAACAAATGCATTCTTGGTGGCAAGATTTCGGATGCGATTTACATCCACCAAGAGGCTTTTCATCTGTCTTTTCAGCCAGTCATGATGCATATCCTGCTTTTGATGAAGGGCCACAAGAAGCTCTCGATCAGTAAGAGCACGAGCTCGCTTCTTGGGTCTTGGAGCAGCTGTGTTGTCAGTGGCTTCAGTGGAAGCAGGGTGTGGTGCACGTGTAGTGCCAGCCAGCGGATACACCCGAGAGATAGCTTCAACACCTTTAACGTTCTGAGTGAAGCTCTGGTGTTCTGCATTCTGAAGACTCAAAGAATGCTTGGCAGGCTCAGGATATATGGCTTCAGCAGAGGTATCCACATCTGGCAAGAAGATCCGATGATTGCGGGCTGAGGGCTGATACAAGATTGAAGACTGAAGTTTGATCAGCCTCATTACCCAAGGGGCATAGAACTTCAAGCCAAACAAATCTGAGCCTGATGCAGCAAGTTGGCGTACGTATGAAGAAGTCCTGTGCATTGAAGCATTTGCCATGAAGGATATAAAATATCAGAGTCTTCATTGCACCCTCGACCTTGGCATTTGGAGAGTGCCATTTGATAGGCCAGAGAGTCCGCATGATGATGTGATAGATGGTTCTGGGCAGGTACTCAAGGTCTTCAACGAAGAACTCTGTGGGATAAGGAGCATCTTGGGGAAATGGCTTCATCATGGAGAGCATCTGGCTCATATTTGGTTCAGGCCTCTGGAATATGCTCTCAAGAGCTTCAGTGTGTAGTTCACAGCCTTCCTCAAAGAATAAGCCAGGAGTGGGCAGGCCGGTGAGCTCAATGATATCAAATGCATTGGCTTCGTGATGAACATTGCCGGTCATCCACTCCAGGACCCAAGTCTTCAGATCTCTGGTGTATCCTTTGATGTGGAGGGTCACATAGAATTGTAGCAGAAGCTCTTCATTCCAGTGCTCTTCATCAGTCACAAACTGCAGCAGACCCACTTACTTGAAGCAATCCAACGCTTCCTCCAGACAGGGCAGACCAGCAATAGCTTCAACATCAAGGCGCTTGTGCGGGAAGATGCAGCCTTGGTTGTACAGGATGCATGAATAGTAGCTGCACTGAGGATAGCTCCAGAACCTATCTGATGAAATCCTTTCCCTTGAATAGGGGTTCTTGGAGCTATCGAAGAACATATTATCTGCCCTGAAGCTAGTGATGTTAAAGGAGCCAGGAGCTGATGCAGGACCTGGGAACCTTGGCAGTCTCGGGACTGGCTTCCGGACCTGAAGCCTGTGCTCGACATGGTAATAAAATTAGGGACCGACAGCAGACTCAGGAACAGAAGTATCAGGGTCAGTGGCTTCACTGTCTTCTGATGCTTTCGGTGGGGAGGGCTCCACATTAGCTTCAATGTTAGTTGTGGCCGCCTCAATATTTTCAGCCTCCACTAGACTAGCTGGAGGGTCAGGCACAGGCACGTTCTCCTGGAGAACTGCTTCTTGGTGGAGCGGGGGAGTTGGATCTTGTGGTGCTTCTTCATCTTCTTCGGCTGATGCAGCCGGAATGTCGTCAGCAGAGTCTTGAGGCCTTGGACCTTTGCGAAGCCTGCGAAATGCAGACGATGCATGTGGAGTTGGAGTGGGCTAGACCTCAGATTCTTCTTCCACTTGTGGGCGATCCGCCCATGACGCATCCTGTGCAATTGGCGTTAGAGGACGACCAATGCTGATGAGTTCGCTGTGGTCTTGCTGAGGAAGGACTGCATCACTTTCTACATTGTCATGATGACCATTGTCTTCTGCAGCGATGGGGTCGGCTGCTGGAATGTCTTCAGCTACAGGAGCCTCTGTGGAAGCAGGCTCATGAACTGTCAGTTGACGTTCTGCGTCAGGATAGACCACAGAAAGGGGTTCAACCATCAAGGGCTCTGTGGGAGCAGCCCGATCTCTCTTGGTCTTCCTCTTCTTCATAGAGGGGGCAGTAGGGGAGGCTTCAGGATATTTCCTTTTCCTTGCTTCAGGCTCAGCAGTCCTGGTCTTCTTGAGCTCTGAAGCGGTTGACCGGCTCTTTGGCTTCGAGCCAGTCGTTGCAGTTGGGAAGACAATCGGAGCTGCTTCCTGCCGTGGTGCATCGGGTTCAGCCATAGTAGGCTTCTTCTTTTTCTTCGCAGCCATCCTGGGGTCGATGCCAGGACGCCCAAGTGCTTTGCGCTTCTTAGCCTCATTATAGGCTTGCACACATCTGTCAGCCAGAGTCTTCAAGCGCTCGCGTGAACCTTGAGCTTCGGCACGTTTCTTCAGGAAGTTTTCCTTGAGCTCGTGCATCATGATCTTGAAGTTCCTCACTTCTTGCATGCTGAGCTTAGCCATATGCTTCTTTAACAGAGCCTTTTCATAGTCAATCTTCTGCTTCAGCTCAACAACGCGCTGGGCGATGGCTGGTTCTGAAGCAATTGCTCCTTGGAAGGCAACACCGAGGCCAATGGGTAGCTGCAAATCATCAAAACTGATGCTTGGCGTGTCAAACCACTCGTCAATGAAGTCGTGGATGATGGCAACATCAAAGAGAGGCAGATTATTGAAGATTTCTGCCTCCTCTTTGCTCTTGATGAGTTTCTCAAGAGCGTCATCTACAAGGTCTTCATCGCTTGATAGATCAATGGCGTCGTTGCGCAGAATAGCAGCAGCTGTGAGCTCTTGGCCGCTGTGCGGCTGAGGCATCTTGCTCTTCTGGGGCTTGGAGATGCGGGATATGTCTTCAGACTGCACACTGACTTCAGGAGGTGCAGTTGCCAATGGTTTCGCCCTTGAGATTTTTGGTGAAGGGGCTGCCAGCTTTGAAGCTTTTGGCATCTTCAACTGCTTTGGCTTCGGTACAGCAGGCGCTTCTTCTGATTCAGAGTCAGCTGGTGGCTCATTCACCGCAGTCCCTTGAACGAAGATACGAGTGATGAGGCCTTCAAGATTGGCGTAAGGACCGATGACATTGGGTTCTGCCTCGCGTGTGCCATCTACCCTTGGTGCGGAGGGACCAGGGTTGAAGTCTAACCCAAATTTCTTCTTGTTCTACTTCGCAGAGTTTTGGGCAAACTGGAAGTTGCGCTTGAACAGATTGTCATCACGACACCAGAGAAGTGACGACGGATGTGCATCAGTAGGCTGTGGTCCTCGGACCATGCATGGGTAGAAGCCTTGAGCAATGGCTTCATCTCTGGTCCTGGATATGAGGTTCTTGTATAGGATGTCCCCCCACTGTCTCTTGATGGCGTTTTTCTCAGCATACTCCTGGGTGACGAAGAGGTATTGGAACCATTATTCTGCCCAATAGCGTCGAATCCATTGGATTCAGGTCTTGCGCTGACCATAATTCTCTTCAGGATCTGTTTTATACATTTCTGCCAGTTCATCAGGCAGCTCTTCGGATGTTCCGCCACGACGCTGTCTGCCCCCCTTCCTTGCTGCTGTCTCTGAAGCCATAAACCTTAACTTGGAAGGCTTCAAGACGTTCAAAGGCTTCAAAGGCTTTCTTTTGCTGGACCAACAGGAACTGGCTTCAGGAGAATTTATGTGATGTTGTAAGAATTCTGCAAATGAATGCAGACTATGAGAACCAAAGGATTCTCCCACGGACATGTACCTGTGACAGCATTAAGGTGCGAGGGAAGGGGAAGAGGTCATATGCATTCTCAGAAGATTTTGAAGATTAATCAGTTTAGAAGACATTGACCTCATCGTGCGAAGACATTCACTCATAGATAAGAAGTTGGTTCCAGATTTGTACGAACCAACAGATCAGTACAAGTGAGGAATCTAACTACTTCATGAAGCACAAGTGAATATACTAGGCATGTTATGAGATGCAGATTGAGAGAGATCTAACTTGTGTGAATAGAAACTTCTTATGGTAGAAAGTGACAGAACCATAGGATCAAAAGGGGTTGTAAAAAGAAGTTTTATTTACCACACTTGGAACTGCTAGACGGAGTGGGAGATGAGGCCGAGCAGTTCAATCTTCCGTGCCCTAGCTTGGCGACGGAAGACACCTACGGCGACGGCGGAGAGGACGATGTCCGCGATCGGCGTGAAGACGGCGTCAGAGAGGTTACGACAGCGAAGCGCTTCGTCGCCGGCGTCGTCGAGGGCTAGCGGTGGCGCTAGGGTTCGTGCGAGGGAGGAAGAAGGAGATGATGACCGCGGTGAGTGTGTATTTATAGTTACAGGGGCGGCACTGCGCTATTACACAGGTGCCCCTGGCGATTCGCATCTGAACAACACGTGGCCATAATGCGGAATCTCGGGGGCAGTTCCACAACCCACGCACGCCTGGATTGTCGGGTGGTCGTTCCTACTTCTCCGGATTTCTTGTGGATGAATGAGCATTGAAAACAGTTTTAGAGGTTGTCTCTGTGTCTTCTGCTGACAAGGACGCAGAGAAGACATTCAACAGTTTCAATAGAATGCATATGACTTGGAGAGATAGTATTTGAGATAGAAAGCATAGAGAGATTAGGGTCCGATCACATTCACTTAGTTCAAAAGATTCAAAACAAGAAGACATAGCTATAAGTGAATGCTGTAGAGGACAGAACACTAGTACATATATATCTATATAATCCACGTAGTGAAGACAATCATGAAGACATGTTGAGATTGAAGCCAAACCAAATGTGAAGACATTGCAAGGTAACGCCATGTGTGAAACACATCAAAATAGAACGTTTGGTGGTGGCGTTACCCACCATATAGGAAGTATTAGACCCAGACACAGCGCACAATTATCGTGGTGCTCCGAAGTCAATTTCCACTTTAATGTATTCACACTTAGAATGTATGTCTTCATTGGTTGAAGATATACGTTACTTCGTGTGTTGCACATCTAAGTCATCAATATGCATAAGTGTTAGGATGTGTGCCTGATCACAGGACATTTGAGGATTCCAAGATATTTAGCTCACACCGTAACTTGCAAAATCTCTTCTCATCCAAGGGCTTGGTGAAGATATCTGCCAATTGCTCCTCAGTGTTGACGTGTATGATATCAATATCTTCCTTCACAACATGATCTCTGAGAAAGTGATGACGAATTTCTATCTACTCTGTCTTTGAGTGCTGAACTGGGTTATTGGCAATCTTGATGGCGCTTTCGTTGTCGCAGTAAAGTGGCACTTGCTTCAGATGAACGCCATAGTCCTTGAGAGTTTGCTTCATCCACAGAAGCTGAGCGCAGCAAGATCCAGCTTTGAAGACCAACATACAAGTGATCGCCCCAGAAAGTGACATGTGCCTGATGTAGACTTCCGATCAACCTTGTCTCCAGCATAATCAGCATCCGAGAATCCAACCAGAACAAACTTTGAGCCCTTTGGATACCATAACCCTAGAGTTGGGGTGTGAGCCAAATATCGAAGAATTCGCTTCACAGCTAAGTGATGCGACTCCTTTGGTGCCGCTTGAAATCGAGCACACATGCAAACACTAAGCATAATATCTAGCCTAGATGCACATAAATAAAGCAAAGAACCAATCATGGAGCGGTATACCTTTTGATCGAACTCTTTACCATTGTCGTCAGGACCCAGATGATGTTTGGCTGGCATTGGTGTTGTGAAGCCTTTGCAGTCTTGCATACCGAACTTCTTTTGGCGATCTTTGAGATACTTCTCTTGAGATATGAAGATGCCATTGCGTTGTTGCCGTATTTGAAGACCGAGGAAGAACTTCAGCTCCCCCATCATCGACATCTGATATTGCTCTTGCATCTTATATCCAAACTCCTCACTGTACTTCTGATTGGTGCAGCCGAAGATAATGTCATCCACATATATTTGGCACACAAACAGTTCACCATCATATGTCTTCGTGAAGAGAGTGAGATCTAGGGAACCAGGTATGAAGCCTTTGCTCTTCAGGAAGTATTTGAGTGTGTCATACCAGGCCCGAGGGGCTTGTTTGAGGCCATACAGTGCCTTATTGAGCTTGTATACCATGACAGGATGTTTTGGATCTTCAAACCCAGGTGGTTGTGCAACATACACTTCTTCTTCAATCTTGCCATTGAGAAAGGCACTCTTCACATCCATTTGATATAAAAGAATGTTATGATGATTTGCATAGGCCAGTAGTATACGTATGGCTTCAAGTCTGGCCACAGGAGCAAATGTTTCATCAAAATCAATGCCTTCCACTTGAGTATATCCTTGAGCAATGAGACGAGCTTTGTTTCTGACAATTTGACCATGCTCATCTTGCTTGTTGCGGTATATCCATTTGGTGCCAATTATATTGTGCTTCCGTGGATCAGGACGCTTAACCAGTTACCATACATTGTTCAGCTCAAACTGTTGAAGCTCTTCTTGCATAGCTTGAATCCATTCAGGTTCCAGGAAGGCTTCTTCAACTTTCTTGGGTTCTGTGATTGAGACGAATGCGAAGTGCCCGCAGAAATTTGCCAGTTGAGTTGCCCTTGAATGAGTCAGTGGACCAGGTGCATTGATGTTGTCAATTATTCTGTCAATCTGCACTTCATTTGCAACATGAGGATGTACAGGGCGAAGACTTTGCTCTTGCTGATCTGAGTTGTTGTTGGGAGGAATGTCTTCAGGCTGAGCATTGTCTTCATGTGGATCAGGTGCCAAGATGATAAGTTCTTCTTCAGAAGGTATAGTCTCTCCAGTTCCCATTAGCTTGATTGATTCGCTAGCTGGAACTTCATCTAGCACATCTGGCAGTTGCTCTCTTTGTGAACCATTGGTCTCATCAAACCGCACATCCACTGTTTCAACCACTTTGTAGTGAAAGAGAATGAAGACTCTGTAGGAGTGCGAGTCCTTTCCATATCCAAGCATAAAACCCTCATGTGCTTTTGGTGCAAACTTTGAGCTGTGGTGTGGGTCCTTGATCCAGCATCTTGCGCCAAATACTCTGAAGTAACTGACATTTGGCTTCTTGACACTTAGGAGTTCATAAGATGTCTTGTTCAGAAGCTTGTGAAGATAAACATGGTTGATTGTATGGCATGTAGTGTCAATGGCTTCAGGCCAGAATTTTCTTGGAGTCTTGTATTCATCTAGCATCGTTTTGGCCATCTCAATGAGTGTTCTGTTCTTGCGTTCGACGACGCCATTCTGCTGTGGCGTGTACGGAGCTGAGAATTCATGTGTGATGCCCAAAGTATCAAGATATGTATCAAGGCCAGTGTTCTTGAATTCAGTGCCATTGTCACTTCTGATGTGCTTTATCTTGGCGCCATAAGTCACTACTGAAAACAGGGAATTTGCCATCAGTTGGCTCTTTGCCGTCTGCTAGCGGACGGCAAAGAAGGTCTTTGCCATGTGCTTGCAAAAAATAGACGGTAAAGAACTGACAGACGGCAAAAAACCTGGTTGCCATCAGTCAGCTCTTTGCCATCCGCTGGCAGACGGCAAAGAGGTGCCCAGCAGACGGCAAAGAGGTGCCCCATGGTAGCCACCCCTCTCTCTCTCCCCAGCCCCACCAAACCGGCCCGATCTACTCCCACCCCACCACTCTGTCTCTCTCTCGTCCCTAAAAAAACTCTCTCACGATCTCACCCCCGCCCCTCGGTCCACCCCACTTCGGCTCCACTCCCCACGATCTCCTAGCCGTCGCCACCACCCATGCCGGCCGGTTCCGGCGAGCACAGGCCGCGCGCATAACTCCCCCAAGCTCGGCCCCTCCCCTCCCCTCCATCCAGATCCGTGCCTCAAGGCCTGCACCCTTGCCCGTGGCTAGGGTTTCGGGTGCGTCCCGTGTTCTTGCCGGAATCCACCACAATCGGCGATGGCGAGACCGGAGCTTGCTGAATCCGTCACCGGCGTTGCCCAGGTAGGCCCTTCCCCTCCTTCCTTGCTCGGGTCCACCCTCTCCTCCTCACCTTGCCTTCCCTTCCGATCCGTCCCTTTGCTGTAGGTCGCCATGGTAGCCGCCGCCACAGCCCCAGCATACACGCGCCGTTCTAGACGGCTACGAGATGGCCACAGCCACCCCCGCTGCCTCCGAGGTCAGGGTCGAAGCGGTGGAGAACGATGACGTCATAGCGTACGCGCTACAGGAGGAGCTCGCGTAGGTCGCCATGGCCGAGGCGTCCGGGGCCGACGGCGGCGAGGTTGAGCAGCGCGCCACCGTCCTCGCAGGAGCCCTCCGCCAACCTCCCCGTGAGCATCCCCTTCCGTCCTCCCTTCTCTCTGTATGTTTCCCCTTGCATAAATCTGAATCAAACATGCGTCCTCATAAGTCTGAATCAAATTATGGATTCTAATTGTTGTGAACTCCGTAGGCGCTCACATGCTAGTGGCCTTTGATGACATTTTAAGTTCTTGGCTGTTGTCTTTAATGCCAGTGTGTAGCAGCAAAAAATGCCAGTGTCTTCAATTGTACTTGGAAGTGTCAAAATTTATCATTTATAATCAGCCATAGTAATATTGCTATAGATATATACACACTGAAAGTCTGAAAATTTTCTAGTAAATATACATGTCAGCTGCCATATCCGTTGCTTTGTCCCTTATTCAGTGTTTTTATCTTTTCTTGTTTTGATGTTACAATTTTGTTAGTTCATAGATGTTGATTTTGTTTTCTCTGTAGTTGAAAAAGTTTTGTATCAAGCTTCTATGTTTTGTCACAAGGATGAGATTTTTAGAATGCTACAAAACTTCGTACCTTAGTAATGTTTTAGAATTTTTAAAATAGAATACATTAGTTGACATCTATTTCGTTAGCTTTTATACTTATGTTTTACTTCTCCTAACTTAATTCTTGCAAATCAAAGTGATCTAGTTACTTGGGGCCTGTTCGGCAACCCACCACAGCCACGACATCCTCAAATCATATTTAACTGTGTACAGAGAGCATACAGAGAACAAAAGCCTCACATTTAGCATAAGTTTGCAAATCAAAAAGGCACATACATGTCTCAGTGTGGGCAGCCATGCCTTGCCATCAGTGTGAGCAGCCATGCATTGCCACCAGTTTGAGCAGCCAAAGCCTTGTGCTAATTTCATATGCAAGCCCCAAAAATATGTGGTGTGCAGTTCATAGATTCTTCCCATGTTTATCAGATCTGTGAAGCTAAATTACTCTGCACCTAATATTCACATTGCTTGCTCAAAGTAAAAAATATGTACTTGTTGTCGTATTTTTTAGAAGTATGCAATATGATGTCAGAAGTAGTAACAGGTGAAGCTCCCTCTCTTCTCTTGTAATCCTGCAGGAGGGACAGCCTCAGGGACGCTAGCTGCCTGCTTAACTGAACCTGGGGTTTCTCTTTTGGTTGCTGCATGTGTGAGTGCAGGAGATCAACTTCCTTCTCAACCGATGGGTGGGTAAGCAAGCTCCCCATCCACTCAAGTTCTAAACAAGCAGATAATCATTTGGGGTGCTACCCTGCTATTTCTTCTATGCTATAGTTAGTTTACTCATGAACAGATACTCACTTGTTCTTAGTTGTTTTACTTCTAATACTGATATGAACAGATACCACTTGGTTTGGCTATTCCTATTGGTCTCTTTCTAATAGCCTATGAACAGATGCTATAGTTGGTTTTGGCTGTTACTTTCCTAGTTTTCTACTAATAAGACAGATACTACATCTGATTTGGGCAGTGATGCTGGTCTGAGCCCCCCCTCCCTTAGGCTTAATTTACACGTGGCTATCCCTGTGCTGTGATGAACTAGCCCTGGCACTTCCACGCTGTCTGAGCACATAATCCCTCATGTATACCTTGAGGTCTTCTGTAGCTTCGTCTTGTGGATTCTGGTAAACCTGCTTCTTGTGGACAGCCTGCTCCTCCTAGCTGCTTCACACTATCTCACAGATATGGTTTTGGGCCCAGTCCTGTTTGATGTTTTGGACACCAAGTGTCTAACAGACCCTACTCTACTGTTGGCTGCCCTATTTATACTGGCCTGAATGGTGTGACTAAGCTGTGTGTGTGTGTGTGTGTGTGTGTGTGTGTGTGTGTGCTGTCCTCACGGGTGGCCTGAATGAAGTCTAATCCTTGGCTTTAATCACTATTTTTAGTTGGCTTAATTCTTGGAGCTAGTACTAATAGTGGTCTTTGTGTTGGCATTTTAACTTACTACTAATTGTGGTGGCTTCTTGATTGGGTCCTTGGCTGGTTCTCTCCTTTGGCTCTTTGGTATTGGTTTACTCTATTTGGCTTTCTAATTAAGATCACTTTGAAAATCAGGATCTTAACTAAGATCATCTTGATCTCAAGTACTGGCTCCTACAACAATGCATTTCACCAAGTGAAATGCTACATTTCTACTCCTAACCCATTCTCTCTTTCTTAGTGTTTTTGTTATGCAGGTTGGAAGAAAAGAAGAAGATCCAAAGAAGATCTTAGTAATAAGATAGTTTTTAGGAAAACAGGTATTTAGTTTTAGGTCATTCCTTGTAATATGTGTTGGATATGTGTTCATAGATATGTGTTCATGACTATTGGTAACATGTGTTGGATATGTGTTGGATATATATGTGTTCATGACTATTGGTAATATGTGTTGGATATGCTAGATTGGTCATATATATATATATATGTGTGTGTGTGTGTGTGTGTGTGTGTGATTTTCTGTGAAAATGAATTGATATAAGAAGAAACAAAATTAATGCCTATTTGGTCTCTTTGCCATCTGCCAACAGATGGCAAAGAGCTTGCAGCCTTTGCCGTCTGCCAGCAGATGGCAAAGAGCCATTCCCTTTGCCGTTTGTCGGCAGATGGCAAAGAGCCATGCCCTTTGCCGTCTGCCACTGATGGCAAAGACCTCTTTGCCGTCCGCTGCAAAAAGTAGACGGCAAAGAAGGCCTTTGCCGGACCTTACTTTGCCGTCCCCTTTTGCCGTCCGCCATCCGTGCCTTTGCCGTCTGCCGTGGCAGATGGCAAAGTAGCTGATTCCTGTAGTGATTGTTCATAGCTCGATTGGCGAAGCGTCTGAAGACATCCAGCACTTCAGTCTTGTAAAGGATTATGTGCACCCAATTATATCTAGAGTAATCATCAACAATGACAAAGCCATAGAGGCAAGCAGTAGTGGAAAAAGTTGAGTAGTGAGTGGGACCAAAAAGATCCATGTGAAGCAGTTCGAAGGGTCGAGTAGTTGTCATGATTGTCTTCGAGGGATGTTTTGCCCTCGTCATCTTCCCTGCTTCACAGGCACCGCATAAGTGATCTTTCTTGAACTTGACGCCCTCGATGCCTATGACATGCTTCTTCTTTGCAAGGGTGTGGAGGTTCCTCATGCCATCATGTCCAAGCCACCGATGCCAAAGCCAGCATTCTGAAGCCTTTACCAGAAGGCATACTGCAAGCTGTGGCCCTGCTGAGAAATCTACCACATACAAATCATCTTTCCGATACCCTTCAAACACTAGAGACTTGTCAGATTCCATTAGTACCAGGCAATGATATTTTCCAAATATTACGACCATGTTCAAATCGCAAAGCATTGAGACACACATTAAGTTGAAGCCGAGGGATTCAACAAGCATGACTTTATCCATGTGTTGATCCTTTGAGATTGCAACTCTACCTAGACCCAATACCTTACGTTTACTAGTGTCAACAATGTGATGCGGCTCTTGTTGGATGGACGTAAGGTTGAGTCCATAAGAAGGCTTCTTTTGCCAGTCATGTGATTTGTACACCCACTGTCAATAATCCATTCTGAAGACGCTGGTGTCGTACCCTACAGTGCAGTTAGGGGGATAGGCTTCATGAAGAGAATTGTGAAGCAAAAACATTTGACGAACCAGTGGGTTATGAAAACTTAGATCCAGATTAGGACTAATAGGGAGAGTAGCATGCGATTCAGGAACGAAGTACATAGTGATGCCATTCGGGCATTTGATCTTGCACCCTGCAAGATTTTTAAGGTCCCCAGCAATAGCGTCAGAAGATTTTGGTTTTCTGCTGGAGACCTTTCCCTGCAAAAGAGAGTTAAGCTTTCTTAACCACCCACATCTTCAAGGGTGGCTTAGAAGCAATAAGTCTAAGTGCAGCATCTGAGAATTTTGGCTTTGGAGCCCTAGCAAACAGTCTAGCAGGCGGACAATAGTACTCATAAGAATAGGCAGAATAGTTCTTGGTCATATGAACATGATGGTTTTATGAACCTCTCTCATATTCATATGCCTGAGTATGGTTTCCCTGCAAAGCATTTGCGTTAGTGTGACTCAGGTGAGTCCTCTGTCTGTATGAAGCCTTTGGTCTGAGATTTATCTTCTTCATGTGAGGTGTCATGAATACATTCACAGGAAGATTCTCCAGACACGTTTTTGGAACCCAGATCTTCTTCATAGGCGGTCGATTCCTGCAGTTAGTACCAATGTACCTGGCAAACACTTCACCATTCTGTTTTTCAAACAGTTTATAGTTTGCATCAAAGGATTCATCAATGATAATGGGGTTAGCACAAGTGAAGCCAGATAGATTGGATGGATCTGCTGAAGATTCCTTTGCAGCAACCCATGTGGTTTTGGGGTACTGCTCAGGTTTCCAGTAAGAGCCATCTGCATTTATTTTCCTTACGATCCCAACACCCTCTTTCCTAGGGTTTCGGTTCAGAATCTGCTTCTTGAGGACATCACATAATGTCTGATGCCCTTTAAGACTTTTGTACATCCCTGTTTCAAGCAATGTCTTCAACCTAGCATTCTCATCAGCAATAGCAGTGCTATCCTCAGCGGAGGGGTTAGTTACCACATCAATAGTTGAAGATATTGCAACAGCAGTAGTAGTAGAACATTCAGCAACAGAAGCATCATTATCACGCTCAATGCATTTAAGACATGGTGGTTCAAATCCTTCCTGAGCGGAATTGATCTGTTCGGTGTGAAGTGATTCGTTTTCCTTTTGAAGATCTTCATGAGCTGCTCTCAATTTCTCAAGATCTTGCTTCCTTTGAAGATAATCATAGGAAAACTTTTCATGAGTTGTTGAGAGAGTATCATGATGATCTTCAAGTTCCTGATACTTAACGTGAAGATTTTTTATATCTTCAATTATGGATTCAGATCGAGTCATTTAAGCACCCAACAGATCATCGCTTCTGTCTAATAGTTTTTGAAAATGTTCCATGGCTTTCTGTAGTTAAGTTGCAATTTTAGCAAGTGTTTTGTAGCTGGGTTTTGAATCACAATCAGAGTCATCGTCACTTGATGTTTGATAGTGAGTAGTGCGTGAGTTTACCTTGGCACCGCGTGCCATGAAGCAGTAGGTAGGATCGGAGTAGTCCTTGTCATTTGCATCGGTGTCGGTGATGGAGTCATTGTCTTCAGTGTTGAAGATGGACTTGGCAACGTATGCTGTAGCCAGACTTGCAATGCCAGAATCAGACTCTTCCTTAGACTCCACCTCTGCCTCCTCAGAAGCGGACTCCTCCTCTGAATCCATTTCCTTGCCAACAAACGCACGCGCCTTGCCAGATGAGCTCTTCTTATGTGATGAAGACATTGAGGAAGACTTGGAAGAAGACTTTGAGTATTTCTTCTTCTTGTCGTCAGAATCATATTCCTTGCTCTTCTTCTTCTTTCTGTTCTCATTGTCCCACTGTGGACACTCAGAGATGAAGTGTCCAGTTTTCTTGCACTTGTGGCAAGTTTTCTTCTTGTAGTCATGAGCAGAAGCTTCATCATTCCTTGAGCTTGATCGTGAAGACTTTCTGAAGCCTTTCTTCTTGGTGAATTTTTGGAACTTCTTCACTAGCATTGCAAGTTCCCTTCCAATGTCTTCAGGATCATCAGAACTGCTGTCAGATTCTTCTTCAGATGAGGAAACAGCTTTTGCCTTTAGGGCACGAGTTCGCCCGTAGTTTGGACCGTAGATATCTCTTTTCTCAGAAAGCTGAAACTCATGTGTGTTGAGCCTCTCGAGTATGTCGGACGGATCGAGTGTCTTGAAATCAGGACGTTCTTGAATCATCAGGGCTAGGATGTCAAACGAACTATCAAGTGATCTCAGCAGCGTCTTGACGATTTCATGTTTGGTGATCTCAGTGGCGCCGAGGGCTTGAAGCTCATTAGTGATGTCAGTAAGTCGGTCAAATGTGTGCTGGACATTCTCATTGTCATTTCGCTTGAAGCGGTTGAAGAGGTTGCGAAGAACACTGATTCTCTGATCTCTCTGGGTTGAGATGCCTTCATTGACCTTGGAGAGCCAGTCCCAGACCAGCTCGGATGTCTTCAAAGCACTCACACGGCCATATTGTCCTTTGCTCAGATGACCACAGATGATATTCTTCGCAGTAGAGTCCAGTTGAGTGAACTTCTTGACATCAGCAGCAGTGACACCTTCTCCAACCTTGGGAACGCCGTTCTCGAAGACACACCATAGGTCGATGTCAATGGCTTCAAGATGCATGCGCATCTTATTCTTCCAGTAGGGATATTCAGTTCCATCGAAGATGGGGCATGCAGCAGAGACTTTGATTATCCCTGCAGTCGACATAGCTAAAACTCTAGGTGGTTAAACCGAATCACACAGAACAAGGGAGCTCCTTGCTCTGATACCAATTGAAAGTGTGCTATATCGACTAGAGGGGGGGTGAATAGGCGATTTTTATGAAAGTCTTCAAAATGTGGAAGTTGTGAAGACAAACAGTAGAGATATACCTATCACTAAGCAGCGGAAGTTAGATTACACTAGGCAAGCCATGGTCAAGTATTCAATAGAGTGAAAGCACAATGACAGGTAGCTGCAGTGTAATAAGGATAAGGTAGGAAGAAGTTATGAAGCCAAACAAATCATACAGTTACGTAGTGAAGAAAAAAGACAGAGCAAGTATGCAATGGCTTCACAATGAGTAACGGTAAGTAAAAGGAACGGAAGATGAAACCAGTGGCTCGTTGAAGACAATGATTTGTTGGACCAGTTCCAGTTGATGTGACAACTGTACGTCTGGTTAGGGCGGCTAGGTATTTAAACCAAAGGACACACAGTCCCGGACACCCAGTCCTGAACATGCAGCTCAAGACACCCAGTCCTCACCATATTCCCCTTGAGCTAAGGTCACACAGACCTCGCCCAATCACTCTGGTAAGTCTTCAAGGTAGACTCCCAAACCTTCACAGACTTCCTTCACCGGCAATCCACAATGTCTCTTGCATGCTCAGAATGCGACGCCTAACCGGCTGGAGGATGCATAGTCCTCAAGTGTAATAAGTCTTCAGATCACTCAGGCAAGAAGACTTAAGTAATGCCCAATTCTCTCTGGCTCTGGGTGGTTAGGGCTTTTCTCCTTGCTAGGAATTTTCTCTCAAAGCCTTCGAGGTGGGTTGCTCTCAAATGACAAAAGCCGTGCACTGAAATCTGAGCAGCCAACCGTTTATGGTTGTAGGGGGTGGACTATTTATAGCCACTGGGTAACCCGACCGGATTTGTCCAAAATGACCCTGGGTCACTAAGGAACTGACACGTGTACCAACGGTTAGATTTCAAACTCACACGGCAACTTTACTTGGGCTACAAGTAAAGCTGACTTGTCTGACTGTGATCAAGATTTGCTCTCATAGTCTTCACTCGAAGACATAGGTTTTTTGTTTAGGCATCACTTCAGTCGTTCTGACTGGTTCACTTGGACCCCACTTAACAGTACGGTGGTTCCTATGACTCAACACAAATGAAAGAGAACTACGAAAGATCTAAGTCTTCGAGCTCCATAGGCTTCATGCGGTGTCTTGTCTTGTCATAGTCTTCAAAATTAATATCTTCATATACCACCATTGACTTCAATGTCTTCGTACATTTTTAGGGGTCATCTCTGGTAATAAAACCGAATCAATGAGGGACTTCTACCTGTGTTATCCTGCATTTCTCACAAACACATTAGTCCCTCAACTAGGTTTGTCGTCAATACTCCAAAACCAACTAGGGGTGGCACTAGATGCACTTACAGTTACTATGGAAAACAATCCTTTGAGGAGTTTGTTCGGGGTATCTTAACCTCATCCGGAACCACAATTAGCAAACCCTCAACCTATTGCAACTACTGAAAATATTGAATATGAAATTCCTTCGGGTATGATAGAACAACTGCTAGCTAATCCTTATGCAGGAGATGGAACCGAACATCCTTATATGCACTTGATATATGTGGAACAAATTTGTGGATTGTTTAAGCTTGCAGGTTTACCCAGGGATGAAGTGATTAAAAAGTTTTTCTCTTTATATTTGAAGGGAAAAGCATTGGCATGGTGTAGGCTATGCGATGATATTGGATCATGGAATTGGAATCGTTTGAAATTGGATTTCCACCAAAAAATTATCCTATGCATCTAGCGTGATCGGAATTATATATATAATTTTTGGCCTCATGAAGGAGAAAGTATCGCTCTAGCTTGGGGGAGGCTTAAGTCAATGTTATATTCATGCCCCAATTATGAGCTCCCAAGAGAAATTGTTATCCAGAATTTTTATGCTTGGCTTTCTCGTAATGATCAAACCATGCTTGATACTTCTGGTGCTGGTTCATTTATGAAGAAGACTATTGAATTCCAGTGGGATCTTTTGGAAAGAATTAAATGCAACTCTAAAGATTGGGAACTTGATGAAGGTAAATAGTCAGGTATTAAACTTAAGTATGATTGTGTTAAATCTTTTATGGATACCAAAGCTTTGCAATAGTTTAGCTCTAAATATGGACTTGACTGTGAGATAGTAGCCTCCTTTTGTGAATCATTTGCTACTCATGTTGAACTCCCTAAGGATAAGTGGTTTAAATATCACCCACCTATTAAAGAAGCAATTAAAGAACCAGTACCAATTGAAGAAGAAACTAAACTTTATAATGTTGATCCAGTTGTTCCTTCTGCTTATATTGAGAAACCACCTTTCCCTGTTAGGATTAAGGAACATGCTAATGTTTCAACTATGGTTAACAAAAGCTATATTAGAACACCTAAACCTGATGAACAAATTAAAGTTGAACCTAGTATTGCTATGGTTAAAGATCTCCTGGAAGAAGATATTGATGGGCATGTTATTTACTTCTGTGAAGAAGCTGCTAGAATTGCTTAACCTGTGAAGAAGCTGCTAGAATTGCTAAACATAGATCTATGGTTGGCATGCCTGTTAATTTAGTTAAAATAGGAGATCACTGTTATCATGGTTTATGTGACATGGGTGCTAGTGTGAGTGTTATTCCTTACACTTTATATGAAGAAATTATGAAGACATAGCACCTACTGGGATAGAAGAAATAGATGTTACTATTAAACTTACTGATAGAGACACTATATCACCAATTGGGATTATTAGAGATGTTGAAGTCTTGTGTGGGAAAATTAAATACCCTACTGATTTTCTTGTTCTTGGTTCCCCACAAGATGACTTTTGTCCCATTATCTTTGGTAGACCTTTCTTGAATATAGTTAATGCTAAGATAGATTGTAAGAAACAATCTGTTGGTGTTAGCTTTGGTGATGAGTCTCATGAGTTTAATTTTTCCAATTTTAGTAGAAATCATCATGAAAACGAACTGCCTAGTAAGGATGAATTAATTGGTCTTGCTTCTATTGCTGTTCCACCTACTGATCCTTTAGAACAATATTTGCTAGGCCATGAAAATGATTTACATATGCATGAAAGAAATGAAATAGATAAGGTTTTCTTCGAACAACGTCCTCTGCTTAAACACAATTTGCCTATTGAAACTCTAGGAGGTCCTGCTCCACCTAAAGGTGATCCTGTGTTTGAATTAAAACAATTGCCAGACACTTTGAAATATGCTTATCTCGATGAAAGAAGATATATCCTATTATTATTAGTGCTAACATTTCAGAACATGAAGAAGAAATATTATTGAAAGTTCTAAGGAAGCACCGGGCCGCTATTGGATATACTCTTGATGATACAAAGGGCATTAGTCCCACTCTATGTCAGCAGAAAATTGCTACCTCTTGAGCACTGCGGTGGTGTTCCCTTCAAGAGGAAAGGGTGATGCAGCAAAGTAGCGTATGTATTTCTCGCAGTTTTTGAGAACCAAGGTATCAATCCAGTAGGAGACTACATGCAAGTCACCTCGCACCTACACAAACAAATAAGAACCTTGCAACCAACACGATAAAGGGGTTGTCAATCCCTTCACGGTCACTTACGAGAGTCAGGTATGATAGAGATAATAAGATAAATATTTTTGGTATTTTTATGGTATATATTGGAAAATAAAGATTGCAAAGTAAAATAGATTGGAAACTTATATGATGGAAAATAGACCCGGGGGCCATAGGTTTCACTAGTGGCTTCTCTCAAGATAGCATAAGTATTACAGTGGGTAAACAAATTACTGTCAAGCAATTGATAGAAAAGTGCATGATTATGAGAATGTCTAGGCATGATCATGTATATAGGCATCACGTCCGCGACAAGTAGACCGAAACAATTCTGCATCTACTAATATTACTCCACACATCGACCGCTATCAAGCATGCATCTAGAGTATTAAGTTCATAAGAACAGAGTAACGCATTAGGCGAGATGACATGATGTAGAGGGATAAACTCAAGCAATATGATATAAACCCCATATTTTTATCCTCGATGGCAACAATACAATACGTGCCTTGCTGCCCCTGCTGTCACTGGGAATGGACACCGCAAGATTGAACCCAAAGCTAAGCACTTCTCCCATTGCAAGAAAGATCAATCTAGTAGGCCAAACCAAACTGATAATTCAAAGAGACTTGCAAAGATAACAAATCACACATAAAATATTTCAGAGAAGAATCGAGTATTGTTCATAGATAATCTTGATCATAAACCCACAATTCATCGGATCTTGAAAAACACACTACAAAAAGAATTACATCAAATAGATCTCCAAGAAGACCGAGGAGAACTTTGTATTGAGATCCAAAGAGAGAGAGAAAAAGCCATCTAGATAATAACTATGGACCCGAAGGTCTAGGGTAAGCTACTCACACATCATCGGAGAGGCTATGGTGTTGATGTAGAAGCCCTCCATGATTGATTCCCCCTCTAGGGGAGCTCCGGAAAAGGCCCCAAGATGGGATCTCTTGGGTACAGAAGGTTGCAGTGGTGGAAATAGGGTTTCGTGGTGCTCCTGGATGTTTTGGGGTATATGGATATATATAGAAGGAAGAAGTAGGCCGGTGGAGCTGAGAGGGGCCCACGAGGGTGGGGGGGGGGGCGCCCAGGGGACAGGAGCGCCTCCCTGCCTCGTGGCCTCCTTGCTCCTTTCTCGACGTCTACTCCAAGTCCCCTGGATCACGTTTGATCCAAAAATAACTCTCCCGAAGGTTTCATTCCATTTGGATGCCGTTTGATATTCCTTTTCTACGAAACACTAAAATAGGCAAAAAAAACTGTAATTTGCACTGGGCCTTGGGTTAGTAGGTTAGTCCCAAAAATAATATAAAAATGTATAATAAATCCCATTAAAGCTCGAAAATAGATAAAATAATAGCATGGAGCAATCAAAATTATAGATACGTTGGAGACGTATCAAGCATCCCCAATCTTAATTCCTGCTCGTCCTCGAGTAGGTAAATGATAAAAACGGAATTTTTTGATGTGGAATGCTACCTAACATAATTCTCAATGTAATTTTCTTTATTGTGGCATGAATATTCTAATCCAAAAGATTCAAGACAAAAGTTTAATCTTGACATAAAAATAATAATACTTCAAGCATACTAACTAAGAAATCATGTCTTCTCAAAATATCATGGCCAAAGAAAGTTATCCCTACAAAATCATATAGTTTGTTCATGCTCCATTTTCGTCACACAAGAATGCTCTAATCATGCACAACCCCGATGACAAGCCAAGCAATTGTTTCATACTTTAGTAATCTCAAACTTTTTCAATTTTCACGCAATACGTGAGCGTGAGCCATGGATATGGCACTATGGGTGGAATAGAGTATAACGATGGGGGTTATGTGGAGAAGACAAAAAAAGGAGAAAGTATCACATTGACGCGGCTAATCAACGGGCTAGGGAGATGCCCATCAATTGATGTCAATGCAAGGAGTAGGGATTGCCATGCAACGGATGCACTAGAGCTATAAATTTATGAAGCTCAACAAAAGAAACTAAGTGGGTGTGCATCCAACTTGCTTGCTCACGAAGACCTAGGGCATTTGAGGAAGCCCATTGTTGGAATATACAAGACAAGTTCTACAATGAAAAAAATTCCCACTAGTATATGAAAGTGAAAAAACAAGAGAGTCTCTATCATCAAGATCATGGTGCTACTTTGAAGCACAAGTGTGGAAAAAGGATATTAGCATTGTCCATTTTTATTTCCTTTTTTTGGGCCTTCCTTTTTTTATTTTGCCTTCCCCCTTTTTATTTTTTATTTGGGACAATGTTCTATTAATGATGATCATCACACTTCTATTTAATTACAACTCAATGATTACAACTCGTTACTAGAACAAAATATGACTCTATATGAATGCCTCCGGTGGTGTATCAGGAAGGGCAATGAATCAAGAGTGACATGTATGATAAATTATGCATGGTGGCTTTGCCACAAATACGATATCAACTACATGATCATGCAAGGCAATATGAAAATGATGAAGCGTGTCATAAATGAAACGGTGGAAAGTTGCATGGCAATATATCTCAGAATGGCTATGGAAATGCCATAATAGGTAGGTATGGTGGCTGTTTTGAGGAAGATATAAGGAGGTTTATGTGTGATAGAGCGTATCATATCATGGGGTTTGGATGCACTAACGAAGTTTGCACCAACTCTCAAGGTGAGAAAGGGCAATGCACGGTACCGAAGAGGCTAGCAATGATGGAAAGGTGAGAGTGCGTATAATCCATGGGCTCAACATTAGTCATAAAGAACTCACATACTTATTGCAAAAATCTATAAATCATCAAAAATCAGGCATTACGCACGTCGTCCTAGGGGGGTAGATTGGTAGGAAAAGACCATCGCTCATCCCTGACCGCCACTCATAAGGAAGACAGTCAATAAATAAATCATGCTCCGACTTCATCACATAACGGTTCACCATACATGCATGCTACGGGAATCACAAACTTCAACACAAGTATTTCTCAAATTCACAACTACTCAACTAGCACAACTCTAATATCACCATCTTTATATATGAAAACAATTTTATAGCCATTCAATGCACCTTTTTATGAAAGTTTTTATTATATCAATCTTGGATGCCTATCATGTTAGGAACAATTTTATAGCCAAAGAAAATTACCATACTGTTCTAAAGGACTCTCAAAATAATATAAGTGAAGCATGAGAGATCAATAATTTCTATAAAATAAAACCACCACCTTGCTCTAAAAGATATAAGTGAAGCACTAGAGCAAAATTATCTAGCTCAAAAGATATAAGTGAAGCACATAGAGTATTCTAGTAAATTCTGATTCATGTGTGTCTCTCCAAAAAGGTTTGTACAGCAAGGATGATTGTGGTAAACTAAAAATCAAAGACTCAAATCATACAAGATGCTCCAAGTAAAACACATATCATGTGGTGAATAAAAATATAGCCTCAAGTAAAGTTACCGATGGACGAAGACGAAAGAGGGGATGCCTTCTGGGGCATCCCCAAGCTTAGTATTTTGGTTGTCATTGAATTTTACCTTGGGGTGCCTTGGGAATCCCCAAGCTTTGGCTCTTGCCACTCCTTATTCAATAATCCATCAAATCTTTACCCAAAACAAGAAAACTTCACAACACAAAACTCAACAGAAAATCTCATGAGCTCCATTAGTATAAGAAAACAAACCAAAACTTAAGGTACTGTAATGAACTCATTCTTTATTTATATTGGTGTTAAACTTACTGTATTCCAACTTTTGTATGGTTCATACCCTCCTATACTAGCCATAGATTCATCAAAATAAGCAAACAACACACGAAAAACAGAATCTGTCAAAAAACAGAACAATGTGTAGTAATATGTAGGTTTATAATACTTATGTAACCCAAAAAATTCTGAAATAAAATGTTGGACGTGAGGAATTAGTCTGTTAATCATCTCCAAAAATAATCAACCTAGTCGCGCTCCCCAGTAAAAAATGGCAGCAAATCTCGTGAGCGCTAAAGTTTCTGTTTTTTACAGCAAGATCGCAAAAACTTACCCCAAATCTTCCCAAAGGTTCTACTTGTCACAAACACTTATTAAAAGCATAAAACCACATCTAAACAGAGGCTAGATGAATTATTTATTACTAAACAGAACCAAAAAGCAAGAAACAAAAATAAAATTGGGTTGCCTCCCAACAAACGCTATCGTTTAACGCCCCTAGCTAAACATCTATAATTTGAATGATGCTCACATGAAAGATAGCAATTGAAACACGAAGGGGGCATCATGAAGCATATGAAAATCACATCTAAGTCTAACATAATTCCTATGCATAGGCATCTTATAGGCAAACAAATTATCAAGGCAAGCAAAAACTAGCATATGCATGGGAGTCGAAAGAAACAATAGCAATCTCAACATAACAAGAGGTAATTTAGTAACATGAAAATTTCTGCAACCATTTTTTCCTCTCTCATAATAATTACATGTAGGATCATAATCAAATTCAACAATATAGCTATCACAAAACATATTCTTAACACGATCAACATGTATGCAAAGTTGACACTCTTCCAAAATAGTGGGATTAAAATTAACTAAAGTCGTGACCTCTCCAAACCCACTTTTATCAAAAATTTCATAAGATTGAACATTCTTCAAATATGTGGGATCTAAAATTGACACTCTTCCAAACCCACATTCAACAATATTGCAAACACTATTATCAATCTTATATTCATCATGGGGCTTAAATAATTTTTCAAGATCATAAGAAAAATCACCCCAATCATGATCCACTACTAGGGAAAACCCTAGCAGTAGCGCCGGTATTTTTCCTATCAGTAGCGCGGGAGGACGCGCTACTGATAAGGCGCTACAACTATTCCTTGGCCGTAGCGCATGCTACACGGGCTGCTGCTAAGACATATATCAGCGGCGTTTCTTCACTCCCGGGCTTCTACTAATATAGCTAGTTGTAGCATGTTTACTCTCCATCGCTACTAGTATTCTTGTTCTCATTTTTTTAACTTTTAGTGTATTTATATGCCGTTATACAAATTTTGGTACAATACCAATTATGAGGTTGTTATATCAATATGTCCATAACAGTGTGTCAAATGAAGGTGGATTAGGTTTAAGTGGAGGGAACATGTGGTGCATGTCAAAAGTATACTACTAATCCAAACTTGATCTAGTTTGAACTAGTAGTACTTTCGATGTGCACCACATGTTGCCACCACTTGAATCTAATCCGCCAACACAAGCTATTTAATCATCATCATAGTCATTACCACCAACAATAGCTATTTAATCATCATAGTCATAGTGTAGCACACAGCATCATCTTCAAACTCATTCTAGCTAGCTAATCACCACCAACACTAGTTGTGGTAGCTATCTATACACCACCAACACTAGCTAACAATAACCATCATGGTCATTACCACCAACACTAGCTATTTAATCACCATAACTCATTTCTAGCTAGCTAATCACTCCTGTAGCTGTCTCTCAGCTAAAATAACATAAAACATGTGTAGCAGTCCCGCATCATCAAGTTGGAGCATGGAGATGAACCTGTCTCCTAATCGTGGGCTGCGCTTCTGATTGCTGCCCCCTAGTACTTCTCTGCGATTGTTCACAATTTTTCTCCAGTCTTTCACTATTAAGCATTCCTCGCTATTAGAAATCCTGAATACACTAAAGTGCATTGTAGGAAATCTTGGCCGTAAGCTAACAATTCTCATGCGACCTTTAGTCTCGATCCAATGAGGCACAACATTCATCGGGAGTCCCTGTTGAAGAACATCGTATAGTAACATACTTTTAAATGATGTTTTGCTTAAAAATAATGTATGCCAAGATGCACTTAGGACAAATAGTAAAAATCATACCATCTTTCCTAAATAGATGTGACCGTAGTTCAGTATGAACACTATTGGTCGCACATATGAAGATCCTCAAGCCATGAAACATAATGACTTATCTCCTTGCAGTTTAGTTCAGCCCCGGGACAGTAGTAGGTCCTGTCTACCAAGTGCTGGACATGTTTGCTTGATCGGAAATAAGCTATCAATAGAAATTAGTTGTCAACTATTTTTGAATAAACAATATCGAAGACATAAATATCGTTGAGAAACTCACATAATGGTATAACTAGAGGCGTCTGCACATCGACCCAGATGTCGATATTACCTTCAATATCATCTTCCGGATGAATATCATAGGTGATAACCATATCAGGCTCAAATGCATAAGCCTTGCATAGTGCTTGCCAAGTTTTGCATTCAAAATAGGTGTAGGTGTCTGCGTTGTATAATTTTGCATGGAAAGTATAACCATGCTCGGTCTTCAAGTAAACTCTCTTTACCTCCATAGTATTTTTCATAGAACTGAAACCTATCTTATCCAAGACAAAAACTCTTGCATGGTAGGGGATACGCTGGTGGAATAGTAAAAAAAATTATATTATAAGTTGAAGCAAATGAAGCAGATGTCATGCTTAATTATGAAAAAAGACTTGTTATTGTGACTTACTGTATCCACTTCGAAGTTCGCGCCCAGCTTGATGTTACACTACTAGGGAAAAGCCTATACACAGAATTTTACCAGTAGCGCTGTACAAAATCAAGCGCTGCTGCTACTTAGCAGCAGCGCGCGTAAATAAACCGCGCTACTGCTATGACTTTAACAGTAGCACATACTAGCGAAAAGTGCCGCTGCTACGTTTGAACTGGGCGCACATGGCTAGCCCAACCTAGCAGTAACGCGTATAATGGCCCAGTGCGCTAATGTGTAAAGCGCTGCTAACGGAAATAAAATAAAGTGAAAAACAAGTAGAAAAGTAAATGAAAATGAAAGAAATAGAAAAAGGAGAAAGGGAAAAAATAAAATGTAAAGAAAAATAAAAGAAAAAAGGGAAAAAGGAGAAAGGAATAGCAGAAGCGGGTTCTGCAGAAAATCGCTATAGCTGCAGAGTGTACTCCAGAACGCGCTGTAGCTAACGTAGTAGTAGCGCCCTTTCTGGAATGCGCTACTGGTACTTCTGACTTAACCACGCGCCCGGTTCGTCTTTCCCCATGGCCACTTCATCCCCCAAATCAAGTCCACTCTCGCCCTGCCGTCGCCCCTCGGCCGCCGCGCGCTCTCCCCATGCCGCCCCGACCCCAGATTCAACGCCGGCCCCGCCCCCGACCTCAACGCCGCCCGGGACGCCGCCCCCGAACCTGACCTGAATGCCGCCCCCTCCCCCCCCCCCCGCCCGACCTCAACGCCGTCCCGGAGCCCCGACCACGACCTCGACGCCGCCTGCCCCTCCCTCGTCGCAGGCACCCGAGGTGAGCACGCCTGCTCCTCCCTCTCCCCTACCTCTGCCTAGGGTTTCTACCTCCATCAAATTAGTTAGGGTGGAAACGAATCGGATGCGGATGCGGCTCAAATGAGTTACGGTTCATGTAAGGGTGGAAACGAATCAAATTTCTAAGATGAATCATAAAACGAGTAAAATTTGACCACTTATTTCACTTTATAGTTGGATAACTGGAATATCCGCTACCACTTTCCACCCCTATAGGTTCATCAAATTAGATGGTAATTAGGGCAGTAGTTCTTATGTACTAATTAGTTAGTAAGAACTAGGTACTAATTAGGTACTAGAATATTTTTATTTATAGTAAGTTTATTTTTAGTAAGAACTAGTTGAATTAATTGAACTAGTTAGTAAGAACTTGTTGCTATTTTTTTAGTTAAAGCAATTTTCCCGCATCGACGTGGACGATTCCTATCCCGCATCCTCGTCGTCGAGTCGGCGGAGGACGACACCTGCTTGACCAGATGGGCCATGTCCGGGACTGGGCTCCGCCGGGGTGGTACTGGGAGGCGCTACCTACCGGGGGCGCAGGTTGGTGAGGAGCCAGCCTGTCATTGACCCGAACCTTCTTTGGTGGCGGTTGCGTGGGCCAGTGACGGTCCAGAGGCTCGAGGACTCCGCGGAGGTGGTGCGTCACCGTGTCAGTGAGGAGGACGCGCATGTCCGTCGCTACTTGTTTGCGTTGGGGCACAGGTTCTCCAATACCTGGCAGGTTCTCCAGGGATCTCACTGGAGCTATGATCCCGTGATGGTTCCTTCTCTGTGGGTGTCCACTGCCCGCACCGATACCCGTCGTGTGCTAGGGTTTTAGTTGTACTAGTGATGTTATATGTATGACACTATTCGGGATGTATTAGTGATAATATTCGATGATGTACGGACGCATGAGATGATTTACTTTTGCTTATTGAATGCATGCTAATTTGAGTCTTATAAGATATTTTGAAATGTATATCTTGTGTTGCTCAATATCCAAGTGGCCGGTCATGTTTGCAGGTTACACCTCCGAGTGGCCTATGTTTTGCCGGAGTGTTGATTCATTTCCGTTCCCGCAAATTTCAGGCGCTCGATATATCCTATTTTAGCAAAGGTCATGCCGGATTTTTCCGTGAATTTTGGCATGACTTTTGCCAGAATATGTAGGAAATATCGAATGCCCTGGATTTGTGTGTTGAGTATCCTGGTAGTTGTCTTCTATCTATTTTCAATTAATGTTTTAACTATGAACATAGGAAATGTCTGACGACAAAAAGGATGTCGGTATTTGCAAATACTGCGAAGACGAGCGCGGCCTGTGCGACGGAATCTTCCTAGATGATGATAGGCGCTTCAGCATCAAGCTGGACGAGAACTTCGAAGTGGATATAGTAAGTCAGAATGACAAGTCTTTTTTCGTAATTAAGCATGACATCTGCTTCATTTGCTTCAACTTATATTTTTTTACTATTCTACTAGCATATCCCCTGTCCTGCAAGAGTTTTTGTATTGGATAAGATAGGTTTCAGTCATACTATGGAGGTAAAGAAAGTTTATTTGAAGACCGAGCATGGTTATATTTTCCACACAACATTATACAATTCAGGCGACTACACCTATTTGGGATGCTAAACATGGCGAGCACTATGCAAGACTTATGCATTTCAGCCTGATATGGTTATCACCTTTGATATTCATCCGGAAGATGATATTTAAGGTAATACCGACATCTGGGTCGATGTGAAGACGCCTCCAGTTACACCAAAATCTAAGTTTCTCAACCATATTTATGTCTTTGATATTGTTTATTCAAAAATAGTTGACAACTAATTTGTATTGTCAGCTTATTTCGATGCAAGCAAACATGTCCAGCGCTTGGTAGAAAGGACCTACTACTGTCCCGGGGCTGAACTAAACTACGAGGAGCTAAGTCATTATGTTTCATGGCTTCAGGATCTTGATACCGTCAAGACAAATTTTCTTCCTGGACTTAGAAATCTTAGTACCGAAAACGTGCGACCAATAGTGTTTGTCATGAACTACGGTCACATCTATTTAGGAATGATGGTAAGATTTTTACTATTTGTCCAACTTGATCAAGGAGGAGAGCTACACATGTTTTATGTTGTTTTACCTAAGAGAGAGCGGCAGGAGTGATTAGCTAGAAATGAGTTTGAGGATGATGATGTGCTACACTATTACTATGATGATAAAATAGCTAGTGTTGGTGGTAATGACTGATGATTATTATTAGCTAGTGTTAGTGGTGATTAAATAAATATTGTTGGTGCTAATGATTATGATGATGATTAAATAGCTAGTGCTAGCGGATTAGATTGAAGTGGAGGCAACATGTGGTGCACATCGAAAGTACTACTAGTCCAAACTAGATCAAGTTTCGATTAGTAGTATACTTGTGACATGCACCACATATTGCCTCCACTTGAACCTAATCCACCTTCATTTGACACACTGTTATGGAGATAATGATGTAAACCTCATAACTGGTATTGTACCAATATTTGTACGATGGCGCACAAATACACTAAAAATAAAAAATAAAAAACAATACTAGTAGCGATGGAAGGAAAACACGCTGCCAGTAGTTACATTAGCAGCAGCGTGGGAGTGAACAAGCGCTGCAGCTATTTGTCCTAGCAGTAGCGCGTGCGGCACGCGTTAATGCTAAGAAATAGCTGTAGCGCCTTATTAGTAGCGCGCCTACCCGCGCTACTAGTGAGCACAAAACCAGCGCTACTGCTTGGGTTTTCCCTAATAGTGTTAAAGCGCCTATCATCATCTAGGAAGATTCTGCCGCACAGTCCGCGCTCGTCTTTGCAGTATTCGCAAATACCGAAATCCTTTTCGTCGTCAGACATTTCCTATGTTCATAGTTGAAACATTAATTGAAAATCGATCGAAGGCAACTACCAAGATACTCAACACACAAATCTGGGGCACTCTATATTTCGTACATATTCTGGCACAACTCATGCCAAAATTCATGGAAAAATTAGGCATGACCTTCGCTAAAATAGGACATATCGAGCGCCTAAAATTTGCCGGAACACAAATGAATCAACACTCCGGCAAAACATAGGCCACTCGAAGGTGTAACCTGCAAACATGACCGGCCACTTGGGCAAGCACATATCCTATTTGAGCAACACAAGATATACATTTCAAAATATCTTATAGGACTCATATTGACATGAGCATTCAATAAGCAAAATCAAATCGTAAAATAAATAATTATTCAAATTAGCATGCATTCAATAAGCAAAAGTAAATCATCTCATGCGTCTGTACATCATCGAATATTATCACTAATACATCCCGAATAGTATCATAAATATAACATCACTAATACAACTAAAACCCTAGCGCACGACGGGTATTGGCGCGGGAGGTGGACACCCACGGAGAAGGAACTATCAGAGGATCATAGCTCGAGTGAGATATCTGGAGAACCTGCCAGGTATTGGAGAACCTGCGCTCCAACGCAAACAAGTAGCGACGGACGTGCACGTCCTCCTCACTAACACGGTGACGCGACACCTCCGCGGGGTCCTCGAGCCTCTGGACCATCACTGGCCCACGCGACCGCCACCAAAGAAGGTTCGGGTCAAAGACGGGCTGACTCCTCACCAACCTGCGCCCACCGATAGGTAGCGCCTCCCATTACCACCCCGGTGGAGCGCAGTCCCGGACATTGCCTGAGGGAGTCCTGGATTAGGGGGTGTTCGGATAGCCGAGCTATACCTTCAGCCGGACTCCAGGACTATGAAGATACAAGATTGAAGACTTCGTCCCGTGTCCGGGAGGGACTTTCCTTGGCGTGGAAGGCAAGCTTGGCGATACGGATAGTCAGATCTCCTACCGTTGTAACCGACTCTATGTAACCGTAACCCTATCCGGTGTCTATATAAACTGGAGGGTTTTAGTCCGTAGGACAACATACACATCAAAAATCATACCATAGGCTAGCTTCTAGGGTTTAGCCTCTCTGATCTCGTGGTAGATCTACTCTTGTACTACCCATATCATCAATTTTAATCAAGCAGGACGTAGGGTTTTACCTCCATCGAGAGGGCCCGAACCTGGGTAAAACTTCGTGTCCCTTGCCTCCTGTTACCATCCGGCCTAGACGCACTGTTCTGGACCCCCTACCCGATATCCGCCGGTTTTGACACCGACATTTGTGCTTTCATTGAGAGTTCCTCTGTGCCGTCGCCGTCTGGCCCGATGGCTCCTACAATCTTCAACAGCGATGCAGTCCAGGGAGAGACCTTCCTCCCCGGACAGATCTTTGTCTTCAGCGGTTTGCACTGCGGGCCAATTCACTTGGCCATCTGGAGCAGATCGAAAGCTACGCCCTTGGCCGTCAGGTCAGATTCGGAAGTTTAAACTACACGGCTGACATCCGCGGGGACTTGATCTTCGACGGATTCGAGCCACTGCCGAGCGCGCCGCGCTGTCCCGACGAGCATGATCTAGCTCTGCCGCCGAACAGTGCCCTAGAGGCCGCACCTGCATTGGCTCCGGTCCCTAATTCAGAGCCAACTGCGCCGATCGAGGACGGGCGGTTGGACGCCACCTCGGAGTCTGCGACGCCTACGGTGATTGAGCCGAACACCAGCCCCGTACTCTGCGAGACTCGTGACTCCAAGGAGCCGGACTCCTCTCCGGACTCCGAACACTCCGCGCCCCTGCCAATCGAATCCGATTGGGCGCCGATCATGGAGTTCACTGCAGCGGACATCTTTCAGCACTCGTCTTTTGGCGTTATTCTGAAGTCACTGAAGTCTCTCTCTTTATCAGGAGAGCCCTGGCCGGACTGCGGCCAGCAGGGTTGGGATTCGGACGATGAAGAAATTCAGAGCCCACCCACCACCCACTTTGTAGCCACTATCGACGACTTAACCGACATGCTCGACTTCGATGAAGGAGATGATGAAGAACCAGCGCCTATTAGGCCCTGGAAAGCCACCTCGTCGTATAAAATATACATGGTGGACACCCTAAAAGAGGGAGATGGCGATGGAACAGCAGAGGATGACCCCTCCAAGAAACAGCCTAAGCGCCGACGTCAGCGGCGCCACCCAAAATCCCGCCAAAATAAACACGGTGCTTCCAGCACGGGAGATAGTAATACTCCGGAAAGCGCCGAAGAAAACCCCCTCCAGCAAGATTTAGCACAGGAGGATGGAGAAACCAGCCCTCATGAGAGAGCGGCAGATAGAGAGGTCGATGAAGATAATTATATGCCTCCCTCCGAAGACGAGGCAAGCCTCGATGACGACGAATTCGTCGTGCCAGAGGATCCCGTCGAGCAAAAGCGTTTCCAACGCAGTCTTATGGCCACGACAAGAAGCCTCAAGAAAAAACAGTAACAGCTTAGAGCTGATCAAGATTTGCTAGTCGACAAATGGACTGAAGTCCTTGCGGCCGAAGAGCATAAAGTTGAACGCCCCTCCAAGAGCTACCCAGAGCGCAGGTTGCTACCCCAATTAGAGGAGGAAGCACTTGATGCGGCTGACCGGCCGCCTCGTGGCCACGACAGAGAGGCCTCTCGGCCCTCCACTCAAGCCGCACCCCGTACCAAGGCACGGGAATATACGCCAGACTTACGAGATATGCTAGAGGACAAGGCTAAACAAACAAGATCGATCTACGGATCGCGTGGGCGCCCCACGGCTCGAGACGACATCTGTCATGCCGGCCATAAATTTGGCAGGGCCGAATACAGTAGACAAGGCTCATTGGAGCTATGTCATGATATAGCCCAGTACAGAGGCGCCGCGCACCCACTCTTCTTCACAGACGAAATAATGGATCATCAAATCCCCGAGGGTTTCAAACCTGTAAACATCGAATCATATGATGGCACAACAGATCCTGCGGTATGGATTGAGGATTATCTCCTTCATATCCACATGGCCCGCGGTGATGATTTCCACGCCCTCAAATACCTCCCACTCAAGCTTAAAGGACCAGCTCGGCATTGGCTTAACAACTTGCAAACAGGATCAATCAGTTGTTGGGAGGACCTGGAAGCTGCATTCCTCGACAATTTCCAGGGCACGTATGTGCGACCCCCAGACACCGATGACCTAAGCACGTAATTCAGCAGCCAGATGAATCGGCCAGGCAATTCTGGACACGGTTCCTAACAAAGAAAAATCAAATATCCGTGGCGAGTGGCTGGCTCGGCACCTTGGACAGGAAAAGCTGAAGTCTATGGCAGCACTCACGACACTCATGACCCGCTTTTGCGCAGGAGAAGACAGCTAGCTTGCTCATAGCAACAATATAACCAAGAACCCTGGTAGTTCGGACACCAGGTACATTAGTGGCAGGTCGCGTCGCAACAAGCAGAAGCGCCGCATTAAAGGCGACAATGCTAAAGATACGGCAGTTAATGCCGGATTCAGAAGCTCTAAATCCGGTTAGCGGAAGAAGGCATTCAAAAGGAATCCTAGGGGCCCGTCCAGTTTGGACCGAACACTCGACCGCTTCTGCCAGATACATGGCACCCCCGAAAAGCCGGCCAATCACACCAATAGGGATTGTTGGGTGTTCAAGCAGGCAGGCAAGTTAAATGCCGAAAATGAAGACAAGGGGCCGCATAGCGATGACGACGAGGAGCCCCGGCCGCCGAACAACAGTGGACAGAAGGGTTTTCCCCCACAAGTGCGGATGGTGAACATGATATACGCAACCCACATCCCCAAGAGGGAGCGGAAGCGTGCGTTAAGGGACGTATACGCGATAGAGCCAGTCGCCCCAAAGTTCAACCCATGGTCCTCCTGCCCGATCACCTTTGATCGAAGGGACGACCCAACTAGCACCCGTCACGGTGGCTTCGCCGCATTGGTTCTAGACCCAATTATTGACGGATTTCATCTCGCTAGTGTCCTTATGGACGGCGGCAGCAGCCTGAACCTGCTTTACCAGGATACAGTGCAGAAAATGGGCATAGATCCCTCGAGGATTAAGCCCACCAAAACGACCTTTAAAGGCGTAATACCAGGTGTAGAGGCCAACTGTACAGGCTCAGTCACACTTGAAGTGGTCTTCGGATCTCCGGATAATTTCCGAAGCGAGGAGTTAATCTTTGACATAGTCCCGTTTCACAGTGGCTATCACGCACTGCTCGGGCGAACCGCATTCGCCAAGTTCAATGCGGTACCGCATTACGGATACCTTAAGCTCAAGATGCCAGGCCCTCGAGGAGTAATTACGGTCAATGGAAATACCGAACGATCCCTCCAAACGAAGGAGCACACGGCGGCCCTTGCAGCGGAAGTACAAAGCAGCCTCTCCAGGAAATTCTCCAGTCCGGCCAGTAAACGACCGAACACCGTCAAGCGCGCCCGGAGTAACCTACAACAGGACCGCCTAGAACGATCCGAGCAGGCATAGCAATGCGGCCCCAACCCCAACCCTCGCAAAAAGGCGATGCCAGCACTTTGCATACATAACTACGCTCTAGAGATACCATGGGCATAGGGGGAGGGGCACCATCACGGCACGCCCGAAACACGGCTTAAACCGCACCAGGGGCTGCCGATTTTTTAATTTTCTCTTACTTTCAGGACTCCATTCTTCGGACAGCCTGTTCGGTAGTTCAATTACCGCACAAACGATGCAAGAACCAGGGAAGCAGACAAGCCACGCCGCATTACGGATTCCCAGGTGGTCTCTATCACGATCAGTATACCTGTTTCACATATTATTCCGTAGCTTGCCCCTGGAGCGGACATGTTACATAGTCCAACCTTTTGCTTATCGCATTACTTGTATTGTTCTGCTTTGATCGCAGCTCTTTTTAATAAACAATGCATAGCTTTTGTCTATTTTTGCATTACTCTTTTTTATATATTTATATATGTTCCTTAACGACATGTTGCACCCGTACACTTTGGTACGGCCAAAATACGCCAGGGGCTTCAGTACCCCTCAACATGGTGTGAGAAGTCCGAACACTTTAACAAGTGCGGCACCCCGAACTTATAGCACTATATGCATCGACACCTAATCATGTCTTGGGTCAATAGTTGGGTTTGCCCGGCTCCTATGTTTTGGTGCCTTACGTTCCGCTATATCGGCTAAGGTAGCACTAGGAGAACCACTGCGATTGTGCCCCTGTTGAGCTGGGTCGAGCACCTCAGTGGAGAAAGCTAAAACTGACCGTCATGATGAGGCGAGAGCTGTTCGCTGTTTGAGAGGTCTTTCCGAGTCCTTAAAGACTTATGCCGCTTAGGGCGAGGAGCCGGCTCTATCCGGCCAAGGCGTGGATAGCGCCCCGAACTCGATCTTCCGAATACCAGGGGCTTCGCCGAAATTTAAAATTACAGAATTCTATGGCTAAGTGAGAGTGTTCATGCATTATAGTCCGATTGCCTTGTTCGTTGGGCTGAGCGCCTCCCTCGAAGGACCCAAACACGGGAAAAAGAGCCCTCAGGTTTATCCCCGAACACCCCAGCACTGGCGGCACGGGGGCAGAAGCTGACGACTCGCCATCTCTCAGAATTGATAAACAGCCACACAGAAGGTAATATTTTAAATTCAAACAGCATTGCTTAAGCACATATGAACAAGTTTTCAGCGCACAGGACAAAACGAGCGAGTTTTACTCAAACATTACATCCATAGAACATTCATCCGCCACAAGGCAGGCACCCTTCAGAACATCCTTATAATAATTTTCGGGCTTGAGATGCTCTTTCCCCGGCGATGGCCCGTCCTTCACCAGCTTCTCAGCATCCAGCTTGCCCCAGTGCACCTTCGCACGGGCAAGGGCCCTACGGGCACCTTCAATGCAGACGGAGCGCTTGATGACTTCGAGCCTTGGACAGGCCTCCACCAGCCACCGCACCAGCCCGAAATAGCTCCCAGGCTGAGCCTCTCCAGGCCACAGCCGAACTATGAGGCCCTTCATGGCCTATTCGGCCGCCTTGTGGAGCTCGACCAGTTGCTTCAACTGGTCGCTCAGGCGCATGGGGTGTCCGGCCTCAGCGTACTGAGACCAGAACACCTTCTCCGTCGAGCTACCCTCCTCGGCTCGATAGAATGCGGCGGCATTAGATATACTCCGGGGAAGATCTGCGAACGCGCCTGGAGAACTCCGGATTCGGGTAAGTAACAAGTAACTCACGCTTATGTTTTTACTTTGCATAAAGAATGCCTTACCCGCCGCTATCTTCTTCACCTCATCCATTCTTAGAGGTTTTTCTGGCATTCGGCCTTGGCAGACTTGGCACTTTCAGTAGCCGCCGCGAGCTCGGACGCTCGCGGCCTTGAGTCACGCTCCAAACTCTCATGTTTTTTCCATGAGAGCCTGGAGCTCTTGCCGCACCTTGCCAACCTCGGCCTCATACTTTTCTCGCTCAGTGCGCTCTGCGGCCGTTCTCTTCTTGGCCTCGAGCAGTGCTTGCTTCAGGGTCGCCACCTCAGACGTGGCCCCTACAATAGCCTCGTTAATCCTGTCATTTTTGCAATTCCAACTTTATATATATATATATATAATTTAAACAAGGTATTTCTTACCTTCATTGTCACCGAGCTGCTTCTTGGCATGTCCGAGCTCTTGCTCGGACCGCTCGAGGTCCTGCTTTAGCACGTCCACCTCCGTAGTTAGTGCGGCGGACGCCAGCAGGGAAGCCTGCACACGCATATTCACTCTTTTTAGACTCCTGCAATTTTTATTTGATCCTCTATTTGGCTTTTCTTTTCGAACGCCAAACAGGGCATCAGGGGCTACTGTCTATGCGGTAATTTACACATTCTTTACTTACCTCAAAGCCTGTTAAAAGGCTTGTACAAGCTTCAGTCAGTCCGCTCTTGGCGGGCTGAACCTTCTGGACCACCGCAATCATAATAGTGCGGTGCCCCTCGTCGATGGAGGCGCCTTGGAGCGCCTCCAGCAGATTGTCCGGCGACTCCGGTTGGACGGAGGTCGCCAGCATGGTGGGCTTGCTCCTCTTGGAAGGAGGTCCCCCGCCGGACTCTGGAACCTTTGAAGGTTCCGGAGCGGTGTCCGGCCTAGCGCCGGACTTAGGGCCCTGGGGGATTTCGTCCCCTTTACTCATGGAGTCCGGGAGGTCGCCTTGCGGCGCCTCCAGGACCACCTCCTCCCGGATTGGAACTTGTTGGGACAACACTTCGGTGTCGTCCGTAGGGCGAGGGGAGGAAGCCGTCGGAAGCGAGTTCACCTCCGACGATTCCAGTGAGCCGCTCGACGATGCGTCGAGCCGGTCTTGGGGGGGGGGGCTGCATAAACACCTTCGACATAAGGGAAAGCTGTACAATAAAAGAATACAATGAAATCATTCCGGTATTCGGATACTTACGATTTCGCCAGGGGCTTGGCCCTGGGCGGCCGCTCCTCTTCACCGTCGTTGGCGTTGGTGGAGTAGTCCGGAGGAGGGGTTCTCGCCTTCTTGGACCCTTCGGCCTCCCCAGTTGAGGCGGCCTTCCTTTTCTTCCCTTCTCCCGCTGAAGGGGGAGGGGTTTCTTCTTCTTCCTCCTCGTCTTCACGGGAGGAATGCGCCTCGGAACCGTCGGATGATGGATCTGACGCCTCCTGGCACCGCACACTCTTTCGAGTCCCTGCGGCCTGTTTCGCGGCCTTCTTCTCCGGCACCACATAGGGTGCCGGAACCAGCAGCTTCACCAAGTGGGCATCGGCTGGGTCTTCGGGCAAAGGTGCCGGACAGTCGATTCGTTCGGACTTCGCCTGCCAATCATGTCAAAGGTAAAGCAGCTTAGATCCCGCACAGAGTTAAACTATGAAAAACTAATACCCTGTAAAAGGTACAAACAAATTACCACGCTAGCGTGATGCTGCGCGCTGAATCCGTGATCCTCGGTAGCGGATGCGGGAGCCTCGGCGCGTTTGAAAAGCACCTTCTAGGCATCTTCGTACGTCGTGTCGAAGAGCCTGCTCAGAGTTTGGTGCCGCGCCGGATTGAACTCCCATAGGTTAAAAGCCCGTTGCTGACACGGGAGGATCAAGCGGATGGGCATAACCTGGACTACATTGACAAGCCTCAACTGCTTGTTCACCAGGGATTGGATGCATGTTTGTAGTCCGGTCACCTCCTTTTGGCTGCCCCATGACAGGCCCGTCTCTTTGCAGGACGTGAGCCGCATTGGGGGTCTGGACCGAAACTCAGGGGCTGCGACCCACTTAGGGTCGGACGGCTCAGTGATGTAATACCACCCTAATTGCCACCCCTTCAGGCTCTCCACGAAGGAGCCCTCGAGCCATAGGACGTTGGCCATCTTGCCCACCATGGCTCCCCCGCACTCCGCTTGGTTGCCGCGCACCACCTTTGGCTTGACGTTGAAGGTCTTGAGCCATTGGCCGAAATGGGGGCGGATGCGGAGGAAAGCCTCGCACACGACGATAAACGCCGAGATGTTGAGGACAAAGTTTGGGGCCAGATCGTGGAAATCCAGGCCGTAGTAGAACATGAGCCCCCGGACAAATGGATGCAGAGGGAAGCCCAGTCCGCGGAGGAAATGGGGGAGGAATACCACCCTCTCATGGGGCCTGGGAGTGGGGATGAGCTGCCCCTTTTCGGGGAGCCGGTACGCGATGTCATTAAACTGGTATCCGGCCTTCCTCAGCTTTCTGATATGTCCCTCCGTGATGGAGGAGACCATCCACTTGCCTCCCGCTCCGGACATGGCTGGAGAAGGTTGAGGTGAGGAATGCGGACTTGGGCGCTGGAGCTTGAGTGCGCAAGAATGGATAGGCAAAGGAGGAAGAAGGCATAGGTGAAAAGGGGGATCCTTATCCCCTTATATGGGTCGACGCGACTACATGTCCCCACCAGCCTGAAAAAAACTCGCTTATCTCCCAAGCGCCGTAATCAAAGGTGCGGTTGGGATACCCACGCCCGTATTGATGAGAATCCCGGAATAAGGGGAGACGATCTCTGCTTTAACAAGACGTGCCAAGGAAACTGCCTCGCATAACGCGCTGAGATGGGCAGTAAAACGGTTCGAATAAAGGCTTGGTCGTAGTGTGACATACTATGGAATACGTCAACAGATTGGATTCGTGTATATTCACTCTATGGCAATATGTGGAAACTTATTTTGCAGAGCCGGACACCATCTTTGTGTTTCAAATCTTCTATGAAGTACTTGGAGGAGGAACCTGCCTTGCAATGCCGAAGACAATTTGCGCGCCGGACTCATCGTCATTGAAGCCTGGTTCAGGGGCTACTGAGGGAGTCCTGGATTAGGGGGTGTTCGGATAACCGAACTATACCTTCAGCCAGACTCCAGGACTATGAAGATACAAGATTGAAGACTTCGTTCCATGTCCAGGAGGGACTTTCTTTGGCGTGGAAGGCAAGCTTGGCGATACGGATATTCAGATCTCCTACCATTGTAACCGACTCTATGTAACCCTAACCCTATCCAGTGTCTATATAAACCGGAGGGTTTTAGTCCGTAGGACAACATACACATCAACAATCATACCATAGGCTAGCTTCTAGGGTTTAGCCTCTCTGATCTCGTGGTAGATCTACTCTTGTACTACCCATATCATCAATATTAATCAAGCAGGACGTAGGGTTTTACCTCCATCGAGAGGGCCCGAACCTGGGTAAAACTTCGTGTCCCTTGCCTCCTGTTACCATCCGGCCTAGACGCATAGTTCGGGACCCCATACCCGAGATCCGCCGGTTTTGACACCGACATGGCCCATTTGGTGACGCAGGTGTCCTCCGCCGACTCGACGACGAGGATGCGGGATAGGCATCGTCGACGTTGATGCAGGAATAATTGCTTTAATTAAAAAAGTTAACTAGTTCTATTAATTTTCGTACTAAAAATAAAATAGTTGTATTAACTCAACTAGTTCAATTAAGCACTTACTATAAATAAAAATAAACTAGTTTTTACTAAAAATAAACTAGTTCAACTAGTTATATTAATTTTCTTACTAATTCTATTAAACACTTACTAAAAACAGTAAAAAAAACTAGTTAGATGAAGTCTAAAATTTAACCCTAACTAATTTGACGAACTCTAAAATTTAATGAACCCTAACTAATTTGATGAACTCTAAAATTCAACCCTAACTAATTTGATGAACTTTAAACTTTAACCCTAACTAATTTGATGAACTCTAAAACTAATTCTATTTAACAACTACTGCCATAATTAGCTTCTAATTTGATGAACACTAACTAATTAGATGAACTCTGAAATTTAACCCTAAGAATCCTAGCTAGGCAGAGGTAGGGGAGGAGGAGGAGGGCGAGCTCACCTCGGGCACCGGCGGAGTAAGGAAAGGGGCATGCGGCATTGAGGTCGAGGACGGGGTCGGGGTCGGGGCGGCGGGCGCACAGCGGAGGGTGCCGAAGTAGGGGGCGTCGAGGTCGGGGTTGGGGGCGGCGTCGACGGCATGCGGAGGGCAACGGGAAAGCGCGCGGCGGCCGGGCGATGACGGCGACGACAGCAGACGCACGTGTGTTGGATTTGGGGGAAGTGGGCGTTGGGGAAGAAGAAAACGGTTGGTTAAGTGGAAAGTAGCAGCACCGCGTTCCACGGAAAGCGCTACTCCTACATTAGCTATAGCGCGTGTCCATAAAGCCTGCTGCTGCTAAGCATTTCTCCTTTATTGTTCTTTTTCATTTATTTTCATTCACATTTGCTTTTTTTTCCTTCCCCTTTTTCTATTTATTTCATTTTCATTTTATTTTCCTTTCCTTAGAAGTAGCGCTTCCTGCGCGAAATACGCTACTACAACAATATTAGCAGTAACGCGCTTTCCGTATGCACGCTACTACTATAGGTACCCTGGCGAGAATAGTAAGGAGAATCGTAGTAGTAGCGCCTCTACAGTTAGACGCACTACTGCTATGATCTTAGCTGCAATGCATTTGGATAACATGCGCTAGTGGTAAATTGTAGCAGCGCTTCTTTTTGTCCCGCGCTACTGGTAAGTTTCTGTGTATAAGGTCTTCCCTAGTAGTGATCATTGCAACAAGTAGTAGTCATAACAAAACTAGCATCCCCAAGCTTGAGGTTTTGCATATCATTAACACAATTGATATTAAGGGAATTTATGATAACATCATTGCAATCATGCTTTTCATCAAAGGAAGTATCAAGTATGGGTGCAATAGCAACGATCTCATGTTTAACATAAGGAACTATAGCAAACTCATCTTCATAAATATTGGCATCATGGCCACAAGAATAGAAAGCATCATGTTCATCAAGGGATATTTCAATCAAATCATTGGAATCATAATTATCTATAGATTCATGCATATCATTATTTTCTTCCCAAGCAACGGTCATTCTTTCAATAAATTCTTTGACATAGACATTATGAGCATAGTTTTCATAGCAATATTTAAGTATGTCAAAATTTTCAGATTCGTAAAGAGTAATATCATACTTTTCAATCAAAGAAGCAACTTCATAAGCACCCTTAAAAGCAACAAATTCTTTCATTTGTTCGATATCGTAGTAACTATAAACACCCTTTGCATAAGAAGATAAGATTTCATTACCATTAAACTCACATTGGTAGGGGAGGTGTTTTTTAGGGTTCTTAGAGCAACAAGTAAAATCATGAATTTCACGAAGATTCCAAGCATAACACAGAAATTTGTTTATTTGATCCCGTAAGAGTCTCCCTTTTTCAGACAAACGGTGACACACAAAATGAGCATGCTCATCTAAAGATTTCCCATCAACTAGGCTAGTTGGGGTTTCAGCACGAGCGCATAACGATCTAAGATGATCCAAGTAGAACACTTTAAGTCGTTCCATATAAATAGATTTTTAGCAAGCAAAGATGCAAGAAAGTAGAAGGCACATGGAAACACAAGCAAAGGTAAATATGGGAAGAAGGCGAATGGAAAAAGGGAGAATAAAACAGCAAGGGTGAAGTGGGGGGAGGAAAACAAGAGGCAAATGGCAAATAATGTAATGCGAGGGATAAGAGTTTGTGATGGGTACTTGGTATGTCTTGACTTGCGCGTAGTTCTCCCCGGCAACGGCGCCAGAAATCCTTCTTGCTACCTCTTCAGCACTGCGTTGGTTTTCCCTTGAAGAGGAAAGGGTGATGCAGAAAAGTAGCATAATTATTTCCCTCGGTGTTTGAGAACCAAGGTATAAATCTAGTAGGAGACTACACGCAAGTCACCTCGCACCTACACAAACAAATAAGAGCCTCGCAACCAAAACGATAAAGGGGCTGTCAATCCCTTCATGGTCAATTACGAGAGTGAGTTCTGATAGAGATAATAAGATAAATATTTTTGGTATTCTTATGATATAGATTGGAAAATAAAGATTGCAAAGTAAAATAGATTGGAAACTTATATGATGGAAAAAATAACCGGAGCCATAGGTTTCACTAGTGGCTTCTCTCAAGATAGCATAAGTATTACGGTGGGTAAAAAAATTATTGTCGAGCAATTGATAGAAAAGTGCATAATTATGAGAATATCTAGGCATGATCATGTATATAGGCATCACGTCCACAACAAGTAGACCGAAATGGTTCTGCATCTACCACTATTACTCCACACATTTACCGCTATCCAGCATGCATCTAAAGTATTAAGTTCATGAGAACAGAGTAACGCATTTGGCAAGATGACATGATGTAGAGGGATAAACTCAAGCAATATGATATAAACACCATCTTTTTATCCTCGATGGCAACAATACAATATGTGCCTTGCTGCCCCTGCTGTCACTGGGAAAGGGCACCGCAAGATTGAACCCAAAGCTAAGCACTTCTCCCATTGCAAGAAAGATCAATCTAGTAGGCCAAACCAGACTGATAATTCTAAGAGACTTGCAAAGATAACAAATCATACATAAAAGATTTAAGAGAAGAATCAAATATTGTTCATAGATAATCATGATCATAAACCCACTATTCATGGGATCTCGACAAACACACTGCAAAAAGAATTACATCAAATAGATCTCCAAGAAGATTGATGAGAACTTTGTATCGAGATCCAAAGAGAGAGAAGAAGCCATCTAGCTAATAACTATGGACCCGAAGGTCTGTGGTAAACTACTCACACATCATCGGAGAGGCTGTGGTGTTGATGTAGAAGCCCTCCGTGATTGATTCCCCCTCCGGGGGAGCTCCGGAAAAGGCCCCAAGATGGGATCTCTTGGGTATAGAAGGTTGCGGCGGTGGAAATAGGGTTTCGTGGTGCTCCTAGATGTTTTTGGTGTATATGGATAGATATATAGGAGGAAGAAGTAGGTCGGTGGAGCTGCAAGGGGCCCACGATGGTGGGGGCGCGCCGAATGTGCAGGCGCGCCTCCCTGCCTCGTGGACTCCTCGCTCCTTTCTTGACGTCTACTCCAAGTCCCCGGGATCACGTTTGTTCCAAAAATAACTCTCCCGAAGGTTTCATTCCGTTTGGATTCCAGTTGATATTCCTTTTCTGTGAAACACTGAAATAGGCAAAAAAACAACAATTTGCACTGGGCCTTGGGTTAGTAGGTTAGTCCCAAAAATAATATAAAAGTGTATAATAAATCCCATTAAACATCCAAAACAGATAATATAATAGCATGGAACAATAAAAAATTATAGATGCGTTGCAGACGTATCAAAAATTAATATGGAACCTGATGCTAAACCCGTTGTTGATCACCAACGTCGGTTGAAACCAAAAATGAAGGAAGTGGTCAGAATGGAAATCTTAAAACTTCTAGAAGCAGGTATAATCTATCCTATAGCTGATAGTAGACGGGTAAGGCTTGTTCATTGTGTCCCTAAGAAAGGAGGTATTATTGTTGTTCCTCATGATAAGAATGAACTTATTCCACAAAGAATTGTTACAGGCTATAGAAAATTAAACAAAGAAACTAGAAAATATCATTACCCCTTGCCTTTTATTTATCAAATGCTTGAAAGATTATCTAAGCACACAAACTTTTGCTTCCAAGATGGATAATCTAGCTTTTCACAAATACCTGTTTCTCAACCTGATCAAGAAAGGACTACTTTTACTTGTCCCTTTGGAACTTATGCTTATAGACATATTCCTTTTGGTTTATTTAATGCACCTACTACCTTTCAAAGATGTATGACTGCTATATTCTCTGACTTCTCTGAAAAGATTGTTGAGGTTTTCAAGGATGACTTTTCTATTTATGGGAAGTCTTTTGATGATTGTTTAAGCAATCTTGAGCTAGTTTTGTAGAGATGTGAACAAACAAATCTTGTCTTGAATTGGGAGAAGTGCCACTTTATGGTTAATGAAAGCATTATCTTGGGTCATAAAATTTTAGAAAGAGGTATTGAAGTGGACCAAGCTAATGTTGATGCAATTGAGAAAATGCCATGTCCTAAGGACATCACAGGTATTCATAGTTTCCTAGGTCATGTTGGTTTCTATAGGAGATTTATCAAAGACTTTTCTAAAATTTCTAGCCCTCTTACTAATCTTTTGCAAAAGGATATAACTTTTGGTTTTGATGATGATTGTTTAGAAGCCTTTGAAACACTCAAGAAAGCCTTAAGATCTGCACCTATTGTTCAACCACCTGATTGGAACTTCCCTTTTGAAATTATGTGTGATGCTAGTGATTATGTTGTTGGTGCTGTTCTATGACAATGAGTTGATAAGAAACTTAATTTTATTCATTATGCTAGTAAGACTCTAGGCAATGCTCAAATAAATTATGCCACTACTGAAAAGAATTCTTAGCAGTGGTGTTTTCTTGTGATAAATTTAGACCTTATATTGTTGATTCCAAAGTAACTGTTCACACAGACCATGCTGCTATTAAATATCTTATGGAAAAGAAAGATGCTAAACCTACACTTATTCGTTGGGTTCTATTGTTACAGGAAACTGATTTACATATCATTGATAGAAAAGGAGCTGAGAACCTTGTAGCTAATAATTTGTCTAGGCTTGAAAATGTGCTTGATGACCCACTACCCACTACTAGGGAAAACCTTATACACAGAACATTAGCAGTAGCGCGGGATAAAAATGCACGCTGGTGCTAATTAGCAGCAACACGGTACTTAAAACAGCGCTACAGATATAGTTATAGCAGTAGCGCGCCCGAGTACAAAAGCGCTATTACTAAAATTCCCACGGCTTAGCCGATAGGCTACACATAGTAGTAGCGATCTACATGGAACCGCGCTACCGCTAATTGTTTTGTAGCAGCGCTTTACGGACAAAGGTGCTACTGCTAATGAAAATAAAATTAAATGGAAAGCAAATAAAAAAGAGAAGGAATAGCAGCAGCGCTTGTTAGGAAACGCGCTATAGCTACCGTAGCAGCAGCACACTTCCTAGAACGCACTACTGCTACTTTTAACTTAACCGCGCGGTTCTTTCTTCCCTCGCGGCCACTTCCCCCAAATCCCTGCTCCTCCGCTGTCTCCGCCCTGCATCGTCGTCGGCCGCCGCGCGCGACCCGTCGCTCTCCGCACACCTTCGACGCCGCCCCGCCCCCGACCACGACCTTGACACCGCTCCGACCCCGACCTTGACAACCACCGCCCTACATCGCCGCCCACCGCCATGCGCCCGCTGCCCTGACCCCGTCCCCAACCTCAATGCTGCGTGCCCCTCTCCCTAACTCCAACGACGCCAGAGGTGAGCACGCCCTCCTCCTCCTCCCCTACCTCTGCCTATCTAGGGTTCTTAGGGTTAAATTTCAGAGTTCATCTAATTAGTTAGGGTTCATCAAATTAGATGCTCATTATGGCAGTAGTTGTTAAGTAGAATTAGTTTTAGAGTTCATCGAATTAGTTTTAGTGTTTAATAGAATTAGTAAGAAAATTAATATAACAAGTTGAACTAGTTTATTTTTAGTAAAATCTAGTTTATTTTTAGTAAGTAAATTAATAAACTAGTTGAACAACTTTAGTTCTAGTTGAACTAGTTTAGTAAGTAAATTATTAAACTAGTTGAACTAGTTGAATTAATAGAACTACTGTATTTTTAGTAAGATAATTAATATAACTAGTTGAACTACTTTATTTTTAGAAAGAACTAGTTTTTTCTATTTATAGTAAGTTTATATTTAGTAAGAACTAGTTGAATTAATAAAACTAGTTGAACATGTCATATTTGCTCAAATAGGATATGTGGTTGCCCAAGTGGCCGTTCATGTTCAGTTTACACCTCCGAGTGGCCTAATGTTTTGCCGGAGTGTTGATTAATTTCCGTTCCGGCAAATTTCAAGCGCTCGATATGTCCTTTTTTTAGCAAAGGTCATGCCTGATTTTTTCATGAATTCTGGCATGACTTGTGCTAGAATATGTAGGAAATATCGAGTGGCCTAGATTTTCTCTAAAAATAATGAGCTAATTTAGGTTTTTAGTACATATATTTAATTGTACAAGTTTAATCTTTGAATTATGAACATAGGAAATGTCGTATTCGGACGACGACAGTCTCCCGGGGGAGTGCAGCTGGTGCCACGATGATCGAGGTATGTGTGACATGTTCGTTGAGCTGGACGAAGATCGGCGCTTCAGCATTAAGCTCGAGGAGACCTTCGATGTTGAAACGGTATGCAACAACGACAAGTGTTTTTTTCGTAATTAAGCATGACTTCAACTATTTCAACATATAATTTTCATCTTTTACAATTCGACTAGCTTATCCCTTGCCATGCAAGACGCTATGTCTTGGAGAGGATGGCTTTTGAAGACCATGAAAATTTTCAAACAAAGAAAATACACCTAAGGACCCATCATGATATCGATTTTGAAGTAAATCTGTACAATTCTCAGAGCGTAACCCATTTTGGTTGCCAAAATTGGGAAGCACTTTGCAGAATGTATGGTTTTTATGAGGGTACGATTGTCACCATGGATCTTGGTGATCCTGACATCGAGCAAGACAATATGGACATTTGGGTCCTTGTTGATACGCTTCTGATTCTACCGCACTGCGAGTTTCTCAAACATAGTTATTAACTAATTTATATTGTTTATTTCAAAATAGTTGACAACTTATTTCCATTGACAGCTTATTTTGAATCTTAAGAGAATGTGCAGAAGATGGTAGACAAAACCCACAACACTGATGGCTCCGAATTAACTTATAAGGAGAAAAGTCATCTGATTGCTTATTGTACTTATCTTGAGAATTATAATACCTATTATCGAACTCCTCCAAATTATGGTGAATACATGCCAGTAGTGCACGTGTTCAACCACGATAACTTCTATGGAGATACCCTGGTAAGATTTTTTACTATTACGACATCCGTGCATCTTAGCAGCAACGCACTTTCCGTAGGCACGCTACTACTATAGGTACCCTGGCGAGAATAGTAAGGAGAATTGTAGTAGTAGCGCCTCTATAGTTAGATGCGCTACTGCTATGATCTTAGCTGCAACGCGTTTGGATAACATGCGCTAGTGGTAAATTGTAGTAGCGCTCCTTTTTGTCCCGCGCTACTGGTAAGTTTCTGTGTATAAGGTTTTCCCTAGTAGTGATCATTGCAACAAGTAGTAGTCATAACAAAACTAGCATCCCCAAGCTTGAGGTTTTGCATATCATTAACACAATTGATATTAAGGGAATTTATGATAACATCATTGCAATCTTGCTTTTCATCGAAGGAACTATCAAGTATGGGTGCAATAGCAACGATCTTATGTTTAACATAAGGAACTATAGCAAACTCATCTTCATAAATATTGGCATCATGGCCACAAGAATAGCAAGCATCATGTTCATCAAGGGATATTTCAATCAAATCATTGGAATCATAATTATCTATAGATTCATGCATATCATTATTTTCTTCCCAAGCAACGGTCATTCTTTCAATAAATTCTTTGACATAGACATTATGAGCATAGTTTTCATAGCAATATTTAAGTATGTCAAAATTTTCAGATTCCTAAAGAGTAATATCATACTTTTCAATCAAAGAAGCAACTTCATAAGCACCCTTAAAAGCAACAAATTCTTCCATTTGTTCGATATCGTAGTAACTATAAACAGCCTTTGCATAAGAAGATAAGATTTCATTATCATTAAACTCACATTAGTAGGGGAGGTGTTTTTAGGGTTCTTAGAGCAACAAGTAAAATCATGAATTTCACAAAGATTCCAAGCATAACACAGAAATTTGTTTATTTGATCCCATAAGAGTCTCCCTTTTTCAGACAAACGGTGACACACAAAATGAGCATCCTCATATAAAGATTTCCCATCAACTAGGCTAGTTGGGGTTTCAGCACGAGCACATAAGGATCGAAGATGATCCAAGTAGAACACTTCAAGTCGATCCATATCAATAGATTTTTAGCAAGCAAAGATGCAAGCAAGTAGAAGGCACATGGAAACACAAACAAAGGTAAATACGGGAAGAAGGCGAACGGAAAAAGGGAGAATGAAACATTAAGGGTGAAGTGGGGGGGAGGAAAACAAGAGGCAAATGGAAAATAATGTAATGCGAGGGATAAGAGTTTGTGATGGGTACTTGCTATGTCTTGACTTGCGCGTAGATCTCCCCGGCAATGGCGCCAGAAATCCTTCTTGCTACCTCTTGAGCACTGCGTTGGTTTTCCCTTGAAGAGGAAAGGGTGACGCAGCAAAGTAGCGTAATTATTTCCCTCAGTTTTTGAGAACCAAGATATAGATCTATTGGGACACTACATGCAAGTCACCTCGCACCTATAGAAACAAATAAAAACCTCGCAACCAACACGATAAAGGGGCTGTCAATCCCTTCATAGTCAATTACGAGAGTGAGTTCTGATAGAGATAATAAGATAAATCTTTTTGGTATTTTTATGATATAGATTGGAAAATAAAGATTGCAAAGTAACATAGATTGGAAACTTATACGATGGAAAAAAGAACCGGGGGCCATAGTTTTCACCAGTGGCTTCTCTCAAGATAGCATAAGTGTTACAGTGGGTAAACAAATTATTGTCGAGCAATTGATAGAAAAGTGCATAATTATAAGAATATCTAGGCATGATCATGTATATAGGCATCACATCCACGACAAGTAGACCGAAACGGTTTTGCATCTACTACTATTACTCCACACATTGACCACTATCCAGCATGCACCTAGATTATTAAGTTCATAAGAACAGAGTAACGCATTAGGCAAGATGACATGATGTAGAGGGATAAACTCAAGCAATATGATATAAACACCATCTTTTTATCCTCGATGGCAACAATACAATATGTGCCTTGCTGCCCCTGCTGTCACTGGGAAAGGACACCGCAAGATTGAACCCAAAGCTAAGCACTTCTCCCATTGCACGAATGATCAATCTAGTAGGCCAAACCAAACTGATAATTCTAAGAGACTTGCCAAGATAACAAATCATACATAAAATTTTTAAGAGAAGAATCAAATATTGTTCATAGATAATCATGATCATAAACCCACTATTCATAGGATCTAGACAAACACACTGCAAAAAGAATTACATCAAATAGATCTCCAAGAAGATCGATGAGAACTTTGTATTGAGATCCAAAGAGAGAGAAGAAGCCATCTAGCTAATAACTATGGACCCGAAAGGTCTGCGGTAAACTACTCACACATCATCGGAGAGGCTGTGGTGTTGATGCAGAAGCCCTCCGTGATTGATTCCCCCGCCGGGGGAGCTCCGGAAAAGGCCCCAAGATCGGATCTCTTGGGTACAGAAGGTTACGGCGGTGGAAATAGGGTTTCGTGGTGCTCCTGGATGTTTTCGGGGTATATGGATATATATATATAGGAGGTAGAAGTAGGTCGGTGGAGCTACAAGGGGCCCACGACGGTGGGGGCACGCCCAAGGGGCAGGCGCGCCTCCCTGCCTCGTGGACTCCTCGCTCCTTTCTTGACGTCTATTCCAAGTCCCCTGGATCACGTTTGTTCCAAAAATAACTCTCCCAAAGGTTTCATTCCGTTTGGATTCCATTTGATATTCATTTTCTATGAAACACTGAAATAGGCAAAAAAAACAACAATTTGCACCGTGCCTTGGGTTAGTAGGTTAGTCCCAAAAATAATATAAAAGTGTCTAATAAATCCCATTAAACATCCAAAACAGATAATATAATAGCATGGAACAATCAAAAATTATAGATACATTGGAGACGTATCAAAAATTAATATGGAACCTGATGCTAAACCCGTTGTTGATCACCAACGTCGGTTGAAACCAAAAATGAAGGAAGTGGTCAGAATGGAAATCTTAAAACTTTTTGAAGCAGGTACAATCTATCCTGTAGCTGATAGTATATGGGTAAGTCTTGTTCATTGTGTCCCTAAGAAAGGACGTATTACTGTTGTTCCTAATGATAAGAATGAACTTATTCCACAAAGAATTGTTACAGGCTATAGAAAATTAAACAAGGCAACTAGAAAATATCATTACCCCTTGCCTTTTATTTATCAAATGCTTGAAAGATGATCTAAGCACACACACTTTTGCTTCCTAGATGGATACTCTAGCTTTTCACAAATACCTGTTTCTCAACCTAATCAAGAAAGCACTACTTTTACTTGTCCCTTTGGAACTTATGCTTATAGACATATGCCTTTTGGTTTATGTAATGCACCTACTACCTTTCAAAGATCTATGATTGCTATATTCTCTGACTTCTGTGAAAAGATTGTTGAGGTTTTTGTTTATGGGAAGTCTTTTGATGATTTTTTAAGCAATCTCGAGCTAGTTTGTAGAGATGTGAACAAACAAATCTTGTCTTGAATTGGGAGAAGTGCCACTTAATGGTTAATGAAGCCATTATCTTGGGTCATAAAATTTTAGAAAGAGGTATCGAAGTGGACCAAGCTAAGGTTGATGCAATTGAGAAAATGCCATGTCCTAAGGACATCACAGGTATTCGTAGTTTCCTAGGTCATGCTGGTTTCTATAGGAGATTTATCGAAGACTTTAAATTTGTAGCCCTCTTACTAATCTTTTCCAAAAGGATATAACTTTTGGTTTTGATGATGATAGTTTAGAAGCCTTTGAAACACTCAAGAAAGCCTTAAGATCTGCACCTATTGTTCAATCACCTGATTGGAACTTGCCTTTTGAAATTATGTGTGATGCTAGTGATTTTGTTGTTGGTGTTGTTCTAGGACAAAGAGTTGATAAGAAACTTAATTTTATTCATTATGCTAGTAAAACTCGCAATGCTGAAATAAATTATGCCACTACTGAAAAAGAATTCTTAGCAGTGGTGTTTGCTTATGATGAATTTAGACCTTATATTGTTGATTCCAAAGTAACTGCTCACATAGACCATGCTGCTATTAAATATATTATGGAAAAGAAAGATGCTAAACCTACACTTATTCGTTGGGTTCTATTGTTATAGGAAACTGATTTACATATCATTGATAGAAAAGGAGCTGAGAACCTTGTAGCTGATAATTTGTCTAGGCTTGAAAATGTCCTTGATGACCCACTACCCACTACTAGGGAAAACCTTATACACAGAACATTAGCAATAGCGCGGGATAAAAACGCACGCTGGTGCTAATTAGCAGCAATGCGGTATTTCAAACCGCGCTACAGATACAGTTATAGCAGTAGCGCGCCCAAGTACAAAATCGCTACTACTAAAATTCCCACGGCTTAGCCGATAGGCTACACATAGTAGTAGCGATCTACGTGGAACCGCGCTACCGCTACTTGTTTTGTAGTAGCGCATTTACGGACAAAGGTGCTACTGCTAATGAAAATAAAATTAAATGGAAAGCAAATAAAAAAGAGAAGGAATAACAGTAGCGCTTGTTAGGAAACGCGCTATAGCTACCGTAGCAGCAACACACTTCCTAGAACGCGCTACTGCTACTTTTAACTTAACCGCGAGGTTCGTTCTTCCCCCACGGCCACTTCCCCCAAATCCCTACTCCTGCGCTGTCGCCGCCCTGCATCATCGTCGGCCGCCGCGCGCGACCCGTCGCTCTCCGCACACCTTCGACGCCGCCCCGCCCCCGACCGCGACCTCAACGCCGCCCCCGACCCTGACCTCGACAACCCCCCACCCCCTACATCGCCGCCCTCCGCCGTGCGTCCGCCGCCCCGACCCCTTCCCCAATCTCAACGCCGCGTGCCCATCTCCCTACCTCCGCCGGCGCCAGAGGTGAGCACGCCCTCCTCCTCCTCCCCTACATCTGCCTATCTAGGGTTCTTAGGGTTAAATTTCAGAGTTCACCTAATTAGTTAGGGTTCATCAAATTAGATGCTAATTATAGCAGTAGTTCTTAAGTATAGTTAGTTTTAGAGTTCATCGAATTAGTTTTAGTGTTTAATAGAATTAGTAAGAAAATTAATATAACTAGTTTAACTAGTTTATTTTTATAAAAAACAAGTTTATTTTTAGTAAGTAAATTAATAAAGTAGTTGAACTACTTTAGTTGTAGTTGAACTAGTTTAGTAAGTAAATTAATAAACTAGTTGAACTAGTTGAACTAGTTGAATTAATAGAACTAATGTATTTTTAGTACGATAATTAATATAACTAGTTGAACTACTTTATTTTTAGAAAGAAATAGTTTTTTTCTATTTATTAAGTTTATATTTAGTAAGAACTAGTTGAATTAATAAAAATAGTTGAACATGTCATATTTTCTCAAATAGGATATGTGGTTGCCCAAGTGGCCGTCCATGTTCAGTTTACACCTCCGAGTGGCCTAATGTTTTGCCGGAGTGTTGATTAATTTCCGTTTCAGTAAATTTCAGGCGCTCGATATGTCCTTTTTTAAGAAAAGGTCATGCCGTATTTTTTCGTGAATTCTGGCATGACTTGTGCTAGAATATCTAGGAAATATCGAGTGGCCTATATTTTCTCGAAAAAATGATCTAATTTAGGTTTTTAGTACATATATTTAATTGTACAAGTTTAATCTTTGAATTATGAACGTAGGAAATGCCGTACTCGGATGACGACTGTCTCCTGGGGGAGTGCAGCTGGTGCCACGACGATCGAGGTAGGTGCGACATGTTCGTTGAGCTGGACGAAGTCGGCGCTTCAGCATTAAGCTCGAGGAGACCTTCGATGTTGAAAGGGTACGCAACAACGACAAGTGCTTTTTTCGTAATTAAGCATGATTTCAACTCTTTCAACGTCTAATTTTCATCTTTTACAATTCGAATAGCTTATCCCATGCCATGCAAGACACTATGTCTTGGAGAGGATGGCTTTTGAAGACCATGAAAATTTTCAAACAAAGAAAATACACCTAAGGACCCATCATGATATCGATTTTGAAGTAAATCTGTACAATTCTCAGAGCGTAACCAATTTTGGTTGCCAAAATTGGGATGCACTTTGTAAAATGTATGGTTTTTATGAGGGTATGATTGTCACCATGGATCTTGGTGATCCTGACATCGAGCAGGACAATATGGACATTTGGGTCCTTGTTCATACGCTTCCGATTCTACTGCAATGTGAGTTTCTCAAACATAGTTATTAACTAATTTATATTGTTTATTTCAAAATAGCTGACAACTTATTTCCATTGACAACTTATTTTGAATCTTCAAAGAATGTGCAGAAGATGGTAGACAAAACCCACTACACTGATGGCTCTGAATTAACTTATAAGGAGAAAAGTCATCTGATTGCTTATTGTACTTATCTTGAGAATTATAATACCTATTATCGAACTCCTCCAAATTATGGTGAATACGTGCCACTAGTGCACGTGTTGAACCATGATAACTTCTATGGAGTTACCCTGGTAAGATTTTTTACAATTACGACATCCGTGCATCTTTTGCATACTTCTAAAACTAGTACATCTTTGCTAACTATGAAGTTATTACTAGGTTTTTCAACAGAAAATCCCGATGGATTGTGTGCCTCATCTGATGTATCAGAATGGTCGCCTTGCAGTTTTGAACATACTGCCAGGTCAATCTAAGGAGCTCACCTGTACATATCATATTTCTAAAACCGGTGAACACATGCTAATCAAAGAATGGAAAAAATGTTTGGACATTCGCAAGGAGGTTCTTGGAAGTAACATTAAGCGAAAGGCAAGAATTGGAGACAGGATAATCTCCATTATCCATAATGGAGAGTCAGGGGCTATCTTGTTTTTTGCTATTTTACCTTAGAAAATATAGTAGGTCCTAAGAGAATGTAGTAGGTCCTATGAGGTACAATATGTTTATTATGTGATACAATGTGTTAGAGTTGATGATGAGGAGAACTTGTGATTACGACTAGTGACCAATTTGATATGTGATGTCTAATTGATGAAAACGATGATCTTGAGGAGGTGTTATATGACAATGATGTATTATGATGATAAGTTGTTAATGATATGATGATGATATTTATTATATCATTGGGTGAAAGAACCGCAGATTATTTTCAAGTGGATGTCCATCCACTTGAAACTAGTCCACGGATCTTTCACCCCGTGATGTAATAACTCATTATGATGTGAAAACAATTTCTAAATTCCTGTTGTATGAAAACTTGTGTAAAGGTGTACGAATACAACATGAAATAAAAAAGAAATAAAATACGAAATAATAGTAGCAGCGCAGGCAGGGAGAAGCGCTACAACTAATTACCAGTAGCGCTCCTCCGGGAAGTCGCTACTACTAAGTCGATTTAGCAGTAGCGTGGTCGGAGGCACGCTACTGCTATACGTTAGCTGTAGCGCTTATTAGTAGCGCATCGCCCAACGCTACTGATAGGCCTAAAACCCACGCTGCTGCTAGGCTTTTCTCTAGTAGTGACCTATTGATGATAGTTTTCCTGATCAGCAGTTAGCTGCAATAAATGTTGCCAATAGTACTCCTTGGTATGCTGACTATGCTAATTACATTTTTGCTAAATATTTACCACCTAGCTTTACATGCCAGCAAAAGAAAAAATTCTTCTGTGATTTAAGACATTACTTTTGGGATTACCCACATATTTATAAAGAAGGAGTAGATGGTATTATTAGACGTTGTGTACCTGAGCATGAACAGGGACAAATCCTACGGAAATGTCACTCCGAGGCTTATGGAGGGGCATCATGCTGGAGATAGAACTGCTCACAAGGTATTGCAATCTGGATTTTATTGGCCTACTTTCTTCAAGGATGCTCGTAAGTATGTCTCATCTTGTGATGAATGTCAAAGAATAGGTAATATATGTAAGCATCAAGAAATGCCTATGAATTATTCACTTGCTATTGAACCATTTGATGTTTTGGGATTTGATTACATGGGACCTTTTCCTTCCTCTAATGGGTATACACATATTTTGGTTCCTGTTGATTATGTTACTAAATAGGCAGAAGCCATCCCAACTAGTAGTGCTGATCACAACACCTCTATCAAAATGCTTAAGGAAGTTATTTTCCCAAGGTTTGGAGTCCCTAGATGTTTAATGACTGATGCTGATTCACACTTTATTCATGGTGCTTTCCGTAAGATGCTTGCTAAGTATGATGTTAACCATAGAATTGCATCACCCTATCATCCTCTGTCTAGTGGTCAAGTTGAACTTAGCAATAGAGAAATAAAATTAATTTTGCAAAAGACTGTTAATAGGTCCAGGAAGAATTGGTCTAAGAAATTAGATGATGCACTTTGGCCTTATAGAACAACATATAAAAATCCTATGGATATGTCTCCTTATAAAATGGTTTATGGAAAAGCTTGTCATTTGCCTCTTGAGTTAGAAAATAAAGCATATTGGCTAGTTAAAGAACTCAACTATGATTTCAAACTTGCTGGTGAAAAGTGGTTATTTGATATAAGCCCCTTAGATGAATGGAGAACCTAAGCGTATGAGAATGCAAATTTACTCAAAGAAATAGTTAAAAGATGGCATGACAAAAGAATTCAAAAGCATGAGTTTAAAGTTGGAGAATATTTTCTTTTGTACAACTCTCATTTTAGATTTTTTTGCAGGAAAGCTCCTCTGAAAATGGGAAGGCCCATACATCATCGAGGAGGTTTATCGGTCTGGTGCCATCAAAGTAAATAACTCCGAAGGTACAAACCCGAAGGTTGTCAATGGGCAATGAATAAAGCATTATATCCTAGGTACGCCTATCAATGTTGAAAGTAATATTATCCAAACTTTGGCACTGGAAGAACACTTAAAAGAGTCCTTCCGGAACACTCCAGAATCATGAAAATAAAGAGGTACGTGATACGGTAAGTAAACGAACTCCGATAAATCTGTAAAAATATTTTTTTGTCAGTTTTGGAATATTTTAACATTTTGGAAATAAAGAAACTTCCAGGAAGCGTCCCCTGGTGGGCAGAAGACACCAGGGCACGCCCGGGTGGGTTGTGCCCACCTGGGACACCTTCCGTACTCCATTTTTCTACCATATGCTTGTCCTCCAAGATTAAAAAATCTATATATACTTCCCGAACCTATTGATCACCGTATCGCGGAGAAATCCTCCGTTCTCTTTTTCCTTGTTGTTTTCTGTCAGATCCCATCTACCACGGGCTCTTCAAGCTCCTCCAAGGACAAGTTCTTCAAGAACGTCATCAACCCATATTTGCGGGAAGTGGTGCAGCACCCTCAGGTCATCGAGATGTATGAGGGGGTGCTTCACCTACGCGATGTGTCGTGTCCAAAGGGTACAGGAACCGTGGAGGCCAGGCTTGAAGCTGTGGAGCAAGATGTCTTCTGGCACATGGGGGATGGTGGAGCATGGGCTAAACGCCAATCACCTCATGATCTCGGACCTTTCCCTAGATCTCAAGGTGGATGGCAAGCCCATGAAGGACATCATCTTCACCCTCAACGAGCAAATCAACTTTTTCCAAAGCCAGGTCTATGACCTTCAAAACCAAGTCTTTTAATATGAGGCAAGGTTTAAAGGTATGAGTTTGGATGCTAGTTGCAGGACTCGTGAGACTCACTCCTCCTCTTATGATTGTGGGCCACTGCCATGGAAATCCGAGGACAAGATCTCTCCTTCATCACCACCATCATCTTCTTCACCACCAAAGGAAAATTAAGTATCGGGTATGGGCACTCCCCTTGGCTTCCGCCAAGCTTGGGGGAGGTGCCCCGGTATTGTATCATCCCACTATCTTTTTTCTTTTACTTATCCTAGTTCGATCATTTGCTTTTAAATGAAATAAAGTTTAGTTCAACCCTTTCTTTCTTGAGAGTTTTCTTATTGAATAATCCTTGTAATCGTGTGCAAGTTATATAATAAAATTAGTTTGAGTTTTTGTTTTCTTTACATTCATGTTGCAAATAAAGAAAGAAAAAGAGCAAGGAAATAAATGAAGAAAGGAAATAAATTAATATGATTATATACTAATCCTATGGTAGGTGATGGACCACATAAGGAAAAGTATAAGTAGAAAATTTTATTAGTGATTGACACACATAACATTAGTGTCGGGGGTGCTGATCCCACGGACACCTATGGGACCACGGCGGACCGGGCCGCTTTTCGGTTCGGCAGGGGGCGGAGAGAGCACGAAGAGCAGATCGAGGCGATGTGCACGAGCGACACGATCAGTTTACCCAGGTTCGGGCCGCACGGATGCGTAAAACCCTACTCCTGCTTTGTGTTTGTATTGATTTCTTGCTCGGGAGCGCAGTGTGCTGCAATACACACCAGCAGCTAACGAGACCGAGCGTGAGAGTGTTCTGTTCGCCGACCTCCTCTACGTTGCGCATGGGCCTCCTTTTATATGCTTAAGGGGTCACCGACAGGTGGCAACGTAGATGAGGGTAAAAATGGAAAAGGGGTGGCGGTTGGCACCACCGCCTACTACAGTGTATCATACCTAACCCTGACGGCAGGGGACAAAGGCATTAAATGCATGTCTGCGTTGCCTAGACGGTGCAGAAAGGGACCGCTAGGGACGCCACTGCTTGCCATGATGGCAATCTTGCCAGCGCTGCCTGCCACCGTGTACCTCTGGCTGCACAGCCTTCCGCCACGTACGCCTGGGAGGGTCCAAGAGTGACACATTGGTGGATGTGCTGGAGTGCAGGTACAGAGTGGAAGCTTGCCGCGGCAAGTGTCTTGCCGCGGTCGTTGTCTTGTCGCGTTTGGGAGCTTGTCGCTCACCGGGCCTTGCCGGGTCGCGTGGTGCGTTGTGGCAAGTTCCTTGAGAAGCCTTGGTTGGCCTTCCCGGCAAGCTCCTCTTGCCGGGGTCTTGTCTCCTTCCCGGCAAGCTCCTCTTGCCGGGGTCTTGGATACTTTGTTCTTGAATGGCTCCAAAGGAACCATGGAGGATCTTGGCGGTCCCCCGGCAAGCCTTGCCGCGGGACCCCTACTTTAGTACACCGACAGGAGCCCCCGGGCCTAGGCCATACACGGTGCCGAGCACTGTTGGGCCAGGCCCAAAACAGGGCACGGGCACGCGCGGCCTAGGTTATGCCGTATCTTACTCCGCGTCCACCGCGCCCTCCCCGAACGGCACGCGCGGCCTAGGTTATGCCGTATCTTACTCCGCGTCCACCGCGCCCTCCCCGAACGGCACGCGTCGAACGCGGTGTCGTGGGAGAGATCGTGGGCAGTTTCTTTATTAGGAAAGGCGGAACGTCCGCCACCTCCCCCTTTACAAGCAAGGGGAAGCAGGGGTAGTGCGCCCACTCGCCCCCTTTCCACTCCAAATCTCAGAAGCCTCCGCCCCGCCTCCGACTTCTCAAAGCAGCAAGAGAGCAGCGCCCTGCCCCCCATCGCCACCAGCACCACCAACGCCGTCGACCTTCTCCACCACCTCCGCCATGGCTCCGAAAGCCGACAAGGGGAAGGCCGTGAAGTCGACCGAGGTGCAGCGGCTTGCAGCGCTGCGGAAGGAGCGGCCCATCTCCCCCCCAAGCTTTCCACGAAGGAGTTGAGGGAGTACTACTACCTCTTCTGGTCGACGGAGACGCGAGCGCACCCGAGCACGAAGGTACTCCCGGCCTCCGCTCATAAAATGGCTCCACACGGCTACCCCTTCTTCGCCGTGTTCTTCTACTGCGGGCTCTGCCCGCCCTTCTCGGAGTTTTTCTGTGACATCATGAATACCAATGGCCTCTGCCTCCTTGACTTCACCCCCAAAGCCGTCCTGACCATGGCAGTTTTCGCACACCTCTGCAAAAACATTGTCGGAGTCCACCCAAACGTAGCTCTTTTCCGCCATTTCTTCATGCCCCGAGTAGAGAGAGGAGACCCTCTATCCGGCGGAATCGCCTGGATCTCAAGGGCCGGCAAGAAAGACTCGTATCTGGAGGGCGAGTTCCGCAGCAAGTGGGAGGAGTGGAGAGCACATTGGTGTTGGATTGTTGAGGAGAACCCGCAGCCATTTACCGCCCGGCGCCAAGTAGCAGCAGCACGCGGCAGTGACTGGAGCGACGTGGCCTCGGAAGACAGCAGGCTGAGGATTGCCGTCACCAGGATCCAGCGCCTCAGGCTTGCCGGACTCACTGTAGGTGCCGTTGGCGCGGACTTCCTTCACCGCCGCATCGCCCCCCTGCAGGAACGAGGGAGGCCCGCTTGGGAGTTCAAAAACGCGGCGGATATCATGAGGCTGCGTCTGGGCCTCAACTACAACTTCACTGTCTTGGAGCTCAACGCAATGCTTCAGGAGCTCTTCAAGTATGATCCTGATCACCCAGAAGTCTTTAGGTTGCCGCAAGGCGTCGTCCCGCTGTGCAACAATTCTGCTTTTGACCGCATCCGCGCAATGATGCCGCTGTGCGACTTACATGGAATTGTGCCAACTTGGCAAGAGCCTGAAGACGACGTCGTGCAGCAGTTCTTCGACAACTTGGTAGAAGTGCCGATCCGCCCCGACGAGAAGGATGGCCGCACTCGCGACACCACCGAGGCGGAGTTGAAGCGCATTGCCACCAGGAAAGAAGAGGCAGCGGCAGCCGCAGTGGCAGGCGAGTTCGGTTTCACCTTGGAGGAGGCAGAGGCAGCAGAGGCGGCAAACCGAGCCGAGCGAGAAGAGATTGCCGGCAAGAAAGAGCTTGCCCGGCAAGAGGAGCGTGCTGGCAAGAAAGATCTTGCCGGGCGTGACACCGAGCCAAGCGAGCCTGCCGAGGATACGAGCGGCTCGCTGGAGATCGACTCCTCTTCCTCCTCATCTTCGGACAGTACGCCGCAAGCAGAGCCTCCATCTCAACCAAGAAGGCGTCTTCGCAAGGACGGGGACGTGGCGAGGCGGCAGGCGAGTCGACAGTCGCCGCGCCGCGTGACACGCTCCACCGCGGCAAGCACTATTGCCGCGGGAGCGCGTCACGCTGCTGCGGCAACTGGAGCAGGGTCTTCCCGGACCACTGTTTCTGCTCCTGCCAAGCGGCCAAGGGAACCTACTCCTCCACCTTCCCGCGCCGAACGCGAGCCGGATTTCGACTTCTCCGCGTTCAGCTCCGACGAGGAAGAAGAAGAAGAGTAAGTTTCTCTTATTGTACTTGCAATTCTTCAATCCTTGCTGTTCTTGTCTTGTCTTGTATCTCACTTGCTTTTCTCTGAATCTGTTCCTTTTTAGGACTCTGGCCCAGAGAGCGGCAAAGAGAGCCAAGGCGCCGGTGATTGTCATCGAGGACGAACCCACCGTGTCAGCAAGGGACACACCCGAGACAACCTTGCCGGACCCGGCGGCTGATCTCCAGAGTAGCCCCCAGCATAAGTATCTTGTTTGCTTTCCGCTGTCGGGCGCGCACGAAGATTCTTGCTTTGCTGATATCTGTTTGCTGACTTGTGCAGGAGCAGAGCAGCCCCACCAGGAGAGCCCGGAGGCCGCCCCCGAGGCGCCAAGGGAGAGTCCTCCGGCAAGGGAGAGGTCCCCGGCAAGGGAGAGCTCTCCGGCAAGGGAGACGTCTCCGGCAAGGGAGGGGTCTCCGGCAAGGGACAGCACCAGTGGCCCCCTGGCGACGGAGACCACAACTGCAGAACCTGGCACAGGTACTCTCCTTGCTCCAAAACTTCCCTTGGGTTTTTTTCTTGTTGATCTTCTTCTTCTTTCTTTTTCTTGGATATTTGCTTGATTCTTCTCCCCTTTTCCGGCTGTCAGATCCATCTGCTGCCGAGCCGATGGAGACTGAAGTTGCCGCCGAGGAAGGGTTCGGCGCTGACGAGCCCGCCCGCGAAGAGGCCGCCACGGCTGCCGCTGCAGAGGCAGGCGGGGGATCGGGCGATTGTACTGACGACCCTGAGGCCGCAGGAGCGCCAGGCGCTGCACCGACTGCCGATCCCTCCACCGCTGCCGCAGCGCCAGGCTCCGAGGAGCCCCAGCCTGGCGTCTACTTGAAGGCCGGCGACGACATCTCATCAACCTCCCCTGGGCGTCAAGCTCCAGGGCGCCGGTCGAAGGAGAGAGTTTCGACGGAGAGGTGCTTGCTTCCGCCGGGCTGGCGCTTGTCGACGCGGCAAGCAGCAGCAGCGGCGAGCCTGAGAAGGAGCGGCTGCTGCGGAAGCTGGTGTCGCTCTACCGCGCCCGGCAAGCCAAGCTGGAATCCCGTGAAGCGCTTGTCGCCAAGGCGGGAGTCGATATTGAGAAGCACGCGGAGGAGCTCCGGGGTCAAAATCAAGAAGCTCTCCGGTCCTTGGCAGCGGAGCGGGAGCAGCTTGCCGAGGGGTAGAGGGTCTTCCTCCTCGAGAAGGCCGAAATCGAAGAGCAGCAAAGGCTTTGCCGCTGAGAAGCTGTCCGTGCAAGAAGGTGAGCTAGTGCAGCGGAAAGTCGATCTCGACAGCCACGAGGAGGAGCTTGCCGCGTGCGAGAGAATAGTTGGCGGAGCCCTCAAGCAAGCAGAAGACGCTGCCGCAGCTGCTGAGGTCGCCAAGAAGGAGTTGGAGATGAAGGTGGCGCAGCTGGAGGCGGATCTCAAGGCGAGCGGCGACGAGCTTGCCGTGCTCAAGCTTGAGCGAGAGAAGGACGCCAACAGCTACTCGGAGCTGCAGGCCCATCTCTTCGAGAAGGGCAAGGAGCTTGACGCCGCCAACGATTCCAATGTGGATCTTGAGTCGAAGCTGGCCACTTTGACCAAGACACTGGACAGCGCAAAGGAGCAAGAGACGGCCCTGAAGGAGGAAGTCAAGGCCGGCAAGGCGCTACTGGCGAGCGCTGCCGCCGCCCAGAGCACATTCCGGGAGAATGTGGAGCACTGGATGGAGGGGCTCGTGGATGTTGCCGCCGACATCGACAAGGAGCTGGCACAGCTGGGAATGGGGGATCTCGGGTATTCCTCCAACGAGAACCTCCAACCCAGTGCCAAGCTCACTTCATTCTTCAAGGGCGTGGCAACGGCACTCCGGCGACTCCGGGAAGGGATCCCGAAGCAGCTTGCCGACGAGTCGCGCAAGATCTGCGCGGGAGCTCTTCAGAAGGTGCTGATGAAGGTGGCGTTCCGCAATCCGGGCCTCAACCTCACCAATGTCCTCAGGTCCTTGCCGCCGGATGCTGATCTGGAGGCGCTCAAGACCCTTGTCGCACCCATTGTGGACAGGGTGAGCGGGATCAAGAGGTTCGAGGGCGATCGCATGGATTAGGCCACCCATTTTCTTCTCTGTTGTCGCTTCTGGTCATGTCATGAGAACAATTTGTTAGAGCCACGACAAGCTTATCTTGTAATATAACTTTATTCTGTGCAATGATTGCAATGTTATTTCCTTTACTTGATTCCTTCCTTTTAGGGAACTTGCTAGCGCAGGCATCTTTGACGCGAGCGCTGAGTGTGGAACGTCAGCAGCCTGCTGGCGATGCCGCAGTCGACAAGAAACCTTGTCGCAGCTAGTCACAGCTCACTTAAGTTGTTGAGCGGACTCGAAACAACAGTAAGGGCGCAACTAGCTATGAGTTGGTTCCTCCGCGCACAGGTTTTCCATACAAAGCACGGTCGTTCAAGGAAAATAACTTAAAAATTTAAAGGGAATCTGATTGCTCAAACTTTGGTGACTTATCTTTTCTGTTGTTTGCTTCCCGGCAAGGCGAAACCTTTTTGAACGACGCCTGGTCCATACCGTATCTTCTCCTTTCCCCCCCGGCAAACTTGTGCGTGAGGGAACCTTCCTTTCCTTGAGAAAAAAGAAAGAGGAGAAAATAAAGATATGGAGCCTTATGGCTCGTTGTTGCTTACCGGGGGTAAGTGCTGCACAAAGTGTCAGATAACACATCCAAATAATAAAAAACATGAAATCGACAAGGTGTGCGGAGCACATAAGCATTATGCACGGGATCTGCGCCCGGCTTTGTACAAAGGATTACATGCAACAGCGGCAAGACTTGTACAAAAGGTGGTTGCCGGAACAGGTTCCGGCAACCGCGCCCTACGTGTAAAACTTGCAAAGATGTTCAATATTCCAGGAGTTGCTCACTGGTGTGCCATCTTTGGTCTCAAGGCGGACAGCGCCAGGCCTAGTGACTCGTTTCACCCGGTAAGGGCCTTCCCACCTTGGCGTCAACTTGTTGAAATTCTTGGCGGACTGAACGCACCAAAGAACAAGGTAGCCTTCCTCGAGACTTCTGGCATTAACTTTGCGGCTATGGTAGCGGCGCAAAGCTTGCTGGTAGCGAGCGGCTCGCACAGCAGCTTGAAGACGGTCTTCCTCAAGGAGCAGCGCGTCATCTTGCCGCAGCTGCTCTTGCTCAAGCTCATCGTAAGCGAGCACTCGAGGCGACCCGTATACAAGTTCCGTGGGGAGAACTGCCTCTGCTCCGTAGACTAGAGCGAAAGGTGTCTGGCCAGTGGCTCGATTTGGCGTCGTCCTGATCGACCAAAGAACCACCGGCAGCTCCTCGATCCAGTTTCTTCCGCACTTGCGCAGCCTGTCGAAAGTTCTGGTCTTGAGCCCGCGCAGCACTTCAGCATTTGCCCTCTCCGCTTGACCGTTGCTTCTCAGGTGAGCAACAGAAGCAAGCAGACCTTGGCGCCAAGATCTTGGACGTACTGCATGAAGGTGCGGCTCGTAAATTGCGTACCGTTGTCGGTGATTATCCTGTTACGGATCCCGAAACGGCAAACAATCGACCTGAAGAACTTGACTGCTGATTGTGTTGTCACCTTCCTCACTGGTTCCACTTCCGGCCACTTTGTGAACTTGTCGATTGCAACGTACAAGTACTCAAAGCCCCCGACTGCTCGGGGAAAGGGGCCGAGGATGTCGAGCCCCCAGACCAAAAATGGCCAGGATAAAGGGATCGTCTGGAGAGCTTGAGCTGGCTGGTGTATCTGCTTGGAATGGAACTGGCACGCTTCACACTTGGTTACTTGTGTAGTTGCATCCTGGAGGGCTGTCGGCCAGAAGAAGCCTTGCCAGAATGCTTTTCCGACAAGTGCTTTTGCGCCAATGTGGTTACCACATATGCCTCCATGTATCTCTGCCAACGGCTTTTGTCCATCTTCCCGGGGAATACACTTCAATTTCACACCGTTGAGTCTTCTTCTGTACAGTGTGCTGTCGACAAACTGGTACATACTTGACTGCCGGGCTACTCTTTCCACTTCTTCTTGCTCTTCGGGGAGTTCTCCTGTCTGAAGGAAAAGGACAATCTGCCATGCCCATGCTGGAGCTTGCGGCTCGACAACAAGGACTAAAGGCACATCTGCTGCTGCGGGAACACCCGCTTCTACGGCAAGAGCCTGCGGCTCAGCCGGAGCTTGACGTTCCCCGGCAAGCTTGCCAGAGCAAAACTTGTCGGGAGCGTCTGCTTCAACGGAACAAACCCTGGGGCTTGCCGGAGCAGACTGCTCCTCAGCACTCGTGGTGTTGATCTTGGGGACCTTCTTGGCGGTGGCTTCGGGAAGCTCTGCCAGAAAATAGTCGCCAGAAATCAACTTCATCTTCTTGCTCTGTCCAGTCGACGGCGTTACGGACGGTTGAGTCAGCTTGAGCACAAAGATCCCTGGTTCCACAGGTAACTTAAGTGCGGTGCACTTTGACAGGCCATCAACAATGTCGTTCTGAGCTCTTGGGACATGCTCCATCTGTAGGCCGTCAAAGTGCTCTTCTAGCTTTCTCACTTCGTCAACGTAAGCTTCCATCAACGGACTCTGGTAATTCTTGTTCACTTGGCGGATGACAAGCTGCGAGTCACCCCTGACAATGAGCTTCTTGATCCCAAGGTCTGCCACGATCCTGAGACCGGCAAGCGAGCCTTCATACTCTGCAGTATTGTTTGTCGCTTGCTCCTTGGGAAAGTGCATCTGGACTACGTACTTGAGGTGCTCTCCGGTGGGTGCGACAAGCAGCACACCAGCGCCGGTGCCTTGCAGCGAGAAGGCACCGTCAAAGTACATAAGCCACTCTTTGCTTGCTTCCTTGATGGGGATGGTCGTCTCTGGAATTTCTTCATCTAGTGTTGGCGTCCACTCTGCTATGAATTCTGCCAATGCTCTGCTTTGGATAGTTGAAGTGCTCTCAAACTTGAGGCCAAATCTTGACAGTTCCAATGCCCACTCGACAATCCTGCCTGTTGCTTCTGGATTCTGCAGTATCCTCTTCAGCGGAAAGCGAGTGACAACTGTGATCTCATGTGCTTGGAAGTAATGGCGCAGCTTTCTCGAGGCCATGAGAAGGCCGAAAAGCAGCTTCTGCACACCAGAGTACCTTGACCTAGCCCCCTGCAGAAGGGAGCTGACAAAGTAAACTGGGCGCTGCACCATTTTCTTCTATATCTCTTCGTGCACCTGCGCAGATCCATCCATGTCGGGACCAGAGCTTGTCGGGGAAGCCCCCTGCTTGTCGCTGGATGCACTTGCCGCGGTTGCTGGCTCGTCAACTGCCTCCCTTTCTGCCACTAACACAGCACTAACCACTTGATTGGTTGCCACTATATACAGCAGCAACTTCTCTTGTGGCTTAGGTGCGACAAGTGTTGGAGTGGAGGACAGGTATCTCTTCAGGTCCTGTAGCGTAGCCTCCGCTTCCGGAGTCCATTTCATTGGACCTGCCTTTTTCAAAATTTTGAAAAAGGGCAGGGCGCGCTCAGCAGACCGAGAGATAAACCTGCTGAGAGCAGCCACACAACCGGCAAGTTTTCGTACATCCTTGACGCGCTTTGGTGCTTCGATCTGCTCGATGGCCTTAATCTTGTCGGGATTGGCTTCAATTCCCCGCTGAGACACAAAGAACCCGAGAAGCTTGCCGGAGGGGACTCCGAACACACACTGCTCAGGGTTGAGCTTGAGGTTGATCTTGCGTAGATTTTCAAATGTTTCTTCTAAATCTTGAATCAGAGTTGCCCTGTCCTTGCTTTTGACCATTATATTATCCATGTAGGCCTCCACATTTCTGTGTATTTGCGGCTTCAGAGCGACATGGACTACTCTTGCAAATTTTGAACCAGCATTCTTTAATCCGAAGGGCATCCGTATGAAACAGTACGTGCCACATGGAGTAATGAATGCGGTTTTCTCCTCATCTTCTTCTGCCATGAAGATTTGATGGTATCCTGAGTATGCGTCAAGAAATGAAACCAATTCACATCCGGCCATGGAGTCAACAATCTGGTCAATGCGCAGCAAGGGAAATGGGTCTTTGGGACAAGCTTTATTAACATCAGTAAAGTCGATACAAAACCTCCATTTCCCATTTGCCTTGCGCACGACTACAGGATTGGAAAACCACGTGGGATGGAGCACTCCTCTGACAAGGCCTGCTGCTTCCAATTTCTTGATTTCTTCTGCTATGAATTCTTGGCGCTCCAAAGCTTGCTTCCTGACCTTCTGCTTGACGGGCCGCGCATGAGGACAAATGGTAAGATGGTGCTCAATTACTTTCCTGGGAACACCGGGGATGTCAGACGGTTGCCACGCAAACACGTCGACAATCGCCCGCAGGAAAGCAATGAGCGCGCTTTCCTATTTAGGGTCGAGAGTGGCACTGATGGTGAAGGTACCACCAGTGCCGTCCTCCTTGGCGGACACCTTCTTAGTATGCGGTGGAGCTGCTATTGCCTTCTTACACTTGCCGGTGGAGCTTGATGGTGCGTCCTCGATGGTAGCGCAGCACTCCGAAGAGGTGCGCCTGCTGGAGTGGGCATCAGAGCTCTTGCCGGACTTGGTCTTCTTCTTCCCCCCGGGAGCTTCACCGGCAAGTGACTTGCGATCTTTTGCGGCTGCTGCTTCCCGGTAAATCTTGTCGGCGCAGATAAGAGCATCCTTCTTGTCGCCAGGGATAGAGATGACGCTTATCGGGCCTGGCATCTTGAGCATGTTGTATGCATAATGAGAGTCTGCCATGAACTTGGCGAGTGCTGGACGGCCTAGTATCCCATTGTCAGGCAATGGAAAATCGGCAACGTCAAAGGTGACCCTCTCAGTCTTGAAGTTCATCTCGCTGCCAAATGTTACCGGCAACATGACCTTCCCCTTCGGCTTGCTCCTTCCTGGGTTAATACCTTGGAATGTGCCGGTCTCTTCGAGCTCGCTGTGAGGGATCTGGAGTTTCTAGAGAACAGCAGAGGAGGTCAGGTTCAAGCCGGCCCCGCCGTCAACTAGCATCTTAGTGACCTTGAGGTTGCAGATAGTTGGTGAAACCAACAACGGCAAGCACCCGACCGCAGTTATGCGATCAGGGTGGTCCTCAATGTCAAAGATGATAGGCGTGCTGGACCATTTCAGAAGTTTGCGCGATTCGACAGGTGGTTCTGCCGCATTGACTTCCCGCGCCCACTGCTTGAGTTGGCGGTCGGAAGTATGCAGAGAAGCACCACCGTCAACGCACAAGACCTCTGTGGCTTTCTGAAACTCCTGCTCACTGGTCTCGACATCATCCATGTCTTCGTCGTCGTCTTCGTCAACGTCCTTGTCGCGGCCGCGGGGAGGTCTGTCTCCTTGCGGCTGCTTGGCCTTGCCGCGGCGTCCTCCCCGGCCAGCGTGCTTCTTGCCGGCTTCTCCACCCCCTCCTTGGGCCCTCTCCTTGTCGCTCCGCTCGTACTCACCTTTTTGCTGCTGGACAAGCTGCTCATCCTTCTTGCAGCTCTGGAGGTCATGGCCCTTGGTGCGGTGGATCTTGCAATACTGCTTGTCGGTGCCGTCCTGCTTGTCGGCAGCTGCCACAGCCTCGTAGTTGGTGCATGCGGCAACCTCCTTGCCGGAGCTACCAACTTTGGCTTGCTTGGCACCACCGTCGTTGCCGGACTGCTCAACGACTAGCACATCTTTGCCTTTCTTCTTCCTGTTATTGCGCCGTGGATTTTTCTTTGCCGGGGCAGCATCCTCGCTGTCAGATCCTCCTGCTCCAGTATTCTCTCCGGGGAGATTCCTCCCTTCCTCAGCACGTGCACACTTGTCGGCCAGGGCGTAAAGCTCGCTGACGTCTCTGATCTTGCACATGGCCATCTCCTCCCGCATCATGCGGTTACGCATGCTCTGATGGAACGCGCCGATAACCGCGGCAGGGTGGATATCTGGGATGTTGCGCTGTACACGGCTGAATCTCTGAATATACTTGCGCAGGGGCTCTCCTTCCTTTTGGGCAAGAAGGTGAAGGTCACTCTCTTGGCCATGAGGTTTGTGGCCGTCTGTAAAGGCGCCGACAAACTGATGGCACAGATCTGCCCAAGAGGATATGGAGTTGTCCGGCAAGTGCATGAGCCAGGACCTGACTTCGGGCTTGAGCACCAGCGGGAAGTAGTTGGCAAGGACCTTGTCGTCTCGGCCCCCGGCAGCCTGCACCGCGATGGTGTAGATGCTGAGGAACTCCGACGGGTGTGTCTTGCCGTCGTACTTCTCTGGTACGTCTGGCTTGAAGTTCTTCTGGCTGGGCCACTGGACTTGCCACAGCTCACGGGTAAATGTAGGGCAACCTACCGCGTACGGCAAGTCGCCTGGTTCCCCTGGTGCATGCATATCGACAGAGGGCCCAGCTTGCAGGTCTGATTGACGCCGCGCTTCTCTTCGGCGCTTGATGCGAGTACGAGCGTCTTCTTGTTGTCATTTGTGAAGAACTTGGCGCTGATCGCGACGAGCTCGCGGATCTGATGACGCGGTGGAGTCGCTGTTGTGGTGGATCCGGCGAGTCGGCGATCTTGGCCTTCGGGGCGGAGAGTGCACAGTGGTTGCACTCCCACCGGTTTTGTCGCCACCGGCTCGTGCCTGGCTGACTTGCCGGGGCATCGAAGTACTCGGCTGCCGTGGATTGTCGCCGTTGGCGAAGCCGATGAGACTCTGAATGGTGGCCCTCCAGTTGTCAATCTTGTCTGCCGCTGGAGGGTAGTCTAGGAGCAGTTGAGCTCGCGCTAAAGCTTCTACCGGAGTGGCGGGCGGCGGCGGCGAACGGTGCGAGGAACGGGATATGCTCGGACTTCTAACTACGTTAGAAGGAGCAGTATCTCGTCCAAGCGACCGTGCCACGCTCCCGCCAGCATGTTGGCGTGCATGCTGGTCTTGAGCACTCCGGGATCCGCCATCTTGATCTTGGCCCAGCAAACGTATGGTACCATGAGTACCATGGCGCTGCTGGTCCCGCGCCTCCTGGGATGGGCGCGGTGCGTGTACGGACGCCGAAGCCTTGGAGTGCGCCCGGTTGTTGTGGGAGCCGACTGCGCCGCCGATGTGCTGCGCAGTCTTGTCCTTGGACCTGGCAGCACCATGAGCTCCCTTGTCGACGCCCGTTCTTCCGCCGGCGTCTACCCCACCAGCCGTTCGCTCCGGCGATGGTGGGCTTGGCGCAGACGGAGCAGCCGCCTCCGAAGCCTTCTTCTTCGGCGGCATGTTGATGAAGACGATGAAGATCTGGCTCGTGCGAACGCCGGATCAGGTTCACACAACCTCGACGCACCCCTACCTGGCGCGCCAAAAATGTCGGGGGTGCTGATCCCATGGACACCTATGGGACCATGGCAGACCGGGCCCCTTTTCGGTTCGGCAGGGGGCGAAGAGAGCATGAAGAGCAGATCGAGGCGATGCGCACGAGCGACACGATCAGTTTACCCAGGTTCGGGGCGCACGGATGCGTAAAACCCTACTCATGCTTTGTGTTTGTATTGATTTCTTGCTTGGGAGCGCGGTGTGCTACAGTACACACCAGCAGCTAACGAGACCGAGCGTGAGAGTGTTCTATTGGCCAACCTCCTCTACGTTGCGCATGGGCCTCCTTTTATATGCTTAAGGGGTCACCGACAGGTGGCAACGTAGATGAGGGTAAAAATGGAAAAGGGGTGGCAGTTGGCACCGCCGCCTACTATAGTGTATCATACCTAACCCTGACGGCAGGGGACAAAGGCATTAAATGCCTGTCTGCGTCGCCTAGACGGTGCAGAAAGGGACCGCCAGGGACGCCACTGCTTGCCACGATGGGAATCTTGCCAGCGCTGCTTGCCACCGTGTAGCTCTGGCTGCACAGCCTTCTGCCACGTACGCCTGGGAGGGTCCCAGAGCGACACGTTGGTGGATGTGCTGGAGCGCAGGTACAGAGTGGAAGCTTGCCGCGGCAAGTGTCTTGCCGCGGTCGTTGTCTTGTCGCGTCCGGGAGCTTGTCGCTCACCGGGCCTTGCCGGGTCGCGTGGTGCGTTGCGGCAAGTTCCTTGAGAAGCCTTGGTTGGCCTTCCCGGCAAGCTCCTCTTGCCAGGGTCTTGTCTCCTTCCCGGCAAGCTCCTCTTGCCGGGGTCTTGGATACTTTGTTCTTGAATGGCTCCAAAGGAACCATGGAGGATCTTGGCGGTCACCCGGCAAGCCTTGCCGCGGGACGCTGCGACTGCCCGTGCCCAAGTTCGGGATACTAAGGTACCCCTACTTTAGTACACCGACAATTAGTCAATGATGCAACTTATGAAAGACTTAATAATGGAAGAGAAGATTCACATATAGATATACTATCCTAGAAATCTTTTGTGATTATGAGCCCTCATCAAAATATTCTATGCCAAAATTGTTGACGTTGGACAAGGAAGACAACTTAATGGTGTATGTTTGTTTATATTCACATAGAAGGCATATTGTCATAGATCCTTTAACATGTGATGCTTTCCCCCTATATTTGTTAGCCAAAATTTCTGTACTAAGTAGAGATACTACTTGTGCATCCGAAAACCCTTAAACCCAAATCTTTTTCAAGTGTCCACCTGAAGGAAATATGCCCTAGAGGCAATAACAAAGTTGTTATTTATATTTCCTTATATCATGATAAATGTTTATTATTCATGCTAGAATTGAATTAACCAGAAACTTAGTAAATATGTGAATACATAGACAAATAGAGTGTCACTAGTATGCCTCTACTTGACTAGCTCGTTGAATCAATGATGGTTATGTTTCCTAACCATAGACATGAGTTGTCATTCGATTAACGGGATCACATCATTAGAATATGATGTGATTGACATCACCCATCTGTTAGTTTAGAACGATGATCATTTAGTTTGTTGTTATTGCTTTCTCCATAACTATACATGTTCCTATGACTATGAGATCATGCAACTCCCGAATACCGGAGGAACACTTTGTGTGCTACCAAATGTCACAACATAACTGGGTGATTATGAAGGTGCTCTAAGGTGTCTCCAATGGTGTTTGATGAGTTGGCATAGATCAACATTTTAATTTTTCACTCCGATTGTCGGAGAGGTATCTCTAAGCCCTCTCAGTAATGTACATCACAATAAGCCTTGCAAGCAATGTAGCTAATGAGTTAGTTACGGGATGTAGCATTACGTAGTGAGTAAAGAGACTTGTCGGTAATGACATTGAACTCGGTATTAACATACCGATGATCGAATCTCGGGCAAGTAACATACCATGACAAAGTGAACAACATATACCGTTATGCGGTTTGGCATATAAAGATCTTCATAGAATATGTAGGAGCCAATATGAGCATCCAGGTTCCGCTATTGGTTATTGATCGGAGACATGTCTCGGTCAAGTCTACATAGTTCTCGAACCCGTAGGGTCCGCATGCTTAACGTTCAGTCACGATCGGTATTATGAGTTTATGTGTTTTGATGTACCGAAGGTAGTTCGGAGTCCCGGATTTGACCACGTACATGACAAGGAGTCTCAGAATGGTCGAGATGTAAAGATCGATACATTGGAAGCCTATATTTGGACATCGGAATGGTTCCGAGTGGTTCGGAGATTTTTCTGGAGTACGGGGAGGTTACCGGAAACCCCCCCCCCCCCCGGGGGGAGTATATGGGCCTTATTGGGCATTAGTGGAATAGAGGAGAGGGAAGGGAAAAGAGGTAGGCGCGCCCCCAAGCCCAATCCGAATTGGGAGGGGGCCGGCCCCCCTTTCCTTCCTCCCTCTCTCCTCCTTCCTTCCTTTTCTACTCCTAATTGAAGGGAAATCCTACTCCCGGAGGGAGTAGGACTCCCCTAGGGCGCGCCATAGAGAGGGTCAGCCCTCCCCCTCCTCCACTCCTTTATATACGGGGGAGGGCGCACCCCATGGACACACAAGTTGATCATTGATCTTCTAGCCGTGTGTGGTGCCCCCCCTCCACCATAATCCACCTCCGTTATAGCATAGCGGTGCTTAGGCGAAGCCGTGTTCCGGTAGCATCATCATCACCGCCATCACGCTGTCGTGCTGACGAACTCCCTCGAAGCTCTACTGGATCGTGAGTTTGCGGGACGTCACCGAGCTGAACGTGTACAGATCGCGGAGGTGTCGTATGTTCGGTACTAGGATCGGTCGGTCATGAAGACGTGTGACTACATAAACCGCGTTGTCATAACGCTTTCGCTTACGGTCTACGAGGGTACGTAGATGATACTCTCCCCTCTCGTTGCTATGCATCACCATGATCTTGCATGTGCGTAGGAATTTTTTGAAATTACTGCGTTCCCCAACAGTGGCATCTGTGCCAGGTTTATGCGTAGATGTTATATGCACGAATAGAACACAAAGGAGTTGTGGGCGTGGGTATATACATATTACTTGCCGTCACTAGTCGATTCTTGATTCAGCGGCATTGTTGGATGAAGCGGCCCAGACCAACATTACGTGTACGCTTAAGCGAGACTGGTTCTACTGACGTGCTTCGCACACAGGTGGCTAGTGGGTGTCTGTTTCTCCAGCTTTACTTGAATCGGACTCAATGAACATGGTTCCTTCTGATGATCAAAAAGCAATCACTATACCTCGTTGTGGTTTTTGATGCGTAGGTAAGAACGGTTCTTGCCCAGCCCGTAGCAGCCACGTAAAACTTGCAACAACAAAGTAGAGGACGTCTAACTTGTTTTTGTAGGGCATGTTGTGATGTGATATGGTCAAGACATGATGCTAAAATTTATTGTATGAGATGATCATGTTTTGTAACACACACTACTAGGAAAAGGCCTACTAATGGCGCACCTAATTTGGCCATTAATGGCGCATTAGTGGTGCGCCATTAGTAGCACGCCATTAGTATATTTTACTAATGGCGCACCACTGATGCGCCATTAGTATCTGGTATACTAATGGCGCATCTAGGGTGCGCCATTAGTATATACAATAGTGCGCCATTAGTATGCCTCCCAGGGGCCATGTATACCCAGGTGCTTTGGCATACTAATGGCGTACAACAACAAGATGCGCCATTAGTAACTTCGGCATACTAATGGCGCACTGTGATGTGATGCGCCATTAGTATGAATATGAGGTTCTTTTATTTTTTTTATTTTCTGTTTTTTGCACCGGTTACAAAATGTATAATTGGACAAAATATAGACAGCACACATCAACAACAGATTCATCGAATACAATAGAAGATTAGTCTCTGAATACAATTCATCATATTAGTCTCCGAATACAATTCATCATATTAGTCTCCGAATTGAAAAGACCGAACAAAGATAAAACATTACAAGTCTCAAGACCGCGAGTATCGAGTTTGTCGGAAGTAATACTAATCCTAACAAGTCCTACTAATCATCATCATACAACTTCTACTCGTTATTCATAACAAGTCATACGATCATTATCTTGATAGTCTTCGAGCCAACCCTACTTAAATATTCATCAGCACATGATCATCAGTATTAGGCAGGACCTAAATACCCTATTTAAGCTAAAATAGCATAAAACAATATAGACCCTGACTCTCCATTATGGAGATGGAGAACATCCTATCTCCAATTCTTGCGCTTCGCTTCCTTTTGCTTCCAAGAAGCTCCTTACGACTGTCCATACATTTTTTCCATCCTTTGATTTTCATGTCTCCACTTCTTTTAGAAATCTGGTATGGACAGTTGAGATTCGTAGGATGACCTGGCTGTATGTTCAAAACATTAACACTACCTTTCAGATACATCATATGAGGCACACAATTCTCCGGGACTATCTATTGAAAAACATAGTAATAACTTCATAGTTAGCAATGATGTACTAGTTTTAGAAGTATGCAAAAGATGCACGGATGTCGTAATAGTAAAAATCTTACCAGGGTATCTCCATGGTAGTTACCGTAGTTGAACACATGAACTAGTGGCACGTATTTACCATAATGTTGAGGAATTTCTTTGTGGATAATGTAATTTTCAATGTCAGTACAAAATCCGACCAGATGATTTTTCTCCTTGTAAGTTATTAATTCGGAGCCATCGGTGTAGTGGGTTTTGTCTACCATCTCCCGCACATTCTTTGAACAATAAAAATAAGATGTCAATGGAAATAAGCTGTCAACTATTTTGAAATAAACAATATAAATTAGTTAATAACTATGTTTGAGAAACTCACATGGCGGTAGAACTGGAGGCGTATCAACAAGGACCCAAATGTCCATATTGTCTTGGTTGATGTCAGGATTACCAAGATCCATGGTGATAAGCATACCCTCATCAAAACCATACATCTTGCAAAATGCTTCCCAACTTTTGCAACCAAAATGGGTTACGCTCTCAGAATTATATAGATTTACTTCAAAGTCCACATCGTGATGAGTCCTTAGGTGAATTTTCTTTGTTTCAGAAATTTCATGGTCTTCAAAATTCATCCTCTCCAAGACATAGCGTCTTGCATGGCATGGGATAAGCTATACTCGAATTGTAAAAGATGAAAATTACACGTTGAAATAGTTGAAGTAATGCTTAATTATGAAAATAACACTTGTCGTCGTTGTGTACTGTTTCGACTTCGAAGGTCTCCTCGAGCTTAATGCTGAAGCGCCGATCATCGTCCAGGTGAGGCATGTCGCAGAGACCTCGATTCTCGTGGCACCAGTCGCACTCCACCGGGAGACTTTCGTCGTCCGATGATGATGACGGCATATCTTGGGACAGCTCCCAGAATTGCTTGCCGACCGAACCACCGACCTCATCGTTGTGGGCCATGTTTCGCTCTAAATAGGAAAAAAGTTTGGTCAAAAAGTTGGTTATTGTCAAGGAACAAGATCATGGTCTCATCATTTAGGGTTTGTCGACACCGAGGCACCCTAAAAGCCTAAGCTTTCATCATTTAGGGTTTCGACGCTGAGGCACCCTAAAAGCATAAGCGTACATCATTTAGGTTCTCATCGACACCGAGGCATCCGGGGCAACCAAGTTAAGTTTTCATCATTTAGGGTTTATCGATGCCGAGGCACCCTAGGTTGGGCCTAATCACCTGGCACTAATCACTTGGCTCTATTGCCACCTATGGTTTAATGCAGCAAGAATGGCGGGGCAGTTGATCCTACTTAACTAAGTACTAAGATACCCCGGCCCATGCATTAGTCGCAAGTACCCCATATGTCCTATTTTTAGCAAAGTCATGCTAAAATTCACGGAAAATTGTAGCATGACCTTTGCTGAAAATAGGACATATGGAGTACCCGAATTTGCCGAAACGGAAGTTAATCAACATTCCGGCAAACTCAAGGGCCTCTCGGGGTACCTGCAAAATCATCACGACATGACGGTCGGAGACAAAAGCCAGCAAACTAGCACCACAATGTGCCTCTACTTTCATATGGATGAAAAGGCCACAGACCATATGGTCCTCTGCTTTCATATGGACAAAAAATCAGCTCAACTTATCTGAGCTTCCATTCCAGATCTAATAGGCCACCCAACAAAAAATCATCAATAGTTTTAGCTGGAAAAAATCATGCACATAATCAGTTTTGCAATCATAAGTTTGAGAAATGGTGGTTGCTTCGGGAGGATTCCAAAGGCCTAGTGGCTAGCTACATCCTGGCATGCTCCCACCAAAAGTTCCAAAGCCATTCATATTTTAGATGTCAAAGTTGATATTCTAGATGTCAAAGTTGAATCTAAGAAGAGATCTAGAGATAGAGATATAAGTGAGGGGCAAAACCCCTCGTACTTCCATAAATCAAAAGAGAAAAACCATGATCGTAGCCTTGTATCTGGCTCTTTTGGTGGCCTCTGACAACTTTGAATCTGACCAGGTTTCTCCTCTCTGGTGAATTCTTATCTATGAAAAGAAAATCAATATGGAGGAGAATGAGCTACTTCAAGCTCCCTTAAATGAAGTTGAGATTAAAAAGGCAGTTTGTGGTTCACACTCAGATGGTGCCCCTATCCATGATGGTCTCTCCTTTATGTTCTATCAGCACTTCTGAGATGTGATCAAAACTGATTTGATTGCTCTTTTTCAAGCCTTTTCTAGAAAACTAACAGTAGCTACTGATGCTACTCCAAAACGCATGCACTCCACTGCAAGCACATAATCTTTTATTCAAGTAATAGTGTGTGATGAATTTGATTATTCAGACTTAAGTTGCTTCAGGTGATGTCACTAGTTTCTGTTAACTAGAGTACTACAGCAAATGGAGTACCTAATCTGATCCAGTTAATGTCTCCAGATGGAGTACCAAATGGAGTACTACAGCTGCTGCACTTGCTACACCAAAACAGCTACTGATCAAGTACCAGAGTACTCCAGTTGATCATGCAGCAGTAGAAAGACTGTAAGTGTTTAAATTCAGTTGATCAAGCAGACTCGTCAAAGTACTACTGCAAGTGTTTAAATTTAGTCAAGTATACTACTGCAGGTGTTTAACAAATTAAAGTGCACTGGGTCATGGCCAATTTTGGAGGCGAGAAGGAGGAGGAAGGGTGGAGAGGGCGGAAGGAGGAAGGAGGAGAGGTACCTGGGCGGGCGCGGCCGGTCGCCGGAGGGGTCGGGGTCGGGGTTGGTGTCGGGGTCGGCGGCGGCGGCGGCGTCGAAGGGATGCCTCGGTTGGTCGTGGGGAGGCTGGCGGCCACGGCGAGGTCGCGGAGGCGTCGGCGATGGAGGAGCTGCGGTGGTGGGGGCCGTGGGGGCGCGGGGGCGCCGGCAGCGGCTAGGAACCCTAGCTGTCGCGCTCGGGAGGGAGGTTGTCGCAGGCGGGGCCACAGGGGGAGGGGGGCGGCTAGGGCGCGCGCGTGGGCGGAGGGGGGACGGTGAGGGAGCAAGCGCGGGCGGAGGGGGACGGTGAGGGCGCAGGCGCATGCGGAGGGGGGACGGCGAGGGCGCGGGCGCGGGCGGAGGGGGGACGGCGAGGGCACGGGAGCGGGCGGAGGGGGACGGCGAGGGCGCGGGCGCGGGCGGAGGGGGGACGGCGAGGGCGCGGGCGCGGGCGGAGGGGGGATGGTGAGGGAGGTGGACGGGTGCGGCGGGGGAAGCGAGCACGGCCGGGGACGGCGAGCACGGCCGGGAAAGTGGTGGGCGGTGGTGGTCAGGCGCGGGTGAGACGAGGCAGGGGAGGGATTACTAATGGCGCACCATCTGGTGGTGCGCCATTAGTAGTTTTGCAAAAAAAAATACTAATGGTGCACTGTCCCACAGTGCGCCATTGCTAGTTTAAACTAGTAATGGCGCACTGTGGGACAGTGCGCCATTAGTAGTTTTGCAAAAAAAGGAATAAAAAATATAATAAAAAAATAACATTAGTGGAGCACTTTCTGACAGGTGCGCCATTACTAGTTACAACTAGTAATGGCGCACTGAGTCTGGATGCGCCATTAGTATGTTTGGACAGGCGCACTAGTTCAAAAAAAAATTTGATACTAATGGCGCACCCTGGGCCAGATGCGCCATTAGTAGTTTCAACGCTAATGGCGTATCAGAAGGTGGTGCGCCATTAGTGTCTGGTGCCCCATTAGTGTCAATCCCATCTATAGCCCTTTTTCTAGTAGTGACAGTTATCGGCAACTGGCAGGATCCATATGGTTGTCGCTTTATTGTATAAAATGCAATCGCCATGTAATTGCTTTACTTTATCACTAAGCGGTAGCGGTAGTCGTAGAAGCAATAGTTGGCGAGACAACAACTGATGCTTTGACGGAGATCAAGGTGTCAAGCCGGTGACGATGGTGATCATGAAGGTGCTTTGGAGATGGAGATCAAAGGCACAAGATGATGATGGCCATATCATATCACTTATATTGATTGCATGTGATGTTTATCCTTTATGCATCTTATTTTGCTTAGTTCAGCGGTAGCATTATAAGATGATCTCTCACTAAATTTAAAGGTATAAGTGTTCTCCCTGAGTATGCAACCTTGCTACAGTTCGTTGTGCCGAGACACCACGTGATGATCGGGTGTGATAAACTCTATGTTCACATACAACGGGTGCAAGCCAGTTTTGCACATTCGGAATAGTCGAGTTAAACTTGACGATCCTAGCATATGTAGATATGGCCTCGAAACACTGGAGACCGAAAGGTCGAGCATGAATCATATAGTAGATATGATCAACATAGTGATGTTCACCATTGAAAACTACTCCATCTCATGTGATGATCGGACATGGTTTAGTTGATATGGATCACATGATCACTTAGATGATTAGAGAGATTTCTATCCAAGTAGGACTTCTTAAGTAATTTGATTAATTGAACTTTAATTTATCATGAACTTAGTAGCTGATAGTATCTTGTATGTCTATGTTGTTGTAGATAGATGGCCAGTGTTGTTGTTCTGTTGAATTTTAATGTGTTTCTAGAGAAAGCTTAGTTGAAAGATGATGGTAGCAACTACATGGACTGGGTTCGTAACTTGAGGATTATCCTCATTGCTGCACAGAAGAATTACATCCTGGAAGCACCGCTAGGTGACAAACCCGCTCCAGGAGCAACGCCAAATGTTATGAACACCTGGCAGAGCAAAGCTGATGACTACTCGATAGTTCAACGTGCCATGCTTTACGACTTAGAACCAGGACTTCAACGACGTTTTGAACGTCATGGAGCATATGAGATGTTCCAAGAGTTGAAATTAATATTTCAAGCAAATGCCCGGATCGAGAGATATGAAGTCTCCAATAAGTTCTACAGCTGCAAGATGGAGGATAATAGTTCTGTCAGTGAACATATACTCAGAATGTCTGTGTACCACAACCACTTGACTCAACTGGGAGTTAATCTTCCTGATGATATTGTCATTGAAAGAGTTCTTCAATCACTGCCACCAAGCAACAAGAGCTTCGTGATGAACTATAATATGCAAGGGACAGATAAGACGATTCCCGAGCTCTTCGCAATGCTAAAGGCTGCGGAGGTAGAAATCAAGAAGGAGCATCAAGTGTTGATGGTCAACTAGACCACCAGTTTCAAGAAAAAAGGTAAAGGAAAGAAGGGGAACTTCAAGAAGAACAACAAGCCAATTGCTGCTCAAGTGAAGAAACCCAAATCTGGACCTAAGCCTGAGACTGAGTGCTTCTACTTCAAAGGAACTGGTCACTGGAAGCGGAACTGCCCCAAGTATTTGGTGGAGAAGAAGGATGGCAAAGTGAAAGGTATATTCGATATACATGTTATTGATGTGTACCTTACTAATGCTCGCAGTAGTGCCTGGGATTTGATACTGGTTCAGTTGCTAACATTTGAAAATCAAAACAGGGACTATAGATTAAGCGAAGATTGGCTAAGGACGAGGTGACGATGCGCATGGGAAATGGTTCCAAATTCGATGTGATCACCGTCAGCATGCTACCTCTACATCTACCTTCGGGATTATTATTACACCTAAATAATTGTTATTTGGTGCCAGCGTTGAGCATGAACATTATATCTGGATGTTGTTTGATCTGAGATGGTTACTCATTTAAATCAGAGAATAATGGTTGTTCTATTTATATGAGTAATATATTTTATGGTCACGCACCCCTGATGAGTGGTCTATTTTTACTAAATCTTGATAGTAGTGATACACATGTTCATAGTATTGAAGCCAAAAGATGCAGAGTTGATAATGATAGTGCAACTTATTTGTGGCACTGCCGTCTAGGTCATATTGGTGTAAAGCGCATGAAGTAACTCCATTATGATGGACTTCTGGAATCACTTGATTATGAATCACTTGGTACTTGCGAACCATGCCTCATGGGCAAGATGACTAAAACCCCGTTCTCCGGAATAATGGAGCGAGCAACAGAGTTACTGGAAATCATACATACTGATGTATGCGGTCCAATGAACATTGAAGCTCGAAGTGGATATCATTATTTTCTCACCTTCATAGATGATTTGAGCAGATATGGGTATATCTACTTAATGAAAAGTGCAGCAAACAAAGATAGAAGAGCGAGCAACTAGCAAGCAAAGATAGAAGTGATTTCAAGGGTATGGTCATCTTTCCTGAGATCCCGCAAGGAAGAAGAACGAGTCCATGAAGAAGACAAACGGACGAAGTCAAACGGATCCTCACAGACGCGACGTTATCGGAACTAACCCGAAGAGGCAACACCGGAAAGGAGCAAACAACATAGTAAACAAACATCACAAAAAACATGGCACAATGCGCAAACAAGTATGATGCATGTCCAGTTTAATGAGGCATGGCATGGCAAAGTGCAGCAAACAACCCTTCAAATTAAGTGGAGCTCAATATGCAACTCCGTTGCATATTGACGAAACACCACGTGACTTATTTAGTTCGATCTTGTGATGAATCCCAACAATATTAAATGTCCTTAACATGGAAAGAGGTGAGGCATAACAAAACTACACCATCTAAACAATTTAAATGGGGCTGGAGATAACAAACAACAAATCCGGTAAATCCCCATAGGCATTAGTAATTTGGTGGAACAACAATCTAAACATTTTAATTGTTGTTATCATGATGCGGATGACATGAACAAGTTTATGCATTTTTTTATTAAAAGTTGACAAGAGCATTATGAAGCATTTTTCACCATGGTGGAAATGAAAGGGGTGCCACGACAATGACAACGGAAACGGTGGCACGGCAACGTTGCGGTTCCGGTAACTCGATTGAGATACCGATGCAAAGGAGAAGTGTGCGGATGCGTGCAAAAGATGGTGGGGCACTCCCGGATACCGGGTTCCCACATGTCGGTGGCAAGGCAAAAGAGGGGCAGCGTGCACCGACAATTCGGACTTGAGGCGAACAAGGGTGCATCTCATACAAGATACATTCATTCGTTCACGGGCGTCGTCTCGGGTTATACCTTCGAAGCGTGCAAACAGGACGGTTCTCGGTCGATGCAAAGTAGAGGAAGTAGACGTGCTCGAGACGTTCGTCGTGGAGGTAGTCGTACACGACACGTTGTGGAAGTAGTTGTACTCGCGGACTTTGGCGGCAGTAGTCGTTCAGGGTCTTGGCGGTTCGACGTGTAGCCGTACGTGTTTGACGTGGTACACGGTTCGAAGTCGAGCATGTCCCGTAGATGTTCAGGGTCATCGTGAGTAACTTGTCAAATCTAGGGTCTCAGTCGTCGGTAGTGGTACACGCGTTCTTGGTACTTGGCGCCATCACCGTGTAGTACCTACATTGGAGGTGCAGGACAGGATTCAATGATTGGATGCTCAATTTCGGTTGTATCGATTTCACCTCTTCCATCACTGTGAACATGGATATCCTTGGTATGATGAAGAATAGGCGATATATTTCTACTCTGAACAAGTAAATCAATTCAGTATGAAATTGTCTAGGGCAAAACATGATTGTATCAAATTGTCTAGTGCAAAATATGACAGATGCTAAGCGGAAGAGACATGTTTAAACCAAAAATACAAGGTGGGGTATATGTTTACTAGCTGCTTGATATTTGTGCAGACAGAGATGTCTGCCCGTTGCTATTTGTCAAACACACAAAGTGACCGCAATTTTGGTTGAACTACACAAGAGAATGGTGTAGTCACTGCATGCAGTGCCATTTGAAAATAGACATAGAAAGATTGGATAGTCACTTCGTGGACTGTAGAAAAGTCACTAATGGAGAAAAGCTTACCAGTAGCACTGGTTTTTGTGCTACCAGTAGCGCGGGCACCAGCGCTACTGCTATGGCGCTACAGCTATTTTGTAGCAGTAGCGGGTTTTTAGGCCAGCACTACTGGTAAGTTCAAGTACTAGTAGCGCGTTTTTAGGCCCGCGCTACTGCTACCATTTATGTTTTTTTAGCATTTTGGCATTGTACATGTTTAAACAGATATATATCTTTTATACAATAACAACTCATCATGAACTAGTCTGTTTAACTAGCATATTCATTACCACTTGTCATCACCACCAAACAATGTTCGTGAATGAGACATGATATAACAAGTTGGTCACTAGTCATAATCATAAATCCTCCTCATCGTCATCAACTCTAACACATTGTAGCACATAATAACACATTCTAGCTACGACCTACTCCTCTCATAGGACCTACTCTACCCTCTCTTAGGTAAAATATCACAAAACAAGATAGGCATTGACTCTCCATTAAGGAAAATTGACTCTCCATAATAAAGAACGGAGATCATCATGTCTCCAAGTCTTGGCCTACGCACAATGTTGCTTCCAAGTAGCTCTCTACGATGGTTCAAACATTTTTTGAAATCATTTATTATCATGGCTTCCTCGCTTATAGAAATCCGGTATGGACAGGAGTGATGTGGATACTGCGGCTGACCTGGCCGTGGTTGCCGTAAGCTCATAACATTAACGCGACCTCTCGGCAACATTAGATGAGGCACACAATCCATCGGGATTTTCTGTTCAAAACAATAGTAATAACTTTGTAGTTAGCAATGTAGTTTAGTTTTAGAATAATTATGCAAAAGATGCACCGATGTCGTAATAGTAGAAAATCTTACCATGATATCTCCATTGATGTTACCGTAGTTCAACACGTGCACCAGTGGCACGTATTGACCATATTGTGGAGGAGTTTGATAATAGCTATTGTAATTCTCAAGATTAGTAAAAAATGCGATAAGACCATGTTGCTCCTTATAAGTTAATTGTTCTTCATCATTGTAGTAGTAGGTTCTGTCTACCATTTTCCGTATTTTTTGAAGAATGAAAATAAGCTATCAAATATTTTGAAATAAACAATATAAATTACTTAGTAAATATGTTTAAGAAACTCACACAGCGGTAGAACTGGAAGCGTGTCAACAAGGACCCAAATGGTCATATCATTTTCATCGATGTCAGAATCACCAAGATCGAAGGTGAGAAGCATACCCTCATGAAAATCATACGCCTTGCAAAGGGCTTCCCAATTCAGGCAACCAAAATTGGATGAGTTCACAAAATTGTATAGATTTACAGCAAAATCATAACCATGATGGGTCCTTAGTTGAATTATCTTTGTCTCCATTCTTTCATGATCTTCAAAACCCATCTTCTCGAAGACATAGCGTCTTGCATGGCATGGGATAAGCTAGTCGAATTGTAAAAGACGGAAATGACACGTTGAAGAAGAAGAGAAGTCGTGCAAAAAAATAACAAAAAACACTTGTCGTTGTGTACCGTTTCAACATCAAAGGTCTGTTGGAGCTTGATGTTGAATCGCCGACCTTCTACCAGGTGAGGCATGTCGCATAGACCGCGCTCATCTTCGTAGTACTCGCACATGGCAAATTCCCTTCCGTCGTCAGACATTTCCTAATTGGTAATTCATAATCCATCATCAAATCCATATATAGTAGTTTGTAGCAAAGATCATCATATAACAACTAAAACACCTAAAATTTGTAGTTTGTAGTAGTTTGTAGCAAAGATCATTATATAATCCATCATGAATACATATATAGTAGTTTGTAGCACAAACCGCGCTCATTTTTTGCATTCAATAAGCAAATAGCTAATAGGAAATTAATAATCCATCATCGAATAAATATATAGTAGTTTGTAGCAAAGATCATCATATAGTATGACTAATACATCTAGAATAATAGCTCCTCTAGGTTCAGTGGGCCGCGGTGGAGACCCAAAGAGAAGGAACCATCACCGGATCATACCTCCGGTGAGATCCCCAAAGAATCTGCCATGTATTGGAGAACCGGTCGTTCGCCAACGCAACCAAGTAGCACTGGACGTGCGCGTTCTCCTTCGTGACACGGTGCTGTACCACCTGCGTGGGGGACTCAAGCCTCTCTACCGATGCAGGCCCACGTGACCGCCACCAAAGAAGCTCCGGGTCGACGACGGGCTGGCTCCTCACTAAGGTACGCTCACCAAAAGGTAGCACAACCTAGTACCAGCCCGGCGGAGCCCAGTCCCGGACATGGCCCCTCGCCTCAACCAGGAGTCCTCCGCCGAGTCGACGACGAGAACGCGGGATAGGCATTGTCGGTGTCGAGAACAAAATGCTTAATTATGAAAACAAAATTAATAAACACTTAGCAAAATTTGGCATGACCTTTGCTAAAAACAGGACATATCGAGCGCCTGAAATTTGCCAGAATGTAAACGAATCGACATTTCTGGCAAAACATAGGCCACTCGGAAAAATATGACATGTCCAAAATGTGACATGTTCAAAATATGACATGTCCACTGCAAATTTGCATATAACAGGAAAAATTGCTTTAACTATACATATGACATGTCCACTGCAAATTAGCACTGGTTGGCACGGGCCGACGCGGGGGAGGTGGGCGGCCGGCGGGGAGGAGGGCCGGCGCGGGCGAGGGTGGCTGACGCGGGGAGGAGGGCCGGTGCTGGGGACGGCAGCGTGCGGGGGTCGACGGTGGCGTGCGGGGGATCGAGCGAGGACTGTGGAGTGTGGGTGAGAGTGATGAGGCCGGGTCGGGGGGTGCACGGGGGGGGGGGGGGGGAGATAGTGGGCTTAACAGCAGCGCGGGCAATGGGTAAGTGCTACTACTAAGCCCACTAGCTGTAGCGCGGGCGCAAATCACACACTACAGCTAAGTGGCCTGCCCTTTGGCCCCGGTAGCCCACTAAACAGCAGTGCGGCCCATGCCAACCAGCGCTGCTGCTACGCAGTAGCAGTAGCACCCGTTTTGGCCGGCGCTACTGGTAAATACCAGTAGCGTGGGTGCCCACACAGGCGCTACTTCTAAAATTCTATGTATAAGCATTTTCCTAGTAGTGAGTAGTACTGTACTATTTATTGGCCAACACTAGGTGCTTCATTGCTTTGGTCTGATTATACAATGGGCATCATTTTGCCTAAGTTAAAGTTTGTATTCTGAAAATAGTCTCGCCGTGTGATCAAGACAAGACCAAATCATGTTGAAGTGGATGTTCCTCCATCATGTGTGGTTCATTCTCATGGTTCCAGCTGTTGGTGAAACCACCTACGTTTGCAAGAGAAATTGCAGACTTCACAAAAAAATTGTCTTTCAGGCTGTACTGAATGTTTGCCAAGAGAAGCATCCATGTTACTAGGAAGAACATATGTTTTTTCTAGATCTTTGCTTTTGGAGCTACATGTTTGTATATGATTTGTGAATCATTGAGATGCATTAACATGTTGATCTTATGTATGGGAATCATAGTAGTTGGTTTCAGTTGTGGCTGATCTTTGCTTTTGGAGCTACATATTTGTATATGATTTGTGAATCATTGAGATGCATTAACAGTTCCATATATTTGTTCGCTCAGTGTTTACAAGTTACTGATCGATCACTAGCTAGCCTACTAATGCGCTCCTGGCTGTTTTAGTTGTGACGCAAGATCCGAAAGTGGCAGATTTTTGAATAAAAATGCCTACCTCTAAAGAAACTGACAAGATGCTCTGAAGAAAATGCCATGCGAATCTGAAGAAACTGCCAGCAAAAACGTTCGCAAATGCCTTATCTCCCACCTAAAGTTCATCAACTAACGCCCTCGGCTACGACTCGTTGCAAGCTGCTCCGCATACTGGCTGCGAGCGATTTTGAGTGCCTGCATGCGGCCGGCCACAATTAAGGCAGCTGAATGATGCGACAAAGATGTGATTTAATTGTTTCGGGCCTTTTAAATCCGTGGAATCATTATTGACAAGGAGGGAGATGATTCGAGTGCACTCGTTTGACCGTCATGCTAGTTTCTCTAGTTTTCCACGGCAAGCTGGCGTGCTAAGCCATACCTGCTTAATTATGCATTGAATTCCGATGACCGTCGTGCTACCTTCCGCCTATAAGTATTGTTTCCCGGCCTTCTATGGTGGCACCGTGACCCAACTCGCCTGTCGGTTCAATATCTGGCGTATCTCATAGTAGGGGTCCTAAGCTAGGCGTCTTGGAGCGATGGTAACATGGACACGGGATTTTACCCAGGTTCGGGCCCTCTTGATGGAGGTAAAACCCTACGTCCTGCTTTTGATTGTATTCATATGGGTGTAGTACAGAGTACATATGTCTACCATGAGACTGATCTAAAGAATATGAGATTGTCTATTGACTAGCCTGGCCTCGGTTTATATAAGACACCGGAGGCCTAGGGTTTAGGAGAGTCCTTGTCTTCAAGTCTTGTGGAGTCTTCCTTGTGTGCGGTAGGGGTTGTCCGAACTGGCCCATGAGTATGCGACCATGGGGTCCTCAACCCAATCTAACTGATCGGGAGACGACGTGGTGAGTACCCCCTAGTCCAGGACACTGTCAGTAGCCCCCTGAACCGGTCTTCAAGTTGGGGACGCTCCTTGATTCTTCCGAACTGTTCTTCATCTTCGGTCGTCGGTCTTGAAAACTGGTTCAACAAATCTTCCCATCTTCGATCTTTGAGGATCGCCAAAGTGCACCCGAAGAGCTTATACGTCGGGTATCTGTGGAGCCCCTTTAAGTTTCCGGCCTTTATCAATGCCTTGTTATTTTCACGCCCACCTTAGGTTTGAAGTTGTCCCTGTGCGGCGGTGTCCTCTTGCATTCGAGCTCCAACGTCGGACTGTATTTGAGGTATCCTTGGCAGCCGAGCACCAACGTCGGACTGTATCCGAGCTCCAACGCCGGAGAGTATCCGAGCTCCAACACCAGACTATATCCGAGGTGTCATAGATCACATGGGCTCAAAAAAGTCAAAGGAGTTTAGCCGAGCTTAATGCCAGAAATGCCCTCTATGAAGCCAACCACTGGCGTCCAAGCTTGATGCCAGACTGCTTCCGGGGTGTCTATTGTAGTCGAGCACCAACGCCGGACTCTATCCGAGGTAGTACACCACCTCGACCATGGGCTGATTCTTATGAATTTAATTTCGAATTGTGCAAAGTAATCTCTGCTGAGATGTATAGCCAGTAGCCCTTGAGGTGCGTGTTGGCCTAATATACGGGATGCACCTGAAGGAAAAAATAAACCGCTGACCCTAGTAGCCCCTGAGACTCAGGTCGATTCATAAAATCAGCCTGAGGATCAATTCCCAGCTCGGCAACATACTTAGGAATAGAAATGCGGTGTGTAAAGTCCTCGAGACTCAGGTTGGGTGCGGCCGACCAAACCTGAGGATAATAATCTCCTCGAAAACTATACTCCCTCCGTTCCTTGATATAAGGTGTATAGTTTTTTGAGAAAAAATCCAAAATATAAGGTGTATTGCGTTAACCACTCATTTGGATAATTTTTTTAGGGATTTGATTACATTTCCTTACATCAAACAAGATCCTCTATTTTCTCATGTCAATTAGTCAGGTGAAATCTCGCCCAAAACTTGTGAAATTTTCCCTCCATGTGCGTTCTTTAATTTCCGTGCCAAAAACTATACACCCTATATTTAGGAATGGAGGGAGTATTGCACTGTCAAAAAAACTATATTGCACTTTAATTTTTTTGCATTGGATTGTGAATGCAGTACCCCCAAGAAACTGGTCGGGTGGCAACACCAGATCAGGGGATCGATGTACCCCTTTAATGTTTGTAAATTATAAGCACGAAGCCAGTAGCCCCCGAGCCTTAATGTGGGCACGGGTGGCCGAATTAAGGATCGATGTCCAAAGTAAAATACAAATGCCGATGATATGTTTATTTTGACTCCGTTGCGACCGTTTATCAGTTGAAAGTGGCCCATCTCGTCTTCTACCCCTTTGTAGATACTATGCAGGGTGTTTCCGCAATTATAAGACAACCCTTAGCAGACGTCTCGGTGCCCGAAGGCGGTTGTGTTAGCGGAAACGAAGCAATCAGATATGCTAGCTTTATAACTTTCACTTAGTCGGAGGAGTTTTAAATTGGGGAAGCTAGCTACGAGCCCCCGGTTAGTGTTCAGCGACAGTCGAGGTCAAGCCGTAAACACTTCGGCCAATGTTATGAACGGCCCATCATTTAACACAGACATCGGATCACTGACCAGTTTACGCTTATTGTGACAGTCAGTTTTCGGCTTTCTCCACTGATGTGCTTAACCATGCTAGCTGGAAGCACAATCGCAGTGGTTCTACTTTTGCACACCTGGCCGAAAAAAGCGGAACGTAGGCATTCAAGCACAGGAGCCGGGCAACCCAACTATTGAACGACTACACAATTCGAAACCAATGCATATATGGTAATATCTGAGAATGTTTTTGCCGAATCTCTAAAGGTGTCCGATGCTGCACTGCGCGACTTATGCCATAAGCTTGGAAAACCAAAAAACATCAGTAAAAACTAGCCGTCCGAACAAGATCAAGTGTTCGGTGCCAATCCGAAAATTGGTCCTAGAAAAGAAAAAAAGTGCTTATGTCGTGCTTTAATATGACACATCCTATCTCAAGACTTAAAGCGGATCAGCCTATGGCTTCAACCTCCTATCCCTAAGGCGGGGTACTTCTCATTAGGCCAATTTAGCGAACTAAAACCCGAGCGGCTTGAGAGAGAAATCAGGCTACCCGGCTATTGACCACACACTCGCGTCGAAAAAAGGAGTGATAGAAAAAGACTTTGCAATGACTAGGAAGAAATTATTTATTATAAAACGGCTCATATAAATTTAAGATCCCCCAAGTGACTTGGGTAAAAGAATTTTTATGTATAATGATCGTATGTACCGAAGTACTTGTATCATATATGTGTTCACCCGAACTTTGAACGCGTCTTAACCTACCGTCGGCTTCTCCCTCTTCAGTCAAGGACCGAAAAGTGTTATGTACTCCACCTATCGAGAATATCAACGGTGTTTCTGATAACCAGGCAATCAGGCCATATGGCTGTAATAGACAAAGCGCGCTCAGGGAACTTACGCTATATTAATGACAAAGTGTAAGAAGCATCTTTGAAGAAAATAGTACCCCCACCGATACCTTTCTTCGGTGCTCATTGTTACTATGAGACATGTGAAATAGATTTTTTGTACTCATGAGTTCCGTTGTGTGCCAACCATAATTGAAAATAAGAGCGCTAGCTTTCGGCTTCACCCAGTCTGAGGTCCGGCTCGGTGACCCGATCGTAACAATCGCAGAGGTGCTCCCTTTACTCCCTAGCCGAACAATCGGGAACGTAGGGGTAAACACAGGAGCGAGGCAACCCAGCTTCCAAATCGCTTAAGTCAACACGGTGCATATTGTGGCGTAATACACGGACAAGGAACGAAGCCGTACAAGTATAATCATATGCAAGAGGAAAAGCTTCATAAAGGAAGCCCCCAAGTAAATGGGGTATTTGAATTTGTGTTTCACAAACAAAGTTTTGACAAGGGAGCTTTTTCACATACAAGTTTTTACCAAAAAGGTATAATGCTTGGTCGAACCGAACAAAATTTAAGACTTTGAGCACGAAACCGACTTAGCTGGTTAATGTGTTCGGCATTGATGATGCGGTCCGAGCTTGATGCGGGACAAGGTCCCAGCCCCAGAGCCGGTCCCCAAGCGGCGGAGCAAATAGCTCGGCACTCTGAAGTGGCGACGTAGCACGACCAATGTGGCAAGGTGGAACCCCCAGTCCGACCGAGGCGACGAAGCAGGCCGGCAGTGTGACGCTGAAGTCCCGGCGTGGGTTAATGAAGTGATGTAGAAGCCCCCCGTCCATCCAAGGTGACATGGTATGTCCGTATGCCGAGGTGACAACACTGCCCGTCCCGGAGCATTTACCTGTGCACAAAAAATAGTGTCGAACTGTAGTAATAACAAGTAATGATCACTACAAGAAATATGTGAACTAGTGACCTTCTGTCAGTGACCCTGGAAGAATTGGTCAAAGATCTATGACCATTTCAGACCAATTGGACAAAAGCTGTTCGGGGGCTCCAAACCTTAAACTATAGCGACCATTTTGGTCAGAAAAGGTCGTAATTTCCTTACACGAAATGGTCATAAAGCAGATAGCACTCCTCCGCTGCCTTATTTCTAGCTGATCATGACCAATATAGATGGTCATAACCTTCTAAATTGTGGTGGGTTGCTATGACTAGGCGCCACCTCATCAGTTTTGCCGATGTGTCATGTCCATGTGGCAGTCTTTGCCCTAGGTTGTGAAGCAACCTATATTTATATCATTCCCAAAATTCCCAAAAAATCTCATAAATTCTTTGGGTCATATCTTCGTCAAATATGTAAAAAAAATCTTCCTTGCCTAGTTCAAAAATAATTCAAAATATTCATTTTCCTATTCTGTTCAGAAAAACACTTTGAGAAGGAAGTACCACTTTGCCATGTCCAAATGGTATCTATTTTCTACAGTGCTTTCTCTACCCAAATAACCATCCTCCACCAAATGCCAGGTCAATCCATTCATTATTTTGAGCCCAGCTTCAACATTCGTATTTATGTCCAGTGTGGTACTTTGCAAAGCAAGTACCACCAAGGCTTCTCCTTTTGAGCTGAAAATTTGTGAAGACGGTCTTCTTAATAACTGATCATCCTAAGCCAAAACTCACGCCCATTAGCCATGTGCATTTCATGTTTGAGCATTGATCAGTCTCCTCGTGAGAATCTTATGTTGTGATTTTATTCCTAACACCTACTTGGGGAGTGCCCAACCCACTAGACATACCTAGACCGCCCAGAACACATGGCAACGCCATGGTCACGCGGTGACCACACGGTGGGCATGCGAGTTTACGCGCTCTAGAGTAGGGGCCCTCGCCCACCGTCCAAACCTCGATGTATCGCCACCAAACCATGTATTTATGATTAAATAGGTACTTATGTAACTAGAAATGATTTTTGGAAAAAATAATTGGCAAACGATGAGGCAGCTGCAGTTCCAATTTAACCCGCTACCTCCTGAGTCGGCGGGAATTTATCTTTTTCACCACAGGTGGATCAAAACTTTTGACACCCAACCATTTTGTCAATTGTGCATTAAATATGCCCTAGTATTTTATGAAATTGATTTGGTCCAATTTTGCAACAAATATATGGTAGGTCCTTCACAAAAAAAACTCATTTCAGGCACTCGGAAAATGGAAAATGAATATTCTGTGCAAAGAAAATGAAAACTTCCTTAGGCAACATTGTTTGCCATTCCAAGATGCACCCTTGTGCACAATATGAGATTATTTGAACAAACTATGCCATGAATGTGGCCATAAGATTGATCATTTGTCTTGAAAGCCATGAATCTTCACGCATGTTAGAATGACAGAATGCGAAGGTTTTCCAATTTTTTGATTTTTTTGAATTTTTTATGTCCATTTCAAAATGCGTTCAAAACGGCGGGCTTGACCATTCCTAGCTAGTGGTTGAATCTTGGAAAACTTTTGATGTTTCTCTAATTAAATAGATACTTATGTACCTAGAAATGATTTTTGGAAAAAATAAATAGCAAACTATGAGGCAACTGTAGTTCAAATTTGACCCGCTTCCAACTGAATCGGCGGGAATTTGTCTTTTTCACCAGAGGTGGATCAAAACATTTGACACCCAACCATTTGGTCAATTGTGCATTAAAGATGGCCTAGTATTTTAGAAAAATAATTTGGTCCAATTTTGCAAGAATTATTTGGTAGGTCCTTCACAAAAAAAACCTCATTTAGAGCACTCGAAAAATGGAAAATGAATTTTCCGTGCAATGAAAGTGAAAACTCCCTTAGGCAACATTGTTTGAAATTCGAAGATGCACCCTTGTGCACAATATGAGATCATTTGAACAAACTATGCCATGAATGTGGCCTTAAGATTGATCATTTGTCTTGAAAGGCATGAATCTTCATGCATGTTAGCTCATTTCTGAGAACAATTTTTTAAAATAATTTCCGTATTACAAGTTTATTATTTTTCCTGGAAACTTGGTCACATATAATGACACAATGCGAAGCTTTTCCAACTTTTTGATTTTTTGAATTTTTTATGCCCGTTTCAAAACGCGGTCAAAACGGTGGGCTTGACCGTTCCTAGCTAGTGGTTGAATCTTGGAAAACCTTTGATGTTTCTCTAATTAAATAGATACTTATGTACCTAGAAATGATTTTTGGAAAAAAAATGAATAGCAAACTATGAGGCAGCTGCAGTTCAAATTTGACCCGCTTCCAACTAAATCGGCGAGAATTTGTCTTTTTCACCAGAGATGGATCAAAACTTTTGACACCCAACCATTTGGTCAATTGCGCATTAAATATGTCCTAGTATTTTAGAAAAATGATTTGGTCCAATTTTGCAAGAATTATTTGGTAGATCCTTCACAAAAAAACCTCATTTAGAACACTCAAAAAATGGAAAATGGCTCTTTTGTGCAATGAAAGTAAAAACTCCCTTAGGCAACATTGTTTGGAATTCCAAGATGCACCCTTGTGCACGATATGAGATCATTTGAACAAACTATGCCATCAATGTGGCCATAAGATTGATCATTTGGCTAGAAAGCCATGAATCTTCACGCATGACAGCTCATTTCTGAGAACACTTTTTTAAAATAATTTCCGTATTACAAGTTTATTATTTTTCTTGGAAACTTGGTCACATATAATGACAGAAGGCGAAGGTTTTCCAATTTTTTTTTTATTTTTTTGAATTTTTTATGCCTGTTTCAAAATGCGGTCAAAACGGTGGGCTTGACCGTTCCTAGCTAGTCGTTGAATCTTGGAAAACTTTTGATGTTTCTCTAATTAAATAGATACTTATGTACCTAGAAATGATTTTTGGAAAAAATAAATAGCAAACTATGAGGGAGCTGTAGTTCAAATTTGACCCGCTTCCAACTAAATCGGCGGGAATTTGTCTTTTTCACCAGAGGTGGATCAAAACTTTTGACACCCAACCATTTGGTCAACTGTCGGGGTAAATAGCCACGGGTAGCCCAGCCGGCTTCCCATGGCCCCTCAGAAAAAATTGTGAGCCCGTCCGGCTCATAAGAAGACTCAAGACTGGGGCCGGCTCCCCCCTAGCCGGCTAACTTCCTAGCCGGCTTGGGGGGCGGCCCGCTCTTTCTACCCCCGCAAAGAAAACTATGGAGGGCCGGCTACGACATGGCCGAGTGCGGCAGGGCCGGCTATGACAAGGCCGGCTATGGCACGGCCGGCTATCGCAGGGCCGGCTCCGACAAAGCAGTCAACGCCGTACACGCGATGTACGCGTCCACTCTGCGATGATGAAGCGGGGCGTGGCTACAATGGAGCCTGCCACCCCCAAAACCCGGAGCACGCCTGGTACAGCGCGTCGTGCGGGCAGCTGCGGCCCGCCCGGCGCGGCACTGTAGCCTCGGCGGCTCTGACGCCGTCCACGACGGGCCGCCAGTGTGGCCCCCGAGGCGGTGGGCCCCTTCGGGCAGAGAGATGCCGAAGGCGGCCACACCTCCTCTCAAGCCGGCAAGACAGAGGGCCGGCTTCGCGCAGCCGGCCTGCCGCCTTCCCCGAAGGAGACGCCCATTAAGAAGACAAGGTGCGGCGGGGCTACAGTAATCGCCCGCCAAGGCGGCGTTACTGTAGCCACGCTTACCCCGACCAAGCCTGCGCCAACAAACACGGGGCAACAGTAACCGGCCGCCGACAAGGCCCTGGCCGGTGGGGCCGGCCTGTCGTCCCAGGAGCCGGCAGTCGGCGGGACCCACCAGCCGGCGGGCCACAGAAGCGGGCGGAGAAGCCGGCGAGCATAGTCACCGACAGCTGGGCCTCGCGCCCAGTCGGATTACCATTGTACCCCCGGGGGGTAGGCCTATATAAACCCCCCGGTGCACCCATGCAAAGCGTTGAACTCTTTCTCTAGACATAGACACTTACAAGGAGAGGAGGCGGGCTGTGCTAAGCCCTTCTTCCTCCTTCCTCCCCAAACAGCTCGAGGAGCGTTGTAGCCACGTGTGAACTTAGTGACCATGCGGAGACCCCGCAGAGCAGCAGTAGGGGTGTTATCTCCCCGGAGAGCCCTGAAGCTGGGTAAGATTCGCCGGCGTGCATGTCTACGCCTCATCCCGTTTCCAGGCACCGGTGATGTTCTTTTGGCCCCCGCAATGATAAGCCACCCGTTGGCATATGTCGATCCTACCACCCGACATTTGGCGCCCACCGTGGGGCCAGGTGCACCGTCGTCCGGAGACCTGTTCTGGACGAGAACCCTTTTCCTTCCTCGCGGGCGCAGCCAGCTTGGCTCGCCCGATGGCGCTTGCCGTGACGCGCTGCATGGCGTCGCTGACGCCTGCGCGGCTAGCGGCCTCGCTAGCCTCTTCGACAAAGCCCGCATCTCCGACGAGCTCGCCTCCGATGCGGGCACAGATCACCTCGCCAACCTCCTCAGCCAGCTCCACGTCTCCAGCGAGCCCGCTGCGGACTTGGAGTCGGTTGGCTCCACCGACCCGATGCCCGTCGACTCCGACGCGGCGTCCTACGACACCTTCCCCACCAACGTCACGGTCTACAATGATCCGCTCCCTCCGGCCGGCGATTGCGATTCCGACGCCCCCGAGGTGATGGTTATCGGCCTTGATGGCCCGACCGACGAGGGCGCCCGCGACTCCCCGCGCGCGGCAGCCCAAGACTTGTCCGTCCCCGTTCCGGCTGACGCCAGCGACGAAGTTCTGGAGGCACGCCGCCTCGCCCTCCTCGCGGAGGGCCGGCGGCTGGCCTCCGTAAGACGCCTCACTGAGGCCTACCAGCGCGAAGCTGATCGCGCCGCCTTCGGCACGCCGGCTCCGGCTGGCCCTAGCCGGGCCGGCGCTGTCAGGCAACGCGGCGCCGTCATCGCCGACACGCTCGGCGTGGATCGCCCGGTCTACGCCACCCCGCTCGAGAACCTGCGCGCCGCCCAGGCGGCCGTAGACGAGCTAGACGGCTTGGAAGCCGAAGATCTCCCCCATATGACGCGGCGCATCCAGCAGCTAATCGATGCGGCTGCACGACGGCACCAGGCCGACGCCTGCGCGGGAAGCCCTCCCCCGCGCCGCGAGCACGGCGCGACCTCCCGGTCGCCGATTACCAGGTACACCCGCGCGCGGCGCGAGAAAGAACCAGCTTCCAGCCGAAGTCGGACCCAAGTCTCCATTGAGCGAGACGCGGACGGCCGCCCCCGAGCCATGGAATGGCGGGGCACCCTGCCTCCGCCTCGAACTCGCGGAGAAAGATATCCTACCATGCCTCCCGTGGCTCACCCGACTCTCAGCGGCCGGCTTGGTCGCCGGGAGGGAATCGGCGAAAACGACGCCCGCCACCGGATCGACCGCCTGGCCCGATCTCTGGCGCTGGAAGAAGAAGACGATGTCGGCCCGCCTTGCTTCGGCCCCCGCATCCGCGACGAACCCTTCCCCAAAGGGTTCTCGCTCCAAGAGACACGCCTAAGTACAACGGCTCGGTGAAGCCGGAAGACTGGCTGACCGAATACTCCACAGCCGTCAGCATCGCCAATGGCAACCGGCGCGTTGCCGTAAAGTACGTGCCCCTCATGCTGCAGGGCACGGCGCGGACTTGGCTTAACAGCCTTAAGCCGCTCAGCATCAACAGCTGGGTGGACTTCACTGAGGCCTTCGTTCGCAACTTCACCAGCACCTACAAGCGGGCTCCCAAGCCCAGACAGCTCTCCCTGTGTGTACAGGGCCCAGCCGAGTCCACTCGCGACTACCTGACGCATTGGGCAGAGCTCCGCAACTCCTGTGAGGGGGTGCACGAGGTGCAAGCCATCGAATACTTCACCGCCGGGTGCCGAGAGGGCACCCTCCTCAAGCACAAGCTTCTCTGCGATGAGCCGACTACCCTCGACGAGCTCCTAAACATCGCCGACAAGTACGCCACCGCCGACTCCTCGATGAAGACCGAGCTCCGGGTGGACGCATCCGGAAAGGTACTCAATCCGGCGCCCAAAGCGCCGGCTGGAGATTGCGGCCGACGCCAACACCAGAACGATAAAAAACGCAAGGGCCCTGCGCCGCCTCCCGCCAGTCGGCAGGTGGCCACGGTCGAAGACGCGCCGCCTGAAGGGCGGCCCGCGCCCAAGAAGCCTAAGGGCGGTCGGCCGGCTTGGAAGCCGGCCTTCTCCTACGAGCAAACCCTTGATGCCCCGTGCAAATTCCGTAGCGGCGCGAAGCCGTCCAACCACACGACCCGCAAATGCAACTGGCTCGCCCGAATCTCGAAGGGCGAAGGGCTCACGCCGACTCCGCCTGCCGGCCCGCCGCCGCCGGCTCCGCCGCCCAAAGCCGCCCGGCCCGCGGTCAACGCCGTGCAGGACGAGTTCCCCGACGAGCAAGCGTCTTATGTAATCTTCACGAGCCAGCCCGAAGACCGGCGCGGCAAGCGCCGAGAGCAACAGGAGGTCAACATGGCCGCTACCAGTGCAGCCGGCCACATGCACTAGTCGGAGAAACCCATCAGCTGGAGCCGGGCCGACCACCCAGAGGTGATGCCCTGCCCCGGCTCCTACGCATTGGTCCTGGAGGCCACCCTCGCTACGGATACGCGCGCCGCACGCTTCTCCCGCGTGCTGATCGACGGCGGAAGCAGCATCAACATCCTGTACCGCGACACCATGGAGAAGCTGGGCGTCAAGGCCAAGCAACTTGCGCCGACCCGAACGGTGTTCCACGGCATCGTACCCGGACTGTCCTGCGCCCCCATCGGCAAGCTCAAGATCGATGTACTCTTTGGGGGCAAGGATCATTTCCGCCGGGAAGCAATCTGGTTCGAGGTGGTGGACCTGGACAGCCCTTATCATGCCTTGCTTGGCCGACCCGCCTTGGCCAAGTTCATGGCGGTCCCCCACTATGCTTACCTCAAGATGAAGATACCGAGCTCTAAGGGTGCCATCACCATCGCCGGCGACTACAAGAAGTCCGCCGATTGCGCCGCGGCCAGCAGCCGGCTGGCCGAATCCCTCGTGATCGCGGCCGAGAGGAAGACGGTGGACCGGGTCGTGGCCCAGGCCAGCAAGCAGCTAAACCAACCCGCCGACTCCAAGGAGTATGATGCCCAAGGATCTTCCCAGCCGGCCAAGGAGACCAAGAAGATACGGCTCGACCCCGAGCACCCCGAGAGGTTCGCCGTCATTGGGGCGAGCCTAGATAGCAAATAGGAAGGCGAGCTCGCCGATTTCCTCCGTGAGAATCGGGACATCTTTGCATGGTCCCCCAAGGACATGCCGGGTGTTCCGAAGGATTTCGTCAAGCACAAATTGCACGTGCGGGAGGATGCTAAACCAGTCAAGCAGCCCCTCCGCCGACTGTTAGAAGAAAAGAGAAGGGTCATAGGGGAGGAGATAGCCCGGCTCCTTGCAGCCGGCTTCATCATGGAAGTTTTCTTCCCTGAATGGCTCGCGAACCCGGTTCTCGTGCTGAAGAAGAATAACAAGTGGCACATGTGTATAGATTACACGAGCCTCAACAAAGCCTGCCCAAAAGATCCCTTCGCTCTGACCAGGATCGATCAAGTAATAGACTCCACAGCCGGATGCGAGCTGCTGAGCTTTTTGGATGCCTACTCGGGATACCACCAGATCAAGCTGAACCCGGATGACCAACTGAAAACCGCCTTCATCATGCCGTTTGGGGCCTTCTGCTACCTGACCATGACGTTCGGCTTGAGGAATGCCGGCGCCACATTTCAGCGTTGCATGCAGAAGTGCCTCCTCACGCAGCTCGGCAAGAATGCCCACGTTTACGTGGATGATGTTGTGGTGAAGACGGAGAAGCGTGGCACTCTGCTGGAAGACTTGAAGGAGACATTCGAGAACCTGCGCCGGTTCCGAATCAAGCTCAACCCAGAGAAATGCATGTTCGGAGTGCCAGCCGGCCAGCTCCTAGGCTTCCTGGTCTCTGAACGCGGCATAGAGTGCAACCCTGTGAAGATCAAAGCCATCGAGAGGATGGCGGTCCCAACCAAGCTCAGAGAGATTCAGAAGTTCACCGGGTGCCTGGCCTCTCTTAACCGCTTCATCAGCCGGCTCGGAGAAAAGGCTCTCCCCCTCTACCGCCTCATGAAGAAGAGCACTCACTTTGAGTGGAACGACCAGGCCGACCAAGCTTTCCACGAGCTGAAGAAAATGTTGTCCATGCCGCCTGTCTTGGCGGCACCGACTGAGAAGGAGCCCCTGCTCCTATATATTGCCGCCACCAGCCGGGTGGTCAGCACCGTCATTGTGGTCGAGCGCCCCGAAGAAGGCCGAGCCCAGCCGGTCCAGAGACCAGTCTATTACCTGAGCGAGGTGCTGTCCACCTCGAAACAAAATTACCCGCACTATCAGAAGATGTGCTATGGCGTGTACTTCGCCGCCAAGAAGCTGAAGCCGTACTTTCAAGAGCATCCCATCACGGTCGTATGCACTGCCCCACTTGCCGACATCATAGGCAGCCGGGATGCATCCGGCCGGGTGGCCAAATGGGCCATCGAGCTAGCCCCCTACACCATCTTCTACCAACCCCGCACCGCCATCAAGACGCAAGCGTTGGCCGACTTCCTCGTCGACTGGGCCGAGACCCAGTACTTACCGCCGGCGCCTGACTCCACCCATTGGCGCATGCACTTTGACGGATCAAAGATGCGCACCGGCTTGGGAGACGGCGTCGTCCTTACTTCTCCAAAGGGCGACAAGCTCAAATACACGCTGCAAATCCACTTCACCGCCTCCAACAACGTCGCCGAGTACGAGGCACTCATACACGGGCTCCGGCTGGCCAAGGAGCTTGGTATTCGCCGGATCCTGTGCTATGGCGACTCGGATTTGGTGGTGCAGCAGTCTTCTGGCGATTGGGACGCCAAGGACGCAAACATGGCGAGCTACCGTTTCCTGGTACAGCAAATCAGCGGATACTTCGACGGATGTGTGTTCCTTCACGTGCCGTGGGCCGACAACGAGCCGGTTGACGCCCTGGCCCGAATAGGTTCCACGCGGCAAGCAATACCAGCTGGCGTCGCCCTGCAGCGCCTCCTCAAGCCTTCAATCAAGCCGTCTCCGGAGTCCGGCTCCATTTTCGTGCCGCCTAACCCCGAGGGGGCCGGTTCCGGCTCGAAGAATCAAGCAGCCGGCCCGGGGACTTCAATATTCGGCTCGGGGACTGCCGCACCCGGCCCGGGGACTGCAGCAGCCGGCCCGGGGGCTGCTGTAGCCAGCCCGGGGACTTCTTCAGCACAGGAAGCGGCGGCCGACTCCAGCGCTGCACTGCCCAACCCACCCACCCTGGTGGCTTTGGCCACATTGGTGGCTATGGAGGTCGCCGCCCCATCATGGGCCCAAGCCATCCGCAACTTTCTGGTGAACCATGACCTGTCGGCTGACAAAAACGAAGCAAGACAAGTCCAGCGCCGGGCTGGAGCATACACAATCGTCAACAGAGAGCTTGTCAAGCGCAGCGCCACCAGAGTCTTGCAGCGATGCGTCGAGCAGGAGAAAGGCATCGCGATCCTCAGGGATATACACCAAGGAAAATGCGGCCATCACGCCGCATCAAGATCAGTGGTCGCCAAAGCCTTCCGCCACGGTTTCTTCTGGCCGACTGCTTTGGACGACGCCAAAGAGCTAGTCAAACACTGCAAAGGCTGCCAGCTTTTCAGCTCGCAGCAACACCTGCCGGCTTCGGCACTCAAGACCATTCCCATCACCTGGCCCTTTGCCGTCTGGGGGTTGGATATGGTGGGCCCATTCAAGACGGCGCGCGGCGGCATGACACATTTGCTCGTCGCCGTTGACAAATTCACCAAGTGGATCGAGGCGAAGCCGATCAAGAAGCTGAATGGGCCGACTGCAGTGACATTCATTGCAGATATAACAACCCGGTACGGCGTACCGCACAGCATCATCACCGACAACGGCACGAACTTTGCCAAAGGTGCCCTGGCACGGTTCTGCGCTGCGCAAGGTATCCGGCTGGACCTTGCGTCAGTCGCCCACCCACAGTCAAACGGCCAAGTGGAGCGGGCAAATGGCCTCATTCTGTCCGGCATCAAGCCTCGACTGGTCGTACCCCTGGAGCGTTTAGCCGGCTGCTGGCTCGATGAGCTGCCGGCTGTCCTATGGAGTCTGCGCACTACTCCCAACAGATCAACCGGCTTCACTCCCTTCTTCCTTGTATATGGTGCCGAGGCGGTCATCCCAACAGACATCGAGTTCGACTCGCCTCTGGTAACCATGTACACGGAAGCAGAAGCCAAAGAAGCACAAGAAGACGGCGTCGACCTGCTGGAAGAGGCCCGGCTGTTAGCCCTCAGCCGGTCCGCTATCTACCAGCAGGGTCTGCGCCGCTACCATAGCCGGAGGGTCCACCCAAGATCCTTCCACGAGGGCGACCTTGTGCTCCGGCTGATCCAGCGGACAGCCGGCCAGCAGAAGCTCACAGCCCCCTGGGAAGGCCCCTTCATCATCAGCAGAGCCTTGGGCAATGACGCCTACTACCTCATCGACGCGCAGAAGCCAAAGGCACGCAAGAGAGACGACTCTGGCAAGGAGTCGGAGCGACCGTGGAACGCAAATCTCCTTCGAAAGTTTTACAGTTAAAGCGCAGTACGTGTCATGCCCACTTTTGTATTTAGTATGATACAGTAGGCCCCCCGAGAAAGACTCGGGGACTGCCACCCGTTGTTTTATGAATGAAAGTTATCATGCGTATGATATTATCTTCTCATTTATTTTGTCCGGTACCGGGTCCGACGAGTCGGCCCGGGGACTGGCCGACTAGAGTTATATCAAGAGCCTTACCCGCAGTCAGACAAGTAATGTGTCGACACCCAGGCTTGGCTCTTGCCGAAATCGCAGCTCGAAGAACCGACTGCCCGACTGGCAAGATCCACCAGCCGGAAAGGGTGCGCACATGAAAAACGGCTAGGGACCAAACAGGCTCGCATATATAACAAAAGCCGGCTTGCTGCCTCCCGCCGACCGACTACCAGAGTAGCCGGCCAGCCGGCTTACATTCAGTCTACTTCAAATCCAAGAAAACTCAAGTACTTGCCTTCCCAAAGAGGGAAGGCGGCAAAGGAAAGAGCCTAAGGACAAAAAGTACACTCGGATGAATGCCAACACATGCACATATTAATATATTACACAAAAAGCCTCCAGAGAGGTCGACATTCAGAATTGTTCGATACACCCCCAGTGGGTGGAATTGCAGAAACTTAAATTTGTCCAAAAAGAAAGACAGGGACGAAACGAAAGGCAGTTCAAGCCGGCGGGGCCGCAGACGAGCTGGATTAAGCGGCGGAGGTAGTCGCGCCGGCTGAAGGAGCGGTCGACTGGCGAACCTCGCCTTGATCGTCGTCTCCGGCAGGGGGCGCACTCCTGCGTGGCTCGTTGCTAGAGGCACGGTCGGCTGGGGGACGGTCGGCCGCCCCACCAGTCGGCTCGGCGTCTTCGCTGTCCTCCTCCTCGTCGTCCTCGCCCTCGTCGCTAGAGGCAATCTCCTCCGCCGAGTCCTCGCCGTCCGCCGGGTTCAGCCCGAACCATTCCTCCGGCTGGGAGGCGCCATCGTCGTTAAGCTCCGGCGCGAAGACGCTGGTGTCGGTGCACTCGGCGATCATCGAGGCGCGCTGCGCGATCGCCGGCCGCACCTCCTCCAGCTCGGCGTCGGCTTCCGACCGCCACGTCCGCAGCTGGTCCAGGCTTAGCCCTGGCTACCACGCGTGGACGAACTCCAGCGCGCGCCCGGCTCCAAGACGGGCCGCGGACGCCTTCCAGGCCTCGAAGCGGCCGACTGCGACCTCGAGCCAGTCGTCCGTCCGGCTTGGGGTCCGGGGAATTGCCTGGCCGGGCCAGAGCGCAGCCAGCATCATCGCCCCGGCGCGCTGGAGTCGGCGGAGCAACCGGTGGGCCGGCTGCAGCCGCGCCTGGACGGCGATAAGCTGCTCCGACAATGTTCGGTTCGCATCCGGCGGAATCACGACCCCGGCTTGACGGCGCTCCTCGCGGTAGGCTTCGATGGCTTGGGCAGCAAGGACAGACTGGCCGGGGAAGTACTCTGCGCAAGACAGCAAACACAAGTAAAAACAAAACCATAGGCGGCCGGCGATTGGAAGAAGAGCAAGGAAGACAACCTACCGTCAATAAGATCCTCGACCCGGCCGAAGCCTTCTTCCAATGCCCGGCGCGTCTCGGCACAGCTCGCCTCCCTGGCCCCGAACTCCGCCCTCAGGGTAGCGTCGTCGTCCTGCGCCTTTTGCAGGGCTGCCTTGTGGTTCTTCTCCTGGTCGGCCAGCTTCGTTGCCAGGCGGTCGCGCTCTTGAGCCAGATCAGCGTACTCGGCGTCCTTGGCACGAAGAGCGGCCTGCACCATGCCGAGTTCCCTCCGCAAGTCGGCGTTGGCCTCTGCACGAGCAAGAAATAAAGAGAAAAATCAGCAAAGGAAAAGTTGTCAAGAAAGATCCGACCCGACTGCGCTGCAGTCGGCCCGGATCTCGGGGACTACACCCAGTGAGTGCGCTGTCGCGCCCCCATGAGAAGTTAACAATGACAAAACACTTACGCCGGGTGCTGGCGAGGTCTTCGGTCCTCCGGCTTAGCTCCCGAGCCTGGGAATTGAAGGCGGCCGCGCGAGAGTTATGATAATCCTGAAGACCAGAAAAAACAGTCAACATAGTCGTCTAGTAAGATCCGACCTGACTGCGCCCCAGTCAGCCCGGATCTCGGGGACTACACCCAGTGGGTGCGCTAGCGCGCCCCCACGGAAAAAATTCAAAGGACCAGAGCGGTCAAGGAGCGAAGACTTACCCGGATTGCAGACCGCGTCGACAGAAACTCCTGAGTGAATTGCCTCAGGAGGCCGGCCTGTGCCTGCAACCGGCTCCGAACCTCTTGGGCCGCGACGTTCAACTCGCCGCTCTCTCCGCTGGGAGTCCACCCGGACGTGGCGGAGCTGGCCGCCTCCAGGGCGTCTGCCGTCCGCTCGGCTCCCGCAGCTCGGCGCGTGTCCGGCGGGGCCGTGCCCCCTCCGGCGGGCCGGCCCGCCGCCGGCTCGATCTCAAGGCCGGCTCCGGCCTCGGGTGTAGCCCGGGCCGGCTCCTCCGGTACCGCCGACGATCGGCGCCTTCGCCTGCTACGGCTGGCGCCGCTGGCGACGTCCTCTCAGCGGATCCCTCGACGACCTCGCCCCTCTGCACCGGCGGCTGCTCGGGGATAATCTCCTCCACCATGGGCAGAGGGACGTCCGGATCCAAGGTCTGGAGGGGGATGGCGAGCAGCGGAGTCTGGCTGCGCGCGCCTTCCACCTCCGCCTCCACGGCCGCCCGCTCCGATGGGGCCTCGGCCGCCGCGCTCGCTCGCCCTGGCGCCGTTTGGGCGGCCTCTCGCTCCGCCGTCGCCCGCTCGGCCGCCTCCCTCTCTCAGCGCGCCTCGCGTGCGTTGCGCTGCGTGGCTGCGTCAAGTTCGGCGCGGGGGTCTACTCGGCGGGACCCTGAAGAACCGGCGCTCGGCCCGACCACGGAGCCGGCTGGGCCTCTCTCAAGGGAGAGCGGCGCCCTGCTCAAGAAATCAGAAAACATTCAAGGAAAGAAAATTTCAGAATAACAAGCATGCAGGCGGCTACTAGACTTACGCGGAAACTGACGGGGGCTTCTTCACCGCTTTCCTAAAGCGGGCCGCCTTCGCCGCCGCCTCCTCGCGCTTCGTGGCCGCGGCGGAGGCTTTCGGTTTCTTCGGCCGGCTTCCGAAGAGCGGGAGCGCGGCCCGGCGTTTTCCCTTCCCGCCACCGGCAGTCGGCGCGGCGGACGAGCTCGCGCCGCGGCAGTCGGTTGCCGGCTGGCGGCGCGGGAGTTCTCCGGCTTCAAAGTCGTCCGGCCAGTCGTCGAAGCTGGCCGAGAGCCCGATGCCGCTGGGCTCGGCGGCACCCCCCGTGGCGGCGTCCTCCATGGCGACGGCTGAGAGATCCGGGTCGTTGGGGTCATCCACCGTGCGGTCCAGGGCGTACTCCCGGTCAACTCCGGCTGCCCTGGCTGGCAGCGGGAGGAGAGGATTCTGATAAAGGAAAAAGAGAAAAATGGTCGCCTGGTCCGAGGCCGGCTAACCCAAGCCGGCAGACGATGAGAGGAAAAGCTTACCACAGGCGGAGGCTGGGCGCGGGAGTACGGCGCCTTGCCGAACTGCCACTCGTCGGTGAGCTTCAAGTTGGCGACGTAGTTCGCCATCAGAGCCACCTCGGCGTGCGGCATCTCCCAGGTACTCAGCCGGCAGGGATCGAACCGGCCGCTCATCTGGCACATCATGTGCGGCCGGCTTTGGAGAGGCAAGATCCGGCGCTCGACGAAGGCGGTTACCAAGTCGGACGCAAGCAGACCCTCCGATTGGATCATCACCCGCAGCCGGGAGATGGAGGCGTTCCCCGCTGGAGACAGGGACTTCGACCGGTAGCCCCAGGTCCGCCGCTTCCCAGTCGGCGGGCCGGCTACGTAAGCCGGCAGATTGACGTAGTCGCCGTGTCGGGCGACGTTCTTGACGTAAAAGTAAGACTTCTGCCACAGCTTGACCGACTGGATCAGAGGAATGTGGGGGAAGGGGTTGTCGTCGCGGGCCCTCTTCATCGCGATGAAGGCGCCGCAGGGAGCCGGCACGCCGGCGGAGACGGTGCCGAGCTTGTTCTGGAATAGTTCGGCCCAGAGCTCCAGCGTCGGCAGCACCCCCAAGTACCCTTCGCAGAGCGTGACGAAGGCCGAGAGTTGGAGCACCGCATTGGGCATGACGTGGTGCGGTTGAAGATTGTAGAACTCGAGAAATGATCGCATGAAACTGCTCGCCGGAAAGCCGAAGCCCCGGAGGAAGTGCGTGCGGAAGACGACGCGCTCGCCTTCCTCCGGCGCCGGCGAGACCTCCTTCGCGGGCGCCAGGCGCACCTGCACGAGGTCGGCGGAGGGCAGACGCCGGGTCTGGCGGAGGAACTCGATGTGCTCGTCGTGAACGTTGGACCCGTCCCACGAGCTCGACAAGGCAAGCGACATGGCGACGTGGGAGGGCGACGGCGCGAAGCTGCGTTGAGCAAGAAGAAGAGCAGGAAGAAGAAGAGCAGGGGGGATGGGGAGCGGGGGAGCGAGCAGGCCCGTGCCTCTCCCCCTCCCCTCCTACTTGTAGGTGCGTGCACCGGAGACGAGGAGGCGCGGCGTGGGGGGTCGTGGGGATCGATCGTGCCCATCTCCCCCACGCTCGCGTTAATTACGTGCCTTGATGGCACGGGGTAACGGCCGCGGGGAGGCGAGCAGCCCCCTCAGGCCACAGAAGATCTGCGCCCGGGCCGAGGCCAGGGAGTGGCGGGCCCGGGCCTGCGGCGGCGTCCCGTCGCGCGCGTGCGACTGCAGGATTTCCCCGCCACGTGGCTCGTCGTGGGGCCCGCGGCCGGCCCGCGGGTCAACCACGGTCGCCCTAATAAAGAAAAGCGTTCTGAAGCCGGCTGCAACGACCCAGTCGGCCCCTCACGATATGAAGCCGGCCTAGCTTCCCGTCCTTCCATCTCCTGTGAAGCTCGCCCGCCTTCGGGGACTACTGTCGGGGTAAATAGCCACGGGTAGCCCAGCCGGCTTCCCCTGGCCCCTCAGAAAAAATTGTGAGCCCGTCCGGCTCATAAGAAGACTCAAGACTGGGGCCGGCTCCCCCCTAGCCGGCTAACTTCCTAGCCGGCTTGGGGGGCGGCCCGCTCTTTCTACCCCCGCAAAGAAAACTATGGAGGGCCGGCTACGACATGGCCGAGTGCGGCAGGGCCGGCTATGACAAGGCCGGCTATGGCACGGCCGGCTATCGCAGGGCCGGCTCCGACAAAGCAGTCAACGCCGTACCCGCGATGTACGCGTCCACTCTGCGATGATGAAGCGGGGCGTGGCTACAGTGGAGCCTGCCACCCCCAAAACCCGGAGCACGCCTGGTACAGCGCGTCGTGCGGGCAGCTGCGGCCCGCCCGGCGCGGCACTGTAGCCTCGGCGGCTCTGACGCCGTCCACGACGGGCCGCCAGTGTGGCCCCCGAGGCGGTGGGCCCCTTCGGGCAGAGAGATGCCGAAGGCGGCCACACCTCCTCTCAAGCCGGCAAGACAGAGGGCCGGCTTCGCGCAGCCGGCCTGCCGACTTCCCCGAAGGAGACGCCCATTAAGAAGACAAGGTGCGGCGGGGCTACAGTAATCACCCGCCAAGGCGGCATTACTGTAGCCACGCTTACCCCGACCAAGCCTGCGCCAACAAACACAGGGCAACAGTAACCGGCCGCCGACAAGGCCCTGGCCGGTGGGGCCGGCCTGTCGTCCCAGGAACCGGCAGTCGGCGGGACCCACCAGCCGGCGGGCCCCAGAAGCCGGCGGTGAAGCCGGCGAGCATAGTCACCGACAGCTGGGCCTCGCGCCCAGTCGGATTACCATTGTACCCCCGGGGGGTAGGCCTATATAAACCCCCCGGTGCACCCATGCAAAGCGTTGAACTCTTTCTCTAGACATAGACACTTACAAGGAGAGGAGGCGGGCTGTGCTAAGCCCTTCTTCCTCCTTCCTCCCCAAACAGCTCGAGGAGCGTTGTAGCCACCTGTGAACTTAGTGACCATGCGGAGACCCCGCAGAGCAGCAGTAGGGGTGTTATCTCCCCGGAGAGCCCTGAAGCTGGGTAAGATTCGCCGGCGTGCATGTCTACGCCTCATCCCGTTTCCAGGCACCGGCGACGTTCTTTTGGCCCCCGCAATGATAAGCCACCCGTTGGCATATGTCGATCCTACCACCCGACATCAACTGTGCATTAAATATGGCCTAGTATTTTAGGAAAATGATTTGGTTCAATTTTGCAAGATTTATTTGGTAGGTCCTTAACAAAAAAACACATTTTGGTCACTCAGAAAATGAAAAATTGTTCTTTTGTGCAATGAAAGTGAAAACTCCCTTAGGAAACATTGTTTGGAATTACAAGATGCACCCTTGTGCACAATATGAGATCATTTGAACAAAATATGCCATGAATGTGGCCATAAGATTGATCATTTGGCTTGAAAGCCATGAATCTTCATGCATGATAGCTAATTTCTAAGAACACTTTTTAAAAAAGAATTGCCATATTAAAAGTTTATTATTTTTCCTGGAAACTTGGTCACATATGATGACACAATATGAAGGTTTTCCAATTTTTTGATTTTTTTGAATTTTTTATGCCCATTTCAAAATGCGGTCAAAACGGCGGGCTTGACCGTTCCTAGCTAGTGGTTTAATCTTGGAAATTTTTTGATGTTTCTCTGTTTAAATAGGTACTTATGTACCTAGAAATGATATTTGGAAAAAAATAAAGAGCAAACTATGAGGCAGCTACAGCTCAAATTTGACCCGCTTCCAGGTGAATCGGCGGAAATTTGTCTTTTTCATGAGGTGGACCAAAACATTTTACACCCAACCAGTTGGTCAATTGTACATTAAATATGTCATAGTATTTTAGAAAATTGATTTGGTACAATTTTGCAACAAATATATGGTAGGTCCTTCACAAAAAAACCTCTTTTCGGGCACTCGAAAAATGGAAAATGAATTTTCCGTGCAAAGCAAATGAAAACTGCCTTAGGCAACATTGTTTGGAATTCCAAGATGCACCATTGTGCACAATATGAGGTCATTTGAACAAATATTTGATAATACTTTCACAAAAAACTCATTTTGAGCACTAAAAAATGGAATGAAATTTTTTATTTTGAATCGATCATGACCAGTTTATACGGTCATAAGGTCATCAAATGGTTTGCTGAGTTCTGATTGGACCATGGGCATATCACGCGGATCACGCATCAACCACCGTCGGATGCTTCCGGATCCAACGGCCCAAACCCACCCGGGCCGAAACCCTAGGTCTGTCCTCATGGACATTTTCCACCCACACCCCCCCGCCTCCATTATTTCTCTCATTCCTCCCTCCCCTGCTTCCATTCTTTCGCTCCAGATCCGCCACCCACCCCAATCCCTCTCCCCGATCCAGATCGACGATGATGGCCCCCCGTCGCCGCCCCCTCCTTCCCCATCCCGCCGCCGCCCCTCTCTCCCACCCACCCCGATCCATCCCCTCCCCCGGCGGGATTCGCCGCTCCCCCTTCCTCCGTCTCGCTCACACCCACAGCCGCCGCCGCCTCAACCCAAACCCTCTCCCTCCCACCCAGATCCGCTGTCACCCCCACCGTCTACGACCCAGATCGAGCAAGCGAGGCGGTGCTTCCAGACCCGAGACGGCAGCAGTGGGCTCGCGATCCAGATCACAAGGATGTCCCTTTCCTCCCGATCTTATCGTGCTCCTCTCAATCATGTCCCCTTCCTCCGCGCAGCAGAGCCTCATTTTTGACCGCATCTTGCTGTTGTGTGCGATCGAGAAGCTACCGTCGACGACCCGCTCGTCATATTAGCACAAGTCCTTTCCAATCCCCCAGATCTAGTCTCGCTCCCAACACAAGTACTCCCACCCAGCCGCTGCCAGGGGCGGCAAACCATTGAGCACCAGCCGCGCGCGCTCCACTCCACTGCTCCTGCGGCCGCTGCTGTCCATGGCGTCCTCCGTGCGGGCTCTAGGCGCGCTCTTCCACAGGGCCTCTTCGCTGTCCTCCTCCACGTCCGCTCTCAGAAGCGCCTCCCTTCTCCATAGTAAGCCGTTGACCCAAGCTCTGCCTCCCTTGTCCGATCAAGTCCCCTCGAGTTTGGTATTTCTGACTATGTTTTTGGGTGCCATCAGGGAATGGCTCTACTGGTGGCGCCAGGTTGTTCCAACGGCACGTGGCTAGGCGGAGGATTTGGACGTTCCAGCCGCTCTGCATGGGGTGGCGCTCTTGCAAGATCGCTGGGAGAAAGGTAACCTATTCTTGGCACGCTCTTTTGCATCCTGTCGCAGTAGTTCAGATTCAGGGTCAACTCCCTGTGCAAATTTTGGTTCTCTCTAGCTTCTGCGGAAGTGCGTATGCGGTATTCGTTCGTGTTGTACTCTGCCAAAGAATGTCATGATTTGGCTGTCTCTGACTTAGCTCTGATGCTAATTTTCATGTTCATTATTCATTGCACAAGGACATATATTGACGAGACTAACTTGAACAAAATTTGATGCTTGCTAGTTAACTGTAGTTGTCTTTTCTCACACAAAAAAGTACAGTTATCTTTCGCCTCTTAATGCATATTCTTATACCAGTTGTTTCTTTGGCTCAGGGTGCCCAGAATTTGAAAAATATGAAGCACAACAGCAAAATCGGAAACGAAATCATTGCTGCGTAGGTGCTATGGTCCCTATGAACTTGTATTGCCCAAAAATGTATCTGTTGCAGCCTTTTTTTGAAAACCACAAACTTGCCTATAGTTTGCTAATATGTGCTAGTGTAGCTGTACTGATGCAAATACTGCTTGTGTACTTATGTCGTAGTAAATAGCCTTTCATGTCATTCTCCAAGTATGCACATAGCATTGTTATTTTAGGAGCATATTTCTCATCCATGTTTGGATAAGAAACCTGAACTTGCTTAATAGCCAATTTTGTTGTGTATTACCAGTTCAAGTTGTTTAGTATATATCATGTTCTGTTTTTCTACCGAACACCTTCAACTTAAATGCTGAATTTCCTTGTACACATAATTGTTTGTAATCTAAAGGAAAGCCCTTAATAGTCAGTTGACCTTATGAACTATATAAATGTATCAAAATCTTGTGTTGTTAAATCGAGCTTAATTTCAATTGGCAACCTCTAATTGTAGTAGCTGGACCTTCTTCCACCATACCTCTAATGAAGAATAAATCATGATGCTTCTGCTGCCATAACTTGTTTTCTTGTTTACCATCCAGGTACAATGGGACCAAGCTCATCCTCCTCATCCCTAGCTACTACACGACTGCCATCCTGTATATTCCCTCGAATTCATGGAACATATAGACCTCTTACTATAGTAGCTGGTATGCCTGTTGCGTGTATCCACATCTATTTGATGTTTTGCTAGAAACATAAATCCTGATGCATGGTGATCATGGTCTGGTTTGGTATATCTGTTCTACTGGTGCTTAAAATGATCACTAGAGCCTAGATGATCCTATCTTTGCAGAATGTATTGATGTGTGCTTGGTTTTTGTTGGTTAGTGTTTTTATTCAGAAAACAAATTCTGGGCCATGTAATGGATATTTTTGTAACTTGTCAGCAAGTGAGAATGCAGATTCATGGGTTCTTGCATCATGGGTTTTAACACACATGGTTTAATGATTGTTTAACACCAATGAATAACTGCATAACCAAATTCCTATGCTTGTTTAAATCCTGTATCAGTGTCCTGTTCTTGTAAACCTTATGTAAAGCTAAAATTCCTTTGTGTCTTGCTAGCTGTACTTGTTTCCATATAAATATACTTGGGTGTCATTCATCTTTTCAGTTCTATTGCTATGATGCATTGAGTTGTAGACCTGGTTATTAGAGTTTTTTTTGCTAGTAATTTTGGTAAGGCAATGTAATAGGTTGTAGTGGTTCTACTACTAGTTTATGTACATCCATATATGTATAATTTGCAATTTTCATTTCTAAGATCAATTTGGTATCCCAGGTTCTCAAGTATTTTGATTACATCGATGTCAAAGGTGACGCGAACCAGATCTTCATCAACTATAGTGCAATTCAAAGCATCGACACGAAGTCAGGTATCTACTCATCTTCTCGAACATATATGGGCCTGATGCTTGATGAATGGATGCTTGATGCATGTAGCATGTGCTCCTTGTGGATATATATATATATATATATATATATATATATATATATATATATATATATATATGCATTTGTTCAAATTTTTGTGGTACATGCTATGGTCTAAACGTTTGTTTATTTTATTTTTGTTCATACCTGAGCACATTTTCTTATTGCCTTATGTCAAGGGATCAATTGATGTGAACTCAGTCCTCAATATGTGGATGTATGTGTTGTTTTGCAGGTTGAAGGTGTTAAGGTGTTGGAGATGTCCTTGTACTTGCTAAGCGTTTTATCTGTAGTGGAATAGTGTATAGTTATGTTGTGGCTGGAATATTGTAATAAATTGTGTTTCTCCTTTGACTGGAATATTGTAATAAGTTGTGTTTCTCCTATTTGAATGGAATATCGTGGCTGTTATTTAAAGATTTTTATGTGTTTCTCCTTTCTGATTGGTACATGGTTTAGTAACAAGCTGTGAAAATTTTAAAATTTGATGATTGGGACCCATCGCCTAGAACAATTTGATAATTTTGCACTTGCTTGACTACAATCACTAGTAGAAAAAGGGCCTATAGTCCCGGTTCGTAAGGGCCTTTAGTCCCGGTTCCTGAACCGGGACTAAAGTGTCGGTACTAATGCCCCGACCCTTTAGTCCCGGTTCAGGATTGAACCGGGACTGATGGGCCTCCACGTGGGTAGTGCGCAGAGCCCAGGCAGGAGACCCTTTCGTCCCAGTTGGTGGCACCAACCGGGACCAATAGGCATCCACGCGTTAGCATTTCTGTGGCTGGGGTTTTGGTTTTTTTGAAGGGGGAGGGGTGTTTGGGGGTTTTGGGGGGTTAATTTAGGTGTTTCATATATTGTGTTAGCTAGCTATAATTAATAGAGAGAAGTGTCCTCTCTTATGTCCATGCTTGGTCGACGCTACGTACTATACATACGTATAGAGAGGACTAGACACGCTGGCTAGCTAGTAAGCAAACGAAGGAAACAGAAGGTCGTCATGAACATATATGCATCAAGAGAGAAGTGATATCGACCACCTCTCCTTCTCCGAAAGATTGGTCGAACAACAAGTTCTTGTATATCTATCTGACACTACCGGCTACATATATACAATAATTATCTCTTACAAATATAATCATACGGACTCAGGGTCCACATAGAATTCTCCGTCTTCAGGGATCACGTGGTCAAGAAAGAATGCCGCCAATTCCTCTTGAATTGCTCGCATGCGAGCTGGTGCTAGGAGTTCATCCCGCTTCCGAAACATCTTATTTAAAGAAGGGGGTCAATACATATATATATATGAATGAATGAAACTCAACACAAATGATGGTAATAAAATAAAATTGTGAATGTTGTTATTTACGTACTTCATATTGTTCGTTAGTGTAGCCCCGCTCACAGGTCGTGTGGCGGATGGACTCGCAAACATAGTATCCACAGAAATCATTCCCTTGTTCCTGCCACAACTACTTTACAAGAAATAGAGGTTAATCAAACTGATAAGCAAGAATGCCAAATGGTATTGATGAAACTAGCGCTTGAATGACTAGTAGATGCGCTTAAAATGCTACTATAGTACTTAATTTCGGGTGTCTAAATTGCAGCTCCTTCGGCAGTCCCAGAGCTTTTTTGGTGAATTTTCTCCAAACCCTGCCGGACAAAGAAAACAATTACTTGATATATCAGGAAATGAACAAAGTTGCTAATATGGTGGATAATGATCGATTTAACTTACTTCTCGAGTATTTGAGTCATGTCTGCATAGTCCTGGGGATCTTTTCGTCTTGAGTCTAAGACGGTTACTAGTCCCTGCTCAAGCTTAATCTCTAGGAGAATATAGTGGAAACTGCACACGCATGCATAACTCATCAATTACATTACTATAACCTTGACTAATATATAAGGGAAACCGAATACGCACAAGACAGTAGCACTCACTTGAAGTTGTAAGGAAAGAGTATTATATCTTTGTTTTGATTTATTACGAACGATTGTAGCAAGTTGGCCTCGGTAGCTGCGGCATGAAATTTAACCTGAGTTGCATCTATGAGATATGTGTTAATGAACCCAATATCACCAACTTGTCTTTTCTTCAATTCGGCGATCTTCAATCTGCATAATATAGTGAGGATGATTATAAATACATGCAATGAAAGACCTAAGCTATATAGAGAAACTTAATGACAGAAGTAGTACTACTTACAGACAGTAGCAGGCGACCGTTGTTTTATCGAGGGCCAATTGATTGAAAAACTGATAGAACTCCTCAAATGGAACAGGCAACAGATCAATTCCAACGAGGTCATGCTCCTTTTTAACTTTCACATACAAAGTACTCCTCCCCCCAGAGTCTCTGCAGATTTTCAAGTACCAATCATGCAATCTTCGCATCATCGTTGATAGAGATCTTTCATCTTTGACGAGAGGCTTCCCGTACTCATATCTTTGTATCAACATGTCCATGGGTTCATAATGTACTTCGTCGGGCAGGTAATCTGCAAGATTGCTATAACCGGGCACCATCCTCGGATCATTAGCGACGTTGTGGCTAGGCACCTTGAGCGGGGGGCACGATTGCTTCGCTTGTTCGCCGAGCTGGGCAATCTGTTTCCCAGCTCATCGTTCTTTTAGCCTTTGATCACTGACAGTACTTCCCGACCGCTCCGCTTCGACAAATTCCTTTCCAATAATGCGCTCGTAGTTTCCTTTCGGCGGAGACTTCGGTGGTTTGTCAGGGCAGCCAGAGTGCGCTTCACTTTCACCGGATCTACCTTCTCCTCCGGAGGTGGATGTCTCTTTGCTCTCAACCCTTGAAACCAGTCATCCACTTCGGTTCGCGCGATCTCAGCATTCTCCTCCGGGGTCCTCTCATATGGTAACTTCTCTGGAGTCTTCAGAGAAGGACCGAATCTGTATGACCTCCCACCTCTGGTTGTACTGCTAGACGCCGACCGAGCAGACGGAGCGGTTGCCTTCATTACTTGCTTACGAGGCGGAGGAGAAGGACTACGACGCGCCGGAGCAGCTGGAGCGGCGGCAGGTCTCTTCCGCCCTTGCTGACGAGGCGGAGAAGGAGGAGGCTGGCTACTCGGGCGCGTCGGCGCATGTGGAGAAGGAGGCGGAGTGCCGCCACGCGCCGGAGAAGGAGCCGGCCGAGGGCCCTTATCGTCACTCGCCGGAGGAGGAGGCGGTGGAGGAGGCGGAGTGCCCTGACTCGCGGGAGGAGGAGGAGGAGGCGGAGGCGTCCAGTTCGGAAGGTTTATGAGCTCCTTCCGCCATAGGCATGGAGTCTTCAGAGCAGACCCCAGCCGAGTCTCCCCTTCACCGGTAGGGTGGACAAGCTGGAGGTCCTCAAATCCCTCCGTTATCTAATCTACCTTCACCCTAGCATATCCTTCTGGAATCGGCCGGCAGTGAAAAGTTGCACCGGGTTCAGTAGGATAAACAGAGCCAACAGCCGCCTTGACCTTCAAATTCATCCATTGCGTCATAAGGTGGCAATTTTGAGACTCCGTGATAGCATCCACGGGATAGCTGGCAGGAGCCGTCAAGGCATGCTCCGGCTGAAGCAGCTCGGTGGAAGCCACGCTGCTTCTGCGCTGAGATGGCGAGGTAGCTTCGGGGGAGGCTTCGGCAGTACGTTTGCTGCGATTTGCTTCTCGGTCCTCTATCGCGTCTACCCTTGCTTGCAGCGCTTGCATTTGGGTCTGCTGCACTTTTTCCTCCTCTCATGGGATTTGTAACCGCCTGCGTCTGGAAACCCAACCTTCCACGGAATGGAGCCCGGCGTGCCTCGTGTCCGTCCAGGGTGCTCAGGATTCCCGAGGGCCATTGTGAGCTCGTCGTTCTCTCTGTCTGGAAAGAACGTCCCTTCCTGCGCTGCTTCGATATACTACTTAAGCTTACTGACTGGTATGTCCATTTGATCGTTCGTCCAAATGCACTTCCCTGTTACAGGGTCCAAGGTTCCGCCAACCCCGAAGAACCAAGTCCGGCAACGGTCTGGCCAGTTAATTGTCTCTGGTTCGATCCCTTTATGAACCAGATCATTCTCAGTCTTGGACCACTTAGGCCGGGCTATGAGGTAGCCACCTGACCCCGTGCGATGGTGAAGCTTCTTCTTCGCAGCATTTTGCTTGTTTGTCGACGACATCTTCTTACTCTTTTCCGATGTCTTGTGGGCCACAAATGCGGGCCATTGATCTCTGATCTTCTCATATCTGCCCTTGAATTCTGGTGTCTCATTATTTTCGACAAACTTATTCAGCTCTTTCTTCCACCTCCTGAATAGTTCTGCCATCCTCTTCAGAGCAAAAGACTTGATTAATTTCTCTTTAACTGGGTTCTCAGGATTATCCTCTGGCGGTAGGGTGAAATTTGACTTCAGCTCAGTCCAAAGATCATTTTTCTGCATATCATTGACATAAGACACCTCAGGGTCTTCTGTAGCCGGCTTAAACCATTGCTGGATGCTTATCAGGATCTTGTCCCTAACCAGAACCCCGCACTGAGCAACAAATGCGCTCTTTGTCCGGAGGGGTTCAATAGGTTGGCCGTCGGGCGCGATTGCTATGATCTCAAACTTTTCATCCGAGCTCAACTTTTTCTTCGGGCCTCGTCTCTTTACCGAAGTTGTGCTCGATCCGGAGGGCTAGAAAAAAGAACAAAGACTTAATTAATATGTGTACATACCAAAACAATGAATGCATCAATCAGCTAGTCAGCACAGGCTTAACTAATATATATACCTGGCCGGACTCGGTTCGGTCACGGGAGCCGTCATCACGGTCTCCTTCTTGCACCGGCATTGGGTCACCGGAGCCGTCCTCATGTTCTTCTTCTTGCACCGGCATTAGGTCACCGTAGCCAGCTTGTTCACCCTCTCCTTCCAAACCATCGATTTCGTTGAGAAACAACGAGATGGCATCACTTCCTTCTGCAATTATATCCCTCAACAACGCTTCTTTTGCTTCGTCTCTGGCTTTGTCCATAGTTTCTACAAATATTTACAACATGGCAATTATTATTCAAACATGACAGATGGATATATTAGTGCCAAACGTAGAACTAGCTACCTAATCATAGTAAGCTATCGGGAGGGGGTATATATCAACAACGACGACACTACATCTATGTCCCTCGACGACCCTCGTTCCCGATAAAAAAAAGAGGAAGAAGAAGAAAAAAAAGAGGAGAAGAAAGAATAGAGGAGAAGAAATCCTCTATTCGAGGAGAAGAACTCCTCTGTTCTTTCTTCTCCTCTTTTTTTTCTTCTTCCTCTTCTTTTTTTATCCTCTTCTTCCTCTCATGTTCGAGAGGATCGCCGAGGGGTCGGGAGGTTGCCTAGTGTCAAAGGATTCAACAAAACCATGTCTTCATCATTAGGCGAAAGTAACATGTGCATGATGGTACGAAGCTCTTCAAAGTTGTTCCGGAACGGAGTCCCAGATAGGATAATCCACCTTTTCGTACAAAGTTCAGAAAGAGCCTTCCGAATATCGCTATTTGGAAGGCCTTTGTTGAATTCGTACCAAAAGGCAGATTATTCTATCCGGGACTCCATTCCAGAACAACTTTGCAGAACTTCGTACCAACATGCCCTGGTTACTTCCGGCTAATGATGAAGGCATGGATTTCTTCAATACTTTGACACTAGGAAACCTCTCTCGACCCCTCGGCGATCCTCGACCCCTCGAACCCTCGAGGACCCTGGAACCCTCGACCCCTAGACAACCCTCTTCTTCCTCTCATGTTCGAGAGGATCGCCAAGGGGTCGAGAGGTTGCCTAGTGTCAAAGGATTCAACAAAACCATGTCTTCATCATTAGGCGAAAGTAACATGTGCATGATGGTATGAAGCTCTTTAAAGTTGTTCTGGAACGGAGTCCCAGATAGGATAATCCGCCTTTTGGTACAAAGTTCAGAAAGAGCCTTCCGAATATCGCTATTTGGAAGGCCTTTGCTGAATTCGTACCAAAAGGCGGATTATTCTATCCGGGACTCCATTCCAGAACAACTTTGCAGAACTTCGTACCAACATGCCCTGGTTACTTCCGGCTAATGATGAAGGCATGGATTTCTTCAATACTTTGACACTAGGAAACCTCTCTCGACCCCTCGGCGATCCTCGAACCCTCGACGACCGTGAAACCCTCGACCCTTGACCCCTTAACGACCCTCGACCCTCTACCCTAGTTCCCGACCCTCGACCCCTCGGCGATACTCGACACCCTCGTTCCCGATAAAAATTAAGAAGAAGAAGAATAAGAAGAAGAAGAAGAAGAAGAAGAAGAAGAAGAAGAAGAAGAAGAAGAAGAAGAAGAAAAAAATAGAGGAGAAGAAGAAAGGAATAGTGGAGAAGAAGAGAAAATAGAATATATTCTATTTTCTCTTCTTCTCCACTATTCCTTTCTTCTTCTCCTCTTCTTTTTCTTCTTTTTTCTTCTTCTTATTTATTTCTCCTCTTCTTTTCCTCTCCTCTTCTTCTTTCTTTCCTCTTCTTATTTTCTTCTTTCCTACCCTTCTTTTTCTCCTTCTTCTTCTATAGAACCCTCGAACCCTCGACCCCTATAGAACCCTCGAACCCTCGACCCTGAAACCCTCGACCCTTGACCCCTTAACGACCCTCGACCCTCTACCCTAGTTCCCGACCCTCGACCCCTCGGCGATCCTCAACACCCTCGTTCCGATAAAAATTAAGAAGAAGAAGAGAAAAAAAAGAGGAGAAAAAAAGGAGAAGAACCTCCTCTATTCCTTCTTCTTCTCCTCTTTTTTTCTTCTTCTTCCTCTTCTTCCTCTCCTCGTCTTCTCCTTCTTCTTCTCCTTCTTTCTCTACTTATTTTCCTTTTCCTTATTTTACTTTTTCCTCTCCACTAACATAAAATGCACTAACCTAAAATGCAACAAACATAAAATGCACTAAATCGATCAACGAACCTAAAATCAGTGATAAAATGCACTAACCTAAAATCGATATCTACTAACAACTTAAAAAAATTAATACATATATGAAAAAAAACATCATCATATCATCAACAGAAAAAAAACATCATCATATCATCAACAGAAAAAAACATCATCATATCATCAACATCATCATATCATCAACCTAAAATCAGTGATAAAGGGCGCCGGCGGCCGGACCGAAGGTGGCGGCGTGTGGGGTTAGGGAAGGGGCGGCGCGCGCGGCGACGGCGACGGGGTCGGGGAAGGGGCGGCGCGCGCGGCGACGATGACAGCGTCGGGGAACGGGTGGCGTGCGTGGCGACGGCGACGGCGACGGGGTCGGGGCAGGGGCGGCGCGCGCGGCGACGGCGTTGGTGTTGGGGCCGGCAGGGGCGGCGGACGCGGGGCGATGGCGACGGGGAGCGGGCGACGACGGGCTCGGGGCGGCGACGACGACGACGACGACGGGCGGCGACGACGACGACGACAGGCTCGGGGCGTCGGGGCGAATGGGAGCGGTTGGCCAAAATTTCACCAGTGTTGGCTTATATAGCCAGAGCAATGGTCCCGGTTCTTGCTACGACCCGGGACGAATGCTCCCTTTAGTCCCAGTTGGCGCCACGAACCGGAACCAAAGGCCAATTTTAAGCAGCCCAAAGGGCGGGAAGCCGCGGACTTTGGTCCCGGTTGGTGGCACCAACCGGGACTAAAGGGGGGCATTGGTCCCGGTTGGTGCCACCAACCGGGACCAATGGCCTTGTGCTGCCCCGTGCCCAAAAGTTTAGTCCCACATCGCTAGCTGAAGGGCGACGGCACTTGTTTATAAGCGCTGGTGTGCCTCCCCATTCGAGCTCCTCTCTAATGCAGGCTTTCGGGCCTAAACTTGCTACTGCATGTGGGCCTATTGGGCCATCTGCGGGCCTGAATCCTGGCCCATGTAGGGTTTCTAGTCGTATTCAGGCCGTGGAGGCCCAGTAGGTGGCATTTTTTTTTGGTTTTTTCTTTTTTATTTCTACATTTTTTTGGTTTTTTATTTTTTTATTTCTACTTATAACTAAATACTTACAGTTTTTTAGTGACTTCTTTTTGCTTTTAGGTCACAAAAATTATAAACTTTCTGTTAGTGCCATTAGTTTTAAATTTTGAATAGTTTAAATTTGAATTTTTAAAAATTTGTGTGAATCACTAGTTTATGAATAACTTTACTATAAAAATAGAATTTATTTCAATTTATTTTTTACTTATACTTACAACTAAATACTTATAGTTTTTTAGTGATTTCTTTTTGATTTTAGGTCACAAAAATTATAAACTTTCTGTTAGTGCCATTAGTTTTAAAATTTTGAATAGTTTAAATTTGTATTTTTAAAAATTTGTGTGAATCACTAGTTTATGAATAACTTTACTATAAAAATAGATTTTTTTTTCTTTTTTGCTATTTATTTTTTATTTATACTTACAATTAAATACTTATAGTTTGATTTTAGGTCACAAAAATTATATTCTTTTTGCTATTGAAGAATATTATAGTTTTATTTTAGTTGATCATAACATAATATTTTAATTGATTGTTTTTATTTTCATAAAAGTTTTGTAGTTCATTCCGTTTGCTATTAATTCATTCTTTGAGCTAAATGACTCTGAAATTGGAAAGCATTTAAAAATGAACTCTGAAAAGGTTGAAAGTTGGCATGGTATCATCATTTCACCCACATAGCATGTTCCAAAAAGTAGAGAGGGTTACGACAAAAACTTGATGCACTTCGTGTACAAAATGGACAATCACTTTCGAAGTATCAAAGTTTCGGACAATAACTGCGCCACATCATTGGCTAGGACGAATGCTTCGTCTGTGTACCCAAGATTGTTTAGATCCACTATTGTCATACCGTACTGTGGGTCTACCTGTACCCCGCCTCCTGACATATTGATCCATTTGCCTCAACACATAAAACCTTGAACCATAAGACACGAAAGCATTTCAAATGAACTCTGAAAAAGTTGAAAGTTGGGATGGTATCATAATTTCACCCACATAGCATGTGCATGTACAAAACGGACAATGGTAGCATGTTCGTCTGTTACAAATTTGGCATGGTATCATCATAATAGCTGCGGGAGAAAGTCTTCACTTTTTCTTCGCTTGTGTCATTTGCTTATTGCGCCGTAACCATGGATAATCTTCATTGTTTATCAGGATGCTTGGGCCAGCCTTGACATTGAAGGGAGGAATTTCATGAAACTTTTCATAATCTTCAGACATGTCTGTCTTGCCGTCCACTCCCAGGATGTCCCTTTTTCCTGAAAGAACTATGTGGCGCTTTGGCTCATCGTATGATGTATTCGCTTCCTTATCTTTTCTTTTTCTCGGTTTGGTAGACATGTCCTTCACATAGATAACATGTGCCACATCATTGGCTAGGACGAATGGTTCGTCAGTGTACCCAAGATTCTTCAGATCCACTGTTGTCATTCCATACTGTGTGTCTACCTGTACCCCGCCGTCTAACAGATTGACCCATTTGCACTTAAACAGAGGGACCTTAAAATCAGGTCCGTAGTCAAGTTCCCATATGTCCACTATGTAACCATAATATGTATCCTTTCCGCTCTCGGTTGCTGCATCAAAGCGGACACTGCTGTTTGGTTGGTGCTCTTTTGATCTTGGGCGATCGTGTAAAATGTATTCCCATTTATCTCGTATCCTTCGTATGTCAATACAGTCAAAGATGGTCCCCTGGACAACAAGTACAACTCATCACAAACAGTGTTGTCACCACTGAGACGTGTTTCCAACCAAATGCTGAAAGTCCTGATGTGTTCACATGTAATCCAGTCGTCGCACTGCTCCGGGTGTTTGGAGCGCAGACTGTTCTTGTGTTCATCGACATACGGGGTCACCAAGGTAGAGTTCTGTAGAACTTTGTAGTGTGCTTGAGACCAAGAATATCCGTCCCTGCATATTATTGAGTCTCTTCCAAGAGTGCCTTTTCCAGTCAGTCTTCCCTCATACCGCGATTTAGGGAGACCTATCTTGTTAAGGCCGGGAATGAAGTCAACACAAAACCCGATAACATCCTTTGTTTGATGGCCCATGGAGATGCTTCCTTCTGGCCTAGCGCGGTTACGGACATATTTCTTTAGGACTCCCATGAACCTCTCAAAGGGGAACATATTGTGTAGAAATACGGGCCCCAGGATGACAATCTCGTCGACTAGATGAACTAGGTCGTGTGTCATGATATTGAAGAAGGATGGTGGGAACACCAGCTCGAAACTGACAAGACATTGCGCCACATCACTCCTTAGCCTTGGTACGATTTCTAGATCGATCACCTTCTGAGAGATTGCATTGAGGAATGCACATAGCTTCACTATGGCTAATTGGACGTTTTCCGGTAGAAGCCCCCTCAATGCAACCGGAAGCAGTTGCGTCATAATCATGTGGCAGTCATGAGACTTTAGGTTCTGAAACTTTTTCTCTGGCATATTTATTATTCCCTTTATATTCGACGAGAAGCCAGTCGTGACCTTCATACTGAGCAGGCATTCAAAGAAGATTTCTTTCTCTTCTTTCGTAAGAGCGTAGCTGGCAGGACCTTTATACTGCTTCGGAGGCATGCCGTCTTTTTCGTGCAAACGTTGCAGGTCCTCCTGTGCCTCAGATGTATCTTTTGTCTTCCCATGTACGCCCAAGAAGCCTAGCAGATTCACGCAAAGGTTCTTCATCACGTGCATCACGTCGATTGAGGAGCGGACCTCTAGGTCTTTCCAGTAGGGTAGGTCCCAAAATATAGATTTCTTCTTCCACATGGGTGCGTGTCCCTCAGCATCATTCGGAACAGCTAGTCCACCGGGACCCTTTCCAAAGATTACGTAGTGTAAATCATTGACCATAGCAAGCACGTGATAACCGGTGCGAATGGCGGGCTTCTTCCAGTGATCTGCCTCCCCTTTGAAATGCTTGCCTTTATTTCGACATCGATGGTTGGTCGGAAGAAATCGACGATGGCCCAGGTACACATTCTTCCTGCATTTGTCCAAGTATATACTTTCAGTGTCATCTAAACAGTGCGTGCATGCGTGGTATCCTTTGTTTGTCTGTCCTGAAAGGTTACTGAGAGCGGGCCAATCGTTGATGGTCACGAATAGCAATGCCTTAAGGTTAAATTCCTCCTGTCTGTGCTCATCCCACGTACGTACACCGTTTCCATTCCAAAGCTGTAAAAGTTCTTCAACTAATGGCCTTAGGTACACATCAATGTCGTTGCCGGGTTTCTTAGGGCCTTGGATGAGAACTGGCATCATAATGAACTTCCGCTTCATGCACATCCAAGGAGGAAGGTTATACATACATAGAGTCACGGGCCAGGTGTTGTGATTGCTACTCTGCTCCCCGAAAGGATTAATGCCATCCGCGCTTAAAGCAAACCATATATTCCTTGGGTCCTTTGCAAACTCATCCCAGTACTTTCTCTCAATTTTTCTCCACTGCGACCCGTCAGCGGGTGCTCTCAACTTCCCATCTTTTTTTCGGTTCTCACTGTGCCATCGCATCAACTTGGCATGCTCTTCGTTTTTGAATAGACGTTTCAACCGTGGTATTATAGGAGCATACCACATCACCTTCGTAGGAACCCTCTTCCCGGGGGGCTCGCCGTCAACATCACCAGGGTCATCTCGCCTGATCTTATACCGCAATGCACCGCATACCGAGCATGTGTTCAGATCCTTGTATGCACCGCGGTAGAGGATGCAGTCATTAGGGCATGCATGTATCTTCTCCACCTCCAATCCTAGAGGGCATACGACCTTCTTTGATGCATATGTACTGTCGGGCAATTCGTTATCCTTTGGAAGCTTCTTCTACAATATTTTCAGTAGCTTCTCAAATCCTTTGTCAGCCACAGCATTCTCTGCCTTCCACTGCAGCAATTCCAGTACGGTACCGAGCTTTGTGTTGCCATCTTCGCAATTGGGGTATAACCCTTTTTTGTGATCCTCTAACATGCGATCGAACTTCAGCTTCTCCTTTTGACTAATACATTGCGTCCTTGCATCGACAATGACCCGGCGGAGATCATCTTCATCGGGCACATCGTCTGGTTCCTCTTGATCTTCAGCAGCTTCACCCGTGGCAGCATCATTGGGCACATCGTCTGGTTCCTCTTGATCTTCACCAGCTCCCCCCATTGCAGCATCACCGTATTCAGGGGGCACATAGTTGTCATCGTACTCTTCTTCTTTGCCGTCTTCCATCATAACCCCTATTTCTCCGTGCCTCGTCCAAACATTATAGTGTGGCATGAAACCCTTGTAAAGCAGGTGGGAGTGAAGGATTTTTCGTTTAGAGTAAGACCTCGTATTCCCACATTCGGTGCATGGACAACACATAAAACCAGTCTGCTTGTTTGCCTCAGCCGCATCGAGAAACTCATGTACGCCCTTAATGTACTCGCGGGTGTGTCTGTCACCGTACATCCATTGCCGGTTCATCTGCGTGCATTATATATAATTAAGTGTCCAAATTAATAGAAGTGCATCATCACATTAAAACCAAAGTGCATACATAGCTCTCATCTAACAACATATAGCTCTCCTGAGCATCTAATTAATTAAACCATACATTGAAACTATGTAAAACATTTCAATGCGAAAACAAATGCGATCATAATCGCAACCAAGGTAACAATTGATCCAATGGCATAATGATACCAAGCCTCGGTATGAATGGCATATTTTCTAATCTTTCTAATCTTCAAGCGCATTGCATCCATCTTCATCTTGTGATCATCGACGACATCCGCAACATGCAACTCCAATATCATCTTCTCCTCCTCAACTTTTTTTATTTTTTCCTTCAACAAATTGTTTTCTTCTTCAACTAAATTTAACCTCTCGACAATAGGGTCGGTTGGCATTTCCGATTCACATACATCCTAGATAAATAAAATGTATGTCAGGTTGGTCGGCATAATTTTCATAAAGAATAAATGAACCAATAGTTATAAAGATAATATACATACCACATCCGAATCATAGACAGGACGAGGGCCGACGGGGGCGGATACCAAAACCATCGCACTATATAAGATGCAATAATAAATGTAAGAAAATGATACAAGTATCTATCTAAACATACAAGTAAGAATATTTTTCCTTTCAGAAAGAAGATAAGAACAAGAGGCTCACCACGGTGGTGTCGGTGATGAGATCGGCGCGGGTGATCGACGGCGGTGAAGACGGGGACGGGGCGTGATGGACCGCTAAATCTAGACAAATCTCGAGGAAAATGGAGTTTGGAGGTCGAGCTTCGAGAGGAGAAAGCTTAAGTAGTGTGGCTCGGGCATTCCATCGAACACCTCATGTGCATAGGAGGTGAGCTAGAGCACCACAAAGCCCTCTCCCCCTCGGCCAGAAAAAACAGAGCACTGTGCTCTGCTCTTGCGCGAGGGGGTATATATAGGCACCTCATTGGTCTCGGTTGGTGGCTCCCCTTTAATCCCGGTTCAAGCCACCAACCGGGACCAATGGTTGTGGGCCAAGAGCGAGCCCCATTGGTCCCAGTTCATCCCACCAACCGGGACCAAAAGGTCCAGATGAACCGGGACCAATGGCCCTCGGGGCCCGGCCAGCCCCCTGGGCTCACGAACCGGGACCAATGCCCCCATTGGTCCCGGTTCTGGACTGAACCGGGACTAATGGGCTGACCCGGCCTGGACCAAAGCCCTGTTTTCTACTAGTGAATAATCTGAAATTTGAACCTATAACCAAATAAAATAAAAGCCAAATAAGGAACTATATGGAAAATTGAATCTAATAAAAAATAAAAGCAAAAAAATAGAAATTACGTAGAATGGAAAAGGCCACAGGCCACAAAATAAAAAGGCCGAATTGTAGGCTTTGGCCCATGTGGCTGTGCAGAATTAATAGGAAAAATATATAAAAAGCTGAATTGTTGGGTCTGGCCCGTGTAAAACACCCAATCAGACCGGGCTGTGTCTTGTCAGTGACCTTTTCGATTGGTCGCAGTTTAGCCATGTCTGATTGCCACGTCGGATCCGACATGGCCTGGGCAGACAGCCAGTGACCAAAACAAAAGGTCATGGGTTTAACGACCTTCTGTTTTGGTCGTAAACGTCTATGACCTTCTCACAGAAAAGGTCGTTAATTTCAGTTTACGACCGCCAATTTTTGACCTTCTGTTTTTTGTCACAAAAAGGTCGCAACTGAAAAACAATGACCTTTCAGTGACCAATAGTCAAGGTCAGAAGTTGACATATTTCTTGTAGTGGATAATAATAGTATACCTTTTTTTAAAAAGGTTTTGTACTTAATTAACTTAAGCAAAGTAAATAATTAAATAAATATGTCCTGGGCGCCGAGGTCGGCCCCACGGAGTGGAGGCGTGAACGTGTGTCGAAGGCCCACTAGGCGATGACGATGATGACAACGTGATGCAGCCATGAAGTGGTTCCAATTTGCATGGTAGACCGAGTCGCGAATGCGGTATTCATGGAACTTCGGATGAAGCAGGACTGCGCCCAAAATTGGCTGGACTGAAACCGATTGGACCGTCGCATCAGTCTCCCGACAGCGGACTGAATTATGACCGGCCGCAAAAAATCTACACGGAAAAGTCATGCAAACCGGCGAAATATATTCTGTGTGAAAATATATACAATACATGTAATTTATGAAAAACACAACCTGGTATTCCGTAGGTAGCGCGAGGCCGTTGAAATCCAAGGGGAACGACTGGTACTTTTCTTGCGTGGAGATCAAGCAGACCTCGAAATCTGCACCTAAGGCAGCATGTACAACTTAACTGCTTTGGACGCTCATGAACAACACCGATCCCAATTCCCAACCTCACATGGAGGGGTGGCCGCAAGTCAGATCGGCCCCTCACCCTCTTTTTTTTGACGCGTCTAGCTGGCGGCTGGGCGCCCACTAGCGCAACTGAGCGGCCGGCTGAAAAAGGAAAGACCCTGTCCCCGCGAAACAGAAAAGGAAGCCACCAACCCCGATCCGATTCGACCGGCCATCAAAATAGACCGATCGAGATAAAACGCTCGCCCCCAACAGAAACCGCCCCACGTGGCCAGCTGTCTCCACGCCCCGCTCGCCCCTGCGCCATCGCTCGCCCCCACGCCTCAGCCCCACCGATGCTGCCTTCTTCTTCTTCTGCACGCCAGAAAGAGATCCAAACACAATCGCCCCCAGGCCTTCTTCCTCCTCCTACACAGCCGCCATGGGAGCCCCAAAGTAGAAGGAACTACTTCAAGATCTAAAGGGCAGGGTGGTCAGAGCCATACCCGGCAGTAAGATCGAGTAGGTAAGCCCCCTTTGCACCTCTTCACTTCCCCCTTCTCCATGGATCCATGGAGAATCTGCTTCAAAAAAGAGGTGAATCTGGCATATCACACCAGATGTTAAACATGTTGGATGTGTTAAACACGCCAAAAACTACCACCTGGATGTGTTAAAAGAAGCCAACTAAAAATGAGTTCTCTGGCCAATTAAAACATGATTAAAGCCAACTTCTAGTTATTGTTTGCAAAATGAACAAAAAACTTGACTGCCCAATGCTTTGTTGAACATGTGCAACGAAAAATTCATAAATGTGCAACTGAACATGCATCACAGCCAACTGAACATGTATCCTGGCCAACTAAACATGTATCCTGCCAACTAAACATATATTTGGCAATACATGTTTCTGAGTGAACACTTTGGGAAAAATGTAGTATATGTGGAAATAAAAAACATGTTTTTTGGCCAACTAAACATGCATGTTGGCCAAAAAATGATGGCCAACTAAGACATCCATTCTAGCCAACTAAGACATCTATTCTAGCCAACAGAATGCATTAATTGTCCAACTGAACATGCATGTTGGCCAAAAACATAAATAAATGCAACCTGGCCAGCTGAGACATCTATTCTAGCCAACTAAAAGCATTGAATGTCCAACTGAAATATGTATGCTGGCCAAGTGGAAATCCTGGAAATTGAGACGTCTATTCTAGCGAAAACCAGAAATCTGTAGTGCAACAGGAAAAACACAGGAACTTTTGTCCATGGCTAATGAAGCCACAAACCATAGTAACATATTCACACACATAATCTTGTCTCACGAATATATTCTGGTCCCACACCTATTGCAAACCATATTAATATGTTCAAATATACCGGATCTAGAAACATAAACGGCGATGAAAAACATATAACTATAATCTGTCCTCCAATTCTTCTTTCTTCTTTCACCTGGATTTTCCTTCTCAAATCTAGCATCCAATTATGTGCAGAAAAATCTGAAAAGAGCTCCTTGCGAAACGGAAACCTACAGATCATTGCAACAAAACAAAAAAGGGAAATGTAAGAAAAACTCTATAGCAAAAAGAAGTCATGCTCTTGCCAGTTATTTCCTGCAAACTGTGCAACTAACATAACAACTTTGTGCAAACAAAAAAATTCATAATTGTTATAATAAAAGATTATGCTATCGTCATGTTGCTTTTAGGTTGTTTGAAACATAGTTTTTCTATGGTTACCAACTGATGACATCAATTTCTTCTTTTTTTGTATGTGCAGGGAGTGTGTGGCAGCGTCCAAAAACAAGGGAAAAATGCTTGATCTCAATGAGCTTCCTCATGATATGGATCAGCAGCAACCCAGCATACAACAAGGAAACTGGACAGAAAATCGTCGATCTGTTTACTACACGCAGGCAAGTCGTGATGGTAACCCTACGGGCCATGACAATGTGGCATGCCAGTCATCAGCACGTGGTGCCCCTGTAGTGGTGTCTTTGCGGTCAAAGAGCCATACTCTTGATGACACAGGAACCGAGGCAAATGTTCCTGGTCCAACCAGGACTGAGCTAGAAGCTGGGGCTTTTGACAGAGCTATGCAAGTAGAAGAAGGAGAGGACGAGGCTGGTTCTCAACCTATGGAACCCTATGTTGGCATGAGGTTTGACAGCCTTCAAATTGCTAAGGATCACTACAACAGCTATGCACTACCGATGGGTTTCTCTATCAAGATTAACACCTCTAGACGGACACCCCGCACCAATGAATTGATAAAACAACAGTTTTGCTACAACAAGTTCAAGAAGCCCAAAGCTGATGATGGAGGAGCTGAGGCTCCTCCTGTCTTGGACCCTATTCCAGATCCAAAATCTGTTAACAGTGATGAGGAGATGGAAGAAGAACCTCCAATATTTGCTGAAGAGGAGGCTGGTACTAGTAAGAAGAAGAAGAAGCGCAAACGCGAGACAATAAAGCAGACTGAATGCAAGGCGAAAATTTTGGTGAAGATGACATTGTTTTTTCTAGTACTTTGTTCGTGACCACAATCATCCGATTGTGAACAAACCGACATTATCCAAATACTTGAGATCCCACCAAGGCATCTCACCTGATGAAAAGGAGTTTCTACGCATCTTGTATAACTGCAACTTGACTACAGGTGTGGTGTTTTTCTATATCCCTTGAAGAATTAAGTTTCCTTCTAGGTAGTCCAGTGTGCAACTGTTATGGTACTACTGTGCAACTGAAATGGCTTAACTGTGCAACTGGTGTCCAACTTCCCGTGCTTTTTTGTATATCACTTTTGGTGCTTCTTGTGCACCTAGATTGTCTTTACTGTGCAACTACACAATGTCCTATATGCAAAAACTGCAAAGTGTTTTTAAAAAGGTGCAACTAGGTGTCCATTTCCTACGATTATGTTCTGTGCCAACACGTGTCCTATTACTGTGCAGCTGGATGTGCCATTTGTGCAACTAAAAAAGGATATACTCTTTGTTTTTGTATTATGCAGGACGAATGATGCATGTAATGGCAGAGTTCTATGGATCTGAGATGATGGTGCCGTTCGGACCAAAGGCAATAACAAATCTTTGTACAAGTTTCCGTAGAGATGACACAAAGGAGGGTGATCTGATTGAGACAATTGCGCACTTCAAGGATATACAAAAAACCGATCTAGACTTCTTCTATAAGGTGAAATATGATGAAGAGGACAGAGTTGTCAACATATTTTGGGTGGACGGCTTAGCTCGAAAAGCTTATGCGGAGGCGTACCACGATTGCATATCATTTGACACCACCTACATGACCAACTTGTACAATATGCCGTTCGCGCCCTTCATAGGAATAAAGTGACATGGCCAATCTTTCATGCTGGGTTGCGCCTTTGTGAGGCAGGAGTTGGCATCAAGCTTTGATTGGGTCTTTGGAGCATTCCTAGAGGCTATGGATGGCAAACCTCCTGACAACTTCATCACCGATCAGGATGGTGCAATGAGGCAGTCAATACAGAGCATCTTTCCAACCACCGTGCACTGCTGTTGTCGATGGCACATCATGAAAAAGGCTCAGGAAAAGGTTGGTTGGTTGTTGTGCCGGAATCCAGGACTCTCTGATGATTTCAACAAGTGTGTTGACTTCAGCTTCACTATAGATGAGTTTGTTGCGAAATATGGTTCTCGAAACTACTTGGTGCAGGCAAGGGTGGAGGAGGGTTCCTATTTGTGTGAGTGTTGTAAAATGGACAGGGACGGCATCATCTGTTGCCACATCCTCAAGGTGTTCACCCATGTTGGCGTTGATGTCATACCGGAAAGGTACCTGCTAAGACGGTGGACACCAACTGCTGTACCTAGTGCGCCAGGGACTGGTTATGAGCAACAAGATGAAATGCCTCCTCAATCAAAGAAGCAGATAAGGGAGAGGAACATGATATACGATTTTCGGAAACTAGCAAAGTTTGCGAGTGGTTCTGATCCAGCACAAGCTATTGTATACAAACATATGCGTGCAGCACGTACCGAGATCGGCCACCTGAACAAGTCCAAGAAAAAAACCAATTGCTGCAACGGGGCCATTAGATGATGGCAACCCTCGAGGACCTCCTCCACCTCCAGGCAGCAATCAGGGGGGCTCATCATCCAGGTAATTACCTGCCCCAACTCCTGATCTAACTAGGTGTGTAACTTCAGTTGCACACATTATTGTGCCCAGTTGCACACACCATGGTAGCCACTTGGACAGAACATACTGCCTAGTTGCGCACGCTGTGTTAGTTCAAGCATCAAGATAACACAGCTAACTTATTTTTCCAGTTCTGCATATATGTGATGTCAACCCTCAAGGACCTCCCCCCCCCTCCTGGTTGTACACGGCATCCTCCGCCACCTCCCCCCCCCCGCGTGCTCCTCCCAATGGCCCTACAGGCAGCACTCAGGGGGCTCGTCGTCTAGGTAATTACCTGCCCCCAACTCCCCACCAAACTAGGTCTGTAACTCCAATTGCACACATCATGGTTCTCAGTTGCACCGAACAGGCTACCTAGTTGCGCATGCTGTGTTAGTTCGAGCATCAAAAACATAAACACAACTGACTTGTTTGTCCCGTTCTGCCTATAGGTGATGCCAACCCTCAAAGACCTCCTCCCCCACCAGGCCCAACTAGCAATGCCCTTTGTGCTACTCCCAATGGACCTACAGGCAGGACTCAGGGGGCTCATAACCCAGGTTAGTACCTTCACCGACTCCAAAACAAAAACTAGGGTGAGTGACTTTAGTTGCACATATCATAGTGCCCAGTTGAACAGAAACATGCTGCCTAGTTGCGTGCGCTGTGTTAGTTTGAGGATCGAGCTAAAACTCTAACTTGTTTTTCATATTCTGCCCATAGGCGACTACAGTCCAAGTACCATGACAGGCCGTGCTACAGCAGGTGTTTTTTCAACTTAACTTGCACACAGCAACCAGTTAGTTGCTGTCACACCCTAGCTAGTCCATGCATTAGAGTGTGCATCATGTTTACCTTCATCAGAAACTTGAAATGGGGAAGGCAGAACCCCCAGCACCCCCCCTTAAATCAACTAGGGTTTACTAAAAATAATTTCAATGAACCTAAAATGCCCTTGTAAAGTGTTCACCCTCTTTGCCTTGGGTTAGAACCCTTGGGAAAATAGGTGCACATTTTTCTAGGTCAACAGAAGGTCATTGATTTAAATCATAAATATTTGAATTTGGGCATTTAAATGCTATTAAATAATTCAAGTGCTCAAATAATTCTGGAAATAATTGTTTGCTGTTAGGAATAATCCCAATAGAGCCCACAATTATTTTCAGGATTTTAGAAAGTGCCTAGGTATTTTAAGTAAATCCCTAAAGCTACAGAAAAATAGAAAAAGAAAACAAAATCAAAAAAAAGGGGGAAAGAAGCCCACCTGGGCCTTACCTGGCTTGGCCCAGCCTACTGGCTCGGCCAGTCACCCCCTACCTCGCGCCAGGGGGCAGGGGCGCGTGCTCGCCGCGCACCGGCCACGCGCCGGCCACCTCCTGCTTCCGCCGACGCTGGGAGGCGCCCAGAGATGCCACGAGACCCCCTCGATCCTCTCCCGTCCACTATCACTCTCCCCCTCATCTCCCTCATCCTCTCCCGCGATGGGTGAGCGCGCCCCTTGCCGCCGATCGCCGTAGCCGTCGCCAGAGACCTCCCCTCGCCCCTCCGACGAGTCCATCAGCTTCGCCTAGGCTCCCTCGTCCTCCCCACCGAGCCACGCTTCGCCGGAAGCCCTGCAACGCCGCCTTCGCCCTCGTCTTCAACACTGGGCATCCAAGATCGCCGGCGACCTCACCTCTTCTACAGCCCGTCCCCGAGCCCGCTGAGACCACCGCCGCACTCCCCGTGAGCCTCTCTTTCGATCCCCACCTTCCCCTTGCTCGTTTGCGCCCTGTAGCTCCGATTTCCACCGCGGCCGTCATGGCCAGGGCCACCGTGGGTTGAAGCCAGGCACACCACCGTGCTCAGCGCATCCCTAGGAACCCGTAGCCACCACCAGTTCTTCCTCCCGTGCACCGTAGCCTCGAAACCGACCTCGCCCGAACCCCAGCGACCGCCAAGCTCGTCGCCGGCGTCGTTTTCGGCCACCCCGAGCCCAACTACCACCACCAAATGATGCGGCTCGCTCCCCGCATCGCGTAGCACATCTCCGCCATCGTTTTGGTCGCCTGAGGGCGTTTTCCGAAGCCCTCTGCCGTCTCGGGCCTCGCCCGCGGCTCAACGCCGGTGAGTTGACCCAGTTTGACCCCTGGGTAGGCCCAGGTAGACCCCCATGAGTCTATGACAGGTGGGGTCGGTTTGTTAACTAAATTAGGATTAGTTTTAATTAAATCTTACCTAATCAGTCACTGACTAATGGGCCCTGCCAGTAATTAGGCTAATTAAACGTAGTTAGCGCACTGAGAGGCTGACAGAAGGGCCCCACCAGTCAGGTTTGACCTGGCTGGCGCCTTTGACCTGCTGACGTCACCCTGATGCATAGCTGACGCAGTAATTGATTTTCTGGTTTTATTCTTATTCAGGGAATTCCAGAAAATAGTTCAAACTTCAAAAATTCATAGAAATTCAACCATAACTCCAAATGAGATAAATTATACATGAAAAATTATCAGAAAAATTCAATCTATCCATCTGTAATGGTTTCATGCATAACAAAACAAGTTTACCTTGCTGTTTACGCAGAATAAGGAAATGCACTATACATGCCATATTTAATGAGCTAATATTTGAATCTTTGATTCAAATGAGCTCATCCCTTTCTATTCTAGCTTTCGTTAGGCCAATACACCAACATGTTGCCATGTCATAGCATGCATCATATTGTTGCATATCGTCATGTGTTGACTGTGTTCCGATGTGCTCTTCGTGGTAGGTTCTGCCTCCGAGGATATTCACGAGTATCCAACTGAAGGGCAGTATCCCACTACCACTCCACCAGCCAAGCAACCATTGATCATTCCGATACAAACCCATGTTCTCGCCTCTGCTGTTGTTTACTGCATTAAGACAACGCGTTTCAAACTGCTGTGTGCTACGGTAGTTGAACCCTTATCCTCTGCATGACCTGTCATTGCCACATTAACTAGATGAAACCGACTAGCATGTGTAGGAGTTGATTGAGCCATGTTTTTGTGATTCCTACCTTGCTATGCCTGCTATGCTTAGAGTTGTGTCAGGTCTGGTTCATCTAGGTGATGGGCTAGAGTGAAATGCTTATGTCAGTAATATGTGGGATGTGTTGAACATGTTTGGTAAAGGTATCGATGAGAGGCCATGTAGGAGTACATGGTGGGTTGTTTCATTGAGGCCATCCATAAGAACTGAGATCTGTATGTGTGATTTAAGATGCAGTTACTACCGTACATTGGGCCCGAAGCCAATGGACCCTCTCGGCTTCTTAGTCACCCTCGTACTCTGTCCAGGAGCTGCACTTAGTTTTTGGTGTTTGTAGGTTATGTGTTGGCGGCCGTGCGTAGCGCTGACCCTAGGGGTGGGCTATGTTGTGGTAGATACACCGTGGCCGGGTGTACCGAGTCACCCGTTTGGTGTCTTGGGAACCCTGTTCACATCGTTCGGGGCCGTATGTGGAAACCTCGGCCGGACTCCCTCTGGATGGAACCTGGATTGGCGATAAACCTGGACTAGGGACTTAGGTGCTTAGGTAGGCCGTGGCCGACACCCTCGCTGGGCTTCCGCTTGAAGGTTGCCGAGTACATGTCGTGTAGACGGCGGTAAGCGGTGAAAGCGTGTATGACGAAGTACACCCCTGCAGGGTATAAAACTATTCGAATAGCCGTGTCCGCGGTAAAGGACTACTTGGTTGCCTATGCAGTTCATAGACAAGTTAGTGGATACTACTAAAAGATTCAAGATAAGTGTGAGTACCGAGGATGGCCCTCTCGCAGGATGACGAGGGGGGATCCCCGGTGGAGTATTGTGTTGGTGAGTAGTGGACTCGTGTGCGAAAACTATTTTACTAAAGAGGTTCCGTAGGATAGCTTAGCCAAGAGTCAAAGCTGGCATGCTGCATAACCCCCACCACCTTCTTGAGAATGAGCATGTATAATAGGTTCTGATGTAAGACTTACCGAGTACCTTTGTACTCATGTTTCCTTATTTATTGTTTTCAGACAACAACACTGCCCCCTCCGATAGGTTTTATGTAGACCTTGACGTCGACGAGTGACTAGCCACCCAGGTGGTGATCCCGGCCATGGAGGGCCCTATGTAGATAGACAGGCTTGAGAAGCCTTCCTCCTTTTTAGAGTCTGTACTCAGACTAGTTGCTTCCGCACGTGCTTGTATGATTGTATGACTTGAGTGTCGGGTCATGTGACCCCTATCTGTATGAACATGTTATGTATGGCTCCCTGGAGCCTTTAAATAAAGTACTTGAGTTGTAGAGTTTTGTTGTGATGCCATGTTGTATGTACTCATATCGGGCATATTGTGTGTATGATTGAAATGCTTGGTATGAGTGGGATCCGACAATCTAGTTGTTTATCCTTGGTAGCCTTTCTTATGGGGAAATGTAGTCTAGTGTTCCTCGACCAATAGTAGTCCGCTACAGCCCGGTTCACCGGAGTCCTGCTAGCCCAGCACTACTGTTCAGGACACTTGACTGGCCGGCATGTGTTTCACTTCGTCCCTATGTCTGTCCCTTCGGGGAAATGTCACACGGTGACTTCCGGAGTCCTGCCTAGCCTGCTACAGCCCGGGATCCCCGGAGTCCTGTTAGCCCAGTGCTACAGCCCGGAATCACTCGTTGATGACCGACATGCTCGATGTGATTCACGTCTGCCTGTCTCCATAGGTCTGTGCCGCATTGGGTTCACGACTAGCCATGTCGGCCCGGGTTCTCTGCCATATGGATGCTAGGGACACTATCATATACGTGAGCCAAAAGGCGCAAACGGTCCCGGGCCATGGTAAGACGACACCCGTGGGACACCGTGCGTGAGGCCGCAAAGTGATATGAGGTGTTACCGGCTAGATCGGTGTGGCTTGGAATCGGGGTCCTGACAGCGTTGGTATCAGAGCCGGACTACCTGTAGGTTCGTTGAGCCAAACTGGTCGATGTCGAGTCTAGAAATGCTTTAGTTATATGTAGGGGAATTGATTGTGGAAGGGAACGTAAGGTTCTTTTACTCCTTTACCCTATGCCTCTGATCTGAGTCATTCTCTTCTCATTCAACGTGGGTTAAGGACTAGGCTCTCTTCTTCTATCAGGTTCACGTGTTACTAATCCGTAGTAGCTTATAGGATTATTGCTACGAGTCCCTGTCCAGTTTCTACTATTTTTAGTATGTTGCTATTTGAATCAGAACCTTGATATGATGCTGTTGAGCGGTATTGTGAACTGTTGTGGATGTCTCAAATCTTTACTGAGCATTTACAGCCGTTATGCTGTCCAATTTTCCCTAGGAATTCTGATGTCTTTGTCTTGTGGTTGTGCTTCCAGATGGCCAACTGTCCTCAAAACCAATTGGTTCGCCTGACCAGGTGCCTCGACGTGCCCGGTCACACTGCTACGTTAGTCCGGGTCATGATCGAGACAGGATACCGTTGGTATCCCGAATACACTATCGAAGAGCAGTTCCGCGACTTTAATCAAAGCCAGTATTTCTGCACCGTCAGGATATTTCCTTCCTATCCTGGATCTACCGAGCCCCTTCACTGTTCCTGTGGACTCGGGGTTACCGTTGAGATGGCTATGCAGGATGCTGCCTACTGTATGATGACCATCTTGCGAGTCCGTACTGGCCTGCTTCGGAACACTGACTTCTGTTACATGCCAGCTTCACTTCTGGGAGCGCAAGGGTATCTTCAGGCTATTTATGCTAACTCCACTCAGGAGGACTCATTAACGCGTACCACTGCTGAGATGCTCGAAGATAAGGACCGAGAGAATCGGGCCTTGAGGCTGGAGCTTTTTAATACCCATGTTGATCATTGGGCCACATTGACTCGGTTTGCACCTGCGGTGCAAGCTGGATGTATGGATACAAGGGATCTGTATCCTGTGAGATCAGCTCTGCCAGACATGGTGGATTGGCGCAATGTGGGAGGCATCACCCCACCCCGTGGTCCCCGCAGGCCCCCGTTTGTTGGTCCAAGACCTCATCCTAGCCCCTATGGTCCACAGGCTCCTCAGGACCGTCTATTTCCGGATGATCACGTTGAACTTCCAGGCTATGGAGGTGACTTCTATGAGGACTACTACGGAGCTGTCTGAGTTAGTAGTAGTACCACTAGTATTGTAGTAGTTGTATCTCCACTGTCCCGCGTGACTTGTGGAATATGACTTTGCGTGTAATCGATTCCGGAGGTGTAAACAAATAATGTATAGGAACTTGGAATGCCTCCGATGAGATGTAACGTCTTTCATCATAGTTGTACTATAGCCTAGGCTTGTACTAAACTATGTATGATGTGTATGACCGTTGGTATGTATATGGCAGTTTTATATTACCATGACATACGGATGAGCATCTCTGCATTCCGTGTTATCCATTACATTCTGCACTTCCTTGTTAAGTTTGAGCCATCCTTGTCTAAACCGTTGTCTTGTTTTCTCCTAGGATGGTCAACACCCGCGGCAACCCTGCTGTCCCGGAGCAGGGGGAAGCCAGTGCAGCTAGAGGTGAAAATCTGCCTCACCCGCCTTCTCTGGCCGAAGTGATGCTGGAGGCGGAAAGAAACAAGCGTGAGACCAACCGCCTGCTTGAGCGGATTGAGCAGAACACTGCACGCCACCCACGAAATGACTTGGTGTCGATCAATGACTTGATCAAGCTGTACCCACCAAAGTTTAACCATTCCGTCGAGCCCCTCGACGCAGATGATTGGCTTCGCAGCATCACCCACAAGCTACGTTCTGCCAACGTAGCCAAAGCCGACAAGGTTACCTATGCTGCCTATCATCTCGAAGGCCCCGCTAGCCATTGGTGGGAAAACTTCGAAGCTATGCGCCCGGTCAGTCAAATCACTACCTGGGCTGAATTCAGTGAGGCTTTCCGTGAGCATCACATTCCGGAAGGTCTCATGGATCGCAAGAGGGAGGAGTTCTGCAACTTCACCCAAGGGAGGCTGACTGTGGATGCATATAGTCGTGAATTTGGGAAGCTGGCACGCTATGCTCCTGAAGAGGTTTCTACTGACGCCAAGAAGCAGGCAAGGTTCCGCACGGGACTTAGCCCTGATCTTCGCCGCGATCTTCGTCTGCATGAGTGCACATCTTTTCAGAAGTTGGTCAATAAAGCTATCAGTGCTGAGACAGGCCAGACTGATTATGACGCTTCACGCAAGCACTCCCGTGATTTTGGCTCTTCATCCGGCTCTGGAGCTCAGAAGCGCCGGGTGTGGATCCCAAGCACGGCACTGCCACCCCGATTCACCCCGAGGCCATCCTTTGAGGCGCCTCGTCCCAACCAGCAATTCACACCGCCCAAGCCCTATGGTGGCCACGCTGCTAACGCTGCTCCACGCCCTAATGTGGTAACATGCTTCAAATGTCGAGAGCCGGGTCACTATAGCCGAGAGTGTCCCCAGAACAACAACCCCAATCAAGCTGGAAAGTCCGTTGGCTGTGGTAAGCCCGCGGGAAAGACTTTCCACGCCAAGCCGTCCACCACTACACGTGGCCATGTCAATTATGTTTCAGCTGAGGAAGCTCATGAGGATCCCAACGTCATCCTTGGTACGCTCCTTGTTAACTGCCATCCGGCATCTGATCTTTTCGATACTGGAGCATCTCATTCATTCATATCCGAGAATTATGCTCGATTGCATAACACGACATTCTGTGACATGCCCCTGGCTCTAGATGGCAAACGTCTAGGGTATGCCATGGGAACGAAATTCTTCTAGATAGACTTGTCTTCCTTGCATCTTTAATAGCTCTCAAGTCCTCTGACCTAAACATCATCTTGGGTATGGACTGTATGTCGGCTCATTATGCCAAGATCGATTGTGCCACTAGAACCATTCAACTTACTCACCCCTCGGGCAAGACAGTTAATGTCTTAACTCTAGTGGCCAAGCGCCAACTTTACTCCCTAATGCCAACCCTCTTCTAGACCTTGAGGATGTTCCGGTAGTCCGAGACTTTCCGGATGTCTTTCCAGAAGAACTGCCAGGTGTTCCACCTGACAGGGATGTCGAGTTTGTGATAGACCTTGTTCCAGGAACCGTTCCAATTTCTAGAAGACCATATAAGATGGCACCCTTAGAACTAGCCGAGCTTAAGAACCAACTCGATGAGTCCTTGAACAAGGGGTTCATCCATCCTAGTTCCTCTCCTTGGGCTTGCCCCGTCCTCTTCGTCAAGAAAAAGGATGGAACGGATCGAATGGTTGTGGATTACCGACCTGTCAATCTGGTCACCATCAAGAACAAATACCCGCTTCCCAGGATCAACGACCTGTATGATCAGCTTGCTGGATCCACAGTCTTCTCCAAGATGGATTTGAGGTTGGGCTACCATCAAATCAAAATCAGAAACGGGGACATTCCCAAAACGACCTTTGTTACTCGTTATGGCCAATACGAGTACACCGTTATGTCCTTCGGTTTAACCAATGCCCCGGCCACCTTCTCTCGGTTAATGAACTCAGTCTTCATGGAGTACTTGGATAAATTCGTCGTTGTATACCTCGATGACATACTCATCTACTCCAAGAATGAAGAAGATCATGCCGAACATCTAAGGCTGGTATTGATGAAACTTCGAGAGCATCGCCTTTATGCCAAATTCTCCAAGTGTGAATTTTGGTTGCCAGAAGTGACCTATCTAGGCCATGTAATTTCTGGTAAGGGTATTGCTTTCAATCCCGAGCGAGTTCAAGCCGTCCTTGATTGGACTCCACCTGAAACGGTCAAGCAAGTTCGGAGTTTCCTTGGCCTAGCGAGCTATTGCCGCCGCTTCGTCGAGAACTTCTCCAAGGTTGCTAAACCTCTAACTGAACTCCATAGTGCGAGTTCAGTTTTCAGGAACTGAAAAGACGCCTGACATCTGCTCCCGTACTGGTACCACCAGACTTCTCCAAGGACTTTATTATCTATTGTGACGCCTCGCGACAAGGACTAGGTTGCATACTCATGCAAGATCGTCAGGTAATTGCCTATGCCTCACGGCAATTACACCCACATGAGGAGAATTATCCTACACATGATCTAGAGCTTGCAGCTGTAGTCCATGCACTTAAAACCTGGCGACATTACCTTCTCGGTAATCGTTGCGAGATCTTCACCGATCACCAAAGTTTGAAATATATCTTCACCCAACCAGATTTGAATCTCAGGCAAAGACGTTGGGTCGAGTTGATCTTGGATTACGAACTAGGAATAACTTACACCCCGGGCAAAGCCAATGTCATGGCTGATGCACTAAGCCGTAAGTCCTATTGTAACAACCTGATGTTACAACAAAGTCAACCACTTCTCCATGAGGAATTTCGTAAGCTAAACCTTCACATTGTTCCTCGAGGATTCCTATCCATCCTGGTGGCGGAACCTACCCTTACGGATCAGGTCATCAAGGCACAGAAGGTAGATCCGGGAATCTCCCGTATCAAGAGAAACATTAAGAAAGGAGTCATGAATTGTTTCTCCATTGATGATCAAGGTGTCGTATACTTTGGGAATCTCCTAGTGGTTCCAAAGGCGCGAAACCTGAGGCGACTGGTCCTTAAGGAAGCTCATGAATCACCTCTCACCATTGATCCCGGTAGTACTAAAATGTATCAAGACCTATGCCAGAGGTTTTGGTGGACTAGGATGAAGAGAGAAATCGCTCAATACATTGCTAGTTGCGACGTTTGTCGTCGTGTTAAAGCAGAGCATCAACGGCCTGCTGGCACCCTTCAACCTTTGGCTATTCCTGAATGGAAATGGGATAAAATCAGTATGGATTTCATCACTGGGTTTCCCAGGACTAAGAGAGGGAATAATGCCATCTTCGTTGTGATCGACCGACTTTCCAAAGTAGCCCACTTTCTACCAGTTCGTGAGAGTATCACCGCTAGCCAGCTAGCTGACTTATACATCTCCCGAATAGTGTCTCTTCATGGTGTTCCATTGGAAATTAACTCAGACCGTGGGAGTCTCTTCACCTCTCGATTTTGGGAAAGTTTCCAAAATGCTATGGGAACTCATCTCTCCTTTAGCACCACCTTCCATCCTCAATCAAGTGGTCAAGTAGAGCGAGTCAATCAAATTCTGGAAGATATGCTCCGAGCTTCTCTTATCTCGTCCGGAATGAGTTGGGAGAAATGCCTTCCATTCGCGGAGTTTTCTTATAACAATAGTTATCAAGCTAGTTTGGGCAAAGCTCCTTTCGAAGTTCTTTATGGACGAAAATGTCGAACGCCTCTTAACTGGTCAGAAACCGGGGAAAGACAACTCTTTGGCCCGGATATGATTCAGGAAGCGGAAGAGCAGGTTCGCATCATTCGTGAGAAATTGAAAACAGCCCAATCTCGCCAAAAGAGTCAATATGATCATAAACATAATCCTATGACTTATGAAGTTGAAGAGAAGGCTTACCTTCGGGTTACTCCGTTAAAGGGAACCCCTCGTTTCGGTATCAAAGGAAAATTGGCTCCTCGTTACATTGGACCCTTTCGCATTCTTGCCAAACAAGGAGAAGTTGCCTACCAATTGGAACTACCTCCGCATCTTTCCAGAGTTCACGATGTCTTCCACATGTCACAACTCAGGCGTTGCTTCGCGGATCCTATCCGTGGAGTGGACCACGAAACGCTTGATTTACAAGATAACCTCTCTTATCGGGAATATCCCGTTCGTATCCTTGATCAAGCCGAGCGTACCACTCGACGTCATAATATCAAGTTTCTCAAGGTTCAATGGTCACACCATTCCGAGGAAGAAGCCTCTTGGGAAAGGGAGGATCGTCTTCGACTCGAGTACCCCACCTTCTTTCCAGAGGATCCTAAATCTCGGGACGAGATTCTATTGAGTGGGGGTGAGTTGTCACACCCTAGCTAGTCCATGCATTAGAGTGTGCATCATGTTTACCTTCAACAGAAACTTGAAATGGGGAAGGCAGAACCCCCAGCAACCCCCCCCCCCCCACCCTGAAATCAACTAGGGTTTACTAAAAATAACTTCAATGAACCGGAAATGCCCTTCTAAAATGTTCACCCTCTTTGCCTTGGGTTAGAACCCTTGGGAAAATAGGTGCACATTTTTCTAGGTCAACAGAAGGTCATTGATTTAAATCATAAATATTTGAATTTGGGCATTTAAATGCTATTAAATAATTCAAGTGCTCAAATAATTCTAGAAATAATTGTTTGCTTTTAGGAATAATCCCAATAGAGCCCACAATTATTTTCAGGATTTTAGAAAGTGCCTAGGTATTTTAAATAAAGCCCTAAAGCTATAGAAAAATAGAAAAAGAAAACAAAATCAAAAAACGGGGGAAAGAAGCCCACCTGGGCCTTACCTAGCTCGGCCCAGCCTACTGGCTCGGCCAGTCACCCCTTACCTCGCGCCAGGAGGCAGGGGCGCGTGCTCGCCGCGCGCCGGCCACGCGCCGGCCACCTCCTGCTTCCGCCGACGCTGGGAGGCGCCCAGAGACGCCACGAGACCCCCTCGATCCTCTCCCGTCCTCTCTCACTCTCCCCCTCGTCTCCCTCATCCTCTCCCGCGATGGCCGAGCACGCCCCTCGCCGCCGATCGCCGTAGCCGTCGCTAGAGACCTCCCCTCGCCCCTCCGACGAGTCCATCATCTTCGCCTCGGCTCCCTCATCCTCCCCACCGAGCCACGCTTCGCCGGAAGCCCTGCAACGCCCCCTTCGCCCTCATCTTCAACCTCGGGCATCCGAGATCGCCGGCAACCTCACCTCTTCTCCAGCCCGTCCCCGAGCCCGCTGTGACCACCGCCGCACTCCCCATGAGCCTCTCTTTCGATCCCCACCTTCCCCTTGCTCGTTTGCGCCCTGTAGCTCCGATTTCCACCACGGCCGAAGCTCGTCGGCGCCGTGCCTCGTCGCCGTCGTGGCCAGGGCCATCGTGGCTTGAAGCCAGGCACACTACCGTGCTCAGCGCATCCCCAGGAACCCGTAGCCACCACCAGTTCTTCCTCCCGTGCACCATAGCCTCGAAACCGACCTCGGCCGAACCCCGGCGACCGCCAAGCTCGTCGCCAGCGTCATTTCCGGCCACCCCGAGCCCAACTACCACCACCAAACGATGCGGCTCGCTCCCCGCATCGCGTAGCACATCTCCACCGTCGTTTTGGTCGCCTGAGGGCGTTTTCCGAAGCCCTCCGCCATCTCGGGCCTCGTCGGCGGCTCAACGTCGGCGAGTTGACCCAGTTTGACCCCTGGGTAGGCCCAGGTAGACCCCACCTGAGTCTATGACAGGTGGGGCCGGTCTATTAACTAAATTAGGATTAGTTTTAATTAAATCTTACCTAATCGGTCACTGACTAGTGGGCCCTGCCAGTAATTAGGCTAATTAAACGTAGTTAGCGCACTGAGAGGCTGACAGAAGGGCCCCACCAGTCAGGTTTGACCTGGCTGGCGCCTTTGACCTGCTGACGTCACCCTAATGCATAGCTGATGCAGTAATTGATTTTCTGGTTTTATTCTTATTCAGGAAATTCCAGAAAATAGTTCAAACTTCAAAAATTCATAGAAATTCAACCATAACTCCAAATGAGATAAATTATATATGAAAAATTATCAGAAAAATTCAATCTATCCATCTGTAATGGTTTCATGCATGACAAAATAAGTTTAGCTTGCTGTTTAAGCAGAATAAAGAAATGCACTATACATGCCATATTTAATGAGCTAATATTTGAATCTTTGATTCAAATGAGCTCATCCCTTTCTATTCTAGCTTGAATTAGGCCAAGACACCAACATATTGCCATGTCATAGCATGCATCATATTGTTGCATATTGTCATGTGTTGACTGTGTTCCGATGTGCTCTTCGTGGTAGGTTCTGCCTCCGAGGATATTCACGAGTATCCAATTGAAGGGCAGTATCGCACTACCACTCCACCAGGCAAGCAACCATTGATCATTCTGATACAAACCCATGTTCTCGCCTCTGCTGTTGTTTACTGCATTAAGACAACGCGTTTCAAACTGCTGTGTGCTACGGTAGTTGAACCCTTATCCTCTGCATGACCTGTCATTGCCACAGTAACCTGATGAAATCCACTAGCATGTGTAGGAGTTGACTGAGCCATGTTTTTGTGATTCCTACCTTGCTATGCCTGCTATGCTTAGAGTTGTGTCAGGTCTGGTTCATCTAGGTGATGGGCTAGAGTGAAATGCTTATGTCAGTAATATGTGGGATGTGTTGAACATGTTTGGTAAAGGTATCGATGAGAGGCCATGTAGGAGTACATGGTGGGTTGTTTCATTGAGGCCGTCCATAAGAACTGAGATCTGTATGTGTGATTTAAGATGCAGTTACTACCGTACATTGGGCCCGAAACCAATGGACCCTCTCGGCTTCTTAGTCACCCTCGTACTCTGTCCAGGAGTTGCACTTAGTTTCTGGTGTTTGTAGGTTATGTGTTGGCGGCCGTGCGTAGCGCTGACCCTAGGGGTGGGCTATGTTGCGGTAGATACACCGTGGCCGGGTGTACCGAGTCACCCGTTTGGTGTCTCGGGAACCCTGTTCATATTGTTCGGGGCCGTATGTGGAAACCTCGTCCGGACTCCCTGCGGATGGAACCTGGATTGGCGATAAACCTGTACTAGGGACTTAGGTGCTTAGGTAGGCCGTGGCCGACACCCTCGCTGGGCTTCCGCTTGAAGGTTGCCGAGTACATGTCATGTAGACGGCGGTAAGCGGTGAAAGCGTGTATGACGAAGTACACCCCTGCAGGGTATAAAACTATTCGAATAGCCGCGTCCGCAGTAAAGGACTACTTTGTTGCCTATACAATTCATAGACAAGTTAATGGATACTACTAAAAGATTCAAGATAAGTGTGAGTACCGAGGATGGCCCTCTCGCAGGATGACGAGGGAGGATCCCCGGTGGAGTATTGTGTTGGTGAGTAGTGGACTCGTGTGCGAAAACTATTTTACTAAAGAGGTTCCGTAGGATAGCTTAGCCAAGAGTCAAAGCTGGCTTGCTGCATAACCCCCACCACCTTCTTGAGAATGAGCATGTATAATAGGTTCTGATGTAAGACTTGCTGAGTACCTTTGCACTCATGTTTGCTTATTTATTGTTTTCAGACAACAACACAGCTCCCTTCAATGGGTTTTATGTAGACCTTGACGTCGACGAGTGACTAGCCACCCAGGTGGTGATCCCGGCCATGGAGGGCCCTATCTAGATAGACAGGCTTGAGAAGCCTTCTTTCTTTTTAGAGTCTGTACTTAGACTAGTCGCTTCCGCACATGCTTGTATGATTGTATGACTTGAGTGTCGGGTCATGTGACCCATATCTGTATGAACATGTTATGTATGGCTCCCTGGAGCCTTTAAATAAAGTACTTGAGTTGTAGAGTTTTGTTGTGATGCCATGTTGTATGTACTCATATCGGGCATATTGTGTGTATGATTGAAATGCTTGGTATGAATGGGATCCGACAATCTAGTTGTTTATCCTTGGTAGCCTTTCTTATGGGGAAATGTAGTCTAGTGTTCCTCGACCCATAGTAGTCCGCTACAGCCCGGTTCATCGGAGTCCTGCTAGCCCAGCACTACTGTTCAGGACACTTGACTGGCCGGCATGTGTTTCACTTCGTCCCTATGTTTGTCCCTTCGGGGAAATGTCACACGGTGACTTCCGGAGTCCTGCCTAGCCTGCTACAGCCTGGGATCCCCGGAGTCCTGTTAGCCCAGTGCTACAGCCCGGAATCACTCGTTGATGACCGACATGCTCGATGTGATTCACGTATGCCTGTCTCCATAGGTCTGTGCCGCATTGGGTTCACGACTAGCCATGTCGGCCCGGGTTCTCTGCCATATGGATGCTAGCGACACTATCATATACGTGAGCCAAAAGGCGCAAACGGTCCCGGGCCATGGTAAGACGACACCCGTGGGACACCGTGCGTGAGGCCGCAAAGTGATATGAGGTGTTACCGGCTAGATCGGTGTGGCTTGGAATCGGGGTCCTGACAGTTGCACAAAATGTACTGTGTGGTTGCACAGAACATCAGTGCTGGTTGCACAATAACAAAAATACTAAACTTTTTATATGATTATTACACAGGTGATTGTGACGGTCCTACTACCCCGTTGGAGGCTGCATCCCTTGCACAAGCTTCTGATGATTTTGTGCCCAGGGATCCTCCAAGGTCTACTACAAAGGGTAGGGCAAAGAGTCGACGGTACAAATCGGTGCTGGAGCTACACCCAAAGAAGAAAAACAAATGCAGCCAGTGCCAATCTACAGAGCACACTGCTGGTGTGTGTCCACAGAGGCTCCTGTGATTCTGTTTCCTCATTTGTAACTTTGGAACAAAAGAAGGAAAATAATGATGTCTTTTTTCGCAATGTTGGGACCAAGTGGACACATTCAGCATCTATGATTCCTCTTTATCTAATTTATGCTGCTTGAATTAGTTCATGCACTGTCTAAAAAATTTTGTTATTTGTGCCTTTGTTGGCAACTGGTTAAATATTTAGTTGTTGAACAATTGTATAGCCAGTGCTCCTAATGTATCAACAAAAGTGATGATATTGAGTTGCAAACGCAATTACCAGTAGTGTGCAACTACAAAATCTACTTAATAAAATTGTACAAACCAGCAACTTCCTCCATGGAGCAGAAAAAAAATAGTACTGACCTACTCCTTGTCGTATCTCAGCAACTTCCTCCATGGGGCGGTGTTGTGCACGCTGGTGACCCAATCATATGCCAGCTTCTTCCTGATGTTGAGTACTTCCTTGGGGTCGTAGTTGGGCCGTTGGCTACCATTCCACTCGGTGGCGTTAAGCAGTGCGAACAACCTACACTCATTACTACAAAAAATGGGCAAAAAAAATTGTCACATAAAATTAAAACCAAATAAAGGTAATGCACTCTGTGCAACTACTTATGTCCTTCTGTGCAACTGCTTGTGTTCTACTGCAACCCATTATGTGCCAATGTGCAACTGCTTACGTGCCAGTGTGCAACTACTTATGCGCCACTCTGCAACTAGCTAGATAATCCATTAGAAACTCATAAAAATGATAAAACAGATTGAAGACTAGTACTGTGTCTTAAAAATACTAAAGATTGCACATGTAGAAAAATTTAAAAACTACAAAATGATGGTATTTGATTGAGAAGGAATCAAATGCTTATTGTCTTACTTGCCAAGCTGCTTCGGTACGTCAATGTCAATAATCTGGAAGTGCTCGATGCTGAACTTTGGGTAATGCTTCCTCCATAGCTGGCGTACTGCCCCCGCAATGGTAGAGACGTTGTTCATCAGCTCAATGTTGTCCAGCGTCCTGCTTGAATCAAGAACTTCGAAGCGTCTGTCCATCAAGTTGACACTAAAGACCCAATAATGCTTCCTCCGTCCTTATCGGTTACATCTGCGCACTCGAGCACTGGCAGCATGACCAGTAAGCGTGAACGATTTCAGACACAAATAGAAGATGTAGCTAAGAAAAACAGTAAAAGACTTGGTCAAGTTAAAAACGGGTTGCAACAAGTATCTGCCAACTAACACATGTGTCATGTGCAACTGGACATGCTGTGGGTGCCAACTAAAAAAAGATTGATGATGTGGGCACAACACTCACCAAGTCTTTCTTGTCGAGACGATTCTTGTAATCAAACTTCTTGTTCATCTCATTCACATTGTGGATCCTTTGCTGTAATTTTATCTGCAGAGATTATAAAACATGGCTCAAAACTCCTTAGTAGGTGAAAGGCCTCCCTAAAAATGGTCAACGAAAAAGTGCTATAGAACAAATATGAGGGTAAAAGGAAGGTTTTGGAAAAACTTACAGAAAACCTCAGTGGCATAACAACCTTCTTTGACCCTTCTGGTAAGTTATCCATGATGTGTAAGATTCCAGCCTCAATAACAATTTTTGACAACCATTGAACCGGCTTCATCGAATCAACTAACTCCTTTAAAGAAATGTAGAAAGCACCATACCTGATTATCTCAGGGCTGATTTTTTTTTGAAAGCAATAAAAAGACAAGTTAGCTCGAAGGGTCACAGCAGCAAAAAAAATGTGCATGAAAATGAAAAACAGAATAGTGTGCAACTAAAAGCCATGTTCTGTGCAACATACTATGCTTTCTGTGCAACTAAGTGGCTGGTGCTATGCAACTAAAAAAGATATGTATGTAGGCTGTGGGGAGTTAGTTTACCTGGTAGCTCCATCATCTGCTCCTTTGTGATGCCTGACCCAATACAAGAGGGCAGCGTAAAGCTTGTTCACTACCTCATTGGTGCTGAAAGTCTTGTTCTTGTTGTAGTCGATGAATGGAGACCTTTGAGATCCTGCGGGCCTTCTTACCCTCCTCTGTCTTCGTGCAAGAGGTGGCCCCGAAGAACTGCTCGTGGCAAGTTCTGGTTCTGCGCATATCGGGGTGTGGCAATTCTCTGGTGAACCAACATCTAGTTCTTGAGCTATTGCCTTGCCAGCATCAGCAGCATCACATCCTTCATTCATAGCTGTTGGGTCTAACTCACACTCATCCATGCTGATCACACCGGCTTCCGTTGTTTCTGCTACTAGAGCAGGTGCTGGAGCATCACCATCTATGCCGAGGTCAAAAGATGGTGCATCGCAGAACCCGTCACCATGATAAGAGTTTGATCTTCGTAAGGGTTCAAGGACCAGGGCATCTCCTTGCGGCACAAACACGGGTGCATCATTCACTGACTTGGTTCGCAATAGTGTTGTAGTTGGCGGCCTTGGAGGCTTGCACCTACTTATAATGTCGAACACCTCCTCTTGTGTTAATGGTTGCTGAAAGTCACCTCTTGGGGACGGCACTTTGATAGTTGGATCACCTCCTTTTGTGTTTGGCATTGAAGCATCTCTATCAGTAGGCACCTTGGGACTTGCAGTTGCAGTGGTGCCTTCTTGACCAGCTGTGGTGGTTTTGACTGTGACCATGCTGCTAACTGACACATCAGTTGGCACACTGGTATCTGTAGTTGGCATCTTTCCAGTCTGAGTTGGCAGCAACCTGGCAGAACTTGGCACCCCTGCATCAATGGCTGCGGCTCGCAGCTCTCTCTCGTCTCTGAACCCCAAATCTTTTGTGGCATGTTCCCCCTTTGCACCCCTGGCAAACTTGACAACCTTCTGCTTAGGTGGTTTTGGTGGGACTGTTGAAAGGGGAGTCTTCCCCTTGATCTGTTGAACTTCTCTGACATTGGTTGGCTCTCTGCTCACTACTGTTGGCATATCAGTTTGAAGCACAGCTTCCTTGACCATATTTACTTCAACATCTGCACTCACCATCTTCTCCTTGGTTTGAGGCAACTGCAGATTCTTCTTCATTGAAACTGGTTTACGCTTCTGGACCACGTGAGGGTTTGCCGTGGATGCTGCCTTGCTCTTCCTGGAGCTTAGGTCTGGGAGCTGCTTTAAATATTCCTTGTATTTTTCCTTTGAATGAACCCAGTCAAGACCCTTTCCTGCTTCCTCCATGTCAATTTGATTCTTTTCAGCATCAGTTGATAAGAACAGGCTCTTGTCAATGGCAAAGTTGATCTTCTCACACATATCTTTGTCGCTGAAATCTGGCACGGGAAAGGTGGTTGGCAAAGCTGGCTTCAAGTTGCAGAGCTTGAACATATCAATGCTGCCCTGAGACTCTGCTTCGTCATTTTTCTTTGACTTTGGCAAATCCTTGTCTTTCGAGCAAGTCTTGTCAATCAACATCTGTAGTGTGCTCCTGCTACTCAATGAATTGCTGCTGCTCGCAGGGGTGGCATGAGTGCTAGTCCTCCTGGATGTGTTGCCACCTGTACCACCAGAACTAGGGGCGTTGTCATCATCATCGTCATCGCTGCTGTCACTGCCTCCATTGGATCCCCCTTTATCATCACCATAATCATCCTCGTCTTCTTCATCCTCGTCTTCTTCCCTTTCACTGCCATCAGCTGCTGCGCCTTTGTCTTCTCCCCTCTCACAGCCATCAACTGCTGCCCCTTTGTCCCCGTCCCCCTCTCTGGCCTCACGTTCTTCTTCCTCCTCCTCTGCATCACTATCTTCTTCCTTGTCCTCCTCCTCTCCTTTGTCCTCTATTTGTTTGTCCTCCTCCTCCTCCTGCTCCTCCTCTTCCTCCTCATCCTCCTCCTCCTCTGCATCTTCTTCATTGTCATCCTCATCCTTGTCCTCCTCCTCTGATTCATCCGCATCTGTCTCCTCATCGTCGTCAGCATCTATCGCTGCTTCCATTTCCTCATCTTCTTCTGACTCATCCTCAACAAATTCTTCTTCTTGTTGTATAGTTGACGGTCGTCTCTTTCTTTTTGGAGCACGGCGTGATGCCCTAGTTTGCATTGATGGCTACTGTACGTAAGGATCAATATCTGGTTCCTCGTCATCAATCTTGGCAACTTCTTCAATGAAGGTGCCAACCTGGTCAGTTACAGCCTTGCACAGCTCACTGACCACTTTCGCAATTTTTGCCTTTTTCTGCATCAACACAAAAAAGATTCAGTACTGATTCAGTTAGAAAAAATAATAAAAAGTAAAAATGTCTGTAACTGACCATGATGTGATAAGCAAAAACGACTAATACACACTTTCTGGCCAACTAAAAACATGATTCTAGCCAACTACACATGCACTGTGGCACAAAGTAAAAACCATGCATTTCTGCCAAAAGTTGATGAAAAATGGTTGTAAATGAACACTTTGACTATCCAAAAGAACATGTGCAACTACAAAAGCTTATATGTGCAACTGAACATACATCACAGCCAACTAAATTCTGTATTTTCGCAACTACAAAAGTTATACATGTCCAACTGAACATACATCCCAGCCAATAGAAAAAAATTGGTAAGTGATACAAGTTTCTGTATGCAAAACACTAACCTGCGGATTGTATGTTATTGGTAACTTGGATGCCACAAATGCTTCAGCTTGCAAAATTCCACCAAACAGTGGTGTCTGCTCCATGCCTCTATACTCCTCTTTAAGCTGATGTGAAAAAAAAGAGAAACAGAAAATAACAAGGTTATCAAAATAGATTTCTGTGTTGAATGAAACCACACATTACAACATGTGCAACTACAACAAGATACTGGGGTAGACAAATTCAACTATACATATATGCAACTGAACAAAGACACAAAAACTGTGCAACACACATGGCACCTAAAAAAATTTCCTACCAACTGATGCAACACATCTGTGCAAACAAGATTAGTAAAACTGTGCAACTTGAAAAAGATGGTGTGCCAATTTAAAATGAACATGTGTGCAGATTGCCAAACTTAAAGCTATACTGTGTGCAACTACATGCATTGTTGTGCCAACTGATGATAGTTTCCTGTGCAATTTCCAAAAAGAGTGACCAGACATCAAAAGAACATAGAAGGAAGACACTGTTGGAAAAAAAAGAACTCGCTTGTAATTTGCCGAACACACCAGGAGAGATAGTATCCTTCTTGATCACCTTGGCAATTAGAGTACTATCCCATGCATTCGATCGTATCGCGCAGTTGCTTACTGGGATGTCATGTACGAGCGCATCAAGGTATAGTATCTGCACCAGACCCAAACAAAAGAAAAGGCCAAGTTCAGTTATTGTTATGAGAATTTCAGCAAACAATAACTGCACAGAAAGAACAGGAATAGATGGAAAAAAGCGGTCATTTTCACTAACCATCAAGTGATACAAGCAGCAGCAGACAGTTTGCTTCTCCTGGTCCATGTTCCGAAAAGCTTCGTTAATGTGTTCTGCTACAAAGAGGCAGATGTTTGTATTCTTTAGCATTTGATGATCTAGCACAAGTCCATAACACTTTGGGCTGAGCTTCAAGGCCGTGGTTGGTGCTAGAAAAGTGCTGAAGGCAACCGCAAGCCAGGCCATAAAGAATGTGTCATCCGTTCTTCCAGCCATATGCTCAATCATCTTGAGCCATGTAGTGATCTGGGGATGAGAATTTCTAGTTATGTTGAAAGCCTGTCTGAATCTCCTAGTGGCATCCTTGTCAACTAAATATCTGACTTTTGGACCCTTGTTTGGGAGATCAAATACCCTCTGAACACTGTCAGCATCGACACGGATCCTTCCCCTTCCTGGGAAAACCATTTCAGAGGTCTGTGGCTGGTAGGACTGCACCAGGAACTTAGTGAGGTCCGCTGGAAGTGTGTCTGATAAGTTCAATAGCCCCCCCACCGACCTCGAAACTAGCTCTGATTTCTGTAGTGGGGTTAGAGAGGCATTGAAATTTGCAAAGCGCGCTGGTGATGCCCTTATCCTACCTGCTTGTGATGGTCGCTCCACATCTTCCCCTGGAGCCACCTCAATTCCTTCACCGCTGCCCTGTTGATTAGAAAATAAAAGCATTACACAAACATTAAACACAAGAGAAAAAACAAGAATGAAAAAAACTACCAATCATCATTTGGATCAGTATTAGAATGAGCTATACATTCATAAAATGGATCATGCCAACTAATATGATGTATTTGTGCAACTAATAAAGCTCATGAGGACAACTGCAAAGACTGCCAGTGTGCAACTGAATGTGCAACAATAAAACAGTAAACAAAAAAAGAACGAGACCTGGCAACTACAAAAAAGTTCTAGTGTATGTGCAACAATAAGAAATGATATTGGAACACAAGAAAAATAGTAACTAAAAAAATGTTTGCAAGGAACTATTCAAATAGCTCATAAACACACACACAAAACCCACATACCTCAGCATCTGCTGCGGAAGACGCGACAGCTTCTCCAGCAACTGCTGGCTGCACACAAAAATGACCACTGATGTCAACTATGAAAAGATGCCAACTAGTGAACTACAAGATGACAACTAATGCCAACTAATTTCAACTATATTTAAATCAAAATGACTAGAGATGTCAACTGCAAAAGGTTGTTATTGACAGACTAAAAACAAAAATAGTGTTCCGAACTGTTGCATAATTTCATCACTATCTAAAAAAGGCGAGAAAAACACTTATATTTGAGATTTTACTTGCCCTAGAAGATGACTCGGCTCCTTGCCAAGTGCTGCACGTCTAGTCCGCTTTACAACACGGAACTGATCAGCATCCTAAGAAAATATATAAAAAACATGAGCATGGGAAAAAATAAAAAAATGTTATATGACCCAAACAAAACCAAAAAAATGGACTTGTGTCATGAACATGCCACTTACCTCAACATCCTCTCCCTGCTCAACACTCTGCGCAGGTCGTGGCTGGCGATTAGCAGGACGCTTCGAATTCCAGCGAAGAGGCTGACTTCCAGAACGCTGATTAAGCAACCAAAAAGAAAACATGAAAAAAAAGACATTAGCATACATGCATAAGTTGGAAAACAAACTCAAAAACAAAAGAAAAAAAGTGAATAAAAATACATCTCCTTCATTGCCACCAGCATCTCCTCCTATTATAACCATTTTTGCCCTGCGGCAGGAAATATAACAAAAAAACATAGTTAGAAGATGTGGACAACCAACTACTACAATGATGCAGCCAACTGAGCAGTAAACATTGTGCAAACTGGACATCAAATAAGCCAACTAACTTTTTTCTACCTAATTATTACTTGCCAACTGTGACAAGTAATACCTAGACAGAAAAAAGTTAAGTAAAGGCAACAAGCTCATGGAGATAACTTATTCTGAAAAAAACGTCCCTAGTCGAACATGAGGGGAGACACATTAAAACAACCATATCCACAACAAAAAGACTTGCACATTGAGAAAAATTAAAAATGGAAAATTGGCAAGCATTGGTACTAATTTGCACAAATCAAGGGGTCCTAGTTGCACAAAAGCACGAGAATAACACATAAACCACCACAGCCACCACAACGCTGGTGGATTGGGTAGATTATATTGGAAAACTGGCAAGCATTGGTCCTAAAATTGCACAAACAAGAGTCCCTAGTTGCACACAGCAGAGGGGAAAACAGCCAACTCATGCGCAAAATGAGTTAGAAGATGCAGCCAACTAATCAGGCAACTTGTGCAACTGAACAACGCGTAGACAGACAACCTAGCACAAAATAGCAAGCAAACTAAGCAGGGCAACTAGTGTCCATTGTAAAAACACATGGACAACCAACTTGACCACGAAAGCAAAGCAACTTCTGCAACACAAAAACAGTATATACATACAGCCAATTAGTATATGGATGCATCCATCTAATTGTGCAAATGAACAACATATAGACGGTCGACCTAGTGCAAAACAACAAACCAACTAAGCGGGACAAACTAGTGCAGGTGTAGAACATATGGACAGCCAACTAGTAAAAGTGATGTAGCCAACTGAGGAGGCAACTTGTGCAACTGAACGGTATGTAGACACCCAACTAGCAAAAAATTAGTGCAATTGTAGAACATAGGGACAGCCAACTACTATATGAATGAAGCCAACTGCATAGAATTTTGTGCAACTGGAACACAAAGTGTCTACAAACTAAAAAGTGGCCGTGATACAAGTTTCACCCTCTTAGTTGGTTATGGTCCCTAATTTGCACAGGTACTAATTTGCACATGTAATGGTCTCTAATTACAAACAAGAGGAGAAAAACACATGACCCACGAGAACCACCAGAAGGCTGGCAGATTGGCTATATTATCTCATAAATTGTCTACTACTGCTCCTAATTTGCACGCAAGGGCGACAGAGTTGCACACCGCGAGGGAAAAACACTCATCAAAAACACCAGATCCACCGCGAGGCTTCAATCCACAGAAGAGGCTGTATCGCCGCGAACCACTCATCCTCCCTGAACCATATGCACGAGCTCACCCCCTAGTGCAACGCAAAAACGACGGGATGAGCACAACCCTAACCCACCCCTGCCAATCCGGTGGTTTCCCAAACGAAGTAGTCCGCTGGGGTGACCTCAACCTCGCCGGAAAACGAGTTCGACCTCCCTAACACCGACCGCCACCTCGACCTCTACCTCGACCTCCCTGACAACGACCGCGACCTCACCAGAAAACGAGCGACCTCATCAGAAAAAGGAGGACGGGCGATTGGAGAAACAAGCAGGGACGAAGACGAGCAGCGCGCGTAGGAGCAGTACCAGAGCCGCTGCGGACGACGACCCTCGCGGCGCGCCCCGCCGTCGACCACAACCCGCCGGATTTGGAACCGCCTCTGAGCACCAACCAACGGCGAAAGCAAAAGGGGAAAGTGGAGGAATGGGCGGCGAGAGGTGGGGGTGGACGGGGTAATGGCACGAAATTCAAAACCGCCGCCCACTACGCACGACGGCTAAAACGCTGGAGAACTGCCTAATCCTCGATGACATGTGGGTCCCACGGACGATTTATCTCGCAGGCGCGGTGCAAATCGGACCAGGCGACTAGTCCACACGCGGACTGAGCGGCGCGGCCCCACCTCCCGACCAGGGGACACCTGGACACCGCGCGGCGTCGATTGGGACGAGATCGAGCGGCTCTTGTTCGGACGCTCGTTCTGTCTATTTAGTGGCCGGCCGTTTTTTAGATTTCAGGTTTTTTTTAGCTGACGGACTAAACAAATAACACACATTAATTGTATAGGAAGTAATGTACGAGCTATACATGGAAAGTACACGCATGATCAAGCCAAAGTTGTAGCCTTCCTTCAAGGATATAATTAAATATGGTAAATAACAAAGCAGAGGAAATAAAAGTTGGAATCTTCCCTTTACGCCGCCGCCCTTGCGGGAGTGTCCTCGGCTTGTAATTGCATGGCACGAGCAGCTCCAGTAATAGTACTAGTACGCGGGTGGTTTTTTGTTTTATAGCAGGTTCATGTGCTGCCGCCCATCCAGCGTACGGGCCTGGCCCCGATCAGGTGGCCAGGGGCCAGTGCAGGGTTCGGCCGCCGTGCCTCCCGCCACTGCTGCTCTCCTCACACGCATAGCCGTTTGTCATCCGCATACCCGACACGCCTTTCTCCGGATAGCTTCTACACGCGAAGGCAAATCCGATCTGTGGAAAATATCACACAGAACAATAGCGATATTTTTGCAAAAGAATTGACCTATGTAAAACAAAACAAACAGAAACTATAACACCTGATTTGGCGTCTGTTGAAGATCCATCACAACGCGACGACACCTAGCAGGCTCTCAATGAAAGCACCAATATCGGTTCAATATCCGGCGTATCTCATAGTAGGGGTCCTAAGCTAGGCATCTTGGAGTTATGGTAACATGGACATGGGATTTTACCCAGGTTCGGGCCCTCTTGATGGAGGTAAAACCCTACGTCCTGCTTTTGATTGTATTCATATGGGTGTAGTACATAGTACACATGTCTACCACGAGACTGATCTAATGAATATGAGATTGTCTATTGACTAGCCTGGCGACGGTTTATATAAGACACCAGAGGCCTAGGGTTTAGGAGAGTCCTTGTCTCGGGCGCCAAGTCTTGTGGAGTCTTCCTTGTATCCGGTAGGGGTTGTCTGAACTGGCCCATGAGTATGCGGCAATGGGGTCCTCGGCCAAATCTAACTGATCGGGAGACGACGTGGTGAGTACCCCCTAGTCAAGGACACCGTCATCGCCCTATCCTCATAAGCCCCCACCGGCCCGACGTCGCTCACCACTTATCCTCGCTCTCGCCACGTCCGCCATGCCCCCGCCCGTTCGCGATAGGCGAGGCCGGAGACAGTCACCGTCGGAACTAGTGTTCGGTTTTTCACCGGAAGGCAGACGGAGGTAGGAGGCATTCTATCTGTCTTTACATGGCAATCCGGAGATCGAGGACTTTTTGGAGCGCGACCGCCTGGCGGAGGAGCAGGAGTTGTTGGAGCGCGACCGCTTGGCGGAGGAGCAACGTATCGCCGATTTGCACCGCCAGCGGGACATGGAGCAGCAGCGCACCGACTCTTTGAGTCGCGAGCAGAGCGCCCGCACCTGGGCCGACTACATGGAGGACGGCGCCCGGCAAATAGCCGTGGAGGCTGTCGCGCACGCACGCGTTCGCGACGCTGATTTTTAGTTCCAGCTCGTCAAGTGGGTTTCCCGCTTAGAAGCCGAAGCTTCGGTGGACCACGCCGGCATGGAAAGGCCCAACACGCGCGTGCAACGCGCCCTATCGCGCCTCTGGCAAGTCCGAGGCGAGTCGAAGGACACCGGTGCCGGCATTTAGCGTGTACCGCAGATGGCGGTCGGCATCATCTAGTTAGCTAAGAGTAAGTTAGTACTTGTACGCTACTAGAGTATTAGTGGGAGTAGATAGTTAACTTGGCTATGATGGTTGTCAACGTGGAAGTTCAGTACTCTATATGTGGATCAGACCTGTTACTTTGCTCTGAATGTTGAACTTTCCGTTTGAATGTATGGAAGGGCTGTTATTTTTTTAAATGGGTTGTATTTGTCCTCCACAGGCTTAGAGGCTGACTTGTGGGCCTACCAAGTTGACGCGTACACAATCAGAAGATGATTGTACATGGAAAGGATGATAGCAGGGACCCGCCAAGGTCATGGCAGTACGCAAGCAAGTGTCTCCTTATTTCAATCCAATAAAAAAATGGCTCCTCATAATGGATTTGTGACATCTGGGACCCATGCCATTGTGAATGTAGTCAATAAACGAGAGAGTTGCACAACGAGCCTGACACCAGGGACCCAGTAACTCGCCCAGTTATTTTTGTTTTTGGTTAATTTGATAAATGCCACTCCAAATCTGCTGTTTCTGAGAAATGCCACTGCTTCCAAACTTTGAAAAATGCCGTTTCATGCCATTTCCAGTGGCATTTTTCAAAGTCTGGAGTGGCGTTTTTCAAAGTTAGCAAATTGCAGTGGCGTTTTCCAAAGTTTGTGAATATTGGAGTGACATTTTTCAAAGTTTGGCAATTGCAGTGGCATTTTTATGAATAGCCATATTTGTTGTGGCATTTATCTATTTTTTTGAGATAGAAGTAGGGTGTCAACTGGGCTGTGCGGGGCACTCTGGCATGTTTAGACAGCCTTCTCTTTTATGTTTACCACAGACCAGTCCAGTAGTTTTTTTTCTTTCTGAAAATGGCCAGCCCAATTTTTTTGTGATTTGTCAAGTAAGTTGCTTTGTCAGGCCTGTTGGGCTACAAATATTTCAAGACGAGGAGAGCTTCATTCGGCTAGACGAGAAAATGGGCTATCAGTAATGAGAAATAGGCAATTACTTTAAAATTTCTTTTTTTCATTTCAAGATTTTAAATTGCATTAATTTTTATGCGTGGACATTTTTTTGGATTTTATATTGATATACATTTATTTTTAAAATCTGTTTGAATGTGACTCGAAATTTCGGGATTAAAAACAGTTCGAACAGCACCGAAATATGCAACATTTCCTATAATTTTTTAACCGTGGCCACAATATGGGCTGTAATGCTAACAAAAAGAATATGGGCTCCAAAAAACCTTAAGAATTAGCAAATGGGCTGTAAATTATTAAAAATAATGGCAGATGGGTTTTATAATGTTTTCCACAGATTTGAGGCTTTCCTAAAAAAGATTGACACACAAGAAGTGACTGTTGAATGTCCATCCAACGGCCGTCGTGCTTCTTCAATCTCTGCTCTTCCTGCTCCAGCTGCTCAAACAAGCGTCAGTGGGACTGCCTGCTCCCTCCTCCCCGCGGCTGGCTGTGCTGCCGCGCAGGCCTCACCGCCCCACCGTACTGTCGGTGTACTAAAGTAGGGGTACCTTAGTATCCTGAACTTGTGCACGGGCAGTCGCAGCGAGCCGCGGCAAGGCTTGCCGGGTGACCGCCAAGACCCTCCATGGCTCCTTTAGGAGCCATTCAAGAACAAAGTATCCAAAGAGCAAAACAAGGCCCCGGCAAGAGGAGCTTGCCGGGAAGGAGACAAGACCCCGGCAAGAGGAGCTTGCCGGGAAGGAAACAAGGCCCCGGCAAGAGGAGCTTGCCAGGAGGGAGACGAGACCCCAGCAAGAGGAGCTTGCCGGGAGGACCAACCAAAGCATCTCAAGAAGCTCGCTGCGGCGCACTGCGCGCCCCGACAAGGCCCGGTGAGCGACAAGCTCCCGGACGCGACAAGACTACATCCGCGGCAAGGCGCTTGCCGCGGCAAGCTACTATCCCGCAGCCCGCGCTCCAGCTCACCCACCAACGTGTCGCCCTGGGACCATTCCTGGCGTATGTGGCGGAAGGCTGTGCAGCCGGGGGCATACGGTGGCAAGCATACGCTGACAAGGAACCATCGTGGCAAACGGTGGCGTTCCAAGTGGTCCCTCTCTGGGCCGTCAAGGTGACACAGACGGGCATTTAATGCCCTTGTCCCCTGTCGTCAAATAGGTAGGATGCGACATGTAGGCGGTGGAGCCAACTACCACCCCTTTTACATTTTTACCCTCACCTCTGTTGCCTGATGTCGATGACCCCTTAGACATATAAAAGGAGGCCCATGCGCAACAGAGAGGGGGAGGACGGCCATTCTCACGCTCGGTCTCGCCAGCTGCTTGAGTGTACTGTAGCACTCGCCGCTCCCGAGCCAAAACTCAATACAACCACCAAAGCAGGAGTAGGGTTTTACGCATCCGTGCAGCCCGAACTTGGGTAAATCGATCGTCTCGCTCGTGTGTTTCGCCTCAATCTGCTCTTTGTGCATCCACCGCCCCCTGCCGAACCAAAAGGGGCTCGGTCCGCCGATCCCCATAGGTGTGCAAGGGGTCAGACACCCCCGACATCTTTGGCACGCCAGGTAGGGGTGCGTCGAGGTTGTGCGAACCTGATCCGAACGAGCCGCATCTTCGTCGTCTTCATCAACATGCCGCCGAAGAAGAAGATTTCGGAGGCAGCTGCTCCGTCTGCGCCGAGCCCGCCGTCGCCAGAGCGGACGGCTGGTGGAGCAGGCGCCGGCGGACGAGCGGGCACCAACGGGGAGACTCGTGGCGCTGCCAGGTCCAAGGACCAGGCTGCGCCGCACGTCGGCGGCGCCGTCGCCTCCCACAACGACCGCGCGGACTCCAAGACTTCGGCGTCCGTACACGCACCGCGCCCATCCCAGGAGGCACGGGACCAGCAGTGTCATGGTACCCACGGTACCATACATCTGCTGGGCCAAGATCAAGCTGGCGGATCCCGGAGTGCTCAGGATCTGCATGCGCGCCAACATGCCGGCGCGAGCGTGGCGCGGTCGCTCGGACAAGATGCTACTCCTTCTAACGAAGTTAGAAGTCCGAGCATATCTCGTTCCCCGCACCGTTTGCCGCCGTCGCCCCGGCAGAGGCTTTGGCGCGGAATGACGCCAAATCGAGCCACCGGCCAGACACCCTTCGCTCTGGTCTATGGAGCGGAGGCAGTTATCCCCACGGAACTCGTATATGGGTCACCTCGAGTGCTCGCTTGTGATGAGCTTGAGCAAGAGCGGCTGCGGCAAGATGACGCGCTGCTCCTTGAGGAAGATCGTCTTCAGGCTGCTGTGCGAGCCGCTCGCTGCCAGCAAGCTTTACGCCGCTATCATAGCCGCAAAGTTAAAGCCAGAAGTCTCGAGGAAGGCGACCTTGTCTCTTTGGCGTGATCAGTCCGCCAAGGTTTCCGACAAGTTGGCGCCAAAGTGGGAAGGCCCTTGCCGGGTGAAGCGAGTCACTAGGCTTGGCGCTGTCCGCCTTGGGACCGAAGATGGCGTACCAGTGAGCAACTCCTGGAATATTGCGCATCTTCGCAAGCTTTGCCCGTGAGGCGCGGTTGTCGGACCCTGTCCGGCAACCACCCATTTGTACAAAGTCTTGCCGCTGTCGCATGTAATCCTTTGTACAAAGCCGGGCACAGACCCCATGCATAAAGATTATGTGCTCAGCACATACCCCGGGAAAGCAAACAACAGAGAAAGATAAGTGCGAGAGTTTGAGCAATCAAATTTCCTTTAGATTTTTGAGTTATTTTCCTTGAACGCCCGTGCTTTGTATGGGAAACCTGGGCGCAGAGGAGCCGACTCGTAGCTAGTTGCGCCCTTACTGTTGTTTCGAGTCCGCTCAACAACTTAAGTGAGCTGCAGCTAGCTCCGCGACAAGGTTTCTTGTCGGCCGCAGCACCGCCCGCAGATCGCTGACGTTCCACACTCAGCACTCGCGGCAAGCGTGCCCGCGCCGGCAAGTTCCCTATATGCGCAGGGTAAAAACATACAAAGGAAGGAGTCAAGTAAAGGAAATAACATAGCAATTAAATTTATAGAGTTATCTTCCCTCTTGCGATCGTCCCTTGTACGGAAAACCTGTGCGCGGAGGAACCAACTCGTACCTAGTCGCGCCCTTACTGTTGTTTCGATTCCGCTCAACAACTTAAGTGAGCTGTGACTAGCTCTGTGACAAGGTTTCTTGTCGGTTGCGGCACCGCCGGCAGGGAACCAACTCGTAGCTAGTTGCCTTACTGTTGTTTCGAGTCCGCTCAACAACCTAAGTAAGCTGCGACTAGCTCCGTGAGGAGGTTTCTTGTCGGTTGCAGCACCGCCAGCAGGCTGCTGAAGTTCTGCTGCTGATGTTCCGCACTCAGTGCTCGCGGCAAAGGTGCCCGCACTGGCAAGTTCCCTAAAAGCGTAGGGTAAAAACATACAAGGGGAGGAAGCAAGTGGAGGAAATAACATAGCAATTGCCACTCAAGATAGAAGTATATTACAGACTAACTTGTCGCAGCTCTAACAGACTGTTTTTCATAACATGATTGACAGCGACAAGGAAAGAAGAAGATAAATGGCCTAGTCTACACGGTCGCCTTCGACCCTCCTGATTCCGCTCACCTTGTCCACGATAGGTGCGACAAGGGCCTTGAGCTCCTCCTGATCAGCATCTGGCGGCAGGCTTTGGAGGACGTTGTTGAGGCAGAGGCCTGGGTTGCGGAAGGCCACCTTCATCAGCACCTTCTGGAGAGCTCCTGCGCAGATCTTCCGCGACTCGTTGGCAAGCTGTTTCGGGAACTGCTCCCGGATTCGCTGGAGCGCCGTCGCCACGCCTTTGAAGAACAGGGGAAGCTTGGCGCTGGGTTGGAGGTTCTCGTCGGAGGAGTACGCGAGATCCACCATCCCCAACTACGCCAGCTCCTTGTCAACATCCGCGGCGACGTCCACCAGACCCTCCGTCCAGCACTCCATGTCCTCCGCCAAAGTCTTCCGGGCGGCGGCGGCCTTCGCCAATAGCACCTTGCCGGCCTTGACCGCCTCCTTCAGGGCCGTCTCCTGCTCCTTGGCGCCGTCCAGAGATCTAGTCAGGGCCGCCAGCTTCCCTTCGAGATCGGTGTTGGAGTTCTTGGCGGCGTCCAGCTCCTTGCCCCTCTTGGCGAAAAGGGCCTGCAGCTCCAAGTAGCCACTGGCGTCCTTCTCCCGCTCGAGCTTGAGCGCGGCAAGCTCGTTGTCGCTCGCCTTGAGGTCCGCCTCCAGCTGCATCACCTTCAGCTCCAGCTCAGCCTTGGCGGCCTCGGCAGCTGCGGCAGCGTCTTCGGCCTGCTTGACGGCTCCGCCAACTGCCCGCTCGCGCGCGGCAAGTTCCTCCACGTGGCCGTCGAGGTTGACCTTCCGCTGCGCCAAGTCACCCTCCTGTGAAGATAGCTTCTCCGCGGCAAGGCGCTGGCACTCTTCGACGTCCGCCTTCTCGAGAAGGAAGGCTTGTTGCGCCTCGGCAAGTTCCTCCCGCTCCCTTGCCAGAGAGCGGGGAGCTTCTTGGTGGGCGTCCCGGAGCTCTTCTGCGCGCTTCTCGATGTCAGCGCCAGCCTTCGCCACGAGTGCTTCATGGGACTCCAACTTGGCCTGCCGGGTGCGGTAGAGCACCACTAGCTTCCGCAGCAGGCGCTCCTCTTCAGGATCGCCGCAGCTGCTGCTTGGCGTGTCGACCAGCTTTAGCCCGACAGAGGCAAGCACCTCTCCGTCTAGCGTCTCCCCCTCGATTGGCGCCCTGGAGCTTGACGCCCAGGGGAGGCTGATGAAGATGTTCTCACCGGCCTTCAGGTAGATGCCAGGCTGGGGCTCTTTGGCGCCTGCCGCAGCGGCAGCGGCGGAAGAGTCGGTGGTCGGAGCAGCGCCCGGCGCTCCTGTGTCCTCCGGGTTGTCAGTACGACCGCCAGACTCCCCGCCCGCCTCCGCTGCAGCAGCCGGGCAGCTTCCTCGCCGGTGCCGGCTGCTTCCTCGGCGGCGACCTCCGTCTCCATCGGCTCTGTGGCAGATGGACCTGATGGCCGGAAGAGGGGAGAAGATTCAAGCAAAATTCGAGCAAAATCCAAGAGGAAGATCAAGAAGCCGCAGAAGCAAGGGGAGTTTGGAAGCAAGGAAGTTACCTGTGCCAGGGCTGGCCGCTGTGGTCTCCATCGCCAGGGGATCGCTGGCGCGGTCCCTTGCCGGAGATCCTTGCCGTGCCGGGGGCTCCTCCCTTGCCGGAGTCTCCTCCCTCGCCGGGGGCTCCTCCCTTGCCGGAGTCCCTTCCCTTGTCGGGGGCTCCTCCCTTGTCGGAGCCACCTCCCTTGCCGGAGTCGCCTCCCTTGCCGGGGACCTTTCCCCCGCCGGAGGACTCTCCCTTGGTGCTTCGGGAACGGTCTCCAGGCTCCCCTGGCGAGGCTGTTCTGCTCCTGCACAAGTCAACAAACAAGTATCAGCATAGCAAGGATCTTTGTGCGCGCCTAACAGCGGGAAGTAAACTAAACACTTACGCTGGGGGCTGCTCTCGAGATCAGCCGCCGGGTCCGATAAGTTCGTCTCGGGCACATCCCCTGTGGATGCAGTGGGTTCGTCCTCGATGGTGATCACCGGCACCCTGGCCCTCTTTGCCGCTCTCTGCGCCAGAGTCCTGAAAAGGAAGAGACGCAGAGGAAGGCAAGTGAGAAACAAGGCAAGACAAAAAAACAGCGAAAATCAAAGAATTACAAGTACAATGAGAAGAACTTACTCCTCCTCTTCTTCCTCGTCGGAGCTAAACGCGGAGAAGTCGAAATCCGGCCCGCGGCTGGCGCGGGACGGTGGAGTGGTAGGCTCCCTTGGTCGCTTGGCGGGAGCAGAGGCGGCAGCCCGGGAAGATCCCGCTCCAGTTGCAGCGGCAACATGGGGCGCTCCCACGGCAACAGTGCTTGCCGCGGTGGAGCGCGTCGTGCGGCGCGGCGACTACTGGCCCGCCTGTCGCCCCGCTACATCCCCAACCTTGCGGAGACGCCTTCTCGGCGGAGACGGGGGCGCGGCCGGCGGCGGGCTGTCGGAAGACAAAGTGGAGGAAGAGTCGATCTCCAGCGAGTCGCTCGCATCCCCGGCAGGCTCGCTCGGCTCGGCGCTGCCCCCGGCAAGATCTTCCTTGCCGGCAAGTCCCTCTTGTCGGGCGAGCTCTTTCTTGCCGAGGAACTCATCTCGCTCGGCACAGGTTTTCTCCTCTTCTGCCGCCGCTTCCTCCAGAGTAAACCCAAATTCGCCTGCCGCGGCGGCCGCCGCTGCCTCTTCCAACCTGGTGGCTATGTAAGCCAGCTCCGCCTCGGTGGTGTCGCGGATGAGGCCGTCCTTCTCATCGGCGCGGATCGGCACTTCCACCAGGTCGTCGAAGAACTGTTGCACGACCTCGGCTTCGGGCTCTTGCCAAGTTGGCTCGATTCCGTGTGAATCGCACAACGGCATCATCGCCCGGATGCGGTCGAGCGCAGAGTTGTTGCACAAAGGGACGACGCCCTGCGGCAGCCTGAAGACTTCGGGGTGATCCGAATCGTATTTGAAGAGCTCCTGCGGCATGCTAGTGTGCTCGAGGACAGTGAAATTATAGTTGAGGCCTGGGCGCAGCCTCATAATGTCTGTCGCGTTTTTGAACTCCCAGGCAGGCCTTCCCCGTTCCTGCAGGGGGGCAGTGCGGCGGCGAAGAAAGTCTGCACCAACAGCGCCTATGGTGAGTCCGGCAAGCCTAAGGCGCCGGATCCTGGTGACCGCAATCGTCAGCTTGCTGTCTTCCGGGACCAAGTCGCTCCAGTCATTGCCGCGCGCTGCTGCTGCTTGGCGCCGGACGGTGAATGACTGCGGGCTCTCCTCGATAATCCAGCACCAATCTGCTCTCCACTCCTCCCACTTGCGGTGGAACTCCCCCTCTAGATAAGATTCCTTGTTGCCGGCTCTTGAGACCCAGGCGATTCTGCCGGATAGAGTCTCTCCTCTCTCTACTCGAGGGATAAAGAAATGGCGGAAGAGAGCTACACTTGGGTGGACCCCGACAAAGTTTTCGCAAAGATATGCGAAAACTGCCATGGTGAGGACGGCGTTGGGGGTAGAAGCCATATGTGTTCATAATATCACAGAAGAACTCGGAAAAGGGCGGGTAGAGCCCGCAGTAGAAGAACACAGCAAAGAAAGGGTACCCGTCCGGAGCCTTCGTGTGGGCTTCAGCCGGGAGCACCCTGTTCCGCGGGTGAGCTCGCGTCTCCGCCGACCAGAACAGGTAATACCGCTCCCGCAACGCCTTCGCGCCGAGCTTGGAGGGGAAGATGGCTCGCTCCCTCCGCATCTTCACGAGCCGCTGTGCCTCGGTCGACTTCACCGCTTTTCCCTTGTCGCCCTTTGGAGCCATGGCGAAGGTGGTGGAGGAGGCCGACGGTGGTGGTGGTGCGGGTGGTAATGGGGGAGCAGGGCGCTGCTCTCCTGTTGCTCTGAGGAGGCGGGGAGCGGCGGAGGTTTTGAGATTGGGAGCAGCAACGGGCGGACGGCGTCGTACCCCTGTTTCCTCTGCTTATAAAGAGGGAGGAGAAGGGGGGGCGGACGTTTTGCTGCCACGAATAAACAACTACCCACGATTCCGCCCACCACGCCTCCACGCCTCCCTCCGTTTACGGGGAGGGGTGCGCCAACCGTCCCCTTTTACCACGACGTGACGCATGCGCGCAGGGCGCGGCCCCGCGCACGGCGCCACGTTCGACGCGTGCCGTTTGGGGAGGGCGCGGTGGGTGCGGAGTGGGTTATGGCGTGACCTAGGCCGTGCGTGCCCGTCCACTGTTTTGGGCCTGGCCCAACAGTGCTCGGCACCGTGTATGGCCCAGGACCGGGGGCTCCTGTCGGTGTACTAAAGTAGGGGTACCTTAGTATCCCGAACTTGTGCACGGGCAGTCACAGTGACCCGCGGCAAGGCTTGCCGGGTGACCGCGAAGAACCTCCATGGCTCCTTTAGGAGCCATTCAAGAACAAAGTATCCAAAGAGCAAAACAAGGCCCCGGCAAGAGGAGCTTGCCGGGAAGGAGACAAGACCCCGGCAAGAGGAGCTTGCCGGGAAGGAAACAAGGCCCCGGCAAGAGGAGCTTGCCGGGAGGGAGACGAGACCCCGGCAAGAGGAGCTTGCCGGGAGGACCAACCAAAGCATCTCAAGAAGCTCGCTGCGGCGCACCGCGCGCCCCGACAAGGCCCGATGAGCGACAAGCTCCCGGACGCGACAAGACTACATCCGCGGCAAGGCGCTTGCCGCGGCAAGCTACTACCCCGCAACCCGCGCTCCAGCTCACCCACCAACGTGTCGCCCTGGGACCATTCCTGGCGTACGTGGCGGGAGGCTGTGCAGCCGGGGCATGCGGTGGCAAGCAGACGCTGACAAGGAACCATCGTGGCAAATGGTGGCGTTCCTAGCGGTCCCTCTCTGGGCCGCCAAGGTGACACAGACGGGCATTTAATGCCCTTGTCCCCTGTCGTCAGAGTTAGGTAGGATGCGACATGTAGGCGGTGGAGCCAACTACCACCCCTTTTACATTTTTACCCTCACCTCTGTTGCCACGTGTCGGTGACCCCCTAGACATATAAAAGGAGGCCCATGCGCAACAAAGAGGGGGAGGACGGCCATTCTCACGCTCGGTCTCGCCAGCTAGTTGAGTGTACTGTAGCACTCGCCGCTCCCGAGCCAAAACTCAATACAACCAGCAAAGCAGGAGTAGGGTTTTACGCATCCGTGCGGCCCAAACCTGGGTAAATCGATCGTCTCGCTCATGTGTTTCGCCTCGATCTGCTCTTTGTGCATCCACCGCCCCCTACCGAACCAAAAGGGGCTCGGTCCGCCGATCCCCATAGGTGTGCGAGGGATCAGACACCCCTGACACGTACTCCCATCGCTGGCCTAGCCATCCCTCTACTCACCCACACCTAGGGATGGCAATTGGTCGGGTTTGTGGCGGGTGGAGCTGGTCCAAATCCAACCCATCACTACAGGAATCAGCTACTTTGCCGTCCGCCACGGCGGACGGCAAAGGCATGAACGGCGGACGGCAAAGAGCTTTGCCGTCAGCTGTCAGCCGCGGACGGCAAAAGGCTCCGGCAAAGTAGGCCTCGGTAAACAGTTTCTTTGCCGTCTGCTACTGATGGCAAAGTCTTTGCCGTCTGCGGCGGACGGCAAAGAGACCGCGGCGGACGGCAAAGAGAGCGGACGGCAATAATTGCGCTGTCAGTCCGTTAAGTGGCTAACGGCAGGCCTTTGCCATCCGCCGCTGACGGCAAAATTTCTAGTGTCTTTGCCGTCAGCCGTATGATGTCATCTACATGTCACTACATGGCAGTTTCTTTGCCGTCTGCCACTGATGGCGAAGTCTTTGCCGTCTGCCACTGTAGGCAAACTGACCAAATGGGTCAGCTCCCAGGAAGCACAGCTGGATGCCACGTGGCTTCTTTGCCGTCCGCGGCAGACGGCAAAGAGCAGGTTGCCGTCGGTGGCAGACGGCAAAGAGCCTGCATATTGGCTCTTTTCTCTGTTTTTATTAAATCCAACAATTTTCATCACAAATATATATGACATATATAGATATATTTCAAAAGGCCATTACAGAGCAAACATATAAGATATCCAACACATAACTTCATCATCCAACCATATATATTACATGCATAGTTCCATCATACATAACAAGTTCAACATAGAGGCATCCAACCATATATATTACAATAGTTTCATCCAACGATACATGCATAGTTCAACGATACAAAAGAAACAGAGAAAGGGATAAGGATCACTCCATCTATGCAAGCTTTCATCAAGTGAATGAAATCTGCAAAATGAAAAATAAGAAAGTTAGAACAAGAAGAGTAGAACAAGAAGAAGAGTAGAACAAGAAGAAGACTAGAACAAGAAGAGTATGTCATTTATGAGCTAACTTACGTGAAATGGATCATATATGAGCTAACTAAGTTGAAATGGGTCGTTTGTGAGCTAGCTAAGGTGAAATGGATCATTTATGAGCTAACTTAGTTGAAATGGGTCGTTTATCAGCTAAGTAAGGTCAAATGGGTCGTTTTTTAGGTAACTAAGGTGAAATGGATCATTTTTAGCTAACTTAGGTGAAATGGATCATTTATGAGCTAACATAGTTGAAATGGATCGTTTTTTAGCTAACTTAGGTGAAATGGATCATTTATGAGCTAATTTAGTTGAAATGGATCTTTTTGAGCTAACTTAGGTGAAATGGATCATTTAAGAGCTAATTTAGGTTTAATGGATCGTTTTTTAGCTAACTTGGTGAAATGGATTGTTTATGAGCTAAATTAGTTGAAATGGATCGTTTATGAGATAACCTAGGTAAGATGGGTCATTTTGGAGTTAACCTAGGTGAAATGGGTCATTTTAAAGCTAACGTAGGTAAAATGGATCATTTAGGAGCTAATCTAGGTAAAATGGGTCATTTTTGAGCTAACTTGGATGAACTGGATCATTTATAAGCTAACCTAGGTAAAATGGGTCATTTTAGAGCTAACTTAGGTAAAATGGATCGTCTATGAGCTAACTAAGCTAATTATGCAATTTTGACACAAGTAAGCTAAGTACAGATCATTTTAGAGCTAACATAGGTAAAATGGATGGTTTTGGAGGTCAGTAAGCTTATTAAGTCATTTTGGAGGAGAAGAAGCTAAGTCTAGGTCATTATGGTAAGCATTGGAGGAAATAAAGCTAAGTCTAGGTCTTTATGCATGTGTTAAGCAAAACACTAGATAAACTTACCAAGATCCAGGAGGTGTAGGAGCGGGGTGGCTCGTGTCGGTAGCTGGAGGAAGGATCGTGCGATGCTTGTCTGGAGTTACGCTGCACCAAAGATCATTTCCAATGTCTTGTTAGCATGATGACACTCAAATGTTAAGACTAGCAAGTAATGTCCATTCAAATAAAACTCACCGTGGTCCCAGGAGCAATCACTGGCATCGGCGGAGCGGTCTGACCTGTCTTCTCGCACACAGACTGCACATTTGGTTTTGACGACTCAGTCATACTAGTTAGTAATGATACAAACACTACATGAATGTTTTGGCTAATCTGCAGAAGAAACTTACCACAAGGAGCTCGTAGATGGCCCTTGCCTGCATGTCATTCCGTGCCCTCTCCTCCTCCATCATCTTTGCCGTCCTCTCCTCCAACTCCCGCTGCCTCTCCGCCGCCTCCGCCAGAAGTTTCTCCGTTCTATCTCTCTCACTCTGTATAGCAGCCTGCAACACCACTCACATGACCATTTGTAATCACTGATGGAAGCGCACACAATGTAATGGAGAAAGATAACTGAGTACGTATCACTAACCTTGATGGCGAGTTGCACTGGCCGTTCACGAGGCCTTATCTCAGGAGCGGAGCTCGACTGGCGTGCCTTGATCTCCGGGAGAGTGCTAGGACAACGGATAAGTCCATCTCCAATGGCTATGGAGCCATGGGACCTCCCGCCACCAGATATCATCAACAGCTCTGGATCAATGGGACCCTGGCTCGGGTTAAAGTCCTCCCCTTTCCTCGCCTTCCCCTCATCTCTATATCTCACAAGCTTGTTGTGGGAGGAGATGTTGGTGAAGTTGTTTGCATCATCGAGGTCAGACTGAGAGAAAGCCTTGACTCTCTTGAAAGAGGCAGTGTGGGCCATGGCATACAGGTCGTACACCTCTGGAACCTTATCCGCCTTATTGTATCGTGCCTGAAAGAGAGAAACAATGAAAATTAGTAATTAAAGGGCTCAAGCTAGCATGATGAATGAATTGCATGAATCATGAAGCAAACCACATACCCAGTTGCGCCCGAACTGATATAAGTTGGAGCTGCCTTGATGGTCTGGCACACCTTCCATTTGGGCACGTTTGTCCTTGGCCTCGTTGTGGAGGGTTAGCCATTGTTTTGAGAACCACTCATCGACCAACACCTCCCAACAATCCATCTGATCCGCACACCATCTCGGAGGCGCCTAAGTTAGCAAATAGAAACTTGAGCGCTACGGCTAAGAATTACTAAATGAAGGAACTTAAGTAGAGAAGGCCTTAAGAATTACCTTCATGTACTGCTCCTTACTCAGGAACTTATCGCGGCGTGCCGGCTTGGTCTTCTTGATACCACGCAAGGCGTAGTAGTCTCGAACAACCTGCACCCGAGCCTCGTGCCGTAAGTTCTGGAGTAGGCGCTTGCAGACGTTCTCGATAACATGTGCCGCGTCCTCCTCGTATCCCTCCTCACACCTGTAGAATGTCTGCAATCAAATGAGACAATATTGATTAGTACAATTAATAACTAGCTAGTTGAAGATTTTTAAATGTGTAAAGGAGAAATTACCCAGAACTTGCTGATCACCATGTCTGCCCTCGTGTCGCACACGACACCGTCGATAATCTCATCCGGCGAGGCCGGGGTAGCCACGTAGTGCTCCCAGCTCAATCCAAGCTCTGGAAGCCGACCCTCACCAGGCAACGTGACAAACCCCGGGAAGTTTTGTCGGCAAAGAACTCCAAGGATGGAGTTGGGCCGGCGGACACTATGATGGTGGTCCCAACCCCTGCAGCATGACAAGGCCAATGCATTAGTTAAATGAAAAAACGTGAATGCACAAGGTATAAAAATATTAAATGCACTTACATACCTCTCCCCATCAGGGAAAATCAACCACCTCTGCTCGCGGGTCACCGGCACGGACGGGAGCCGTGTAGCACCACGCTGGTAGACGGTGCCCCCTCCTCCTCAAGATCAGTCGGCTCCCCGCCATCATCAGCATGGCCACTCGGCTCCTCGGGCTGATCCGGCCAGGTACCCCATCCGGACGTGTGCTCCTCCGGGGTCACGTGGGCCGAACTCTCGTGGGCCGAAGGCCAGTTGACCCGAGGCTCGTGGGCCCAAGACCCGTGGACCCGAGGCTCGTGGACTGCAGTCCGTATAGCCTCCTCCTCGGACGAGTCCACCCTAGCAGTCACGTGCTCGGGTGAAACGGCTGGGGGTGGCGGCGAGGAAGGCGCCATAGCAGTCACCCTACCTCCTCTGCCACGACCACGTGCCCCACCTCCTCTCTTCCTACCTCGTCCCCTGCTGGGCACCGTGGTGGACGAAGAAGGGCCCGGCGGTGTGGCCATATTGTCCAGCAACGCTCGGTGGAGAGGTGCGTCTGGAATGGAACACCTCAGACCACGCTCCCGACCAGCGCCCACCATCTTTCAACACCTGCCATGACAAACAGTAAACGAAATTAGTACAACATAAAAAAAGACCGACATGAATAATAATATGTGTATCACTTAAGTGTATCATCATCAAGTACAACATAAAAAAATGTAATACCTGACACTACTAATAATCTCGATCAGTATCATCAATAAATGCATAATCATCATCATCACTATAATCAATGACGGGCTCATAGGGTTCATTGGCATCAACATGTGCAAGGCCACCTTGACGTAATCGGTCAAGCATTGACAGGTCATCCGCAGCAGTAACCTCTTCTTGTTCCGGCTCTTCTTGTTCCTCCTCTGGGGTGATGTCGGATTCATTGTCGCTGTCTACTTCAATGTTTTGGGGTGAAGTATAGCGGTTCTTGAAACGCTTTTTGGAAAGACCTGTCTCTTGGAAGAATTCTCCTTCATATGTGTCTGGGTTAATGTGAGGTTCATAATCCTCTTCCTTTGGGGGAGAAAGTCTAGCACGTGGTGGCACTTCATAAACGACATACCAACCTTTCAGATTTGGATTAGTTTGGCAGGCCCACGGTAGATAGAATACTTGGGTCGCCTATTGAGCCATAATATAGACATCAGGAACATCTAAATGAGTGCTTTGGTTGATTTCATCTAGCCCTACATGTTCATGAGTCCTTCTAGTCTCCTTCGGCTGAAACCAATAACATTTGAAGACTACGACATTCGGTGGGTTTTCACCATAGAACAGAAGTTCATAAATTGCTTCAACTCTCCCATAATACTCAGTACCTCCATTGCCGATAGCAGATACACAACAATTTGTTGACTTTCGGTCGGCCATAGATAGCTCTTTGCCATAGGTACGAAAGTGATACCCGTTGATGTCGTACTTGTCAAATGAACGGACCTTATAGTCAAAACCATTAGCAACTTGTCTCAATTCGGCGTCCATAGACTCTGAATTAGCCTACAAGTTTAATATGAAAGGATTGTTGCATTATGCACAAATTAGCGAATGAAATGAAATTGTCTGATAGAAATTACCGTTTGTTTGAACCAAGAGATGAAACCGGGATAGCCACCTCCTTGCTTTGCGAGAAGCTCATACTCTTCGACGGAATCCTTTTGGATCTCCGCTCCATAGGAGAATATGGTGACGTATCGACTGTATGACATATCTAGGAATAAGAGTAGTTCAAAGGAAATAGAAGTTGCGAAAAAATGTACCGAGAACTTACTCGATGTACGGCCGCACTTCTATCAGGTTGTTGAAGATATACAACGAAATGGTCCGCCATTCTTCGTTATCCAAAGATACTGGATGTGAAACACTAGCTGGTGCGAGATTCCCTTTGAATAGGCTGAGGTTCGATCCACCCTTTTTAGGCTCGTCAGCATTGTACCGAGGCTTCGGATTATGCAAATCATGATTTTTGGCTTCGTAGTGCGCTGTTACGAAGTTTGCCGCCTCCTCTGTGATGAATGCCTCAGCCATCGATGCTTCTTCTACGTTTATTTTTACATTTTTCTCGAAGCGACTTCTGCATCCTCTCAGTTGGGTAGCACCAACGATTTTGCACGGGCCCCCCAATCTTGCCTCGGTCGGGAGATGCAAAATCAAATGCTGCATTGGATTAAAGAAGCCTGGTGGAAAGATCTTCTCTAACTTGCAGATCAACTCCAGCGCCAACTCTTCCATTTCTTCTAGCATGCCAGGCGATAGTTCTTTCGCACAAAGAACACGGAAGAAATAGCTAAGTTTTGCCAGTACTAGCCATTCATCCTCAGGGATGAAGCCACACAACATCACCGGCATTACCCGCTCAATCCATATGTGCCAATCATGACTCTTGAGACCAAATATCTTCAGTTTATCAAGATGTCGGGGTCGGGGTGTCGGGGTCGGGGTCGAGGTGTTGGGTCAGGCTTGGGGGGTCGGGGTGTCGGTGTCGGGGTCGGGGTCGGGGTGTCGGGGTCGGGGTGTCGGGGTCAGGGTCGGGGTCGGGGTGTCGGGGTCTCGGGGTCGGGGTGTCGTGTCGGGGTGCCGGGTCGGGGTCTGGGTACCGTGTCGGGTTGGGGTCGGGGTGTCGGGGTCGGGGTCGGGGTGTCGGGTCAGGCTTGGGGCGTCGAGGTGTCGGGGTCAGGGTCGGGGTGTCGGGGTTAGGGTCGGGGTGTCGGGGTCGGGGTCGGGGTCGGGGTGTCGGGGTCGGGGTCTCGGGGTCGGGGGCGGGGTCTCGGGGTCGGGGTGTCGTACGTGTCGGGGTGCCGGGTCAGGGTCTGGGTACCGTGTCGGGTCGGGTTTCTTTCCTTTTCTTCTTCTTCCTCTTTTTCCTTTTCTTCCTTTTTTCCTTCTTCTTCTTCTTCTTCTTCCTCCACCTCCTTTCCTTTTTCCTCTTCTTCTTCTCCTCCTCTCCTCTTTTTTCTTCTTCTTCTTCCACTTCTTCTTTTTTCTTCTCCTCATCCTCTTCTTCTTCTTCTTCTTCTTCTCCTGATCTCCTCTTTTTCTCTTTTTCTTCTTTCCTAAAACTAAACTAAACCTAAACCTATAGCAAAAAAACAGAAAAAGAAAAAGACTAAATCTAAACCTAAAACTAAACTAAAACTAAACCTATAAACCTAAAACTAATCCTAAAACTAAAACTAAATCTAAACTAAACATAATCCTAAAACTAAAAAAACAGAAAAAAGGAAAAAAAAGGAAGGAGAGACTCACCTGTAGGGTGGAGGAGGGGGGCGGTGCGGCCTGGGGCGGCGGAGGAGCGGGGCGGGGCAGCCTCGGGCGGCGGCGCCGGGCCCGGCCGGGGCGGCGGGGCGCGGAGGTGCGAGGCACCGGGCGTGGCGGCGCCCAGACGGCAGGGCGGCAGGGGCGGTGGGGCGGGTGGGCGCCGGGGCGGCGGCGGGGTGGTGTCGGGCGACGGGGCGGGGGGCGCTAGGGCGGCGGCGGCGGGTGGTGCGACGGGGCTGGCGAGAGGTGGGAGAGAAAGAGAGAGAGAGGGGGGGTGTGGGGCGCGGCCCCGTTAACGTTACGTGGGGCCCTCCTCTTTGCCGTCCGCCACCCTTTGCCGTCCGCCTTCTTGCTCTTTGCCGTCCGCTAGCGGACGGCAAAGAGGGGGGCCGTTAGGTTTTTTTTGCAGCTCGTCAGTGGGGCCCCTCCCTCTTTGTCGTCCGCTAGCGTACGGCAAAGAACTGGCTGATGTCAAACATGGTCTTTGCCATCAGCCAGTTCTTTGCCGTCTGCTTTTTGGAAGCTGATGGCAAAGAGCTTCTTTGCCGTCCGATAGCGGACGGCAAAGAACTGGCAGATAGCAAAGTAGCTGATTCCAGTAGTGCATGACCCATCTTCCTACCCTCTGCCCATCCACCAAGTTATCCATGGGCACCAAAGTCAGCATGAAGTATTTCCAAAGATCAAATTAACTTATCATCATTCAATCACAAATGACAACACAAGTTACATGCATAATTAGGCAACAAGCAATACGATGAGTCCTTAAGTGTGACATACCAGAGGTTGATTCTGCAGCATATGGCTCCTGGCACAAGTTGCATATTTCCTACCATTTCTCATTGATTCGCTCTTTCTACTATCACGACATATGGCCCCACATGTCATACGGGTATCCATTGGATATCCATGGAGCACAAACTATAACCATGCCCAACCCGGCTGTTTGTGGGTATCCATATCCACTGACCCATGGGCAGAAATGTGCTCCATACCCTTGCCCAACCGGATCGGGTATCCTTGGGTATCCAGATCCATGGATAAAATTGCCATCCCTACCCACACCTGCTGTTATTCTCCGGCGACGGCAGACAACCCAGTAAACCCACATACAGTTGTACTCCCCTCCGCATGGGAAACAACTGTCGAGTCTTCCCTGCCTCCGCGGCGTTCCCTTCCTAGGCCTCATCATCGTCCACCGCCTTGGTGCTCTCGGTGCGGCCTAGTCAACGTGGCCAACGACCGACATGCATCTGAAGTGGACTGTACGTGGAGAGGCTGACAGCTGGGTCCACGGCCGCATGCAAGGAAATGCATCCTTATTATGCGCAAAATAATGGTTCCTCCACCTGACATCTGGGACCCACCGAAAGGGCCTCTATATTTCGCGAAAAAAAACATTACCGCCGCTGATAGCTCGGACCCACCAGCTATATATATCTTCGCACGCAAGGAAGTGCGTCCTTATTACGCACAAAAAATGAATACTCCCCCTGCTAGCTGTGACCAAGTGTAGTGGCAGGCTGACTTGTGGGCCTACTAAGTTGATGGGGATGGAGGGATTTGTCAACTTAGTCAATATGCATGATTCTAGCTCTAGTGACCGTACGATGTCCATCCAACGGCCATAGTGCTTCTTCAACCTCTGGTCTTCTTGCTCCAGCCTCCCAAACCAGCGCCGGTCGTGCCTCGTGCTCCTGCCTCCCGTGGCCTGCTGCGATGCGGCGGAGGCCTCACCGCCCCCTACTACTCCCACCGCTGGCCAGGCCATCCATGTACTCACCCACACCCCCTGTTATTCTGCGGCGACGGCAGCCTCACACCGCAGCGAACCAATGAACCCTTATACTCCTCTACGCGTGGGAATCCACTGCAGCGTCTTCCCCAGCTCCGCGTCGTCTCCTTCCTAGGCCTCGCCGTCGTCCACCGCCCTGGTGCTCTTCGCGCGGCGTGGTCAACGTGGTAAAGGAACGACTTCCATCGAAAGAGTACTATACCTAGAGAGGCTGACAGCTGGGTCCACGGCAGCCGCAAGGAAGTGCCTCCTTATTACGTGGAAAATAATTATTCCTCCACCTGACAGCAGGGACCCACCGAACGGACCACCGTATTTTGTGAAAAAAAACGTTTCCCCCCTGACTGCTGGGACCCACCGGACGGGCCACCGTATTTCGTGAAAAAACGTTCACCCCGCTGTCAACTCGGACCCATCGGAAGTGTCGCCTTATTACGCACAAAAAAATGGATACTCCCCTGCTAGTTGGGACCCACCTTGGTTGGTGGCTGACTTGTGTCCTACTAAGTTGACGGGGAGGAGTGCTTTGTCCACTTAGTCAATATGAATGATTCTAGCTCCAGTGACCGTACGATGTCCGTCAACCTCTAGTCTTCTTGCTCCAGCCGCCCAAAGCAGCGCCGGTCGTGCCACATGCTCTTGCCTCCCGTGGCAGGCTGTGTTGCCGCGGAGGCCTCACCACCCCCTACTATTCCCACCGCTGGCCAGGCCCTGCGGCGACGGCAGCCTCACACCACAGCCGAACCAGTGAACCCTCGTACTCCTCTCCGCACGGGTTTCCACTACCGGGTCTTCCCCGGCTCTGCATCGTCCCCTTCCTAGGCCTTGCCGTCGTCCACCGCCCTGGAGCTCTCGGCGCGGCGTTATCAACGTGGTCAAGGAACGGCTTCCATCGGACGTGGACTATACGTGGAGAGGCTGACAACTGGCTCCACGGCCGCAACAAGGAAGTGTCTCCTTATTACGCGCAAAATAATTATTCCTCCACGTGACAGCGGGGACCCACCGGATGGGCCACCGTATTTCGTGAAAAAAACGTTTCCCCTTGACTGCTGGGACCCACCAGCTACATCTTCGCACGCAAGGAAGTGTGCCCGGGCAAAAAAACGATTCGCCCCCCTGACGGCTGGGACCCACCAGCTACATCGTCGCACTCAAGAAAGTGCCTCACAGTCGGGACCCACCTGGTCGAAGTGTACGTAGCGTTGTCATTCTGGTCGCGAACGTGTACGTACATACTGGTCGATGTAGATGCGCGCACGTGTCATAGTAGAGGCGCGCAAGTAGCATGTACACATACGTACAACGGCCAGGGTGCAAGAAAGAAAATATGGCCACGTACGTACATACGGGCAGGGTCTCTAACGCCTACTCACGCATACGTACGACCAGGACTCGTGTACATGGCTGGGTCGAAGCGGAGAAATAGCGTCGTCGTCGTGTTCATGGGGAGGCAACCGGCTGGGTCGGAACGAAATGTGTCGTCATGTTGATCGAGAGGGCTTGGACGGAACAGCCGATGGAAACGAGGCCTGGCGTACCGTAGAACGACCGGCCACGTTCGAAACAGGATCCTGTTCATCGGGAGGGGTCTGGCGTATCGCAAAACGGAGGAAATGGACCTCCTACAATCGAAACGGGGGTCCTATTGATCGGGAGGGGTGTGGCGTACCGCAAAATGGAGGAAACAAACTTGTCTTGGAGTGCTACGGTCGAAACGGGGGTCCTGTTCATCGGGAGGGTGTGGCGTACCACAAAATGGGACTCCACGAGATATTGTTCATCTCCACTGTCGACCCCCTCCAGCTTCCACGGGCTACTATTCATCCACCGTTGACCTCCTCCAGCCTCCACCTATGACTGTTCATCCACGGGCTCCTCCTCGGACGAGTCCACCCTAGCAGTCACGTGCTCGGGTGAAACGGCTGGGGGTGGCAGCGAGGAAGGCGCCATAGCAGTCACCCTACCTCCTCTGCCATGACCACGTGCCCCACCTCCTCTCTTCCTACCTCGTCCCCTGCTGGGCACCGCGGTGGACGAAGAAGGGCCCGGCGGTGTGGCCATATTGTCCAGCAACGCTCGGCGGAGAGGTGCGTCTGGAATGGAACACCTCAGACCACGCTCCCGACCAGCGCCCACCATCTTTCAACACCTGCCATGACAAACAGTAAACGAAATTAGTACAACATAAAAAAAGACCGACATGAATAATAATATGTGTATCACTTAAGTGTATCATCATCAAGTACAACATAAAAAAATGTAATACCTGACACTACTAATAATCTCGATCAGTATCATCAATAAATGCATAATCATCATCATCACTATAATCAATGACGGGCTCATAGGGTTCATTGGCATCAACATGTGCAAGGCCACCTTGACGTAATCGGTCAAGCATTGACAGGTCATCCGCAGCAGTAACCTCTTCTTGTTCCGGCTCTTCTTGTTCCTCCTCTGGGGTGATGTCGGATTCATTGTTGCTGTCTACTTCAATGTTTTGGGGTGAAGTATAGCGGTTCTTGAAACGCTTTTTGGAAAGACCTGTCTCTTGGAAGAATTCTCCTTCATATGTGTCTGGGTTAATGTGAGGTTCATAATCCTCTTCCTTTGGGGGAGAAAGTCTAGCACGTGGCGGCACTTCATAAACGACATACCAACCTTTCAGATTTGGATTAGTTTGGCAGGCCCACGGTTGATAGAATACTTGGGTCGCCTGTTGAGCCATAATATAGACATCAGGAACATCTAAATGAGTGCTTTGGTTGATTTCATCTAGCCCTACATGTTCATGAGTCCTTCTAGTCTCCTTCGGCTGAAACCAATAACATTTGAAGACTACGACATTCGGTGGGTTTTCACCATAGAACAGAAGTTCATAAATTGCTTCAACTCTCCCATAATAATCAGTACCTCCTTCGCCGATAGCAGATACACAACAATTTGTTGACTTTTGGTCGGCCATAGATAGCTCTTTGCCATAGGTACGAAAGTGATACCCGTTGATGTCGTACTTGTCAAATGAACGGACCTTATAGTCAAAACCATTAGCAACTTGTCTCAATTCGGCATCCATAGACTCTGAATTAGCCTACAAGTTTAATATGAAAGGATTGTTGCATTATGCACAAATTAGCGAATGAAATGAAATTGTCTAATAGAAATTACCGTTTGTTTGAACCAAGAGATGAAACCGGGATAGCCACCTCCTTGCTTTGCGAGAAGCTCATACTCTTCGACGGAATCCTTTTGGATCTCCGCTCCATACGAGAATATGGTGACGTATCGACTGTATAATGTATCCAGGAATAAGAGTAGTTCAAAGGAAATAGAAGTTGCGAAACAATGTACCGAGAACTTACTCGATGTACGGCCGCACTTCTATCAGGTTGTTGAAGATATACAACGAAATGGTCCGCCATTCTTCGTTATCCAAAGATACTGGATGTGAAACACTAGCTGGTGCGAGATTCCCTTTGAATAGGCTGAGGTTCGATCCACCCTTTTTAGGCTCGTCAGCATTGTACCGAGGCTTCGGATTATGCAAATGACGATTTTTGGCTTCGTAGTGCGCTGTTACGAAGTTTGCCGCCTCCTCTGTGATGAATGCCTCAGCCATCGATGCTTCAATTCTACGTTTATTTTTACATTTTTCTCGAAGCGACTTCTGCATCCTCTCAGTTGGGTAGCACCAACGATTTTGCACGGGCCCCCCCAATCTTGCCTCGGTCGGAAGATGCAAAATCAAATGCTGCATTGGATTAAAGAAGCCCGATGGAAAGATCTTCTCTAACTTGCAGATCAACTCCAGCGCCAACTCTTCCATTTCTTCTAGCATGCCAGGCGATAGTTCTTTCGCACAAAGAACACGGAAGAAATAGCTAAGTTTTGCCAGTACTAGCCATTCATCCTCAGGGATGAAGCCACACAACATCACCGGCATTACCCGCTCAATCCATATGTGCCAATCATGACTCTTGAGACCAAATATCTTCAGTTTATCAAGATGTCGGGGTCGGGGTGTCGGGGTCGGGGTCGAGGTGTTGGGTCAGGCTTGGGGGGTCGGGGAGTCGGTGTCGGGGTCGGGGTCGGGGTGTCGGGGTCGGGGTGTCGGGGTCGGGGTCGGGGTGTCGGGGTGTCGGGGTCGGGGTGTCGTGTCGGGGTGCCGGGTCGGGGTCTGGGTACCGTGTCGGGTTGGGGTCGGGGTGTCGGGGTCGGGGTCGGGGTGTCGGGTCAGGCTTGGGGCGTCGGGGTGTCGGGGTCAGGGTCGGGGTGTCGGGGTCAGGGTCGGGGTGTCGGGGTCGGGGTCGGGGTGTCGGGGTCGGGGTCTCGGGGTCGGGGTCTCGTGGTCGGGGTGTCGTACGTGTCGGGGTGCCGGGTCAGGGTCTGGGTACCGTGTCGGGTTGGGTTTCTTTCCTTTTCTTCTTCTTCCTCTTTTTGCTTTTCTTCCTTTCTTCTTCTTCTTCTTCTTCTTCTTCTTCTTCTTCCTCCACCTCCTTTCCTTTTTCCTCGTCTTCTTCTCCTCCTCTCCTCTTTTTTCTTCTTCTTCTTCCTCTTCTTCTTTTTTCTTCTCCTCATCCTCTTCTTCTTCTTCTCCTGATCTCCTCTTTTTCTCTTTTTCTTCTTTCCTAAAACTAAACTAAACCTAAACCTATAGCAAAAAAACAGAAAAAGAAAAAAACTAAATCTAAACCTAAAACTAAACTAAAACTAAACCTATAAACCTAAAACTAATCCTAAAACTAAAACTAAATCTAAACTAAACATAATCCTAAAACTAAAAAAACAGAAAAAAGGAAAAAAAAAGGAAGGAGAGACTCACCTGTAGGGTGGAGGAGGGGGGCGGTGCGGCCTGGGGCGGCGGAGGAGCAGGCCGGGGCGGCCTCGGGCGGCGGCGCCGGGCCCGGCCGGGGCGGCGGGGCGCGGAGGTGCCGGGCACCGGGCGTGGCGGCGCCCAGACGGCAGGGCGGCGGGGGCGGCGGGGCGGGGGGCGCCGGGGCGGCGGCGGGGTGGTGAGGGGCGACGGGGCGGGGGGCGCTGGGGCGGCGGCGGCGGGTGGTGCGACGGGGCTGGCGAGAGGTGGGAGAGAAAGAGAGAGAGAGAGGGGGGTGTGGGGCGCAGCTCCGTTAACGTTACATGGGGCCCTCCTCTTTGCCGTCCGCCACCCTTTGCCGTCCGCCTTCTTGCTCTTTGTCGTCCGCTAGCGGATGGCAAAGAGGGGGCCCGTTAGGTTTTTTGCAGCTCGTCAGTGGGGCCCCTCCCTCTTTGCCGTCCGCTAGCGGACGGCAAAGAACTGGCTGATGGCAAACATGGTCTTTGCCATCAGCCAGTTCTTTGCCGTCTGCTTTTTGGAAGCTGATGGCAAAGAGCTTCTTTGCCGTCCGCTAGCGGACGGCAAAGAACTGGCAGATAGCAAAGTAGCTGATTCCAGTAGTGCATGACCCATCTTCCTACCCTCTGCCCATCCACCAAGTTATCCATGGGCACCAAAGTCAGCATGAAGTATTTCCAAAGATCAAATTAACTTATCATCATTCAATCACAAATGACAACACAAGTTACATGCATAATTAGGCAACAAGCAATACGATGAGTCCTTAAGTGTGACATACCAGAGGATGATTCTGCAGCATATGGCTGAAGGCACAAGTTGCATATTTCCAACCATTTCTCATTGATTCGCTCTTTCTACTGTCACGGCATATGGCCCCACATGTCATACGGGTATCCATTGGATATCCATGGAGCACAAACTATAAGCATGCCCAACCCGGCTGTTTGTGGGTATCCATATCCACTAACCCATGGGCAGAAATGTGCTCCATACCCTTGCCCAACCAGATCGGGTATCCATGGGTATCCAGATCCATGGATAAAATTGCCATCCCTACCCACACCTGCTGTTATTCTCCGGCGACGGCAGACAAACCAGTAAACCCTCATACAATTGTACTCCCCTCCGCATGGGAAACAACTGTCGAGTCTTCCCTGCCTCCGCGGCGTTCCCTTCCTAGGCCTCATCATCGTCCACCGCCTTGGTGCTCTCGGTGCGGCCTAGTCAACGTGGCCAACGACCTACATGCATCTGAAGTGGACTGTACGTGGAGAGGCTGATAGCTGGGTCCACGGCCGCATGCAAGGAAATGCATCCTTATTACGCGCAAAATAATGATTCCTCCACCTGACATCTGGGACCCACCGAAAGGGCCTCTATATTTCGCGAAAAAAAACGTTACCGCCGCTGACAGCTCGGACCCACCAGCTATATATATCTTCGCACACAAGGAAGTGCGTCCTTATTACGCACAAAAAATGAATACTTCCCCTGCTAGCTGTGACCAAGTGTAGTGGCAGGCTGACTTGTGGGCCTACTAAGTTGATGGGGATGGAGGGATTTGTCAACTTAGTCAATATGCATGATTCTAGCTCTAGTGACCATACGATGTCCATCCAACGGCCATAGTGCTTCTTCAACCTCTGGTCTTCTTGCTCCAGCCTCCCAAACCAGCGCCGGTCGTGCCTCGTGCTCCTGCCTCCCGTGGCCTGCTGCGATGCGGCGGAGGCCTCACCGCCCCCTACTACTCCCACCGCTGGCCAGGCCATCCATGTACTCACCCACACCCCCTGTTATTCTGCGGCGACGGCAGCCTCACACCGCAGCGAACCAATGAACCCTTATACTCCTCTACGCGTGGGAATCCACTGCAGCGTCTTCCCCAGCTCCGCGTCATCCCCTTCCTAGGCCTCATCGTCGTCCACCGCCCTGGTGCTCTCGGCGCGGCGTGGTCAACGTGGTACAGGAACGACTTCCATCGAAAGAGTACTATACCTGGAGAGGCTGACAGCTGGGTCCACGGCAGCCGCAAGGAAGTGCCTCCTTATTACGTGGAAAATAATTATTCCTCCACCTGACAGCAGGGACCCACCGGACAGACCACCGTATTTTGTGAAAAAAAAACGTTTCCCCCTGACTGCTGGGACCCACCGGACGGGCCACCGTATTTCGTGAAAAAAACGTTCACCCCGCTGTCAACTCGGACCCATCGGAAGTGTCGCCTTATTACGCACAAAAAAATGGATACTCCCCTGCTAGTTGGGACCCACCTTGGTTGGTGGCTGACTTGTGTCCTACTCAGTTGACGGGGAGGAGTGCTTTGTCAACTTAGTCAATATGAATGATTCTAGCTCCAGTGACCGTACGATGTCCGTCAACCTATAGTCTTCTTGCTCCAGCCGCCCAAAGCAGCGCCGGTCGTGCCACATGCTCTTGCCTCCCGTGGCAGGCTGTGTTGCCGCGGAGGCCTCACCACCCCCTACTATTCCCACCGCTAGCCAGGCCCTGCGGCGACGGCAGCCTCACACCACAGCCGAACCAGTGAACCCTCGTACTCCTCTCCACACGGGTTTCCACTGCCGGGTCTTCCCCGGCTCTGCGTCGTCCCCTTCCTAGGCCTTGCCGTCGTCCACCGCCCTGGTGCTCTCGGCGCGGCGTTATCAACGTGGTCAAGGAACGGCTTCCATCGGACGTGGACTATACGTGGAGAGGCTGACAACTGGGTCCACGGCCGCAACAAGGAAGTGTCTCCTTATTACGCGCAAAATAATTATTCCTCCACCTGACAGCGGGGACCCACCGGATGGGCCACCGTATTTCGTGAAAAAAACGTTTCCCCTTGACTGCTGGGAGCCACCAGCTACATCTTCGCACGCAAAGAAGTGTGGCCGGGCAAAAAAACGATTCGCCCCCCTGACGGCTGGGACCCACCAGCTACATCGTCGCACTCAAGAAAGTGCCTCACAGTCAGGACCCACCTAGTCGAAGCGTACGTAGCGTTGTCATTCTGGTCGCGAACGTGTACGTACATACTGGTCGATGTAGATGCACGCACGTGTCATAGTAGAGGCGCGCAAGTAGCATGTACACATACGTACAACGGCCAGTGTGCAAGAAAGAAAATATGGCCACGTACGTACATACGAGCAGGGTCTCTAACGCCTACTCACGCATACGTACGACCAGGACTCGTGTACATGGCTGGGTCGAAGCGGAGAAATAGCGTCGTCGTCGTGTTCATGGGGAGCCAACCGGCTGGGTTGGAACGAAATGTGTCGTCATGTTGATCCAGAGGGCTTGGACGGAACAGCCGATGGAAATGAGGCCTGGCGTACCGTAGAACGGAGGGAACGGCCTTGTGTTCGACCGGCCACGTTCGAAACAGGATCCTGCTCATCGGGAGGGGTCTGGCGTATCGCAAAACGGAGGAAATGGACCTCCTACAATCGAAACGGGGGTCCTATTGATCGGGAGGGGTGTGGCGTACCGCAAAATGGAGGAAACAAACTTGTCTTGGAGTGCTACGGTCGAAACGGGACTCCACGGGATATTGTTCATCTCCACCGTCGACCCCCTCCAACTTCCACGAGCTACTATTCATCCACCGTTGACCTCCTCCAGCCTCCACCTACGACTGTTCATCCAAGGGCTCCTCCTCGGACGAGTCCACCCTAGCAGTCACATGCTCGGGTGAAACGGCTGGGGGTGGCAGCGAGGAAGGCGCCATAGCAGTCACCCTACCTCCTCTGCCACGACCACGTGCCCCACCTCCTCTCTTCCTACCTCGTCCCCTGCTGGGCACCGCGGTGGACGAAGAAGGGCCCGACGGTGTGGCCATATTGTCCAGCAACGCTCGGCGGAGAGGTGCGTCTGGAATGGAACACCTCAGACCACGCTCCCGACCAGCGCCCACCATCTTTCAACACCTGCCATGACAAACAGTAAACGAAATTAGTACAACATAAAAAAAGACCGACATGAATAATAATATGTGTATCACTTAAGTGTATCATCATCAAGTACAACATAAAAAAATGTAATACCTGGCACTACTAATAATCTCGATCAGTATCATCAATAAATGCATAATCATCATCATCACTATAATCAATGACGGGCTCATAGGGTTCATTGGCATCAACATGTGCAAGGCCACCTTGACGTAATCGGTCAAGCATTGACAGGTCATTCGCAGCAGTAACCTCTTCTTGTTCCGGCTCTTCTTGTTCCTCCTCTGGGGTGATGTCGGATTCATTCTCGCTGTCTACTTCAATGTTTTGGGGTGAAGTATAGCGGTTCTTGAAACGCTTTTTGGAAAGACCTGTCTCTTGGAAAAATTCTCCTTCATATGTGTCTGGGTTAATGTGAGGTTCATAATCCTCTTCCTTTGGGGGAGAAAGTCTAGCACGTGGCGGCACTTCATAAACGACATACCAACCTTTCAGATTTGGATTAGTTTGGCAGGCCCACGGTAGATAGAATACTTGGGTCGCCTGTTGAGCCATAATATAGACATCAGGAACATCTAAATGAGTGCTTTGGTTGATTTCATCTAGCCCTACATGTTCATGAGTCCTTCTAGTCTCCTTCGGCTGAAACCAATAACATTTGAAGACTACGACATTCGGTGGGTTTTCACCATAGAACAGAAGTTCATAAATTGCTTCAACTCTCCCATAATACTCAGTTCCTCCTTCGCCGATAGCAGATACACAACAATTTGTTGACTTTCGGTCGGCCATAGATAGCTCTTTGCCATAGGTACGAAAGTGATACCCGTTGATGTCGTACTTGTCAAATGAACGGACCTTATAGTCAAAACCATTAGCAACTTGTCTCAATTCGGCGTCCATAGACTCTGAATTAGCCTACAAGTTTAATATGAAAGGATTGTTTCATTATGCACAAATTAGCGAATGAAATGAAATTTTCTAATAGAAATTACCGTTTGTTTGAACCAAGAGATGAAACCGGGATAGCCACCTCCTTGCTTTGCGAGAAGCTCATACTCTTCGACGGAATCCTTTTGGATCTCCGCTCCATACGAGAATATGGTGACGTATTGACTGTATGACATATCCAGGAATAAGATTAGTTCAAAGGAAATAGAAGTTGCGAAACAATGTACCGAGAACTTACTCGATGTACGGCCGCACTTCTATCAGGTTGTTGAAGATATACAACGAAATGGTCCGCCATTCTTCGTTATCCAAAGATACTGGATGTGAAACACAAGCTGGTGCGAGATTCCCTTTGAATAGGCTGAGGTTCGATCCACCCTTTTTAGGCTCGTCAGCATTGTACCGAGGCTTCGGATTATGCAAATGATGATTTTTGGCTTCGTAGTGCGCTGTTACGAAGTTTGCCGCCTCCTCTGTGATGAATGCCTCAGCCATCGATGCTTCAATTCTACGTTTATTTTTACATTTTTCTCGAAGCGACTTTTGCATCCTCTCAGTTGGGTAGCACCAACGATTTTGCACGCCCCCCCCCCCCAATCTTGCCTCGGTCGGGAGATGCAAAATCAAATGCTGCATTGGATTAAAGAAGCCCGGTGGAAAGATCTTCTCTAACTTGCAGATCAACTCCAGCGCCAACTCTTCCATTTCTTCTAGCATGCCAGGCGATAGTTCTTTCGCACAAAGAACACGGAAGAAATAGCTAAGTTTTGCCAGTACTAGCCATTCATCCTCAGGGATGAAGCCACACAACATCACCGGCATTACCCGCTCAATCCATATGTGCCAATCATGACTCTTGAGACCAAATATCTTCAGTTTATCAAGATGTCGGGGTCGGGGTGTCAGGGTCGGGGTCGAGGTGTTGGGTCAGGCTTGGGGGGTCGGGGTGTCGGTGTCGGGGTCGGGGTCGGGGTGTCGGGGTCGGGGTGTCGGGGTCGGGGTCGGGGTCGGGGTGTCGGGGTCTCGGGTCGGGGTGTCGTGTCGGGGTGCCGGGTCGGGGTCTGGGTACCGTGTCGGGTTGGGGTCGGGGTGTCGGGGTCGGGGTCGGGGTGTCGGGTCAGGCTTGGGGCGTCGAGGTGTCGGGGTCAGGGTCGGGGTGTCGGGGTCAGGGTCGGGGTGTCGGGGTCGGGGTCGGGTCGGGGTGTCGGGGTCGGGGTCTCGGGGTCGGGGTCGGGGTCTCGGGGTCGGGGTGTCGTACGTGTCGGGGTGCCGGGTCGGGGTCTGGGTACCGTGTCGGGTCGGGTTTCTTTCCTTTTCTTCTTCTTCCTCTTTTTCCTTTTCTTCTTCTTCCTCTTTTTCCTTTTCTTCCTTTTTTCCTTCCTTCCTTCTTCTTCTTCTTCTTCTTCTTCTTCTTCTTCTTCCTCCACCTCCTTTCCTTTTTCCTCTTCTTCTTCTCCTCCTCTCCTCTTTTTTCTTCTTCTTCTTCCTCTTCTTCTTCCTCTTCTTCTTTTTTCTTTTCCTCATCCTCTTCTTCTTCTTCTTCTCCTGATCTCCTCTTTTTCTCTTTTTCTTCTTTCCTAAAACTAAACTAAACCTAAACCTATAGCAAAAAAACAGAAAAAGAAAAAAACTAAATCTAAACCTAAAACTAAACCTATAAACCTAAAACTAAAACTAAATCTAAACTAAACATAAACCTAAAACTAAAAAAACAGAAAAAAGGAAAAAAAGGAAGGAGAGACTCACCTGTAGGGTGGAGGAGGGGGCGGCGGAGGAGCGGGGCGGGGCGGCCTGGGGCGGCGGCGCCGGGCCCGGCCGGGGCAGCGGGGCGCGGAGGTGCCAGGCACCGGGCGTGGCGGCGCCCAGACGGTAGGGCGGCGGGGGCGGCGGGCCGGGGGGCGCCGGGGCGGCGGCGGGGTGGTGTGGGGCGACGGGGCAGGGGGCGCTGGGGCGGCGGCGGCGGGTGGTGCGACGGGGCTGGCGACAGGTGGGAGAGAAAGAGAGAGAGAGGGGGGTGTGGGGCGCGGCCCCGTTAACGTTACGTGGGGCCCTCCTCTTTGCCGTCCGCCACCCTTTGCCGTCCGCCTTCTTGCTCTTTGCCGTCCGCTAGCGGACGGCAAAGAGGGGGCCCGTTAGGTTTTTTTGCAGCTCGTCAGTGGGGCCCCTCCCTCTTTGCCGTCCACTAGCGGACGGCAAAGAACTGGCTGATGGCAAACATGGTCTTTGCCATCAGCCAGTTCTTTGTCGTCTGCTTTTTGGAAGCTGATGATAAAGAGCTTCTTTGCTGTCCGCTAGCGGACGGCAAAGAACTGGCAGATAGCAAAGTAGCTGATTCCAGTAGTGCATGACCCATCTTCCTAACCTCTGCCCATCCACCAAGTTATCCATGGGCACCAAAGTCAGCATGAAGTATTTCCAAAGATCAAATTAACTTATCATCATTCAATCACAAATGAGAACACAAGTTACATGCATAATTAGGCAACAAGCAATACGATGAGTCCTTAAGTGTGACATACCAGAGGTTGATTCTGCAGCATATGGCTCGTGGCACAAGTTGCATATTTCCTACCATTTCTCATTGATTCGCTCTTTCTACTGTCACGGCATATGGCCCCACATGTCATACCGGTATCCATTGGATATCCATGGAGCACAAACTATAACCATGCCCAACCCGGCTATTTGTGGGTATCCATATCCACTGACCCATGGGCAGAAATGTGCTCCATACCCTTGCCCAACCGGATCGGGTATCCATGGGTATCCAGATCCATGGATAAAATTGCCATCCCTACCCACACCTACTGTTAATCTCCAGCGACGGCAGACAAACCAGTAAACCCTCATACAGTTGTACTCCCCTCCGCATGGGAAACAACTGTCGAGTCTTCCCTGCCTCTGCGGCGTTCCCTTCCTAGGCCTCATCATCGTCCACCGCCTTGGTGCTCTCGGTGCGGCCTAGTCAACGTGGCCAACGACCGACATGCATCTGAAGTGGACTGTACGTGGAGAGGTTGACAGCTGGGTCCACGGCCGCATGCAAGGAAATGCATCCTTATTACGCGCAAAATAATGATTCCTCCACCTGACATCTGGGACCCACCGAAAGGGCCTCTATATTTCGCGAAAAAAAACGTTACCGCCGCTGACAGCTCGGACCCACCAGCTATATATATCTTCGCACGCAAGGAAGTGCGTCCTTATTACACACAAAAAATGAATACTCCCCCTGCTAGCTGTGACCAAGTGTAGTGGCAGGCTGACTTGTGGGCCTACTAAGTTGATGGGGTTGGAGGGATTTGTCAACTTAGTCAATATGCATGATTCTAGCTCTAGTGACCGTACGATGTCCATCCAACGGCCATAGTGCTTCTTCAACCTCTGGTCTTCTTGCTCCAGCCTCCCAAACCAGCGCCGGTCGTGCCTCGTGCTCCTGCCTCCCGTGGCCTGCTGCGATGCGGCGGAGGCCTCACCGCCCCCTACAACTCCCACCGCTGGCTAGGCCATCCATGTACTCACCCACACCCCCTGTTATTCTGCGGCGATGGCAGCCTCACACCGCAGCGAACCAATGAACCCTTATACTCCTCTACGTGTGGGAATCCACTGCAGCGTCTTACCCAGCTCCGCGTCGTCCCCTTCCTAGGCCTCGCCGTTGTCCACCGCCCTGGTGCTCTCGGCGCGGCGTGGTCAACGTGGTAAAGGAACGACTTCCATCGAAAGAGTACTATACCTGGAGAGGCTGACAGCTGGGTCCACGGCAGCCACAAGGAAGTGCCTCCTTATTACGTGGAAAATAATTATTCCTCCACCTGACAGCAGGGACCCACCGGACGGACCACCGTATTTTGTGAAAAAAAAATGTTTCCCCTCTGACTGCTGGGACCCACCGGACGGGCCACCGTATTTCGTGAAAAAAACGTTCACCCCGCTGTCAACTCGGACCCATCGGAAGTGTCGCCTTATTACGCACAAAAAAATGGATACTCCCCTGCTAGTTGGGACCCACCTTGGTTGGTGGCTGACTTGTGGCCTACTAAGTTGACGGGGAGGAGTGCTTTGTTAACTTAGTCAATATGAATGATTCTAGCTCCAGTGACCGTACGATGTCCGTCAACCTCTAGTCTTCTTGCTCCAGCCGCCCAAAGCAGCGCCGGTCGTGCCACATGCTCTTGCCTCCCGTGGCAGGCTGTGTTGCCGTGGAGGCCTCACCACCCCCTACTATTCCCACCGCTGGCCAGGCCCTGCGGCGACGGCAGCCTCACACCACAGCCGAACCAGTGAACCCTCGTACTCCTCTCCGCACGGGTTTCCACTGTCGGGTCTTCCCCGGCTCTGCGTCGTCCCCTTCCTAGGCCTTGCCGTCATCCACCGCCCTGGTGCTCTCGGCGCGGCGTTATCAACGTGGTCAAGGAACGGCTTCCATCGGACATGGACTATACGTGGAGAGGCTGACAACTGGGTCCACGGCCACAACAAGGAAGTGTCTCCTTATTACGCGCAAAATAATTATTCCTCCAATTGACAGCGGGGACCCACCGGATGGGCCACCGTATTTCGTGAAAAAAAAATTCCCCCTGACTGCTGGGACCCACCAGCTACATCTTCGCACGCAAGGAAGTATGTCCGGGCAAAAAAACGATTCGCCCCCCTGACGGCTGGGACCCACCAGCTACATCGTCGCACTCAAGAAAGTGCCTCACAGTCGGGACCCACCTGGTCGAAGCGTACGTAGCGTTGTCATTCTGGTCGCGAACGTGTACGTACATACTGGTCGATGTAGATGCACGCACGTGTCATAGTAGAGGCGCGCAAGTAGCATGTACACATACATACAACGGCCAGTGTGCAAGAAAGAAAATATGGCCACGTACGTACATACGGGCAGGGTCTCTAACGCCTACTCAAGCATACGTACGACCAGGACTCGTGTACATGGCTGGGTCGAAGCGGAGAAATAGCGTCGTCGTCGTGTTCATGGGGAGCCAACCGGCTGGGTCGGAACGAAATGTGTCGTCATGTTGATCGAGAGGGTTTGGACGGAACAGCCGATGGAAACGAGGCCTGGCGTACCGTAGAACGGAGGGAACGGCCTTGTGTTTGACCGGCCACGTTCGAAACAGGATCCTGTTCATCGGGAGGGGTCTGGCGTATCGCAAAACGGAGGAAATGGACCTCCTACAATCGAAACGGGGGTCCTATTGATCGGGAGGGGTGTGGCATACCGCAAAATGGAGGAAACAAACTTGTCTTGGAGTGCTACGGTCGAAACGGGGGTCCTGTTCATCGGGAGGGTGTGGCGTACCGCAAAACGGGACTCCACGGGATATTGTTCATCTCCACCGTCGACCCCCTCCAGCTTCCATGGGCTACTATTCATCCACCGTTGACCTCCTCCAGCCTCCACCTACGACTGTTCATCCACGGGCTCCTGTTCATCTAGCCTCCACCGCACGCTACTCCACCGGCTATTGTTCAACCAGCCCTCTCCACGGGCTCCTGTACAACCACCCCTCCATGGGTTACTGTTCATCCAGCCCTCCACCGTCTACGGTTCATCCTGCCCTCCACAGGGTGGTCCTGTTCATCCTGCTCTCCACGGGGTCCTGTTCATCCAGCCCCAACCGGCTCGATCGATCGGGGTCCTGTTCATCCAGAGGCAACACCGCAGGGTCCTGTTCATCCACCCGCACCAAGAACTGTTCATCCAAACCACCCCAGCACGCTCACTGTTCATACAGAGGCAGCATCGATCGGCTTCAGTTAGCAGCAGTAGCGAAGGAATCGCTCGATCGGGTTCAGTTAACAACCATCGATCGATCGCTCAGGTTCAGTAATGCATAGCCTGCAATGCAATCGCTCGGGTTCAGTTAGAGCCCAACGCCTCGCTCGGGTTCAGTCAGAGCCCTACGCCTCGCACCCACGTGTGTGCGTGTACGAGAGAAGCGCGCATCGCTCGGCCCCGACCACCCACCATAACCAGGAACACCCCGATATTTTCCTCGCCCACGCTTCTACCACAGTTTTTTCTATCTTGGATGGCCCAAAGAATGTCATGCAGCTGCGTCTCCGGCCTGCACAGGACGAAAAGCCCATTTTCTATCATGATTTTTTGTAATAGAAGTAGGACCCCACCACATCTTTGATGATACCGGGTTTTGTCACAATTATCGTCGTAGAAGTGTCATAGGTATGACAGGAAAAAAATTCGTTTGGCCCAAAATGTCACGGATGTGTCTTTTTTTTGTAGTGACTTTAAAATTTTGTCAAGGTATGTACTCATTGAAAAATCTTATCAAGCATCTTGATCTATCTCTATAGATCTTGATACCCATTATGTAAGCAGCTTCATCGAGGTCTTTCTTTGAAATTCTCCTTTCAAACACTCCTTTATGCTTTGTAGAAATTCTATATCATTTCCAATCAACAACATGGCATTCACATATACTTATCAGAAAGGTTGTACTGCTCCCACTCACTTTCTTGTAAATATAGGCTTATCCGCAAGTATGTATAAAACTATATGCTTTGATCAACTCAGCAAAGCGTATATTCCAACTCCGAGATGCTTGCACCAGTCCATATATAGATGGATCGCTGGAGCTTGCACATTTTGTTAGCACCTTCGGGATTGACAAAACCTTCTGGTTGTATCATATACAAGTCTTCTTTAATAAATCCATTAAGGAATGCAGTTTTGACATCCATTTGTCAGATTTCATAAAATCTGGCAATTGCTAACATGATTCAGACAGACTTTAAGCATCGATACGAGTGAGAAAATATCATCATAGTTAACACCTTGAACTTGTCAAAAACCCTTTGTCAACAAGTCGAGATTTGTAGATAGTAACACTACTATCAGCGTCCGTCTTCGTCTTGAAGATCCATTTATTCTCAATGGCTTGCCGATCATCGGGCAAGTCCACCAAAGTCCATACTTTGTTCTCATACATGGACTCTATCTCATATTTCATGGCCTCAAGCCATCTGTCGGAATCTGCGCTCATCATCACTTCCTCATATTTCATAGGTTAATCATGGTCTAGTAAGATGACTTCCAGAACAGGATTACCATACCACTCTGGTGCCGATTGTACTATGGTTGACCTACGAGGTTCGGTAGTAACTTGATCTGAAGTTTCATGATCATCATCATTAACTTCCTCACTAATTGGTGTAGGTATCACTGGAACTGATTTCTGTGATGAACCATTTTCCAATTCGAGAGAAGGTACAACTACCTCATCAAGTTCGACTTTCCTCCCACTCACTTCTTTTGAGAGAAACTCCTCTATAAAGTATCCATTCTTAGCAACGAATATCTTGCCTTCGGATCTATGATAGAAGGTGTACCCAACAGTCTCCTTTGGGTATCCTATGAAGACACATTTCTCCGATTTGGGTTCGAGCTTATCAGGTTGAAGCTTTTTCACATAAGCATCGCAGCCCCAAACTTTAAGAAATGACAGCATAGGTTTCTTCCCAAACCATAGTTCATATGGTGCCATCTCAACGGATTTAGATGGTGCCCTATTTAACGTGAATGCAGCTGTCTCTAATGCATAACCCCAAAATAATAGTGGTAAATCGGTAAGAGACATCATATATCGCACCATATCCAGTATCGTATGCTTATGACGTTCGGACACACCGTTACACTGTGGTGTTCCAGGTGGCTTGAGTCATGAAATTATTCCACATTGTTTTAAATCAAGGCCAAAACTCGTAACTCAAATATTTTCCATTATGACCAGATCGCAGAAACTTTAGTTTCTTGTTACGATGATTCTCCACTTCACTCTGAAATTCTTTGAACATTTCAAAATGGTTCAGACTTTTGTTTCATTAAGTAGATATACCTATATCTGCTCAAATTAACTATGAAGGTTAGAAAATAACGATACCCGCCACGAGCCTCAACACTCATCGGACCGCATACATCGGCATGCATTATTTCCAATAAGTCAGTGGCTCGCTCCATTATTCCCGAAAACAGATTTTTAGTCATCTTGCCCATGAGTCATGGTTTGCAAATTTCAAATGATTCATAATCAAGTGATTCCAAAAGCCCATCTGCACGGAGTTTATTCATGTGCTTTACACCAATATGATCAAAATGGCAGTGCGAAAAATATATTGCACTATCATTATCAACTTTTCATCTTTTGGCATCAATATTATGAATATATGTATCACTACGATCGAGATTCAGTAAACCATTTACATTGGGTGTATGACCATAGAAGGTTTTGTTCATGTAAACAGAACAACAATTATTCTCTGACTTAAATGAATAACCGTATTGCAATAAACATGACCTGGTCATATTCATGCTCAACGCAAACACCAAATAACATTTATTAAGGTCCAACACTAATCCCGAAGATAGAGGGAGTGTGGAATGGTGATCTTATCAACCTTGGAATCACTTCCAACACACATCGTCACCTCGCCCTTAACTAGTCTCTGTTCATTTTGCAACTCCTGTTTTGAGTTACTAATCTTAGCAACTGAACCGGTATCAAATACCCCAGGGTTACTATGAACACTAGTAAAGTACACATCAATAACATGTATATCAAATATACCTTTCACTTTGCCATCCTTCTTATCCGCCAAATACTTTGGATAGTTCCGCATCCAGTGACCATTTCCTTTGCAGTAGAAGCACTCAGTTTTAGGCTTAGGTCTAGCTTTGGGTTTCTTCGCGGGAGTGGCAACTTGCTTGTCATTCTTTTTTGAAGTTTCCTTTCTTTTCCTTTGCCCCTTTTCTTGAAACTAGTGGTCTTGCTAACCATCAACAGTTGATGCCCTTTCTTGATTTCTACCTCCGCCTATATTTGTTGGGGAACGCAGTAATTTCAAAATTTTCCTACGCACACGCAAGATCATAGTGATGCATAGCAACGAGGGGAGAGTCTGATCTACGTACCCTTGTAGATCGCAACGGAAGCGTTGACACAACGTAGAGGAAGTAGTCGTACGTCTTCTTCCCGATCCGACCGATCCAAGCACCGTTACTCCGGCACCTCCGAGTTCTTAGCACACGTTCAGCTCAATGACGTTCCTCGGGCTCCGATCCAGCAAAGCGTTGAGGAAGAGTTCCGTCAGCATGACGGCGTGGTGATGATCTTGATGTACTACCGACGCAGGGCTTCGCCTAAGCACTGCAACGATATGATCGAGGTGGAATTTGGTGGCAGGGGGCACCGCACACGGCTAAGGAACGATCTCAAGGATCAACTTGTGTGTCTTGGGGTGTCCCCTGCCCCCGTATATAAAGGATGAAAGGGGGGAGGCTGGCCGGCCAAAGGAGGGAGGCGCAGGAGGAGTCCTACTCCTACCGGGAGTAGGACTCCCCCCCCCCAATCCTATTCCAACTAGGACTCCTTGGAAAAAAGGGAGAGGAAAAGAGAGAGAGGTGGCCGGCCACCTCTCCTAGTCCTAATAGGACTAGGGGAGGGGGAGGCGCGCAGCCCTCCTTGGCAGCCCCTTTCACCTTTCCACAATGGCCCATGTAGGCCCATTTGGCTCCCGGGGGGTTCCGGTAACCCACCCGGTAATCCGGTAAAATCCCGATTTCACCCGGAACACTTCCGATGTCCAAACATAGGCTTCCAATATATCAATCTTTACGTCTCGACCATTTTGAGACTCCTCGTCATGTCCGTGATCTCATCCGGGACTCCGAACAACCTTCGGTACATCAAAATGCATAAACTCATAATAACTGTCATTGTAACGTTAAGCGTGCAGACCCTACGGTTCGAGAACATTGTAGACATGACCGAGACACATTTCCGGTCAATAACCAATAGCGGGACCTGGATGCCCATATTGGCTCCTACATATTCTACGAAGATCTTTATCGGTCAGACCGCATAACAACATACGTTGTTTCCTTTGTCATCGGTATGTTACTTGCTCGAGATTCGATCGTTGGTATCCGATACCTAGTTCAATCTCGTTACCGGCAAGTCTCTCTACTCGTTCTGTAATACATCATCCCGCAACTAACTCATTAGTTGCACTGCTTGCAAGGCTTAAGTGATGTGTATTACCGAGAGGGCCCAAAGATACCTCTCCGACAATCGGAGTGACAAATCCTAATCTCGAAATACGCCAACCCAACATCTACCTTTGGAGCCACCTGTAGTACTCCTTTATAATCACCCAGTTATGTTGTGACGTTTGGTAGTACCCAAAGTGTTCCTCCGGCAAACGGGAGTTGCATAATCTCATAGTCATAGGAACATGTATAAGTCATGAAGAAAAGCAATAGCAACATACTAAACGATCGGGTGCTAAGCTAATAGAATGGGTCATGTCAATCAGATCATTCAACTAATGATGTGACCTCGTTAATCAAATAACAACTCTTTGTTCATGGTTAGGAAACATAACCATCTTTGATTAACGAGCTAGTCAAAGTAGAGGCATACTAGTGACACTCTGTTGGTCTATGTATTCACACATGTATTATGTTTCCGGTTAATACAATTCTAGCATGAATAATAAACATTTATCATGATATAAGGAAATAAATAATAAATTTATTATTGCCTCTAGGGCATATTTCCTTCAGTCTCCCACTTGCACTAGAGTCAATAATCTAGATTACACAGTAATGATTCTAACACCCATGGAGCCTTGGTGCTGATCATGTTTTGCTCGTGGAAGAGGCTTAGTCAACGGGTCTGCAACATTCAGATCCGTATGTTTCTTGCAAATCTCTATGTCTCCCACCTGGACTAGATCCCGGATGGAATTGAAGCGTCTCTTGATGTGTTTGGTCCTTTTGTGAAATCTGGATTCCGTTGCCAAAGCAATTGCACCAGTATTGTCACAAAAGATTTCCATTGGACCCGATGCACTAGGTATGACACCTAGATCGGATATGAACTCCTTCATCCAGACTCCTTCGTTCGCTGCTTCCGAAGCAGCTATGTATTCCGCTTCACATATAGATCCCGCTACGACGCTTTGTTTAGAACTGCACCAACTGACAGCTCCATCGTTTAAAGTAAACACGTATCCGGTTTGCGATTTAGAATCGTCCGGATCAGTGTCAAAGCTTGCATCAACGTAACCTCTTACGGTGAGCTCTTTGTCACCTCCATATACGAGAAACATATCCTTAGTCCTTTTCAGGTATTTCATGATGTTCTTGACCGCTGTCCAGTGATCCACTCCTGGATCACTTTGGTACCTCCCTGCTATACTTATAGCAAGGCACACATTAGGTCTGGTACACAGCATTGCATACATGATAGAGCCTATGGCTGAAGCATAGGGAATATCTTTCATTTTCTCTCTATCTTCTGCAGTGGTCGGGCATTGAGTCTGACTCAACTTCACACCTTGTAACACAGGCAAGAACCCTTTCTTTGCTTGATCCATTTTGAACTTCTTCAAAATCTTGTCAAGGTATGTGCTTTGTGAAAGTCCAATTAAGCGTCTTGACCTATCTCTATAGATCTTTATGCCTAATATGTAAGCAGCTTCACCGAGGTCTTTCATTGAAAAACTTTTATTCAAGTATCCCTTTATGCTATCCAGAAATTCTATATCATTTCCAATCAGTAATATGTCATCCACATATAATATCAGAAATGCTACAGAGCTCCCACTCACTTTCTTGTAAATACAGGCTTCTCCAAAAGTCTGTATAAAACCAAATGCTTTGATCACACTATCAAAGCGTTTATTCCAACTCCGAGATGCTTGCACCAGTCCATAAATGGATCGCTGGAGTTTGCACACTTTGTTAGCTCCCTTTGGATCGACAAAACCTTCCGGTTGCATCATATACAACTCTTCTTCCAGAAATCCATTCAGGAATGCAGTTTTTACATCCATTTGCCAAATTTCATAATCATAAAATGCGGCAATTGCTAACATGATTCTGACAGACTTAAGCATCGCTACGGGTGAGAAAGTCTCATCGTAGTCAACTCCTTGAACTTGTCGAAAACCTTTTGCGACAAGTCGAGCTTTGTAGACAGTAATATTACCATCAGCGTCAGTCTTTTTCTTAAAGATCCATTTATTCTCAATTGCTTGCCGATCATTGGGCAAGTCAACCAAAGTCCATACTTTGTTCTCATACATGGATCCCATCTCAGATTTCATGGCTTCAAGCCACTTTGCGGAATCTGGGCTCACCATCGCTTCTTCATAGTTCGTAGGTTCATCATGATCTAGTAGCATGACTTCCAGAACAGGATTACCGTACCACTCTGGTGCGGATCTTACTCTGGTTGATCTACGAGGTACAGTAGTATCTTGATCTAAAGTTTCATGATCATCATCATTAACTTCCTCTCTTATTGGTGTAGGTCTCATAGAAACAGTTTTCTGTGATGTACTATTTCCCAATAACGGAGTAGGTACAGTTACCTCGTCAAGTTCTACTTTCCTCCCACTCACTTCTTTCGAGAGAAACTCCTTCTCAAGAAAGTTTCCGAATTTAGCAACAAAAGTCTTGCCTTCGGATCTGTGATAGAAGGTGTATCCAATAGTTTCCTTTGGATATCCTATGAAGACACATTTCTCCGATTTGGGTTCGAGCTTATCAGGTTGAAGCTTTTTCACATAAGCATCGCAGCCCCAAACTTTAAGAAACGACAACTTTGGTTTCTTGCCAAACCACAGTTCATAAGGCGTCGTCTCAACGGATTTTGATGGTGCCCTATTTAACGTGAATGCGGCCGTCTCTAAAGCATAACCCCAAAACGATAGCGGTAAATCAGTAAGAGACATCATAGATCGCACCATATCTAGTAAAGTACGATTACGACGTTCGGACACACCACTACGTTGTGGTGTTTCGGGTGGCGTGAGTTGCGAAACTATTCCACAATTTTTCAAATGTACACCAAACTCGTAACTCAAATATTCTCCTCCATGATCAGATCGTAGAAACCTTATTTTCTTGTTACGATGATTTTCAAATTCACTCTGAAACTCTTGGAACTTTTCAAATGTTTCAGATTTGTGTTTCATTAAGTAGATATACCCATATCTGCTTAAATCATCTGTGAAAGTGAGAAAATAACGATATCCGCCACGAGCCTCAATATTCATCGGACCACATACATCGGTATGTATGATTTCCAACAAATCTGTTGCTCTCTCCATAGTACCGGAGAACGGTGTTTTAGTCATCTTGCCCATGAGGCATGGTTCGCAAGTACCAAGTGATTCATAATCAAGTGGTTCCAAAAGCCCATCAGTATGGAGTTTCTTCATGCGCTTTACACCGATATGACCTAAACGGCAGTGCCACAAATAAGTTGCACTATCATTATCAACTTTGCATCTTTTGGCTTCAACATTATGAATATGTGTATCACTACTATCGAGATTCATCAAAAATAGACCACTTTTCAAAGGTGCATGACCATAAAAGATATTACTCATATAAATAGAACAACCATTATTCTCTGATTTAAATGAATAACCGTCTCGCATTAAACAAGATCCAGATATAATGTTCATGCTCAACGCTGGCACCAAATAACAATTATTTAGGTCTAATATTAATCCCGAAGGTAGATGTAGAGGTAGCGTGCCGACCGCGATCACATCGACTTTGGAACCGTTTCCCACGCGCATCGTCACCTCGTCCTTTGCTAGTGTCCGCTTATTCTGTAGTCCCTGTTTCGAATTGCAAATATTAGCAACAGAACCAGTATCAAATACCCAGGTGCTACTGCGAGCATTAGTAAGGTACACATCAATAACATGTATATCACATATACCTTTGTTCACCTTGCCATCCTTCTTATCCGCCAAATACTTGCGGCAGTTCCGCTTCCAGTGACCAGTCTGCTTGCAGTAGAAGCACTCAGTTTCAGGCTTAGGTCCAGACTTGGGTTTCTTATCTTGAGCAGCAACTTGCTTGCCGTTCTTCTTGAAGTTCCCCTTCTTCTTCCCTTTGCCCTTTTTCTTGAAACTAGTGGTTTTGTTAACCATCAACACTTGATGCTCCTTCTTGATTTCTACCTCCGCAGCTTTCAGCATTGCGAAGAGCTCGGGAATAGTCTTGTTCATCCCTTGCATATTATAGTTCATCACAAAGCTCTTGTAGCTTGGTGGCAGTGATTGGAGATTCTGTCAATGATGCAATCATCCGGAAGTGTAACTCCCAATTGAATCAAGTGATTATTATACCCAGACATTTTGAGTATATGCTCACTGACAGAACTGTTCTCCTCCATCTTGCAGCTATAGAACTTATTGGAGACTTCATATCTCTCAATCCGGGCATTTGCTTGAAATATTAACTTCAACTCCTGGAACATCTCATATGCTCCATGACGTTCAAAACGTCGTTGAAGTCCCGGTTCTAAGCCGTAAAGCATGGCACACTGAACTATTGAGTAGTCATCAGCTTTGCTCTGCCAGACGTTCATAACTTCTGGTGTTGCTCTTGCAGCAGGCCTGGCACTCAGCGGTGCTTCCAGGACGTAATTCTTCTGTGCAGCAATGAGGATAATCCTCAAGTTACGGACCCAGTCCGTGTAATTGCTACCATCATCTATCAACTTTGCTTTCTCAAGGAACGCATTAAAATTCAACGGAACAACAGCACGAGCCATCTATCTACAATCAACATAAACAAGCAAGATACTATCAGGTACTAAGTTCATGATAATTTTAAGTTCAGTTTAATCAAATTTACTTAAGAACTCCCACTTAGATAGACATCCCTCTAATCCTCTAAGTGATCACGTGATCCAAATCAACTAAACCATAACCGATCATCACGTGAGATGGAGTAGTTTTCAATGGTGAACATCAATATGTTGATCATATCTACTATATGATTCACGCTCGACCTTTCGGTCTCCGTGTTCCGAGGCCATATCTGTATATGCTTGGCTCGTCAAGTATAACCTGAGTATTCCGCGTGTGCAACTGTTTTGCACCCGTTGTATTTGAACGTAGAGCCTATCACACCCGATCATCACGTGGTGTCTCAGCACGAAGAACTTTTGCAACGGTGCATACTCAGGGAGAACACTTCTTGATAATTTAGTGAGAGATCATCTTATAATGCTACCGTCAATCAAAGCAAGATAAGATGCATAAAAGGATAAACATCACATGCAATCAATATAAGTGATATGATATGGCCATCATCATCTTGTGCTTTGTGATCTCGATCTCTGAAGCACCTTCATGATCACCATCGTCACCAGCGCGACACCTTGATCTCCATCGTAGCATAGTTGTCGTCTCGCCAATCTTATGCTTCCACGACTATCACTGCCGCTTAGTAATAAAGTAAAGCATTACATCACGATTGCATTGCATACAATAAAGCGACAACCATATGGCTCCTGCCAGTTGCCGATAACTCGGTTACAAAACATGATCATCTCATACAATAAAATCAGCATCATGCCTTGACCATATCACATCACAACATGCCCTGCAAAAACAAGTTAGACGTCCTCTACTTTGTTGTTGCAAGTTTTACGTGGCTGCTACAGCCTTAAGTAAGAACTCATCTCACCTACGCATCAAAACCACAACGATAGTTCGTCAAATAGACTCCGTTTTAACCTTCTCAAGGACCGGGCGTAGCCACACTTGGTTCAACTAAAGTTGGAGAGACAGGCTTCCGCAAGCCATCTATGTGCAAAGCACGTCGAGGGAACCGGTCTCGCGTAAGAGTACGCGTAAGGTTGGTCCGGATCGTCTCGTCCAACAATACCGCCGAACCAAAGTATGACATGCTGGTAGGCAGTATGACTTGTATCGCCCACAACTCACTTGTGTTCTACTCGTGCATATAACATCAAACCATAAAAACCTAGGCTCGGATGCCACTATTGGGGAACGCAGTAATTTCAAAATTTTCCTACGCACACGCAAGATCATGGTGATGCATAGCAACGAGGGGAGAGTCTGATCTACGTACCCTTGTAGATCGCAACGGAAGCGTTGACACAACGTAGAGGAAGTAGTCGTACGTCTTCTTCCCGATCCGACCGATCCAAGCACCGTTACTCCGGCACCTCCGAGTTCTTAGCACACGTTCAGCTCGATGACGTTCCTCGGGCTCCGATCCAGCAAAGCGTTGAGGAAGAGTTCCGTCAGCACGACGGTGTGGTGACGATCTTGATGTACTACCGACGCAGGGCTTCGCCTAAGCACTGCAACGGTATGATCGAGGTGGAATTTGGTGGTAGGGGGCACCGCACACGGCTAAGGAACGATCTCAAGGATCAACTTGTGTGTCTTGGGGTGTCCCCTGCCCCCGTATATAAAGGATGAAAGGGGGGAGGCTGGCCGGCCAAAGGAGGGAGGCGCAGGAGGAGTCCTACTCCTACCGGGAGTAGGACTCCCCCCCCCCCCCCCCAATCCTATTCCAACTAGGACTCCTTGGAAAAAAGGGAGAGGAAAAGAGAGAGAGGTGGCCGGCCACCTCTCCTAGTCCTAATAGGACCAGGGGAGGGGGGAGGCGCGCAGCCCTCCTTGGCAGCCCCTTTCACCTTTCCACAATGGCCCATGTAGGCCCATTTGGCTCCCGGGGGGTTCCGGTAACCCACCCGGTAATCCGGTAAAATCCCGATTTCACCCGGAACACTTCCGATGTCCAAACATAGGCTTCCAATATATCAATCTTTACGTCTCGACCATTTCGAGACTCCTCGTCATGTCCGTGATCTCATCCGGGACTCCGAACAACCTTCGGTACATCAAAATGCATAAACTCATAATAACTGTCATCGTAATGTTAAGCGTGCGGACCCTACGGTTCGAGAACATTGTAGACATGACCGAGACACATTTCCGGTCAATAACCAATAGAGGGACCTGGATGCCCATATTGGCTCCTACATATTCTACGAAGATCTTTATCGGTCAGACCGCATAACAACATACGTTGTTCCCTTTGTCATCGGTATGTTACTTGCTCGAGATTCGATCGTTGGTATCCGATACCTAGTTCAATCTCGTTGCCGGCAAGTCTCTTTACTCGTTCCGTAATACATCATCCCGCAACTAACTCATTAGTTGCACTGCTTGCAAGGCTTAAGTGATGTGTATTACCGAGAGGGCCCAGAGATACCTCTCCGACAATCGGAGTGACAAATCCTAATCTCGAAATACGCCAACCCAACATCTACCTTTGGAGCCACCTGTAGTACTCCTTTATAATCACCCAGTTACGTTGTGACGTTTGGTAGTACCCAAAGTGTTCCTCCGGCAAACGGGAGTTGCATAATCTCATAGTCATAGGAACATGTATAAGTCATGAAGAAAAGCAATAGCAACATACTAAACGATCGGGTGCTAAGCTAATAGAATGGGTCATGTCAATCAGATCATTCAACTAATGATGTGACCTCGTTAATCAAATAACAACTCTTTGTTCATGGTTAGGAAACATAACCATCTTTGATTAACGAGCTAGTCAAAGTAGAGGCATACTAGTGACACTCTGTTGGTCTATGTATTCACACATGTATTATGTTTCCGGTTAATACAATTCTAGCATGAATAATAAACATTTATCATGATATAAGGAAATAAATAATAACTTTATTATTGCCTCTAGGGCATATTTCCTTCAATATTAGCATCGCGAAGAGCTCGGGAATCGTTTTCGTCATCCCTTGCATATTATAGTTCATCATGAAGTTCCAGTAACTTGGTGATAGTGACTAGAGAACCCTATCAATCACTATCTTATCTGGAAGATTAACTCCCACTTGATTCAAGCGATTGTAGTACTCGGACGTTCTGGGCACATGCTCACTGGTTGAGCTATTCTCCTCCATCTTGTAGGCAAAGTAGAGGTCTCGTACCTCTCGACTTGGGTATGAGTCTGAAATACCAATTTCAGCTCTTGGAACATCTTATATGCTCCGTGGAGTTCAAAACGTTTTTGATGTCCCGGTTCTATGCCGTAAAGCATGGCGCACTAAACTATCAAGTAGTCATCATACCGAGCTTGCCAAACATTCATAACGTCTGCATCTGCTCCTGCAAAAGGTCTGTCACCTAGCGGTGCATCAAGGACATAATTCTTCTGTGCAACAATGAGGATAATCCTTAGATGACGGATCCAGTCCCCATCATTGCTACTATCATATTTCAACTTATTTTCTCTAGGAACATATTAAAAATAAAGGGGGAGCTATAACGTGAGCTATTGATCTACAACATAATTTGCAAATACTATCAGGACTAAGTTCATGATAAATTAAAGTTCAATTAATCATATTACCTAAGAACTCCCACTTAGATAGACATCCCTCTAGTCATCTAAATGATCACGTGATCCATATCAATTAAACCATGTACGATAATCACATGAGATGGAGTAGTTTTAAATGGTGAACATCACTATGTTGATCATATCTACTATATGATTCACGTTCGACCTTTCGGTCTCACTGTTCCAAGGCCATATCCACATATGCTAGCCTCGTCATGTTTAACCCGAGTATTCCGTGTGTGCAAAAGTGGCTTGCACCCGTTGTATATGAACGTAGAGCTTATCACAACCGATCATCACGTGGTGTCTCAGCACGATGAACTGTAGCAATGGTGCATACTCAGGAAGAACACTTATACCTTGAAATTTAGTGAGGGATCATCTTATAATGCTACTGTCATACTAAGCAAAATAAGATGCATAAAGAATAAACATCACATGCAATCAAAATATGTGACATGATATGGCCATCATCATCTTGTGCCTTTGATCTCCATCTCCAAAGCACCGTCATGATATCCATCGTCACCGGCAAGACACCATGATCTCCATCGTCACCGGCATGACACCATGATCTCCATCATCTTGATCTCTATCAACGTGTCATCAGATGGTCGTATCACCAACTATTGCTTTTGCAACTATTTCTATCGCATAGCGATAAAGTAAAGCAATTATATGGCGCTTGCATCTTATGCAATAAAGAGACAACCAAAAGGCTCCTGCCAGTTGCCGGTAAATTTAAAAAAACATGATCATCTCATACAACAACTTACATATCATCATGCCTTGACCATATCACATCACAACATGCCCTGCAAAAACAAGTTAGACATCCTCTCATCATGTTACGCGTTGGTGCTATACAAACGGTTTTTAACCCCTTTCCGCGATGGCATTTGAACCGTCGCCAAGTGAGTGTGGGCGATAGGGGGGTCCTTCCCACATGACCCAGAAATCGTCGGGGATAGGCCCTCCTGGGACACGGGCTGGGGCCGTGTGCGATCGGGTGAGGCATCGAAACCCAATCATTTCTATAGGTATGTACATCCCACACGGTAATCCGAGAAAATCATTTCCGTAGGTATGTACATCCCACATGGTGAATCCCAAAAAACCATTTCCGTTCATATTTGTATCACACACAGCCAATCCGAGGAATACATTTCCGTTCTTATGTACATCCCACAAAGTCAATCCAGGGAAAACGTTTCCGTTCGTATGTACATCCCACACAGTTTTATGTGTAGGCTCGTGTGTGAAAGGTGTAACCTTCTCACACGGTCTGCCTTGGTTAACTGTTTGCTTTTATCAACTATATAACACACGATTTGGTGAAGAAAACTGTGTGGCATTGGGCTATCCATCGCAAGAGCTTTTACTGCTAGAACCATTTGCAAAGGTCCATGAAACATTTAGCAGGTTCATTAGTTTACAATTAATAATTCCAGTATTAGGCAAATTCACATTTCATATCGAATAGCTGTTTGCCAATTTCATATCAGGCACATAAATATATTATAACATCACAGTACGGTAGCTACATGAAACCAGCACGGTACAACATATAGCTAGTTCAACTTCATAAGAACAATATATTCATTTGCCTAATCGAGATCATACATGCTCGTCTTATCCGCTCTGCTTTCAGTTCAGTAAGAACCAGTTCTGCATGGGCCAACTGGGAAAGTGCCTCCTCCTTCGCCAACACCATCTTAGCAAAGTCTGATTTAAATAATCAGAGCTCATTCTCCACCTTCAACTTTTTATCCCGCATCTTCAAATATTCTTCAACGTTGACAACAATTTCTCTAAGCCTACGTCTGTTCTCTTCCTCATACATGCTCCAGAGCTTCACTAGGCACACCTTCAAAGACTGTGGCCACTCTCTTGGGGAACGTAGTATTTCAAAAAAAAATCCTACGATCATGCAAGATCTATCTAGGAGACGGGGAGAGTGTGTCCACGCACCCTCATAGACTGAAAGTGGAAGCATTTAGTAACGCGGTTGTTGTAGTCGAACGTCTTCACGATCCAACCGATCCAAGTACCGAACGTATGGCACCTCCGTGTTCAACACACGTTCAGCACGATGACGTCCCTCGAGCTCTTCACCCAGTTGAGGACGAGGGAGAGTTTCTTCAGCACGACGGCGTGGCGATGGTGATTATGAAGTTACCAGCGCAGGGCTTCGCCTAAGTACTACGACGATATGACCGAGGTGTTAAACTGTGGAGGGGGCATCGCACATGGCTAAGAGATTGTCTATTGTGCTATTGGGGTGCCCCTGGCCACGTATATAAAGGAGGGAGCGAAAGAGGAGGCCGGCCATGTTGGGCGCGCTAGGGGGAGTCCTACTTGGACTCCTAGTCCAAGTAGAATTCGCCCCCCCCCCTTTTCCTTTCTTCCACCGGAGGGAAAGGAAGGAGGGGAGAAAGAGAAGGAAGGAGGGGGTCGCGCCCCCACCGCTTGTCCAACTCGTGGCCCTTCTTCCCTCTCTCCACTAAAGCCCACTAAGGCCCATTAACTTTCTCAGGGGGTTCCGGTAACCTCCTAGTACTCCGGAAAAATGCCCGAACCACTCGGAACCATTCCGATGTCCAAAGGCAACCTTCCAATATATGAACCTTTACCTCTCGACCATTTTGAGACTCCTCATCATTTCCGTGATCTCATCCGGGACTCCAAGAAAACTTCTGTCATCGAACGTTAAGCGTACGGACCCTACGGGTTCGAGAACTATGTAGACATGACTGAGACACATCTCTGGTCTATAGCCAATAGCGGAACCTGGATGCTCATATTGGCTCCTACATATTCTACGAAGATCTTTATCGGTCAAACCGCATAACAACATACGTCATTCCCTTTGTCAACGGTATGTTACTTGCCCGAGATTCGATCGTCGGTATCATCATACCTAGTTCAATCTCATTACCGACAAGTCTCTTTACTCGTTCGCATCATCCCGTAACTAACTCATTAGTCACATTGCTTGCAAGGCTTATAGTGATGTGCATTACCGAGAGGGCCCAGAGATACCTCTCCGATACTCGGAGTGACAAATCCTAATCTTGATCTATGCCAACTCAACAAAAACCATCGGAGACACCTGTAGAGCATATTTATAATCACCCAGTTACGTTGTGACATTTGATACCACACAAGGTGTTCCTCCGGTATTCGGGAATTGCATAATCTCATAGTCAGAGGAATATGTATAAGTCATGAAGAAAGCAATAGCAATAAAACTTAATGATCATTATGCTAAGCTAACGGATGGGTCTTGTCCATCACATCATTCTCCTAATGATGTGATCTCGTTCATCAAATGACAACACATGTCTATGTTCAGGAAACTTAACCATCTCTGATTAACGAGCTTGTCAAGTAGAAGCATACTAGGGACACTTTGTTTTGTCTATGTATCCACACATGCATGTATCAAGTTTCTAGTTAATACAATTCTTGCATGAATAATAAACATTTATCATGATATAAGAAAATATAAATAACAACTTTATTATTGCCTCTAGGGCATATTTTCTTCACACTCTTGATCAACCCACTCCAAGTAAGAACACTTTCGTTCATCCTATAATATTTAAAACTAGATCAGTAACAATTGTAGGGGAAATGGGTTTATAGCAACATAGAAAATCACCAATGCTTATTTAGAAAAAACTAAAGAAACATGTTAATTATGACATATTTTCTCGAAAAGATCAATGGGCAAATGAAATATTGTACTGAGACAACAACCAAATTCTGGAACATCAGAAGCTATAATTAACTACAACGGCACTCAATTTCTTACTCATGTATAATAAATAACAAATTGAACATTTTATGAGGAAGGTAAATATAACTGCAACACCATAGCGACAATGTTTGGATGACAGCAAATTGATACTAACAGGTGTGTACATGCACAAATTTAGTAACATGGAGCTAATAGCGCTAAGGCCGTCCACTATGTATGCCAAAACTAGGGTAAAGACAATTGTTGCTACATCTCGCACCGGTGCCCTGCACTGGCGAGCCGATGCAGCGGAAAAAAAATCAGGGACCCAGACACTGGAGCACGTAGTTGCTCCGATGCCCAATTCCTTCGTGCCATAAAGATTTAGTATTTTACTGTTTGGCTACTCGGATGTGTGGACCAAAGTTTGCTGGAAAAAACTGTTGTCATATTTATAAATATCACGAAGCAAATCTTGTTGAGCACTCATCACTTTGAAAAAGAGAAAAGAAAAATAAATATTTTTGAAGCTTTTGTTTTTTCTTATAGAGAGCTAACAAGAGTGCGGAAATAAGCGAAGATAAATCTTTTTTTTAACTTTTTTTCAACATTTCACAAAGAGGCAAACAAATAGAATTTGCGGATTACTGAATAAGGAGTATTGGGTAGCCTAAAGTTTAATGCTATGATTAGATGCTATCTAACTATTTTCTTGTATGTGTGGATGCTTGCATGGAAAGTATAATCATAAATAGGCATTTTGTTCACGTAAGAACAATACATAAGTTTAGGCTCCACCACAAAACACTTCTCAATGCAATGAAAGTAAATGTCAATAGAACTAGGTGTAATTCCCGCGGTCCTCGAGAAACTGATTGGTCCATATAAGTAAACCACCGTCTTATCCTTAGCACAATTAAGAATTGGGCCACTTGCTTCACCATAGGTGAAAACAAATAGGTGTGTTTGCTTGATTTCATTGGAATGTGGTATTTGGGCTGTTTGGTAACCAAAAACATCCATGTGTTTTTATGATTTGGGTCAAAACTGGTTGCCCTATATTGGTAAAGATAGAACTGTAGTATCTGTTGGATCTGCAGCTTTAATCTGGACAATTTGGAAAACAAGAAATAAATGTTGTTTTTAACGTATGATTCCTACTGAACCTACTAATGCGGTCTTTATTTGTGTTCCCTGCTGGATTCGTGGACCGTACTAGAAAAAAGGAGTGCAAAAAAGAAAAATGCTTAGCGAGGTATCTAAGAGACCCAAGACTTCTGATTATGCTTAAGTTAGTCTATGTTAGAACATCCCAATGCTGGTCACGCGCGGTGTTTTGTTTTGCTTTGCTGAGTTGTCCCTTAATTGTGGTAAGGTTCCCCTCTTTGCTTAGAGCATCTCCAGCCGCGTCCTCAATAAGGTTCCCCAGACGTTTTTTTGGCCGCCGACGCCGAAAAAATGGCCCAGTCACACTCTCAAAGGCCCTTTTTTCGCCGGCTCAGGTCTAAATTAGCGCCGGCGGACCCATGCCGAACGCGACGCGCTGGGGGCGCCGGATGAATCGTTTTTTATGCGAAAATCGGCGGGCCCTCCTTGACAACGACTCAGCTGTTCTCGTCGCTTCGTCGTCCTCATCTGCTCGATTTTCCGCGGGGGAATCAATGCCTAAGCTGCCGCGCGCTGCCGCGCCGATTAGGCTCCATTGATGCCTCACGGGCGACGCAGTGAAGGCGGGGCGACGCGCGTCCCTCGCCCGCCACGCGTACACACGGCGGCCACGCGGATGCCGCCTATATAAACCGCCACCTCCCGCACCGGTGAGCCACACACAGACCTCGCTCTCCACCGTCGACGCCCCCGTTCCTCCCTCTCTTCTCACCTCACCCAATGCCCGAGCGCTTCCCAGGCGGTGGAGCGGCGGCGAACGGCTTCCGCCGCCGCCACCTTCGCGAGGACGAAGCTTGGCTTCTCTATGAGGCCGAGTACCCGGTCCCGCCGGACATGCGGGTGCCCGGGGCATGGAGGATAAGCGTCGGCGGGGTCCCGGTGCCACCCCCACCCACCGGGGCGGCTAGGAATTCGGAGATCGCCCGTATCCGTTCCTCTCTGCCGCAGGAGGCACGAGAAGGGCCGAGGTACGCCCCCGATAGCACGTTGTGGGAGCCGTACTTCCGCCACCGCCATGCCAAGCAGCTCGAGGCCACCAACGGCAACGTGCCCTCCAGGAAGCACAACGCCGACGGGCGCCGCCGATGGTGGGGCGTGCCCGGCCGCACGCTTGAGGCCGTCCTCGAGTACATCGAGGGTGGCAACACGCCGAGGCTGGAGTACCCCGCTCCCACCACCTTCTCCCGCTGGCGTGGGAGCTCCTGGACGCCGAGACGCATGGACCCGGTGTCCTCCTCCTCGTCCATCTGCTCGTCCGGTTCTCCCTCCCTCCTCCCCGTCAAGCTGGAGCCTCAGGACGCGCCGATCAGCCGGCGCACCCGCAGCTGCGGCGTCCGCATCGCCGAGTCCTCCCCTACCCCTGCCCGGCTCGTCAGGCCGAAGGTGGAGTCCGACCTCCCCGCGGAGTACGAGGCCATAGCCTGGTCCGGCTTCTCCGACGAGGCCGCCCTAAAGTGGGCGCGGGACGACTACCTCGGCGACGAGATGGTCCGGCATCGTCGCGCCGTGCAGGAGATAGCCGCCCGCCAGCGTGGGCGCGAAGACGAGAACGGCGTGGTGATCCTCGACAACGACGACGACGAGGACGCCCCCGGACCGTCCAACCCGCCGCGCGTCGGCGACCCTGGGCAGAGGAGCACCAAAGACGGCGGCCACGAAGGAGGCGACGACGACGGCAGCGGCGGCGACTACACGCAGTTCTACAGACTCCTGGGCATGTAGAGTTTCAGGGCGGCGGGCGGCGAGGAACGGCGGGTCTAGTAGTGTCTTTTTTTTTCTTTTTTGTAAAATATTTGATGAACTCGCCGAAGTTTGATTAAAAAATTTACGCCTTGTTTGTGCGAATGTGGGGCCGGATTTTGTTTTTAAAAAAACAAAATGCGACATGGGGATGGCGACTGAAGAGTATCACGCCCCCAACACGTGGTTTAGTGCCGGTACGCCTCCCAGGCGGCGATTTTACGCGCCCTTAAGAGGCCAACGGCTGTAGATGCTTTTATCCTAATGCAGGTGATGCATTGTTGGAGGATTTTCTGTAATGGGCTACCGATGGCTGTATCAAGACTCCATTGTTGCAATGGACGTTTAATTTATTATAATCTATAAAAAGTATTTCGTAGTGTATGCGGACAAGAGAACAAAGAGCTTGTCGGTCCAAAACTAAGCAAACAGCCTGTCGGTCCCAAAACAAAACAAACAGCGCGGGTCGACAGGGCGAGCATATAGTCGATCGGCCCACTACACATCCGAGTCACTGCACAACTCCCCTGCACGACCGTACGTTCTTTTGTCGCGTACTACTATAGCACATCGTACGGAGTGTCTCCTCGAATCACATGGGTGCAGTAAACATATGCAGAAGAAGCAGCAGAGGGTATACTTGTTTGGTCCATCCATTAGAGTGCGTACACGAGCTTGTGACGCAAAAAAAAAACCTACAGCAATAAAAATAAGAACCACCTATAGATCAATCGTCTGAAAATATTGTAATTTTCAATAGATTTCCTCTCTCGGTCATTAGATTTAAAAAATCAGTTGTCAGAGGAATAGCAAAACCGGACAACAAGAACGGGGAAGCAACAGGTGCACTGATATTATTACGGCGAGCCGTTATTAGTACATGCGGTACGGATTGATGTACGAGGAATATTAACAATTATTTTATCACGAGATGAATATTAACGGGTGAAACCACAATGCCTACAATATCACGCAAGAACACAAATGTACCGAGAGCAGCCGGCGTGGCTATACAAGTTCGATCGCCGACACAGACGATTATATTTGTTCCTGAGTGTTTCCATCGACGACACCTGCATGGAGATTAAACACAAAGTTGGTTAATTGAGCTAGATTACCCGCAAATAAAAAGTGAGCTAGATTGGAGGATCCAGTTCATTATAGCAAGTAACAAAGAGATCGATAAGAGCAGCCAGTAAAATATGTATGTCTGCATCGTTGGGATGCATGAGAGGCCGGAGGTGATCCTCTTTTGCTTTAAAAAAAGAGAGCTAGTAGTAGATGAACTGATTAGTTTCACCTGTGCAATATGAAAGGCAGCAGCCGGCCGGGCGACGCCAACAGCTAGAGGTGCAGCTCGACGTCTAGCGCCTCGCCGGCGCTGCTAGCGCCAGAGGCCCTTGACCGGCCCATGCCGTCGCGGCCAGTGGACGGGCCCAGGAGCGGCGCGGGCTCCGCGAAGCGTGGAGCGCGGCCGCCTCCCCATCTCTCTTGCGTGCAGGCATCGGTGGCTGGAACGACCGCGCCGCCACGGCCGTGCGAGGCGATGTAACTGCACATGGACCAGCGGGCAGCAGAATCGCAGGACGGCTCGGTGGCGGCACCTCCCAACAGACTGTCGCTGTTGTAGGGGTCGCCGAGGACTCCGGCGAGGCGGTCCTTGCGGTGCGCGTTCTGCTGGCCGCCGAGCGCCTGCGACTTGAGGAACGTCTTGTCGCAGAAGAGGCACTGGAACAGCCGCACCCTCTTGCCGTCCATGCACACCGTCCGCGCTTGCTCGTCGTACCGGTCTAGCCTTCTCCCCGCCGGCGTCAACGCCAGCAATAGGTCATCCTCCTCTGCCGCCGCCGCCGCCTGCGCATGGAGCCACGTCGACGTGGTCCTCTCCATCGAGGTTTATAATATATGTATGCCAAGGTAGCTGCTGCTGCTGCTAGGATTAGTTGCAGCGGCGATCCTATATATGGACTCTCGATGGGATTCGATGGGTATACCACTACTAAATCTTCCCAAGTGAGCAAAGAGAGAGGTGCTACAGTATTGCGGAATGCAGATATTAAAGTCAAGCCAGTCACCGGACCCCGGAGAGCAGCTCATTGTGGAGCAAGTGCTTGAAAGAAAATTCCAAACAACCGGTGCAATACACGTGGGTCCTATAATTATGCAAAATTGCATCTCGGATTTGCAAACTTTCTATTTGAACGAATCTGATCCCCCTAACTCAGAGTTTGTTGTCCACCGAAAAATAATTCAGAGTTTTTTGTTTTCCCATTTAGCAACACAAAAAGTAAATAAACATAAAAATTTAGCAACACTTTTTTTTCTTCCGCGACATAATGTTTTTTTGTTCTTGTTTCTTGCATGGTAATACGTGTCTCATTCATTTCATAAAGATTAAAGTAGAAATCACATAAAAACCGACATGACAAAACTGGAAAAATTGTAGAATGTCTCTGAGCTTGACACCAATGCCAGTCGCCTGCCTCCGGCACCACCATAGCCGCCACCGAAAGAAAAAATGATGGATCACCTTCTCACCAGAGCTCGACGCGGCTCCATCGTTGATATGCAGCTTTGTGGATCTCCAAGGTGGCTCACCAAAGACGAAACCATTTCCGTTGAACGAATCAGACCGGTGCAACACCACAGACACGCCATCGAACTCCAGATCTAGCACCCTCACATGAGTAAGACGTCGGAGGAGGAAACCATACCTGTCATCCATGAACCATGAGCCCAGCACACATTCCGTCTTCCAGATGTCGTCGATGCACACCACAATCTGAAGGAAATATGCCCTAGAGGCAATAATAAAGTTATTATTTATTTCCTTATATCATGATAAATGTTTATTATTCATGCTAGAATTGTATTAACAGAAACATAATACATGTGTGAATACATAGACAAACTTAGTGTCACTAGTATGCCTCTGCTTGACTAGCTCGTTAATCAAAGATGGTTATGTTTCCTAACCATGAACAAGGTGTTGTTATTTGATTAACGAGGTAACATCATTGGTTGAATGATCTGATTGACATGACCCATTCCATTAGCTTAGCACCCGACCGTTTAGTATGTTGCTATTGCTTTCTTCATGACTTATACATATTCCTATGACTATGAGATTATGCAACTCCCGTTTCCCGGAGGAACACTTTGTGTGCTACCAAACATCACAATGTAACTGGGTGATTATAAAGGAGCTCTACAGGTGTCTCCAAAGGTAGATGTTGGGTTGGCGTATTTCGAGATTAGGATTTGTCACTCCGATTGTCGGAGAGGTATCTCTGGGCCCTCTCGGTAATGCACATCACATAAGCCTTGCAAGCATTACAACTAATGAGTTAGTTGCGAGATGATGTATTACGGAACGAGTAAAGAGACTTGCCGGTAACGAGATTGAACTAGGTATTGGATACCGACGATCGAATCTCGGGCAAGTAACATACCGATGACAAAGGGAACAACGTATGTTGTTATGCGGTCTGACCGATAAAGATCTTCGTAGAATATGTAGGAGCCAATATGGGCATCCAGGTCCCGCTATTGGTTATTAACCGGAGATGTATCTCAGTCATGTCTATATTGTTCTCGAACCGTAGGGTCCGCACGCTTAACGTTACGATGACAGTTATTATGAGTTTATGCATTTTGATGTACCGAAGTTAGTTCGGAGTCCCCGATGTGATCACGGACATGACGAGGAGTCTCGAAATGGTCGAGACATAAAGATTGATATATTGGAAGCCTATATTTGGACATCGGAAGTGTTCCGGGTGAAATCGGGATTTTACCGGAGTACCGGGAGGTTACCGGAACCCCCCGGGAACCAGATGGGCCTTAATGGGCTTTAGTGGAAAGGAGAAAGGGGCAGCCCAAGGTGGCCGCGCGCCTCCCCCCTTCCCCTAGTCCTATTAGGACTAGGAGAGGTGGCCGGCCCCCTCTCTCTCTCTCTTTCCCCCCTCAAGGAATCCTATTCCAACTAGGATTGGGGGGGGGGGAATCCTACTCCTAGAGGGAGTAGGACTCCCTTGGCGCGCCCTCCTTGGCCGGCCGGCCCCCTCCCCCTTGGCTCCTTTATATACGGAGACAGGGGGCACCTCGAGACACACAAGTTGATCATTGTGATCGTTCCTTAGCCGTGTGCGGTGCCCCCTGCAACCATATTCCACCTCGATCATATCGTTGTAGTGCTTAGGCGAAGCCCTGCGTCGGTGGAACATCAAGATCATCACCACGCCGTCGTGCTGACGGAACTCCTCCCCGAAGCTTTGCTGGATCGGAGCCCGGGGATCGTCATCGAGCTGTACGTGTGCTAAGAACTCGGAGGTGCCGGAGTAACGGTGCTTGGATCGGTCGGATCGGGAAGAAGACGTCTGACTACTTCCTCTACGTTGTGTCAATGCTTCCATTGCGATCTACAAGGGTACGCAGATCAAACTCTCCCCCTCGTTGCTACGCATCACCATGATCTTGCGTGTGCGTAGGAATTTTTTTGAAATTACTACGTTCCCCAACACAATCTGCATCCGCTCCTCGACTACCTCCCAAGCTCCGCGCCGATGTTGGAGAAGACGCCGTCGCAATGGCGGAGCGCGACGACACATGTCCACCACAAGGATTCCACTGCCGCCATGACATCCCCACTTAAATAGACTAGTTGTAACACCCCGGTGTAATGATGCTACAGTAACCCCTAGGGTTAAGTTAATTATTTTGCTAAACAAGTGCTCGATCATCCTTGTCTCCTCTCTCTTTCAAATTCCAGTTGAATTCAAATTCAAATTTTGTATGAAATTCAAAATGTTCAAACATGAAAACTAAAATGTTCATCATGTGGAAAGTATTCTTCTGGTAATATTGGTGGTGAACCAACATTATTGCAAAATGTGTAGGTGGCCTAAAATAGCTAAAACAGAAAAGCTAAAAAAATAAAAGAAAAGAAAATGGGAAAGCAAATAAAAAAGGAAAGGGCCAGAGCCCCTGGCCTCCCCCTGGGCCTCGGCCCACCCCTCCACCCGAGCCAACGGGCCCATGCTAGGCCGGCCCACTCCCCCCTGTCGTCTTCCCCCTCCACTGCTCCTCCGACCGCGCCGCGACAGTGCCGCGCCACGCCGCACCTCCTCGCCGTCGAGGACGATGAGGATAAGGCCTCCACTGCGGCCGTCCCCGAGATTTTTCTTCCCCACTCCCCCTGGCGTCCTCATCCTTTTCCTCCCTCTCCATCACTCGCTCCGCCCCTCCTCTCCTCCAGATCCGCGGCCCAAGCGCCCTCGCCGCCGTCCTCCGTCGTTGCCGCGGCCACCGGCGGCCCCGTGCCTGCTGACCTTGTCCACGGGCCTCGTAGCCGTCGGCAACCCCTCCTGGTGCCACCAGGTGGAGACGTGGAGCCCCGCTGCCTCCGTTCGCCTTCGTCCACATCTTCGGTCGCTGCCGCTCATTCTCGGCTCCGACGACGACCCTGTAGCTCCTAAGCCTCTCGCCGGGCCTTCGTGTGCCCTCCCGGTGAGCTTCGCAGCTCCTCCCCCTCTCTGTTAGCTCTCTCTCACCCCGTAGCCACCGTCGTTGGCATGGCCGAACCCGTTGGCGCCTAGCTCATCGCTGGCGCGGACCCGGTGACCTTTTGGTCCGGCCAACATGTCCAACAAGCTCCATGCACCGCGTAGACCTCGCCCAACTCCTTAGTTTGCCAAAACACGCATCCAACGCCGGTTCCGTCGCCGCCCGAACCTCGCCTCCGCCACCCCTCGTCGTCGGCGGCGTTCCCGGCCAACTCCGGTGAAGCCAACACCACCGTTCGACTCGCGGGCGAGGACTCGTCCGAACGCAGCCAACCACGCGGCAAATGGTGCCCTCTAGCGCTTTTCTGGGCTGCTCCGCCGCGCGTCGCCGTGATTTGAGTCGCCGGAGCAGCTCCGGCGACGCGTCCGACGTGGCGCCAGCATGGCTGTGGGCCCCATGCGTTGGGCCGCTGACCGCTGGGCCCCGCGGGCCCAATTGACCAAGTCAACTGCCCACATGGCAGCTCTGGCTCGCTGACATGTGGGTCCCGCGAGTAAGATGTTTAAAAAAACAAACGATTAATTAAAACGTTAGTTAATTAGTACTAACTAGTCACTGACTACTGGGGCCCACGCCCCCTAACTAACCCTGTTAGTTTAGTTAAGCCTCTGTTAGACAGAGAGACTGACAGGTGGGTCCCACCTGTCAGTTTGACTGGTCAGCAGAGCTGACACAATAAACCTTTTTTGCTTTTAATATAATTCAGAGTTTGGTTTAAACTTCGAAATTTCCGTAACTTTTAAACCGTAGCTTGGATCGTAAAAGATTATATATGAAAAACGCCCACAAAAACGAGACGAATCCGAATACGCGGTCCGTTCATCTGTCACATGCCCCTACCATGTTGAACATGGAACTTTCCCCCTCTTTTTCTCTGTCTGGATTCCAACTAACGTTGGGAATTCATCCTCGGATGTTTATCCCCTCCGTATGCAACGTGTAGTAGTACGTTAGGGCAACCCTAGCTCTGCCTTTCATCATGTTATGCCTTGTGATGCATTGTTTGCTCTGTATTTACTGTTTCTTCCCCCTCTTTTCTCTGGTAGACCCCGAGGCCGATGATGCTGCTGTGATCGACTACGTCACCAACGACCCCTCCTTCTTGTCTGAGCAACCAGGCAAGCAAACCCTCCTTGAGCATTCCGATATCGCCCATTTATTTCCCTCTCATGCTTGCATTAGAACTACTACTTCTTTCTGTATGATCCTACTTTGATGCATAGCCTGTTTTGTTACCTGCTTTCATACCTTACCTGCTTATCCTAAACTGCTTAGTATAGGTTGGTTAGTGATCCATCAGTGACCCCCACCTTGTCCCAGTTGCCTTGCTTTATGTTCGATGACTCAATCAATGTGATCGACGTCCAGGCCCCGACACCGCACATCACACCCCCTAGTTGTACAGCTCTGCAGAGTTACCATCGAGTGCCGAGGGTGAACCTCATACATCACTCCTAATGAGATCTCTGTAGTGTAGCTATTCGGTCGTGATCATCGAGAGTGATTTCCTCCTTAACCAGTTCCGTTACGGCTCTATCGTGCAACCCCTCAAGTGTGAACCTCGAGGGTGGATCCTCTTACGTTCACCTTGATGACAACATCGAGTGGAATTCACCGGGGGTGATTCTTCGGGTTTTCCCCTTGATGTTTGCACACACGGATACTTGGACTTTACAGTTGTTACTTGGGTAGGCGGGTCAACCCTGAGGGGTACCCGCGAGTGATGTGGAGTCGGGTGGACCTGGAAGGTGCCCGCGAGATACTTACGAGGCGTGGCCGAGCATTCTTAGCCCTTGCCGCAAGTACTCGAGATGGGGCGACGGGGTCACATCTTTCGTGAGTCTCTGCTTGTTACCGCGCGTTCCTAATCCACTGCAATTTGGATATTTTAATCCGAGGGGCCTCTGGCCTGATAGCACTAACCATCACGTGGGCATAGTATGGGCGTTCTGCGTCGTATGCATCAGCCGAAGCTTAATAGACGTCAGCGACTGAGTGGCGCGCGCCGGGTTGGACTGCGTAAGCTCCTGACTTGTTGAAGGAGGTAGCTAGGTCTGCTCACCGGCCATGTTCGCAACGTGCAGGAGTTTCCGGGGAGATGGCCCATGACCCCTGGGGGCATAGGTTTAGTCCGGCGTGCTGACCTCTCTATTAAGCCTAGGTTCGGTTGCGGCGTATTATTTGGCCGAGGCCGGGCATGACCCAGGAAAGTGTGTCCGACCGGAGTTAATCGAGCGTGATGGGTAAGTTGGTGCACTCCTGCAGGGAAGAAAACATCTATCGATAGCCTGTCCTACGGTAACGGACACTTGGAGTTGTATCCCGATCGATACAACTAGAACTGGATACTTGAGATGAGACATGGAGATGAGACTTGGATATGAGATGATAACTGGATAGTATGGCTCTGGGATTGCTTTCTCGCAGGGAGTCGAGAAAGGATCTCTGGCCGAGGTTGATAACACTACTACTTACATTATGTTGATCTGTACTCTTCTATATGCTGCAAGATGCTTGAAGATGCTAGTCTTCGATAGGCTAGGCTTTCCCCTTCCCTTCTGACATTCTGCAGTTTAGTCCATAGATACAACCCCTTCCCTTTGATACAGATGCATACTTAGTTTAGATCTGATGTAAGTCTTGCGAGTACTTTGGATGAGTACCCATGGTTGCTTCGCTACTTCTTTTTCCCCCATACCCAATTGTTGCGACCAGATGACGGATCCCAGGAGCCAGACGACGCCACTGATGACTACTACTATCCGGAGGATCCCTACTACTACGTGAAGACCGCAAACGACTAGGAGTAGTTAGGGGGCTCCCAGGCAGGAGGCCTTGCCTTTTCGATCGTTGTTGCTTGTGTGCTAGCCTTCTTAAGGCAAAATTGTTTAACTTATGTCTGTACTCAGATATTGTTGCTTCCGCTGACTCTTGTGTATTCGAGCTTATGTATTCGAGCCCTCGAGGCCCCTGACTTGTAATATAAAGCTTGTATTATTTTAATTTGTGTCTATAGTTGTGTTGTGATATCTTCCCGTGAGTCCTTGATCTTGATCGTACACATTGGCGTGTATGATTAGTGTACGATTGAATCGAGGGCATCACACTAGTTTCCAGGTCCTTCACTGACAATAGAGATGATTGCCTTGCCGGAGAAGAATCTGGAACTTCTTTATTCAGCATCGCCGCTGCCACCGAAGCAAGACGTCGAACGATCCAAAACCCTAATCTTCCTGGGCCCTACAACCTAAAACTAAAATGATCCGCACGCGCGGGATCCGACGACCCTCCCTTACCACCTACGACCAAAAGGTTGCCGGCGGAGGAGAGCCGCCAAAAGACGGCGAAGGATGGAGCAGCTCTCCTGGTGGCGAGGGCTAAGTTTCGCTACAGGAAGAAAACGATATGTTCTATATATGTACTTTTCTGAACCATTAATCGTAGAACAAGCATTCTATGTATATATTATAAATAAATAAGTAATACGTAAAAAAAGCTCAAAAGCTCAAAATGAACCAAACTTAACAAACATCGGTTCTAGGAATGCCTAACATGTTCATGGGAGCTTAAGTAAGACCAGATCAATCCATTTACAGAAAGTCTCTTGGTTCTTTCTGTTGATTCTATGCTTGACCAGCAAGAGGTCATTCCTGAGTAGTCTCTTCCTTGAGAAGATGGAAGGTGCCTTTGGTTTGAAAATCTTAGAGTTTCTCTCCATCCAAATGTTCCAGCAAGCCATAATAATAACTTCCTTGGAAAATTTAGGTGTAAGTTCTTGCAATAGGAGCATGATCTCATCCATAGTTGATAGGCTCTCATCATGTTGTTAATCAAGCAATACCAACATTCCAGGGCAAGGGAACAATCACATAAATATGAAGGTTGTCTCTTCAGAAGTAGTAATGTATAACCCACATGCATAGGATGGGAGGAAGAAGGATTTTCTTTGTAGTAAATTCCTAGTGTTGATTCTGTCATGCAAGATTAGCCTAAAGAAGATTTTATATCTGAGCATGGTGCCATTCTTCCAAAGTTTCCTGAAAATGGGAGCTGTAGGTTGCCCATTGGAGTACCATTTATACATCTTGATGGAAGAAAAGCATAAGATATTCCACTGGTATTTCCATTTGTCTTGAGCATCAGTCAATTGAATAGATTGCATAGTCTTTTGTAGGGTCAGAAATTGTTGAAAAGCCTGTTCTGGTAATAGTGTATGAAAGTGTTCACAAGAATCCCGGGAAACCATAAACTCTTTGATATAAATATGATGGCTGAGGGTGAACGAGTATTCAGGATATTGTTCCTTAATGGAGCCAGCCCCGCAATCATCCTGCCACAGCAGAGTTGAATTACCATTTTCAATAGATGTCTTGGTAATCTATTTATACCGAGCAAGAAGCTTATGCAATTCATTTTCCAATGATCCTCTCCAATTTATGGGCGATGCGTATGTCTTGCGAGGAGGAATTGTTTAGCCTAGGATCTTAAACTATTTGGCCTCCCTTGAAACAACACCGGTGCTACAATCTCACCACTACCCTCCACTCCGGATCCATGTCATTTTCCCTCACTTTCACCCTCACCAACTACGATGCCCTTTCTTTCATCGCTGAGATGATTGACCTGGCTACAATTGCTGGCTTAGCTCATTGTGGGGGACTTTAATCTCATCCATTACGCCCATGAAAAAAAATCAAACTTCAACTGCTACCTCACACATACATTCAAAGACGCAATTCACACCCTCTACATTTTATATATATCATCCCTTGCTCGATAGTTGTTTCACGTGAACAAAGAATCATGACCCCCCCCCCCCACCCTCATGGCTTGATCCCACAATCTCGAACAAGAATCGAAACTCAACACCCCCAACTTCGCCATAACCTAGTGGGCCCACCACACCTCCGATCATGTACCCTCCTCATAATCACCACAACCACCATTACTAGCCCGCGCTAGTTCAGGTTCAAGAACGCTTGGCTCCTCAACCCTCTCTTCCTATCAACCAGCTTCCTAGACTTGTATAGACAATTGTTGCCTTTCTTGTTAGGGGAACCTATTACCACATCACTGCCAGGATAAATTCTTCAGGTGTTGCCAATGTTTGGAAGAAGGATCACCGCTTCGTGTTCTTGACTAACTGAAATTTCTTCATTGATCTGCTTGATTTGCTTAATTAGAGTATTTTGGAATATTTAAGGTGATGTATCTACTCTCTGTGCAAACACTCGTTTGACATTTGCTCTCTCTGTCTAAAGGAAGGCCACCGCCTGGAGCAAGAGGGGCAATTTTTGTGTAATCATGGACGGGGACGAGAACCCTCGTTTCTTATGCACCAACACATCCCAATGCTTATGTCGAAACCATACCCAAGCATGCGCTTCCCGTCTCCGTAGAGGCGGTGGCCACACATGATAGGAAAGCAAGTGCATCCCAGTCCTTCTCCATGCTCCTTCCTAGAACAGGGTTTTGCATGTGGCCTTGCAACCTCTACTCAAGTCCTCCAGTGGTTGATGGGCCATTGTTTGAAGCCCATTTCTCCCCTTTAGAAACCCAGGAAAAATGACTGTTGTCCTTGATCGGTCTCACACCAGGGTTGGGTGGGCTTGGGCCTAGCTTTTTCACAAGGCTATGTACGAACGAGGAGGGGCCCTCTGACCCGGACTGCTGCAACCGGTCGCTACTGCACCATCTCTAATGCATCCCCCCATGTGTGCCTTCCCTCCCCGCATCTGTGCGCCTCCCCATCCCGTGGCACCTCATGACCGTTGTGGAAGAAGGTCGCTGGCATGCCTTCCCTATCACAGTCGACTCGGGGTATTGTAGCCCGTCCTGCACCACATGGCCCAATCCTAGTTCGTCGGCATGGCCCCCTCCTCACTGGTGCCCCATTGGCTGGCTCTCAAAAGTGTTCGGTGAAATAGTTTCTTCATGTTTTATCTGCATTTTTGGTTTGTTTGGAACATATGTTACATTTGAATTTGAAATTGGAATATAAAATATTATTGAAACGTAGGCGATGGAAAATGAAATTTTAAAGTATTGTGATGTCCGGTGCATAGAGTTGCATGCCCTTAAGACTGAAAGGCCTAAAAAGAATTATTTTTAGAGATCTTTTTTAATTTTTTGAAGATGCTTTTAATGAAGGCCACATATAGAATTATTAGATATTCGCTCCCCGCGAACCAATCTATGTTTGAATTGTTAGGTGGACAGTGATATTCACAGTCCACCAACGTTCAAATCCCGATGCTCAGATTTAATCTCTGGATTTATTTTAAGATTTTCATCGATGCACCTTAAGTGGGAGAAAACGTACCGTCGATTATGAGGCGTTTTTGGTGACTTTATCAATCTCAAAACGATACTCCCTCCGTTCCAAAATATAGCGCGCCCGCGCTTCCCGAGGTTTAACTTTGATCATAAATTTAACCAACGAGACCAATTGCGGCGGGAGAAAAAATTATATAATTGAAAACTTCTTTTGAATACGAATTCACTGATATAATTTTTACTCCCGCCACAATCAGTTTTGATAATTAAATTTATGGTCAAAGTTGAAGCACAGGAATAAAAAAAGCACTACGTTGTGGAATCGAGGGAGTAGTACTATATACAAGCATCAGCGTCTGTACTCTGTTAGAAAAGATATTCACTCCCCGGGCCTCTTTGTTCGGCCTGGGCGTCCCACGTGAGACAGTGACAAGTGACAGCGAACGACGAGGGCCCCTGACCTGGACCAATCACTAGTAGCTGATCAGCGATCGGTATCGATCGCCAGGCAGCGAATTGCAATCGCAACGTCCACCTACACAGCCGGTGGACCCACCCAGTAAGCGGCCCAAAGACATCCCATCTTCGAGATCCGTTTACAAGTCAGCAAAGTAGCTACTGTATCTGGCTAGCTGAAGCGTTTACTAGTCAAGAAACTAGTGCTTTATGAAAAAAATAGCATTTAGAAATGTATTTTATAAAGTGAGTTTATATGTATTCGGATTCATCCATACATTTCCCTATGCAATATGCCCATCTGACCATCTGTGTAGGAACTAGGAACCGGACAAGTTGAGAGTAGCTATCTACCTAAGCTCAGCTAGGTGAAATGGAGATGGTACCTGACGTACGGTCACACCATGAACGTCAGCTTCGCAACTCTCAGCACATGGACGTCGCATCATGGACATTCTGATGCTCTAGCTAGGAGTTTTTTTAAAAGGAGAAGGACTCTTGGCCTGCATCTAAACAATGCATGCAGTCAATTTATTAATTGTTCGTATAAGATCGTATAAAATCATACAACAGTAAAGTTAAAGCCATCGTTTAGGCAACATCTGTTGCTACTCTTAATCAGTTGATGAAGGGACACTGATAGTTTGGGTCTAATACCAAACAGATCTCGCATCCAAACCTAACATTTAAAACCTGAGGTCCTAATCAGGATGCCTGCCAGGTATAGGGCACCCACCAGTCCGGCGCACTCCTCAACAAAGACGCATGCCTGGTATGAGGCCGCCGCAGCCACCTGCCGCTAATCTATCTTCAGTGTTGTACTGCTGCATCTACCTTGCCCGGTCTCGCCTCGTCGACGCCACCATGGCGCCAGACAGCTCCACCACCCTGCGCTCGTCCATCTAGCCGCATCCGTCGTCGATATGCAGTTGCACCATGCCGACAAAACTCATTGTCATCTATGCAGTGGATACAACGCCGCACCACCTGGCAACCTCCACACCGTTGACACTGCTAGAGGTACTCGGAGCCCACCATCCACAGCATCTCTCCCCTGAACAACAGGTCCTCCCAAGATGGCGCCTCCATGGAGGATACGACATGCAGGACACCACCGCCGCTCAATTCAGACTGAATTTTGGACTTTCGTCCGGGAGGGGTTCGGAGGTGGATATGAGCGACCTCGGCTTCGCCTCCATGGAGGGTAACGGCGTCGAGTGACGTCGCCGATGCCGTGCCAGTCTAGCCGACCAAAGTTTCCTCCGGTCCCCATCATATGCCATCAAACCTCCTTCTGCTCTGGATCCGGCAACGAGCCACGATCCAAAACCTGCGACGATGCAAGAGCCATGGGGCTCGACCCGCTAGAAAGGAGGATCGAGAAGAACCAATTGTAGATCTCCAGACGCTGGAACCAGCGGTCCGACGTGACCAGTGACGACCATCACCACCCCGCGGTGGCCGTCGGAGTCCGAACACAGCATCCGGATGGATCCAATATGGATCCGGCGGCACCCGCGACCACTGGGCAGGCCCAACCCAGCCAGTCCCTCGCACCACGCAGGCCGCCACCGCCGCGCCGTGCACGACGCCGCTGGGAGACTCGCCCGCCGCGCCGCCGAACCCCACGTTTGCTCGGCGCTCCTCTCGACCCCGCTGTCCCGCGCCCGCCAAAACGAAAAGGATGGGGAGAAGCCCCGCCGCCGTCCAGCCAGCCAGGCTTTGCCCAGTGGCACTGCAGACGGCGGCGAGGAGGGAGAGGGGTGGGGAGGTGCGAGAAGCTACGGCTAGGGTTTCCCCCTGGGTCGCCTGCGGGCGCGAGCCCGGCCTTTGGTCATAGCATCAGGTATATCTCTACTAGTATTTGTATTTGTTTGCTGGTAAAGATCCATCCGTCTTTTTTCTATATGTGGCTATGCAGTATGCACGCGTTGGTGCCTGACGCCATATCTAGCTAGCTACGATTAATGGCATTCAAAAAATAAAAGAGCTAGGATTAATGGCGACCTCATGGATGCATTAACAACATTTGTTGCCGGCTTCATTACTTCTACCATTCGCTCGCACGAACAGTTCATGTTAATCAAGTCCCAACAACTTAGTCCCCCGTTCTTAAATATAAGTCTTTTTAAAGATTCCAACAAATGACTACATACGTAGCAAAAATAATGAATCTACATTCTAAAATTTGTCTACATACATCCGTATGTTGTAGTCCATTTGAAATGTTAAAAAACTTATATTTAGAAACGAAGAGAGTAGTTAATAGTCATTGCCAGCAATAGTAAGGAAATCATATATAGATCGAACCCCCCAAGTAGTGACCTAAAAGATCTTATAGAAGTTTATAGAGGTAGTAGTTTGTATGCAATCTCAAATAAAACTTCAGATTAAGTGGGCACATTGGATTTTTTTTCTCATCTCATATTGTTTTTGTTTCTGCCTTCTACCTATTAATCCGTCCCGTCATTGTGATACAATTTCTTGGTTTCTTAAATAACAATCCTATCTTATTATTGTCCTACTATATGCTTTTTAATCTTAACTTTCAGCCTTTTTCTTCTAGTTGCTAATTACCCTGTTTTATTACTCTTCATGTGCGTTGTTTTTTTAGGTATTTTACTTTTCCTTTATTTTGTTTACTTTGTCTTATATTCCATTATAGTGTGTTTTCTTACTTTTGTTCCTTATCTTTGTTTTTTGTTCTATTAGAAAATTATTGGTCTTATTATTTATCCATAGGTATACAATATATTTTCGTAATAACTTCTTGTTCTCAAAACATGTGAGCAATAGAACAAAATATAGCATATTGACTTTGATTTTCTTGGGATACAAGACATATTTTAACAAATTATTCCAATTATTTCTCAAACACATGAACATAGCGAATAGTTGCTGGAATATATATTGTTTAAAAATATTGTCAAAACATTTCATTCAACAAAAACTTTTGGGAGTTCTATGAACATTTTGTCTGACACCCATGAACAATATTCATGGACCATGTAACATATTTTGAGAAATCAATTTTGCATTGGTTGTATTTCATCTGTTGAAAGATTTATAGGGATTCCATGGATACTTTCATTGGCATGCATCTAATTTTATGTGTGATACTTCGATACCATTCATAAACGGTGGAAAATATTTTAGGAAATAAGATTTTACATTTGAGGTATTGTTATCAGTTGAACAGTTTCTAAATATTGTGTGAATATTTTATTAGTTCGACATGAAAGCTTTATTTGAGACACAAATATTCATCGATGGTGGAACATTTTTTAGAAATCTAGTTCTATGATTTAATATGTCTTTTCTTAAGTCAGGTTGGACAAAAGTATAACAAGCAACCTCCCATCAAAATCAATCGATCCAGCAAGAAAACAACAAATCATAGTTAAGCACAGGTAGGTGAAATCTGAATTGAGCACGCAGGTCACACTACAACGCATTTAGCACAACTATGGAACAAATTGGAATTTGGGACAAAAAATGTTGAAGGAAAAAGTATTAGGAAAAAGATCATGCATTTTTGAATCCCATTTACCTTGTTGGCGGGAACATTGGCATCAATGATAGAAGAGTTGGGTGTGGAGGATAGCGGTGGATGTGTGTGATGGCCTACCTTATTAGGGATGATAGACTACTCATATCAATAAGGAATTTCTTCTTTTTCAGAAGCCTATTCGGACAGAACTCCAAAGTTAAGCGTGCTCAGCTTGGAGCAGTGTCAGGATGGGTGACCGACCGGGAAGTTGCTCCCGGGTGTGCACGAGTGATGACAAAGTGCATAGGAAAGACTAGCATTGGTCTGTGGGGCCAGTCTAGATCCCGCCAGGAGTAACGACCACCGGCGGGTGTGTCCGGAGCGTTACAAGTTGGTATCAGAGCCGACCCTCGCGATATATACCTGGGTGCGCATGAGTGAGGACAAAGTGCGTAGAAAAGACTAGTATTAATCTGTAGGGCTAGTCTAAATCCCGCCAAGAGTAACGATCACCGACGGGTATGTCCAGGGCGTCCAGACCTTCGAAGTGCCCCACCACCAGGGTTGGCGTTGTGTCGATGACCCCCTCTGGCTCCAGACTAAAGGTAATTTCGATGATCTCCCGGGTCCTTTGTTCCTTGTTACCATCGCAATAACAATAAGGAGACGCGGTGACGTTGTCATCCAGAAGGAAGAAGCTGCGGACGTGGGGCCTTGCAGTCCATGCGCCGCGTCATGGCCGTGTGAAGCTGAAACGGGGCAACATCGATGCACTTGGGCGTGCAACGACACCATCCAAGCGTGATGCATGGTAATGAGGTTGCGCACGCCAGAGGTCGATTCCGGCAGCTCGACTCGATTAAGAATACAAAAGGATGAGATGTGTAGATAAACAACCATGTTAGATGCATCTAGACCCTTTGATTACCTCGTCTGTTTAAATGAGATAGAATAGATTTGACTACGTCGCGTGTTATGGAAGCTGAAGAGCAAACAACAGAGGGATCATTGTGTAGTAAATAAAAGTGGTAACGCGGAAGAGCAAACAATTTAACTGATGGCTGCGTATTAAATAATACTCCATCTATTTTTAAATATTTATCTTTCTAAAAATTTTAACAAGTGATTACATACGGAGCAAAATGAATGAATCTACACTCTAAAATATGTCTGTATGTAATAGTCTATTTAAAATCTCTAAAAAGACAAATATTTAAGAACAGATGAAGTACTTTGGTTGGGGTCGCATGCTTTATTGATTTTCTTTCGTGGGGTGGCATTTGTGGGACATGTGTGGTGATGTGGACAGGTGCATGTCGTGAATCTCAGTAAATTTGCAAACTGAATGCTTCCGTGGCTTCATTGCTGATATAGACAATGTGCATGTTGAGAAAATTGCTACTAGTGAGGATTAACTTTTTAAGAATGTAAGATATCTCTTGTTATCACTTACTGTCATTATAACAATGAGACAAAATGTTTTTTTTAGTTGGAGTTCTACAACATTTAGTAAATTTATTTTTAGAGAAAAGGTATGGGCCTGACTTTATAAATAAAGTCATCAGGCAGCGTTCACCACAGCGATTTGACTGTCTGAACCATTGGATCTTCCTCGCAGGCTGTTGTTCCATAGAGCGAGTTGGTTTTCCTCTCTGTAACCGGGCCTTCCAAGGCCCATTTCTCTCCATTTTAGATGCTAACGCTAACGTCCTAGGTCGTCTAAAAAAGAAAACAAATTGAGCAGTTTCTCTCCCCGACGCGCAGCCGTTCTTTCCACCTTGATACACTGTTGTTCTGCCGTCGACGAGCTTCTTCTGCGAGAACACGTCCGTGCCGATTCCTTCCACCCGCCATGTACTCTTCCTCCGCAGCCCTTATTTACTAGTATTTTTTTAGTTCTTGTCTTGCAGCGTTTTTCCATGCCGGCTGCGGCGACCGCCGGCACCGTGGGCGCCCTCTCCCTAAAGAAGGCGACACAGATGGACAACGGAGGTATGTTTTCTTACCTTCCTATGCGTGACAGTGTTGCTGCGATGGCAAGATGATACGGGCGATGAGGCGATGGGGTGACAGTGCTGCTCTTCTCCGTTGAGATCCAAGTGAGCATGAATATCATATTGCACTTGTCCTACATCTACATGACTACATGTACTGTGTCGGCTTCAACGTTTATTCATTTTCCTTTGCAAGAAATAATGAGATGACGTCGTCCTTTTGCTAGGGTTTGACCCAGTGCGGCTCCGCTAGGATTCCCGTCGATTGGCAAAGGCTGCGCCGCGAGAATCATGGGTCTCCGTTCGCCGGCGGGAGACTTGACGGCAGGACGGGGAGCAGGCGTGCCGCCTCCTCCTAGGGCGCCGCAGCCGCCTAGGGGAGCCCTGCCGCCTCAGGGAGCTCAGCCACAGGGCAATCTTGCTGGGCAATCTTCGCAGCAACAACAGCCGTGGGTTGGAAGGGAGTCCGCCACTGCTAGCGGGATTCCTACCCAGGGGGCTGGCCGTGGCCGTGAGACTGGCTCCGGCCGCTTCAATGGAATGGGTGATGGCGGCCGGAATCCCTCGCGTGGGCAGTAGGGCGATGATGGTTATAACGCTTATGGCGAAGGGCAACACGCAGATCATGGTCGTCTGGTGGAGGACGCGGATACGCATATCAAAATGGTGGAGGGGCAGGTCGTGGTTTCCAAGGACCGACTGACACCTTCGTCGAGGGGGTATCTGGGCCTAATATCTTAGACTAGCCACAGTGGGAGTAACATAGGTGGTAACTTCATATTTATCTAGACAAACTATATGGCATGACAAGTAATTAATGATGAAAGAGATGCAAGTAGTAACATAGCTAGTTACTAGTACTATGAGTAACATCACATATAACAATACAAGATGAGTCTATAATCTAATAAATACATAGTTGCATGACACCTCACATATGTTACTTCCCACTATGAAGGTAGTAACATAGAGTAGTAACATATGCATGTTACTAGTCTAAATTACTCCCCACTGTGGGTAGTCTTACGGAACGGCTACCATGGGTTCCGAAGCGGACGTGGGGGGGGGGGGGGGGGGGGGTAGGCGGCCTGCTCCGCAACGACCTCCATCGCCGCCGCGAAGCTTTCTGTTGACGCGACCACTTTGGTGCCTGAGGCCGCTGTCGTGCCGGCGGCGACGGCTGCTGCGCCAGGTCTTTCAGGGGTTGCATTGACACAGTCCAAACAAGTCGTGGCTAAGCCTCGGGATGTGAACGCCGACAAGGGGTCTCACAAGTCAGAAGGTGAACGAGCGTCAAAGTGGGCACGTAAGAAAGAGAAGCTTCCGTGTTATTGGTGTGGTGAGCCGGGACACTTTGTCGTAGACTGCACAATGGAGTTTTGTGATATTTGTCTTAAGCCGAAGCATACGTCTGGAGAGTGGCCACTACTTCTGGGACCAAAGCCTGTGGTCACGATTTATGGTGTCTGCTGTCAGGAGATGATATTTTTCGAATCACCTGATATGGACCAGATAACACAGCCCTGAAGGAAATATGCCCTAGAGGCAATAATAAAGTTGTTATTTTATATTTCTTTATTCATGATAAATGTTTATTATTCATGCTAGAATTTTATTGATTGGAAACCTTAATACACGTGTGAATACATAGGCAAATACCATGTCCCTAGTGAGCCTCTACTTCACAAGCTCGTTGATCAAAGATAGTTAAGGTTGCCTAACCATAGACATGAGTTGTCATTTGATAACGGGATCACATCATTAGGAGAATGATGTGATGGACAAGACCCATCCATTAGCTTAGCATAATGATCATTCAGTTTTATTGCTATTGCTTTCTTCATGTCAAATACATATTCCTTCGGTTATGAGATTATGCAACTCCCGGATACCGGAGGAATGCCTTGTGTTCTATCAAACGTCACAACGTAACTGGGTGATCATAAAGATGCTCTACAGGTGTCTCCGAAGGTGTTTGTTGGGTTAGCATAGATCGAGATTAGGATTTGTCACTCCGAGTATCGGAGAGGTATCTCTGGGCCCTCTCGGTAATGCACATCATAAGAAGACTTGCAAGCAAAGTCACTAATGAGTTAGTTAGAGGATGATGTATTGCTGAACGAGTAAAGAGACTTGTCGGTAACGAGATTGAACTAGGTATGTGGATACCGACGATCGAATCTCGGACAAGTAACATATCGATGGACAAAGGGAATAACGTATGTTGTCACAACAGTTTGACTGATAAAGATCTTCACAGAATATGTAGGAGCCAATATGAGCATCCAAGTTCCGCTATTGGTTATTGACCGGAGAGGTGTCTCGGTCATGTCTACATAGTTCTCGAACCCGTAGGGTCCGCACGCTTAAAGTTCGATGATGGTTTAGTATTATATGAGTTATGTGATTTGGTTACCGAATGTTGTTCGGAGTCCCGGATGAGATCACAGACACGACGAGAAGTCTTGAAATGGTCGAGAGGTAAAAACTGAAATATAATACGATGGCATTCGGACACCGGAAGTATAGGGTCACCGGAAGGGGTTCCGGGCACCCATGACAAAGATATGGGCTTAATGGGCCAAGGAAGGGACACACCAGCCCACAAGTGGCTGGTGCGCCCCTCCACCAGGCCGGCCAACCCTAGGGAAAGGAAAGGGGGGAGGGCAAGTCCCTCCTTCCTTCCCCTCCTCAAGAGAGAAACGAAGGGGGAGCACCTCCCCCTTCCTTCCCCTGGCGCCTATACAAGGAAGGGGGGGGGGGCGAACCAGGGCAGGAGCCCAAGTGGGATTCTGCCCCACTCGAGGAATCCCTTGGCCTCTCCCCTCTACCTCCCACCTATATATATGAGGAGGAAGGCGCCTAGCACAACACAACATCAATTGTTAGCCGTGTGCAGCGCCCACCTCCACAGTTTACACCCCGGTCATATTCTCGCGGTGCTTAGGCGAAGCCCTGTGCAGATCACTTCACCATCATCATCACCACGCCGTCGTGCTGACGGAACTCATCTACTACCTCGACACCTTGCTGGACTAAGAAGGAGAGGGACGTCACCGAGCTGAGCATGTGCAGAACTCGGAGGTGTCATATGTTCGGTACTCGAACGGTGGAGCGTGAAGAAAATTCGACTACATCAACCGCGTTGTGAAACGCTTCCGCTTACGGTCTATGAGGGCACGTAGACACACTCGCTCCCCCTCGTGATACGCATCTCCTAGATAGTTCTTGCGTGAGCGTAGGAATTTTTTGAAATTGCATGCTACGTTTCCCAACAGTGGCATCCGAGCCAGGTCTACGCGTAGATGATATGCATGAGTAGAACACAAAGAGTTGTGGGCGGTGATAGTCATACAACGTCTTATTTTAATTTGGCGGTATTGTGGGATGAAGCTTCCTCGACCAGCCTTACATGTCCATGCATATGAGACCAGTTCCAGCGACGGGCATGCAACTAGTTTTGCATAAAGGTGGCTGGCGGGTGTCTGTTTCTCCTACTTTAGTTGAATCGGTTTTGACTGCGGCCGGTCCTTGAAGAAGGTTAAAACATCAAACTTGACGAAACACCGTTGTGGTTTTGATGCGTAGGTAAGAACGGTTCTTGCTAGAAGCCCGTAGCAGCCACGTAAAACTTGCAACAAAAAACTAGTGGACGTCTAACTTGTTTTTGCAGGGCATATTGTGATGTGATATGGTCAAGACATGATGTGATAAACATTATTGTATGAGATGATCATGTTTTGTAAGATATCTGACAACCAGCAGGAGCCTTATGGTTGTCCCTTTATTGTAATAAATGCAAACGCCATGTAATTCCTTTAATTTATCACTATGCGTTAGCAATAGTTATAGAAGCAATAGTTGGTGACACGGCCACGACGCTACGATGGAGATCAAGGAGTCGAGCCGGTGGCGATGGAGATCATGACGGTTCTTTGGAGATGGAGATCAAAAGCACAAGATGATGATGGCCATATCATGTCACATATTTTGATTGCATGTGATGTTTATCTTTTATGCATCTTATTTTGCTTAGTACGGTAGTATCATTATAAGATGATCCCTTAACTAAAGTTTCAAGGTATAAGTGTTCTCCCCGAGTGTGCGCTGTTGCGACAGTTCATCGTGTTGAGACACCACATGATGATCGGGTGTGATAGACTCTACGTTCACATACAACGGGTGCAAGATAGTTTTGCACATGCGGAATACTCGGGTTAAACTTGATGAGCCTGACATGTACAAACATGGCCTCGGAACACTGGAGACTAAAAGGTCGAACGTGAATCATATAGTAGATATGATCAACATAGAAATGTTCACCATTGATGACTACTCCATCTCACGTGATGATCGGACATGGTTTAGTTGATTTGGATCACGTATCATTTAGATGACTTGGGGGATGTCTATCTAAGTGGGAGTTCTTAAGTAATTTGATCAATTGAACTTAATTTATCATGAACTTAGTCCTGATAGTTTTTGCATATCTATGTTGTAGATCAATGGCCCGTGCTACCGTTCCTTTGAATTTTAATGCGTTCCCAGAGAAAGCTAAGTAGAAAGATGATGGTAGCAACTACACAGACTGGGTCCGTAACTTGAGGATTATCCACATTGCTGCACAGAAGAATTATGTCCTTGATGCACCGCTAGGTGAAAGGCCTGCTGCAGGAGCATATGCTGATGTTACGAACGTTTGGCAAGCTCAATATGATGACTACTTGATAGTTCTGTGTGCCATGCTTTACGACTTAGAATCGGTACTTCAAAGACATTTTGAACATCATGGAGCATATGAGATGTTCCAGGAATTAAAGTTAATATTTGAAGCAAATGACCGAGTTGAGAGATATGAAGTCTCCAACAAGTTCTATAGCTGCAAGATGGAGGAGAACAGTTCTGTCAGTGAACACATACCCAGAATGTCTGGATATCATAATATGCAAGGGATGGAAAAGACAATTCCCGAGCTTTTCGCAATGCTCAAGGTTGCGGAGGTAGAAATCAAGAAGGAGCATCAAGTGTTGATGGTTAACAAGACCACTGGTTTCATGAAAAAGGGCAAGGAAAGAAATGGAACTTCAAGAAGAATGGCAAGCAAGTTGCCACTTCCAGGAAGAAACCCAAAGCTGGACCCAAGCCTGAAACTGAGTGCTTCTACTGCAAAGGGACTGGTCACTAGAAGCGGAACTGCCCCAAGTATTTGGCAGATAAGAAGGATGGCAAAGTGAACAAAGGTATATTGGATATACATGTTATTGATGTGTACCTTACTAATGCTCGTAGTAGTGCCTGGGTATTTGATACTAGTTCGGTTTCTCATATTTGTAACTCGAAACGGGGGTTACGTATTAAACAAAGATTGGCTAAGGACGAGGTGACGATGCACGTCAGGAATGTTATTGCCGTCGGCACGCTACCTCTACATCTACCTTCGGGATTAGTCTTAGACCTGAATAATTGTTATTTGGTGGCAGCGTTGAGCACGAACATTATATCTGGATCTTGTTTAGTGCGAGATGGTTATTCATTCAAACCAGAGAATACTAGTTGTTCTATTTATATGAGTAATATCTTTTATGGTCATGCACCCTTGAAGAGTGGTCTATTTTTGTTGAATCTCGATTGTGGTGATACACACATTCATAATATTGATGCCAAAAGATGCAAAGTTGATAATGATAGTGCAACATATTTGTGGCACTGCCATTTAGGTCATATTGGTGTAAAGCACATGAAGAAACTCCATGCAGATGGGCTTTTGGAATCACTTGATTATGAATCATCAGATACTTGTGAACCATGCCTCATGGGCAAGATGACTAAAACTCCGTTCTCCGGAACAATGGAGCGAGCCAATAACTTATTGGAAATAATACATACCAATGTATTCGGTCCGATGAGTATTGAGGCACACGACGGGTATCGTTATTTTCTGACCATCACAGATGATTTGAGCAGATATGGGTATATCTACTTAATCAAACACAAGTATGAAACATTTGAAAATTTCAAAGAATTTCATAGTGAAGTGGAGAATCATCGTAACAAGAAAATAAAGTTTCTATGATCTGATCATGGAGGTGAATATTTTACGAGTTTGGCCTTCATTTAAAACAATCTGGAACAATTTCACAACTCACACCACTTGGAACACCACAGCGTAATGGTGTGTCCGAACGTCCTAACCATACATTATTAGATATGGTTCAATCTATGATTTCTCTTACCGATTTACCACTATCGTTTTGGGGTTATGCATTAGAGGCAGCTGCATTCACGTTAAATGGGGCACATCTAAATCCGTTGAGATGACACCGTATGAACTATGGTTTGGCAAGAAACCTAAGTTGTCGTTTCTTAAAGTTTGGGGTTGTGACACTTATGTCAAAAGGCTTCAGCTTGATAGGCTCGAACCCAAATCGGAGAAGTGCGTCTTCATAGAATACCCTAAAGAAACAATTGGTACACCTTCTACCACAAATCCAAAGGCAAGATCTATGTTGCCAATTGTGGAAACTTTGTAGAGAAGGAGTTTCTCTCGAAACAAGTGAGTGGGAGGAAAGTAGAACTTGATGAGGTAATTGTACCTTCTCCCGAATTGGAAAGTAGCTCAGAGAAATCCATTCCCGTGATGCCTACACCAACTAGAGAGGAAGCTAATGATAATGATCATGAAACGTCAGACCAAGTTACTACTGGACCTCGTAGGTCGAACAGAGCATGTTTCGCACCAGAGTGGTACAGTAATCCTGTTCTGGAAGTCATCTTACTAGACCATGACGAACCTACGAACTATGAAGAAGCTATGATGAGCCCAGATTCCGATAAATGGCTTGAAGCCATGAAATGTCATATAGGATCCATGTACGAGAACAAAGTGTGGACTTTGGTGGACTTACCCGATGATCGGCAAGCCATAGAGAATAAATGGGTCTTCAAGAAGAAGACTGACGCTGATGGTAATGTTATTGTCTACAAAACTCGACTTGTCGCAAATGGTTTTCGACAAGTTCAAGAAGTTGACTATGATGAGACTTTCTCACTTGTAGCGATGCTTAAGTCTATCCGAATCATGTTAGCAATTGCTGCATTTTATGATTATGAAATCTAGCAAATGAATGTCAAAACTGCATTCCTTAATGGATTTATTAAAGAAGAGTTGTATATGATGCAACCAGAAGGTTTTGCAGATCCTAAAGGTGCTAACAAAGTGTGCAAGCTCTAGCGATCCATCTATGGATTGGTGAGGGAAATTTGCCCTAGAGGCAATAATAAAGTTGTTATTTATATTTCCTTATGTCAAGATAAATGTTTATTATTCATGCTAGAATTGTATTAACCGGAAACTTAGTACATGTGTGAATACATAGACAAATAGAGTGTCCCTAGTATGCCTCTACTAGACTAGCTTGTTAATCAAAGATGGTTAAGTTTCCTGACCATAGACATGTGTTGTCATTGGATGAATGGGTTCACATCATTAGAGAATGATGTGATGGACAAGACCCATCTGTTAGCTTAGCATAATGATTGTTTAGTTTTATTGCTATTGCTTTCTTCATGACTTATACATGTTCCCCTGACTTTGAGATTATGCAACTCCCGAATACCGGAGGAACACCTTGTGTGCAATCAAATGTCACAATGTAACTGGGTCATTATAAAGATGCTCTACAGGTGTCTTCGGTGGCGTTTGTTGAGTTGGCATATATCGGGATTAGGATTTGTCACTCCATGAATCGGAGAGGTATCTCTAGGCCCTCTCGGTAACGCACATCACTATGAGCCTTTCAAGCAATGTGACTAATGAGTTAGTTACGGGATGATGCATTACATAACAAGTAAAGGGACTTGCCGGTAACTAGATTGAACTAGGTATGATGATACCGGCGATCGAATCTCGGGCAAGTAACATACCGATGACAAAGGGAATGACGTATGTTGTTATGCGGATTGACCGATAAAGATCTTCGTAGAATATGTAGGAGCCAATATGAGAATCCCAGTTCCACTATTAGTTATTGACCGGAGATGAGTCTCGGTCATGTCTAAATAGTTCTCGAAACCGCAGGGTTCACACGCTTAATGTTCGATGACGATTTGTATTATGAGTTATGTGATTTGATGACCGAAGTTTGTTCGAAGTCCCATATGAGATCACGGACATGGCGAGGAGTCTCGAACTGCCTGAGAGGTAAAGATTCATATATTGGAAGGTTACATTTGGACATCGGAATGGTTTTGAGATGTTCGGGCATTTTTCCGAAGTACCGGGAGGTTATCGGAACCCCTCGGGGAAGTTAATGGGGCTTAGCAGGCTTTAGTGGAGAGAGGGAAGAAGGGCCATGAGGTGGTGCGCTCCTGCCCCTGCCCAAACCGAATTGGACTAGGGGTGGGGGCGCGGCCCCCACCTTCCTTTTTCTTCTCCCCTCCTTCCTTTCCCTCTGGTGGAAGAAAGAAGGGGTGCGAATCCTACTTGGACTAGTAGTCCAAGTTGGACTCCCCCTGGCGCGCCGAACCCTGCCGGCCTCCTCTCTCCCTCCCTCCTTTATATACGTGGCCAGGGGACACCCCAATAGCACAACAGACAATCTCTTAGCCGTGTGCAGTGCCCCCTCCACAGTTCAACACCTCGGTCATATCGTCGTAGTGTTTAGGTGAAGCCCTGCGACGGTAACTTCATCATCACCGTCGCCACGCCGTCGTGCTGACGGAACTATCCCTCGTCCTCAACTGGATCTAGAGCTCGAGGGATGTCATCGTGCTGAACGTGTGCTGAACACGGAGGTGTCGTACGTTCGGTACTTGGATCGGTTGGATCATGAAGACGTTCGACTACATGAACCGCGTTACTAAACGCTTCCGCTTTCGGTCTATGAGGGTACTGGACGCACTCTCCTCCTCTCGTTGCTATGCATCTCCAAGATAGATCTTGCGTGACCCTAGAATTTTTTTAAATACTGCGTAACACAACATTGGAATCAGAGCCAGGTCTATGCGTACATGTTATATGCACTAGTAGAACACAAAGGCTTGTGGGAAATAATAGTCATGCTTTTTACCACCAACATCTTACTTTGATTCGGCGGTATTGTTGGATGAAGCGGACCAAACCGACATTACATGACCACGTTCGAGACTGGTTCTACCAACATGTTTCACACACAGGTGGCATGCGGGTGTCTGTTTCTCCAACTTCCGTTGAATCGAGTTTGACTACGGCCGGTCCTTGTTGAAGGTTAAAACAGCACACTTGACGAAAAATGGTCGTGGTTTTGATGCATAGGTAAGAACGGTTCTTGCTAGAAGCCCGTAGCAGCCACGTAAAACTTGCAAAAACAAAGTAGAGGATGTCTAACTTGTTTTTGCAGGGCATGTTGTGATGTGATATGGTCAAGACGTGATGAGATATAAATTCTAGTATGAGATGATCACGTTTCTAAAATTTATCGGCAACTGGCAGGAGCCTTATGGTTGTCGCTTTATTGTATGAAATGCAATCGCCATCTAATTGCTTTACCTTATCACTAAGCGATAGCGATAGTCGTAGAAGTAATGGTTGGCGAGACAACAACGATGCTACGATGGAATCAAGGTGTCAAACCGGTGATGATGGAGATCATGACGGTGCTTTGGAGATGAAGATCAAAGGCACAAGATGATGATGCCCATATCATGTCCCATATTTTGATTACATGTGATGTTTATCCTTTATGCATCTTATTTTGCTGAGTAGGGCGGTAGCATTATAAGATGATCCCTCACTAAATTTCAAGGTACAAGTTTTCTCCTTGAGTATGCACCGTTGTCACAGTTCGTCATGCCGAGACACCACGTAATGATCAGGTGTGATAAGCTCTATGTTCACATACAACGGGTGCAAGCCAGTTTTGCACATGCAGAATACTGAGGTTAAACTTGACGAGCCTAGCATATGAAGATATGTCCTCGGAACACTCAGACCGAAAAGTTGAACGTGAATCATATAGTAGATATGATCAACATAGTGATGTTCACCATTGAAAGCTACTCCATCTTGAAGGAAATATGCCCTAGTGGCAATAATAAAGTTGTTATTTATATTTCCTTATATCATGATAAATGTTTATTATTCATGCTAGAATTGTATTAATCGGGAACTTTGTCGGTGTAATGGGCCACGGGTAGGCAAACCCGAGTCCCAGAACCTTTCAAGACATCGGGCAGGCTGCGCCCCTCAAGACGTCAAGATAAAAGCACTGCCTTCTGGTGGCCGGCTGGCCGAACGGCCGACTACCAGAAGACGGCCATGCTTAGGAAGGCAGCTCCGAGACGGGCCGACTCCTGGCATGCGGCTCCAGGACGGGTCGACTCCTGGCAGGCGACCTCCAGAGAGGCCGGCTCCCAGCAGTCGGCCCATAGTGCCCTCAAAGTCTGCACCACCATTAAGAAGACAGGACAGGGCGAGGCAACAGTATAGCCCATCACCCCCGTATCTAGGGCCGGGTGTGGCCACAGTGCTCCATACAGGCAAAGATCTCCGCCCGGCGCGGCACTGTTGCCCCTCCACCCCTGATGCCACTCTTGTCAGGCGAAGCACTGCTCCCACGACCGCTTGTCGGTACGACCCGAAGGCAGCGGGCCCTATCGGTCAGCGAGAGTCCGGAAGACGGCGGGAGCCTCACCAGTCGGACCGTGGGAGGCCGGCCTCTAATAGGCGGCCCGTTCCTTCCTCGAGGCCGGTGCACCATTAACCAGATAAGACACAAAATGGCTACAGTGATCTCCCACCAGGCGGCGGGACTATAGCCATGCTCCCCTGACCAAGCAGGATTCATTAGCAACACAGCTACAGTAATCCGCAGCCGGCAAGACCCGCGAGCTGCGGAGGCGGCCTGTCGGCTCCGTACCAGACCAACTGACGGGGCCCACCAGGCGGCGGGCCCCAGCAGCCGGCGACCAGAGAGACTGACGACTGGGCCCTACGCCTAGTCGGATTACCATTGTACCTCTGGGGGTAGACCTATATAAACCCCCCAGGGCACCCATGCAAAGGGTTCGGACCTGTTAGGACTAGACTCACACCTAGAGGGAGAGGAGAGCAAGCCCTGTCTCCTGCTACCTCTAGCATACAGCTCGAGGAGCACATTGTACACGCTTGTGCCTTAGTGATCATGCGGAGACCCCGTAGAGCAGGACTAGGGGTGTTATCTCCTAGGAGAGCCCCGAACCAACGTAAAGTACGCTGATGTTCATGTCTACGCCTCATCCCACTTCCAGGCACTGGCGACGTTCTACTCGCTCCCACCATGATAAGCCATCCTTTGGCATATGTCGCACCCAAGCCCCGACATTTGGCGCCCACCATGGGGCGAGGTACACCTTCTCTCGGAGACTTGTTCTGGACGGGAACCCTATTCCTTCCTAGCGAGCGCAGCCAACCCGGCACGCTAGATAGCGTCTGCGCCGACGCGCTGCACGATGCGGAGATTGCCTGCACGGCGAGCTGCCTCACCGATCTTGTTGGTGAGATTCACCTTTCCGACGAGCCTGCATCTGATGCTGGCATCGATGGCCCCGGGAGCCACCTCGTGAGCCTCCTGATCAGCTCCACGTTGCCAGCGAGCCTGCTGCGGACTTGGAGTCAGTCGGCTCTACCGACCCGATGTTGGTCGACTCCGACACAGCGTCGCTTGACGCATTCCCCTCCAACGTGGTGGTCTACGACGAGCCACTCCCTCACGCGGAAAGCGGCGGTAGCACCGTTATGGAGGTGCTCGTCATCAGCCATGGCGAGCACTCAGGCGGAGGTGGCCAGGATCCGCTGCAGACGGTGATGCAAGACCTGGCCGCGCCCATCCCAGAAGATGCCAATGCTGAGACGCTGGAAGCACGCCGCGTCCAGCTCGTCGAGAGCGCCAACCGGTTGGCCAGCATGAGATGCCTTTCGGAGGCCTACGAGCGGGAGATGGACCATGCTGTCGGCGGCACGCCGGCTCCCGGTGGGCCTAGCCATGTTGGCCTGGTCCGACAACATGGCGCGACCATTACCAACATGTTCGGGATGGACCGTCCCGTCTACGCCACGCCTGCAGAAAACCTACGAGCTGCCCAGGCGGCAGAAGACAAGCTAGACAAGCTTGAGGATGATGAGTGTCGCCATATGACGGAGCGAGTTCAGCAGCTCCTCGACGCGGCTACTGAGCAGCTAGATGCTGAAGGAAATATGCCCTAGAGGCAATAATAAAGTTATTATTTATTTCCTTACATCATGATAAATGTTTATTATTCATGCTAGAATTGTATTAACCGGAAACATAATACATGTGTGAATACATAGACCAACAGAGTGTCACTAGTATGCCTCTACTTGACTAGCTCGTTAATCAAAGATGGTTATGTTTCCTAACCATGAACAAGGAGTTGTTATTTGATTAACGAGGTCACATCATTAGTAGAATGATCTGATTGACATGACCCATTCCATTAGCTTAGCACCCGATCGTTTAGTATGTTGCTATTGCTTTCTTCATGACTTATACATGTTCCTATAACTATGAGATTATGCAACTCCCGTTTACCGGAGGAACACTTTGGGTACTACCAAACGTCACAACGTAACTGGGTGATTATAAAGGAGTACTACAGGTGTCTCCAATGGTAGATGTTGGGTTGGCGTATTTCGAGATTAGGGTTTGTCACTCCAATTGTCGGAGAGGTATCTCTGGGCCCTCTCGGTAATGCACATCACATAAGCCTTGCAAGCACTGCAACTAATAAGTTAGTTGTGAGATGATGTATTACGGAACGAGTAAAGAGACTTGCCGGTAACGAGATTGAACTAGGTATTGGATACCGACGATCGAATCTCGGGCAAGTAACATACCGATGACAAAGGGAACAACGTATGTTGTTATGCGGTCCGACCGATAAAGATCTTCGTAGAATATGTAGGAGCCAATATGGGCATCCAGGTCCCGCTATTGGTTATTGACCGGAGACGTGTCTCGGTCATGTCTACATTGTTCTCGAACCGTAGGGTCCGCACGCTTAACGTTACGATGATAGTTATTATGAGTTTATGCATTTTGATGTACCGAAGGTTGTTCGGAGTCCCGGATGAGATCACGGACATGACGAGGAGTCTCGAAATGGTCGAGACGTAAAGATTGATATATTGGAAGCCTATGTTTGGGCACCGGAAGTGTTCCGGGTGAAATCGGGATTTTACCGGATTACCGGGAGGGTTACCGGAACCCCCCGGGAGGCAAATGGGCCTATTGGGCCTTAGTGGAAAAGAGAGAAGGGGCAGCCCACAGGCTAGCCGGCCGAACCCCCCTTCCCTAGTCCTATTAGGACTAGGAGAAGGGGCCGGCCCCCCTCTCTTCTCTTTCTCCCGAAGAGTCCTATTAGGAATAGGATTTGAGGGAAGGAGTCCTACTCCCGGTAGGAGTGGGACTCCTCCCTGCGCCTCCCTCCTAGCCGGCCGACCCCCTTGCCCCTGGCCTTTATATACGGGGGCAGGGGGCACCCCATAGACACACAACTTGATCCTGGAGATCGTTCCTTAGCCGTGTGCGGTGCCCCCTGCCACCAAATTCCACCTCGATCGTACCGTTGTAGTGCTTAGGCGAAGCCCTGCGTCGGTAGTACATCAAGATCGTCATCACGCCGTCGTGCAGACGGAACTCTTCCTCGACGCTTTGCTGGATCGGAGCCCGAGGAACGTCATCGAGCTGAACGTGTGCTAAGAACTCGAAGGTGCCGGAGTAACGGCGCTTGGATCGGTCGGATCGGGAAGAAGACGTACGACTACTTCCACTATGTTGGGTGATCGCTTCCGCAGTCGGTCTGCATTGGTACGTAGACAACACTCTCCCCTCTCGTTGCTGTGCATCACCATGATCTTGCGTGTGCGTAGGAAATTTTTTGAAATTACTGCGTTCCCCAACAGTGGCATCCGAGCCTAGGTTTTATGGTTTGATGTTATATGCACGAGTAGAACACAAGTGAGTTGTGGGCGATACAAGTCATACTTCCTACCAGCATGTCATACTTTGGTTCGGCGGTATTGTTGGTTGAGACGATCCGGACCAACCTTACGCGTACTCTTACGCGAGACCGGTTCCCTCGACGTGCTTTGCACATTGATGGCTTGCGGAAGACTGTCTCTCCAACTTTAGTTGAACCAAGTGTGACTACGCCCGGTCCTTGAGAAGGTTAAAACGGAGTCTATTTGACGAACTATCGTTGTGGTTTTGATGCGTAGGTGAGATGAGTTCTTACTTAAGCCCGTAGCAGCCACGTAAAACTTGCAACAACAAAGTAGAGGACGTCAAACTTGTTTTTGCAGGGTATGTTGTGATGTGATATGGTCAAGGCATGATGCTGATTTTATTGTATGAGATGATCATGTTTTGTAACTAAGTTATCGGCAACTGGCAGGAGCCATATGGTTGTCGCCTTATTGTATGCAATGCAATCGCGATGTAATGCTTTACTAGATTACTAAACGGTAGTAATAGTCGTGGAAGCATAAGATTGGCGAGACGACAACGATGCTACGATGGAGATCAAGGTGTCGCGCCGGTGACGATGGTGATCATGACGATGCTTCGGAGATGGAGATCACAAGCACAAGATGATGATGGCCATATCATATCACTTATATTGATTGCATGTGATGTTTATCCTTTTATGCATCTTATCTTGCTTTGATTGACGGTAGCATTATAAGATGATCTCTCACTAAATTATCAAGAAGTGTTCTCCCTGAGTATGCACCGTTGCCAAAGTTCGTCGTGCCCAGACACCACGTGATGATCGGGTGTGATAAGCTCTACGTCCATCTACAACGGGTGCAAGCCAGTTTTGCACACGCAGAATACTCAGGTTATACTTGACGAGCCTAGCATATGCAGATATGGCCTCGGAACACAGAGACCGAAAGGTCGAGCGTGAATCATATAGTAGATATGATCAACATGACGATGTTCACCATTGAAAACTACTCCATCTCACGTGATGATCGGTTATGGTTTAGTTGATTTGGATCACGTGATCACTTAGAGGATTAGAGGGATGTCTATCTAAGTGGGAGTTCCTAAGTAATTTGATTAACTGAACTTAAACTTATCATGAACTTAGTACCTGATAGTATCTTGCTTGTTTATGTTGCTTGTAGATAGATGGCTCGTGCTATTGTTCCGTTGAATTTTAATGCGTTCCTTGAGAAAGCAAAGTTGAAAGATGATGGTAGCAATTACACGGACTGGGTCCGTAACCTGAGGATTATCCTCATTGCTGCACAGAAGAATTACGTCCTGGAAGCACCGCTGGGTGACAGGCCTGCTGCTGGAGCAACGCCAGATGTTATGAACATCTGGCAGAGCAAAGCTGATGACTACTCGATAGTTCAGTGTGCCATGCTTTACGGCTTAGAATCGGGACTTCAACGACGTTTTGAACGTCATGGAGCATATGAGATGTTCCAGGAGTTGAAGTTAATATTTCAAGCAAATGCCCGAATTGAGAGATATGAAGTCTCCAATAAGTTCTATAGCTGTAAGATGGAGGAGAACAGTTCGGTCAGTGAGCATATACTCAAGATGTCTGGGTATAATAATCACTTGATTCAGATGGGAGTTAATCTTCCAGATGACTGCGTCATTGACAGAATTCTCCAATCACTGCCACCAAGCAACAAGAGCTTCGTGATGAACTATAATATGCAAGGGATGAACAAGACTATTCCCGAGCTCTTCGCAATGCTGAAAGCTGCGGAGGTAGAAATCAAGAAGGAGCATCAAGTGTTGATGGTTAACAAAACCACTAGTTTCAAGAAAAAGGGCAAAGGGAAGAAGAAGGGAAACTTCAAGAAGAACAGCAAGCAAGTTGCTGCTCAGGAGAAGAAACCCAAGTCTGGACCTAAGCCTGAAACTGAGTGCTTCTACTGCAAGCAGACTGGTCACTGGAAGCGGAACTGCCCCAAGTATTTGGCGGATAAGAAGGATGGCAAAGTGAGCAAAGGGACTACGGAATAAGCGGACACTAGCAAAGGACGAGGTGACGATGCGCGTGGGAAACGGTTCCAAAGTTGATGTGATCGCGGTCGGCACGCTACCTCTACATCTACCTTCGGGATTAATATTAGACCTAAATAATTGTTATTTGGTGCCAGCGTTGAGCATGAACATTATATCTGGATCTTGTTTAATGCGAGACGGTTATTCATTTAAATCAGAGAATAATGGTTGTTCTATTTATATGAATAATATCTTTTATGGTCATGCACCTTTGAAGAGTGGTCTATTCTTGTTGAATCTCGAAGATAGTGATACACATATTCATAATGTAGAAGCCAAAAGATGCAAAGTTAATAATGATAGTGCAACTTATTTGTGGCACTGCCGTTTAGGTCATATCGGTGTAAAGCGCATGAAGAAACTCCATACTGATGGGCTTTTGGAATCACTTGATTATGAATCACTTGGTACTTGCGAACCGTGCCTCATAGGCAAGATGACTAAAACACCGTTCTCCGGTACTATGGAGAGAGCAACAGATTTGTTGGAAATCATACATACCGATGTATGTGGTTCGATGAATATTGAGGCTCGCGGCGGATATCGTTATTTTCTCACCTTCACAGATGATTTAAGCAGATATGGGTATATCTACTTAATGAAACATAAATCTGAAACATTTGAAAAGTTCAAGGAATTTCAGAGTGAAGTTGAAAATCATCGTAACAAGAAAATAAAATTTCTACGATCTGATCGTGGAGGAGAATATTTGAGTTACGAGTTTGGTGTACATTTGAAAAATTGTGGAATAGTTTCGCAACTCACGCCACCCGGAACACCACAGCGTAATGGTGTGTCCGAACGTCGTAATCGTACTTTACTAGATATGGTGCGATCTATGATGTCTCTTACTGATTTACCGCTATCGTTTTGGGGTTATGCTTTAGAGACGGCCGCATTCACGTTAAATAGGGCACCATCAAAATCCGTTGAGACGACGCCTTATGAACTATGGTTTGGCAAGAAACCAAAGTTGTCATTTCTTAAAGTTTGGGGCTGCGATGCTTATGTGAAAAAGCTTCAACCTGATAAGCTCGAACCCAAAGCGGAGAAATGTGTCTTCATAGGATACCCAAAGGAAACTGTTGGGTATACCTTCTACAACAGATCCGAAGGCAAGACATTCGTTGCGAAGAATGGATCATTTCTAGAGAAGGAGTTTCTCTCGAAAGAAGTGAGTGGGAGGAAAGTAGAACTTGACGAGGTAACTGTACCTGCTCCCTTATTGGAAAATAGTACATCACAGAAAACTGTTTCTGCGACACCTATGCCAATCAGTGAGGAAGCTAATGATGATGATCATGAAGCTTCAGATCAAGATTCTACTGAACCACGTAGATCAACCAGAGTGAGATCCGCACCAGAGTGGTACGGTAATCCAGTTCTGGAAGTCATGATGCTAGATCATGATGAACCTACGAACTATGAAGAAGCGATGGTGAGCCCAGATTCCGCAAAGTGGCTTGAGGCCATGAAATCTGAGATGGGATCCATGTATGAGAACAAAGTATGGACTTTGGTTGACTTGCCCAATGATCGGCAAGCAATTGAGAATAAATGGATCTTCAAGAAAAAGACTGACGCTGACGGTAATGTTACTGTCTATAAAGCTCGACTTGTTGCAAAAGGTTTTCGACAAGTTCAAGGGGTTGACTACGATGAGACCTTCTCACCCGTAGCGATGCTTAAGTCTGTCAGAATTATGTTAGCAATTGCCGCATTTTATGATTATGAAATATGGCAAATGGATGTTAAAACTGCATTCCTGAATGGATTTCTGGAAGAAGAGTTGTATATGGTACAACCAGAAGGTTTTGTCGATCCAAAAGGAGCTAACAAAGTATGCAAACTCCAGCGATCCATTTATGGACTGGTGCAAGCATCTCGGAGTTGGAATAAACGCTTTGATAGTGTGATCAAAGCATTTGGCTTTATACAGACTTTTGGAGAAGCCTGTATTTACAAGAAAGTGAGTGGGAGCTCTGTAGCATTTCTGATATTATATGTGGATGACATATTGCTAATTGGAAATGATATAGAATTTCTGGATAGCATAAAGGGATACTTGAATAAAAGTTTTTCGATGAAAGACCTCGGGGAAGCTGCATACATATTAGGCATAAAGATCTATAGAGATAGATCAAAACGCTTAATTGGACTTTCACAATGCACATACCTTGACAAAATTTTGAAGAAGTTCAAGATGGATCAAGCAAAGAAAGGGTTCTTGCCTGTGCTACAAGGTGTGAAGTTGAGTAAGACTCAATGCCCGACCACTGCAGAAGATAGAGAGAAAATGAAAGATGTTCCCTATGCTTCAGCCATAGGCTCTATCATGTATGCAATGCTGTGTACCAGACCTGATGTGTGCCTTGCTATAAGTTTAGCAGGGAGGTACCAAAGTAATCCTGGAATGGATCACTGGACAGCGGTCAAGAACATCCTGAAATACCTGAAAAGGACTAAGGATATGTTTCTCGTATATGGAGGTGACAAAGAGCTCACCGTAAGAGGTTACGTTGATGCAAGCTTTGACACTGATCCGGACGATTCTAAATCGCAAACCGGATACGTGTTTACTTTAAACGGTGGAGCTGTCAGTTGGTGCAGTTCTAAACAAAGCGTCGTAGCGGGATCTACATGTGAAGCGGAGTACATAGCTGCTTCGGAAGCAGCAAATGAAGGAGTCTGGATGAAGGAGTTCATATCCGATCTAGGTGTCATACCTAGTGCATCGGGTCCAATGAAAATCTTCTGTGACAATACTGGTGCAATTGCCTTGTCAAAGGAATCCAGATTTCACAAAAGAACCAAACAAATCAAGAGACGCTTCAACTCCATCCGGGATTTAGTCCAGCTGGGAGACATAGAGATTTGCAAGATACATACGGATCTGAATGTTGCAGACCCGTTGACTAAGCCTCTTCCACGAGCAAAACATGATCAACACCAAGGCTCCATGGGTGTTAGAATCATTACAGTGTAATCTAGATTATTGACTCTAGTGCAAGTGGGAGACTGAAGGAAATATGCCCTAGAGGCAATAATAAAGTTATTATTTATTTCCTTACATCATGATAAATGTTTATTATTCATGCTAGAATTGTATTAACCGGAAACATAATACATGTGTGAATACATAGACCAACAGAGTGTCACTAGTATGCCTCTACTTGACTAGCTCGTTAATCAAAGATGGTTATGTTTCCTAACCATGAACAAGGAGTTGTTATTTGATTAACGAGGTCACATCATTAGTAGAATGATCTGATTGACATGACCCATTCCATTAGCTTAGCACCCGATCGTTTAGTATGTTGCTATTGCTTTCTTCATGACTTATACATGTTCCTATAACTATGAGATTATGCAACTCCCGTTTACCGGAGGAACACTTTGGGTACTACCAAACGTCACAACATAACTGGGTGATTATAAAGGAGTACTACAGGTGTCTCCAATGGTAGATGTTGGGTTGGCGTATTTCGAGATTAGGGTTTGTCACTCCGATTGTCGGAGAGGTATCTCTGGGCCCTCTCGGTAATGCACATCACATAAGCCTTGCAAGCACTGCAACTAATAAGTTAGTTGTGAGATGATGTATTAAGGAACGAGTAAAGAGACTTGTCGGTAACGAGATTGAACTAGGTATTGGATACTGACGATCGAATCTCGGGCAAGTAACATACCGATGACAAAGGGAACAACGTATGTTGTTATGCGGTCTGACCGATAAAGATCTTCGTAGAATATGTAGGAGCCAATATGGGCATCCAGGTCCCGCTATTGGTTATTGACCGGAGACATGTCTCAGTCATGTCTACATTGTTCTCGAACCGTAGGGTCCGCACGCTTAACGTTACGATGACAGTTATTATGAGTTTATGCATTTTGATGTACCGAAGGTTGTTCGGAGTCCCGGATGAGATCACGGACATGACGAGGAGTCTCGAAATGGTCGAGACGTAAAGATTGATATATTGGAAGCCTATGTTTGGGCACCGGAAGTGTTCCGGGTGAAATCGGGATTTTACCGGATTACCGGGAGGGTTACCGGAACCCCCCGGGAGGCAAATGGGCCTATTGGGCCTTAGTGGAAAAGAGAGAAGGGGCAGCCCATAGGCTAGCCGGCCGAACCCCCCTTCCCTAGTCCTATTAGGACTAGGAGAAGGGGCCGGCCCCCCTCTCTTCTCTTTCTCCCGAAGAGTCCTATTAGGAATAGGATTTGAGGGAAGGAGTCCTACTCCCGGTAGGAGTGGGACTCCTCCCTGCACCTCCCTCCTAGCCGGCCGACCCCCTTGCCCCTGGCCTTTATATACGGGGGCAGGGGGCACCCCATAGACACACAACTTGATCCTTGAGATCGTTCCTTAGCCGTGTGCGGTGCCCCCTGCCACCAAATTCCACCTCGATCGTACCGTTGTAGTGCTTAGGCGAAGCCCTGCGTCGGTAGTACATCAAGATCGTCATCACGCCGTCGTGCTGACGGAACTCTTCCTCCACGCTTTGCTGGATCGGAGCCCGAGGAACGTAATCGAGCTGAACGTGTGCTAAGAACTCGGAGGTGCCGGAGTAACGGCGCTTGGATCGGTCGGATCGGGAAGAAGACGTACGACTACTTCCTCTACGTTGGGTGATCGCTTCCGCAGTCGGTCTGCGTTGGTACGTAGACAACACTCTCCCCTCTCGTTGCTGTGCATCACCATGATCTTGCGTGTGCGTAGGAAATTTTTTGAAATTACTGCGTTCCCCAATAGATGCCGGGTGCCGCAATGAAGCGCCCATTCGGCGAAACGATGACCCGCCCCCTCGCCGGGACCAAGGTGCGACATCCCGGACGCCGACTGGTGGCACCCATGATAGACGAGACAAGGAGCCGGCTGCCATCCGCAGCCGGACCCATGTCATGATCGAGCGCGACCAAGACGATCGCCCGAGAGCAATGCGGCGGCAAGACGACTATCCGCCTCCTCCTCCCCGCAGGGAGAGGCGTATTTCCCCCGCTGCCTGTTGATCACCCATCACTCGGCGACCGCCTTGGCCGCCGAGAAGGAATCGAAGAAAATGACGCCTGCCATCGGATCGATCGTCTCAATCGATCCCTCGTGCTAGAAGAAGAGGATGAGCTGGGTCCGCCTTGTTTTGGCCCCGGCATCCGAGATGAGCCCTTCCCCAAAGGGTTCCTTCTCCCAAGAGATACACCCAAGTACACCGGCTCCGTGAAGCTGGAGGACTGGCTGGTCGACTACTCCACAGCCGTCAGCATCGCTAACGGCAACAAGCGCGTTGCCGTGAAGTACGCCCCCCTCATGCTCCAGCGCACGGCCCGGACATGGCTGAACAGCCTGAAGCCCCGCAGCATCAACAACTGGGTTGATTTCACTGAAGCATTCGTCCGCAACTTTACCAGCACCTACAAGCGGCCGCCCAAGCCTCGCCAGCTCTCGTTGTGCGTCCAAGGCCCCAACGAGTCGACTCGCGACAACCTCACACGCTGGGCCGAGCTGCACAACTCTTGCGAGGGCGTGCACGAGGTGCAGGCCATTGAGTACTTCACTACAGGGTGCCGAGAGGGCACCCTCCTCAAGCACAAGCTTCTCTATGACGAGCCAACGAACCTCGACGAACTGTTAATCATAGCAGACAAGTATGCCACGGCCGACTCCTCTATGAAGACGGAGATTCAAATTAATGTGTCGGCATAGTGGCCCCCAAGCCCCTCGAACCCCGGCTAGTGAGGCGAGTAGGCGGCAGCAACCAAACGACAACAAGCGGAAGGCCATGCAGCCGGCTCCTACCAGCCGGCAGGTGGCGGCAGTCAAAGATCAGCAGCCAGAAGGGCAACCTCCTCCCAAATGCCAGAAGGGTGGCAAGCCCAACTGGCTACCCGCCTTCTCGTACGAGCAGACTCTCGATGCACCCTGCAAGTTCCACAGTGGTGCGAAGCCGTCCAATCACACCACTCAGAAGTGCCGTTGGCTTGCCAGAATTGCCAAGGGTGACGGACTCCAGCCCGCTCCGCCTGCCGGCCCGCCGCCCCCTGAAGAACATGGAGTTTATGTCGTGTTCACCAGTGTGGCCAACGACAGGCGCAGCAGACAGCAGCAGCAACAAGAAGTAAACGCAGTAGCATCAGAGACCCCAGAATTCATGCGTTGGTCTGAGAAGCCCATCAGCTGGAGCAGAGCCGACCACCCGAAGGTGATGTCCAGTCCCGGCTCCTATGCTCTGGTATTGGATGCCATGTTTGCCACGGAGAGGCGAGCTGCTCGTTTCCCCCGAGTTCTGATAGATGGCGGCAGTAGCATCAACATTATGTATAAAGATACCATGGAGAAGCCGGGAATCATGCAGAGACACCTTCATCCCAGCCGGACTGTTTTCCATGGCATAGTTCCTGGCCTTTCCTGCTCACCAATCGGCAAGACTCAGATAGATGTCCTCTTCGGAGACAAAAATCATTTCCGCCGAGAGCCCGTCTGGTTTGAGGTAGTGGACCTTGAGAGCCCTTATCACGCATTGCTTGGCCGGCCTGCACTGGCTAAGTTCATGGCGGTCCCCCACAATGCTTACCTGAAGATGAAGATGCCAAGCTCCAAGGGAATCCTGACCATAGCAGGGGACTACAAGAAGTCGTGCGCCTGCGCAGTAGAGAGCGGCTGGTTGGCCGAGTCCCTCGTGATCGCGGCTGAGAAGCGACTCCACGACAGGGTGGTGGCAATGGCCAGCAAGCAGCCGGATATGTCACCCAACCCCATGGAGTCAGAAGCTGAAGGCTCGTTCAAACCGGCAAAGGAAACAAAGAAGATACCCTTGGACCCGGAGTAGCTGGAGAGGCACGCTGTCATAGGTGCCAACCTTGACAGCAAATAGGAAGGCGAGCTCGTAGATTTCCTCCATGAGAATCGGGACATCTTTGCATGGTCTCCCAAGGACATGCAGGGTGTTCCGACGGAATTCGCCGAGAACAAGCTACACGTCTGGTCCGATGTCAAACTAGTCAAGAAGGCCTTGCGCCGCCTGTCAGAGGAGAAGAGAAGAGTTGTTGGAGAGGAGATAGCCCGTCTTCTAGCAGCCGGCTTCATCATGGAAGTATTCTTTCCAGAGTGGCTAGCCAACCCAGTCCTAGTGCTGAAGAAGAATAAGCAGTGGCGTATGTGTATTGATTATACCAGCCTCAACAAAGCATGTCCCAAAGATCCATTTTCTTTACCAAGAATCGAACAAGTGATTGACTCCACAGCCGGATGCGAGCTTTTGAGCTTTTTGGATGCATACTTAGGGTATCACCAGATCAAGCTAAACCCGGCCGACAGGCTAAAGACCGCTTTCATCACGCCATTCGGAGCCTTCTACTACCTAACCATGACGTTCGTCTTGAGAAATGCTGGCACCATGTTTCAGTGTTGCATGCAGAAGTGTCTCCTCAAGCAACTCGGCAGAAACGCCCACGTCTATGTGGATGATTTGGTGGTGAAGACGGAAAAACGGGGAACATTACTAGAAGACCTCAAGGAGACCTTTGAGAACTTGCGCCGATTTCAGATCAAGCTCAACCCAGAGAAATGCGTCTTTGGAGTAACAGCCAGCCAGCTTCTTGGTTTTCTGGTCTCAGAACGCGGCATAGAGTGCAACCCTGTGAAGATCAAGGCCATCGAGAGGATGGAAGTGCCCACCCGACTGCTAGACGTGCAAAAATTTACCGGCTGCTTGGCATCCATCAGCCGTTTCATCAGTCGGCTGGGCGAGAAGGCTCTTCCCCTGTACTAGCTCATGAAGAAGGCCACTTTTTTCGAGTGGAACAACAATGCGGATGAAGCTTTTCTTCAGATCAAAAAGATGTTGACCACTCCGCCTGTCCTGGCGGTCCCGACTCCCAAGGAGCCCATGCTCCTCTACGTCGCCGCCACCAGTCAGGTTGTCAACACAGTCATAGTGGTAGAATGCAAGGAAGAAGGCAGAGCTCTACCAGTCCAGAGGCCGGTGTATTACCTGAGTGAAGTACTATCCACCTCCAAGCAGAACTACCCCTACTACCAGAAGATGTGCTATGGCGTGCACTTTGCCGCCAAAAAACTGAAGCCATACTTCCAAGAGCACCCTATCACAGTGGTCTGCACAAGCCCACTCGCCGAGATCATTGGAAGCCGAGATGCCTGAGGCCGAGTGGCCAAATTGGCCATAGACTTGCCCCCCCTACACCATCTACTACCAACCTCCCACTACCGTTAAGTCACAAGCGCTGGCCGACTTCCTCCTCGACTGGGCCGAGACCCAGTACCTGCGGCCAACACCAGACTCCACTCATTGGCGAACGCACTTTCATGGTTCCAAGATGCGCACCGGTTTGGGAGCCGGTGTCGTCCTCACCTCTCCCAAAGATGACAAGCTCAGATATGTGCTGCAAATTCACTTTGCCGCCTCCAATAACGTTGCTGAATACGAAGCACTCATTCATCGGGCCCGGCTTGCCAAGGAACTCGGGATTCGCCGGATCCTGTGTTATGGTGATTCTGACTTGGTAATCCAGCAGTCATCAGGCGATTGGGACGCCAAGGATGCAAACATGGCAAGCTACCGTTTCCTCGTCCAGCAACTCAGTGGATACTTCGAGGGGTGCGAGTTCCTCCATGTACCAACAAATGACAATGAGCAGGCTGACACCTTGGCTCGTATTGGCTCCACCCGGCAAGCAATACCAATCGGCGTCGCCCTGCAGCACCTCCTCAAGCCATTTGTCAAGCCATAGCCATAGTCAGATTCCATCTTTGTGCCGGCTCCCCTCGAAGCAGTCGGATCCGGCTTGAGGACCCCAGTAGCCGGCAAGAGGAATTTGGCAGACATCCCGGGGACTTCATCAACTCAGCAAGCGGCAGCTGACTCCAGCCCGCCGCCTCCCGACCCAACCACCCTTGTGCAAGTAGAAATCCTAGCAGTCGAGGAAATAACAACACCTTCATGGGCCCAGCCCATCCTCAACTTTTTGGTGAACAAAGAGCTACCGACTGATGAGATCTTGGCCCGGCAAGTGCAACGCCAGGCGACAGCATACACTATAGTCAAGAGAGAGCTTTTGAGGCCCAGTTTCACTGGTGTTCATCAGTGCTGCATGGAGCCAGAGCAAGGCTAGACAATCCTCAAAGATATCCATCACGGTGAGTGTGGTCACCACGCAGCTTCAAGAGCACTCGTGGCCAAAGCTTTCCGCCATGGTTTTTTCTGGCCGACTGCTCTAGAAGACGCCAAGGACTTGGTCTAGAAATGCAAAGGGTGCCAGAAGTTTCGTTCAAAGCCACATCAGCCGACTTCTGCACTCAAGACTATTCCCATTGCTCGGCCCTTTGCTGTCTGGGGCCTGGACATGGTTGGACCATTCAAGACGGCACACGGCGGCATGACCCATCTGCTTGTCGCAGTGGACAAGTTCACCAAGTGGATAGAAGCAAAGCCAATTAAGAAGTTGAATGGTCTGACTGCTGTGACTTTCATCTCCGACATCACCATCCGGTATGGCATACCACACAACATCATCACCAACAATGGCACAAACTTTGCCAAAGGCGCCTTGGCCCGTTTCTGCGCAACACAGGGCATCCGATTGGACCTGCCGTCCGTTGCTCCCTTTCAGTAAAACGGCCAGGTGGAGCGAGCAAACGACCTCATTTTATCCGGCATCAAGCCTTGACTGGTCGAACCTCTGGAGCGGTCGGCCGGCTGTTGGCTCGACGAGCTGCCAGCCGTCCTCTAGAGCCTGCGCACAACTCCAAACAAATCAACCGGCTTCACGCCTTTCTTCCCCGTCTACGGTGCCGAAGCCGTCATCCTGACGGACATAGAATTCGACTCCCCTCGGGTCACCATGTACACCGAAGAGGAGGCAGAAGAAGCACGACAAGACGGCGTCGATCTGCTGGAAGAGGGCCGACTGCTGGCACCCAGCCGGTCTACCATCTACCAGTAGAGCCTGCGCTGATAGTACAACCGAAAGGTCAAGCCAAGATCCTTCCAAGAAGGAGACCTTGTGCTCCGGCTGATCCAGCGAACTGCCGGCCAACACAAGCTCTCGGCACCTTGGGAAGGCCCCTTCATCATCAGCAAGGTGTTGGGCAACGACTCCTGCTACCTCATCGACGCTCAGAAGCCTTGAGCATGCATAAGAGACGACTCTGGCAAGGAGACGGAACGGCCATGGAGTGCAAACCTCCTTCGAAGGTTTTATAGTTGATGAAGTATGTACCATGGAAAATTTTGTATTAAGTATGAAGACTCCGGGTCCCCCGAGGAGAGCTCGGGGACTGCCCTCTTTTATCCATATGATAAGTACTATGCCTGTCAGTTGTGTTATTTCATTAATCCGCCTGGCACCGGGTTCGACCAGTCGACCCGAGGACTTGCCGCCTTGTACTATGAAATGCTTCCTGCAGCCGGGCAAGTAATGTGTTGGCACCTAAGCTTCCTCCTGCTAGAAGCCGCAGCTTGCAGAGCGGCTATTTGGTCAGCAGGAGTAAAGGCAGAAAGGGTGACTGCATGAAAAATGGCTAAGGATCCAAAGCATAAACATAGTCGAAGCCGGCTTCCTGCCTCGCCGACCGGCTGTTAAGCAGCCGGCCGGCCGGTTTCTACTTCACTTGCTAGAAAACTCTAGTCGGCTAAGTACTTTCCTTCCCAAAAGTGGCTAAGTACTTGACCCAGCCATAGTCCGTGGAACGGTTGTTCAGCTGGCAAAACGGCAACTGAGGGAAGGCGACAAAGGAAAAAAGCCAGAGAGCAACAAGCAAGAAAAGATAGAACTTGGTAAAAATATTTACACATCAAAAGGCCCTTGGCCGACATCCAACATGAGTTTGAAATACATCCCACGGATGGAATTGTGCAAGTTAACAAAGTTTGTTGAGACCAATAAGCAGGAAGAAGTAAAGGAAAAAAGCAGCCTAGGAAGCTGCAGGCGGGTTCGGCAGAATGGTGGAGTCGGTGGTGTCGTCTGGTTAAGCGGCTGGTTGGTCGGTCTCCGCTCGGTCACCTTCAGCAGCAGCCGGCTTGCTTGGGTGTGGCTCATTGCTGGAGGCGCGGTCGAGTTGAGGCTGGTTGTCCGCTCCGACCTCTGGCACCTCCTCTTCGCCTTCCTCCTCCTCGTCGTCTTCTCCCTCGTCGCTGGAGTCGATCACCTCGGCCGAGTCCTCGCTGTCCTCCGGGTGCAGCCCGAACCATTCTGGTGGCGCCACGGCACCGTTCTCGGCCAGTTCTGGGTTGAAGACGCTGGTGTCGGTGTACTCGGCGATTGCTGTCGCCCGCCTAACAAGCTGACCCTCCACTGCCGCCAGCTCCTCCTGGGATTCCTGGCGGAACGTGGTCAACTAGGCTAGATTTAGCCCAGGGTACCACGCCTTGACGAACTCCAGGGCCCGGCGTGCTCCAGCTCGAGCCGAGGAGCCCTTCCACGCCTCAAGGTGACCAACCGCTACCTCCAGCCAGTCAGTAGTCCGGCTGGGGGTGCGTGGAGCCAGCATGTCGGGCCACAGGGCGGCGATTGCCTGGGCGCCGACACGCTGAGGGTGGCGCATCATCTAATGAGTCGACCGAAGACGAGCCTGGATGCTGAGAAGCTGCTCGCGGAGAGTGCGAGGGGCATTGGCGACGATCTCCTCACCTTCTGCCCTCCTTCCTTCGCGGTTGGCCTCAATAGCCTGGTTGGCAGCACTAGTGTGACCTGGGAAGAAGTCTGCTTGGGCAAAAAGCAAAGAGTCAGATCAGAAACAAAAAGTCGGCTCGATCAGAGGCTGCGATTTGAAGAAAGAATAAAGAAGGCAACTTACCATCGACCATGTCTTCGATCTCGCCAAAGCCGGCTATCAGCATCGCCTCCATGTCGGTCCAGGCGGAGCGCTCGATCTCGAACTCAGCAAGAGACCCGCTTCTTTGTCCTCCGCCTCCTTCTGGGCCTTCTTGAGAAGCTCCGCCTGCTCCGCCAACTGCACGGCTAGCCGGTCGCGCTCTTCGGCCAGCTTGGTGCAGTCTACCTCCTTGGCATGTAGTGCAGTGTTGGCTTCGCCCAGCTGCCATTGAAGGGTGGAGTTGGCCTCTGCAAAAGAAGAAAAATAAAGAGATATCATCAATCGACAAAGAAAAAGAGCAGTCGCCAGCAAGATCCAGCTCGACTGCTTAGCAGTCAGCCAGAGTCTCGGGGACTACAGCCCGCAGGTGCGCCAGCGTGCCCCCGCAGAGAAAGAGAAAGACTTACTCCAGCTCTCCGACAAGTCCGCGGTCCGTTGATACAACTCCTGGACTTTGGAGTTGAAGGCGGCTGCATGAAGGTTATGATAATCCTGTGGAAAAGATAATAGACAAGCTTCAGTACTCGGAGCTTGCCAATTATAGTTCCGGGCTGCTTGCTCAGCAGCCGGCCCGAAACTCGGGGACTACACCCAATGGGTGCGCCAGCGCACCCCCACGAAGTAGTACAAGAATTAAAAATAAAAAGAAGCAAGTGGCTTACCTGGATCGCTGCTCGCGACTCCAGGAACGCGTTGTTGCAGTGCTTGAGTGTGTCGGCTTTGGCGCGGAGCTTGGCCTGGACGTCCAGGATTTCCTTGTTCAAGGGGCTCGTCCCGCCTCCCCGCACCCAGTCAACGGGCGCGACGCTGGTCGCCTCGGCATCCAGGATCGACGAGCTCACGGTGCCGACTTCCTGAGGCCATGGTGCCGAAACCACCCTCGTAAATCAGCGGCACGAGGGTGTGCGGACCTCAGGAGTTGGACCTGTCGTCGGCCCACCTCCGGCTGGTGGCGCCGGCGGGTCGGCCGGCTGTTTGTCTCGCGCCTCCTGAGAAGGAGGTGGCAGAGGCACGTTTATGTATGGCATGACGATGTCGCCACCGTCCCTCTCCATGATCAGGTGCTCGTCGCCAGCTTTCTCAGTCGGACCACGAACTCTGGTGGTGGCGGCGCGGAGTTCAGGGGGTGAGGAATATCACCGACTGATGGCGCGCGGCTTCCTCAGCCCGCTTCTTCAACACAACAGCGGCCTCGGCCTCCGCCAGCTTCTTCAAAGCGGCGGCCTCCGCCTTGTCTGCCTCCGCCTTCTCCAGGCGGGCGGCTTCCCGCTCCTCACGCGCCTCCCGCCAGGGGCGGAGACAGGGGGGTGCGAGCAGGGGTCAGACACCCCCCATCGCTTGGCCCCCCCATGGATTTACAGCAACTACTATGCGTAGAAATCGGCAGCATACATACATAATTAGCGCTAATTAGGAATTAAGCCCAACAGATTTACACGGCCCAGTAAAAATGAAAGACCAATATGGGCATGTGGTCATGTACTTATTTTACGCCACATCAGTATGTTCTACCTTCGAGGCCCTAGATCATCGGCATTGGACGGAGGGTACAGAACATAGATGATTCCTATCTTCTATTGGTTCGCCAGGGCCGCCGCCGTCTTGCCTGCCGCCACTCGCCGGGGAGGGAAACTACCGCCTGAATTGATCAAGTGATTTGCAGTCTGAAACCTGAAGATACGACATATACATGACCTGAAGCCTAAAAGGCAGTCTAATGCATCAATCTCTTTTCAATCTCCGTTGCCCTTCAAGGATGATGGCTGTTGTGCTGGATTTCGTATGTACTGGCTGGATTGCTGGTGCTCTTGAAGCAACGCACTGCCGCTTCGCCACTGCATCTGCGCATCCGATTGTTGTTCGTTAATTTTGTCTACACATCTTGACCTAATCAAGGTACAGCTATATACAAGCTCTTAAGAATTAAGATTGATTACTTATTTACATTTTTACTGATAAGCTATACAAATTACTTACGTAGAAGACAAAAACCATATGTTTATCAAATGGCATCAGATTATTAACTAATTATCCGTTTTTATCGTTGATTTTAGTTGCAATGACAAAGAGATTATGAGACTTTGACACTCTTCATGTCATCTTCGTTTTTATTTTACTTCTTTAAAAGACGTCGTACTCGGCACGCTGTGCCTGCTATTTTAAAAATAATCTATATATCATGTCTCCTTCACCCCCCTATGTCCAAATCCTGGCTCCGCCCCTGCCTCCCGCGCGTTTCGCTCGGTCGCCTCCCGGAGGTCGGCGGCCGGATCGATTCGCCGGGTGGTAGTGGAGGTCTCCGCGGACCCTACGATGGAGGCGGCGGCCGACTTCTTGAGAGAGAGCGGAGCCCTAAAATCAAGGAAATAAAACAAAGGAAGTTCAGAAAGAGCCAACGAGAAAGAAAGCATAAGGGAAAGAAACTTACGCCAACATCATAGGGGGCGCCTTTAGGAACTTCTAGTACTTGACTGCCTTCGCCGTGGCCTCCTTCCGCCTGGTTGCGGCGGTGGGATTCTTGGGTTTCTTCGGCGCGCTGCCGAACAAGGCGGCACCTTGCCTACACTTGCGCGTGCTGCCTTGGGCAGCCGGCTCTTCGGAGGGGCCCGTGTCCGCCTTGCCAGCACCCCCCGCGGGGCGTGGCTCTTCCTCGTCCTCATCATCATCAGGCCAGGTCTCGATGCCGACTTCTTCGGAGCCGCCTGCTTCGTAGACGCCACCTGTCGCGGTGTCCTCCAAGGCGGCCTCCCCAAAGTCGGGGTCGTCCACGTCGCTCACCGCCCTATCCGACTGGTAGTCGCCGCCCGCCTCTACAATGGCGGCCATCACGTCCGACATGTAGATCTGTTTCAGATGATGAGAGGCCGGCTGATCGAGACCAAGATCAAGACTAAGGAGAGTATCAAAGAGAGAGAATCGGAAAACTTACCACAGGCGGCGGATCGGTGCGAGAATACGGCCGCTTGTCGAAACTCCAAGACCCCTCCAGCTTGAGGACGGAGATCTCGTTCACCATGTTTGCGACTTCGGCAGCCGGCATCTCCTTGGTGCTCAACCGGCACGGGTCGGGGTGCCCGCTCATCCGGCTGATCAAGTGTGGCCGGCTCTGGAGCGGAAGAACTCGGCGCTCAACGAAGGCAACCAGCAGGTCGAACGCCCTGAGGCCTTCGATGTTGATTAGCTCCCGGAGCCGTTGGATGGCGGCGGCGCCGTCGCTGATACCGACTTTGGCTTGTAGCCCCAGCTGGCCCGAGGCTCGGCAGGTGGGCCGACTTCATATGCCGGCAGGTTGAGGAAGTCGGTAGCCGGGTCCATGTTCTCCACGTAGAAGTAGGACTGCTACCACATCTTGACGGACTATGGCAGCTTGATGGTGGGGAAGATGTTCCTTAGCGACGGGTCGCGAACCGCGATGAAGGCACCGCACTGGGCGGCCACCTCTCGGGCGGAGGTGCCCATCTTGGTGTAGAAGAAGGCTCCCCACAGCTCGATGGTGGGGAGGATGCCGAGGTATCCTTCGCACATTGTGACGAAGGTGGCCAGGAGCATCACAGTGTTGGGCGTGATGTGATGGGGCTGGAGGTGGTAGAATTCAAGAAACGAGCGGAGGAAGTCGCTCGCCGGCAGGCCAAAGCCACGGATGAAATGCGAGCGAAAGACGACCCGCTCGCCCTCACCGGGCACCGGCAAGATATCTCCCTCCGGCGGCACGCGCGCCTTCACATGGTCCGCGTTGGGAAGACACCGCGTCGCGCGGAGAAAGGAAATGTGATCCTTGTGGATGTTGGACCCGTCCCAGTATCCTCCTCGCTCGCGCTCCATGGAGAACTCAACGAAGAAAAGGCGCTGCGAGGAAGCTAGGAAGTGGGGCGGAGCAGAAAAGGCTCGGGCGGACGGGTTCGGTGGAAACGAAATGCAGCAGCGCTCCGTCGTGGCTCGGGGGCGCTACGGCGAGAGGAAGGGGAAAGAGGCAAGAACGGGGTGGAGGGGCGCACGAACTTATAGCCTGCGGGCTATGAAGCCGAGGGGGCGGGCATGGGATCGTGGGATTAACTGTGCCCAGGACCCACGTCCCCACCTTTAACACGCGGGTTACTGCGCGCAGTAACTCTGTGGGGGAACGCAACCGCCCGCCTCGGCCACAACGGACCACTCGCGTGCCAAGGCCCGGCCTGCTGTTGCGTCCCATCGTCCGTATGGGCTTGCAGGCTAGCCCGGCCGACTGGCGCCACGTGGCACGCCCTCGATGGGTAGCTGGCTGAGAAGCTTAGCTAGCACGCCAGCTTGTTCAAGCCATAGCATTCGAGATTCTGGAGAAGTCCGACTGGACACATCCGGCTCCTGCCGACCGGCTTCCCAGGAGTCGAATGAAGCTTCCTTCAGGGCACCCGGAGGAGAAAACTGTTGATACTCCTCGGCTCCTCAGCCGCGGTGTCTCACTAGTTTCAGGGACTACTATTGGTGTAATGGGCCCTGGGTAGGCAAACCCGAGTCCCATAACCTTTCAAGACATCAGGTAGGCTACGCCCCTCAAGACGTCAAGATAAAGCGCTGCCTTCTGGTGGCCGGTTGGCCGAACGGCCGACTACCAGAAGACAGCCATGCTCAGGAAGGCGGCTCCAAGACGGGCCGACTCCTAGCATGCGGCTCCAGGGCGGGCCGACTCCTGGCAGGAGGCCTCCAGAGGGGCCAGCTCCCAGCAGTCAGCCCATAGTGCCCTCAAAGTCTGCACCACCATTAAGAAGACATGACAGGGAGAGGCAACAGTATAGCCCATCACCCCCATATCTAGGGCCGGGCATGGCCACAGTGCTCCGTACAGGCGGAAATCTCCGCCCGGCGCGGCACTGTTGCCCCTCCACCCCTGACGCCAATCCTGTCAGGCGAAGCACTACTCCCACGACCGCTTGTCGGTACGACCCGAAGCCGGCATGCCCTACTGATCCACGAGAGCCCGGAATACGGCGGGAGCCTCACCAGTCAGACCGTGGGAGGCCGGCCTCTAGCAGGCGGCCCGTTACTTCCTCGAGGCCGATGCACCATTAACCAAATAAGACACAAAATGGCTACGGTGATCTCCCACCAAGCGGCGGGCCTGTAGCCACGCTCCCCTGACCAAGCACGCGTAATTAGCAACACGGCTACAGTAATCCGCAGCCGGCAACACCCGTGAGCGGCGGAGGCGGCCTGTCGGCTCCATACCAGACCAGGCGGCGGGTCCCAGTAGCCGGCGGAGAAACCGGCGATCAGAGAGACATACGACTGGGCCCTACGCCCTGTCGAATTACAATTGTACCCCAAGGGGGTAGACCTATATAAACCCCCCAGGGAACCCATCACTAGTAGAAAACCGGGCAATAGCACTGGTTCGTAAGGCCCTTTAGTGCGGGTTTAGGAACCGGCACTATTATTTCGGCACTAAAGGCCCCCCCCCTTTAGTACCGGTTCAGCACGAACCGGTGCTAAAGGGGTACCACGTGGCACGAGCCAGCTCCGGGGGCCGGGAGCCCTTTAGTACCGGTTGGTAAAACCAACCGGTACTAAATGGTTTGGGGGGTTTTTGGTTTTATGATTTTTTTTCATTTAATTTTGTGTTTTCCATTTTAATTCTTTTTCGTTTGCTGATATTTTACGGTACTACACATTGTACATGTTATGCATATATATATATATATATATATATATATATATATAGAATTTCTAGTAGAACCAATCATATATATATCATCAATCATGTCTCACAAACCACCATTTTAATTCACACATACACATATGTATAGCTATATACAATTTCTCCTACATATGCATATGTTGCCTTCGGAGCCAGTGGCATTAGCCTGATTGGTGCCTTCGGAGCACGATGACAATTGGAAGTGGTTCATGACTTGGTCGATGGGGGCGGTAGCAGGTAATAGTATTCTCCCTTCGGATTTATGACCTGGTCGAGCAAAAATCCCGCTATTTCCTCTTGAAGTGCTTGTACGCGCTCCGTTGGTAGGAGCTTGTCCCGCACCTCTTTGAACTGTTAAGAAGGAGATCAATATGCATGTGTATTAGTTATGTGACTAGATATCGATAATGGTGTAAAAATTGTGAATAGTGTTCTGACAAGCGTACCCATTCCTGTCTTTGAGATCTGCTCCTTTCGGACGCCATCATGCGAATGTTCTCGCAATCACAGTATGCACACAGATCAGTCCCCTGCGCCTGCTTCAGGGCCTTTATTACGAGAATGGAATTTAATTTGATCAGATAATAATTAATCAAGCATGATAATTAAAGAGATGGCAGCTAGCTAGCTAGCTAGTACTACTTAATTACTTACCTTGGATCAAAACCATTTGAGCTGTGGTTTCCATTCGCCTTCCGTGACGCTGATGAACCTTGCCCAAGCCCTGCCCGCCGACAAAGAAAATGAATAAATGGGTTATTAAATAGTTCATATCATGAAATGACGAACTAAATAGGCCGAGATATGTAGTTATAAATAATGATTGAAATTACCTGTTGACTATCCCATACAAGATGTTGTAGTCACCTTTTGCTGTGAGTAGCGAGTCCAGTATTTCAACTGTTCCGGCGTCAACTTTAATGATACACAAGATCCAGTGAAATCTGCATGCACACACATTTGCATGTCTTAATTAAGCGGGCATATGTAAGCAAAAACATGTAGCTAGCTAGTAGGCAAAAACAGAGAATTTGTAGTACAAGAAAGTGTGACTCACTCGAAGTTGTAAGGAAGTAGTATATCTTCATTGTATTTGAGGCGCTTGAAGAACTCTAGCATGCTGTCCTCTACCTCTTTTTCATAATATGCATCTAATTTCCATGTGTATTCATTAACGGTGTTTGGGTCAATGAACCCAATGCCATAGCGTCCACCTTTTCTCATTTCATACATCTTCATCCTGCATAATACTACAGAAAAGAATATAGTGAGGATAATTACACGTAATGATTGATCAAAAGGATCACTACAGCTAGCTTGAGACTTAAATTACAGAAAGAAATCACTTACAGACAATAGCAACTGACGATAGATTTGTCGAGTGCGTCTTGATTGTATAACTGAAACAGTTCAGAATACTCAACGGCCACAGCTTTCTCATGGTAGTAATCATCCTTCTTGACATACACCATGAGGGACTCTCGATCGGATCTCTTGCTAATGTCCATGTACATTGATGCAATTCATACATTCTCGTTGGGAGCTTCTTGACATCTTCTGGCTCGACCAAAGGCTGGCCCCGGACAAATTTCCGTTTTATTTCCTCCTCTCTAATCGGAGGCATGTCCTCGATCTCGAGGAGTTGTCCAACAGTGATCTTGAGTTCTTCAGCCTGCATTATATGCTCCTGGGTTATTACCACATCGCCCACCTCGGGAACGTAAACTGTTTGGCCACAATAATATTGGGCGCGCGTACTGTCACGTGTTGTTGGCGGCACAACAAGCGGGGGGGGGGGGGGTCGATTGCGCCGCCTGTTTAACCAGATGGGCAACGGTTTTCCCGCATTTTTTGACAGCTGCTTGTTGTTTGCTCGAGCTCGAGCTCGCCTCCTTCTGTAGACGTTGTCGATGTAACTTCATGATGTGGCGCTCATAGTCTGAGTCAACAGGCTTAGGAGCTAGTGGTTGAGCCATACGAATGAAGTGGTCAACTACTTCCACAGGCACTTTCTCCCTTGGCGGCGGTGGCGGTTTCGGTCCAAAATGGGCGTCGACTTCTGCCCACACTATGGCATTGGTTTGCTCCTCGGTCCTATCGTAAGCCCTCACAGGAAGAGGAGTACTGAGGTTTGGACCATATTTATATCGCTTGCCTCCGCCTGTACTTCCTGTACTATGACCTCGACTCGTACCGCTACGCACCATAGCTGCGGGGTGTCTCTTCTGCGATTGCTGAGGCGGCGGAGACGGCTGACGGGGCTGAGTTGGACGAGGAGGAGTGGCCTGAAGTTGTGCCGGACTTGGAGGAGGAGTGGACGTCTGACGCTGTGTCGGACTTGGAGGAGGAGTGGCCTGACACTTTGCCGGACTTGGAGGAGGAGGAGGAGTGGCCTCACGCGTTGGTGGACTTGGAGGAGCGGGAGTCTGCTGACTCGGTGGCGGACTTCGACGAGGAGTCGGGTGACGCGGTGTCGGTGGCCTTCGAAAAATGATGCAATCCTTTCTCCATAGGATGATACGATGTTTGGCATCTCCGAGTGTGTGCTCCTCGTCACCTCCAGGAATGTCAAGCTCTAGCCCCGAATATTGGTCCGCCACCTCATCAACCAAGACACGAGCATAGCCCGCTGGACGGGTTGCAATGGAAGGTTGCCTCGGGGGAATTTGAAAAAGCAACGGCGTCCGCCACCTTCATGGATATGTTCTTCATTTTGAAGTGTAGCTCGCAGTTAGTGTTCTCCGTGATGTCATCCACGGGGTATCTATCCAGCACTACTGCGTCACCCAGGGCGGAACCCACGCTGCTTCTCGGCATGGATGGGGCGGTGGTATGCAAGGCTGGATCATCCGCTAGCTGCTGCAGCTGCTGAGACCCCCTTTGCTGGCTAAGTGAGTCGATCTGCTCCTGCTGCCGCTGGAATTTAGCTGCCAATTCCGCTTGACTTGCTTCTAGGCCTTGAAGGCGTTCATAGTCCCGCTTCCTCTGCTCCTCCTCCATCTTCCTCTTCTTGTCCTCCGCAATCTTCTTTCTCGCACGGGTTCTGTAGTCCGCGTTCCAGTCCGAAAACCCCTCATACCACGGAATAGCGCCCTTGCCTCATGTTCTTCCCGGGTGTTCAGGATTTCCCAGGGCACGCGTAAGCTCGTCTTTCTCTCTGTTGGGCTGGAACACCCCCGATCGAGCCTCTTCTATTGCAACAAGTAGCGCATCATCGGCTTCGTTCAGACATGCCTTCGTCGAATCATTGCCTGTCTTCGGGTCCAACTCCCCCCCATGCACATAGAACCAAGTCCTGCACCTGGGGGGCCAGTTCTTAGTAACCGGAGTGACACTTGCATCCTCCATCTCTTTCTCAGACTTATCCCACTTAGGCATTGCCACCGCATAGCCACCTCGCCCCAGCTTATGGAACTTATCCTTTTTTCCGGCATTGGCCTTGTTTATTCTCGACCGTTCCTTAGCTAATTCTGAATCCTTGAATTTCATGAAATCGTCCCAATGAGCTCTTTGATTCTCTAGTATCCCCTCGAATACTGGAGTCTTCCTTCCTCCCTTGACGTACTTCTCCCACATCATTCTCTTGTGGTTCTTGAATGCAACCGCCATCTTCCTAAAAGCAGCGTCCTTGACTTTCCGCACATCTGCTTCTGTGATATTATCTGGTAGGGTGAAATGTTCCATGAGAGTATCCCAAAGCAGTTTTTTTTATTCTCGTCGACAAAAGTAACATCAGGACGTGGCTTTGCAGGCTTTCTCCATTCTTGAAGGGAGATCGGGAGTAGGTCCTTCACAAGAACTCCGCACTGACGAACGAACTTGTCCGCAATCTTCTTAGGCGCTAATGGTTCGCCATTAGGTTTGAATGCCTCGATATTGTACTTTACGCCCTCCTTCAACTTTTTGTTCGGGCCTCGTTTCATCCTTTTGCCTAAAGATTTGCTCGATCCGGATGGCTGAAAGAAGAAAGATCGATTCGTTAATATATCTTCAACTCATTTAAAACATGCAATGATCACCAGATTCCTGCTTATATAAATATATATACCTCGCCGGTGTTTGTTGTTTTAGGATCAACATGTTCTTTGTCGTAGTTCATGACTTCATCTTCTTGGTCGTCGCGATCGAATATCATATCACCCTCTCCGGTGTTGTTTAGAAATTCGGAGCCGTCAAAATCTTCTTCATTCTGATCATCGTCTGGCCCGCGTATGATATCGAACATGGTCTGTTCTCTCTCTGTGTCGGTATTGTCCGCCATAGCTTTTATTTAACTATGCCAAAAGAAATATAAAACAATTTAGTATAATCTCGAATAATAGATATAATCTCGAATACATCATCTCGAATAATAGATATAATCTCGAATACATCGTCTCGAATAATAGATTTAATCTCAAATACGTCGTCTCGAATAATAGATATAATAATCTCGAATATTATATATCGAATACATCACTAGCTAGCTAGCTAGCTAGCTAATAAAGATCGAATACTACAGAGTAATCTAGGCCACTCGCGGTTCCTGAGGTGCGGGCGGTGGACACCCAAAGAGAAGGAACCATCACTGGATCATAGCTCGGGTGATCTCCCCAAAGAACCTACCAGGTATTGGAGAACCTGACGTCCATAGCAGCCATGTAGCGATGGACGTGCTCGTCCTCCTCCCTGACAGGGCGACGTACCACCTCCGGCGGGGCCGGCTCCCTCCGCACCGAAAGTGGCCCATGCGAATGCCAGCAAAGAAGATGAGGGTCGACGACGGGACCGGGGGCCGGGTTCCTCACCAAGCGTCGCGCCCCTGAAGGTAGCACCTCCCAGTGCCAGCCCGGCGGAGCCCAGTCCCGGACATGGGTCCTCTGAAGCAGGACGTCGTCGCGGACGTGTCGACAGCGAGGATGCGGGCCGGGCATCGTCGACAACAAAATACTATATGCCGCAAAAGTAAAGTAACATTTTTGAAATGATGGATTGTGATGATTTCATATATGCAAATTCTAAATTTTATAACTAAAAATATGAGAAACTAAAAAAACATCGATCATCGTCTAACAATTTGAAATTAATCTAATGCATCTAGCTAGCTAAAACTAACATTTCCAAAATTTCTAACATTTCTATATAACTAACATTTCTATAACATTTGACATTATATATATTATAACTAACATTTCTACATACTATTTGACTTTAATCTAATCTAATTAATTAATTCATCTAAAACTTTTTATGAAAAACAGAAAAACAGAAAAAAACTAAAAGCTAAAAACAGAAAAATTGTGTGTGTGTGCGTGTCTAGTGTGTGTGTGTAGTGTGTGTGTGTGTGTGTGTGCATGTAGTGTGTGTGTGTGCGCGCGCGCGTGTGGGAGCGCTACGGTCGGCGCCGGCGCTGGCGCCGGTGTGCGCTACGATCGATTGGAGGGAGGAGAGGGGCCGGGGGAGGGGCTCACAGCGACGGCGAGGCGAGGTCGAGGCGACGGCGACGGCGACGGCGAAGCGAGGGGATCGGCGACCGGGACGGCGACGGGGCGGCGACGGGGACGAGGGCGGCGACGGCGACGGGGGCGGCGACGGGGACGAGGGCGCGACGGGGACGGCGTAGGACGGGTGCGGCGTCGATCGGGAAGAAACAGAGTGGGAGAATGAAATTTTTCGAAGTGTTGTATATATAGAAGGCACCTTTAGTACCGGTTGGAGCCACCAACCGGTACTAAAGGTCCGTTTTGGCTAGCCCAAGCGGCGGGAAGCGACCCCCTTTAGTACCGGTTGGTGGCTCCAACCGGTACTAAAGGCCCCCCTTTAGTACCGGTTGATGCCACGAACCGGTACTAAAGGGGGGTGCGCTGCCAGGCAAGGGGCGCAGAAGTTTAGTCCCACCTCGCTAGCCGAAGGGCGCTTACACCTGCTTATAAGCCCCGCCGCCGCTGCTGTCTCGAGCTCCTCTCTAAAGCAGGCCTTCTGGGCCTACCTTTGCTACTCTGCCCTGTGGGGCCTATTGGGCTTGCGGGCCTGCATCCTGACCCAATAACAGGTTGGGTTTCTAGTCGTATGCAGAACGCTGTGGCCCGGTAGGTGGGCTTTTTTCATTTAGTTTTTTCTTTTCTGCTTTATTTATTTTGTTTTATTTATTTTTAGTTGTTTTTTGCTGTATTTAGAGTTTCTTTGTGAATATTTTTGATAGGTTTTAGAAACTTTCAGTTAGTGCCGGTAGTTTTTAAATTTGAATAGTTTAAATTTTGAATTATTTGAAATTTGTGTGAATCACTAGTTTGTGAATAACTTAACTTTCAAAATACATTTTCCAGTGATTCTTTTTTCTTATGTTTAATATTAGTGTGTTTTATCATTATATTCAATTTGGTAATGCTTAAGTTATTTAAAAAATGAAATGACTTTGTAACGGATGAGTTTTCGTCCGAAACCCTGATACTTCGAAATAGATTGTCCATTTTGTACATGAAGTGCATTCAGTTTTTGCTGTAACCCTCTCTACTTTTTTGCACATGCTATGTGGGTGAAATTATGATGCCATGCCAACTTTCATCCTTTTATGAGTTCATTTGAAATGCTTTTCAACTTCAGGGTCATTTAGCTGAAAAAATCAGTAAATGCATGAAAGAATTTGCTTGCATCCCAGATCACATCCCAGATCTTTGGGTGTGAAACTTTTTCTTCGCGTGTGTCCCTTTGCGTCGTAGCCATGGAAAATCTTCATCATTTAACGGGATGCTCGGGTCAATATTCACTGTGAATGGAGCAATTTCATCAAACTTTTCATAATCTTTTGACTTGTCTGTCTTGTCATCCACTCCCACGATGTTTCTCTTCCCAGAAAGAACTATGTGCCGCTTTGGCTCATCGTACGATGCATTCGCTTCCTTATCTTTTCTTTTTCTTGGCTTGGTAGACATGTCCTTCACATAGAAAACCTGTGCCACATCATTGGCTAGGACGAATGGTTCGTCTGCATACGCAAGATTGTTGAGGTCCACTGTTGTCATTCCGTACTGCGGGTCTTCCGTTACCCCGCCTCGTGTCATATTGACCCATTTGCACCGAAACAAAGGGACCTTCAAACCACGTCGATAGTCAAGTTCCCATATGTCCTGTATATAACCATAATATGTTTCCTTTCCCGTCTTGGTTTCTGCATCAAAGCGGACACCACTGTTTTGGTTGGTGCTCTTCTTATCTTGGGCGATCGTGTAAAATGTATTACCATTTATCTCGTACCCTTTGAAAGTCATTATATTCGAACATGGTAACTGGGACAACAAGTACAGGTCATCTTCAATAGAGGTGTCATGCATGGTACGTGCTTGCAACCAGCTGGCGAAACTCCTGGTTTGTTCACGTGTAATCCAGTCATCAGACCGCTCCGGGTGTTTGGAGCGTAGCAAATTCTTGTGTTCATCCATATACGGAGCCACCAAGGCGGAATTCTGTAGAACTGTGTAGTGTGCTTCAGTGAGAGAATGTCCGTCCATACATATTATTTGTTCCCCTCCTAGCGTGCCTTTTCCATCCAGTCTGCCCTTATGCCGCGATTCAGGAACACCAATCGGCTTAAGGTCAGGAATAAAGTCAATACAAAACTCAATGACCTCCTCATTTTGACGGCCCTTGGAGATGCTTCCTTCTGTCCTAGCACAGTTATGAACATATTTCTTTAAGACTCCCATGAACCTCTCAAAGGGGAACATATTGTGTAGAAATACAGGACCCAAAACGTTAATCTCTTTGCATAGGTGAACTAGGACGTGCGTCATGATGTTGAAGAAGGATGGTGGGAACACCAACTCGAAACTGACAAGACATTGCACCAAATCATTCTGTAACCTTGGTATGATTTCTGGATCGATTACCTTCTGAGAGATTGCATTGAGAAATGCACATAGCTTCACAATGGCTAATCGAACGTTTTCCGGTAGAAGCCCCCTCAATGCAACCGGAAGTAGTTGCGTCATAATCACGTGGCAGTCATGAGACTTTAGGTTCTGGAACTTTTTCTCTACCATGTTTATTATTCCCTTTATATTCGACGAGAAGCCAGACGGTACCTTAATACTAAGCAGGCATTCAAAGAAGATTTCCTTCTCTTCTTTGGTAAGAGCGTAGCTTGCATGACCCTGATGTATGCCGTCTTTTCCGTGCATACATTGCTGGTCCTCCCGTGCCTCAGGTGTATCTTTTGTCTTCCCATACACGCCCAAGAAGCCAAGCAGGGTCACACAAAGATTCTTCGTCACGTGCATCACATCGATTCCGGAGCGGACCTCGAGGTCTTTCCAATAGGGCAGGTCCCAAAATATAGATTTCTTCTTCCACATGGGTGAGCGCCCGTCAGCGTCATTCGGAACAGGTTGTCCACCAGGACCCTTTCCAAAGACCACCTTCAAATCCTTGACCATATCATGTACATCAGCACCAGTACGGTGGCGAGGCTTCGTCCGGTGATCCACCTCACCTTTGAAATGCTTGCCTTTCTTTCTTATGGGATGCCTGCTCGGAAGAAATCAACGATGTCCCAGGTACACATTCTTATTAGCCAAATATATATACTGTCGGTATCGTCCAAATAGTGCGTGCATGCACGGTATCGCTTGTTTGTCTGTCCTGAAAGGTTACTGAGAGCAGGCCAATCATTGATGGTCACGAACAGCAATGCCTTTAGGTCAAATTCTTCCCCCATGTGCTCATCCCACGCACGTACACCTGTTCCATTCCACAGTTGTAAGAGTTCTTCAACTAATGGCCTTAGGTACACATCAATGTCGTTGCCGGGTTGCTTAGGGCCTTGGATGAGCACTGGCATCATAATGAACTTCCGCTTCATGCACAACCAAGGAGGAAGGTTATATAAACATAGAGTCACATGCCAGGTGCTATGGTTGCTGCTCTGCTCCCCAAAAGGATTAATGCCATCTGCGCTTAGACCAAACCATATGCTCCTTGCGTCATCTACAAACTCCTTCCCGTACTTTCTTTCGATTTTTCTCCACTGCGACCCGTCAGCGGGTACTCTCAACTTTCCGTCTTTCTTACGGTCTTCTCTGTGCCATCGCATTGCCTTGGCATGCTCTTTGTTTTGGAACAAACGTTTCAACCGTGGTATTATAGGAGCATACCACATCACCTTGGCAGGAATCTTCTTCCTGGGGCGCTGGCCCTCGACATCACCAGGGTCATCGCGGAAGATCTTATAGCGCAATGAACCACATACCGGGCAAGCGTTCAAATCCTCGTACTCACTGCGGTAGAGGATGCAATCATTAGGGCATGCATGTATCTTCTGCACCTCTAACCCTAGAGGGCAGACAGCCTTCTTTGCTTCGTATGTACTCTCGGGCAATTCGTTGTTCTTTGGAAGCATATCCTTTCTCATTACCAGCAACTTTCCAAATCCCTTGTCAGATACACCATTCTCTGCCTTCCATTGCAGCAAATCCAGTGTGGTGCCCAGCTTTTTCTTGTCACATACGCAATTCGGGTACAACAATTTTTTGTGATCCTCTAACATGCGCTGCAACTTCTTCTTCTCCAAATCACTTGCGCAGTTTCTGTTTGCATCGGCAATGGCCCGACCTAGATCATCAACGGGCTCATCTGATGCCTCTTCTTCAGCTTCTTCCCGCATTGCCGGCTCAGCTTCTTCCCACATTACCGGCTCAGCTTCTTCCCCCATTGTTGTATCATCGTATTCAGGGAACCCCTGGCCAGGATAGCTATCGTCGTCCTCTTCTTCTTCATTTTCTTCCATCATAACCCCTCTTTCTCCGTGCTTGGTCCAAACATTATAATGGGGCACGAAACCGGACTTAAACAAGTGGACGTGAATGGTTCTTGACGTAGAGTAATTGTGACCATTCTTACAGCGAGCACATGGACAAGGCATAAAACCATCCGCCCGCTTGTTTGCCTCAGCCGCAAGCAGAAAAGTATGCACGCCCTCAACGAATTGGGGAGAGCATCGGTCATCGTACATCCATTGCCGGCTCATCTTCATTACACAACACCGAATAGACCAAATTAATACGAGTTCATACAATTAATACAAGTTCATACATAAAGTTCATACAACACTTAAATCCAACAAACAAATAACTCTCTAGCTAAAGCATTTAAATGCAACAACAAATAAGATCAAGATCGCAACTAAGGTAACAATGGATCCAACAGCATAATGATACCAAGCCTCACTATCGATGGCATATTTTCTAATCTTTCTAATCTTCAAGCGCATTTTCTCGATCTTGATCTTGTGATCATCAACGACATCGGCAACATGCAACTCCAATTCCATCTTCTCCCCCTCAATTCTTTTCAATTTTTCTTTCAAGTACTCGTTTTCTCTTTCAACTAAATTTAACCTCTCGGCAATAGGGTCGGTTGGAATTTCCGGTTCACATACCTCCTAGAAAAAATTTCTATGTCAACCTGATGGGCATAATTTGTCATAAACACGAAATGCAACTAGTTTTAAAAGAGAATATACATACCACATCCGAATCATAACAAGGACTAGGGCCGACGGGGACGGATATCAAAACCATGGCACTATATGTATAACAAACAACGTATGGGTAAGATAATTATACGAGTAACTATATATCCAAATCACACAAACATCAATTTTTATATAAAATTTCATGAACAAGAGGCTCACCACAAGGTGGTGCCGACAACGGGACGGTGCGGGCGATCGACGGTGGCTACGATGGAGATTTAGAAGGCACTAAGTAAACCACACCTACATATGCAAACTAAGTGTTATTTTTGACCTCAAATTTCATATAAATCAAATACTAGCACATATATATATCCTCCCAAATTACTAAACTCACAAATTAATCACTATATAAACCAATTCAAGAGCTAATGTAGCAATGAGAGATGAAAGGAAAAAGTTGCTAACCTTTGTGATCATTTGAATGGATGAGGGCCTTCAAATCTTGACAAATTTTGGGCAAATTTTGTGATGAACTCGAGAGGAAGAAGGGAAGAACAGAGGATAGGGAGAGGGGAAAGGGGGAAGAACAGAGTGCTGGTGGACGAAGGGTCTATGTAGGACGACCTTTAGTACCGGTTCGTGCCAAGAACCGGTACTAAAGGGGCTGGAGGGGCCCCATTCTGACAACATCCTACCACCACTCTCATTAGTACCGGTTCGTGGCACGAACCAGTGCTAAAGGTTCGCCATGAACCGGTACTAATGATGGAGGCCCGGCTAGCCGTTGGAACCGGCACTAATGTATACATTAGTGCCGGTTCAAATACAAACCGGCACTAATGTGCTTCACGTTTGACCCTTTTTCTACTAGTGCATGCAAAGGGTTCGGACCTATTAGGACTAGACTCACACCTAGAGGGAGAGGAGAGCAAGCCCTGCCTCCTAGTACCTCTAGCATACAACTCGAGGAGCACATTGTACACGCTTGTGCCTTAGTGATCATGCGGAGACCATGCAAAGCAGGACTAGGGGTGTTATCTCCTAGGAGAGCAACGAACCTGGGTAAAGTATGTCGGCGTTCATGTCTACGCCTCATCCCACTTCCAGGCACCGGCGACTCTACTCGCTCCCACCATGATAAGCCATCCTTTGGCATACGTCCCACCCAACCCCGACAAACTTAGAACATGTGTGAATACATAGACAAACAGTGTGTCCCTAGTATGCCTCTACTAGACTAGCTCGTTATTAAAAAATGGTTAAGTTTCCTAGCCATAGACATGTGTTGTCATTTGATGAACGGGATCACATCATTAGAGAATGATGTGATGGACAGGACGCATCCGTTAGATTAGCACTATGATCGTTTAGTTTATTACTATTGCTTTCTTCATGACTTATACATGTTCCTATGACTATGAGATTATGCAGCTCCTGAATACAGGAGGAACACCTTGTGTGCTATAAAAACGTCACAACGTAACTAGGTGATTGTAAATATGCTCTACAGGTGTCTCCAAAGGTGTTTGTTGGGTTCTGATACGTCCCCAATGTATCTATAATTTTTGATTGCTCCATGCTATATTATCTATTGTTTTGGACTATATTGGGCTTTATTTTCCACTTTTATATTATTTTTGGGACTAACCTATTAACCGGAGGCCCAGCCCAGAATTGTTGTTTTTTGCCTATTTCAGTGTTTCAAAGAAACAGAATATCAAACGGAGTCCAAACAGAATGAAACCTTCGGGAACGTGATTTTCTCACCGAACATGATCCAGGAGACTTGGAACCTGCGTCAAGGCATCAGAGAGGCGGTCACGAGGGTGGGGGGCGCCCCCCTAGGGTGCGCCCCCTGCCTCGTGGGCCCCTCGATGCTCCACGGATGTACTCCTTCCTCCTATATATACCTACGTACCCCCAAACAAACAGATACGGAGCCAAAAACCTAATTCCACTGCCGCAACTTTCTGTATCCACGACATCCCATCTTGGGGCCTGTTCCAGAGCTCCGCCGGAGAGGGCCGTCATCACGGAGGGCTTCTACATCATCATAGCCCCTCCGATGAAGTGTGAGTAGTTTACCTCAGACCTTCGGGTCCATAGTTAGTAGATAGATGGCTTCTTCTCTCTTTTTGGATCTCAATACAAAGTTCTCCCTCTCTCTCGTGGAGATCTTTTCAATGTAATCTTCTTTTTGCGTTGTGTTTGTTGAGACCGATGAATTGTGGGTTTATGATCAAGCTATCTATGAATAATATTTGAATCTTCTCTGAATTCTTTTATGTATGATTGGTTATCTTTGCAAGTCTCTTCGAATTATCCGTTTGGTTTGGCCAACTAGATTGGTAGTTCTTGCCATGGGAGAAGTGCTTAGCTTTGGGTTCAATCTTGTGGAGTCCTTTCCCAGTGACAGAAGGGGCAGCAAGGCAAGTATTGTATCGTTGCCATCGAGGATAACAAGATGGGGTTTATTTCATATTGCATGAATTTATCTCTCTACATCATGTCATCTTGCTTAAGGCGTTACTCTATTTTTAACTTAATACTCTAGATGCATGCTGGATAGCGGTCGATGAGTGGAGTAATAGTAGTAGATGCAGAATCGTTTCGGTCTACTTGTCACGGACGTGATGCCTATATACATGATCATGCCTAGAGATTCTCATAACTATGCTCAATTCTGTCAATTGCTCAACAGTAATTTGTTCACCCACCGTAGAATACTTATGCTCTTGAGAGAAACCACTAGTGAAACCTATGGCCCCCGGGTCTATTCTCATCATATCAATCTCCATCACTTTAATCTTGTTTTTCTTTTTTACTTTGCCTTTACTTTTTACTTTGCATCTTTATACCAAAAATACCAAAAATATTATATCTATCAGATCTCACTCTCGGAAGTGACCGTGAAGGGATTGACAACCCCTAATCGCGTTGGTTGCAAGTAGCTATCGTTTTGTGCAGGTACGAGGGACCTGAGCGTGGCCTCCTACTGGATTGATACCTTGGTTCTCAAAAACTGAGGGAAATACTTACACTACTTTGCTGAATCATCCCTTCCTCTTCGGGGAAAACCAACGCAAGCTCAAGAGGTAGCAAGAAGGATTTCTAGCGCCGTTGCCGGGGAGTCTACACAAAAAGTCAACATACCAAGTACCCATCACAATCCTTATCTCTCACATTACATTATTTGCCATTTGCCTCTCGTTTTCCTCTCCCCCACTTCACCCTGGCCGTTTTATTCGCCCTCTCTCTCTCTCTCTATCCATCTCTCTCTCTATCCTCCCTCTCTTGCCTGCTTGCCTTTTGTTTGCTCGTGTGTTGGATTGCTTGTTTGTCGCGATGGCTCAAGATACTACCAAATTGTGTGACTTCACCAATACCAATAATAATGATTTCCTTAGCACTCCGATTGCTCCTCTTGCAAATGCTGAATCTTGTGAAATCAATACTGCTTTGTTGAATCTTGTTATGAAAGATCAATTCGCCGGCCTTCCTAGTGAAGATGTCGTTACTCATCTGAATAGCTTCGTTGATTTATGTGATATGCAAAAGAAAAAAGATGTCGATAATGATGTCGTTAAATTGAAGCTATTTCCTTTTTCGCTTAGAGATCGTGCTAAAGCTTGGTTTTTGTCTTTGCCTAAAAATAGTATTGATTCTTGGAACAAGTGGAAAGATGCTTTTATCTCTAAGTATTTCCCTCCCGCTAAGATCATCTTTCTTAGAAACGATATTATGAATTTTGAGCAACTTGATCATGAACATGTTGCACAAGCTTGGGAGAGAATGAAATTAATGATACGTAATTGCCCTACTCATGGTTTGAATTTGTGGATGATTATACAAATTTTTTATGCCAGATTGAATTTTGCTTCTAGAAATCTTTTAGAATCGGCCGCGGGAGGCACTTTTATGGAAATCACTTTAGGAGATGCTACTAAAATCCTAGATAATATTATGGTTAATTATTCTCAATGGCATACTTAAAGATCTTCTAATAAAAAAGTGCATGCGATAGAAGAAATCAATGTTTTGATTGGAAAGATGGATGAACTTATGAAATTATTTGCTGCTAAGAGTGTTTCTTCTGATCCTAATGATATGCCTTTGTCTACTTTGATTGAGAATAACAATGAATCTATGGATGTGAATTTTGTTGGTAGGAATAATTTTGGTAACAACGCTTATAGAGGGAACTTTAATCCTAGGTCATATCCTAGTAATCCTTCTAATAATTATGGGAATTCCTACAACAACTCTTATGGAAATTGTAATAAGATGCCCTCTGAATATGAGTGAGGGAGTCCTGGATTAGGGGGTGTCGGGATGGCCGGACTATACCTTCAGCCGGACTCCTGGACTATGAAGATACAATATTGAAGACTCCGTCCCGTGTCCGGAAGGGACATTCCTTGGCGTGGAAGGCAAGCTTGGCGATACGGATATGAAGATCTCCTACCATTGTAACCGAGTCTATGTAACCCTAACCCTACCCGGTGTCTATATAAACCGCAGGGTTTTAGTCTGTAGGACAACATACACATCAACAATCATACCATAGGCTAGCTTCTAGGGTTTAGCCTCCTCGATCTGGTGGTAGATCTACTCTTGTACTACCCATATCATCAATATTAATCAAGCAGGACGTAGGGTTTTACCTCCGTCGAGAGGGCCCGAACCTGGGTAAGACTTCGTGTCCCTTCCCTCCTATTACCATCCAACCTAGACGCACAGTTCGGGACCCCCTACCCGAGATCCGCCAGTTTTGACACCGACATTGGTGCTTTCATTGAGAGTTCCTCTGTGTCGTCGCCGTCAGGCTCGATGGCCCCGACGATCATCAATAGCGATGCAGTCCAGGGTGATACCTTCCTCCCCAGACAGATCTTCGTCTTCGGCGGCTTCGCACTGCGGGCCAATTCGCTTGGCCGTCTGGAGCAGATCGAAAGCTACGCCCCTGGCCGTCAGGTCGGATTTGGAAGTTTAAGCTACATGGCTGACATCCACGGGGACTTGATCTTCGAAGGATTCGAGCCAATGCCGAGCGCGCCGCATTGTCACGACGAGCATGATCTAGCTCTACCGCCGAACAGTGCCCTGGAGGCCGCACCCGCATTGGCTCCGACCATTAATTCGGAGCCAACTGTGCCGATCGAGGATGGGCGGTTGGACGCCACCTCGGGGGCTGCGAGTCCAACAACGATTGAGCCAAGCACCAGCCCTGTACTATGCGAGACTCGTGACTCCAAGGAGCCGGACTCCTCTCCGGACTCTGAACCCTCCGCGCCCCTGCCAATCGAATCCGATTGGGCGCCGATCATGGAGTTCACTGCCGCGGACACCTTTCAGCACTCACCTTTTGGCGATATCCTGAAGTCACTGAAGTCTCTCTCTTTATCAGGAGAGCCCTGGCCAGACTACGGCCAGCAAGGTTGGGGTACGGACGATGAAGAAATTCAAAGCCCACCCACCACCCACTTTGTAGCCACTGTCGATGACTTAACCGACATGCTCGACTTCGACTCCGAAGACATCGACGGTATGGACGCCGATGAAGGAGATGATGAAGAACCAGCTCCTACTGGGCCCTAGAAAGCCACCTCATCGTATGACATATAAATGGTGGACACCCCAAAAGAGGGAGATGGAGATGGAACAGCGGAGGATGACCCCTCCAAGAAACAGCCTAAGCGCCGGCGTCAACGGCGCCACACAAAATCCCGCCAAAACAAACACGGTAATTCCAGCATGGGAGATAATAATACTCCGGAAAGCGCCAAAGAAAACCCCTCCAGCAAGATTTAGCACACGAGGATGGAGAAACCAGCCCTCATGAGAGAGCGGCAGACAGAGAGGTCGAGGACGATAATTATATGCCTCCCTCCGAAGACGAGGCAAAGCCTCGACGACGACGAATTCTTCATGCCAGAGGATCCCGTCGAGCAAAAGCGTTTCCAACGCAGGCTTATGGCCACGGCAAGAAGCCTCAAGAAAAAACAGCAACAACTCAGAGCTGATCAAGATTTGCTAGTCGACAGATGGACTAAAGTCCTTGCGGCCGAAGAGCATAAACTCGAACGCCCCTCCAAGAGCTACCCAAAGCGCAGGTTGCTACCCCACTTAGAGGAGGAGGCACTTGATGCGGCCGACCGGCCACCTCGTGGTCGTGACAGAGAGGCCTCTCGGCCCTCCACTCAAGTCGCACCCCATACCAAGGCACGGGAATATGCGTCGGACTTACGAGACATGTTGGAGGACAAGGCAAGGCAAACAAGATCGATCTACGGATCGCGTGGGCGCCCCACGGCTCGAGACGGTAAGCGTCACGCCGGCCACAAATTCGGCGGGGCCGAACACAGTAGACAAGGCTCGTTGGAGCTACGTCATGATATAGCCCAGTACAGAGGCGCCGCACACCCACTCTGCTTTACAGACGAAATAATGGATCATCAAATCCCCGAGGGTTTCAAACCCGTAAACATCGAATCATATGATGGCACAACAGATCCCGCGGTATGGATCGAGGACTATCTCCTTCATATCCACATGGCCCGCGGCGATGATTTCCACGCCATCAAATACCTCCCACTCAAGCTTAAAGGACCAGCTCGGCATTGGCTTAACAGCTTGCTAACAAGATCAATCAGTTGTTGGGAGGACCTGGAAGCCGCATTCCTCGACAATTTCCAGGGCACTTACGTGTGACCCCCAGACGCTGATGACCTAAGTCACGTAATTCAGCAGCTAGAGCAATCGGCCAGGCAATTCTGGACACGGTTCCTAACAAAGAAAAATCAAATAGTCGACTGTCCGGATGCCGAGGCCCTAGCAGTCTTCAAACACAATATCCGTGACGAGTGGATGGCCCGGCACCATGGAAAGGAAAAGCCGAAATCTATGGCAGCACTCACGACACTCATGACCCGCTTTTGCGCAGGAGAAGATAGCTGGCTTGCTCGTAGCAACAATATGACCAAGAACCCTGGTAATTCGAACACCAGGGACGGTAGTGGCAGGTCGCGTCACAACAAGCAGAAGCGCCGCATTAACGGCGACAATGCTGAGGATACGGCAGTTAATGCCGGATTCAGAGGCTCTAAATCCAGTCAGCGGAAAAAGCCATTCAAAACGAATCCTAGGGGCCCGTCCAGTTTGGACCGAATACTCGACTGCTCGTGCCAGATACATGGCACCCCCGAAAAGCAGCCAATCACACCAACAGGGACTATTGGGTGTTCAAGCAGGCAGGCAAATTAAACACCGAAAATGAAGACAAGGGGCTGCATAGCGATGACGACGAGGAGCCCCGGTCGCCGAACAACAGTGGACAGAATGGGTTTCCCCCACAAGTGCGGACGGTGAACATGACACACGCAACCCATGTCCCCAAAAGGGAGCGGAAGCGTGCGTTAAGGGACGTATACGCGGTAGAGCCAGTCGCCCCAAAGTTCAACCCATGGTCCTCCTGCCCGATCACCTTTGATCGAAGGGACCATCCCACTAGCATCCGTCATGGAGGATTCGCCGCATTGGTTCTAGAGCCAATTATTGACGGATTTCATCTCACTAGAGTCCTTATGGACGACGGTAGCAGCCTGAACCTGCTTTACCAGGATACAGTGCGGAAAATGGGCATAGATCCCTTGAGGAGTAAGCCCACCAAAACGACCTTTAAAGGTGTAATACCAGGTGTAGAGGCCAACTTTACAGGCTCAGTCACACTTGAAGTGGTCTTTGGATCTCCAGATAATTTCCGAAGTGAGGAGTTAATCTTCGACATAGTCCCGTTTCGCAGTGGCTATCACGCACTGCTCGGGTGAACCGCATTCGCTAAGTTCAATGCGGTACCGCATTACGCATACCTTAAGCTCAAGATGCCAGGCCCTCGAGGAGTAATTACGGTCAATGGAAACACCGAACGCTCCCTCCGAACGGAGGAGCACACGGCGGCCCTTGTAGCGGAAGTTCAAAGCAGCCTCTCCAGGCAGTTCTCCAGTCCTGCCACTAAACGACCGGACACTGTCAAGCGCGCCCGGAGTAACCTACAACAAGACCGCCTGGCACGATCTGAGCAGGCATAGCAATGTGGCCCCAACCCCAACCCTCACAAAAAGGCGACGCCAGTACTTCGCGTACATAACTACGCTCTAGAGATACCATGGGCACAGGGGGAGGGGCATCATCACAGAACGCCCAAAACACGGCTTAAACCGAACCAGGGGCTGCCGATTTTTTAATTTTCTCTTACTCTCAGGACTTCATCCTTCGGAAGGCCTGTTCGGCAGTTCAATTGCCGCACAAACGATGCAAGAACTAGGGAAGCATACAAGCCATGCTGCACTACGGAACTCCCAGGTGGTCTCTATCACGAGCAGTATACCCGTTCCGCATACTATTCTGTAGCTTGCCCCTAGAACGGACATGTTAACTAGTCCAACCTTCCACTTATCGCATTATTTGTATCGTTCTGCTTTGAGCGCAGCCCATTTTAATAAAGAATGCATAGCTTTCGTCTATTTTTGCATTACCTTTTTTATATATGTTCCTTAATGCCATGTTGCACCCATACACGTTCGTACGGCCAAAATACGCCAGGGGCTTTAGTACCCCTCAGTATGGTGTGAGAAGTCCGAACACTTTAACAAGTGCGGCGCCCCGAACTTATATCATTATATGCATCGGCTCTGAATCATGTCTTGGGTCAATAGTTGGGTTTGCCCAGCTCCTATGTTTTGGTGCCTTATGTTCCGCTATATCGGCTAAGGTAGCACTAGGAGAACCACTACGATTGTGCCCCGGTTGAGCTGGGTTGAGCACCTCAGTGGAGAAAGCTAAAACTGACTGTCATGCTGAAGCGAGAGCTGGTCGTTGTTCGAGAGGTTTTTCGAGTCCCTAACGACTTATGCCTCTTAGGGCGAGGAGCCGGCTCTGTCCGGCCAAGGCGTGGATAGCGCCCCGAACTCGGTCTTCCGAATACCAGGGGCTTCGCCAAATTTTAAAATTATAGAATTCTATGGCTAAGTGAGAGTGTTCACGCATTATAGTTCGATTGCCTTGTTCATTGGGCTGAGCGCCTCCCTCGAAGGACCCAAACATGGGAAAAAGAGCGCTCAGGTTTATCCCCGAACACCCCAGCACTAGCGGCACGGGGGCAGAAGCCGACGACTCGCCATCTCTCAGAATTGATAAACAGCCGCACAGAAGGTGATATTTTAAATTCAAACAGCATTGCTTAGCGCATATGAACAAGTTTTCAGCGCACAGGACAAAACGAGTGAGTTTTACTCAAAAATTACATCCCTAGAACACTCATCCGCCACAAGGCGGGCACCCTTTAGAACATCCTTATAGCAATTCTCGGGCTTGCGATGCTCTTTCCCCGGCGGTGGCCCGTCCTTCACAAGCTTCTCAGCATCCAGCTTGCCCCAGTGCACCTTAGCACGAGCAAGGGCCCTACGGGCACCTTCAATGCAGACGGAGCGCTTGATGACTTCGAGCCTTGGACAGGCCTCCACCAGCCACCGCACCAGCCCGAAATAGCTCCCAGGCTGAGCCTCTCCAGGCCACAGCCAAACTATGAGGCCCTTCAAGGCCTGTTCGGCCGCCTTGTGGAGCTCGACCAGTTGCTTTAGCTGGTCGCTCAGGGGCACGAGGTGTCCGGCCTCAGCGTACTGAGACCAGAACATCTTCTCCGTCGAGCTTCCCTCCTCGGCTCGATAGAATGCGGCGGCATCGAACACACTCCGGGGAAGATCTGTGAACGATCCTGGAGAGCTCCGGATTAGGGTAAGTAACAAGTAACTCACGTTTATGTGTTTGCTTCGAATAAAGAATGCCTTACCCACCGCTATCTTCTTCACCTCATCCAACTCCTGGAGGGTCTTCTGGGATTCAGCCTTGGCAGACTTGGCATTTTCAATAGCCACCACGAGCTCGGACGCTCGCGTCTTTGAGTCAAGCTCCAAACTCTCATGTTTTTCCATGAGAGCCTGGAGCTCTTGCCGCACCTTGCCAACCTCGGCCTCATACTTCTCCCGCTCGGTGCGCTCCGAGGCTGCCCTCTTCTCGGCCTCGTCCAGCCCTTGCTTAAGGGTCACCACCTCAGACGTGGCCCCTACAATAGCCACGATAGTCCTGTCATTCTTTGCAATTGCACCTCTTTTATATATATATTTAAACAAGGTATTTCTTACCTTCATTATCCTCAAGCTGCTTCTTGGCACGCCCGAGCTCTTGCTCGGACCGCTCGAGGTTCTGCTTTGGCACGTCCACTTCTGCAGTCAGTGCGGCGGACGCAAGCAGAGAAGCCTTCATACGCATATTGACTCCTTCTTGTTAGACTCCTGCGAATTTTATTTGATCCTCTATTCGACTTTTCTTCCCGAACGCCAAACAGAGCATCAGGGGCTACTGTCTATGTGGTAATATTATTTCCACATTCTTTACTTACCTCAAAGCCTATTAAAAGGCTAGTACAAGCTTCAGTCAGTCCGCTCTTGGCGGACTGAACCTTTTGGATCACCGCACTCATAATAGTGCGGTGCCCCTCGTCGATGGAGGCACCTTGGAGCGCCTCCAACATATTGTCCGGTGCCTCCGGTTGGACGGAGGTCACCGGCATGGTGGACTTGCTCCTCTTGGAAGGAGGTCGCCCGCCGGACTCTGGAACCTTTGAAGGTTCCGGAGCGGTGTCCGGCCTAGGGCCGGACTTGGAGCCCTCGGGGGTTTTATCCCCTTTACTCCTGGAGTCCGGGAGGTCGCCTTGCGGCGCCTCCAGGACCACCTCCTCCCGGCTTGGAACCTGTTGGGACAACACTTCGGTGTCGTCCGTAGGGCGGGGGGAGGAGGCCGTCGGAAGCGAGTTCACATCCGACGAGTCCAGTGAGACGCTCGACGACGCGTCGAGCCGGTCTTTGGGTGTGCTGCATAAACATATTCGACGTGAGGGAAAGTTGTGCAATAAACGAATACTATGAATTACTCTGGTATCCGAATACTTACGATTTGGCAAGGGGCTTGGCCCTGGGCGCCCACTCCTCTCCGCCGTCGTCGGCATCGGTGGAATAGTCCGGAGGAAGGGTTTTCCCCTTCTTGGACCCTTCGGCCTCCCCAGTTGGGGCGGCCTTCCTTTTCTTCCCTTCCCCCGCTGGAGGGGAAGGGGTCTATTCTTCCTCCTCCTCGTCTTCACGGGAGGAGTGCGTCTTGGATTCGTCGGATGATGAATTCGAGACATCCGGGCGGCGGGCGCTCTTTCGAGTCCCCGTGGCCTTCTTCTTGACCTTCTTCTCCGGCACCACATAGGGTGCCGGAACAAGCAGCTTCGCCAATTGAGCGTCCGCTGGGCCTTCGGGCAAAGGAGCCGGACAGTTGATCTGTCCGGACGTCACCTGCCAATCCTGTCAAAGGAAAGGGAGCTTAGATCCCGCATGGAGTCAAACTATGAAACACTGATGCCCTGTAAAAGGAAAAAACAGCTTACCGCAAGAGCGTGACGCTGCGCACTGAATCCGTGATCCTCAGTAGCGGATGCGGGAGCCACGATGCCCTTGAAAAGCACCTTCCAGGCATCTTCGTACGTCGTGTCAAAGAGCCTGCTCAAAGTTTGGTGCCGCGCCGGGTCGAACTCCCATAGGTTGAAAGCCCGTTGTTGGCACGGGAGGATCAAGCGGATGAGCATAACCTGGAATACGTTGACAAGTTTGAGCTTCTTGTCCACCAGGGTTTTGATGCATGTTTGGAGTTTGGTCAGCTCTCCTTTTTTACCCCACGACAAGCCCGTCTCTTTCCAGGACGTGACCTGCGTTGGGGGTCCGGACCGGAACTCGGGGGGTGCGACCCATTCGGCATCGCGCGGCTTGGTGATATAAAACCACCCCGATTGCCACCCCTTCAGGGTCTCCACACAAAGGAGCCCTCGAGCCAGAGGACGTTGGCCATCTTGCCCACCATGGCGCCTCCGCACTCCGCCTTGCTGCCGCGCACCACCTTTGGCTTGACGTTGAAAGTCTTGAGCCATAGGCCGAAATGGGGGCGGATGCGGAGGAAGGCCTCGCACACGACGATAAACGCCGAGATGTTGAGAACGAAGTTCGGGGTTAGATCTTGGAAATCCAGGCCGTAGTAGAACATGAGCCCCCAGACAAATGGGTGGAGAGGGAAGCCCAGTCCCTGGAGGAAATGGGAGAGGGAAGCCTAGGGGTGGGGATGAGATGCACCTTTTCAGGGAGCCGGAACGCGATGTCGTTAGACAGGTATCCGGCCTTCCTTAGCTTTTTGATATGTCCCTCCGTGACGGAGGAGACCATCCACTTGCCTCCCGCTCCGGACAAGGCTGGAGAAGGTTGAGGTGAGGAGTGCGGACTTGGGCGCTGGAGCTCGAGTGCGCAAGAATGGATAGGCGAAGGAGGAAGAAGGCGTTGGTGAAAAGGTGGATCTTTATCCCCTTATATGGGTGGACACAGCTACATGTCCCCACCAGCCTGATAAAACTCGCTTATCTTCAAGCGTCGTAATCGATGGCACGGTTGGGTTACCCACGCCCGTATTGATGCGAATCCCGGAATAAGGGGACACGATCTCTGCTTTAACAAGACATGCCAAGGAAACCGCCTCGCAGAACGCGCTGAGATGAGACAGTAAAACGGTTCAAATAAAAGCTTGGCCGTGGTGTGTTGTCACACTACGGAATACATCAGCAGATTAGATTTGTGTAAATATTATTCTCTCTATGGCAATATGTGGAAACTTATTTTTCAGAGCCGGACACTATCTTTGTGTTCAAAATCTTCTATGAAGTACTTGGAGGAGGAACCCGCCTTGCAATGCCGAAGACAATATGTGCGCCGGACTCATCGTCATTGAAGCCTGGTTCAGGGGCTACTAAGGGAGTCCTGGATTAGGGGGTGTCCAGATGGCCGGACTATACCTTCAGCCGGACTCCTAGACTATGAAGATACAAGATTGAAGACTCCGTCCCGTGTCCGGAAGGGACTTTCCTTGGCGTGGATGGCAAGCTTGGCGATACAGATATGAAGATCTCCTACCATTGTAACCGACTCTATGTAACCCTAACCCTACCCGGTGTCTATATAAACCGCAGGGTTTTAGTCCGTAGGACAACATACACATCAACAATCATACCATAGGCTAGCTTCTAGGGTTTAGCCTCCTCGATCTCGTGGTAGATCTACTCTTGTACTACCCATATCATCAATATTAATCAAGCAGGACGTAGGGCTTTACCTCCATCGAGAGGGCCCGAACCTGGGTAAAACTTCGTGTCCCTTGCCTCCTGTTACCATCCAGCCTAGACGCACAGTTCGGGACCCCCTACACGAGATCCGCCGGTTTTGACACCGACAATGAGAATAGTGTTAAAGAGTTTATGAATTCACAAAGGAATTTTAATGCTTTGCTTGAAGAGAAATTGCTTAAAGTTGATGATTTGGCTAGAAACGTTGATAGAATTTCGCTTGAGGTTGATTCTTGAAAGCTTAGATCTATTCCTCCTAAGCATGATATCAATGAGTCTCTTAAAGCCATGAGAATTTCCATTGATGAGTGCAAGAAAAGAACCGCTAGGATGCGTGCTTCCAAAGATGCCTTTATTAAAGCGTGTTCTTCCAATTCCTATGAAAATCAAGATGAAGATCTAAAAGTTATTGATGTGTCACCTATTAAATCTTTGTTTTGCAATATGAATCTTGATGAAACTGTATATGATGTTCCTTTACCTAGAAGGTGTTCTAAAAATTCGGAGTATTTAGATATTTATGATGAAATTGATGAAAGTGGGATTGAAAGAAATAAAAATCTAGATGTTGCTAAACCCACTATATTGGATTTCAAGGAATTTAATTATGAAAGTTGCTCTTTAATTGATTGTATTTCCTTGTTGCGATCCGTGCTAAATTCTCCACATGCTTATAGTCAACATAAAGCCTTCACCGAACATATTGTTGATGCCTAGATGCAACATTATGAAGAAAAACTTGAGTTGAAAGTTTCTATCACTAGAAAACTCTATGATGAGTGGGAACCAACTATTAAAATTAAAATTAAAGATTATGAGTTTTATGCTTTGTGTGATTTGCTAGATTTCCGTAATTTTGATGATTGCTCTCTAAACTTGCATGTTGTGGATTCTACTATTAAGAAACCTATGGGAAGGATTAATGATGTTCTTATTGTTGCAAATAGGAATTATGTGCCCGTAGATTTCATTGTTCTTCATATAGATTGCAATCCTTCTTGCCCTATTATTCTTGGTAGACCTTTCCCTAGAACGGTTGGTGCTATTATTGATATGAAGGAAGGGAATATTAGATTTCAATTTCCATTAAAAAAGGGCATGGAGAACTTTCCTAGAAATAAAATAAAATTTCCATATGAAATTATCATGAGAGCCACTTATGTATTGCCTACCAAAGATGGCAATACCTAGATCTATCCTCGCTTTTATGCCTAGCTAGGGGCGTTAAACGATAGCGCTTGTTGGGAGGCAACCCAATTTTATTTTTATTCCTTGCTTTTTGCTCCTGTTTAGTAATAAATAAATTATATAGCCTCTGTTTTGTTTGTGATTTTTGTGTTTAATTAGTGTTTGTGCCAAGTAGAACCGTTGGGAAGTCTTGGGGAAAGTCTTGTTGAACTTGCTGTAAAAAACAGAAACTTAAGCGCTCACAAGAACTGCTGTAATTTTTATTTGAAGAGTGATATTTAGTTAATTCTTTTTGCAGATGATTAATAGACAAATTCCTCACGTCCAGAAATTTATTTTAGAATTTTTGGGAATCCAGATCTTGTGCTAGCTACAGATTACTACAGACTGTTCTGTTTTTGACAGATTCTGTTTTTCGTGCGTTGTTTGCTTATTTTGATGAATCTATGGATAGTAAAATAGTTTATAATCCATAGAGAAGTTGTAATACAGTAGGTTTAACACCAATATAAATAAAGAATGAGTTCATTACAGTATCTTGAAGTGGTCTTTTTTTTCTTTCGCTAACGGAGCTCACGAGTTTTCCACTTTAAGTTTTGTGTTGTGAAGTTTTCAAGTTTTGGGTGAATTCTTTTGATGGATTATGGAACAAGGATTGGAAAGAGCCTAAGCTTGGGGATTCCCATGGAACCCCCAAGATAATCCAAGGACACCAAAAAGTCAAAGGTTGGGGATGCCCCGGAAGGCATCCCCTCTTTCGTCCACTTCCATCGGTAATTTACTTGGAGCTATATTTTTATTCACCAACATGATATGTGTTTTGCTTGGAGCGTCTTGTATTGTTTTTATCTTTGTGTTTTAGTATGCCACAATCATCCTTGCTGTACACACCTTTTGAGAGATCCATACATGAATTAAAATTTGATAGAATACTCTATGTGCTTTTCTTATATCTTTTGAGCTAAGTAATTTTGCTCTATGTGCTTCACTTAGATCTTTTAGAGCACGGTGGTGGATTTCTTTTAAAGAAACTATTGATCTCTCATGCTTCACTTAAATTATTTTCAGAGTCTTAATAGCATGGTAATTTGCTTAATAATAACATGCTTGGTATTCAAGATTTGTGAAACTTTCTTTTGAGTGTGTTGAATACTAAGAAAAGTTGGATGCTTGATAATTGTTTTGAGATATGGAGGTAGTAATATCAAAGTCATGCTAGTAGAGTAATTGTGAATTTGGGAAGTGCTTGAGTTAAAGTTTTCATGTCCCGTAGCATGCACGTATGGTAAACGTTATGCAACAAATTTGAAACATGAGGTGTTATTTGATTGTCCTCCTTATGAGTGGCGGTCGGGGACGAGCGATGGTCTTTTCCTACCAATCTATCCCCCTAGGAGCATGCGCGTAATACTTCGGTTTTTTATGGCTTGTAGATTTTTGCAATAAGTATATGAGTTCTTTATGACTAATGTTGAGTCCATAGATTATACGCACTCTCACCCTTCCATCATTGCTAGCCTCTACGGTACCGTGCATTGCCGTTTCTCACATCGAGAGTTGGTGCAAACTTCGCTGGTGCATCCAAACCCCGTGATATGATACGCTCTTTCACTGTAACACCCCGGATGTAATTTACCATATATGTATCCCAACTCTTGCCGTTTCCGGCGCTAAGTTATTTTATTTCTTCGGGTTCGGGTTTTTGTCTCCATGTGTTGTTGCCTTTGTCATGCATCTCATATCTTGTCATCATGTGCATTGCATTTGCATACGTGTTCGTCTCATGCATCCGAGCATTTTCCCCGTTGTCCGTTTTGCATTCCGACGCTCCTATCTCCTCCGGTGGTCCTTTCTACCTCTTTTTGTGTGTGGGGGTTAAATATTACCGGATTGGACCGAGACTTGCCATGCGGCCTTGGTTTACTACCGGTAGACCGCCTGTCAAGTTTCGTGCCATTTGGACTTCGTTTGATATTCCAACGCTTAACCAAGGGACCGAGAAGGCCTCGTGTGTGTTGCAGCCCAACACCCCTCCAAAATAGCCCAAAACCCACCAAAGACCCATCCATCACCTAGAGCGTTCGATCACGATCGTGTGGCCGAAAACCGTGCTCAATTTGGAGCCTCCTAGCTCCTCCTATGTATAAATAGGCATCTCCCCCAAAATTTCCGGATCAAATCACCCCCTAACCTTAGCCCCGCTCCTCTCCGCGCGGGTGGACACGTCCGCCGCCGCCGAACATTCCCGCAGCCGCCACTCCCGTCACGCCACATGGCGAGCCGCGCCGCACATCGCCGCCGGCCCACTCGGCCCATCGCGGGCCCCGAGGCCCAAGCCGCCGCCTCCCGCGGGTCGCGTCCCCGCCGCCGCGCCCGTTAGCTCCGCCGCCACCCGCCTCGGCCAGCACCTTCCCCCGCCGCTCGCCGGCCTCCGCCGCCCACCTCGATGTCCGCCGCCCGTCGCGCGCCACTGCCTCATCGTCCACAGTCGCCACTGCCAGCTCCGCCGCGTCGTGCCTCCACCACCGCCGCCTCGCCGCCTCCCGGCCGAATCCGGCAAGACCCGGCCCGGTCACCACCTTCTCTGTCCACCTCGCTCAACTCCGGTGAAGGGTCCGTTCAACCTCGATAAGCGTGCCCCGATCCAGATCTGCTACAGTGAAACCCTAGGGGTTGACCCAGTTTTTTCCCCAAGTCTGCATTAATTTTAGCATTGTTCATCGCATCGTAAGTCCGCATCCGTAGCTCCGATTTGAGCGTGTAGCATATCACAATGTTCGTCACAGAGAGTACATCATTTCATCTCATTGCATCATTTTCATTTGATGGGGTTTATTTCATATTGCATGAATTTATCTCTCTACATCATGTCATCTTGCTTAAGGCGTTACTCTGTTTTTAACTTAATACTCTAGATACATGCTGGATAGCGGTCGATGAGTGGAGTAATAGTAGTAGATGCAGACTCGTTTCGGTCTACTTGTCACGGACGTGATGCCTATATACATGATCATGCCTAGATATTCTCATAACTATGCTCAATTCTGTCAATTGCTCAACAGTAATTTGTTCACCCACCATAGAATACTTATGCTCTTGAGAGAAGCCACTAGTGAAACCTATGGCCCCCGGGTCTATTCTCATCATATCAATCTCCATCACTTTAATCTTGTTTTCCTTTTTACTTTGCCTTTACTTTTTACTTTGCATCTTTATACCAAAAATACCAAAAATATTATATCTATCAGATCTCACTCTCGTAAGTGGCCGTGAAGGGATTGACAACCCCTAATCGCGTTGGTTGCGAGTAGCTATCGTTTTGTGCAGCTACGAGGGACTTGAGCGTGGCCTCCTACTGGATTGATACCTTGGTTCTCAAAAACTAAGGGAAATACTTACGCTACTCTGCTGCATCATCCCTTCCTCTTCGGGGAAAACCAACGCAAGCTCAAGAGGTAGCAGGTTGGCATATATCGAGATTAGGATTTGTCACTCCGTGTATTGGAGAGGTATCTCTGGGCCCTCTCGGTAATGCACATCACTATAAGCCTTGCAAGCAATATGACTAATGAGTTAGTTACGGGATGATGCATTACGGAACAGGTAAAGAGACTTGCCGGTAATGAGATTGAACTAGGTATGATGATACCGATGATCGAATCTCGGGCAAGTAACATACCGATGACAAAGGGAACTGTCAGGACCCCGATTCCAAGTCACATCGATCTAGCCGGTAACACCTCATATCACTTTCCGGCCTCACGCACAGTATTCCCACGGGTGTCGCCTTACCATGTCCCAGGACCATTTGAGCCTTTTGGCTCACGTATATCATAGTGTCGCTAGCATCCATATGACAGAGAACCCGGGCCGACATGGCTAGTCATGAACCTAAAGCGGCACTAACCTATGGGGACAGGCATACATGAATCACATCGAGCGTGTCGGTCAGCAGCTTGTGAATCTGGGCTATAGCATTGGGCTAACAGGACTCCGGGAACCTGGGCTGTAGCAGGATAGGCAGGACTCCGGATGTCACTGCGTGACATTTCCCCGAAGGGATAGACACAGGAACAAAGTGAAACACATGCCGGCCAGTCAAGTGTCCTGAGCAGTAGCGCTGGGCTAACAGGACTCCGGTGAACCGGGCTGTAGCGGACTACTATGGCTCATGGAAGCACTAGACTACATTTCCCCATGAGAGAGACTGCCAAGGATAAACAACTAGATTGTCGGATCCCACACATACCAAGCCTTTCAATCATACACCATGGCATCACAACATAACTCTTCAACTCAAGTATTTATTCATTAGGCTCCGAGGAGCGAGATATTACAAACATGGGTCTCATGACCCAACAATCATAGCATACAAGTCAAAGCACATGCGGAAGCTTAACATGTCTGAGAACAGACATCTACAAATGAAAAAGGCTAAGAAGCCTGACTATCTACCAGATCCTGCCGAGGGCACAAGATCGTAGCTGAGGTATCAAGCTAAACATCGAAGTCCACGCGGAACTACTAGCGAGACTGAAATCTCTCTACAAAACATAAATTAAGCAAACGTGAGTACAATTGTACTCAGCAAGACTTACATCAGAACTAACTACATACGCATTGATATCAACAAAGGGGGTGGTGGAGTTTAACTGCAGCAAGCCAGCTTTGACTCAGTGGCTAACCTGAACTACGACTGCAAGCAACTCTTTTGGGGTGGCGCACACGAGTCCACATATTCACCATTCAATACACCACTATGGATCCGCTCCCGTTTCCCTACGAGAAGGCCATCCATAGCCCTCACACTTATCTTGCAAGTTTTAGAGTATCCACTTTCACTTATCTATGAACTATGCAAGGGGTCCAAGTTTCCATATCCGAGGAATTCGGCTATTCGAATAGATAATGATAACCCTGTAGGGGTGTACTTCTTCACACACGGTCCCACCACTTACCACCATATACACGTCATGTATCTTGGCAACCTTCAAGCGGAAGCCTGGCGAGGGTGTCGGCCACGGCCTACCTAAACACTTAAGTCTCTAGTCCAGGTTTATCGCCTATCCAGGTTCCACCCGCAGGGAGTCCGGCCGAGGTTTCCACATACGGCCCCGAACGATGTGAACAGGGTTCCCGAGACACCAAACGGGCGCCCGGTACACCGTGCCACGGTGTATCTATCGCAACATAGCCCACCCCTAGGGTCAGCGCTATGCACGGCCGCCAACACATAACCTACAAACACTAGAAACTAGTTGCAACTCCTGGACAGAGTACTAGGGTGATTAAGAAGCCGAGAGGGTCAATTAAGGATCCCAATGAGTGGTAGTAGCTGTTCATGGATCACAGACACAGAACTCAGTTCCTGAGGACGGTTGCAATGAGACAACCCACCATGTACTCCCACATGGCCTCTCACCGCTACCTTTACCAAAAACGTGTTTACACACTTAGCTCGCACACGGTAGGACATGTTCACACACCTCCAATTCATTCCCGATGAATCAGACCTAACGCAACTCTATGCAATAGCAGGCATGACAAAAAGAAACATGAATGAGTAGGCACATCAGGGCTCAAACAACTCCTACTCATGCTAGTGGGTTTCATCTATTTACTGTGGCAATGACAGGTCATGCAGAGGAAAGGGGTTCAAATACCATAGCATGTAACCGTTGAATCATTGTTGTCCTAATGCAGTAAAAGAGAGAAGGAGCGAGAGAGTGGGATTGTATCGGAATGAACAAGGGGGTTTTGCTTGCCTGGCACTTCTGAAGATATCATTGGGTCTTCATCAGTGTCAACGATCACAGCATCGGTACAACGTCTATCGAGAGGGGGCAACCACCGGCAAGAGAGAATGAACACAATCAATGCAATGCACAATATGATGCATGATCATGACATGTCAATATGCTGAGTTCTGAGCTAATGCAACTAGCAACCATATTAAATGAAGTTGGTTTGAACCAAGGGTCCAAATTCAAACTCCATATTTGCTTATTTAAATTTCATTTATGCAAATTGCCCTGTACAGCAACCCTAGGTTGTTCAAACATGCATGCAAATGCCATAAAGAGATTCCTTGAATTTTTCTGATAATTTTTCATATATAATTAATCTTATTTGGAGTTACAGTTGAATTTCTATGATTTTTAGAAGTTTAAGTTGTTTTCTAGAATTTCCTGTATTATTTTAAATCCAGAAATTCCTTTACTGCATCAGCACTACGTCATTATGACATTAGCAGGTCAACAGTGCCGGTCCAGGTCAAACCTGACCTGGGGGACCCGTCTGTCAGTGTCAGTTAAACTAACTAAGTTTAGTTAGCGTTAAACTAATACTAACCTAGTTTAGTTAGTGGCCTGGGTCAAACTCACCGGAGTTGACCAGCGGCTCATCACTAGCAAGGCCAGAGATGGTGGAGGGGCCCGGGATTTGGCCTCCAGCGACCAAATCGACGGCTGAGCCCATCTACGAGGAGCTAGAGCTTGCGCGCATCGACTGGCAGGGTTAGCTTGGGCCGGGGTGGTCTAAGACGTCGGCGGTGGCAACGGCAGTGGCTGCCGGAGTTCTGCCGAGCTCAGGGGCGAGGCTATGGTGGCCGTGGGGTTGCGTGCTTGGCTCCCATGGCTCCTACATGGCATGGCGAGCACATGGGTGAGCTCGGTTGGAGGCTACGGTGACCATGGCCACGGCGATGAGGAGCTCAGGCGGCGGCGCGATTCGGTCATCGTCGAAACAATGGATGCGGTGAGAAGCTGAGCACGGGAGCAAGGGGAGGAGGTGGAGAAGCGCACAGCGAGGTCGGAGGAGGTCTCAGCGGCTCGGGGAAAGTCCGGTGCAGGCGGAACAGCGAAGACAATCTCCAGCGATTCGAGGAGGAAGACGATGGCGGAACGGTGATGCAGAGCTCCCGGTGAAGCGTAGCTGGACGGGGAGGAGGAGGGCGTCGTTGCGGAGCTTCTTGACTCATCGGCAGGGCGAGGGGTGGTCGGTGGCCATGGTAAATTGCGTCGGCGACGATGAGCTCCGCTCGGTGTGCTCGGGAGAGGGAGCAGAGGGCGAGGGGGAGAGCAGAGACTGAGGGAGAGGAGCGAGGGGGGCCAGGGGCTGCGTGGCGTCGTGGAGGCGTCTAAGCCCTCGGCGGCAAGCAGGAGGTGGCGTGCGGTGGCCGTGCGCGTGCCAGCGTGCGGTGGACACGCACCTCGGTCCTTCTAGCAGAGGAAGGAGAAGACACGGGTGCCCCTGGTGGGCTGGGCCGGCAGGTGGGCTGGAAGGCCAGGTAGGTTGGCCCAGGTAGATCTCTCTATTTTTTTAATTCTGTTTTCTATTTATGTTATTTTTTTTTGATTTAGTTTATAACCCAAATCATTTTAATAAATCCTGAAAATAATTGTGGGCATTAAATGAATTATTACAGAGGCCCTTAACTATTTTTCAGAATTATTGGAGCATTTTAAAAATATTAATAGTATTTAAATGCCCCAATTCAAATACAATATGGGTTATTCAAAAATCCAGAATGGCCAATCCAGAATGGCCTAAAAATATGTGCATCATTTTTGGTAGAGGTTTTCACCTTTATCAAAAATAATGAACTTTTCTAAAGGTCATTCTGGGTTCATTGAAAATATTTTTATTTTGATCCTAATTGCATTTCATTTAGTGCTAGGGCTTGTCATCCCCATTTCAAATTTCAAACAACTATAGACATGATGCATGGATGCTTATGATACTAATTGCAATCAAATTCTAGGGCTGTGACAACTCGCCCCCACTAAACAAGAATCTTGTCCTGAGATTCAAGACGTGAGGTAAGAAGACAGAGGGGATACACAACTAACACGACCTTCACGATCCAGACGTCTTTCTCAAGGATGTTGATTCATTGCATCACCTTGATCTCGACGTCTTGCTTTGAGAACTACATCCAACATGACAACGAGTAGAAAGGGAGAATTTAAGAAGAATCGACCTCCCTGAGGTTCGAGCAACTTAGGATCATCTTAATGATCACAAGATCAACTCATGGAATGAGACTTAGTAACATCTCTTGAGCTGAGATACGAAGCATACACCTAGAGGGATGGAGTGAAACGGATGGCGAAGGTTCACTAGGTAGGCAACAATTCCATACTCGAATAAGATGGAGCGTGAATTTCAAAGTAGCAAGAAGATATTTGCCATGATTTCGTAACGTGATACCTCGGGGAAGGTGACTCATAGAATTATTCCCTTAAGTTTCAAAAAGAATTACTTTTGATTCGGAGATCATTGAAACTCTTTATGCCAGCCTAAGGCAATCACAATCGATCATTTGAAGGAGTTCAAAGGGATGATATACTTGGACTAGAAAGGATGATGTGGACTCCCTTGTTGAAGACAACGCAATGGATGATTTTGCTTATCATCAGAAATGGATAGGGCCCATGGTAAGTCCACTTTTGAAGATGATCCTGAACATCAACTACTGAGGTGCAAGCTGGGAACAAAATGCAAATGTTGGCAATGATTCTAGTAACTGGGGAAAAACTCAACAGTCGAGAGTGAGTCCACTGTTTGAAAAGGTTATAACATAACCTAGGAAGCTGGAAGCAAATCCCAGTTAACGCCAACGGTAAAACCTAGTGCTTGCGCGTGCTCTCAGGAACTTGAGCATTTTCATATTAATCAAGGTTTTGCCAATATCCGTGTCAAGGATCCTGGCAACACAACATGCTACCATGATGAATAACGGTGGAAGATGCAGATGCTAAGAAAGATAACACTTTCTCAGATTTCACCTTAGCAAGGCCAAGGGAGAAAAATCTGGATGATCGACCGAGAGACATTTAGCGCTCCGCTTCTAATGTTCTCCTTGATGTGCTAGCCTAACCCATTCATTGAAATGGTTTGGTATCTAGAACATCAAGTAGCAGGTCAGACTCTAGGAGCTCAGGAATCCATAAGGAATAACTACTGGAGTAAATCCTACGTAATCCTTATGGGGAGGTGGCCATCTTACTCAATCAAGATACTACAATAATAGGTCTTCCGGCTGGGTGTGTTGGCCACGACATCCACTTTACCGGGTTACAGAGAGACCAATATTATAGCTCTTGGGAAAACGTCCCAACCATCACATCTGCCTGAGATTCAGATCTGGTTGGTGTCGGGATATTACAGACTCATCGAGTCTAGAAAGAAATGAAAGTTTGCAACACAAATTGACGAGATGACATTGCGAGATTCTCAGGAAATGGACTATGGTAGTAAGCTCGAAAACATGAGCTGGTTCTGCTAAACACATGTGAACATGCTGTCCCAGACAAGCATGACCACATGGTGGTCTTACAATGAAACACTACCGAGTCCTGGTTGGGAACCATCATCAAGGATATCGAAGTCCTTGCATAAGTCCTATGATTAGCTCTTATGGATAACTTCTTCTCCCTGAACAAGTCAATCAGTGGCTTGGTGTGCTAGGGATACGTATGGAATGAAGATGATCAGTCTATCAGACCATAGAGTACTTCGCACGTGCATGACTGACTTGGGATGATTCCAGAGGAAGCAAAATAAACTTTCCCGAATTCATGACGGCAACTTACATCAAATGCACGTGAATCAAAGGAAGTCACTTCTTTCATCCAAACATATGCTTCATGAACGGAACAAGAAGGCATTGTTCACAAAGTTTCCAACACTAGCTTAATGTTTAACACGAATCATGGGGGAGACAAGATGCTACTGATGGGCCCAATAGCAACTCATCGGAATTTCCATATCACTGGACTTCCACCATCATGTGAACACGGTGATAGCATTGGTCAGACCAAAAGATGTAATAGTGTATGCTCGAGGGATGAACCACGAGTAAGACAACATTACGAACATCGTTGGTTCTGATTTGACTTGGGGATAGCCCATACTCAAGTCAAAGTGTTGACAAGACAGATAGATCCAACAACTGATCATGAGGACCAATCGATGAAGATATCATCTTTCTTCAACACACACACAACACACAAAGATATCCCTTTTGAGACGAACTAAGCGGGACAAGCTTTCATCTTCCAACTCTCCAAGTTGTTCTCTAGCTCAACCAACTAGCTCAGGGATATCCTACACATGTTCTTGGAGAAGAGTGCTTTATAAGAAAACCAACTTGATCACAAACTCAACATAGCGGTCAGGTGACAACCTGGTAACACTTCCGAGAAGACATTCGGTAAGACAACATGATCATAAGAGCAAGGGATTCAATCCTAACACAAAGAACGAAGAGTGCACCGGAAATAAGGACTAGGTAGCACGATCAATCTTAGGATGATGATTCAATAACCAACACGCTAAGAATGAGAGTATTGTCCATTAACTACCAAGCAATGGAGTTGCTAGGAGTATTGATTTCGCACATCACAGTACACTTGTCGGCACTCCGGTTACAATAACATGGAACCGAGGAATGAATAATGATGGCAAGAAGTATTACTACGTCAAGAATTCATAAGAGGTGGTGCAATTCTCATGACACTCCTGACATAAAGATGGTAACACTCTAAGGTAGAGCAAAGCAAAAGCTGGATTGGCATTTTGATCTGCGGAATACAATTGTTTTGACCCAATCCTAGATATGGATGAGGTTCTGGAGTTTGTTTCTCCTGGTCATTCTGGAAGAGGATGGCTTGACGGACCACAAGAATAATAAACATCGATAACACGGATGCACAATTACTCTTGATCAACAATTGACAGACGAAGGTCAGATAACAGCTAAAGAGGGACAACCCAAAGGAAGATATATCTTTCTGAGTTGTAGATGCATAGAATAGCATGTCGAACGAGTTCAACATAATTCTTCCGGATAACCCATGCAGAAGGGTAGAACTGGCAGAATCACAATTATGAATGGAGAACTCCTCAAGAGTATTCTGGTTGTGATATTTTGGTTCAAAACCTTTTGCCATATTGGTTCATGGTACTGGAAGAATGATGTACCACGAACCTCGAGGTCTATCACAAGGTTTACTAATGTCCTAAGGAACTAGCAAACACTATCAACATGAAGCAAGTAGGGTGAGTCTCGGGTTCAAAACCCAGGAATAGAATGCCTACTAACTAAATGGCATCACGGGATGCTTTCAAGAATAACGGCCAGAATCATCACACTGGAAACGCAAAACATGGTTCGATTACTAGGTGGCACTCTAAGACATCTAGGGTCATAATAATAATTCCAACATATATGTCGAGGCAATAGAATACCTCAACTCACAATTAGTGTGATTAACCTGGCCTAGAGGAACATCGAAAACCAGAGGGAAAGGATTTTGCAAATGCATCAGATTGTTTGGAAACCTGGGACGACTCGGATAGCATAACGGCTGTAAATGCTCAAAAAGTTTTGAGACATCCTGCAAATTGGTGGCAGAACCACTCAGAAGCACAATATCAAGGTTCCGAGACCAACTATGAACACACGGAAGTAGTAGGAACTGAATTGAGGCTTAAATCCATCAATCCTATAAGTCTCTATCATAGTAGCTCGTCATCCTGATAGATAGATGAGAAGGCCTAGTTCTTAATCCCCGTAGAAGAGAAGAGGTTGACTCAGATCAGAAGGCCATGAGGTATAAGAAGTAAAAAGAGCCTTACGTTCCCTTCCACGATCAATTCCCTTGTATAACTAAAGCATTTCTAGACTCAACTTTGACCAGTTTGGCTTGGTAATCCTACAGGCAGTCAGGCTCTGATACCAACGCTGTCAGGACCCCGATTCCAAGTCACATCGATCTAGCCGGTAACACCTCATATCACTTTGCGGCCTCACGCACGGTATTCCCACGGGTGTCGCCTTACCATGTCCCGGGACCGTTTGCGCCTTTTGGCTTACGTATATGATAGTGTCGCTAGCATCCATATGACAGAGAACCCGGGCCGACATGGCTAGTCGTGAACCCAAAGCGGCACTAACCTATGGGGACAGGCATACATGAATCACATCGAGCGTGTCGGTCAGTAGCGTGTGAATCCGGGCTGTAGCACTGGGCTAACAGGACTCTGGGAAACCGGGCTATAGCAGGCTAGGCAGGACTCCGGATGTCACCGCGTGGCATTTCCCCGAAGGGACAGACACAGGAACAAAGTGAAACACATGCCAGCCAGTCAAGTGTCCTAAGCAGTAGTGCTGGGCTAACAGGACTCCGGTGAACCGGGCTGTAGCGGACTACTATGGCTCATGGAAGCACTAGACTACATTTCCCCATAAGAGAGACTGCCAAGGATAAACAACTAGATTGTCGGATCCCACACATACCAAGCCTTTCAATCATACACCATGGCATCACAACATAACTCTTCAACTCAAGTATTTATTCATTAGGCTCCGAGGAGCGAGATATTACAAACATGGGTCTCATGACCCAACAATCATAGCATACAAGTCAAAGCACATGCGGAAGCTTAACATGTCTGAGAACAGACATCTACAAATGAAAAAGGCTAAGAAGCCTGACTATCTACCAGATCCTGCCGAGGGCACAAGATCGTAGCTGAGGTATCAAGCTAAACATCGAAGTCCATGCGGAACTACTAGCGAGACTGAAATCTCTCTACAAAACATAAATTAAGCAAACGTGAGTACAATTGTACTCAGCAAGACTTACATCAGAACTAACTACATATGCATCGGTATCAATAAAGGGGGTGGTGGAGTTTAACTGCAGCAAGCCAGCTTTGACTCAGTGGCTAACCTTAACTACGACTGCAAGCAACTCTTTTGGGGTGGCGCACATGAGTCCACATATTCACCATTCAATACACCACTATGGATCCGCTCCTGTTTCCCTATGAGAAGGCCATCCATAGCACTCACACTTATCTTGCGAGTTTTAGAGTATCCACTTTCACTTGTCTATGAACTATGCAAGGGGTCCAAGCTTCCATATCCGAGGAATCCGGCTATTCGAATAGATATTGATAACCCTGCAGGGGTGTACTTCTTCACACACGCTCCCACCACTTACCACCATATACACGTCATGTATCTCGGCAACCTTCAAGTGGAAGCCTGGCGAGGGTGTCGGCCATGGCCTACCTAAACACTTAAGTCTCTAGTCCAGGTTTATCGCCTATCCAGGTTCCATCCGCAGGGAGTCCGGCCGAGCCTTCCACATACGGCCCCGAACAATGTGAACAGGGTTCCCGAGACACCAAACGGGCCCCTGGTACACCGTGCCATGGTGTATCTACCGCAACATATCCCACCTCTTGGGTCAGCGCTACGCACGGCCGCCAACACATAACCTACAAACACCAGAAACTAGTTGCAACTCCTGGACAGAGTACTAGGGTGATTAAGAAGCCGAGAGGGTCAATTAAGGATCCCAATGAGTGGTAGTAGCTGTTCATGGATCACAGACACAGAACTCAGTTCCTGAGGACGGCTGCAATGAGACAACCCACCTTGTACTCCTATATGGCCTCTCACCGCTACCTTTACCAAAAACGTGTTCACACATTTAGCTCACACACAATAGGACATGTTCACACACCTCCGATTCATTCCCGATGAATCAGACCTGACGCAACTCTATGCAATAGCAGGCATGACAAACAAACATGAATGAGTAGGCACATCAGGGCTCAAACAACTCCTACTCATGCTAGTGGGTTTCATCTATTTACTGTGGCAATGACAGGTCATGCAGAGGTAAGGGGTTAAACTATCGCAGCATGTAATAGTTGAATCGTTGCTGTCCTAATGCAGTAAAAGAGAGCAGGAGCAAGAGAGTGGGATTGTATCGGAATGAACAAGGGGGTTTTGCTTGCCTGGCACTTCTGAAGATATCATTGGGTCTTCATCAGTGTCAACGATCACAGCATCGGTACAACGTCTATCGAGAGGGGGACAACCACCGGCAACAGAGAATGAACGCAATCAATGCAATGCACAATATGATGCATGATCATGACATATCAATATGCTGTGTTTTGAGCTAATGCAACTAGCAACCATATTAAATGAAGTTGGTTTGAACCAAGGGTTCAAATTCAAACTCCATATGTGCTTATTTAAATGTCATTTCTACAAATTGCCCTGTACAGCAACCCTAGGTTGTTCAAACATGCATGCAAATGCTATAAACAGATTCCTTCAATTTTTCTGATAATTTTTCATATATAATTTATCTTATTTGGAGTTACGGTTGAATTTCTATGATTTTTAGAAGTTTAAATTTTTTCTGGAATTTCCTGTATTATTTTAAATACAGAAATTCCTTTACCGCGTCAGCACTACGCCATTATGACGTCAGCAGGTCAAAAGGGCCGGTCCAGGTCAAACCTGACCTAGGGGAACCGTCTGTCAGTGTCAGTTAAGCTAACTAAGTTTAGTTAGCGTTAAACTAATACTAAACTAGTTTAGTTAGTTGCCTGGGGCCCACACGTCAGTGAGTCAGGGGAAAGTCAAACCTAGTCAACCGGGGTCAAACTCACCGGAGTTGACCCGCGGCTCGTCGCCGGCGAGGCCAGAGATGGTGGAGGGACCCGGGATTTGGCCTCCGGCGACCAAATCGATGGCTGAGCCCATCTACGAGGAGCTGGAGCTCGCGCGCATCGACTGGCAAGGTTAGCTTGGGCCGGGTGGTCTAAGACGTCGGCGGTGGCAATGGCAGCGGCGGCCGGAGTTCAACCGAGCTCGGGGGCGAGGCTATGGTGGCCGTGGGGTTGCGTGCTTGGCTCCCACGGCACCTACATGGCATGGCGAGCACGTGGGTGAGCTCGGTTGGAGGCTATGGTGACCATGGCCACGGCGATGAGGAGCTCAGCCGGCAGCGCGATTCGGTCATCGTCGAAACGATGGCTGCGGTGAGAAGCTGAGCACGGGAGCAAGGGGAGGAGGTGGAGAAGCTCACAGCAAGGGCGGAGGAGGTCTCAGCGGCTCGGGGAAAGTCCGGTGCAGGCGGAACTGCGAAGACAATCTCCCGCGATCCGAGGAGGAAGACGATGGCGGAACAGCGATGCAGAGCTCCCGGTGAGGCGTAGCTCGACAGGGAGGAGGAGGGCGTCGTGGAGGAGCTTCTTGACTCATCGGCAGGGCGAGGGGTGGTCGGTGGCCGTGGTAAATTGCGTCGGCGATGACGAGCTCCACTCGCTGTGCTCGGGAGAGGGAGCAAAGGGCGAGGGGGAGTGCAGAGAGTGGGGGAGAGGAGCGAGGGGGACCAGGGGGCTGCGTGGCATCGTGGAGGCGTCTAGGCCCTCGGCGGCAAGCATGAGGTGGCGTGCGGTGGCCGTGCGCGTGCCGGCGTGCGGTGGCCACGTACCTCGGTCCTTCTGGCAGAGGAAGGAGAAGACACGGGTGCCCCTGGTGGGCTGGGCCACCAGGTGGGCTGCAAGGCCAGGTAGGTTGGCCCAGGTAGATCTCTCTGTTTTTTAATTCTGTTTTCTATTTATGTTATTTTGTTTTGATTTAGTTTATAGCCCAAATCATTTGAATAAATCCTAAAAATAATTGTGGGCATTAAATGAATTATTACAGAGGCCCTTAACTATTTTCAGAATTATAGGAGCATTTTAAAAATATTTATAGTATTTAAATGCCCCAATTCAAATACAATATGGGTTATTCAAAAATCCAGAATGGCCTAAAAATATGTGCATCATTTTTGGCAGAGGTTTTCACCTTTATCAAAAATAATGAACTTTTCTAAAGGGCATTCTGGGTTCTTTGAAAATATTTTTATTTTGATCCTAATTGCATTTCATTTAGTGCTAGGGCTTGTCATCCCCATTTCGAATTTTAAACAAATATAGAAATGATGCATGGATGCTTATGATACTAATTGCAATCAAATTCTAGGGCTGTGACAGGAACAACATATGTTGTTATGCGGTTTGACCGATAAAGATCTTCGTAAAATATGTAGGAGCCAATATGAGCATCCAGGTTCCGCTATTGGTAATTGACCGGAGATGTGTCTCAGTCATGTCTACATAGTTCTCGAACCCGTAGGGTCCGCGCGCTTAACTTTCGATGACAATTTGTATTATGTGTTATGTGATTTGATGACCGAAGTTTGTTCGGAGTCCCGGATGAGATCACGGACATGACGAGGAGTCTCTAAAGAGAGGTAAACATTCATATATTGGAAGGTTGCATTCGGACATCGAATGGTTCCGAGTGATTCGGGCATTTTTCCGGAGTACAGGGAGGTTGCCAGAACCCCCTGGGGAAAGATATATGCCTTATGGGCCATAGGAGGGAGGCTGGTGCGCCCCCCACAAGGCAGGAGGCCGAATTGGACTTGGGAAGCGGACGCCACCCCCCTTTCCTTCTCCTACTCCCTCTCCTTCCCCCTTTCCCCCTCCGGTAGAAGGAGAAAAGGGCGAGGCCGAATCCTACTAGGACTGGAGACCTAGTAGGACTCCCCTCTCCCTGGAGCGCCCCTTGTTGGTCGGCCTCCTCCTCCCCTCCTCTATATACGGGGGCAGGGGGCACTGACGGTGTCCTGGACTAAGGGGTACTCACCACGTCATCTCCCGATCTGTTAGATTGGGCCGAGGACCCCCATGGCCGTATACTCATGAGCCAGTTCATACAGCTTCCGCGTACAAGGAAGATTCCACAAGACTTGGCGATCAAGACAAGGACTTCTCCCCACCGGCGTATTCGGCTAGGACTCTTGTTATCCTTGGCCTGTGGTGCATTATATAAACCGAGGCCAGACTAGTCGATAGATATACACAACAATCATACCATAGGCTAGCTTCTAGGGTTTATCCTCTACGATCTCGTGGTAGATCAACTCTTGTAATACTCATATCATCAAGAACAATCAAGCAAGACATAGGGTTTTACCTTTATCGAGAGGGCCCGAACCTGGGTAAAACATCATGTCCCCTGCCCTCTGTTACCCTCCGCCTTAGACGCACAGTTTGGGACCCCCTACCCGAGATCCGCCAGTTTTGACACCGACATTAGTGCTTTCATTGAGAGTTCCGCTGTGTCATCGGCAAAAGGATCAATGGCTCGTCTGCAGATTAACTATGACATCGACATATTCGTCACTGGCTCAACTGGTCACCTTGGCTTGACCGAGGACTGTGCCCTGCCTCCAATCGTCATGTTCGGACGAGGGCCTACATCAACACCAACTCCGATCTCTATTAAGATCATGGAGGAATCGTCCATGGTGCTCGGGGGCTCAACGTCAACATTGCCCTCGGGCGACCGTGCTATTTTTCTGGACAGCGAACGTGTATCCGCCGCCACCGCCTCCTCGAGTGTTGTTTCAACGATCGCTTCAGTGGAATTGTGACGACTCGATTCTACAACAACCCTGGAAAATTTCGTCGAGTTCCGATGGAGGAATCTCTGACAATCTACAGTATACCGGAGCCCTGTCAAATCCAGACGGGAATCTGGACGAGTTTAGGGCATGGTCTCCAGAGCCCAGCCCGGAAGTCCTTTGGAAGATCCAACCGTTCATCTGCTGCGTAATTCCCATATCTACTACCCCTCAAACTTTCAGCTCGATCCGACCGTCCAAACTCCAGGGACCTTCTGATTAGTACATCACTTTGCAGATCTCTTTCCTGCGCAAATACAGATCCTACCCGAATTCATGTTTCTTTATGAACGTGATATTTGACAACCTTTTTAAAAGGAATTTTCTTCTAAGGTATTGTGCGTTGTTTTTAACACACGCCCATTAAATTTTAATCCTCCTCTGAGGTAATCTATGCCATCACGCTGGTGTCAAACCAGTCCGGCAATATAGCTCCACAACTGCCGACCTGCGCTAGACATGTCGCCGCTTTTTAAGCCGAGCTCAACTTCTTCGGATCCTCACCTCGGCGAGCCGAATAAGAGTTCAGAATCGCAAAGGATAAATCATCACCAACATCGCCGCCCCATGAATTACACGGAGCAGGCACACCGGCATCGCCGCATGGTCACTTCATCAAACCAGCATGGGTCGTGTCACAAGTTACGGCCTGGGTCGGCATGGCCGCACTGTTGCTTCTTCGAGCCAATGTCCATCACGCCGAACTACTTCAACACCTCGGCTGACATGGCAGCTACAACAACTCCTCACCGGCCTGCTCAGTCACCTCGGCTAGACCGGGGACTTGGATATTTCTTCATCAACATACTCCGGTGACTTCGGTGTCACCAGCCGACCGGCTTCGTCGCGTTAGCTGGACTGAGGGCTTCGCCTCGGCAAGCCAACCTTTGCCAGCATCACCAGGCCATCGCCTTATCGCCCATCAGGAAATGGGTGTGGGGATCGATTCCTAATTTTGGGAGTCGCTTCTCTTCGGAATGCTACAACAAATAAATTAGGTGCTATTAATCCTAACAATTTTTGCTTGTTGGGTTTATTTTTCTTAAGGAATTATTACTTTGGTTTGTTCCATCATTTGTACACAGGTCTATCAAATGACGGCCACATTAAAAACGGTCGCGTGGTGGTTTGGTTAGTTTCCGTACATAGTTCGGCGAACGCCGCATCAGGAGCCCGGACCGCCCTGCAAATTCAGGCTTTGTCATGCTTTCACTGCGTCACGCTGACACCCTGCATCGACATTGGCTTCGGCGCTAGGCCACATTTCTTGAAATAAATTATTTTTGCGTAAAGCAATTATGTAAGGATTATATATATCTTATTATTATTTCTTGGAACACACTATTTTATGTGTGCAGATAATTGATTTTGACTGCGTTACGTGGTCACTACTCCGGAGTTCCGAACTCCTTGCTCGGACACCTCAGGCTTGGGGGCTGGGACCTCGGCCATACAGAGCACTTCGAACCTTGTCAGATCTATCATAGATCAATGGGCGTCTTCGTCCTGCCACAAGCCCGAATCGCATCATCAACACCGAGCACATTAACCAGCTAAGTTGCTTTCATGCTCAAAAGCTTTTAGTTTTAAATTTTGTTTGGTTCGACCAAGCATTATACTTTTCGACACAAAGTTGTTTGTCACAAAGTTCCTTGTCAAAACTTTGTTTATGATGGGCATATTCAAATACCCCGTTTATTTGGGGGCTCCCTTGATGGAGCTTTTCCTCTTGCATATGATTATACTTGTACGGCTTCGTTCCTTGTTCGTGTATTATGCCACAATATGCACCATATTGACCTAAGCGATTTGCAAGCTGGGTTGCCTCGCTCCTGTGTTTACCCCTACATTCCCGATTATTCGGCTAGGGAGTAAATGGAGCACCTCTGCGATTGTCATGACCGGGTCATCCGAGCTCTGACCTCAGACTGGGTGAAGCCGAAAGCTAGCGCTCTTATTGTTTTCAATCATGGTCGGCACACAACGGAACTCATGAGTACAAAAAATCTATTGCACAAGTCTCATAGTAATAATGAGCACTAAAGAAAGGTATCGGTGGGGTTACTATTTTCTTCGAAGATGCTTCTTACACTTTGTCAGTAATATAGCATAAGTTCCCTGAGCGCGCTTTGTCTGTTATAGCCTTATGGCCTGATTGCCTGGTCATCGGAAACACCGTCAATACTCTCGACAGGTGGAGTACATGACACTTTTCGGCCCTTGGCTGAAGAGGGAGAAGCCGATGGTCGGTTAAGACGCGTTTAAAGTTCGGGTGAACACATATACGATATAAGTACTTCGGTACATACAATCATTATACATAAAATTCTTTTACCCAAGTCACTTGGGGGCTCTTAAAATTTATATGAGTTGTTTTATAGTAAATGTGTTTTCTTCTTGGTCGTTGCAAAGTCTTTTTCTACCGCTCCTTTGTCGACTCGAGTTTATGGTCAATAGCCGGATAGCCTGTCTTCTCTCTGAAAGACGCTTGAGTTTAGTTTGCTAAAATTACCTCGGAGAAGTACTCCGCCTTTGGGATGAGGAGCTTGAAGCCGTAGGCTGACCTGCGTGAAGTCTTGAGGTCGGATGTGTCATGTTAAAGCACGACAGAACCACAATTTTTTTCCCAATTTTCGAATTGGCACCGGATACTTGATCTTGTTCGGACGTCAAGCTTTTACTGACATTTTTTGGTTTTCCAAGCTTATGGCACTTTCAAACTATTTGTGTGTTTTCAGCACAACTCTCATAGTGCAACGCCGTACACCTTTAGAGATTCAGAAAAAACATTCTCGGATATTGCTATATATGCATCGGTTTCGAATTGTGTCTTCGGTCAATAGTTGGGGATGCCTGGCTCCTGCGCTTGCCTCCTACGATCCGCTTTGTTCGGCTAGGTGTGCAAAGGGAGAACCACTGTGGTTGTGCTTCCATCACACATGGTTAAGCACCTCAGTGGAGAAAGCCAAAAACTGACTGTCACAATAAGTTCAAACTAGTCAGCGATCCGATGACTGTGTTAAATGACGGGCCATTCATAACATTGGCCGAAGTGTTTATGGCTCGACCTCGACTGTCGCCGAATACTACCGGGGGCTAGTAAGTGGCCTCCCAAACTAAATCCTCAATATTTTGCTCTTACATTAGAGCCGAGGTTTCATGATCATGCTTAGCATGACAACCCAAAGAAAGGAACCAATATCGGGACTATTTTCTTTGGAAGACATTCCTTATGTTAAACAATAATATAACATATCTCTCTACATACCTTTGCTTATAAAACCGTATGGCCAGATTGCCTTGTTTGTCGTAAATCTTTGCGCTCATAATGGCTTTATAAAGTAGGACAAACACTCCTCGGCTACTGGCTGAGGAGGTTGAAGGTGATGGTCGGTCAACAAAGTTTTGTACAATGGGGATCCGAGCATTAATGATGTAAAGTACTTGGATACATAGAATCATTACACATAATTCGTGATTTTACTTTGGATATCGATCCTTAATTCGGCCACCCGTGCCCGCATTAAGGCTCGGGGGCTACTGGGCTTCGGGCTTATCAATTACTAATATTAAAGGGACGTGTCGATCCCCTGATCTGGTGTTGACACCCGACCAGTGTCTCGGGGGCTACTGCATTGGCAATCCAGTGCAAAAAATTTAAGTGCAATATAGTTTTTGCAGAGATTATGATCCTCGGGTTGGTCGGCCGCACCCAACCTGAGTCTCGAGGACTCTGCACACCACTTTTTGTGTCCCGAAGTATCCTGCCGAGCTAGGAGTTGATCCTCAGACTGATTTTACAAATCAACCTGAGTCTCAGCGGCTACTGGGATCAGCGGTTTTATGTCATCCTTCAAGTGCATCTCGGGTTTTAGACCGATACACACCTTGAGGGCTACTGGCTATATATCTCAGCAGAGAATAAATTGCACCAATAAAAAATATTGACAAAAAATCAGCCCGCGGTCAGGGTGGTGCACCACCTTGGAAGTAGTCCGGCATAAAGCTCGGGCGCTAGCGGCTAGCTCCATAGAGGGCATTTCCGACATTAAGCTCGACTAAACTCCTTCAGCTTTTTTAAACCAAGATGATCTATGACATCTAGGATATAGTCCGGTGTAGGAGCTTCGACACAGTCTGGCGTTGGAGCTCGGATACATTTCGGCGTTGGAGCTCGGAAGCAGTCCGGCATTGGTGCTCGGCTGCAAAAAAATACCTCGAATGCAGTCCGGCGTTGGAGCTCGGACGCAAGGGGACACTGCCGCCCGGGAACAACTTCAAACCCGAGGTGTGGCATAAAAATAACAAGGCATTGATAAAGGCCGAAGACTTAATTAAAGGGCTCCTCGGATACCCGACATGTGAGATCTTCAGATTTAGCTCAACAATCCTTAAGATAGAAGATGGGAAGATTTGTTGAACCGGTTTTCAAGACCGACGACCGAAGATGAAGAACAGTTCGGAAGAATCGAGGAGTGTCCCTAACTTGAAGATCGGTTCAGGGGGCTACTGACGGTGTCCTGGACTAAGGGGTACTCACCACGTCATCTCCCGATCTGTTAGATTGGGCCGAGGACCCCCATGGCCGTATACTCATGGGCCAGTTCGGACAGCTGCCGCATACAAGGAAGATTCCACAAGACTAGGCGATAAAGACAAGGACTTCTCCCCACCGGCAAATTCGGCTAGGACTCTTGTTATCCTAGGCCTCTGGTGCATTATATAAACCGAGGCCAGGCTAGTCGATAGATGTACACAACAATCATACCATAGGCTAGCTTCTAGGGTTTAGCCTCTACGATCTCGTGGTAGATCAACTCTTGTAATACTCACATCATCAAGAACAATCAAGCAGGACGTAGGGTTTTACCTCTATCAACAGGGCCCGAACCTGGGTAAACATCGTGTCCCCTGCCTCCTGTTACCATCCGCCTTAGACGCACAGTTCGGGACCCCCTACCCGAGATCCGCCGGTTTTAACACCGACAGGCACCCCAAAGGCACAACAGACAATCTCTTGGCCGTGTGCGGTGCCTCCCTCCATAGTTTTACACCTCGGTCATATCATTGTAGTGCTTAGGCGAAGCCTTGCACCGGTAACTTCATCATCACCGTCACCACGTCGTCGTGCTGACGGAACTCTCCCTCGGCCTCAGCTGGATCTAGAGTTCGAGGGAGGTCACCAAGCTGAATGTGTGCAGATCGCGGAGGTGCCGTGCGTTTAGTACTTGATCGGTTGGATCGCGAAGACGTTCGACTACATCACCCGCGTTACTAAACGCTTCATGTCGGTGTCAAAACCGGCGGATCTCGGGTAGGGGGTCCCAAACTGTGTGTCTAGGCCGGATGGTAACAGGAGGCAAGGGACACGAAGTTTTACCCAGGTTCGGGCCCTCTTGATGGAGGTAAAACCCTACATCCTGCTTGATTAATATTGATGATATGGGTAGTACAAGAGTAGATCTACCACGAGATCGGAGAGGCTAAACCATAGAAGCTAGCCTATGGTATGATTGTTCTGTACATTGTCCTACAGACTAAAACCCTCCAGTTTATATAGACACCGGAGAGGGTTAGGGTTACACAAAGTCGGTTACAATGGTAGGAGATCCACATATCCGTATCACCAAGCTTGCCTTCCACGCCAAGGAAAGTCCCTTCCAGACATGTGATGAAGTCTTCAATCTTGTATCTTCATAGTCCATGAGTCCGGCTGAAGGTATAGTCCGGCTATCCGAACACCCCCTCATCCAGGACTCCCTCAGTAGCCCCCGAACCAGGCTTCAATGACGATGAGTCCGGCGCACAGATTGTCTTCGACATTGCAAGGCGGGTTCTCCTCCAAATTCCGTGTACCTGTTGAATAAAGTCCGGTTTCTTGTAAATGTTGTACTCCTTGGCTTCTACGCCCAATAATGGCCGTCTCCCACGTGTCAAACGAATATGACAAGTCTGAGTGTTTTTACATCCACACCCCTAGCCGCGTAAATGAGCCGCCCATTTAAGGGGATGAGGATTTAGATCCAAACCACACCTTCTCCCCTTCACGAGTGTTCATCAGAGCGCATCCAACAAAGGTCCATTCCACCATGGCCAGCCGTCGCAACTCCTCCTTTCGCCCTTCAGCCCTCGGCCTGGATATTGGGAGAGATGCTCCATCCCGCATAGCGAGCTAGTGACGCTCTAGACCAAGGGATTTCTCCCCCTGGCCTATATGGTCCCGGTTCGAGCCGGTCTTGCCATCTATAATGGCGGAGAGCAAGCAGAGAGTGCCCCTAATCCCTCCAAAGGAGAGCGGGTATGCGTTGTCCCCTATTTAATAAGAGGGCTCAAATTTCCAATCCATCCTATTCTCCGGGGCTCCTGGAGTTATATGGCCTCCAGCTACACAATCTTACGCATGCCTCCGTATTGCATATCGCGGGCTTCGTAGCCCTCTGCGAGTTGTTTTTGGGTGTTGAGGCTCATTTCGGGCTGTGGAAAGAGCTATTCTGCCTTGTGCCCCGTTCTCAGAAGGGGTCAATATATCAAGTGGGCGGAGCCAAAGTGTGGCGCATCGCCGGGACCGGATATCTATCCGGAACCCCAAAGAAGGCGTCCGAGGACTGGCCTTCGGAATGGTTTTACATAGAGGACGTCCCGCTGCCGGATCCTCTCTGGATCGGTCTCCCTGAGTTCGACAGTGCTCCACTAAAGAAGCGCCTAAGTTGGCGTCCACGGAGCCCTTAGAGGGAAAGTGACAAGGACTTTCTTTACCTGATGGGCCGGATAAGATTGTTAGCTCATTCCGGACTGACCATGATCGGGGTCATGGCCGCATGCATCATGCGAGGGGTGCAGCCGCTATAGTATAGAGGACACCCCATGTGGGACTTCAACGGGGAGGACGACGCCACCCGCTACGGCCGCAAGGGGCCGGAGTCGGCTGCGGCTCTAACAAAGACCTTGTCCACTTTGTACAAGGGAGAAGAGGGGGAATTTCTCCGCGTCGACCCACAGGGTGGATTTTCTATGTACAATCCCCCAAGCTGGGTAAGTGGTCACATTTACTTGCCCATCCGTTTTATATTCCCATTGTTAAATATTCAGTCTAACGACTTCAATGCAGGAACTGCGCCAGGCTGTTAAAGAAATAAATAGCCCTCCACAACCCGAGGACCCAGGACGGTCCCTCGACCCGGCCTCTCAAGAGGATCCGGACTTATCTGTGGAGCTGATTGATGGAGTGTTCCATCAATTGAGCAAGCATAACGCCTTGGTGGCCATTACGCCCGATTACCCAGGGCTAATCCCGGCCTCCCCGGTAACTAAGATCGAAGTCCCAGTACCCCGAATAGGGGTCCGCCCTCTCGTGTTTTCAGTTTCCTGATTACAACCGAGCTTTGCAGGGGAGGTTTTTGAGACGAGAGGCCGAACCTACAGCGACAAGCCAACGAGGGGCCGCAGGGCCCCGTGGACAGAAAAGAGGTGCAGTCCGGACCGAGGCGTCAGCGCAAAGTTATGGCATGCCCCCTTATCCCAGGTGTTATACCTTCAAGGCATATTAACACTCGTGCTCTCTTCAGGACAAAGAGACCTCGCCGGATTATATCCGAAGAGGCTGCCAATCGCGCCTCCACCAGCCAGGCTCCAAAGCCTGGTCCGGAGGTGGAGGCAAACACAAGGCGCGCACCGGACGCTCCTCCGCCGGAGGATGTGGACAGGTTGTCTACCACCAACTCTGAGGTGGAGAGTGCCATGAACCACAGGCGTCGCCGGACAATTCTTCGCGACGCTTGCTTCTCCCAAGAGGCATTAGATGCCTTCAATTCGGGAGATGCGTACCTCCGTGCCGCTCAAAATGGTCTAGCCAGAGCCACGGAGCGATATGTAAAAGACATACGGGTAAGAAAATTTTGGTAATTATATATATATATATCAGTAGCCCCCGAGACTTGAAACAGTTAGAATAACTGATTTAAGGTTCATTTGTTATGCAGGTTCTTACAGAAAAGAATTCCCTAATGTCCCAGGAGCTGGAAGAGTGCAAAGCCCAACTTGAGGCCGCACTAGCCGCGGCAGGGGAGCCCAAGGAGACCCCCTCTGGTAATATACACTTCGAAAGATAAGTATTTTGCGAAGCACGGCATGGGTGCGAATCTGACAAATGAAATTGCAGATGGTGCCGGATTGAATCCGGAAAGGCAACAACTCCTACGCCAGCTGAAGGCTGGTGAGAAGGTGCTGACAAAGGTGAGGCGGGAGAAGAACGATCTCCAAGATGCCAACACCAAGCTGGGCGTCGACCTGAAAGATGTTCGTGCCCAGCTGTCAGACTCCGTTAAGGAGAATCAGCGGCTTCGGCGCGGCATATTTAGTAAGTGCTTGAACGAACCTTTGAAAAAAGTTCGGCGGGGAAGTTGACTAACAGAGTAATGTCTGTAGGTGTGCTAACAGGTCGTCCTGCAGAGGAGATGCCTGGTTCAACGGGTGACCTTCTTCCCGAGCTCTCGCAACTGCTCGAGCGAGTTCGGCAGGCGATGCAAGGCGTCGCCCAGGCCTTGTGGCCATCCATCTCCATGCCCGAAGTCTTGGAGAGCTTGCGGAGAAGCTAAAGGGAGCACGGCGGCACTTCCGATTGTGGAAGATATCGGCCTGCCGTCAAGGCGCGAGGTAGGCCTGGGCCATGGTGAAGACGCGGTACACAAAGGCTGACCCCAACCACATGGCCGAGGACGGTCCTGTGGGGCCCGATGGGAAGGAGATCCCTGTAAGCTTAGTATACGGCCAAGTAGAATTGGCCGCAAAGTATTACCAGTAGGACTGTAAATTAGACAGCCCGTTAGATGGTATAGAAGAGGAATACAATCAGTCAGAATGACTATGTGATTTAATTGACATTTATAATGCCTTCTAGCCGGATTGTAGATCGTTTGTCATGGCCGACCTTTTCGCTTCAGCCTCGGGACCTGACGGTCCGGAGTGTGTCCGAATTCCCATACGGTTATATAAGAACCGGGGAATGCATGGAGACCAGGCGTAGGGGTCATTCGTGCGTGAACAGACAAGTGTCCGACTAGTTATGTTATATTACATGGTTAGTAAGAAACATCTTCCAGGGAGAATAGTTCCGTTAGGGGTTCCTTTCCCTGGGAGGCATGCCCTAAAGTGCATGCCCATTCTGCGAAAAAGACGCGGGAAAAAGCATCTAGGGGCATAAGTAAATAAGTGAAAAGATCATCTTTTAGGTCACCGATCGAATATTCTCTTAAGAATGCTAGCTTTCGGCTTCACCCAGTCTGAGGTACACATTCGGCTGATCCGGCAGTAACAATCGCACAGGTGCTCCCTTTACCGCCTAGCCGAATAATCGGGAACGTAGGGGTAAGCACAGGAGCGAGGCAACCCAGCTTGGCCAAAACTTAAGTCATATCGATGCATATAATGGTGAAATAAAAGGTACATGCGGAAGTGTGACACATGTGCTGGGCATGAAGCCCGTATAAATAAGCTTCTGTTAAAAGAAGCCCCCAGGTTTAATGAGTGCGAATAGCACGTCATTTGATGAACCTTTAAAGGCTATAAGAGAAAGGAAGAGGAGAAGGAGAGAAATGTAAGACAGAGAGTATATAAAAAATGGACAGAGGAAGGAGACGAACATAGAGTCCAGTGCTAGGCATAGAATCTTCGGAGACGAGCTGTGTTCCATGGGTTCGACTCGATTCGGTTATCCGATGCATCTCGCAGGCGGTACGCTCCACCAGTCAGGACTTGGTCAATTATGAAGGGACCTTCCCACTTGGGCTTGATTTTGTCCTTTTTCTTGTCCGGCAGGCGTAGAACTAATTCGCCAACGTTGTAATTTTTGGCCCGTACTTCTCTGCTTTGGTATCTTCGAGCCTGCTGTTGATAGAATGCGGAACAGGCTTTTGCCACGTCACGCTCCTCCTCCAATGCGTCCAAACTATCCCGTCGATCGAGCTCGGCTTCTCTTTCTTCGTACATGCGCACTCGAGGTGAGTCATGGATTATGTCGCAAGGCAAAACTGCCTCTGCGCCGTACACCATAAAGAATGGTGTGTATCCGGTGGTGAGATTCGGCGTGGTCCGCAGCCCCCAGAGTACGGAGTCGAGCTCCTCTAACCAGTGCGTGTTAGATTCCTTGAGGGACCGCACTAATCTGGGTTTGATGCCGCTCATGATAAGACCAATTGCACGTTCGACCTGTCCGTTAGTTTGTGGGTGATAGACGGAAGCATAATCGAGCTTGATGCCCATGTTTTTGCACCAGAGTTTTACCTCGCCGGCCGTAAAGTTTGTGCCGTTATTAGTGACGATGTTGTGGGGGACGCCGTAACGGTGTACAACCCCGAATATAAAGTCTATCACCGGTCCGGATTCGGCCGTCTTAACAGGCTTGGCTTCTATCCATTTGGTGAACTTATCCACCATGACCAGTAAGTATTTTTTCTTGTGGGTTCCGCCTTTAAGGGGTCCAGCCATGTCAAGCCCCCGGATCATGAAGGGCCAAGTGATGGGGATAGTTTGGAGGGCGGTGGGTGGCATATGGCTTTGGTTTGCAAAGAGCTGGCAACCGACGCATCGTTGGACTAAGTCTTGGGCGTCTGCCTGGGCCGTCGGCCAATAAAAGCCTGTACAGAAGGCCTTGCTTATAAGGGACCGAGCTGCAGCGTGATGACCGCCGAGTCCGGCATGAATTTCATCCAGGAGGTTCCGCCCTTCCTCTTCGGAGATGCACCTTTGAAGGACTACGGTAGTGCTTTTCTTATAAAGCTCTCCCTCGTGGACTTTGTAGGCTTTGGATCGCCGCACTATGCAGCGTGCCTCATTTTGGTCCTCGGGGAGTTCCTGCCTAGTAAGGTAGGCGAGGAATGGTTCTATCCACGGGGCGATGACGACCATTATTACGTGGGCTGAAGGTGTTATTTCATTGGCAGAGCCTCCGATTGTGTCAGAATGTTCGGTGTTGGGCAGTGCGGTTGGGTCCGGGCTGTTATTGTTCGGCTCCCCTTCCCATACTACGGATGGCTTGAACAGCCTTTCCAAGAAGATGTTGGGGGGGACTACATCGCGTTTTGCGCCGATGCGTGCCAGGACATCTGCCGCCTGATTATTTTCCCGGGCTATATGGTGAAATTCAAGCCCTTCCAACCGAGCTAACATTTTTAGGACGGCATTGCGGTAAGCTGCCATTTTTGGATCCTTGGCATCAAAGTCTCCATTTATTTGGGATATTGCGAGGTTCGAGTCCCCGCGCACCTCTAGGCGTTGAATGCCCATGGATACTGCCATCCGGAGACCATGTAAAAGGGACTCATATTCGGCTGCATTGTTGGAGTCTATGTACATAATCTGGAGTACATATAGAACTGTGTCTCCTATGGGGGACATCAAAACAACGCCAGCCCCTAGTCCGGCCAATATCTTGGAGCCGTCGAAATGCATGCTCCAATTTGAATATGTGTCGTACTCTGTAGGGAGTTCGGCCTCCGTCCATTTTGCGACGAAGTCGGCCAAAACTTGCGACTTGATGGCTCGCCGTGGCTTATAAGTTATGTCGAACGGGAGGAGATCAATGGCCCATTTTGCAATCTGCCCGTTGCGTCACGGTTATTTATAATATCGTTAAGTGGTACTTCCGAGGCTACTGTTATTGAACACTCTTGAAAGTAGTTTCATAGCTTCCGAGATGCCATGAATACCACATACGCAATCTTTTGATAATGGGGGTACCGTGATTTGCACGGAGTGAGGACAGTGGACACATAATAGACCGGCTTTTGAAGGGGGAATTTGTGTCCGTCCGTTTCTCGTTCGACGACGAGCACTGCGCTTACAACCTGATGTGTTACTGCAATGTACAATAGCATTGGTTCGCCAATGTTTGGCGCAGCCAGGACTGGGTTTGTTTCCAATATGGCTTTTATTTCGTCGAGTCCGGCCGTGGCTGCATCCGTCCATTCGAAGTGTTCGTTGCGCCGAAGGAGGCGGTAAAGGGGTAGGGCCTTTTCTCCCAAGCAGGAGATAAAGCGGCTTAGAGCCGCCACGCATCCGGTTAACTTTTTTATTTGTTTGAGGTCCTTTGGGATATCCAATTGTGACAGAGCTAGGATCTTGGCTGGATTTGCATCAATTCCTCTACCAGATACAATGAAGCCCAAGAGCTTTCCGGCTGGAACGCCGAAAACGCATTTTTCCGGGATGAGCTTGATGTCGTATGTTCGGAGGTTATCAAATGTGAGCCTCAAGTCGTCTACTAGAGATTCGACATGTCTTGTTTTGACGACCACATCATCTACATATGCCTCCACTGTTTTGCCGATCTCGTTTGCCAGACATGTCTGAATCATGCGCTGATATGTTGCGCCGGCGTTTTTGAGCCCGAAGGGCATTGTGTTGAAGCAGAATGGTTCGTATGGTGTGATAAATGCCGTTGCGGCTTGGTCTGATTCTGCCATCTTGATTTGATGGTAGCCGAAATATGCGTCGAGGAAACACAACGAATCGTGTCCTGCGGTAGCGTCGATAATTTGATCGATGCGGGGGAGGGGGAAGGGATCCTTTGGGCAAGCCTTGCTAAGGTCTTTAAAATCAACGCACAAGCGCCGGGATTTGTCCTTCTTTGGTACCATCACCAGGTTTGCTAGCCAGTACTGATGTTTTATATCTCTGATGAATCCAGCCTCCAATAGCTTTGCTAGCTCCTCTCCCATGGCCTGTCTCTTAGGTTCGGAAAAACGCCGAAGAGCTTGCTTGACAGGTTTGGATCCTTTTAGGATATTTAAGCTGTGCTCGGCCAGCCAGCGTGGGATTCCTGGCATGTCTGAAGGGTGCCAGGCGAAAATGTCCCAGTTCTCTCATAGGAACTCTCGCAGTGCGGCATCTACATCAGGGTTTAACTGTACCCTGATGGAAGCTGTTTTATTGGGGTCCGTTGGATGGACCTGGAATTTGACTATTTTGCTCGCCGGTTTAAAGGAGGTGGACTTGGATCTTTTGTCCAGTACCACATCGTCCCTATTCACCATGGAGCGCAGCGCAGTCAGTTCCTCAGCCGCTAGGGCTTCGGATAGTGCCTCGAGGGCCAGTGTGTCTGTCTTGTTTTCGGTGCGGAGTGCTATGTCCGGATCACTAGCGAGAGTGATGATCCCGTTAGACCAGGGCATCTTGAGCTTCATGTACCCGTAATGGGGTATTGCTTGGAAGATTGTAAACGCTTCCCGCCTTAGCAGAGCGTGATAACCGCTGCTGAACGGAGCCACATGGAACGTGACCTCTTCGGACCTGTAATTATCCGGCGTGCCGAACACCACATCTAGTGTGAATTTTCCTGTACAGGGCGCTTCCCGACTGGGGATTATTCCTCTAAAGGTTGTGATGCTTCGCTCAATGCGGTTCCAGTCTATTTCCATTTTTTGAAGGGTTTCCTCATAAATGAGGTTCAATCCTCTGCCGCCGTCCATGAGTACCTTGGTAAGACGAAAGCCGTCCACTATTGGACAGAGGACCAATGCGGCTGGTGCTCGGGCTGTTCGGAATTTAGGTTCATCACTGGCGTTAAAGGTAATAGCCGTGTCACTCCATGGGTTTATTGTTGCTACTTGGTAGACTTCGGCAAGGATGCGGAGTGTCCTTTTTCGCATATTATTTGATGCGAAAGTCTCGAAGACTGTTAATACCGTATTGGTATCTCTGGGGTGGCTTTCTGTGGCCTCCGGAATTAGGAGATCTTTGCCAATTTTGGCCACCTGCCGGAGTATCCAACATGCTCTAAGGCTGTGAGTTGGTGTGGCGTCCTCTGTACTGTGAATTTTACAGGGTCCATTAAGCCATCCTTCCAGCACGGTTCCATGCCCTGTAGAGGGTTTTTGCTTTTTGGTGTTTGGCCCGGGTGTCTGGCGATGATGCACCCTTTTATTTCGGACTGGGTTTGTATTCAGGGCTGGATCGTCCCAAAATTTTATTTCGGTTTTCCAGGCGCTTTCCATCGCACAGTACTTTCATACAATGGACGCCAAGTCAGCGAAGCGTGTAATATCACGGCGACTTATGGCGTTGAGGATTCCCTTGTCCGTGCAATTATTACAGAAGATTGAGATTGCGTCTTTCTCACGGCAGTCCCTTATCCTGTTCCTAACCAGGAGGAATCTGGCCCAGTAATGATGTATTGTTTCTTCAGGCTCTTGCCTGATTTGGGATAGATCGCTTACGTTCGGGTGGGTGGGTGGAATTAAATCCGAAGCCTTGCCCAATCTGAGGCTCAGAGGCCGAGGAATTTCCGAACTCGAAAATTTGGATTCCTGGATGTTGTCCAATGAATCCAGCCCGTCGCCTGTCTCTAAGTTCAGGTCTTGAGTGATATCCTCCCCTCCGCGGGTATCCGGCTTGGAGAGATTGGTAATCTGGACGTAGCTAGTCCTTAAGATAGATGAAGGGTCACCGCACTGTCCCTCTACCACGGCAACGTGATGGGTGAATTGGGGAGAGTTAATCTCTCTCAGATCGGGTTTAGGCCCAATCTGGTCGTAATCCGTAGCGACTCCCAGGGCGGCGATGCGATCCAAGAGCTCGCTTATGGAGGAGAGCTCCATTGGATCTAACTGCTCGGCGAGTTCCGAGCTGACATGAAGATTGTTTTCGATGGCTCGAGAGGTCATCGTCGGTGCAGAAGCCGAACAGGCGGTCGTAAGAAAACCACCTAGCCGGAGGGTTTGGCCGACAGCCAAAGCTCCCTTAGCAACGGTGTTGTCCTTAAAGATGGGGCGAGGCATCCTTCCTGATGGCGACGACACAGAAGAACTCTCAATGAAAGCACCAATGTCGGTGTCAAAACCGGCGGATCTCGTGTAGGGGGTCCCGAACTGTGCGTCTAGGCCGGATGGTAACAAGAGGCAAGGGACACGAAGTTTTACCCAGGTTCGGGCCCTCTTGATGGAGGTAAAACCCTACGTCCTGCTTGATTAATATTGATGATATGGGTAGTACAAGAGTAGATCTACCACGAGATCAGAGAGGCTAAACCCTAGAAGCTAGCCTATGGTATGATTGTTCTGTATGTTGTCCTACGGACTAAAACCCTCCGGCTTATATAGACATCGGAGAGGGTTAGGGTTACACAAAGTCGGTTACAATGGTAGGAGATCCACATATCCGTATCGCCAAGCTTGCCTTCCACGCCAAGGAAAGTCCCTTCCGGACACGGGACGAAGTCTTCAATCTTGTATCTTCATAGTCCAGGAGTCCGGCTGCAGGTATAGTCCGGCTATCCGAACACCTCCTAATCCAGGACTCCCTCACTTCCGCTTTCGGTCTACGAGGGTACGTGGACACACTCTCCCTACTCATTGCTATGCTTCTCCTAGATAGATCTTCCGTGATCGTAGGAAATTTTTTGAAATACTACGTTCCCCAACAGTGGCATCCGAGCCAGGTCTATGCGTAGATGTTATATGCACGAGTAGAACACAAAGGACTTGTGGGCATGGGTATATACATATTGCATGTCGTCACTAGTTTTTTCTTGATTCGGCGGTATTGTTGGACGAAGCTATAACACCCACGATGCGGCTATATCTCCCACGTGTCGGAGCATGACTTAGAGGCATAACCTCATTGTAGGCAATGTCGCAAGAGGGGTAATCTTTACACATCCCATGAATATAGCATTACATCATCCAGATACAAACAAGGTCCGATTATGGAACCAAAATAAAAGAAGACCACCCCTAATGCTACAGATCTCCGATCGCCCCGACTGGGCTCCACTACAGATCAAGTGGAAACGAAACAACACCACGAACACGATCTTCATCGAGCTCCTCCTTGAGCTTGGCTGCGTCACCTGCACGGTATCATTGGCACCTGCAACTGGTTTTGGAAGTATTCTGTGAGTCACGGGGACTCAGCAATCTCACACCCTCGCGATCAAGACTATTTAAGCTTATGGGTAGGAAAGGGGTAATGAGGTGGAATTGCTGCAAGCACTAGCATATATGGTGGCTAACTTACGCAAAAGAGAGCGAGAAGAGAAGGCAAAGCACGGTCGTGAACTAGAAGTGATCAAGAAGTGATCCTGAAACTACTTATGTTCAAGCATAACTCCAACGCCGTGTTCACTTCTCGGACTCCGCCGAGAAGAGACCATCACGGCTACACATGCGGTTGATGCATTTTAATTAAGTTAAGTTTCAGGTTTTCTACAACCAGACATTAACAAATTCCCATCTTCCCATAACCGCGGGCACGGCTTTCGAAAGTTCAAAACCCTGCAGGGGTGTCCCAACTTAGCCCATCACAAGCTCTCACGGTCAACGAAGGATATTCCTTCTTCCAGGAAGACCCGATCAGACTCGGAATCCCGGTTACAAGACATCTCGACAATGGTAAAACTAAACCAGCAAGACCACCCGCTGTGCGGACAAATCCCGATAGGAGGTGCACATATCTCGTTCTCAGGGCACACCGGATAAGCTAAGCGTACAGGAGCCGACGTAACCCAAGTTGCCAAGGAATGGCCCGGCGGTGCTCTAGTTTGGACCAACACTCAGAGGAGCACTGGCCTGGGGGTTTAAATAAAGATGACCCTTGATTCTGCAGAACCCAAGGTAAAAAGGCTTAGATGGCAAATGGTAAAACCAAGGTTGGGCCTTGCTGGAGGAGTTTTATTCAAGGGGAACTGTCAAGGGGTTCCCATTATAACCCAACCGTGTAAGGAACGCAAAATCAAGGAACATAACACCGGTATGACAGAAACTAGGGCGGCAAGAGTGGAACAAAACACTAGGCATAAGGCCGAGCCTTCCACCCTTTACCAAGTATATAGATGCATTAATTAAAATAAGAGATATTGTGATATTCCAACATATCCATGTTCCAACAAGGAACAAACTTCAACTTCACCTGCAACTAACAACGCTATAAGAGGGGCTGAGCAAAGCGGTAACATAGCCAAACAACGGTTTGCTAGGGCAAGGTTGGTTAGAGGCTTGAGATGGCAATATGGGAGGCATGATATAGCAAGTGGTAGGTATCGCAGCATAGCAAAAGAACGAGCAACTAGCAAGCAAAAATAGAAATGATTTCGAGGGTATGGTCATCTTGCCTGAGATCCCGCAAGGAAGAAGAACGAGTCCATGAAGAAGACAAACGGATGTAGTCGAACGGATCCTCACAACGCGACGTTATCGGAACTAAACCGAAGAAGCAACACCGGAAAGAAGCAAACAACATAGTAAACAACCATCACACAAACATGGCATGATGCACAACCAAGTATGATGCATGTCCAGTTTAAATATGCATGGCATGGCAAAGGGCACAAACAAAACTACAAGTTAAGTGGAGCTCAATATGCAACGAGTTGCATATTAACGGAACACCACATCAATTCTTTAGTTCTCTCTTGTTTATGTACCCAACAATATTAAATGTTGTTAAACATGGTGAGAGGGGAAACATAATAAAACTACCTAACTAGGCAAGTTTAAAAGACGCCGGCAACATCAAACAACAATTCCGGTAAATCCTCATGTGCATTAGCAATTTAATGCAACAACAATTTTAACCATTTGAATGTTATTAACATGATGCGGATGGCATGTGCAAGTTTTATGCAATATTTATGAAAATGTTGATAAGAGCATATTAAGAAGCATTTTTCATTGTGGCGGAAATGAAAAGGGGTGCCACGACAACGATAACGAAACGGTGCCACGGCAACGTCCCGGTTTCCAGTAACTCGATTCAGATGCCGGTGCAAAAGGAAAAGTGACGGGGGCGTGTCATCCAAGGATGGTGGGGTGCTCCCGGATACCAGGTCCCCACGGGTTAGCGGCAAAATAGGAGGACCGAGCAAGTGACAACTTGGACACGGTGCAGACAACGGGTGCATCTCATACAACATGCATTCGTTCTCGGACGGTCGTTTCGGTGATATACCTTCGAACCATGTGTTTCGGGCGGAACGAGTTCATAGAGGGAAGTAGACGTTCTCGCAACGGCAGTAATGGAAGTAGTCGCCCTCGCTTCGTAGATGTTCACACTCCGTAGGTGTTCGGGGTCAAAACAAGGAACTTGACGTCCACGGGTCTTCGAGGGTCGACGGTACATGTTCTGTAGACTTTCGAGCGGCGGTAGTGGTACACGTTCATGGAGTAGACGTACACGTCGTCGGTAGTTTGTTCACTCAACGACCTTCAACGACGGTAATGGAAGTAGTTGTACATGGTTCCGACGGTAATCAAACTTGGCGATCCGATGGGTTACACTTGTCATCGTGGGAATTTGGTGAATCCGAGTCTTCGAGGTCAACGGTAGTTGTACATCTCATAGTAAAACTTGACGGATCCGAGGACTTCGACGTAGTGGTACTTGCGTCTCATCGTGTAGTCGTTTGTCGTAGTCGGACTTGACAAAATGCTCACCGGTTATAGACGTACACGTTCGGAGAAGAACTTGTCGTCGAGGGACTTGATGCATCCAAGATCTTCGGACTCGCGGTACTTGGCGCTTGGTTCCGAAACACGTATTGATTGTGTCCACGACAACATATCGCAGGTGCACCAGGTAACAAATTGGCGCGGTTCTGGTCATCGCGTCGTAGTTTGACTTGGCGATTCCAAAAGTTCATCGGAGCGGGGACTTGGCGAAAATCCTGGAGATGATGCGTTCGCGTAGGGTTCTTGGCGATGTACTTGTTGTTCCAAAAGAAACAAGATAGGAGGCTGGTGGTGCATCTGTCCGGTGAGGCCGAGGTGGATCCGGGCAGAACAAGTGTCGGGTGGGTCCTGCTGGAGCTCAGGGAAGCTCCTGGCGAGGCCGTCGGGAACGCTAACGACAAGTGGGTGCGGAGACAGAGGTCCGGCGGGAATTGCGGGCTCCGGGTCCTGCGCTGGGACGGTGAGGCACCAGGTCCGGTCGGGGAGGCGGCAGCTTCTTCAAGCAGGGGCGCGCGAAGTTCCCTGCTGCTGGCCGCCGCATGGTCGCGGGAACGGAGGCAGGGCTGCGCGATGCAGGGACGCGGCAGGGACCGATGCAGGGACGCGGCAGGGACCGATGCAGGGGCGCGCCGGGAGAGGCTCGGTCGTCACCGGCGGCTTGGAGAGGATTGAGCGCTGGAGCTCCTCCACTGGCTCGAGGTGGAAGAGAGGAGAGGGAGACGATGGGAGGAAAGAGCGAGGGGATCGGGCTCCTGTCTCTGCGAGCGTGTGCGTGGGAGGTGGCGGCGGAAGGGAAGCAAGGAGGAGATGGGATCAGGAGAGGGTGAAAGCGAGAGAGATGGGGATCGGGCTGCGGGTTCTCCTGGCGGCGCGAGGAGGCCAACGAGGGAAAGGATCGAGGGAGCGAGAGGGGTCTCGGCGCTAGGGTTTAGAGCTGGTTAGGTGGGCTGCGGCTGGGCCTAGGGAAGTCGGCGGCGGGGCCTTGGGCCACTAGTGGGACGGGGCTGCTAGAGGCCCAAGTGGCCGGCTGGGCTAGGCTTCTCTCTTTCATCTTAATTCTTTAGCAGAAAACATTAGTGAATAAAAAAAGAAGAGAGGGTTAGGGAAAGAATTGGAGCATGGGGTTAATTTTCTGAGACTCGGAAAAATGAGCTTAATCCAAGAAAATAGAAGTTAGCAACAATGCAAGATTTAAATTCAAACTCATTTGAATTTAATTCAAATGGTTAGAACTAGGACAAGGTTTTGGAGTGGCCAAAAATGTTGAGAATTTAGGAGGAGCCTCGATAAAAGAGATGAGCGATATTGGCAAGGTTTGAAGGTCAAACTCGAAGAGGAATAGACATGGGAATTATTTTTGCACGTGTGTTATGATGATTCCAAATTAATGGAATATTTCATATAGCTCCCTAAAATATTGGGAGGATATGTTATATAGAGAAATCACCATGTGAGTTCCTTCAATTTAAATAGATCAAAAGATCTATTCAATTTATTTAGATGAGTTAAAAAATGACATAATGCAAGGATGAATGCAAAGAACCAAACAATTCACACGACGAAACCCGGAAACCCTCGAAGGCATCTGAAGCTCCGGTCTTGGGGCGTTACAGAAGCGGCCCGGACCGACATTACATGACCGCGTTCATGACACTGGTTCTACCGACGTGCTTTGCACATAGCTGGCTGGCGGGTGTCCGTTTCTCCAACTTTAGTTGAATCGTATTCAATGAACAGGGTTTTTTTGAACATGAAAAAGTAATCACTATATCACATTGTGCTTTTGATGCGTAGGTAAGAATGGTTCTTTCTATAAGCAAGTAGCAGCCACATAAAACTTGCAACAACAAAGTAGAAGACGTCTAACTTGTTTTTGCAGGTCTTGCTATGATGTGATATGGTCAAGGCATGATGATATATAAATTGTTGTATGAGATGATCATGTTTTTCACAGTTATCGGCAACTGACGGGAGCCATATGGTTGTCGCTTTATTGTATGAAATGCAATCGCCATGTAATTGCTTTACTTATCACTAAGCGGTAGCGATAGTCGTAGTAGCAATAATTGGCGAGACGACAATGATACTTCGATGGAGATCAAGGTGTCAAGCCGGTGATGATGGTGATCATGACGATGCTTTGGAGATGGAGATCAAAGGCACAAGATGATGATGGCCATATCATATCATCTATATTGATTGCATGTGATGTTTATCCTTTATGCATCTTATTTTGCTTAGTACCACGGTAGCATTATAAGATGATCTCTCACTAAATTTCAAGGTACAAGTGTTCTCCCTGAGTATGCACTGTTGCCACGGTTTGTCGTGTCGAGACACCACATGATGATCACTTGAATCAAGTGGGAGTTTATCTTCTAGATAAGGTAGTGGTTGACAGAGTTCTCTAGTCACTATCACCAAGTTACTGGAACTTCGTGATGAACTATAATATGCAAGGGATGACGAAAATGATTCCCTGAGCTCTTTGCGATGTTGAAATCGGCGAAGGTATAAATCAAGAAAAGCATCAAGTGTTGATGGTTGACAAGAGCACTAGTTTCAAGTAAAAGGGCAAGGGAAAGAAAGGGAACTTTAAGAGGAATGACAAGCAAATTGCCACTCCAATGATGAAGCCCAAAGCTAAGCCCAAGCCTAAAATTGAGTGCTCTACTGCAAAGGAAATGGTCACTGGAAGTGGAACTACCCCAAATACTTGGCGGATAGGAAGGATGGCAAAGTGAACAAAGGTATATTTGATATACATGTTATTGATGTGTATTTTACTAGTGTTTATAGCGACCCCTCGTTATTTGATACTGGTGTCGGGGGGATGAATCCCAGGCAGGCAACGTAACCTAGATCCTTTTTAAAAACAACGGGGCCAGCAACGCCCCTCAAGCCGGCTCACGCCTGGCCGGGTCGCTCGACCAGCCGAGCCCCTCGACGCGGCCAAATTCCTCAACCCGGCCCCGACGGCCGGCGCAAGGCAGCCGGACCCGGCGCACCAAGACATCTTCAACAAGCTAGCTTCCCCTTAGTGTGTTCTCCAACCCAGCCAGGGTCAGCTCCCATCCCATCCTGGTCGTATGATGGGATGAGTCTTCAATCAAGAGATGAGCAAGGCAACAGTGCCCCTCCCATGCCTCTGGTCAGCCGAGGGGTGGCAACAGTGCCTCACCTACCAGCTAACCAGGGCCGGCGTGGCTACAATGCACCCGTCGTCACTGCGGACGCCAGCAAGTGGCGACCTGACGGAGCGCCACTGTAGCGGACTCCACCCGACAACTCCCTGACGATCGACAAGACGACAAACAGTGCCCCTACACCTGGCGGGTCTAGCGCCCAGAGAAGCCGGCGAGCCCTGTCACTCGGCGGGTCCTAGCACCGGCTTCCCGGACGATGACAACTCGGCCCCACGGCCTTGTAACATTACCATTGTACCCCTGGGGGGTTGACCTATAAAACATCCCAGGAAGCCTACATGCTCGGGGGTGAAGAGATCCGATTAGTAGAACACACACACACACACACACACGGAGAGGGAGCAGCCTAAGCCTTGGCTTACCTTCCTTTCTCCCCGATACAGCTGAAGGAGCAACTCTGTACTAACACACATAAACCACACACGGCAGGACTAGGGGTATTATCTCTCCGAAGAGCCCCGAACCTGGGTATGTCTTGCGTCTCGCGCTCGCTCATGGCGACCTCGCCTCTAGAGCCCATCAGTGCCCTCGAGTATCCTCCTCTCTTTAGCCATCCCTTGGCATCCGTTGTACGCCCACCACGATAGTTGGCACCCACCGTTGGGCAGCTCAAGGTCCTGGCCAGGAGCATGCTTCAGACGGGGCTCCGCTCCGACTCCGACGAGCCCGTCATGCTGGCGGACGACGTCATCGACGCACTCGTTGCCACCTTCGCCGCGCTGCGCATCTCCGATGCACCCGCGGCCGACGAGTACCCCAGTGAGGTACTTGACTTTTCTGACTCCCCCCTTTCCGTCGGCAGCAACGCTCCTGCCAGGGCAATGGACCTCTGTGTGGAGGTCTTCGTCACCGACACCGGTGCTTCTTCCTCATCTAGCGCCGCGAGGAAGGCCGCTGAAGCCAAGGCCGCAGCGGAGCGGGCCGGCTCGCCCAACCTGCTGCACTCCATGATGCAGAGCCTTTGCTGCCCCATCGGCACCGACATCGACGCCTCCAATGTCGCCGAGGCCCGGACTTGGCTCGAGGAGGAGCGCCAGCGCCTGCTGGACCTCACCGAGACGCTCGCCGCCACGTAGCGTCGCCTGGACTCCGCTCAGCTGGAGCACAACGCCGCCTCCGGCTTCACGCCGGACACGCCCGAGCCAAGCCGGGTCACTGACGTGCGAGCCCAGGGTGGCGCGATCGGAAGCGCCTTTGGCGTCCTCCTGCCCGTCTACGAGACTCCCATTAAGAACATGCGCGCCGCCCAGGCGGCTGCGGTCGACCTGGATCAGCTCGTGGGCGGGGAGCTGAAGGATCGCCTCAAGCGGGTGAACGACCTCCTCGACACGGCCAACGCACGGCAGGACCGCCTCAACCAACTCGCCATGCCGACGGGATCCGGCTCCCTCCGCGACAACGGACCCGACGATCATCATAGCACAATGTCTTAGCCACCCGGCGAGGCGCACTTTGGTTGCACTAGGACCCGGCGCAACCCCGCCCTAAGGACTGCCGGCGCCTTACGCGACGAGCCGGCCTTGGAAGATAGACGTTGGCTCGATCCCCATCTCCAACCCGGCCGACATCCGAATACGGTCAACTGGCCGCCCGCAGCGCGGTCGCCGGCCGGCTGGTCCCCCGCGCCATTGACGACACCGACGCCCGCCACCGCCTCAACCGACTTGCCTTCTCCCAGGAGTTGTCGAGCCGGTGTGTTTCAATCCATGCATCCAGGACGAGCCCTTTACCAAAGGGTTCACGCTCTGCCGCGACACCCCCAAGTACAATGGCACCGTAAAGCCGGAAGACTGGCTCACCGACTACACCACTACCATCGGCATCGCCGGCGGCAACCACCGCCTCGCCGTTAGCTACGCGCCACTCATGCTCCAGGGATTGGCCCGCACGTGGTTGAACAGCCTGCCGGTGGGCAGCATCAACGCATGGTCGACTTCGGCCAAGCTTTCATGCGCAACTTCACCGGCACCTACAAACGAGCCGGCCGTTCTAACCAGCTCGCCATGTGCGTGCAAGGACCGGTGGAAACCGGCTGCGAATACCTCGCACGCTGCACCGAGCTCCTAAACAGTTGCGAGGGCGTCCACGAAGTCCAAGCAATCTAGTACTTCGTTAATGGGTGCCGGCATGGCACCCTCCTCAAGCACAAGCTCTTATGCTCCGAGCCGGTCACCATGGCCGCGCTCATGGTGACGGCGGACAAGTACGCCAGCGCCGACTTCGTCATGAAGATCCAGGTGGCATTGGATGAAGCCGGCAAAGGGAGGACGGTTCCCCCTCCGAAGCCGGCCGGCAAAGGAAACCGGCAACAGCACAACCAGCAGAACAGGAAGAGCAAGGCTGACCAACCGGCCCAACGCTATGACAACCGGCTCGTCGCGGCCATTGAGCATGCGCCCACGACCGACCCGGCCGCCAAGCGCCGGCAAAACAGCATGGCAACCCGCCATGAGTTTCGAGGAGATGCTCGACGCTCCCTCCAACCACCACAGCAGCGCAAGACCGTCCACGCACATGCTTCGGCCGTGCGCCATCACCAAGCGCATCATGAGGGGCGACGTCCCGCCTCCTCCGGCTCCGGCTCTGGGAGCGGGGCAGCCGCCCCGCCTCCACCTCCTTCACCGCCCCCGGCCGGCGGCGTGATGCACGATGATGCCTACCCGGCCCAAAATGCGACATACGTTGTCTTTACCAGCCTCGGCGATGACAAGCGCATCAAGCATCTGCTTCGGCAGGAGGTGAACACCGTCATCCCGGCCAAGCCGGAGTACATGCATTGGTCGAAGCACCCAGTCACATGGACCCGGGAAGACCACCCGGCTGTCATGCGAGTCCAGGTGCTACGCCCTCGTCCTCAACCCCACCATCATCGCCCCTCGGTGCACCTGCAAGTTCTCCCGAGTCGTCATCAACAGCGGCAGCAACATCAACATCCTCTACCGCGACATCATTGTCAAGCTCGGCCTCAAGGCCAAAGACCTGGAGGCTACTTGGACGATCTTCCACGGCATCGTCCCTGGCCTCTCCTGCTCTCCAATCAGCCGGATCCGGCTCGACGTCCTGTTTGGTGACAGCGACCATTTCCGACGTGAGCCGCTCTGGTTCGAGGTGGTCGACCTGACCAGCGCGTACCATGCGCTGCTGGGTCGGTCTGCGCTCGCCAAATTCATGGCGGTCTCCCACTACGCCTACCTGAAGATGAAGTTGCCGGGTCCGAAGGGCCTCATCACCGTCACTGGCGACTACTGGAAATCCTTGAAGTGCGCCCGGGACGGTGCCTAGCTAGCCGAGTTGCTGGTCATAGCCGAGGAGCTGCGCCAGCTCGACCGGTTGTTGCCCTGGCTAGCGAGACGTCGGCTGCACCAATCCCAGCCGAGGAGCCGACCGACGAGCCCTTGTTCGAGCCCTCCAAGGAGACCAAGAAGGTGAAGCTGAACCCAGAACACCCTAGCTGTAGCAAGTATGTTGTCGTGGGCACCCGCCTCGACAGCAAATAGGAACGCGAGCTCATCGACTTCCTCCGTGAGAATCGGGATATTTTTGCATGGACCCCAAAGGACATGTCGGGCATCCCGAGGAAGTACGCCAAGCACAAACTCCATGTCACAAGGACACCAAGCCTGTCCATCAACCCTTGCGGCGTTTTTTCAAAGAGAAGAGAAGAACCATCGGTGAAGAGGTCGCCAAGATTTTGGCGGCCGGCTTCATCATGGAAGTGTTTCACCCCAAGTGGCTGGCCAACCCAGTCCTCGTCCTGAAGAAGAACAAGACCTGGCGCATGTGTATCAATTACACCAGCCGAGCGCCCAATTGGCGACACCATCCTCTACGAGCCTCGCACTATGATCAAGTCCCAAGCTCTGGCTGACTTCCTCGTCAACTGGACTGAAACCCAGTACCTGCCGCCTCTGCCAGATTCAACACATTAGCGCATGCACTTCGACGGCTCGAAGATGCGTCTCGGCCTAGGGGCAGGCATTGTGTTGTCTTCCCCGAAGGGCTACCGGCTCAAGTACGCGCTCCAGATCCACTTCACCGCCTCCAATAACGTCACCGAGTATGAAGCCCTTGTACATGGCCTCCGGCTCACCAAGGAACTCGGCATCCGGCGCATCCTGTGCCATGGCGACTCGGATTTGGTGGTGCAGCAGTGCTCTGGCGAGTGGGACGCTCGCGACCCCAACATGGCGAGCTACCGCTTCCTTGTCCAGAATCTGTCCGGATTCTTTGTAGGCTGTGAGTTCCTCCATGTCTCGCACGCGAAAAATGAGGCCGCCGGCACACTCGCTAAGATCGCCCCATCACGGCAGGACATTCGGTTCGGCGTCTTCCTTGAGCACTTGTGCAAGCCGTATGTCAAACCGTCTCCGGACTCCAAGTCCATCTACGTCTCGGACAACCCGGCTGGGCCTCAACCCGGCCCGAGGACTGCCGAACCCAGCTCGACCATCGTCATCCATAACCCGGCCGCCGTCATCATCGACCCGGCCGCCGCCGTCCCTGACCCGGGGGCTAGCAACCCCGGCTCGGGGGCTGCCGCCCCGGAACCCGTCATGGTGGCCGTCTTCGCCATAGTGACGGCTCCCTCATGGGCCCTGCACCTATCAGAGTTTCTAGAAAACGGGGTCCTCCCCATTGACGAGCCGAGGCCCGGCGAGTGCAGCGCCGGGCGTCCGCCTACAGCATCAACAACGAGCTCGTCAAGCGTAGCTCCACCGGCGTGTTCCAGCGCTGCGTCGAGCAAGATAGGGGCATTGAGATCCTCCTCGACATACACCAGGGCGAGTGCGGGCACCACGCCGCCTCGCGGTCCCTGGTGGACAAGGCTTTCCAACATGGTTTCTACTAGCCCACGGCCCTCCAAGACGCCGAGTCGCTCGTCCTCAAGTGCGAGGGATGCCAGCGCTTCAACAAGCGCAGTCACCAGCCGGCGTCAGCACTACGGACCATCCTGATCGCATGGCCCTTCGCAGTCTGGGGACTCGACATGGTGGGGCCCTTTAAGACCACCCGAGGCGGCATGACGCATTTGCTGGTGGCGGTGTACAAGTTCACCAAGTGGATCGAAGCAAGGCCAATCAAGAAACTGGATGGGGCAACAGCCGTCCGATTCATCAAGGACATCGCGGTACGCTACGACATGTCGAATAGCATCATCATGGACAACGACACCAACTTCGCCAAAGGCGCGCTCGCGCAGTATTGCTCCGTCTCCGGCATCCGACTCGACCTGGTGTCCGTTGCACACCCGCAGTCCAAGGCCAGGTCGAGTGGGCCAACAACCTCATCCTATCCGGCATCAAGCCACGACTCATCGAGCCACTCGTCCGCTCGCCCGGCAGCTGGCTTGATGAGTTGCCGGCCGTCCTCTGGAGCCTTTGCACCACGCCCAACTGGTCGACCGAGTTCACCCCGTTCTTCCTCGTCTACGGAGCTGAAGCCGTCATCCCAACCGACGTCGAGTTCGACTCACCACATGTCGCGATGTACACTCAAGCCGAAGCCAAAGAAGCCCACGAAGACGATGTCGACCTACTCGAAGAAGCACGCCTCCTGGCGCTTAGTCGGTCAGCCATTTATCAGCAAGGCCTGAGGCACTACCACAGCAAGAAGATCAAACCCCTCGCGTTCTGAGAAGGAGACCTCATCCTCTGACTCGTCCAGCAGCAAGCCGGCCAGCACAAGCTGTCCTCCCTGTGGGAGGGCCCCTTCATCATCAGCAAGGCCTTGTGCGATCGCAACGCCTACTACCTCATCGATGCCCGCAAATTAAAACAAGCGCAAGAGAGACACCGTCGACGAAGAAACAACCCGGTCGTGGAACGCAGAACTCCTCCGCCTGTTTTACAGTTAGTTGTGTGCACGTATGTATCACTGCCTTTTTAATCATCTGAAAACTATGGAGTCCCCAAATGACGCTCGGGGGCTGCCCTTTTTGACCAAGCTATTGTGTCTCCTGCTTTTGTCCATTGGTCACGTCTTTATCAAACTTGCCACCGGTCCAACTTGCTCGACCCGGGGCTCGGGGGCTGGCCGGCTTGGTCACTACCAGCCGCCTTACTTAGCGGTTACTGACGTATTGGGATTGCCGCGGCCTTCCACTTCGCCCTAAGCCATAGAACCGGCTTCAGCTGTCGGCCGGCAAGCGCGCAAGGCCAGAGCACCAGTATGCCACAAACACTAAGTCAAGGACCACCGGGTTACCCAACCCGGCCCCGCCACTTTAAGTTGCCGCACGAACGACTGCTCGCCAACCGGCTTCGCCGGATTTCCACTAGCCGGCCCAGTGGGTGTTTCGCTTGCGCTCAATATTTCGATAGCTTAAGTGCCGTGCGATCCTCTCAAAGGCCGAAGTCCTTGTCACGGACTGGAGCCTCGGCCGTCGGACTCGCGGGGGGAAGCCCGAGAGGGGAAAAGCGCAAGAAAATGGCTCAAAAGACAAAAAGCAAGAGTGGAAACATTCATGAAATTTATACATCACGAGTTCAAATTCAAATAGGCCCAAGGCCAGAATTCATTACACCCGAATACCCCCAGTAGGTGGGTGGACCTGCTACGCGACAGAAGTTTTTACGAAGTTAAAAACAGGCAGCTTCAGGCATCTCCCTCGGTGGCCTTCGGGTTTGTCGAGGTGCCAGTGTCTCCCTCCTCGGTGTCCACGTCGTTGTAGACATCCGTCTCCTCGGAGCTGCCATCCGAGTCATCCAAAAGCAGGCCGTAGTCGTCAACCAGCACAACACTGCCAACCTCCGCCCACTCCGGCCGGAACTCGTCATGGAAGGCGAACCCGGTGATGTAGCTAGCCCGAGCAGCGATCCGTCCGGCCTCCGCCTTCAGTTGGTTCTCCAAGCCGGCTCGCTTGCCAATCAGCGCGTCCAGCAATAGGTTCAGATGCTAACACATCGCAAACCTGGGCGCCATCTCGGCACCGGCACGAGCGGCGGAAACATGCCAGTCGTAGAGCCGATCCAGCCCCGCCTCCAACCACCGCGCCAGCCGCATGAAGCTGCTCAGCGCAACGGAGCCCGGCCAGAGGGCCACCGTCATCACCGCACCGGCCTGAGAGAGCTGCCCCATCTGATCGCCCAAGACTCGCAGATGAGCCTCGGCGACGGTCACGATCTCCGGGAAGGTCCAGTCCACCTGCAGGTCAGTCCCGGAGCCAATGACCCCCTCCGGGTCACACTGAAAGCGGACCGCCTCCTCCGCTAGCTGGCGCGCCTCCGGGAAGGCCCCTGTCAAAAAGAAAACAAGTCAGAAGAAAGTCACCAAGCACAACAAGTCGGGATCCCATCCCGGCAAAAACCCAGGGAAATCACTTACTGGAGAAGGACTCTTCCAGGTGCTGCGCTTCGAGCAACGTACCGCACCGCTCCCGGGCGATGGTGCAGTCACGCTCCTGGAGCATCTTCTCCAGATCGGCAACCTTGGCAAGGGACGTCTTCAGCAAGGCGTCCTTGTCCTCGGCTGCCTTCTCGGCCTCCTCGCGGTGACGGGTTTCCCCCTGACGGGTCTCCTCCGCCGCGGCCACCAGCGCCTTCACGCGCTCCACCTCGGCCTGGAGCTGACCCCTGTCGTCGGCCATCTTGCCGCGTTGCTGATCCACCTCGGCAAGGGCCCGCTGCGCCTCCACAACCTTGGCGGCTTCCACCTTGAGGCCTTCCACCTCGGCCTCAAGACGACCCTTGTCGCCCTCCAGCTGCTCCCACAGCCGGCTGGCTTCATCGAGTGTACGCCGGGCTCCCGTCGCCTCCGCGCTCGCCCTCGCCACCTCGGACCCAAGCCGGCCGGTGTCGGCAACAAGCTGGTCGTAATGAAGGCTGGCTCGAATCAGCCGGGTCCTCCAAGAAAGCACGTCAGCTGCAGAAGAAAGAATCAGAAATGAAGTATCATTTTAAGATTCGACCCAACTGCTACACAGTTGGCTCGAATCTCGGGGGCTACACCTAGTGGGTGCGCTTGCATGCCCCCACTAAAGAGAGCACGCAAGAAAAATACCTGCAGCAGCACGGAGCTCCTCCTTCTTGGCAGCGAGCTGCTCCTTGAGCCGCCGGTTGAAGACGCTAACCCGGTAGGAGTCCAGTTGCTGCAAGAAGCGACGGTCAACACAAAGACAACGGTTTAAGATTCGACCCAACTACTACGCAGTTGGCCCGAATCTCGGGGCCTACACCCTGTGGGTGCGCTAGCGCGCCCCCACGAAGAAGAAGCAACAGAAGGCAAGGAAAAAACTTACGAACACGGCGCGCTCCAGCTCCCGCGTCTGCTCCACCTCAGCCTGAGCGAAGGCCTGGATCCAGTCCATTCGCCCTCACAGGCGCCAGCTAACGGCGACCATCACCGCCTCCTCCTGGGTCAGCGGCCCAAAGAAGACTTCGCTGGGTCTGCCCTGGGCCAGCTGCGACCCAGCGACCCCCCCCTCGGGCCTGAGCACCAGGGCGTGCTCGCCACCGGCCGTCTCTTCTATGGCTGGCGCCTTCTCCAGCGCCCTCTCCGGCGCTCCCTCCAACATGATAGTCGATGGCGTCACCGCCGACGGCGTCATACTCGTTGACGCACGGGGTATCCGCTCCGGCGCCGTCCGCGCTGCCTCCTCCAAGACGGTGTCGCGGCCGCCTCCGCCGGCCCTCACCCGCTCGACCACGTCGGTCCGCGGCGGGGTGTCGTCCTCAACCGCCACGACCTCCTGGTCGAGGTCCATCGCGTCCGCGTGGCCGTCTCGGCCGCGCTCTCCCCCTAACGCCGGGACAAAGACCGTCGCCGTTGCCACCGTCCCTGCCGGCATCTCTGGTCACTCTGGCTCTTCGTCAGCGCGTGCCCACGTCGATGCGGTGTTGACCCACGACTGGGTCGACGCCGCCTCCAGCCCCGCCATGGCCCTGTTCCGGTCCCGCTAGGCCTGGCCTTTGGGGTCGGCCGGGTCCAGGCCATGGTCTGGATCCACCGCCTCCGCCTCCTCCTCCTGCTCGTCGGCACTGGTCCGGGACCTTCGGAACGCGGTGCCCTCAGCGGACGCGGCGTCCGCCACCACGAGCGCCAATCAAACGCACAAGAACCAACCAAACGCCGCTCGACCGATCAAAGTCGACAAAAAAGAAACTTACCCAGGCACCACCAGCACGGCGGGCCTCGCCGACCTCTCATGCGGAGCGCCACGCCTTCTCTTGGTGGGCGGCTTCACGCTCCCGGTCGGGTTCACCGCACGCTTCATGGCCTAGGCCCGCGACACAACACTCTGTTGGGGAACGCAGTAATTTCAAAATTTTCCTACGCACACGCAAGATCATGGTGATGCACAGCAACGAGAGGGGAGAGTGTTGTCTACGTACCAACGTAGACCGACTGCGGAAGCGATCACCCAACGTAGAGGAAGTAGTCGTACGTCTTCTTCCCGATCCGACCGATCCAAGCACCGTTACTCCGGCACCTCCGAGTTCTTAGCACACGTTCAGCTCGATGACGTTCCTCGGGCTCCGATCCAGCAAAGCATCGAGGAAGAGTTCCGTCAGCACGACGGCGTGATGAAGATCTTGATGTACTACCGACGCAGGGATTCGCCTAAGCACTACAACGGTACGATCGAGGTGGAATTTGGTGGCAGGGGGCACCGCACACGGCTAAGGAACGATCTCAAGGATCAAGTTGTGTGTCTATGGGGTGCCCCCTGCCCCCGTATATAAAGGCCAGGGGCAAGGGGGTCGGCCGGCTAGGAGGGAGGCGCAGGGAGGAGTCCCACTCCTACCGGGAGTAGGACTCCTTCCCTCAAATCCTATTCCTAATAGGACTCTTCGGGAGAAAGAGAAGAGAGGGGGGCCGGCCCCTTCTCCTAGTCCTAATAGGACTAGGGAAGGGGGGTTCGGCCGGCTAGCCTGTGGGCTGCCCCTTCTCTCTTTTCCACTAAGGCCCAATAGGCCCATTTGCGCCCCGGGGGGTTCCGGTAACCCTCCCGGTAATCCGGTAAAATCCCGATTTCACCCGGAACACTTCCGGTGCCCAAACATAGGCTTCCAATATATCAATCTTTACGACTCGACCATTTCGAGACTCCTCGTCATGTCTGTGATCTCATCCGGGACTCCGAACAACCTTCGGTACATCAAAATGCATAAACTCATAATAACTGTCATCGTAACGTTAAGCGTGCGGACCCTACGGTTCGAGAACAATGTAGACATGACCGAGACACGTCTCCGGTCAATAACCAATAGCGGGACCTGGATGCCCATATTGGCTCCTACATATTCTACGAAGATCTTTATCGGTCAGACCGCATAACAACATACGTTGTTCCCTTTGTCATCGGTATGTTACTTGCCCGAGATTCGATCGTCGGTATCCAATACCTAGTTCAATCTCGTTACCGGCAAGTCTCTTTACTCGTCCCATAATACATCATCTCACAACTAACTTATTAGTTGCAGTGCTTGCAAGGCTTATGTGATGTGCATTACCGAGAGGGCCCAGAGATACCTCTCCGACAATCGGAGTGACAAACCCTAATCTCGAAATACGCCAACCCAACATCTACCATTGGAGACACCTGTAGTACTCCTTTATAATCACCCAGTTACGTTGTGACGTTTGGTAGTACCCAAAGTGTTCCTCTGGTAAACGGGAGTTGCATAATCTCATAGTTATAGGAACATGTATAAGTCATGAAGAAAGCAATAGCAACATACTAAACGATCGGGTGCTAAGCTAATGGAATGGGTCATGTCAATCAGATCATTCTACTAATGATGTGACCTCATTAATCAAATAACAACTCCTTGTTCATGGTTAGGAAACATAACCATCTTTGATTAACGAGCTAGTCAAGTAGAGGCATACTAGTGACACTCTGTTGGTCTATGTATTCACACATGTATTATGTTTCCGGTTAATACAATTCTAGCATGAATAATAAACATTTATCATGATGTAAGGAAATAAATAATAACTTTATTATTGCCTCTAGGGCATATTTCCTTCACACTCTCCTTCCCGTGTGGCCTGCTGGCCGCCGGTGCTCCCCGAGATGACCCGGCTCCTACCGCGCCGCCTCTTCTGCCCAGCGCTGCTACATCAACAATTCGCGTCAGCACTCCTAGTGCCGCCTTGCAAACGGCGGTTCAAGAAACAAGTATGAAACTTACCCGCACGGCGTCCCGCGCCAACGTCGCCAGCCGCCTCCACCCCTCCGCCATGGGCCGCGGGTTCCTCCAAGACGACCAGCACCACCTGCGCCGGCGCCCGGTCATAAGGATGCCAGATGGCGTTCAGAAGCACTTCTCGTGTCGCGTCGGGGTGAACAAGAAGATGAGCAACGGCAAAATACGAAGACAAAGGACTCACCACGGGTGCCGGGTTCGCCTGGCTGTATGGAGGTTTGCCGAACTCACAATCGTCTTACAGCCCGGCCTTCGAGATAACGTTGACCCGGTGCGTGACCTGGTCCGCCACCAACTACAAATTCGATATGCGGTCGAGGTCTTGAAGCCCGGTCATCTGACTGATGAGGTGGCCCCGCTGCTGCAGCGGCAGCACGCGGCGCCTGATGAAGGCAATGATGAGGTCGGTGCCGGTGAGCCCCTCCCGCTTCCTCATCTCTGACACCCGCGCGCACAGGTTCAACACCTCCTGTGACGGGTGCTTGGGGTAGTAACCCCAGTTCTGCTTCGCTCGCGGTGGCGCGTTGACAAAGGGCGGCCGATTGATACGGTCCGCCCCGAGGTTGCGGACGTAGGAGAAAGAATTCTTCCACTTCTTGGCAAAATCCTCCAGCGGCATCTTGGGGTAGTCAGCGCCCGACCACTTGGAGATTACGGCGGACCCATAGTCGGACATCTCCCCGGCCCTTGGCCCCTGCTGCTTCAAGGAGAAGAAGCGCACTAAGAGATCAATGGAAGGCTCGACCCCCAGGTACCCCTCGCAGAGGGTGACGAAGCCCGATAGCTGCACGATGGCGCCCGCGCCAACATGATGGGGCTGGAGCCCGAAGAACTCTAGGAACCCGTGGAAGAAAGCGCTCGCCGAAAGACTGAACTCGCGCTTGAAGTGCGGGAAGAAGACCACGCACTCCGTGCCCTTGGGCCGCGGCTCTCGCTCACCCTGCGGCAGGCGCACGGCGACCTCCGTCTTCCCCGGCAAGCGCCTGGTGGTGCAGACGTAGGCGATGTCGTCTAAGGTGACAGTTGAGCCCATCCACGAGCCCGACGGAAGAGCCATCGACGAACAAAGGAAAGAGGGAAGAACGGCGCTGAAGCTCTGCTCAAAGCGGCGAGCGTCGTAGCGCGCGCCGATCGCTAAGGGCAGAGGAATCATGAGGAGGCAGGGGAGTGCGAGCGAGAATGACTTCCACCGCCCCCTCTCCCAATTTATAACCCACGATTCGAAACATGGGGAAGTGGGATCGTTCGCGCTCGCCCCCCCCCACTTCCCTGCAATAACTGCACACGTAGGCACGCAGTAACTGCATCGAGAATGGCAACCGGCCCGCGGACGCCGCAACAAATCCGCACGCATGGGCCGAGGGTGTGTAGCGGTGGGCCCCAGCACGTCGCTCCGTTCTATCGCGCGCATGGACTATTAGGCCCCTCCGGCTCCCGGGCACCACATGGCGCCCGCGCGAAAGCCCAATAGATCGCCTCAAGAGCTCTTCGGGTTCCCACCCCTACCGGGATGCCACGATCCGGCTTCTGGAAGCCGGCACATAGTGGGTGAGGCCGGACGCGGCGGTCACAAAATTCGCCTCCTCAAGGGGGGGAACTACGATGGCCCTCCCGCTCGAAGACGGCGGACCTTCACAACTTCGGGGACTATTGTCGGGGGGATGAACCCCAGGCAGGCAACAGAACTCGGATGCTTTTCAAAAACAATGGGGCCAGCAATGCCCCTCAAGCCAGCACACGCCTGGCCAGGTCGCTCGACCCAGCCGAGCCCCTCGACCCGACCAAATTCCTCAACCCGGCCCCGACGGCCGGCGCAAGGCAGCCGAACCTGGCGCACCAAGACGTCTTCAACTAGCCAGCTTCCGCTTAGCGTGTTCTCCAACCCGGCAATGTGTCAGCTCCCGTCCCATCCTGGCCGTACGATGGTACGAGTCTTCAATCAAGGGATGAGCAAGGCAACAATGCCCCTCCCATGCCTCTGATCAGCCGAGGCGTGGCAAGAGTGCCTCACCTACCAGCTGAACAGGGTCGGCGAGGCTACAGTGCACCCATCATCACTGCTAACGCCAGCAAGCAGCAACCTGACGGAGCGCCACTGTAGCGGACTCGACCCGGCCACTCCGTAATGATCAACAATACGGCAAACAGTGCCCCTACACCCAGTGGGTCCCGCGCCCGGAGAACCCCGCGAGCCCTGTCACCCGGCGGGTCCCAGCACCGGCTTCCCGGACAATGACAACTTGGCCCCACGGCCTTGTAACATTACCATTGTACCCCTGGGGGCTTGACCTATAAAACCTTCCAGGAAGCCTCGATGCACGGGGGTGAAGAGATCCGATCAGTAGAACACACACACACACACATGGAGAGCGAGCATCCTAAGCCTTGGCCTGCCTTCCTTCCTCCCCGATACAGCTCAAGGAGCAACTCTATACTATCACACATAAACCACACTCGGCAGGACTAGGGGTATTATCTCTCCGGAGAGCCCCGAACCTGGGTATGTCTTGCGTCCCGCGCTCGCTCATGCCGACCTCACCTCTGGAGCCCACCAGTGCCCTCGAGCCTCCTCCTCTCTTTAGCCATCCCTTGGCATCTCTCGTGCACCCACCACGACAACTGGTTCAGTTGCTAAGAGTAGTAACTCAAAACAGGAGTTGCAAAATAAACAGAGACTAGTTAAGGGCGAGGTGATGATGTTTGTTGGAAGTGATTGCAAGGTTGATAAGGTTACCATCGCACACTCCCTTTACCTTCGAGATTAGTGTTGAACCTAAAATAAATGTTATTTGGTGTTTGCGTTGATCATGAATATGATTGGATCATGTTTATTGCGATATGGTTATTCATTTAAGTCAAAGAATAATTGTTATTCTGTTTACATGAATAAAACCTTCTATGGTCATACACCCAATGTAAATGGTTTATTGAATCTTGATCATAGTGATACTAATATTCATAATATTTAAGCCAAAAGATGCAAAGTTAATAATGATAGTGCAACTTATTTGTGGCACTGCCGTTTAGGTCATATTGGTGTAACGCGCATGAAGAAACTCCATGCTGATGGGATTTCGGAATCACTTGATTGTGAATCAGTTGATGCTTGCGAACCATGCCTCATGGGCAAGACGACTAAGACCCTGTTCTCCGGAAGAATGGAGCGAGCAACTGACTTTTTACAAATAATACATACTGATGTATGCGGTCCGATGAGTGTTGAGGCTCGCGGCGGGTATCATTATTTTCTGACCTTCACAGATGATTTGAGCAGATATAGGTATATCTACTTAACGAAACATAAGTCTGAAACATTTGAAAAGTTCAAAGAATTTCAAAGTGAAGTAGAAAATCATCGTAACAAGAAAATAAAGTTTCTACGATCTGCTCATGGAAGTGAATATTTGAGTTATGAGTTTGGTCTTCATTTGAAACAATGTGAAATAGTTTCGCAACTCACGCCACCTAGAACAACACCGTGTAATGGTGTGTCCGAACATCGTTATCGTACTTTATTAGATATGGTGCGATCTATGATGTCTCTTATCGATTTACCACTATAATTTTGGGGTTATGCATTAGAGACAGCTACATTCACGTTAAAATAGGGCACCATCTAATACGTTGAGACGACACCATATGAACTGTGGTTTGGCAAGAAACCTGAGTTGTCGTTTCTTAAAGTTCGGGACTGCGATGCTTATGTGAAAAAGCTTCAACCTGAAAAGCTCGAACCCAAGTTGGAGAAGTGCGTCTTCATAGGATACCCAAAAGAAACTGTTGAGTATAGCTTCTATCACTGATCCAAAGGCAAGATCTTTGTTGCTAAGAGTGGATCCTTTCTAGAGAAGGAGTTTCTCTCAAAAGAAGTGAGTGGGAGGAAAGTAGAACTTGATGAGGTAATTGTACCTTCTCTTCAATTGGAAATTAGCTCATCACAGAAATTAGTTCTAGTGATGCCTACACCAATTAGTGAGGAAGTTAGTGATGATGATCATGAAACTTCAGATCAAGTTACTACTAAACCTCGTAGGTCAACCAGAGTACGATCCACACCAAAGTGGTATGGTAATCCTGTTTTGGAAGTCATGTTACTTGACCATGATGAACTTACGAACTATGAGGAAGCGATGATGAGCCCATATTCTGATAGATGGCTTGAAGCCATCAAATCTGAGATAGAATCCATGTATGAGAACAAAGTGTGGACTTTCCCGATGATCGGCAAGCCATTGAGAATAAATGGATCTTCAAGAGGAAGATGGACGCTGATAGTAGTGTTACTATCTACAAAGCTCGACTTGTCGAAAATGGTTTTTGACAAGTTCAAGATGTTGGCTACAATGAGATTTTCTCACTCGTATCAATGCTAAAAGTCTGTCCGAATCATGTTAGCAATTGCCACATTTTATGAAATCTGACAAATGGATATCAAAACTGCATTCCTTAGTGGATTTATTAAAGAGTTGTATATGATACAACCGGAAGGTTTTATCAATCCTAAAGGTGCTAACAAAATGTGCAAGCTCCAGCATTCCATCTCTGGACTGGTGCAAGCATCTTGGAGTTGGAATATACGCTTTGATGAGTTGATCAAAGCATATAGTTTTATACAGACTTGCGATGAAGCCTGTATTTACAAGAAAGTGAGTAGGAGCACCGTAGCCTTTCTGGTAAGTATATGTGAATGACATATTGTTGATCGGAATGAGGTAGAATTTTCTGGAAAGCATAAAGGAGTGTTTGAAAGGAGTTTTTCAAAGAAAGACCTCGGTGTAGCTGGTTACATATTGGGCATCAAGATCTATAGAGATAGATCAAGACGCTTGATAAGTTTTTTCAATGAGTACATACCTTGACAAGATTTTTGAAGTAGTTCAAAATGGAACAGACAAAGAAGGAGTTCTTGCCTATATTGCAAGGTGTAAAGTTGAGTAAGTCTCAAAACACGACCACGACAGAAAATAGAAAGAGAATGAAAGTCATTCCCTATGCCTGAGCCATAGGTTCTATAAAGTATGCTATGTTGTGTACCAAACCTATTGTGTACCGTGCCATGAGTTTGGCAAGGGAGTACGATATTGATCCAGGAGTGGATAACTTGATAGCGGTCAAAATTATCCTTAGAATAATAAGGAGATATTTCTTGGTTATGGAGGTGATAAAGAGTTCGTCATAAAGAGTAACGCCGATGCAAGCTTTTACACCGATCCGGATGACTCCGAGTCTCAATCTGGATACATATTGAAAGTGGGAGCAATTAGCTAGAATAGATCCATGCAGAGCATTCTAGACATAGAAAATTTGCAAAATACATACGACTCTGAATGTGACAGACCCATTGACTAAGCTTCTCTCACAAGCAAAACATGATCACACCTTAGTACTTTTTGGGTGTTAATCACATTGCGATGTGAACTAGATTATTGACTCTAGTAAAACCCTTTGGGTATTAGTCACATGGTGGCGATGTGAACTATTGGTGTTAAATAACATGGTGATGTGATCTAGATTATTAACTCTAGTGCAAGTGGGAGACTGAAGGAAATATGCCCTAGAGGCAATAATAAAGTTGTTATTTATATTTCCTTATATCATGATAAATGTTTATTATTCATGCTAGAATTGTATTAACCAGAAACATAGTACATGTGTGAATACATAGACAAACAGAGTGTCCCTAGTATGCCTTTACTAGACTAGCTCGTTAATCAAAGTTGGTTAAGTTTCCTGACCGTAGACATGTGTTGTCAATTGATGAATGGGATCACATCATTAGAGAATGATGTTATGGACAAGACCCATTCGTTAGCTTAGCATAATGATCGTTTAGTTTTATTGCTATTGCTTTCTTCATGACTTATACAGATTCTTTTGACAATGAGATTATGCAACTCCCAAATACCGGAGGAACACCTTGTGTGCTATCAAACGTCATAACGTAACTGGGTGATTATAAAGATGCTCTACAGGTGTCTCCGATGGTTTTTGTTGAGTTGGCATAGATCGAGATTAGGATTTGTCACTCCGTGAATCAGAAAGGTATCTTTGGGCCCTCTCGGTAATGCACATCGCTATGAGCCTTGCAAGCAATGTGAATAATGAGTTAGTTACGGGATGATGCATTACAGAACGAGTAAAGAGACTTGCCGGTAACGAGATTGAACTAGGTATGATGATACCGACGATTGAATCTCGGGCAAGTAACATACCGATGACAAAGGGAATGACGTATGTTGTTATGCGGTTTGACCGATAAAGATCTTCGTAGAATATGTAGGAGCCAATATGAGACTCCAGGTTCCGCTATTGCTTATTGACCGGAGATGTGCCTCGGTCATGTCTACATAGTTCTCAAACCCGTAGGGTTCGCACGCTTAATGTTTGATGACGATTTGTATTATGAGTTATGTGATTTGATGACCGAAGTTTGTTCGGAGTCCCGGATGAGGTCACGGACATGACGAGGAGTCTCGAAGTGGTCAAGAGGTAAAGATTCATATATTGAAAGGTTGCATTTGGACATCGGAATGGTTCCGAGACATTCAGGCATTTTTCTGAAGTACCGGGAGGTTACGGAACCCCCCGGGGGAATTTAATGGGCCTTAGTGGGCTTTAGTGGAGAGAGGGGAGAAGGGGCACAAGGTGGCGCGCGCCTCCCCCCTGCGCAAACCGAATTGGACTAGGGGTGAGGGCGCGGCCCCTCCTTCCTTCTCCTTCTCCCCTCCTTCCTTTCCCTCCAGCGGAAGAAAGGAAAAGGGGGGGGGCGAATCCTACTTGGACTCGGAGTCCAGGTAGGACACCCCCCTGGCGCGCTCAACTTCGCTGGTCTCCTCTCTCCCTCCCTCCTTTATATACGTGGCCAGGGGCACCCCAATAGCACAATAGACAATCTCTTAGCCGTGTGCGGTGCCCCCCTCCATAGTTTAACACCTCGGTCATATCGTCGTAGTGCTTAGGTGAAGCCTTGCGCCGGTAACTTCATCATCACCATCGCCACGCCGTCGTGTTGACGGAACTCTCCCTCATCCTCAACTGGATCAAGAGCTCGAGGGACGTCATCGTGCTGAATGTGTGTTGAACACGAAGGTGTTGTACATTCGTTACTTGGATCGGTTGGATCGTGAAGACGTTCGACTACATCAACCGCGACTAAACTCTTCCGCTTTCAGTTTACGAGGGTATGTGGACACACTCTCCTCGTCTCATTGTTATGCATCTCCTAGATAGATCATGCGTGATCATAGGCATTTTTTTGAAATACTGCGTTCCAAAACAATTGGTGCAAGCATCTCGGAGTTGGAATATACGCTTTGATGGGGTGATCAAATCATATGGTTTTATACAGACTTTCAGAGAAGCCTATATTTACAAGAATGTGAGTGGGAGCTCTACAGTATTTCTAATATTATATGTGGATGACATATTGTTGATTGTAAACGATGTAGAATTTTTGGGTAGCATAAAAGGATACCTGAATAAGAGTTTTCAATGAAAGACCTCGGTGAAGCTGCTTATATATTGGCATCAAAATCTATAGAGATAGATCAAGATGCTTAATAGGACTTTCACAAAGCACATACCTTGATAAAGTTTTGAAGAAGTTCAAAATGGATTAGTCAAAGAAAGGGTTCTTGCCTATGTTACAAGGTGTGAAGTTGAGTCAGACCCAATGCCCGACAACTACAGAAGATAGAGAGAAAATGAAAGTTATTCCTTATGCCTCAGCCATTGGTTTTATCATGTATGCTATGTTGTGTACCAGACCTGATGTGTGCCTTGATGTAAGTTTAGCAGGGAGGTACCAAAGTAATCCTGGAGTGGATCACTGGACAGCGGTCAAGAACATCCTAAAGTACATGAAAAGGACTAAGGATATGTTTCTCATTTATGGAGGTGACAAAGAGCTTGTCGTAAATGGTTACGAAGATGCTGGCTTTGACACTGATCCGGATGACTCTAAGTCACAAACCAGATACGTATTTATATTGAATGGTGGACCTGTCATTTGGTGCAGTTCCAAGCAGAGCATCGTGGTGGGATCTACGTGTGAAGCGGGGTACATAGCTGCTTCGGAAGCAGCAAGTGAAGGAGTCTAGATGAAGGAGTTCATATCCGATCTAGGTGTAATACCTAGTGCATCGGGTCCAATGAAAATCTTTTGTGACAATACTAGAGCAATTGCCTTAGCAAAGGAATCTAGATTTCACAAAAGAACCAAACACCTCAAGAGATGCTTCAAGTCCATCCGTGATCAAGTGAAGGAGGGAGACATAGAGATTTGCAAAATACATACGGATCTGAATGTTGTACAACCGTTGACTAAGCCTCTTCCACGAGCAAAACATGATCATCATAGAGACTCCATGGGTGTTAGAATCATTACATTGTAATCTAGATTATTGACTCTAGTGCAAGTGGGAGACTGAAGGAAATATGTCCTAGAGGCAATAATAAAGATGTTATTTTATATTTCCTTATTCACGATAAATGTTTATTATTCATGCTAGAATTGTATTGACTGAAAACCTTAATACATGTGTGAATACATAGACAAATACCATGTCCCTAGTGAGCCTCTACTTGACTAGCTCGTTGATCAAAGATGGTTAAGGTTTCCTAACCCTAGACATGAGATGTCATTTGATAATGGGATCACATCATTAGGAGAATGATGTGATGGACAAGAACCATCTGTTAGCTTAGCATAATGATCGTTTAGTTTTATTGCTATTGCTTTCTTCATGTCAAATACATATTCCTTCGACTATGAGATTATGCAACTCCTGGATACCGGAGGAATACCTTGTGTGCTATCAAACATCACAATGTAACTGGGTGATCATAAAGATGCTCTACAGGTTTCGCTGAAGGTGTTTGTTGGGTTGGCATAGATCGAGATTAGGATTTGTCACTTTGAGTATCGGAGAGGTATCTCTGGGCCCTCTCGGTAATGCACCTCATAAGAAGCCTTGCAAGCAAAGTGACGAATGAGTTAGTTAGATGGTGATGTATTGTTGAACGAGTAAAGATACTTGCCGGTAACGAGATTGAACTAGGTATGTGGATACCGACGATCGAATCCCGGGAAAGTAACATACCGATGGACAAAGGGAATAACGTATGTTATCATAACAGTTCGACCGATAAAGATCTTCACGGAATATGTAGGAGCCAATATGAGCATCCAAGTTCCGCTATTGGTTATTGACCGGAGAAGTGTCTCGGTCATGTCTACATAGTTCTCGAACCCATAGGGTCCACACACTTAACGTTTGATGACGATTTAGTATTATATGAGTTATGTGATTCGGTGACCGAATGTTGTTCGGAGTCCTGGATGAGATCATGGAAATGACGAGGAGTCTCAAAATAGTCGAGAGGTAAAGATTGATATATAGCACGATGGCATTAAGACACCAGAAGTGTTCCAGAGGGTATCGGGTACATATAGAGTCACCGAAAGGGGTTCCGGACACCCCGGGCAAAGATATGGGCTTAATGGGCCAAGGGAGGGACAGACCAGCCCACAAGGGGCTAGTGCGCCCCTCCACGAGGCCAGCCAGCCCTAGGGAAAGGAAAGGGGGGAGGGCAAGTCCCTCCTCCCTTCCCCTCCTCAAGGCAGAAAGGAAAGGGGGGGGCGCCACCTCCCCCTTCTTTCCCCTGGAACTTATACAAAGGAGGCAAACCAGGGCAGGAGCCCAAGTGGGATTCGGGCCCACTTGGGGCACCCCTTGGCCTCTCCCCTCTCCCTCCCACGTATATATATGAGGAGGGGCGCCTAGCACAAAACAACATCAATTTTTAGCCGTGTGCGGCCCCCCCCTCCACAGTTTACACCCTAAGTCATATTCTCGCGGTGCTTAGGCGAAGCCCTGCGCAGATCACTTCATCGTCATCATCACCATGCCGACGTGCTGACGGAACTCATCTACTACCTCGACACCTTGCGGGAACAAGAAGGCGAGCAACGTCACCGAGCTGAACGTGTGCAGAACTCGGAGGTGCCGTACGTTCGGTATTCGACTGTTGGAGCGCGAAGAAAGTTCGGCTACATCAACCACATTGTGAAACGCTTCAGCTTATGGTCTACGAGGGTATGTAGACACACTATCTCCCCCTCGTTGCTATGCATATCCTAGATAGATCTTGCGTGAGCGTAGGATTTTTTTTAAATTGCATGGTACATTTCCCAACAAGCCCTAGGAAAACTCTCCTCGGGGGATTGTGAGGGTGACGAATGGATTCATGACGGAGGCACAAATTCTGCAACACTTGCGAGAGCTTGCACCAGGCAGGTTTCAGTGGAACCCTGTGAGGCTAGAGGAGCAGACTTAGAAGATGGAGTTTCACACGAGGGAGGATCAAATCCATATTCTCAAATTTGATATGTGTAGGGTGCCTAGAACTAATTGCATCCTGGAATTCGAGGCTTGGAAGCAGACGGAACCGCAGGGGACACCGTTAACTTAGATTTGGGTCTCCTTCTCTGGGGCGCCTAGCTACTAAGCCGCTAAACAATTTTCTTGTGACCTGGAGTTTGGGATCCCTCATAGGAAAGATATAGAGAAGGTTGATCTGCCTTTTACCCGCGCAAATGGCGTGGCGAGATTTCTTGTCAGTGTGGTGAACATCGAGTTCATACCAGATGTGGTGAAGTGGACTCATGCGAGGGTCACTTATGACATGGATGTGGAGTTTGACGATGCACCAATGTTCCTGGAAGGTCATGGGCATCAAGACATGGATTCTACCGAGGGTGATAATACTTCTAGGGTCAGAAGGATGTTGGCCATAGCGCGCGGGAGGCGGCGAAGGGACCTGCAGCGCAGTCTGGGAAGGCAGATGAGCCTGCCAAGGGACCTGCACAGACACCGCCGCGTATGAATTCGATGCGGTTTGGTTCTTTTGCTGCGTCTTCGCCCCCTAGCCGCTTATGGAGTCATATGGTTGAGTCTGAGGATCCGTTAGAGCTTATGTTGCCACTTGTTCTGACAGAGGAGGATAGCACTGAGACGGTTGGGCCCCCGGCCCAACAGCCTCTTGGGACGGGCACTGTGTCTCAGGGTGGACACGGTCCGGGCCGGTCCGGTCCCTGACCGAGCCGTTCTTTGGACCGGCCGTCAGCGGTCCGGACCGGACCGAGCAGGGTCACGGTCCTGTTTTCAGGGACCGGACCGGCAGGGACGAAGCCCAAGCCGGACCGAGTGGCTCGTTTGGACCGGCCGGAGTTAACCACAGAGCACGCGCCGGAGCATGGCGACGTGGGGAGGGCGCTGGAGGCAGCGGGGCTCGTCATGGAGATGTCCAGCGACTTCTGTGACTCACGGTGGACGGCACAGCGGCCAGGCAGAGCTCGGGCAGCAACAACGAAGACGAATCTAGCACGACGGCCCGTGCACGACGGCCGGTGTACAATGGCGGTGTAGGGCCTCCCGCTTCAAGTTCTACCTTCCAGATGATAGATCCGAGCATGGTGCATCCACTAGACATGCTTTCTACCATCAGAGAGGCCGGTGGCCGCGCGGATGAACGACGGCGGCGCAGACCAGCGCACGGCCGACGCGCCCACCATGCGTTCGCCACGCAGCTCTGGCCACACGCTCGCCACGCGCCCGCCACGACCTCGACACGCCCCCGCCACGCTCCTGCAATGCCCTGGGCACGCCCCCGCCACGCCCCTGCCTCGTCCTGACATGCCCCCGCCATGCTCTCGCCATGCCACAGCTCGTGTTCGTCGGTCCGCTCGGTCGGCTCGGTTAAAGCCCGGACCAGACCGAAACTTTGTCGGGCTGGTTTGCTGAGCTCGGACCGGCCGATTTTTTCAGCGGGCCAGGACCGAGCCGGCCCGAGCCGAGCGGGCCACGAGCCGGACCGCCGGACCGGACCGTGTCGTCCACCCTGAACTGTGTCGATGGAGGATAGTACGTTGAGGACTGATGACATACCGAGATAGGAGGTCTTGGAGTCGGACCCCTAGTTTGGAGGACTCCCAGTCACCGGCTGGGACTGCCTGGTGTCTTGCTGTGGCACTTGGGAGGGAGAGTCGTGGGCAGGAGGCCTGTGATTCACCTTCTGTTGTGCGCCGTCCGGAGCCTACGCTGGCTCCGTCTACGCTGACACTGGCGAGCACAGGCGTGGCAGATCCGACGGAGGGGATGATGAGTGGGGTTGCAGGCGGCGTCCTGCCGGCCTCGCCTTCTACGTGAGCACCAGTCAGGACGGACGGGTGCTTGACGAAGGACCAGTCTTCGTGGGATAGGACTACTGACGAGGTAATCGCCTTCGGTGGGAGCCAAGACCCGGTATCGGCTAATAGGCGTGTCAGTAACCGGATCTAGGACCAACCAGACGCTGACGACATGCAGATAGGGCATGCCCTGAGGGCAGCCAAGCTTTGGGATGTCGATGCTACTACATGTCATTTTCAGAGCTACGACATGGATCCGTACGTGGTTGTTACTTACTTCTATGGACTCCAGGGAGCATTTGGTTACTAGGTGCAACCAATGAGAGATGATAGCACGGGTTATATTCAATTGGTTTGAATGACGGTATCATAATAGGATAGATGTTTAGTCACTTTGTCCTATTTTCCAGCCGGTTGTGACTATGATTTTACTTTGTTTTCATTCTTCTCTTTGCTCCGTTGCGAGCTGTACTTGGATATCAGACCTTGTTATTTGCTGCTTTTTTTAATAATATGGCCGCATACATTTTTCGGATGCAGGGGCCGGGGTAATCCTTCTTTTCCAAAAAAAGAAAGAAATAATGGGATGATCTTCCATCTCTTTTTGTTTATAGGTTGTCCGATGTGCTTGATTTATTAGGTTTGGGGTACCTACAGTAATCACAACACGTGGATAAATGACTATCCACCACTGCTGATCTGGTGCTTAGACGTCATGTCCTATTCAGGATTTGGAGCTACAACATATACACTATTGGTTGAAAATAGGTGTCCAGAACACAAGTGGATGGAGAAAAAGTTATGATTCAAGTGGATAGAGAGAAAGTTATGATTCAGTTATACCATGATTCATGAGCTATTTTACGGTACCCTGGTACTCCTAAAACATGTGCTGGAGTACTGAACAAATCTAGCCATCCGTTGTAAAGGGTAACTTAGTCATTTTCCCATGGGTACTTTCAATTTTCTCCCTGTGATCTCGCATAGATGCCAAATTAGCTCCCAAAAGAAAAAAGGAACTCCAAATCAAGTGCCAGAAAAAACTCCCGTTCGTTCGGCCGGAAATCCCGATCGCTCGCTGCATCGCAATAGAGTGGCGGCGCCACCTCAAGCCTGATCCGTCTCCACCGCAGGCCACCTTGCCTTATCCACACCGATCGTCGGCTCCGCCGCGTCGCTCGTATGGCATATACGGATGAGCCACCACCGGCCAAACCCTGTACTGCGCCATGGTCGAGGAAATGGGTCCGGCGGCTACGCGACATAGGTCTTGTTCCGGCTCATCCCCGACGCGGATGCTTCCCCGCTACTCACCCATGAAGGACGTTCATAACCCGCTGGCATCGGCTCATCCCGGCATCTCCGAACGCTGCATGCAGATCAATATACTAGGTTTTGCTTGCAATTGCAAAAAAAATGGCCGCCAGAATACATGAGAGGTTACGAGGAACGAAAATGAATTAATATTAGATTGTTATATTATTACACTTTTGCCCCTTATATCAAGGTACTCCTGTACTCCCTCCGTCTGGAAAAAGTTGTCATCAAAATGAACAAAAGGGAATGTATCTAGAACATCTAGATACATTCCCTTTTGTTCATTTTGATGACAAGTATTTCCGGACGAAGGGAGTACTTTTTGACTTACTCCGTTTAAGGATGGCAATGGGTCGGGTTTGGATCGGGTTGAACAATATTAAATCCATATCCATATCCATGAAGACAGTCTTTGTCCATCCACGAAAAAATTCATGGATGATAAATTGTGTCCATGTCCAAACCCGATGGATATCCATACCCACTGGATATCCATTGGGTCCTCTCAAGAAATATAAATTACACATAACACAACGTTAACATAAGCTCCTTCATTCTTCACCTTGTGGCAGGCAAGGCCTCACTTATGCTAAACATCAACTTATGGTAAATCAACATCCACTAACATGCTAAGATCATTTAGTATTTTTTTAATAGTTGTGAATGACGAGTCATTTAACAAGGAGATAAAAATAAGGGAAGGGGCATTGGAGTATCTTACAGAGGGGATTGAATGTCAACTAATAAAAGTTAGGACGAAGATTGTGCAATTTCTTTTACATGTTTTAGATAACAAAGTGTAAAATTACAGTGGGACATGTGACTGTGGGGTAGGGATAGCAGATTTTGGCCATTAAGTCACACTATCGGGTCGGATTTGGATATATCTATGGGTACAGTATTATATTCATGCCCTACCCACGAGCAAGCGGGTCAGGTTTGGGCGGTGTTCATGGACACAAAAGCATATCCAGACCATATTCATTCTGGTCGGATATCCATGTCCATGGATAAAATTGCCATCCTTAACTCCGTTGGATGAGTGATGGAGTACCAAGTAATAATGTCCGCTGAATCAAGAAGAATGTACGGTCTATACTTATTTCAGGGTACCGTAAAAGATCTCTTATTCATTTGTATCATGGTATCCCCACCATCGCTAGCTTCCATCCTCATCCCCGTTGTTCTGTACCAAAGAGATCCTGCCTCCCGCGGCTCCTCTCCACTTTGCTAGTACTGTTCCATGCGCCGCCACGACACCAGCTGCGAACTAGGTCCGCCGCGCGGCTATGAGAACTTCCTCGAAACGCGTCTGCTCCAGTTTTTGGCACGATGGCCCGTTCATCAGCCTGACCCTGCTCATCGTCTCGCTCGTCGTTCGCCGGCTCCCGATCCGGGTGGTGTATGCTGGCTCCTGAAAACTCATCAGTTTGTCCGGACTTCTTGTTTTTGGTCTGTTTGCTATTCCCGAATCTATGTTATTCTATCTGACAAGAAAAATATATACTCTTCTGCAGTGCACATGCTACCTTAGTTCGTTTGATCCCAATATTCTCTATAGCTTTTGCAAGCAGCAACATATGGAAGTTTTTTTTTTTGCGGAAAGGAACATATGGAAGTTGGCACCATGAACTGGATTTACTTACCATTACCATAGAAGACTTAACATGGAAGAAATAACACAAATCTCCAAGCGCAATTTTGAGAAAACCAATGTCACGTATTGCCCTACCGTGAGGTATGAACTATGAAACCTTCCTCTTTTTTTTCTCATATAATGAATAATTTCTATTTCCTCTGTTTCAAGTGTTTGTTTCTATTTCCTTGGCAATATAAGAAGCTATGGTGCGTATATTCACTGATAGGCTCGGCAACCTGTGTATTGAATGTATGTACTTCAGTTTCTTTCTACTTCTATGATGTTTCTTATCTTTCCTTCTTTACAATTTGATTAGGACCTTTTATAGCTGCCACGGGGATGTTCAGAGGTAGCATTGTAACTACATAGAGCATAGGTGGTATATATCCTTAAGACATCAACCAGTTAGTTCATCTTTGTATTCACCATGTGCTGGTATTTGCATTTCATTATTGTTCATTTTTGCACAGTGAAAAGTATTAGTGTCATGTGGTCATACGGTGGTGTAGGTAAGCACCAGCGAGGCCTGCATGCATTATTTTACTGATTCAAAAGGAGGCGATCCCTTTATATGCCGACGCGCTAGATTATTGGTAATTTGAACCTCTCTTGCCCATCCTTCATATTATTGCATGTGTTAAATTGCACAGAAATAACCTCTTTAAAGAAATAAGATTCTCCTTAGGGAACATAAACATTAGGTTTGATTTGTTTTATTTTTATCACATTGTGCAGGATAAATTATATCTCCCTTTTGGGCGTTTTGGTGTATGATATTTTGAACCATACAAATTTTACGATATGTTATGACAACTCAACATTTTCCAAACAACTCTATTGTTACTTTTAAAATGGACGGGCGCGGCAACGCGCGCCTACATGGTCTAGTTAATTGTATAGGTGCATAAGTTCGGCTAAGAGATTGACAATTTGGATGATAGATTGATAGTTCGAATGCTAGCAAGATTTTTCTATTTTTTGGAATAAATTAGGACAGCAAGGTAACAATCATGAAAAGTGACTAAAATTTTGTTTCGATGCTTGGAAATAAAGCCTAGGTTTCTTACTTTCACTAGCGTGAACTCTCAGCAGCATTAACATAGGTAGAAGACCTTATATATCCTCAAAAACTGAGTGAGAATAACTCCAAATTTCCCTCTTTTGTCAGTCAAAGTAGAATGAGGTAGCGTGGGTATGCAAATAAAACTTCTAAGATCATCTTTCTAATCCATAAAGCACGCTCCAATGTCACCTCAGGCAGCCCCAAAAGTCATACTAACCAATCACCTCATTATATTTATCATTCTAATCTTAAACCATAGAGTTACCCAATGTCACTACATGTATCTTCGGAAATTGCACTTGATATCCATCACATTATCTAATTGACATTACAAGAAAATTTGCCGTATAGATGTCAAAGCATCGAGAGGTCCTGGGTTCGAACCAACCTCTCTGCATTGCACTTTGCAGGGGTAAGACTAGATTCCTATAATCCATTCCCAGACTTCACCTTGTGTTGGAGCTACTATGCACTAGGTCTGTCCTATTTTAGAGATGTCAAAGCATCTCAAAAGTCATCTCTAAGTAAATTTAAAATAATTATTTATTTATAAATGCATGATTTTAAAAATAGGTTTGTAGCACGTGGTAAACTATCATGCAATGTCTTTACCTTGCTAGTGTCAGGCCATTGTGATGAATGTGAACAATGTCCCAAAAATGTGTTTATTCATTGTTATTTTGTTGTAGTTTGATTCCCAAAAGATTTAATCCAGCATAAGGAAACTCATAGAATGAGCAAGATTAAATTCACCATCGAATCCTCACATGATCGAGAGAGAGAGAGAGGAACAATTAGGTTAAATATACATCATAGGATCAACGCGGATGATGGAGGGCTAGAACAAAGGTACCTCTGAACAGGAAGTGGCGGTTCCGGAAAAATTAGGTTAAATATATATGGGGTTTTCGAAGCAACACAAAGCAGGTGGAAGAACGAGGCAGTGGAAGTGCCCCCTATGGGACACACATATCCACCTGTCATGGCCCAACCCTACGCCGCATGGGCCCGCAGGGTGGCCCCTTTATTGGACCTCATTCCCCATGGCCCCATCGTCTTTCAAAACTTCACAACATATTTTTCTTTTCTTTTCTATTTTGGTCCTTGAAAAAATGATTTCCTTAAAAGTAAAAAAAAACAACCCAATCTAGGCACTAAATTACTCGAGAAAAATGATAAAATTTGGTGCCACAACTTCGCAAGTATGATATAAAAGCTACATGACCCCATGGCGGTCCAATCTTCGAAGAGGAGAGTCTCATCGTGTTACCTACCTCGACCAATATGACGATAACACCCTTCATAATGTGCCGCTGTATGATGTGGAACTCGATTGCCCGATGCTGAGACCATGACCCGTGAAGAGGGCACATGTCCATCGTTGCCTGGTTAAGGGAGGGGGGGGGGGGGGGAGCGCAATCAGCATGAAGCTCGATTCCCTCTTGCATTTGGGCAAAATTCCGTCAGGTCTATCTTTTGCCATCTCAATCAAGCTCCACTTTTGTGGGCAGGTAGAATTCTTTAGATCAAGAGCAGATGGGTCCACCCTACTGGACCGACTAGTGCGTGTTTTAGCGGTTTCTAGCCTAATTCTTCTACCAGCTTAAAAAAATAAGCCAACTTTCTGGCTTCTCCCATAAGCCTTTTCCCATTCGCTGAAGATTATGGGCTAGTTGTGGGATAATGAGTTCATACGCCCCAACGATTAGGAAAGGCAGCTTATGAAAAAAGCTAGGGACAACTTATTCTTTTTTAAGCTGTCAAAAAAACCGGGTTATCATTTAATGCGTAGAATAAGAGCGCCCGGAAAACAGTCCAACCGTAATCACCAAATCTGTCATGGTCGATGAATATTGCCCCTCCATGTAAACGAAGGCGTCGATTATTGGTTGTCGTCGTTGTCTCGTTGATGGGTCCTGGTCACCTTTTGTATCGCTATGGACCAGTCAAGTAGAGGACAGAAGTTCCCGAGAAGAAAAGTAGTGGACAAAGGACACTGCAGCCATTATGCCATCGACTCATATGACATCGGAGCTGTGTTAGCGTGTTGCCGCTTTCGCCTCCCATGATGCTACGTCCGCAACCAAAACGACAAAGGATGCAATAATGCTAGTAGCTGCTGCTCTATATTTTCTTCATCTTTGACGCGATTAAATTAGATTGATCGTGTCTAGTCATTAACTGATAGACCAGCCAGAAGGCAAGATCGATTGGTGGAGTATCTTGTGCGTTGTACTAACATCTCAAACTTTCTATAGAAAGCTTGGCAGATCTCGAAAACGATAGTTGGTATCGAGTGGTCTAAGTGGTGACACTAGTAGGATCTACACTGTTAGGTCCCTCTGTTGCACGTACTTGCTTTAGTTTTGTGCTCTTGGTGATGTGCCATACACAAACAAATCCCCTTAATTTGAGTGTAGTTGATGTTACTGCGGCAAAAGTGGGAAATCCGTCCCCTGGTTATCCAACGGCCCTCAGCACTCAAAATTCCAGTCGGTGCATTTTAAATTTCTAACCCTACATCTTTAACATTCATATAACCTTCGAAGTGTATCAATGCACATCAACAAGAACCCTCATAAGGCATCACGTTCTCTCTCACCCATTCCCTCCCGTGTATACAATAATACGAGAAGAGGCACGCTGACAACACCCTAGCAGCAATTTGGGACCGTCGCCAAATATTTGTCCACCAGCCTAGATGCACCGTCATCGGACTCATTGGCCGCTTCGACATCCTCACCCTCTCCAGCTCCTATCTCCCTTTGCTAGTGCCTACGTCCGCCATGCATGGCTCACGGTCTACATATCTGGATGCCAGGGCAAGGTCGTGGGTGGCATTCTCTCCTAGGCACTTGTGGCCTCCAGCCCGTGTTTATCTGACCGCCTCCTACGATAATGCAATGTAAAAACCATACAAGAATTTGTTTGGGACTTAGGTGATGGAGTTTCTGTTTCTCGACTTTTCACTTCCTCTTGTAACTTAGTGAAACTGTGTTTTATCACCGGGTTTATTCCATTGATTCTCATATTGTAGTTTTGTTGGCTATATGTGCATCCTTGATGCAAAGAACCGAGGGCTTGAACACTTCCTAGTTCTTTCAGCTTGATAATTTTCCAAACCAATAATAAAAGGAAATTATTTTTCAAAGGAAGTGTCACTTTGCCGATGTCAATAAAGGAAGATGAAATGTCACTATTTGCGGAAAGAAGAAATTAATGTCACTATGCTCATAGCGCCAAATATATGCTAGGACAAAAGCATATATACAGTAGATGCAACAACAAACTGGTGGCCACATCTAACCATACAGGTGATCGATTTTTGTTTCTCGACTTTTCACTTGGGTGACTGACATATAATATCATACATGTATGTTTTTTTAGATAAGAAGGATGACCCCGGCCTCTGCATCTGAGCGATGGATACGGCCAATTTATTAATTATTTTCACAAGACCTTACAAAGTCATACAACAGTAAGACTAAAACCGCCGTCTAAGCAACAAACTGTCGCTACACCTATCCAGTTGATGAAGGGGCGCAGATAGCCTGGGGCTAATACCAAACAGACATTGCAGCCAAGCCTAACATCTAAGACCTGAGACCCCAACCTAGCCACTTGTCGGGTCTGGGGCACACACTGGTCCGGTGTGCTCTCAGAGGCTGCCGCCGCCAACTGCCACCGTTCCATCTTCAGAATTGTACTGATGCATCAACCTTACTCGGTCTAGCTATCGTCGACGCCACCACGGCGCCCAACGGCACCTCCTCCCTGCGAGGAAACAGCTGAGCACGTCGCGGTCGCCACTGATACACCTCAGCACCATGCTGCCAATTACCACCAGCCGACACAGCTTGAAGCCTTGGAAGATCTGTCGTGCGTAGCACCTGCCGACCAGGCATGACAAAGCGTAGCACCTGTCGGTCAGGCATGACTTGACATCTCCACCGAAACTCCGTGCAAGATGAAGCCGCTCCACCTCCTGCCTCTGACTTCCAGTGCTGCTCCACAAACGATGCTCCCAAGAGAGAAACGACACCGCAGTGCCGCCATCGTCCGATCTGGAACACCAGATCCTAGGGTTTCCCCCGGAGCGGCACGAGTGGGTCAACAGTAGTTACATGACGATGCCTTCATCAAGGTAACAGCGTAGAACGCCGCCATCGCCTGTCGTCGGCTCGGTTTTCACCGGCAACCATGTCTCCCCAACTCGCAGCCGGGACTAGATGATGGATCTCGAGATCCGATCACCAGCCTTCTGGCCGGCCACCGCCGACGAACAAGATGACCACCACTACTGGCTACACTGGCCATAACAGATCGGCCATGGCTGCCACCAAGCAGTCCACCAGGCCCTCGACACTGCCGTCGATCTAAAGCCGGATGACATGCCGCCGAAGTCCGCATCGCGCCGCCGCCCGATCCAGGCCAGCCGCCGCAGCAGCTGCCCGTGGCCCGAGGCAGGGCCGACCGCCGCCGCCGTCGAAGCCAACGCTGTCGCTTCTATATCGGCCGCACCTCCACACATATTGGGGCACCGCCACCTCTGAGACGCGGGAGGGAAGAAGAGCCCCCGCCACCGCCATCGGCCTCCGGACGCAAGCCGGCGGCGTCCTCCGGCAGCGGCGGGGGGAGGGGAGGAAGATGGGCTAGACCCCGGCGGCGGCTAGGGTTGGGGAGCCATCCGAGTCACCCGAGCGGGGGGGGGGGGGGGGGGGGGGGGGGTGACGCGGGGGCCTTCTTTCCTCACCATACATGTATGTGTTGGGAGAATTTTGTGTTATAACCAGATTTGTTTATTCCGTTGGTTCTCAGCTTGTAGTTTTTTTTAGAAGTTCTCAGCTTGTAGTTTTGTTGGATGTGTGCAGCCTTGATACGAAGAGTGGAGGACTTGAATACTTTGTAGTTCTATCAGCTTGATATTTTTCAAAATTAATAATAAAAGGGAATTATTTTTCAAAAGGAAATGTCAATCTGCTGATTTCAAAATGAAAGAAAGAGGAAATGTCAGTGTCCTGGGAAAGAGGAAATAATGTCACTACACAAATTAATGTCACTATACCGGTAGCGCCAAATATATGCTAGGACAAAAGCATATAGACAGTTGATGCAACGACAACACTGGCAACACGATCTAGGTGGAAGATCACCAAAATCCGTGGCCCGTGGTCGTACGCCGACTGGTGCGGCGCCACGAGACCTGTCCCCCAAGGTTAGCAACTAGACAGGCACATGCATCCTAGCTAACATACTCAACTCCCTACCAATTATAGTCCGTTCTACCATGAAAACTCACATATGCACCCTGCTGCTATGTTGGCTTCGTAAGCGCATGCCAGAAATGTAGTGCTCCTTGGACTGTAATGGGGTGTGGGTTACCGGCTGGTGCAGGTTGATTGCATGTCGAAGCAACACATGCCCCAAACCAAACATGGTGCTTCGTGTGTGATAGCTCCTCACAGGATCAGCTGCAGCTACAGCGAGTGGCGCTTGGTCGCGGCCACGGGTTGGGGGGAGTCGTTATATATGGCCAAGGTTTTTGTGTTTGTGGCACCATATGCTATTAATTATTATACAAGTTTTAGAGTGGTTGGGCTTTTTTTAAACCGTTCATTGATGTCGATCTAACGGCAGACAAATACGAAGTACTGGGTAGTACTCCGATGAAAATATGCGAAAGTACTAAAACAAGTGGGGCCGGTACTCGTGACAAGGTGGGGACGCGTTTTAATCTAGGGGCAGTTTAGTCCTAAGAAAATTTGCACGCGCCGCCCCTCTCGTCGAATGCATAACCGCCGACATGGTGCTACACATTCCACAATTACTCATCGGCGGCCATCTCCTCCCTCTCCTCCAAGTCCACCGCAGTCATCTCCTCCTTGCCGCTGCAACTTCGCTCCACTCAGGCAACCCCCCCCCCCCCCCCCCCCCTACCCACCCCCACCCCCTCTTCCACGGCAGATCGAGCTGATGGCCGGCGGCGAGAACACCGACTTCGTGCAGATCGCCGGCGGCGACCAGGTCAAGTTGGCCAGGTTGAGGGAGTTCCGTTCTTGGTTTGACAACACAAGGCAGATGAGCTGGACGGCAATGGCCACTCTCAAGAATTTGACGAAGAAGGAGAGGGCAAAGCTTTTCCCCCCGACCGCGCAACCGATTCAGAAGATCGAGATCCTCCTCTGGGCGATGGAGCAGGCCAATTCGTCCAGCGAGTGGACCAGGCGGAGGTGGTGGGCGTTCAGATCCAGGGTAGAGCATCCACTGGATCAGGAACCCACCGTGCACGAGGTGTCGTTGCGGATTGTGCAGCCTCCAACCGAGTCACCGGAGACTCCGAAGCGCAAGATGAGGAGGACAGTGGTCGCGACCTCGCTTCCCCGCCGTTCTCCACGCTTCCCTCGCCGCTCTCCTCGTCTGAACGGTGGCGGTAGCTATGTTTAGAGTAAGCTTCCCCACTCCTCATCTTCCTACTGCTCGTGCTTACATCGTGGTGATACTGATCGTAATAGCTCAGAGAGGGAATGCTAGATGGCATTTTAATCTCAATGAATTACATGAACATTTGAGTACATGGATTTGGAGGATGGATTATGATGTATGTGAACCTTAGGCATCATATGAACCCTAGGAAAAATTATTAATGTTCTAGTGGTAGACACTGAAATATTTCGGTACACACCGATAGGCACTGAAATATTTCGGAACTGCCCTAGGCAAAATTTGTAATGTTGTAGTGGTGGACACTGAAATATTTTGGTACACACCGGTAGGCACTGAAATATTTCGGTACTGCCCTAGGCAAAATTTGTAATGTTGTAGTGGTAGACACTGAAATATTTCGGTACACACCGGTAGGCACTAAACTATTTCGTTACTACAATTTCAGTACACACCGATGCACACTGAATTATTTCACTACTGCAGTTTCAGTACACACCGGTACACACTGAAATATTTCAGTACTGCAAATTCTATACAAAGTTGGCTTTTTGTCATTTATGTGTGAATTAATCCATGCATCATATGGCCTAACTTTGTACATGAGTTTGGGTCAATTTCATGTCTATTTATTGTTAAAATTATTGTCATGCCATGAAACACAAGACAAGTCACTGACCTAAGCTTGCAAAGATGCCATATAAATGTTGCTGATATGAAATATGCATGTTTTCACCAAGTCTTGTGTCTGAATTAAAACTGAGCATTTTTTCTTGATGGTATCCATGGATCTAGAACTCCTATGAATTAGCTCATGTTGGATGTTTTGTTCTCCATCATTTGTACTAGCATTCCGTGCGATTAGATGCCATGACAACACCCCTGGCATATTTATTTTCTTGCCTCCAACATCACATGTGTGTTTTGCAGGAAAAAACCTGGAGTTCACCAGGCTGGCTGAAGTTGTGAGGCTGGGAGGCTGATGGTGCTGCTACTGGCCGATCCTTCTTCTTTCAGTTTGTGTTCGTCATTTCTCAAGCCGTTGGACCAGGGCTACTTCACTATGCGCTGTTAATGTATTAAGTAGTTCCTTCGAATTTGTAGTATTAGTTAGTTTGAATGTGGAAGTACCTTAATTTTTAGGAACGAAATGTTGCTATGTATGACCAAGGGTTTCATACCTTAATCTTTGGATAATTAATTATGTGAACTGTTGGATGTGGCGCATAACGAAACGCCTCTACCATTGATACTAGTTCAACATGTCGGTCCAATTAGAGACCAAGCACTACCATATAGAACAGTTAGCATTTCATACTACAACCTGGCACGTACAAAACATCACACAGTGGAAGCACATCCCTAAGCACCTTGCATTGTACAAGGTCTTAGAGACAAGCCTCTACCATATATAACAGTTACCATGTCACACTACAGCCTATAAAACATCACACAGTGGAATAATCATAGCTAGTAGAGCATTAGTTACCAGTTAATAATAGTTGCAATCCATCACAAGCAATAGTACCTAGATATGAGTAGATATAGGTACGGTAATACACGACAAGTACTCGCAAACAAGAGCTAACATAACAAGTTCATTTCACATTGATACATGGCCCACCCCAGTTCTAAATGAGGTGGATGGTGATCATCATCCTCAAGTCATGGTGACGGGTGTTCGCAATAGTGAGTAGGATGGCCTGTCCTACCCGAAGATTCTTGGCACGAAGGAACTTCTTCCACCCTGCCCTGCTCAAGACAGTGCGACCGTCCGTGTCCACTGCATAGGCACAGCTGGTGATGGAGCCCATTCTGGTAAGGCGTAGTCCAGCAGCCATGCCTTCTTCGTCCGGGTTGATGCTACAGCTATCAAGTAACCTCTTAGGTAATTTCTGAAAACAGTTGACATGATATATGATCATGTCACGTGCAATTATCAACAAAGCATACACTTCAAGACACATATATCATTGGATTCAACACTGAGCATATATATCATCACATCACTACACTATATGCCAAGCATCAAATTACTACAGTAATTAGGCATATCATTAGATTACTACGTACACCAAGCATATCATCGCATATTACTACACTACATGCATGTCATAAAATTCTTCACTAAATGAATTCTAAACTAGGCCTCTCATCACAGTACTACAACATGCATATCATATGAACTACTACACTAACTAAGCATGTATATCATGTAATTACCACACTAAGTAACATACCATGATATGCCGTTTAACATTCGTCCTTGTGAGGCAGGTCACGAATGGCTTCCCTAGGTAGTCTTCACGTAGCGGAAGCATGTCCCAGAGGTTGCCGATTTCCTCGTCACCCAGTCTGAGTCCTTGGGCATACAGGTATTCAACAAGTGGGTTCTCATCATCATCTGAATCGTCATCATCTGAATCAGCACCATCTTCCTCCTCATGAACTTCATCCTCACTATCCGGAATCAAATTTAGATAGATAACAGAAATCCTGGGCCTATCTCTTCTGAAGGAGAAGCTGATCAATTCACCCCCACTAAGACGCATGTGGGCGATGAAACGATCCCAATCATCTCCTCCTATTTGGGTTATCTTTCGCCCCTTATCGACCTGCATAGTGTATGGGCCCCCAAGAGCGTCGAAGGTCACGGTGTCTGCGACGAGCTCATTGAATGCCAATCTCACATTGCATGGTACGATCTTTGTAATATAAAAACACATAACAGACACAATACATTAGTGGAAATAGCAAAAAAACAAAAAGAATGTATTGTCAGAGGGTTCATATAAATTGTTACCGCTGCAAAAACAAAAGAAGGCTGGAAGTAGATGCCGAACAGCGTGGCAGTAGAAAGGCTGGTCCGGCACCGTGAGTTGCAGCGTCCACATTGTGCTTCCTCCATTCTACACAGAACATGTTGAACTCTAAGTTGAATTGTACATAGTACAATACAAAGATCATACATATAATAAAGCATAGTGATAACCTATACTGGCAATGGACAATCAATCTATTTTATATCATCTACGTAATAAAGCAATGCTAATGACAATGGCAATGCGCGTCTCATCTAAACCTGGGAATAGTTCGGCATCCAAACTAAAACCAGTCCAATCCACGGCACACATCAAAACCAAACCAATCCAGATATTTTCATTTAGAATCTAGACCAAACCGAACTATACATGCTCGTCATCCAACCCAATCCAAACCGTTTTCAACTTTTGGATTGAATCCAAAGGTTCAAACCGTGGACAAAGCCATATGCGAGGGCACGTCATGAATCTAGATCAGACATGGCGTCAAAGCTCGAGAGAGCCGACTAGCTCCGGCCGGCAACTGCGGCTCTTGGATTTGAAGCAGTAGTAGGTGGTAGTGGCGGCTCAAACTAATTGATTGATTTGGTCTCAAACCATAGAAACCAAATCAAGATCCAATCCAAAAACTAAGTTTCAGCCCAAACCAATCAGCTTAGATCTGCCTCCGTAGGGAGACGCGGTTGGGGAAGGGAAGAAGAGGGGAGATCTCACATACTTGCCGAAGTTGGCGGCGGCCGCGCACCGGCAGCGAAGAGAGGGGTCATCGGGAGATGGCGGCAGCGGCGGCGGCGCTGGTCGAGAAGGGGAGAAAGAAAGATGTGAAGTGGTCGAGACGGGGAGAAAGAAAAATGTGGTACATGTGGTGGCTCGGTTGTGTGGATGACAAGGGGACCCACTTGTGAGACCGATAGCAATTGATGCCAAACCGCAGGAGGTGCACGACCGCGTGCACGACCGCCACGTCCCCACGTGGAATGGGGACGGCCGGGTGGGTGTGTCAAGTCAAATCGGCACCTGCGGCTTCTCGGTAACTCCAAGAGGCAGGAACAGTGCATTTCTTCCCCAAATCGGGTAGAAAACCCTCGTCCTCTCCCCACCCTCTCTTCCTTCCTCACCACCTCACCACCCTCTCCTCCTTCCTCACCACCCTCCTCCCTTCCTACGCCTCCCTCCTCCTGTCTTGGACCGACGATGAAGCACGGACGTGAAGATGCGGCGGACGAGCCGGAGGCAACCATCGGAGCAGCGCGGTCTGCTGCCGTGGCTGCAGCCGTAGGTGGAGTGGTAGACTCCACCGTAGCGGCGGAAGCTGCCAGTGCAGCGACCATTGTGCCTGCTCCCGCTGCCATCGCAGCCGTCGAGGCACCCGTCGGCGAGCACAAGGTCGGGGAAGATCTGGAGGAGGAGGAGATGAGAAGGCGTAAGCGCAAGGTGCATGACGAAATCGAAGAGCTCTTCGAGGAGAACGCCATAAAGGAGTTCGACAAAGATTGCAGGAAGGGCAGCGACTTCGACGAGGATGCCATCGACGAGCTATCTGAGGTAGCTAGTACTCTGTTTTTTGCTCTGTTTTTTTCATGACATTGGGTTTTTTCTTGTAAACTAGATGGGCATCAATTTCACTTGGGCGTGCTAGTTCTACGTATGTAGGATTGTAGGGATCTAGCATAGATCTTCATGTTGGATGTGCATTTTTAAATCTGATTCACATTCTGATTCCAGCAGATACTCTGGGTTTTTTTCATGGCATTGGGGTTTGTCTTGTTAACTAGATGAGCATAAGTTTCACAAGGGATACATTAATGAAAGAAGTGGGGTAATGAACCCAAATACAAGAAAATGTTAATGGCAGGGATAAATTAATGAAAAAAGTGGGTTAAACAATGGATATATGGCAGGATTCTCCATTGACTTCCCAAGGACAGTGACAAAATGATGCAGTTCCTGATTCATTTTAGTTTGTGTAGATGAATTAATTTGCACACATGTTCATAGATGATTAGTTTGCACACATGTTCATAGATGATCCATTTGCAAATTCTATACAGATTTCCATTTTGCAAAGGAAGTGATCGCTCCCTTAATAATTATGGGCTGACAGTACATATTCACTGGATACCAAAAAATTAAAACATTTCATCTAGCCAATTTTCCACAGTATGTTATCTAGATGATCACAGCCACATCTCTCATCAATATGAGCAGTGAGACACCCCATAGCTCCTTTACCAATTTCCTTCTGAAACTTATCAGGGTCTAACAATGTTGGAGAAGCAGTATTGCCGCTGTCAGAAAGAATAATGGATTCTTCATTCCAGTAGATAGAACAAACCCCCCTTGTGTGAAACATGGAGGAGTATAATGAAGTCATTTTTATGATTCCAATAAGAATTACACCTGTAACAAGTATCAAATATCATTAAACCAAGCCACTTCATGAAGTCTTTCATGTGTTAATTATGTACTACTTGTGCACTAATCTATAAATGCAACTATTCCACCGTCCATATTTATGCATGTCAATTTCTTTGGCTCAATTATGTATGTGCACATACGCCTTGTTTCTAGCAAATAGATAGTTGCCATGTTACACATGTGTACTTTCAAAACATTGTAATTAAAGTTAATGTACCATAATAGATTAGCCGAGTTCTTCTATGTGTACTAATTCACTAATTCACAGGAGGATGATGACGACGTGGACTACAGCATGGACAGCAGGCACAGCAATAGCCGGTACACCCTGAGGCATCTGATTGCTGGGAAGATCAAGTACCATTTCTTTGGCAAGATTGGGTGCCCTTTCTGTTGCAAGGTGATCGGTGGTGGCATAGATGGCATGATCCAGCATGCCTTCATCACTGGCAATGGACATGGTAAGAAGCATAAAGCCAGTACTCTGGCTAAACATGCTGCCTACGCACGCTTCCTCGAGATTGTCAAAGTTAATGAGCCCTACAACATGCATTGAAGAAGGGAGAGAAGAGATGTGCTGCTAGAGTGCTGCTGCTGCCCCAGGACCGCCGTGTCCTGTTATCTTATCTATGTTTGTTTGTTGTTGGAGTCTAAAACTGATGTCCTATGGTGTGTCTGAACCTATGCTGAGCGGTGGTTGATCTGCTGTTTATGTTAAGAGTTTGCTGCTACTCTGGTTTAGTGTTCCTAGTTGTTAATACTATTTTGGTGATGCATGTTTAAGCCTTGTACAATGCTAGATGCTTAGGGTGGTGCTTAGAAAAATAAACAAGGTATTTCTGAAGCACCGGTGCCCATTTCTACAGGAGAGACGCCTAGTTATGCGTCTACCCTGTACAAATAAGCACATGTGCTTAAGAAAAGCCTGGTTTATTTCTATAAGCAACTCCCCTAAGCACCTTGCATTATACAAGGCCTTAGCAACTCAAGTATCGTACGGTGGTCTATGTTATGGTTGCTGTGTTATTCTGCCGTACGGTGATGCATGCTAGGAACTCTAATAATATGACTATGGTAGTTATAGATTGGCATGACTATGTTTAGTGTATAACTCAACATGTTCCTGCCACATCTATGAGCAGTTACAACTGAACTATGCATTAATTTTTGACAAAATTAAAGCATGCAAATGATTGCCGATTCCACCTATTGCCAAATCAAGCTTTGTACTGATGATGCATTAGATATTGCAATCAGTAGAGGATGCTCATGATTGCCAAAAGTACCTATTTCGACTTTCTGATAAGAACTAAACGTGTATCAAATGATGCTAAAAGTAGAGCATGAGCATGAGAATGTATCAATGCATTAGATATTGCAATAAGTAGAGAATGCTCATGATTGCCAAAAGTACCTGTTTCCACTTTCTGATAAGAACTAAACGTGTATCAAATGATGCTAAAAGTAGAGCATGAGCATGAGAATGTATCAATGCATTAGATATTGCAATAAGTAGAGGATGCTCATGATTGCCAAAAGTACCTATTTCCACTTTCTGATAAGAACAAAACATGTATCAAATGATGCTAGAAGTAGAGCATGAGCATGTATCAATTGATGATCAATTGATGCTACCTATTTGTGTTTGAATGGGCTCAATAAAGCTGGTGCTGGTTTATGCTCTCTGCGTGACCGTGATGGTAACGAAGACACTTGGTTGGCTATGGTCTTGCTGTCAAATTTAAGTTTCAGTTCTTTAAGACTCTTTGTTTTTGCTTCTTGCTCGGGATTGACTAGCTTTCTCGGGTGTCCACGTGCTCTCTTCCTTTTGGGGGAGTTGGGTGCACCGGTATCCTTCTGCGAGTTGGATGTGTCAGGTTCGTTGGAACCATCAGGATTGTTGACTAATTGTATGTCCTCTTCTGAAGCATCAGGTAGAACTGCTTGCTGGGCATCGTACGCCTCCTTCTTTATAAGAGAGAGTGCTGCGTTAGTTCTAATCATGAGACTTATGAAATAAATGATATATTCTTCATGTAGCGCTAACCGTTACGGGGAACTTATATGATTCGAGACGAAGCACATTGCAATTTAAATGTAGTAAGGTTGTAGATATTTTCCACCTGAAAATATCTATCCTTGCCTATATTGGATAACCGACACTGACGTCAGCATAGCTTTCAAGCTACACAAAGTACAAATTTAAATTAGGCATTCAATTACCTGGTTCAAAATATCGGTCATTTCATCCCCGTTCCATGACAAAATGTACTGCAGTGTCCAAACTGCACAGGAAGTCCTGCGATGTTTAGTTAAAGATCAGTAATCTTATTCGTGTATGCAAATAATAATTTATGAGGCCATGCGTACCCATCGGTCTGTTGTGGTATGTTCTCATAGCGTGTTTTGGTCCATTCGGCAAAATTGATGTTATTAGCTGGTGATATCAACCCTTTCTTGACAGCTTCGTCAATGCAGAACTGAATCGGGTCCACCTAGGGTACGACGAGTTATACATAGGGTTACAGTACTTTGGGAGCTCATGTTCCATGCGGATCAAAAGAGGCAGCAAGAGAACACTTACAAGAGAATCTTCCTTGGTCTTGTCGCAATGATAATTCATGGAGTTCAGAGTCTAAATTTATTTTTTGTCAAAATTAAACATCATTAGCATCCAATGGTTTTGGTGTACATTGAGTGGGACATGCACCTGCAGTAAAATTTGGGTTGGGTTGAGAACCGAAATTTGTCGTGTACAGTGTGTACGTAAACTATGAAAGTGTGGAAAACGTGTACCTTTTGGCGCCCTACAAATTTTCCTGCTACACGAGCTAACCACGAGGCTGCACGTCCAACGGGAACCACCCCCTTCATTTGTAACAGCTTTTCGGTTTCTTGAGGGGATATGATTGAGGTAGTATCATTCTCGATTTGGCTAATGCAAGCATATGCCATAATAACCTGCCAAATTTTCAATCATACAATAATAAGACAATTGTTGCAGTAATGATGTAGAATAGAGTATAATGGGCTTACATCACCATAAATGTATTTGTCGTCCAAATTTCACTTCAGATTTTCTGCTATGAGGGAAATGTCTCCGATTCTAGCTATTTCAACAGGGTCGTATGTTCCGTGGATGTAAACGGATGTCTCTATGTCCTCATCCGTGAACTTGTAATCATTACCAAAGACAGGCTTCATCGGAGTTAATTGTGGTTCCTCATTGTTTTCCGTCACATGTCTTGCACTTGGTGTACACGAAGTCCCTGTCGTGAATTGGCTAGCCCTAGGAGTTCCTATCAAGGATGAATTGCACACATTGACTTGATCCTACAATGAAGAAAGGTAGTTCATCATTAGTTTGTTACTTTTAGATATTGACGTGTTGGGCCATATTGATCACCTGCACGCCTCCTTTCTGTGACACTGATTGTCGGTTGCTTGTAAATTCGTATTTTAATTCCTCTAACAATGCAAACAATAATGAACATGAAGGAACATATTCATAAAAAATACAAAATGCACAGTATGACATACATGGAGTTCCCTCCTTAAGTCTTTAATTTTGTCCTCGGCCTTCGACAACCTAGGATTAGTGCCAGTTTTAGTCTTCATGTCGATCAAGTCTTCACCTAGAGTCTGGTATTTGACATCAAATATGTGCTCAATTTCCATTAACTTCCTGCCTACCTTCTTTTCATGATCAGCAATGCGTGCATTCATGACTTCAACTGCCATTTCAATCTGTGTAAACAAAATAAAACCCCGTTGATAACAATAGCTAAATGAATGAGGTTCCATGACACCTATTTGTGATATTGCAAAAACAAATAGTCCTTGGAATACATACTTGCTGGCTACTAAATTGTTGTCCTTGTGATGGTGCTCGATACAAATCATGTTGATGCACATGTTCATCTTTTTTTCTTGGAAAATTATTAGAATTCTCGGACGGTCATTGAGGAGCACAAATTTCCATGACAGCCTATTTTTATAAAATATAATGAACCATTTGTACCAAATAAAAAATCGGATATAGAAAGTTCAATTGTAGATAGGTACCAGCCCGTTATGAAGACCTCCTTTCTCGTAAGCATCGCTTCCTAAAGTAGCCATCATTTCGTCCCATCGTGCGATCAATGAAGGGGGTCTAGAAGCATACATTAATCGGCCACTACGCACGTGCTCCCAGTACCAATACTACACAATAAATTAGTTCATCACCATACAGATATGCAACAGAACAATAATTAAAGGACATTAAGTAGTGATCTATCACTAACCTGGAGCAGAATTAGATTTCCTTGTAGATTTACGTGATCTCGATTTCTAAACTTGTGAACGGACTTGAAGAAGTTATTAAGTGTGAAACATCCCCAGTTAAATTTCCGAAGGTTTTCAAGATCTGTAACAAGGTTGAGAAATTTCGAGTCCACATAATGTTGTGCTGTTGGTGCTAGAACAGTACCAATTGCGTACAGAATGAACCGTCTCAGGAAGTCGCTGTCTGGGGCTTTGGAAGCTCAGATCGCCGTTTCAAGGTCAGAAATCAAAATTTGCCCATTGTTTGCATAGGCGGTAAACAATTCTGTGTCGGTTTGCATTTCCAGATGTGGCTCTATATCCTCCCCTTCTATCGGAATGCCAAATATACCTTGCACATCCTCTTTTGTTATAGGAATTGGCGTTTTACCGATGGTAATTGATTGCGTGTCCATATCTATGCTCTTGGCTAGTCTAACCAACATTATGCGCCGTAGAGTCACTTCATGCATCTGGGTTAGACCGCCAAGACTGGTTTCTGATATGATGTACTTTTTGTGGTCTTGTGTCAACAGTTTCATGGTTTTCCGAACCTTGTCTGTGAGCATACTAACTTCATATGACCATGCTTTTCCGCGAGTTCTTGTTACATGCCATTAAATTATATTGAGTACACATGAATTATGTGTACAAAACGATTGTACACAAACAGTCAATTACTTACCGCATCGGTAATTTCGGAGATGGGCTTTTCTCCATTATGAAGGTTCGTATCTGAAACTGACGTTGCTGGCTCGTATGCAATGATAAAATCCGGCTCAATTAATCTGAACAAATTTGGAAAATGTATAACAAAATCAGCAGAGAATTAATTTTCACAAAATTAACTGGGTCATTGAACATATGATCCACTTATGGGTTTAAGCACAGAACCTATTTGGGTGCAAAACCTATGAGGGTTCAACTACTAAAGGAGCGGCGGACAATGATTATAAAGAGTTACTATCAGGTAATACCTTATCTCGGAGATGGTGCCACCGAGTAGATGGCGGCGGTTAGTGCGTGGGAAACTATAAGTGCCGGTATTGCGCGGTCGACGGCGCAAAGGAGAAACGGCGCGTTCACACGAGGAGGAGGCGGCGAGAAGAACACTGACGTCCGAGCCCTCAGATCACGTTGGCGGTGGGCGGCGAGTGGTGGCCGCCGACTCCTGTATTCCGTGGGTGACCAGCGTCTCCGATCTGATCTTGCAGCGGTCGTGGGAGCTGCGGACGGCCCGGGTGGTTAGAATGCAGAGCTGTAATCGCGGGATTTAGGGAGGGGTGGGCCGTGTGAGTTATGTGAGATTTGGATAAATGATATAAAGAAATAAGAAAATCTTGTCAACTCGTTTAGGGGTTTAGGGGTTTAGGGTTATTAGGGTTTAGGGGTTTAGGGGTTCAGTGTTTAGGGTTTAGTGGGGGGGTTAGGGTTATCAGGGTTTAGGGTTTAGGGTTTAGTGGGGGTGGGTTAGGGTTATCAGGGTTTAGGGTTGAGTATTGACATGCAAGCCTGGAAATGCGCGTGTCAGAGATCGTACTTGCATGTATATGTACTAATGATCCCAAACTTTCTTAATGGCATCCCATGACCAGATAGAGAATGCATGCATAATGGTTTCCATGTGGGGCAAAATTTTGAATGTTTTTACGGTTTAGTGGGGGGGGTTTAGGGTTATCAGGGTTTAGGGTTTTAGGGTTGACGGAACTATGTTTGTCTTACGGTGGACGTAGCACACACACCGGACATTGGTGGAGCGTTGGTCTACAATGGATTCCCTCCGGTAGCATCGATTCGGTCCGTTGAATGGCTCGGCCGACAAACTTCATGCCACATAGAGCATGCATCCATCCACTGGACCGGATCAATGTTGGGTTGGTTTCATACAGGTGAGGAACCCAGCTAGTGCTTTCGGGGTGTTGACATGCTATGCCGGAAATGCGCATGTCAGAGATCGTACTTGCCTGTATAATCCCAAACTTTTTTCATGGCATCCCATGACCCCATAGAGAATGCATGCATAATGGTTTCCATGTGGGGCAAAATTTTGAATGTTTTTACGGTTTACTGGGGGGGTTTAGGGTTATCAGGGTTTAGGGTTTAAGGGTTTTAGGGTTGATGGAGCTATGTTTGTCTTACGGTGGACGTAGCACACACACCGGACATTGGTGGAGGGTTGGTCTACAATGGATTCCCTCCGGTAGCATCGATCCGGTCTGTTGACTGGCTCGGCCGACAAACTTCATGCCACATAGAGCATGCATCCATCCACTGGACCGGATCGATGTTGGGTTGGTTTCATAGAGGTGAGGAACCCAGCTAGTGCTTTCGGGGTGTTGACATGCTAGGCCGGAAATGCGCGTGTCAGAGATCGTACTTGCGTGTATAATCCCAAACTTTCTTCATGGCATCACATGACCCCATAGAGAATGCATGCATAATGGTTTCCATGTGGGGCAAAATTGTGAATGTTTTTACGGTTTAGTGGGGGGGTTAGGTTATCACTGTTTAGGGTTTTAGGGTTGACGGAACTATGTTTGTCTTACAGTTTACCTATCACACACACTGGAAATATGTCGAGCATTGGTCTACAATGGAATCCCCCTGGTAGCATCGATCTGGTCCGTCGACTGGCTAGGCCGACATACTTCGTGCCACATAGAGCATGCATCCATCCACTGAACCGGATCGATGTTGGGTTGGTTTACATGTACATGTATAGGGACCGGAAATGCGCGTGTCAGAGATCGTACTTGCGTGTACATGTACTAATGATCCCTAACTTTCTTCATGGCATCCCATGACCCCATAGAGAATTCATGCATAATGGTTTCCACGTGGGGCAAAATTTTGAATGTTTTTACGGTTTCGTGTGTGGGGGCGGGGGGGTTAGGGTTATCAGGGTTTAGGGTTCAGGGTTTTTTGGTTTTTTGGGTTTAGGGTTTAGGGTTGGTTTACAATGGATTCCATCCTGTACCATCCGACAACCTTCGTGCCACATTGTTCACATTGTCCAATTAACACTTTGTATAGATTTTTTGGGTAAAAAATGAACGAAATAATGCAACTAATCTGAACGTAATGTTTGGCATGTATCAAACCAAGTAGCCACTATTCCTCAAAACAAACCCAGTTAGCCACTAATTGCACCAAACATATCTCGTAATTACCAACGAAAATGGGTTGACAATTGTTTTTGCAAATTCTTGGAATGAATTTATTGCTCTTCCTTTTTAGAGAAGAATAAGTTACAAATTTGCTAACATAACAAATTTTTTGTTCAAACAGAAACTGCCTCATCGTGTTGTGCCCCAAGACATGGCAGAATATGGTCATACAAGGCATTAAGCACAAATTTTATTTTGGAAACAAGAAATCAGTTTTCAATTTTATTTGTCCTTTCCAATAGATTAAAAAGAGCTTTTCCTTGGTCTGGTCATACAAGGCATTAAGCACAAATGACATTGCTTATACAGAAGCTGACTGGAATAATTTGTTAACAACTTCTAATGAGTGATGATCAACAAGTAAACAAATCCCACAACAATTATTGAAAAATAAAATCCCGCGGCCATCAGATTTGTGTGCTTATTCAGATCGATCAACTGCCTTAAGTTATTGTTCATCTTCTTCAATTCCACCTTGAGTTCCGCATCCGCCACCATCAGAGGAACATTGGCATAGCCCTTATTATCCATCGTCGATGGCAGATCTGCCTCTAGGGTTGCCCCGTGCGTCAAATCAATGGGCAAATCAATTAAGCCATCCGTTTGAAGCCTCTCAACGTATTCATCCAGCCACTCAAAATGCTTGCATGTTTTCAGCTTCTGAAATAGGGAAGGGAAACCCTAAGTCACAATTCCGAGGAAATAAATATAAATCTGGGGTCAGAATTCATAGCAAAAATACACAACAGAACATAGATTTAACCTTCCCCGCTTCTGGTTTGCTCTCGCATTTCACAAATTCCCGCCCATGGTTTCGATTCTTCTCCGATATGGTTGTCAAACGCTTCAGTGGCGCGATGCGCGGGCAGTCGGGGCATCTGGTCATCGGTAGTGAACCATACCGCGGCCATGATGACGGAGAGGCCGAACTGGACGTGGACATCTCTCGTCTCTCACCGTCCGCCGGTGATGGCAGGCTTCGTCGCCGGAGAAGAATAATAGTTGGTGGGGCAAGGGAAAGGGAGGCAATGGTGGGCGGCGTCTTGGCACGGGCACGGCGATGGCTCGGGCTTCTGTGATATGTGGTTGGACCCGCGGTCAGTGCACATGTTTTGGAAGCCCCGATAAGATCACGCTCGTTAAAAGAAACTTGCATTGAAGCGCATTACTTCAAAATAACTAATTAACCCTACAATCACGGATATATATACACTACTGGAATCAGCTACTTTGCCATCTGCCAGTTCTTTGTCGTCGGCTAGCGGACGGCAAAGAGGGAGGGGCCCCACTGACGAGCTGCAAAAAAAAACCTATCGGGCCCCCTCTTTGCCGTCCGCTAGCGGACGGCAAAGAGCAAGAAGGCGGACGGCAAAGGGTGGCGGACGGAAAAGAGGGAGGGCCCCACGTTACGTTAACAGCCGCGCCCCCACACCCCCTCTCTCTCTCTTTCTCTCCCACCTCTCGCCACCGCCCCGTCGCACCACCCCGCCGCCGCCCCAGCGCCCCCCGCCCCGTCGCCCCACCACCCCGCCGGCGCCCCCCCCCCCCCCCCCCCCGCCCTGTCGCCCCCGCCGCCCTGCCGTCTGGGCGCCGCCACGCCCCGGCGCCCCGGCACCTCCGTGCCCCGCCGCCCCGGCCAGGCCCGGCGCCGCCGCCCCAGGCCGCCCCGCCCCCCTCCTCCCCCGCCCCAGGCCGCCCCGCCCCGCTCCTCTGCCGCCCAGGCCGCACCGCCCCCTCCTCCACCCTGCAAGTGAGTCTCTTCTTCCTTTTTTTCCTTTTTTCTATTTTTTTAGTTTTAGGTTTATGTTTAGTTTAGATTTAGTTTTAGTTTTAGGATTAGTTTTAGGTTTATAGGTTTAGTTTTAGTTTAGTTTTAGGTTTAGATTTAGTTTTTTCCTTTTTCTGTTTTTTTAGTTTTAGGTTTAGGTTTAGTTTAGTTTTAGGAAAGAAGAAGAAGAGAAAAAGAGGAGAGGAGAAGAAGAAGAGGAGGAGGAGGAGAAGAAAAAAGAAGAAGAGGAAGAAGAAGAAGAAAAAAGAGGAGAGGAGGAGAAGAAGAAGAAGAAGAGGAAAAAGGAAAGAAGAAGAAGAAGAAGAAGAAGAAGAAGAAGAAGAAGAAGAAGAAGAAGAAGAGGAAGAAGAAGAAGAAGAAGAAGAAGAAGAAGAACAAGAAGAAGGAAAAAAGGAAGAAAAGGAAAAAGAGGAAGAAGAAGAAAAGGAAAAAAAAACCCGACCCGACACGGTACCCAGACCCCGACCCGGCACCCCGACACGACACCCTGACCCCGAGACCCCGACCCCGAGACCCCGACCCCGACAGCCCGACCCCGACCCCGACCCCGACCCCGACACCCCGACACCCCGACCCCCCAAGCCTGACCCGACACCCCGACCCCGACCCCGACACCCCGACCCCGACCCGACACGGTACCCAGACCCCGACCCGGCACCCCGACACGACACCCCGACCCCGAGACCCCGACCCCGACACCCCGACCCCGACCCTGACACCCCGACCCCCCAAGCCTGACCCGATACCCCGACCCCGACCCCGACACCCCGACCCCCCGAGCCTGACCCGACACCTCGACCCCGAGCCTGACCCGACACCCTGACCCCGACACCACACCCCAATCCCGAAACAACACCCCGACACCGACACGGCACTACCCCGGCATCGACACGACACCCTGACCCCCCGACCCCGAAACAGCACCCCGACCCCGACAGGACACCCCGACCACCGACACCTCCCGAAAAGGTGTTATTTGGCCTTCCAGAGGCCGACGGGGTCATATATTTGTGAATTATTAGTTAGGTCATATATTTTTCGATTTTGTTATGAAAAACATCATATATAATTGTGTTGATCGTGTAGTTTTAAATATGCAGTTGTTTCATCGCTGCGAGGTTTGGTGTTCGACGACCTCGCCGTGCGTTTGACGAGCTCTGCCCCTTCGTTCGTGGGTGAGCACAAATGACAAGTCCTCCTCCCCCATTAATTATTTGATCTATTCCGATGAAACTTGATAGCTAGCTATATATGTGTCTTGAATCATCAGTATGCGTAACCAATATGTGTCTCCCGTTCGAAAGCGTCATAGTTATAAATATGCATGCATTTGCATATTTATAACCTTGATTCTTTCGAATTGTCCAACGCTATCCATGGACAGCCCGAGTATGTATAGATTGGGTTCGTTTTCCCATATGCTTTGCTCCGGATCCGACGCATATATTTCGTGAGTGCCTCCCCTGTTGTTCTCCGGGTACACATCCTCTCTGTTTATTGCAGAGACGTGTATCAGGAGAACAGCGGGGAGGTGCTGCCAAAATTTTGCGTCGGATCTGGAGCATAGCATGGGAAAATGAACCCAATCTACATATACACGGGTGAGATTAGGACCTATCATTACCTATTAGAGTGTAGGTTGCATGGACGTAATAAAATTCACAAAGTAGATCAACTGATGAATATATACATGGTGAATTACATATATAATTGTTGTGTGTCCAGTAGCTCTGAAAGTCAAGATGAGTGACCGTGCTTGGATGTATACCGGTCACACTGGTCAGAACAAATGGAGCGCTGAATGGTTCACAAAAACTAAGGGGTTTGTGCAAGCCGCATTTGCAAATGGCCAAAAGAAAACCTGGTGCCCCTGTTTCCGGTGCGGCAATTGGGAAAAGAAGACAGAGGTTGAAATGGGCAAACACCTGCAGAATAGTGGTTTTACGCCCGATTTTACGGTGTGGACATTTCATGGTGAGTCTGCCCAACGTGACCGAGCTGAGGTGGATCGTCGTCGCACCGACGAGCATGGTACCGGGATGGAAAACATGGTGCAAGGCTATGATGATGCTCGGGATTCGGACGAGGAGATGGAGGAATCTGCAAAGGCCTTCAATGAAATGTTGGAGTCTTCGAAACGTCCGCTCCACGAGCTCACTGAGCTTTGTCAGTTGGATGCCATCTCACAAGTAATGGCTCTGAAGGCTTAGTTCAACTTGGGCAGAGAATGCTATGACGCAATTATGACAGTGTTTGGATGCTTTCTACCCAAAGGCCATGTAATGCCTGCAAACCTGTACCAGTCGGACAAAATCCTCCGTGCACTGAAGATGCCCTATGAGAAGATACATGCCTGTGAGAAAGGATGTGCCTTATTTAGGCTTGACTATGCGGACTTGAACTATTGTCCCATTTGAACTATGCGGACTTGAACTATTTGCCATGGCCCACACTGCCTCTTTCAAGAAAGTCAAGGCTTTCTCTCAGTGTGACCTCGATGATGCAAACAACTTCACCAACATCTCCTCCCACAACAAGCTCGTGACATATAGAGATGAGGGGAAGGCGAGGAAAGGGGAGGACTTTAACCCGAGCCAGGGTCCCATTGATCCAGAGCTGCTGATGATATCTGGTGGCGGGAGGTCCCATGGCTCCATAGCCATTGGAGATGGACTTATCCGTTGTCCTAGCACTCTCCCAGAGATCAAGGCGCGCCAGTCGAGCTCCGCTCCTGAGATAAGGCCTCGTGAACGGCCAGTGCAACTCGCCATCAAGGTTAGTGATACGTACTCAGTTATCTTTCTCCATTACATTGTGTGCGCTTCCATCAATGATTACAAATGGTCATGTGAGTGGTGTTGCAGGCTGCTATACAGAGTGAGAGAGATAGAACGGAGAAACTTCGGGCAGAGGCGGCGGAGAGGCAGCGGGAGTTGGAGGAGAGGACGACAAAGATGATGGAGGAGGAGAGGGCACGGAATGACATGCAGGCAAGGGCCATGTACGAGCTCCTTGTGGTAAGTTTCTTCTGCAGATTAGCCAAAACATTCATGTAGTGTTTGTCTCATTACTAACTAGTATGACTGAGTCGTCAAAACCAAATGTGCAGTCTGTGTGCGAGAAGACAGGTTAGACCGCTCCGCCGATGCCAGTGATTGCTCCTAGGACCACGGTGAGTTTTATTTGAATGGACATTACTTGCTAGTCTTAACATTTGAGTGTCATCATGCTAACAAGACATTGGAAATGATCTTTGGTGCAGCGTAACTCCAGACAAGCATCGCACGATCCTTCTCCAGCTACCGACACGAGCCACCCCGCTCCTACACCTCTTGAATCTTGGTAAGTTTATCTAGTGTTTTGCTTAACACATGCATAAAGACCTAGACTTAGCTTTATTTCCTCCAATGCTTACCATAATGACCTAGACTTAGCTTCTTCTCCTCGAAAATGACTTAATAAGCTTACTGACCTCCAAAACCATCCATTTTACCTAAGTTAGCTCTAAAACGATCTGTACTTAGCTTACTTATGTCAAAAATTACATAATTAGCTTAGTTAGCTCGTAGACGATCCATTTTACCTAAGTTAGCTCTAAAATGACCCATTTTACCTAGGTTAGCTTATAAATGATCCAGTTCATCCAAGTTAGCTCAAAAATGACCCATTTTACCTAGATTAGCTCCTAAATGATCCATTTTACCTACGTTGGCTTTAAAATGACCTATTTCACCTAGGTTAACTCCAAAATGACCCATCTTACCTAGGTTATCTCATAAACGATCCATTTCAACTAATTTAACTCATAAACGATCCATTTCACCAAGTTAGCTAAAAAACGATCCATTTCACCTAAATTAGCTCTTAAATGATCCATTTCACCTAAGTTAGCTCAAAAAGATCCATTTCAACTAAATTAGCTCATAAATGATCCATTTCACCTAAGTTAGCTCAAAAACGATCCATTTCAACTAAGTTAGCTCATAAATGATCCATTTCACCTAAGTTAGCTAAAAATGATCCATTTCACCTTAGTTACCTCAAAAATGATCCATTTGGCCTTAGTTAGCTCATAAACGACCCATTTCAACTAAGTTAGATCATAAATGATCCATTTCACCTTAGCTAGCTCATAAACGACCCATTTCAACTTAGTTGGCTCATATATGATCCATTTCACGTAAGTTAGCTCATAAATGACATAGTCTTCTTGTTCTACTCTTCTTCTTGTTCTACTCTTCTTGTTCTAGTCTTCTTCTTGTTCTACTCTTCTTCTTGTTCTACTCTTCTTGTTCTAACTTTCTTATTTTTCATTTTGCAGATTTCATTCACTTGACGAAAGCTTGCATAGATGGAGTGCTCCTTATCCCTTTCTCTATTTCTTTTGTATCGTCGAACTATGCATGTATCGTTGGATGAAACTATTGTAATATATATGGTTGGATGCCTCTATGTTGAACTTGTTATGTATGATGGAACTATGCATGTAATATATATGGTTGGATGATGAAGTTATGTGTTGGATATCTTATATGTTTGCTCTGTAATGGCCTTTTGAAATATATCTATATGTGTCATATATATTTGTGATGAAAATTGTTGGATTTAATAAAAAACAGATAAAAGAGCCAATATGCAGGCTCTTTGCCGTCTGCCACCGACGGCAACGGGCTCTTTGCCGTCTGCCGCGGACGGCAAAGAAGACACGTGGCATCCAGCTGTGCTTCCTGGGAGCTGACCCATTTGATCAGTTTGCCTACAGTGGCAGACGGCAAAGACTTTGCCATCAGTGGCAGACGGCAAAGAACCTTCCATGTAGTGACGTGTAGATGACATCATATGGCGGACGGCAAAGACACTAGAAATTTTGCCGTCAGCGGCGGACGGCAAAGGCCTGCCGTTAGCTACTTAACGGACTGACAGTGCAATTATTGCCGTCCGCTCTCTTTGTCGTCCGCCGCAGATGGCAAAGGGCCTTTGCCGTCAGCCGCCATGAGGCAGACGGCAAAGTAGCTGTTTACCGTAGCCTACTTTGCCGGAGCCTTTTGCCGTCCACGGCTGACGGCAAAGGCCTTTGCCGTCCGCCGTTCATGCCTTTCCCGTCCGCCGTGGCAGACGGCAAAGTAGCTGATTCCTGTAGTGATACCTTCCCATTATACCGCATATCTACCCTATCCTAACCACCCACATCTACCTTGTTTCTCCTCACATAGCCATCGCCGGGATCGCGCCATCGCTTCTCAAGCGACCACGCCGACGCCGGATTAAAAAGGTCTCCTCCACGGCTCCTCCCATCTTCGATTGCAGTGCTGATTATTTTTTCCATTGATTCGACCAAGAAGTCATTTCCGAAGAGATTAGAAAATCCAGGTTTTGCCATAGTTGATTAGTTCTAGTGTAATTCAAGTACAGGATGTCATGCAAGAGCTTTTTGATTGATAGTTTGTAGTAGTTGATCGTACGAACTGGTTCTAAATATTTTTTCACAGTCGTATTGTTTCGAATTAGTTGGATGAGGTTGTGGATACAGTTTTCATACTATGGGTATATGTGTTGCTGTCGGGACCATGGTCTCAGAGGCGCATAACAACCGTGCGGAGTACGACAAGTCTTTGCATGAAGCGCGCCGGGAGATCGACTTGAAGGTGCAAAAGGATCGCGATGAGGTAGATAAGAAACTGAAAAAGAACGTTCATACGTGGACAGGATGATAAAGGAGGAGCGTGAGGAGTTTTCCCGTAAGATGGCGAAGATGCGTCTTGAGATTGAAGAAAAGTATAAGCGGGACTGTGAGTACATGGAAAAAAAGTTTGTCCTTGGCTACAAGGAAATGCATCAAACGTTGCAGAAGGACCAGAAGCTTGTGGACAGTATTATACAGACAGAGCGAGTCAGGATGGATGCGTATGTGATGCAGGCACGTGCGGATATGGACAGTAAGCTGCTACAGGAGCGATCGGACATGGATTATAAGGCCATGCCGGAGAAGGTCCGCTTGGAAGGACATATGTTAGAAGACCGTGCGATCTCACGGCCACCCCGACAACATGTCTTCAATTATTCTCCCCCTGTAAGTATCTCGCACCGATTCTATATATTAAGGACCTACGTATTCTATGATACAAACATCTTCAATTTGTGGCAACCTTATGTCGGCAATTGTATGTAGGCTAATCATCATGAGACGGCACAGTCGCCATTCACTCGAGACATTCCGATAGAGTCACCCGTTCAATGCCACATCAGTCCACCCCAACAACATATCGTCAATTCTCCCCTTGTAAGTACCTCGCAACGATGCATACCCAAGATATGGTATGACATTTCAAAATTTGTGTGTAAACCCACTGTCGACGTTTCATACGCAGGATAAGAAACCTGAGATGGCAGAGTCCCCAGTCACACCACATGAAGGATACATTCCACATAACAAGGTGAGAAGGTTTGAGATGGCACAATCCCCAGTCACTCCACATGAAGGATACATTCCACAAAAGAAGGTAACAACGCCGCAATGTTGCTATGCACATAAAAAATTATGTTTGCCCCTTTACTCATTGAATGTATTAACTCTGATGTGAGATACTAGGTGCTGGTCATGGAATTTTTTGTTAGTAGGGATGATGAGATATCACATGTCCCGAGAGCATACTTTGATGACCATCCGGCAGAAGTCGGAATTTTTGAACCCGCCAAAGTGATGTACGATCTCATTATGAGTGAAATGAGAGATACTTTTGGTTGCAAACTAGGAGCAGAACTGTACTACTTCTTACCCGGGTCTGCGTGGAAGCTGCCAGAAGGAATGTTCTTGATTGCAGGACCAGATGATGTACAAAAAATGCTTTCTGATCTGAATGGCAGCAAGACTTGTCACATGTACATTGTGTACAATAGAACTACGGGTTGTTTTCCCGAGGATGACATTGATTCAGAGGTTCAAATTTTACATGTTATATGCATCTAGTTTATGGCTACGTCTTTTTTGAGTTCTTCCTAATACAATTCATATGGTTTTCTACAGGAAGTGAGAATCCAAGAAAAGGAGGGTCTTGCTAGAGAGTTGGCAGAGAAAGACCAAGAACAACTTAAGTTGTATGGTTACATTGATGTTAAAGAGAAAAAGATTGAAGCACATGGGTCGTCACCAAGCCCGACGCAATCTCCAACAACGCAACGCAAGAGGTCACTGGATTTTGGCAGTGCAGAAGACAATATGGAGTAGGCTCAATTGTTTTTCAACCAGTTTAAGTATCAAACCAGGATTGTTTTGTTGCAAACAAACATTTTTTCCTGTTTCACACTATGTTCGCAATTATGGTACAATTTATTCATGAGACAGTTCTTTGAACAACAATGCATGTGTTTTATGATCAATCATACAGTTGTTTCTGAGTTATTTTAGAGATGGCATTGCATCTAAAGAAGTTTCCATCTATAAAACTTGGCACGCAGTCGCATCGGAATCGCGTATCACGCGAGAGGCGTGCGTCGCATGGGAGCGCGTCGCACGCGAGCTTGTTTTCGGGTAGAAATCATAACATAGTTCGGATAGATAAAGTTCACGTCCGCCACCTACGCATGCGAACCCACGTCGCCGCCATTCCCATGCATGCATGCCTCAGGTGCAGACAACGAGATGGCCCAACGGTCCATCCAGCGACCCAGCGGGTGAGGCTGGCGTGGGACGGCCCATCCGAATTAGGCCCAAGCGAGCGTGGCGCCGGGCACATCCCATGGGTGCAGGGAGTTTAGTCCCACCTCGCCGAGCGAGGGGAGCTAGCACCGGTTTATATAGCGGGCTGAGCTTCCCTCTCAAGTTCCTTTCTAAAGCGGGTAGCACATTGCCTTGAAGGAAATATGCCCTAGAGGCAATAATAAAGTTATTATTTATTTCCTTAAATCATGTTTAGTGTTTATTATTCATGCTAGAATTGTATTAACCGGAAACATAATACATGTGTGAATACATAGACTAAACAAAGTGTCACTAGTATGCCTCTACTAGACTAGCTCGTTAATCAAAGATGGTTATGTTTCCTAACCATGAACAAAGAGTTGTTATTTGATTAACGAGGTCACATCATTAGTTGAATGATCTGATTGACATGACCCATTCCATTAGCTTAGCACCCGATCGTATAGTATGTTGCTATTGCTTTCTTCATGACTTATACATGTTCCTATAACTATGAGATTATGCAACTCCCGTTTACCGGAGGAACACTTTGGGTACTACCAAACGTCACAACGTAACTGGGTGATTATAAAGGAGTACTACAGGTGTCTCCAATGGTAGATGTTGGGTTGGCGTATTTCGAGATTAGGGTTTGTCACTCCGAGTGTCGGAGAGGTATCTCCGGGCCCTCTCGGTAATGCACATCACATAAGCCTTGCAAGCACTGCAACTAATATGTTAGTTGTTAGATGATGTATTACGGAACGAGTAAAGAGACTTGCTAGTAACGAGATTGAACTAGGTATTGGATACCGACGATCGAATCTCGGGCAAGTAACATACCGATGACAAAGGGAACAACGTATGTTGTTATGCGGTCTGACCGATAAAGATCTTCGTAGAATATGTAGGAGCCAATATGGGCATCCAGGTCCCGCTATTGGTTATTGATCGGAGACATGTCTCGGTCATGTCTGCATTGTTCTCGAACCGTAGGGTCCGCACGCTTAATGTTATGATGACAGTAATTATGAGTTTATGCATTTTGATGTACCGAAGTTAGTTCGGAGTCCCGGATGTGATCACGAACATGACGAGGAGTCTCGAAATGGTCGAGACATAAAGATTGATATATTGGAAGCCTATATTTGTGAAGGAAATATGCCCTAGAGGCAATAATAAAGTTATTATTTATTTCCTTATATCATGATAAATGTTTATTATTCATGCTAGAATTGTATTAACCGGAAACATAATACATGTGTGAATACATAGACAAACAGAGTGTCACTAGTATGCCTCTACTTGACTAGCTCGTTGATCAAAGATGGTTATGTTTCCTAACCATGAACAAAGAGTTGTTATTTGATTAACGAGGTCACATCATTAGTTGAATGATCTGATTGACATGACCCATTTCATTAGCTTAGCACCCGATCGTTTAGTATGTTGCTGTTGCTATTCTTCATGACTTATACATGTTCCTATGACTATGAGATTATGCAACTCCCGTTTACCGGAGGAACACTTTGGGTGCTACCAAACGTCACAACGTAACTGGGTGATTATAAAGGAGTACTACAGGTGTCTCCAAAGGTAGATGTTGGGTTGGCGTATTTCGAGATTGGGATTTGTCACTCCGAATGTCGGAGAGGTATCTCTGGGCCCTCTCAGTAATGCACATCACATAAGCCTTGCAAGCACTGCAACTAATATGTTAGTTGTGAGATGATGTATTACGGAACGAGTAAAGAGACTTGCCGGCAACGAGATTGAACTAGGTATTGGATACCGACGATCGAATCTCGGGCAAGTAACATACCGATGACAAAGGGAACAACGTATGTTTGTTATGCGGTCTGACCGATAAAGATCTTCGTATAATATGTAGGAGCCAATATGGGCATCCAGGTCCCGCTATTGGTTATTGACCGGAGACGTGTCTCGGTCATGTCTACATTGTTCTCGAACCGTAGGGTCCGCACGCTTAAGGTTTCGATGACAGTTATATTATGAGTTTATGAGTTTTGATGTACCGAAGGAGTTCTGAGTCTCGGATGAGATCGGGGACATGACGAGGAGTCTCGAAATGGTCGAGACGGAAAGATCGATATATTGGACGACTATATTCGGACATCGGAAAGGTTCCGAGTGATTCGGGTATTTTCGGAGGTACCTGGGAGTTACGGGAATACGGGGAAGAGTAATGGGCCTTGATGGGCTTTAGTGGGAAGAGGAAAAGGGTGCTGCGCCCCCCCTCCCCTTTGGTCCGAATTGGACTAGGGAAAAGGGGGCCGGCCACCTCTCTTTCTCCTCCTATTCCTTCTCCCTTCCTCCCCTTTTGGTGGACTCCTACTAGGACTTGGAGTCCTAGTAAGACTCCCATCCTGGCCGCACCCTATGCCTTGGCCAGCCTCCTCCTCCTCCATCCTTTATATACAGGGGCAGGGGGCACCCCATAGACACACAAGTTGATCCTTGGTGATCGTTCCTTAGCCGTGTGCGGTGCCCCAGCCACCAAATTCCACCTCGATCATATTGTTGCAGTGCTTAGGCGAAGCCCTGCGTCGGTAGTACATCAAGATCGTCACCACGCCGTCGTGCTGACGGAACTCTTCCTCGACGCTTTGCTGGATCGGAGCCCGAGGATCGTCATCGAGCTGAACGTGTGCTAAGAACTCGGAGGTGCCGGAGTAACGGTGCTTGGATCGGTCGGATCGGGAAGACGTACGACTACTTCCTCTACGTTGTGTGATCGCTTCCGCAGTCGGTCTGTGTTGGTACGTAGACAACACTCTCCCCTCTCGTTGCTGTGCATCACCATGATCTTGCGTGTGCGTAGGAAATTTTTGAAATTACTACATTCCCCAACAGTGGCATCCGAGCCTAGGTTTTATGGTTTGATGTTATATGCACGAGTAGAACACAAGTGAGTTGTGGGCGATATAAGTCATACTGCCTACTAGCATGTCATACTTTGGTTCAGCGGTATTGTTGGATGAAGCGGCCCGGAACGACATTACGCGTACGCTTACGCGAGACCGGTTTCCCCGACGTGCTTTGCACATAGGTGACTTGCGGGTGACTGTTTCTCCAACTTTAGTTGAACCGAGTGTGGCTACGCCCGGTCCTTGCGAAGGTTAAAACGGAGTCTATTTGACAAACTATCGTTGTGGTTTTGATGCGTAGGTAAGATTGGTTCTTGCTAAGCCCGTAGCAGCCACGTAAAATTTGCAACAACAAAGTAGAGGACGTCTAACTTGTTTTTGCAGGGCATGTTGTGATGTGATATGGTCAAAACGTGATGAGTTATAAGTTGTTGTATAAGATGATCATGTTTTGTTGAAGTTATCGGCAACTGGCAAAAGCCTTATGGTTGTCTGTCTATTGCATAAGATGCAAGCGCCCAATAATTGCTTTACATTATCGCTATGCGATAGCAATAGTTGCAAGAGCAATAGTTGGCGAGACGACCATGTGATGACATATTGATATAGATCAAGATGATGGAGATCATGATGTCATGCCGGTGACGATGGAAATCATGACGATGCTTTGGAGATGGAGATCAAAGGCACAAGATGATGATGGCCATATCATGTCACATATTTTGATTGCATGTGATGTTTATCTTTTTATGCATCTTATCTTGCTTTGATTGACGGTAGCATTATAAGATGATCTCTCACTAAATTATCAAGAAGTGTTCTCCCTGAGTATGCACCGTTGCCAAAGTTCGTCGTGCCCAGACACCACGTGATGATCGGGTGTGATAAGCTCTACGTCCATCTACAACGGGTGCAAGCCAGTTTTGCACACGCAGAATACTCAGGTTAAACTTGACGAGCCTAGCATATGCAGATATGGCCTCGGAACACAGAGACCGAAAGGTTGAGCGTGAATCATATAGTAGATATGATCAACATAACGATGTTCACCATTGAAAACTACTCCATCTCACGTGATGATCGGTTATGGTTTAGTTGATTTGGATCACGTGATCACTTAGAGGATTAGAGGGATATCTATCTAAGTGGGAGTTCTTGAGTAATATGATTGAATTGAACTTAAATTTATCATGAACTTAGTCCTGGTGGTATTTTGCAAATCATGTTGTAGATCAATAGTTCGCGTTGTTGCTTCCCTGTATTTTCTTTTGATTTGTTCCTAGAGAAAATTATGTTGAAAGATGTTAGTAGCAATGATGCGGATTGGATCCGTGATCTGAGGTTTATCCTCATTGCTGCACAGAAAAATATGTCCTTGATGCACCGCTAGGTGACAGACCTATTGCAAGAGCAGATGCAGATGTTATGAACGTTTGGCTAGCTCAATATGATGACTACTTGATAGTTTAGTGCACCATGCTTAATGGCTTAGAATCGGGACTTTAAAGACGTTTTGAACGTCATGGACCATATGAGATGTTCCAGGAGTTGAAGATAATATTTCAAGCAAATACCCGAGTTGAGAGATATGAAGTCTCCAATAAGTTCTATAGCTAAAAGATGGAGGAGAATCGCTCAACTAGTGAGCATGTGCTCAGATTGTCTGGGTACTACAATCGCTTGAATCAAGTGGGAGTTAATCTTCCAGATAAGATAGTGATTGACAGAATTCTCTAGTCACCATGACCAAGTTAGTAGAACTTCGTGATGAACTATAATATGCAAGGGATGACAAAAGTAATTCCTAAGCTCTTCGTGATGCTGAAATCAACGAAGGTAGAAATCAAGAAAAACATCAAGTGTTGATGGTTGACAAGACCACTAGTTTCAAGAAAAGGGCAAAGGGAAGAAGGAGAACTTCAAGAAGAACGGCAAGCAAGTTGCTGCTCAAGTGAAGAAGCCCAAGTCTGATCCTAAGCCTGAGACTAAGTGCTTCTACTGCAAAGGGACTGGTCACTTGAAGTGGATTACCCCAAGTGATTGGTGGATAAGAAGGATGGCAGAGTCAACATAAGTATATTCAATATACATGTTATCGATGTGTACTTTACTAGTGTTTATAGCAAACCCTCAGTATTTGATACTAGTTCAGTTGCTAAGATTAGTAACTCGAAACGGGAGTTGCAGAATAAACAGAGACTAGTTAAGGGTAAAGTGACGATGTGTGTTGGAAGTGGTTCCAAGATTGATATGATCATCATCACACACTCCCCATAATTTCGGGATTAGTGTTGAACCTAAATAAGTGTTATTTGGTGTTTGCGTTGAGCATGAATATGATTTGATCATGTTTATTGTAATACGGTTATTCATTTAAGTAAGAGAATAAATTGTTGTTCTGTTTACATGAATAAAACCTTATATGGTTACACACCCAATGAAAATAGTTCGTTGGATCTCGATCGTAGTGATACACATAATCATAATATTGAAACCAAAAGATGCAAAGTTAATAATGATAGTGCAACTTATTTTTAGCACTGCCGTTTAGGTCATATTGGTGTAAAGCGCATGAAGAAACTCCATGCTGATGGGCTTTTGGAATCACTTGATTATGAATCAGTTGATGCTTGCGAACCATGCCTCATGGGCAAGATGACTAAAGACTCTGTTCTTCGGAACAATGGAGCGAGCAACAGATTTGTTGGAAATCATACATACTGATGTATGTGGTCCGATGAATATTGAGGCTCGCGATAGGTATCATTATTTTCTGATCTTCACAGATGATTTGAGCAGATATGAGTATATCTACTTGATGAAACATAAGTCTGAAACATTTGAAAAGTTCAAAGAATTTCAGAGTGAAGTGAAAAATCATCGTAACAAGAAAATAAAGTTTCTATGATCTGATCGTAGAGAAGAGTATTTGAGTTACGAGTTTGGCCTTCAGTTAAAAAACCAATGTGAAATAGTTTCACTACTCACGCCACAAGGAACACCATAGTGTAATGGTGTGTCCGAACGTCATAACCATACTTTATTAGATATAGTGCGATCTATGATGTCTCTTACCGATCTACCACTATCGTTTTGGGGTTATGCATTAGAGACAGCTGCATTCACGTTAAAAAAAAGGGGGCACCATCTATATCCGTCGAAACAACGCCTTACGAACTATGGTTTGGCAAGAAACCAAAGTTGTCGTTTCTTAAAGTTTGGGGTTACGATGCTTATATGAAAAAGTTTCATCCTGATAAGCTCAAAAACTCAAATCGGAGAAGTGCATCTTCATAGGATATCCAAAGGAAACTATTGGATACACCTTCTATCACAGATCCGAAGGCAAGACTTTTTGTTGCTAAATTCGGAAACTTTCTGGAGAAGGAGTTTCTCTCGAAAGAAGTGAGTGGGAGGAAAGTAGAACTTGACGAGGTAACTGTACCTACTCCCTTATTGGAAAATAGTACATCACAGAAAACTGTTTCTGCGACACCTATACCAATTAGTGAGGAAGCTAATGATGATGATCATGAAACTTCAGAACAAGACACTACTGAACCTCATAGATCAACCAGAGTAAGATCCACGCCAGAGTGGTACGGTAATCCTGTTCTGGAAGTCATGCTACTAGATCATGATGATCCTACGAACTATGAAGAAGCGATGGTGAGCCCAGATTCCGCAAAATGGCTTCAAGCCATGAAATCTGAGATATGATCCATGTATGAGAACAAAATATGGACTTTGGTTGACTTGCCCGATGATCAGCAAGCCATAGAAAATAAATGGATCTTCAAGAGGAAGACGGACGCTGATAGTAGTGTTACTATCTACAAAGCTAGAATTGTCGCAAAAGGTTTTCGACAAGTTCAAGGTGTTGACTACGATGAGATTTTCTCACTCGTATTTATGCTTAAGTCTGTCCGAATCATGTTAGCAATTGCCGCATTTTATGAAATTTGGCAGATGGATGTCAAAACTGCATTCCTGAATGGATTTCTGGAAGAAGAGTTGTATATGATGCAACCAGAAGGTTTTGTCAATCCAAAGGAAGCTAACAAAGTGTGCAAACTCCAGCGATCCATTTATGGACTGGTGCAAGCATCTCGGAGTTGGAATAAACGCTTTGATAGTGTGATCAAAGCATTTGGCTTTATACAGACTTTTGGAGAAGCCTGTATTTACAAGAAAGTGAGTGGGAGCTCTGTAGCATTTCTGATATTATATGTGGATGACATATTGCTGATTGGAAATGATATAGAATTTCTGGATAGCATAAAGGGATACTTGAATAAAAGTTTTTCAATGAAAGACCTCGGGGAAGCTGCTTACATATTAGGCATAAAGATCTATAGAGATAGATCAAGATGCTTAATTGGACTTTCACAAAGCACATACCTTGATAAGATTTTGAAGAAGTTCAAAATGGATCAAGCAAAGAAAGGGTTCTTGCCTGTGTTACAAGGTGTGAAGTTGAGTAAAGACTCAAAGCCCGACCACGGCAGAAGATAGAAAGAGAATGAAAGTCATTCCCTATGCCTCATTCATAGGTTCTATAAAGTATGCCATGCTGTGTACCAGATCTATTATATACCCTGCACTGATTTGGCAAGGGAGTACAATAGTGATCTAGGAGTAGATCACTGGACAGCGGTCAGAATTATCCCTAGTGAAATAAGGATATGTTTCTCGATTATGGACGTGACAAAAAGGTTCGTCGTAAAGGGTTACGTCGATGCAAGTTTTTGACACTGATCCAGATGAATCTAAAGTCTCAATCTGGATACATATTGAAAGTGGGAGCAATTAGCTAGAGTAGCTCCGTGTAGAGCATTGTAGACATAGAACTTGCAAAATACTTACGGATCTGAATGTGACAGACCCGTTGACTAAAAATTATCTCACAAGCAAAACATGATCACACCTTAGTACTCTTTGGGTATTAATCACATAGATATGTTAACTAGATTACTGACTCTAGTAAACCCTTTGAGTGTTGGTCACATGACGATGTGAACTATGGGTGTTAATCACATGGTGATGTGAACTATTGCTATTAAATCACATGGCGATGTGAACTAGATTATTGACTCTAGTGCAAGTGGGAGACTGAAGGAAATATGCCCTAGAGGCAATAATAAAGTTATTATTTATTTCCTTATATCATGATAAATGTTTATTATTCATGCTAGAATTGTATTAACCGGAAACATAATACATGTGTGAATACATAGACAAACAGAGTGTCACTAGTATGCCTCTACTTGACTAGCTCGTTGATCAAAGATGGTTATGTTTCCTAACCATGAACAAAGAGTTGTTATTTGATTAACGAGGTCACATCATTAGTTGAATGATCTGATTGACATGACCCATTTCATTAGCTTAGCACCCGATCGTTTAGTATGTTGCTGTTGCTATTCTTCATGACTTATACATGTTCCTATGACTATGAGATTATGCAACTCCCGTTTACCGGAGGAACACTTTGGGTGCTACCAAACGTCACAACGTAACTGGGTGATTATAAAGGAGTACTACAGGTGTCTCCAAAGGTAGATGTTGGGTTGGCGTATTTCGAGATTGGGATTTGTCACTCCGAATGTCGGAGAGGTATCTCTGGGCCCTCTCGGTAATGCACATCACATAAGCCTTGCAAGCACTGCAACTAATATGTTAGTTGTGAGATGATGTATTACGGAACGAGTAAAGAGACTTGCCGGCAACGAGATTGAACTAGGTATTGGATACCGACGATCGAATCTCGGGCAAGTAACATACCGATGACAAAGGGAACAACGTATGTTGTTATGCGGTCTGACCGATAAAGATCTTCGTATAATATGTAGGAGCCAATATGGGCATCCAGGTCCCGCTATTGGTTATTGACCGGAGACGTGTCTCGGTCATGTCTACATTGTTCTCGAACCGTAGGGTCCGCACGCTTAAGGTTTCGATGACAGTTATATTATGAGTTCATGAGTTTTGATGTACCGAAGGAGTTCAGAGTCCCGGATGAGATCGGGGACATGACGAGGAGTCTCGAAATGGTCGAGACGTAAAGATCGATATATTGGACAACTATATTCGGACATCGGAAAGGTTCCGAGTGATTCGGGTATTTTCGGAGGTACCGGGGAGTTACGGGAATACGGGGAAGAGTAATGGGCCTTGATGGGCTTTAGTGGGAAGAGGAAAAGGGTGCTGCGCCCCCCCTCCCCTTTGGTCCGAATTGGACTAGGGAAAAGGGGGCCGGCCACCTCTCTTTCTCCTCCTATTCCTTCTCCCTTCCTCCCCTTTTGGTGGACTCCTACTAGGACTTGGAGTCCTAGTAGGACTCCCATCCTGGCCGCACCCTATGCCTTGGCCGGCCTCTTCCTCCTCCATCCTTTATATACAGGGGCAGGGGGCACCCCATAGACACACAAGTTGATCCTTGGTGATCGTTCCTTAGCCGTGTGCGGTGCCCCTGCCACCAAATTCCACCTCGATCATATTGTTGCAGTGCTTAGGCGAAGCCTTGTGTCGGTAGTACATCAAGATCGTCACCACGCCGTCGTGCTGACGGAACTCTTCCTCGACGCTTTGCTGGATCGGAGCCCGAGGATCGTCATCGAGCTGAACGTGTGCTAAGAACTCGGAGGTGCCGGAGTAACGGTGCTTGGATCGGTCGGATCGGGAAGACGTACGACTATTTCCTCTACGTTGTGTGATCGCTTCCGCAGTCGGTCTGCGTTGGTACGTAGACAACACTCTCCCCTCTCGTTGCTGTGCATCACCATGATCTTGCGTGTGCATAGAAAATTTTTGAAATTACTACATTCCCCAACAATTTGGACATCGGAATTGTTCCGGGTGAAATCGGCATTTTACCGGAGTACCGGGGGGGGTTACCGGAACCCCCCGGGGGGTTATTGGGCCAACATGGGCCTTAAGGGAGAAGAGGAGAGGAGGCAAGAGGTGGCCGCGTGCCCCTCCCCTTCCTAGTCCGAATAGGACAAGGGAAAGGGGGCCGGCGCCCCCCCCCCTTTCCTTCCTCTCTTCCTCCTATTCTCCCCCTTCTCTCCTAGTCCAACTAGGAGTCCTACTCCCAGTGGGAGTAGGACTCCCCTTGGCGCGCCACACCTTGGCCGGCCGCCTCCTCCCCTTGCTCCTTTATATACGGGGGCAGGGGGCACCCCATAGACACACAAGTTGATCCACATGATCTATTCCTTAGCCGTGTGCGGTGCCCCCTGCCACCATATTCCTCGATAATACTATAGCGGAGTTTAGGCGAAGCCCTGCTGCTGTAGTTCATCAAGATCGTCACCACGCCATCGTGCTGACAGAACTCTTCCTCGACGCTTTGCTGGATCGGAGCCCGAGGATCGTCATCGAGCGGAACGTGTGCTAAGAACTCGGAGGTGCCGGAGTAACGGTACTTGGATCGGTCGGATCGGAAGAAGACGTACGACTACTTCCTCTACGTAGAGTGATCGCTTCCGCAGTCGGTCTGCGTTGGTACGTAGACAACACTCTCCCCTCTCGTTGCTGTGCATCACCATGATCTTGCGTGTGCGTAGGAAAATTTTGAAATTACTACGTTCCCCAACAGTGGCATCCGAGCCTAGGTTTTATGGTTTGATGTTATTTGCACGAGTAGAACACAAGTGAGTTGTGGGCGATACAAGTCATACTGCCTACCAGCATGTCATACTTTGGTTCGGCGGTATTGTTGGACGAGACGATCCGGACCAACATTATGCGTACTCTTATGCGAGACCGGTTCCCTCGACGTGCTTTGCACATAGATGGCTTGCGGAAGACTGTCTCTCCAACTTTAGTTGAACCAAGTGTGGCTACGCCCGGTCCTTGAGAAGGTTAAAACGGAGTCTATTTGACGAACTATCGTTGTGGTTTTGATGCGTAGGTGAGATGAGTTCTTACTTAAGCCCGTAGCAGCCACGTAAAACTTGCAACAACAAAGTAGAGGACGTCTAACTTGTTTTTGCAGGGCATGTTGTGATGTGATATGGTCAAGGCATGATGCTGATTTTATTGTATGAGATGATCATGTTTTGTAACCGAGTTATCGGCAACTGGCAGGAGCCATATGGTTGTCGCTTTATTGTATGCAATGCAATCGCGATGTAATGCTTTACTTTATTACTAAGCGGTAGTGATAGTCGTGGAAGCATAAGATTGGCGAGACGACAACGATGCTACGATGGAGATCAAGGTGTCGCGCCGGTGACGATGGTGATCATGACGATGCTTCGGAGATGGAGATCACAAGCACAAGATGATGATGGCCATATCATATCACTTATATTGATTGCATGTGATGTTTATCTTTTATGCATCTTATCTTGCTTTGATTGACGGTAGCATTATAAGATGATCTCTCACTAAATTATCAAGAAGTGTTCTCCCTGAGTATGCACCGTTGCCAAAGTTCGTCGTGCCCAGACACCACGTGATGATCGGGTGTGATAAGCTCTACGTCCAAATACAACGGGTGCAAAACAGTTGCACACGCAGAATACTCAGGTTATACTTGACGAGCCAAGCATATACAGATATGGCCTCGGAACACAGAGACCGAAAGGTCGAGCGTGAATCATATAGTAGATATGATCAACATAACGATGTTCACCATTGAAAACTACTCCATCTCACGTGATGATCGGTTATGGTTTAGTTGATTTGGATCACGTAATCACTTAGAGGATTAGAGGGATGTCTATCTAAGTGGGAGTTCTTAAGTAATTTGATTAACTGAACTTAAACTTATCATGAACTTAGTACCTGATAGTATCTTGCTTGTTTATGTTGATTGTAGATAGATGGCTCGTGTTGTTGTTCCATTGAATTTTAATGCGTTCCTTGAGAAAGCAAAGTTGAAAGATGATGGTAGCAATTACACGGACTGGGTCCGTAACTTGAGGATTATCCTCATTGCTGCACAGAAGAATTACGTCCTGGAAGCACCGCTGGGTGCCAGGCCTGCTGCTGGAGCAACGCCAGATGTTATGAACGTCTGGCAGAGCAAAGCTGATGACTACTCGATAGTTCAGTGTGCCATGCTTTACGGCTTAGAATCGGGACTTCAACGACGTTTTGAACGTCATGGAGCATATGAGATGTTCTAGGAGTTGAAGTTGATATTTGAAGCAAATGCCCGAATTGAGAGATATGAAGTCTCCAATAAGTTCTATAGCTGCAAGATGGAGGAGAACAGTTCTGTCAGTGAGCATATACTCAAAATGTCTGGGTATAATAATCACTTGATTCAGATGGGAGTTAATCTTCCAGATGATTGCGTCATTGACAGAATTCTCCAATCACTGCCACCAAGCTACAAGGGCTTCGTGATGAACTATAATATGCAAGCGATGAACAAGACTATTCCCGAGCTCTTCGCAATGCTGAAAGCTGCGGAGGTAGAAATCAAGAAGGAGCATCAAGTGTTGATGGTCAACAAGACCACTAGTTTCAAGAAAAAGGGCAAAGGGAAGAAGAAGGGGAACTTCAAGAAGAACAGCAAGCAAGTTGCTGCTCAAGAGAAGAAACCCAAGTCTGGACCTAAGCCTGAAACTGAGTGCTTCTACTGCAAGCAGACTGGTCACTGGAAGCGGAACTGCCCCAAGTATTTGGCGGATAAGAAGGATGGCAAGGTGAACAAAGGTATATGTGATATACATGTTATTGATGTGTACCTTACTAAAGCTCGCAGTAGCACCTGGGTATTTGATACTGGTTCTGTTGCTAATATTTGCAACTCGAAACAGGGACTACAGAATAAGCGGACACTAGCAAAGGACGAGGTGACGATGCGCGTGGGAGACGGTTCCAAAGTCGATGTGATCGCGGTCGGCACGCTACCTCTACATCTACCTTCGGGATTAATATTAGACCTAAATAATTGTTATTTGGTGCCAGCGTTGAGCATGAACATTATATCTGGATCTTGTTTAATGCGAGACGGTTATTCATTTAAATCAGAGAATAATGGTTGTTCTATTTATATGAGTAATATCTTTTATGGTCATGCACCTTTGAAGATTGGTCTTTTCTTGTTGAATCTCGATAGTAGTGATACACATATTCATAATGTAGAAGCCAAAAGATGCAGAGTTGATAATGATAGTGCAACTTATTTGTGGCACTGCCGTTTAGGTCATATCGGTGTAAAGCGCATGAAGAAACTCCATACTGATGGGCTTTTGGAACCACTTGATTATGAATCACTTGGTACTTGCGAACCGTGCCTCATAGGCAAGATGACTAAAACACCGTTCTCCGGTACTATGGAGAGAGCAACAGATTTATTGGAAATCATACATACCGATGTATGTGGTCCGATGAATATTGAGGCTCGTGGCGGATATCGTTATTTTCTCACCTTCACAGATGATTTGAGCAGATATGGGTATATCTACTTAATGAAACATAAGTCTGAAACATTTGAAAAGTTCAAGGAATTTCAGAGTGAAGTTGAAAATCATCGTAACAAGAAAATAAAGTTTCTACGATCTGATCGTGGAGGAGAATATTTGAGTTACGAGTTTGGTGTACATTTGAAAAATTGTGGAATAGTTTCGCAACTCACGCCACCCAGAACACCACAACGTAATGGTGTGTCCGAACGTCGTAATCGTACTTTACTAGATATGGTGCGATCTTATGATGTCTCTTACTGATTTACCGCTATCGTTTTGGGGTTATGCTTTAGAGACAGCCGCATTCACGTTAAATAGGGCACCATCAAAATCCGTTGAGACGACGCCTTATGAACTATGGTTTGGCAAGAAACCAAAGTTGTCGTTTCTTAAAGTTTGAGGCTGCGATGCTTATGTGAAAAAGCTTCAACTTGATAAGCTCGAACCCAAATCGGAGAAATGTGTCTTCATAGGATATCCAAAGGAAACTATTGGATACACCTTCTATCACAGATCCGAAGGCAAGACTTTTGTTGCTAAATTCGGAAACTTTCTAGAGAAGGAGTTTCTCTCGAAAGAAGTGAGTGGGAGGAAAGTAGAACTTGACGAGGTAACTGTACCTACTCCCTTATTGGAAAATAGTACATCACAGAAAACTGTTTCTGCGACACCTATACCAATTAGTGAGGAAGCTAATGATGATGATCATGAAACTTCAGGACAAGATACTACTGAACCACGAAGATCAACCAGAGTGAGATCCGCACCAGAGTGGTACGGTAATCCAATTCTGGAAGTCATGCTACTAGATCATGATGAACCTATGAACTATGAAGAAGCGATGGTGAGCCCAGATTTCGCAAAGTGGCTTGAGGCCATGAAATCTGAGATGGGATCCATGTATGAGAACAAAGTATGGACTTTGGTTGACTTGCCCGATGATTGGCAAGCAATTGAGAATAAATGGATCTTCAAGAAAAAGACTGACGCTGACGGTAATATTACTGTCTATAAAGCTCGACTTGTCGCAAAAGGTTTTCGACAAGTTCAAGGGGTTGACTACGATGAGACCTTCTCACCCGTAGCGATGCTTAAGTCCGTCAGAATCATGTTAGCAATTGCCGCATTTTATGATTATGAAATATGGCAGATGGATGTCAAAACTGCATTCCTGAATGGATTTCTGGAAGAAGAGTTGTATATGATGCAACCAGAAGGTTTTGTCGATCCAAAGGGAGCTAACAAAGTATGCAAACTCCAGCGATCCATTTATGGACTGGTGCAAGCATCTTGGAGTTGGAATAAACGCTTTGATAGTGTGATCAAAGCATTTGGCTTTATACAGACTTTTGGAGAAGCCTGTATTTACAAGAAAGTGAGTGGGAGCTCTGTAGCATTTCTGATATTATATGTGGATGACATATTGCTGATTGGAAATGATATAGAATTTCTAGATAGCATAAAGGGATACTTGAATAAAAGTTTTTCGATGAAAGACCTCGGGAAGCTGCTTACATATTAGGCATAAAGATCTATAGAGATAGATCAAGACGCTTAATTGGACTTTCACAAAGCACATACCTTGACAAAATTTTGAAGAAGTTCAAAATGGATCAAGCAAAGAAAGGGTTCTTGCCTGTGTTACAAGGTGTGAAGTTGAGTCAGACTCAATGCCCGACCACTGCAGAAGATAGAGAGAAAATGAAAGATGTTCCCTATGCTTCAGCCATAGGCTCTATCATGTATGCAATGCTGTGTACCAGACCTGATGTGTGCCTTGCTATAAGTTTAGCAGGGAGGTACCAAAGTAATCCAGGAGTGGATCACTGGACAGCGGTCAAGAACATCCTGAAATACCTGAAAAGGACTAAGGATATGTTTCTCGTATATGGAGGTGACAAAGAGCTCACCGTAAAAGGTTACGTTGATGCAAGCTTTGACACTGATCCGGACGATTCTAAATCGCAAACCAGATACGTGTTTACTTTAAACGGTGGAGCTGTCAGTTGGTGCAGTTCTAAACAAAGCGTCGTAGCGGGATCTACATGTGAAGCGGAATACATAGCTGCTTCGGAAGCAGTGAACGAAGGAGTCTGGATGAAGGAGTTCATATCCGATCTAGGTGTCATACCTAGTGCATCGGGTCCAATGAAAATCTTCTGTGACAATACTGGTGCAATTGCCTTGGCAAAGGAATCCAGATTCCACAAAAGGACCAAACACATCAAGAGACGCTTCAACTCCATCCGGGATTTAGTCCAGGTGGGAGACATAGAGATTTGCAAGATACATACGGATCTGAATGTTGCAGACCCGTTGACTAAGCCTCTTCCACGAGCAAAACATGATCAACACCAAAGCTCCATGGGTGTTAGAACCATTACTGTGTAATCTAGATTATTGACTCTAGTGCAAGTGGGAGACTGAAGGAAATATGCCCTAGAGGCAATAATAAAGTTATTATTTATTTCCTTAAATCATGTTAAGTGTTTATTATTCATGCTAGAATTGTATTAACCGGAAACATAATACGTGTGTGAATACATAGACTAAACAAAGTGTCACTAGTATGCCTCTACTAGACTAGCTCTTTAATCAAAGATGGTTATGTTTCCTAACCATGAACAAAGAGTTGTTATTTGATTAACGAGGTCACATCGTTAGTTGAATGATCTGATTGACATGACCCATTCCATTAGCTTAGCACCCGATCGTACAGTATGTTGCTATTGCTTTCTTCATGACTTATACATGTTCCTATAACTATGAGATTATGCAACTCCCATTTACCGGAGGAACACTTTGGGTACTACCAAACGTCACAACGTAACTGGGTGATTATAAAGGAGTACTACAGGTGTCTCCAATGGTAGATGTTGGGTTGGTGTATTTCGAGATTAGGGTTTGTCACTCCGAGTGTCGGAGAGGTATCTCTGGGCCCTCTCGGTAATGCACATCACATAAGCCTTGCAAGCACTGCAACTAATATGTTAGTTGTTAGATGATGTATTACGGAACGAGTAAAGAGACTTGCCAGTAACGAGATTGAACTAGGTATTGGATACCGACGATCGAATCTTGGGCAAGTAACATACCGATGACAAAGGGAACAACGTATGTTGTTATGCGGTCTGACCGATAAAGATCTTCGTAGAATATGTAGGAGCCAATATGGGCATCCAGGTCCCGCTATTGGTTATTGACCGGAGACGTGTCTCGGCCATGTCTGCATTGTTCTCGAACCGTAGGGTCCGCACGCTTAACGTTACGATGACAGTAATTATGAGTTTATGCATTTTGATGTACCGAAGTTAGTTCAGAGTCCCGGATGTGATCACGGACATGACGAGGAGTCTCGAAATGGTCGAGACATAAAGATTGATATATTGGAAGCCTATATTTGGACATCGGAATTGTTCCGGGTGAAATCGGCATTTTACCGGAGTACCGGGGGGGTTACCGGAACCCCCCGGGGGGTTATTGGGCCAACATGGGCCTTAAGGGAGAAGAGGAGAGGAGGCAAGAGGTGGCCGCGCGCCCCTCCCCTTCCTAGTCCGAATAGGACAAGGGAAAGGGGGCCGGCGCCCCCCCCCCTTTCCTTCCTCTCTTCCTCCTATTCTCCCCCTTCTCTCCTAGTCCAACTAGGAGTCCTACTCCCGGTGGGAGTAGGACTCCCCTTGGCGCGCCACACCTTGGCCGGCCGCCTCCTCCCCTTGCTCCTTTATATACGGGGGCAGGGGGCACCCCATAGACACACAAGTTGATCCACGTGATCTATTCCTTAGCCGTGTGCGGTGCCCCCTGCCACCATATTCCTCGTTAATACTGTAGCGGAGTTTAGGCGAAGCCCTGCTGCTGTAGTTCATCAAGATCGTCACCACGCCGTCGTGCTGATAGAACTCTTCCTCGACGCTTTGCTGGATCGGAGCCCGAGGATCGTCATCGAGCGAAACGTGTGCTAAGAACTCGGAGGTGCCGGAGTAATGGTACTTGGATCGGTCGGATCGGAAGAAGACGTACGACTACTTCCTCTACGTTGTGTGATCGCTTCCGCAGTCGGTCTGCGTTGGTACGTAGACAACACTCTCCCCTCTCGTTGCTATGCATCACCATGATCTTGCGTGTGCGTAGGAAAATTTTGAAATTACTATGTTCCCCAACATGCCTAACCGTCTCCGTCCCTGCCATGTGTGCCTACTTGCTACCTGTTATCACAATCTGACGGGCCTCTGCATCCTGGCCCAATAAATGATTGGGTTACTAGTCATATGCAGGCTGTTGAATTGTGAACTTTAAGCGGCAAGTAGGCGGGATTTTTTGTCATATTTCATTTTTTGCATTTGTCACCATTATTTCCATTGCAGCCAGTCCATCATGCTGCATTTTGCACTACTAGAAAAAAGGCTATAGATGGAATGGACACTAACGGCGCACCTGTCATGTGGTGCGCCACTACTATATAGCAGTAGCATCACATCACAACCATAAGTGTTCTGCACCAGCATCATAACAATCACATAACTACATAACAAAAGCAAACTTGTTCATCATTACAAAAGCAAACTTGTTCAACTTAACAAAAGCAAACTTGGTCATCATTACAAAAGTAAAGTTGTTCAACATAACAAAAGCAAACTTGTTCAACCACATAACTACAAACTGGGACACATAATACAACAAACAACTCAATATCCCAAGTAGTAGGGGTCATCCCAATGATCCTCCGCCTCTTGCCATTGCTCCAAACCTTCTTCGACGGTTTCAATTTTCTTCCATACCTCGTAGGTGACGTACGCATCTTTTGCTGCGTACTCGATGAGGTTGTTTGGCAGTGGGCTGTCCCCCCATCGTTTGTGGTCCAATTTCTTGTTGATCTTCCCCTTCATTTCCTTGTAGGATGGGTGGATGAGGCTGGCTGCAAACTCAGCCAAAGACTGCCACTTCTTTCCATTGTTTGGAACTCTCCATTTGCGCTGCATGTCGACGTACTTGTCGGGGTTGATCTCCAAACCAGACAAATTCAGCTTCTCCTTGTCACCTCCAATGGAGAAGCCAACAAAGGTGTACAACTTCTTCTCCTGCAGGAGCGGGCGGAGTTCCTTGAGCCTGCATCAAATTAATCTGGTGCATCAAATTCATCTACTTCAAAAACTTCAGAAACTACTAATTAGACAAAAACTTCAGAACTAGTATTGCATCTACTTCAGAACTTCAGAACTAGTATTGCATCTACTTCAGAACTTCAGAACTATTGCATCTAATTCAGAAACTTCAGAAACTTCAGAAACTACTAATTAGACAGAAACTTCAGAACTTCAGAACTAGTATTGCATCTACTTCAGAACTTCAGAACTATTGCATCTACTTCGGAAACTTCAGAAACTACTAATTAGACAGAAACTTCAGAACTAGTATTGCATCTACTTCAGAACTTCAGAACTATTGCATCTACTTCAGAAACTTCAGAAACTACTAATTAGACAGAAACTTCAGAAACTTCAGAACTAGTATTACATCCACTTCAGAACTTCAGAACTATTGCATCTACTTCAGAAACTTCAGAAACTAGTAATTAGACAGAAACTTTAGAACTGGATGTTTTTACCATTTGGTTGTCGCGGTGATGTGGTATACCAGGACGAGATCCTCCACGCATAACTGCAGAACTGCAGCCATTTGCGGAGGTTCGTCTTCCCTGGTATACTCGACATCAACGCCAATCGACCGAGAAACATCACAATAATTATTCTACTCGACAATAACAAGTGCGCCATGCTAGCCCTTATTCCTGTTCGAAATACATCATCATTCTTAAAGTTGGACATCAAATGATACACACAGAAAATGGAAACGAAAGATGTCGAACTAATACAGTAACATGGCAGTACAACCACACTTCACTAAATTACTGTCACGATGAAATAGAATGTAAAGACCATGTCACACAAAGCTGAATGGCACACGACGCTCTCTGGCTCATCGTCGGTTCATACTGTATGTAGATATCACAGTTCAGCCTCGAGATCCTACACAGAAGAATACAATAAATCACATGGACATCAATTATGTGTAAAACACATGCAAAAAAATAAATATGAACATATTTCGTACCTCTAGCAATTTAGCGCACTTATGTCGATTGTGACCTGGTTTCTTGCAATAGCCACAGATATTCTGTGATCTTGACTTCTTTGTCTTTGCCTGCAGCCTTTTCTTCGGTGCACCTCGTCCTGGCACATGCACGGGATTCAGAACCTTATCAACTTTCTCCGAGTGGGGCATCAACGGGCCAAACCTAATGCTGTTATGCTGAGCATTAGTTGACTCCTTGTTGTCAGCTTGTTCAAAACTTGATTGCTTGCCATGATGTTGTGCTTGCAAAAGCATCTTTAGACGGTGATAGTCCTCATCAGAGTGGTATGCCTTGAAACTTGCGGCGTCACTACAATTCCGCAACTCGCGGTACCTCTGCAGGCTTACCGAATAGTCATACATCTGGTTTTTTCTGGTAGGTGCGTATGCACATTTTGCAGTCATAGTCCACCTAGTGGGAACGCAACAACCTGGCAGAATTATTTGTTTTAAAATCCCCAATATGTAAAAAATGTGGGAACATGGTGTGCCTGCGCATTCCAGCTTATGGTAAGAACAACTCACCCTGTGCAAAAGACCTCCTTGCTCTTCAATGCGCACTCCAAACTTTTTATCCATTCTTTCCTGGTTGGACACAACATAAGTGGAATCTTCTGATCCATCTAGTATCTCTCTGATCTGACATTTGCTGACAGCATCTATGCTCCATAAGACCATCTTAAAGACACTAGGTGTGAAAACTGTTACGGCGTGTTTCTCAAGCGGTGAAGCATTTTCCTTTGTAAATGGAACGGACTGCAAGGCTTTGACGTCATGGAGAGCTTCGTTAATCCGTCGCGATGCAAGGCAACGGTCATAGTGCTCTAGCATTTCAAACAACGACATCTTACCCTCAAGATGCGTATGTAGCACAGAGTTCAAGCTCTCACTCCTCTGATTGCTGCTCAATCCTAGGAAACAACGCCCCTCAAGATATGGAGCACACCACAACTTTCTCATCTGATGCAGCCAAGACTCCTCACTGGTTACTTTATTCTGTTGTAAGAATTGTATCCATTTTATCTCATGCTCTTCAATGGAAGAAGTATAATAAATGAAAGATCTGAATTCCTCCTTTACATCGTCATCATGCAGATGGCGTACAATGTTCTGCTGAATGTGCCATATACATAGTCTATGGTTTAAGTCTGGCCAGACCACCCTTATTGCTCTCTGCATTGCAAGGTCCCCATCTATGATCACAGATATCGGATGTTTCTGTGCCATGCAATCAGAAAAGGTCCGCAACATCCACTCGTATGCCTGGCTTGTTTCATGAGAAATTATACCACAGCCAAAAATAACAGTGCTGCGGTGGTGATTCAACCCGACAAACGGCACGAATGGCAGATTGTATTTGTTGGTTCTGTATGTGCTATCAAAAACAATGACGTCTCCGAAAGCCTCATAGTCAAGTCGCGACTAACTATCAGCCCAGAACAGTCCCTTCAGATGGCCATGCTCGTCTACCAAGTACTTGAAGAAAAATCCACATCTCGCTCTCGCCTCGCCATCATGTGCATGATCACCGTATTAGCATCACCGGCACTGATTGTCTCCTGCTTATTAGCATGGCAGAAATTATAAATGTCCCTCTTTATTCATCCAACCTTATCAAATCCACCGTATTGAAAGCACAAAATATCCATAATACGGTATTTGCGGATCCCACATTTTTCCATGTCCGCAATGTCCGCTTTCTGCTCATCGCTAATTCGTCTGTGCGAACGCAGCAGACAAGAAAGATCCCGTGGGGCTAGAGGATGGATGTGCTCATCGATGAAATCCTTGATAAACCACCGACAGGTTTCCTCCTGTCTCGTAATGACCAATTTAGCATTACACCCAACACGAGTTAAACTTCGTGGCCTCCTCTTTCTATCTTCCATCTTTCTTTTCATGTGCTTCTCTTCGCGAAACTCTTGATGACTACACACAATTTTTCTTAAAATTATGTATTTGTTGGATCCATCCCACTCAACGTAGCTTTTCCTCACACTAAAACCTTTTTCAAGAGCATATTTGTTGTAGAATTCATAGCCTTCAGCCTCACTATCAAACATCTTGCTGACAACATTTACATACTCGAACATACTCTCATCACTTGCATACGCCATGTCTTCCTGCATATGACATGTGAGGGAAACCAATCATCAACATCTTTCTGTTTATCAATGTTGCAGGTGTAAAATAGCTCATAGGCAAAGACAAGTGCATGGAAAAGACTTCGCTCGTTTGACATGTGAGGGAAACCAATCATCAACGTCCAACAAGTAGTATCTCATCTTCATTTAAACTATATTTCATGCACTATGCAAACCTAAAGTGATGATGACTTTAATAAACTAAATTAAGTGAACTATGGAACCAGTATCTCATCTTCCTTTAGTATATCTCATCTCAAACGTCAAGTAAGTCACTTTTTTCTGCGGTACCAAAGGAAGTAAGCAATGCCCTCAACATCTTACTTAAACAAACATGATGCGATTAGCTCAAGAGAAACTATGCCACGATGAAGCTTTCCATTCGTTGTTCTAGTCCGTACCCGGATCTTGTGGGGTTGAGGTTGTACTGCATGCACGGTGGAGGGGCGCAACGGCCAAGAGAACGAGAAGAACGCCAAGCCAAATTCATACCTTAAGGATGGTACGCGCGAAGAGATGGGATCGCCCACCGCGGTCGCCGCCGATTCAGCCGGCGCAGATCTGGCCTTCTTCTTCTTCGGTGATAGCGTGGGGGCTGGGGTTGGTTGGGTGGAAGACGAGGACGATGAATTTATTCCTCTCGTCGGGCAGGTCAAGGACGGAGAAGGTCAGGAGCGGCGAGCGGCGACGAATAGATCGGAGGAGGATTCGGAACTGGATTGAGTAGACATGGATCTGGTCCTCAGGTGATCGGTTCAAGAAAAGATATTTCCCCCTGGACCATTATGCCCTTATCGCAATTAACATATTAAATTTAATCAATTAAAATTCCCCACAAGATCTGACGGCTAATAAAAATCAGACGTGATCAGACATGTAAGTACTGCTAAGTACTCCGAGTACTAACCCAATCACCGTAAAACAACTCTTATTATTAATGACCCCTTGGAAGTTGAAATAAGATTACTATTTTAGGTATGTTGAAACTAAGGTCATCTCCAATGCGGACCCCAAACTGAACATCACAACCGTCCACGGATCAGTCCGAACTAGTGTCTAGATAGAGATACAAGAGCCGGTCATCCAACCCTATACCTCAAATGTCTTTGTGTTGACTTAGAAAAAATAACAACACCAACCTTCCGCCAAATAGCAGCGGTCACCTGGCAACACTTCCACCAAATAGTTGACCGATGTTAGCATATTAACTAAATCACAACATGAGGTTTGCTAAATCACATGTAGCAAATGCTAGCATCAAGCCTTCCACCAAATCAACTAGGCACTTGGCTAGGTTTTCGCCAAATGAAGTTGGCACGTAGCTAGCATTTCGCCAACAGCTACATGCTAATAGCAGTGGCCAGCGGCTAAGGGCGGGTTTGGTTGCCTGCAACCATCGGGCCAAGCTATACGAGAAAAACAAGACAGGCTGAGCAGAGCCTTGCTCAGCCTGGTTGAAGAAGAACAGCTTTAAAAACGACGTATACATGTTGATTGGTTATCTGCATGGTGGTTGGTTGGGTTTCGCATCATGTAGACTCGCACGTTTGGCAGCGGTGGCTTCCACCATGCACTATGAGAGGAGTATGCAGCCTGACACGGAAAAGATAGAATCTTTCTCATATCGTGGTCCGCGTGAGCCTGCATGAGTGGAAACTGCCAATTCGGGTGTTCCTACTCAGCCTGGCCCTCGAGTGCTTTAAACATAGTGCGACACGCAGAATTGATGCGAGCCAAGTAATCAAACATTGTGCGAAAGTGAAAGATTCCCTCTATACGCAGTCTACGAACCACCGCGGGCGACCAAACACACTTTAAATTTTCGCCTTCCGCCACATAACAACACCATTTCATCATCCTGCACAGATGAAGAGACACGTTGTGGCATTCGATTGGTCAGACGGATGCCCGGTCTCCCGTAAAGCTCCCCTGGTTGCTCGATTTGCGGGAAAACAGACGTTTGGACGCATCGACGGATTGATGAGCACTAGTAGAAAAAGGGTCAAACGTGAAGCACATTAGTGCCGGTTTGTATTTGAGCCGGTACTAATGGTATCATTAGTGCCGGTTCGAACGGATTTGCATTAATGCCGGTTCGAACGGATTTGCATTAATGCCGGTTCGTATTGAACCTTTAGTACCGGTTCGTGGCACGAACCGGTACTAAAGGGGTGGTGGCAGGCTGGCGTCAGGCCGGGGCCTCACGATCACCTTTAGTACCGGTTCGTGGCATGAACCGGTACTAACGGGGTCTCTACCCCCCCCCCCCCCCCCCCCCGCGTGTGGATCGCCTTTTCAGTTTTAAAAAAAAATAAACGAAAATGATGGAAATGTCAAAAAATTAAAGAAAATAAGTTTCCCATGTGATATGTGGTCTAGTTGTTGGGAAAATTTGCAAATGTGAATTTTGACTTTATTTGCAAAATCTCTCTGAAATTTGTAAATGGGCATAACTTTTGCATACTAACTCGGATGAAAAAGTTTTTTATATGAAAAATCATCTACTCGAAAAGTTACATCCAAATTTAACGGGGGAACCCCGTTAAACATTTGCAAAATCCTGAAAAACCTAATAGAAAAAAGTTACGGGGCTTTTAAGATCTAGAGTGGAAAATTTTGAAAAATATTCAAACTGTGGACAAACTGTGGTCAAACAATGGTCAAACTAGTTATTCTAGAATATAAGTGTTACTAAATAATTATTTCAATTTTTTGAATTTTGGTCAAATCTGATCAAACTATGGTCAAACTGTGGTCAAACTATGGTCAAACTTATTCAAGAAATATTAGTGTTACTAAATAATTATTGTTTTTTAGAATAATAGTTTCAAACTCAAACGGTGAAATGTGTGACTTCATGCTCAAGCTAAACTCCTGAGGGTTAATAGGATTGACATCTTACTATTGTCAGGAAAACAACAAGTGCAGACTCGAAAACGAAGGAGAATAGAACCTGAAAGTTAAGCGTGCTCGGGCTGGAGTAGTGAGAGGGATGGGTGACCGGTCGGGAAGTTAGATGATTTGAAATGAGTGATCCACACTTGAGCAGTTAAGAGAGGTGATTAGAGACTAAATCATCAAATAATTCAGAAAAATTAAAAAACAAAAAAAATTCTAAAATTTTCAAAAAAAAACCTTTAGTACCGGTTGGTAACACCAACCGGTACCAAGGCGCGAGCTCACGCCACGTGGTGGCACTTTAGCGCCGGTTCGTGCCGAAATTTTAGTGCCGGTTCCATAACCGGCACTAAAGGCCCTTACAAACCGGTACTAATGATCCGTTTTCTACTTGTGGAGGTACTGTGTTGGATGATAAACAGTGTCTAGACAGGTCGGTCCGGACCGATACGAGTGATTTAAGGATCTGCTTTAGAGATGTCTTAAATTGAAACCGGTATTTTAAACAAGCTTGTAGTTGTAGGAGCCACTGATAGATCACTGCAACACTAAACAAATAACGTGCACAGTAGCTAGCCAGATATCGATCTTGGCCTTTTTTTTTTCTTTTCATTTTGGTTGCGGCTACATCATGGCGGGGAAAGGAACAAGGCAGATCCCGATACCTCATACTAGTAACTAGTCGGCGATTGCTGCGGACTGGTTTCACCCTGCGTGGTAGCTGGCTCACGTACGAGGCCTGCGTAGCCAGAGAGGAGGCTAAATTTCGTTTTTTTTTGACCCTTTTGTGATTCGAGATCTGACTTTAGTTTGAAAAAATTTCAAGAACTAATTTTTTCGCTACCATCAGTGCTCATGGCGATAAGGTATAATAGCCTATCCCTGACGATAGGGTTGCATGTCCTACCGTAAATTACTCCTAAGTATTGAACACAATGTGTGCTCGTGCCTGCCGCCGAGCATCTTGGCTGTAGGGGTGTACAGGCTACTGCCAGTCTGTTTGGCGGTAGGTATGTTTCGTACCATCAAGGTCCCTGGCGATAGGCTATTACACCCTATCATCATAGACCCTGACGGTAGCAAAAGGTTCAGATTTTGAATTTTTTTCAAACTAGGGTCAGATCTCGAATAGGTTTCAGAAAAGGATCAAAACACGAAAATTTGCCGAGAGAGGATGGCAACGCGCACTACCGACTGTCAGGTGTATAGGCTACCGCCATTCTATTTGACGGTAGGTATGTTTCCTACCGTCAAGGTCCCTGGTGGTAGGCTGATACACCCTATCACCATGGGCCCTGACGATAGCAAAAGGATCAGATCTCAAAAAAAATTCAAACTAGAGTCAGATTTTGAATAGGTTTCAGAAAAAGGTCAAAACACGAAAATTTGTTCCGAGAGGATGGCAACGCACACTATCAACTGGTTGGTGTATAGACTACCGTCAGTCTGTTTTGCGGTAAGTATGTTTCCTATCATCAAAATCTCTGGCGTACTCTGACGATAACAAAAAAGTCAAATCTCGAAAAAAATTAAACTAGAATTAAATCTTGAATAGGTTTTAAAAAAAATCAAAACACAAAATTTACTCGGAGAGGATGGCAACGCACACTACCGACTGGCCGGGCTGCAAACCGCAGCAACGCATGCATGCAACTCGCCACACCATGCACCAACACCAACTGAGCAGATGGCAGCGCCACATGCATGCTACAAGCACGAGATTCCGTCCGTACTGCACCGGTGGCTTGTCTTCCCATGCTCTCCTGACAGATCAGCCGACGTCAGTGGCAGAGCTTGACCAAGTTCTTTAGGGCCCAATAAATATTCTCTTCGTTTCATAATATAAAAATATTTTACAAAAAAATTAAAAAGTAAGGATGTACCTTTACTTTTTGCACCTGGATGATGCATGCACCATATTATTAATTATTTATAAAGACAATACAGGATGATTCATCAATAAGCCTGACGTCATCATCTTGGCAACACTATTGCTACTCCCATCCCTTTTATGAAGGTGTGCCGAATGTCCGGACCTAATACCAAACAGATATCGTACCAAAGCCTAACATCTATAGTCGGATGTCTTATTCAAGCCACTACCTGGATTGAGTTCCACACCGATCTGGCACACCCCCAATGAGCACCGCACGCTGCAAGGGCCATCACCAACATCTTCCATCGGTCCATCCTCAGAGCAAAACGTTTTTCAAACTATGTTAACTTGAAAAACATTCTTATATTATGGGACGGAGGGAGTATATATGAGCTGAGGGGCAAACACACACAATATCATCATCTAAGGGCATCTGTGAGGCGGATCCATAAACCGCCTCACATCCGCTCGGACCGCCCTGTTCGAACCGCGGAAGCCATCCAACATGGGCCCATATCGATCCGCGGCGTGGTTCGGACGCGATTTATCCCGCAAATCAGAGATAAATGTGGGGAGGTTTGCGGGAGTCCGGATCGATCCCAAGCCCGTTTTCGACCACCCTGGCCTATCAAAAACCCCTTCCCCCTCCCGCGCGCGCATCCCGCCCGGCACTAACTTCCTGCATTCATGCCCCTGTAGAGCGCGCCTCCGCACTGAAGGCGACTTAGGGCGGACGCGACTTCTCACTGTCGCCGCCATTGAAGCGGCTCACCGGCTGAGGGCACCGCCTGCTGCACGCCCGGCTGAAAACGCCTCCTCGCCGCATTCATACGCTTTCATTAAACCCACGTGGAAGCCGAGAAATCTACTCCGGTCACACGTCCACTCATGAGCGAGCCGATATTAAAGGAAACGCCGACCGAGCTCCTCATGTCCGCTCTCTATTTAAACGAGGCCAGATGCCGGGCAAGAATCGCACCCCTCCGCCCCTCCCCCGTCTGCTCCTTCATAAATTTCTCCACTCTTCCTATGGCTTGCGAAGAGTAGTTCTCCGGCATACAAGCCGGTTGGGTCCCCCCCCCCCAGCCCGCCGAATACGAGCGAGGCAGCTCGCTGCTCCACCTCCTGCGACTGACCCGACAGAGCAAGTTGCCGCCCCAAGCCGCCACGTGGTTCAGCAACTCGCCGCTCCAGGACAACTCGATGAGTGGCGAGTTGCTTCACACCAGCATGGCGGGGAGCACTGTGGCACGGGCGTCGCCGCATCCAGTGCATGCGATCACGCCATCCACCATGGACGCGCGCATAGCCGCGCCATGCACTCAGAGAAAGAAGCCAGTTGCGTGGATGTGGACGACGTGGCGGCCAACACGTCCACGCCCGTGCCCATCTTCGTGGAGAAGTGAAACACGGGAGACCACCGCCGCTTGGGTCCCAGGAAGGGAACCGCCGGTTACCCGGCCGATTCTCCTTTATCTCATACCATCCTGAGCTCCACGGAAGCACCATTCCCCTCCGGTTGAAGCACCCTCTTTGCCACTGCGATGAGCGACGTAGCCGGACATAGGGAAGATACGACAGAAGAACAAGCCCCCGGGGCTCCCAGCAGTCCGGTTATTCTGAGTTGCTGGACTTGGGGGAAGACAAGCCACAGTCGGCCATAGACTAGTGTAGTGTATATGTGTCGTGCGAGTGGAGCTTCGCGCGACCATACGTGCACATATTTTTAGTTTTTTAGTTGAAAATATGTCCAAAATGAATGAAACCATTCGTTCAATGACCGATAGCGGGATCGTGGACGTCCATATCAATTCCTGTGAGCACAAGCATGATATTCAAGTGAACCTATGGTTATCCTATGATGTTCCACTACTAGAGAAATGCTTATATACATGAGCTTAGTAGTAGCGCTTTTTATAAGAAAGCGCTGCTGCTAAAGAACGGTAGCGCTTGAGCGCTGCTAATATCCATCTAGCAGTAGCGCTTTTGTTATAAAAAACGCTACTACTATAATTGCCAATGGTTGTGTGGCAGTGTAGGTATACTAGTAGCGCTCTTAATTAAAAATCGCTATTGGTATTGTACATAGCAATACCGTTGTCCTCTGTCGAGCGCTACTGCTAAATAGCAGTAGCGGTTGTTTCTAAAGAGCGCTACTACTACGCTCATCTTATCCACCCCGCACGCGTCCCTCACTCTCCCTCACACACTCACTCGCCACATGTCGCCTGCCGTCGCCGCCGTCGCCACCAACTCCCCCAAGGTATGTGCCTCCCTCCCTCCCTCCTCCTCTCACAGCCCTCCCCTCCCTCCCTCCCTCCTCATCCTCTTGCCGCCCTTCTCTTTCCCTCCTCCCACGGCCCTCCTCTCTCCTCCCTCTCCGCCGGCGGCCCCCTCTGATCCTCCTCCTCCCTCTCCGGCAGCCCCTCCTCGTCCCTCCTCCCTCTCCTCCTCCTCCCTCCTCCTTCCCCTCCTCCTCCTTCCTCCTCCTCCTGGCCTCCTCCCACCTCCTCCTCCCCCTTTCTGTAAATAGGTTTTTGTTTTTAGTAAATGTTGGTTTTTAGTATATTTTGTTTTTAGAAAATTTGAATAAGTAATTTGAAAACAATAAGTAAATGTAGGCCTTTTGAATAGAATAGGAATTTTTAGAAATTTTGAATAAGTAAATTTGAATAGAATAAAATATGAAACTGAAAAAAATAAGTAAATGTAGGTCTTTTGAATAGAATAGGAAATTTTTAGAAAATTTGAATAGAATAGGAAATTATAAGTAAATTTGAATAGAATATAATTAATGTAGCTTATGGAGTTTCACTAAGTCCTAAGATGAAGATAATAATACTTTTTCTTTATATTTTGTTTTTGCAGAAATCAAGGAGCCCCTGCATCATCCCCGCCATCGTTCCCGTCACCGACCCCCTCCGACGTCGATCGAGGTGAGACAAGCCACCCCATGTTGTTAATTTAATTTAGGTATTTTAGGTGTTTAATCTTAGAATAATATAGTATGAACCCTAGTTATGATCGAAGCATGTTCAAAATGTAGGTTTTTAATTAGGTGTAGTTAATAGAATTTAGGTGTTTTAGTTGTCACATTTGTTGTCATTTTTTAGTTAAAGCAATTAATCTCGCATCAACGTCGATGATGCCTATCCCGCATCCTCGTTGTCGACTCGGCAGAGGAGGCCTGCTTGATCAGAGGGGGCCATGTCCGGGACTGGGCTCCGCCGGACTGGTACTGGGAGGCGCTACCTACCAGGGGGGCGCAACTTGGTGAGGAGCTAGCCCGCCGTTGACCCGAACCTTCTTTGGTGGCGGTCGCATGGGCCAGTGACGGTGCAGAGGCTTGAGGACCCCGCGGACGTGGTACTTCACCGTGTCAGCGAGGAGGACGCGCACGTCCGTCGGTACATGGTTGCGTTGGAGCGCAGGTTCTCCAATACCTGGCAGGTTCTCCAGGGATCTCACTGGAGCTATGATCATGTGATGGTTCCTTCTCTTTGGGTGTCCACCACCCGTGCCGATACCCTTCGTTCGCTAGGGTTTTAGCTATATTAGTGATCACTATTCGAGATGTATTAGTGATAATATTCGATGATGTACGGAAGAAAGAGATGATTTAGTTTTGCTTATTGAATGAATGCTAATTTGAATACTAATTTATTTTGTGATTTGGTTTTGCTTATTGAATGCTCAAATTGGAAAACTACTCCATCAAGTTTGAGTGCTCATATGATGTAGATATAAACATGTATATCTTGTGTTGCTCAAATAGGATATGTGCTTGCCCTAGTGGCCGGCCATGTTTGTAGGTTACACCTCCTATAGTGGCCTATCTTTTGCCGGAGTGTTGATTAATTTCCGTTCCGGCAAATTCCAGGCGCTCGATATGTCCTTTTTTAGCAAAGGTCATGCTAGATTTTTCCGTGAATTCTGGCATGACTTGCGTAGAATATGTAGGAAATATCGAATGGCCTGGATTTTCTAGAAAAATAATTAAATGACATTTCGGGTTAACTTTAAGTCTATCGAGGCTCCATCACCGAAGGTCAAAAAATCAATGAGGGAGTGTATACACCATATATGAGAGAGGGCGAAGAAGCCCGACTGTTGTCGTGGGGGTCGTTTCTACTTCTTCTCCGGGTGCTAGACCTTTGTTATGCACTAGGGGAAGGAGGACTAACGACCATCACCGACGGTCGCAAATGTCAGAGAGGAATCAGTGAGTGGGAGTCTCCACCCCATATGAGAGGACGAAAAATCCTGACTGTTGTCGTGGGGGTCGCTTCTCCTTCGTTCCCGTGTGCTAGACATTTTGATGTAATGCACTTGGGGACGAAAGGAAGAGCGATCATCACCAATGATCGAATGTATACACCACGCGAGCTGAGAGTTTTTTTAAAAGGACTCGGCAGACCGATAGTCAACCCGTGATGAATAATAATGATCTAATTTAGTTTTTGTAGTACATATATAGAATTCTACAAGTTTAATTTTTGAATTATGAACCTAGGAAATGTCGTTATCGGACGGCAAAAGTCTCCCAGGGGAGTGCGACCGGTGCAGCGACGACCGGGGTCTGTGCGACAGGCCTCACCTGAACGAAGGTCGGCGCTTCAGCATTAAGCTCCAGGAGACCTTCGATGTTGAAACTGTACGCAACGACGATAAGTATTTTTTTCGTAATTAAGCATGACTTCAACTATTTCAACGTGTAATTTTCATCTTTTACAATTCGAGTAGCTTATCTCATGCCATGCAAGCCGCTATGTCTTGGAGAGGATGGATTTAGAAGACCATGAAAATTTTGAAACAAAGAAAATTAACCTAAGGACCCATCATGGTATGGATTTTGAAGTAAATCTTTACAATTCTGAGAGTGTAACCCATTTTGGTTGCACAAATTGGGAAGCACTTTGCAAGATGTATGGTTTTTATGAGGGTATGCTTGTCACCATGGATCTTGATGATTCTGACATCGAACAAGACAATATGGACATTTGGGTCCTTATTGATACGCTTTCAATTCTACCGCTATGTTAGTTTCTCAAACATAGTTATTAACTACTCCCTCTGTAAACTAATATAAGAGCGTTTAGATCACTACTTTAATAATCTAAACACTCTTATATTAGTTTACAGAGGGAGTAATTTATATTGTTTACTTCAAAATAGTTGACAGCTTATTTTCATTCTTCAAACAATGTGCGGAAGATGATAGACAAAACCTACTACATTGATGGCTCTGAGTTAACTTATCAGGAGAAAAATCATCTCGTCGCATTTTGTACTAATCTTGAGAATTACAATATCTATTATAAAACTCTTCCACATTATGGTCAATACGTGCCACTAGTGCACGTGCTGAACTACGGTAACATCCATGAAGATGTCGTGGTAAGATTTTTTACTATTATGACATCCGTGCATCTTTTGCATAAATTCTTTTAAAACTTAACTACATTGCTAACTACGAAGTTATTACTATGTTTTTCAACAGAAAAACCCGAAGAATTGTGTGCCTCATCTGATGTATCAGAATAGTTGTCTTGATGTTTTGAACATACGGCCAGGTCATCCTACGAATCACACCTGTCCATATTAGATTTCTAAAACCAGTGAAGACATGAAAATCAAAGAATGAAAAATGTGTATGAACAGTCGTAAGGATGTACTTGGAAGCAACATTGTGCGAAAGGCAAGAATTGGAGACAGGATAATCTCCATTCTCCATAATGGAGAGTCGGGGCCTATCTTGTTTTATGCTATTTTACCTAAGAGAAGGTAGTAGGTCTTAGTTAATAATACTCATGATCATGTGCTAAGAACAACTAAGTAGGATTGGTTAGATGACTATGATGATGATGTGGTATCGAGTAGAAGTTGTATGATCGATGATGATGAGTATGACTTGTTATTATGATACCAATGATGAGTTATTTATTATTATGATCGATGATGCATGATGCTAAGTTGTTATATGAGCATGATGAGTTATTATATATATATCAGTAGGTGAAATGAACATGGATTAGATTCAAGTGGAGGCAGCATGTGATGCACATCGAAAGTATTTCACCCACTGTTATATATAATAACTAATCATGGTCATAAAATCATATGATGAAAGTACTGTTTATAAAATCACACAACGAAAATAAGCTATATTTTTAAAAATACAGGAAAAGTTAGCGGCAACGCTTTTCAGAACAAACGCTACTGCTACTTAGTACTAGCAGTAGCGCTGACCCAGCGAAAGCGCTACTGCTAACTAGGTATAGCAGTAGCGCTCCCTTTCCAGCGCTACTGCTACTAGTTAGCTGTAGTGCCTTAGTGGTAGCGCTCGTACAAGCGCTACTGCTAGCTATAAAATAAGCGCTACTACTAGGGTTTTCCCTAGTAGTGTTCCATTTGCTTTGCGATAGTTGACAAAACCCAAGATGCATCGGTATCCTCCTCAGTCATCACCATGCTCACTATACCGAAATCCTCATTACGGATTTTGTTTTTTTTCTTGTTACTGTGTTTCGGCATCCACATGAAATACTCATCTGTGTCTAGCCAGACGATGATGGATGTTGTCACACTAAGAGGGCCCTAAGAATATGTCTTCATTGTCGAAGGAGAAAATCCCACTCTCGAGCTATCTGACCACTTGTCATACTTTTCGATGAGCCTGTAAGTTGTCGTTATGATCATCGTGTTATAGGTGACGTTTGAGAAACCCCAAAGCTCACCGTAGGGTAAGAAGTGACCATGATAATCTAATGGTCTAAGGAGAAAAATCACACGTTAACACTCCATGTTATTGCAAATGATTACAGACAATATTAACTCAATTCATAACAGAAAAGATTGGGTCGATTCAATATGACTGTTCTTCTAACGTCATAATCTCAATGTTGTTTTAGGATCATTGTTACATTTAATGATATCCTAAGATTCGGAAAGCATGACCACCAACAACACTTGAGCTAGTCCTAGAGGAAAGACTAAGAACCTTTCATTTTACAGTTTATTATTCCACACATGCATATGAGTTTTCCACCGAATCGCATATTCCAGGACCATAGCAGTTATATCATAAAATATAAACTCCATAATTATGAATATGGAAATAATACAAATATTATTGTCTCTAGGTCATATTTGCAACACTAGCTTCAATGGCGTATGTCGGCGCCAATCCGGACATTACTCGTTCGAGATCGCACAGGATGGTACGTGCTACTGACTCGGCATGTGAGATGAGCTGGGTGTCGCTGTCCGCACCTTCGATAAGGCTTGTAAGCTACTCAGCCAACCAAAGAGGGATTTAAATTTCCCGGAGATCGACAATTAGGCTAATGTGGAGTTCATCGGTCCTCTGATTGAGATGACGAGTATCGCATAGAGGAGGGAGACACAAATTGTTCTCCATCAGTGCAAGGTTCCTCGGCGGGATGAGGCCGCGATGGTGAGGTTTGCGGTATCAAGTCTGCACCACGTGCAGGCGAGTACGAATTTTGTGCGTCGCGGAAAAAGGTGGCGAAGAAGGAGGTGAAGGAGGAGAAGAGGGGGGAGGAGGAAGAGATGAGGCTGCCCCTCGACAGTGGTCGAGCTCGATAGTTCGGACTCGGTGAAGAAAGTGGATGACGAGTTGGGCTCTCTCATCGACTGGGACAACTTCTATGATCAGTAGGTTGTAGTCGATGTATCTTTGTATCAGAACTACTTTTAAGTTTCTATAGAAATTTGCATGTCGTACCTAAATTTGAAATGTTTCGATATTTCCGTGTGTAATATATATATCACCTGTTGGAGCAAGATGGTGCCACATGTTACACCATTTGTTAGAGCAAACATATTTGAGGTGATGTATAAGGGCATCTCCAACACCGCCCAGCAAACCTCCCGTAACTGTCTGGATCGCGTGGTCCGGTCCGCGAAGGTCATTCAAAATTGTCCTGTATCGGTCCGCGGCATAGTGCGGATATGATTTCTCCCGCAAACCGGAGACAAAATAGCATCAGCTCCCGCATTCATGCCCGGCCAGAGCGGACGCGACCGCTCACTGCACCGGCATTGAAGCGGCGCGTCGAACAAGAGAGCGCCGCCTGGTCCGTTTCCCTATGCAGACGAGTACCACGCGTTCAAATGACACAACGAACGCCCGTCCGTCCATCTACTGCCCGCATTGATGGCACGCGGTTGCCGAGGCGCCTCCTCTAGCGACATCCGTCTGTCCCTCTGCCGCCCACCAGTGCTATATAAACCGCTGCCCCGGTGCCCCAGCCATAGCCACAGTCATCCCTCTCCGCACCACGCCCCGGCATGGATCCCTCCACAACCAAATCTCTCTGGGATGGGCTGACTTTAGAGCATAAGAAGGCCATTGCTGCGATTGGCAGGACGAAGGACGCCTCCGACGACGACGTGCAAATGGAGGATGCCTCTGACGATGAGCCAGCGCCAGCCTCCTCTTCCTTAGTGGCACCCTCCTCCTCCGCTCCACCCTTGCCGGTGCATTGCACCATGACCATTGGCGAGGCCCGTGCCCATTATATGGACATGGTGCGGGAAGAGCGGGAGGACCAGTTCTGGGAGGCGCTGGCCGACGCCAACTACAACCACAACCTTCCTCCAGGAGCATCTGCAGGCGGAGGAACAGGTCGCCACCGGCAGGGCGGTCGCGTCAGACGCGGACCTGGCGGAGCAGGAGTCGCTGCTCGAGGCCTACCGCTCCAGCCGTGAGATCCGCGTCGCCAGCTGGCGGTACCGCTAGCGGGTGGCGGCCGCCGTCAAGGAGTACGATGACAAGGTGGGTGAGGCATTGTTCGACAACACCGACGAGGAGGAGGCCGCTCCCTGGCGCCACGACCACGAAGAAGCCGACACGTCCGCAGGCGTCACCGGCAGTGGGGAAGAGTATTGCATGGTAGGTCGCCACCGCTCGTGTCCCAGGATGGCCACCGCTTCTCCCCTTCCGTCGACGCCAAGCTTGTTGGGCTTAGCATCTTCGGCCAATTAGTCGCTTGGGGGTGACGTGGAGGCGGACAGCTTCAGTTCCCGGGGCTCCGAAGGCAGAGGTTATGGAGACGGAGCTGAAGAGCGCCAACGCGGAATGGGAGACGATGAAGCTTCAGTTCTCGGGGCCGATGGTCGGACACGGGGACCAGACGCCGACAATTATTTAGATTAGGTATTAGTTATACTCTAGAGCCCGCCTAGCACTGCTTTGATGTATTTGCAATGAAATCCATGGAACGAAATTTAGGTGTTGCTGTTGAAGATGCGCTAAGCACTGTAAAACTACTTATCGTGTGCGCAAGATACATCACGGGAGAACCCACGGTGGTGTACAAACAACTTGTCCGTCCAAAATTAAACAAACAGCCTGCCGGTCCCTAAACGAAACAAACAGCGGAGGTCGACACGACTAGCATATAGTAGTAGTACTAGTTGGTCCACTGCCATCCAAGTCACTCCACAACTCCACAGCAGGACCGTACGTTCTTGTGTCGCATGCTACTTTAGCACATCGTACGGAGTGTCTCCTCGAATCACATGGGTGCAGTAACATACAGTATCTAGGAGAAACCGTTGAAACTACATTACCATATTAAGCAGCAGGAGCTATACTTGTTTGGTCCATTCATTAGGGTGCGTACATGAGCGATTGTAGTGAAAAATAAGAACCACCGTAGATCAAGCGACTGAAAATATTATAATTTTCAATGGATTTCCTCTATCGGTAACCGTTAGATTAAAAATATTCAGTTGTCTGAGGAATAGCAAAACCGGACAAAAGAAGAACGGGGAAGCAACAGGTACACTGATATTATTACGATTGAGCCGTTATTACATGCCGTGCGGATTGATGAACGAGGAATATTAACAATTATTTTATCACGAGATGAATATTGACGGGTGAAACCACAATGCCAGCTAGCTGCCTACAATATGAAGCAAGAACCCAAATATACCGAGAGCAGCCGACGTGGCGATACCAAGTTCGATCGCCGACACAGACGATTACAATTGTTGCTGAATGTTTCCGTCGACGACACCTGCAAAGAGATTAATCACAAAGATGGTTAATTGCTTCGAGGACCCAGTTAATTATATATAGCAATTAACAAAGAAATCGATAAGAACAAGTACTAGACATTCTTGAACTTTAATAAAATATGGTCGTGTGCATCGTTGTGATGCGGAGGCCTGTGGTGATCCTGCTTTTCTAAAAAAAAGAAAGCGAGTTGCAGATGAACTGATTAGCGTTACCTGTGCTATATGAAATTCAGCAGCCGGCCGGTCGACGCTAATAGCTAGAGGTGCAGCTCGAGGTCCAGCGCCTCGCCGGCGCCAGAGGCCTTTGACCGACCCATGCCGTCCCGGCCAGTGGACGGGTCCAGGAGTGGCGCCGGCTCAGCGAAGCGTGGAGCGCGGCCGCCTCCCCATCTCTCTTGCGTGCAGGCATCGGTAGCTGGAGCCACCGCGGCGCCACGGCCGTGCGAGGCGATGTAGGTGCACATGGACCAGCCGGCAGCAGAATCGCAGGACGGCCCGGTCGCGGCACCTCCCAACGGGCTGTCGTTGCTGTAGGGGTCGCCGAGGACTCCGGCGAGGCGGTCCTTGCGGTGCGCGTTCTGGTGGCCGCCGAGCGCCTGCGACTTGAGGAACGTCTTGTCGCAGAAGAGGCACTGGAACAACCGCACCGTCTTGCCCTCCACGCACACCGTCTGCGCTTGCTCGTCGTACCGGTCTAGCCTTCTGCCCGCCGGCGTCAACGCCAGATATAGGTCGTCCTCCGCTGCCGCCGCCGCCGCCTGCGCGTGGAACCACGTCGACGTGGCCCTCTCCATCGAGGTTTATAATATTTTTGTATGCCAAGGTAGCTGCTGCTGCTAGGATTGGTAGCAGCGGCGATCCTATATATGGACTCTCGATGAGTATACCACTACTGAATCTTCCCAAGTGAGAAAATAGAGAGGTTCTACAGTAGTGCGGGGTGCGGTGCAGATATTAAAGTCAAGCGAGTCACCGGACCCCGGAGAGCAGCTCTTTGTGGAGGAAGTGCTTGAAAGAAAAGTCCATACAACCGGTGCAGTACATGTGGATCCTACAATTATGCAAAATTGCATCTCGGATTTGCTAACTTTCTATTTGGACGAATCTGATCCCCTAACTCAGAATTTGTGTTGTCCACTGAAATATAGTTCAGAGTTTGTTCTTTTCCAATTTAGCAACACAAAAATAAAAATAAAAATAAAAAAATTAGCAACACTATTTGTTCTTCCTCAACATAATATTTTTTGAACCATGAACCGTGGAACAATAGTTCTATGGTATATATTATAAATAGAAAAGTAATATGTACAAAGAATTACAAAAAGCTCAAAATGAACAAAGTTAACCAACACCAATTCTAGGAAAGACTAAAATATTCATGGGAGCTTAAGTAAGATACTGATCAATCCAGTTAAGGAAGGTCTCTTGATTCTTTCTGTTGACTCTATGCTTGACCAGCAAGAGGTCATTGAGTAGTCTCTTCCATGAGAAGATGGAAGGTGCCTCAGGTTTGAAAATCTTAGAGTTCCTCTGCGTCCAGATATTCCAGCAAGCCATACTAACAAATTACATCAAATTTAGGTGGAAGTTCTTGCAATAGGAGCATGGTCTCATCCATAGTTGATATGGCTCTCTTCCTGTTGTTAATGAAGCAATCCCAACATTCCCAGGCAAAGGAACAATTCCAGAAAAGACTAATGGTAGTCTCTTCAGAAGCAGTACTGCATAACTCAAAGGCATAGGATGGGAGGAAGAAGGATTTTCTGTGGAGCAAATTCCTAGTGTTGATTATGTCATCCAAGATTAGCCAAAAGAAGATTTGATACCTGAGCATGGCGCCATTCTTCCAAAGTTTCCTGAAAATGGGAGCAGTAGGCGGTTGCCCATTGGAGTACCATTTATACATCTTGATGGCAGGAAAAAGAGTAGCTATTCCAGTGATATTTCCTTGTCTTTAGCATTAGTAAATTCAATAGATTCCATAGTGTTTTGCAGGGTCTGAAACTACTAAAAAGCCTATTTAGGTAGTGGTGTATGAAAATGTCCACAAGGATCCTGGGAAACCATAAACTCTTTAAAAGAAATGTGATGGCTGGGGGTGAACGAGTATAGTTCAGGATATAGCTCTTTAATGGAGCCATCCCCCAATCATCCTGCCATAGCAGAGCTGAATTACATTTCTCAGTAGATTTCTTGGCGATCCATTTATACCGAGGAACAAGCTTATGTAATCCATTTTCCAATGATCCTCTCCCATTTTAGGGGCAATGCGTATGTCTTTTGAGGAGGTGTTGTTTAGCCAAGGATCTTCAACTATTTGACCTCTCTTGAAACAACACCGGATCCTACACTCTCGCCACTGCCCTCTACTCCATGCCCTTGCTTTCTTGGCTGAGATGATTGACCTGGCTACGATCATTGGCTTAGCTCATTATGGGAGACTTTAATCTCATCCGTTACCCCCATGAAAAAAATTGAAACTTTAACCACTACCTTGCACGTACATTCAATGGCCTAATTCACACCCTGTGCATTGTAACTACCCCCAGGTCCAGGTGGTAGGATATATTTTCCCTATATATGGACAAATGTTTCCTACCACCACTTATGTTTTGTATGTTGTATGTAGTATCTATTAAATGAAGAGTATGTAGTATATAAGAATGCTTAGGTAGTAATATACTACTTTTTTGGTAGTATGTATCGTATTTTGAGTATGCTCCCTTTTACGTCCAAATATGTTTGTATTTTCCAAATATAATAAAAACCATGGGCCGACTTGCATTTTTTTCATGTAACTCACTTTGAAATATCTTATATATATTATATGAACATACTTACAATGATAAAGTAATATATATACTACTACATGATAATATATGAGACATAAGGGTAACCATCCCAGGTGGTAGGAAGTATCGTCCCTTGCTCGACTGTTGTTTCATGTGAACAAAGTATCATGACCCCCCCCCCCCCCCCCCACATCCTCCTGGCTTGATCCTACCATCTTGAAGAAGAACCGAAACTCAACACCCCCCCCCCCCCCCCTCCAACTTCACCCTAACCTAGTGCCCCCACCCCCACCTCCGATCACATCCCTCCTCAACATCGCCACAACCACCATTACTAGCCTGCGCTAGTTCAGGTTCGAGAACACTTGGCTCCTCAACCCTCTTTGCCTATCATCCAGCCTCCCAGATTCATAGAGACAATCGTTGCCTTGCTGGTTAGGGGCACTTCTTACAACCTCACTACTTGGATAAATTCTTCAGGTATTGCCAATGTTTGGAAGAAGGATCACCACTTCGTCCCCTTTCTTGGTAATAATCTTCATTGATCTGCTTGATTTGTTTGGAGAAATTTTGGAATCTTTATGGTGGCGAGTCAGCTCTCTGAGCAGACACTCGTCCGGTGTTTTCTCTCTCGGTCTGAAGGCAGGCCACCGTCTGGAGAAAGAGGGGACATTTCTATGTAATCGTGGACGGGGATGAGTACACTCTTTTTTTTCTGTAACAACGCATCCTAATGCTTATGTCAAAACAACATCCATGCACGCGCTTCTCGTCTCCGTAGATGAGGTAGCCACACACAACAAAAAGACAAGTGTATTCCAGTCCTGCTCCAAGCTCCTAGGCGCGGTGCTAGAACAGGTATTTGCCCGTGGCCTCGGAACCTCTACTCAAGTGCTCCGGTGGCTAATGGGCCATTGTTGGAAGCCCATTTCCCCCCATTAGAAACCCAGGAAAAATGAATGCAGTCCATGATCGGTCTCACACCAGGGTTGGGTGGGCTTGGGCCTAGCCTTTTACAAAGCTACGTACTTCCTTCGTCCGTGAATAAGTGAACATCTAGCTTTGGTCTCAAGTCAAAGTTTTAAAACTTTGACCAACTTTATCAGGAATAGTAGCAGCATTTATGGCACTAAAGTAGTATCACTAGATTCTTTTTGAAGTGTACTTTCGTAATATACCAATTCTATGTCATATATGTTACTACTATTTTCTATAAAGTTGGTCAAAATTTTAAATTTTTGACTTAAAACGAAATGTAGGAGTACACTTATTCGTGGACGGAGGGAGTATGTAAGAGGAGAGGCCCTCTAAGCCGCACCGCCGCAACTGGTCTACAGCCCCACCTCACCAATGCATCCCACAATGCGTGTCTTCCCTCCCCGCATGTGTGCGCCTCCCCATCTCGTGGCACCTCATGACCGTTATGCGCCAGGGTTGTTAGCATGCTTTCTTTGTCACGGCTAACTTGAGGTATTGTAGCTTGTCGTGCACCATGGCGCAATACTAGTCCGCCGGCGTGGCCTCCTCCACACCGATGCCCCATTGGTTTACTCTCGAAAGAGTTCGGTGAAATAGTTTCTTCATGTATCTTCATGTTTTATCTATAATTTTAGTTTGTTTTGACCATATATTACATTTGACTTTGAAATTAGAATATAAACATTATTGAAATATATGCAATGGAAAATAAAATTTTGAAGCATTGTAGTGTCAGGTGGCCCTTAAGACTGAGAGGCCTAAAAGAATTATTTTTAGAGACCTTTTGATATTCGCTTCCCGGGCCTCTTTCTTCGGCTTGGACGTGCCACGTGAGACAGTGACAAGTGACAATGAACGACGAGGGCCCCTGACCTGGACCAATCACTAGTAGCTGATCAGCGATCGGTATCGATCCCCACACAGCGAACAACAATGGCAACGTCCACCTACACAGCCGGGAACCCACCCAGTAAGCGGCCAAAAGACATCCCATCTTCGAGTAGTGCTGTATGCCCATCTGGCCATCTGTGTAGGAACTAGGAACCGGACAAGTTGAGAGTAGCTATCTACCTCAGCTAGGTGAAATGAGACGGGAACTGACGTACGGTCACACCACATGCACGTCAGCTTGGCAACTCTCAGCATATGGACGCCGCACCATAGACATTGTGATGCTCCAGCTAGTAGGAGTACTCTAGTACTCTATTTGTTTGCTGGTAAAGATCCATCGGTCTTTTTCCTATATGTGGCTATGCAAGCTTTGGTGCCTGACGGCTCAGGCCATCTAACTAGCTAGGATTAATGGCGACCTCATGGATGCATTAACAACATCCGTTGTCGGCTTCATTACTTTTACCTTTCGCTCGCAAGAACAGTTCATGTTAATCAAGTCCGAACAACTTAGTTAATAGTCATTGCCAGCAATAGTAAGAAAATCATATATAGATCAAACAGATTACGATCGACGCAATGATGATGATGGTACGATATAGGGTATATGCGTAATACATGCCAAAATCCCCCCCCCCCCCCCCCCCCACCCCGAGTTGTGGTCCAGTTTGCATAAGTTTTGTTTCTTTACAAACTACTGCAAGTACTGACCAAAAATATCCTACAAAAGTTTATAGAGGTAGTAGTTTGCATGCAATATCAAATAAAACTTCAGACTAAGTGGGCGCATTGGGGATTTTGTGGAGGAAGATGGAGAAGAACGACCCCTTAGGACAGCAGTCGGTCCATCTTTCAAGCACTAGTGTAGAACCGGGCTTTACCGGCCGGTTCGTAAGGGCCTTTGGGGACTAAAAGTCCCCCCCCCCCCCCCCCACCCCCCAGTACCGGTTCATCACGAACCGGCGCTAAAGTGCCATCACGTGGCACGAGCCCGGCTCGGGTGCGTGTAGGACATTAGTACCGGTTGGTAACACCAACCGGCACTAAATGTTTGGGGTGGTTTTGATTTTATTTTTATTTTTCCATTAATTTTGTGTTTTCCATTTAATTCTTTTTTATTTGCCGGTATTTTACGATACTATGTATTGTACACGTTATGCATATATAAATATATATATATAATTTCTCCTACATGTTGCCTTGGTGCCTTCGGAGTACGATGACAAGTGGTTCATGGGGGCGGTAGCGGGTAATAGTATTCTCCTTTAGGATCTATGACCTGGTCGAGCAAAAATCCTGCTATTTCCTTTTGAAGTGCTAGTATGCGCTCCGTTGCTAGGAGCTTCTCCCGCACCTCTTTGAACTGTAAGAAGGAGATCAATATGCATGTGTATTGGTTGTGTGACTAGATATCGATAATGATGTAAATATTGTGAATAGTGTTCTGGCAAACGTACTCATTCCTGTCTTTGAGATTTGTTCCTTTCGGACGCCATCATACGAATGTTTTCGCAAACGTAGTATGCACACAGATTAGTCCCTGGAGCCTGCCTCAGGGCCTTTACGAGAATGGAATTTAATCAGATAATAATTAATCAAGCATGATAATTAATTAATGGTATTGAAACAAGAATTAAAGAAATGGTAAGCTAGCTAGTAATACTTAATTACTTACCTTGGGTCGAAACCAAAACAGCTTTTGTCGCCATTTGCCTCGAGTCACCTTGATGAACTTTGCCCAAGCCCTGCCCGCCAGTAAAGAAAATGAATAAAGGGGTTATTAAATAGTTGATATCAGGAAATGACGAACTAATTAAATAGGCCGAGATATAGTTAATAATGATTGAAATTACCTGCCGACTATCCCCCTCAAGATGGCGAAGTCACTTTCTTCCTTAAGTAGTGAGTCCAGTACTTCAACTGATTCTTTATCAACTTTAATGATTAACAAGATCCAGTGGAAACTGCATGCGCACACGTTTGCACGTCTTAATTAAGCGGGCATGTGCACAACACTAATCAACTAGCATAAACCCTATACATTTAATTATTAATATCTAGCTAGCTAGTAAGCAAAAACAGAATTTATAGTACAAGACAGTGTGACTCACATAAAGTTGTAAGGAAGTAGTATATCTTCATTGCTATTGAGTCGCTTGAAGAACTCTAGCATGCTTTCCTCTAAACTTGCTCGACAACTTGGAATATTCCATGTGTACTCATTAACGGTATTAGGGTCAATGAACCCAATGCCATAGCGTCCAGATTTTTTCATTTCATACATCTTCATCCTGCATAATACCACAAAAAAGAATATAGTGAGGATAATTACAGGTAATGATTGATCAAAATGATCACTACAGCTAGCTTGAGACTTAAATTACAGAAAGAAATCACTTACAGACAATAGCAACTGATGAGAGATTTGTCGAGTGCATCTTGGTTGAATAATTGGAACAGTTCTGTATACTCAACGGCCAGAGCTTTCTCGTGGAAGTAATGCTCCGCCTTGACATTCACCATGAGGGACTCTCGATTGGAAATCTTGGTAATGTTCATGTACCATTGATGCAAATCATACATTCTCGTTGGGAGGTTCTTGACCTCCTCGGGCTTGACCAAAGGTTGGCTGCAGACATATTGTCGTTTTATTTCCTTCTCTCTAAGCGGAGACATGGGCTCGATGTCAAGGAGTTGTCCAACACTGATACCGAGCATTTTAGCATTCCTTATATGCTCCTCGGTTATTACCAGATTGTTCAGCTGGGAACGGTTGGCCCACAATAATATACGGCGCGTGTACTCTCATGTGTTGTTGGCACAACAAGCGGGGGGGGGGGGGGGGGGGGGGGAGGGGGGGTCGATTGCGCCGCCTGTTCTCCCAGCTGGGGAACGGTTTTTCCGCATTTTTTGGCAGCTGCTTGTTGGCTCGAGCTCGAGCTTGAGCTCGCTTCCCTCTGTAGTCGTGCTCGATGTGCCTTCCTGAGTTGGAGCTCATAGTTAGAGTCAACAGGCTTGGGAGCTGGTGGTCTAGCCATACGAATGAAGTGGTCAATCTTTTCATCGGGCACTTTCTCCCTTGGCGGCGGTGCCGGTTTTGGTCCAAAATGGGCGTCCACTTGGGCCTTCACTATGGCTTCGTTTTGTTCCTCGGTCATGTCGTAAGGCCTCTGAGGAAGATGAGTGATGCGTCTCCAACGTATCTATAATTTTTGATTGCTCCATGCTATATTATCTACTGTTTTGGACATTATTGGGCTTTATTATCCACTTTTATATTATTTTTGGGACTAACCTATTAACCGAAGGCCCAGCCCAGAATTGTTGTTTTTTGCCTGTTTTAGGGTTTCGAAGAAAAGGAATATCAAATGGAGTCCAAACGGAATGAAACCTTCGGGAACGTGATTTTCTCAACGAACAAGACCCAGGAGACTTGGACCCTACGTCAAGACACAAAAGAGGAGGCCACGAGGAAGGGGCGCGCCTACCCCCCCCCCCCCCCAGGCCGCCCTCCACCCACGTGGCCCCCCTGTTGCTCCACCGACGTACTCCTTCCTCCTATATATACCTACGTACCCCCAAACGATCAGATACAGAGCCAAAACCCTAATTCCACCGCCATAACTTTCTGTATCCACGAGATCCCATCTTTGGGCCTGTTCCGGAGCTCCGCTTGAGGGGGCATCAATCACGGAGGGCTTCTACATCAACACCATAGCCCCTCCGATGAAGTGTGAGTAGTTCACCTCAGACCTACAGGTCCATAGTTATTAGCTAGATGTCTTCTTCTCTCTTTTTGGATCTCAATACAATGTTCTCCCCCTCTCTTGTGGAGAACTATTTGATGTAATCTTCTTTTTGAGATGTGTTTGTTGAGACCGATGAATTGTGGGTTTATGATCAAGTCTATCTATGAACAATATTTGAATCTTCTCTGAATTCTTTTATGTATGATTGGTTATCTTTGCAAGTCTCTTCGAATTATCAGTTTGGTTTGGCCTACTAGATTGATCTTTCTTGCAATGGGAGAAGTGCTTAGCTTTGAGTTCAATCTTGTGGTGTTCTTTCCCAGTGACAGTAGGGGCAGCAAGGCACGTATTGTATTGTTTCCATCGAGGATAACAAGATGGGGTTTTGATCATATTGCATGAGTTTATCCCTCTACATCATGTCATCTTGCTTAAGGCGTTACTCTGTTTTTAACTTAATACTCTAGATGCATGCTGGATAGCGGTCGATGAGTGGAGTAATAGTAGTAGATGCAGGCAGGAGTCGGTCTACTTGTCTCGGACGTGATGCCTATATACATGATCATGCCTAGATATTCTCATAACTATGCTCAATTCTGTCAATTGATCAACAGTAATTTGTTCACCAACCGTAGAATACTTATGCTCTCGAGAGAAGCCACTAGTGAAAACTATGGCCCGGGGGTCTATCTTCATCATATTAATCTCCTACTACTTAGTTATTTCCTTTGCTTTTTACTTTGCTTTTACTTTACTTTGCATCTTTATCATAAAAATACCAAAAATATTATCTTATCATATCTATCAGATCTCACTCTCGTAAGTGGTCGTGTAGGTATTGACAACCCCTTATCGCGTCGGTTGCGAGGATTTATTTGTTTTGTGCAGGTGCGAGGGATTGGCATGTAGCCTCCTACTGGATTGATACCTTGGTTCTCAAAACTGAGGGAAATACTTACGCTACTTTGCTGCATCATCCCTTACTCTTCGGGGAAAACCAACGCAGTGCTCAAGAGGTAGCAAGAAGGATTTCTGGCGCCGTTGCCGAGGAGGTCTACGCAAAAGTCAACATACTAGGTACCCATCACATACCCTTATCTCCCGCATTACATTATTTTCCATTTGCCTCTCGTTTTCCTCTCCGCCAGTTCACCCTTGCTGTTTTATTTGCCCTCTCTCTCTCTATCCTCCCTCTCTTTCTCTATTTGCCTTTTTTTGCCCGCTTGCTTTTTGTTTGCTTGTGTGTTAGTTTGCTTGCTTGTCACGATGGCTCTACCTAAATTTGGTGATCTTCACCTTAAAAGATTAGAAGAGATCGAAAGCAATGTCAGGAGCTTTATGGTTTTGCAATATGAACATAATAGTTTCTTCAGAAACGAGCTTAAGGAACAGAAAAGTTTTATGAATAAAGAGCCTGATGATATGTCTGAAGAATTCGATGGTTTGAGATCCCAAGTTGCTCGTCTTGAGAAGTTGACCGCTGAAATTTCGGATAAGCAAGCCACCTTAGTTAATAGGATGGCCGCTAAACCGGATTGCTATAAAAATAAAGATGAAGATCTAAAAGTTATTGATGTGTTCCCTATTAAATCTTTGTTTTGCAATATGAATCTTGATAATGATGGGACTGAATATGATCCACCTTTACCTAGAAGGCGTTCCAAGAATTCAGAATTTTTTGATCTTGATGCTAAAATTGATAAAAGTGGTATGGAAGAAATTAAAACCCTAGATGTTGCTAAACCTACTATTATGGATTTCAAGGAATTTAACTATGAAAATTGCTCTTCGATTGACTGCATTTCCTTGTTACAATCCGTGCTAAATTCTCCTCACGCTTATAGTCAAAATAAAGCATTTACTAAACATATCGTTGATGCCTTGATGCAATCTTATGAAGAAAAATTTGAATTGGAAGTTTCTATCCCTAGAAAAATTTATGATGAGTGAGAACCAACTAATAAAATTAAAATTAAAGATCATGAATGCTATGCTTTATGTGATTTGGGTGCTAGTGTTTCCACGATTCCAAAGACTTTGTGTGATTTGTTAGGTTTCCGTGATTTTGATGATTGCTCTCTAAACTTGCACCTTGAGGATTCCACTATTAAGAAACCTATGGGAAGAATTAATGATGTTCTTATTGTTGCAAATAGGAACTATGTGCCCATAGATTTTATTGTTCTTGACATAGATTGCAATCCTTCATGTCCTATTATTCTTGGTAGACCTTTCCTTAAAACGATTGGTGCAATTATTGATATGAAGGAAGGAGATATTAGATTCCAATTTCCATGAAGGAAAGGCATGGAACACCTTCCTAGAAAGAAAATTAAATTACCTTATGAATCTATTATGAGATCCACTTATGGATTGCCTACCAAAGATGGCAATACCTAGATCTATCCTTGCTTTTTATGCCTAGCTAGCACTACTAGGGAAAAGCCTAGCAGCAACGAGGGTTTTGGGCCTCTCAGTAGCGCGGGTGCCAGCGCTACTAATAAGGCGCTACAGCTAACGTATAGCAGTAGCTCTTGTTGTCCCATGCTACTGCTATACATGAATAGCTGTAGCACTCTTTGGGAAAGGGCGCTACTGATATTATCTGCAGCGCTGTTTGCTGGGACGCGCTACTGGTAAGGAGGCGCTACTGCTAAATTTCCCCCCTCACTACTACTAGCTTATTTATTAGTTTTTTCCTGCATATTTGTTTTGTATTTGTTTTGTATTTGAATAGGCTTTATACAATAATCTTTAGCATATCATACACATACAAATGTAATCATAGCATATACATACAATTAGTCTCATCAAATCATGTCATCATCATAATCATCATTCAACACAAAGTGGTCTCTCGTCATCATCTCGAAAATAGTGATACAAGTCTCGATTACTTGCAAATACATCGTCATCCATCTAAACAATGATATACGCGAGAAGAGCTATCACTTCGAGAACATGAGTTCGTATCCCTCTCTCGCCTTAGCGTGAACCTAAACTAACTACTGCCTGTCGCTCGGAAACCAGAAACCGGTACACCTGGGCGGCCTGACACTCCGGCCACTTGTCGTATATATACTCCTGGCGTAGCACTTGTTTGCCATCTATGATCTATGCACTTGCATCATCACATGAGTCAATGATATGCAACATATATAGTTGAGCAACAGAAAGAGACAGACTTGGCAAAAATAGAAACAACATATCATAAGCATAAATAACAAAGTTCATCGTACCCCAAAATGCCCTAACTAGGGAGCTCCTCTTATTTTCTATCTTCTGTAGTTTCTCATCGTTGATGGTGGCGGTTGTCCGTACGATGCAGCCTATTTGATTGTCGTAGCATCGACGCGCTTCCTCGGGCGTCGTTGGCTCAAAATTGCCGTCGTCCACCTCCGTGGCCACCACTCTAGTAGTCCTGAATTTGTTAGGAACCCGTTGCCCCTTTGCTTTCGGTTCTACACCGGCTCCGCTCCCCGAGGCAGCGCCGGTCTCAGTCTCAGCGCCGGTCTCGATGCTGGTCTCAGTCTCAGCACCGGTCTGCATGTCGGTCTCAGTCCCTGATGCCACCGGTGGGCCCAGCAATAACATCGTTTGATCGTCGGTAAGGCTAAAAAATTCGTCTGCCGCCCGGTAGGCGTCATCGAAATCACAAGAACCCTGTCCTTCATCGTTGCTAGCCATGTTTCCTATGATTAAATCTAGTCAATTAATTCTAGACCTAATAAAATGAATAATGACATAAAAAAGGCCTATTGTTTTGTAGGAATGTTGACTCCTTCCTGGTGCGGCAAATCAAGGGCACTCGATATGTCCTAGTTTGTAGCACAAGTCATGCCGAAATTCACGGAAAATTTCGGCATGACCTTTGCTAAAAAGTGGACAAATCGAGAACCTGAAATTTGCCGGAACAGATATGAATCAACATTCCGGCAAAACATAGGCCACTCAGCATCATTCCCTGGAAACAGTGTTCAAATATCCCTCTTCGACACCGCAACACATGTCCAAATATACACGAGCAACCACATGTCCAAATTTCACAGGCTAATTCAAAAACAAAGTGTAGAAGAAAATTCATTTAACTACTAATAGAACAAAATTCAGTTAACTTTAGTGCTCTATAATGATGAAAGGAAAAAAATTCAGTTAACTACTAATTTCATTCATTTAGGTTATTCATTTAACATCACCTAATTAACCTACTGTACCACTACTACTAGCAGCACTACTAACCTAATTAACTTAGCAAAACTCTAGTGCCCTAACTGAAAAACATCTAATTAACATCTACTAGTACCACTATTGCCCTAACCTAATTAACATTTACTAGTATCACTATATACTATACAAGCAGCATCTACCCTAATTAAACCCTACTGCCCTAACTAACTTTTGTTGTAAACCAAATTTTTTGCTCTAAACTAATTTTTGCTCTATCATCTACTACTTAACATCCTTTGCTCTAAACTAAATTTTTTTGCTATAAACAAACTTTTGCTCTACTAATTTTTTCTCTAAAATGCAGAGAGTGATGAGTGGGGGGGTGGGGGACTTACAGAGAGGGGAGAGACGGTGGCGGGGAGGTGCTTGGTGACGGAGGCAGGGGCGGAGAGGGCGGGCTCGAGCACGGGCAACGGCGGTCCTGGGCGGGCTCGAGCGGCGGTGAGGTGGAGGGTGCCGACGGTGACGTCGAGGGCGGTCTCGGGCGGCGGCGGTGAGGCTGAGGGCGGCCTCGGGCGGCGGCGTTGAGGATGACGGCGGCCTCGGGGGGAGACGGTGAGGTTGCGGGCGTCCACGCCGGCAGGAGACATCGGCGAAGTGGGGAGACGGCGAATTGGGGAGACGGTGGCGAGGGCGAGGGATTTGGGGAAGAAGTGGTGGCCGAGGGCGGGGGGGGGGGGGGACCGCTGTTTAAGTGAAACGTAACGGTAGCGCGTTTCCGAAAACGCACTATAGCTAAGTTAGCTATAGCGCGTTTCCTAAAACCCGCTACTGCTATTCCTTTCTCCTTTTTTCCCTTTTACTTTTATTTTTCTTTTATTTTATTTTTTTTCCTTTTTCCTTTTTCTATTTCTTTCATTTTCATTTACTTTTGTACTTGTTTTTCACTTTATTTTATTTCCGGTAGCAGCAGCGCCTTACACGTAAGCGCGCTACAGCTAAGGAGTGTAGCAGTAGCGCTGGGCCAGTATACGCGCTACTGCTAGGTTGGGCTAGCCATGCGCCCCCAGTTCAAACATAGCAGCAGCGCTTTTCGCTAGTACGCGCTACTGCAAAAGTCATAGCAGTAGCGCGGTTTATTTACGCGCGCTGCTACTAAGTAGCAGTAGCGTTTGATTTTGTACAGCGCTACTGGTAAGATTCTGTGTATAGGCTTTTCCCAAGTAGTGTAGGGGCGTTAAACGATAGCGCTTGTTGGGAGGCAACCCAATTTTCTTTTTATTCATTGCTTTTTGCTCTTATTTAGTAATATATAATTTATTTAGCCTCTGTTTTGGTTGTGTTTTTTGTGTTTAATTAGTGTTTGTACCAAGTAGAACCATTGGGAAGACTTGGGGAAAGTCTTGTTACACTTGCTGTAAAAAAACAGAAACTTTAGCGCTCACGAGAACTTCTGCCATTTTTATTTGGAAAGTGATATTTAGTTAATTATTTTTGCAGATGATTAGTAGATAAATTCCTCACGTCCAGAAATTTATTTTAGAATTTTTGGGGTTCCAGATCCTGCGCTAGCTTCAGATTACTGCAGACTGTTCTGTTTTTGATAGATTCTATTTTTTGTGTGTTGTTTGCTTATTTTGATGAATCTATGGCTAGTAAAATAGTTTATGAACCATAGAGAAGTTGGAATACAGTAGGTTTAACACAAATATAAATAAAGAATGAGTTCATTACAGTACCTTGAAGTGGTCTTTTGTTTTCTTTCGCTAACGGAGCTCACGAGATTTTCTACTTTGAGTTTTGTGTTGTGAAGTTTTCAAGTTTTGGGTAAAGATTTGATGGATTGTGGAACAAGGAGTGACAAGAGCCTAAGCTTGGGGATGCCCATGGCACCCCCAAGGTAATATAAGGACACCTAAAATCCAAAGCTTGGGGATGCCCCGGAAGGCATCCCCTCTTTCGTCTACTTCTATCGGTAGCTTTACTTGAAGCTATATTTTTATTCGCCACATGATATGTGTTTTGCTTGGAGCGTCTTGTATGATTTGAGTCTTTACTTTTTAGTTTACCACAATAATCCTTCCTGTACACACCTTTTGAGAGAGCCATACATGATTTGGAATTTATTAGAATACTCTATGTACTTTGCTTATATCTTTTGAGTTATATAGTTTTACTCTAGTACTTCACTTATATCTTTTAGAGCACGGTGGTGGATTTGTTTTATAGAAACTATTGATCTCTCATGCTTCACTTAGATTATTTTGAGATTCTTAAATAGCATGGTAATTTTCTTAAAAAATCCTTATATGCTAGGTATACAAGATTAATAATAAAACTTTCTTATGAGTGTGTTGAATACTATGAGAAGTTTGATGCTTGATAATTGTTTCGAGATATGAAGATGGTGATATTAAAGTTGTGCTAGTTGAGTAGTTGTGAACTTGAGAAATACTTGTGTTAAAGTTTGTGATTCCCATAGCATGCATGTATGGTGAACCGTGATGTGATGAAGTCGGAGCATGATTTATTTATTGATTTTCTTCCTTATGAGTGGCGGTCGGGGACGAGCGATGGTCTTTTCCTACCAATCTATCCCCCTAGGAGCATGCGCGTAATACTTTGCTTTGATAACTTGTAGATTTTTGCAATAAGTATATGAGTTCTTTATGACTAATGTTGAGTCCATGGATTATACGCACTATCACCCTTCCACCATTGCTAGCCTCTCTAATACCGCACACCTTTCGCCAGTATCATACACCCACCATATACCTTCCTCAGAACAGCCATCATACCTACCTATTATGGCATTTCCATAGCCATTCTGAGATATATTGCCATGCAACTTTCCACCGTTCCATTTATTATGACACACTCCATCATTGTCATATTTCTTAGCATGATCATGTAGTTGACATGGTATTTGTGACAAAGCCATCGTTCATAATTCTTTCATACATGTCACTCATGAGTCATTGCATATCCCGGTACACCGCCGGAGGCATTCATATAGATTAATATTTTGTTCTAAGTATCGAGTTGATCATCATTATTAGAGCATTGTCCCAGTAAGGAAAGGATGACGGAGACTATGATTCCCCCATAAGTCGGGATGAGACTCCGGACGGAAAAAAAGAGAAAGAAAAGAGGCCATCAAAAAAGGAGAAAAGGCCCAAACAAAAAAATGAGAGAAAAAGAGAGAAGGGGCAATGCTACTATCCTTTTACCACACTTGTGCTTCAAAGTAGCACCATGATATTCATAGTAGAGAGTCTCTCATTTCGTCACTTTCATATACTAGTGGGAATTTTTCAATATAGAACTTGGCTTGTATATTCCAATGATGGGCTTCCTCAAAATGCCCTAGGTCTTCATGAGCAAGCAAGTTGGATGCACACCCACTTAATTTCTTTTTGAGCTTTCATATACTTATAGCTCTAGTGCATCCGTTGCATGGCAATCCCTACTCACTCACATTGATATGTATTGATGGGCATCTCCATAGCCCGTTGATACGCCTAGTTAATGTGAGACTATCTTCTCCCTTTTCGTCTTCTCCCACAACCACCATTCTATTCCACCTATAGTGCTATATCCATGGCTCATGCTCATGTATTGCGTGAAGATTGAAAAAGTTTTGAGAATGTCAAAAGTATGAAACAATTGCTTGGCTTGTCATCGGGGTTGTGCATGATTTAAATACTTTGTGTGGTGAAGGTAGAGCATAGCCAGACTATATGATTTTGTAGGGATAACTTTCTTTGGCCATGTTATTTTGAGAAGACATAATTGCTTTGTTAGTATGCTTGAAGTATTATTATTTTTATGTCAATATGAACTTTTGTCTTGAATCTTTCGGAGCTGAATATTCATACCACAATTAAGAAGAATTACATTAAAATTATGCCAAGTAGCACTCCGCATCAAAAATTCTGTTTTTATCATTTACCTACTCGAGGACGAGCAGGAATTAAGCTTGGGGATGCTTGATACGTCTTCGACGTATCTATAATTTTCGATTGCTCCATGCTATATTATCTACTGTTTTTGGACATTATTGGGCTTTATTATCCACTTTTATATTATTTTTGGGACTAACCTATTAACCGGAGGCCCAGCCCAGAATTCATGTTTTTTGCCTGTTTTAGGGTTCCGAAGAAAAGGAATATCAAACGGAGTCCAAACGGAATGAAACCTTCGGGACATGATTTTCTCAACGAACAAGACCCAAGAGACTTGGACCCTACGTCAAGACACAAAAGAGGAGGCCATGAGGTAGGGGCCGCGCCTACCCCCCCCCCCCCCCAGGCGCGCCCTCCACCCTCGTGGGCCCCATGTTGCTCCACCAACGTACTACTTCCTCCTATATATACCTATGTACCCCTAAATGATCAGATACGGAGCCAAAACCCTAATTCCACCGCCGTAACTTTTTGTATCCACGATATCCCATCTTTGGGCCTGTTCCGGAGCTCCACCGAAGGGGGCATCGATCATGGAGGGCTTCTACATCAACACCATAGCCCCTCCGATGAAGTGTGAGTAGTTCACCTCAGACCTACGGGTCCATAGTTATTAGCTAGATGGCTTCTTCTCTCTTTTTCGATGTCAATACAATGTTCTCCCCTCTCTTGTGGAGAACTATTCGATGTAATCTTCTTTTTGCGGTGTGTTTGTTGAGACCGATGAATTGTGGGTTTATGATCAAGTCTATCTATGAACAATATTTGAATCTTCTCTGAATTCTTTTATGTATGATTGTTCATCTTTGCAAGTCTCTTCGAATTATCAGTTTGGTTTGGCCTACTAGATTGATCTTTCTTGCAATGGGAGAAGTGCTTAGCTTTGGGTTCAATCTTGCGGTGTCCTTTCCCTGTTACAGTAGGGGTAGCAAGGCACGTATTGTATTGTTGCTAGCGAGGATAACAAGATGGGTTTTCATCATATTGCATGAGTTTATCCCTCTACATCATGTCATCTTGCTTAAGGCGTTACTCTGTTTTTAACTTAATACTCTAGATGCATGCTGGATAGCGGTCGATGAGTGGAGTAATAGTAGTAGATGCAGGCAGGAGTCAGTATACTTGTCTTGGACGTGATGCCTATATACATGATCATGCCTAGATATTCGCATAACTATGCTCAATTTTGTCAATTGCTCAACAGTAATTTGTTCACCCACTGTAGAATACTTATGCTCTCGAGAGAAGCCACTAGTGAAACCTATGGCCTCTGGGTCTATCTTCATCATATTAATCTCCTACTACTTAGTTATTTACTTTGCTTTTTTACTTTGCTTTTACTTTACTTTTCATCTTTATCATAAAAATACCAAAAATATTATCTTATCATATCTATCAGATCTCATTCTCGTAAGTGGCCATGTAGGGATTGACAACCCCTTATCGTATTGGTTGCGAGGATTTATTTGTTTTGTGCAGGTGCGAGGGATTGGCGTGTAGCCTCCTACTGGATTGATACCTTGGTTCTCAAAACTGAGGGAAATACTTATGCTACTTTGCTGCATCATCCCTTCCTCTTCGGGGAAAACCAACGTAGTGCTCAAGAGGTAGCAAGGAGCAAGGCTGCTTGGACCATATTTTTATCGCTTGCCTCCGCCTATACCTCATGTACTACCTCGACTCGTACCGCTACGCACCATAGTTGCGGCGTGTCTCTTCTGCGATTGCTGAGGCGGCGGAGACGACTGACGTGGCTGAGTTGGAGTAGGAGTCTGCTCACGCATTGGTGGACTTGGATGAGCGGGAGTCTGCTGACACGGTGGCGGACTTCAAGGAGGAGTCGGCTCACGCATTCGTGGACTTGGAGGAGAGGGAGTCTGCAGACATGGTGGCGGACTTCGAGGAGGAGTCGGCTCAGGTGTTCGTGGACTTGGAGGAGCGGGATTCCCCTGACTCGGTGGCGGACTTTGAGGAGGAGTCGACAGACGCGGTGTCGGTGGATTTTGAAAGACGATGCAATCCTTTCTCCATAGGATGATACGATGTATGGCCTCTTCTAGTGTGTGCTCGTCGTCACCTCCAGGAATGTCAAGCTGTAGCCCCGAATATGGGTCCACCACCTCATCAACCAAGACACGAGCATAGCCCGCTGGAATCGGGGTGCATTGGAAGGTTGCTTCGGGGGTAATTGTAAAAGCAACGGCGTCCGCCACCTTCATGGATATGTTCTTCATTTTGAAGTGTAGCTCACAGTTAGTGTTCTCTATGATGTCATCCATAGGGTATGTATCCAGCAGTGTGTCGCCCGGGGCGGAACCCACGCTGCTTCTCGGCATGGATGGGACGGTGCTATCCAATGCTGGACGATCATCCGCTTGTTGCTGCCGCTGCTGAGACCCCCTTTCCTGGCTAAGTGAGTCGATCTGCTGCTGGAATTTGAGTGCCAAGTCCGCGTGCCTTGCTTCTAGGCCTTGAAGGCGTTCTGCATCCTACTTCCTTTGCTCCTCCTCCAGCTTCCTCTTCTTCTCCTCCTCCCTCTTCTTTCTTGCACGGCTCCTGTAGTCGTCGTTCCATTTCGAAAAGCCCTCATACCAGGGAATAACGCCCTTGCCTCGTGTTCTTCCCAGGTGTTCAGGATTTCCCAGGGCGTGCATAAGCTCGTCGTTCTCTCTGTTGGGCGTGAACACCCCCTTTTGAGCATCTTCTATTGCGTCAAGTAACTTTTGTTCGGCTACTTTTAGACTTGCCTTCTTCGAAACCTCGCCTGTCTTCGGGTACAACTCCCCCCCCCCCATGCGCATAAAACCAAGTTCTGCACTTGGGGGCCAGCTCCTAGTAACCGGAGTGAGCCCTACATCCTCCATATCTTGCTCAGACTTATCCCACTTAGGCATTGCCACCGCGTAGCCACCTGGCCCCAGCCAATGGAACTGCGCCTTTTTTTGCGGCATTGGCCTTGTTTTTTCTCGACCGTTCCTTAGATAATTCTGATTCCTGGAATTCCACGAAAGCGGGCCAGTGTTCTCTTTGCTTCTCCAGTGTTCCCGTGAATTCAGGAGTCTTCCTGTCTGCAGCGAGGTAGTTGGCCCATACAGTTTTCTTGTTGGTGTTGAATGCAATTGCCATCTTCTTAAGAGCAGCGTCCTTGACTTTCTGCACATCTGCATCAGTGAAATAATCTGGTAGGGTGAAATGTTCCATCAGAGATTCCCAAAGATTGTCTTTTGCTCTGTCGTCGACCCAAGTAACATCTAGACGTTTAGTTTTTGGCTCTTTCCATTCTTGAATGGAGATCGGGAGTTGGTCCTTCACAAGAACTCCGCACTGATGAACGAACTTGTTCGCAATGTTCTTAGGCGAAAGGGGTTCGCCAGAAACTTTGATGGAATCGATGTTGTACTTTACACCCTCCTTCAACTTTTTGCCCGGACCTTGCTTTCTCCTGCTATCTGTAGAAGCAGATTTGCTCGAGCCGGAGGGCTGAAAGAAGAAAAATCGATTCATTAATATATCTTCAAATAAAAAAACATGTGATGATCACTAGATGCCTGCTTATATAAATATACCTCGCCGGTAGTCTTTGTTATTTCAAGATCAACATTGTCTGTGTCATCATAATCATAATCATAATCATAGTTCATGACTTCATCAGCTCGATCGTCCTGATCGAATATCTTATCATCACCCTCCCCGGTATTGTTCAGATATTGGGAGCCGTCATCTGCTTCATTCAGATCATCTGGCCTGGTAGGGCTGCGTATGATCTCGAACATGGCCTCTTCTCCCTCTCTGGCGGTATTGACCGCCATATCTTTTATTTAACACTAATCCAGAAGAAATATAAAACAATTTAGTATTCAAATTACAATGCATGGATGCAATCAATAAGGAAAAACTGAATCATATAGTACATAATATGCATCGTCTCGAATAATATATACTCTCGAATACATCGTCTCGAATAATATATAATCTCGAATACATCGTCTCGAATAATCAGTGGCTAGGTAGATAATAAATATCGAATACTACACAAGAATCACGTGGACACCCAAAGAGAAGGAATCATCACAGGATCATATCTCCGGTCATCTGCCCAAAGAACCTGCCAGGTATTGGAGAACCTGATGTCCATAGCAGCCATGTAGCGATGGACGTGCTCGTCCTCCTCCCTAACACGGCGACGCACCACCTCCGGCGGGGCCGGCTCCCTCTGCACCGAACGTGGCCCACGTGAACGCCACCAAAGGAGATCAGGGTCGACGACGGGACCCGGGTTCCTCACCAAGCGGCGAGCCCCTAAAGGTAGCACCTCCCAGTGCCAGCCCAGCGAAGCCCAGTCCCGGACATGGGTCCTCTGAAGTAGAACGTCGTCGCGAATGGGTCGACGGCGAGGATGCGGGCCGGGCATCGTCGAGAAAAAAATACTATATGCCACAAAAGTAACATTTTTTAAATTATTGGATTGTGATTTCTTATATACAAATTTTAAAAATGCTATCATACTAATTAAGCAATTCTATATGCAATTTCATACTAATTAAGCATCTAACACTAAAAACAGAAAAAACAACTTCTATACATCCATTAAAAAACAAAACAACAACATTATATAAAAAAATACATGCTAATTAAACACTAATTATATCCATCTAACATGCATTCATACATATATACTAGTGAAAAAATAATTATCTAAAACATGTAAACTAATTAAACATACAAAAATACGTATATACTAATTAACTTCAGGAAATGTGTGTGTGTGTGTTCATCATGCTTGTGTGTGTGTGTGGGGGGGCTCGCGGAGGGGTGGCGCCCATGCTGGCCGCAGGGGGGCTAGGGAGAGGGGATAGAGGGGGGAGAGCTCACAGCAGGGCGACGACGAGGCAACGGCAAGGGCGAGGCAACGGCCGGGGGCGGCGACGGGGGGCGGCGACGTGACGGGGGCGGTGACGCATGGTCGGGCCGGGGGCGGCGACGGAGACGAGGGCGGCAACGGCAACGTTGCGCGACGGGGGCAGCGACGGGGACGGCGCGGGACGGGGGCGGCGACGGGGACGGCGCGGGAAGGAGGCGGCGACGGCGTCGATCGATCGGGGCAGGCGGTGCTTCGATGGGGAAACAGAGGGAGAATGAAATTTTTTCAAGTGCTGCTTATATAGAAGGCACCTTTAGTACCGGTTGGAGCCACCAACCGGTACTAAAGGTCTGTTTTGGCCTGGCGAAGCGGCGGGAACCGCACCCCTTTAGTACCGGGTGGAGGCACCAACCGGTACTAAAGGCCCCCTCCTTTAGTACCGATTGGAGCCACAACCCGGTACTAAAGGGGGTGCGCTGGCGCAGGTGTGGTGTGGCAAGTTTAGTCCCACCTCGCTAGCCGAGGGGCCTCCGCACTGGTTTATAAGCCCTAGTGCAGCAGCTCCCTCGAGCTCCTCTCCAAAGCAAGCCTACTCGGCCTATCTGTTCTCTGCTGCCCTATGGGCCTACTGGGCCTTTGCGGGCCTGCATCCTGGCCCAATAACACGTTGGGTTTCTAGTCATATGCACATCGCTCTGGCCCAGTAGGCGGGCTTTTTAATTTTCTTATTTTTTTTACTTTATTTATTTTTGAGTTGTTTTTTGCTGTATTTAGAGTTTCTTTGTGAATATTTTTGCTTTAGGTACAAAAAATTACTAACTTTCTGTTAGTGCTGGTAGTTTTCAAATTTGAATAGTTTAAATTTTGAATTATTTAAAATTTGTGTGAATCACTAGTTTGTGAATAACTTAACTTTGAAAATAGATTTTTCAGTGATTTTTTTCTTATGTTTAATACTAGTGTGTTTTATTATTATATTCAATTTGGTAATGCTTAAGTTATTTAAAAAGTGAAATGCCTTTGTAACAGATGAGTTTTCGTCCGAAACCCTGATATTTCGAAAGAGATTGTCCATTTTGTACATGAAGTGCATCCAGTTTTTGCGGTAACCCTCTCTATTTTTTTGCACATGCTATGTGGGTGAAATTATGATACCATGCCAATTTTCAACCTTTTCTGAGTTCTTTTGAAGTGCTTTTCAATTTCAGGGTCATTTAGCTGAAAAAAATAGTAAATGCATGAAAGAATTTGTTTGCACATAAAATTTCTTCGCGTTTGAAATGCCAAAACACATAACTACCCTAACTATTACAGAGATTCCCTCCTGGGTGTGAAACACAGAAGAAAGTGATGATAGTGAAGCCGATCACATCCCAGATCTTTGGGTGTGAAACTTTTTCTTCGCATGTGTCCCTTTGCGCCGTAGCCATGGAAAATCTTCATCATTTAACGGGATGCTCGGGTCAATATTCACTTTGAATGGAGCAATTTCATCAAACTTTTCATAATCTTCTGACATGTCTGTCTTGTCATCCACTCCCACGATGTTTCTCTTCCCAGAAAGAACTGTGTGGCGCTTTGGCTCATCGTATGATGCATTCTCTTCCTTATCTTTTCTTTTTCTCGGCTTGGTAGACATCTTCTTCACATAGAAAACTTGTGCCACATCATTGGCTAGGATGAATGGTCCATCTGCATACGCAAGATTGTTGAGATCCACTGTTGTCATTCCGTACTGCGGGTCTTCTGTTACCCCGCCTCGTGTCATATTAACCCATTTGCACCGAAACAAAGGGACCTTCAAACCACGTCCATAGTCAAGTTCCCATATGTCCTCTATGTAACCATAATATGTTTACTTTTCCATCTTGGTTGTTGCATCAAAGCGGGCATCATTGTTTTGGTTGGTGCTCTTCTTATCTTGGGCGATCGTGTAAAATGTATTACCATTTATCTCGTACCCTTTGAAAGTCATTATATTAGAAGATGGTAACTGGGACAGCGAGTCCAGGTCATCTTCAATAGAGGCGTCATGCATGGTACGTGTCTGTAACCAGCCGGCGAAACTCCTGGTCTGTTCACGTGTAATCCAGTCATCAGACCGCTCCGGGTGTTTGGAGCATAAAAACTTCTTGTGTTCGTCCATATACGGAGCCACCAAGGCGGAATTCTGTAGAACTGTGTAGTGTGCTTCAGTGAGAGAATGTCCGTCCATACATATTATTTGATTCCCTCCTAGCGTGCGTTTTCCATCCAGTCTGCCCTTATGTCGCGATTCAGGAACACCAAACGGCTTAAGGTCAGCAATAAAGTCAATACAAAACTCAATGACCTCCTCATTTTCATGGCCCTTGGAGATGCTTCCTTCTCGCCTAGCATGGTTATGAATATATTTCTTTAAGACTCCCATGAACCTCTCAAAGGGGGACATATTGTGTAGAAATACAGGACCCAAAACATTAATCTCTTCGCATAGGTGAACTAGGACATGCGTCATGATGTTGAAGATGAAGGAAATATGCCCTAGAGGCAATAATAAAGTTATTATTATTTCCTTATATCATGATAAATGTTTATTATTCATGCTAGAATTGTATTAACCAGAAACATAATACATGTGTGAATACATAGACAAACAGAGTGTCACTAGTATGCCTCTACTTGACTAGCTCGTTGATCAAAGATGGTTATGTTTCCTAACCATAGACATGAGTTGTCATTTGATTAACGGGATCACATCATTAGGAGAATGATGTGATTGACTTGACCCATTCCGTTAGCATAGCACTTGATCGTTTAGTTTGTTGCTATTGCTTTCTTCATGACTTATACATGTTCCTATGACAATGAGATTATGCAACTCCCGTTTACCAGAGGAACACTTTGTGTGCTACCAAACGTCACAACGTAATTGGGTGATTATGAAGGTGCTCTACAGGTGTCTCCGAAGGTACTTGTTGGGCTGGCGTATTTCGAGATTAGGATTTGTCACTCCGATTGTCGGAGAGGTATCTCTGGGCCCTCTCGGTAATGCACATCACTTAAGCCTTGCAAGCATTGCAACTAATGAGTTAGTTGCGGGATGATGTATTACGGAACGAGTAAAGAGACTTGCCGGTAACGGGATTGAACTAGGTATTGAGATACCGACGATCGAATCTCGGGCAAGTAACATACCGATGACAAAGGGAACAACGTATGTTGTTATGCGGTCTGACCCATAAAGATCTTCGTAGAATATGTGGGAGCCAATATGAGCATCCAGGTTCCGCTATTGGTTATTAACCGGAGACATGTCTCGGTCATGTCTACATGGTTCTCGAACCCGTAGGGTCTGCACGCTTAAAGTTTCGGTAACGATTGTATTATGAGTTTATGTGATTTGATGTACCGAAGGTAGTTCGGAGTCCCGGATGAGATCGGGGACATGACGAGGAATCTCGAAATGGTCGAGACGTAAAGATCGATATATTGGACGACTATATTCGGACATCGGAAAGGTTCCGAGTGATTCGGGTATTTTCGGGGGTACCGGGGAGTTACGGGAATACAAGGAAGAAGTAATGGGCCTCATGGGCCAAGTGGTGGAAGAGAGCAGGCAGGGGGCGCGGCCCCCCTTTCCTCCTTTTCCTCCTTCTCCTTCCTTCTCCTTCTCCTCCTTCCTTTGCTCCACCTAGTAGGAGTAGGAAAGGGGAGTCCTATTCCTACTAGGAGGAGGACTCCTCCTCCTAGCGCGCCCATAGAGGGCCGGCCGGCCTCCCCCCTTGCTCCTTTATATACAGGGGCAGGGGGCACCTCTAGACACACAAGTTGATCAGTTGATCTCTCCAAGCCATGTGCGGTGCCCCCACTAGTAGGGAAAACCCTATACACAGAATCTTAGCAGCACCGCGGCTCAAAAAGGAGCGCTGCTGCTAATTAGCAGTAGCGCGGGTACGGAAAACCCGCTACTGACAAGTGCTTAGCAGTAGCGTGCTCGACGTAACCCGCGCTGCTACAAATATCGACCGACAGTGCCCACCCAACTCCATTTAGCAGCAGCACGGTGCCGCGAGCCGCGCTACTGCTATAGCTGTAGCAGTAGCGCGGTTTTTCTGAGGTCGATGCTGCTAATTTTTAAATCGGGCACACTTTTGGTCCCGGTTAGCACTAGCGCTTGTAGCGAAAGCGCGCTGCTGCTACTTTCTTAGCAGCAGCGCATTTTAAGTACCGCGCTACTGCTAATCCGCACCCAGCACCTTTTCCCCACCCGTCCTCCCCCTCCTCTCCCTTTCCCCTACGTGCGGAGGCCCAAATCCAAACCCACACTCTTCTGATTCCCCTTCTCCTCCCACTCGCCATTCCCTTCCTCGCCCAGCACCACTGCCGGCCTCGCACCTCGGCGCCACTCACAAATCCGGTGACCTCCTCTCGCAGACCCCTCCCCTCCCCCTCCATCCTCCTTCTCCACTATTGGAAGGAGAGGGAAACCAGCAGAGCGTCATCCACATGGCGGCGGCCAGATCCACCATGGACACAACCACTTGCACCTCCTCGTCGGGTCAAGGGTCCCACGACAAGCAGCAGCAGGTCACCGAGCTTCATCTAGGGTTTCCGGCATCGGCACCAACTCCGGTGGCCACCAGTGAGTTCCTCCTCCTACTGCTCTCTATCTCTCTCTTCCCTTTCTAATAATTTTCTCTTCTTTTGTAGCAGCAGTAGACGAGAGCTGCGGGCACAAGTTGGGTGGGAAGCACCATCACCACGAACAACTTCATCCCCTCTAGGACCAGTAGCAGCCATGAATGGAGAGGACGATGACGCCGAGCAGACGCAGCCGCCATTGCTGCAATTAATTTTTTTAATTCTGAATTAGTTAGTAGTAGTGCGGGGCTCTGACCCACGCTACAACTAAGTAGTAGCAGCGTGGGTGGCAACCGCGCTACTGCTAAAAGTTAGCTGTAGCGCCCTAGCAGTAGCGCAGCCCCCCACGCTACTACTAGCAATTATCCCGCGCTACTACTAGGGTTTTCCCTAGTAGTGCCCCTCCACCATATTCCACCTCGCTCATATCGTAGCGGTGCTTAGGCGAAACCCTGCATCGGTAGCAACATCATCACCGTCACCATGCCGTCATGCTGACGGAACTCTCCCGTGAAGCTCTGCTGGATCGGAGTTCGCGGGACGTCATCGAGCTGAACATGTGCTGAACTCGGAGGTGCCATGCGTTCGGTACTTGGATCGGTCGGATCATGAAGACGTACGACTACATCAACCGCGTTGTGTTAACGCTTCCGCTTTCGGTCTATGAGGGTACGTGGACAACACTCTCCCCTCTCGTTGCTATGCATCACCATGATCTTGCGTGTGCGTAGGAAAATTTTGAAATTACTATGTTCCCCAACAGTGGCATCCGAGCCAAGTTTTTATGCGTTGATGTTATGCACGAGTAGAACACAAGTGAGTTGTGGGCGATATAAGTCATACTGCTTACCAGCATGTCATACTTTGGTTCGGTGGTATTGTTGGATGAAGCGGCCCGGACCGACATCACGCGTACGCTTACGCGAGACTGGTTTTACCGCCGTGCTATGCACACAGGTGACTAGCGGGTGTCAGTTTCTCCAACTTTAGTTGAACCGAGTGTGGCTACGCCCGGTCCTTGAGAAGGTTAAAACAACACTAACTTGACAAACTATAGTTGTGGTTTTCGATGCATAGGAAAGAACGATTCTTGCTCAGCCCGTAGCAGCCACGTAAAACTTGCAACAACAAAGTAGAGGACGTCTAACTTGTTTTTGCAGGGCATGTTGTGATGTGATATGGTCAAGACGTGATGAGATATAGGTTGTTGTATAAGATGATCATGTTTTGTTGAAGTTATCGGCAACTGGCAGAAGCCTTATGGTTGTCTCTTTATTGCATAAGATGCAAGCGCCAAATAATTTCTTTACAATTATCGCTATGCGATAGCAATAGTTGCAAGAGCAATAGTTGGCGAGACGACCATGTGACGACACATTGATATAGATCAAGATGATGGAGATCATGGTGTCATGCCAGCGACGATGGAAATCATGACGATGTTTTGGAGATGGAGATCAAAGGCACAAGATGATGATGGCCATATCATGTCACATATTTTGATTGCATGTGATGTTTATCTTTTATGCATCTTATCTTGCTTTAATTGACGGTAGCATTATAAGATGATCTCTCACTAAATTTCAAGATAAAAGTGTTCTCCCTGAGTATGCACTGTTGCCGAAGTTCGTCGTGCCCAGACACCACGTGATGATCGGGTGTGATAAGCTCTACGTCCATCTACAACGGGTGCAAGCCAGTTTTGCACACGCAGAATACTCAGGTTAAACTTGACGAGCCTAACATATGCAGATATGGCCTCGGAACACTGAGACTGAAAGGTTGAGCATGAATCACATAGTAGATATGATCAACATAGTGATGTTCACCATTGAAAACTACTCCATTTCACGTGATGATCGGTTATGGTTTTGTTGATTTGGATCACGTGATCACTTAGAAGATTAGAGGGATGTCTTTCTAAGTGGGAGTTCTTAAGTAATATGATTAATTGAACTTCAATTTATCATGAACTTAGTCCTGGTAGTATTAGCATATCTATGTTGTAGATCAATAGCTCGCGTTTAGCTCCCCTGTTTTATTTTTGATATGTTCCTAGAGAAGACTAAGTTGAAAGATGTTAGTAGCAATGATGCGGATTGGATCCATGATCTGAGGTTTATCCTCATTGCTGCACAGAAGAATTATGTCCTTAATGCTCCGCTAGGTGACACACCTATTGCAGGAGCAGATGCAGACGTCATGAACGTTTGGCTAGCTCAATATGATGACTACTTGATAGTTTAGTGCACCATGCTTAACAGCTTAGAATCGGGACTTCAAAGACGTTTTGAACATCATGGATCATATGGATGTTCCAGGAGTTGAAGTTAATATTTCAAGCAAATACCCGAGTTGAGAGATATGAAGTCTCCAACAAGTTCTATAGCTAAAAGATGGAGGCGAATAGCTCAAGCAGTGAGCATGTGTTCAGATTGTTTGGGTACTACAATCGCTTGAATCAAGTGGGAGTTAATCTTCCAAATAAAATAGTGATTGACAGAATTCTCTAGTCACCATCACCAAGTTAGTAGAACTTCGTGATGAACTATAGTATGCAAGGGATGATGAAAACGATTCTCGAGATTTTCATGATGATGAAATCAATGAAGGTAGAAATCAAGAAAGAGCATCAAGTGTTGATGATTGACAAGACCACTAGTTTCAGGAAAAGGGCAAAGGGAAAGAAAGGGAACTTCAAGAAGAACGGCAAGCAAGTTGCTGCTCAAGTGAAGAAGCCCAAGTCTGGTCCTAAGCATGAGACTAAGTGCTTCTACTGCAAAGGGACTGGTCACTGGAAGCGGAACTGCCCCAAGTATTTGGCGGATAAGAAGGATGGCAAAGTGAACAAAGGTATATTTGATATACAGATTATTGATGTGTATTTTACTAGTGTTCGTAGCAACCCCTCGGTATTTGATACTAGTTCAGTTGCTAAGAGTAGTAACTCGAAACGGGAGTTGCTGAATGAACAGAGACTAGTTAAGGATGAAGTGACGATGTGTGTTGGAAGTGGTTCCAAGATTGATATGATCATCATCGCACACTCCCTATACTTTTGGGATTAGTGTTGAACCTAAATAAGTGTTATTTTGTGTTTGCATTGAGCATGAATATGATTTGATCATGTTTATTGCAATACGGTTATTCATTTAAGTAAGAGAATAAATTGGTGTTCTGTTTACATGAATAAAACCTTATATGGTCATAAACCCAATGAAAATGGTTTGTTGGATCTCGATTGTGGTGATACACATTCTCATAATATTGAAGCCAAAAGATGCAAAGTTAATAATGATAGTGCAACTTATTTGTGGCACTGCCGTTTAGGTCATATTGGTGTAAAGCTCATGAAGAAAATCGATGCTGATGGGATTTTGGAATCACTTGATTATGAATCAGTTGATGCTTGCGAACCGTGCCTCATGGGCAAGATGACTAAGACTCTGTTCTCCGGAACAATGGAGCAAGCAACTGACTTATTGGAAATAATACATACTGATGTATGCAGTCCGATGAATGTTGAGGCTCGCGGCGGGTATCGTTATTTTCTGACCTTCACAGATGATTTGAGCAGATATGGGTATATCTACTTGATCAAACATAAGTCTGAAACATTTGAAAAGTTCAAAAACTTCATAGTGAAGTGGAAAATCATCGTAACAAGAAAATAAAGTTTTCTACGATCTGATCACAGAGACAAATATTTGAGTTACGAGTTTGGTCTTCAGTTAAAACAATGTGGAATAGTTTCACAAAATCGTGCCACCTAGAACACCACAGCATAATGGTGTGTTTGAACGTCATAACCGTACTATTATTAGATATAGTGCAATCTATGATGTTTCTTATCGATTAACCACTATAGTTTTGAGGTTATGCATTAGAGACAGCTACATTCACGTTAAATAGGTCACCATCTAAATCCGTTGAGACGACTCCGTATGAACTATGGTTTGGCAAAAAACATAAGCTGTCGTTTCTTAAAGTTTGAGGTTGCAATGCTTATGTGAAAAAGTTTCAACCTGATAAGCTCAAACCAAAATCGGAGAAGTGCGTCTTCATAGGATACCCAAAAGAAAATGTTGGGTACACCTTCTATTACAGATCCGAAGGCAAGATATTCATTGCTGAGAATGGATCCTTCCTAGAGAAGGAGTTTCTCTCGAAAGAAGTGAGTGGGAGGAAAGTAGAACTTGATGAGGTAACTGTACCTGCTCCCTTATTGGAAAGTAGTTCATCACAGAAATCTGTTCCTGTGACTACTACACCAATTAGTGAGGAAGCTAATGATGATGATCATGTAACTTCAGATCAAGTTACTACCGAACCTCGTAGGTAAACCAAAGTGAGATCCGCACCAGAGTGGTACGGTAATCCTGTTCTGGAGGTCATGTTACTTGACCATGACGAGCCTACGTACTATGAAGAAGCAATGATGAGCCCAGATTCCGCGAAATGGCTTGATGCCATGAAATCTGAGATGAGATCCATGTATGAGAACAAAGTATGGACTTTGATTGACTTGCCCAATGATCGGCGAGCCATTGAGATTAAATGGATCTTCAAGAGGAAGACGGAGGCTGATAGTAGTGTTACTATCTACAAAGCTAGAATTGTCGCAAAAAGGTTTTCAACAAGTTCAAGGTGTTGACCACGATGAGAATTTCTCACTCGTATCTATGCTTAAGTCTGTCCGAATCATGTTAGCTATTGCCGCATTTTATGAAATCTGGCAAATGGATAAACAAAACTGCATTCCTTAATAGGATTTATTAAAGAAGAGTTGTATATGATGCAACCAGAAGGTTTTGTCGATCCTAAAGGTACTAACAAAATATGCAAGCTCCAACGATCCATCTATGGACTGGTGCAAGCATCTCGGAGTTGGAATATACGCTTTGATAAGTTGATCAAATCATATAGTTTTATACAGACTTGCGGTGAAGCCTGTATTTACAACAAAGTGAGTGGGAGCACTATAGCATTTTTGATAAGTATATGTATGACATATTGTTGATCGGAGATGATGTAGAATTATTCTGCAAAGCATAAAGGAATGTTTGAAATGAGTTTTTTCAAAGAAAGACCTCGGTGAAGCTGCTTACAGATTGAGCATCAAGATCTATAGAGATAGATCAAAACGCTTGATAAGTTTTTCAATGAGTAAATACCTTGACAAGATTTTGAAGTAGTTCAAAATGGAACAGTCAAAGAAGGAGTTCTTGCCTGTGTTACAAGGTGTGAAGTTGAGTAAGACTCAAAACCCGACCACGGCAGAAGATAGAGAGAGAGAATGAAAGTAATTCCCTATGCCTCAGCCATAGGTTCTATAAAGTATGCCATGCTGTGTACCAGACCTATTGTATACCTTGCCCTGAGTTTGGCAAAGGAGTACAATAGTGATCTAGGAGTAGATCACTGGACATTGGTCAAAATTATCCTTAGTGGAATAAGGATATGGTTCTTGATTATGGAAGTGACAAAAGGTTCGTCGTAAAGGGTTATGTCGATGCAAATTTTGACGTTGATCCAGATGACTCTAAATCTCAATCTGGATACATATTGAAAGTGGGAGCAATTAGCTAGAATAGCTCTGTGCAGAGCATTGTTGACATAGAAATTTGCAAAAAATACTTACGGATCTGAATGTGGCAGACCCGTTGACTAAACTTCTCTCACAAGCAAAACATGATCACACCTCAGTACTCTTTGGGTGTTAATCACATAGCGATGTGAACTAGATTATTGACTCTAGTAAACCCTTTGAGTGTTGGTCACATGTCGATGTGAACTATGGGTGTTAACACATGGTGATGTGAACTATTGGCATTAAATCACATGGCGATGTGAACTAGATTATTGACTCTAGTGCAAGTGGGAGACTGGAGGAAATATGCCCTAGAGGCAATAATAAAGTTATTATTTATTTCCTTATATCATGATAAATTTTTATTATTCATGCTAGATTTGTATTAACCGGAAACATAATACATGTGTGAATACATAGACAAACAGAGTGTCACTAGTATGCCTCTACTTGACTAGCTCGTTGATCAAATATGGTTATGTGTCCTAACCATAGACATGAGTTTTCATTTGACTAACGGGATCACATCATTAGGACAATGATGTGATTGACTTGACCCATTCCGTTAGCATAGCACTTGATCGTTTAGTTTGTTGCTATTACTTTCTTCATGACTTATACATGTTCCTATGACTATGAGATTATGCAACTCCTGTTTACCAGAGGAACACTTTGTGTGCTAACAAACGTCACAACGTAACTGGGTGATTATAAAGGTGCTCTACAGGTGTCTTTGAAGGTACTTGTTGGGTTGGCGTATTTCGAGATTAGGATTGGTCACTCCGATTGTCGGAGAGGTATCTCTGGGCCCTCTCGGTAATGCACATCACTTAAGCCTTGCAAGCATTGCAACTAATGAGTTAGTTGCGGATGATGTATTACGGAACGAGTAAAGAGACTTGCAGATAACGAGATTAAACTAGGTATTGAGATACCGACGATCGAATCTCGGGCAAGTAACATACCGATGACAAAGGGAACAACGTATGTTGTTATGCCGTCTGACCGATAAAATTCTTCGTAGAATATGTGGGAGCCAATATGAGCATCCAGGTTCTGCTATTGGTTATTGACCGGAGACATGTCTCGGTCATGTCTACATAGTTCTCGAACCCGTAGGGTCCGCACGCTTAAAGTTTCGGTGACGATTGTATTACGAGTTTATGTGATTTGATGTACTGAAGGTAGTTCGGAGTCCTAGATGAGATCGGGGACATGACGAGGAGTCTCGAAATGGTCGAGACGTAAAGATCGATATATTGGATGACTATATTCGGGCATCGGAAAGGTTCCGAGTGATTCGGGTATTTTCGGGGGTACCGGGGAGTTACGGGAATACGAGGAAGAAGTAATGAGCCTCATGGGCCAAGTGATGGAAGAGAGGAGGCAGGGCGCGCGGCCCCCCTAGCCCAAACCGAATTGGACTAGGGGCCCGGGCCCCCTTTCCTCCTTTTCCTCCTTCTCCTTCCTTCTCCTTCTCCTCCTTCCTTTCCTCCTCCTAGTAGGAGTAGGAAAGGGGAGTCCTACTCCTACTAGGAGGAGGACTCCTCCTCCTGGCGCGCCCATAGAGGGCCGGCCGGCCTCCCCCTTGCTCCTTTATATACAGGGGCAGGGGGCACCTCTAGACACACAAATTGATCAGTTGATCTCTCCCAGCCGTGTGCGGTGCCCCCTCCACCATATTCCACCTCGGTCATATCGTAGCGGTGCTTAGGCGAAACCCTGTGTCGGTAGCAACATCATCACCGTCACCACGCCGTCGTGCTGACGGAACTCTCCCGTGAAGCTCTGCTGGATTGGAGTTCGCGGGACGTCATCGAGCTGAATGTGTGCTGAACTCGGAGGTGCCGTGTGTTCGGTACTTGGATCGGTCAGATCATGAAGACGTACGACTACATCAACAGCGTTGTGCTAACGCTTCCGCTTTCGGTCTACGAGGGTACGTGGACAACACTCTCCCCTCTCGTTGCTATGCATCACCATGATCTTGCGTGTGCGTAGGAAAATTTTGAAATTACTACGTTCCCCAACAGAAGAAGGATGGTGGGAACACCAACTCAAAACTGACAAGACATTGCACCAAATCATTCTGTAACCTTGGTATGATTTCTGGATCGATTACCTTCTGAGAGATTGCATTGAGGAATGCACATAGCTTCACAATGGCTAATCGAACGTTATCCGGTAGAAGCGCCCTCAATGCAACCGGAAGCAATTGCGTCATAATCATCACGTGGCAGTAATGAGACTTTAGGTTCTAGAACTTTTTCTTTGCCATGTTTATTATTCCCTTTATATTCGACGAGAAGCCAGACGGTACCCTAATACTGAGCAGGCATTCAAAGAAGATTTCCTTCTCTTCTTTGGTAAGAGCATAGCTGGCATGACCCTGATGTATGCCATCTTTTCCGTGCATATGTTGCTGGTCCTCCCATGCCTCGGGTGTATCTTTTGGCTTCCCATACACGCCCAAGAAGCCAAGCAGGGTCACGCAAATATTCTTCGTCACGTGCATCACGTCGATTGCGGAGCGGACCTCTAGGTCTTTCCAATAGGGCAGGTCTCAGAATATAGATTTCTTCTTCCACATGGGTGCGCATCCGTCGGCATCATTCAGAACAGGTTGTTCGCCAGGACCCTTTCCAAAGACTACCTTCAAATCCTTGACCATATCATGTACATCAGCACCAGTACGGTGGCGAGGCTTCGTCCGGTGATCCGCCTCACCTTTGAAATGCTTGCCTTTCTTTCTTACGGGATGCCTGCTCGGAAGAAATCGACAATGTCCCAGGTACACATTCTTCCTACAATTATCCAAATATATATTGTCGGTATCATCCAAACAGTGCGTGCATGCGCGGTATCCCTTGTTTGTCTATCCCGAAAGGTTACTAAGAGCAGGCCAATCATTGATGGTCACGAACAGCAACGCCTTTAGGTCAAATTCTTCCCCCATGTGCTCATCCCATGCACGTACACCTGTTCCATTCCATAGTTGTAAGAGTTCTTCAACTAATGGCCTTAGGTACACATCAATGTCATTGCCGGGTTGCTTAGGGCCTTGGGATGAGCACTGGCATCATAATGAACTTCCGCTTCATGCACAACCAAGGAGGAAGGTTATACAAACATAGAGTCATAGGCCAGGTGCTATGGTTGCTGCTCTGCTCCCCAAAAGGATTAATGCCATCTGCGCTTAGACCAAACCATACGTTCCTTGCGTCACCTACAAACTCCTTCATTTACTTTCTCTCGATTTTTCTCCATTGCAACCCGTCAGCAGGTACTCTCAACTTTCCGTCTTTCTTACGGTATTCTCTGTGCCATCGCATCGCCTTGGCATGCTCTTGTTTTGGAACAAACGTTTCAACCGTGGTATTATAGGAACATACCACATCACCTTGGCAGGAATCTTCTTCCTGGGGCGCTCCCCTCGACATCACCAGGGTCATCGCGGCTGATCTTATAGTGCAATGCACCGCATACCGGACAAGCGTTCAAATCCTCGTACTGATCACCGTGGTAGAGGATGCAGTCATTAGGGCATGCATGTATCTTCTGCACCTCCAACCCTAGAGGGCAGACAGCCTTCTTTGCTTCGTACATACTCTCGGGCAATTCGTTGTCCTTTGGAAGCATATTCTTTATCATTACCAGCAACTTTCCAAATCCCTTGTCAGATACACCATTCTCTGCCTTCCATTGCAGCAATTCCAGTGTGGTGCCCAACTTTTTCTTGTCAGCTTCGCAATTCGGGTACAACAATTTCTTGTGATCCTCTAACATGCCCTGCAACTTCTTCTTCTCCAAATCACTTGCGCAGTTTCTCTTTGCATCGGCAATGGCCCGATCTAGATCATCAGCGGGCTCATCTGATGCCTCTTCTTCAGCTTCTTCCCGCATTGTCGGCTCAGCTTCTTCCCCCATTGTTGTATCATCGTATTCAGGGAACCCATCATGGCCAGGATAGTTGTCGTCGTCCTCTTCTTCTTCATTGTATTCCATCATAACCCCTCTTTCTCCGTGCTTGGTCCAAACATTATAGTGGGGCATGAAACCGGACTTAAACAGGTGGACGTGAATGGTTCTTGACTTAGAGTAATTGTTATCATTCTTACAGCCAGCACATGGACAAGGCAAAAAACCATCCGCCCACTTGTTTGCCTCAGCCACAAGCAGAAAAGTTTGCACGCCATTAATGAACTCGAGAGAGGATCGGTCATCGTACATCCATTGTTGGCTCATCTTCATTACACAACACCGAAAAGACCAAATTAATACAAGTTCATACATAAAGTTTATACAACACTTAAATGCAACAAGCAAATAACTCTCTAGCTAAAGAATTTAAATTCAACAACAAATGCGATCAAGATTGTCGGTGGGAACGACACCTATGGGATCACAAGAATCCCTACTACGGTTAGTGGGGCGCAGGGTCGTGAGAAGAGCGGATCAAACAGATAGTACACAGTTTGTTTATCCAGGTTCGGGCCGCGAGGATGCGTAAAACCCTACTACTGCTTTGGTGGATGTATATTCCTGTTATTGAGCTAGCTCTGGGGCATTAGGAGCTCCAAAAAGCCGAATCCTTCTCCTGGTCGCCTCGGGCCTCCTTTTATAGAAAAAGGGGTTGCCACAGTGGCATGCAGGAGGTGGAAAGGGTACAGTGATGCGAGGTTATCCCTCGCATTACATGACAAGGCGCATTTAATGCGTCTTGCTTAGGTGTCCTTGCTTTATCGGGGACGGGGGAGAAACCTGTCTCGTCCGTCGCCGCTCCTTCTTGTGTCGACATGCGCCCTGGCCAGCGATGCCTGTGATGCCATGTAGGTAGGCAGGCAGCGGAGGTGGCGCAGTGGAGGGTCTTCACGAAGATCTGCATGCCGCCACGTAGGTGCCTGCCCAGCTGGTTGGGTCGGCAGCCGCATGCGTACGGTGATGGAGGTTTAGTCGGCGTGGGCCTGATGGTGGCCCTGCGGATGTTCTTGGCAAGGGCCTTGCCGGGGACCCGAATCCTTGCCCCATGGGGCAGTGGACTCAAGGGTGATTTGCTCCATAGGCGTGGGGCGAGTCGCCGCGGCAAGGGTCTTGCCGGGGTTGCCAAAGCTGTCTCCCAGCAAGGATCTTGCCGGGGGAGTCCGCTTCGTCTCCTTTGTTCTTTGTGGTTTTGGCCTTGGCGTCGTCCTAGTTCCCTTGAGCTTCGGTCTTACCCTAGCTCACCTCCCTTGCCTTGCTTGGTGTGGTGGTGCCCGTGGCTCAGACTGTCCGTGCACAGTTATAGGGGTACAAAAAAGTGTACCCCTCTTTTTGTACACCGACAGGAGCCCCGGGGCCTGGGCCACACATAAGCGCAACGCGTTGTAGGGCTAGGCCCAAAAACGGTGCGCGGGCAGGCGGGGCAGTTTTTTTCCGCGGTAAGATTTTTCGCGCGTTGCGCTTCCCACAACTCTCGCGCGTGGCGCGGCGTGGGGAGGTGCGTGTGATGTGGGCGGCATGCGTGGGGTTGGTTCCCGCGGGCATGCGTCACATCACAGTTAATGTGAAAGGAGGCGGCCCGTGTTTTCCCCCATAAAAAAGGAATAACCGTGGGTGCGCTACTCACTTTCTCCTCTTTCCTCGTGCCTTCTCCAATCTCAGAGCCGTCGTTTCCTCTCTTCCTTCCTTCCTAAGCTTCCGCCGTCGCCCGCCGTTGTTGCTTCGCCATCCCCCTCCCTCAGTCCTCTAACTTTCTTAGTCGCCATGGCGCCCAAATCCGTCAAGGGCAAGGGGGTGGCCAAGGGCGCTGGGACTGTGGAGCCGCCGGGGAGTGCGCTATTGGGGGATCGGACGAAGTCCGCCTTCTACTTCCCCTCGACAGTTGATGTAACATAACTTTTGCAGTACTCTTAATTTTCATGCACGTTATTTCCCCGTTCTATTTCTCTTTGTATGCGCGCCCTACGTCGATTGGGTAGGTTCGCCGGCGTGGAAGCCCCTAGCAGCGTTTTGGGGACGGATCCCCATGGGCCTGCCGGGTATGCATGCTGCCAGACGAGCCACCTTACCGTTCTGAACGCGGCCGCTCGAACTATCGAGCTTGACTCGAGTCAGAATCGAGAGCATTGTTGATCGCGGAAGGCTACTCTGCCATTCTCGATGCAGCCGCTTGAGTTGTTGAGCGGACTCGAAACAGGGCAAGGGCGTTGCCGATCATGGGAGAGCCCCTGGCGTGCAGGTTTCTCATACAAAGGCGTGACATCTCCGGGGGGAATAATCTCATATAAGAAGGATAGAATAAATAAGGGTTCAGTGCAACTTAGCTTTTGTTTGTAGTCGCTCGAGTGCCGATCTTCTGGCCTCCTTTCTTCTCCAAGGGCCACGAAGACGAAGGAGTGTTGGGCTAACTGCTAGAGCCAATTCTCACAACTGCGCCCCCTACCTGGCGCGCCAAAGATGTCGGTGGGAACGACATGAAGGAAATATGCCCTAGAGGTAATAATAAAGTTATTATTTATTTCCTTATATCATGATAAATGTTTATTATTCATGCTAGAATTGTATTAACCAGAAACATAATACATGTGTGAATACATAGACAAACTTAGTGTCACTAGTATGCCTCTACTTGACTAGCTCATTAATCAAAGATGGTTATGTTTCCTAACCATGAACAATGTGTTGTTATTTGATTAACGAGGTCACATCATTAGTTGAATGATCTGATTGACATGACGCATTTCATTAGCTTAGCACCCGATCATTTAGTATGTCGCTATTGCTTTCTTCATGACTTATACATGTTCCTATGACTATGAGATTATGCAACTCCTGTTTACCGGAGGAACACTTTGTGTGCTACCAAACGTCACAATGTAACTGGGTGATTATAAAGGAGCTCTACAGGTGTCTCCAAAGGTAGATGTTGGGTTGGCGTATTTCGAGATTAGGATTTGTCACTCCGATTGTCGGAGAGGTATCTTTGGGCCCTCTCGGTAATGCACATCACATAAGCCTTGCAAGCATTGTGACTAATGAGTTAGTTGCGAGATGATGTATTACGGAACGAGTAAAGAGACTTGCCAGTAACGAGATTGAACTAGGTATTGGATACCGACGATCGAATCTCGGGCAAGTAACATAGCGTTGACAAAGGGAACAACGTATGTTGTTATGCGGTCTGACCGATAAAGATCTTCATAGAATATGTAGGAGCCAATATGGGCATCCAGGTCCCGCTATTGGTTATTGACCGGAGATGTGTCTCAGTCATGTCTACATTGTTCTCGAACCGTGGGGTCCGCACGCTTAACGTTACGATGACAGTTATTATGAGTTTATGCATTTTGATGTACCGAAGTTAGTTCGGAGTCCCGGATGTGATCACGGGCATGACGAGGAGTCTCGAAATGGTCGAGACATAAAGATTGATATATTGGATGACTATATTCGGACACCGGAAGTGTTCCGGGTAATTTCGGAGAAAATCGGAGAGCCGGAGGGTTACCGGAACCCTACCGGGAGAAGTAATGGGCCATATGGGCTTTAGTGGAGAGAGAGAAGGGCTGCCAGAGGTGGGCCGCGTGCCACCTCCTCCCTGGTCCGAATAGGACTAGGGGAGGGGGGCGGCGCCCCCCTTTCCTTCTCCCACTCCACCTCTTTCCCCCTCCTAGTAGGAGTCCTACTCCTACTAGGAGGAGGACTCCTCCTTGGCGCGCCACACCTGGCCGGCCGGCCTCCTCCCCTTGCTCCTTTATATACGGGGGCAGGGGGCACCCCAAGACACACAAGTTGATCCACGTGATCGTTCCTTATGTTAGAATAAATCCGAGGCCACCGTCGATCATCCGAGGACCAAGCAATCACACGAGCACGACACCGAGATTTGTTAACGAGGTTCACCGATATGGCTACATCCCCGGGGCCTGACTATGTGCGCTCCTCCCCATGACACCGCTACAATACCGCACCCGGTCGCCCTGGACACCGGCACATACCGCCGGCTTCCCCTGCGTTCCGGTGCTATTATTTTGGCATAGGTTACATCGTGTGTCTAGCCCCGCTATATATGAGAGGCCTAGGATACAAGTGTCCTACTAGGACACGACTCCATATCCTATCTAAACACAATACAACTACAAGTCCAACTGTAACCTAACTCGTACACTATATTCGACACAACTCTAACAAACTCCACCTTGGCGAATATTCTCCACAACCTTGAATTCGTCAATGCGTCAAACTTCCATGTACATTGGACTTGAGCTTATCCCATGAGTACCGCCGCTACTCCAAAGACTCCATGTGACTCCACCTGCAACTTGTAGTCCCTTCTTTTCTTGACCACAGTCAACACTCGAGCAAAATTAAGTTCCTTGTTACTCTAGTTTGTGCTCCAACTTCTAGAGTATCCATCCATGGCATCACACACTGATCACTGACCTGCGTGAAAGTGAGCAACTCACATATTGGATGTCACACGTAAGAGTTACCTGAACTCAATATCACTGCTCCTTTTTGACTGCCTGTCTGAAACTTGAAGGAATTTCACCGTTGCTTGTAGTCACCCCGAGTCAAATTCGCAGTTGTCTCACCACATGTATGACCACCAGAGCCCTGGCCCCTCTCCATGTCCCGTGCATACCGCACGCCTCGCCGCTATTACCGCGTCAAGCCTCCGCTGTCCCGGTCGAGTCTCAAGGGTCGCGAACCCACACCACTCAACCCCCACTGTAGAGTACCACCGATCATCACCGATCGATGACGAGTTTCATGCTTCCATCAGACCACTGGGCTCCAGTCCGAATTGCGTGTCACTCACTTTTTCCCGCTGAAATGGGCTTCGATTCTCTGGATCCTTACACCGTAGCCCCTCAATCCAGCTCCGCCTTCAACATGACTCCATGGTAGATGATCAGTCCACCCTCGCGCCCCGTCGACTTCAAGCTCACATGTGCACCGTCTTGAATCAACCCCGCGCCATAGTCTTGTCGAAGCCACACAAGCCCTCGGGCCTGCGCCACGTGTTTCCACGCCTCAGAAGTCGGTCACCATCAGCACCACGCTCCTATGTCGTCGTTGCCGATCCCACCACCGTCTTCTGTACCAACCGACATCCATGTCGATCTGTCAGACTGTCTAGTCCGACCCAGCCGAACTTGTTCGACTGCATGACACGCTCGAGGCTCCCAAATCGTCTTTCAAGAATTTCCATCCATCACATGATAATTCCATCTTAACTGAATTGACTTCCTGCGACGCCTTCAAGCATCTCTGTTGTGCCAACAAATATTTACACTTATCTGTCATAACCCAAGGTTTTTGGTTCCGTCGAACTTCTCCACCTCAAACCTAGTACCTGTTGGCTCCATGGTTCTTTGTATAAGTGACTTGTGAAAAATATCGAGCACTCTTTTCGTGATCCCAAGTACACCGAGTATACTAGTTGCAAATCCAACAAGATTGCTTCTGGTCTTCACGTAGAGTGGCTCCCGTGGCTCAACTCCGATGCTAGCTTTGCCTTGCCAATCCTTTTCCTTTATGATGTAGTACTTTCCATTGATGTTTGCATGTCTGTGTCTCGGCCTCCAAGAGAACGCGTCTCCTCCAGGGACTCGGTCCCTTTTTTCCAATAACAAATCTCGTACGTACTCCTCGCACCGTATGCATCTGGCCTCTACACGGCTGCTCAGCCATCCACGCCAGGGCCTTGGGCCACCATCTGCCACGTGCCACGTTGCTGCTGCCGCAACTCGCGTTCGTCGCTTGACGCACGCCCAATCGATTAGCGGGTCGATCACCGCACGTCCTGCCTACCGACCGCAGTTCGTAGCCATGCAACCGTAGCAGTTTCTGTGGCTGCCCGCTTCCAGATCGATCTCGTCCGAGGTTTCGTGCCTGCGTGCCACGAGTCGCCGACCTGCTGCATCCGATTGCTTCTTGAAGATAAAAACATGACTAACTCTGCATCTTTGATCACAACTCGCTGAGGATCACTCCCGTATCGCGATCGCTCCTGCAGATTTCTGTCGATGCTTCCTTCCTCCTCTAGATCAACCTCAATCACCTCCCGGACCTCTTCAACCTTGCTCATGATACCACTTGTTAGAATAAATCCGAGGCCACCGTCGATCATCCGAGGACCAAGCAATCACATGAGCACGACACCGAGATTTGTTAACGAGGTTCACCGATATGGCTACGTCCCCGGGGCCTGACTATGGGCGCTCCTCCCCATGACACCGCTACAATACCGCACCCGGTCGCCCTGGACACCGGCACATACCGCCGGCTTCCCCTGCGTTCCGGTGCTATTATTTTGGCATAGGTTACATCGTGTGTCTAGCCCCGCTATATATGAGAGGCCTAGGATACAAGTGTCCTACTAGGACACGACTCCATATCCTATCTAAACACAATACAACTACAAGTCCAACTGTAACCTAACTCGTACACTATATTCGACACAACTCTAACACCTTAGCCGTGTGCGGTGCCCCCTGCCACTATATTCCACCTCGATCATATCGTTGTAGTGCTTAGGCGAAGCCCTGTGTCGGTAGAACATCAAGATCGTCATCACGCCGTCATGCTGACGGAACTCCTCCCCGAAGCTTTGCTGGATCGGAGCCCGGGGATCGTCATCGAGCTGTACGTGTGCCAAGAACTCAGAGGTGCCGGAGTAACGGTGCTTGGATCGGTCGGATCGGGAAGAAGACGTACGACTACTTCCACTATGTTGTGTCAACGCTTCCGTTGCGATCTACAAGGGTACGTAGATCATACTCTCCTCTCGTTGCTGTGCATCACCATGATCTTGCGTGTGCGTAGGAAATTTTTTGAAATTACTACGTTCCCCAACAGTGGTATCAGAGCCTAGGTTTTATGGTTTGATGTTATTTGCACGAGTAGAACACAAGTGAGTTGTGGGCGATATAAGTCATACTGCCTACCAGCATGTCATACTTTGGTTTGGCGGAATTGTTGGACGAGACGACCCGGACCAACCTTACGCGTACGCTTACGCGAGACCGGTTCCCCCGATGTGCTTTGCACACAGGTGGCTTGCGGGCGACTGTCTCTCCAACTTTAGTTGAACCGAGTGTGGCTACGCCCGGTCCTTGCGAAGGTTAAAACGGAGTCTATTTGACAAACTATCGTTGTGGTTTTGATGCGTAGGTGAGATTGGTTCTTGCTTAAGCCCGTAGCAGCCACGTAAAACTTGCAACAACAAAGTAGAGGACGTCTAACTTGTTTTGCAGGGCATGTTGTGATGTGATATGGTTAAGAAATGATGCTAAATTTTATTGTATGAGATGATCATGTTTTGTAACCGAGTTATCGGCAACTGGCAGGAGCCATATGGTTGTCGCTTTATTGTATGCAATGCAATCGCGATGTAATGCTTTACTTTATCACTAAGCGGTAGCGATAGTCGTGGAAGCATAAGATTGGTGAGACGACAACGATGCTACGATGGAGATCAAGTTGTCGCGCCGGTGACGATGGTGATCATGACGATGCTTCGGAGATGGAGATCACAAGCACAAGATGATGATGGCCATATCATATCACTTATATTGATTGCATGTGATGTTTATCTTTTATGCATCTTATCTTGCTTTGATTGATGGTAGCACTATAAGATGATCTCTCACTAAATTATCAAGAAGTGTTCTCCCTGAGTATGCACTGTTGCGAAAGTTCTTCGTGCTGAGACACCACGTGATGATCGGGTGTGATAGGCTCTACGTTCAAATACAACGGGTGCAAAACAGTTGCACACGCGGAATACTCAGGTTATACTTGACGAGCCAATCATATACAGATATGGCCTCGGAACACGGAGACCGAAAGGTCGAGCATGAATCATATAGTAGATATGATCAACATAATGATGTTCACCGATGAAACTACTCCGTCTCACGTGATGATCGGACTGTTGGGGAACGTTGCAGAAAACAAAAAATTTCCTACGGTTTCACCAAGATCCATCTATGAGTTCATCTAGCAACGAGTATTCAGATTGCATCTACATACCTTTGTAGATCGCGAGCGGAAGCGTTCAAAGAACGGGGTTGATGTTGTCGAACACGACGTGATCCAAATCACCGATGATCAAGTGCCGAACGGACGGCACCTCCGCGTTCAACACACGTACGGAGCGGATGACGTCTCCTCCTTTCTTGATCCAGCAAGGGGGGAGGAGAGGTTGATGAAGATCCAGCAGCACGACGGCGTGGTGGTGGATGCAGGGCGTCACAGTAGCAGGGCTTCGCCTATACTACGAGAGAGAGACGTAACGGGGAGAGAGGGAGGTGCCAGGGGCTGGTGTATGAAGTCCCTCCTCTCCCCCACTATATATAGGAGGGCCAAGGGGGGGTGGTGCGCCAGCCTAGGAGATCCAATCTCCTAGGTGCGGCAGTTAAGGGGAGGTTTCCCTCCCCCCCCAAGGCACCTAGAGGTGCCTTCCACCATTGGGACTCTTCCCTTATGTGGAACCCTAGGCGCATGGGCTTTTGGGGCTGGTGCCCTTGGCCCATCTAGGCCAAGGCGCACCACCTACAGCCCATGTGGCCCCCCGGGACAGGTGGCCCCACCCGGTGGGCCCTCGGGACCCCTCCGGTGGTCCCGGTACAATACCGATAACCCCGAAACTTGTCCCGATGGCCGAAACAGCACTACCTATACATAATTCTTTACCTCCGGACCATTCTGGAACTCCTCGTGACGTCCGGGATCACATCCGGGACTCCGAACAACATTCGGGTTACTGCATATACATATCTTCACAACCCTAGCGTCACCGAACCTTAAGTGTGTAGACCCTACGGGTTCGGGAGATAAGCAGACATGACCGAGACGACTCTCCGGTCAATAACCAACAGCGGGATCTGGATACCCATGTTGGCTCCCACATGCTCCATGATGATTTCATCGGAAGAACCATGATGTCGAGGATTCAATCAACCCCGTATACAATTCCCTTGTCAATCGGTATGTTACTTGCCCGAGACTCGATCGTCGGTATCCCAATACCTTGTTCAGTCTCGTTACCGGCAAGTCACTTTACTCGTACCGTAATGCATGATCCCGTGACCAGACACTTGGTCACTTTGAGCTCATTATGATGATGCATTACTGAGTGGGCCCAGTGATACCTCTCCGTTATCCGGAGTGACAAATCCCAGTCTCAATCCGTGTCAACCCAACAGACACTTTCGGGGATACCTGTAGTGTACCTTTATAGTCACCCAGTTACGTTGTGACGTTTGATACACCCAAAGCACTCCTACGGTATCCGGGAGTTACATGATCTCATGGTCAAAGGAAAAGATACTTGACATTGGAAAAAGCTCTAGCAAATGAACTACACGATCTTGTGCTATGCTTAGGATTGGGTCTTGTCCATCACATCATTCTCCTAATGATGTGATCCCGTTATTAAAGACATCCAATGTCCATAGCCAGGAAACCATGACTATCTTTTGATCAACGAGCTAGTCAACTAGAGGCTTACTAGGGACATATTATGGTCTATGTATTCACACGTGTATTACGATTTCCGGATAATACAGTTATAGCATGAATAAAGACAATTATCATGAACAAAGAAATATAATAATAATACTTTTATTATTGCCTCTAGGGCATATTTCCAACAGTCTCCCACTTGCACTAGAGTCAATAATCTAGTTACATTGTGATGAATCGAACACCCATGGAATTTTGGTGTTGATCGTGTTTTGCTCTAGGGAGAGGTTTAGTCAACGGATCTGCTACATTCAGGTCCGTATGTACTTTACAAATCTCTATGTCTCCATCTTGAACATTTTCACGAACGGAGTTGAAGCGACGCTTGATGTGCCTTGTCTTCTTGTGAAACCTGGGCTCCTTGGCAAGTGAAATAGCTCCAGTGTTGTCACAAAAGAGTTTGATTGGCCCTGACGCATTGGGTATGACTCCTAGGTCGGTGATGAACTCCTTCACCCAAATTGCTTCATGTGCTGCCTCCGAGGCTGCCATGTACTCCGCTTCACATGTAGATCCCGCCATGACGCTCTGCTTGCAGCTGCACCAGCTCACTGCTCCACCATTCAATATATACATGTATCCGGTTTGTGACTTAGAGTCATCCAGATCTGTGTCGAAGCTAGCGTCGACGTAACCCTTTACGACGAGCTCTTCGTCACCTCCATAAACGAGAAACATTTCCTTAGTCCTTTTCAGGTACTTCAGGATATTCTTGACCTCTGTCCAGTGTTCCTTGCCGGGATTACTTTGGTACCTTCCTACCAAACTTACGGCAAGGTTTACATCAGGTCTGGTACACAGCATGGCATACATAATAGAACCTATGGCTGAGGCATAGGGGATGACACTCATCTCTTCTATTTCTTCTGCCATGGTCGGGCATTGAGACGAGCTCAATCTCACACCTTGCAAAACAGGCAAGAACCCTTTCTTGGACTGATCCATTTTGAACTTCTTCACAATCTTATCAAGGTATGTGCTTTGTGAAAAACCTATGAGGCGTCTTGATCTATCCCTATAGATCTTGATGCCTAATATATAAGCAGCTTCTCCAAGGTCCTTCATTGAAAAACTCTTATTCAAGTAGGCCTTGATGCTGTCCTATAGTTCTATATCATTTCCCATCAAAAGTATGTCATCTACATATAGTATGAGAAATGCTACAGAGCTCCCACTCACTTTCTTGTAAACGTAGGCTTCTCCATAAGTCTGCGTAAACCCAAATGCTTTGATCATCTCATCAAAGCGAATGTTCCAACTCCGAGATGCTTGCACCAGCCCATAAATCGAGCGTTGGAGCTTGCACACCTTGTTAGCATTCTTAGGATCGACAAAACCTTCCGGCTGCATCATATACAATTCTTCCTTAAGGAAACCATTAAGGAACGCCGTTTTGACGTCCATTTGCCATATCTCATAATTGTAGAATGCGGCAATTGCTAACATGATTCGGACGGACTTTAGCTTCGCTACCGGTGAGAAAGTCTCATCGTAGTCAACCCCTTGAACTTAAAGATGGTCACATTACCATCCGCGTCTGTCTTCTTCTTAAAGATCCATTCATTTTCTATGGCTCGCCATTCAACGGGCAAGTCGGCAAAGTCCATACTTCGTTTTCATACATGGATCCTATCTCGGATTTCATGGCTTCTAGCCATTTGTCGGAATCCGGGCCCACCATCGCTTCTTCATAGTTTGAAGGTTCACCGTTGTCTAACAACATGATTTCCAAGACAGGGTTGTCGTACCACTCTGGTGCGGAACGTGTTCTTGTGGACCTTCGAATTTCAGTAGGAGCTTGATCAGTAGTATCTTGATCATCATCAATAACTTCCTCTCTAGTCGGTGCAAGCACCTCAGGAACATTTTCTTGAGTTGCGCCATTTGCCGGTTCAAGAAATAATACTTCATCAAGTTCTACTTTCCTCCCACTTACTTCTTTCGAGAGAAACTCTTTCTCCAGAAAGATTCCGTTCTTGGCAACAAAGATCTTGCCTTCGGATCTGAGGTAGAAGGTATACCCAATAGTTTCTTTAGGGTATCCTATGAAGACGCATTTTTCCGACTTGGGTTCGAGCTTCTCAGGTTGAAGTTTCTTGACATAAGCATCGCATCCCCAAACTTTTAGAAACGACAGCTTAGGTTTCTTCCCAAACCATAATTCATACGGTGTCGTCTCAACGGATTTCGACGGAGCCCTATTTAAAGTGAATGCAGTAGTCTCTAAAGCATAGCCCCAAAAAGATAGCGGTAAATCGGTAAGGGACATCATAGATCGCACCATATCTAATAGAGTGTGATTACGACATTCGGACACACCGTTACGCTGAGGTGTTCCAGGCGGCGTGAGTTGTGAAACTATTCCACATTTTCTTAAGTGTGTGCCAAATTCGTGACTCAAGTATTCTCCTCCACGATCTAATCGTAGAAACTTGATTTTCCTGTCACGTTGATTCTCAACCTCACTCTGAAATTCCTTGAACTTTTCAAAAGTTTCAGACTTGTGTTTCATTAAGTAGACATACCCATATCTACTCAAATCATCAGTGAGGGTGAGAACATAACGATAGCCACCGCGAGCCTCAACACTCATTGGACCGCACACATCAGTATGTATGATTTCCAATAAGTTGGTTGCTCGCTCCATTGTTCCTGAGAACGGAGTCTTGGTCATCTTACCCATGAGGCATGGTTCGCACGTGTCAAATGATTCATAATCAAGAGACTCTAAAAGTCCATCTGCATGGAGCTTCTTCATGCGTTTGACACCTATGTGACCAAGGCGGCAGTGCCACAAGTATGTGGGACTACCATTATCAACCTTACATCTTTTGGTACTCACACTATGAATATGTGTAGCAATACGCTCGAGATTCATTAAGAATAAACCATTGACCATCGGAGCATGACCATGAAACATATCTCTCATATAAATAGAACAACCATTATTCTCGGATTTAAATGAGTAGCCATCTCGTATTAAATGACATCCTGATATAATGTTCATGCTCAAACTTGGCACTAAATAACAATTATTGAGGTTTATAACTAATCCCGTAGGTAAATGTAGAGGTAGCGTGCCGACGGTGATCACATCGACCTTGGAACCATTCCCAACGCGCATCGTCACATCGTCCTTCGCCAGTCTCCGTTTATTCCGCAGCTCCTGCTGTGTGTTACAAATATGAGCAACGGCACCGGTATCAAATACCCAGGAGTTACTACGAGTACTGGTAAGGTACACATCAATTACGTATATATCAAATATACCTTTGGTGTTGCCGGCCTTCTTGTCCGCTAAGTATTTGGGGCAGTTCCGCTTCCAGTGACCCTTCCCTTTGCAATAAAAGCACTCTGTCTCAGGCTTGGGTCCATTCTTTGGCTTCGTCCCGGCAGCATGCTTGCCGGGCGCGGCAACTTCCGTGTCGTCCTTCTTGAAGTTCTTTTTACCCTTGCCCTTCTTGAACTTAGTGGTTTTATTCACCATCAACACTTGATGTTCCTTCTTGACTTCTACCTCTGCTGATTTCAGCATAGCAAATACTTCAGGAATGGTCTTTACCATCCCCTGCATATTGAAGTTCATCACAAAGCTCTTGTAGCTTGGTGGAAGCGACTGGAGGATTCTGTCAATGACCGCGTCATCCGGGAGATTAACTCCCAACTGAGTTAAGCGGTTATGTAACCCAGACATAGTGAGTATGTGCTCACTGACAGAACTATTTTCCTCCATCTTACAGCTGAAGAACTTATCGGAGACTTCATATCTCTCGATCCGGGCATGAGCTTGAAAAACCATTTTCAGCTCTTCGAACATCTCATATGCTCCATGTCTCTCAAAATGCTTTTGGAGCCCCGGCTCTAAGCTGTAAAGCATGCCGCACTGAACGAGGGAGTAGTCATCAGTACGTGTCTGCCAAGCGTTCATAGCGTCTTGGTTCTGTGGGACGGGTGGATCACCTAGCGGTGCTTGTAGGACATAATCTTTCTTGGCAGCTATGAGGATGATCCTCAGGTTCCGGACCCAGTCCGTATAGTTGTTGCCATCGTCTTTCAGCTTGGTTTTCTCTAGGAACGCGTTGAAATTGAATACAACATTGGCCATTTGATCTGCAAGACATATTTCAAAGATTTTAGACTAAGTTCATGATAATTAAGTTAATCTAATCAAATTATTAATGAACTCCCACTTAGATTAGACATCCCTCTAGTCATCTAAGTATTACATGATCCGAGTTAACTAGGCCATGTCCGATCATCACGTGAGACGGACTAGTCAACGTCGGTGAACATCTTTATGTTGATCGTATCTTCTATACGACTCATGCTCGACCTTTCGGTCTTCTGTGTTCCGAGGCCATGTCTGTACATGCTAGGCTCGTCAAGTTAACCCTAAGTGTTTTGCATGTGTAAAACTGTCTTACACCCGTTGTATGTGAACGTAAGGATCTATCACACCCGATCATCACGGCGTGCTTCGAAACGACGAACTGTAGCAACGGTGCACAGTTAGGGGAGAACACTTCTTGAAATTTTAATGAGGGATCATCTTATTTACTACCGTCGTTCTAAGTAAACAAGATGCAAAACATGATAAACATCTCATGCAATCAAATAATAAACGTGACATGATATGGCCAATATCACATAGCTCCTTTGATCTCCATCTTGGGGCTCCATGATCATCTTGTCACCGGCTTGACACCATGATCTCCATCATCATGATCTCCATCATCGTGTCTCCATGAAGTTGCTCGCCACCTATTACTTCTACTACTATGGCTAACGCGTTTAGCAATAAAGTAAAGTAATTTACATGGCGTTTCTCAATGACACGCAGGTCATATAAAAAATAATGACAACTCCTATGGCTCTTGCCGGTTGTCATACTCATCGACATGCAAGTCGTGATTCCTATTACAATAGCATGAACATCTCATACATCACATATAGATCATTCATCATTCATCGCAACTTTGGCCATATCATATCACAAACCACTTGCTGCAAAAACAAGTTAGACGTCCTCTAATTGTTGTTGCAAGTTTTACGTGGCTGAATTAGGGTTCTAGCAAGAATGTTTTCTTACCTACGTTAAAGCCACAACGTGATTTTTCAACTTCTATTTACCCTTCATAAGGACCCTTTTCATCAAATCCGCTCCAACTAAAGTAGGAGAGACAGACACCCGCCAGCCACCTTATGCATCTAGTGCATGTTAGTCGGTGGAACCGGTCTCACGTAAGAATACGTGTAAGGTTGGTCCGGGCCGCTTCATCCCACAATACCGTTGAAGCAAGATAAGACTAGTAGCGGCAAGAGAGTTGACAACATCTACGCCCACAACAAATTGTGTTCTACTCATGCAAGAAGAACTACGCATAGACCTAGCTCATGATGCCACTGTTGGGGACCGTTGCAGAAAACAAAAAATTTCCTACGGTTTCACCAAGATCCATCTATGAGTTCATCTAGCAACGAGTATTCAGATTGCATCTACATACCTTTGTAGATCGCGAGCGGAAGCGTTCAAAGAACGGGGTTGATGTTGTCGAACACGACGTGATCCAAATCACCGATGATCAAGTGCCAAACGGACGGCACCTCCGCGTTCAACACACGTACGAAGCGGATGACGTCTCCTCCTTTCTTGATCCAGCAAGGGGGGAGGAGAGGTTGATGAAGATCCAGCAGCACGACGGCGTGGTGGTGGATGCAGGGCGTCACAGTAGCAGGGCTTCGCCTATACTACGAGAGAGAGACGTAACGGGGAGAGAGGGAGGTGCCAGGGGCTGGTGTATGAAGTCCCTCCTCTCCCCCACTATATATAGGAGGGCCAAGGGGGGTGGTGCGCCAGCCTAGGAGATCCAATCTCCTAGGTGCGGCAGCCAAGGGGAGGTTTCCCTCCCCCCCAAGGCACCTAGAGGTGCCTTCCACCATTGGGACTCTTCCCTTATGTGGAACCCTAGGCGCATGGGCTTTTGGGGCTGGTGCCCTTGGCCCATCTAAGCCAAGGCGCACCCCCTACAGCCCATGTGGCCCCCCGGGACAGGTGGCCCCACCCGGTGGGCCCTCGGGAACCCTCTGGTGGTCCCGGTACAATACCGATAACCCCGAAACTTGTCCCGATGGCCGAAACAGCACTACCTATACATAATTCTTTACCTCCGGACCATTCTGGAACTCCTCGTGACGTCCGGGATCTCATCCGGGACTCCGAACAACATTTGGGTTACTGCATATACATATCTTCACAACCCTAGCGTCACCGAACCTTAAGTGTGTAGACCCTACGGGTTCGGGAGATAAGCAGACATGACCGAGATGACTCTCCGGTCAATAACCAAAAGCGGGATCTGGATACCCATGTTGGCTCCCACATGCTCCACGATGATTTCATCAGATGAACCACGATGTCGAGGATTCAATCAACCCCGTATACAATTCCCTTGTCAATCGGTATGTTACTTGCCCGAGACTCGATCGTCGGTATCCCAATACCTTGTTCAGTCTCGTTACCGGCAATTCACTTTACTCGTACCGTAATGCATGATCCCGTGACCAGACACTTGGTCACTTCGAGCTCATTATGATGATGCATTACTGAGTGGGCCCAGTGATACCTCTCCGTTATCCGGAGTGACAAATCCCAGTCTCGATCCGTGTCAACCCAACAGACACTTTCGAAGATACCTGTAGTGCACCTTTATAGTCACCCAGTTACGTTGTGACGTTTGATACACCCAAAGCACTCCTACGGTATCCGGGAGTTACACGATCTCATGGTCAAAGGAAAAGATACTTGACATTGGAAAAAGCTCTAGCAAACGAACTACACGATCTTGTGCTATGCTTAGGATTGGGTCTTGTCCATCACATCATTCTCCTAATGATGTGATCCCGTTATCAATGACATCCAATGTCCATAGCCAGGAAACCATGACTATCTTTTGATCAACGAGCTAGTCAACTAGAGGCTTACTAGGGACATATTATGGTCTATGTATTCACACGTGTATTACGATTTCCGGATAATACAGTTATAGCATGAATAAAGACAATTATCATGAACAAAGAAATATAATAATAATACTTTTATTATTGCCTCTAGGGCATATTTCCAACACGGACATGGTTTAGTTGATTTGGATCACGTGATCACTTAGAGGGATGTCTATCTAAGTGGGAGTTCCTAAGTAATATGATTAATTGAACTTAAATTTATCATGAACTTAGTACCTGATAGTATCTTGCTTGTTTATGTTGATTGTAGATAGATGGCTCGTGCTGTTGTTCCGTTGAATTTTAATGTGTTCCTTGAGAAAGCAAAGTTGAAAGATGATGGTAGCAATTACACGGACTGGGTCCGTAACTTGAGGATTATCCTCATTACTGCACAGAAGAATTACGTCCTGGAAGCACCGCTGGGTGCCAGGCCTGCTGCTGGAGCAACACCAGATGTTATGAACGTCTGGCAGAGCAAAGCTGATGACTACTCGATAGTTCAGCGTGCCATGCTTTACGGCTTAGAATCGGGACTTCAACGACGTTTTGAACGTCATGGAGCATATGAGATGTTTCAGGAGTTGAAGTTAATATTTCAAGCAAATGCCCGGATTGAGAGATATAAAGTCTCCAATAAGTTCTATAGCTGCAAGATGGAGGAGAACAGTTCTGTCAGTGAGCATATACTCAAAATGTCTGGGTATAATAATCACTTGATTCAATTGGGAGTTAATCTTCCAGATGATTGCGTCATTGACAGAATTCTCCAATCACTGCCACCAAGCTACAAGAGCTTCGTGATGAACTATAATATTCAAGGGATGAACAAGACTATTCCCGAGCTCTTCGCAATGCTGAAAGCTGCGGAGGTAGAAATCAAGAAGGAGCATCAAGTGTTGATGGTTAACAAAACCACTAGTTTCAAGAAAAAGGGCAAAGGGAAGAAGAAGGGGAACTTCAAGAAGAACAGCAAGCAAGTTGCTGCTCAGGAGAAGAAACCCAAGTCTGGACCTAAGCCTGAAACTGAGTGCTTCTACTGCAAGCAGACTGGTCACTGGAAGCAGAACTGCCCCAAGTATTTGGCGGATAAGAAGGATGGCAAGGTGAACGAAGGTATATGTGATATACATGTTATTGATGTGTACCTTACTAATGCTCACAGTAGCACCTAGGTATTTGATACTGGTTCTGTTGCTAATATTTGCAACTCGAAACAGGGACTACGGATTAAGCAAAGATTGGCTAAGGACGAGGTGACGATGCGCGTGGGAAACGGTTCCAAAGTCGATGTGATTGCAGTCGGCACGCTACCTCTACATCTACCTTCGGGATTAGTATTAGACCTAAATAATTGTTATTTGGTGCCAGCGTTGAGCATGAACATTATATCTGGATCTTGTTGAATGCGAGACGGTTATTCATTTAAATCAGAGAATAATGGTTGTTCTATTTATATGAGTAATATCTTTTATGGTCATGCACCCTTGAAGAGTGGCCTATTCTTGTTGAATCTCGATAATAGTCATACACATATTCATAATGTAGAAGCCAAAAGATGCAGAGTTGATAATGATAGTGCAACTAATTTGTGGCACTGCCGTTTAGGTCATATCGGTGTAAAGCGCATGAAGAAACTCCATACTGATGGACTTTTGGAACCACTTGATTATGAATCACTTGGTACTTGCGAACCGTGCCTCATGGGCAAGATGACTAAAACACCGTTCTCCGGTACTATGGAGAGAGCAACAGATTTGTTGGAAATCATACATACAGATGTATGTGGTCCGATGAATGTTGAGGCTCGTGGCGGATATCGTTATTTTCTCACCTTCACAGATTATTTAAGCAGATATGGGTATATCTACTTAATGAAACATAAGTCTGAAACATTTGAAAAGTTCAAAGAATTTCAGAGTGAAGTTGAAAATCATCGTAACAAGAAAATAAAGTTTCTACGATCCGATCATGGAGGAGAATATTTGAGTTACGAGTTTGGTGTACATTTGAAAAATTGTGGAATAGTTTGGCAACTCACGCCACCCGGAACACCACAGCGTAATGGTGTGTCCGAACGTCGTAATCGTACTTTACTAGATATGGTGCGATCTATGATGTCTCTTACTGATTTGCCGCTATCATTTTGGGGATACGCTCTAGAGACAGCCGCATTCACGTTAAATAGGGCACCATCAAAATCCGTTGAGACGACACCTTATGAACTATGGTTTGGCATGAAACCAAAGTTGTCATTTTTGAAAGTTTGGGGCTGCGATGCTTATGTGAAAAAGCTTCAACCTGATAAGCTCGAACCCAAATCGGAGAAATGTGTCTTCATAGGATATCCAAAGGAAACTATTGGATACACCTGCTATCACAGATCCGAAGGCAAGACTTTTGTTGCTAAATTCGGAAACTTCCTTGAGAAGGAGTTTCTCTCGAAAGAAGTGAGTGGGAGGAAAGTAGTGTTGGGGAACGTAGTAATTTCAAAAAAAATCCTACGCACACGCAAGATCATGGTGATGCATAGCAACGAGACGGGAGAGTGTTGTCTACGTACCAACGCAGACCGACTGCGAAAGCGATCACACAACGTAGAGGAAGTAGTCGTACGTCCTCTTCCCGATCCGACCGATCCAAGTACCGTTACTCCGGCACCTCCGATTTCTTAGCACACGTTCAGCTCGATGACGATCCTCGGGCTCCGATCCAGCAAAGCGTCGAGGAAGAGTTCCGTCAGCACGACGGCGTGGTGACGATCTTGATGTACTACCGACGGAGGGCTTCGCTTAAGCACTACAACGGTATGATCGAGGTGGAATTTGGTGGCAGGGGGCACCGCACACGGCTAAGGAACGATCTCAAGGATCAACTTGTGTGTCTTGGGGTGTCCCCTGCCCCCGTATATAAAGGAGCAAGGGAGGAGGGGCTGGCCGGCCAAGGAGGGAGGCGCAGGAGAGTCCTACTCCCACTGGGAGTAGGATTCCCCCTCCAATCCTAGTCCAACTAGGATTCGTTGGAGGGGAAAAGAGGAGGAGGTGGCCGGCCACCCTTTCCTAGTCCTAATAGGACTAGGGGAAGGGGGAGGCGCGCAGCCCATCTAGGGCAGCCCCTTCTCTTTTCCACTAAGGCCCATTATGGCCCATCTAGCTCCCGGGGGGTTCCGGTAACCCTCCCGGTATTCCGATAAAATCCCGATTTCACCCGAAACACTTCCGATGTCCAAACATAGGCTTCCAATATATCAATCTTTATGTCTCGACCATTTCGAGACTCCTTGTCATGTCCGTGATCACATCGGGGACTCCGAACAACCTTCGGTACATCAAAATGCATAAACTCATAATAACTGTCATCGTAACGTTAAGCGTGCGGACCCTACGGTTCGAGAACAATGTAGACATGACCGAGACATGTCTCCGGTCAATAACCAATAGCGGGACCTGGATGCCCATATTGGCTCCTACATATTCTACGAAGATCTTTATCGGTCAGACCGCATAACAACATACGTTGTTCCCTTTGTCATCGGTATGTTACTTGCCCGAGATTCGATCGTCGGTATCCAATACCTAGTTCAATCTCGTTACTGGCAAGTCTCTTTACTCGTTCCGTAATCCATCATCTCATAACTAACATCTTAGTTATAATGCTTGCAAGGCTTATCTGATGTGTATTACCGAGAGGGCCCAGAGATACATCTCCGACAATCGGAGTGACAAAACCCTAATCTCGAAATACGCCAACCCAACATCTACCATTGGAGACACCTGTAGTACTCCTTTATAATCACCCAGTTACGTTGTGACGTTTGGTAGTACCCAAAGTGTTCCTCCGGTAAACGGGAGTTGCATAATCTCATAGTTATAGGAACATGTATAAGTCATGAAGAAAGCAATAGCAACATACTAAACGATCGGGTGCTAAGCTAATGGAATGGGTCATGTCAATCAGATCATTCAACTAATGATGTGACCTCGTTAATCAAATAACAACTCTTTGTTCCTGGTTAGGAAACATAACCATCTTTGATTAACGAGCTATTCAAGTAGAGGCATACTAGTGACACTCTGTTTGTCTATGTATTCACACATGTATTATGTTTCCGGTTAATACAATTCTAGCATGAATAATAAACATTTATCAGGATATAAGGAAATAAATAATAACTTTATTATTGCCTCTAGGGCATATTTCCTTCAGTCTCGCACTTGCACTAGAGTCAATAATCTAGATTACACAGTAATGATTCTAACACCCATGGAGCCTTGGTGCTGATCATGTTTTGCTCGTGGAAGAGGCTTAGTCAACGGGTCTGCAACATTCAGATCCGTATGTATCTTGCAAATCTCTATGTCTCCCACCTGGACTAGATCCCGGATGGAGTTGAAGCGTCTCTTGATGTGTTTGGTTCTTTTGTGAAATCTGGATTCCTTTGCCAAAGCAATTGCACCAGTATTGTCACAAAAGATTTTCATTGGACCCGATGCACTAGGTATGACACCTAGATCGGATATGAACTCCTTCATCCAGACTCCTTCGTTTGCTGCTTCCGAAGCAGCTATGTACTCCGCTTCACATGTAGATCCCGCTACGACGCTTTGTTTAGAACTGCACCAACTGACAGCTCCACCGTTTAAAGTAAACACGTATCCGGTTTGCGATTTAGAATCGTCCGGATCAGTGTCAAAGCTTGCATCAACGTAACCTCTTACGGTGAGCTCTTTGTCACCTCCATATACGAGAAACATATCCTTAGTCCTTTTCAGGTATTTCAGGATGTTCTTGACCGCTGTCCAGTGATCCACTCCTGGATTACTTTGGTACCTCCCTGCTAAACTTATAGCAAGGCACACATCAGGTCTGGTACACAACATTGCATACATGATAGAGCCTATGGCTGAAGCATAGGGAACATCTTTCATTTTCTCTCTATCTTCTGCAGTGGTCGGGCATTGAGTCTGACTCAACTTCACACCTTGTAACACAGGCAAGAACCCTTTCTTTGCTTGATCCATTTTGAACTTCTTCAAAATCTTGTCAAGGTATGTGCTTTGTGAAAGTCCAATTAAGCGTCTTGATCTATCTCTATAGATCTTTATGCCTAATATGTAAGCAGCTTCCCCGAGGTCTTTCATCGAAAAACTTTTATTCAAGTATCCCTTTATGCTATCCAGAAATTCTATATCATTTCCAATCAGCAATATGTCATCCACATATAATATCATAAATGCTACAGAGCTCCCACTCACTTTCTTGTAAATACAGGCTTCTCCAAAAGTCTGTATAAAGCCAAATGCTTTGATCACACTATCAAAGCGTTTATTCCAACTCCGAGATGCTTGCACCAGTCCATAAATGGATCGCTGGAGTTTGCACACTTTGTTAGCTCCCTTTGGATCGACAAAACCTTCTGGTTGCATCATATACAACTCTTCTTCCAGAAATCCATTCAGGAATGCAGTTTTGACATCCATCTGCCATATTTCATAATCATAAAATGCGGCAATTGCTAACATGATTCTGACGGACTTAAGCATTGCTATGGGTGAGAAGGTCTCATCGTAGTCAACCCCTTGAACTTGTCGAAAACCTTTTGCGACAAGTCGAGCTTTATAGACAGTAATATTACCGTCAGCGTAAGTCTTTTTCTTGAAGATACATTTATTCTCACTTGCTTGCCTATCATCGGGCAGGTCAACCAAAGTCCATACTTTGTTCTCATACATGGATCCCATCTTAGATTTCATGGCCTCAAGCCACTGTGCGGAATCTGGGCTCACCATCGCTTCTTCATAGTTTGTAGGTTCATCATGATCTAGTAGCATGACTTCCAGAATTGGATTACCGTACCACTCTGGTGCGGATCTCACTCTGGTTGATCTACGTGGTTCAGTAGTATCTTGTCCTGAAGTTTCATGATCATCATCATTAGCTTCCTCACTAATTGGTATAGGTGTCGCAGAAACAGTTTTCTGTGATGTACTATTTTCCAATAAGGGAGCAGGTACAGTTACCTCGTCAAGTTCTACTTTCCTCCCACTCACTTCTTTCAAGAGAAACTCCTTCTCTAGAAATGATCCATTCTTAGCAACGAATGTCTTGCCTTCGGATCTGTGATAGAAGGTATACCCAACAGTTTCCTTTGGGTATCCTATGAAGACACATTTCTCCGCTTTGGGTTTGAGCTTATCAGGTTGAAGCTTTTTCACATAAGCATCGCAGCCCCAAACTTTAAGAAACGACAACTTTAGTTTCTTGCCAAACTATAGTTCATAAGGCGTCGTCTCAACGGATTTTGATGGTGCCCTATTTAACGTGAATGCGGCCGTCTCTAAAGCATAACCCCAAAACGATAGCGGTAAATCAGTAAGAGACATCATAGATCGCACCATATCTAGTAAAGTACGATTACGACGTTCGGACACACCATTACGTTGTGGTGTTCCGGGTGGCGTGAGTTGCGAAACTATTCCACAATTTTTCAAATGTACACCAAACTCGTAACTCAAATATTCTCCTCCACGATCAGATCGTAGAAACTTTATTTTCTTGTTACGATGATTTTCAACTTCACTCTGAAATTCCTTGAACTTTTCAAATGTTTCAGACTTATGTTTCATTAAGTAGATATACCCATATCTGCTTAAATCATCTGTGAAGGTGAGAAAATAACGATATCCGCCACGAGCCTCAATATTCATCGGACCACATACATCGGTATGTATGATTTCCAATAAATATGTTGCTCTCTCCATAGTACCGGAGAACGGTGTTTTAGTCATCTTGCCTATGAGGCACGGTTCGCAAGTACCAAGTGATTCATAATCAAGTGGTTCCAAAAGCCCATCAGTATGGAGTTTCTTCATGCGCTTTACACCGATATGATCTAAACGGCAGTGCCACAAATAAGTTGCACTATCATTACCAACTCTGCATCTTTTGGCTTCTACATTATGAATATGTGTATCACTACTATCGAGATTCAACAAGAATAGGCCACTCTTCAAGGGTGCATGACCATAAAAGATATTACTCATATAAATAGAACAACCATTATTCTCTGATTTAAATGAATAACTGTCTCGCATTAAACAAGATCCAGATATAATGTTCATGCTCAACGCTGGCACCAAATAACAATTATTTAGGTCTAATACTAATCTCGAAGGTAGATGTAGAGGTAGCATGCCGACTGCAATCACATCGACTTTGGAACCGTTTCCCACGCGCATCGTCACCTCGTCCTTAGCCAATCTTTGCTTAATCCGTAGTCCCTGTTTCGAGTTGCAAATATTAGCAACAGAACCAGTATCAAATACCTAGGTGCTACTGCGAGCATTAGTAAGGTACACATCAATAACATGTATATCACATATACCTTCGTTCACCTTGCCATCCTTCTTATCCGCCAAATACTTGGGGCAGTTCTGCTTCCAGTGACCAGTCTGCTTGCAGTAGAAGCACTCAGTTTCAGGCTTAGGTCCAGACTTGGGTTTCTTCTCCTGAGTAGCAACTTGCTTGCTGTTCTTCTTGAAGTTCCCCTTCTTCTTCCCTTTGCCCTTTTTTTTGAAACTAGTGGTTTTGTTAACCATCAACACTTGATGCTCCTTCTTGATTTCTACCTCCGCAGCTTTCAGCATTGCGAAGAGCTCGGGAATAGTCTTGTTCATCCCTTGCATATTATAGTTCATCACGAAGCTCTTGTAGCTTGGTGGCAGTGATTGGAGAATTCTGTCAATGACGCAATCATCTGGAAGATTAACTCCCATCTGAATCAAGTGATTATTATACCCAGACATTTTGAGTATATGCTCACTGACAGAACTGTTCTCCTCCATCTTGGAGCTATAGAACTTATTGGAGACTTCATATCTCTCAATTCGGGCATTTGCTTGAAATATTAACTTCAACTCCTGGAACATCTCATATGCTCCATGACGTTCAAAACGTCGTTGAAGTCCCGATTCTAAGCCGTAAAGCATGGCACACTGAACTATCGAGTAGTCATCAGCTTTGCTCTGCCAGACGTTCATAACATCTGGTGTTGCTCCAGCAGCAGGCCTGGCACCTAGCGGTGCTTCCAGGATGTAATTCTTCTGTGCAGCAATGAGGATAATCCTCAGGTTACGGACCCAGTCCGTGTAATTGCTACCATCATCTTTCAACTTTGCTTTCTCAAGGAACGCATTAAAATTCAACGGAACAACAGCACGAGCCATCTATCTACAATCAACATAAACAAGCAAGATACTATCAGGTACTAAGTTCATGATAAGTTTAAGTTCAGTTAATCAAATTACTTAGGAGCTCCCACTTAGATAGACATCCCTCTAATCCTCTAAGTGATCACGTGATCCAAATCAACTAAACCATAACCGATCATCACGTGAGATGGAGTAGTTTTCAATGGTGATCATCGTTATGTTGATCATATCTACTATATGATTCACGCTCGACCTTTCGGTCTCTGTGTTCCGAGGCCATATCTGCATATGCTAGGCTCGTCAAGTTTAACCTGAGTATTCTGCGTGTGCAAAACTGGCTTGCACCCGTTGTAGATGGACGTAGAGCTTATCACACCCGATCATCACGTGGTGTCTGGGCACGACGAACTTTGGCAACGGTGCATACTCAGGGAGAACACTTCTTGATAATTTAGTGAGAGATCATCTTATAATGCCACCATCAATCAAAGCAAGATAAGATGCATAAAAGGATAAACATCACATGCAATCAATATAAGTGATATGATATGGCCATCATCATCTTGTGCTTGTGATCTCCATCTCCGAAGCACCGTCATGATCACCATCGTCACCGGCGCGACACCTTGATCTCCATCGTAGCATCGTTGTCGTCTCGCCAATCTTATGCTTCTACGACTATCACTACCGCTTAGTAATAAAGTAAAGCATTACATCGCGATTGCATTGCATACAATAAAGCGACAACCATATGGCTCCTGCCAGTTGCCGATAACTTGGTTACAAAACATGATCATCTCATACAATAAAATCAGCATCATGCCTTGACCATATCACATCACAACATGCCCTGCAAAAACAAGTTAGACGTCCTCTACTTTGTTGTTGCAAGTTTTACGTGCCTGCTACGGGCTTAAGTAAGAACTCATCTCACCTACGCATCAAAACCACAACGATAGTTCGTCAAATAGACTCCGTTTTAACCTTCTCAAGGACCGGGCGTAGCCACACTTGGTTCAACTAAAGTTGGAGAGACAGTATTCCGCAAGCCATCTATGTGCAAAGCACGTCGAGGGAACCGGTCTCGGGTAAGAGTACGCGTAAGGTTGGTCCGGATCGTCTCGTCCAACAATACCGCCGAAACAAAGTATGACATGCTGGTAGGCAGTATGACTTGTATCGCCCACAACTCACTTGTGTTCTACTCGTGCAAATAACATCAAACCATAAAAACCTAGGCTCTGATGCCACTGTTGGGGAACGTAGTAATTTCAAAAAATTTCCTACGCACACGCAAGATCATGGTGATGCATAGCAACGAGAGGGGAGAGTGTTGTCTACGTACCAACGCAGACCGACTGCGGAAGCGATCACACAACGTAGAGGAAGTAGTCGTACGTCTTCTTCCCGATCCGACCGATCCAAGTACCGTTACTCCGGCACCTCCGATTTCTTAGCACACGTTCAGCTCGATGACGATCCTCGGGCTCCGATCCAGCAAAGCGTCGAGGAAGAGTTCCGTCAGCACGACGGCGTGGTGACGATCTTGATGTACTACCGACACAGGGCTTCGCCTAAGCACTACAACGGTATGATCGAGGTGGAATTTGGTGGCAGGGGGCACCGCACACGGCTAAGGAACGATCTCAAGGATCAACTTGTGTGTCTTGGGGTGTCCCCTGCCCCCGTATATAAAGGAGCAAGGGAGGAGGGGCTGGCCGGCGAAGGAGGGAGGCGCAGAAGAGTCCTACTCCCACTGGGAGTAGGATTCCCCCTCCAATCCTAGTCCAACTAGGATTCCTTGGAGGGGAAAAGAGGAGGAGGTGGCCGGCCACCCTTTCCTAGTCCTAATAGGACTAGGGGAAGGGGGAGGCGCGCAGCCCATCTAGGGCAGCCCCTTCTCTTTTCCACTAAGGCCCATTATGGCCCATCTAGCTCCCGGGGGGTTCCGGTAACCCTCCCGGTATTCCGGTAAAATCCCGATTTCACCCGAAACACTTCCGATGTCCAAACATAGGCTTCCAATATATCAATTTTTATGTCTCGACCATTTCGAGACTCCTCGTCATGTCCGTGATCACATCCGGGACTCCGAACAACCTTCGGTACATCAAAATGCATAAACTCATAATAACTGTCATCGTAACGTTAAGCGTGCGGACCCTATGGTTCGAGAACAATGTAGACATGACCGAGACATGTCTCCGGTCAATAACCAATAGCGGGACCTGGATGCCCATATTGGCTCCTACATATTCTACGAAGATCTTTATCGGTCAGACCGCATAACAACATACGTTGTTCCCTTTGTCATCGGTATGTTACTTGCCCGAGATTCGATCGTCGGTATCCAATACCTAGTTCAATCTCGTTACTGGCAAGTCTCTTTACTCGTTCCATAATCCATCATCTCATAACTAACATCTTATTTATAATTCTTGCAAGGCTTATGTGATGTGTATTACCGAGAGGGCCCAGAGATACCTCTCCGACAATCGGAGTGACAAAACCCTAATCTCGAAATACGCCAACCCAACATCTACCATTGGAGACACCTGTAGTACTCCTTTATAATCACCCAGTTACGTTGTGATGTTTGGTAGTACCCAAAGTGTTCCTCCGGTAAACGGGAGTTGCATAATCTCATAGTTATAGGAACATGTATAAGTCATGAAGAAAGCAATAGCAACATACTAAACGATCGGGTGCTAAGCTAATGGAATGGGTCATGTCAATCAGATCATTCAACTAATGATGTGACCTCGTTAATCAAATAACAACTCTTTGTTCCTGGTTAGGAAACATAACCATCTTTGATTAACGAGCTATTCAAGTAGAGGCATACTAGTGACACTCTGTTTGTCTATGTATTCACACATGTATTATGTTTCCGGTTAGCATGAATAATAAACATTTATCATGATATAAGGAAATAAATAATAACTTTATTATTGCCTCTAGGGCATATTTCCTTCAGTCTCGCACTTGCACTAGAGTCAATAATCTAGATTACACAGTAATGATTCTAACACCCATGGAGCCTTGGTGCTGATCATGTTTTGCTCGTGGAAGTGGCTTAGTCAACGGGTCTGCAACATTCAGATCCGTATGTATCTTGCAAATCTCTATGTCTCCCACCTGGACTAGATCCCGGATGGAGTTGAAGCGTCTCTTGATGTGTTTGGTTCTTTTGTGAAATCTGGATTCCTTTGCCAAAGCAATTGCACCAGTATTGTCACAAAAGATTTTCATTGGACCCGATGCACTAGGTATGACACCTAGATCGGATATGAACTCCTTCATCCAGACTCCTTCGTTTGCTGCTTCCGAAGCAGCTATGTACTCCGCTTCACATGTAGATCCCGCTACGACGCTTTGTTTAGAACTGCACCAACTGACAGCTCCACCGTTTAAAGTAAACACGTATCCGGTTTGCGATTTAGAATCGTCCGGATCAGTGTCAAAGCTTGCATCAACGTAACCTCTTACGGTGAGCTCTTTGTCACCTCCATATACGAGAAACATATCCTTAGTCCTTTTCAGGTATTTCAGGATGTTCTTGACCGCTGTCCAGTGATCCACTCCTGGATTACTTTGGTGCCTCCCTGCTAAACTTATAGCAAGGCACACATCAGGTCTGGTACACAGCATTGCATACATGATAGAGCCTATGGCTGAAGCATAGGGAACATCTTTCATTTTCTCTCTATCTTCTGCAGTGGTCGGGCATTGAGTCTGACTCAACTTCACACCTTGTAACACAGGCAAGAACCCTTTCTTTGCTTGATCCATTTTGAACTTCTTCAAAATCTTGTCAAGGTATGTGCTTTGTGAAAGTCCAATTAAGTGTCTTGATCTATCTCTATAGATCTTTATGCCTAATATGTAAGCAGCTTCCCCGAGGTCTTTCATTGAAAAACTTTTATTCAAGTATCCCTTTATGCTATCCAGAAATTCTATATCATTTCCAATCAGCAATATGTCATCCACATATAATATCATAAATGCTACAGAGCTCCCACTCACTTTCTTGTAAATACAGGCTTCTCCAAAAGTCTGTATAAAGCCAAATGCTTTGATCACACTATCAAAGCGTTTATTCCAACTCCGAGATGCTTGCACCAGTCCATAAATGGATCGCTGGAGTTTGCACACTTTGTTAGCTCCCTTTGGATCGACAAAACCTTCTGGTTGCATCATATACAACTCTTCTTCCAGAAATCCATTCAGGAATGCAGTTTTGACATCCATCTGCCATATTTCATAATCATAAAATGCGGCAATTGCTAACATGATTCTGACGGACTTCAGCATTGCTACGGGTGAGAAGGTCTCATCGTAGTCAACCCCTTGAACTTGTCGAAAACCTTTTGCGACAAGTCGAGCTTTATAGACAGTAATATTACCGTCAGCGTCAGTCTTTTTCTTGAAGATACATTTATTCTCAATTGCTTGCCTATCATCGGGCAGGTCAACCAAAGTCCATACTTTGTTCTCATACATGGATCCCATCTCAGATTTCATGGCCTCAAGCCACTGTGCGGAATCTGGGCTCACCATCGCTTCTTCATAGTTTGTAGGTTCATCATGATCTAGTAGCATGACTTCCAGAATTGGATTACCGTACCACTCTGGTGCGGATCTCACTCTGGTTGATCTACGTGGTTCAGTAGTATCTTGTCCTGAAGTTTCATGATCATCATCATTAGCTTCCTCACTAATTGGTATAGGTGTCGCAGAAACAGTTTTCTGTGATGTACTATTTTCCAATAAGGGAGCAGGTACAGTTACCTCGTCAAGTTCTACTTTCCTCCCACTCACTTCTTTCGAGAGAAACTCCTTCTCTAGAAATGATCCATTCTTAGCAACGAATGTCTTGCCTTCGGATCTATGATAGAAGGTATACCCAACAATTTCCTTTGGGTATCCTATGAAGACACATTTCTCCGCTTTGGGTTCGAGCTTATCAGGTTGAAGCTTTTTCACATAAGCATTGCACCCCAAACTTTAAGAAACGACAACTTTAGTTTCTTGCCAAACTATAGTTCATAAGGCGTCGTCTCAACGTATTTTGATGGTGCCCTATTTAACGTGAATGCGGCCGTCTCTAAAGCATAACCCCAAAACGATAGCGGTAAATCAGTAAGAGACATCATATATCGCACCATATCTAGTAAAGTACGATTACGACGTTCGGACACACCATTACGTTGTGGTGTTCCGGGTGGCGTGAGTTGCGAAACTATTCCACAGTTTTTCAAATGTACACCAAACTCGTAACTCAAATATTCTCCTCCACGATCAGATCGTAGAAACTTTATTTTCTTGTTACGATGATTTTCAACTTCACTCTGAAATTCCTTGAACTTTTGAAATGTTTCAGACTTATGTTTCATTAAGTAGATATACCCATATCTGCTTAAATCATCTGTGAAGGTGAGAAAATAACGATATCCGCCACGAGCCTCAATATTCATCGGACCACATACATCGGTATGTATGATTTCCAATAAATATGTTGCTCTCTCCATAGTACCGGAGAACGGTGTTTTAGTCATCTTGCCTATGAGGCACGGTTCGCAAGTACCAAGTGATTCATAATCAAGTGGTTCCAAAAGCCCATCAGTATGGAGTTTCTTCATGCGCTTTACACCGATATGACCTAAACGGCAGTGCCACAAATAAGTTGCACTATCATTATCAACTCTGCATCTTTTGGCTTCCACATTATGAATATGTGTATTACTACTATCGAGATTCAACAAGAATAGACCACTCTTCAAAGGTGCATGACCATAAAAGATATTACTCATATAAATAGAACAACCATTATTCTCTGATTTAAATGAATAACCGTCTCGCATTAAACAAGATCCAGATATAATGTTCATGCTCAACGCTGGCACCAAATAACAATTATTTAGGTCTAATATTAATCCCGAAGGTAGATGTAGAGGTAGCGTGCCGACCGCGATCACATCGACTTTGGAACCGTTTCCCACGCTCATCGTCACCTCGTCCTTTGCTAGCGTCCGCTTATTCCGTACTCCTTGTTTCGAGTTGCAAATATTAGCAATAGAACCAGTATCAAATACCCAGGTGCTACTGCGAGCTCTAGTAAGGTACACATCAATAACATGTATATTACATATACCTTTGTTCACCTTGCCATCCTTCTTATCCGCCAAATACTTGGGGCAGTTCCGCTTCCAGTGACCAGTCTGCTTGCAGTAGAAGCACTCAGTTTCAGGCTTAGGTCCAGACTTGGGTTTCTTCTCCTGACCAGCAACTTGCTTGCTGTTCTTCTTGAAGTTCCCCTTCTTCTTCCCTTTGCCCTTTTTTTTAAACTAGTGGTTTTGTTAACCATCAACACTTGATGCTCCTTCTTGATTTCTACCTCCGCAGCTTTCAGCATTGCGAAGAGCTCGGGAATAGTCTTGTTCATCCCTTGCATATTATAGTTCATCACGAAGCTCTTGTAGCTTGGTGGCAGTGATTGGAGAATTCTGTCAATGACGCAATCATCTGGAAGATTAACTCCCATCTGAATCAAGTGATTATTATACCCAGACATTTTGAGTATATGCTCACTGACAGAACTGTTCTCCTCCATCTTGGAGCTATAGAACTTATTGGAGACTTCATATCTCTCAATTCGGGCATTTGCTTGAAATATTAACTTCAACTCCTGGAACATCTCATATGCTCCATGACGTTCAAAACGTCGTTGAAGTCCCGATTCTAAGCCGTAAAGCATGGCACACTGAACTATCGAGTAGTCATCAGCTTTGCTCTGCCAGACGTTCATAACATCTGGTGTTGCTCCAGCAGCAGGCCTGGCACCTAGCGGTGCTTCCAGGACGTAATTCTTCTGTGCAGCAATGAGGATAATCCTCAGGTTACGGACCCAGTCCGTGTAATTGCTACCATCATCTTTCAACTTTGCTTTCTCAAGGAACGCATTAAAATTCAACGGAACAACAGCACGAGCCATCTATCTACAATCAACATAAACAAGCAAGATACTATCAGGTACTAAGTTCATGATAAGTTTAAGTTCAGTTAATCAAATTACTTAGGAACTCCCACTTAGATAGACATCCCTCTAATCCTCTAAGTGATCACGTGATCCAAATCAACTAAACCATAACCGATCATCACGTGAGATGGAGTAGTTTTCAATGGTGAACATCGTTATGTTGATCATATCTACTATATGATTCACGCTCGACCTTTCGGTCTCTGTGTTCCGAGGCCATATCTGCATATGCTAGGCTCGTCAAGTTTAACCTGAGTATTCTGCGTGTGCAAAACTGGCTTGCACCCATTGTAGATGGACGTAGAGCTTATCACACCCGATCATCACGTGGTGTCTGGGCACGATGAACTTTGGCAATGGTGCATACTCAGGGAGAACACTTCTTGATAATTTAGTGAGAGATCATCTTATAATGCTACCGTCAATCAAAGCAAGATAAGATGCATAAAAGGATAAACATCACATGCAATCAATATAAGTGATATGATATGGCCATCATCATCTTGTGCTTGTGATCTCCATCTCCGAAGCACCGTCATGATCACCATCGTCACCGGCGCGACACCTTGATCTCCATCGTAGCATCGTTGTCGTCTCGCCAATCTTATGCTTCTACGACTATCACTACCGCTTAGTAATAAAGTAAAGCATTACATCGCGATTGCATTGCATACAATAAAGCGACAACCATATGGCTCCTGCCAGTTGCCGATAACTTGGTTACAAAACATGATCATCTCATACAATAAAATCAGCATCATGCCTTGACCATATCACATCACAACATGCCCTGCAAAAACAAGTTAGACGTCCTCTACTTTGTTGTTGCAAGTTTTACGTGCCTGCTACGGGCTTAAGTAAGAACTCATCTCACCTACGCATCAAAACCACAACGATAGTTCGTCAAATAGACTCCGTTTTAACCTTCTCAAGGACCGGGCGTAGCCACACTTGGTTCAACTAAAGTTGGAGAGACAGTCTTCCGCAAGCCATCTATGTGCAAAGCACGTCGAGGGAACCGGTCTCGCGTAAGAGTACGCGTAAGGTTGGTCCGGATCGTCTCGTCCAACAATACCGCCAAAACAAAGTATGACATGCTGGTAGGCAGTATGACTTGTATCGCCCACAACTCACTTGTGTTCTACTCGTGCAAATAACATCAAACCATAAAGACCTAGGCTCTGATGCCATTGTTGGGGAACGTAGTAATTTCAAAAAATTTCCTACGCACACGCAAGATCATGGTGATGCATAGCAACGAGAGGGGAGAGTGTTGTCTACGTACCAACGCAGACCGACTGCGGAAGCGATCACACAACGTAGAGGAAGTAGTTGTACGTCTTCTTCCCGATCCGACCGATCCAAGTACCGTTACTCCGGCACCTCCGAGTTCTTAGCACACGTTCAGCTCGATGACGATCCTCGGGCTCCGATCCAGCAAAGCATCGAGGAAGAGTTCCGTCAGCACGATGGCATGGTGACGATCTTGATGTACTACCGACGCAGGGCTTCGCCTAAGCACTACAACGGTATGATCGAGGTGGAATTTGGTGGCAGGGGGCACCGCACACGGCTAAGGAACGATCTCAAGGATCAACTTGTGTGTCTTGGGGTGTCCCCTGCCCCCGTATATAAAGGAGCAAGGGAGGAGGGGCTGGCCAGCCAAGGAGGGAGGCGCAGGAGAGTCCTACTCCCACTGGGAGTAGGATTCCCCCTCCAATCCTAGTCCAACTAGGATTCCTTGGAGGGGAAAAGAGGAGGAGGTGGCCGGCCACCCTTTCCTAGTCCTAATAGGACTAGGGGAAGGGGGAGGCGCGCAGCCCATCTAGGGCAGCCCCTTCTCTTTTCCACTAAGGCCCATTATGGCCCATCTAGCTCCCGGGGGGTTCCGGTAACCCTCCCGGTATTCCGGTAAAATCCCGATTTCACCCGGAACACTTCCGATGTCCAAACATAGGCTTCCAATATATCAATCTTTATGTCTCGACCATTTCGAGACTCCTCGTCATGTCCGTGATCACATCCGGGACTCCGAACAACCTTCGGTACATCAAAATGCATAAACTCATAATAACTGTCATCGTAACGTTAAGCGTGCGGACCCTACGGTTCGAGAACAATGTAGACATGACCGAGACATGTCTCCGGTCAATAACCAATAGCGGGACCTGGATGCCCATATTGGCTCCTACATATTCTACAAAGATCTTTATCGGTCAGACCGCATAACAACATACGTTGTTCCCTTTGTCATCGGTATGTTACTTGCCCGAGATTCGATCGTCGGTATCCAATACCTAGTTCAATCTCGTTACTGGCAAGTCTCTTTACTCGTTCCGTAATCCATCATCTCATAACTAACATCTTAGTTATAATGCTTGCAAGGCTTATGTGATGTGTATTACCGAGAGGGCCCAGAGATACCTCTCCGACAATCGGAGTGACAAAACCCTAATCTCGAAATACGCCAACCCAACATCTACCATTGGAGACACCTGTAGTACTCCTTTATAATCACCCAGTTACGTTGTGATGTTTGGTAGTACCCAAAGTGTTCCTCCGGTAAACGGGAGTTGCATAATCTCATAGTAATAGGAACATGTATAAGTCATGAAGAAAGCAATAGCAACATACTAAACGATCGGGTGCTAAGCTAATGGAATGGGTCATGTCAATCAGATCATTCAACTAATGATGTGACCTCGTTAATCAAATAACAACTCTTTGTTCATGGTTAGGAAACATAACCATCTTTGATTAACGAGCTAGTCAAGTAGAGGCATACTAGTGACACTCTGTTTGTTATGTATTCACACATGTATTATGTTTCCGGTTAATACAATTCTAGCATGAATAATAAACATTTATCATGATATAAGGAAATAAATAATAACTTTATTATTGCCTCTAGGGCATATTTCCTTCAAGTAGAACTTGACGAGGTAACTGTACCTGCTCCCTTGTTGGAAAGTAGTACATCACAGAAAACTGTTTCTGCGACACCTACACCAATAAGTGAGGAAGTTAATGATAATGATCATGAAACTTCAGAAGAAGATACTACTGAACCTCGTAGATCAACCAGAGTAAGATCCACGCCAGAGTGGTACGGTAATCCAGTTCTGGAAGTCATGCTACTAGATCATGATGAACCTACAAACTATGAAGAAGCGATGGTGAGCCCAGATTCCGCAAAGTGGCTTGAAGCCATGAAATCTGAGATGGGATCCATGTATGAGAACAAAGTATGGACTTTGGTTGACTTGCCCGATGATCGGCAAGCAATTGAGAATAAATGGATCTTCAAGAAAAAGACTGACGCTGACGGTAATGTTACTGTCTATAAAGCTCGACTTGTCGCAAAAGGTTTTCGACAAGTTCAAGGGGTTGACTACGATGAGACCTTCTCACCCGTAGCGATGCTTAAGTTTGTCTGAATCATGTTAGCAATTTCCGCGTTTCATAATTATGAAATTTGGCAGATGGATGTCAAAAATGCATTCCTGAATGGATTTCTGGAAGAAGAGTTGTATATGATGCAACCGGAAGGTTTTGTCGATCCAAAGGGAGCTAACAAAGTGTGCAAGCTCCAGCAATCCATTTATGGACTGGTGCAAGCCTCTCGGAGTTGGAATAAACGCTTTGATAGTGTGATCAAAGCATTTGGTTTTATACAGACTTTTGGAGAAGCCTGTATTTACAAGAAAGTGAGTGGGAGCTCTGTAGCATTTCTGATATTATGTGTGGATGACATATTGCTGATTGGAAATGATATAGAATTTCTGGATAGCATAAAGGGATACTTGAATAAGAGTTTTTCAATGAAATACCTTGGTGAAGCTACTTACATATTAGGCATAAAGATCTATAGAGATAGATCAAGACGCTTAATTGGACTTTCACAAAGCACATACCTTGACAAAATTTTGAAGAAGTTCAAAATGGATCAAGCAAAGAAAGGGTTCTTGCCTGTGTTACAAGGTGTGAAGTTGAGTCAGACTCAAATGCCCGACCACTGCAGAAGATAGAGAGAAAATGAAAGATGTTCCCTATGCTTCAGCCATAGGCTCTATCATGTATGCAATGCTGTGTACCAGACCTGATGTGTGCCTTGCAATAAGTTTAGCAGGGAGGTACCAAAGTAATCCAGGAGTGGATCACTGGACAGCGGTCAAGAACATCCTGAAATACCTGAAAAGGACTAAGGATATGTTTCTCGTATATGGAGGTGACAAAGAGCTCACCGTAAAAGGTTACGTTGATGCAAGCTTTGACACTGATCTGGACGATTCTAAATCGCAAACCGGATACGTGTTTACATTAAACGGTGGAGCTGTCAGTTGGTGCAGTTCTAAACAAAGCGTCGTAGCGGGATCTACATCTGAAGCGGAGTACATAGCTGCTTCAGAAGCAGCAAACGAAGGAGTCTGGATGAAGGAGTTCATATCCGATCTAGGTGTCATACCTAGTGCATCGGGTCCAATGAAAATCTTTTGTGACAATACTGGTGCAATTGCCTTGGCAAAGGAATCCAGATTTCACAAGAGGACCAAACACATCAAGAGACGCTTCAATTCCATCCGGGATCTAGTCCAGGTGGGAGACATAGAGATTTGCAAGATACATACGGATCTGAATGTTGCAGACCCATTGACTAAGCCTCTTCCACGAGCAAAACATGATCAGCACCAAGGCTCCATGGGTGTTAGAATCATTACTGTGTAATCTAGATTATTGACTCTAGTGCAAGTGGGAGACTGAAGGAAATATGCCCTAGAGGCAATAATAAAGTTACTATTTATTTCCTTATATCATGATAAATGTTTATTATTCAAGCTAGAATTGTATTAACCGGAAACATAATACATGTGTGAATACATAGACAAACTTAGTGTCACTAGTATGCCTCTACTTGACTAGCTCATTAATCAAAGATGGTTATGTTTCCTAACCATGAACAATGTGTTGTTATTTGATTACCGAGGTCACATCATTAGTTGAATGATCTGATTGACATGACCCATTTCATTAGCTTAGCACCCGATCGTTTAGTATGTCGCTATTGCTTTCTTCATGACTTATACATGTTCCTATGACTATGAGATTACGCAACTCCCGTTTACCGGAGGAACACTTTGTGTGCTACCAAACGTCACAACATAACTGGGTGATTATAAAGGAGCTCTATAGGTGTCTCCAAAGGTAGATGTTGGGTTGGCGTATTTCGAGATTAGGATTTGTCACTCCGATTGTCGGAGAGGTATCTCTGGGCCCTCTCGGTAATGCACAACACATAAGCCTTGCAAGCATTGTGACTAATGAGTTAGTTGCGAGATGATGTATTACGGAACGAGTAAAGAGACTTGCCAGTAACGAGATTGAACTAGGTATTGGATACCGACGATCGAATCTCGGGCAAGTAACATACCGTTGACAAAGGGAACAACGTATGTTGTTATGCGGTCTGACCGATAAAGATCTTCGTAGAATATGTAGGAGCTAATATGGGCATCCAGGTCCCACTATTGGTTATTGACCGGAGATGTGTCTCAGTCATGTCTACATTGTTCTCGAACCGCAGGGTCCGCACGCTTAATGTTACGATGATAGTTATTATGAGTTTATGCATTTCGATGTACCGAAGTTAGTTCGGAGTCCCGGATGTGATCACGGGCATGACGAGGAGTCTCGAAATGGTCGAGACATAAAGATTGATATATTGGATGACTATATTCGGACACCAGAAGTGTTCCGGGTAATTTCGGAGAAAACCGGAGAGCCGAAGGGTTACCGGAACCCTACCGGGAGAAGTAATGGGCCATATGTGCTTTAGTGGAGAGAGAGAAGGGCTGCCAGAGGTGGGCCGCGCGCCACCTCCTCCCTGGTCCGAATTGGACTAGGGGAGGGGGCGGCGCCCCCCCTTTCCTTCTCCCACTCCACCTCTTTTCCCCTCCTAGTAGGAGTCCTACTCCTACTAGGAGGAGGACTCCTCCTTGGCGCGCCACACCTGGCCGGCCGGCCTCCTCCCCTTGCTCCTTTATATACGGGGGCAGGGGCACCCCAAGACACACAAGTTGATCCACGTGATCGTTCCTTAGCCGTGTGCGGTGCCCCCTGCCACTATATTCCACCTCGATCATATCATTGTAGTGCTTAGGCGAAGCCCTGCGTCGGTAGAACATCAAGATCGTCATCACGCCGTCGTGCTGACGGAACTCCTCCCCAAAGCTTTGCAGGATCAGAGCCCGGGGATCGTCATCGAGCTGTACGTGTGCCAAGAACTCGGAGGTGCCGGAGTAACGGTGCTTGGATCGGTCGGATCGGGAAGAAGATGTACGACTACTTCCTCTACATTGTGTCAACGCTTCCGTTGCGATCTACAAGGGTACGTAGATCATACTCTCCTCTCATTGCTGTGCATCACCATGATCTTGCGTGTGCGTAGGAATTTTTTTGAAATTACTACGTTCCCCAACACGACACCTATGGGATCACAAGAATCCCTACTGCGGTTAGCGGGGCGCAGGGTCGTGAGAAGAGCGGATCAAACAGATAATGCACAGTTTGTTTATCCAGGTTCGGGCCGCGAGGATGCGTAAAACCCTACTCCTGCTTTGGTGGATGTATATTCCTGTTCTTGAGCTAGCTCTGGGGCATTAGGAGCTCCAAAAAGCCGAATCCTTCTCCTGGTCGCCTCGGGCCTCCTTTTATAGAAAAAGGGGTTTCCATAGTGGCACGCAGGAGGTGGAAAGGGTATAGTGATGCGAGGTTATCCCTCGCATTACATGACAAGGCGCATTTAATGCGTCTTGCTTAGGTGTCCTTGCTTTATCGGGGACAGGGGAGAAACCTGTCTCGTCCGTCGCCGCTCCTTCTTGTGTCGACACGCGCCCTGGCCAGCGATGCATGTGATGCCATGTAGGTAGGCAGGCAGCTGAGGTGGCGCAGTGGAGGGTCTTCACGAAGATCTGCATGCCGCCACGTAGGTGCCTGCCCAGCTGGTTGGGTCGGCAGCCGCATGCGTACGGTGGTGGAGGTTTAGTCGGCGTGGGCCTGATGGTGGCCCTGCGGATGTTCTTGGCAAGGGCCTTGCCGGGGCGCCTGCTGTCATCCCCGGCAAGGCGCTTGCCGGGGGCCTTGTGGTCTTCCCTGGATGGTATCTCGCCAAAGGTCGTCATCTTCGTAATGCGTATCTGATCTTGAATGTCTTCACAAAGATCTGCATGCCACCACGGGGATGTCTCCTGAATCCTTGCCCCATGGGGGCACTGGACTCAAGGGTGATTTGCTCCGTAGGCGTGGGGCTAGTCGCCGCGGCAAGGGTCTTGCCGGGGTTGCCAAAGCTGTCTCCCGGCAAGGATCTTGCCGGGGGAGTCCGCTTCGTCTCCTTTGTTCTTCGTGGTTTTGGCCTTGGCATCGTCCTAGTTCCCTTGAGCTTCGGTCTTACCCTGGCTCACCTCCCTTGCCTTGCTTGGTGTGGTGGTGCCCGTGGCTCAGACTGTCCGCGCACAGTTATAGGGGTACAAAAAAGTGTACCCCTCTTTTTGTACACCGACAAAGATCGCAACTAAGGTAACAATTGATCCAACAACATAATGATACCAAGCCTCACTATGAATGGCATATTTTCTAATCTTTCTAATCTTCAAGCGCATTTTTTCCATCTTAATCTTGTGACCATCGACGACATCGGCAACATGCAACTCCAATTCCATCTTCTCCCCCTCAATTCTTTTCAATTTTTCCTTCAAATCCTCGTTTTCTCTTTCAACTAAATTTAACCTCTCGACAATAGGGTCGGTTGGAATTTCCAGTTCAACTACCTCCTACATACAAATATCTATGTCAACTTGATGGGCATAATTTGTCATAAACACGAAATGCAACAAATAGTTTTAAAAGAGAATATACCACATCCGAATCATAACCCGGACGAGGGTTGACGGGGACGGATATCAAAACCATGGCACTATATATGAAAAACAACGTACGGGTAAGATAATTATACGAGTAACTATATATCCAAATCACACAAACATCATTTTTTTTATATAAAACATTCATGAACAAGAGGCTCACCACAAGGTGGTGCCGGTGACGGGACGTTGCGGGCGATCGATGGTGGTTACGACGGATATTTAGAAGGCACTAAGTAAACCACACCTACATATGCAAACTAAGTGTTATTTTTGACCTCAAATTGCATATAAATCAAATACTAGCACATATATATAATTCCTTCCAAATTACTAAACTCACAAATCAATCACTATATAAAGCATTGCAAGGGCTAATCTAGCAATAAGAGATGAAAGGACAAAGTTGCTAACCTTTGTGATCATTTGAATGGATGGGGGCCTTCAAATCTTGACAAATTTTGGGCAAAATGTGTGATGAGCTTGAGAGGAAGAGGGGAAGAATAGAGAGGAGAGGGGAAAGGGGAAGAACAAAGCGAGCTGGTGGACGAAGGGTTTATGTAGGAGAACCTTTAGCACCGGTTCGTGCCACAAACCGGTACTAAAGGTGCTGGAGGGGCCCTAGACTAACAACATCCTTCCACCACTCACTTTAGTACCGGTTTGTGGCACGAACTAGTGCTAAAGGTTCGACACGAACCGGTACTAATGAGAATGGCCGGCTAGCCGTTGGAACCGGCACTAATGCACACATTAGTGCCGGCTCAAAATCAAACTGGCACTAATGTGCTTCACATTTGACCCATTTTCTACTAGTGAAGTTCCTGCATATATGATGTACCTTCACCAACTGTTAGAATAATCTTGCCATAGTGTTATGTCTAATTAATTATAGGTAGTGTCCCAGTCTCACGCGTCCCTAGTATTGGGAGATCCAAGCTAGTTTTTTTTGCGAGTGATCCAAGCTAGTTGTTCATGTGAGAGAGGTTAGAGCAACTCTAGCAGACCCCACATTTTGCCAAACTGTAAACTGTGTTTGTAGGTCGCGTGGGGGCGCTTATGCAGACTAAAAAATGCGGCGGCAGAACAAAAACCGCAAACAAACTCGTAATATTTAAAAAAAATGTTTCGTGGGAGAAATTTAAGCAGCAGCTCGCTGGAGCTCGCTCGCATATATGGTTCTTCTTTGCATAAGTGCGTTACTCTGTTCTTCATGAACTTAGTACTCTAGATACAGGCAGGAGTCGGTTGATGTGTGGAGTAATAGTAGTAGATTCAGAATTGTTTCGGTCTACTTGACACGGACGTGATGCCTATATTCATGATCATTGCCTTAGATATCGTCATAACTTTGCGCTTTTGTATCAATTGCTCGACAGTAATTTGTTCGCCCACCCTATTATTTGTTATCATGAGAGAAGCCTCTAGTGTAACCTATGGCCCCTGGGTCTATTTTCCATCATATAAGTTTCTGATCTATAATATTAGTTTCTGATTTACTATTTTTTGCAATCTTTTACTTTCCGATCTATAAACCAAAAATATTTACTTTATCGTTTATCTATCTCTATCAGAACTCACTTTTGCAAGTAATCATGAAGGGATTGACAACCCCTTTATCGCGTTGGGTGCAAGTTGTTTGATTGTTTGTGTAGGTATTCGGTGATTTGTGCGTGGTATCCTAATGGATCGACCTTGGAACTCAAACTAAGGGAAATACTTATCTCTACTTTGCTGCATCACCCTTTTCTCTTCAAGGTAAAAACCAACGCAATCTCAAGAACTAGCACCCATCAACCAGCAAAAGAAAGAAAAACAAGCAAAATGTTGATGAGCAAGAAGAAGATGCACCAAAAAAGAAGAAGGGTGGTCGACAACCTTTTACAAACATAGCTGAATATATATCTCATGACAAGTACAACACTGTTCCAGGAGAATCAAAGCATGACAGAGATAAGTGTCTGCAATGGATTCGACGTCAATGGGCCATGCACATTTGAATCACCACCTTTCTAGACCAAAGAACAGGCTATCTATTACTCTCGCGTTCTCTATGACAGCAAGAAGATATTTCCTCATGAGTGCCCTGACATCCAAGCCATGAAGAGTATTGGTTGTTTTGATCAGATACTGCAAGATCTGGAAGATGTTTTCCTCACTAATGTCTTTACATTCGAACATCCGTGGAATAGAGAAATCATATACTTCAGTTCTATGCAACCTTGTACATCTCTTGTGATGAATCTGACAGTTCCAAGTGGATCATGGAGTGGATGATCGAAGGCAAACGCATCAAGTGCACCTCCACTGATTTTGTCTTGCATTTTCATTTCCCTCGGTTTGAGCATGGTAGCAATGAAATTCGAGTGCACAATATTGATGTTATTCAGACGAAATCTTCTGATGCACCATGGACAAAGAAAATATTCGTGACTACAATGGTCCTCCCAGGCCTAAGAATTTGACATTCGAGAATTAGACTCTATATCATATGCTCACTTACACTATTTGCCCTCTGGCCTGGATGAATATAGACAACATCATCTCAGATGTTCTTCGTAATGCAATGTGCGCAATCTCCGAGCGTTATGTCTTTGATGTTGAGGATATGTTTCTGCGCATTTTGAAAGATTCTGCTCGGTATACGAAAACCCTCAAAGTGTATGCACCGTGGATTCAGAAAGTTGTTGATTATTCCATGCGCAGCGAGTATTTGGCGAAGGTCAATCACAAAAGCTTCGTTCCTCCAGTATGCGATGCCCTACAAGTCTTGGAAGATATCTCTTCGGGTAAATTGTCTGTTTAAAGCCCTCAACATTATCACAAAGGATTCGATGGGCCACGTCTGCCATGAAGCGACCAAACGGATACTCATCAACCTCCATCACAGCTTGAAGTCAGCTTGCGCACACAACAACTATTGCTAAAGCACATTGCTGAATATCGACGAGATAAAGAACACCTTGTTGCTGAGCTGAATGCTATCAACAACCAAACAAGAATCACGCATCTCATTGCTGATGAAAACAAGAAAAGGCTCTAGAAATTACTTTGCAAGTTCTTCACCAAGAAGCAGCTCCTAAATGTCGATCTCAAAGAGCTCTATGATTGCATTGACAAAGGCTTCTCTATTGAAGATTTTCAAACTTGCAGTACTCCTTTGATGCCTGCTCGAGAGCCAACTACTGATCTGATGCATCTGAAGCTTTGCAAAATGACCGAAGAATCCGAACCCGCCTCACCGACCGAGAAACCTGCCAAAGGAAAGGTGCTTTCACATGTTGCTCAAGTGGCTGATCCCAATGTGCCTTCATCCTCTTAGCCCCAAGCTGCTATTCCTGAAGGAAAATCTGCTGCTGTTGATGATGAACTTTTTCTAGTTACGTCCGAATCATAAATCTCCTCAGGCAGTTCTTCTGGAGATGCCACCGAGTGGACCAAGTTCACAGTTTCTACACTCATGTTATTCATCACCTTTTTGACACTCGTTGACAAAAGGGGAAGAATTACATCAAGTTTCGATAGATTTGCTTTATGTGTTTCTTTGGTTTGGTTTCGTGTGAGACTTTGAACTTGCCTTAAAGACTGCCTGATATTTGATGTAAAACTTCTGTGTTGTAATGTTAATAACCCTGCCTGCTGCACTATTTCTCTCGAAGCATTTGTTTTGCAGGTGGAATTATTTTTTGGAGTTTTGAATGATTGCACTAAAATCTTAATGGATTATATATCATCAGTGTGAATCATTGACTCGAATGATTGAAATTTCCTCTATTTACCTCAATACATGCAGGAGAATTATTCTAATATCTCTATCCCTGCATACATTCAGGGGGAGTCTATTTCATCATCGAGCTAAGCAACGCAAATTCACTCTTGTTTGATTTACTTTTCACTTATCTATCTTCACTTCAATGATTATCTGTTTTGTCAACAACCGTCCAAAAAGGGGGAGACTGTTGGTGCAATGATTGACCCCTTATGTTTTGGAGTTTGTTGACGTAAACATTATGGGACTTATTTGTTTGCTAATGCACACAGAGTAACAGGTCCCTGAAGTCACGAGGAGTTTGATTCAAATGACAGAAGTAATCTCCCTGCGTTGCAGTGAAGGTTATCACCGAAGATAATCATAACAAGAGTGACCCCTCAAAAATTGTTGACGTGAAGCAATTGGTTCGGTGTTCGTCCGAAGGAAGTGACTGTGACCGAGGAGATTGAAGACGAAGTAAAGACGTAGCATTTATTTTGTTGTTCTTCTTCTCTTTATTGATTTACAGGACCACCGTACTATTAAGAGGGGTGTAACATTCGAAATTTTGATTCTCTGATGCTAAACCCAAATCCTATGAAAGTTGTGAGAGAAATCTCTTTGTGTTCCGAGCAAATACTTGCCAGCAAGAGACTGAGATCTTCTTTGCTATGAGAGATTTGTGCCAGACTGAGGAGTTAGCATTACTTGTTCCTCAAGTAATGTTACCGTTTCTCTTTGAAATCCGACTGTTGAGAACGTGTCTGTTGGCCATTGGCTGGACCGCGTGTCCAAAATGGTCATTTCCCACCAGGGAAGGCTGCGACTATAAATAGCCACCCCGCGCCGGCGTTGTCCAACGGCTGCTCCATTTGATTCTGAGAAGATTGTTGAGCAACCCCCTCTCCAAGTGATTTTGGTTTAAAATCCACCGAGAGAAAACCCCTAGAGGCGAAAAAATTATATGGTCGTTCAGCATCACTCGTATCTAAGTCTAGTACACTCCGCCTATTACTCTTGAGAGCTGCAAACGCTCTAGACGGTTAGGTGTTAATTTTTTTAGAGACCAAGAGTGATTGTGGTTCTTGGAGAAGAAGTCTGCAAAGGTTCGGAGATCGCCTCAAGTATCTACCACGAGTGATCGGCATTGGTTGATGAACCAATTGTTGAGGAGAATAGGGTGAAGAGAGTTTATCTTCCGTGTTAAGTAACAACACCTCCAACCAAACATAGTCCTTGTGCAGAAGGATGAACTGGTCGAACAAATACCATGTCACCATCGAGCATCACTGGTTTCATCTGTTCCCCTTCTTTCCATTCGTATTATCTCAATCATGTGATTTCCTTCAATGCATGTATCAGTTTACATTTGGTAGTTTATATTCGCTCACTGTTCTATATTTTCATTCGCTCTGCTGCTAGCTAACGAGAGTTTTGATATTTTCAAAGAAATTTAAAAACTCTCGTTCACCCCTCCCCCTCCCTCTTGTAGACATACTTCGTTCTTACACTTTGTTATTCTTAATGCTTGACACTAGGGCTCCGAGTGCCATGATTTAAAATTTCAACTCTTTATGTTTTCATGAATGTGTGTGTGTGTGTGTGTGTGTTTAGGTCTTAGGTAAAGTTATATGCACCCATTATGGTCATGAACCATAGACCTTGATGTCACAATAATCAGGGCATCGACGGGGATGGACATGATTTGAGTATTACATGTGTTCATAGATTTTTAATGCTTTGCTCCGGTGTTTTGTGAAAGGAATGCCTTAATTACCCTTAATTTTCATTAGGATCCCGTTAAAATGGGACGGTGGGACAAAAGATGGTGTGCAAGTTCTTACTACAAGCACGTACAATTGCATACGGATTACATGCCTACATATGATTGATGAATTAGGTCTACTTTGTTGTTACCCTGTGTTACGGCTGTTACATATTTGATTCCATCCATGCAATGTACATTATCCACTCTCGTGCCTATGTTATGTTTCTCTTGTTCTTGAAAACTTCTAGGAATTGTTGTCTTTGTTACTACTCTGCAATCTCAACTCTTCACTCCATAGCTTTTGCTACAAATAAATTATGCCAAGCAAGTATTGTTTTCCAGGTGTGGTTGAATTGACAACTCAACCACTAAGGCTTATAAGTATTCTTGGGCTCCCTTTGTGTCAAATCAGTAAATTGTGGTTGTAATACTTTCTCGAAGACTGTCACGATCCCCTACACCTATGGGTTATTAGGGAGGCACAAAGAACTTCGAATGTTGATTGGAAACAAAGTCTCCACTTACCTCTAAACAGAGCCGAATCCGCCTTGCCCCATAGAGAATCCTCCCATACTAGAATGACCACCCCCAAAACCACCGTGCTCCATACCATATCCATAACCTACAAACGTGTGTTAATCGGTGCCCTCTGCTATGGTGTCCCATGCCAACCAACACTATGAGTATCACCCTGGATCGGTGTCCAGTTGCCTCGCCTTCCACTAGAGATAGGCCAGGCCCCACCCTAGTCTCACCTCTCCCAGCCATAGCCACTAGAGGTGGGGCCACGAAATTAGAAATCAAACATGAACAACTGCCGCCCCCAACCACCGGCCACTCCTCCGCCTCCACTGCCAACTACCGCTCTATGTTAGATACGTGCTCACGAAGATGGAACTAACCCCCTCTGTACTGGTTTTGTTGGGAGTTTATCTGACCCACAACGGTCAAAGCAGGGTAGATAGGTGTGGTATCGCCTTCCAAAAGTTTTCCATTGACATTTGCTCCGAGCTCGGCTCATAGGTGGGAGCCACTCGAGGCATATCGGATCGGGATGGCCGAGACACAACTCCCTCGCCACAGGTGTACCAATGACTGCCACAACAATCCATTGACATGTCGGTGCTCCTAGCTCGCCTGAGCTCTCTCATATAGACACTGCGGTAGATGCACTGATGCACGCCGGTGTTCCTGCACGGAAATAACACATCTATTGGCCGACAGGAGGGAGGCCAGGAATTATTACTTATGCTTAATAGTACTAATGGAATAGTGGGATCTCGCATCCGCACCGTAATCCAGGTATCCGCACCGTACGTCGGAGTGCAAAGCTCAAGTTCTTACTGCAAGCACGTGAGCTTTGCACTCCGACGTACAGCGAATAAAGCCAGCCCCCACCATCACTGCCTCGTGGTAGGGGCGTGAGGTCTCTCGTAGCCTCTCTCAATAGAATACATAAGTAACTTGCTCTTTATTAAATAAGCGTGATTGGTTGTGTTGGTATGAGTTTGTAATTCCATTTTAATGAAATCGGGCCCGGTGGGCTCCTTCTATAAGAAAATTTGGCATTAATCAACCTATCACATGCTTGTCAATCAAATCAGGGACTAAATTTCAAGGTAAAATATTTTACCTAAGCTCTGCTAGTACACTATCTTGTGAGTGTTGTGACATGAGAAAAATGTTCGTAGGAAGATTGAAATCACTTCTTATCGACACTCTGCCATAAAATAGACCAAAACACACGAAGAAACCCACAAGAACTAATGAGTGCACGATTTATGGATCTCTCGTAAGAAATAATTATGTTGGAATTTAGATGCATCTCAAGCTATGCCACATGTGCGATAGCATGGTCACAAAGGTGTTGATTACCCCCGCTCAAAGAACAAGCTACACCTTATGTCCCCTAAAAATGTGCTTCGACAAAGGCAGCATAAATAGATTGTACCATAAAGACCTTCAGAGTTTAATCCGGCCCACTTAAATGTGCCTGCCTCTTAGTATAATCGCCACACAACGAAACAAATTGATAGGAAAAGAGAAGAGAATAGGAGAAAAATAAGGTAGAGAAACCTCTCTCTCCTTTTCCTCATACGAGAATAGAAAAAGGAAGAGATAGCTCACGGAGACAACAGACGGAAGGCCTTGTCCTCTTCCTCGTTTAGGTGATGGCGGGATATGCCGAGCCAAAAAGACGATGATAGAAAGGCGAGATCAACTAGATTCATAGGGCATGCATGCCGAACGAGGTGCATATTGTGGTGCATCTTAACTGGTCGAAGACATAAAGGAGTGTAGGAGGCAAAGGACCTTTGTCCATGGCAAGTAAATCGACAAGGATGAGCTAGGACCATATGAATATGTGAAGATTTTCTGCATTTTGTATATGCAAAGAAATCCATATACTTTGTTAAGACAATTCGTATAAAACAACAAGCCAATTAATGGAAACATTTAATATTTGCCCCTTGGCAATTCTCAAGTCTATGATGAGAGCGTATCTCAGTAGTATTGTATCTGATCTCATTAAGACGAGTTGCAACAGGGTATAAGTATTCTAGTACGTTAGCTTGTGATTTACTTGTCAATAATAATGTGATTGTGTAAATAAATATTCATCAAATTCTGATCGTGAATTACCTTATATTTTGATTAGAAGTTTGATAAGTAAATTAAAATGAAATTGATTAAGAAAATAAGTAAATTAAGGTGATTGATTATCATATAATGGAAGGTTGGATGAAAGGGTGGTGGAAAGAAGATGAAATAGAAGTCTTACGTTCTTTTTAAGTAGTAGATTAAGTAGTAGAGATAAAGCTGGACGAAAGGCTGTTTTGAGATCCATTTCAAGGATGGTACGTATGTCTGACTACTGCCGCGCGCACGCGCAGGCATCACTATGCCTGCTGATCTGTCACGAGAGCATGGGGCGGGGTCGACGAGCCACCGGTGTTCAGGCTGCTCCACAAGTTGGTGCAGTACGGACGGGACCTCGTGCATGCAGCATGCATGTGGCGCTGCCATCTGCTCAGTCAGTGTTGGTGCATGGTGTGGCCCGACTTGCATGCATGCGTTGCTGCGGTATGCAGCCCGGCCAGTCAGTAGTGTGCGTTGCCATATGCATATCTCTGGCTGGAACGCAGGCCTCGTACGTGAGCCAGCTACCGCGGACGGTGGAATCAGTCCGCAGCCATCGTCGACTAGTTAGGCCAACTCCACCGCGGCCCAAACGGATATGCGGTTTGGCTAAATTTTGTTCTTTTTGGGCGGCGATGCGGTCGTTTATGTCCGCATTTGTCCGTTGGGTTATGGGTGCGCTCAGCCGCACCCTAAATCATGTTCGGGATGGATGTGATTAAAAAAAACAAAAAAAATAAATAAAATGTCTAAAAAAGTAAATAAACGTACTTAAAAAAACTTAAAATATATATAAAGGCCACGGCTACAAAACGGCTCGGTTTCACGCTGCATTTAAACGGCCTAGTTTCATAATTAACATAAAAACAAAATAAAAAAGGCCGCCCGCGCGCTGCTGCCGCGCCCATCCATGCCCTGGTCGTCGCCGTCGCCGTCTTCAGTGGCCGCCAGTGTCGTCGTCTTCGCTACAGAGGTCGATGTAGTCCGGCGGCGTCCAAAGATGGGCCGGCGGTCCGCGATGCACGGGGGCGGCGGGCTGGAGGTGGCCGGTGCCTGCACCACCTCCTCCCGAGGCGAGGCGTCGCGCTCCAGCGACCGCCGCGGCGTGGGGCACCAGTTGCCCCCCATGGCGGCCGCCATCTGCTCCGCCGTGCACGACCAGGTCCACCCCTAGCCAACCAGTCCCGGGTGGAAGGTGGCCACCGGCGGCTCCTCCGTCACCTCCTCCTTCGGCTCGGGGATGGCGACGTCGTCGGCCGCAGAGAGGGTCATTGTCTCCTCGAGGCCCGGCCATTGGCGCTCATCGTGCGCGTCCATGGAGTCGTCCATGACACGCGCCATGATCCGGGCCTCCTCCTCCGCTGTCATGCGAGGAGGTGGAGGTGGCGATGGGGAAGGCGACGGCGTGGGCGTCAGGCAGCGCACCCGCGTACGCCCGCGCACCTCCCGACGTGGCCGCCGCGGCCCCGACACCATGCCGGCGAAGTACGACGCGCGTCGCACGTCGTGCTCGTCCTAGAGCCAAATGTCCCACAGGATGGAGTCGGGGCGTACCTCTCGTCGTGAAATAGGTCGCCGGGGAGGAGGCGGCGGCGGCGCTCGATCTCATCGTGCCTGGCACGGCCTCTCGCTGGCATCGGCAGGATGGGGACCCGGTCCGCGGAGAGGTGCCAGTTGTTGGGGGGGGGGGGGGTGCACGCCGCTCCACGGGACCAGCGTCCTCGTCTCCTAGTACCACCAGCACACATCAACAGCCAGGTACCGCCGGTCGCTCTCGTCGGCGGCCCTAGGCGCGATAGTGAAGGGGGCAGGCGCGGGGGCTCGAATGGAGGAGCGCGGCGGTGATGCGGACTCCTCCTTCTTGACGGAGCCGCGGCGGCGTCCCGAGGAGGAGCCGGCCTCGCGTCGTGCTTCCCCTTGCGGTCGTGCTTCCAAAGGCCCATGGCTGCGGCCGGCCGACAAGGTCGACGATGGGGAGCGGCTAGGGTTTAGAGGGTGTAGGGTTTCGAGGGGGCAGAGAGGGGCCAAAGTGGGAACTGTGGACGACGACCGGTCCATGGCTTTTCATTTAAGAAGGACGGCGACCCTTCGCAGTGCGGATGACAGGTGGGGCCACCCGCCCGTGTGCATTTTATGTTGGCGGGTGGGAGGTAGGTGGCCACCTGCCACGCGGCCCCGACGCAGACGTTCGAAGCGTCCATTCGCTGTCCGCCGTGACCCAAACCGGGCGCAACTTTACGCTCGAAATGGGTCGGCCTGGATACAAAACGGACCAGATGGGTCCGGACCGTCGAGCGCTGGATCACCTCGTTTATTCATTTTATTTCAAATAAACAGGGCCGGATAAAATGGGGTCGCACAGTGAAATTGGCCTTACCAGTATGAGGCTATCGGCATGTGCCGTGTTCCTTTCCCCTGCCATGATGCTCTAGGCTGTAGTTACAACCACAACGAAAACGCCAAGAACGATAACTGACCAGCTACTGTGCTGTGCACGTTCTTTGTTTTGTGTTGCAGCGATGTGGCACTGGCTCCTCCAACTACAAGCTTGTTTAAAATACCCGTTCCGACATACCGCCAAAAAATATTTATTTCCAACTTCCATGGGTTATTAATAATTAGTGGCATATATGGTGCCACAAACACAAAAACCTTGGCCATATACAACGACTCCCAACCCTTGGCTGGGTCCAAGCGCCACTCACTATAGCTGCAGCCGATCCGGTGAGGTGCTACCACACAGCAAGCGCCATGTTTGGTTTGGGGCACGTGTTGCTTCGACATGCAATCAACCTGCACCAGCCGGTAACCCACACCCCATTACAGGCCAAGGAGCACTACATTTCTGGCATGCGCTTTACGAAACCAGCATAGCAGCAGGGTACATATGTGAATTTTCATGGAAGGACAAGCATTGGTAGGGACTTGACTTGAGTATTTAGTACTTCTGTAAATAAATACTCACTTCATAAAAAAATATAAGAGTGTTTAGATTATTACTTGCATGATTTAAACGCTTTTACATTTTTTATAAAGGGAGTATAAGTATTATAGTGATCTAAACATTTTTATATTTCTTTACAGCGAGAGTACAAATTAGCTAGGATGCCTTTGTCTGTCTAGTTGCTAACCTTGGGGGACAGATCTCGTGGCACCGCAACAGTCGGCGTACGACCGCGGGCCATAGATTTTGGTGATCTTCCCCCTAGATCGTGTTGCCAATGTTGCCGTTGCATCAACTGTATATATGCTTTTGTCCTAGCATACATTTGGCGCTACCGGACGGTATACTGACATTAATGTGGAGTGGCATTATTTCCTCATTCCCAGGACACTGACGTTTTCTCTTTCTTCCTTTTTGAAAATAATTTCCTTCTATTATTAGTTTTGAAAATATCAGGCTGATAGAACTACAAATTGTTCAAGTCCTCCACTCCCTGTATCAAGGCTGCACACGGCCAACAAAACTACAAGCTGAGAACTTCTCAAAAAAAAAACTACAAGCTGAGAACCAAGGGAATAAACCTGGTGATAACACAAAATTGTCCCAACACATACTTGTATGGTAATATGCCGGTCACCCAAGTGAAAAGTCGAGAAACTGAAAATCGACCACCTGTATGGTTAGATGTGGCCACCAGTTTGCCGTTGCATCTACTGTATATATGCTTTTGTCCTAGCATATACTTGGTGCTATGAGCATAGTGACATTAATTTCTTCTTTCGGCAAACAGTGACATTTCCTCTTCCTTTTTGACATCAGCAAAGTGTCACTTCCTTTTCAAAAGTAATTTCCTTTTATTATTGGTTTTGAAAATTATCAAGCTGAAAGAACTACAAAGTGTTCAAGCCCTCCGTCCTTTGCGTCAAGGATGCACATAGCCAACAAAACTACAATCTGAGAGTCAACGGAATAAACCCGGCGATAAAAAAATTGCTAAGTAACAAGAGGAAGTGAAAAGTCGAGAAACAGAAACTCTTTTCACCTAAGTCCCAAACACATACTAGTTTTACATTGCATTATCGCAGGAGGCGTTGCGGACGTCACAACCACGTCAGAGACTAACGACACCCACGACCTTGCCTTGGCATCCAGAGACGTAGACCGTGAGCCATGGCGGACGTAGGCACTAGCAAAGGGAGATAGGAGATGGAGATGGAGAGGATGTCGAAGCAGTCATTGAGCCCGGTGACCGTGCCTGGGTTGGTGGACAAAGATTTGGCGACGGTCCTGATTTGCCACTAGGGTGCTGTCGGCGTGCCTCTTCTCGTATTATTCGACACACGGGAGGGGATGGGTATGAGAGAAGGTGATGCCTCATGTAGGTTCTTAATGATGTCCATGATACACTTTGAAGGTTATATGAATGTTACATATGTACGGTTAGAAATGCAAAATGCACCGACACGAATCTAGAGTGCTGAGAGCCGTTGGATAACCAGGGGACGGATTCCACACTTTTGCCGCAGTAACATCAACTACACTCACAAATTAAGCGGATTTGTTTGTGTATGTTACATCACCAAGAGCACAAAACTAAAGCAAGTATGTGCAGCAGAGAGACCTGACGGTGTAGAACCTACTAGTGTCACCACTTAGACCACTTTTGGAGATCTGCCAAGCTTTTTATAGAAAGTTTCAGATGGTAGTACAACGCACAAGATACTCCACCAATCGATCTTGCCTTCTGGCTGGTCTATCAGTTAATGACTAGACACGATTGGTCTAGTTTAATCATGTCAAAGACGAATAAAATATAGAGCAGCAGCTAGCTAGCATTCTTACATCGTTTGTCGTTTTGGTTGCGGCCGTAGCATCATGGAGGCGAAAGCGGCAACACGTTAACACAGCTCTGATGAGATGTGAGTCGATGGCATAATGGCTGCAGTGTCCTTTGTCCACGACTTTTCTTCGCGGGAACTTCTGTCCTCTACTCGACTGGTCCATACCGATACAAAAGGTGACCAGGACCCATCAACGAGACAACGACAACAACCAATAATCGACGCCTTCGTTTACATGGGAGGAGCAATATTCATCGACCATGACACAAGTGGTGATTAGGGTTTGGACTGTTTTCCGGGCGCTCCTATTCTACGCATTAAATGATAGTCCGGTTCTTCTGATAAGATAGCGTATGATCAGATTCTACCTTGTCTCGTACTTCAAATATATCATGTATTTCTATATATATATATATATATATATATATATATATATGCACGAGGCTCAAGTAATAAATCTCAATTCCACCAATCCTTCTTTATCCCTTGTATCAAGCTAATCGATCCAAATCCCAGTCATCGCCACCGCTTCCGCACCATGCCGCCCTTGGGGCAGCCAATCTCCATTATCGCCACCGAGGGCCGCGCTACTCGTACCTAGGGTTCTCTGCGTCTTTTTTCCCATCCTTTTGATCCGGGTGTTTTCTCTCTCGCCGGTCATTGATCGGTGTTTTCTTTTTTGGTTTTCCGATCTAAATCGGTTTGCGTCGCCTGCCGACGTCGACCCCGCGCCTTTCCTCCGACACCGGCGCGACCACCCGACCTCCACTCCGACCCGACAGCCTGTCATGGTCGTCGACCACGCACCTGCCGCCCGTCGCCCTGCGTTGATCATCGTCGTCGTGCTCCGACCGGGACTTCTTCATCACCCACCGCCTTCGCCACATATGTACGGACGTCTTCGTATGGCGTTGCGTTCACCACTCGGGCCTGCCCGCTTAGGCGCCCATGTTGTGTTGGCCGCTCGGGTGTCGGCGCCGCGTTGGCCGCTCATCCGCACGCCGTTCCCCGCCGACCGTCGGCGTTGGCATCATCTCTGACTCCGCCACCACCCCTCCTCCACCTAGCGGTGACCCCAACCTTGCACGCGATCGGATTGATCACCCGCCCGCCCGCGATCCATCTCATCTATGCCGTGCAACCGATCCGGCCCGTCGGTTGCGCGCCTCCGCAGATCCCGTGAAGACTGTCCCGATTATAGCACACCCCTACACTGATCGAGCAACAGTTTTCTGCCGCGTCGCCCCATCGGGCCACAACACAGCCGCCCCGTAGTTCTCCTCACGGCTGCACCACCGCTGCCGCCCCTTCGGGCCATAGCGCCGCGGCATGCAGCCCCCCCCCCCTCGAATGTCGAAGGCCATTCATCGACCGGCGGGCCGCCGCCTCGCCGCCCCATCAGACCGTAGCGTCGCCGCACGCGGTCCACGAAGCTGCCGCGAGGTCTTCCCGCCGTCGCCCTGACCCGCATGTTGCCGTTTCGTTGCCCCTTCGGGCCGTAGCTTCGCGGCCCGCGGTGGCCTTTGTCGTCCTCGTGCGTCGACTTCCACGTGGTATGCGCCGCGCCGCCTCCCTCGGCGCAGGAACGCCACCGTTCGTGCCGGTCTTTGCCGGGCTTTTGGGTTTTCCACGCCTACTTCGAGCATCGTCGTCGCGCTTCTAACCTAGCCGCCGCCGCCTTCTCAGGCCTCTGCCGCAGCTCTGCTTCCTCGGTGCCACTGTCGCTCGCTCACACGAGCTGCGCCGCTCGTCCAGCCCCTTCATCTTTGTCCAATACCAACTCATCGCTAGCGTCGCCAGCGTCTTCCCCAACCACTTTGTCTACTCCAACCACCGCGGGCGACACCGACCTCGCGCCGATTGGCACCGCAACTGTTGTCGAGTCCTTCTCTGCTAGCCCCCTCAACATGACGTACAACTCGTGCTGGTTCCTGTCTCCGCATGCTCGGTGCTGGCAACACCGACACGGCCTTCATCCACGACATGTCCCCGGGCCTGGCAAGCCTGGTGCGGCGCCTCGTGAACATCGACTTAGCCCGTCTACGCATGCCCGGTGCTGACAAGACCGACGCATGCCTTTTGTCCATGATGTGTCCCCGGGCTTTGCAAACCCGATGCGATGCGTCATCAACACCGTCTTCTTCTCGGCACACCACTACTTCGACATCACTGCACCCATGACTAACTCGGCGTCTCCTTGCGCCGCGGCTCCACGGCGACTTCCTCGACACCGGCTACCTCGAGTCGACATCGACCACGGCCTTATTCGCGCGGCTACCTCGACCATGGCTACACGATCCACGCGCTCGGCTACCTCGACAACGGCACGAAGGGCTACCGCCTTGCTTGAGCAACCTCGTAGGTTTTCACTCGAGCCACGACTTCTACGATGCATCGACCATTACGACTATGGGGGAATGTCCATCGGCTTACCTTCGAATTCTTCTCCAGTCTCACCATCTGTGTCGCTACCATTGGGATTGTTGGGGGATGTGAGTATTATGATTATTAGGAAAGATAGGATAGCGTAGGATCTGATTTTACTTTGTCTTGTACTCTCGGTAGATCATGTACTCCTATATATATGCCCACAAGGCTCAAGCAATAAATATCAATTCCATCAATCCCTTTCTATCCCTTCTAACACTTTCATAATCCGCCTTCCCTAATTGTTGGGCGAATGGACTCACTATCCCACAACCTACGTAACCTGTGATGTAAGCTTACTTTCTTTCCGTTCCAACTAATCATCTCCCCCCAAATTTCATGGGGTGAGCCTAGGCCTTTGTTCTCCTCCAACCAAATTAGGCCAAATCAGCTCTTACGTAAGTTTCTTAAGTAGTCTTATGTAGGTGTAGCAAAGCTCCTTCAACAAACGGGGGGAAAGGCTTATGGGAGAAGCCAAAAAGGGTGGCTTGTTTTTTTAAGTTGTCAGAAGAACTGGGCCATAAACCGCTAAAACACACACTAGTCGGTCCAGTAGGGTGCTCCCATCTGCTCCTGATCTAAAGAAATCCACCTATCTACAAAAGACCCACTTCCAACTGTTTTTTCTCTGTAAAATACAAAACAAAGCCTTAGTCTCTCGTGTAATTGCAAGGAAGCCCCTTTCTAGCCAAATAAATTACAAATAGGATCTCTAAATGACTAGGAATTTACAAAAAAAACATGATGCACTTCTTTCCAAAAAATAGCAAGAAAACCAAAGATTTTTTTTCTTAGTAAATTGTCCCTGGAACAATTCCAACATATCATGGACCACAAAAATCATAATACAATTATTGATCAAAACTAATCAAAATCATGGAAAATTCAACTACTATGAAAATGGCCATCTCATTTTTCATGTTTACGAAAAAATGGCCATGTGTTATAGAAGCTCATGTTTTCCATAAAATAGTTCAGTATTTAGAAGAAAATGTTGATGTTTACAAGCAAAAAATGTTCATGCATTTAGATTGTTCGTGTTTTTCAATAAGGTTCATGTAATTTAAATTTGTTTGAACATTTAAAAACCAGCTTTAAAAATGTTGATTTTCCTTAAAATCTTAATATTTGTGAAAACAAGTTCATACACTAAATAAATGTCATATGTATAAGTATTTCCAGAAAATGATGGTTAAAAGTAATGATATTTTTAAGAACTGTTAGTAAAATGTTAAAAAAATGTTCACACTTTTGAAAAAAGAGAAGGCAAGTAAATAATTATCTTTATTGAAAAATATTAATGTAGTAGAACAAGGTAGATGATAAATCTAGAAAAGGAAAGTGAAAATCGATAACCAGCAATGAAATAAAAAATGGGAAAGAAAAATATGTTTCATTGGCTGGCACATGTAGCGGCTGGTTGTACCATACATGTGCCCAACTCGGGCTTTCACAAAAAAATCGATTTCGGGTTCTGTGTTCTGTTTCTTATGGGTTTTCTAGTTCTTGATTTACTTTTATTAACTCTTTTATTTTTATGTATCTTGTGCGTTGGTTTTATATATTTTTAGTTTAGTGGTACTTTATTAATTTTCAAACATTTTAAATTCATGAATATTTTGAAATTCGTTAAAATCTTGAAAATTCATGGATATTTTTATTAAACCATGAATTTTTAACACTCATTGAAATTCATTTTATCTAAAGTTGATGAACAATTTTCAAATTTAGGAACTTTTTTAAATCCGTGAACAGTTTTACTAATTCCTGAACATCATTTTCGAGTTGCAGAAAGCCTTTATCGGGGAAGCCAACCTTTTTCAGTTGGTAGGTCCCATCGGCCAAAACTTGAGTCGGTAGGATAAGGAGGAGCTTTCATCATGTTATGATTAAGATTTGTGCATAGTTTTGAAAGTTTAAGAGCATTTTACAAAATCTATGAATATTTTAAAATTCGTATATACTTTCCAAAATTGGGATGAACAATTTTTCTTAAAAAATATTATTTTATTGAATTTTTAGGGGTAAAGGCCTCTCTTTATTCATCAAAGTTCACGGATAGTAGGATAGAAGTTACATCATGTGACTGACCAAACCACACATGACACCCATGAGTTAAAGAAAGCGAGAATTTAGCAAAACTATGTGCCTCCAAATTCGAGTCACGACCTTCAAGCGAAAAAATACAAGTAAACGATGCATAATATCAGCAACTTTTACTTGTATTTTTTTCGATCTGCCTTGGTTGTTCTGCATAATATCAGCAACAACCTGTTTCGAGCCACGGCTACCACAAACTGGTTTATGTGTAGATCTTCTGCCACGCAAAGTGCCTCCCAGAACGTGATAGTTTCCATGAGCATTGGGTCATCGACCCCATCAATCACCAAGGTTGAGTTGTCATATAACTTCCGCACATTAATGAAAAACAGGAAAAGAAAGAAAATAATAGTAGAACAAAATAAAGGAAAAATAATAAGAACTATGAAAAGGGGAAAATAATAGTAGGAAAATAAAAATAGTAAAGAAAAGGAAAATGGAAAAACTAAAAACAAAGAAATAGACTCAGAAGGAAAGAACATCGCAAAATCAGGAAAAACATCTTAGTGGACGCTTATAGACGGGCCCACTTCTGAGCGCCCCACAAGTTATTCACCCATAGCACCTGCTTCGTCGATACATAGCAGTTGTGCATGCCTAAGTCAAATCATTCATTGCTCTCAAGACAAAACAATATGAGGACGCCGGTGTGTCTATTTTCCAGTGAGCTCCAGGGCAGCGGCCCAAAAACACTCACATGCTGATAACCATGTAGGTGGACCCTGACTATTATCGTATTGAACATGAATAGCTAATTGATTAGATTTCTTGTGTATGCGCATACCGATGAAAATTTTCTAAATTGTTGGTGTGTGTTATTCTCCTCTTTTCCCCTTTCGATTTTTTTCACATTTTTGCTTTTCCCATTTGCCCTACATCTAGAAATACTACGAAAACATATTTTAGAAATTTTATTTACTAATTTGACAAAAAAACATATTGGACATGCATTTTATAAAATATATCATGTACATAAAAAATTCATAGTATATTTAAATTGTTATGTAATTTAAGTAACTATTCACATATTTTCTCCTTATTTTTAAATAGTGTTCATCTGAAAAAAAGTGGTCAACATATGTAGAAAAATCATGTAAATAAAAAACAACAAAGCATTTAGTAAAAGGTTAAATTAATTGCAAATGTTTGCATATATTGAAAATATTCATGTATTAAAAACAATTCATAAGATACAGTCTAATTAAATGTTCATGTGAATTTAAAAGTGTTTTATGCATTTGCAAAATGCATTATACAACTAAAATGTGTTTGAAACATTAAAAAATGTTGATATAATTGAAAAATATTCCAAGATATAATAAAAATATTCTTGTATTAAAATGGCGTTATTTAGTTCAAATAAAATATTGTTGTAGTGTTAAACGAGAAATATTAAAAATGTTTGCACATTATAAAAAATATATTTATAAGATTTTCTAAACAGGAAAGATAAAAGAACAAGAACAAGAAATTGAAAGGAAAATGTGTTTGATGCATTTAAAAAGCATTTATTCCAAGGAGAAAAGGAAAGTGTAAAAGAAAACATGTATATAACAAATAAAAATAAATAAGAAAGAAAGAAAGACAAAAACTATAGAAAACCTGTAAAATCATCAAAAATCAAACATAAACAACAAAACTAGGGTAAGAAAAACGCAAACACCATGAAATGCCCCAGCTAGGGTAGAGCACGCACTACGTGGTCGGCTCAAGCTAGCTAGATTTTAAGCCAGCGCGAATCATGAGACCAGGATTGATACCAATATTTAGCATGCTAATTGTTGGCATGTGTAGAAAAAATGACTAGATTGGTTCTGGCACTCCATAAAAAGTTACCATTTTTCTTGGCAACTTTTGATTTTGCCGAATTTTGACTTACGAAGTTGCTATATGTTGCTTACTGCGGGCGATATATAGCGAATTCCTATGTTCCTGAGATGGGCCTGTACAATAGCGACAATTTTCTTATGTTGTTTTTGGTGCTTATTTGATGTGTTCGTTGGTTCAATGTGCCGTGGTGCTATGTACATCACCAGTTTTCTTGGCTTCTTTCCCCCTTTTTAATTTTTTGCTTTATTCTTTCTTTTGGTTTTTATTATCTCATAATTTTTATCTGTATTTAAAATATTCATTTTTAAATATGAAATACACATTTGATATTATTTCAAATACACGTCAAACATTTTTGTAATACATAAATACATATTCAATATTCTTCAAAATATACGGACAAAACTTTCTAATACCCTTGATTGTTTTCTAAATAGATGATAAATATTTTTAAATACATGTTGAATGTTTTAAACACACATTGAATGTTTTTAAATACATGTTGGACGGTTTTAAAACACATGATGCATTTTTTAAGCACACAATAAATATTTCTGGACTACATTGTGAATAAATTTTAAAATACAAATTGAATATTTTCTATACGACACAAAAGTTTGCTTGCTCAACTTTTTGGCTACATTAACATACAAACACAAAGGTTCACACCCCAATGGGTGTCCAATCGATTTGGGTTACCCATCAGGTTCGTGCATACACCTCAAAAAAAAATCAGGTTCGTGCATGGGTCTGGAATCAAACTCATGGGCAGGATCACAGACGAGCGACAGAGCGGACAAACTCATGGGCATGCATTTGGGATAAGTTGACCTGATCAAACCCAATTTAAATGCCAGTCAGACATGTTTCCATACACGTTAAACAATATTCCAGTATAAATACATGGTTACCACTTTTTAAATACAAGTTGAACAATTGTTTTACACAAGCACATTGTTCATTTTTTTAACCGTGAATGAGAGTAGGGAAAACTTCGTACAGCCTTTACAAGAGTAACATTTTACATCATTACAAGAGTTGTCAAGAGGACTAAGCTAAGAAGAAAATCTCTACTACTTAAAAAGGACGTAAGGTTCTCATTCACGTCTCTTTTGTCCAATCTTCTTTGTATACGTCCCATTTTTTCCTTCTCCTCTTTGATTTTTTTCCTTCCATATCTGATTTTTTTTTCCATTCATTCACCCTAAAATAAAATCAGTTGTGTCATGTTTTATTAACTTACCAAAATAAAAACATATTTTGTTTGGCAAGTAATCATACTCCTACTAAATAAGTGCTTAACAATAAAATGGAAGGTAAATCATGGCGATTGCATACAAAAACTTGCTAACATTTTAACACATTAATATAATAATAGACGTGCAGTCACGGGCTAATCTAATAGGAGTAGAATGTTTACTCCTGTTGCAGCGCACGGACAATTGTCTACTAATAATCTCTACTTCTAATGAAGCAGTTGGTAGTCTCTGTTCCACGGTTTTTGTTTCGTCCCATCTCCCACCCTTTGCCTGGTTTATTTTCGTCTTCCCTCCCACCTCCCAATTCCCCAAAAAACCAACCAAAACCACGTTTGAAAGGAGCCATGCGTCCACGTAGTTCCCTCCCACGCCAGAAAAAACGGACGAAATTAAACCAACGAAAAAGGTTCCACTACTCGCACGCATGAGCGAGCGAGCAGCGAGGCGTCCAGAGAGCCCTCGAGTGATAACCCCGCCAGAGGACATCCCTTCGCCGACGCCATTGCGCTCGCAACAAGGATCCCTGCGCTATCTCCGTTAACGTTCGCCGCCATCGATCCCTTCACCGCCGAACCCCTGGCCATCGCGCTCGCAACAAGGATCGAGGGCTCCAGACTGCCCTCCATCCGTGCACTATCTCCGTTGGCCGCCGCCGCCTCCGATCCCATTCAGGAGCCTACGCCAGTACGCCCTAGGTCACATCGGCGCCGCTGCTACGCCGCCGCCACCATTCCGCTCGCACGCTGTCATCACCATCACCCCTCTCGCATGCCTCTGCCGCCATCACCCATTGTCGCAGCTCGGATGTGGAGCTCGTGTGCCATGGCCGCCATGGCATCCATGGCCGACACGAGGGGACCCTCGGCCTCGGCCGTGGCTGCCTGCTCGGGAAACGGGGTCGCCACGTCCGACTCCCCTAGCGCCTCGTGGACCGGCATCAGAGTCCCCAGGTCCGCCGCCATCGAACTCAGGTACGCCTCGACGGACATGGTCGATCAAGTGATCTAATCTGATCCCATGTTCCCAAGTCCTAATGAGAACGTACTCCTACGTGGATCCAAGTCCGAGTTGGGAGCGACGTCGATCTGATGAACGTGCAAGGAATTTCTGAATCCAGGACTTATATTTTACTATATATGTTCACTGGTTATTCAATTCAATTGTTCGTACAACAGCAGATTTTTTTCTTTTAGCACAAATTCCAGTAGTTGTGTTTGCTTCTTTTGAAGATCACCAGCCATATCACAACTGTTCCCATCCAACAGGTTAAGCAGAACTTCAAAAGCAACAACAAATTTTCTATGGTACATTGTTTTTTTAGTTTCAGTCCATCAAATTCTCTGGTTGAAATGTGTGTGTCTTGCTGCAGCGGCCAGTGCAGTTTCGACTTCAGTTCAGAGTCACACTCTCTCTTGCTGCTCTCTGCCATCTAGATCAGCCCTGGATCTAGACGATTTCATGCCCTCCATTGCGGTTGTTGCTATAATATGATTTATTACAACTTGTTTGAATGGGTTAGAAGGGAGTGATGAACTGTTTCATGAGCTTTCATGTACCTTCCAATTTCATTGTCATTTGAAGTGTGAACTTGCTTCAAACAGTCAATTTGCCTTCCTGCCACAATATTTCTCGGCAACGGTGGCCAAACGAGACCGCCCTCCACGCCGGGACGCTGACACGCCGGCCTGCATGTCCCTGCTCCGACGGACGCACCAAACTCCACAACTTCCCCGCAATCTGACCACAGGCAGACACACTTTCTTCAGGTTCGCACAACTTCCCTGTCATCAATCAATGGACCTACATTTGAATGAAAACAACTGTATTTAGTTGGCCATTGTACAATATTTGGTTTTCATCATATTAATGCAGGGGAATTCAGGTTACAGTACTGTGTAATCATGGAGCACAGAGCAGAGCCTCTCCGATCGGTAAGGAAAATTCACGGAGCACATCACACCATTTCTTACCTACTGCATTATTGTTGCTTCAGCAATCACGCTGGTGCATCGATCCTCCTAGCATATGTATAAGTTAAGTTGCGTATAGATATGAACTGCTTGAGCAATCACGCTGTATTTTCATGAGCACCTTCTTTCCTTCTCCAGTAATAGTTGTCAGATCCTTGGCGTGATCTGTGTACTAGGTATTAAAACTGTAAGTATAACATTGTCTCATGATATCCTATACATGTGAATTGCGGTTTGTAAACATTCATTTGCCAAAGAAATCATGGGATTTAGTTATATCTATTTTCTCATATTGATTCTTCATCCTATAAATCCATAGAAGAAACAAAGCAGATTGATTAAATAACACTATAAGAAGGTTTTCCCAAATCCTGTTACTCAGTGAGCCTGACATTTTGCAGCAAAGAATAATCGAGAAATTTGCAGCATAATATATCAAAAAAAAAATAAAGAGGAGAGAAAATGGGGAAGAACTTTCTTAAAAACATATGTAGGTGAACCCAATAGGAGAAGTGCAATTTCAGCCAGAACATTACTTATATAACCTTTATGCATTCAGGAAAATTTGGACGTGAAGAGAACACCTTAAGTTAGTTAAGCGGTACACGTTTACTCGAGTGCTCTAACAGCTACACTAACCTGGCAGAATATGACCAGAATTCAGGTATTGTGAAAATGTTAGAATAATTGAGTATATCTTTTTCTACACTTGTATCCATGGTTCTCAGTGGATTTTCTTTCACTTTTATCAGTAGTGTCATGAGGCCTGTGGTGGCCAAGGTTTGAAGACCGAGTTTTCAAAGCTGAATCTGATGTCCAGTCTAGATCTGAGGGTGACAACAACATTCTACTTCTACTGCAGCAGGTTATTTTACTTTTTGTTCATCGTTCGTGCATGTGTTCTAAAAGTTACTCCAAGCTTGGTTTTGTATCTCTGTAATCTGTATATAAATATTGGCTTTTTTTGGAGGATGAGATGAATGCTCCTGCTGGGTATAATGCTGTTGATTGTATTCTGGCGCCACAGGTAAGAGAAGCCAAAAGGAGGAGCCATGACTAGCTCCGTTTTCTCACAGTGACGATGGCCTTCCTCTAACATCAGCTTCCAAAAGGTAAATGTTTTCTCACCAAATATTTATGGTTTGTTCAGATAAGTGATGCAATGAGTAGCATTGTAGTCTTTCATGGAATTTATACTGTAAGGACACATCGTGAACTCTGATTATTTTTATTTAACCTCCACAATTGTAGCCCTCAAACTAAAAAGTAAATGTTTATTCCTCTGTATACAGGATACTATTGTGAGATTGTATGATACATAAAAGACGGCCTCAAGCCCCTAGATGGAAGCATCCAGTCTCGCTGTTCTACCAAGTTCGCCGGAATGCAGACCGCGTGTGGTCCACCTCAGGTACGCCGTTCTAAAATCCACACACCCAAGCCATGAGTAGCCTTGAAGTAGCGAGTTGTTATATTTAAAATTTTATTTGAAAGAGCATGTGTTTCGGGCTTTATACTTCACCATGATCTTTTACTGTGTGCATGTAACCATAATGTCTATAGTCCGCGGAGTTCAGTTCAGAGTCACAGTCTCTCTTGCTGCTCTCTGCCATCTAGATCAGTCCTAGATCTAGACGATTTAATGCCCTCCATTGCCGTTATTGCTATAGTATGATTTATTACAACTTGTCTGAATGGGTTAGAAGAGGAGTAATGAACTGTTTCATGTGCATTCATGTATGTTTCAATTTCATTGTCATTTGAAGTGTGAACTTACTTCAAATAGTTAATTTGCCTTCCTGCCACAAAATTTCTCGGGAACAGTGGTTGTATTGGAAACATCAGCTTCCAAAAGGTAAATGTTTTCTCATCATATATTTATGGGTTGTTCAGATAAGTGATGCCATGAGTAGCACTATAGTCCTTCATGGAATTTATACTGAAAAGACACTTTGTGAACTCTGAATATATTTATTTAACCTCCACGATTCTAGGCCTCAAACTAAAAAGTAAATGCTTATTCCTCTGTATCCGGGATACTATTGTGAGATGGTATGATACATAAAAGACAGGCTCAAGCCCCTGTACTGGAGCATCCAGTCTCGCCGTTCTACCAAGTTCGCCGGAACGCCAACCACGTGTGCTCCACCTGAAGTACGCCGTTCTAAAATTCACACATCCAAGCCATGAGTAGCCCTGAAGTAGCAAGTTGTTATATTTCAAAATTTATTTGTAAGAGCATGTGTTTCGGGCTTTATACTTCACCATGATCTTTTACTGTGTGCATGTAACCATACCGTCTATAGTCTGGGGAGTTTGCAAACGAGAGTGAAACCTATAATGATGAGTTGTGATTACCATATGATTACTAGAGCAGTAATTCAGAGCAAGAATGTTATTTTACTAGAAAAAGTAAATCCAATATTAAACATAGTACTAGGGTCCTTCACCTGCAAACTTTTCTTATCATTCTAGCAATCCAGAGGTTATTTAAACCACAAGATCACACTACTGGTCACACTACTAACAACAGGTTCAAATGAAACCCGAGAAATTAAATTGAAATCTTCGTGACTGCAACAGTTAGGCATGTAGTACGTAAGTTTATAGATGAATATATCAAGTTTACGATGAACTAAAACATGGCAGATTTGACAAACAACACACTTCATGCCGAAGTTTTCAAATGGTTGTACAAGGTATCTATTACTGGTGAGTTAATGAAGCTTCATTACTCTTCCCCACATTGGTAACTTAACTTTTCAGGATTGAAGCTTCACTGAGGTGTGAGGTGGTTCCTTTGGGCATTGCTATCTTCTGTATATGTAGATGAAGGACAATTGAATTAAGATTTCAATCGGAGTAGAAGCCATGATCTGTGGACCGTTTATATTATAGTCTTCTTCACTTTCAGCTTCTATTGAGAGAATTTGTAAAACTGGACCATATGTCAGTGCTGACTGGAAGAAAGGTAGCCACATATTGCTTTGGCAGATTCGTTGCTTAGCCGGTTTGCCCACAGAGCTAATCCATGAAACTTGCCTTTTTTTCCCTTTCCTTTTTAATGTTGATCACATTTTTATATATGTCTGCGATGGTTAAAGTTTGCTAACATTATTGCGCTGAAATAGTATGTTCCTTGCACCTGTTTGCAAGCTGTATTGTACGAAAGAATGTATGCAGAGATGGGAAAAGGTAACCATGTCACATTAATGCGGGGAGGGTAATACTAGTAGAAAATAGGGCTTTGGTCCAGGCCGGCTCAGCCCATTAGTCCCGGTTCAGTCCAGAACCGGGACCAATATGGGCATTGGTCCCGGTTCGTGAGCCCAGGGGGGCGGCCGGGCTACGTGGGCCATTGGTCCCGGTTCATCTGGACCTTTTGGTCCCGGTTGGTGGGATGAACCGGGACCAATGAGCCTCGCTCCTGGCCCACCACCATTGGTCCCGGTTGGTGGCTTGAACCGGGACCAAAGGCTCCTCTTTAGTCCCGGTTCATGCCACCAACCGGGACCAATGAGGTGCCTATATATACCCCCTCGCGCAAGAGCAGAGCATTTTTTTTGGCCGAGGGGGAGAGGGCTTTGTGGTGCTCTAGCTCACCTCCTATGCACATGAGGTGTTCGATGGAATGCCCGAGCCACACTACTTAAGCTTTCTCCTCTCGAAGCTCGACCTCCAAACTCCATTTTCCTCGAGATTTGTCTAGATTTAGCGGTCCGTCACGCCCCGTCCCCGTCTTCACCGCCGTCGATCACCCGCGCCGATCTCATCACCGACACCACCGTGGTGAGCCTCTTGTTCTTATCTTCTTTCTGAAAGGAAAAATATTCTTACTTGTATGTTTAGATAGATACTTGTATCATTTTCTTACATTTATTATTGCATCTTATATAGTGCGATGGTTTTGGTATCCGCCCCCGTCGGCCCTCGTCCTGTCTATGATTCGGATGTGGTATGTATATTATCTTTATAACTATTGGTTCATTTATTGTTTATGAAAATTATGCCGACCAACGTGACATAGATTTTATTTGTCTAGGATGTATGTGAATCGGAAATGCCAACCGACCCTATTGTCGAGAGGTTAAATTTAGTTGAAGAAGAAAACAATTTGTTGAAGGAAAAAATAAAAAAATTAAGGAGGAGAAGATGATATTGGAGTTGCATGTTGCGGATGTCGTCGATGATCACAAGATCAAGATGGATGCAATGCGCTTGAAGATTAGAAAGATTAGAAAATATGCCATTCATACCGAGGCTTGGTATCCTTATGTCGTTGGATCAATTGTTACCTTGGTTGCGATTATGATCGCATTTGTTTTCGCATTGAAATGTTTTACATAGTTTCAATGTATGGTTTAATTAATTAGATGCTCTGGAGAGCTATATGTTGTTAGATGAGAACTATGTATGCACTTTGGTTTTAATGTGATGATGAACTTCTATTAATTTGGACACTTAATTATATATAATGCACGCAGATGAACCGGCAATGGATGTACGGTGACAGACACACCCGCGAGTACATTAAGGGCGTGCATGAGTTTCTCGATGCGGCTGAGGCAAACAAGCAGAATGGTTTTATGTGTTGTCCATGCACTGAATGTGGGAATACGAGGTCTTATTCTAACCGAAAAATCCTTCACTCCCACCTGCTTTACAAGGGTTTCATGCCACACTATAATGTTTGGACGAGGCACGGAGAAATAGGGGTTATGATGGAAGACGGCGAAGAAGAAGAGTACGATGACAACTATGTGCCCCCTGAATACGGTGATGCTGCAACGGGGGGAGCTGGTGAAGATCAAGAGGAACCAAACGATGTGCCCAATGATGCTGCCACGGATGAAGCTGCTGAAGATCAAGAGGAACCAGACAATGTGCCCGATGATGATGATCTCCGCCGGGTCATTGTCGATGCAAGGACGCAATGCATTAGTCAAAAGGAGAAGCTGAAGTTCGATCGCATGTTAGAGGATCACAAAAAAGGGTTATACCCCAATTGCGAAGATGGAAACACAAAGCTTGGTACCGTACTGGAATTGCTGCAGTGGAAGGCAGAGAATGCTGTGGCTGACAAAGGATTTGAGAAGCTACTGAAAATATTGAAGAAGAAGCTTCCAAAGGATAACGAATTGCCCGACAGTACATACGCAACAAAGAAGGTCGTATGCCCTCTAGGATTGGAGGTGGAGAAGATACATGCATGCCCTAATGACTGCATCCTCTACCGCGGTGCATACAAGGATCTGAACGCATGCCCGGTATGCGGTGCATTGCGGTATAAGATCAGACGAGATGACCCTGGTGATGTTGACGGCGAGCCCCCCAGGAAGAGGGTTCCTGCGAAGGTGATGTGGTATGCTCCTATAATACCACGGTTGAAATGTCTGTTCAAAAACGAAGAGCATGCCAAGTTGATGCGATGGCACAGTGAGAACCAAAAAAAAGATGGGAAGTTGAGAGCACCCGCTGACGGGTCGCAGTGGAGAAAAATCGAGAGAAAGTACTGGGATGAGTTTGCAAAGGACCCAAGGAATGTATGGTTTTCTTTAAGCGCGGATGGCATTAATCCTTTCGGGAAGCAGAGCAGCAATCACAGCACCTGGCCCGTGACTCTATGTATGTATAACCTTCCTCCTTGGATGTGCATGAAGCGGAAGTTCATTATGATGCCAGTTCTCATCCAAGGCCCTAAGCAACCCGGCAACGATATTGATGTGTACCTAAGGCCATTAGTTGAATAACTTTTACAACTTTGGAATGGAAACGGTGTACGTACGTGGGATGAGCACAGACAGGAGGAATTTAACCTTAAGGCGTTGCTGTTCGTGACCATCAACGATTGGCCCGCTCTTAGTAACCTTTCAGAACAGACAAACAAAGGATACCACGCATGCACGCACTGTTTAGATGACACTGAAAGTATATACTTGGACATATGCGGGAAGAATGTGTACCTGGGCCATCGTCGATTTCTTCCGACTAATCATCAATGTCGAAAGAAAGGCAAGCATTTCAAAGGCGAGGCAGATCACCGGAAGAAGCCCGCCATGCGCACCGGTGATCACGTGCTTGCTATGGTCAATGATTTACACTACGTAATCTTTGGAAAGGGTCCCGGTGGACTAGCTGTTCCGAATGACGATGAGGGACACGCACCCATGTGGAAGAAGAAATCTATATTTTGGGACCTACCCTACTGGAAAGACCTAGAGGTCCGCTCCTCAATCGACGTGATGCACGTGACGAAGAACCTTTGCGTGAACCTGCTAGGCTTCTTGGGCGTGTATGGGAAGACAAAAGATACACCTGACGCACGAGAGGACCTGCAACGTTTGCACGAAAAAGACGGCATGCCTCCGAAGCAGTATAAAGGTCCTGCCAGCTACGCTCTTACGAAAGAAGAGAAAGAAATCTTCTTTGAATGCCTGCTCAGTATGAAGGTCACGACTGGCTTCTCGTCGAATATAAAGGGAATAATAAATATGCCAGAGAAAAGTTTCAGAACCTAAAGTCTCATGACTGCCGCGTGATTATGACACAACTGCTTCCGGTTGCATTGAGGGGGCTTCTACCGGAAAACGTCCGATTAGACATTGTGAAGCTATGTGCATTCCTCAATGAAATCTCTCAGAAGGTGATCGATCCAGAAATCGTACAAGGCTAAGGAGTGATGTGGCGCAATGTCTTGTCAGTTTCGAGCTGGTGTTCCCACCATCCTTCTTCAATATCATGACGCACGTCATAGTTCATCTAGTCGACGAGATTGTCATCCTGGGGCCCGTATTTCTACACAATATGTTCCCCTTTGAGAGGTTCATGGGAGTCCTAAAGAAATATGTCCGTAACCGCGCTAGGCCAGAAGGAAGCATCTCCATGGGCCATCAAACAGAGGATGTTATCAGGTTTTGTGTTGACTTCATTCCTGGCCTTAACAAGATAGGTCTCCCTAAATCACGGTATGAGGGGAGACTGACTGGAAAAGGCACTCTTGGAAGAGACTCAATAATATGTAGGGACGGATATTCTTGGTCTCAAGCACACTACACAGTTCTACAGAACTCTACCTTGGTGACCCCGCATGTCGATGAACACAAGAACAGTCTGCGCTCCAAACACCTGGAGCAGTGCGACGACTGGATTACATGTGAACACATCAGGACTTTCAGCAGTTGGTTGGAAACACGTCTCAGAGGTGACAACACTGTTTGTGATGAGTTGTACTTGTTGTTCAGGGGACCATCTTTGACTGTATTGACTTACAAAGGATACGAGATAAATGAGAATACATTTTACACGATCGCCCAAGATCAAAAGAGCACCAACCAAAACAGCGGTGTCCGCTTTGATGCAGCAACCGAGAGCGGAAAGGATACATATTATGGTTACATAGTGGACATATGGGAACTTGACTACGGACCTGATTTTAAGGTCCCTTTGTTTAAGTGCAAATGGGTCAACCTGTTAGGCGGCGGGGTACAGGTAGACCCACAGTACGGAATGACAACAGTGGATCTGAAGAATCTTGGGTACACTGACGAACCGTTCGTCCTAGCCAATGATGTGGCACAGGTTATCTATATGAAGGACATGTCTACCAAACCAAGAAAAAGGAAAGATAAGGAAGCGAATACATCATACGATGAGCCAAAGCGCCACACAGTTCTTTCAGGAAAAAGGGACATCCTGAGAGTGGACGGCAAGACAGACATGTCTGAAGATTATGAAAAGTTTCATGAAATTCCTCCCTTCAATGTCAAGGCTAACCCAAGCATCCTGATAAACAATGAAGATTATCCATGGTTACGGCGCAATAAGCAAATGACACAAGCGAAGAAAAAGTGAAGACTTTCTCCCACAACTATTATGATGATACCATGCCAAATTTGTAACAGACGAACATGCTACCATTGTCCGTTTTGTACATGCACATGCTATGTGGGTGAAATTATGATACCATCCCAACTTTCAACTTTTTCAGAGTTCATTTGAAATGCTTTCATGTCTTATGGTTCAAGGTTTTATGTGTTGAGGCAAATGGATCAATATGTCAGGAGGCGGGGTACAGGTAGACCCACAGTACGGTATGACAACAGTGGATCTAAACAATCTTGGGTACACAGACGAACCATTCGTCCTAGCCAATGATTGTCCATTTTGTACATGAAGTGCATCAAGTTTTTGTCGTAACCCTCTCTACTTTTTGGAACATGCTATATGGGTGAAATGATGATACCATGCCAACTTTCAACCTTTTCAGAGTTCATTTTTAAATGCTTTCCAATTTCAGAGTCATTTAGCTCAAAGAATGAATTAATAGCAAACATAATGAACTATAAAACTTTTATGAAAATAAAAACAATCAATTAAAATATTATGTTATGATCAACTAAAATAAAACTATAATATTCTTCAATAGCAAAAAGAATATAATTTTTGTGACCTAAAATCAAACTATAAGTATTTAATTGTAAGTATAAATAAAAAATAAATAGCAAAAAAGAAAAAAAAATTCTATTTTATAGTAAAGTTATTCATAAACTAGTGATTCACACAAATTTTAAAAAATACAAATTTAAACTATTCAAAATTTTAAAACTAACGGCACTAACAGAAAGTTTATAATTTTTGTGACCTAAAATCAAAAAGAAATCACTAAAAAACTATAAGTATTTAGTTGTAAGTATAAATAAAAATAAATTGAAAAAAATTCTATTTTTATAGTAAAGTTATTCATAAACTAGTGATTCACACAAATTTTTAAAAATTCAAATTTAAACTATTCAAAATTTAAAACTAATGGCACTAACAGAAAGTTTATAATTTTTGTGACCTAAAAGCAAAAATAAATCATTAAAAAACTGTAAGTATTTAGTTTTAAGCAGAAATAAAAAAAAATAAAAAACCAAAAAAATGTAGAAATAAAAAAGAAAAAACCAAAAAAATGCCACCTACTGGACCTCCACGGCGTGAATATGACTAGAAACCCTACATGGGCCAGGATTCAGGCCCGCAGAAGGCCCAATAGGCCCACAGGCAGTAGCAAGTTTAGGCCCGCAAGCCTGTATTAGAGAGGAGCTCGAATGGGGAGGCACACCAGCGCTTATAAACACGTGCCAGCGCCCTTCAGCTAGCGATGTGGGACTAAACTTTTGGGCGCGGGGCAGCACAAGGCCATTGGTCCCGGTTGGTGGCACCAACCGGGACTAAAGGGGGCATTGGTCACGGGTCGTGGCACCAACCGGGACCAATGCCCCCCTTTAGTCCCGGTTGGTGCACCAACCGGGACCAATGGCCGCCGCTTCCCGCCCTTTGGGCTGCTGAAAATTGGCCTTTGGTCCCGGTTCGTGGCACCAACCGGGACTAAAGGGAGCATTAGTCCCGGGTCGTAGCACGAACCGGGACCATTGCTCTGGCTATATAAGCCAACACTTGTGAAATTTTGGCCAACCGCTCCCATTCGCCCCGACGCCCCGAGCCCGTCGTCGTCGTCGTCGTCGCCACCCCGAGCCCGTCGTCGCCCGCTCCCCGTCGCCGTCGCCCCGCGCCCGCCGCCCTTGCCGGCCCCGACACCATCACCGTCGCCGCGCGCGCCGCCCCTGCCCCGACCCCGTCGCCATCGCCGTCGCCGCGCGCGCCACCCGTTCCCCGACCCCGTCGTCGTCACCGCGCGCGCTGCCCCTTCCCCGACCCCGTCATCGTCGCCGCGCGCGCCGCCCCTTCCCCAACCCCACACGCCGCCACCTTCGGTCCGGCCGCCGGCGCCCTTTATCACTGATTTTAGGTTGATGATATGATGATGTTGATGATATGATGATGTTTTTTTTTCTGTTGATGATATGATGATGTTTTTTTTCTGTTGATGATATGATGATGTTTTTTTCATATATGCATTTTTTCATATATGTATTAATTTTTTTAAGTTGTTAGTAGATATCAATTTTAGGTTAGTGCATTTTATCACTGATTTTAGGTTAGTTGATCGATTTAGTGCATTTTATGTTTGTTGCATTTTAGGTTAGTGCATTTTATGTTAGTGGAGAGGAAAAAGTAAAATAAGGAAAAGGAAAATAAGTAGAGAAAGAAGGAGAAGAAGAAGGAGAAGACGAGGAGAGGAAGAAGAGGAAGAAGAAGAAAAAGAGAGGAGAAGAAGAAGGAATAGAGGAGCTTCTTCTCCTTTTTTTTCTCCTCTTTTTTTTCTTCTTCTTCTTCTTAATTTTTATCGGGAACGAGGGTGTCGAGGATCGCCGAGGGGTCGAGGGTCGGGAACTAGGGTAGAGGGTCGAGGGTCGTTAAGGGGTCAAGGGTCGAGGGTTCGAGGGTTCTATAGGGGTCGAGGTTTCGAGGGTTCTATAGAAGAAGAAGGAGAAAAAGAAGGATAGGAAAGAAGAAAATAAGAAGAGGAAAGAAAGAAGAAGAGGAGAGGAAAAGAAGAGGAGAAATAAATAAGAAGAAGAAAAAAGAAGAAAAAGAAGAGGAGAAGAAGAAAGGAATATTGGAGAAGAAGAGAAAATAGAATATTCCTTTCTTCTCCATTTTCTCTTCTTCTCCACTATTCCTTTCTTCTTCTCCTCTTTTTTTCTTCTTCTTTTTCTTCGACCTTCTCCTCTAGCTATTCCTTTCTTCTCCTCTAGCTATTCCTTTCTTCTTCTCGTCTATTCCTTTCTTCTTCTTCTTCTTAATTTTTATCAGGAACGAGGGTGTCGAGGATCGCCGAGGGGTCGAGGGTCGGGAACTAGGGTAGAGGGTCGAGGGTCGTTAAGGGGTCAAGGGTCGAGGGTTTCAGGGTCGTCGAGGGTTCGAGGGGTCGAGGATCGCCGAGGGGTCCAGAGAGGTTTCCTAGTGTCAAAGTATTGAAGAAATCCATGCCTTCATCATTAGCCGGAAGTAACCAGGGCATGTTGGTACGAAGTTCTGCAAAGTTGTTCTGGAATGGAGTCCCGGATAGAATAATCCGCCTTTTGGTACGAATTCAGCAAAGGCCTTCCAAATAGCGATATTCGGAAGGCTCTTGCTAAACTTTGTACCAAAAGGCGGATTATCCTATCTGGGACTCCGTTCCAGAACAACTTTGAAGAGCTTCGTACCATCATGCACATGTTACTTTCACCTAATGATGAAGACATGGTTTTGTTGAATCCTTTGACACTAGGCAACCTCCCGACCTCTCGGCGATCCTCTCGAACATGAGAGGAAGAAGAGGGTCGTCTAGGGGTCGAGGGTTCCAGGGTCGTCGAGGGTTCGAGGGGTCGAGGATCGCCGAGGGGTCAAGAGAGGTTTCCTAGTGTCAAAGTATTGAAGAAATCCATGCCTTCATCATTAGACGGAAGTAACCAGGGCATGTTGATATGAAGTTCTGCAAAGTTGTTCTGGAATGGAGTCCCGGATAGAATAATCCGCCTTTTGGTACGAATTCAGCAAAGGCCTTCCAAATAGCGATATTCGGAAGGCTCTTTCTGAACTTTGTACCAAAAAGCGAATTATCCTATCTGGGACTCCGTTCCAGAACAACTTTGAAGAGCTTCATACCATCATGCACATGTTACTTTCGCCTAATGATGAAGACATGGTTTTGTTGAATCCTTTGACACTAGGCAACCTCCCGACCCCTCGGCGATCCTCTCAAACATGAGAGGAAGAAGAGGATAAAAAAAGAAGAGGAAGAAGAAAAAAAAGAGGAGAAGAAAGAATAGAGGAAAAAAAGAGGAGAAGAAAGAATAGAGGAGTTCTTCTCCTCTATTCTTTCTTCTCCTCTTTTTTTCTTCTTCTTCCTCTTTTTTTATCGGGAACGAGGGTCGTCGAGGGACATAGATGTAGTGTCGTCGTTGTCGATATATACCCCCTCCCGATAGCTTACTATGATTAGGTAGCTAGTTCTACGTTTGGCACTAATATATCCATCTGTCATGTTTGAATAATAATTGCCATGTTGTAAATATTTGTAGAAACTATGGACACCGCCCTAGACAAAGCAAAAGAAGCGTTGTTGAGGGACATAATCGCAGAAGGAAGTGATGCCATCTCGTTGTTTCTCAACGAAACCGATGGTCTGGAAGGAGAGGGTGAACAAGCTGGCTACGGTGACCTAATGCCGGTGCAAGAAGAAGAACATGAGGACGGCTCCGGTGACCCAATGCCGGTGCAAGAAGGAGACCGTGATGACGGCTCCGGTGACCGAATCGAGTCCGGCCAGGTATATATATTAGTTAATCCTATGCTGACTAGCTGATTGATGCATTCATTGTTTTGGTATGTACACATATTAATTAAGTCTTTGTTCTTTTTCTAGCCCTCCAGATCGAGCACAACTTCGGTAAAGAGACGAGGCCCGAAGAAAAAGTTGAGCTCGGATGAAAAGTTTGAGATCATAGCAATTGCGCCCGACGGCCAACCTATTGAACCCCTCCGGACAAAGAGCGCATTTGTTGCTCAGTGCGGGGTTCTGGTTAGGGACAAGATCCCGATAAGCATCCAGCAATGGTTTAAGCCGGCTACAGAAGACCCTAAGGTGTCTTATGTCAATGATATGCAGAAAAATGATCTTTGGACTGAGCTGAAGTCAAATTTCACCCTACCGCCAGAGGATAATCAAGAGAACCCAGTTAAAGAGAAATTAATCAAGTCTTTTGCTCTGAAGAGGATGGCATAACTATTCAGGAGGTGGAAGAAAGAGCTGAATAAGTTTGTCGAAAATAATGAGACACCAGAATTCAAGGGCAGATATGAGAAGATCAGAGATCACTGGCCCGCATTTGTGGCCCACAAGACATCGGAAAAGAGTAAGAAGATGTCGGCGACAAACAAGCAAAATGCTGCGAAGAAGAAGCTTCACCATCGCACGGGGTCAGGTGGCTACCTCGTAGCCCGGCCTAAGTGGTCCAAGACTGAGAATGATCTGGTTCATAAAGGGATCGAACCAGAGACAATTAACTGGCCAGACCGTTGCCGGACTTGGTTCTTCGGGGCTGGCGGAACCTTGGACCCTGTAACAGGGAAGTGCATTTAGACGAATGATCAAATGGACATACCAGTCAGTAAGCTTAAGCAGTATATCGAAGTAGCGCAGGAAGGGACGTTCTTTCCAGACAGAGAGAACGACGAGCTCACAATGGCCCTCGGGAATCCTGAGCACCCTGGACGGACACGAGGCACGCCAGGCTCCATTCCGTGGAAGGTTGGGTTTCCGGACGCAGGTGGTTACAAATCCCATGAGAGGAGGAAAAAAGTGCAGCAGACCCAAATGCAGGTGCTGCAAGCAAGGGTAGACGCGATAGAGGAACGAGAAGCAAATCGCAGCAAACGTACTGCCGAAGCCTCCCCCGAAGCTACCCCGCCATCTCAGCGCAGAAGCAGCGTGGCTTCCACCGAGCTGCTTCAGCCGGAGCATGCCTTGACGGCTCCTGCCAGCTATCCCGTGGATGCTATCACAGAGTCTCAAAATTGCCACCTTATGACGCAATGGATGAATTTGAAGGTCAAGGCGGCTATTGGCTCTGTTTATCCTACTGAACCCGGCACAACTTTTCACTGTTGGCCGATTCCAGAAGGATATGCTAGGGTGATGGTGGATGAGATAACGGAGGGATTTGAGGACCTCCAGCTTGACCACCCTACCGGTGAAGGGGAGACTCGGCTGGGGTCTGCTCTGAAGACTCCATGCCTATGGCGGAAGGAGCTCATCAACCTTCCAAACTGGACGCCTCCGCCTCCTCCTCCTCCTCCGGTGAGTCAGGGCACTTCGCCTCCTCCACCGCCTCCTCCTCCGGCGAGTGACGATCAGGGCCCTCGGCCGGCTCCTTCTCCGGCGCGTGGCGGCACTCCGCCTCCTTCTCCGCCTGCGCCGACGCGCCCGAGCAGCCAGCCTCCTCCTTCTCCGCCTTGTCAGCAAGGGCGGAAGAGACCTGCCGCCGCTCCAGCTGCTCCGGCGCGTCGTAGTCCTTCTCCTCCGCCTCGTAAGCAAGTAGAGAAGACAACCGCTCCGTCTGCTCGGTCGGCGTCTAGCAGTACAACCAGAGGCGGGAGGACATACAAATTCGGTCCTTCTCTGAAGACTCCAAAGAAGATACCATATGAGAGGACCCCGGAGGAGAACGCCGAGATCGCGCGAACCGAAGTGGATGACTGGTTTCAAGGGTTGAGAGCAAAGAGACATCCACCTTCGGAGGAGAAGGTAGATCCGGTGAAAGTGAAGCGCACTCTGGCTGCCCTGACAAAACCACCGAAGTCTCCGCCGAAAGGAAACTATGAGCGCATTATTGGAAAGGAATTTGTCGAAGCGGAGCGGTCGGGAAGTACTGTCAGTGATCAAAGGCTGAAAGAACGACGAGCTGGGAAACAAATTGCCCAGCTCGGCGAACAAGCGAAGCAATCGTGCCCCCCGCTCAAGGTGCCTAGCCACAACGTCGCTAATGATCCGAGGATGGTGCCCGGTTATAGCAATCTTGCAGATTACCTGCCCGACGAAGTACATTATGAACCCATGAACATGCAGATACAAAGATACGAGTATGGGAAGCCTCTCATCAAAGATGAAAGATCTCTATCAACGATGATGCGAAGATTGCATGATTGGTACTTGAAAATCTGCAGAGACTCTGGGGGGAGGGGTACTTTATATGTGAAAGTTAAAAAAGGAGCATGACCTCATTGGAATTGATCTGTTGCCTGTTCCATTTGAGGAGTTCTATCAGTTTTTCAATCAATTGGCCCTCGATAAAACAACGGTCGCCTGCTACTGTCTGTAAGTAGTACTACTTCTGTCATTAAGTTTCTCTATATAGCTTAGCTCTTTCATTGCATGTATTTATAATCATCCTCACTATATTATGCAGATTGAAGATCGCCGAATTGAAGAAAAGACAAGTCGGTGATATTGGGTTCATTAACACATATCTCATAGATGCAACTTAGGTTAAATTTCATGCCGCAGCTACCGAGGCCAACTTGCTACGATCGTTCGTAATAAATCAAAACAAAGATATAATACTATTTCCTTACAACTTCAAGTGAATGTTTCTGTCTTGTGCGTATTCGGTTTCCCTTATATATTAGTCAAGGTTATAGTAATGTAATTGATGAGTTATGCATGCGTGTGCAGTTTCCACTATATTCTCCTAGAGATTAAGCTTGAGCAGGGACTAGTAACCGTCTTAGACTCAAGACGAAAAGATCCCCAGGACTATGCAGACATGACTCAAATACTCGAGAAGTAAGTTAAATCGATCATTATCCACCATATCAGCAACTTTGTTCATTTCCTGATATATCAAGTAATTGTTTTCTTTGTCCGGCAGGGTTTGGAGAAAATTCACCAAAAAAGCTCCGGGACTGCCGAAGGAGCTGCAATTTAGACACCCGAAAGTAAGTACTATAGTAGCATTTTAAGCGCATCTACTAGTCATTCAAGCGCTAGTTTCATCAATACCATTTGGCATTCTTGCTTATCAGTTTGATTAACCTCTATTTCTTGTAAAGTGGTTGTGGCAGGAACAAGGGAATGATTTCTGTGGATATTATATTTGCGAGTCCATCTGCCACACGACCTGTGAGCGGGGCTACACTAACGAACAATATGAAGTACGTAAATAACAACATTCACAATTTTATTTTATTACCACCATTTGTGTTGAGTTTCATTCATTCATATATATATGTATTGACCCCCTTCTTTAAATTAGATGTTTCGGAAGCGGGATGAACTCCTAGCACCAGCTCGCATGCGAGCAATTCAAGAGGAATTGGCGGCATTCTTTCTTGACCACGTGATCCCTGAAGACGGATAATTCTATGTGGACCCTGAGTCCGTATGATTATATTTGTAAGAGATAATTATTGTATATATGTAGCCGGTAGTGTCAGATAGATATACGAGAACTTGTTGTTCGACCAATCTCTCGGAGAAGGAGAGGTGGTCGATATCACTTCTCTCTGTATGCATATATGTTCATGACGATCTTTTGTTTCCTTCGTTTGCTTCCTAGCTAGCGAGCGTGTCTAGTCCTCTCTATACGTATGTATAGTACGTAGCGTCGACCAAGCACGGACATAAGAGAGGACACTTCTCTCTATTAATTAGAGCTAGCTAACACAATATATGAAACACCTAAATTAACCCCCCAAAACCCCCAAACCCCCCCCCCCCCTTAAAAAAAACAAAAACCCCAGCCACAGAAATGCTGACGCGCGGATGCCTATTGGTACCGGTTGGTGCCACCAACCGGGACCAAAGGGTCTCCTGCCTGGGCTCTGCGCACTGCCCACGTGGAGGCCCATCAGTCCCGGTTCTGGATTGAACCGGGACTAAAGGGTCGGGGCATTAGTACCGATACTTTAGTCCCGGTTCAGGAACCGGGACTAAAGGCCCTTACTAACCGGGACTATAGGCCCTTTTTTCTACCAGTTTGTATCTGGACGTTAAGTATTTGGCAGTGGTGAATTGCTTTATTTCACTATCATTTGCAGTGCTTGTGTAGTTGTGTGTTGTGTGAATCTCTACTCCTAAGGGGGAGTTGGTAGCTTTTCTGTTCTTTTTTTGCCGAATTTTTTTCACTCTTGTCTTGTTGATATGGTAAGATATTCCTGCATTTCAAATTACACATTCTTCAAAATTATCACTTCTTGTCACTTTTCCTAGCATAAATGTTTGCAACTCTGAGCTTCAATATGCATTCAAGTTCTGGTTTCTTTCATGTTTGAAATTTTTTAATGGCTCCTAGGAGTCGGTAGGTATTCAGTTTTGCATATCAGCTATTTAGATGAATATCTCGTTGGTCAACATAATCTAATGAGTGTTTGCAACTATTTGAACTCCTTATAATCTTCTACAGTGGGGTGACTCGGCATTGTCCGGGACAATTACAAGCTGATAGGTGACTTCTACAATGGTAACATGGAATTTAAGTTATCGAACTATGTTATCAGTATGACAAGCTGGTACGTGGCGAGTTCTATAAATGATGCTGGTGAATATAAGGAAGAAAAGTTACGGAACTATGTTATTTTTGATGGATTTTTGATGAGGTATCAACTAGCTGGAATCTTAATACCATGTACTGCAGATGCTTATTACCAATGCAAGTAAACATGTGTATTATTTATATCTTGAGAAGATGCCAGGTTAAAACAATTAGTCGACTATCATTCGAAGAAACGACAAGAATGCAACCAATCGAGGGGAGCACATAGGCTTATATAGTGTGTTTTCCCACAATTTCTCACTTATTTTTTTCCAGGATTGACAATATTTACTTAGTCTATATTAATTCTGCATAAGAGAAAATGATCAATGAAGTGGGTTCAAGGAGCTAAATTTAAAAGTACATAGTTACTCAACTAGACATGAACAACATTTCATTGTCATCTTCCGTAGTGCTCATGGAAAGAAATGCAATAGTCTTCACATACTAATACATAGGCCTGAAACTTACTCTATCCTGCAGAAATTATGGTTGGAAATAAAGTTAATCATAATGCAGGCGGCCATTTAGTTATTTAGAGAGCAGAACGGGTGGGTAGAGATCACAAAAAGTAAGGGTGCAAAGCGTAACTTGTCGTCATCACCTTCAGTTTCGAACTAACACTTCTCAATTCTTTGCTTAAGGTCAGATTTACACTTTGGTTAATCATATGTGTTGCTGGTACTTTGATATTTTTGTAGAGATGAATTACAATTATTTTGCCATGACCAAGTTATTGGATGGTCTGCACTTCCACTTAAATTAAATTAGTCCAACACTATTCACAAAAGGAAATTTTATTCGAATCTTCATTTTGGCTACTCTTGCCTCTACCTATTGAAGACCCTTTCCTCAATCACGTTCCTTCAATATCATCTTGATATCTTCTCTAGCTTGAACCCCAAGTTCAACATGGTCATTTTGATTTAACTAAAGTAAATGGGAGAAGGTTTACTTAGTTTCATTTTGATTTAACTAAAGTGTTTGGAGCTTAGCAGAACCCACTGAAGTTTATCAAGATGAGTTTCGAACACGCTTTGCTCTCGATGAGAAAATTTATTTCTATTTTTTTGTGTAGCAACAAACATTTATTTGTATTTTTTATGTAGCAACACACATGCATCCTCCACGATGGCTCATCAGGACCTCGCCCGAGGTGAAAATTATGCGGCCTGTCGTTTCATCGATGACGCATGAACGGATTTGAATAAAGGATGAGGGAGGTCGCGAGCATTGAGCATGGTGGCATCGTCTGCGGGGATGGCAGTCCGCAGCCGACGATGGAGGGTACAACTCAGACAGGGGTGCCGAGGCGGTATGCATCAACATTCATCAACTGTGGGTGGCGTTGGTAGGTGTCAACGCCAGTGACTTGGGAAGGGGGCAACGTCAACTATGTATTCGGTGACTTTCGCAGTCACCCTCACTGAACCGACTTGGATCTGAACTATGATTCAGATCAAGTCTTACTGAAATTGGATTTCCTTTTTGAGCCGTTACAGAGCCGTTACATTGAGTGAGGTGGGTGGTTTGATAGAGTGGGTGAAGAGAACAACGGTAGCGGGAGGAAGAAGAACAACAAAAGTAACAACGATTCATCGTTGGTAGAGGAGAGGCAACAGGTTATTAGATTCGAGTGCAGCTAGGCAGAAGGTCGCGGCCGCGAAGATAATGGCAGGTTTAGATTGGGATGACCGGCACCGGTGAAGACAGTGACTCGCATATCTTCCGCCTAGCAACACATATTCCTCATTGTTCCTCGTCTCTCCCTCCAAATAGATCTATGTAACATACTTGTTCTCATTGCTGGTATGCATACTATGCCATTTTTTACATGTTGGCTTGTGATTCCAAATAAGTTGTTTTGGTTGAGAAAAAAAGTAATCTTCAATATTCTCCACCCAAATAGATTCTCTCTAACATACTTGTTCTCACTGCTGGTATACGAGCTTTTATTATTATTATTATTATTATTATTATTATTATTATTATTATTATTATTATTATTATTATTATTATTATTATGTTTACTTTTGTAAATAACAGATAAAAACCAATGACTCTGATGATGCTTTGAAAATGTTGATTGACAAATTTACTGGCGTAACTATGATGGATCAGCTGATCGAGTTTTACAGAGTCAGAAGAGATGCATAGAAATAATTCTTCTTCTTCTTTATATATGTTCCACATAATAATACAAAACGTGTATTTCTATATATGTTTATTTTTGCATACTATAGAGAGATTGATTATGTCCATGTTTTAAAAAATAAATCCATTGACAATGATCCTAAGACGATGTCATTGGTACGGGCCAAAAATTCATCGTGCTCTATACAAAGGTATAAAAAAGAATTTAAAGGCTCGTAGCAACGCACGGACGTTCTACTAGTGAAAGTAGGGAGAAGGATAATTCTAGCCAAAAAACACTGTTCATTTTTCTTAATACAGAAACACATGTTGAATATTTCTTTAAATACACTAATTCGTTTTTTGAATACATGTAGAATATTTTTGCAATACACGGAACATTTTTCATATACAAAATGAACATTTAAAATAATTGGAATAGATAATGAATATTTTTTTAACTACACGTCCAATATTTTTCAGAAAAACTAACGCTCACACGTGTGGCATCTTGCACATCGCCCACAAGCATTTAAATTTTGCCACATGTGAACAGATGACATCAGCAGGAATATTTTCGGTTTTTGGTTTAAAAATGTTTTATCTCCTAATTAAAAAATCGAATTAAAAATCCATTTTGACCATTAAATCCGTCTCGACGAGATCTTCAAAACTAGACCCATGTTGATATATTTCGACGAATTTTTTATATCAAAAGTTGTCATGATGTTTACACTGTAGTTGCCATAATGCTTAAACTAAAGTTGCCATGTGGCAATTCAGTTTGTAGGGCATGGCAATTTTAGTATTTTGATGATGGCAACTCCAGTATATTGACCATAAAAATTATTTTTTGTATGAACCATGGCAATTTTAAGTTCATGTGTCATGGCAATTTTAGTTTATGGTTCATGGCAAGTCTAGTTTCTTAATTCCCTATTTTATAAATGTCAAAATTTACTTTAAAATGTAGAAGAAAGTAGCTGAAACATATCATGACAACTTTAGTGTAAACACCCTGGCAATTCATATGCAATAGACATGGTAATTTTTAACCAAAAAAAATTGTTGAAATATATTAATGTGAGATCTAGTTTCGAAGATCTCGTCGCAAGTGATTTAATGGTGAAAACGGATTTTCAATCGGATTGTTCATTTAAGAGATAAAAATTTTAAAAACTAAAAATCCAAAAAGATTCTTACATGCATGCATGCGGTGACGTGACGCAGTCTGCGTTTATAAGACGTGTGTACGGGTTTCACTTCCACCATATATGTGGACGTTAGCGTTTGTCCATATTTTTAGTAGAACATTGTAGCTAGCTCGCTGACATCATTGATGAATAAATAGCTAACAAACACACACATAGGCTAAGCCTCCATAGGTGCCCGATCGGTATGGCTTACCCATTGGCTTCAGGCATAGATGTGCAATCGACCCCATTGGTAGGGTAGTGGCATATGACAGATCTGATGAGAGATTCATGTATGGGTCCTGAATAGGTCTAGCCGATTGCCACCTTTGCTCTGTAATTTTTTTCAAATTAAACTTTGAACATTTTGCTCAATACATGTTAAACACTTTTTTAGATAGATGATGAAAATTACGCAAATACGCATAGCATGTTTATAGATACTTTTTAGTATTACTCAAACATTTTTAGAAAATGTTTTGTTTATGCATGAAAACCAATAAATCTTGATCGTTTTTAGAAGTATGTTGAGTATTTTTCAAATACAAGTTGAACATCTTTTAACTGATTTTTAAAATACAAAAAATTAAAATAAACTATGGAACAATATTTTGACATAGGTGTATATTTTTAGAACCTTCTGTATATTTATTTAACATACACGATTTTTTCACATACATAAATATATAAAAAATACTAACGGAACACTTTTTAGTGATACGTGTTTTTTCATTTATGTATAACTGTATTTTTTTAACATATGAACATTTTTTACAAAAAATGTACATTTTATTGGATAAAATAATATTTTGGAAATTATCGCACATAAAATTCAAGAAATAATTGGGCGGTTTAGTCTGCGCAAATAAATGTTCGTGTGTTTTTTACATAAACATTCTCTAGAAAAACAAAGTTTCGCTAGCTGCGAAAATTGGTTGAGAAATCCAAATTAAAAAGTTGGTAACAAAGTATTAACGGAAAGGAAGAGAAGAAGAAAATGAATACAACGAAAAAAGAGAATGAAGGGGAAAGTTATTCATCCAATGGTCTATAAACTTCTTTATTAACTAAAGATATACTTGCTTCATTCGGAAATAACTATCGCTCAAAACGAATGTATCCGGATGGAGGAGGATTTGTTAACTACCTAACATATCATTTTATTTTCTTTTTTTTAGAAAAGCTACCTAACATATCCCGGCCGTGGAAACGTTACCATCACCATCATTTGGGCATGCCATACATGCAGCAATGTGGCCGATGGTTTGGTACTACTCGCTAAGGTCAAGGTATAGAACTGCCATTCCTCCACTTGTCTCGTTAGCTCGTTCTGTTCATTTTTTTCATTTCACTTTTAATTTTATTTATAATATTATATCTACATATATTACACAATTTAATTAACTTAAGTTTTTGAAAAAAATTCTCCGCGCATTTAGAAAAAACACATGTAGTGTAAAACAGTTGTTCACGCATTTTTTTTGAAAAATGTTTGTACCACTCATAAATATTTTTGTGACATTTATAAATATTCACCTGTTTAAAACATGATGTTTACATTTTAGAAAATTTCAAACCTTTGTTCAAGTAATTTGTAAAAAAAATTGTATCATTTAAAAAATTATTCATTCCATTTTAAAAAATAGTCATGAAATGTACAACTGTTCGCACAATTTTAGGAAAATGCTTTTTTCGGGAAACTATTCTTTTTAGGAAACTGTTAATAACATATTTAAAAAATGGCCAATAAAACAATGTTTAAGCACATGAAACGCTGTTCTTGAAATTTTTGAAATGTATGTTAAAAATGTTCACCGTGTATTAAAAAAATGCTCAATGTGCACATTCCAAATGTTTGATATGTATTTGAAAAAAAATTGCTCAATGTGTATTTGAAAGAATGTATAACGTGTATCTTAAAAATGTTCAACCTGTATAAACAAATGTTCAACATGCATTTAAATAAAGTTGAAATGCATTTTAAAAATAATTAAATAAAGGAAAAATACAAAATAAAACTGATGAAAGGTTCTAGAGCAGGCCAACTAAGCCAACTAAGCCGCATGTAGAGGCGAGATGTTGTGACATATTGCAGTAAGCGAGATATAGCACTTTCTGGAAATGAATGAAGCAAAGAAAAGAAAGGAATGCTACCGAACCAACCCAATCTGGCGACGGTTGAGGCAAGGCGTCCATCTGTCTCACATCAAGCGAGACATAGACGCGTCCGCTCCCGTCGTTGCTATACCTCGCTTTTAGCGAGTAGAACCGAATCCTCGCTCACATCGCCACATGAATGGGCCGACCCAAATGATGATGACGGTATGCCTTCCATAGATTTCACACTATCAAATAGTCATTAAATCACACGTGGCCACCACATGGGCCATCGATAATTTCTTTACTATGTTGGAAAAGGTATTTTTATTTAATGAACATTTTTATGCCACAAAAAAGTTTGAACATACATATTGCACATATAATTATTATTTATATATTAAAAAATGTTCAGCTCATTATTGACCATGCTAAATAAACAATGCTCATGTGTTTGAAAACATATTCATGCACGAGGAAAAAAGTCAATGTATTTTTAAAAATATTCATGCACTGAAAAAAGTTAATGGATTTTGAAAATTCCATGCTTTATAAAAATGAAAAGAATAAAATGTTGAAAAAAAAAATAAAATATAAAGGAAAGAACAAAACATGCGGGGAAAAAGATAAGAGAGGACCTCTCGTAGCGTTTAACAACCACGTAGATTGCGACACCAAGTAAATTGGGTTGAGGTGCATAGGTTGGCTGGTTAATTGTCCCTGCATTGCAACAGGGCATACATATTCTAGCGATCCTCCTTCCCAACATTCAATGGTACTTTTTATAATTAATGTCATCCTCTCTTCCAAAGTTGATGTGATCACCCCTAGCTATGTAGCTAATATTATTGCACCATCAGAGAAGGTCACGGCTGAGAAGGATGCATGCAACTCTGGCTGTAGAAAATATATCATACCAGCACAACATGGAGTAGCAGCTGGCATGAGGAGAATAGGCGCAGGTATACTTGGGCCCGTACCGCGAGAATGTCAGTCAATGCTACAATGTTTAGTTAAATATCAATCGCCAGCGACACCACCAACGGAAGATATCAGGCCAAACTTTCAGACTCCACCTCGTTGGAATTAATTAAACCATATATGTGAAGGTCTCCTGGTTATATGGAGAATTTACTATATTAGTTTTGCTCCTCCTAGTGAATTACTTTTTTCAAGTCCGTTCGTGTCATTGTGAGTTACGGGCTTAGCCCAGGTTGCCTGCATGCACCTATATAAATAAAGGCTGAACCGGAGCTACTCTTTGTTTGACTGCCGCATGGCTCGCTGTGTGTGGGCACTTGGTGAAGAAGAGGTACTGGAACATGTCATTTCTAATAGATCACCGGATCCCAGGTTGTGGTTATTCTGGCTATTTGAAACATTAACTGAACCGGAGCTTGCAAAAGCCCTGATCACTATGTGGGCTATATGGGGGGCGCGAAGGAAAGCAATCCATGACAATGAATTTCAGAGCCCACTGTCTACTTGGTGTTTTATCACGAGGTATCTTCAGGGCCTAGGGATTGCAGTGAAGCGGGAAAACCCGATCGCTATGACGGCCGTTGGTACCCGGTCACGGGACAAAGCATGGCTTCCGCCGGAGGAAGATGAAGCAAAATTCAATGTGGATGGGGGTATATCGAGGCAGGGCCATGTTGGGGCAGCAGCGGTGATATGCAGAGACAAGGAAGGTCTTTTCCTGGGGGCTTCGGCACTGGTCTTCGATGGTTTGAACGATGCAGCTGCTTTGGAGGCACATGCATGCAATGAAGCTCTAGCTTTGGCTATGGACCTAAATCTAACCCGCTTGCTGATTGCTTCCGATTGTCTGGAAGTGGTGAACAAGATAGGAACAACATCTGCGACACACTATGCACTGGTGTTACATGAAATATCGGATAGGAGAAGGGATTTCCACCATGTCAAGTTCAAGTTTGAACATAGAGAGAATAATTTCGAAGCCCATGCACTGGCGAAAGCGGCATCTTCTCTAGCTGTAGGTCGCCACATTTGGCTAGAGACAGTACCAGATATTATTTGTATTTCGATGTTGATTACTGCTTAATAAAGTCCCTAGTTACTCGTAAAAAAATATATAAATAAAGGCCGTATGGCCATGTAAAGAGTAGGTTTTTAGTTTTGAAGGAAATACTCAGAAAACGCATCTGATGGATGCGCCACATCTGTGCTCTTGGGTTCCTTATTAGGGTTTGATATTGCATCGTGTTTCGGCGGCGTTGATCGTCAAGACACGAGCTCCGTTTTGGTTCTAGCAATTCTACAAGGGTCAATCCACTCTGCATTCTTTCCCCCTCTAGTTCTACTAGTTCACGGTCTCCGTCTGTCTAATTACTACGTCGCCGTCGCCGCCACTAATCACCATTAGCTTAATCCCTCCATCTATCCTAGTACTACTACACCACGTGTGTACTTCTGATTCATCCACTATATTTCATCTAGCTACTACGTACGCCTGCAAGCATATCCTATCATCTATTGTTTTACGTTCTTTGCTATCAATCCCATTGCTACCTGTATGTGCGTGCCGTGAAAGATCGGGCCACCCAAAAAAATTGTCTCAACGCTACTTGAGGTGTATCAGCTGGTATCAGAGAGCGTCAGGTTTATCATTGTGCACGATGTCAACCACAAGCAAGCGTGACGAGGATGAGGTGCGGGAGGATGACGGGCCGCCGCAATATGGTCCCGATCTGGACCTAGGTGTCCGTGCTATGTTCAAGGCTACATACCAGCACTTCGACAACCGCATGAAGGCCCTCGACGAGACGATGACTGACGGGTTCCAAGCCATGCAGGCAGCCCTCCGTCGCCTAGAGGCAAGAGCAACCGGCACGGCTGCTCCAGCGATGGCACAACATGCCCTGCAGCAGCAAGCACCTCTACACGTTCGTGACGCGGACGTTGCCAACGACGGCAATGATGCTGAGTCCGAGGATGGTTCTGATGCTCGCGACGACTTGCCTCGCTGACCATGACAGGATGCTCGTCCCCGTGATGATGGACCAAGGCGGCGCCGCGATGAGGACGAGGACGGAGGTATTGGTAGAATAAAAATTACTATACCTTCGTTCACAGGCAAGGGGAAAGGGAATCTAATCCTATCATGTGCTATCCTTTGGATTATGATCTGCCATGCATCATGGTGCAACGAGCTAAAGAGGATCAAATTCCAAGCACGGGACAACGGTGGAAATATTTTTAGTCACAATGCCGAATCAACAACAAGTGTTACAAGTTGATTATTGATGAAGGGAGCTACACCAACATCATAAGCAAGCGTGTGGTTGACGCTTTAGGATTGAAGACATGGCCACATCCGCAACCACATTGCATTGAGTGGTTGTACAACTCCGGACGACTGAAGGTGACTCACAAGGTACTTGTAAAGTTCAATATTGGCATATATTATGATGAGGTGATTTGTGATGTTGTGCCAATGGATGTGTGTCAGTTGTTATTGGGTCGTCCGTGGCAATATGATCGCAATGCTATACATGAGGGGAGATCCAAAACTTATGTGTTTTGAGATGCTGGCATCAAACGTGTGCCGCGGCCCATGGGTAACAACGCTATCAAGATTGATCCTTTGTTTGCCATACACAAGGAGATTTTTAAGACTGCCCCGAAACCGAGGACGGTTTCGCGTGAAGGGGGAGTGGATGATGTGATCACCCCTAACTATGTAGCTAATATTATTGCACCATCAGAGAAGGTCATGGCTAAGAAGCATGCATGCGACTCGGGCTGTAGAAAATATATCATACCAACACAACGTGGAGTAGCAGCTGGCATGAGGAGAACAGGTGCAGGTATATTTGGGCCCGTACCGCGAGCATGTCAGTCAATGCTACAACGTTTGGTTAAATATCAATTGCCAGCGACACCACCAACGGAAGATATCAGGCCAAACTTTTGGACTCCACCTTGTTGGAATTAATTAACGGTTTTGCTATTTTTTAGTCGAGTGATTTTCAATTGGCTATCATTCAAATTCTTGTCCGTCCGATCGCGCGCTGTGATTCGCGCTGAGATATGTGGTTTTGTGGTTGGTTGTCCTTTTGAACCGGGTTCGATTTTATTTCGTTGGGTGCGGTTTATCGGGTCTGCCCGTTACTGGACGCCCGTTTTTTTCCTTTTCCTTTCTCCCTCTTTTCCTTTTGAATTCCTCCATTTTCATTTGGGCGGTACTGTTTCGAAAGGGGGCAGAGAGGTGAGCGGCGGAGGAGGGGAAACGCTCGAGCGGCGGAGGCGGCGAGGCGGTCGAGCGGCGGCGGCGAGGTCCCTCTCACCTCGGACCTGATTGCTCCCCTGGTTAGTTCCCGTTGTCGCTCTCCCTTTCCCCCATGAGTTTTGCTTCGATTTTGGTCGCGTAGGTTTCAAATCTAGAGTTCTAGAAGTCGTTTTGTTGTTGGTGGTGTGGATCCTGTTGATTTTTGATGATTATTAGCGGTTGGTCAGCGTGGTTTGTTGTTAGCCAATGCTCATCTATGGAGTTCGCCGCCGGATCCCCTCTGTTGAGGTCATTTTACCGGTGGAATCCCCTCTGTTGGTGTCAGTTCGCCGCGGAATCCCCCTGCCGGCGTCAGATTACTACGGGTCCCATGCGCTCTCTTCAGTTCGCCGCGAATCCCTTGTGTGGGGTGTTAGTTTTAGGTTTTTAGAGTTCGATCTGCTCGTTGTTGATGTTTAGTGTTAGCTGTGTCAGTCATCTGACTACTCCATGTATTGGTGTTGTATTACCACCCATTTTTTACAGCGCTCAAACCCATGAATTTACACGGTAACCCCCCAGTTTTTTTGCCATGCTTATGTATTGTTGTATTTTAGTCTGTAGTTCGTCTCTGATTGTCATTGTATCTCCATCTTAGTATGTATTTCCCCTTAGTTTCAGAGTTGTACTTTATGCATGATGAATATTGTAATGTATATCTGACGTTCACTGTAGACTGTTTGACTTGCATTTTTGTGTGGTTGAATGACCGTAAGTGTGCTAGTGGTGTTGGACTGTAAGTAACCAGAGTTTTATAGTGTTTTTGTTGTTGTTTGGGGACTGTAATTATGACTGTAATCACCAGAGTCTTTGCATGACTTAAGCTCTGTTTTAAAAAAGAGGTTTGGAGTTCTTCTTTTTATGCAGAGAAAAAACTGCAGTTTGCTCAATACTACAATATTAAAAGTATAGTTGTTAGGAGCAACCAAACAACTCATTGTAAATAAAACTGTGGTAATCTCAAAAACTGTAGTATTCTCAAAATACTTAGAAAATACTTTGCTATCAAACAGGGCCTTACTATGTAATTATCTGGAGTTTTACTCATTGAAGGACTGTAATTTCAGCATTGTTACATTTTTGTAAGTTTTTATGTTTGAGGACTGTAATTTTCATAATTTTACCAGAGTTTTACACTGCAAGTTGTGTGTTTGAGTTCTGTATTTGCACTGTAATTATGCTGTATTTTGTGTGTCTGAGTACTGTAATTTCAGTTTGTCGTAGATCATCCGGCTTTTGCACTGTATTTTGTATGTTTGAGGACTGTAATATGTGGTAGGCATTACAGTGTATTTTCTGGATTTTTACAGTGTAATTATCCGGCTTACAGTGTAAATCGGCAGAGTTTTTACACTGTAATGTGTGTAGGTTAGGACTGTAATTTTTGGTAGGGATTACAGTGTATTTTCATGCAGCTTTACAGTGTAATTAACCATAGGGTTACAGTCTAGATCAGCAGAGTTTTGCACTGTAATTCTGTGTATGTTAGGACTGTAATTTGCGGTAGGGATTACAGTGTTTTTCATGGAGCTTTACAGTGTAATTAACCATAGGGTTACAGTGTAGATCGACAGAGTTTTACACTGTAATTTGTGTGGGTGAGGACTGTAATTCGTGGTAGGGATTACAGTGTATTTTCCTATACTTTTACTGTGTAATTAGTCATAGGGTTTACACTATAAATCAACAGAGTTTTGCACTGTAATTTTTGGTATGGATTACAGTGTATTTTCCTATAATTTTACTATGTAATTAGTCATAGGGTTTACACTGTAAATCAACAGAGTTTTACACTGTAATTTTGTGTGGGTGAGGACTGTATTTTTGGTATGGATTACAGTGTATTTTCCTATACTTTTACTGTAGAATTAGTCATAGGGTTTACTCTGTAAATCAGCAGAGTTTTAAACTGTAATTTTGTGTGGGTGAGGACTGTAATTTTTGGCTTCACAGTGTAATTAACCATAGGGTTACAATGTAAATCGGCAAAGTTTTACACTGTAATTTGTGTGGGTGAGGACTGTAATTCGTGGTAGGGATTACAGTGTATTTTGTGCGGGTTAGGACTGTAATTGTGTGGTTGAGGTCTGTAACATATCGGCTAGTGCTTGCTTCCGCTTCATTTGTCTAATGATTTTTGCCTTTTGTATTTTTAGGTTTGGTTCGATGGGGAGGCTGCGGAAAGCATCTCACAAGGAAGTACCTCTAGTCTCTTCTCTTGAGAGTGAAGGTTCTCTAAATGATCCTTTTGTTCCTAATGATTTTGTAGCCGATGGTTCTCATCCTATGTCCTTGGTATTTATTTCTTTTGCTTCCCTAGTTTTAAATTATTATTTTTCTTTTCAATTTTTCAATTTATTTTATATTTTGCCTTTGACAGGAAATATCTAGTGATGATGGAGGGCTTGACAAAGCTCTCTTTGACTTCTATATGGATCATGTATGTGTATTTATTTGTGTTGTTTTTGAGTTTATGTGTTGTTATTTCTGATGGCTTATCATTTTGTTGCTGATTATTGGTTGTCTTTGTATTTTTTTCTTCAGAAAGTGAAATGTTTGAAGAGGAAGTTATCAAGTGTTGGAAGAAGAAATGTGGTTAGTATTCTTTTTGATGCACTTTATCTTATCTTTCTCTATTTGTTGCTAAATTTTCCGCAATGAAGTCCATTTTTTGTAATGCTCTAGTTCTTTTGTTTTTGTGGAGGATGAAGCGGTCTTCTGATTTCCCCGTTTGTTCTACTTTCACTAGATATTCTGGGAAGTTTTTCTCTGGTGTTGTCGATGGTTTGCACCCAAAGTATAAAGATGTCATTGAGGATTATCTGTTGTTTGGGGTCAACTTGTGGTTGTGTTCTAGTTCTAGTCTAGTAATTTCCCATGCACCTCCTTTGTCGGTTATGACCATCACCACTTTGCAGCCTGTTTTTGCAATGACTGTAGATTTTCTTGTAGGCACTACACATACTCTGTCATTTTCCTTTGTCTTTCCATATTTGTTGCACTTCATAGTAATTCTTGTAACCTCATTATTCCTTTTTTTGCTTATGGTTCTTGATGCTACTACTGTAGCCACTGAAAACCCAGCAACTTTTGAGTAAAAATTGAAATATTCTTGCCCTTCTTCTTTTGTTTTGAACTGCATGCCCATATGCGGCTTCAAATTGCTACTAATGTTCATCAGATTGCCCTCTGATGCAGCATCTTCTTCATTTTGCAGGAACTTCTCAATGTCTTCTTCATCGAGAAAGGCATTGTCTTCGTGTTCTTCACGTGAGTCCTCAGGACCTCCTCTTTGTTCTTCAGTGTTTTCTCTTGTGTCAGTGAGCGCTCTAGTGTCTGTTGATTTTGTGTTTGATGCACTTGCTGTAGTAGTTGATTGAGATGTTGTTGCTGCTGTAGTGGGTTCATCATCTTCAATGATCTTCTCATTTCGCTTATGTCAATTAGTCTACATTGATCTCCTTGTAGTTTTTCATGTATGATATGTACATTGATCTCTTGAAATTTCTGCAATTTACCTGCTCCAATTGAATGTTGTCAAATAGGTTTGTGTCCCAGGGGTTTGGTTCTGTTGCTTGTTCTTCAGTTGCTATGTCTTGATGCATTTGTTGCAATGTCTGCACAGAGAAGATAAATTTAGTCTCTTTGTTCCCATTATGAATTTTTGTAACCTAATATGCGATTTTACATTTGAATCAAGTTCTGCGCCGGTGTTGTCGTATGTGTCTTTCCCGGACACTTCCTCTCTTTGCTGATATGTGTTCACAGGTGAATTCCCTGAATGAACCTGCAAGTATCATTTCAAAAGTTTTAATATTTGTTCGTTGTATGAACAATGTCGTTTGTGTATAGTACAGAGTAGTAGGTCTCTTTTACCTTGTATATAATGTCAGATTGTAGAAGCGCAGTGAATGAAAATGTATCCTGCAGTAGTATTTGAACTTCTCAATTACATGTATATAGATTTTCCTTAAAGTTTCTGACTGATTTTGCTAATGCAACTCACATTTAGGATCAGTTCTTCTTGTGACATTGAGAGAAATTGCTCCTCTATGAATGTTATTTGCTTGCTTTCCATCTGCAGTAACACCAAAATTAAACTGCCAAAAATCACCAATAATATATGTAATGCAACTCACATTTAGGATCAGTTGTTCTTGTGACCTTGAGAGAAATTGCTCCTCTGTGAATGTTATTTGCTTGCTTTCCATCTGCAGTAACACCAAAATTAAACTGCCAGAAATCACCAGTAATATATGTAACCCTTCAAGGAAAATTAAACTGTCAGTAATTACTCCTCTGTGAATGAAAATTTAAACTGATACTTGCAATGTATACTGAAACCATGTTGCTGTCTGTCTTGTCTTTTCACCGCTTTTTGATAGATGTAAGGGGCTTGTTTGAACTGATACTTGCAATGTATACTGAAACCATGTTGTTGTTTGTCTTGTCTTTTTACTGCTTTTGATAGTTGTAAGGGGTCTGTTTTCATGCTCTTTCCTCCATTTTCTGTTCTGTAACTATGATGATTTTCTCTGTTTTGATGATTTTACTACTAGTTTCTCCTTTACACTGTTACTAATCATCTCCTTGTCATGTTTTGTGCAGTCAACTTCATGTAATAATCAAAATTGGGAGCATACCGGGAGTAAAATGGAGTTTTTAGAAGATTTGCTGACATGTGGATCCTTTCTTAGATGTTCTTCCTGTAGAGTCCAGCAATTAGTGGCAGATCTCCCCTCTGTGTTCTCTCCAGGTACACCCCTATCTGCCACGTGTCTTTGTGCTGTTGCCGAGCCTTGATGCTCCTCTTCCATGGCTGTTCCTATTCTATCTTCTTCTCAACCCCCCCCTCCCATGGTGTCTCCTATGTTTGGTTCTGGGCGTGGAGAGGGTGGTTGTGTGTTAGGTGAAATCTGTTTAGACGGGGAGGAAGAGGTGTGAGATCTGTTTACTTTCTTGGGAGGCAAGTTCAAGCCTGGGGTTTAACTGTTTTTTGCTTTCTTCTCTTTTGTCAGGTGTGGTCCAGGAAAGCTGCTGGGAGAGATCGGCTGGAGGTTTAGTAGACAACCGGGTCTTTCCAGCCCGACCCGTTTTCGCGGAAACGAATACATTATTTTTATCGGTAGCTTTCTACAATTACAGGTGTCATCAGGACAGTGGTCAGAAAATTTGAATGATACCCAATTGAAAATCAGTCAAATGCAAAATAGACAGTCCAAACCATATATGTGAAGGTCTCCTGGTTATATGGAGAATTTACTATATTAGTTTTGCTCCTCCTAGTTAATTAGTTTTTTCAAGTCTGTTCGTGTCCTTGTGAGTTACGGGCTTAGCCCAGGTGGCCTGCGTGCACCTATATAAATAAGGGTTTTTATCATTTATGCCACTAGTTGTGTCCCACTACTTAGTTTTGCCATTAAAAATTATAACTGCTCAAAAATGCCATCAATCCGTGAGATGCTTGCTCAAACATGCCATTAGATATCTCAAAAATACCATCTTTCTGTTAGATGTTTGCTCAAAAATGCCATTAGACATTGTTATTTTTACGTCAAACCCGTTGACCATGTTCTATGACAAAAATAAGGCTAGACCCACATGTCAGTTCTCTCTATTTCACAATGATATGTGTGGCCCCACTTGTCAGGAGTAACCAAGCGAATAATTTTACAGGAAAATAAGAACGCTGTTGGGATCAAGTGGGCCCCATACTTTATTGTAGTGAGATAGAGGGAGAGCTGGCATGTTGGTTCATAGGTATTTATGCCATTATAACATGGCAAAAGAGATTTGAGATCACAATAATAGTGTTTAGTGGCATTTTTGAGCATGTGTCTAATGAAGCGATGGCATTTTTGAGCAGTTAAAATTTCTAGTGGCAAAACTGAATAGTGGGACACAACCGGTGGCATAACTGATAAAAACCCTATAAATAAAGGCCGTGTGGCCATGCAAAGAGGAGGTTTTTAGTTTTGAAGGAAATACTCAGAAACGCATCTGATAGATGCGCCATATCTTTGCTCTTGCGTCCCTTATTAGGGTTTGATATTGCATCGTGTTTCAGCGGCGTTGATCGTCAAGACACAAGCTCGGTTTTGGTTCTAGCAATTCCGCAAGGGTCAATCCACTCTGCATTCTTTTTCCCTTTAGTTCTACTAGTTCACGGGTCTCCGTCTGTCTAATTACTCCGTCGTCGTCGCCGCCGCTAATCGCCATTAGCTTAATCCCTCCATCTATCCTAGTACTACTACACCACGTCTGTACTTCTGATTCATCCACTATATTTCATCTAGCTACTACATATGCCCGCAAGCATATCCTATCATCTATTGTTTTACGTTCTTTCCTACCAACCCCATTGCTACCTGTCTGTCCGTGCGGTGAAAGATTGGGCCACCCAAAAAATTGTCTCAACGCTACTTGAGGCGTATTAGAATGGTACTCTCCATACTTCATAAGTACTGTGACCCTCCCGTCGAAAGTATGTTGCACATAATTAACATGATCCTCTCGTCCAATGCTTGATGATACTTTCCATAATGAACGTGATCCCCCGTCCAAAGAATAATACTCTATGTAGGTAAGGTGATCTTCCCGTCCAAAGAATGATACTCTCCATAATTGACATGACCCTCCTATCCAAAGTATATGATACTCTCTATAATTAACATGAAACCAATAGACGAATGAAAGCAAACCAAACCACGACATACCATCACGACCACGCACTCCTATTTAATAGTATAGATCCTCCCGTCCAATGCTCTATGATACTTTCCATGATGAACGTGATCCCTTGTCCAAAGAATAATACTCTACGTAGGTAACCTGATTCTTCCATCCAAAGAATGATACCCTCCATAATTAACACGACCCTCGTGTCCAAAGGACGATACTCTCTATAATTAACATGAAACCAACAAACACACGAAACTAAACCAAACCATGACATACCATCACGACCACACTCTCCTATTTAATAGTATAGATAGAGGTCTTCCATACAAGTATGGATCTACTCACACGGCTTGCTAGCAATGATTTGTGTTGTTGGTGTTTTGTCGATGAGGGTTTCACATTTTCAGTTGTTGTGCATGATCAGTTACTCTAGCCAGTCAATACTCAATAGTTTTATCCATGTACATAGTTTGATGGTTGCCTTTGCAATTATTTTTTAGAATATTCTGAACGTAACAACTGCCCATTCGTTCATGTCATCCAATTGAACTTCTCTCTTAAGCAGTTGTGTCCAACTCGGTTAGCAAACAAGATTACAACCAAACTACCCTTTAAAAATACATAAAATAAATAAAAGACAATATTTACTTCATGTTAGTGAAGGAAATATTCCCTAGAGGCAATAATAAAGTTCTTATTTATATTTCCTTATATCATGATAAATGTTTATTATTCATGCTATAATTGTATTAACCGGAAACGTGGTACATGTGTGAATACATAGATAGAGTGTCCCTAGTATGCCTTTACTTGACTAGGTCGTTAATCAAAGATGGTTAAGTTTCCTAACCATAGACATGTGTTATCATTTGATGAACGGGATCACATCATTAGCATAATGATCGTTTAGTTTTATTGGTATTGCTTTCTTCATGACTTATACATGTTCCTCTGACTATGAGATTATGCAACTCCCGAATACCGGAGGAACACCTTGTGTGCTATCAAACGTCACAACGCAACTGGGTGATTATAAAGATGCTCTACAGATGTGTACGACGGTGTTGGTTCAGTTGGCATAGATCGATATTAGGATTTGTCACTCCGTGTATCGGAGAGGCATCTTTGGGCCCTCTAGGTAATGCACATCACTATAAGCCTTGCAAGCAATGTGACTAATGAGTTAGTTACGGATGATGCATTATGGACCGAGTAAAGAGACTTGCCGGTAACGAGATTGATCTAGGTATGATGATACCGACGATCGAATCTCGGGCAAGTAACATACCGATGACAAAGGGAATAACGTATGTTGTTATGCGGTTTGACCGATAAAGATCTTCATAGAATATGTAGGAGCCAATATGAGCATCCAGGTTTCGCTATTGGTTATTGGCCGGAGATGTGTCTCGGTCATGTCTACATAGTTCTCGAACCCGTAGGGTCCGCACGCTTAACGTTCGATGACGATTTGTATTATGAGTTATGTGATTTGATGACTGAAGTTTGCTCGGAGTCCCGGATGAGATCACAGACATGACGAGGAGTCTCGAAATGGTCGAGAGGTCAAGATTCATATTTTGGAAGGTTACATTCGGACACCGGAATGGTTTCGGGAAGTTTCAGATAAGTTTCGGAGTACCAGGGGTTACCAGAACCTCCCCGGGAAGGTAATGGGCCAACATAGGCCTTAGTGGAGGAGAGAGGGCCGGCCATAGGAGGTGCCCCCCTTGCCAATCTGAATTGGATAAGGGGTGGGGGCGGCGCCCCCCTTTTCCCTCTCCTACTCCTTCTCTCTTTCCTCCTTTGCTACTACGAAAAAGGAAAAAAGAGAGGGGAATCCTACTAGGACTTGGGAGTCCTAGTAGGACTCCCCGCACTTGGCGCGCCCCTAGGGGGCCGGTCTCGTCCTCCTCCCCCCTTTATATACGGGGGCAAGGGGGCACCCCAAAGCACAATAGACAATCTTTTAGCCGTGTGCGGTGCTCCCTCCATAGTTTCACACCTCGGTCATATCGTCGTAGTGCTTAGGCGAAGCCCTATGCCGGTAACATCATCATACCGTCGCCACGCCGTCGTGTTGATGAAACTCTCCCTCGTCCTCAACTGGATCAAGAGCTCGAGGGACGTCATCGTGCTGAACGTGTGCTAAACACGGAGGTGCCGTACGTTCGGTACTTGGATCGTTTGGATCGTGAAGACGTTCGACTACATCAACCGCGTTACTAAACACTTCCGCTTTTGGTCTACGAGGGTACGTTGTCGGGGGTTGGGTGCGACATATGCCAAAGGATGGCTTATCATGGTGGGAGCGAGTAGAACGTCCCGGTGCCTAGAAACGGGATAAGGCGAAGGCATGCACGCCGGCGAATCTTACCCAGCTTCGGGGCTCTCCGTGGAGATAATACCACTACTGCTGCTCTGCGGGGTCTCCGCATGATCACTATGGCAAAGTGTGTACACGATTGCTCCTTGAGCTGTTTCCTGGAGGTAGGAGAAGGCAAGGCTAGCTCTCTCCTTCCTATATGATCTGGTCTAGTGCTAATGGATTCTAGCCCTTTGCATGGGTGCCCATGGGGGGTTTATATAGGCCTACCCCCTAGGGGTACAATGGTAATCTGGCTGGGCCCTGGCCCAGCCGTCAGTCTCTCTGGCCGCTGTCTTATCCGCCGACTCCTGGGGCCCGCCGACTGACTTGGTACAGAGCCTACAGGCCGCGTCCGCCATGGGCGGGTCTTGCCGACGGTGGATTACTGTGGCCGTGCTTCTAATAACGCGAGCTCGGTCATGGGGCCGTGGCAACAGCTCCGACGTCTGGCGGGCGATCACTGTTACCACTCCCTGTCATGTCTGGTTAATGGCGCGCGGGGCCCGTGGGAGGGGCCGGCCGACTCCTGGGGGCTGACTCCCAACTGGGCCGACTGGTGGCGCTCTCGCCGTCTTCCGTACGCCTGTCGACTGGTGGGACCCGCCGTCCCTAGGCCGTACCGGCAGGCCGTGGTGGGCACAGGACTCCGCCCACTGGGGCTGACGTCAGGGCCGGCATGGCAACAGTGTTGCGCCGGGCGGAGATCTCCGCGGGTATGGCGTACTTGTTGGAAATATGCCCTAGAGGCAATAATAAATTAGTTATTATTATATTTCCTTGTTCATGATAATCGTTTATTATCCATGCTAGAATTGTATTGATAGGAAACTCAGATACATGTGTGGATACATAGACAACACCATGTCCCTAGTAAGCCTCTAGTTGACTAGCTCGTTGATCAATAGATGGTTACGGTTTCCTGACCATGGACATTGGATGTCGTTGATAACGGGATCACATCATTAGGAGAATGATGTGATGGACAAGACCCAATCCTAAGCATAGCACTAGATCGTGTAGTTCGTATGCTAAAGCTTTGCTAATGTCAAGTATCATTTCCTTAGACCATGAGATTGTGCAACTCCCGGATACCGTAGGAATACTTTGGGTGTGCCAAACGTCACAACGTAACTGGGTGGCTATAAAGGTACACTGCGGGTATCTCTGAAAGTGTCTGTTGGGTTGGCACGAATCAAGACTGGGATTTTTCACTCCGTGTGACGGAGAGGTATCTCTGGGCCCACTCGGTAGGACATCATCATAATGTGCACAATGTGATCAAGGAGTTGATCACGGGATGATGTGTTACGGAACGAGTAAAGAGACTTACCGGTAACGAGATTGAACAAGGTATCGGGATACCGACGATCGAATCTCGGGCAAGTATCGTACCGATAGACAAAGGGAATTGTATACGGGATTGATTAAGTCCTGGACATCGTGGTTCATCCGATGAGATCATCGTGGAACATGTGGGAGCCAACATGGGTATCCAGATCCCGCTGTTGGTTATTGACCGGAGAACGTCTCGGTCATGTCTGCATGTCTCCCGAACCCGTAGGGTCTACACACTTAAGGTTCGATGACGCTAGGGTTATAAAGGAAGTTAGTATGTGGTTACCGAATGTTGTTCGGAGTCCCGGATGAGATCCCGGACGTCACGAGGAGTTCCGGAATGGTCCGGAGGTAAAGATTTATATATGGGAAGTCCTGTTTTGGACACCGGAAGAGTTTCGGGGTTTATCGGTAACGTACCGGGACCACCGGGAGGGTCCCGGGGGTCCACCAAGTGGGGCCACCAACCCCGGAGGCTTGTGTGGGCTAAGAGTGGTGAGGGACCAACCCCTTAGTGGGCTGGTGCGCCTCCCACAAGGGCCCAAGGTGCCCAAGAGGTGGAAAGGGGGCAAACCCTAATGGGATATGGGCCTTAGGGCCCATATTGGGGCGCCTCCCTCTCCTCTCCCCTTCTTGGCCGCCACCCTTGACCCCATCTAGGGCTGCCGCCCCCTCTAGGGGTGGGAACCCTAGAGGGGGCGCAGCCCTCCCCTTCCCCTATATATATGAGGCCTAAGGGGGCTGCCCACACACGCGATTCAATCTCTCGTTGGTGCAGCCCTGCGTCTCTTCTTCCTCCTCTTCTGCGGTGCTTGGCGAAGCCCTGCAAGATTGCCACGCTCCTCCATCACCACCACGCCGTTGTGCTGCTGCTGGATGGAGTCTTCCTCAATCTCTCCCTCTCTCCTTGCTGGATCAAGGCGTGGGAGACGTCACCGGGCTGTACGTGTGTTGAACGCGGAGGTGCCGTCCGTTCGGCACTTGGTCATCGGTGATTTGGATCACGTCGTGTTCGACTACATCATCCCCGTTCGTTGAACGCTTCCGCACGCGATCTACAAAGGTATGTAGATGCATCTCATGACTCGTTGCTAGATGAACTCCTAGATGTATCTTGGTGAAACGAGTAGGAAATTTTTTGTTTTCTGCAACGTTCCCCAACAGTGGCATCATGAGCTAGGTCTATTGCGTAGATTCTATGCACGAGTAGAACAAAAAGTAGTTGTGGGCGTTGATTTTGTTCAATATGCTTGCCGTTACTAGTCTTATCTTGATTCGGCGGCATCGTGGGATGAAGCGGTCCGGACCAACCTTACACGTACTCTTACGTGAGACCGGTTCCACCGACAAACATGCACTAGTTGCATAAGGTGGCTGGCGGGTGTCTGTCTCTCCCACTTTAGTCGGATCAGATTCGATGAAAAGGGTCCTTATGAAGGGTAAATAGCAATTGGCATATCACGTTGTGGTCTTTGCGTAGGTAAGAAACGTTCTTGCTTGAAACCCATAGTAGCCACGTAAAACATGCAAACAACAATTAGAGGACGTCTAACTTGTTTTTGCAGGGTATGCTATGTGATGTGATATGGCCAAAAGGATGTGATGAATGATATATGTGATGTATGAGATTGATCATGTTCTTGTAATAGGAATCACGACTTGCATGTCGATGAGTACGACAACCGGCAGGAGCCATAGGAGTTGTCTTTATTTATTTATGACCTGCGTGTCAACTTAAACGTCATGTAATTACTTTACTTTATTGCTAACCGTTAGCCATAGTAGTAGAAGAAATAGTTGGCGAGGCAACTTCATGAAGACACGATGATGGAGATCATGGTGTCATGCCGGTGACGATGATGATCATGGAGCCCCGAAGATGGAGATCAAAAGGAGCAAAGTGATGATGGCCATATCATGTCACTATTTGATTGCATGTGATGTTTATCATGTTTATACATCTTATTTGCTTAGAACGACGGTAGTAAATAAGATGATCCCTTACAACAATTTCAAGAAGTGTTCTCCCCTAACTGTGCACCGTTGCTAAAGTTTGTCGTTTCGAAGCACCACGTGATGATCGGGTGTGATAGATCCTTACGTTCACATACAACGGGTGTAAGACAGTTTTACACATGCAAAACACTTAGGGTTAACTTGACGAGCCTAGCATGTGTATAGACATGGCCTCGGAACACAGAAGACCGAAAGGTCGAGCATGAGTCGTATAGAAGATACGATCAACATGAAGATGTTCACCGATGTTGATTAGTCCGTCTCACGTGATGATCGGACACGGCCTAGTTGACTCGGATCATGTAATCACTTAGATGACTAGAGGGATGTCTATCTGAGTGGGAGTTCATAAGATGAACTTAATTATCCTGAACATAGTCAAAAGGATTTTACAAATTATGTCGTAGCTCGCGCTTTAGTTCTACTGTTTAGATATGTTCCTAGAGAAAAATTAGTTGAAAGTTGATAGTAGCAATTATGCGGACTAGGTCCGTAAACTGAGGATTGTCCTCATTGCTTCATAGAAGGCTTATGTCCTTAATGCACCGCTCAGTGTGCTGAACCTCGAACATGGTCTGTGGATGTTGCGAACATCTGACATACACGTTTTGATAACTACACGATAGTTCAGTTAAACGGTTTAGAGTTGAGGCACCAAAGACGTTTTGAAACGTCGTGAAACATATGAGATGTTTTGAGGGCTGAAATTGGGATTTCAGGCTCGTGCCCACGTCAAGAGGTATAAGACCTCCGACGATTTTCTTAGCCTACATACTAAGGGAGAAAAGCTCAATTGTTGAGCTTGTGCTCAGATTGTCTGAGTACAACGATCATTTGAATCGAGTGGGAGTTGATCTTCCAGATGAGATAGTGATGTTTCTCCGAAGTCATTACCACCAAGCTGCTAGAGCTTCGTGATGAACTATAATATATCAGGGACATATATGATGATCCTTGATATATTCGCGATGTTTGACACCACAAAGTAGAAATCAAGAAGGAGCATCAATTGTTGATGGTTGGTGAAACCACTAGTTTCAAGAAGGGCAAGGGCAAGAAGGGATACTTCATGAAACGGCAATTCAGCTGCTGCTCTAGTGAAGAAACCCAAGGTTGAACCCAAACCCGAGACTAAGTGCTTCTGTAATAAGAGGAACAACCACTGGAGCAGAATTACCCTAGATACTTGGTAGATAAGAAGGCTGGCAAGGTCGATAGAAGTATATTGGATATACATTATGTTAATGTGTACTTTACTAGTACTCCTAATAGCACCAGGGTATTAGATACCGGTTCGGTTGCTAAGTGTTACTAACTCAAAATAAAAGCTACGGAATAAATGGAGACTAGCTAAAGGTGAGCTGACGACATGTGTTGGAAGTGTTTCCAATGTTGATATGATCAAGCATCGTACGCTCCCTCTACCATCAAGATTGGTGTTTGCGTTGAGCATAGACATGATTGGATTATGTCTATCGCAATACGGTTATTCATTTAAGGAGAATAATGGTTACTCTATTTATTTGAATAATACCTTCAATGGTCTTACACCTAAATTGAATGGTTTATTAAATCTCGATCGTAGTGATACACATGTTCATGCCAAAAGATAATAATGATAGTACCACCTACTTGTGGCACTGCCACGTAAGCCATATCGGTATAAAACGCATGAAGAAGCTCCATGTTGATGGATCTTTGGACTCACTCATTTTTTAAAAAGGTTTGAGACATGCAAACCGTGTCTATTGGTGTATATGCATGAAGAAACTCCATGCAGATGGATCGTTTGGACTCACTTGATTTTGAATCACTTGAGACATGCAAATCATACCACATGGGCAAGATGACTGAAAGCCTTGGTTTCAGTAAAATGGAACTAGAAAGCAACTTGCTGGAAGTAATACATTTTGATGTGTGCAGTCCAATGAGTGCTGAGGCGTGTAGTGGATATCATTATGTTTTTACTTCACAAATGATTTGAGTAGATGTTGAGAATATTTACTTGATGAATCACGAGTCTGAATTATTGAAAGGTTCAAGTAATTTCAGGGTGAAGTTGAAAGATCATTGTGACAAGAGGATAAAAGATCTATGATATGATCATAGAGATGAATATCTGAATTACGAGTTTGGCACAAAATTAAGACATTGTGGAAATTGTTTCACAACTGATACAGCGTGGAACACCATAGTGTGATGGTGTGTCCGAACATCATAACTGCACCCTATCGGATATGATGCATACCATGATGTCTCTTATCGCATTACCACGATAGTTTATGGGTTAGGCATTAGAGACAACCGCATTCACTTTAAATAAGGGCACCACGTAATTCCGATGAGATGACACCGTATGAACTATGGTTTAGAGAAACCTAAGCTGTCATTTCTTAAAAGTTTGGGGCTGCGATGCTTATGTGAAAAAAGTTTCAGGCTGATAAGCTCGAACCCAAAGCGGATAAATGCATCTTCATAGGACACCCAAAACACTTGGGTATATCTCCTGTCTCAGATTCGAAAGCAATAAGGGATTGTTTCTAGAATCGGGTCCTTTCTCGAGGAAAAGTTTCTCTCGAAGGAATTGAGTGGGAGGATGGTGGAGACTTGATGAGGTTATTGAACCGTCACTTCAACTAGTGTATAGCAGGGCACAAAGAGTTGTTCCTGTGGCACCTACACCAATTGAAGTGGAAGCTTATGATATTGATCATGAGACTTCGGATCAAGTCACTCCCAAACCTCGTAGGATGACAAGGATATGTACTACTTCAGAGTGGTACGTAATCCTGTCTTGGAAGTCATGTTGCTAGACAACAATGAACCTACGAGCTATGGAAAAGCGATGGTGGGCCCGGATTCCGATAAATGGCCCGAGGCCATATAATCCGAGAGAGGATCCATATATGAAAACAAAGTGTAGACTTTGGAAGAACTACTTGATGGTCGTAAGGCTGTTAGGTACATATGGATTTTAAAAGGAAGACGGACAATGATGATAAGTATCACCATTAAGAAAGCTCGACTTGTCGTTAAGATGTTTTCCGACAAGTTCAAGGAGTTGACTACGATGAGACTTTCTCACTCGTAGCGATGCTAAGAGTCTGTTGGAATTATTTTAGCGATCACTGCATTATTTATGAAATCTTGCAGATGGGATGTCAAAACATTGTTTCCTCGACAATTTTCTTGAGGAAAGGTTGTATGTGATACAACCGGAAGGTTTTGTCAATCCTGAAATATGCTAATAAGTATGCAAAGCTCCAGCAATCCTTCTAAGGACTGGAGTAAGCATCTCGGAGTTGGAATGTATGCTTTGATGAGATGATCAAAGATTTTGGTGTATACAAAGTTTATGAGAAACTTGTATTTCCAAAGAAGTGAGTAGGAGCACTATAGAATTTCTGATGAGTATATGTTGTTGACATATTGTTGATCAGAAATGACGTAGAATTTCTGGAAAGCATGAAGGGTTATTTGGAAAGTGTTTTCAATGAAAGCCTGGATTAAGCTACTTGAGCATTGAGCATCAAGATCTATAAGGATAGATCAAAACGCTTAATGGTACTTTCAAATGAGCACATACCTTGACATGATCTTGAAGGTGTTCAAGATGGATCAGTCAAAGAAGGAGTTCTTGCCTGAGTTGCAAGGTATGAAGTTAAGACTTAAAGCTCGACCACGGCAGAATAGAGAGAAAGGACGAAGGTCGTCCCCTATGCTTAAGACGCAGGCTCTACAGTGTGCTATGCTGTGTACCACACCTGAAGTGTGCCTTGCCATGAGTCAGTCAAGGGGTACAAGAGTGATCCAAGAATGGATCACAGGACAGCGGTCAAAGTTATCCTTAGTAACTAATGGACTAAGGAATTTTTCTCGATTATGGAGGTGGTAAAAGAGTTCGTCGTAAAGGGTTACGTCGATGCAAGCTTAACACCTATCCGGATAGCTCTGAGTAGAGATACCGGATACGTATAATGGAGCAACAATTTAGAATAGCTCCAAGTAGAATAGTTATTTGGAAGAGCTCCAAATAGAGCGTGGTAGCTACATCTAGGAGATGACATAGAGATTTGTAAAGCACACACGGATCTGAAAGGTTCAGACCCGTTGACTATAACCTCTCTCACAAGCAACATGATCAAACCCAGAACTCATCAAGTGTTAATCACATGGTAAATGTGAACTAGATTATTGACTCTGGTAAACTCTTGGGTGTTAGTCACATGGTGATGTGACCTGTGAGTGTTAATCACATGGTGATGTGAACTAGATTATTGACTCTAGTGCAAGTGGGAGACTGTTGGAAATATGCCCTAGAGGCAATAATAAATTAGTTATTATTATATTTCCTTGTTCATGATAATCGTTTATTATCCATGCTAGAATTGTATTGATAGGAAACTCAGATACATGTGTGGATACATAGACAACACCATGTCCCTAGTAAGCCTCTAGTTGACTAGCTCGTTGATCAATAGATGGTTACGGTTTCCTGACCATGGACATTGGATGTCGTTGATAACGGGATCACATCATTAGGAGAATGATGTGATGGACAAGACCCAATCCTAAGCATAGCACTAGATTGTGTAGTTCGTATGCTAAAGCTTTGCTAATGTCAAGTATCATTTCCTTAGACCATGAGATTGTGCAACTCCCGGATACCGTAGGAATACTTTGGGTGTGCCAAACGTCACAACGTAACTGGGTGGCTATAAAGGTACACTGCGGGTATCTCTGAAAGTGTCTGTTGGGTTGGCACGAATCAAGACTGGGATTTGTCACTCCGTGTGACGGAGAGGTATCTCTGGGCCCACTCGGTAGGACATCATCATAATGTGCACAATGTGATCAAGGAGTTGATCATGAGATGATGTGTTACGGAACGAGTAAAGAGACTTACCGGTAACGAGATTGAACAAGGTATCGGGATACCGACGATCGAATCTCGGGCAAGTATCGTACCGATAGACAAAGGGAATTGTATACGGGATTGATTAAGTCCTTGACATCGTGGTTCATCCGATGAGATCATCGTGGAACATGTGGGAGCCAACATGGGTATCCAGATCCCGCTGTTGGTTATTGACCGGAGAACGTCTCGGTCATGTCTGCATGTCTCCCGAACCCGTAGGGTCTACACACTTAAGGTTCGATGACGCTAGGGTTATAAAGGAAGTTAGTATGTGGTTACCGAATGTTGTTCGGAGTCCCGGATGAGATCCCGGACGTCACGAGGAGTTCCGGAATGGTCCAGAGGTAAAGATTTATATATGGGAAGTCCTGTTTTGGACACCGGAAGAGTTTCGGGGTTTATCGGTAACGTACCGGGACCACCGGGAGGGTCCCGGGGGTCCACCAAGTGGGGCCACCAACCCCGGAGGCTTGTGTGGGCTAAGAGTGGTGAGGGACCAGCCCCTTAGTGGGCTGGTGTGCCTCCCACAAGGGCCCAAGGTGCCCAAGAGGTGGAAAGGGGGCAAACCCTAATGGGATATGGGCCTTAGGGCCCATATTGGGGCGCCTCCCTCTCCTCTCCCCCTCTTGTCCGCCACCCTTGACCCCATCTAGGGCTGCCGCCCCCCTCTAGGGGTGGGAACCCTAGAGGGGGCGCAACCCTCCCCTTCCCCTATATATATGAGGCCTAAGGGGGCTGCCCACACACACGATTCAATCTCTCGTTGGTGCAGCCCTGCGTCTCTTCTTCCTCCTCTTCTGCGGTGCTTGGCGAAGCCCTGCAAGATTGCCACGCTCCTCCATCACCACCACGCCGTTGTGCTGCTGCTGGATGGAGTCTTCCTCAACCTCTCCCTCTCTCCTTGCTGGATCAAGGCGTGGGAGACGTCACCGGGCTGTACGTGTGTTGAACGCGGAGGTGCCGTCCGTTCGGCACTTGGTCATCGGTGATTTGGATCACGACGAGTACGACTCCATCAACCCCGTTCACTTGAACGCTTCCGCTTAGCGATCTACAAGGGTATGTAGATGCACTCTCCTTCCCTTCGTTGCTAGTCTCTCCATAGATAGATCTTGGTGACACGTAGGAAAATTTTGAATTTCTGCTACGTTCCCCTACAGTACTGTGGCCACGCCTGCCCTTGGAAAAGGGGTGGGAGTGGACCTTACTGTGGCCACTCCCCATCCCGTCCCTCTTTATGAGGGCATGGGAGTTGTTGGCGTCGCGGGCCGACTCCCCATGGCCGGCTTCTCTGGAAGTCGCCAGTCAGGAGTCGGCTCATCCTGAAGTCGTCCTCGGGACTCGGCCACGAGTGGGCAGTCGGCTGCCTCGCAGCCGACTCTCAGAAGGCGGCTCTTTGTCCTGGGTCTTGAGGGGTGCAGCCTGCCCCGATGTCTTGAAAGGTTCTGGGCCTGGGTTAGCCTACCCGTGGCCCATTACTCCGACAGTAGTCCCCGAAGCTGGTGAGGCACCGAGGCTGATATGTCGAGAAGCCTCAACAGTTTCTTCTTTCCGGCGGTCGGATCTGGGCCTCGCTAGCCGTCTTCTATCAAGCCGACTAGTTGGAGCCGGACTTGCTTAAGGCCGACTTGCCCCTAAAAAAGTTTGAACGTCGCGGTGGAGTCCAGGCGGCGTGCCTAATAAGCATCCGGGTTGCCGCCCGTTGTGGACCCGTCGCGAGGCGCCACGTGGCTGAGCTAGTCTGCCCACCCACGCGCGCGACGGGGCAGGCCTATAGGCAGGGCCCGCCACTACCGCGCCTCGGCATGTGAACGGATCCGTTGTGGCCGTGCGGACGGTTGGGGTTCCCGCGCGGTTATTGCACGCAGTAACTTCGTGTGGTAAATCGTGGGGGTCGTGGGGTCCTGGGCGCAGTTAATCCCACGACTGCCCCCTCGGCTTCTCAGCCCATGAGCCTACAAGTAGGCGGGGGAGGGGGCGGCGAAGCACGCGCGCCCATCCTCCCTACTCCCTTTCGCTCCTTCTTGCTTCTTCTTCCTCTCGCCGCTGCTGCTCCGAACCACGCCGCGCCCGCAGCGATGAGCTCTTCCTCCGCCGCCGCGCCTCCTGCTGTGCGCTCTGGAGAGTGGGACGGCTCCGAGGTCGATGACGACGACGTCGAGATCCTCTGCAAGACACAACGGCTGCCCGGGAGGGGCTTAGTGCGGGTCCGCCTCGCGCCGGAGGAGGGCGAGCGGGTCATATTCCGCTCGCACCTTATGCGCGGCCTGGGGCTGCCAGCGAGCGGCTTCTTCCGCTCCTTCTTGGAGTTCCACGGGCTCCAGCCGCACCACCTTACTCCGAACACGGTGGTGCTGCTGGCTGCCTTTGCCACCTTGTGCGAAGGTTTCCTCGGTGTTCTCCCCACCATCGAGCTCTGGGGTGAGTTCTTCCATTCCAAGATCGGCACACACGTTGCCGGCGTGCCGGCCCAGTGCGGTGCGTTTATCGTGATGCGGAGATCAGTGGCCGACAATCCGTTTCCCACCATCGCACTGATTAAGTCGGTGAAGATGTGGCAGCGGTCCTATTTTTATGTGAAGAACGTCGCCCCAGAAGGTGACTGGGTCAACCTGCTGGCTTACGAAGTCGGCGCGCCGGCTGGAAGGCTCCTCAGCTGGTCACACCGAGCCAGGACGTTGTCTCCTGCTGGTGCCGAAGCCGTCGCGCGACTCCGAGTGCTGACGCAGTCGCAGGGCTTGACCGGGGCCGACTTGCTGGCCGCCTTCATGGCGCGCCGAGTCCTCCCTGTCGGTGTCAAAACCGGTGGATCTCCGGTAGGGGGTCCCGAACTGTGCGTCTAGGCCGGATGGTAACAGGAGGCAAGGGACACGAAGTTTTACCCAGGTTCGGGCCCTCTTGATGGAGGTAAAACCCTACGTCCTGGTTGATTAATATTGATGATATGGGTAGTACAAGAGTAGATCTACCACGAGATCGGAGAGGCTAAACCCTAGAAGCTAGCCTATGGTATGATTGTTGTTATGTATGTTGTCCTACGGACTAAAACCCTCCGGTTTATATAGACACCGGAGAGGGTTAGGGTTACACAAAGTCGGTTACAATGGTAGGAGATCTATATATCCGTATCGCCAAGCTTGCCTTCCACGCCAAGGAAAGTCCCTTCCGGACACGGGACGAAGTCTTCAATCTTGTATCTTCATAGTCCAGGAGTCCGACTGAAGGTATAGTCCAGCCATCCGACACCCCCTAATCCAGGACTCCCTTAGTAGCCCCTGAACCAGGCTTCAATGACGACGAGTCCGGCGCGCAGATTGTCTTCGACATTGCAAGGCGGGTTCGTCCTCCAAGTACTTCATAGAAGATTTTGAACACAAAGATAGTGTCCGGCTGTGCAAAATAAGTTTCCACATATTGCCATAGAGAGAATAATATTTACACAAATCTAATTTGCTGACGTATTCCGTAGTGTGACATCGCACCACGGCCAAGCCTTTATTCGAATCGTTTTATTGTCCCACCTCAGCGTGTCATGCGAGGCGGTTTCCTTGGCACGTCTTGTTAAAGCAGAGATCGCGTCCCCTTATTCCGGGATTCTCATCAATACGGGCGTGGGTAACCCAACCACTTCTAGGACTCCTAGATTATAGGTAAGTCCAAACGGCCATGGAGAGGACGCTTGATATTCACCCTCTTTATAAAGGGACAAGGCTTTTATTTTTTCCCTCCCGTGCTCAATCGAATCCTTCCCCCACCTCAAGCTCAAACACCCAAAGTTCAGGTTAGGTGCTCCGAACCTTCAATCATGTCCGGATCTAGCCTTCAAGGCCGATGGATGCCTTCCTCCGTCACGGAAGAAGACATCAAAAAGTTGAGGGAGGCCAGATATCTGACCGCCGAGGTTTTGCATCGGCTGCCTGCTCGAGGGTAGGCCCTCCCCTCCCCCGAACCCAACGAGAATGTCGTGTTCGTCTCCCACTTCCTCCGAGGTCTAGGCCTTGCTCTGGATCCTTTCGTCAGGGGTTTGATGTTTTATTACGGGCTAGATTTCCATGATCTAGCTCCGGACTCCTTTCTTCATATCACGACATTTATTGTTGTGTGTGAGGCCTTCCTCCGGGTTACCCCTCACTTTGGCCTGTGGCTCAAGACCTTTGAAGTAAAGCCGAAGATGATCGAGGGGCAACATGCAGCGTGTGGAGGTGCCTCAATATGCAAGATGACGGGAGCTCCATGGCCCAAAGGTTCCATTCTAGAGGTGTCTGGATTGTGGCAACAGGAGTGGTTCTACATCACAGCTCCTAGAAGTGCCAAGTGGGCGGCCGCCCCTATTTTCCACTCGGGCCCTCCACCACAACTGATGTCATGGATCATCAGAGGCCTGAGCTGGGGTCCAGCCAAGGACGTGCCTATACTGCAAAGCTGCATTCGAGATCTCTTCAATGGAGATTTTAGTTTGGTTGCGGTAATACAAGTTATGCTGGTTCGTCAAGTCCAGCCTTGCAAACACCGGCCCCTTCGCTTGTGGGAGTTCAATCCCGAGGGACCGTGTGTCATTCAAAATTTCCTCGGCCTGACGCACGAGGAGATGTACAAGTCATTCTTCGAACCTTAGGTAGAGTGTCCGGAAATCACCGATGACGTGGGCCTGAGCAGTAACCACACCACCGAACAGGTAAGGAATCTTCTGGCCGAACATACCATCTCCCATTTGTTACGAAGTTATTTTTGAGAGTTCGCTTTTTGACCAAGACTGGCTAGCAAAGGCGAAGTTGATTCGGTGTTCGGCCCCCTCCCTGAGGGTTTGGACAATCCGGTATTGGAAAAGATGCTCCAGGTCGCACCTTGCCCGGAGCCCTTGAAGGAAGATACTGGGGAGGATAATACGGGCGGAGGCGGGCCCCCAACGCTGCCCATTCTAACCGAGGGAGCGAGCGTCTCCATGAAGGAAGGCGACCAGAGGAGGAAAAGGACTGCGCCCGGGGATTCAGAAGCCAAAGCTTCCAAACGGGAGAAGTCTCCCACAGAGGGTCCTACCTTGGGGGGGGGGGTGCTTTTGCCGCACAAAGTCCGCAGGGGGATCAATACTCCAGCGAGTCGTAAGTGACCCGAAATACTTTAATAGTACATGTATGCCATCTTTTTCTTCTAAGAAAATAACCACCGCATATATCTTTGCAGTTCGGGCCTTAGCCCCTCTCAAATGAGCTCGTCTTCGGGGGATCTTCTTCCAGAGATGATGGAGAGCGAAACGCCTCCTCCGGACTCCTCCGCTCCGGAAGTGGGCGACCCCGAAGTGTCGTCGTGGAGGGCCTCTCCGAGTCCGGTGAGGCCAGAAGATAATCCCATTGACCCCCGAAGCTCCCAGTGTCCGGCTCCCGAAGAGAGCAGACAAAAGAGTCTGGCACCATCTGGTGTGCGATCGGATGTTCTGAGGGAGTTGGTGGGGCGAGCGGCCATCTCAGATGAACACCGTATGCTGATGAATATGGTGATGGAGAGAATCTCGTCCGCCGAAAGCGGATTGCAAGAAGCTTTTATGAGTCTACTGACAGGCTTTGAGGTACGTAAAATAATGTATGATAGTCCTGCACATGCTAGGTGTGCCCTGTGTAGATAGTAGCCCCTGAGACTCTGGTTGTCGTCGAAAACGACGACTAACAGAGGATCATATTCCAAGGTAATAACCATGCTGCCTCTATGTACAGGTGATGGAAGCTCCGGTGGCTAGCCGGACTAGCGAGTTTGCCCATTTAAAACGGCAGTTGGATGCGGCAGACGCCGACATCGAGCTTGTCAACAAAAGGCTTGACGAGGCACAGGGTAAGTGTCATTATCTGGTAAACGCCACATAGTAAGAGCAGCATGATGCCAGTATCTTTAATATATTGTGACTGCAGATGGAGCTGCCAATGTTGAAGCCTTGTGGGCATAACTTGCCCGAGCCAAGGAACAAGCGAGGTTTGGTAATGCGGCTGCTTTGAAGGCGACCGAAGAGTTGAAAGCCGAGAAGGCCGCGCATGGCGATTGCCGAGATAAGATGGCCAAGATGGCCATAGAATTAAAAGCCGCCGCCGACCGTTGCCGGGTTCTTGAAAAGGAAAACCTAGCGAAGGCATCGGACCTTGAGAAGGTCGCTGCAATGAGAAAAGACATCCGCTCTGCTATGAGGGCGAAGAAGGAGGAGCTGCGGGAAGCCGGGGATATTGTAGCTGGGAAATCCTTTATGTTGCGGAGGAAGTTTGGAGATCCACGGTATGCCCCTCTGGATCGGCTGTGGAGTTCGGAGGATGTGTATATGGATTTGGCGGCGAGCGCTGCCGATACGGTCAAGTACTTCCAGGGTCAGACGGACCGTGAAGTGGACCAGCTGTTTTGGACACAATTCCATTCTCCCGAGCGTCCGCGTCATTAACTGACCAATTAGCCGAATGGGCCGAACTAAATAAGTTGTCCGGACTCGCCATGAGGTCTGTTGTGGATCAGCTATGGCTAGAAAGGCCAAAACCAAACAGCTATTTCAGCTTGGTGCAGCAGTTCCTTGACGTGGTGCCGCGCATTAATGCGATGAAGAGGTCGGCATGCATAGAGGGCTCACGGATGGCCTTTGCCCGTGTTAAAGCATACTGGGCGGAGATGGATGCTACCACTGTTGCAGTGCGGGATTCGGCCATAGGTCGAATGGCTGCTGAGCACTACTTTGAAGAAGTTCTTGAGGGTGCTCGTTTGATAGAGACCCAGTGCTAAAAAAATATTATGTTTGAGTGATATGTAATCTCATTGTAAGCGAAATGCCTTTATAAATTTTTATAAGGCTATTTTTATACTTTTGCCTGAAAGTAATATGATGCCTCCTGGGCGGCCATTTATGTATACATGTGTATAACCTGAAAGATTGCAGCCGTCGGCTTCAACCCCCACGCATATAATGCGGAGGTGCTCGCAAAAAACACGTGTTCACACTTAACCCAACGTCTTGGTCCTATTAAGGAGGTGATAGCGGAGCGAGCGAGGCAATCGGACTATAATACTTTAGCACTTTCACTTAGCCATAGGAGTTTGACAGTGGGGCTACTAGATAGCCCTTGGTGGCTCCGCACTCTCCCGATCCCGGGGTGCGTACATGCCTGGCCGGAAAACGGCCCTTCGTTAAGGTGGAGGAATTCTAACATTCCAATAGGTCATCGAGTCGTTGACCAGTCTCACGCTATATCATGACAGTCAGTTTTCGGCTTTCTCTACTGAGGTGCTCGTCCAGATGAACTAGGGCACAATCACAGTAGTTCTCCTGGTGCTACCTTAGCCGGTAAAGCGGAATGTAAGGCACCAAAACACAGGAGCCGGGCAAACCCAACATTTGACCAAAGATAATGATTCGGAGCTGATGCATATAGGGCCAAACTCGCGACGCCGAACACTCCCTAAGGTATTCGGTCTTTGTGGTATATACCGGGCCTAAATAATGGCCTTTGTAAGAAGCCCCTTGTGTCCAGGTACGTTCATTGTTCTGGCGTGGCCACATGCCAAGACGTCAGCATCCTTTTCAACGGTGGATATGTATCAACAAGAGACAGTAAAAAAGGTTCACGCAGGGTCTTAATCTAAAATGAATCCTTGGAGCGGGTCCCTGCTGCACGTCTGCGCCTGTGTCTCCGTTGTGCCGCATCCTGGACGGGTGTAGCACGATGATCGTCTGTAAAAAGAGAGGAATTTAGGTGAAAAAGTTGTCATGCAAAAAGGATAGTTTTTAAAGAAACCATGTATAATTCAAGATGAGAAAAAATTGCCACTTGTCTGCGCGCGTTGAGCCCCTTGTATTGACAAATAGGGGTGTGACCATTTATTCGGTATAAATAGCGGCACCAGACTTGAGTAGTTGTGTCTGAGGTCTTGACGACCTATTGGATGTTTTCGCTAGTCCGGGCGCCCTCGGTAGCCGTACTTCTTCGGCGCGCAGAGATCACTTGATATTTCCGTTCACTGAAATGATGCCACATGGACCGGGCATCTTGAGTGTGAGGGAGGCGTAGTGTGGTATTGCATTAAAGCAAGCGAAAGCTTCGTGTTCGAGCAGTGCTTGATAGCCACTTTGGAACGGAGCGATGTGGAAGGTTAAATGCTCGCGACGGAAGTTATCGGGGGAGCCGAATATAACTTGTAGCAGGAGGGAGCCCATACAACGAGCCCCTGGGCCTGGCGTTACTCCTTTAAAGGTAGTATTGCTATGGCGAATTTTTGTTGGGTCTAACCCCATCCCATGGATTGTATCCTGATATATTAGGTTTAGATTGCTGCCACCGTCCATCAAGACTCGTGTGAAGTGATATCCGCCAATTACTGGGTCTAATACCAGGGCAGCCCATCCTGCGCGTTGGATACTTGCCGAGTAATCGCGATGGTCGAAAGTGATCGGTTGAGACGACCAGTGGCAGGACTTTGCGGTGACAGGCACTTGGGTATATTTTCCTGGGAGTGCAGTGCTGTTTTTTCCCTTGATCACGTGTAACACGTTTACTATTTTGACTTCTGGTGGAAATTTCTTTTGTTCCCCAGTGTCTTGCTTGGGAGGCTCGTCCTCGTCTTCACTTGGTGTATCTTCCCCCTTGTGTACGGCGTTGAGCTTTCCGGACTGCTTGAAGACCCAACATTCTCTGTGGGTATGATTAGCAGGTTTACTAGGGGTACTATGGATCTGACATACTTGGTCCAGAATTTTGTTGAGGCTGGATAGTTCATCCCTGGTGCCTTTAGAGGGCGGCTTTTGCTGAACTGGCCGAGAGCTTTTGAATCTAGCGTTTGCTGCCGTGCCCTTCGTGCTGTCTTCTTTATTCCAGCATTTGTTATTGCTGTTGCGCCGTGATTTCCCATTTCCATCTCTAACTTTAGATGTACTGGGGTCGCTGGTGCTGCATCTGGCTAGCCAGCTATCCTCACCTGCGCAAAAGCGGGTCATGAGGTTTGTTAATGCGGCCATCATTCTCGGCTTATTTTGGCCGAGGTGTCTGGCGAGCCATTCGTCACGGATGCTATGCTTAAAAGCTGCCAAGGCTTCGGCGTCCGGACAGTCGACGATCTGGTTCTTTTTAGTAAGAAACCTGTTCCAAAGCTTTCGGGCTGACTCTCCGGGCTGTTGAGTTATATGACTCAAATCGTCCGCATCCGGAGGTCGGACATAAGTCCCTTGAAAATTTGCCCGAAAGGCGTCTTCGAGCTCTTCCCAACTTCCTATGGAGCTTTCGGGGAGGCCTTTAAGCCAGTGACGAGCTGGCCCTTTGAGCTTGAGGGGTAAGTACTTGATGGCGTGAAGATCATCTCCTCGAGCCATATGGATATGAAGGATGTAGTCCTCAATCCAGACCCCAGGGTCTGTTGTTCCGTCGTATGCCTCTATGTTTACGGGTTTGAATCCCTCTGGAAATTCATGGTCCAGCACCTCATCGGTGAAACATAGGGGGTGTGCGGCACCCCTGTAGCTGGGTGTACCGCGTTGTTCGGATGTTTGTTGTGTTGCATTGTATGCTGGGGCGCGCTTGCATGGTCCATAGATGGATCTTGTTGCGCTGTCCTTTGGGTGCGAGCCCTTGTATGGGTCGCATGTTGTATTGTGAGTGGCGTTGTATGCCGCTCTGTGTTGGTAGAGGGGTCGTCTATCCGGCCAGGTGGCTGCTTTGATGTTTGGTTGTGGGGGGTCTGAGGCCTTCTCATCGAATTCAGGTAGCAGCTTCCGCTTTGGGTAGCTCTTGAAGGGGCGATTGTTGCCGTACGTCGCTGCTGTGTTGAGTATCTTACTCCATCTGATTTGGAGTGTGTCTTGCGCAGCCTTGAGCCTTTGCTTCTGCTTTTTAAGACTCCTCGCGGTGGCAACAAGCCTTTTACGGGCATTCTGCTGCTCCGGGTGCCTTTCCGGTGTTATATCGTCCGGACTATTATCCTTGATAGAATTTGTTTATTTGGTTTGATTATCCGGATTGCCGTTGTCCGGCAGCGGTTCGCCCTGCTCCAGTGCTGGGTCTGTGTGATCGTTATTTCTGTCGAGGCAGGATTTGGGGCGGCGCTTGCGTCGCCGCTTTGACTGCTTCTCGAGGGAACAAGCCTTCGGTGCGTCCTTCCGCTCCTCGTTGTCATCTTTTGGTGCATCCACCATGAATACATCATATGATGAGGTGGGAGGTGGTTCTTCTTCGCCTCCCGCATCGTCGCCCATACCGTTGATGTTTTCAGAGTCGAAGTCGAGCATGTCGGTTAAATCGTCGATAGTGGCTACAAAGTGGGTGGTGGGTGGGCTTTGAATTTCTTCATCGTCCGTATCCCAACCTTGCTGACCGTAGTCCGTCCAGGGCTCTCCTGATAAAGAGGGAGACTTTAGTGTCTTCAGAATATCGCCGAAAGGCGAGTGCTGAAAGATGTCCGCGGCAGTAAACTCCATGATCGGCGCCCAATCGGATTCGATCGGTAGGGGCGTGGATGGTTCGGAGTCCGGAGAGGAGTCCGGCTCCTTGGGGTCACGAGTCTTGCGGAGTGCGGGGCTGGTCTTCGGCTCGACCGCCGTTGGGATCGCAGCCCCCGAGGCGGCGTCCAACCACCCATCCTCGATCGGCGCAGTTGGCTTCAAATTAAGGGTCGAAGCCGATGCGGGTGCGGCCTCGAGGGCACTGTTCGGCGGCAGAGCTAGATCATGCTCATCGTGACAGTGCGGCGTGCTCGGCAGTGGCTCGAACCCGTCGAGGATCAAGTCCCCGCGGATGTCAGCCTTGTAGTTTAAACTTCCAAATCTAACCTGACAGCCAGGGGCATAGCTTTCGATCTGCTCCAGATGGCCAAGTGAATTGGCCCGCAATGCAAAGCTGCCGAAGATGAAGATCTGTCCGGGGAGGAAGGTCTCACCCTGGACTGCATCGCCATTGATGATTGTAGGAGCCATCAAGCCTAACGGCGACGACACAGAGGAACTCTCAATGAAAGCACCAATGTCGGTGTCAAAACCGGCGGATCTCGGGTAGGGGGTCCCGAACTATGCGTCTAGGCCGGATGGTAACAGGAGGCAAGGGACACGAAGTTTTACCCAGGTTCGGGTCCTCTTGATGGAGGTAAAACCCTACGTCCTGCTTGATTAATATTGATGATATGGGTAGTACAAGAGTAGATCTACCACGAGATCGAAGAGGCTAAACCCTAGAAGCTAGCCTATGGTATGATTGTTGTTCTGTATGTTGTCCTACGGACTAAAACCCTCCGGTTTATATAGACACCGGAGAGGGTTAGGGTTACACAAAGTCGGTTACAATGGTAGGAGATCTATATATCCGTATCACCAAGCTTGCCTTCCACGCCAAGGAAAGTCCCTTCTGGACACGGGACGAAGTCTTCAATCTTGTATCTTCATAGTCCAGGAGTCCGGCTGAAGGTATAGTCCGGCCATCCGGACACCCCCTAATCCAGGACTCCCTCGCTCCCACTCCAAGGCCGACCTCACCTGATCTGCCAGATGAGCGGTCATCGGGACCCGAGTCGAGTGTGCTCCAAGGACATGCCTCACGCGGAGGTGGCGGACACGGTGAACTACATCGTGAACTGCGGTCTCTCGATGGATTGGCGGTTCGGCAAGGAGCTGTACTCACGTGCCAACCCCCGCCTATTGTAAGTCATCTTCCTTCTTCTTCAGTTTCTTTGTTGCTGAGTCCGACTTGTCCAGTCTGACCGTTTTTGTTTTGAATCAGAACCGTCTCGTCCCTCCTTCGGCTGGCACCACGGGGCCGGCTCATCAGTTTGTCCCCGATTGGGCAGAGAGCGACGTCGATGATCCTGACTTGGGGGCGGCGGCCATGGAGGCCGACGCCGAGGGAGGAGGAGGAGAAGCAGGCGACTTCATGCCAATGGCCACTTTCGCCGACTGGCCTGATGACGATGCTGAGGGGGAAGTCGCCCCGCGTCACCAGCCAAAGGCTGGCCACCTAAGCGCGAGTTCCTCCGCCGTCTTGGATGCTCAAGGCGGTGCGAAGAAGCGCCGGTCCGGGCCAAGTACACTTGGTGGCCGGTCGAAGAAGTTTAAGGGAGCGGCAGCCGCGACCAAGCGGGAAGAGGCGGCCGTGAAAGCCAACCGCTTCCGCAAGGAAGTGAAGAAGCCGCTGCTGGTCTCTGCGTAAGCGCCTCCGTCCCTTATCTTTATTTTCTCTTTGTTGATCTTGTCTGAGTCTTTCATATGCTTCCCTCGCTTCAGGGCACCCCTCACTCTTGAAAGGGTTGCCACCGCCTCCGTTATGGGGTCGGCGGAGACGTCTGCCACTACTCAGCGGATTGACCCCGCCGTCGACATCCGGGAGGCGACGGAGCGGAAGGCGCAGGAGAAGCACGAGGAGGAAGAGGCCGCCCGCCTGAAGAAAACAGAGGCCGAGAAGGCGGAAGCCTCCGCCCTGAAAAAGCTGGAGGAGACCGAGGCCACCGTCGCGGCAAGGCGGCTGGCTAAGGAAGTCGCGCACCGGCGGTCGGCGGTGTTCGTCACCCCTCTGAACTCTGCGCCGCCGTCCCCGGAGTTCATGGGGCAGTCTGGGGAAGCCGGCTGCGAGTTCCCGATCGTGGAGAGGGGCGGCAGCGACGCCTCCATGCCGGACGCGGTCGTGCCGCCACCGCCGCCCCCGCCGTCGTCTAGGAGCGCGCAAGGCAAACAGCCGGCGGACCCGCCCTTGCCGCCGACTGAAGACGAGGCCGTGGCAAGGCTACTCCTTCAAGTCGGATCGCCAACGCGCCGCCGTGTTGAGAAGGCGACTTCGGCGCCACGCCCCTTGGAGACCGACACCGCTAGCTCGACGATCCCAGATGCCGAAGCGACGAGCGTCGTGCCCATTGGGTGGGTGCGAGGAGGCGGCACGGGCCCGCTGAACTAGGCGCTTCTGGATGTCCAGACAAAGCTGCGAGCTGAGAGCGACGCTATCCAAAACTGCACCAAGGCGCACATGGCGTCACGGGCAGCCATCCGGGTATGCTTTCTCCTTTGTCTTTGTTTTCTTGTTCCTCTCTGTGGGGGCACGCCAGCGCACCCACTAGGTGTAGTCCCCGAGTTTCGGGCCGGCTGCTGAGCAGGCGGCCTGGAACTCCAATTGGTGAGTTCCGGGCATTAACTTTTGTCTGAAATACTTGTCGCGGGACTATCACAACCTCCATGTCACCGCCTTCAACCGCAACGTTGAAGAGCTGGTAAAGCGGACCGCTGACTTGTCGGAGAGCCGGAGTGAGTCCTTTTTCTTCTTTGCGGGGGCGCGCTGGCGCACCCGTGGGCTGTAGTCCCCGAGATTCGGGCCGACTGCTGAGCAGTCGGGCCGGATCTCCCCGGCGACCTTCTTTGTTGATGACTTAACGCCTTCTTTCTTCTTTCTCTTCAGAGGCCAACGCCACTCTTCAACAGCAGCTGAGCGAAGCCAATACCGCATTGCGCGCCAAGGGGGAGGAGTGCAGCAAGCTCGCCGCAGAGCATGATCTGCTGGCCGCACAATTGGCAGAGCAGAAGGAGCTGCTTAAGAAGACGCAGAAGGAGGCGGAAGAGGAGGAGGCCGCCCTCCTGGCCGAGTTTGCGAGCGAGCACTCCTCCTGGACTGACAAGGAGGCAATGCTGGCCTCCGGCTTCCACGAGATCGAGGACCTCGTCGACGGTGAGCTTCTTTGCTTTTCTTCTTCGAGCCGCCGACTATAGGTCGAGCCGACTCCTGGTTTTTTTGACTTGTTCTTCATTCTTTCCGTCTTGGCAGACTTCTTCCCCGGCCACTCGCAGGCCACCATTCAAGCTATCGAGGCTGACCGCGAGGAGCGAAGGGCAGATGGCGCGGAGATTGCCGCCGACGCCTCCCGGACCTTTGACGAGCATATTCTGAGCATTCGGGCTCGTCTGCGGCCGGCCCACCGGATGCTGCGCTGGATTCAACGTGTCGGCGCCCAAGCGATCGCCGCCCTGTGGCCAGACATGCAGGCTCCGCGCACCCCCAGTCGGACTGCCGACTGGCTGGAGGTCACGGCTGGCCGTCTTGAGGCCTGGAAGGGTTCCTCGGCCCGGGCTGGAGCGCGCCGAGCCTTGGAATTTGTCAAGGCGTGGTATCCGGGGCTGGACCTAGACCGGCTGGCCACACTCTGGTCAGAGGCCCAGCCGGAGCTGGCAGCCTTGGAAGACGCCCTTGTCAAGCGCGCGACAGCGATTGCCGAGTACACCGATACCAGCATCTTTGTCCCCGAGCGGGCTAAAGACGGCGGGGAGGTACCGCCGGAGTGGTTTGGGATGAACCCAGACTACGGCGATGACTCGGCGGAGGTGATCGGCTCCAGCGTCGAGGAGGAAGACGAGGCGGAGGACGGAAGCGAGACGGAGGCACCGGAAGACGGAGCGGACGGCCAGCCTCAGCTCGACCGCGCCTCCAGCAATGAGCCGTGCCCGCCCGAGCTGACTGCCGCCGGAGGTGATCAAGCCGAGACCGCCCAGCCGGCCGCCCCAATATCCAACACCGCCGTCTCCTCCGATCCTCCGAACCTGTCTGCCGCCTCCTAGGCTGCCACCTTATCTTTGTTTTATCTGTTTTAATAGTCTTTGAAGAACTTGTTAATTCGCACAATTCCACCCGCGGGGTGTATTTTGAACTTCTGTTCGAAGGTTCGGCCAAGGGCCTTTGTTATGTAAATATTCATCCGACTTCTATCTTTTCTTGCTCATTGCTCTTTTGGCTTTTTCCTTTGACGCCTTCCCTCAGTTGCTGTCTTTGTTAGTCGGACAGCCGCTCTTGCGGACTGCTGCTGGATCAAATTCTTGGTCACTTTGGGAAGGCAGGTACTTAGCCGTTTTAGAGTTGTTTAGCAAGTCGGATAGAAGGCGGCAAGCCGACTGTTCAAGAGTCGGTTTGCGAAAAAAGGCTGGAAGCCGGCTTTAAGCTATGTTTATGCTTTGAGTCCTTAGCCATTTTTCATGTGGACGCCCATTCTTCCTTACTCCTGCCCACCAGACAGTTGCTCTGCGAGCTGCGGCTTCTGACAGGAGATGGCTTAGGCGCCACACACTACTTGTCTGGCTGCAGGAAGCATTTCATAGCGCAGGGCGGCAAGTCCCCGGGCCGACTAGTCGAACCCGGTGCCAAGCGGCATAACAAAGAGTAATATACTCGAAGGCATAATTCTTATCATATAGATAAAAGAGGGCAGTCCCCAAGCTCTTCTCGGGGAGGGGGGGCCCGAAGTCTTGGTACTTTTAATGCAAAAGGTAGTGTGGTACATACTGCATTTAACTGTAAAATTTTCGGAGGAGATTTGCATTCCATGGTCGCTCTATCTCTTTGCTGGAGTCGTCCCTCTTGCGTGCTCGGGGCTTCTGAGCATCGATCAGGTAGTAGAAGTCGTTGCCAGCACTTTGCTGATGATGAAGGGGCCTTCCCAAGGCGCCGACAGCTTGTGCTGGCCGGCTGTTCGCTAGATCAGTCGGAGCACAAGGTCGCCCTCTTGGAAAGATCTCGGCCTGACCTTCCTGTTGTAGTATCTGCGCAGGCTCTGCTGGTAGATGCTGGACTGGCTGAGTGCCAACAGCCGGCCCTCTTCCAGCAGATCGATGCCGTCTTGACGTGCTTCTTCTGCTTCTTCCTCGGTGTACATGGTGACTCACGGGGAATCGAACTCTATGTCCGTTGGGATGACGGCTTCAGCACCGTAGACGAGGAAGAAAGGCGTGAAGCCGGTTGACTTGTTTGGAGTCGTGCGCAGACTCCAGAGGACGGCTGGCAAATCATCGAGCCAGCAGCCAGCCGAGCGCTCCAGAGGCTCGACCGGTCGGGGCTTGATGCCGGACAGGATGAGGCCGTTTGCTCGCTCCACCTGGCCGTTTGACTGTGGATGGGCGACGGACGCTAGTTCCAGTCGGATGCCCTGTGTTGCGCAGAAACGGGCCAAGGCGCCTTTGGCAAAATTCGTGCCGTTGTCGCTGATGATGCTGTGTGGTATGCCGTACCGAATTGTGATGTCGGAGATGAAAGTCACGGCAGTCGGACCATTCAGCTTCTTGATTGGCTTCGCTTCTATCCACTTGGTGAACTTGTCCACCGCGACAAGTAAGTGAGTTAGGCCACCTCGTGCCGTCTTGAATGGTCACACCATGTCTAGGGCCCAAACTGCGAAGGGCCAGGCAATGGGGATGGTCTTGAGTGCAGAAGTTGGCTGATGCGGCTTGGAGCGGAACTTCTGGCACCCTTTGCATTTTTGGACCAATTCCTTGGCCTCTTCTAAGGTCGTTGGCCAGAAGAAACCGTGTCAGAAGGATTTGGCGACGAGTGCTCTTGAAGCCGCATGGTGGCCGCACTCGCCTTGATGGATGTCTTTGAGAATTGCCTGGCCTTGCTCTGGCTCTACGCGGCGTTGGTATACACCAGTGATGCTGCGCCTGACCAGCTCTCTGTTGACTATGGTGTAGGCTGCCGCTCGGCGTTGTACTTGCCGAGCTAAGGTCTCATCAATCGCTAGCTCTTTGCTCACCAGGAATTTGAGGATGGGCTGGGCCCATGAGGGTGTTGCTATTTCTTCGACTGCCAGAACTTCAACTTGGATGAGGGCGGCTGGGCTGGGAGGCGGCGGGCTGGATTCAGCAACCGCTTGCTGGATTAATGAAGTCCCCGGGCCGACTGGTGCAGCCCTCGGGCCGACTTCAGGAGTCTTCGGGCTGGCCGCCGCAGTCCCCGGGCCGGGTTCTGCAGTCCCTGGGCCGGCTTCGACTGTGGCGGCTTTGGAGCCATCTGCCAAAATCCTCGTGCCGTCTGCTGGGGCTCTGAAATCGGATCCGACTTCTTCGGTGGGAGCCGGCACAAAGATGGAGTCTGATTCTGGTGAAGGCTTGACATACGGCTTGAGGAGGCGCTGAAGGGCGACGCCGGATGGTATTGCTTGGCGGGTAGAGCCAATTTGTGCCAGGGCGTCTGCTTGGTCATTGTCGTTTCTTGGCACATGGAGGAACTCGCACCCCTCGAAATATCCACCGAGTTGCTGCACGAGGAAACGGTAACTCGCCATGTTTGCATCTTTGGCGTCCCAGTCGCCAGACGACTGCTGGACCACTAAGTCGGAGTCGCCATAACACAGGATCCGGCGAATGCCAAGTTCTTTGGCAAGCCGGAGCCCGTGAATGAGCGCCTCGTATTCGCCGACGTTGTTGGAGGCGGTAAAGTGGATTTGCAGTGCGTATTTGAGCTTGTCGCCCTTAGGAGAAGTGAGGACAACGCCGGCTCCCAAGCCGGTGCGCATCTTGGAGCCGTCGAAATGCATCCGCCAATGGGTGGAGTCGGGCGCTGGTGATAGGTACTGGGTCTCGGCCCAGTCGACGAGGAAGTCGACCAGTGCTTGTGACTTGATGGCGGTGCGGGGCTGGTAGTAGATGGTGTAGGGAGCCAACTCTATGGCCCATTTGGCCACTCAGCCAGAAGCATCTCGGCTTCCGATGATCTCGGCAAGTGGGGCCGTGCAGACCACAGTGATTGGATGCTCTTGAAAGTAAGGCTTCAATTTCTTGGCGGCAAAGTGCACGCCATAGCACATCTTCTGGTAGTGGGGGTAGTTCTGCTTGGAGGTCGACAGCACTTCGCTTAGGTAATATACCGGTCTCTGGACAGGTAGTGCCTTGCCTTCCTCCTTGCGTTCCACTACAATGACTGTGCTGACTACCCGGCTGGTGGCGGCGATGTATAGGAGCATTGGCTCCTTAGGAGTCAGAGCCGCCAGAACGGGTGGAGTAGTCAACATCTTCTTCAACTGGAGAAAAGCTTCGTCCGCCTTGTGGTTCCACTCGAAAAAAGTGGTCTTCTTCATGAGCTGGTATAAGGGGAGAGCTTTCTCGCCCAGCCGACTGATGAATCGGCTGATGGACGCCAAGCAGCCAGTGAATTTTTGCACGTCCAGCAGTCGGCTGGGTACCTCCATCCTCTCAATGGCCTTGATCTTTACAGGGTTGCACTCTATGCCGCGTTTAGAGACCAGGAAGCCAAGGAGTTGGCCGGCTAGTACTCCGAAGATGCACTTCTCAGGGTTGAGCTTGATCTGGAATCGGCGCAGGTTCTCAAAGGTCTCCTTGAGGTCTTCCAGCAGTGTTCCATGCTTCTCCGTCTTCACCACCACATCATCCATCTAAACATGGGCGTTTCTGCCGAGTTTCTTGAGGAGGCATTTCTACATGCAACGCTGAAAGGTGGCGCCGGCATTCCTCAAGCCAAACGTCATGGTCAGGTAGCAGAAGGCTCCAAACGGTGTGATGAAGGCGGTCTTCAGTCTGTCAGCCGGGTTCAGATTGATCTGGTGATATCCTGAATATGCATCTAAGAAGCTCAAAAGCTTGCCGTGGAGTCTATCACCTGATCAATTCTCAGCAAAGCAAACGGGTCCTTGGGGCAAGCCTTGTTGAGGCTTGTGTAGTCAATACACATTCGCCACTGCTTGTTCTTCTTCAGTACCAGGACCGGGTTGGCTAGCCATTCTGGAAAGAATACTTCCATAATGAAGCCGGCGGCTAGGAGTCAGGCTATCTCTTCTCCGACAACTCTTCTCTTTTCTTCTGATAGGCGGCGCAAGGGCTGCCTGACTGGCTTTGCATCAGATCGGACATGTAACTTGTGCTCGGCGAATTCCGCGGTACACCTGGCATGTCTTTGGGGGACCATGCGAAGATGTCCCAATTCTCACGGAGGAAATCGACAAGCTCGCCTTCCTATTTGCTGTCGAGGTTTGCGCCTATGACAGCGTACCTCTCCGGGTGCTCCGGGTCCAAGGGTATCTTCTTCGTCTCTTTGGCCGATTTGAACGAACCCTCAGCCACCGACTCCTTGGGGTTAGGCGGCATCTCTGGCTGCTTGCCGGCCATCGCCACAACTCGGTCAAGGAGCCGCTTCTCGGCCGCGATCACCAGGGACTCGGCCAACCGACTACTTTCAACCGCACAAGCAGACGACTTTCGGTAGTCGCCGGCTACGGTCAGAATCCCCTTGGAACTAGGCATTTTCATCTTGAGGTAGGTGTAGTGGGGGACCACCATGAACTTGGCCAGGGCGGGTCGGCCAAGTAATGCATGGTATGGGCTCTCGAGATGCACCACCTCAAACCAAACTGACTCTCGGCGGAAGTGATCTTTGTCTCCAAAGAGGACGTCAATCAGGATCTTGCCGATTGGTGAGCAGGAAAGGCCAGGAACAATGCTGTGGAACACAGTCCGGCTGTTCTGAAGCTATCTTTGCTTGATTCCCAACTTCTCCATGGTGTCCTTGTACAGGATGTTGATGTTGCTGCCCCCGTCTATCAGAACTCGCGAGAAACGAGCAGCTCGTCTATCCGTGGCAAAGGTGGTATCCAAGACCAAGGCATAAGAGCCCGGACTCGGCATCACCTCTGGGTGATCAGCTCTACTCTAGCTGATAGGCTTCTTGGACCAGTGCATGAATTCTGGTGTCTCGGATGCTACTGCGCTCACCTCTTGCTGCTGCTGCCGCCTGCTGCATCGATCATCAGCCATGCTGGTAAATACCACGTAGGCTCCGTGCTCTTCGGGGTACTCGTCTTGTACTACGCCGACTGGCCTGACAGCCGGCTGCTGGGCGGAGGCGGCTGCCCAGCAGGCGGGGGAGACAGGAGGCCGTCTCCTTTGGCGATCCCGGTGAGTCAGTGGCACTTCCGGGTGGTGTGATTCGACGGCTTCGCGCCGCTGTGGAACTTGCAAGGACCATCCAGAGTCTGCTCGTATGAGAAAGCCGGCAACCAGTTGGGCTTGCCGCCTTTCTGTCGCTTGAGTGGAGGCTGCCCATCCGGCTGCTGGTCTTCGACTGTCGCCACCTGCCGGCTGCGGGAAGCCGGCTGCGGGGCCTTGCGCTTGTGGTCGCTTGGCTGCTGTCGCTGACTGGCATCTCCAGCCGGAGTTCTAGGAGCCCGAGGGGCCACTTTGCCAGTCGCACTAACTTGAATCTCCGCCTTCATGGAGGAGTCGGCCGTGGCATACTTGTCTGCTATGATCAGCAGCTCGTCGAGGGTTTCTGGCTCGTCGCAGAGGAGCTTGTGCTTGAGGAGGGTGCCTTCTCTGCACCCAGCGGTGAAGTACTCGATAGCCTGCACCTCGTGCACGCCCTCACAAGAGTTCCGGAGCTCGGCCCAACGCGTGAGGTAGTCGCGAGTCGACTCGTTGGGGCCTTGCACGCACAAGGAAAGCTGGCGAGGTTTGGGAGGATGCTTGTACGTGCTTCTGAAGTTGCAGACGAATGCATCGGTGAAGTCGACCAAGCTGTTGATGCTGCGGGGCTTCAAGCTGTTCAGCCATGTCCGGGCCGTGCCCTGGAGCCTGAGAAGAACGTATTTTACGGCAACACACTTGTTGCCGTTCGCTATGTTGACGGCCTTGGAGTAGTCAACCAGCCAGTCCTCCGGCTTCACGGAGCCAGTGTACTTGGGCGTGTCTCTTGGGAGCGTGAACCCTTTGGGAAAGGGCTCGTCTCGAATGCGGGGCCCGAAACAAGGCGGACCTAACTCGTCTTCTTCTTCTAGCGTCAGGGATCGGTGAAGTCGGTTGATCTGGTGGCAGGCGTCGTTTTCTCCGACTCCCTCTCGGCGGCCCAGGCGGTCGCCGAGAGTCGGATGGTCAACAGGCGGCGGGGAGACTCGCCTTTCCTTGAGAGAAGGAGGAGGCGGACAGTCGTCCCGTCATTCTACTACTCTTGGGCGACCGTCTTGGTCACGCTCTATGGTAATGCGAGTCCGACTGCGGCTGACAGCCGAATCCTGGTATTTCCTTCCTCGGGCGCCGCCAGTCGGTGTCCGAGACGTCGCGCCTTGGTCTCGGCGTGGAGGCGGGTCGTCGTTTTGTCACTACGGCGCCTCTGTGCGGCAGCCGGCCTCGTTCTGCGCGGCAGCCGCATCGAGGAGCCGCTGGACTCGCTCCGTCATCAGGCGGCGCTCTTCGCCCTCGAAGTTCTCCAGCTGGTCCGCCGCCGCCTGGGCGGCTCGAATGTTCTCCGCAGGCGTGGCGTATACAGGGCGATTTGCCCCGAATAGGTTGGCGATGGCCACACCGCGCTGCTGGACCGTGCCTACGCGGCTGCGCCCAGCTGGGGCTGGCGAGCCACCCACAGCGTGATCCATCTCACGCTGGTAGGCTTCTGACAAGCGTCTCATGCTAGCTAGCTTCTTCGCGCCTTCGACGAGCTGGAGGCGGCGCGCCTCCAGCGTCTCTGCGTCAGGGTCTTCCGGAATAGGCGCAGTTAGGTCTTGCAATGCCGCGCCAAGTGGGTCATGCGCTCCTCCACCGGGAGGCTCGTCATGACTGATGACGAGCACCTCTGTGACGGTGCTTCTGTCGCTCTCCGCGCGAGGGAGTGGCTCATCATAGACCACCACATTGGTGGGGAACGCGTCGAGCGACGCGGTGTCGGAGTCGACCAGCATCGGGTCGGTGGAGCCTATAGACTCCAAGTCCACGGCAGGCTCGCCGATGACGTGGAGTTGGTCAAGGAGGCCCGCGAGGGGGCTCTCGGGGCCGCCTGTGCCTGCATCGGATGCAGGCTCGTCGGAGAGGCAAACCTTGCCGACAAGATCGACGAGGCAGCTGGCTGCGCAGGCGATCTCAGCACCGTGCAGCGCGTCGACGCAAACTCCGTCTGGCGTGCCGGGCTGGCTGCACTCGCCAGGGAGGAAAATGGTTCCCGTCCAGAGCAGGTCTCCGGACGACGGTGCACCAGGCCCCACGGTGGGCGCCAAATGCCGGGGGTTGGGTGCGACATGTGCCAAAGGATGGCTTATCATGGTGGGAGCGAGTAGAACGTCGCCGGTGCCTGGAAACGGGATAAGGCGAAGGCATGCACGCCAGCGAATCTTACCCAGCTTCGGGGCTCTCCGTGGAGATAATACCCCTACTGCTACTCTGCGGGGTCTCCGCATGATCACTATGGCAAAGTGTGTGCACGGTTGCTCCTTGAGCTGTTTCCTGAAGGTAGGAGAAGGCAAGGCTAGCTCTCTCCTTCCTATATGACCTGGTCTAGTGCTAATGGATTCCAACCCTTTGCATGGGTGCCCGGGGGGTTTATATAGGCCTACCCCCAGGGGTACAATGGTAATCCAGCTGGACGTTGGCCCAGCCGTCAGTCTCTCTGGCCGCCGTTTTATCCGCCGACTCCTGGGGCCCGCCGACTGGCGGGCCCCGCTGACTGGCTTGGTACGGAGCCGACATGCCGCGTCCGCCGCGGGCGGGTCTTGCCGGCGGCGGATTACTGTGGCCGTGCTTCTAATGACGCGAGCTCGGTCATGGGGCCGTGGCAACAACTCCGACGTCTGGCGGGCGATCACTGTTGCATTCCCTATCGTGTCTGGTTAATGGCGCGCGGGGCCCATGGGAGGGGCCGGCCGACTCCTGGGGGCCAACTGCCAACTGGGCCGACTGGTGGCGCTCTCGCCGTCTTCCGTACGCCCGTCGACTGGTGGGACCCGCCGTCCCTGGGCCGTACCGGCAGGCCGTCGTGGGCACAGGACTCCGCCCACTGGGGCTGACGTCAGGGCCGGCATGGCAACAGTGTTGTGCCGGGCGGAGATCTCCGCGGGTACGGCGTACTGTGGCCACGCCTGCGCTTGGAAAAGGGGTGGGAGTAGACCTTACTATGGCCACTCCCCGTCCCGTCCCTCTTTATGAGGGCATGGGAGTTGTTGGCGTCGCGGGCCGACTCCCCATGGCCGGCTTCTCTGGAAGTCGCCAGTCAGGAGTCGGCTCATCCTGAAGTCGTCCTCGGGACTCGGCCGCGAGTGGGCAGTCGGCTGCCTCGCAGCCGACTCTCAGAAGGTGGCTCTTCGTCCTGGGGTCTTGAGGGGTGCAGCCTGCCCCGATGTCTTGAAAGGTTCTGGGCCTGGGTTAGCCTACCCGTGGCCCATTACTCCGACATACGTGGACACACTCTCCCTTCTCGTTGCTATGTATCTCCTAGTTAAATATTGCGTGATCGTAGGATTTTTTTTTGAATTATTACATTCCCCAATAGTTAGCACCCTTTTTGTGTACGTTATACAGATTACATGCAAGCAAACAATATACATGTGAAAAGGGTTTAACCAGAAGAAATTGTCATAAATTCGCTCACAGTGCTAGTATGATCATAGGAACAGAGAAAGTGCGGAGCTTGATTTTGGAGAGCACTTTATAGTTTGTTTTTGTTTTTTTGTCTATCTAACAACCTAAATAATCATAACTTAATTTCAAATATGAAATTTCTTACACCACATATCATGTGGTGAGGGCATTGGATAGTTGGTTGGGCAAACCGCACTACAAACAAAGAGTTGAAGCAACCACCCAATATAGTGAAAGCTCTACACACTGTCATAAATTATACGAAGAAATGAAATTCCCTAACTTGATGGAAAATCTAGAAATTAAATTTGAACATAAAAATTACAAATACGTTGGAGTACATTCCTCACCAGCAGTGCACGAATGTAAAGAAACTAAAAATGTTCATGCATTAGAAAAATAGTTCATTACTTCCTAAAAAGTTCAAGTGTTAGGATTAAAAAAGTGAAATATTGAAAAACATACGGGAAAAGGGGAAATTAAACAAAATAAACAATAAAAGGTAAAATAAAAATATATAATAAATAAAAAGGTACGCCAAAAACTGCTCTTACCATGAAACTTGTAGGAAGATTGTGGCGCAAAGTAAATGGGTTTTGCTCAAATAGAGGAAGCACGTTAATATGTCTCTATAAATGGAAAAGGTAGAAATTACCGCGTGTCGGAGGGGGGTGGGTTCTTCTCTGCGTCAGCCGCACTAGTAATGGGTTTGTTCTTCTCTGCTTTTATTATTACTAGTTAGGACTTAGAAGCCCGTGCATTGCTACGGGCACAAAAGAAACATAGATGGGCACAAGAGCATACGTTATGGTCATCTTTTCTCTTCTCTACCAAGATAAAGTCCCTCAGCTTTTCCACATATACATAGCTAATGTACTTTTAAATACATACCAGAATTACGGAAAACATAAGATAATCTTTCTTATCTCTTTGTTCCTTTCTACTTACTCCCCAGTCACCAACACAACAACACATGACAAATCTTCATTCTCCCTGCCCGCCTCCTATTTTCCGACAGCTCTTCGACCTAACGGGGCACGTCTTAAACGGGTAGGTACGGATACCATGTTACAAAAAATAAAACCCTATTTTCATGGAAATTAATTCAAAATCCTAACTTTCCTAACACATCGATTCTTACCTTTCATAATCTCTACTCAGTTGGTAGGTGGTTTCTTCGCGTCGTACTTCCAAACCTCGATCGAACCCAGGCTCCCCACGATTCCCCACGATACCACACGCAAAAAAAAAACAGGCAAGAAAACCCAGCGTGACTGAAACCTACGAACCTATGCCCCTCTCACACTCCTCCCCAGCCGCGAAACGAAGGCGGCCGGCCGCCACCCGTCGCGTGCGCCTAGGGTTCTTGATGGAGCCTGTTGGAAACGAGAGTTTGGCAATGCTTCACGATGTATTGATCGGTGCAAAGAGCACGTATATATGGAGTACAAGGTAGGCCACAACCTCAACAATACAATGACTAGGAGGTGGGCCAGGCTATACAATATACATGCACAAAACCATATATTCAACCCCCCCCCCCGGCGCGCAGTCGAAGCGTCGCCGGAGACTCAAGGACTGGACCTGAACTCCTCGAAGACAGAAGTAGGCAGTCCTTTCGTCATGACGTCGGCGAACTGCTGCGCCGTCGGGACATGGAGGACCCGGATGCGCCCAAGAGCCACCTGCTCACAAACGAAGTGTATATCGAGCTCAATATGCTTCGTTCGACGATGGTGGACCGGGTTGGCGGAGAGGTAGACGGCGGAGACGTTGTCGCAGTAGACGAGCGTGGCCTTGTGAACATCACAAAGCAACTCCTGGAGCAGCTGACGGAGCCAAGAGCATTCAACAACGGCGTTAGCCACTACTCGATACTCAGCCTCGGCACTCGAGCGGGAGACGGTGGGTTGTCGCTTGGAGGACCAAGAGATCAGGGACGGCCCAAGGTAGACGCAGTACCCCGAGGTGGAGCGCCGTGTGTCCGGGCAGCCGGCCCAGTCCGCATCAGAGTAGGCGACGAGGTCGGTGGAGGCGGAGGCCGCCAGTGTAAGTCCCAAGGACTGGGTGCCGCGTATGTATCGGAGGATACGCTTCACCAGAGTCCAGTGAGAGTCTCGCGGAGCATGCAGGCGCGTTAGGGTCAGGTACTTCAAGGCGCCCACAATGGAGCGATAGAATGCTGCATCAGATGCAGGCGAACCCTCCAAAGCGGAAACCTTGGCCTTGGTGTTGACGGGCGTGGGAGCGGGCTTGCAATTAATGCATGCCAGCTCGGTCGAGAAGCTCATGGGCATAGCGCTGCTGATGCAGGAAGAACCCATCTGGCTGCCGAACGACCTCGATGCCAAGGAAGTAATGCAGAGGACCCAACTCCTTCAGGGCAAACTCATCACGAAGACGAGCAGTGAGCCACTGAAGGAGCGTGACAGTGGATGCCGTCAGAATGATGTCATCGACGTACAACAGCAAGTAGGCCGTGTCAACTCCGTGATGATACACGAAGAGGAACATGTCAGAGCGAGCCGATGTAAATCCGAACGTCTGCAGGAAGGCAACGATGCGCTGGTACCAGACCCGAGGCGCCTGCTTCAACCCGTAGAGAGAACGGGAGAGCAAGCACACATGATCTGGATGCGTGGCGTCGACGAAGCCAGTGGGCTGCTTATAGAACACCTGCTCAGCCAGGTGGCCATGCAAGAAGGCGTTGGACACGTCCAACTGATGCACCGGCCAAGCTCGGGACACGGCTAGCTGGAGCACGGCGCGGATCGTGCCCGGTTTAACAACTGGGGCAAATTCACCCTGTGAAGTCCACGCCCGCGCTTTGCCGAAAACCCTGAACCACCCAGCGAGCTTTATAGCGCTCGAGAGTGCCATCCGGACGAGTCTTGTGCCGAAAGACCCACTTGCCCGTGATGATGTTGGCACGGGGCGGCCGAGGGACGAGTTGCCAGGTACGGTTCCGCTGGAGAGCGTCGAACTCTTCCTGCATCGCAGCGAGCCAATGAGGATCCTGAAGGGTGGCTCGAGCTGACGATGGGAGAGGAGACGACTCAAAGACGGAAGCAGCGAGAAGGTACTCATCGCTGGGGTACCGCATGCTCGGTCGGAGAGTGCCAGCCTGAGAGCGAGTCATCGGGCGGGGCAGCGGGTCCGGAGCGGAGACGGGCGACGACAAAGAAGAGCCCGGCTCCTCTAAGATTGCCGCGAGCGAGGCCGCAGGCGAGGCCGCCGGCGAGGCGGTGGGCGAGGCCGCCGGTGAGGCGGTGGGCGAGACAGCCGCGGGCGAGGCTGCCGGAGTGGTCGAGGCCGGGGACGCTAGGGGCGTCGCGGGCGCCGAGGGAGGTGCGGCCCCTAGGGCAGCCAACCGGGGAGAAACTCGACCCGTGGCGCGGGGGGCACCCTCAAAGCCGGGAGGCGGCCCAAGAGAGGCACGGGAGCGGCCGTCACCTAGAGCGAGCAAAGCCGCAACATCCGAAGGTACCTGCTGAAACGGAAAAACCATCTCATCAAAGTAAACTGTCGTGAAGTGATCACCCGATGTGAGATAGGATCATAGCAGCGGTAGCCTTTGGTGTTGGGAGGGTAGCCAAGAAAGATGCAGACCACCGACCGAGGGGCGAGCTTATGAGGAGCAGTGGAAGCAATGTTGGGGTAGCACAGGCAACCGAAAATGCGGAGCTCAGCATAGGAAGGTGGCGTGCCAAACAAGAGGTGATGAGGTGCAAAATTCCCACGAGGGCGACAAGGACGAATGTTAATGAGTAGTGATGCGGTGGCGAGCGCGTCGGGCCAAAAACGTGGTGGCACGTTGGCGTGAAAGAGGAGGGTGCGAATGCAATCATTGAGAGTGCGAAGCACACGCTCAGCGCGGCCATTTTGTTACGACGTGTACGGGCAAGTGAGACGAAAGATCGTGCCGTGTGAGGCAAGAAGGTTGCGGATCACAAGGTTATCGAACTCCTTCCTGTTGTCTGTTTGCAACGCATGAATGGGACGTCCAAACTGCATGGAGACATAGGACTAAAAAGCAGTGAGAGTGGCAACAGAGTCCGACTTTCGCCGCAACGGGAAGGTCCACACATAGTGCGAAAAATCATCAAGTATGACAAGGTAATAAAGATAGCCCGTGTTACTTGCAACAGGAGAGGTCCAAACATCACTATGAATTAACTCAAACGGGTATGATGCAACATGCGAGGAAGTGCTAAAAGGAAGACGAACATGTTTGCCGAGACGACGGGCATGACAAGTGTGATCATCGATCTTATTACACGTGAAGGAGAAACTCCGGAGAATATGACGAAGGGTGGCGGTGTTGGGATGAGCATGCCAAAGGTCCACTCCAGCGAAAAGCGACATGGGTGCAGCGACGGAGGAGGTAGAGGAGTGGACTGGATAGAGCTCATCGGGGCTGTCACATCGGTGGAGCAGAACCCGGGTACGGGCATCCTTAACAGAAAAGCCAAACATGTCAAATTCAACGGTAACAGGATTTTCACGTGTAAGAGAACGAACGGAAACAAGATTTTTAATGATGTCAGGCGAAACAAGCAGATTAGAAAGATATAATGGCATGGAGTTAGAAGGAAAAGCAGCATGGCTGACATGAGTAATAGGCATGGAAGAATCGTCACCCATGGTAATGCGAGCAGCGGTGTGAACGGGGTGAGCGGCGAGACGGTTACCGGGTTGGCGGCCATGTGAGCCGTAGCTCCGGTGTCCATATACCAGTCGCCACCGCCAGTGTACTGCTGCGGCGTGGGGGCGGTGTGGAGGGCCGCGAGGAGCGCGGGGTCCCAAGGCGCCGTTGGTAGAGCCGAGGCGGACGGCACCGGCTAAGGCGGGGGCGCCACAAACCCACCGGCCGGAGGCAGCCCATAGGCCGCAGAGGGGCCATAGAGCGGCACGGGCTGGTACGCTTGAGGGGCCGTGTGAAGCACCTGATGAGTGGCCGGGCGAGCGCCGAAGAGGCCCGGAGCGGGGGCACGCGGTATAAGTATGGAATATGCGTGCACAACCCCGGTCCAGGGGTTCTGGCCGGCCTGCCAGGGCGCCGGGGGGGGGGGGGGGCTGCGGCTGCTGCTGGCGTGGCGCCCCGCCGGGCGTAGCCGGCTGCTACTGTTTGCGGCCGCCGCGGCCCCCACTGCGCTGCTGCTGCTGCTCGGCAGGAGGCAGCGGAGGAGCCGGCTGCGGCTGCGGGTAGGGAAACCCGGGTGGTGGCGGCATCGGGAAGGGGCCCGGGGCAGGCCTTGGCGGGGCAGAGGGTGGCGCACCGCCGCGAGTACCGGCGGTGAGGGCGGTGAGGATGGCCCGGGCGCGTGACATCCGCATCCGGTTCTTCTCCAACTTCAGGTAGGCGACAATCTTGGGGAACGTCGGGTTGGTGATGAGGGGGATGTTTGAGGCGGCGTTCCCGAATTCGTCGCTCAGGCCGGTGATGAGGGTGCTGAGGAGGAGCTCGTCGGAGACCTTCTCACCAAGGTCACGGAGCTCGTCAACAAGCTTCTTGAGGCGCATGCAGTAATCATCGACAGTCGAGTCAAGCTGCTGGCACCCACAAAACTCGCTGTGCAAGAAAACCTTGCGTTGGAGCGTGTTGTCGCTGAAGAGGCCGTTGAGCTTGGTCCAAATGGCGTGAGCATCATCGTCGGCGGAGACCACCGTGTGGAAGAGGTTCTTCGAGATGGTGGTGTAGAACCAACGAATGAGGGTGGCGTCGAAGGACATCCACTCCTCGTCATCCTCCATGAAGCGGGAATCCACGGTGCCATCGATGTGATCCCGGATGTTGTACTCTCGGAACACGAGGGAGAAGTACGTCTTCCATGCATAGTAGGTGGAGGTAAGTTGGTCGAGGACGACGGGAACCCGAGCGAGGATGTTGAGGTCGCGGATGACGACAGGATCGGGGCCTTCGAACGGATTGGTGCGGCGGCTGCGGGTGGTGCCGGAGGAGCCAGGGGAGGCCATGGGGAGACGAGGGCAGCGACGTCACGTGATAAGCGGCGCGGCAGATGGGAGGCGGCGCGGCGGGTTGGGGGCGGAAGTGGCACGGCGGTCGCGGCGGCGACGGCGGCGGGGGGTGGCGGCGGCAGCGATGAGATCGTGGCGGCGGCGACACAGGGTTATGGTTAGGATCTTAGGTATGATACCATATTGAAAACGAGAGTTTGGCAATGCTTCATGATGTATTGATCTGTGCAAATCACACGTATATATGGAGTATAAGGTAGGCCACAACCTCAACTATACAATGACTAGGAGATGAGCCAGGCTATATAATATACATGCACAAAATCATATATTCAACGGAGCCCACGGCCTCTACGTCTTCGGCGAATAGGCAAAGGGCGGCCTCAGAGGCCCTGGAGCTGCGGCTGCAGCGACGGATGCTCGAGATCGTGCAGGAGTAGTGCGGTGATCCGGACGATGATGAGGAGTGGGAGGACGGGAATCCGGGCTAGGCGCGGACGGCTGGGCGGCAACATCAGCGACGAGGAGGGGCCACCCCCGGCGCCGGAGATGGATCCGTCCGACGCCAAAAACGAGACGGACAGGTAGGAAGATCTCCCATCCTATGCATCACCTACCTTCTCGCACTGCTATCACGGAGACGCCGCCGCTGGCGAGAGGGAGGAGGGCGTCCGGATCCGCTCCCATCGCCGCTATCTGGGGCCGGAATGAGACGAGCAGAGATCTTTGTAGTGGTCTGGGTGGCAACGAGGAAGGAGAGGATGGGTTATGCATCCAACGATGGCGCGGCCACCGATCCTCTCCATCATACTGCCGTCCGAGGCGGGGCGTCCTTAATATACAGTCCCACGTCGTCTAGGCGTCACATCTCACTTTCTCCTCTATCCATCTGCCATGATCTTGCTTCGCTACTTGCATCCACGAGCAGTTGGTGGCTATATTGCATTGCGTCGGGAGCAAGAATGTGTTTTACTGTTCTTGCCAGCAAATTATATGCTCCAGTGTATATTCTGTAGAGTTTCCTCTGTTCAGATTGTGTAGAGGAGCTTAGACCAATTATTAGAATTTAAATTTCATGTCTACTCCAATACAGATCAAATTATTAGCTTTTATGTGTGCACACTGTATATTTTATAGTCTGCAACATCAAATTATTAGGTTTTATGTGTGCACGCTCTATATTCTGTCGTCTGCACACATCTCATAAACTTTTGGGTGCATGTTTACTACTCCCTCCGTGAAGAAATATAAAAGCGTTTATCTAAAAGCTTCCTTCCATGTACTTTTGGCATAGCTTAGATTTTTGTTGTCACCTTTCCTTGGGAATTAGGGATGTCCTACAGGTCAAAGCATTTCTGGTATGATCCTAATCTGCTGCGTTTTGGAGCTTATGAATTTCTTAAAATTCGTGTACTTAAGAATGCAATCTTCCGGTGTTCACTGAATATAACGTGCTGTCTTTTGCATACTTTTGGTAGTTTCAGTAAGATTGATCACATAGATTGTTCTACATGGATAGAGATATCCACTTAGTGCACATTGCGCTAATAGTTTTGCCTTATAGGACACTACCTATGGTAATTGTTTTGCCATATACTTGCTACATCCCAAAATAAGTGTCTCAACTTTGTACTAACTTTAGTAGAAAGTTGTACTAAGGTTGAGACGCTTATTTGGGGACAGAAGGAGTAGCACTACCCATGCTTAAATAGTTCTCTAGACATTTGAAGCCTTGGATGAAAATGTTCAATCTACAAGGTGCATGATGAAGGATATGGAAGTTGTAGCAAAAGGACTTTCCGATGCTTCCAATGATTTAAGCTACTGTAGGAAAATCATTTGTTAGATTTTTGGATCAGCCAAAGCATTAGTTCAGTGTGACGCCTTCCCAGGTCTTTACTTAATGATGAATGTGTTGTTAGTTGAATAATTCAATGCTAATTTTATGCACTGACAAGTGAAAAATATCAGCCTTAGGCAAAGGCGAGGCCAGCATCATTACTACACTGCCTGCATCATCAATTGGGTGCTGTTATTGCAGTCATATATATTACTATATATTTCCTCTACCATTTCACCATATGATACCTTTAAATCTCTTGGATATCTAAAAGAACAAATAAAATAAAGTTGAATTCCTTATTTCCTGCAGTATTCTGATTTTCTAGAATCTGATGTTGGCACTACTTGCATAGGAAAATGTGACCTTTTCAATGGAGAATGGCTACCAAATCCCTCTGGCCCAGTCAAGCTGTCGTTTTAATAAAGATAACCAGAACTGCATGAGAATGGTAGACCGGACACCGGATATCTTCACTAGAAACCTAGTAAGCGTGATCTACCCCATTTGATGAAGTTAGATTTCTAGCTGCTATGAGGAGCAAAGCATGGGATTAATCAGTAACTTCATTCTTCGTAGCCAAGTTCAGTCATTGATTTGCATTATGTCTAAGGAAAATAATACATCATTACGTGACTCCTCCTTTTAATTCTCCTTTTCTCATACTAGAGTGTTGTTGTTAATGCTCACCTTGAAGCACCATGTCTGTATCTGCATTTACTTATTGTTTATGTTCAAATGCCCTCGAAATAGCATCTGAAGCACAAGACCTAATCACGGGTTGAAAGTAAGTCATGTGCTTTAGATGCCCTCAAAAGTATCATACAGTGAAAGGGTTCATGTGGTCCCCGTGATTATGCCTTTTGAGGAAGGGTTAAGAGTGGGTCCTGTGCTTCAGATGATCGAATGTCCAGTAATATCATCAACCTTCAGCGAGCAGCGACTCTAAAGTACATCGCCTCAAATGGTCTAGGATAGATTGATGTGTCCTTTCATGTGCTTTGTGAGTTGAATTTCCGTTAGTCTCGACCCAGCATGTATCTTCACTTTCAGTTGTCAAACTGTAGACTATGAAACTGAGAAAGATGTGAGGCTTTTGAGAGGTCAGGTGTTTTTACTAAAATGTTTGACTCTAAAAAAATGTCCAGCGATATACGGGTTGTTTTCTAGCTAAGGGATCATTTACAAGGATTTGGAGGGGAGTTAGATTGTGCCTTGCTAGAGCTAGACAAATCGATAAAGATTATTGGGAAGGCTCTTTGCAAGCATAAAGTGAATCTTTGGTAGTTTACTTCCTAATATAGTTTGGCAAGTATAGAGTTTCTATTTCTGAAAATTATATCGGCAATGTAGATTATCTCCGATGAAAAATATATTATCTGTCAGACACGGATTCAGATATGTTAATACGGGCAAAGAAAAGTCAAATATTTCATCTCAGGGAAATATTATGAAATTTGTGAAGCTCTATAGTATTTACTGGAGTGATCGTGACACTGCTCATATTGTTTTACTTTACTACCTATACTTCTTTTAATCATGAGTTGAGCTAACCCCCCCCCCCCCCCGGTCCTTCTCTTGTTCAATGTTCGGCGGATGCACGACATTTGCAGAGGAAACAAACATGAACGACCAGGTGAACTTCTTTTGACTTTTTTCTCCCCTTCTAATCTCTCCTCTCATTTCCTCTATTCTTCCCAGTCATCTCCTTTTCTATCGCCATATCGATATCTAAACTCTCTTCATCTTTTTTCTTCCTCTTCATCCAATTGTTGTGTTCAAAGCATACATGTCATAGAGCATCACTTCCAAACTATTAGACGTGGTGGATGAAAGAAGAGGATGAATGGTTATCATTATTATTTTGCTTGACCCTATTTGCCATATTTCCCCTCAAAGGAACTATTCTGCCACATTAAAAAGCTACAAATATTGATGTCATAAGGATATGCATGATGATATTATACCCTGTTTGCCATATTTCCACTCAAAGGAACTATTATGCCACATTAAAAAGCTACAAATATTGTTGACATAAGGATATGCATGATGATATTGTACATTTACTATTTATATACACAACTACCTGACTGGGAAAGGGACATTAATATGTCCAGAAAGTGATTAACCTGTTAATTATGTGTACTCTTGCCGTCATAGAGATTTGTCTACATGATTTGAGTGGCTGCAATATTGTTTCATGTTGCACAACTTATTATCACATAATAATGAAGGAAATATGCCCTAGAGGCAATAATAAAGTTGTTATTTTATATTTCCTTATATCATGATAAATGTTTGTTATCCATGCTAGAATTGTATTAACCGGAAACTTGATACATGTGTGGATACATAGACAAAACACTGTGTCCCTAGTAAGCCTCTACTAGACTAGCTCGTTAATCAAAGATGGTTAAGTTTCCTAACCATATACATGTGTTGTCATTTGATGAACGGGATCACATCATTAGGAATGATGTGATGGACAAGACACATCCTTTAGCTTAGCATATTGATCATTCAGTTTTATTGCTATTGCTTTCTTCATGTCAAATACATATTCCTTCGACTATGAGATTATGAAACTCCCGGACACCGGAGGAATGCCTTGTGTGCTATCAAATGTCACAACATAACTGGGTGATTGTAAAGATGCTCTACATGTATCTCTGAAGGTGTTTGTTGGGTTGGCATAGATCGAGATTAGGATTTGTCACTCAGAGTATCGGGGCCCTCTCGGTAATGCACATCATAAGAAGCCTTGCAAGCAAAGTGACTAATGAGTTAGTTGCGGGATGAAACTATTACGGAATGAGTAAAGAGACTTGCCGGTAATGATATTGAACTAGGTATGTGGATACCGACGATCGAATCTCGGGCAAGTAACATACCAATGACAAAGGGAATAACGTATGTTGTCATAACGGTTCGACAGATAAAGATATTCGTACAATATGTAGGAGCCAATATGAGCATCCAAGTTCCGCTATTGGTTATTGACCGGAGAGGTGTCTCGGTCATGTCTACATAGTACTCAAACCCGTAGGGTCCGCACGCTTAACGTTCGATGACGATTTTGTATTATATGATTTATGTGATTTGGTGACTGGATGTTGCTTGGATTCCCGGATGAGATCACGAACATGATGAGGAGTCTCGAAATGGTCGAGAGGTAAATATTGGTATATAGGACGATGGTATTCGGATACCGGAAGTGTTCTGGGGGTACCGGGTACATATCGGGTCACCGAAAAGGGGTTCCGGGCACCCCCGGCAAAGATATGGGCCTAATGGGCCAAGAGGGGAAACGCAGCAGCCAGCATGGGCTGCTGCGCCCCCCATATAGGCTGAACCAGAAGGGGAAGGAAAGAGGAGAAGAGAGAAGGAAGGGGAGGGATTCAGCCTCCCCCTTCCTTCCCTCCTCTCTCCTCCATCCTCCCCCCTCCGGAAAACATGGTAGGGGGGCGAATTGGACAAGGTTCCTCCTACTTGGGGCGCCCGCTTGGCTGCTCCCTTTCCCTCCCACCTAGGTGCCTAGAACATATAGCAACTTCTGTTAGCTGTGTGCGGTGCCTCCCTTCACAGATTACATCCTCGGTCATATTCTCGTAGTGATTAGGCAAACCCCTGCGCAGATGGCATCACCATCACTGTCACCACACCGTTGTGCTGACGGAACTCATCTACTTCCTCGACACTACTGAAACGAGAGTTCGAGGGACGTCATCGAGCTAAACGTGTGCAGAACTTGGAGGTGCCGTGCGTTCGGTACTTGATCGGTTGGAATGAGAAGAAGTTCGACTATATCAACCGCGTTGTCAAACGCTTCCGCTTTCAGTCTATGAGGGTACGTAGACACACTCTTCCCCTCTCATTGCTATGCATCTCCTAGATAGATCTTGCGTGAGCGTAGGATTTTTTTTGAAATTGCATGCTACGTCTCCCAACAGTGGCATCCGAGCCAGGTCTATGCGTAGATGATATGCACGAGTACAACACAAAGAGTTTTGTGCGGTGATCGTCATACTACTTTACCACCAATGTCTTATTTTGATTCGGCGGTATTGTTGGATGAAGCGGACTAGAGCAACCTTACATGACCACGTTCATGAGACCGGTTCCAACGACAGACATGCAACTAGTTTTGCATAAAGGTGGCTGGCGGGTGTCTGTTTCTCCAACTTTAGTTGAATCGAATTTGACTGCGGCCAGTCCTTGTTGAAGGTTAAAACAACAAACTTAATAAATCACTGTTGTGGTTTTGATGCATAGGTAAGAACGGTTCTTGCTAGAAGCCTGTAGCAGCGACGTAAAACTTGCAACAACAAAGTAGAGGACGTCTAACTTATTTTTGTAGGGCATGTTGTGATGTGATATGGTCAAGACATGATGTGATATATGCTATTGTATGAGATGATCATGTTTTGTAAAGAGAGAATTCCTTATTTGACCCTTTCTTAAAATTTGCTTCCCTTTTTGGCCCTCAAAAATACATTTTTCTTTTTTTGACACTTAAATTTTGTTTTGTTCCCTTCATGACACTTCTGTCAGTTTTGACCACCAACACCGTGAAGTGCAACATGAAAGGTCGTTTTTACCCCTCCTTTAGCTCATTGGTAAAAAAAAATCTCCAATGCATCTTCTCTCTCGACTATGGTGTGGTAAGTGTACGAGGCAAACGGTGGCGGCGCGAGGCTGAGAGAGTGATGGTGCGATATATCGGAGTGCAAGACCGATGCTGTTGCTGTGGATTGACGGCGGACGGCGGCCTGTGCAGCGCGGCGTCGGGTGGCCATGGAGCAAAGGTGGAGGAGGGTCATGGCGGGGCAGCGGCCTTGGGCCATATGGTATCAGCGTCGGGCGGCCATGCAGGGGCGACGGAGGAGGGCTACAGACCTGCAGCAGCCATAGACGGCCATGGTAGCGCAGCGGAGAAGGGTCGTGCGTTCTCGGCCTCGACGGCCATGGTGGCGCAGTGGCGGAGAAGGGTCTTCATACTCGTCGTTGTGCATGTTTTTAGCGCTAGGGCATGCAACGCGTGTGCTTCCGTGTGCGTGTGTGATGTGTGCTAGTCTGTGTGCTGCCGCGTGTCGTGCGTTTGTGATGTGTGCTTGTGTGTGTTGCAGCTCGCGCTGGGTGTGTGTGCTGCCGCTCGCGCAGGGTGCGTGTGCTAGCTACTGTTGTATTTTAGTTTGTGTGGGTGTGTGACGCGACAAGACGAGCTGCTCACCTGTGTATTCTGGGAGCCGAGTTCTTGACGTAGAGACATCAGGGAGCAGCGCCGAACGCGGACTCTGTCTTGGCGGCCGCTGGCCACGCCGAGGGATCCGAAGATGTGATATATGAACTCGAGCATGATTTGGTTCATATCCGTTACGTGGTGGTAAAATTGTAGATTTTTTTTCATTTGCTCATGTAGTCAAGACAGAACATATCACATTACCACTGCTTTTGACTTGTAAATAATTTTGGTCACATAATACACCAGGGGTAAAACGGTATTTTCACGTTAGACGTAACATTGTGAAGTGCCAAAACTGAAGAAAGTGTCATGAAGGGAACAAAATGAAAATTGAGTGTCAAAGAGGGAAAAATATATTTTTGAGGGCCAAAAAGGGAAGCAAATTTTAAGAAAGGGTCAAATAAGGAATTCTCTCTTTTGTAAAAGTTATCGGCAACCGGCATGAGCCTTATGGTTGTCTATTTATTGTATGAAATGCAAACGCTATGTAATTGCTTTACTTTATCACTATGCGTTAGCGATAGTTGTAGAAGCAATAGTTGGCGAGACGACCACGACGCAACGATGGAGATCAAGGTGTCGAGCCAGTGACGATGGAGATCATGACGGTGCTTTGGAGATGGAGATCAAAAGCACAAGATGATGATGGCCATATCATGTCACATATTTTGATTGCATGTGATGTTTATCTTTTATGCATCTTATTTTGCTTAGTACGGCCGTAGCATTATAAGATGATCCCTTAACTAAAATTTCAAGGTATAAGTGTTCTCCCTGAGTACGCACCGTTGTGAAAGTTTGTCGTGTTGAGACACCACGTGATGGTCGGGTGTGATAGACTCTACGTTTACATACAACGGGTGCAAGACAGTTTTGCACATGCGGAATACTCGGGTTAAACTTGACGAGCCTCGCATGTACAAACATGGTCTCGGAACATTGGAGACCGAAAGGTCGAACGTGAATCATATAGTAGATATGACCAACATAGAGATGTTCACCATTGATGACTACTCCATCTTACGTAATGATCATACATGGTTTAGTTGATTTGGATCACATATCATTTAGATGACTTGAGGGATGTCTATCTAAGTGGGAGTTCTTAAGTAATTTGATTAATTGAACTTAATTTATCATGAACTTAGTCCTGATAGTATTTGCAAATTATGTTGTAGATCAATACCTCGCGTTGTAGCTCCCCTATGTTTTTGATATGTTCCTAGAGAAAAATAAGCTGAAAGATGATAGTAGCAATGATGCGGACTAGGTCCGTGATCTGAGGAATTATGTCCTTGATACAGCCATCCTCAATGCTGCACAGAAGAATTATGTTCTTGATGCACCGCTAGGTGACAGACCTATTGTAGGAGAAGATACTACTGGAATCAGCTACTTTGCCATCTGCCAGCTCTTTGCCATCAGCTACCAAAAAGCAGACGGCAACGAACTGGCTGATGGCAAAGACCTTCTTTGCCATCAGCCAGTTCTTTGCCGTCTGCTAGCGGACGGCAAAGATTCTTTGCCGTCTGCTAGCAGACGGCAAAGAGGGAGGGGGGACCCACTGACGAGCTGGTTAAAAAAAACTTAACGCCCCCCTCTTTGCCGTCTGCTAGCAGACGGCAAAGTGTAAGTAAGCGGACGGCAAAGGGGGGCGGACGGCAACCGTTTAGGTTACTAACGGCGCCCCACCCTGCCCGGCCCATCTCTCTCTGTTCCCTCTCCTCCCCGACGACCACCGCCACCCGCCGCCTCCCCCGCCACCCACCGCTGCCCCCTTGCCCCGCCTCCCCCGCCACCCACCGCCGCCCCCTTGCCCCACCTCCCCTCGCCCAGTCGCCCCGTCGCCCCCATCACCCGCCACCGCCCCGGCGTCCCGTCGCCCGCGCCGGAGCCAGGCTCGCGCCCCGGAGCTCGCCGCCCCTGCGCCTCGGAGCTCGCCGTCCCTGTGCCCCGGAGCTCGCCGCCCCTGCGCCCCGCCGCCCCCGCCCCCGCCGCCCGGCCATCCCACTGCCCCGGAGCCCCGCCGCCCCCCACCCACCCACCACCCCGGCGCCAGCGTCGCCCCCTACTCCGGTGAGTTTTTTTTTCTGTTTTTCTTTTTTTTGCTATTTAATTCTTGTTTAATTGTTAGTATTAGTGTTAGTGTTAGATTTAGTGTTAGAAAAGAAGAAAATTTAGTGTTAGTGTTAGAAAAAAGAATATGTAGAAGAAAAGAAGAAGAAGTGGAAAAAAGATGAAAAAGAAGAAAAGAACAGAAGTAGAAAAAAGATGAAAAAGAAGTAGAAGAAGTAGAAGAAGAAGAATAGAAGAAAAGAAAAGAAGTAGAAAAAAGATGAAAAAAGAAGAAGAAGAAGAAAAGAAGAAGAAGAAGAAGAAGAAGAAAGGAAAGAAGAAGAAAGGAAAGAAGAAGAAGAAGAAAGGAAAGAAGAAGAAGGATAGAAGAAGAAGAAGAAAGGAAAGAAGAAGAAAAAAGAAGAAGAAGAGAAGGAAAGAAGAAGAAGGATAGAAGGAAACACCCCGACCCCCGACACCCCGACCCCGACCCCCGACACCCCGGCCCGACAACCCGACCCCGACCCCGACCCCGACCCCCGACACCCCGACCCCGATCCCGACATGCCACCCCGATACCCTGGCCCGACACCCCGACCCCCGACCCCCGACACCCCGACACCCCGATCCCGACCTCCGACACCCCGACCCCGATACGCCACCCCGACACCCCGGCCCGACACCCCGACCCCGACCCCCGACACCCTGACACCACACCCCGACCCCGACACGACACCCCGATACCCGACCCCCCGACACCCGACCCCCAGACCCCCCAACCCCGACCCCGACACCACACCCCGACAACCGACCCCCTGACCCCGACACCACACCCCGACCCCAAAACAGCACCCCGACCCCGACACGGCACCCCGACACCGACAGGACACCCCGACCCCCGACACCTCCCGAAAAGGTGTTCTTTGGCCTTCCAGAGGCCGACGGGGTCATATATTTGTGAATTATTAGTTAGGTCATATATTTTTGAATTTTGTTATGAAAAACATCATATATAATTGTGTTGATCGTGTAGTTTTAAATGTGCAGTTGTTTCATCGCTGCGAGGTTTGGTGTTTGACGACCTCGTCGTGTGTTTGACGAGCTCTGCCCCTTCGTTCGTGGGTGAGCACAAATGACAAGTCCTCCTCCCCCATTAATTATTTGATCTATTCCGATGAAACTTGATAGCTAGCTATATATGTGTCTTGAATCATCAGTATGCGTAACCAATATGTGTCTCCCGTTTGAAAGCGTCATAGTTATAAATATGCATGCATTTGCATATTTATAACCTTGATTCTTTCGAATTGTCGAACGCTATCCATGGATAGCCCGAGTATGTGTAGATTGGGTTCGTTTTCCCATATGCTTTGCTCCGGATCTGACGCATATATTTCGTCAGTGCCTCCCCTGTTGTTCTCCGGGTACACATCCTCTCTGTTTATTGCAGAGACATGTATCAGGAGAACAGCGGGGAGGTGCTGCCGAAATTTTGCATCGGATCCGGAGCATAGCATGGGAAAATGAACCCAATCTACACATACACGGGTGGGATTAGGACCTATCATTACCTATTAGAGTGTAGGTTGCATGGAAGTAATAAAATTGACAAAGTAGATCAACTGATGAATATATACATGGTGAATTACATATATAATTGTTGTGTGTCCAGTAGCTCTGAAAGTCAAGATGAGTGACCGTGCTTGGATGTATACCGGTCACACTGGTCAGAACAAATGGAGCGCTGAATGGTTCACAAAAACTAAGGGGTTTGTGCAAGCCGCATTTGCAAATGGCCAAAAGAAAACCTGGTGCCCCTGTTTCCGGTGCGGCAATTGGGAAAAGAAGACAGAGGCTGAAATGGGCAAACACCTGCAGAAGAGTGGTTTTACGCCCGATTATACGGTGTGGACATTTCATGGTGAGTCTGCCCAACGTGACCGAGCTAAGGTGGATCATCGTCGCACCGACGAGCATGGTACCGGGATGGAAAACATGGTGCAAGGCTATGATGATGCTCGGGATTCGGACGAGGAGATGGAGAAATCTGCAAAGGCCTTCAATGAAATGTTGGAGTCTTCGAAACGTCCGCTCCACGAGCACACTGAGCTTTGTCAGTTGGATGCCATCTCACAAGTAATGGCTCTGAAGGCTCAGTTCAACTTGGGCAGAGAATGCTATGACGCAATTATGACAGTATTTGGATGCTTTCTACCCAAAGGCCATGTAATGCCTGCAAACCTGTACCAGTCGGACAAAATCCTCCGTGCACTGAAGATGCCCTATGAGAAGATACATGCCTATGAGAAAGGATGTGCCTTATTTAGGCTTGACTATGCGGACTTGAACTATTGTCCCATTTGCAAGTCTTCCAGGTATATTGTGGTAGACAACGGTATGAGTGAGAAGACACAGACCAAAATCCCCGTTAGTGTTCTTCGGTATATGCCAATCGTACCAAGACTTCAACATCTTTTCATGGTCGAAGAGACGGCCAGACAGATGACATGGCACAAAACAGGCAAAAGAACCGAACTAGATGCAGATGGGAATCTGATGATGGTACACACATCGGATGGTGTTGCGTGGAAAAAGTTTGATGAATTACATGCCGACAAAGCGGCAGATCCGAGGCATCCTCGAGTCGGCATCAGCACGGATGGGTTCAGTGTGTTTGGTATGACGGCAGCCCAATACAGTTGTTGGCCCGTATTTGTCTTTCCACTCAATCTCCCCCCCCCCCCGGACAGATTATGCAAAGAAAGAACATTTTCCTGACGTTGATAATTCCAGGACCCAACTATCCGGGCAAAAATATGAATGTGTACATGCAGCCGCTTAAGGACGAATTGCAAGAAGCCTGGGATAATGGGTTCAGGACATACGACGCCTTTAGCAAACGGAACTTCATAATGCGTGTCTGGTACATGTACTCGACGCATGACTTGCCGGCGTATGCGCTATTCGTTGGCTGGTGTGTGCATGGAAGGTTCCCGTGCCCTACATGCAAGGGAGCTCTTGAGTTTCGTTGGCTTCAGGCCGGTCGCAAGTTTTCTTGCTTCGACATGCATAGACAGTTCCTGGATCCTCGCCATAAGTTCAGGAAAGACAAGAAGAACTTCATCAGGGGTAGAGTTGTCAAAAACTCTGCACCACCTGCATTGACAGGCCAACAGACCCTGGATCAGTTAAACGCTCTCGAGCCAGATCCACAACGTCCAGGGTACTTCAAGGGGTATAATACTAAGCACGCGTGGACTCACAAAACATGCTTATGGGATCTGCCTTACTTCAAAGACCTCCTTTGCCCACACAACATCGACGTGATGCACACTGAGAAGAATATCACCGAGGCACTTTTTGGTACATTGTTCGGCATAGATGGGAAGTCAAAGGATAATACTAAGGCTAGAGTCGATCTGGAGGCGCTATGTGATAGGCCGTTACAAAACATGAAAGAACCGAAAGGAAAGCAGAACTGGACGAAGCCAAAGGCATGGTTCAATCTTGGAAGGCCAGCTATGAGGGAAATTCTCTTGTGGGTGCAACAGCAGTTGATGTTCCCCGATGGGTATGCAGCGAATCTAAAGAGGGGAGCAAATCTTGATAAACTGAAGATATTTGGTCTCAAGAGTCATGATTGGCACATATGGATTGAGCGGGTAATGCCGGTGATGTTGCGTGGCTTCATCCCTGAGGATGAATGGCTGGTACTGGCAGAACTCAGCTATTTCTTCCGTGTTCTTTGTGCGAAAGAACTATCGCCTGGCGTGCTAGAAGAAATGGAAGAGTTGGCGCCGGAGTTGATCTGCAAGTTAGAGAAGATCTTTCCACCGGGCTTCTTTAATCCAATGCAGCATTAGATTTTGCATCTCCCGACCGAGGCAAGATTGGGGGGGCCCGTGCAAAATCGTTGGTGCTACCCAACTGAGAGGATGCAGAAGAAGCTTCGAGAAAAATGTAAAAATAAACGTAGAATTGAAGCATCGATGGCTGAGGCATTCATTACAGAGGAGGCGGCAAACTTCGTAACAGCGCACTACGAAGCCAAAAATTGTCATTTGCATAATCCGAAGCCTCGGTACAATGCTAACGAGCCTAAAAAGGGTGGATCCAACCTCAGCCTATTCAAAGGGAATCTCGCACCAGCTAGTGTTTCACATCCAGTATCTTTGGATAACGAAGAATGGCGGACCATTTCGTTGTATATCTTCAACAACCTGATAGAAGTGCAGCCGTACATCGAGTAAGTTCTCGGTACATTGTTTCGCAACTTCTATTTCCTTTGAACTACTCTTATTCCTGGATATGTCATACAGTCGATACGTCACCATATTCTCGTATGGAGCGGAGATCCAAAAGGATTCCGTCGAAGAGTATGAGCTTCTCGCAAAGCAAGGAGGTGGCTATCCCGGTTTCATCTCTTGGTTCAAACAAACGGTAATTTCTATTAGACAATTTCATTTCATTCGCTAATTTGTGCATAATGCAACAATCCTTTCATATTAAACCTGTAGGCTAATTCAGAGTCTATGGACGCCGAATTGAGACAAGTCGCTAATGGTTTTGACTATAAGGTCCGTTCATTTGACAAGTACGACATCAACGGGTATCGCTTTCGTACCTATGGCAAAGAGCTATCTATGACGGATCGAAAGTCAACAAATTGTTGTGTATCTGCTATCGGCGAAGGAGGTACCGAGTATTATGGGAGAGTTGAAGCAATTTATGAACTTTTGTTCTATGGTGAAAACCCACCGAATGTCGTAGTCTTCAAATGTTATTGGTTTCAGCCGAAGGAGACTAGAAGGACTCATGAACATGTAGGGCTAGTTGAAATCAACCAAAGCACTCATTTAGATGTTCCTGATGTCTATATTATGGCTCAACAGGCGACCCAAGTATTCTATCTACCGTGGGCCTGCCAAACTAATCCAAATCTGAAAGGTTGGGATGTCGTTTATGAAGTGCCGCCACGTGCTAGACTTTCTCCCCCAAAGGAAGAGGATTACGAACCTCACATTAACCCAGACACATATGAAGGAGAATTCTTCCAAGAGACACGTCTTTCCAAAAAGCGTTTCAAGAATCGCTATACTTCACCCCAAAACATTGAAGTAGACAGCGACAATGAATCCGACATCACCCCAGAGGAGGAACAAGAAGAGCCGGAACAAGAAGAGGATACTGGTGCGGATGACCTGTCAATGCTTGACCGATTACATCAAGGTGGCCTTGCACATGTTGATGCCAATGAACCCTATGAGCCCGTCATTGATTATAGTGATGATGATGATTATGCATTTATTGATGATACTGATCGAGATTATTAGTAGTGTCAGGTATTACATTTTTTTATGTTGTACTAGATGATGATACACTTAAGTGATACACATATTATTATTCATGTCGGTCTTTTTTTATGTTGTACTAATTTCGTTTACTGTTTGTCATGGCAGGTGTTGAAAGATGGTGGGCGCTGGTCGGGAGTGTGGCCTGAGGTCTTCCATTCCAGACGCACCTCTTCGCCGAGCGTTGCTGGACAGTATGGCCACACCGCCGGGCCCTTCTTCGTCGACCGCGGTGCCCAGCAGGGGACGAGGTAGGAAGAGAGGAGGTGGGGCACGTGGTCGTGGGAGAGGAGGTAGGGTGACTGCTACGGTGCCTTCCTCGCCGCCACCCCCAGCCGTTTCACCCGAGCACGTGACTGCTAGGGTGGACTCGTCCGAGGAGGAGGCTACACGGTCTCCGGTCCACGAGCCTCCGGTCCACAGGTCTTCGGCCCACGAGAGTTCGGCCCACGTGACCCCGGAGGAGCACACGTCCGGATGGGGTACCTGGCCGGATCAGCCCAAGGAGCCGAGTGGCCATGCTGATGATGGCGGGGAGCCGACTGATCTTGAGGAGGAGGGGGGCACCATCTACCAGCGTGGTGCTACACGGCTCCCGTCCGTGCCGGTGACCCGCGAGCAGAGGTGGTTGATTTTCCCTGATGGGGAGAGGTACGTAAGTGCATTTAATATTTTTGTACCTTGTGCATTCACGTTTTTTCAAATAACTAATGCGTTGGCCTTGTCATGCTGCAGGGGTTGGGACCACCATCATAGTGTCCGCCGGCCCAACTCCGTCCTTGGAGTTCTTTGCCGGCAAAACTTCCCGGGGTTTGTCACGTTGCCTGGTGAGGGTCGGCTTCCAGAGCTTGGATTGAGCTGGGAGCACTACGTGGCTGCCCCGGCCCCGCCAAATGAGATTATCGACGGTTTCGTGTGCGACACGAGGGCAGACATGGTGACCAGAAAGTTCTGGGTAATTTCTCCTTTACACATTTAAAAATCTTCAACTAGCTAGTTATTAATTGTACTAATCAACATTGTCTCATTTGATTGCAGACATTCTACAGGTCTGAGGAGGGATACGAGGAGGACGCGGCACATGTTATCGAGAACGTCTGCAAGCGCCTACTCCAGAACTTACGGCACGAGGCTCGGGTGCAGGCTGTTTGAGACTACTACGCCTTCCGTGGTATCAAGAAGACCAAGCCGGCGTGTCGCGATAAGTTCCTGAGTAAGGAGCAGTACATGAAGGTAATTCTTAAGGCCTTCTCTACTTAAGTTCCTTCATTTAGTAATTCTTAGCCGTAGCGCTCAAGTTTCTATTTGCTAACTTAAGCGCCTCCGAGATGGTGTGCGGATCGGATGGATTGTTGGGAGGTGTTGGTCGATGAGTGGTGCTCACAACGATGGCTAGCCCTCCACAAGGAGGCCAAGGACAAACGTGCCCAAATGGAAGGTGTGCCACACCATCAAGGCAGCTCCAACTTATATTAGTTCGGGCGCAACTGGGTATGTGGTTTGCTTCATGATTCATGCAATTCATTCATCATGCTAGCTTGAGCCCTTTAATTACTAATTTTCATTGTTTCTCTCTTTCAGGCACGCTACAATAAGGCGGATAAGGTGCCAGAGGTGTACGACCTGTATGCCATGGCCCACACTACCTCTTTCAAGAAAGTCAAGGCTTTCTCTCAGTCTGACCTCGATGATGCAAACAACTTCACCAACATCTCCTCCCACAACAAGCTCGTGAGATATAGAGATGAGGGGAAGGCGAGGAAAGGGGAGGACTTCAACCCGAGCCAGGGTCCCATTGATCCAGAGATGTTGATGATATCTGGTGGCGGGAGGTCCCATGGCTCCATAGCCATTGGAGATGGACTTATCCGTTGTCCTAGCACTCTCCCGGAGATCAAGGCGCGCCAGTCGAGCTCCGCTCCTGAGATAAGGCCTCGTGAATGGCCAGTGCAACTCGCCATCAAGGTTAGTGATACGTACTCAGTTATCTTTCTCCATTACATTGTGTGCGCTTCCATCAATGATTACAAATGGTCGTGTGAGTGGTGTTGCAGGCTGCTATACAGAGTGAGAGAGATAGAACGGAGAAACTTCTGGCGGAGGCGGCGAAGAGGCAGCGGGAGTTGGAGGAGAGGACGACAAAGATGATGGAGGAGGAGAGGGCACGGAATGACATGCAGGCAAGGGCCATGTATGAGCTCCTTGTGGTAAGTTTCTTCTGCAGATTAGCCAAAACATTCATGTAGTGTTTGTCTCATTACTAACTAGTATGACTGAGTCGTCAAAACCAAATGTGCAGTCGGTGTGTGAGAAGACAGGTTAGACCGCTCCGCCGATGCCAGTGATTGCTCCTGGGACCACGATGAGTTTTATTTGAATGGACATTACTTGCTAGTCTTAACATTTGAGTGTCATCATGCTAACAAGACATTGGAAATGATCTTTGGTGCAGCATAACTCCAGACAAGCATCGCACGATCCTTCTCCAGCTACCGACACGAGCCACCCCGCTCCTACACCTCCTGGATCTTGGTAAGTTTATCTAGTGTTTTGCTTAACACATGCATAAAGACCTAGACTTAGCTTTATTTCCTCCAATGCTTGCCATAATGACCTAGACTTAGCTTCTTCTCCTCCAAAATGACTTAATAAGCTTACTGACCTCCAAAACCATCCATTTTACCTAAGTTAGCTCTAAAATGATCTGTACTTAGCTTACTTATGTCAAAAATTGCATAATTAGCTTAGTTAGCTCATAGACGATCCATTTTTACCTAAGTTAGCTCCAAAATGACCCATCTTACCTAGGTTAGCTTATAAATGATCCAGTTTATCCAAGTTAGCTCTAAAATGACCCAATTTACCTAGAGTAGCTCCTAAACGATCCATTTCACCTAAGTTAGCTAAAAACGATCCATTTCACCTAAATTAGCTCTTAAATGATCCATTTCACCTAAGTTTGCTCAAAAATGATCCATTTCACCTAAATTAGCTCTTAAATGATCCATTTCACCTAAGTTTGCTCAAAAACGATCCATTTCACCTTAGTTAGCTCAAAAACGATCCATTTCACCTAAATTAGCTCTTAAATGATCCATTTCACCTAAGTTTGCTCAAAAACGATCCATTTCACCTTAGTTAGCTCAAAAACGATCCATTTCACCTTAGTTAGTTCAAAAACGTGGCATTTCACCTTAGTTAGCTCATAAATGACCCATTTCAACTAAGTTAGCTCAAAAACGATCCATTTTACCTTAGTTAGCTCAAAAACGATTCATTTCACCTTAGTTAGCTCAAAAACGATCCATTTCACCTTAGTTAGCTCAAAAATGATGCCCTTCACCTTAGTTAGCTCATAAACGACCCATTTTAACTATGTTAGCTCATAAATGATACATTCCAACTAAGTTAGCTCATAAACAACCCATTTCAACTTAGCTAGCTCATAAATGATCCATTCCACCTAAGTTAGCTCATAAATGATCCATTCCACCTAAGTTAGGTCATAAATGGCATATACTTCTTGTTATAGTCTTCTTCTTGTTCTATTCACCAATTTCTAACTTCATATTTACCATTTTGCAGATTTCACTCACTTCATGGAAGCTAGCTTGCTAGGATGGAGTGCTTGCTTTTTCTTTGTTAAAACTTTGCATTGTATCTAGCTTGCTATGATAGAACTTGCTATGTTGATGAAACTTTGCTATGTAATATGTATATGGAACAATGTGTATGGATGGAACTTGCTATATATGTTGATGAAACTTTGCTATGTTATATATATGTATATGGAATTATGTGCTGGATATGTGATATGTGTGCTGGATATGTTTGCTATTAAATATGTGATATATTTGCTGTGAAAATTGTTGGATTAAGAAAAAACAGAAAAAAGAGACAATATACAGGCTCTTTGCCGTCAGCCACCGACGGCAAAGCTCTCTTTGCCATCAGCAGCGGACGGCAAAGAGGCCATGTGGCAGGCAGCTGTGCTTCCTGGGAGGCTGACCAATTTGGTCAGTTTGCCTACAGTGGCAGACGGCAAAGGCCTTCCAAAGTTTGCCGTTAGAGGTGGACGGCAAAGGCCTGCCGTGTAGTGACGTCAGCTGACATCACACGGCGGACGGCAAAGGCCTTCCAAAGTTTGCCGCCAGCGGCGGACGGCAAAGGCCTGCCGTTAGCCACTTAACGGACTGACAGCGCAGTTATTGCCGTCCGCTCTCTTTGCCGTCTGCCGCGCTCTCTTTGCCGTCCACCGCAGACGGCAAAGACTTTGCCGTCAGTAGCAGACGGCAAAGAAACTGTTTACCGGAGCCTACGTTGACGGAGCCTTTTGCCGTCCACGGCTGACGGCAAAGGCCTTTGCCGTCCGCCATTCAGGCCTTTGCCGTCCGCCGTGGCAGACGACAAAGTAGCTGATTCCTATAGTGTATACAGTGATTATGAACATTTGGCTAGCTCGATATGATGACTACTTAATAGTTTATTGCGCGATGCTTTACGGCTTAGAACCGGGACTTCAAAAACGTTTTGAACGGCACAAAGCATATGAGATGTACCAATAGCCGAAGATTGGTATTTCAGACTCATGCCCGCGTCGGGAGGTATGAGACCTCTGACAAGTAATTTTCCTACAAGATGGAGGAGAATAGCTCGGCCAGTGAGCATGTGCTCAGAATGTCTGGGTACTAAAATCTCTTGAATCAAGTGGGAGTTAGTCTTCCAGATAAGATAGTGATTGACATAGTTCTTTAGTCACTATCACCAAGCTACTAGAACTTCATGATGAACTATAATATGCAAGGGATGACGAAAACAATTCCCGAGCTCTTCACGATGTTGAAATTGGCGAAGGTAGAAATCAAGAAAGAACATCAAGTGTTGATGGTTAAACAAGACCACTAGTTTCAAGAAAAAGGGCAAGGGAGAGAAATGGAACTTCAAGAAGAATGGCAAGCAAGTTGCCACTCCCATGAAGAAGCCCAAAGCTGGACCTAAGCCTGAAACTAAGTGCTTCTACTTCAAAGGGGATGGTCACTAGAAGCGGAACTGTCCCAAATACTTGGCGGATAAGAAGGATGGCAAAGTGAACAAAGGTATATTTGATATACATGATATTGATGTGTATTTTACTAGTGTTCGTAGTAACCCCTAGGTATTTGATACCGGTTCAGTTGCTAAGATTAGTAACTCGAAACAGGAGTTGCGGAGACGAGTTAAAAGGGATGTGACGATGTGTGTTCGAAATGATTCCAAGGTTGATATGATCACCATCAAACACTCCCTCTACCTTCGGGATTAGTGTTGAACCTAAATAAATGTTATGTGGTGTTTGCGTTGAGCATGAATATGATTAGATCATGTTTATTGCAATATGTTTATTCATTTAAATTAGAGAATAATTGTTGTTTTGTTTACATGAATAAAACCTTCTATGGTCATACACCCAATGTGAATGGTTTATTAAATCTCGATCGTGGTGATACACATATTCATAATATTGATGCCAAAAGATGCAAAGTTGATAATGATAGTGCAACATACTTGTAGCACTGTCGTTTAAGTCATATTGGTAAGCGCATGAAGAAACTCCATGCAGATGGACTTTTGGAATCACTTGATTATGAATCATTTGATACTTGCGAACCATGCCTCATGGGCAAGATGACTAAAACTCCATTCTCCAGAACAATGGAGCGAGCTAATGACTTATTGGAAATAATACATACCGATGTATGCGGTCTGATGAGTGTTGAAGCACACGGCAGGTATCGTTATTTTCCGACCTTCACAGATGATTTGAGCAGATATGGGTATATCTACTTAATGAAACACAAGTCTGAAACATTTGAAAAGTTTAAAGAATTTCATAGTGAAGTGGAGAATCATCGTAACAAGAAATTTAAGTTTCTACGATCTGACCGCGGAGGCGGATATTTTAGTTAAAAGTTTGGCCTTCATTTAAAACAATGTGGAATAGTTTCACAACTCAAGCCACCTAGAACACCACAGCGTAATGGTGTGTCCGAACATCGTAACTGCACTTTATTAGATATGGTGCGATCTATGATGTCTCTTACCGATCTACCACTATAATTTTGGGGTTATGCATTAGAGACAGCTGCATTCACGTTAAATAGGGCACCGTCTAAGTCCGTTGAGACAACACCGTATGAACTGTGGTTTGGCAAGAAACCTAAGCTGCCATTTCTTAAATTTGGGGATGCGATGCTTATGTCAAAAGGTTTCAGCTCGATAAGCTCGAACCCAAATCGGAGAAGTGTGTCTTCATAGGATACCCTAAGGAAACAATTTGGTACACCTTCTATCACAGATCCGAAGTGTCATGGTTTTGTCACGGCAGATGTCCTCGTGAAAGGACTTAGTCATGGAGCCATCGCTACGGGTTAGCTTAAAGGGGTTAAACCGGACAAGGGACACGAGAATTTTATACTAGTTCGGCCCCTTCGATGAAGGTAAAAGCCTACGTCTAGTTGTGTAGGTATTGCTATGATTTTGATGACCAGGGAGCGAATCCGCTTTGCCTGGCTCTCGAGTTGTTGTGTGTTGTCCCTAAGTCGTTGTCGGGTCATCCCCTTATATATACAGGTTGACGCCCGCCGGTTTACAGAGTCCTGAGGCTGGATCATAAACGTGTCCGGCACGGTCTCTATCTTTCCTATCTTACAATGCAAGTTACATGAGAAAGTCTGTTTACATCTACAGGCCTTAACCCGCCTTTGGGCCTTGGGCCTTCGTAAAGCGCCACCATCCTCATGTCGTCATGGGCTTCTAATCTTCATAGAGTTAACCCGGCTACCTGCTATCTCTTGAGCACTGCGTTGGTTTTCCCCGAAGAGGAAGGGATGATGCAGCAAAGTAGCGTAAGTATTTCCCTCAGTTTTTGAGAACCAAGGTATCAATCCAGTAGGAGGCTACGCGCGAGCCCCACGTACCTGCACAAAACAAATAAATCCTCACAACCAACGCAAATAGGGGTTGTCAATCCCTATAAGGCCACTTACAAGAGTGAGATATGATAGATATGATAAGATAATATTTTTGGTATTTTTATGATAAAGATGCAAAGTAAAATAAAGGAAAAGTAAATAACAAAGGAAACAACTAAGTAGTAGGAGATTAATATGATAAAGATAGACCTGGGGGCCATAGGTTTCACTAGTAGCTTCTCTCAAGAGAATAAGTATTCTACGGTGGGTGAACAAATTACTGTTGAGCAATTGACAGAACTGAGCATAGTTATGAGAATATCTAGGTATGATCATGTATATAGGCATCACGTCCGAGACAAGTAGACCGACTCCTGCCTGCATCTACTACTATTACTCCACTCATCGACCGCTATCCAGCATGCGTCTAGAGTATTAAGTTAAAAACAGAGTAACGCCTTAAGCAAGATGACATTATGTAGAGGGATAGACTCATGCAATACGAAGAAAACCCCATCTTGTTATCCTTGATGGTAACAATACAATACGTGCCTTGCTGCCCCTACCGTCACTGGGAAAGGACACCGCAAGATTGAACCCAAAGCTAAGCACTTCTCCCATTGCAAGAAAGATCAATCTAGTAGGCCAAACCAAACTGATAATTCGAAGAGACTTGCAAAGATAACCAATCATACATAAAAGAATTCAGAGAAGATTCAAATATTATTCATAGATAGACTTGATCATAAACCCACAATTCATCGGTCTTAACAAACACACCGCAAAAAGAAGATTACATCGAATAGATCTCCACAAGAGAGGGGGAGAACATTGTATTGAGATCCAAAAAGAGAGAAGAATCCATCTAGCTAATAACTATGGACCCGTAGGTCTGAGGTAAACTACTGACACTTCATCGGAGAGGCTATGGTGTTGATGTAGAAGCCCTCCATGATCGATGCCCCCTCCGGCGGAGCTTCGGAACAGGCCCCAAGATGGGATCTCGTGAATACAGAAAGTTGCGGCGGTGGAATTAGGGTTTTGGCTCCGTATTTGATCGTTTGGGGGTACATAGGTATATATAGGAGGAAAGAGTACGTCGATGGAGCAACAGGGGGCCCACGAGGATGGAGGGCGCGCCTCTGGGGGGGGAGGGGTAGACGCGCCCCCTACCTCGTGGCCTCCTGTTTCTTTTCTTGACGTAGGGTCCAAGTCTCCCGGATCATAATCTTCCTAAAAATCACATTCCCGAATGTTTCATTCCGTTTCGACTCCGTTTGATATTCCTTTTCTTCAAAGCCCTATAACAGGCAAAAAATAACAATTCTGGGCTGGGCCTCCGGTTAATAGATTAGTCCCAAAAATAATATAAAAGTGGATAATAAAGCCCAATAATGTCCAAAACAGTAGATAATATAGCATGGAGCAATCAAAAATTATCGATACGTTGGAGACGTATAACTACCCCGGGCCGGTTTACGTCCAGTAGTAATATCCCCAACATTAGGCCCCAGATTGATTTGAACTTGTTCATGTCAATCTTCAACACTTAGAAAAATTCTTGCCCTAGCACGTTCGCATGGATCTTGTAAACCGTCGTGATGTCATCCTCCAGATCCGCAGTAAACCGTCATGATGTCACCTATTCGTTGAAGCCGAAGATGCCCTTCATTAATGAGTATCCAACCATTGAGGTGACAACCTTATTAAATATCCACTTTTGAGCTCCTCGATTCTCGCGCATGTCGCTTATCTGTTCGCCTTATAAATACGGCTGAGACCCCCTTTTCTGTTTCCTCCGCTACCTCTTCATCCCTTCTTCCTCCTCGCGACGTTGAAAGTGAAACTATCCCTAGGTGGTTTGGGTAATTCATAACAACATATAGCTCATTGAGCTAATGCTATTCCAAGATGATTATTTCAGGAAAGCTCGATGATTGGCATGGCATGGATGTGAAAGTGGAACCCTCAAAATGCTAAGGACAAAGAATTGGCTCAAGCTCAAAAGTTCAAGACTCTTCATTTTATATTTTAGTGATCCAAGATCACATTGAGTCTTTAGGAAAAGCCAATACTATCAAGGAGGGATGAGGTGTTGCTTAATGAGCCTCTTGCTTTATGTGCTTAGTGATATGCTCCAAAATCCTCAACCACCTTTCCATATCTACAAATGACCTAAACCCTAAGCCAAACTCGGTCATACCGATTCTGTCAATCCGGCGCCACCGAGTTTCACTTGTCATTTGCCACTGCCAAACCCTAGCAATTCGGTCCTACCGATAAGGATCTCGGTCACACCGAGATGGGGTTGCAAACTCTCTATTTCCCTTTCGTAACTTTTCGGTCTCACCGAAAGAGCGAATCGGTCCCACCGAGAATGCAATGCAAACTCTCTGTTTCCTTCTTGTAACTTTTCGGTCTCACCAAAAGAGCAAGTCGGTCCCACCGAGTTTGCCTGATCAACTCTCTGGTTAGCTAATTGCCGAACTCTGTCTCACCGAGTTTGTGCGATCGGTCTCACCGAGATTACGTTATGCCCAAACCCTAACCGAATCGGTCCTACCGAGTTGCATCTCAGTCCCACCGAAATTCCTAACGGTCACTAGGTTTACTATTTCGGTCAGACCGAGTTTTCTGATTCGGTCCCACCGAGATTGGTAGATTGTGTGTAACGGTTGGATTTTGTGTGGAGGCTATAAATACCCCTCCACCTCCTCTTCATTCGGAGAGAGAGCCATCAGAACACATACACCATTCCTACTCATATGTTCCGAGAAAGAACCACCTACTCATGTGTTGAGACCAAGATATTCCATTCCTACCATATGAATCTTGATCTCTAGCCTTCCCCAAGTTGCTTTCCACTCAAATATTCTTTCCATCAGATCCAAATCCTATGAGAGAGAGTTGAGTGTTGGGGAGACTATCATTTGAAGCACAAGAGCAAGGAGTTCATCATCAACACACCATTTGTTACTTCTTGGAGAGTGGTGTCTCCTAGATTGGCTAGGTATCACTTGGGAGCCTCCGACAAGATTGTGGAGTTGAACCAAGGAGTTTGTAAGGGCAAGGAGATCGCCTACTTCGTGAAGATCTACCACTTGTGAGGCAAGTCCTTCGTGGGCGATGGCCATGGTGGAATAGACAAGGTTGCTTCTTTGTGGACCCTTCGTGGGTGGAGCCCTTCGTGGACTCGCGCAGCCGTTACCCTCCATGGGTTGAAGTCTCCATCAACGTGGATGTAGGATAGCACCACCTATCCGAACCACGGGAAAACATCCGTGTCTCCAATTGCGTTTGAATCCTCCAAACCCTTCCCTTTACATTCTTGCAAGTTGCATGCTTTACTTTCCGCTGCCAATAAACTCTTTGCATGATTGCTTGAATTGTGTGATGATTGCTTGACTTGCTCTAAGATAGCTAAAATCTGCCAAGAACTAAAATTGGGAAAAGGCTAAGCTTTAGTTGGTCAAGTAGTCTAATCAACCCCCCTCTAGACATACTTTCGATCCTACAAGTGGTATCAGAGCCTTGGTCTCCATTTGCCTTGATCTCCATAGCTTTTGGTGGTCATAGCCTTGGTTTCACAACCTAGGAGAGTATGGCGTCTAGCGAGGGAAATTATCACCGTAGAGGTCCTTACTTTGATGGCACTAATTTTGCTAGTTGGAAGCATAAAATGAAAATGCATATTCTTGGACATAACCCCGCCGTATGGGCTATTGTTTGTTTTGGTTTGCAAGGTGAGTTCTTTGATGGGAGAGAACCAAACCGTGAAGCTACCGTGGATGAGTTGAAGATGTTGCAATACAATGCTCAAGCTTGTGATATTCTCTTCAACGGATTGTGCCCCGAAGAATTCAACAAAATCAGCCGCCTTGAGAATGCAAAGGAAATTTGGGATACCTTGATTGATATGCACGAAGGTACCGACTCCGTCAAGGAATCCAAGTTGGATGTGCTCCAAAGTCAACTTGACAAGTTCAAGATGAAGGATGGTGAAGGTGTCGCTGAAATGTACTCTAGGCTTGCTCTCATCACAAATGAGATTGCCGGCTTAGGAAGTGAAGAGATGCCCGATAGATTCATCATCAAGAAGATCCTAAGAGCCTTGGATGGGAAATATGATACCGTGTGCACATTAATCCAAATGATGCCCAACTACAAAGATCTCAAGCCAACGGAAGTAATTGGAAGGATTGTTGCTCATGAGATGTCACTCAAGGATAAAGAGGAACTTCACAATAAATCAAGTGGTGCCTACAAAGCGTCATGTGAAGTCCCCACATCATCAAGTGAGAAACAAAACTTCAATGAAGAATTGAGCTTAATGGTGAAGAACTTCAACAAGTTCTACAAGAGTAGAAACAAAGATAGAAGCTTCAAGTCAAGGTCCTACAATGACAAAAGATCTTCTAGTCGAGAGCGAAACTGCTATAATTGTGGAAGACCCAGACACTATTCCAATGAGTGTACGGCTCCCTACAAGAGAAGAGAAGATTCTCCAAAAAGAAGAAGCAAAGAATCTCCACCAGGAGAGAGAAGGAGTAGAGATGATCGTTATGAACGAAGATACTCACGGAGAAGCAAGGATTCGGAAAGGAAGGAAAAATCATCAAGGAGCTATACAAAACGAAGACATCAAGCTCATGTTGGTGAATGGGTATCCGGCTCCGACTCCGACAGCCACTCCGAGAGAAGTTATCACTCCGACTCGGAAGATACTCAAGATGAAGGTGTTGCCGGTCTAGCACTTGTGTCAACCAACTCCTACGACATATTTGACTCACCAAATGAAGGAATTGGAAGATGCTTCATGGCCAAAGGTCCTAAGGTAACACACCCCGAGTATGTTGACTTTAATAGTGATGAAGATGACTTGTTAGGTGATGATGATTTGCTTGTTGACAACTCTAGTGAAGAATATTATGGTGAAATATCAATTAATCATGCTAAAACGAATGACAATGATAAGGAGAAGATTGAGGCTCTAACTAAAGAACTAAACAATCTTAAGTTAGCCCATGAAACTATCTTCGAAGATCATCGAGAACTTTTAAGAGCTCATGAGAAACTACGCTTTGAAAAGCTTAATCTTGAGCAAGAGCATGAGTTCTTAAAAGCAATCAATGATGATCTCCGCAAGAAAAGTTCTTCTCACATTGCCAAGCGTTTACTTTTATCCACCTACATGCCTTAAGTCAAGACTAGTAACAAGAATAAGAAAGATTCTTCCTCTAGTAGTAACAATGATCATGCTAAATCCAATATTGTTGCTTCTAGTAGTTCTCTTGATTCCACTAATGATTCTCTTAGCCAAGTTACACTTGAGCAAGAAAATAGCTTATTGAAGGGAATTATAGAGAAAGGTGTTTACAAGAGCCTTGCCGGAAGTAAGTAATTCGAGGAAATTGTGCGCAAGCAAGGAATGCACCGGAAGAATCAAGGTGTTGGTTTTGAACGAAAGTTCAATGCCAATGGAGTTGAATGGGAAGAAGATCAATACCCCAAGACAAAGTTTATTCCTCAACAAGAGAAGTATGATACTTCCTTCAAGGGAACACAAGCTCAAGATGATCTTCCACCACAAGACTGCAAGCAAAAAGGCAAGGACAAGCTTCAAGAGGAGATTGATGCATTTGAAGAAGCTCCTAAGACCTTAGTCAAGTGGATTCCCAAGACTACTTCAAGTTCCACTACATCAAGTACGACTACAACTCCAAGGATTCCCATCAAGATGGTGTGGATCCAAAAGAAGAAGAACTAGAGAGTTCTTGAGGGTGACTCCGCCAACATACTTCACTCTTATCATTTTGGCAAGAACAAGTGCAATCAACTTCCACATCTTGCACTAGTTCAAGGAGTCACAAACCCTCTTGTTGGTAAGACAAGGGACAAGGTAACCTAAAGTTTTCATGGACATCATCTTGTGTGTGCATCACTCTATGTCTATGGATATCCTTGTTTGTTCCTTGTGGGACTAACCCATGTAGGTATTGAAAGTGCAATTCACTCAAATGGATAGCTCCAAGTGATCTACATCAACATTGAGCATCCACATCTTCAACATCTACATGAAGTCATCATCGACAAAACCCAAGGTTAGTTCATCCCTCTCAGGGGGAATATCACATCTAGGGGGAGCTTTACTCTAAGACTTGAGCTAAAGCAACTCTAAAGATGTGAATACAACAATGCTTTATGTAAAAGTGGTAAGCCCACTTGAGCTTAAACGATGAGTATGACCTATGATCAAGTGTTCTCACTTGACTCCTAAGTCAATATACTCATATATAGATGACCTAGTCATCGCAAATTGCTTGATAGATGCTAGAATTGGTTGTGCATGCTTTGCCACATATTTCATTTGCCATCTTATTGTGTGAGCATGTTGGTTGCATATTTTACTCATTAGAGGACATCCACTTGTTGTTTTGATTGTTTGGCTTTCTTCTTTTGCCAAGTGGATGGACAAGAATGCCTAAGAACCTCCTATAGCTATCTATGCTTTTCTCGTCTCAAACTCTATTCATGCTGCATCACAAAACTTGATCAAGTCAGATTCGAACCACTCTGTGTGAGGAGCGCTCGGAGTCCCCGATTCGTCATAGACTTAAACTTCCAAAACCTCTTTATGAATCTTGGTCTGACCGATACTCCATTTTTGGTCCTACTGAGTTCATTAAGTTGATCTAGGTTTTCGATCTCGGTGCAACCGATTTGAACTTTTCGGTCACACCGAGTTGCAATAACTGCACACAGTTTTGCATCTCGGTGCCACCGAGTTGTTCCACTCGGTCACACCTACAGGGTCGGGCTATATATAGTGACGGGCAAAATTTTGGAAATTTCTCCGAAACCTCTTCGCCCGCGCGATAGCCTACCCTGCCTTCGTGGTCTCCGGATCGTCTTCTCGCTGCCAGCAGCCTCCAGTCGCTGGTCTCCACCGCCGTCAACGGAATTCTGCCCCGCCGTTGCCGCCGTAGAGAGTCTCCGTCGAACTAGGGTATGGACTCGATCTTTGTGCTATTCTCCACTCCGATTCCTAGCACATTGTGATCATCATGATTCTTGCCACGATTGAAACACTCCTATCCAGTCAATGAACTCGTAGATTAGGTTTAATTCGAAAATTTTAGGGTTAGGTTTCCGCCGAAACCATCTCGGACCCACCGATCTGGCTTTTGCCATTGCACAAGTGAAACTCGGTCTAACCAAGAATAACTTATCGGTGCGACCGATTTTGGAATTCTGTGAAACCCTAGCAGTCTCAGTGCCACCGAACTGTGACCCGGTCTGACCGAGTTCACCAGTTCTGGTGCCAAAACTGCTTCGGTGTCACCGAGTTTGAAAATCGGTAGATCCGAGATGCTTTCCGTGGAAAACTAAAACTAAGTTTTTGAATTAATCTTTTGCAAAAATCTCTGCTTTTTGTGATGCTCATCCACTCTATCTTATCCATAATCTATTCACAGGGTCAGCAGTCAGTTTGCAACATGTCTGATAAAAGTGACAGCCGGAATGTGTCTGAGCAGCAAGTTGTGATGAGTGAGGGCACTAGCCCCTCAAGTTCTTCTGATGATGGCAGCAGGAGCACCCCCAGCAATCTGCCTAAGGCTGCCACACGTCAAAGGAAGAAGAGAACGTCTGATTCTGAGGATGAAGACTATGTCGCAGAGGAAGAGGCCACATCAAAGAGAGCTGAACCAGCTCAAGGCACAAAGCCAGGGCTGAAAATCAAAAGGCCAGCAGGCAGGCAGCCCATGTCTAAGGCAAGAGTTCCCACTTCCAAACCTAGGAAGGCTGCAACTGAAGAAACCATGAAGCTTGCCCTGGAATCTGAAGAGGAAGCAGGTGGCCAAGGCAAGAAGAGGAAAGAGAGGGTGAAGAAGACTGTAGCCAGAGTGCTTGGGAAGGCCTCCATCATGGTAGATGAGGAGGAAGAAGAAGAAGAGGTTGCTGCACCAGCACCCAAGGCAGCCAAACTCATGGGAGATGCTATTAGGTCAGGAATAGCTGCATCCAAGCCCAAGGAAGCACCTAAGGCTGCATCTAAGCCTAAGAGTGCAGCAAAGAGAAACACACGAAGCATCCCAGCTGCAGAAAAGGACAAGGCCCCAGTGCCTGAAGCTATCGAAGAAGAGGAAGAGAGTGTCCTTAGGAAGCTCAAGCCCAAGATCCCAGACCACAATGATGCTCATCCCGTGGCTGAGGATATGAAGCTCACGAGAGATTTAGGGCTGAGGAAATGGAGAGAAGCAGATTCGTATGCTTCTAGGAGAAGGACTGCCGTGGATTACAGATTTCATACCAAGGAGCAGCAAGATTTCTATGAGACTGTTTTGCTTGACAAGAAGCCAATCGTTTGTGACATGAGATGGGTCGACTGGACCTACATCAAGGACAATGAAGAGTACTACCCCGGTGTATTTGACAGCTTTAGTGCATGTGGAGTTGCAGACTTTGTTGGGCAGAAGCTCACAAAGTGGAACAAGGAGCTGATCATGCAATTCTACTCCACAGCACACTTTTATCCGGATGGCAGGATCACATGGATGTCAGAGGGTACAAGGTACCAATCCACTGTTGAAGAATGGGCGAAGTTGATCAATGCCCCAGAGGAGCAAGCTGATGACTTGGACATTTATGCCAAGAAAAAGATGGATCACAACTCCATGTCCAACATGTACAAGGAGATCCCGAATGAAGCGCTCGACACGTTCAAGTTTGGCTCAGTGCACTATCTGCTCTCAGGATTGCCTACAATCAACTGGATCCTTAGGCACACCCTTCTGCCCAAATCTGGAGATCACAAGATGATCAGAGGTCACGCGATCAACTTGCTTCATGTCTTTGACGTGCCTCAGAAATTCAAGGTCATGAGTCTCATTGTGGAAACAATCAAGAGGACAGCTGCAGACCAGAAGAGGACTTGTGGGTATGCCCCATAGATTCAGGAGCTCATCAACTCCAAGATGGGCACGGGCGTGTATTTATTGGATAAGGAACACCTGCCCATCCGTCCAGATTTTGAGGATAACCAAGTGGTTATGACTGAGAATGAACCCTCATCTGCCCATGCACAAGCTCAGAAGGAGAAGGCGAAGAAGGAGAAAGCTGCCAGGATGCCTACTCAAGCGGAGGCATCTGATTACTTCTTGAAGACCAAACAAGAGCAGCTCGGTTACCTGATAGCGTCCACCCTGTGGATTGAGCAGAGTATAGCTACCCTAACTCAGAACCAGGCGAGCCTAGAGAGGATCATGGAACAGAGGTTCTATGACCTGGACATCAAAGTGACTGAGATACAGACTGCCGTGGAGCAGCTCCAGGACGACATGAACGAGAGAAGAGGCAGAACCACAACTGATGCTTTTGCCAGGGTGCCACGAGGTCCGAGGTCGTCTGCACTGCCAGTTGCTGACACTAAAGCTACAACGTCTGCACCAGCTACAGCCTCCGTTCCACCAGCTCCAGCATCCACCACAGCCTCAACTCCTACCACATCTACTGAAGGCTTCGTCCTTGGCGTGCTCCGGACTCCACCACCACCTGAAGATCAAGCCTGAGCGTCGACTTAGCACTATGCATTCTCTAGGAACTTTTTGGTAACTTGTTGCCAAAGGGGGAGAAAATGTATAGATCATAGGCTTCGAGAGAGAGTGTTGCTTTTATTCTCTCTTGTTTTTATTTGGTGGTTTTTCGAACTTTGTTTGCTTGCGTATGCGATACTATGTCATTATTCGTGAGACATCGATGATCAAGTGTTTGATCATAAGCTACACTTAATGGTTGCTTAATGCTTGCTAAATGTTATCATTCTATCTATTGTCTGTGATCATTCACTATTCTTGGTGATGAGTGCATGTATTTCAATCTTATCATTTTTTTAGCGCTCCACCAAGATGTATGTGACATGGAAGAGTAACCCATGATTCTAACTCCTTGTGCATTTGGAGTCCAAAGCAAATTTTAAAATATGCACAAATTTAGGGGGAGCTCTTACTTATCACATACTTCTCAAAGCGACAATGTATTTCATGATTATTATTATTTGTCGAAGCTTTGATCTATATGTTGTCATCAATTACCAAAAAGGGGGAGATTGAAAGTGCAACTATCCCTAGGTGGTTTTGGTAATTCATAACAACATATAGCTCATTGAGCTAATGCTATTCCAAGATGATTATTTCAGGAAAGCTCAATGATTGGCATGGCATGGATGTGAAAGTGGAACCCTCAAAATGCTAAGGACAAAGAATTGGCTCAAGCTCAAAAGTTCAAGACTCTTCATTTTATATTTTAGTGATCCAAGATCACATTGAGTCTTTAGGAAAAGCCAATACTATCAAGGAGGGATGACGTGTTGCTTAATGAGCCTCTTGCTTTATGTGCTTAGTGATATGCTCCAAAATCCTGAACCATCTTTCCATATCCACAAATGACCTAAACCCTAAGCCAAACTCGGTCATACCGATTCTGTCAATCCGGCGCCACCGAGTTTCACTTGTCATTTGCCACTGCCAAACCCTAGCAATTCGGTCCTACCGATAAGGATCTCGGTCACACCAAGATGGGGTTGCAAACTCTCTGTTTCCCTTTCGTAACTTTTTGGTCTCACCGAAAGAGCGAATCGGTCCCACCGAGAATGCAATGCAAACTCTCTGTTTCCTTCTTGTAACTTTTCGGTCTCATCGAAAGAGCAAGTCGGTCCCACCGAGTTTGCCTGATCAACTCTCTGGTGAGCTAATTGCCGAACTCGGTCTCACCGAGTTTGTGTGATCGGTCTCACCGAGATTACGTTGTGCCCAAACCCCAACCGAATCGGTCCTACCGAGTTGCATCTCAGTCCCACCGAAATTCCTAACGGTCACTAGGTTTACTATTTCGGTCAGACCGAGTTTTCTGATTCGGTCCCACCGAGATTGGTAGATTGTGTGTAACGGTTGGATTTTGTGTGGAGGCTATAAATACCCCTCCACCTCCTCTTCATTCGGAGAGAGAGCCATCAGAACACATACACCATTCCTACTCATATGTTCTGAGAAAGACCCACCTACTCATGTGTTGAGACCAAGATATTCCATTCCTACCATATGAATCTTGATCTCTAGCCTTCCCCAAGTTGCTTTCCACTCAAATCTTCTTTCCATCAGATCCAAATCCTATGAGAGAGAGTTGAGTGTTGGGGAGACTATCATTTGAAGCACAAGATCAAGGAGTTCATCATCAACACACCATTTGTTACTTCTTGGAGAGTGGTGTCTCCTAGATTGGCTAGGTGTCACTTGGGAGCCTCCGACAAGATTGTGGAGTTGAACCAAGGAGTTTGTAAGGGCAAGGAGATCGCCTACTTCGTGAAGATCTACCGCTAGTGAGGCAAGTCCTTCGTGGGCGATGGCCATGGTGGAATAGACAAGGTTGCTTCTTCGTGGACCCTTCATGGGTGGAGCCCTCCGTGGACTCGCGCAACCATTACCCTCCATGGGTTGAAGTCTCCATCAACGTGGATGTAGGATAGCACCACCTATCCGAACCACGGGAAAACATCCGTGTCTCCAATTGCATTTGAATCCTCCAAACCCTTCCCTTTACATTCTTGCAAGTTGCATGCTTTACTTTCCGCTGCCAATAAACTCTTTGCATTCTTGCTTGAATTGTGTGATGATTGCTTGACTTGCTCTAAGATAGCTAAAATCTGCCAAGAACTAAAATTGGGAAAAGGCTAAGCTTTAGTTGGTCAAGTAGTCTAATCACCCCCCCCCCCTCTAGACATACTTTCGATCCTACAGACGTCCCTGCGCCCGAACGCCGCCACCGTCCTCGAGCTTCCTCTCTGCCTCGTCCTTGGCCGCTGCATCGACCTGAACGCTCTAGAGAACCGTGGCACACCTCCGCTACCTCAACATCTTCGGTAAGTTTTCCCCCTTTTCTTCATAGATCCACTTTAGGGTTTTTGTGTTCATCGGAGTTCGTCGCAGCTCCGGTGGTGTTCTTCTCTTTTCTTCCCAATAACATCAAAAACTAGCTACATCTACTAGCTCTTTGTGCGACTCGGTTCCTATCCGAACCTGATCATCCCCTTCGTATAGAAGAAAACTCATCTGAACCTGATGAACTGATATCTTTAACTTGGTTCTTGAATATATTCTCATTTTTTGTCACCCCTTAGATCTGAAATCACCATATAAATCTGTGAAACCTGTTTCCCGCACTTAGGTATTTTCAGATCTGTACCCTTCACACCAATATAGGCGGTTAACTTTTTGAAGTATGATAATCCGGTAGATACCATTAGTCCCCTTTTAAACCGCCTATTTATTTATACCATTGTTTAATAGTAGGCATATACCTCTGCCTCTGTTCATTCCTTATCATTCATAAATACCCTGTTGTCGGTTTACCAATTTGCACCTACTTGGATTCCTTTTCCTTGTTGTACCTTATGCATCACCATTAATGAATCGTAAACTGGCATTGTTTTCTTCTCAGCCTTTCACTTGCAATGGCCAAGCAGTTTTACGCCTGCAACTGGGTCCCCTCTCGGGTTACTGAGGAGCAACTCAACGGAATGGTCAAGATTGGCACCTTACCGAAGAAGAATGAGATCTGGTGGCGAGTTCCTGGGCCGGAAAATCCTCCCACCCCTAAGCAGGGTGAAGTAGTGGTGTTTGTTGATCACATAGGCCGTGGCTTTAAACCGCCCGGATCGAAGTTTTTTCGGGATGTACTTGCTAGCTTTCAAATCCATCCTCAAGATATTGGACCCAACTCGGTATCCAATATATGCAACTTTCAAATTTTCTGTGAAGCGTACCTACAAGAAGAGCCAACTATTGAGTTGTTCCGAGATTTCTTCCATCTAAACCGTCGCACTGAGTTTGTAGATGGACCCAATACTGAACTTGGCAGCGTCTCTATTCAGAAAAGAAAAGAGGTTGAGTTTCCTCGTGCCAAGCTGCACAGTCACCCCAAAGAGTGGAATCAAACTTGGTTCTATTGTAGAGACACCTCTTGTCAGGACCCCGATTCTAAGTCACACCGATCTAGCATGTAACACATCATATCACTTTGCGGCCTCACGCACGGTATTCCCACGGGTGCCACCTTACCTGGCCCAGGTCCGTTTACGCCTTTTGGCTCACGTATATGATAGTGCCGCTAGCACCCATACGACAGAGAACCCGGGTCAACATGACTAGTCGTGAACCCAAAGTGGCACTAACTTACGGGGATAGGCATACATGAATCAACATCGAGCATGTCCGTCAGCAGCGTGCGAATCCGGGCTGTAGCACTGAGCTAACAGGACTCTAGTGAACCAGGCTGTAGCAGGCTAGGCAGGACTCCGGATGTCACCACGTGACATTTCCCCGAAGAGACAGACACAGGAACGAAGTGAATCACATGCCGGCCAGTCAAGTGTTCCAGAGCAGTAGTGATGGGCTAGCAGGACTCCGGTGAATCGGGCTGTAGCGGACTACTATGACTCATGGAAGCCCAAGACTATATTTCCCCATAAGAGAGGCTACCAAGGATAAACAACTAGGTTGTCGGATCACACACATACCAAGCATTTCAAATCATACACACAATATGCCCGATATGTGTAAATACAACATGGCATCACAACAAGACTCTACGACTCAAAGTATTTATTCATTACTCTCCGAGGAGCCAAGCATTACAAACATGTGTCTAATGACCCCAACATACAGAGCATACAAACAACAAGCACATGTGGAAGCTTAACTTGTCTGAGTACAGACAAGTACAAATGAAGAAGGCTGAGAAGCCTGACTATCTACAAGACCCTGCCAAGGGCACAAGATCGTAGCTGAGGTAACAAGCTAAACGTCGAAGTCCACGCAGAACTACTAGCGAGACTGACGTCTCTCTACAAAAACATAAAATAGGCAAACGTGAGTACAAATGTACCTAGCAAGACTTACATAAGAACTAGCTACATATGCATTGGTATCAACAAAGTTGGTGGTGGAGTTTGACTGCAGCAAGCCAGCTTTGACTCCGTGGCTATCCTAAACTATGACTGCAAGTAACTCTTTTGAGGTGGCGCACACGAGTCCACATATTCACCATATCAATAGACCACTATGGATCCGCTCCCGTCTCCCTACGAGAAGGCTACCCATAGCACTCACGCTTATCTTGCGAGTTTTAGAGTATCCACTTTCACTTGTCTATGAACTGTTATAGGCAACCCGGAAGTCCTTTACCGCAGACACGGCTATTCGAATAGATCATTTATAACCCTGCAGGGGTGTACTTCTTCACACATGTTTCCACCACTTAGCGTCTGCACACGACATGTGCTCGGCAGACTTCAAGCAAAAGCCGACGTGGGTGTAGACCACGACCTGACTAACCACACAAGTCTCTAGTCCAGGTTTATCGCCTATTCGGGTTCCATCCACGAGGAGATCCGGCCGGAGTTTCGCTCACAGCCCCAAACGATGTGTGCAGGGTTCCCGAGACACCAAACGGGCGCCTGGTACACCGTGCCACGGTGTATCTACCACATCATAGCCCACCCCTAGGGTCAGGGCTATGCACGGCCTCCAACACATATCCTACAAACACCAGAAACTAGTTGCAACTCCTGGACAGAGGGCAGGGGCGGTTAACAAGTCGAGCAGGGTCATATTTCAGGGCCCAATGTGTGGTAGTAGCTGTTCATGGATCGCAAACACAGAACTGGGTTCCTGAGGACGGTTTCAATGAGACAACCCACCATGTACTCCTACATGGCCTCTCACCGCTACCTTTACCAAATCGTGTTCACACACTTAGCTCAACACAGTAGGACATGTTCATCACCATTCCAATTCATCCCCGATGAATCAGACCTGACTCAACTCTAAGCAGTAGTAGGCATGACAAACAAGCATGAATGAGTAGGCACATCAGGGCTCAAACAACTCCTACTCATGCTAGTGAGTTTCATCTATTTACTGTGGCAATGACAGGTCATGCAGAGGAAAAGGGGTTCAGCTACAGCAGCATGTAACAGTTGAATCGTTGTTGTCCTAACGCAGTAAAAGAGAGCAGGAGCGAGAGAGTGGGATTGTATCGGAATGAACAAGGGGGGTTTTGCTTGCCTGGCACTTCTGAAGATAGTATAGTTCTTCATCGGTGTCATCGATCTCATCATCGAAACCATGTTTATCGAGAGGGGGCAAATACCGGCAACAGAGAAAGAAACACAATCAATGCAATGCACAATATGATGCATGATCATGACATGGTAAAATGAGTGTGTTGGGCTAATGCAACTACAACCAGATGGGTTTGAGCTATTTTGAACCAATGATTCAAAGTTCAAACTCATTTGTGATCTTAAATAGTGCCTTATGATGTTTTGCACTAAACAACAAGTTAACTTGTTTAAACATGCATGAAACTAGTACAGATAGATAGATTGGATTTTTCTGATCATTTTTTATATATAACACTTTGTATTTGGAGCTACAGGTTAATTTCTATTATTTTTAGAATTAGCTCTATTTTCTGGAATTTCCTGAATAAGATTAAATCCAGAAAATAATTAACTGCGTCAGCACTGCATCACTGTGACGTCAGTGGTCAACGGGGAGGGTCTAGGTCAAACCTGACCAGTGGGGCTTGCGTGTCAGTGTCACAGCTAATTAACAGAGTTAATTGGTGCTAAGTTAAATACTAGCCTAAGTTAATTAGGGCGTGGGCCCACATGCTAGTGACTTATCTGGTTAACTAAAAGTTAATTAGCACTAAACTAAAATTAGCAGGGCTCTGGGCGCACTTGTCCGGACCCAGGGGAGGTCAACCCCCTGGTCAGCGGGTTCAAACCCACCGGCGACTCGATGCCGGCAAGGCCCGAGACGGCGGCGCGGCTCGGAAAACGCCCACAGGGCACGGACGAGGCTGTTCTCGGGCTCGTTGGAGAGCTCTTGCCGGCGCGCCTCGAGTGGTGGTGGAGGCCGGGCCTATGGTGGCCTGAGCCAACAATGGCGAGCTCCAAGGCGGCGACCGGAGTTCGGGCAAGGACGGGTTCAGTGCTACGGTGCATGGGAGGAGGAGCCGGTGGGCGCTACGGGTGCGTGAAGACACGCTGAGCACGGTGGTGCGCTCAGCTTCGAGCGACAATGGCTCTAACCACGACGGGGCACGGCGGCGACGGGCTGCGGCCGCGGTGGGCAGGGGGCTAGAGGAGGGATTCGACGGCAGGGAGAGAAGGGTTGGGAGTATGAGCTCACAGCGATGCTGAAGAGGGGGTCAGCGAGCTCGGGGAGGTCCTGGCGACGCCGAATCGACCGGAGATGGGCTCGGGTGCCCGAGGTTGGAGACGAAGGCGAAGACGGCGTTCGGCGGTGTTTGGCATCGCGTGAGTCGACAGAGAGGCGTAGGCGACGGTGGCGGAGCTCCTGGGCATGTCGGGAAGGTGAGGGGGAGGCGGTGGCCGCGCTGGTGCCTGTCGGCGACGACGGTGGCGCTTGGACCGTGTGAGAGAGAGGGAGAGCAGAGGAGGGGAGAAGCACGGGAGAGAGTGAGAGAGCGGTCGGGGCTGCGTGGCGTCGCGAGGGAGGCCCAGGGCGACGACGGGGAAGCGGCAGGAAGCAGGAGGTGGCCGGGGCGCGTGGGCGCGCACGGCGGCCACATGCCTCTCGTCCTACTGGCAGGAAGAAGTGGAAGATGCTGGGCTGGGCCGGCAAGGTCGGCTGCGCCAGGTAGGTGGCCAGGTGAGTCTCTGCACTTTCCTTTTAATTTCTCATTTCTAATTTTGACATTTGTTTTTGGACTTAGTAAAAATGGCTAAGAACTTTCAAAAATCATCAAACTACTCATGCCCACTGTATAGAATATATCCAACAGGAAACATTTTGGTTTAAGATTGTTTGGACATTTAAAATATTTTATAACATTTGAATGCCCAAATGCAAATAGAGTATGATTTAATTCAGAGCCCAAATATGTCATGGAAAATTGTGCATCACCTCTGGTTACTGTTTCCAGCATTTTCCAAAAATGATGAATATTTTTGAAAGCCATTTGGATTTACTGAAAATATTTTAGTTGAACCTAGTGAATTCCTTTGATGCTAGGGTTTAGGCAAACCCCATTTCAAGTTTCTTTGAAACCTAAACATGATGACACTCATGAGGCTAGCCTAGTGCATTGCCAAAAGCTAGGGATGTGACAACTCACCCCCACTAAACAAGAATCTCGTCCCGAGATTCAAGCGTAGGGTAAGATGAAAGGGGGAATGCAAACTAACACAATCTTCATGATCCCGGTTGCACTTCATAAGAACGTTGATTCGATCACGATCTTTGTCTCGATGTCATGCTCTGAGAACTTCATCCAACACGACGATGATAGAAAGAAATTCTACGGAACTGATCTCCTCAAAGATCGAGCAACTAACGATCAGCTCATGAAATGAGACATAACATCTCTTGAGCTGAGACACGATACACACATCAAGAATGATGGAAATGAGCATATGACAAGGTTTAAATAAGTAGCGGAATTTCCACACTTAGGAGGGTGGTGAACGGTGTCAACGTAATAAGGAGTTGGTTGCCCTTCGGAACAAATGGGGCACCTTTGGGAAGATGACTGGTAGAATTATTCCCTTAAGTGGCAAAAAGAATTACTTTTGATATATCGATCATTGAAACTCTCTATACCAACCTAAGGCAATTCACAAACGATCGTTTGACAGAGTTCGAGAGAACGACATACTCGGGCTAGATTGGATGATGTGTGAGGGAGTCCTGAATTAGGGGGTGTCCGGATAGCCGGACTATACCTTCGGCCGGACTCCTGGACTATGAAGATACAAGATTTAAGACTGCGTCCCGTGTCCGGAAGGGACTTTCCTTGGTGTGGAAGGCAAGCTTGGTGATACGGACATGTAGATCTCCTACCATTGTAACCGACTCTTTGTAACCCTAGCCCTCTCCGATGTCTATATAAACCAGAGGGTTTTAGTCCGTAGGACGAACAACAATCAGACCATAGGCTAGCTTCTAGGGTTTAGCCTCCTTGATCTCGTGGTAGATCTACTCTTGTACTACCCATATCATCAATATTAATCAAGCAGGAGTAGGGTTTTACCTCCATCGAGAGGGCCCGAACCTGGGTAAAAACATCGTGTCCCTTGTCTCCTGTTACCATCCGCCTAGACGCACAGTTCGGGACCCCCTACCCGAGATCCGCCGGTTTTGACACCGACATTTGTGCTTTCATTGAGAGTTCCTCTGTGTCGTCACTTTTAGGCCCGATGGCTCCTCCGATCATCAACGACGATGCGATCCAGGGTGAGACTTTTCTCCCCGGACAGATCTTCGTATTTGGCGGCTTTGCACTGCGGGCTAATTCGCTTGGCCATCTGGAGCAGATCGAAAGCTACGCCCCTGGCCATCAGGTCAGATTTGGAAGTTTGAGCTACACGGCCGACCTCCACGGAGACTTGATCTTCGACGGATACGAGCCGCAGCCGAGCGCACCGCACTGTCATGATGGGCATGATCTAGCTCTGCCGCCGAACAGTGCCCTGGAGGCTGCACCCGCATCAGCTCTGACCCTTAATTCGGAGCCAACTGCGCCAATCGAGGATGGGTGGTTGGACACCGCCTCGGGGCTGCAATCTCTATGACGATCGAGCCGAACACCAGCCCTATTCTTTGCGAAGCCCGTGACTCCAAGGAGCCGGACTCCTCTCCAGACTCCGAGCCCTCCGCGCCCCTACCGATCGAACCCGATTGGGCGCCGATCATGGAGTTCACCGCCGCGGACATCTTTCAGCACTCGCCCTTTAGCGATATTATGAATTCACTAAAGTCTCTCTCTTTATCAGGAGAGCCCTGGCCGGACTATGGTCAGCAAGGTTGGGATGCGGATGATGAAGAAATTCAAAGCCCACCCACCACCCACTTCGTAGCCACTGTCGATGATTTAACCGACATGCTCGACTTCGACTCCGAAGACAACAACGGTATGGACGCCGATGCAGGAGACGATCAAGAACCAGCGCCTATCGGGCACTGGAAAGCCACCTCGTCGTATGATATATACATGGTGGACACCCCAAAAGAAGGCAATGGCGATGGAACAGCGGAGGATGACCCCTCCAAGAAGCAACCTAAGCGACGGTGTCAGCGGCGCCGCTCTAAATCCCGCCAAAGCAAAACGGTGATTCCGGCACGGGAGATAATAACACCCCGGACAGTGCCGAAGACAACCACCTCCAGCAAGATTCAGCACAGGAGGATGGAGAAGCCAGCCCTCATGTGAGAGCGGCAGACAGAGAGGTCGAGGATGATAATTATATGCCTCCCTCCAAAGACGAGGCAAGCCTCGACGACGACGACGAATTTGTCATGCCAGAGGATCCCGTCGAACAAGAGCGTTTCAAACGCAGGCTTATGGCCACGGCGAGCAGCCTCAAGAAAAAACAACAACAGCTTAGAAAGTCCTTGCGGCCGAAGAGTATGAACTCGAACGCCCCTCCAAGAGCTACCCAAAGCGCAGGTTGCTACCCCTATTAGAGGAGGAAGCACCTAAACCTACATCACCAGCAGATGATGCGGCCGATCGGCCACCCCGTGGCCGCGACAGAGAGGCCTCTCGGTCCTCCACTCAAGCCGCACCCCGGCGCCGCTTAAAAATACCAAGGAACGGGAAAACGCGCCAGATCTGCAAGATATATTGGAAGACTAGGCAAGGCAAACAAGATCGATCTACGGATCGCGTGGGCACCCCACGGCACGAGACGGTACTCGTCACGCCGGATACAGTAAATCCGGCCGGGCCGAACACAGTAGACAAAGCTCATTTGAGCTGCGTCGTGATATAGCCCAATATAGAGGCGCTGCACACCCACTATGCTTCATAAATGAAGTAATGGATCATCAAATCCCCGAGGGTTTCAAACCTGTCAACATCGAATCATACGATGGCAAAACAGATCCTACGGTATGGATCGAGGACTATCTCCTTCATATCCACATGGCCCGCGGTGATGACCTACACGCCATCAAATACCTCCCACTCAAGCTTAAAGGACCAGCTCGGCATTGGCTTAACAGCTTGCCAGTAGAATCAATTGGTTGTTGGGAGGACCTGGAAACCGCATTCCTCGACAATTTCCAGGGCACTTATGTGCGACCACCAGACGCCGATGACGTTAGCCACATAATTCAGTAGCCAGAGGAATCGGCCAGAAAGTTCTGGACACGGTTCCTAACCAAGAAAAATCAAATCATCGACTGTCCGGACGCAGAGGCCCTAGCAGCCTTCAAGCATAACATCCGTGACGAGTGGCTTGCACGGCACCTAGGACAGGAAAAGACGAAATCTATGGCAGCCCTCACGACACTTATGACCCGCTTTTGCGCGGGAGAAGACACCTGGCTAGCTCGTAGCAATAACATGACCAAGAGCCCTGGTAATTCGGATACCAAGGACAGCAGTGGCAGGTCGCGTCGCAACAAGCAAAAGCGCCGCATTAATGGCGACAATGCTGAGGATACGGCAGTTAATGCCGGATTCAGAGGCTCTAAACCCGATCAGCGGATAAAGTCATTCAAAAGAAATACTCCGGCCCCGTCCAGTTTGGACTGAATACTCGACCGCTCATGCCAGATACATGGCACCCCCAAAAAAACCAGCCAATCACACCAACAGGGATTGTTGGGTGTTCAAGCATGCAGGCAAGTTAAATGCTGAAAGCAGAGACAAGAGGCTGCATGGCGATGACGAGGAGGAGCCCCGGTCGCCGAACAATAGTGGACAGAAAGGTTTTCCCCCACAAGTGCGGACGGTGAACATGATATATGCAACCCACGTCCCCAAGAGGGAGCGGAAGCGTGCGCTAAGGGACGTATACGCGATGGAGCCAGTCGCCCAAAACTTCAACCCATGGTCTTCCTGCCCGATCACTTTTGATCGAAGGGACCACCCCACTAGCATCCGTCATGGCGGATTCGCCGCATTGGTTCTAGACCCAATTATTGACGGATTTCACCTCACTAGAGTCCTTATGGACGGTGGCAGCAGCTTGAACCTGCTTTACCAGGATACAGTGCGGAAAATGGGCATCGATCCCTCGAGGATTAAACCCACTAAAACGACCTTTAAAGGCGTCATACCAGGTGTAGAGGCTAACTGTACAGGCTCAATTACACTTGAAGTGGTCTTCGAATCTCTGGATAATTTCCGAAGTGAGGAGTTAATATTCGACATAGTCCCGTACCGCAGTGGCTATCACGCACTGCTCGGGCGAACCGCATTTGCCAAGTTCAATGCGGGGCCGCACTACGCATACCTCAAGCTCAAGATGCCAGGCCCTCGAGGAGTCATCACGGTCAATGGAAACACCGAACGCTCTCTCCAATGGAGGAGCATACGGCGGCTATCGCAGCATAAGTACAAAGCAGCCTCTCAAGGCAATTCTCCAGTCCGGCCATTAAACGTGTGGACACCGTCAAGCGCGCCCGGAGTAACCTACAACAAGACCGCCTGGCACGTTCTGAGCAAGTGTAGCAATGCGGCCCCAACCCCAGCCCTCGCGAACTTGCGAAACCAGTGTTGCGCGTACATAACTACGCTCTGGAAATACCATGGGCAAAGGGGGAGGGGCACCATCACGGCACGCCCGAAACACGGCTTAAACCGCACTAGGGGCCGCCGACTTCTTCATTTTCTCTTACTTTCAGGACTCCACTCTTCGAAAGGCCTGTCCGGCAGTACAATTGCCGCACAAACGATACAACAACCAGGGGAGCAGAAAGTTACGCCGCACTACGGAACTCTAAGGTGGTCTCTATAACAAGCAGTATACCTGCTTCACATACCATTCCGCAGCTCACCCCTGGAAAGGACATGTTAAATAGTCCCATCTTTTTCTTATCGCACTATTTGTATCGTTCTGCTTTGATCGCAGCTTTTTTAAATAAACAATGCATAGCTTCCGTCTATTATTGCATTACTCTTTTTTCCGAATATATGTTCATTAATGACATGTCGCACCCGTACACTTTGGTACGGCCAATACGCCAGGGGCTTAACTATCCCACAATACGGTGTGAGAAGTCCGAACACTTTCACAAGTGTGGCACCCCGAACTTATAGCATTATATGCATCGGCTCCGAATCATGTCTTGGGTCAATAGTTGAGTTTGCCCGGCTCCTATGTTTTGGTACCTTACGTTCCGTTATATCGGCTAAGGTAGCACTAGGAGAACTACTGCGATTGTGCCCCAGTTGAGCTGGGCTAAGCACCTCAATAGAGAAAGCTAAAACTGACCGGCATGATGAGGCGAGAGCTGGTCGCAGTTCGAGAGGTTTTCGAGTCCCTAAAGACTTATGCCGCTTAGAGCGAGGAGTCGGCTTTATCCGGCCTGGGCGTGGATAGCGCCCCGAACTCGGTCTTCCGAACACTAGGGGCTTCGCCGAAATTTAAAATTATAGAATTCTATGGCTAAGTGAGAGTGTTCAAGCATTATAGTCTGATTGCCTTGTTCGTTGTGTTGAGCGCCTCCCTCGAAGGACCCAAGAATGGGAAAAAGAGCGCTCATGTTTATCCCGAACACCCCAGCACTCGTGGCATGGGGGCAGAAGTCGACGACTCGCCATCTCTCAAATTTGATAAACGGCCGCACAAAAGGTAATATTTTAAATTCAAAAGCGTTGCTTAGCGCATATGAACAAGTTTTCAGCGTACAGGATCACAAATGCGAGTTTACTCAAAAATTACATCTTCGGAGCATTCATCCGCTATAAGGCGGGCACCCTTCAGGACGCCCTCATAATATGCTTCCGAGACACGATGCTCCTTGCCCGGCGGCGGCCCGTCCTTCACCAGCTTCTCCGCATCCATCTTGCCCCAGTGCACTTTAGCACGGGCAAGCGCCCTACGGGCACCTTCAATGTAGACGGACCGCTTGATTACTTCAAGTCGTGGACAGGCATCCACCAGCCGCCTCACCAGCCCGAAGTAGCTCCCAGGCAGAGCCTCTCCAGGCCAAAGCTGAACTATGAGGCCCTTTATGGACTGTTCGGCCACCTTGTGGAGCTCGACCATTTTCTTCAGCTGGTCGCTCAAAGGCACCAGGTATCCGGCCTCAGCATATTGAGACCAGAACACCTTCTCCGTCGAGCTCCCCTCCTCGGCTCGGTAGTAGGCGGCGGCATCAGACGCACTGCAGGGCAAATCTGCGAATGCTCCTCGAGAGATCCGGACTCGGGTAAGTAACAAGTAATTCACTTTCACGTGCTTGCTTTGCATAATGAATGCCTTACCCGCCGCTATCTTCTTCATCGCTTCAATTTCTTGGAGGGCTTTCTGGGCTTTGGCCTTGGCAGACTTCGCGCTTTCGAGGGCTGTCGCAAGCTCGGACGCTTGCATCTTTGAGTCAAGCTCCAAACTCTCGTGTTTTTTCATGAGAGCCTGGAGCTCTTTCTGCACCTCCTACACCCGCGCCTCCTGCTTCCCTCTCTCTGTGCGCTCTGCAGCCGCACTATTTTCGGCCTTGGACAGCGCTTTCTTAAGGGTTGCCACCTCGGTCATGGCCCCTATAATAGCACGTTGATCCTGTCATTTTTTGCAACCACATCTTCTCTATATACTTGCGCAAGGTATTACTTACCTTCCTTCTCCTCGAGTTGCCTCTTGGCATGGCCGAGCTCGTTCTCGGACCGCGCGAGGTTTTGCTTCAGCCTATCCACCTCCGCAGTCAGTGCGGCGGAGGCCAACAGCGAAGCCTGCATACGCATATTGACTTGATTATGTTAGACTCCCGCGAATGTTATTAGATCCTCTATTCGGCTTTTCTTTCCGAAGGCCGAACAGAGCATCAGGGGCTACTGTCTATGCGGTAATATTTTTACATATTCTTTACTTACCTCAAAGCCTGTTAGAAGGCTGGCACAGACTTCAGTCAGTCCGCTCTTGGCGGACTGAACCTTCTGGATCACCGCACTCATAATAGTGCGGTGCTCCTCGTCGATGGAGGAGCTGTTAAGCACCTCCAGCAAATTGTCCGGTGCCTCCGGTTGGACGGAGGTCACCGGCTCGGTAGGCTTGCTCCTCTTGGAAGGAGGCTGCCTACCGGAGTCCGGAACCGTTGAAGTTTTCGGCGCGGTGTTCGGCTCAAGGCCGGACTCAGAGCCCTTGGGGGTTTTATCCCCTTTGCGCCTGGAGTCCGGGAGGTCGCCTTGCGGCGCCTCCAGGACCACCTCCTCCTGGCTTGGAACCTGTTGGGACAGCACCTCGGCGTCATCCGTAGGGTGGGGGAGGTGGCGGGCGGAAGTGGATTCACGTCCGACGAATCCAGGGAACCGCTCGACGACTCGTCAAGCCCGGCCTTGTCGGACTGCATAGTCATATTCGGCGTAAGGAGGAGTTGTGCAAGAGAGGAACACTATGAATTGCTCTGGTGTCCGAATACTTACGATCTCGCCAGGGGCTTGGCCCTGTGCGGCCACTCCTCTTCGCCGCCGTCGGGGTTGGTGGAGTAGTCCGGAGGAAGGGTCTTCCCCTTCTTGGACCCTTCGGCCTCCCCAGTTGGGGCGGCCTTCCTTTTCTCCCCTCCCCCCGCTGGAGGGGGGAGGTCTCTTCTTCCTCCTCCTCGTATTCATGGGTGGAGTGCATCTTGGAGTCATCGGATGATGAATCCGACACTTCCTGGCGCCGGGCACTCTTTCGAGTCCCTGTGGCCTTCTTCTTGGCCTTCTTCTCCGGCACCACATAGGGTGCGGAAACCAGCAGCTTCGCCAAGCGAGTGTCCGTTGGGCCTTCGGGCAAAGAAGCCGGACAGTTGATCTGTCCGGACGTCTCCTACCAATCCTGTCAAAGGTAAGGGAGCTTAGATCCCGCATGGAGTCAAACTATGGAAAACTAATACCCTGTAAAAGGTAAAAACAGCTTACCGCACTAGCGTGACCCTGCATGCTGAATCCGTGATCCTCGGTAGCGGATGCGGGGGCCTTGATGCCCTTGAAAAGCACCTTCCAGGCATCTTCGTACGTCATGTCGAAGAGCCTGCTCAGAGTTCGGTGATGCGCCGGGTCGAACTCCCACAGGTTGAAAGCCCGTTGTTGACACGGGAGGATCCGGCGGATGAGCATAACCTGTACTATGTTGACAAGTTTGAGCTTCTTGTCCACCAGGGTTTGGACGCATGTTTGGAGTCCGGTCAGCTCTCCTTTTTTACCCCATGACAGGCCCGTCTCTTTCTAGGAGGTGAGCCGCGTAGGGGTCCGGATCAGAACTCGAGGGCTGCGACCCATTCAGGGTCGCGCGGCTTGGTGATGTAAAACCACCCCAATTGCCACCCCTTTAGGGTCTCCACGAAGGAGCCCTCGAGCCATAGGACATTGGGCATCTTGCCCACCATGGCACCTCCGCACTCCGCCTGGGTGCCACGCACCACCTTCGGCTTGACATTGAAAGTGTTGAGCCATAGGCCGAAATGGGGGCGGATGCAGAGGAAAGCCTCGCACACGACGATAAACGTCGAGATGTTGAGGACAAAGTTCGGGGCCAGATCGTGGAAATCCAGGCCATAGTAGAACATGAGCCCGCGGACAAATGGGTGGAGAGGGAAGCCCAGTCCGTGAAGGAAATGGGGGGGGGGGGAACACCACCCTCTCATGGGGCCTAGGGGTGGGGATGAGCTACCCCTCTTTGGGAAGCCGGTGCGCAATGTCGTTGGACAAGTATCCAGCCTTCCTCAGTTTTTTGACGTGTCCCTCCGTGACGGAGGAGACCATCCACTTGCCTCCCGCTCCGGACATGGCTGGAGAAGGTTGAGGTGGGGTGTGCGGACTTGGGCGCTTGAGCTCGAGTGCACAGAAATGGATAGGCAAAGGAGGAAGAAGGCGTGGATGAAAAGGTGGATCCTTATCTTCTTATATGGGCGGACGCGACTATGCGTCCCCACCAGCCTGGTAAAACTCGCTTATCTCCCAAGCGCCGTAATCAATGGCGTGGTTGGGTTACCCACGCCCATATTGATGAGAATCCCAGAATAAGGGGACACGATCTCTTCTTTGACAAGACGTGCCAAGGAAACCGCCTCGCTAAACGCGCTGAGGTGGGACAGTAAAACGATTCGAATAAAGACTTGGCCGTGGTGTGATGTCACGTTATGGAATACGTCAGCAGATTAGATTTGTGTAAATATTATTCTCTCTATGGCAATATGTGGAAACTTATTTTGCAGAGCCGGACACTACCTTTGTGTTCAAAATCTTCTATGAAGTACTTGGAGGAGGAACCCGACTTGCAATGCCGAAGACAATCTGCACGCCGGACTCGTCGTCGTTGAAGCCTGGTTCAGGGGCTACTGAGGGAGTCCTGGATTAGGGGGTGTCCGGATAGCCGGACTATACCTTCGGCCGCACTCCTGGACTATGAATATACAAGATTGAAGACTTCGTCTCGTGTCCAGAAGGGACTTTCCTTGGCGTGGAAGGCAAGCTTGGCGATACGGATATGTAGATCTCCTACCATTGTAACCGACTCTGTGTAACCCTAGCCCTCTCCGGTGTCTATATAAACTGGAGGGTTTTCGTCCGTAGGACGAACAACAATCAGACCATAGGCTAGCTTCTAGGGTTTAGCCTCCTTGATCTCATGGTAGATCTACTCTTGTACTACCCATATCATCAATATTAATCAAGCAGGAGTAGGGTTTTACCTCCATCGAGAGGGCCCGAACCTGGGTAAAAACATCGTGTCCCTTGTCTCCTATTACCATCCTCCTAGACGCATAGTTCGGGACCCCCTACCCGAGATCCGCCGGTTTTGACACCGACAATGTGGACTACCTTGTTGAAGACAACGCGATGGATGATTTGCTTATCATCGGAAATGGATGGGACCCATGGTAGGACCACTTCTGAAGATGATCCTGAACAACAATTGCTGAGAAGGCAGTCCAAGGGAGATTGACACAAGGCAGTGCAAGCAGGGAACAAAATGCAAATGTCAGGAATGTTCCAACCATCATATCTGCCTGAGATTCAAATCTGGTTAGAAACAGGATACTTCAGACTCACATGTCTGAAAAGAAGAGTTTCAACACAAGTTGATGAGATAACGTTGCGAGACTCTCGGGAGATGAACTACGATAGCAAGCTCCAAAACATGAGCAAGTTTTGCTACACACCTGTGAACACGATGTCCTAGACAAGCGTGACCACGTGGCAGTCTTATAATAAAACACTACCGAGTTTAGGTGGGGAACCATAATCGAGGATATTGAAGTCCTTGCATAAGGCATGCTCTTAAGAAGGAACTTCCTTTCCTTGAACAAATCAATCAGTGGCTTGGTGTGCTAGGGGATACATATGGAATGAAGATGATCAGTCTATCAGACCATAGAATACTTCGCACATGCATGACTGACTTGGCATGATTCCATAGGAAGCAAAACAAACTTTCTCGAATTCACGGCGGCAACTTACATCAAATGCACATGAATCAAAGGAAGTCACTTCTTTCATCCAAACATATACCTCATGAACGGGGCATGAAGAAAATGCGTACACAAGTTTCCAACACTAGCTGGATGTTCAACACAAATCATGGAGGAGACAAAATGCTGCTGATAGGCTCAACAACAACTCATCAGAATTTCCATATCACTGGACTTCCACCATTATGTGAACAATGTGATAGTATTGGTCAGACCAAAAGATGTAATGGTGTATGCTCGAGGAGTCAACCACGAGTACTCCCTCCGTCCGGAAAAACTTGTCCCAAGCTTCTTTCTCAAATGCATGTATCTAGCACTAACTTGGTGCTAGATACATTCATTGAAGGGACAAGCTTTTTCGGACGGAGGGAGTAAGACAACATTACCAATATCGTTGGTTCTGATTTTATTTGAGGATAGCCCACACTCGAATCAAAGTTTTGACAAGACAACAGATCCAACAACCAATCACGAGGAACAATCGATGAAGATATCATATTTCTTCAACTAACACACAAACACAAGGATATCCCTTTGGAATGAGCTAAGTTGGGCTAGCTTTTATCTTCCAACTCTCCAAGTTGTTGTTTAGCTTAACCAACTAGCTCAGGGGTATCCAACATGGATTCTTGGAGAAAGAGTGGTTTATTGGAAAACCAACTTGATCGCGAACTAAACATAACGGCCAGGGGACAACCTGGTGATACTTCCATGAAGATATCCAGAAAATAATGAACCACCAATATGTCTCTAAGCTCGAGAACAATCTTGCTTTTGAGGGCAAGATGATATAGCTAAATAATAAAGGGATTGATACAATCCTAACTCTTGATCGAAGAGTGTACCAGAAATAAAGACTAGGTAGCACAATCTATCTTAGAATGATGATTCAATAACCAACACGTAAGAATGAGATTATTGTCCATTAACTACCAAGCAACGGGGTTGCTAGGAGTATTGATTGCACACATTACGATCCTCTTGTTGGTATTCTGGTTACTACAACACAGGAACCGAGGAATGAATAGTGCTGGCAAGAAGTATCACTGCGTCAAGAATTCGTAGGAGTTGGTGCAATTCCTATGATATTCTTGACAAAAATAGGGTAATACTCCAAGGTAGAATAGAACAAAAGCTGGATTGGCATTTTGATCTGCGAAGTACAATTGCTTTGAACCTGTCACATCCCTAGTTTGGTATGGTCCTTGGCTTGCTTTGTGCATCATGTTTAATTTTCAAATGAAATGGAAATGGGGAAGTTGCAAACCCTAGCACCAAAGCAATTCAAATAGGTTCAAATTAAAAGTGGAATTTCAATGAACCCAAAATGCCTCTCAAAAATGTTCATGGTCTTTGGAAAATGTTGGGAACAACAACCAGAGGTGATGGACATTTTTCCTACTCATTTTGGATTTTTGAATCAATGCATAAATATTTGAATTGGAGCTGTTTAAATTATATAAATATTTTTAATAGCTCCAAAAATGTTGGGAATTGGTGAGGGCCTCTAGAATATTATGTCTAGATGCCACAATTATTTTCAGCATTTATGGAAATGTTTCAACATTTCTTTTAGTTACAAAACAAATGTCAGAAAATAGAAAAGAAAACAGAAAAGGGAGAGAGACCTACCTGGGCTTACCTGGCGCCTCTGGCCGGCCCAGTACTGTTGGAGGCCCAGCACTGTTGGCCCAGGCCAGGTCATCGCCTACCTCCTGCCAGGAGGACGGCGCGGGTGTGCTCGCCGCGCGCGAGCACGCACCGGCCACCTCCTGCTTCCTCGCTCGTCGCTGGAGGCACCCAACAACGCCACGCACTCCCCCTCGGCCCTCTCTCACTCCCCTCAGCTCTCCCCTCTCCTCTCCCTCACTTTCTCGCTCATGCCCGAGCGCTGCCGTCGCCACCGCACGCTGTAGCCGTAGCCACCGTGCTCCCCTCGCCTCGTTGTTGTGTCCAGAAGCTCCGCCTCCTCCCTCTGAAGCTCTCCGCCGAGCCACAAGACGCCGGACGCCCTGTGGAACCGCCGTTGCCATCATCCTCCTCCTCGGGCGCCGCCGATCGCCGACTTCGATTCACCATCTTCAGCGCCTCCCCGAGCCCACTGGCCTGCTCAGCAACTCCGCCGTGAGCTCCCCTTCCTCCTCCCCCTAGCCCCGTAGCTCGAGCGCCCCCCTAGCCCTACCGGCCACCTTGGCCGAGAACTCGGCTCCGCCGTTCATGGCGCCACCGTGGCCAGGGGCCGAGCCAGCCGCAACCGAGCACGTCGGCGTGTTCCTGGTGACGCCAGGAACCCGTAGGGCCTCTCCGCTCGCCTCCCCGTGCCTTGTAGCCTCGAACCCGAGCTTGCCCGAGCTCCGGCCGCCGCCTCGAGCCTGATTCCGGTGAGCTCCGGCCGTCCCTGCCTCGTCCACTTGCCCCAGAAGACGCGGACGAGCTCTGGCTCCTCGCTCGTGGTCACCGCCGCCCGAATGGTCGCCGGAGGGCGAATCCCGCGCCCTCCGCCGCGTCTGCTGCCGCCGGCGGCTAAACACTGGCGCGTTAGCCCCAGTTGATCAGGGGGTTTGACCTCCCCTGGCTCAATGACAGGTGGGCCTGGCTCGGCTAATTTTAGTTTAGGATTAGTTTAAAAATTTAATTAACCTCTGTTAGTTAACCATGACACTGACGGGTGGGCCCCGCATGTCAGGTTTGACCTGGTCAGCCTGCTGACGCCTCTATGACGTCATGCTGATGCCGTATTTGTTTTTCTGGATTTTAAATAATTCAGAGAATTTCAGAAAATAGTTAAAACTTCAAAAAATCATAGTAATTCAACCGTAACTCCAAATCAAATAAATTATATATGAAAAATTATCAGAAAAATGCAAGGAATCCATTTATGCCAGTTTCATGCATGAAAAACCAACTTATACCTGCTGTATAAGTGAAAACGTAATAATGGCATGTTATATACTTAAATTGGGGTTTGCATATGAACCCTTGGTTCATATGGACTTCAATCAAATTGATGCTAGATGCATTAGGGCAAATCATAGCATCTTTGAATGTCATCTTCATGCATCATATTGTTGCATATGGTTGTTTATTGATTGTCGGCACCGTTCCCTCTCGATAGGTTCTACTCCGAAAGGTGTCCCGAGTACCTGTCTGAGGAGCAGTGCTTCTTCGTGGATCTATCAGGCAAGCAAACCCCCTTGAGCATCTCGATAAAGTCCCACTCTCTTGCTCCTGCTCCTTTTACTGCATTAGGACAACAACGATTCAAACTGCTACTTTCTGCTGCGGTAGCTGAACCCATTCCTCTGCATGACCTGTCATTGCCACAGTAAATAGTTGAAACCCACTAGCATGAGTAGGAGTTGCTTGAGCCTTGATGTGCCTGCTCATCCATGCTTGTTTTCTTTATGCCAGCTATGCTTAGAGTTGTGTCAGGTCTGATTCATCGGAATGAATCGGAGTGGTGAACATGTCCTACCGGTAAAGGCTAAGTGTGTGAACACGTTTTGGTAAAGGTAGCGATGAGAGCCCATGTAGGAGTACATGGTGGGTTGTCTCATTGGAACCGTCCTTAAGCACTGAGTTCTGTGTATGTTATCCAAGTCCAGTTACTACCACACATTGGGTTCCGGTTATCCGGCCCCTCTCGACTTATTAATCCACTTGATCTCTGTCCAGGAGTTGCAACTAGTTTCTGGCGTTTGTAGGTAGTGCTACTTGTCTACCAGGTGGTGTCCGACGGGACAGGCTTGGGACAGACTAGGCATGGTGGCACGGTGTACCAAGTGGCACCCGGATGGTGGGCTTGGGAACCCTGCACACATCGTTTGGGGCCGTGAGCGACACCCCGGCCGGATCTCCTCGCGGATGGAACCCGAATAGGCGATAAACCTGGACGAGAGACTTGTGTGGTTAGTCAGGTCGTGGCCGACACCCTCGCCCGGCTTCCGCTTGAAGGTTGCTGAGGTACATGACGTGTACAGGGCTATAAGTGGCGAGAGCGTGTGTGAAGAAGTACACCCCTGCAGGGTCAATATTATCTATTCGAATAGCCGTATTCCTCGGATATGGAAACTTGGAGGACTTATGTAGTACATAGACAACTTGAAGTGGATACTCTAAAATACGCAAGATAAGCGTGAGTGCTATGGATGGCCTTCTCGTAAGGAGACGGGAACGGATCCATAGTAGGGTATTGATATGGTGAATCTGTGGACTCGTGTGCGTCTTCTCACCTCAAAGAAGTTTCTGATACTCGTAGTATAGATTAGCCATTGAGCCAAAGCTGGCTTGCTGCTGTTAAACTCCACCACCCCCTTTGTTGATAATGTTGCATATGTAGATAGCTCTAAAGTAAGACTTGCTGAGTACCTTCGTACTCACGTTTGCTTATTTATGTTTTGCAGTTGGTTACACTAGTGGCTTTGACGAGTAGCTTGTATCCCAGCTACGATCTTGTACCCTTGGGAGGGTCGTGTTTAGTCAGGCTTCCTAGTCTTTTTCTTTTGTAGTTGTCTGTACTCAGACATGTAATGCTTCCGCTTGTTGCTTGTATGCTCTGAATGATGGGTCATGTGACCCCTGTTTGTATTTATGCTATGTGGCTCTTCTGGGCCTTTATCTATATGAGTTTGAGTTATGTTGTGATGCCATGATGTACAGCACATACTTGCATGTTATGCGTACGTGTAACGTGTATTGCTATGTGTGGGATCCGACAACCTAGTTGTTTACCTCTGATAGCCTCTCTTATGGGGAAATGTAGTCTTGTGTTTCCATGTGCCATAGTAGTCCGCTACAGCCCGGTTCACCGGAGTCCTGTTAGCCCAGCACTACTGCTCAGGACACTTGACTGGCCGGCATGTGCTTCACTTTGTTCCCGTGTCTGTCCCTTCGGGGAAATGTCACGCGGTGACATCCGGAGTCCTGCTTAGCCTGCTACAGCCCGGGTTCCCGGAGTCCTGTTAGCCCAGTGCTACAGCCCGGATTCACACGCTGCTGACCAACACGCTCGATGTGAATCATGTATGCCTGTTCCCATAGGTTAGTGCCACCTTGGGTTCACGACTAGTCATGTCGGCCCGGGTCCTCTGTCATATGGATGCTAGCGACACTATCATATACGTGAGCCAAAATGCGCAAACGGTCCCGGGCCAGGTAAGGTGGCACCCGTGGGAATACCGTGCGTGAGGCCGCAAAGTGATATGAAGTGTTACATGCTAGATCGGTGTGACTTGGGATCGGGGTCCCGACAGACTTGGTATCAGAGCCTGACTGACTGTAGGATTACCAAGCCAAACTGGTCGAAGTTGAGTCTAGAAATGCTTTAGTTACATAAGGGAATTGATTTTGGAAGGGAACGTAAGGCGCTTTTTACTCCTTTACCTCATGTCATTCTTTCTGAGTTAGCCTCTTCTTTTCTACGAGGGTTAAGGCCTAGGCTTCTCCTCTATCTCTCAGGATGATGTGATACTAAACCGTAAAGTCTTAGGATTGTTGGGTTGTGTCTCAATAAAGTTCTACTACTTCTGTGTGTCCTCAGTTTGACCCAGAACCTTGATATTATGATGCTGATTGATTATGCTATTCCTTTGATGAATGTCTCAAAAATCCTTTTGAGCATTTACAGCCGTTATGCTGCCGAAATTGTCCCAGGATTTCAAGACTTTCCAATGCTTTTGCATTACTTTCCGCATCCCTAGGTCGATGCTAATTCCATCCTTGTTTCCTTGGTTTCTGTGTCAGGATGTCGTCTGCTAACCGAGCTTCAGTTGCTCATAGCAAGAACCATGGAGATGGTGGGGACGAGGATCCTCCTGACCAGCCTTTGGTGGCAGAGTTCTTGTTAGCATCCGAGAGGAACAAGCGTGAGACTAAGCGCTTGCTGGCACAGATTGAGCAGAACACCGCACATCAGCGTAAGAAGTTGGTTTCCATCACCAACTTCATTGGTCTGAAACCACCCACCTTCCATCATTCCATTGAGCCACTCGATGCGGATGACTGGCTCCGAAGCATCACTCACAAGTTGCATTCTGCGAACGTCGCTGAAAGTGACAAGGTCACCTATGCTACTTATCACTTGGAAGGTCCTGCTAGTATTTGGTGGCAGAGCTTTGAGGCTATGCTTCCAGCTAGTCAGATTCCTACCTGGAGGGATTTCACCGAGGCTTTTCGTGAGCACCACATTCCTCAGGCTCTCTTTGACCGCAAGAGGGAAGAGTTCTGTAGTTTTACCCAGGGTAAGCTGCCTGTTGATGCTTATAGTAGGGAGTTTGGAAACCTCGCCCGCTATGCTACAGAAGAAGTGTCCATGGACGCTAAGAGGCAGGCTAGGTTCCGGAAGGGTCTCCACCCTAAGTTGCGTCGTGATCTCCACCTGCATCATTGTGATACTTTCCAGGCTCTTGTGAACAAGGCCATTAATGCAGAGACAGCTCAGCTCACTTACGAGGAGTCTCGTAAGCACAACCGTGATCTGGGTTCTTCCTCCCGCTCTGGCTCTCAGAAGCGACGGATTTGGATTCCGAACTCGGCTCTTCCTCCTCGATATGCACTGAGGCCATCCTATGTGGCGCCTCACCCAACTCAGCAACATGCTCCACTCAGGCCTATTAGTGGACCACTTGCCAACGTAGGTCCACGTCCTACCTCAGGAACTTGCTTTACCTGCGGAGAACCAGGACACTGTGCACGTGACTGCCCTCAGTCCAGTTATGCTCCACCCCAGTCTGAGAGGTCTGTTGGCCGTGAAAAGCCATCAGTCAAGATGATCAGTACCAAGCCAGCCTCCATTGAACGAGCATGTGTGCACCATGTCTCAGCTTCAGAAGTTCAAGATGATCCCGATGTCGTACTGGGTACACTTCTTGTCAATTGTCACCCAGCTTCAGTTCTGTTTGATACTGGAGCATCCCACTCCTTCATATCTGAAGGTTACGCTCGGATGCACGACATGTCATTTTGTGATATGCCAACTCCACTAATAATCCAGACTCCTGGTTCCAAATGGCAAACCTCCAAGGTAAGCCATGGTAATGAAATCCTTGTTGATAGACTGGTTTTCCTTGCTTCTTTGATATCTCTCAAGTCCTCAGATATTAACATCATCTTGGGTATGGACTGGATGACAGCTCATCATGCCAAGATCGATTGTTACACCAGATCTGTTCAACTTACACATCCATCTGGCAAAATAGTCACTGTCTCCACTAGAGTTGCAAGGCGTCAACTCTATTCTCTTAATGCCAGCCCTCTTCCAGACCTTGAAGATATTCCGGTAGTCCGTGACTTCCCGGATGTCTTTCCAGAAGAACTGCCAGGTGTCCCACCTGACAGAGATGTAGAGTTTGTCATAGAACTTATCCCAGGAACTGTTCCAATCTCTAGGAGACCATACAAGATGGCACCTTTGGAGTTAGCCGAGCTTAAGAAACAACTCGATGAATCCTTGCAAAAGGGTTTCATCCATCCCAGTTCTTCTCCTTGGGCTTGTCCTGTCCTCTTCGTCAAGAAGAAGGATGGTTCGGATCGAATGGTTGTAGATTATCGTCCCGTTAATTTGGTCACGATAAAGAACAAGTATCCGCTCCCCAGGATCAACGACCTGTATGATCAGCTCGCTGGATCCTCAGTCTTTTCCAAGATAGATTTGAGGTTAGGCTACCACCAAATCAAGATCAGAAACGGGGACATCCCCAAAACGGCCTTTGTCACTCGTTATGGTCAATACGAGTACACCGTGATGTCTTTCGGCCTAACCAATGCTCCAGCTACTTTCTCCCGCTTGATGAACTCGATCTTTATGGAGTACTTAGATAAGTTCGTCGTGGTTTATCTCGATGATATTCTTATTTACTCGAAGAACGAGGAAGAGCATGCCGAACATCTTAGGCTTGTGTTAGAAAAACTCCAAGAGCATCGCCTTTATGCCAAGTTCTCCAAGTGTGAATTTTGGTTGCCAGAAGTGACCTATTTAGGCCACGTGATCTCCGGTAAGGGCATTGCTGTAAATCCCGAGAGAGTCAAAGCCGTTCTCGATTGGACTCCACCCGAAACAGTCAAACAAGTTAGGAGTTTCCTTGGTCTAGCCAGTTATTGTCGTCGCTTCGTTGAAAACTTCTGCAAAGTGGCCAAACCCCTCACGGAGCTTCTCAAGAAAGATAAAAGGTTTGAGTGGACCCCATAGTGTGAGCACAGTTTTCAGGAACTGAAAAGACGCCTGACTTCTGCGCCCATACTCGTGCCACCGGATTTCACTAAAGACTTTGTTATCTATTGCGATGCTTCGCGTCAAGGACTAGGTTGCATTCTTATGCAGGATCGTCATGTGATTGCCTATGCATCTCGACAGTTGCATCCACATGAGGAAAATTATCCTACACATGATCTGGAGCTTGCAGCCGTAGTCTATGCACTTAAGACTTGGCGACATTACCTTCTTGGTAACCGTTGCGAAATCTACACCGACCATCAGAGTCTCAAGTATATCTTCACCCAACCGGATCTGAATCTCAGACAAAGACGTTGGTTGGAGTTGATCTCGGATTACGAGTTAGGAATTACCTACACCCCAGGCAAAGCCAATGTCATGGCTGATGCTTTAAGTCGTAAATCCTATTGCAACAACCTCATGTTGCAACATTGTCAACCGCCCCTCCATGAGGAATTCTGTAAGCTTAACCTTCACATAGCTCCTCTTGGTTTCCTTTCTACCTTGGTGGCGAAACCTACCCTTACGGATCAGATCGTAGAGGCTCAGAAGCATGATACGGGAATCTCCCGGATCAAGAAGAATATTTCCAAGGGAGTTGCTGGTTGTTTCTCCATGGATGAACGAGGTGTTGTTTACTTTGGTAACCGTTTGGTGGTTCCCAAATGTCAACAGATGCAGCAACTGATCCTTAAGGAGGCCCATGAATCCCCTCTCACGATTCATCCCGGTAGTACAAAGATGTATCAGGACCTACGCCAGAGGTTCTGGTGGACTAGGATGAAGAGAGAAATCACTCAGTATATTGCCAACTGTGACGTTTGTCGTCGCGTTAAGGCAGAGCATCAAAGACCCGCTGGCACCCTTCAACCTTTAGCTATTCCCGATTGGAAATGGGACAAAGTTGGTATGGACTTCATCACCGGCTTTCCCAGGACCAAGAAAGGAAATAATGCTATCTTCGTAGTCATTGATCGTCTTTCCAAAGTGGCTCACTTCCTACCTGTTCGAGAGAGTATCACTGCTAGTCAGCTCGCTGACTTATATATCTCCCGAATAGTGTCACTCCATGGTGTTCCACTAGAGATCAATTCAGACCGTGGCAGTCTTTTCACCTCTCATTTCTGGGAAAGTTTCCAAACTGCCATGGGCACCCATCTTTCTTTCAGTACCGCTTTCCACCCTCAATCAAGTGGTCAGGTGGAAAGGGTCAACCAAATTCTCGAAGACATGCTTAGAGCTTGCGTTATCTCATTCGGTATGGATTGGGAGAAATGTCTTCCCTTTGCCGAGTTTGCTTATAACAATAGCTACCAATCCAGTCTTAAGAAAGCACCCTTCGAGATCCTGTATGGACGAAGATGTCGAACACCTTTGAACTGGTCAGAAACCGGCGAAAGACAATTCTTTGGACCGGATATGATCCAGGAGGCAGAAGAGCAAGTTCGCATCATTCGTGAGAATTTGAAAACCGCCCAATCTCGTCAAAAGAGCCAGTATGACCGTCGTCATAAGGAAGTGGCTTATGAAGTTGGCGATAAGGCTTATCTTCGGGTTACTCCTCTAAAGGGTACCCATCGATTCGGTATCAAAGCCAAGTTGGCTCCTCATTACATTGGTCCCTTTCTCATTCTCGCTAAACGAGGGGAGGATGCCTACCAGTTGGAACTACCACCACATCTTTCTCGAGTTCATGATGTTTTCCACGTCTCTCAACTCAGGCGTTACTTCTTGGATCCCATCCGCGGAGTGGACCACGAAACGCTTGATCTCCAAGATAACCTCACTTATCGAGAGTACCCCATTCACATTCTGGATCAAGCAGAGCGTGTCACTCGACGTCATAACATCAAGTTTCTCAAGGTTCAATGGTCTCATCATACCGAGAGAGAAGCTACTTGGGAGCGAGAAGATCGTCTTCGACTTGAGTACCCCGCTTTCTTTCCGCCAACTCCTGAATCTCGGGACGAGATTTCTTCGAGTGGGGGCGAGTTGTCACATCCCTAGTTTGGTATGGTCCTTGGCTTGCTTTGTGCATCATGTTTAATTTTCAAATGAAATTGAAATGGGGAAGTTGCAAACCCTAGCACCAAAGCAATTCAAATAGGTTCAAATTAAAAGTGGAATTTCAATGAACCCAAAATGCCTCTCAAAAATGTTCATGGTCTTTGGAAAATGTTGGGAACAACAACCAGAGGTGATGGACATTTTTCCTACTCATTTTGGATTTTTGAATCAATGCATAAATATTTGAATTGGAGCTGTTTAAATTATATAAATATTTTTAATAGCTCCAAAAATGTTGGGAATTGGTGAGCGCCTCTAGAATATTATGTCTAGATGCCACAATTATTTCCAGCATTTATGGAAATGTTTCAACATTTCTTTTAGTTACAAAACAAATGTCAGAAAATAGAAAAGAAAACAGAAAAGGGAGAGAGACCTACCTGGGCTTACCTGGCGCCTCTGGCCGGTCCAGTACTATTGGAGGCCCAGCACTGTTGGCCCAGGCCAGGTCATCGCCTACCTCCTGCCAAGAGGACAGCGCGCGCGTGCTCGCCACGCGCGAGCACGCACTGGCCACCTCCTGCTTCCTTGCTCGTCGCTGGAGGCACCCAACGACGCCACGCACTCCCCCTCGGCCCTCTCTCACTCCCCTCAGCTCTCCCCTCTCCTCTCCCTCACTTTCTCGCTCATGCCCGAGCGCTGCCGTCGCCACCGCACGCTGTAGCCGTAGCCACCGTGCTCCCCTCGCCTCATTGTTGTGTCCAGAAGCTCCGCCTCCTCCCTCTGAAGCTCTCCGCCGAGCCACAAGACGCCGGACGCCCTGTGGAACCGCCGTTGCCATCATCCTCCTCCTCGGGCGCCGTCGATCGCCGACTTCGATTCGCCATCTTCAGCGCCTCCCCGAGCCCACTGGCCTGCTCAGCAACTCCGCCGTGAGCTCCCCTTCCTCCTCCCCCTAGCCCCGTAGCTCGAGCGCCCCCTAGCCCTGCCGGCCACCTTGGCCGAGAACTCGGCTCTGCCGTTCATGGCGCCACCGTGGACAGGGGCCGAGCCAGCCGCAACCGAGCACGTCGTCGTGTTCCTGGTGACGCCAGGAACCCGTAGGGCCTCTCCGCTCGCCTCCCCGTGCCTTGTAGCCTCGAACCCGAGCTCGCCCGAGCTCCGGCCGCCGCCTCGAGCCTGATTCCGGTGAGCTCCGACCGTCCCTGCCTCGTCCACTTGCCCCAGAAGACGCGGACGAGCTCTGGCTCCTCGCTCGTGGTCTCCGCCGCCCGAATGGTTACCGGAGGGCGAATCATGCGCCCTCCGCCGCGTCTGCTGCCGCCGGCGGCTAAACGCGTTAGGCCTCCCCAGTTGACCAGGGGGTTTGACCTCCCCTGGCTCAATGACAGGTGGGCCCGGCTCGGCTAATTTTAGTTTAGGATTAGTTTAAAAATTTAATTAACCTCTGTTAGTTAACCATGACACTGACAGGTGGGCCCCGCGTGTCAGGTTTGACCTGGTCAGCCTGCTGACGCCTCTATGACGTCATGCTGATGCCGTATTTGTTTTTCTGGATTTTAAATAATTCAGAGAATTTCAGAAAATAGTTAAAACTTCAAAAAATCATAGTAATTCAACCGTAACTCCAAATCAAATAAATTATATATGAAAAATTATCAGAAAAATGCAAGGAATCCATTTATGCCAGTTTCATGCATGAAAAACCAACTTATAACTGCTGTATAAGTGAAAACGTAATAATGGCATGTTATATACTTAAATTGGGGTTTGCATATGAACCCTTGGTTCATATGGACTTCAATCAAATTGATGCTAGATGCATTAGGGCAAATCATAGCATCTTTGAATGTCATCTTCATGCATCATATTGTTGCATATGGTTGTTTATTGATTGCCGGCACCGTTCCCTCTCGATAGGTTCTACTCCGGAAGGTGTCCCGAGTACCTGTCTGAGGAGCAGTGCTTCTTCGTGGATCTATCAGGCAAGCAAACCCCCTTGAGCATCTCGATAAAGTCCCACTCTCTCGCTCCTGCTCCTTTTACTGCATTAGGACAACAACAATTCAAACTGCTACTTTCTGCTGCGGTAGCTGAACCCATTCCTCTGCATGACCTGTCATTGCCACAGTAAATAGTTGAAACCCACTAGCATGAGTAGGAGTTGCTTGGGCCTTGATGTGCCTGCTCATCCATGCTTGTTTTCTTTATGCCAGCTATGCTTAGTGTTGTGTCAGGTCTGATTCATCGGAATGAATCGGAGTGGTGAACATGTCCTACCGGTAAAGGCTAAGTGTGTGAACACGTTTTGGTAAAGGTAGCGATGAGAGGCCATGTAGGAGTACATGGTGGGTTGTCTCATTGGAACCGTCCTTAAGCACTGAGTTCTGTGTATGTTATCCAAGTCCAGTTACTACCACACATTGGGTTCCGGTTATCCGGCCCCTCTCAACTTATTAATCCACTTGATCTCTGTCCAGGAGTTGCAACTAGTTTCTGGCGTTTGTAGGTAGTGCTACTTGTCTACCAGGTGGTGTCCGACGGGACAGGCTTGGGACAGACTAGGCATGGTGCCACGGTGTACCAAGTGGCACCCGGATGGTGGGCTTGGGAACCCTGCACACATCGTTTGGGGCCGTGAGCGACACCCCGGCCGGATCTCCTCGCGGATGGAACCCGAATAGGCGATAAACCTGGACGAGAGACTTGTGTGGTTAGTCAGGTCGTGGCCGACACCCTCGCCCGGCTTCCGCTTGAAGGTTGCCGAGGTACATGACGTGTACAGGGCTATAAGTGGCGAGAGCGTGTGTGAAGAAGTACACCCCTGCAGGGTCAATATTATCTATTTGAATAGCCGTATTCCTCGGATATGGAAACTTGGAGGACTTATGTAGTACATAGACAACTTGAAGTGGATACTCTAAAATACGCAAGATAAGCGTGAGTGCTATGGATGGCCTTCCCGTAAGGAGACGGGAACGGATCCATAGTAGGGTATTGATATGGTGAATCTGTGGACTCGTGTGCGTCTTCTCACCTCAAAGAAGTTTCTGATACTCGTAGTATAGATTAGCCATTGAGCCAAAGCTGGCTTGCTGCTATTAAACTCCACCACCCCCTTTGTTGATAATGTTGCATATGTAGATAGCTCTGAAGTAAGACTTGCTGAGTACCTTCGTACTCACGTTTGCTTATTTATGTTTTGCAGTTGGTTACACTAGTGGCTTCGACGAGTAGCTTGTATCCCAGCTACGATCTTGTACCCTTGGGAGGGTCGTGTTTAGTCAGGCTTCTTAGTCTTTTTCTTTTGTAGTTGTCTGTACTCAGACATGTAATGCTTCCGCTTGTTGCTTGTATGCTCTGAATGATGGGTCATGTGACCCCTTTTTGTATTTATGCTATGTGGCTCTTCTGGGCCTTTATCTATATGAGTTTGAGTTATGTTGTGATGCCATGATGTACAGCACATACTTGCATGTTATGCGTACGTGTAACGTGTATTGCTATGTGTGGGATCCGACAACCTAGTTGTTTACCTCTGATAGCCTCTCTTATGGGGAAATGTAGTCTTGTGTTTCCATGTGCCATAGTAGTCCGCTACAGCCCGGTTCACCGGAGTCCTGTTAGCCCAGCACTACTGCTCAGGACACTTGACTGGCCGGCATGTGCTTCACTTTGTTCCCGTGTCTGTCCCTTCGGGGAAATGTCACGCGGTGACATCCGGAGTCCTGCTTAGCCTGCTACAGCCCGGGTTCCCGGAGTCCTGTTAGCCCAGTGCTACAGCCCGGAATCACACGCTGCTGACCGACACGCTCGATGTGAATCATGTATGCCTGTTCCCGTAGGTTAGTGCCACCTTGGGTTCACGACTAGTCATGTCGGCCCGGGTCCTCTGTCATATGGATGCTAGCGACACTATCATATACGTGAGCCAAAATGCGCAAACGGTCCCGGGCCAGGTAAGGTGGCACCCGTGGGAATACCGTGCGTGAGGCCGCAAAGTGATATGAAGTGTTACATGCTATATCGGTGTGACTTGGGATCGGGGTCCCGACAGAACCAATCCTAGATATGGATGAGGTACTAGAGTTTGTTTCTCCTAGTTATTCCGCAATAGAATGGCTTGATAGACCACAAGAATAATAGGCATCGATAGCGAATGCACGTATACTCTTGACTATCAAATGATAGACGGGGGTCAGAATACAACTAAAGAGAACAACTCAAGGAACATATAACTTTTTGAGTTGTGGATTCATGGGTTAGTATGTCAAACGAGCTCAACATATTTCTTCTAGATAACCCATGCAGAATGATAGAACTGGCAGAGTCACAATATAATTGGAGTACTCCTCAAGAGCACCCTGGTTGTGATCTTTTGGTTCAAAAGAACTTCTGCCATGATGGTTCATGGTATTGGAAGAATGAGATACCATGGACCTCGAGGACTATCGCCAAGGTTACTAATATCCTAAAGGAACTAGCAAACACTATCAACATGAAGTAAGTAGGGTGAATCTTGGGTTCAGAACCCAGGAAAAGGATACCTACTAACTAATAACATCACAAGATGCTTCCGAGAATGGTGGCCAGAATCATCGCAGTGGGGATACAAGCATTGCTAGATTACTAGGTGACTTTCCAGGATGCCTAGGGTCATAATATGTAACGCCCTCGATGCGGCTATATCTCCCACGTGTCGAAGCACGACTTAGAGGCATAACCGCATTGAAAGCAATGTCGCAAGTGAGGTAATCTTCACACAACCCATGAAATACATAAGGGAAAAAGATACATAGTTGGCTTACAATCGCCACTTCACACAATTACATGAATAAAGCATTACATCATCCAAATACAATCAAGGTCCGACTACGGAACCAAAATAAAAGAAGAACCCCAAATGCGATACGGTCCCCGATCGACCCCAACTGGGCTTCACTACTGATCAACTAGAACGAAACAACACAAAGGACAAGATCTTCATCGAGCTCCTCCTGAGCTGGGTTGCGTCATCTGCATGGACTCATCGGCACCTGCAAACTGGTTTTGGAAGTATCTGTGAGCCATGGGGACTCAGCAATCTCGCACCCTCGCGATCAAGACTATTTAAGCCTATGGGTAAGGTAAAAGGTATGAGGTGGAGCTGCAGCAAGCGACTAGCATATATGGTGGCTAACATACGCAAATGAGAGCGAGAAGAGAAGGCAAAGCACGGTCGATAAAAGTATGATCAAGAAGTGATCCTAGACAACCTACGTCAAGCATAACTCCAACACTATGTTCACTTCCCGGACTCCGCCGGAAAGAGACCATCACGGTTACACACGCGGTTGATGTATTTTAATTAAGGTCAACTTCAGGTTTTCTACAACCGGACGTTAACAAATTCCCATCTGCCCATAACCGCGGGCACGGCTTTCAAAAGTTCAAATCCCTGCAGGGGTGTCCCAACTTAGCCCATGACAAGCTCTCATGGTCAACGAAGGAATAGACCTCCTCCCGAGACATTCCGATCAGACTCGGTATCCCGGTTCTACAAGACATCCTCGACAATGGTAAAACAAGTCCAGCAAGACCACCCGATGCGCCGACATCCTGATAGGAGCTGCACATATCTCGTTCTCAGGGCAACACCGGATAAGCAATCCGTACAACTAAAACCAGCCCTCGAGTTTCCCCGAGGTGGCGCTGCAAGGGGCTCTAGTTTGGACCAACACTTAGACAAGCACTGGCCCGGGGGGTTTAAAATAAAGATGACCCTCGGGATGCGCGACTCCCAAGGGAAAAAGGCTAGGTGGCGAATGGTAAAATCAAGGTTGGGCCTTGCTGGAGGAGTTTTATTCAAAGCGAACTGTCAAGGGGTTCCCATTATAACCCAACCGCGTAAGGAACGCAAAATCCGGGAACATAACACCGATATGATGGAAACTAGGGCGGCAAGAGTGGAACAAAACACCAGGCATAAGGCCGAGCCTTCCACCCTTTACCAAGTATATAGATGCATTAATTAAATAAGATATATTGTGATATCCCAACAAAATATCCATGTTCCAACATGGAACAAGCCCCAATCTTCACCTGCAACTAACAACGCTATAAGAGGGGCTGAGAAAAGCGGTAACATAGCCAAACAACGGTTTGCTAGGACAAGGTGGGTTAGAGGCTTGGCTCAATAATATGGGAGGCATGATAAGCAAGTGGTAGGTATCGCAGCATAGGCATAGCAAAAGAGTGAGCAACTAAGCAAGCAAAGATAGAAGCGACTTCGAGGGTATGATCATCTTGCCTGAAATCCCGCAAGGAAGAAGAACGAGTCCATGAAGAAGACAAACGGAATGAAGTCGAACGGATCCTCACAAACGCGCCGTTATCGGAACTAACCCAAAGAAGCAACACCGGAAAGAAGCAAACAACATAGTAAACAACCACCACATAAGCATGGCATGATGCACAATCAAGTATGATGCATGTCCGGTTTAATGAAGCATGGCATGGCAAAGTGCACAGGAAAATTCTACAAATTAAGTGGAGCTCAATATGCAATGAGTTGCATATTGACGGAACACCACATTAATTATTTAGTTCTCTCCCGGTTAGGTACCCAACAATATTAAATGTTGGTTAATATGGCAAGAGGTGAAGCATATGAAAACAAACTAAATAGGCAAGTTTAAATGAGGCCGGAACAACAAACAATAATTCCGGTAAATCCCCATATGCATTTAGCAAATTGATGGAAACAACAAATATAAACATTTTAAATGTTGTTATTATGATGCGAATGACATATGCAAGTTTTAAGCAATTTTATGAAAATGTTGACATGAGCATGTTATGAAGCAATTGTCGCCGTGGTGGAAGAAAGGGGTGCCACGGCAACAAATCCGAAAATGATGCCACGGCAACATATCGGTTCCGGTAGCTCATGGAGATACCGGTGCAAAAGGAAGCGTGCGGATGTGCGAAACATGCTAGAGATGGTGGGGTGCTCCCGACTACCGGGTTCCCACGGGTTAGTGGCATGGAAACGAGTGACAATTCGGACACGGTGCAAACACAAGCATCTCATACATCACACAACATTTGATTCACGAGCGTCGTCTCGGTGGTTATACCTTCCAACGGAGCATTCTCGAGCGGTTCGAGTTCGTAGAGGAAGTAGTTGTTCTCGTGACGGTACTGGAAGTAGGGGTACACGTTCGTTTTCGAAGAGGTACTTGATGGGTTCGAATCTCTTCGGGGTTGTCGTGGTACTTGCGGTCTCGGCGATGGTAGTCGTTCACGTTCGGAGAGGAACTTGATGTACCCATGTGCTTCACAGGTCGTCGTTGAACTTGATGAAATCCATCCGCAGGTAAGCCGTCCGTGGTCGTACTCATGTTGGCGTGCAACACGATGGTCTCGAGGATCGTAGTCGAACTTGGCGGTCCATATGGTCACCGGAACGAAGCAACACGAGGGCCTCGAGTGGGCAGCAGCAAGGATTGGCGGTGCGTGAGCAGCGGCAGGAAGCGGGCACACTCAAGGGAGAGCAGCAGAGGACAGCAGCAGCAGTGAGGCGATGGTGGTGGCCTAGCACGGCGCCGGAGACGGGGAACGGGTGGATCCGAGGTCCCCAACAGCAGGGAAGGCATCTGGCGAAACGGCAGAGACAGGGCAAGGTCGACGACGAGCTGGAGAAGGCGCTGTGGGGCTTCACTGACGTCTGCACTTGTCGGAGATGGCGAGCGAAGGCGGGGGAGGCGGTCACGGTGACCGGCGGAGTCGAACAGACTCGGGCACGCGTTCCAGCGAAAAGACGGACGGCGAGGCGTCTGAAGCGGGGAAGGAGCACGGGCGACGCGCTTGGGTGCCGGCATGATGGTCGATGGAGAGGGGCTTGGCGAGGCGGGGACGAGCTCGCATCCGGTGAGGGTGCAGAGGTCCAAGGCACGGCTTTCGTCGACGTGGACGAGGCGAGGAGGAGCTACTGCCGTTCGTCCTGGCGCTCGACAGAACGACGCAGGCAGGACTTGGCGACGGGGCCTCGACAACAGGGAGGCGCGGCCATGGCAGGGCCCGACGGATTCGGACGGGGGCGGCGCTTGGCGATGGAGGGCGACGAGAGGCATAGGAGATCGAGGGCGTGAGGTGGCGGTGCTACGGGATCGAGCAAGAGGCTCTCGCTCCTCTTTGGCGGCGCGAGCGGGGGAAGGGGGAGAGACCAGGGGATCGAGAGGAGGGGATCGGGGCTAGGGTTAGATAGGTGCTAGGGTTGGGCCTAGGCGCAGATGGGCTACCTGGCTAGACTGCTGGGCTCTCTTCTCCCTCTCTCTTATTCTCTAGAAACAGAAAATAACATAGAAGAAAAGGAGAAGAAAGGAGGTGTTGGGGAAGAAATTGGACACGTGGATAATTTTCCCAGACTCACAAAAATGTGCTTGATCCTGGAAAAATAGAAATGGTCACACGCGAGAAGTTGAATTCAAACTCATTTGAATTTAATTCAAATGGTTTGAACTAGGACAAGGTTTTTGAAGTGTCCAAAAATGTTGAGATTGTTGGTGGAGCTCCGGAAAATGACGAAAGAATTTATGGGCAAAGTTAAAGGCCAAGAGACGTGATGACTAAAGCATTGGGATTTTGCAAGTGTGTTAAGGTAATTCCACATTAATGAAATATTGAATATAGCTCCCTACTATTGGGAGGATATGTTATAAAGAGAATCACCACTTGAATTCCCTCAGTTTAAATGGACCAAACATCCATGCCATTTATTTAGTTGAGTTAAGAAAAGAAATGACATGATGGCATGATGCAATGCACATGATGCAAAGATGAAATGCAACGGATCAAACAAATCACACGACGAAATCCAGGAATCATGGAAGGCACCTGAAGCTCCGTTCTTGGGGCGTTACATAATACTAGCTCCATCTTATATGTCGAGGCAGTAGAGTACCTCAACAGACCGTTTAGTGTGCTTAATCTGGCCCAAAAGGAACTTCAGAACAGTAGGAAGAGATTTGCAAATGCATCAGACTATTTAGAAACCTGGGATGACTCGGACGGCATAACGACTATAAATCCTCAAAAAGATTTGAGACATCCTGCAAAATAGTGGCGTAACCACTTAACATCATCATATCAAGGTTCTGGTTCCACTGACAACATACTAAAAGTAGTAGAAACTGAATTGAGGCCTGGAACCAACAATCCTGTAAGTCTCTATCATAGTAACTGATACGTCTCATCTGTATCTATAATTTTTGATTGCTCCATGCTATGTTATCTACTGTTTTGGGCAATATTGGGCTTTATTATCCACTTTTATATTATTTTTGGGACTAACCTATTAACCGGAGGCCCAGCCCAGAATTGCTGTTTTTGCCTATTTCAGTGTTTCGAAGAAAAGGAATATCAAACGGAGTCGAAATGGAACGAAATCAACTGGAGAAGTTATTTTTGGAAGGAAAGCTACCGGATGGACTTGGACCCCGCGTCAGGAGCCAAGGGAGGTGCTCACGAGGGTGGGGGCGCGCCCCCTGCCTCGTGGGGCCCAGAAGCTCCACCGATGTACTTCCTGCACCCATATATACCTACGTATCCTAAAACTTCCAGAACAGAGAATAGATCGGGAGTTCCGCCGCCAGAAGCCTCCGTAGCCACCGAAAACCAATCTAGACCCGTTCTGGCACCCTGCCGGAGGGGGCAATCCCTCTCCCGTGGCCATCTTCATCATCCCGATGCTCTCCATGACGAGGAGGGAGTAGTTCTCCCTCGGGGCTGAGGGTATGTACCAGTAGCTATGTGTTTGATCTCTCTCTCTCTCTCTCGTGTTCTTGAGGTGATACGATTTTGATGTATCGCGAGCTTTGCTATTATAGTTGGATCCTATGATGTTTCTCCCCCTCTACTCTCTTGTAATGGATTGAGTTTTCCCCTTGAAGTAATCTTATCGGATTGAGTCTTTAAAGATTTGAGAACACTTGATGTATGTCTTGCCGTGCGTATCTGTGGTGACAATGGGATGCTTTACGGCTTAGAACCAGGTCTTCAACGACGTTTTGAATGTCATGGAGCATATGAGATGTTCCAGGAGTTGAAGCTAATATTTCAAGCAAATGCCCGGATTGAGAGATATGAAGTCTCCAATAAGTTCTATAGCTGCAAGATGGAGGAGAACAGTTCTGTCAGTGAGCATATACTCAAAATGTCTGGGTATAATAATCACTTGATTCAACTGGGAGTTAATCTTCCGGATGATTGCGTCATTGACGGAATTCTCCAATCACTTCCACCTAGCTACAAGAGCTTCGTGATGAACTATAATATGCAAGGGATGGATAAGACAATTCCCGAGCTCTTCGCAATGCTAAAAGCTGCGGAGGTAGAAATCAAGAAGGAGCATCAAGTGTTGATGGTCAACAAGACCACTAGTTTCAAGAAAAAGGGCAAGGGGAAGAAGAAGGGGAACTTCAAGAAGAACAGCAAGCAAGTTGCTGCTCAGGAGAAGAAACTCAAGTATGGACCTAAGCCTGAAACTGAGTGCTTCTACTGCAAGCAGACTGGTCACTGGAAGCGGAATTGCCCCAAGTATTTGGCGGATAAGAAGGATGGCAAGGTGAACAAAGGTATATGTGATATACATGTTATTGATGTGTACCTTACTAGAGCTCGCAGTAGCACCTGGGTATTTGATACTGGTTCTGTTGCTAATATTTGCAACTCGAAACATGGACTACGGATTAAGCGAACACTGGCGAAGGACGAAGTGACGATGCGCGTGGGAAATGGTTCCAAAGTCGATGTGATCGCGGTCGACACGCGACCTCTACATCTACCATCGGGATTAGTATTAGACCTAAATAATTGTTATTTGATGCCAGCGTTGAGCATGAACATTATATCTGGATCTTGTTTGATGCGAGACGGTTATTCATTTAAATCAGAGAATAATGGTTGTTCTATTTATATAAGTAATATCTTTTATGGTCATGCACCCTTGAAGAGTGGTCTATTTTTGATGAATCTCAATAGTAGTGATACACATATTCATAATGTTGAAACAAAAAGATGCAGAGTTGATAATGATAGTGCAACTTATTTATGGCACTGCCGTTTAGGTCATATCGGTGTAAAGCGCATGAAGAAACTCCATACTGATGGACTTTTGGAACCACTTGATTATGAATCACTTGGTACTTGTGAACCGTGCCTCATTGGCAAGATGACTAAAACGCCGTTCTCCGGAACTATGGAGAGAGCAACAGATTTGTTGGAAATCATACATACAGATGTATGTGGTCCAATGAATGTTGAAGCTCGTGGCGGATATCGTTATTTTCTCACCTTCACAGATGATTTAAGAAGATGTGGGTATATCTACTTAATGAAACATAAGTCTGAAACATTTGAAAAGTTCAATGAATTTCAGAGTGAAGTTGAAAATCATCGTAACAAGAAAATAAAGTTTCTAGGATCTGATCATGGAGGAGAATATTTGAGTTACGAGTTTGGTTTACATTTGAAACAATGCGGAATAGTTTCGCAACTCACGCCACCCGGAACACCACAGCGTAATGGTGTGTCCGAACGTTGTAATCGTACTTTACTTGATATGGTGCGATCTATGATGTCTCTTACATATTTACCGCTATCGTTTTGGGGTTATGCTTTAGAGACGGCCGCATTCACGTTAAATAGGGCACCATCAAAATCCGTTGAGATGACACCTTATGAACTATGGTTTGGCAAGAAACCAAAGTTATCGTTTCTAAAAGTTTGGGGCTGCGATGCTTATGTGCAAAAGCTTCAACCTGATAAGCTCGAACCCAAATCGGAGAAATGTGTCTTCATAGATACCCGAAGGAGACTGTTGGGTACACCTTCTATCGCAGATCTGAAGGCAAGACATTTGTTGCTAAGAATGGATCCTTTCTAGAGAAGGAGTTTCTCTCGAAAGAAGTGAGTGGGAGGAAAGAAGAACTTGATGAGGTAACTGTACCTGCTCCCTTATTGGAAAGTAGTACATCACAGAAACAGGTTTCTGTGACACCTACACCAATTAGTGAGGAAGCTAATGATGATGATCATGAAACTTCAGAACAAGTTACTACTGAACCTCGTAGATCAACCAGAGTAAGATCCGCACCAGAGTGGTACGGTAATCCTGTTCTGGAAGTCATGCTGCTAGATCATGATGAACCTACGAACTATGAAGAAGCAATGGTGAGCCAAGATTCCGCAAAATGGCTTGAAGCCATGAAATCTGAGATGGGATCCATGTATGAGAACAAAGTGTGGACTTTGGTTGACTTGCCCAATGATCGGCAAGCAATTGAAAATAAATGGATCTTCAAGAAGAAGACTGGCGTTGATGGTAATGTTACTATCTACAAAGCTCGACTTGTCGTAAAAGGTTTTCGACAAGTTCAAGGAATTGACTACGATGAGACCTTCTCACCCGTAGCGATGCTTAAGTCTGTCCGAATCATGTTAGCAATTGCCGCATTTTATGATTATGAAATTTGGCAGATGGATGTCAAAACTGCATTCCTGAATGGATTTCTGGAAGAAGAGTTGTATATGATGCAGCCGGAAGGTTTTGTCGATCCAAAAGGAGCTAAAAAGGTGTGCAAGCTCCAGCGATCCATTTATGGACTGGTGCAAGCATCTCGGAGTTAGAATAAACACTTTGATAGTGTGATCAAAGCATTTGGTTTGGTACAGACTTTTGGAGAAACCTGTATTTACAAGAAAGTGAGTGGGAGCTCTGTAGCATTTCTGATATTATATGTGGATGACATATTGCTAATCGGAAATGATATAGAATTTCTGGATTGCATAAAGGGATACTTGAATAAGAGTTTTTCAATGAAAGACCTCGGTGAAGCTGCTTACATATTGGGCATTAAGATCTATAGAGATAGATCAAGACGCTTAATTGGACTTTCACAAAGCACATACCTTGACAAAGTTTTGAAGAAGTTCAAAATGGATCAAGCAAAGAAAGGATTCTTGCCTGTGTTACAAGGTGTGAAGTTGAGTAAGACTCAATGCCTGGCCACTGCAAAAGATATAGAGAAAATGAAAGATGTTCCCTATGCTTCAGCCATAGAATCTATCATGTATGCAATGTTGTGTACCAGACCTGATGTGTGCCTTGCTATAAGTCTAGCAGGGAGGTACCAAAGTAATCCAGGAGTGGATCACTGGACAGCGGTCAAGAACATCCTGAAATACCTGAAAAGGACTAAGGATATGTTTCTCGTATATGGGGGTGACAAAGAGCTCATCGTAAATGGTTACGTTGATGCAAGCTTTGACACTGATCCGGAATTCTAAATCGCAACCGGATACGTATTTACATTAAACGGTGGAGCTGTCAATTGGTGCAGTTTTAAACAAAGCGTTGTGGCGGGATCTACATGTGAAGTGGAGTACATAGCTGCTTCGGAAGCAGCAAACGAAGGAGTTCATACCCGATCTAGGTGTCATACCTAGTGCATCGGGTCCAATGAAAATCTTTTGTGACAATACTGGTGCAATTGCCTTAGCAAAGGAATCCAGATTTCGCAAGAGAACCAAGCACATCAAGAGACGCTTCAATTCCATCCGGAATCTAGTCCAGGTGGGAGACATAGAGATTTGCAAGATACATACGGATCTGAATGTAGCAGACCCATTGACTAAGCCTCTTCCATGAGCAAAACATGATCAGCACCAAGGCTCCATGGGTGTTAGAATCATTACTGTGTAATTTAGATTATTGACTCTAGTGCAAGTGGGAGACTGAAGGAAATATGCCCTAGAGGCAATAATAAAGTTATTATTTATTTCCTTATATCATGATAAATGTTTATTATTCATGCTAGAATTGTATTAACCGGAAACGTAATACTTATGTGAATACATAGACAAACAAAGTGTCACTAGTATGCCTCTACTTGACTAGCTTGTTAATCGAAGAAGGTTATGTTTCCTAACCATAGACATGAGTTGTCATTTGATTAACGGGATCACATCATTAGGAAAATGATGTGATTGACATGACCCATTCCATTAGCTTAGCACCCGATCGTTTAGTATGTTGCTATTGCTTTCTTTATGACTTATACATGTTCCTATGACTATGAGATTATGCAACTCCCGTTTACCGGAGGAACACTTTGTGTGCTACCAAACATCACAACGTAACTGGGTGATTATAAAGGTGCTCTACAGGTGTCTCCAAAGGTACATGTTGGGTTGGCGTATTTCGAGATTAGGATTTGTCGCTCCGATTGTCGGAGAGGTATCTCTGGGCCCTCTCGGTAATACACATCACTTAAGCCTTGCAAGCAATGCAACTAGAAGTTAGTTGTAAGATGATGTATTACGGAACGAGTAAAGAGACTTGCTGGTAACGAGATTGAACTAGGTATTGAGATACCGACGATCGAATCTCGGGCAAGTAACATACCGATGACAAAGGGAACAACGTATGTTGTTATGCGGTCTGACCGATAAAGATCTTCGTAGAATATGTAGGAGCCAATATGAGCATCCAGGTTCCGCTATTGGTTATTGACCGGAGACATGTCTCGGTCATGTCTACATTGTTCTCGAACCCGTAGGGTCCGCACGCTTAACGTTACGATGACAGTTTCATTATGAGTTTATATATTTTGATGTACCGAAGGTTGTTCGGAGTCCTGGATGTGATCACGGACTTGACGAGGAGTCTCGAAATGGTCGAGACATAAAGATCGATATATTGGACGACTATATTTGGACACCGGAAAGGTTTCGGGTAAGATTGGGACAATACCGGATCACCGGGAGGTTATCGGAACCCCTCGGGAGGTATATGGGCCTTATTGGGCCTTAGTGGAAAGGAGGGGAAACGAGCAAGGGAGGGGGCGCCCCCCCCCCCAAGCCCAATCCGAATTGGGAGCCCCCCCCCCCCCCCCCGTTTCCTTCCTCCCTCCTTCCTCTTCCTTCCCTCTCCTACTCCTAATAGGAAAAAGGCCCCCTTGGGCGCGCTACCCTCCTTGGCCGGCCCCCTCCTCCACTCCTTTATATACGGGGGCAGGGGGCACCCCAGAGACACAACAATTGATCATTGATCTCTTAGCCGTGTGCGGTGCCCCCCTCCACCATAATCCTCGATAATATTGTAGCGGTGCTTAGGCGAAGCCCTGCGACGGTAGAACGTCAAGATCGTCACCACGCCGTCGTGCTGACGGAACTCATCCCCGACACTTTGCTGAATCGGAGTCCGGGGATCGTCATCGAGCTGAACGTGTGCAAAAACTCGGAGGTGTCGTAGTTTCGGTGCTTGATCGGTCGGGCTGTGAAGACGTACGACTACATCAACCGCGTTGTTATAACGCTTCCGCTTCCGGTCTACGAGGGTATGTAGACAACACTCTCCCCTCTCGTTGATGTGCATCACCATGATCTTGCGTGTGCGTAGGAAATATTTTGAAATTACTACGTTCCCAACACCCCGGAAGGCATCCCCTCTTTCGTCTACTTCTATCGGTAACTTTACTTGGAGCTATATTTTTATTCATCACATGATATGTGTTTTGCTTGGAGCGTCTTGTATGATTTGAGTCTTTGCTTTTTAGTTTACCACAATCATCTTTGTTGTACACACCTTTTGAGAGAGAGACACATGATTCGGAAATTATTATAATACTCTATGTGCTTCACTTATATCTTTTGAGTTATATAGTTTTGCTCTACTACTTCACTTATATCTTTTAGAGCACGATGGTGGATTTGTTTTATAGAAACTATTGATCTCTCATGCTTCACTTAGATTATTTTGAGAGTCTTAAATAGCATGGTAGTTTGCTTAAATAATCCTAATATGCTAGGTATTCAAGATTAGTAAAAACTTTCTTATGAGTGTTTTGAATACTAAGAGAAGTTTGATGCTTGATGATTGTGTTGAGATATGGAGGTAGTGATATTAAAGTTGTGCTAGTTGAGTAGTTGTGAATTTGAGAAATACTTGTGTTGAAGTTCGGAAGTCCCGTAGCATGCACGTGTGGTAAACGTTATGTAACAAATTTAATTGATGACCGGGGACGAGCGATGGTCTTTTCCTACCAATCTATCCCTCTAGGAGCATGCGCGTAGTGCTTGGTTTTTGATGACTTGTAGATTTTTGCAATAAGTATGTGAGTTTTTTTATGACTAATATTGAGTCCATGGATTATACGCACTCTCACCTTTCCATCATTGCTAGCCTCTTCGGTACCGTGCATTGCCCTTTCTCACATTGAGAGTTGGTGCAAACTTCGCCGGTGCATACAAACCCCGTGATATGATACACTCTTTCACGCATAAACCTCCTTATATCTTCCTCAAAACAGCCATCATACCTACCTATTATGACATTTTCATAGCCATTCCGAGATATATTGTCATGCAACTTTCCACCATCCCATTTATCATGACACATTCATCATTGTCATATTGCTTAGCATGATCATGTAGTTGACATAGTATTTATGGCAAAGCCATCGTTCATAATTCTTTCATACATGTCACTCTTGGTTCATTGCATATCCCGGTACACTGCCGGAGGCATTCATATAGAGTCATACCTTGTTCTAGTATCGAGTTGTAATCATTGTGTTGTAAATAAATAAAAATGTGATGATCATCATTTAATAGAGCATTGTCCCAATAAAAAAGGCCAAAAAAGGCCCAAAAAAAGAATGAAAAAGGACAATGCTACTATCCTTTTTTCCACGCTTGGCCCAAAAAAACGACTCGTGGCGAGAAGCTTCATCCGTGGTGCCCATGAGCTATGACGGCGACGACCATGTGCCGGGACGTTTGCTGCAACCAGCATCTCTGGTTGCAGGAACCAGCTATGCAGGATGTTGTAACTGGCATTTTGGGGTGCTCGAACGATTTTTGTGCTAGAACGGCAATGCCATTTTTGCTGGAACTTGCGATTAGCAGTGCTACAACCGCTCACAGTGGGAGCTGCTATGGTGAATGGCAGCCAATGGTGACCGGAGTTGCCACCGTCTTGGCGGGAGCTACAACAGCTAAATAGTGGTGCTACAACCGCCTATGGTGGAGCTGCAACCATAGCAACGGCGGAGCATGGGTGTTTTTGCTGCAACCCAACCACTGTTGCGAGACAACCGGCAGCACGGGTTGCTGGCGAGCACGGGGCCAAGGACGAGCACGGCGGCATGAGTGGCCGGCGAGTGCGGGTGTCCTAGGGACGATGCCGGAATCGTGGAAGTTTTCCTAAAGGTAGAGTCGAGAGGCAAGGGAGGAAGAAGACGCGTGGGATGGAGAGAAAAGAGAATCTAACGGTTACGCATTAAACAAATCGAGGGCTGGCGTTGAAATGCCTGGCTATTTTCATGGAGAATCAAGAAAAGAAATTCACACATGACAATTACAAATACGTGGGAGTACATTTCCCGCTGCGCACCACTTTAGCAGCACATGCACGTACAGTGCGGCCGTGGGAGAGGAGCTTTCAAATGATCAGGACGTGGATCGTGAGCTAGCTGAGCTAACACAGCTCCAACTACCGTCACATAAATACTTACCCGATTGATTGGGATTCCATTTCCATGCGTACGGCACGTGAACAGCAACAGTTCGGTGGATCATCGATCCATTTTGCAGCTGGATCATCATGCGCTTTGCCTTCACGCGATACGCATATCCACGCTAACGACGGTGGCTGGATCACACATCGATCGCCAGCCCAGCAGCATGCACGCAGTGCCCTACAGTGTGCAGTGCGAGAGGAGCTTTCGGCCACGACGTAGTACTACGCTAGGCTAAGACAACTCCACCCACCGTCACATAAATATGGACCAATCTCTTGTCCAATCAATTCCAAGCTCACTGAACAGGAACAGTTCCATGGAAGCCGCTGATGAGTTGTGATGGATCAGTGCCGCACTAGCTGGGCTGGCGGTGCCTGGTTCTCATAAACATCGTCCCTTATTCGCGCCGTGGATGTTGTTTTTTATTTCTTCAACTCCAATAGTGTAGGCACTTTTGGGGGAAAGAGAAAGGGCAAAGAAAAATTAATGCTCGAATCGTGAAGATCAGGATGGTGATTCAAGAAACATACTCCCTCCGATCCTGGTTTATACACTAAATCGGCGACAATTAATATAGATTTTGTACTAAATCAGCGACAATAAATACGGATCGAAGGAATATGTATACGCAGTCATGAGTGGAATCCTTGGATAAGCTTCACTATCTTAACTGCGAGTTTTGATGCCTTGTTGGTTTTGCCTTTTGAGCCCTTTCCGCTCTACCCTTATTTTGTTAAAACTTTTAAGATGCCGATGGTTTGTTTAATGAAAATTGACAAGGAAGCTCGTTGTTGTTGCTTCAAAAAAAAGCGTAGGCCGAGACGCCCACAGTAGCTCTGCTTGTGGAAAATTAAAGAATCAAAAAAATTAGAGTCTTTATTTTATCTCGCTTCTAGTTAGAAAAAGCATCCTGACTAAAGATAACCTTGTTGAAAGGAGATGGTCTGGAAACACTAAATGTATGTTCTGTGGGGCTGAAGAAAATATGATCATCTCCTTCCACATTGTTCAGTTGCTAAATTTCTTTGGTGTGTGGTGCAAAATACTTTTGGATTGCCTAACTTGCCCATGAATGTGGAAATGATGATGTCTTCCTGATTATCTCAGTTTGGGAAAAAAAATATGTATGTTGGAGTATTTGCTTTGCTGTGGTCTATTTGCACTTGCAGGAACGACTAGTGTTTTGAACGCAGAAGGATTATTGACCTTTTGCGATTCTTCATAAAAGTTGTTGGCTTATTGAATCATGTTGCATTTTGCAAATAGGTGAGGAAGAAGAAAGGGAGCTGAGGTGGGGGGTAAAGCTTCTAGAGCAGGTAGCAAATGAAGTGTTCAACGCGTCGAGAGGGTGGCGTCCTGGAATTCTCAGGATTGTTGGTGGCTGAAGATGTTGATCAAGGCTTCCAGCATCTCCGGCGACGGCATCTTTACTAAAATGTTGCGCGCTTCTGGATTCGACCGCCTCATTTTATATACCATGAACTCCCATCCCATATTATTATCTGCCTGGTCTGTAATAAGTACTTTGTCTTAGTTACTTTCTTCTACACTGCTAGGTCCCTGATGATGACTATTTCGGATGCCTAGTGTCTTTTGGGCCTACCTCTTGCCTTTTGGCTAGTAGGTTGCAGCCGGCCCTGTAAACTTAAATGGGTTCTAGAGTTTTATATCTGGTATTGCAGGGCCTATCTTGCTTCTGCAAGATTTTAGCTGTGCTGATGGGTGCGTTGTGGTGGATGTAGTCTGGATCTCTTATGGTTTTCTTAATGTAAATCGGGGGTGACCCATTGTCCTAAAAAAAAGCTATATTTGGTCGCAATCTAAACGTCTTATATCTGGTATTTCTTTGCCTCGGCATATTCTTCGATAGATCATACAAGCATGTGCGGTGTGCCCCCATCTTACTCGGTGCACCTTCCTTGGTGTGCCACCACAATGAGCTTGACCACCATGTGGCTCGACGGGCCGGGGATTCCTTTCCTTCATCGTGATGGCCAACGCCATTTCCTGCTCGCCATTCTCAGCAAGTGGACATTTTTGTTCATCCCTCAAAGCCCATAAAAACAAGATCCCAATGACCACATCTTACCAATCTGAACATCCGATCCATAGGAGGCAAATATAGACCATCGGGCCACCGCCGAGAAGATGCGTGCCAGCGAATTATAGCAAGAGAAATAATAACAGTGTCCCTAAAAAGACAAATAATAACAGTGTACGTACATATGATCCATCATACAGATGCCCATGCTGATAATAAATGAGACACGTCACAAGGGAACCTACATTACCCTCGTATCATTGCAAGCGTAAGTGGTCGCAGCATGCGCGCCACCATTCTTCATCTCCGCTACTGCAAGTACGCTCATAATATAGCTAGGGTTACTCGTGAAAAAGGTTTTCGCGCCGCTCTTATTATCCCCTCACCACTGTTCCTTGGCCTAAGTAGTCACTCCGCCAACCGAATTACACTGTGGACATACCAGATATGCTAACTAAAAGGGCTGCCTTTAATCAATACCTTTTGTGACCACATTTCTCGTGTCATGAAATACCGACTGATAGCTAGCTGTTGAATGGGTGGACAATTAATTAGCCAGGGACGTGCGTGCCCCCCGCAGCGCGCGTATATAAGCACCACCATGCACCTCCATGCTCAGCACGTACGATTTACTGCTAGCCATCCCGTGCGTCCCAGTGTTGCATTTGCACCACGTTCTGCATGCACGTACGCATGTCGAGTGGTGCACTGCTCTCCGCCATGGACATGGACATGGATTGGCTCTTCGTCCTGCAGCTTCTCCTGTCGGCCGCCTGCCTCCTCGTGCTACTGCTTCGTTATCGCGCCGTGAAACCCGAGAAAACGCGACGCCGGCGCTCCCCGGGGCTCACCCAGTGGCCGATCGTCGGCATCATCCCGGCCATCGTCTCCAACATCCACCGCATCTTCGACGGCGTCACCGGCATGCTGGCCCTCTCCGGCCTCAACTACCAGTGCCGCTTCTGGTTCGCCGGCTTCCGCTACTTCATCACCTGCGACCCGGCCAACGTCCGCCACATCTTCACCTCCAACTTCGAGAACTACCCCAAGGGCGACGTGTTCGCCCAGATGTTCGACATCCTCGGCGGCGGCATCTTCAACTCCGACGGCGAGCGCTGGCGGAGCCAGAGGACGAAGGCCCAGATGCTCATGACCACCCCGCGGTACCGCTCCTTTGTGGCGCAGTCCAGCCTCGACAAGGTGGAGCAGAGCGTGCTCCCGTTCCTCGCCCACGCCGCCGACTCCGACACGACGTGCGACCTGCAGGACGTGTTCACCCGCTGGTCCTTTGACACGACATGCAACCTCGTCTTCGGCGTCGACCCCGGGTGCCTGGCCATCGGCCTGCCTGACGTGCCGTTCGCGCGCGCCATGGACGACGTTCTGCGCACCGTCTTCGTCCGGCACATCATGCCGGTGACGTGCTGGAAGGTGATGCGGAGGCTGGACGTCGGGCATGAGAGGAAGAACGCCGCCGCGCGGCGCACGGCTGACGAATTCGTGGCGGCCACCATTGCTAGCCGCAGAGCCGCCTACAGCAAGCAGGGCGCCAACAAGTCTTCGGCCGACCTGCTGTCCTCGTTCATCTGCGATGAGGAAATAGCGGGCGACCCCGACGCGGACACGTACATCCGGGACATGACCATGAACCTCCTGGTTGCGGGCCGCGACGCCACCAGCTCCGCCCTCTCGTGGTTCTCCTACCTCATCGCCACGAACCCTCGGGTAGAGAAAAAGCTCCTGGAGGAGCTGGCCCCCATAGCTACCCGGAGACCCGTCGGACCCGACGGCATGGTGGCCTTCGAGGCGGGGGAGCTGAAGAACCTGCTGTACCTGCACGCGGCGGTGTGCGAGTGCCTCCGCCTCTACCCGTCGCTGCCGGTGGAGACAAAGGCGGTGGCCGCCCACGACGTGCTGCCGAGCGGTCACGAGGTGAGGCCCGGGGACAAGATCCTGGTGTTCAACTACTCCATGGGGAGGATGAAGCGGGTGTGGGGCGCCGACTGCCGGGAGTTCCGGCCGGAGCGGTGGATCTCCGAGGACGGGAAGCTGCGGTACGTGCCGTCCAACAAGTTCGTGGCCTTCAACTCGGGCCCCAGGACGTGCCTCGGGAAGGAGATGGTGCTGGTGCAGATGAAGGTGACGGTGGCGGCCGTGGCGTGGAACTTCGCCGTGGAGGTGGTGCCCGGGCACGTCGTGGAGCCGAAGCTCTCCATCATACTCCACATGAAGAACGGCCTCCTCGTCAGGGTCAAGAGAAGATCGGGTATTCCAGCCATGATCGGCAAGCAGTAACGTATGCATACTTGTACCGTTGCATGCATGCACGTACTGATGTAAGTGTCTATATTCCTTCATTTTTATTCGGCATATGTGTGTGTTGTCTGTTTGCACGTGTCCAGTAATATAATCAAGTACACTACACTGTAAATCATGGTGGGTATACATATATATGTTGCCTGCATTAATTGTATCAGCTCGTTGATTGATTCGAAGACATATTTGTACCGAAACTTATCGACGGATGGATCGGGCTGGGCTGGCATGCATAGTGCAGAGCCTTTGGTTTCCAATCTCAGCTAACAAGACTGTATAAGTAGGGACAATGCCGGCATGGTTGGTTGCTTGCGAATCTTTGGTTTGCATGCGTGACAGTGTTTTAATTCAATGGCATTCAATTTCATTCCTCGACTCATCATGCTGTCATGCATGATCGATTATTGATGCATGCCATGTTCGTTCATTCAGTGTGTTTGTACGTGCAACGGGAGCTTATTGATTGAGCTGCCGCCATGCCCATCATCGCCAACTGATCGATCGCTTTCGCATCTTGTCTAGTATCATGCAGGAATATCAAAGTTAGTGTGACGACGACGCACATCCCCTTCGACTAATAATGGATGGACGGAGACGGCTTCCTCGTCCTCCATGCACGCCACCAGTATGGAGAAACCACATTCTTAGTGGTAATTTCACATAAATACAGATATGAAAACGACGAAGTAGTTATGCACTCTCTCTTCTAAACTACTCCCTCCTTCCATCTATATAAGGCATCATTCGTTTTTTAAGACCGTCTTTGACTATTGATAAGATTAATACTACATGACATGCACAATATGAAAATTATATCATTGAAAGCTCTTTTCACACACGAATTTAACGGGGTGCTTTGTGTAAGTTGCATGTCATATATTATTGCTCTAATATTTGGTTAAAGTTAGCCTTAAAAAAACGCATTAGGCCTTATATAGATGGAAGGAGGGAGTAATATAAGATCGTTCAGATCACTACTTTATAGTTAAGACGTGGCTAGGTCTCAGTCGATCGAGACTTAATCAAGTCTCTAAGTCAAGTGATGTAAAATGTAAGAAAGAAAAGAGAAAAGCTAAAAAGAAAATTTTGCATGGACCTCCACGTAAGATTCCATGAATATAGCATCGACTAAGACTTGGTTAAGTCCTAATTGACTGAGAATTAGTAATCCCATTAAAGTTATCTCAAGGATCTTATATTAGTTTACAAAGGGAGTACTTATCAGCACTTATTTGTGATATGTAGTCATCGCCCGCCCACTCGTTGGTGACAAAATTTTCCTTATTACAATTTCAAAATTAATCAGGATTTTTTTTCTTACACCCTTGACAAAAGTCATGGCTGCTTGCTCTTAAAAAAGTTTATCTTGACAATATAAGTATAGTATATGATTGTGGAAAACAATTCATTGGACATGTGGTTCTTTAATAGTTTGGCAAGATATTAGGTGTAGTCTCAAGAAGTTCTATCGATCTGTATACCATAAATATTCACACAAGACCCTAACTCCCCGCTACCAAAGGTTTGGTGGCACATGCTAGAGGAAGTATTTGAGGGGCGCGCCTTTAACGAGTCTGGCTTCAAACTCGCTGAAGGGGCGAGCGAGCTGGGCCGGCCTATAAACACGGGAGGCCACAACCTCTTTTTCTGGGATTTTTTTTTTACGTTTTCTGTTTTTTGTACTTTTGTTTATTTTCTAAAATATTAAAAAAAATACAAGAAACCACCCTTTGATAAAATATTGAAAAATGTTGAACAAGTGTTTAAGAAGGATGAACAAGCATTTGGAAAAATATTGAACAAGTATTGAAAAAAATGTTCATCATGTATATAAAAATGTTGAACAAGTATTTGAAAATTTTGTTGATCATGTATAAAAAATATTGAACAAGTATTTGAAATATGTTGAACAAGTATTTGAAAAAATGTTGATCATGTATATAAAAATGTTGAACAAGTATTTAAAAATGGAGAACAAATATTCGAAAAAAATGTTGGTCGTGTATATAAAAATATAGAATGAAAGCAAAAAGAAACAAAATGAAAACTGAAAAAGAAACAAAATAAACCAAAGAAAAAGAAAATGAAAAAAACTGAAATAACAAATGAAAAAAAATGGAGAAGAAAAAATAAGTGTATGTAAAATAATGAAGAAACAAAAGACAAATAATGAAAAAACGGATGAAAAAAGAAAATAAATAAAAACCAGCACGTCTTGCTTCAAGTAGGTCGCGCCCTTTTTGCTATTACGAACTGTTGGGTTGGTGGAGTGGCTAGTTGCGTCTTATGTTTGCCGCGACCAATGATCGATCCCTGGAGCTCCCCTTTGTTTCTTCTATTTTTCTTTTAGACTCTGCATGAAAATTTGACGAAATCAACTTTGCTGCCCGAAACTATTGCTAAATTGTAGATAAATTTAGTGGACAAATTGGTAAATGGTCGGTTTTGCCACCTCTCAGTTGACTTAAGTTCGATGAATAATGTAACCTACACCTTTTTTAGAAAGTACAATTGGGTGAAAAAGTGCACTTTTCTGAATTGACTTAGACTTGACCAAAAAAATATGTTGATTGAGACATAGATGGGTGCAACTTCGGTATGGTCAAAAGTGTAACTTGCACATTTTGACCAAGTTGCACTTTTCAATATTGAATGAGACACCCTTTGAATCTTTTCACTTAAGTACTAATAGACATCCTAGATAAATGGAGTTCTTCATGGAATACATTGAGGCAAGCCGATCTCAAATCCAAGAGATCATTGTCAAGGGAGGCTATGAAGTAGTTGTTGCTGCTTTAGATACCTAAACCGAGTAGCGGATACCGATCAAGAAGATAAATGATGTGTTTTAGTTTGTCTCATATGCCACTTGCATTCTATGTGAAATCAAGATTCTTCGTCTAGTCCAAAACATAGATGAGACCAAACACATCATGCTTCCCCCTACCCGAAGGGAGTTCGAAGATATTTGTATTGTTTATGAGCTTGGAACCCCATCATACAAAACCTTATCCCATCCATGTCTGCATATAACCATGAACCAATGGACACAGATATTTTATGCATGATTCATTGTTTTTCTGTTTTATGTGACGCTACCATTTGCATTATGGTGGAGCATGTCTTATGGGCTATTTGTTTGCAGCCAAATTAAGTTTCTCGTATTCCATTGGTTTCATTAAAATGAAGTGTCATATAAAACTTACCGCAAATATAAATTCAGTTTTCTATTTTCTTTCATACTGGTTACTTTCCTGTGAAGTATGGTTTTGGGGGGGGGGGGGGGGGTGAATGTGTAACTGGTGTTGTGTCGGTGGTTTAATCAATAAGGTTCCCCACAAATACAACTTTGTATCTCTATGAATGACTACAATGTGTGGCAAAATTAGTGTATTTTTAACAAGGCTAGATTTGTTTTTAAGTCTCAATTGATTTAGGAAAGTGTAACTTACGTTTTTGGAGAAAAAAATGCAACTGGGCAAAAATCTATGGAAGTTACATTGTATCACTATATTTCAGCTACACTTTTGTAAATCGTTTGGATTCAATTATTTCTCAACCAATTGAAGTAGTTTTTTCATTTTGCTTGTAAATCGATTCAATTATTTTGAATGTGTAATTGGTGTTGTACTGGTGGTTTAATCAATAAGCTTCCCCACAAATACAACTTTGTATCTCTATGGATGAGTACAGTGTGTGGCAAAATTAGTGTATTTTTAACAAGGCTAGATTAGTTTTGAAGTCTCAATTGATTTAGGAAAGTGTAACTTACGTTTTTGGAGAAAAAATGCAAATGGGGGAAAATCTATGGAAGTTACATTGTATCACTATATTTCAGCTACACTTTCGTAAATTGTTTGGATTCATTATTTCTCAACCAATTGTAGTAGTTTTTTCATTTCGCTTGTAAATCGGCTCTTTTTTGGTATCCCAGTTCTTAACTTTTTCATCTCATCTAGTGGAAGTTGAGACTTGTTCCAATATCTTTATCCCGGTCCTAATTCCGATATAGATTGATTGTCTCTTGATGAAGAAATGACTTGCTTAACGGAGCAATTTTTGTTTTCTTGCGTATTATTTTCTTGCGCTGACATTTTAATGAGATTCACATAGCTTTTTTAGGGGTAAACATGCTTTATTAATTGAAACTCAAGTTTACAGGAATTACAGAAGTATCATGCGACTTTGTAAGCCACACGTGGCGACCCTCCAAATCATTGGTTGCGCTGTCTAGAGAAGCAGCTCTCAATACACATGCTCGCATGGGCGCCCAAGAGCCTCACTCTATCGCTCCCTGCTCGATCGCCTGATTAGTTCGTTCGAGTGAGGCCCCTCCCAATGCTCCATCTTATACAGGTGCTAAGGTTGCCAACTAAGCAAAAAATATGATGTGGCGTATGCTAGTTAAGAAGAAAGAGAGAGTAGTATGGTAACCCCAGGAAAAAACGGTGCTAAGCATGTGTACCTAGGTGGAAGCACAATTCTAAATCTACAACGAACTAAATGCACGAAGCTTAGCACCCAAAAGCTTAACACCTTTGCAATATGGATTTGAGTTGCTAAAGCATTTAATATGCTTAGCACCTCATTTAAGCATCTTTGCATTGAGGGAGGTCTGATAGGCAGAGAGGTAGACTTGTCTCAGAAAAAGGGTGGAGAAGTTGACCAATGGACCAGTTGCTTATTGATCGTTGACCGCAAATCAATTGACCGTTAACTTTTTAGAAAGTTCACAAATTTGGAAAATAATTCGTGAATTGAAAAAAGTTCACGCATTTGAAAAAAAGTTCATGTACTTGAAACAAAGTTCATGACTTTAAAAGAAGTTTGCGATTTTGAAAAAAAAAAGTTAATGAAATTGAAAAAACTTCATGCTTTTTAAACAAAATCATGAATTAGAGAAAAGTTCATGAGTTTGGAAAAGAAATGAAGACTCGGAAAAGTTCATAATTTGAAAAATGTTGGCAGAAATAAAAACAAATTCACAAAATTGAAATAAAAGTTCAGGAAATTTGAAAAAAATCATAAATTTCAAAAAAGTTCAAAAAAATTAGAAAATGTTCACAATTTTGAAAAAGCTTTTCAATTTGAATAAAGTTCACGCATTTTAAAAATAAGAATGAAAAAATAAAGCCAAAAAATAAAAAATAAAAATTAAGCCTAACGCGTGTGGGCCGGCCCATCTCGCTCCCCCTGCGAGATTAAATAAGGGGCGCGCACCACAAGCCGAATTGTTCAGCTCGGATGAATTTCACTCGCGACAAGCCAGTAACAAGCGCAGGATGCAGCATCGTGGATCGTGGAAGGAATGGTAGGCGACTCCACACACACACACACACAAAAAAAAATCAGAATGGTAGTCGACAAGCACTCGCGACAATACCGACAGTACACACATCTCGCTGGCATGCATACGCCTACCAAGAGGAGACAAATTTTGCATTCAAACACATCTCCGATCGGCCATGCAACTGACTCTCCCTAGCCCCTTATCCCTACACACTGGCTCCATCCGGTTGCCAGCACATCTTCTACTACTACTCCTCAACATCAGGTGCAGGGGGCATCTGGAGAACATCATGCCACATTTGACAAAGCCAGCCAGGTTCAGGCGCATTTTATAGAGACTTTCAGCCATTTCTGACTAGATATATTGGCTCCAAACACCCAGCGGCAGGTTCCGAGGTCGGCAATGCCGACCACCACTACTTGACCAATGAATAAACTAAGTTAAAACCCTGCTCTAGAAGATATTACCAGTACTAGTAGTTTGGAAGAATTACCATGGAAACTATCCAACCAGGTCAGAGTCTGAATCTGCGGCTAGCTGCAAACCCTTACTAGAAGATCACAGGAGACTAGACTAGATTACTTTCTGCTTAGACCTACATGTAATTTGCTGTCAGGAGAAAAATACTACAAAGAGATTAGAACCAATGTACTCCTAGAGCCCTAAATTAAATTAGCCAAGAGAGGCAGCAAAGGTGGTGGTACTGCTACTACATGCTACAGCCCAAAGACAAAAACATGTTCCATTCCAATCGATTCACATGAGCCCCAGCCAGCCCCAAAGGAAAGAACAGTCTCTTTTTCTGAACTTGCCTCCTCTCCTTTTACCCCTCTCTCTCATCATGCATGCGATGTGGGTATGGTATGGCACCCCTCACGCCACATGGCCAGAGGAACAAGAGCCAAAAAACAGTCCCCTCTGTATCCCACTCACCACCGTCCAACACCCCTCTCGAAAATGCACACCATGCCCCAATGCTTTCCTTTGTCCAGTTGCTACCTAGCTCCTCCCTCCCTCCCTCCATGCTTCCAGGTCAGTAATCTGCAAGCAAGCACACAAATTTGTAAGTATCTTATTCACAAGAAATTTGGATTTTGGACCAATGGTAGCTGCAAAGTTAACGCTGATGATCAAATGAGGTGAGGTGCCGGTATTTACTCACCGTCCTTCTTCTTGACCAGGCTTCTGGCGAACAGCAAGCAGATGACCAGGAAACCCAGCGCCAAGGCTCCACCCAGCACGATGGCTACAGTCTTGGCTGTCTGCTGCCCTGAAATGAGATGCAGAAGGAGAATGAATGGCCAAGTCGACAGAGATCAAAATCAAACTAGGGATGATACCACGTCTAATCATGGGTACAATCATAGAATGCCGTATCTCCAGTAAATCCAGAAAAGAAAAGGTAAATCATACATTAGTAGTACTACTAGTAGGTGCTAGTGGAAAACAGCTTTTCTCAAAGACCGAGCAGGCAGATGCATAAAAAACTCACTAATCTAGGCTGCTGCCATATACAACTTCTAGTCTAGTACCAGCAGTTCAGAACCGAAGCATGGATTATGTATATATATAATGGATGGAGTTATCAGTAATGAGCATCCCCTACACAGGAACTCAACAGTGCAAAGAACAAGCATAATTGACAACAGAAAAGGGGAAGATCCTGCCAATCCGCCATCATAAACAAGCACGATTGATCCCTGTCCCTCAAATCTTAAGCTGACCAACCAACCAAGAAAGCAACAAGATCATGCCACTGTCTGCATCAGAGTTCCACTTTGACATGGCAAAGATACGCTCATAACTCCTGCCCACCTAACACTGGACCATGCAAGGCTTGTTTGTAATCCAAATGATGAGCACCTGAGAGGGGACTAATCTATACTCTACTACTACAAATTCGTCCAGAGGAGTGGCACCAAGAAACACAAGGCGCTCCCTCAATCCCCATCAATCAATTCCAAACCAGAGAATCCTGCCAGGATCTCACCTACACATGTACAAACAAATCCACCGACAGTAGTTCACGTGCATAAACTAGCCAGTAGTAGCCACCAGCAAGAATCATGAAGCAACTAACATAACACTACTAGTACCACATTTGCCCAAATTACTAAACACAATCAATTCGATCTAATGTTCTCTATTCAGATTTCAGATTGGATCACTGCAGATGTAACCAAATCAATATTCTAAATGCGGTTGGAACTGAATGTGCAGGCACAAATTTGCGAAAAAAGCAAGGAAGAAGGAACGGTAGTATACCTCCGAGGCCGCCGCCGCCGCCGTGGGGCACGCCGTGGGGGTAGTAGCTGTAGGTAATGTAGCACTTGTCGAGGTAGACCTGGCCGGAGGGGGCGCCGCCGCACTCGACGGCGACGCGCTGCACGGCCTGGGTGACGCAGTTGCTGCAGTCGACGTTGGAGAGGTCGCCCTCGCACTGCGCCAGCGCGTAGACCTGCTGGAAGCTGGTGGCGAAGAAGCCGCCGGCGCTGGAGCCCGCTCCGCCCTCGAGCTGCGCGAAGGCGGTGCCGCGGCGCGTCTCGAAGTCCTGGGCGGCTTCGCCCCCGCCGGAGCCGCAGGTCTTGAAGAGCATCTGGACGCCGGAGACCTGGGGGAAGCCGGAGATCTCGTAGAGCGCGAGGCAGCCGTTGAGCTGGACCCGCGCGGCGACGGCGCCCCCGCAGAGGTCGCGCCAGGAGGACATGGCGCGGGCGACGCAGGAGGAGCAGTCCGGGCCGGAGAGGTCGCCGCGGCACTGGAAGAGGCCGAAGACGGAGGCGGAGGCGGAGGAGGCCGACGCCGAGGAGGTCTTGTAGAACTTGGCGGAGGCGGACTGCGCGGCGAGCGCCGAGGAGAGCGCCGCGACGGTGGGCGGCGGCGCGCCCCCCGGGAAGGTCTGGTTGGCGCAGCCCTTGTAGACGACCGCGTACAGGTCGGCGCACGACGCCGTCAACAGGAGCAGGACGAGGACGGCGGCGGCGAGGAGGAGGCGGCAGGGAATGCCGCCGACGCCCATCTGGCCGCGCCCTGGAGGTCGTCGGTGGTGCGCCGGAAGCAGAGGTCCGGTGCTCACTCCACCTCCCCTGTTTTGGCGCTGGTCTGGTGTGTATGCGCTCGCGAGTTGCGGGCTGCTGCTTGTGTTTTTTTCCGCTCTCTCTCGGCGTCCGTTTCAGCTGACGATGGTAATGCCGCGCAGTTAATGGGGTGGCAGAGAAAAGCACGCAGTTTGGGTGAGCAGCGTGCACAGGCCGGCCACAGATGGTGATCTCAGGACTTCTTTGATTCAAAAGAATTCTATAGAATTTTTGGAGGATTGAAATCCTTAAGAATTTTTCTTATGTTGCTTCTTTGATTCATAGAATTGGATCTTATAGGAATTTTTTCTATCAAATCTTTTGTACTACATTTTATAGGAAATCTAACATCGACTCCAACCTCTTTTTACAATTCCTTTGATTTCCTGTGCCATCAAACACTCCATGCTAATTCTGTAGGATTCATGTGTGCATGTCACTCCAACCCTATATTTTTCCTATTCCTACGTTTTGAAAATCCTGCGAATCAAAGAGGGCCTCAACTTCTTCACTCTACTGCTAGTACGGCTCAAAGCTTGAAACGCCCCCCCCCCCCCCCCCCCCCCCCCCGCGCAAAAGAAAAGAGAAGAAAAGGCTTGAAACGGCAGGAGGGAAACACGGAGGAGGGACGCTTGTTTGTTGTTTCGTGTGACACTGGATAAGTACTGAAGCATTTCTTTAGGGGAGGATATCTATCTGTATGAATATGAACTTAGTAAAGCGGCATGATAATGGTGCTTTCCCTTTGACATTGCCATGATAATGGTCCTTGGTAAGTGAAAGATGGTTTGGTCTAGTAGTAGAAAGGGACGCGGGAGCTTTGCCGATGGACACGACGGGACAGGGATGCGGTGAATATGATGGCGAACTTTTGAATAAACTCGTCCGTCTTATGAGATGGGCACGAGGGCGACTCTCCACGCGGTGAAAAACAATCAATCCGCGGCGAATCAATCTATCAGGGTTTAAATCCTGGTGCTCGCATTATTTCTGGATTTATTTCAGGATTTCTGGCGATGTGATTTCAGTGGGAGGAGACGTTTCTTTCGACGACGAGGTGCCTACGATGAATTCGTAAATCTCAAGATGATATGCCGGCTCAGTCTCTCGGATGTACTCATAGAAGTAGGATGTGCGTGTGTGCGTTCATAGAGGTGAGTGTATGTGTGTGTGTATGAGCGGTTGTGTCTGTACTGATGCTAAAAAAACAATCAATCCGCGTCTACTGGCAAGCACTGGTAATAAGTGCGCTGTGTACGGGGTTAGGTGAAACGATCACTCGAGTGGGCCTGGGCTTGGGCTTGAAGGAGCGTATGCATATGCACGTACGGGTGGGGCCCGGCCGCAGTTTCGCCGTTTTGGCATCTGCGGAGCGTCGTCTCTCGGCGGGGCCGGTGCGGTCCTTTCTCCACAAAAAAGAAACGCCGTTAAGGGTTAACGGCTACAGAGCCCAACAGTGGAGCCCGAAAGGAGTTGCTTTGACAGTGCCTTGGTTTTTTCCCAACCTCCTTTCCGCAAAGAAAGACACTTTTTAGCGAGTGTATGTATGTACTATGTATGTATATGTACATGCTCCCCTGTGGCACTCTTCCCTCGTTTTTTTTAATTGAGGGCTACTTTCCCCTCGTTGGTCAGGGTGAGCCCACATAGACAATCGCCACCGGCCTTTCCAAGGGGGCCCACGGTCCACGCGGTACGACCACGAGTTTATCCTTGTTTAATATAATCAATCGTGACAATTTTGGCCCTGTTTGGATTATGGGGTTAGAGCTAGTTTGAGTTAGTTGAGGGCTTAAATAACCCAAAAATATCCAAACAGGAAGGGTTAGAGTGTGTTAGTTTCATCTAACCCAACTATCACAATAGGGAGGTGCTTATTTGGATTAGAGTGGGTTAGAAAATAACTTTAATTCTAACTGTGTTAGAATGTGTTTGTTTATTCCCGGTGCTTTTAAGTGCTTTAGGTAGATCAGCTATCCGGCTTTGTGCAGGACAGGGGGCAAGGAATTTGGTTTGGTGGGATACGCTACAGGGAATGGTTTGGTATCGGGGCTGAGAGACACAGAGAGAGAATATCAGAGGGGATCCTGCTTTCCTACGTCCAGTTTTGACTGATTCTCTTCTCTTCTTTGACCTGACGGGGCCTCGCTTGACCGGAGCCCTCCCTGGTCTCTGCATGCACAGCCGCATGGCCGTGGATTTGGTATTGCTGCCGCGGCATCTGCATGGGCTCTTGGCGCCTGCTGAAAAGAGATTTTCCAGGGAGCAGCAGGCGACTGAGGTCCCGGGAAATGCACGGGGCAGGGCGAGATAGTAGATGCTTGGATCGTTGTGGCAACGGGGCAGTGGGGAAAAACAGAAGAGTTACCGTGGTCCAAGTGGATGTATGTTTTGATCGACTGGTCAAGCACAGCAAACAATGCTGGATCGCTTCTGTATTGTACTACTACCACTATTACCACATAACTGCCCGTACTACTCTACCATCAACGGTATGTGCGCTGTGGTAAAAAGCTGCGTTCCATCAGAAGCAGAGGCGCGTGCCCACTCACGCTCCCTCTCCACGGACTTGCAAAGTGGTTCATCACTAGGTACTCTACTACTACTCTTAACTTGTACTACTACCACGGAATAATAATACAGTACCTGCAAAGTGCTCCATCAGTATCACCTTTGTTGCATACCGAGTACTGTAACCAAACAGGGAATGAGTTGCCCAGCCGGTCTCCTACTACTGGACTCCAGTCCAGTACGTACTCTTTTCTTTTTTTTCCCTTTCCTCCCCCAACGGCAACGGGCGCTCCTTTTACCAGCTGCACCCGCCCTTTGAGCAGAGCAGCAAAAGTGATAGTATACGATCGAAAAGAAGAGGGTGCGAACGAAAACGCGAAACTTCCTGTCACTTTGATGGCCCATTTCCTCTTTGGACGCGCAGGTGCAAACCGTGGAGTGGAGGTGCCTTTACCTTTAGCACCAGTGTCAGCGTGGATGATCTACCTCGAAAACGTTACGCGGCACGGCCCCGTCCTTGCATGGCTAAGTCGCTTCCTCTCTGGCGACTGGCCGGTCTGCCGTCTGCGTGCATGCATGCATGCGGAGGTACTCCTACAGTGCTACGGACCGCACTGAGCCCATCGTTTCTTTTTACTCGTATATACTAGAACTAGATAGATGTAATGGGGTGCAGTACCCAACCTTCTCTAATAGTTTGACCGCGAGTAACAAAGAACCCCACTCCGGGTTGTTAAACCCAAAGCACGGTAGAAAATAGTGTGGTTTTCATCTCGGGTAACAGTGCGAATGGTGACTAGTTACTCCGAAAGGCCGGGAGCCCGGTTGGCATGCTGCATGGTCAAGGCATTTGGTCTAGCTCGAAGAAAAAAAAGGTTAAATCATATGGCCCTTTTCCTTTTCCGCAAACGCACGCTGCTTCTTGTGCCAGGTTGTAAACACGTTTTCATGGCCGGTGTACGTACTCATCTTCCAACTCGATCGCCATTATCATTCTACTTTGCGGCTTTGGCCCCCCTTCAGCTCGGCCGACCTCTTCTCTAGTGTAGTAGGACAAAACACTAGGCCATGCCATGCCATGATTTCAGGGGCCGGAGCCGGGACACGTCGCCCATGAACCATACTGTTACCCAAAATAAAAGTCACATTGTTTCCTCAGCGACATAATAAACGGAGCTACTACTACTAGCACGCAGTAACTACTGATTGCCCCTAATGATAATTATGGGTCGGTGCCTCCCGACACGACACTGTAGCACGGCCAAAATGGTCGAAAATGTCTCTGGGATCGATCAAAGGTGCCGTGCATGGGTAACAGCGCCATCGCTACGTTCATCGCGTCGTCGATCTCACCCGGGGGAGGAGACGGAGACGAAGACGGAGACGGCGAGGAAAAGATCGCTGTAGCGATGATGCGATGCAGAGCCTTCATACTTGGAGATTCCCAGCGAGGGGGTGGTGGGTCGTCGTAATGATTTGGTCAGGAGTACGGTACGGAGCCCTTGAACCATTGCAGGTCCGGTTGCAGGGCAGCACAGCAGCAAGTGCGTCTTTGGAGGATTCATGCTGTGCATGTGGTCATCACTCAAGACTGAACCAGTCGGTCCCCGTCCCAGTCCAAGGGAGCAGTGCACCACCAAGCAGCATATGCATACGTGCCTGCTGTGTTGTGGCCTCCGGACTCCATGGGAGAGATCGAGCGAAGCGGATGGTGCTCTGACAAGACAAATGTCCATTGACAAGATTCGTTGCATTCAAGCCAATGTGGTTGCGATTGCGAACTCTGATCAACAATTTTACCGCATACTTTTTTTTTCAAGAAGATGTTACGGCATAGTACCTGTCTACACAGCTTGAACAGGTGCTCTTCCTCACTTGCTCAGATTGCAACAACTCGCTATGTGTCCCTGTCCTGACTGTAAGACGCAGCGATCAATTATGGAGTTGGAGAGCAAGGGCCAAAAATGAGGAGGGTCTGCAATTTTCTCATTCATCAACTCGATCCATGTCCGACTCGTTACTACTGTACTCTGACCACCTGGTCCCACACCATCCGTAAACAGCGCACGACCAGGCCGCTTGGAAGCGTCTCCTTGTGTTTCCGCCTCCTTCGCGGTCCTCGTCAACTTCCGTTCCGTCAAGTGAGCGATCTTCCGTTTGGTCGTGTAACAACAAGCAAACACATCGTGAATCAGAGGTCCTATGAGCTGTTGTCCATGGTTAGAGCAACTCCAACACATCGACTCAAACGGACGACATTTTTATTCGTTTTTTATATGTTGAGGTCGGCCGCCCGCCCGATGTCTGTCCCGTTTGAGATTTAAGTTGACTGCTCATCCAAGCACTAACCATTTCATGTTCGTATGCATTTTTTAGAAAGGCCCGCGGCCATAGTTCAAACCAACGGTCATGTCGCCGCCTGGAAGTTCATTCTGGCACCATGCCAGCTTCAGAAAACACCACACAGTTTGGCTGGCGCACTTGCCAGCGGCCGGCACACATGTCAGCACACAAAAAAGGGGCGGGAGTTCTATCAGGCCATCACGGCCGTGGTCATGCCAGCATACTTGCCGGCATACAAAAAAGGATGGCGCTCGTCGTCATTGGTCACTCGTCGTCGAACGTGAGCATGTTGGCCTGCATCTTCTCGAACCACGGCCTCTTCCTTGGTGACACGGTGTTGAGATCCACCTTCATAATCTCCACCCCGGTCATCATGCTCGGGAGAGCCACTTCTTCACCTTCGTCTTGGCGTTGGCGGCCTTGACCTCTAGCATATTGGTTTGCTTCTCTGCCTCCATCTCAAGCATCTTGGCTTGCTTCTCCACATCCATCTCAAGCCTCCTCCTTTGGATCTTCATGAAGGCGTTCATTTGTTCTTATTTGTAACGCCGGCGCTCCTCCTCCCTTAAGTCCTTCTTGCTCATCATGCCCTCCACACTTGCGATCAAGGCGTTCGACGCCGCATCCCGCTTGTCCTCCTTCTTGGAGTTGATCTTCCCCCACGGGCGTGGATTCTCGACGTCTTCCTCCTCCACGGCCCTCTTTCCCCCACGTGACTTAAGGGCGGCATATTGCGCCTTGAACTTCTCCTCGTCCTTGATGACCTGCCCAACAATGGGAGAGGTTGAAGCACTTGCCGTCGTGTTGGACCTTGAATCCCTCCAAAACTTGAAATGCCTACAAATGTATTGCATGCAAGCATATTGGCAAAATGGATATGGAAATGGACATGCAAGCATAAACGGAATGGCACAAAAGAGGGCGGCCGCTTGCATATCATGTCTTGCATGCCGATGCCGCTCATAGGGCGGGCCTTAACGCTCTCAAGGGTGGCACAAAACTTGTTGCACTCGTGTTGGATCACCCTCCATCGCTTCGAAATGGACACCCACCCGCGCGTGCTTAGTATTTGGTACGGCGAAAACTTCTTTCGCTCATGGAACTTACGGTGGACACAAATCCAAAAGGTTGATGCTTTTTTTCTGCGCCGACCTTGGGGTCTTGCCCAATGGCCCTCCAACACTCACAAAGAAGCTTGTCCTCAGCCGTCGTGTATGCCTTCGTCCGCTTGCTCTTGTGCTTCGGCTTCGTCCCGGCGGCTTGGTTGGCGAGCTCGTCCTCGAACAATGGCTCCCCTTCGATGTCGCACTCATCCTCTTCCTCTTGCCGGTAGTCCTCTGGAAACTCGTGGTCGAGTGGGAAGTTGTCCAGGTCCAGGCCGACTTGATCATGCATGAAGGCCACCTGATCTTGATCAAAGGTGGAAGGCGTGAACGGCCCTCGGCCGTCTTGGCTTTCTGTCTCGTCGGCATCGTAGCCAGCCCCGACGGCACCGCCAGCGGCCGGCGCACCACCCTCGAAGATGATGTTCTGCATGTAGTCATCGTCGCCGGAGGCCGACATTCCGTCGAACAGGTTGCGTGCGCCTGGCAGCACGTCGGCTGGCATGTGCCGCACGTGTTTCCTCACGCCACCATATGATGAGCCATCGGCCACCGGTGTGGCGTTGAGGTCGATGGGCATGGGCGTGGAAGGCGCCACCACGCTCACCTCAGGTGAGCACTCCTCGGAGAGGCGGGAGGACTGCGGGTAGACGTGGAACCCGGGTATCGGCTTCGTCACCGACGCGCGGGGCGAGTCGGGCAACACCATCCGAGGGAACACGGATGAGCCGGTGCTGGCCGCGGCCACGACGGCATTGACGAGGCCGTGCTGGTTAGGGTTTAACCCTAGCATATAGTGTCTCCCTCGTTGCCGCCGCGACACGGGCGTTGGTGACCTCCCGCTGCGCGACGGCGGCTGCGACGACGGCCGCCGCGATGGCTGAAGGAAATATGCCCTAGAGGCAATAATAAATTTATTATTTATTTCCTTATTTCAGGATAAATGTTTATTATTCATGCTAGAATTGTATTAACCGGAAACATAATACATGTGTGAATACATAGACAAACAGGGTGTCACTAGTATGCCTCTACTTGACTAGCTCGTTAATCAAAGATGGTTATGTTTCCTAACCTTGGACAAAGAGTTGTTATTTGATTAACGGGATCACATCATTAGATGAATGATCTGATTGACATGACCCATTCCATTAGCTTAGCACCCGATCGTTTAGTATGTTGCTATTGCTTTCTTCATGACTTATATATGTTCCTATGACTATGAGATTATGCAACTCCCGTTTACCGGAGGAACACTTTGTGTGCTACCAAACGTCACAACGTAACTGGGTGATTATAAAGGAGCTCTACAGGTGTCTCCGAAGGTACATGTTGGGTTTGCGTATTTCGAGATTAGGATTTGTCACTCCGATTGTCGGAGAGGTATCTCTGGGCCCTCTCGGTAATGCACATCACTTAAGCCTTGCAAGCATTGCAGCTAATGAGTTAGTTGCGAGATGATGTATTACGGAACGAGTAAAGAGACGTGCCGGTAACGAGATTGAACTAGGTATTGGATACCGATGATCGAATCTCGGGCAAGTAACATACCGATGACAAAGGGAACAACATATGTAGTTATGCGGTCTGACCAATAAAGATCTTCATAGAATATGTAGGAGCCAATATGGGCATTCAGGTCCCGCTATTGGTTATTGACCGGAGACGTGTCTGGGTCATGTCTACATTGTTCTCGAACCTTAGGGTCCGCACGCTTAAAGTTACGATGACAGTTTCATTATGAGTTTATGTATTTTGATGTACCGAAGGTTGTTCGGAGTCCCGGATGTGATCACGGACATGAAGAGGAGTCTCGAAATGGTCGAGACATAAAGATCGATATATTGGAAGCCTATAATTGGACATCGGAATCGTTTCGGGTGAAATCGGCATTTTACCGGAGTACCGGGGGGTTATCGGAACCCCCCGGTGGTTATTGGGCCTACATGGGCCTTGAGGAAGAAGAGAGAAGGAGGCAGGAGGTGGCCGCGCGCCCCTCCCCTTCCTAGTCCGAATAGGACAAGGGAAGGGGGGCGGCGCCCCCCTTTCCTTCCCCTCTTCCTCCTCTTTCCCCCCTTCTCCTTCTCCAACTAGGAAAGAAGGGAGTCCTACTCCCGGTGGGAGTAGGACTCCACCCCGGCGCGCCCCTCCTTGGCCGGCCGCCCCCTCCCCTTGGCTCCTTTATATACGGGGGCAGGGGGGCACCCTAGGACACACAAGTTGATCTTCGTGATCGTTCCTTAGCCGTGTGCGGTGCCCCCCTCCACGATATTACACCTCGATCATATTGTAGCGGTGCTTAGGCGAAGCCCTGCGACGGTTAAACATCAAGATCGTCACCACGTCGTCGTGCTGAAGAAACTCCTCCTCGAAGCTTTGCTGGATCGGTGCCCGGGGTGCGTCATCGAGCTGTACGTGTGTCAAGAACTCGGAGGTGCCGGAGTAACGGTGCTTGGATCGGTTGGACCGGGAAGACGTACGACTACTTCCTCTACGTTGCGTCAACGCTTCCGCTTCGGTCTACGAGGGTACGTAGACAACACTCTCCCCTCTCGTTGCTATGCATCACCATGATCTTGCGTGTGCGTAGGAATTTTTTTGAAATTACTACGTTCCCCAACAGTGGCATCCGAGCCTAGGTTTTATGGTTTGATGTTATATGCACGAGTAGAACACAAGTGAGTTGTGGGCGATATAAGTCATACTGCCTACCAGCATGTCATACTTTGGTTCGGCGGTATTGTTGGATGAAGCGGCCCGGACCGACATTACGCGTACGCTTACGCGAGACTGGTTCTACCGCCGTGCTTTGCACACAGGTGGCTGGCGGATGTCAGTTTCTCCAACTTTAGTTGAACCGAGTATGGCTACGCCCGGTCCTTGCGAAGGTTAAAACGGCATCAACTTGACAAACTATTGTTGTGGTTTTGATGCGTAGGTAAGATTGGTTCTTGCTTAAGCTCGTAGCAGCCACGTAAAACTTGCAACAAACAAAGTAGAGGACGTCTAACTTGTTTTTGCAAGGCATGTTGTGATGTGATATGGTCAAGACATGATGCTAAATTTTATTGTATGAGATGATCATGTTTTGTACCTGAGTTATCGGAAACTGGCAGGAGCCATATGGTTGTCGCTTTATTGTATGCAATGCAATCGCCCTGTAATGCTTTACTTTATCACTAAGAAGTAGCGATAGTCGTAGAAGCATAAGATTGGCGAGACGACAACGATGCTACGATGGAGATCAAGGTGCCGCGCCGGTAACGATGGTGATCATGACGGTGCTTCGGAGATGGAGATCACAAGCACAAGATGATGATGGCCATATCATATCACTTATATTGATTGCATGTGATGTTTATCTTTTATGCATCTTATCTTGCTTTGATTGACGGTAGCATTATAAGATGATCTCTCACTAAATTATCAAGAAGTGTTCTCCCTGAGTATGCACCGTTGCCAAAGTTCATCGTGCCCAGACACCACGTGATGATCGGGTGTGATAAGATCTACGTCCATCTACAACGGGTGCAAGCCAGTTTTGCACACGCAGAATACTCAGATTAAACTTGACGAGCCTAGCATATGCAGATATGGCCTCGGAACACTGACACCGAAAGGTCGAGCGTGAATCATATAGTAGATATGATCAACATAGTGATGTTCACCATTGAAAGCTACTCCATTTCACGTGATGATCGGTTATGGTTTAGTTGATTTGGATCACGTGATCACTTAGAGGATTAGAGGGATGTCTATCTAAGTGGGAGTTCTTAACTAATATGATTAATTGAACTTTAATTTATCATGAACTTCGTCCTGGTAGTATTAGCATATCTATGTTGTAGATCAATAGCTCGCGTTGTTGCTTTCATATGTTTATTTTGATATGTTCCTAGAGAAAAATTGTGTTGAAAGATGTTAGTAGCAATGATGCGGATCGGATCCGTGATCTAAGGTTTATCCTCATTGCTGCACAGAAGAATTATGTCCTTGATGCACCGCTAGGTGACAGACCTATTGCAGGAGCAGATGCAGACGTTATGAACGTTTGGCTAGCTCAATATGATGACTACTTGATAGTTTAGTGCACCATGCTTAACGGATTAGTATTGGGACTTCAAAGACGTTTTGAACGTCATGGACCATATGAGATGTTCTAGGTGTTGAAGTTAATATTTCAAGAAAATACCCGAGTTGAGAAATATGAAGTCTCCAACAAGTTCTATAGCTAAAAGATGGAGGAGAATAGCTCAAGCAGTGAGCATGTGCTCAGATTGTCTGGGTACTACAATCACTTGAATCAAGTGGGAGTTAATCTTCCAGATAAAATAGTGATTGACAGAATTCTCTAGTCACCATCACCAAGTTAGTAGAACTTCGTGATGAACTATAATATGCAAGGGATAACGGAAACAATTCCCAAGCTCTTCGTGATGCTGAAATCGACGAAGGTAGAAATCAAGAAAAACATCAAGTGTTGATGGTTAACAAGACCACTAATTTCAAGAAAAGGGCAAAGGGAAGAAGGGGAACTTCAAGAAGAACAGCAAGCAAGTTGCTGCTCAAGTGAAGAAGCCCAAGTCTGGCCCTAAGCCTGAGACTAAGTGCTTCTACTGCAAAGGGACTGGTCACTGGAAGCAGAACTGCCCCAAGTATTTGGCGGATAAGAAGGATGGCAAAGTGAACAAAAGTATATTTGATATACATGTTATTGATGTGTACTTTACTAGTGTTTATAGCAACCCCTCAGTATTTGATACTGGATCAGTTGCTAAGAGTAGTAACTCGAAACAGGTGTTGCAGAATAAACAAAGACTAGTTAAGGGTGAAGTGACGATGTGTGTTGGAAGTAGTTCCAAGATTGATATGATCATCATCGCACACTCCCCTATACTTTTGGGATTAGTGTTGAACCTAAATAAGTGTTATTTGGTTTTTGCGTTGAGCATGAATATGATTTGATCATGTTTATTGCAATACGGTTATTCATTAAAGTCAGAGAATAATTGTTGTTCTGTTTACATGAATAAAACCTTCTATGGTCATACACCCAATGAAACAAGTTCGTTGGATCTCGATCGTAGTGATACACGTATTCATAATATTAAAACCAAAAGATGCAAAGTTAATAATGATAGTGCAACTTATTTGTGGCACTGCCGTTTAAGTCATATTGGTGTAAAGCGCATGAAGAAACTCCATGCTGATGGGCTTTTGGAATCACTTGATTATGAATCAGTTGATGCTTGCAAACCATGCCTCATGGGTAAGATGACTAAGACTTTGTTCTTCGGAACAATGGAGCGAGCAACAGATTTGTTGGAAATCATACATACTGATGTATGTGGTCCGATGAATATTGAGGCTCGCGACAAGTATCATTATTTTCTGACCTTCACAAATGATTTGAGCAGATATGGGGATATCTACTTGATGAAACATAAGTCTGAAACATTTGAACAGTTCAAAGAATTTCAGAGTGAAGTGGAAAATCATCGTGAAAAGAAAATAAAAGTTTCTACGATATGATCGCAGAGGTAAAATATTTGAGTTACGAGTTTGGCCTTCAATTAAAACAATGTGAAATAGTTTCTATGATGTCTCTTACCGATCAACATGTCATTAATTGAGTTACATGATGATCGCAGCTGTCTCTAATGCATAACCCCAAAACGATTGTGGTAGATCGGTAAGAGACATCATAGATCGCATTATATCTAATAAAGTACGGTTATGACGTTCGGACACACCATCACACTATGGTGTTCCAGGTGGCGTGACATGTTGTTGATCAGAAATAATGTAGAATTATTCTGTAAAGCATAAAGGAGTGTTTGAAAGGAGTTTTTCAAAAAAAGACTTCGGTGAAGCTGCTTACATATTGAGCTTCAAAATCTATAGAGATAGATCAAGACGCTTGATAAGTTTTTTCAATGAGTACATACCTTGACAAGATTTTGAAGTAGTTCAAAATGGAGCTGTCAAAGAAAGAGTTCTTGCCTGTATTACAAGGTGTGAAGTTGAGTAAGACTCAAAGCCCGACCACGACAGAAGATAGAAAGAGAATGAAAGTCATTCCCTATGCCTTGGCCATAGGTTCTATAAAGTATGTCATGCTGTGTACCAGATCTATTGTATACCCTGCACTGATTTGGCAAGGGAGTACAATAGTGATCTAGGAGTAGATCACTGGACAGCGGTCAGAATTATCCTTAGTGAAATAAGGATATGTTTCTCGATTATGGACATGACAAAAAGGTTCATCGTAAAGGGTTACGTCGATGCAAGTTTTTGACACTGATCCAGATGATTCTAAGTCTCAATCTGGATACATATTGAAAGTGGGAGCAATTAGCTAGAGTCACTCCGTGCAGAGCATTGTAGACATAGAATTTTGCAAAATACATACGGATCTGAATTTGGCAGGCCCGTTGACTAAATTTCTCTCACAAGCAAAACATGATCATTCTTTGGGTGTTAATCACATAGCGATGTGAACTAGATTATTGAATCTAGTAAACCCTTTGGGTGTTAGTCACATGGAGATGTGAACCAATCACATAAAGATGTGAACTATTGGTGTTAATCACATAGCGATGTGAACTAGATTATTCACTCTAGTGCAAGTGGGAGACTGAAGGAAATATGCCCTAGAGGCAATAATAAAGTTATTATTTATTTCCTTATTTCATGATAAATGTTTATTATTCATGCTAGAATTGTATTAACCGGAAACATAATACATGTGTGAATACATAGACAAACAAAGTGTCACTAGTATGCCTCTACTTGACTAGCTCGTTAATCAAAGATGGTTATGTTTCCTAACCATGGACAAAGAGTTGTTATTTGATTAACGGGATCACATCATTAGATGAATGATCTGATTGACATGACCCATTCCATTAGCTTAGCACCCGATCGTTTAGTATGTTGCTATTGCTTTCTTCATGACTTATATATGTTACTATGACTATGAGATTATGCAACTCCCATTTACCGGAGGAACACTTTGTGTGCTACCAAACGTCACAACGTAACTGGGTGATTATAAAGGAGCTCTACAGGTGTCTCCGAAGGTACATGTTGGGTTGGCGTATTTCGAGATTAGGATTTGTCACTCCGATTGTCGGAGAGGTATCTCTGGGCCCTCTCGGTAATGCACATCACTTAAGCCTTGCAAGCATTGCAGCTAATGAGTTAGTTGCGAGATGATGTATTACGAAACGAGTAAAGAGACTTGCCGGTAACGAGATTGAACTAGGTATTGGATACCGACGATCGAATCTCGGGCAAGTAACATACCGATGACAAAGGGAACAACGTATGTAGTTATGCGGTCTGACCGATAAAGATCTTCGTAGAATATGTAGGAGCCAATATGGGCATCCAGGTCCCGCTATTGGTTATTGACCGGAGACGTGTCTGGGTCATGTCTACATTGTTCTCGAACCGTAGGGTCCGCACGCTTAAAGTTACGATGACAGTTTCATTATGAGTTTATGCATTTTGATGTACTGAAGGTTGTTCAGATTCCCGGATGTGATCATGGACATGACGAGGAGTCTCGAAATGGTCGAGACATAAAGATCGATATATTGGAAGCCTATATTTGAACATCGGAATCGTTCCGGGTGAAATCGGCATTTTACCGGAGTACCGGGGGTTACCGGAACCCCCCGGGGGGTTATTGGGCCTACATGGGCCTTGAGGAAGAAGAGAGAAGGAGGCAGGAGGTGGCTGCGTGCCCCTCCCCTTCCTAGTCCGAATAGGACAAGGGAAGGGGGGCGGCGCCCCCCCTTTCCTTCCCCTCTTCCTCCTCTTTCCCCCTTCTCCTTCTCCAACTAGGAAAGAAGGGAGTCCTACTCCCGGTGGGAGTAGGACTCCCCCCTGGCGCGCCCCTCCTTGGCCGGCCGCCCCTCCCCTTGGCTCCTTTATATACGGGGGCAGGGGGGCACCCTAAGACACACAAGTTGATCTTCGTGATCGTTCCTTAGCCGTGTGTGGTGCCCCCCTCCACGATATTACACCTCGATCATATTGTAGCGGTGCTTAGGCGAAGCCCTGCGACGGTTAAACATCAAGATCTTCACCACGCCGTCGTGCTGACGAAACTCCTCCCCGAAGCTTTGCTGGATCGGTGCCCGCGGTGCGTCATCGAGCTGTACGTGTGTCAAGAAGTCGGAGGTGCCGGAGTAACGGTGCTTGGATCGGTTGGACCGGAAAGACGTACGACTACTTCCTCTACGTTGCGTCAACGCTTCCGCTTCGGTCTACGAGGGTACGTAGACAACACTCTCCCCTCTCGTTGCTATGCATCACCATGATCTTGCGTGTGCGTAGGAAGTTTTTTGAAATTACTACGTTCCCCAACAATGGCTTTGTCCCTTGGGTCCGCCACGTGCCTCCGGCCCTTCCTCTTCGCTGACTCCCTTGCCCATTGTTTGGACGTAAAAAGCGTCTTCTTCGGCTTGGGCGCGGCGGCGGTCTTGCGGGAGGGAGGCGGAAGGTAGAGGGGGAGGCTTGCCTTTGCCGGATGGGGCGGTCATCATGCTGGACGAGGCGAGGCCGGCTTCTAGGTCGTCGTCCATGGTGGGCGACGGGAGCGCGCGGGGGTGGGATGGTTCGGGGGGAGGGGAATAGAGGGAAATGGTGAAGGCTGCCACTGACCAGCGGGCCAGGGGGAGAAGGCGAGCGCGCGCGCGTCCGTCTTGTGTCCGTGTGCCGATACAAATCCGGCACAAAAATGAGCCAGAAATGGGTCGGCAGGCGGGTGAAAATCGTACACGCATCTGTTTGGGTCGGCGCGTTGGCCGACTTATCTATCCGCGCCGACCCAAACAGACGCCAGCGGATAAATTGGGTCACCCCGTTGGAGTTGCTTTAAAGGCATCTGATTCCGTTCATTTGAGAAATATAGCTTCCTCGGCCAATCAAATGGTACTCCCTCTGTAACTCTTATAATAGTACGTTTTAGATCACTGCTTTAATGATTTAAAATGTCTTATATTAGTTTCAGAGGTACTAACTTGCAATGCACATTTATAGGCGTTGGTCTACAGTAGTACGTAGTACTTCCTCCATTCTAAAATATAGTGCGACCGCACTTTCTGAGGTCGAACTTTGACCATAAATTTAACGTACGAGATCGACTGTGGCGGGAGAAAAAGTTACATAATTAAAACTTTTTTCAAATACGAATTCACTGATATAATTTTTGCTCCGCCGCAATCACTCTTGGTAGTTAAATTTACGGTCAAAGTTAAAGCACGGGGATAGAGGAAGCACTACATTGTGGAATGGAGAGAGTACCTTTCAACCCGATCGCAATTGCTTTGTTGTTGTTGAGACAAACCCAATCGTCATTGCTACTAGTAGACTGCCCGTGCGTTGCCACGGGCTCTTGAAATAGTTTGCAAGAGTTACATGTTAACTTTTTAAGGTCTCGCCCTGCAATAGATCCAGACCCCCACCACTGATTTCATCCCGCCTAGGCCGCCGCCTGCCGCCGTGCTGCCCCATCGTGTTCGCCTCCGCCCCGACCCCGCCCGTCTCCGACTGCCTCCGCCTCCGGTCCATCCTCCGCCCGACCCCGCTCCGTCCGCCTCCCCTCCGGCCCGGCTCCTTCCGCCTCCTCTCTGGCCCTGCTCCGCCCGCCTCCTCTCCGGTTCGTCCGCTGCACCGCTCCGTCCGCTTCCGCGCCGCACCGCATGCTGCCGCCCCGTTTCGTCCGCCTCCGCCCCGCGCCGCACGTCGCCGCCCCGCTCCCTGCTCGGCCGCCGCCCGCTCCCCGGTGGCGCCGAAGAGGACGCCGAAGGGAAAGTCCGGTTTCTTCGGCATGAGGGCGAAGCCCTCCGGGAACTTTGGTCTGGAGTTCTCCGATGTCGGGCAGCGTTGGTGGCTCGGCATGTATCCCACCGCCGATGAGGCCTCTCGTGCCTACGACGTGGCGGTGTGGCGTGCCGGATGGCCGAAGATGGACCTAAACTTCCTGGAGGTCGAGTCCCAGGCGGTGGCGGAGTGGCTCGTGCTGCAGGGCATCCGGATGAAGGAGATGCCGACTAAGAAGGCGAAGAAGAGACCCGCGGTTCTTGTCGCTCCCGGCGAGAGCGACGAGGCGGCGATAGCTTGCTTTGTGTGATTTGCATTTTGCTACAAAGCCATCTCTAATGAAATGCTATTTGCTACATTTTTAAATAGGTAAATTATTCCAATGAGCTCGCCATAACTCAACAGACCAATCTCTAATGAAATGCTATTTGCTACATTTTTTAAATAGAAAAATTATTCCGATCAGCCAGCCATAACTCAACAGACCAATCCGAACCCACATTTTTTTAAAGTAAAAAAATATTTCCCTTGATAGATCAAGATGCCAAAGTGTCGTTTGCCCGACTGTTATGTTCCTATACACACAGAGTAACTTATTTTTCAAATCAAGGAATTAAGAAAAGGAAGAATATCATGATGTTCGTGGCACTTGCCAGGTCTGCCATGCTACCATGACATTGTCTTTTTAGTCTCTACCCACATGCCGAGTTGAGAAATAATCTTCAGATATACCCACTGCTAACACACTCACATACATAATGGCCATTGGCTGATTGATTTGGCTGGCTGTTAACACAAGCACACAACACACAAAATCAACCAATGGCCACACAAGTATGCATTGTTTACTTTATTCCAATTGTGATGCAATCGTGACACTTACAAGCCCCGTCCGCTCGCCCGTCACGGTAATTGCCTACTCGCCGCTGGTGCCAACCTCTCGACCTCGCCACCGCCGCTCACCACTCAGTCTCCACCGGCTGCCCATTGCCTCTTGCGCCACCCGCGCGCTTGATCGGCCCAATGTTGTTGATTGGAATGCGGGACTGAAGGTAATCCATGGACAGGTTTTAGTTCTGCTTGTCATCAATCTTTGGTACTTGTCAATCCATCTAACGCACAAAAAATCGACTCTCAGACAGAAAAGTAATCTAACTCTATTGATGAGCACAACAGTACATACCATCCCATCATGATGTTGCCATCTCTCACACTTGATGATTCTTGTTATTTATAACATGTACACCATCGGGTGATTGCTTTATTAGAAATATATTTACACAATATGATCAGAGCAACATCAAGGAGTCGGATGCTGGTGCACAGATTCTCCTCAAATTCCACATGCAACCCTTGTAGAGAAGAACAACATATTTTCCTTAGGTGATTTTTGACCGAGCTCCTACAGAAAAATTCAAAGAAATCATGAGGAGCATGGAGCCAAGCAAACTAATCATAGTAAATCATGAGAGGAGAAGCCTCTCAACCTACTATAGGGAATCGAGTCAACATTAATTCATGTAAGAATTAAACCGTAATGTAGATCAACAACCCAGTAGTTGATAAAATAACCCTGACACAACCCATTAATACAATATATGGTCACAGGAAATAGATTGAGATTGTGCAGATATCATGATCTACGAACCTTATCTATGAATATTGATTGCAAAGTCACAAACAGAACCTCCTCACATCACAAAACAAATGTTTCATCAACAGAAACTCTAGCGAATGCCAATTGGATTATATAAGTAAGATAGAGACATCGAAAAAAAGAAAAGATAATTCCAAGAGTATGTATTCTATTTTCTTACTTGACATCACAGAGAATGCAAGTCAAAGATATTGCGATACATCTTACCCTTCTATAAATTGACTTCAAGGCACAATCCCCAGCAAAATATACATAATGAATTGCTCCTATGGTCCAAGTATTGCATAAATAGTTATATACAAACTATTCAACAGTGAGCATAAACATGGCATGTACTACCAAAATCCCTTGGATATGGAGCTTAGCCTGCATGTCTATTCGTTTTGTTTCCATAGTACAATGTCAGTACTTGTTTCCCTAGTACAATGCCCTTGCGTTGTCACGGGCCTTTTAATTTTTTTTCTGATTGCATACATAAGCATAATGCATTTCCAATTTCACATGTATAGAAAAAAATTACAGTAATAATCAAAAAATGTATTTGATGCAATGTATTTTCATTATTCCACTCCACTTGCATCTCCTAGTAGAACGCCCGTGCGTTGCAACGGGCTATATTGACGACTTCTTTTTTTTACGTCAAAGCACTCTTCTTTTCTCCCATTCTTCTTTCCCCCAATTAAAAATGTTTCTCAGAGTGATATGTGAATGGATAAATTTACAACGATACTAAAATATGAAGGACTAAAACCATATTTATGGAAGAACATTTCTACAACACATTCGACATGAAACTTATGGTGTTCGATAGATTGGATAAAACACGATGCTGACTTAACACCAAATCTCATTGATAGTTCAGAACATGGTTGTCATACCATTGTACCTGAAAGATCTGTCTCCCCCTTCCTCGCTCCCTCTCTAGTAGCTGTCTCATGAGCCGGTCATCATTGTTGTTGTTGATGGCGATGACAATAATGAGGAGGAACACCACAAGAGCTATATGTTCTTGACCTCTTCCCTATGGTAACTGCCGCCTCTGCATTGGGTGTCGTTCATCAACACCACCGCTGCGCCAGCTGCTACTTGTATAGAAAATAAGAAGATAGAAACTTTGTGTGTTGGGTCGCCAGCTGCTCATTTGCTTGTATGATTGTGGAGACTGCGCTAAACAAGCAGGCTGGTAATTGTACTCCAGCTTGAATGGAGATGCACCAAGTTCACTTGATCCACCAATCAACTTTGGACTGTGGATCCCAAGTCCGAGAACAAAAACTCGCTGAAAGTCTGCATGTGTATCCAACAATCATGACATGTACTCCATATGTAAAGAAATATAAGAGCGTTTAGATCACTTGTTTAGTGATCTAAACACTTATATTTCTTTGAGGAGGGATTATGGACCAAAAGAAGAAAATAAACATTGCATGCTACAGAAATGGATAATAAAATCTATCTGCATGAGATGCCACATGAATGTCACAAACATAAGCATAGTTTCGATGCACACTATCTCATGTTGCATGTTAAATACAGGTTTGTGCACGTTGACTTTTGCTGGTAGATGGAGATACTAGGATGAAAAAATGGTCACACAAAAATTGCTTTTCAAATGTTAATATTACCAAGACTAATACATGAATAAAATGTATGCAACTATGCACAGTAAAGATACTTAAAATAGTTGCTGGACTAAACTCACAGATATAGAGCTATCAAAACCGGAGCCAAGGCTCAAATCTTGAACAACGATCAAAGCAGACTTCAGCCTTGTGGTTGCCGCATAGGCTCACCACACTGACAACACCAACTCTCTTCCGTCTTCTCAGTTTCTTGACAAAAATGATACTGCTATTTGCACATTAGGGAGTAAATTATGCTTCAAGCATTACTCAAACCAAATCGGCAATATGTAGGCTTAAAATATCAGCAGGCATCCACACAGATTTCTACAGCTGAAATATAGTGTTGTGATTTGTGTACCCATAATGCAGAATAACCTATTGTTCTATTTGGTGGTTAAATAAATAAACATTATTGTTTTTGGCTAGTGCCTGTAGAGCTACTAAATGATAGTCAACGTCACTGTATATTTCTAAGAAAGAAAATTATAAGACTTCATTGGTTGTAAATAACGCTAATTGTATTGGTTGCCACCAATGTCGACTTGAAAAGAAAATTATGGAGCTTCAGTTCATATGCATCTAGTCATATAAAAAAATAAAAACACATGCTTCAACTCTTGTTAGTTCAGTCACAAAAAAATCATCACCAAAAATCAGAAGACTAAGTATCATTGTTATATTTGTTGACTTGATTGATTACTGTAGGTTAACACACCCAACTGGAATTAACCTGCAATAGAATAAAAGAAATTAAGATTTGAGACGTGTGTTATAGGGTTCATAGAAGAGAGAAGAGGGAGGTACCATATCAAATCATTGGTCGGACAGTTTGACATTCAACTTTCCATTTTCCAATGAGACCTTAGGGATTCATATACATAAACGTTGATTGATATATCAGGTCCAACTCCCTGTAACACATAAAAGTTACTGGGAAGTCAACTAAAAAACAATTCTCAGCAGAAACATATGGCTTACCAATAAGGTGGACCAAAGGCCTTTATACAATCCTCTACCATTCTCTTCTCTACAAATTGTAGATAACGTGTGAAAGATGCCCTTGTAATACCTAGTGGTTTTCTGCAGAATTTTATAGACATGAAAGTTTAGATTACTAAAACCTGTTCCTTTGGTCTGTAAAGCTGCATTGCATGAAAGCGTTAGGTAAAGATGCTCTAAGTTCTAACTGGAGGTTATATTGATTGATTGGTTGGCTTAGTGTTATTCACAAATCACGAAAGGAAGAAAAGCATCACATGTGTTGTCAGGTGATTTCGAAGAACATCCAATGGGTAAGTTACAGATGCAGGTATCACTCACGCTAGACCACCACCAAGTAAACATACAGACACTAACATAATTTGGGCCGTCCATTCTGTGAAGCTGCAACTATATTTCGAAAGTTATAAATCTATAACAAAAAAACATAGTCGTGAGAAATCTTGCAAGTTAACATACTAAAATTCAGTGCTGAACTTTTTGTATCGCTCATATCAATAGAAGCTGATGGCGGAATAAGAAAATCGATGTATAATTTTCACAAGATTGCCTTTTGAATATGCCCAAAACACTTCTTGTCGAACAAGCCATGAAGCCATGTGCCATATACTACCCTTCCTTAGAGTTGCAACATCTGAATGCATACCTGCCACCTGTCGGATCAGTATGCCACAAGCTCATACAACAAACTTTATCATCAACATATGGGTTATGTGACAAAAAAATACTGTGTCCAAAAACATTTTCGCGAGATTGCAATTTTGTAGCTATGAACAGCATATGGTACATACAATGAATCCACAACCAAGTTGAAGTTTGGACCATGATTGGACAATACAGCGCAGAGTGTTGTAAATTAACAACAATAATAATAGGCCATGACTGTCAACCAGAGATATATTGTTTGGGGCATCAATTCAAAGCGAGGGAAGAATATATATCACATTGAGGGAACTTAGTTGATATTATCAGCATCCAATTCCATTAAAGAATCTATATATGTGCAGTGTGAAAGCAGAAGGTGTTGGGGAATGTAGTAATTTCAAAATTTTCCTACGCACACACAAGATCATGATGATGCATAGCAATGAGAGGGGAGAGTGTGATCTACGTACCCTTGTAGACCGACAGTGGAAGCGTTAGCACAACGCGGTTGTTGTAGTCGTACGTCTTCACGTCCCGACCGATCAAGCACCGAAACTACGGCACCTTCGAGTTTTAGCACACGTTCAGCTCGATGACGATCCCCGGACTCCGATCCAGCAAAGTTTCGGGGAAGATTTCCGTCAGCACAACGGCGTGGTGACGATCTTGATGTACTACCGTCGCAGGGCTTCGCTTAAGCACCGCTACAATATTATCGAGGATTTTGGTGGAAGGGGCACCGCACATGGCTAAGAATATGATCACGTGGATCAACTTGTGTGTCTAGGGGTGCCCCTGCCACCGTATATAAAGGAGCAAGGGGAGGAGGCCGGCCGGCCCTATAGGCACGCCAAGGAGGAGTCCTCCTCCTACTAGTAGGGGGAGGGAAGTGGGGAAGGAGAAGGAAAGGGGGGCGCCGCCCCCCCTCTCCTAGTCCAATTCGGACCAGGGGGGAGGAGGCGCGCGGCCCACCCTTGCTGCCCCTCTCTCTCTCCACTAAGGCCCATATGGCCCATTACTTCTCCCGGTAGGGTTCCGGTAACCCTCCGGCTCTCCGGTTTTCTCCGAAATCACCCGGAACACTTCCGGTGTCCGAATATAGCCGTCCAATATATCAATCTTTATGTCTCGACCATTTCGAGACTCCTCGTTATGTCCGTGATCACATCCGGGACTCCGAACTAACTTCGGTACATCAAAACTCATAAACTCATAATATAACTGTCATCAAAACCTTAAGCATGCGGACCCTACGGGTTCGAGAACAATGTAGACATGACCGAGACACGTCTCCGGTCAATAACCAATAGCGGAACCTGGATGCTCATATTGGCTCCTACATATTCTACGAAGATCTTTATCGGTCAGACCACATAAGAACATACGTTGTTCCCTTTGTCATCGGTATGTTACTTGCCCGAGATTCGATCGTCGGTATCTCAATACCTAGTTCAATCTCGTTACCGGCAAGTCTCTTTACTCGTTTCGTAATACATCATCTCGCAACTAACTCATTACTTGCAATGCTTGCAAGGCTTATGTGATGTGCATTACCGAGAGGGCCCAGAGATACCTCTCCAACAATCGGAGTGACAAATCCTAATCTCGAAATACGCCAACCCAACATGTACCTTTGGAGACACCTGTAGAGCTCCTTTATAATCACCCAGTTACGTTGTGACGTTTGGTAGCAGACAAAGTGTTCCTACGGAAAACGGGAGTTGCATAATCTCATAGTCATAGGAACATGTATAAGTCATGAAGAAAGCAATAGCAACATACTAAACGATCGGGTGCTAAGCTAATGGAATGGGTCATGTCAATCACATCATTCTCCTAATAATGTGATCCCATTAATCAAATGACAGCACATGTCTATGGTTAGGAAACATAACCATCTTTGATTAATGAGCTAGTCAAGTAGAGGCATACTAGTGACGTTTGGTTTGTCTATGTATTCACACAAGTATCATGTTTCCGGATATTACAATTCTAGCATGAATAATAAATATTTATCATGATATAAGGAAATAAAAATAATAACATTATTATTGCCTCTAGGGCATATTTCCTTCAGTCTCCCACTTGCACTAGAGTCAATAATCTAGATTACACAATAATGATTCTAACACCCATGGAGCTTTGGTGCTGATCATGTTTTGCTCGTGGAAGAGGCTTACTCAATGGGTCTGCAATATTCAGATCCGTATGTATCTTGCAAATCTCTATGTCTCCCACATGGACTAGATCTAGGATGGAATTGAAGCGTCTCTTGATGTGCTTGGTTCTCTTGTGAAATCTGGATTCCTTTGCCAAGGCAATTGCACCAGTATTGTGTTGGGGAGCGTAGTAATTTCTTAAATTTTCCTACGCACACGCAAGATCATGGTGATGCATAGCAATGAGGGGGAGAGTCTGATCTACGTACCCTTGTAGATCGCAACGGAAGCGTTGACACAACGTAGAGGAAGTAGTCGTACGTCTTCTTTCAGATCCGACCGATCCAAGCACCGTTACTCCGGCACCTCTGAGTTCTTAGCACACGTACAGCTCGATGACGATCCCCGGGCTCCGATCCAGCAAAGCTTCGGGGAGGAGTTCTGTCAGCACGACGGCGTGGTGACGATCTTGATGTTCTACCGACGCAGGGCTTCGCCTAAGCACTGCAACGATATGATCGAGGTGGAATATGGTGGCAGGGGGCACCGCACACGGCTAAGGAACGATCTCAATGCTCAACTTGTGTGTCTAGAGGTGCCCCCTGCCCCCGTATATAAAGGATCCAAGGGGGAGGGGCTGGCCGGCCAAGAGGAGGGCGCAGGAGGAGTCCTACTCCTACCGGGAGTAGGACTCCCCCCCCCCCAAATCCTAGTCCTAATAGGATTCCTCGAGGGGGAGAGAGAGAGAAGGGGGCCAGCCACCTCTCCTAGTCCTAATAGGACTAGGGGAAGGGGGAGGCGCGCAGCCCACCTTGGGCTGCCCCTTACACCTTTCCACTAAAGCCCACTAAGGCCCATATGGTTCCTGGGGGGTTCCGGTAACATCCCGGTACTCCGGTAAAATCCCGATTTCACCCGGAACACTTCCGATATCCAAACATAGGCTTCCAATATATGAATCTTTATGTCTCGACCATTTCGAGACTCCTCGTCATGTCCGTGATCACATCCGGGACTCCGAACTACCTTCGGTACATCAAAATGCATAAACTCATAATAACTGTCATCGTAACATTAAGCGTGCGGACCCTACGGTTCGAGAACAATGTAGACATGACCGAGACACGTCTCCGATCAATAACCAATAGCGGGACCTGGATGCCCATATTGGCTCCTACATATTCGACGAAGATCTTTATCGGTCAGACCGCATAACAACATACGTTGTTCCCTTTGTCATCGGTATGTTACTTGCCCGAGATTCGATCGTCGGTATCCAATACCTAGTTCAATCTCGTTAACGGCAAGTATCTTTACTCGTTCTGTAATACATCATCCCACAACTAACATATTAGTTGTAGTGCTTGCAAGGCTTATGTGATGTGCATTACCGAGAGGGTCCAGAGATACCTCTCCGACAATCGGAGTAACAAATCCTAATCTCGAAATACGCCAACCCAACATCTACCTTTGGAGACACCTGTAGTACTCCTTTCTAATCACCCAGTTACGTTGTGACGTTTGGTAGTACCCAAAGTGTTCCTCCGGCAAACGGGAGTTGCGTAATCTCATAGTCATAGGAACATGTATAAGTTATGAAGAAAGCAATAGCAACATACTAAACGATCGGGTGCTAAGCTAATGGAACGGGTCATGTCAATCAGATCATTCAACTAATGATGTGATCCCGTCAATCAAATAACAACTCTTTGTCCATGGTTAGGAAACATAACCATCTTTGATTAACGAGCTAGTCAAGTAGAGGCATACTAGTGACACTCTGTTTGTCTATGTATTCACACATGTATTATGTTTCCGGTTAATACAATTCTAGCATGAATAATAAACATTTATCATGATACAAGGAAATAAATAATAACTTTATTATTGCCTCTAGGGCATATTTCCTTCAGTCTCCCACTTGCACTAGAGTCAATAATCTAGATCAGTTCGCCATGTGATTTAACATCAATAGTTCACATCTTTATGTGATTGGTTCACATCTCCATGTGACTAACACCCGAAGGATTTACTAGATTCAATAATCTAGTTCACATCGCTATGTGATTAAGACCCAAAAAGTGATCATGTTTTGCTTGTGAGAGAAGTTTAGTCAACGGGTCTGCCACATTCAGATCCGCATGTATTTTGCAAATCTCTATGTCAACAATGCTCTGCATGGAGCTACTCTAGCTAATTGCTCTTACTTTCAATATGTATCCAGATTGATACTTAGAGTCATCTGGATCAGTGTCAAAACTTGCATTGACGTAACCCTTTACAGGCTTTATCAGAAATGCTGTAGTGCTCCCACTCACTTTACAGGCTTCACCGCAAGTCTGTATAAAACTATATGCTTTGATCAACTTATCAAAGCGTGTATTCCAACTCTGAGATGCTTGCACCAGTCCATAGATGAATCGCTGGAGCTTGCATATTTTGTGAGCACCTTTAGGATTGACAAAACCTACTGGTTGCATCATATACAACTCTTCTTTAAGAAATCCATTAAGTAATGCAGTTTTGTTTATCCATTTGCCAGATTTCATAAAATGCGGCAATTGCTAACATGATTCGGACAGACTTAAGCATAGATATGAGTGAAAAACTCTCATCGTAGTCAACACCCTGAATTTGTCAAAAATCTTTTGCGACAATTCTAGCTTTGTAGATAGTAACACTACTATCAGCATCTGTCTTCCTCTTGAAGATCCATTTAATCTCAATGGCTTGCCGATCATCGGGCAAGTCAATCAAAGTCCATACTTTGTTCTCATACATGGATCTCATCTCAGATTTCATGGCCTCAAGCCATTTCGCGGAATCTGGGCTCATCATCGCTTCCTCATAGTTCACAAGTTCGTCATGGTCTAGTAACATGACTTCCAGAACAGGTTTACCGTACCACTGTGGTGCGGATTTCACTCTGGTTTACCTACGAGATTCGGTAGTAACTTGATCCAAAGTTTCATGATCATTATCATTAGCTTCCTCACTAATTGGTGTAGGAGTCACAAGAGAAGATTTCTGTGATGAACTACTTTCCAATAAAGGAGAAGATACAATTACCTTATCCAGTTCTACTTTCCTCCCACTCACTTCTTTCGAGAGAAACTCCTTCTGTAGAAAGTATCCATTATAAGCAACGAATGTCTTGCCTTAGGATCTGTGATAGAAGGTGTACCCAACAGTCTCCTTTTGGGTATCCTATGAAGACATATTTCTCCGATTTGGTTTTGAGCTTATCAGGATGAAACTTTTTCACATAAGCATCACAACCCCAAACTTTAAGAAACGACTACTTTGGTTTCTTGCTAAACCACAGTTCAGATTGTGTCGTCTCAATGGACTTAGATGGTGCCCCTTTTTAACGTGAATGCAGCTGTCTCTAATGCATAACCCCAAAACGATAGTGGTAGATCGATAAGAGACATCATAGATCGCACTATATCTAATAAAGTACGGTTATGACGTTCGGACACACCATTACACTATGGTGTTCCATGTGGCGTGAGTAGTGAAACTATTTCACATTGTTTTTAACTGAAGGCCAAACTCGTAACTCAAATACTCTTCTCTACGATCAGATCGTAGAAACTTTATTTTCTTGTTACGATGATTTTTCACTTCACTCTGAAATTCTTTGAACTTTTCAAATGTTTCAGACTTATGTTTCATCAAGTAGATATAGTCATATCTGCTCAAATCATCTGTGAAGATCAGAAAATAATGATACCTGTCACGAGCCTCAATATTTATCGGACCACATACATCAGTATGTATGATTTCCAACAAATCTGTTGCTCGCTCCATTGTTCCGAAGAGCGGAGTTTTAGTCATCTTGCCCATGAGGCATGGTTCGCAAGCATCAACTGATTCATAATCAAGTGATTCCAAAAGCCCATCAGTATGGAGTTTCTTCATGCGCTTTACACCAATATGACCTAAACTGCAGTGCCACAAATAAGTTGCACTGTCATTATTAACTTTGCATCTTTTGGTTTCAATATTATGATTATGTGTATCACTACGATCGAGATCCAACGAACTATTTTCATTGGGTGTGTAACCATATAAGGTTTTATTCATGTAAACAGAACAACAATTTATTCTCTTACTTAAATGAATAACCTTATTACAATAAACATGATCAAATCATATTCATGCTCAACGCAAACACCAAATAACACTTATTTAGCTTCAACACTAATCCCGAAATTATAGGGAGTGTGCGATGATGATCATATCAATCTTGGAACCACTTCCAACACACATCGTCACTTCACCCTTAACTAGTCTCTGTTTATTCTGCAACTCCCGTTTCGAGTTACTAATCTTAGCAACTAAACTAGTATCAAATACTGAGGGTTTGCTATAAACACTAGTAAAGTACACATCAATAACATGTATATCAAATATACTTATGTTCACTTTGCCATCCTTCTTATCCGCCAATCACTTGGGGTAGTTCCGCTTCCAGTGACCAGTCCCTTTGCAGTAGAAGCACTCAGTCTCAGGCTTAGGTCTAGACTTGGGCTTCTTCACTTGAGCAGCAACTTGCTTGCTGTTGTTTTTGAAGTTCCCCTTCTTCCCTCTGCCCTTTTCTTGAAACTAGTGGTCTTGTCTACCATCAACACTTGATGTTTTTCTTGATTTCTACCTTCATCGATTTCGTTATCATGAAAAGCTCGGGAGTCATTTTCGTCATCCCTTGCATACTATAGTTCATCACGAAGTTCTACTAACTTGGTCATGGTGACTAGATAATTCTGTCAATCACTATCTTATCTGGAAGATTAACTCCCACTTGATTCAAGCGATTGTAGTACCCAGACAATCTGAGCACATGCTCACTAGTTGAGCGATTCTCCTCCTTCTTTTAGCTATAGAACTTGTTGGAGACTTCATATCTCTCAACTCGGGTATTTTCTTGAAATATTAACTTCAACTCATGGAACATCTCATATGGTCCATGACGTTCAAAACGTCTTTGAAGTCCCGATTCTAAGCTGTTAAGCATGGCGCACTAAACTGTCAAGTAGTCATCATATTGAGCTAGCCAAACGTTCATAACGTCTGCATCTGCTCCTGCAATAGGCCCGTCACCTAGTGGTGCATCAAGGACATAATTCTTCTGTGCAGCAATGAGGATAAACCTCAGATCACGGATCCAATCCGCATCATTGCTACTAACATCTTTCAACACAATTTTCTCTAGGAACATATCAAAATAAACATATGAAAGCAACAACGCGAGCTATTGATCCACAACATAGATATGCTAATACTACCAGGACTAAGTTCATGATAAATTAAAGTTCAATTAATCATATTACTTAAGAACTCCCACTTAGATAGATATCCCTCTAAACCTCTAAGTGATCACGTGATCCAAATCAACTAAACCATGTCCGATCATCACGTGAGATGGAGCAGTTTCATTGGTGAAAATCATTATGTTGATCATATCTACTATATGATTCACGCTCGACCTTTCGGTCTCCGTGTTCCGAGGCCATATCTGTATATGCTTGGCTCGTCAAGTATAACCTGAGTATTCCGCGTGTGCAACTGTTTTGCACCTGTTGTATTTGAACGTAGAGCCTATCACACCCGATCATCACGTGGTGTCTCAGCACGAAGAACTTTCGCAATGGTGCATACTCAGGGAGAACACTTCTTGATAATTTAGTGAGAGATCATCTTATAATGCTACCGTCAATCAAAGCAAGATAAGATGCATAAAAGATAAACATCACATGCAATCAATATAAGTGATATGATATGGCCATCATCATCTTGTGCCTGTGATCTCCATCTCCGAAGCACCGTCATGATCACCATCGTCACCGGCGCGACAGCTTGATCTGCATCGTAGCATCGTTGTCGTCTCGCCAATCTTATGCTTCCACGACTATCGCTACCGCTTAGTGATAAAGTAAAGCATTACATCGCGATTGCATTGCGTACAATAAAGCGACAACCATATGGCTCCTGCCAGTTGCCGATAACTCGGTTACAAAACATGATCATCTCATACAATAAAATTTAGCATCATGTCTTGACCATATCACATCACAACATGCCCTGCAAAAACAAGTTAGACGTCCTCTACTTTGTTGTTGCAAGTTTTTACGTGGCTGCTACGGGCTTAAGCAAGAACCAATCTCACCTACGCATCAAAACCACAACGATAGTTTGTCAAATAGACTCCGTTTTAACCTTCTCAAGGACCGGGCGTAGCCACACTCGGTTCAACTAAAGTTGGAGAGACAGTCGCCCGCAAGCCACCTGTGTGCAAAGCACGTCGGGGGAACCGGTCTTGCGTAAGCGTACGCGTAAGGTTGGTCCGGGTCGTCTCGTCCAACAATACCGCCGAACCAAAGTATGACATGCTGGTAGGCAGTATGACTTGTATCGCCCACAACTCACTTGTGTTCTACTCGTGTATATAACATCAAACTATAAAACCTAGGCTCGGATGCCACTGTTGGGGAACGTAGTAATTTCTTAAATTTTCCTACGCACACGCAAGATCATGGTGATGCATAGCAACGAGGGGGAGAGTCTGATCTACGTACCCTTGTAGATCGCAACGGAAGCGTTGACACAACGTAGAGGAAGTAGGCGTACGTCTTCTTTCAGATCCGACCGATACAAGCACCGTTACTCCAGCACCTCCGAGTTCTTAGCACAAGTACAGCTCGATGACGATCCCCGGGCTTCGATCCAGCAAAGCTTCGGGGAGGAGTTCCGTCAGCACGACGGTGTGGTGACGATCTTGATGTTCTACCGACGCAGGGCTTCGCCTAAGCACTGCAACGGTATGATCGAGGTGGAATATGGTGGCAGGGGCACCGCACACGGCTAAGGAACGATCTCAATGATCAACTTGTGTGTCTAGAGGTGCCCCCTGCCCCCGTATATAAAGGATCCAAGGGGGAGGGGCTGGCCTGCCAAGAGGAGGGCGCACGAGGAGTCCTACTCCCCCCCCCCCAAATCCTAGTCCTAATAGGATTCCTCGAGGGGGAGAGAGAGAAGGGGGCCGGCCACCTCTCCTAGTCCTAATAGGACTAGGGGAAGGGGGAGGCACGCAGCCCACCTTGGGCTGCCCCTTACACCTTTCCACTAAAGCCCACTAAGGCCCATATGGTTGCCGGGGGGTTCCGGTAACCTCCCGGTACTCCGGTAAAATCCCGATTTCACCCGGAACACTTCTGATATCCAAACATAGGCTTCCAATATATGAATCTTTATGTCTCAACCATTTCAAGACTCCTCGTCATGTCCGTGATCACATCCGGGACTCCGAACTACCTTCGGTACATCAAAATGCATAAACTCATAATAACTGTCATCGTAACGTTAAGCGTGCGGACCCTACGGTTCGAGAACAATGTAGACATGACCGAGACACGTCTCCGGTCAATAACCAATAGCGGGACCTGGATGCCCATATTGGCTCCTACATATTCTACGAAGATCTTTATCGGTCAGACCGCATAACAACATACGTTGTTCCCTTTGTCATCGGTATGTTACTTGCCTGAGATTCGATCGTCGGTATCCAATACCTAGTTCAATCTCGTTACCGGCAAGTCTCTTTACTCGTTCTGTAATACATCATCCCACAACTAACATATTAGTTGTAGTGCTTGCAAGGCTTATGTGATGTGCATTACCGAGAGGGCCCAGAGATACCTCTCCGACAATCGGAGTGACAAATCCTAATCTCGAAATACGCCAACCCAACATCTACCTTTGGAGACACCTGTAGTACTCCTTTATAATCACCCAGTTGCGTTGTGACGTTTGGTAGTACCCAAAGTGTTCCTCCGGCAAACGGGAGTTGCATAATCTCATAGTCATAGGAACATGTATAAGTTATGAAGAAAGAAATAGCAACATACTAAACGATCGGGTGCTAAGCTAATGGAACGGGTCATGTCAATCAGATCATTCAACTAATGATGTGATCCCGTTAATCAAATAACAACTCTTTGTCCATGGTTAGGAAACATAACCATCTTTGATTAACGAGCTAGTCAAGTAGAGGCATACTAGTGACACTCTGTTTGTCTATGTATTCACACATGTATTATGTTTCCGGTTAATACAATTCTAGCATGAATAATAAACATTTATCATGATACAAGGAAATAAATAATAACTTTATTATTGCCTCTAGGGCATATTTCCTTCATATTGTCACAAAAGATTTTCATTGGACCCGATGCACTAGGTATGATACCTAGATCGGATATGAACTCCTTCATCCAGACTCCTTCATTTGCTGCTTCCGAAGGAGCTATGTACTCCGCTTCACATGTAGATCCCGCCACAACGCTTTGTTTAGAACTGCACCAACTGACAGCTCCACCGTTTAATGTAAACACGTATCCGGTTTGCGATTTAGAATCGTCCGGATCAGTGTCAAAGCTTGCATCAATGTAACCATTTACGATGAGCTCTTTGTCACCTCCATATATGAGAAACATATCCTTAGTCCTTTTTAGGTATTTCAGAATGTTCTTGACCGCTGTCCAGTGATCCACTCCTGGATTACTTTGGTACCTGCCTGCTAGACTTATAGCAAGACACACATCAGGTCTGGTACACAGCATTGCATACATGATAGAGCCTATGGCTGAAGCATAGGGAACATCTTTCATTTTCTCCCTATCTTCTGCATTGGTCGGGCATTGAGTCTTACTCAATTTCACACCTTGTAACACAGGCAAGAATCCTTTCTTTGCTTGATCCATTTTGAACTTTTTCAAAACTTTGTCAAGGTATGTGCTTTGTGAAAGTCCAATCAAGCATCTTGATCTGTCTCTATAGATCTTAATGCCCAATATGTAAGCAGCTTCACCGAGGTCTTTCATTGAAAAACTCTTATTCAAGTATCCCTTTATGCTATCCAGAAATTCTATATCATTTCTGATTAGTAATATGTCATCTACATATAATATCAGAAATGCTATAGAGCTCCCACTCACTTTCTTGTAAATACAGGCTTCTCCAAAAGTCTGTACAAAACCAAATGCTTTGATCACACTATCAAAGCGTTTATTCCAACTCCGAGAGGCTTGCACCAGTCCATAAATGGATCGCTGGAGCTTGGACACTTTGTTAGCTCCCTTTGGATCGACAAAACCATCCGGTTGCATCATATACAACTCTTCTTGCAGAAATCCATTCAGGAATGCAGTTTTGACATCCATTTGCCAAATTTCATAATCATAAAATGCGGCAATTGCTAACATGATTCGGACAGACTTAAGCATCGCTACGGGTGAGAAGGTCTCATTGTAGTCAATCCCTTGAACTTGTCGAAAACCTTTTGCGACAAGTCGAGCTTTGTAGATAGTAACATTACCGCCAGTGTCAGTCTTCTTCTTAAAGATCCATTTATTCTCAATTGCTTGTCGATCATTGGGCAAGTCAACCAAAGTCCATACTTTGTTCTCATACATGGATCCCATCTCAGATTTCATGGCTTCAAGCCATTTTGCGGAATCTGGGCTCACCATCGCTTCTCCATAGTTCGTAGGTTCATCATGATCTAGTAGCATGACTTCCAGAACAGGATTACCGTACCACTCTGGTGCGGATCTTACTCTAGTTGATCTACGAGGTTCAGTAGTATCTTGCTCTGAAGCTTCATGATCATCATCATTAGCTTCCTCACTAATTGGTGTAGGTGTCATAGAAACTGGTTTCTGTGATGTACTACTTTCCAATAAGGGAGCAGGTACAGTTACCTCATCAAGTTCTACTTTCCTCCCACTCACTTCTTTCAAGAGAAACTCCTTCTCTAGAAAGTTTCCGAATTTAGCAACAAAAGTTTTGCCTTCGGATCTGTGATAGAAGGTGTATCCAATAGTTTCCTTTGGATATCCTATGAAGACACATTTCTCCGATTTTGGTTCGAGCTTATCAGGTTGAAGCTTTTTCACATAAGCATCGCAACCCCAAACTTTCAAAAACGACAACTTTGGTTTCTTGGCAAACCATAGTTCATAAGGCATCGTCTCAACGGATTTTGATGGTGCCCTATTTAACGTGAATGCGGTCGTCTCTAGAGCATAACCCCAAAACGATAGCGGTAAATCAGTAAGAGACATCATAGATCGCACCATATCAAGTAAAGTACGATTACGACGTTCGGACACACCATTACGTTGTGGTGTTCCGGGTAGCGTGAGTTGCGAAACTATTCCGCATTGTTTCAAATGTACACCAAACTCGTAATTGAAATATTCTCCTCCACGATCAGATCGTAGGAATTTTATTTTCTTGTTACGATGATTTTCAACTTCACTATGAAATTCTTTGAACTTTTCAAATGTTTCAGAGTTATGTTTCATTAAGTAGATATACCCATATTTGCTTAAGTCATCTGTGAAGGTGAGAAAATAACGATATCCGCCACGAGCCTCAACATTCATCGGACCACATACATCTGTATGTATGATTTCCAACAAATCTGTTGCTCTCTCCATAGTACCGGAGAACGGTGTTTTTGATATCTTACCCATAAGGCACGGTTCGCAAGTACCAAGCGATTCATAATCAAGTGGTTCCAAAAGCCCATCAGTATGGAGTTTTCTTCATGCGCTTTACACCGATATGTCCCAAACGGCAGTGCCACAAATAAGTTGCACTATCATTATCAACTCTGCATCTTTTGGCTTCAACATTATGAATATGTGTGTCACTACTATCGAGATTTAATAAGAATAGACCACTCTTTAAGGGTGCATGACCATAAAAGATATTACTCATATAAATAGAACAACCATTATTCTCTGATTTAAATGAATAACCGTCTCGCATCAAACAAGATCCAGATATAATGTTCATGCTTAACACTGGCACCAAATAACAATTATTTAGGTCTAATACTAATCCCGAAGGTAAATGTAGAGCACTAGTAGAAAAAGGGTCAAACGTGAAGCACATTAGTGTCGGTTTGTATTTGAGCCAGCACTAATGTATACATTAGTGCCGGTTCCAACGGCTAGCCGGGCCGCTTTCATTAGTACCGGTTCGTGGCGAATCTTTAGCACCGGTTCGTGCACGAACCGGTACTAATGAGAGTGGTGGCAGGATGTTGTCAGAATGGGGCCCCTCCAGCCCCTTTAGTACCGGTTCTTGGCACAAACCGGTACTAAAGGTGGTCCTACATAAACCCTTCGTCCACCCGAGCTCGCTCTGTTCTTCCCCTTTCCCCTCTCCTCTCTGTTCTTCCCCTCTTCCTCTCGAGCTCATCACACATTTTGCCCAAAATTTGTCAAGATTTGAAGGCCCCCATCCATTCAAATGATCACAAAGGTTAGCAACTTTGTACTTTCATCTCTCATTGCTAGATTAGCTCTTGCAATGCTTTATATAGTGATTAATTTGTGAGTTCAGTAATTTGGGAGGATATATATATATATATATATATATATATGTGCTAGTATTTGATTTATATGCAATTTGAGGTCAAAAATAACACTTAGTTTGCATATGTAGGTGTGGTTTACTTAGTGCCTTCTAAATCTCCATCGTAGCCACCGTCGATCGCCCGCACCGTCCCGTCGCCGGCACCACCTTGTGGTGAGCCTCTTGTTCATGAAATTTTATATAAAAATTGATGTTTGTGTGATTTGGATATATAGTTACTCGTATAATTATCTTACCCGTACGTTGTTTGTTATACATATAGTGCCATGGTTTTGATATCCGTCCCCGTCGGCCCTAGTCCTTGTTATGATTCGGATGTGGTATGTATATGCATTTCGTGTTTATGACAAATTATGCCCATCAAGTTGACATAGAAATTTTTTCTAGGAGGTATGTGAACCAGAAATTCCAACCGACCCTATTGCCAAGAGGTTAAATTTAGTTGAAAGAGAAAACGAGTACTTGAAAGAAAAGTTGAAAAGAATTGAGGGGGAGAAGATGGAATTGGAGTTGCATGTTGCCGATGTCGTCGATGATCACAAGATCAAGATGGAGAAAATGCGCTTGAAGATTAGAAAGATTAGAAAATATGCCATCGATAGTGAGGCTTGGTATCATTATGCTGTTGGATCCATTGTTACCTTAGTTGCGATCTTGATCGTATTTGTTGTTGCATTTAAATGCTTTAGCTAGAGAGTTATTTGTTTGTTGCATTTAAGTTTTGTATGAACTTTATGTATGAACTTGTATTAATTTGGTCTATTCGGTGTTGTGTAATGAAGATGAGCCGGCAATGGATGTACGATGACCAATGCTCTCCCCAGTTCGTTGAGGGCGTGCATACTTTTCTGCTTGCGGCTGAGGCAAACAAGCGGGCGGATGGTTTTATGCCTTGTCCATGTGCTCGCTGTAAGAATGGTCACAATTACTCTACGTCAAGAACCATTCACGTCCACCTGTTTAAGTCCGGTTTCATGCCCCATTATAATGTTTGGACCAAGCACGGAGAAAGAGGGGTTATGATGGAAGACAATGAAGAAGAAGAGGACGACGACAGCTATCCTGGCCATGGGTTCCCTGAATACGATGATACAACAATGGGGGAAGAAGCTGAGCCGGTAATGCGGGAAGAAGCTGAGCTGGCAATGCGGGAAGAAGCTAAAGAAGAGGCATCAGATGAGCCCGTTGATGATCTAGGTCGGGCCATTGCCGATGCAAAGAGAAAGTGCGCAAGTGATTTGGAGAAGAAGAAGTTGCAGCGCATGTTAGAGGATCACAAAAAATTGTTGTACCCGAATTGCGTAGGTGACAAGAAAAAGCTGGGCACCACACTGGAATTGCTGCAATGGAAGGCAGAGAATGGTGTATCTGACAAGGGATTTGGAAAGTTGTTGGTAATGATAAAGGATATGCTTCCAAAGGACAATGAATTGCCCGAGAGTACGTACGAAGCAAAGAAGGCTGTCTGCCCTCTAGGGTTAGAGGTGCAGAAGATACATGCATGCCCTAATGATTGCATCCTCTACCGCGGTGAGTACGAGGATTTGAACGCTTGCCTGGTAGGTGGTGCATTGCGCTATAAGATCAGCCGCGATGACCCTGGTGATGTCGAGGTCCGGCGCCCCAGGAAGAAGATTCTGCCAAGGTGATGTGGTATGCTCCTATAATACCACGGTTGAAACATTTGTTCCAAAACAAAGAGCATGCCAAGGCGATGCGATGGCACAGAGAAGACCGTAAGAAAGACGGAAAGTTGAGAGTACCCACTGACGGGTCGCAGTGGAGAAAAATTGAAAGAAAGTACAGGAAGGAGTTTGCAGATGGCGCAAGGAGCGTATGGTTTGGTCTAAGCGTAGATGGCATTAATCCTTTTGGGGAGCAGAGTAGCAACCATAGCACCTGGCCTGTGACTCTATGTTTGTATAACCTTCCTCCTTGGTTGTGCATGAAGCGGAAGTTCATTATGATGCCAGTGCTCATCCAAGGCCCTAAGCAACCCGGCAACGACATTGATGTGTACCTAAGGCCATTAGTTGAAGAACTCTTACAACTGTGGAATAGAACAGGTGTACGTGCGTGGGATGAGCACATGGGGGAAGAATTTGACCTAAAGGCGTTGCTGTTCGTGACCATCAATGATTGGCCTGCTCTCAGTAACCTTTCAGGGCAGACAAACAAGGGATACCGCGCATGCATGCACTATTTGGACGATACCGACAGTATATATTTGGCTAATTGTAAGAAGAATGTGTACCTGGGACATCGTCAATTTCTTCTGAGCAGGCATCCCGTAAGAAAGAAAGGCAAGCATTTCAAAGGTGAGGCGGATCACCGGACGAAGCCTGGCCACCTTACTGGTGCTGATGTACCTGATATGGTCAAGGATTTGAAGGTGGTCTTTGGAAAGGGTCCTGGTGGACAATCTGTTCTGAATGACGCTGACGGACGCGCACCCATGTGTAAGAAGAAATCTATATTTTGGGACCTGCCCTATTGGAAACACCTAGAGGTCCGCTCCGCAATCGATGTGATGCACGTGACGAAGAATCTTTGTGTGACCCTGCTTGGCTTCTTGGGCGTGTATGGGAAGACAAAAGATACACCTGAGGCACGGGAGGACCAGCAACGTATGCACGGAAAAGACGCATACATCAGGGTCATGCAAGCTACGCTCTTACCAAAGAAGAGAAGGAAATCTTCTTTGAATGCCTGCTCAGTATTAAGGTACCGTCTGGCTTCTCGTCGAATATAAAGGGAATAATAAACATGGCAGAGAAAAAGTTCCAGAACCTAAAGTCTCATGACTGCCACGTGATTATGACGCAACTGCTTCCGGTTGCATTGAGGGGGCTTCTACCGGAAAATGTTCGATTAGCCATTGTGAAGCTATGTGCATTTCTCAATACAATCTCTCAGAAGGTAATCGATCCAGAAATCATACCAAGGTTACAGAATGATTTGGTGCAATGTCTTGTCAGTTTCGAGTTGGTGTTCCCACCATCCTTCTTCAACATCATGACGCACGTCCTAGTTCACCTATGCGAAGAGATTAACGTTTTGGGTCCTGTATTTCTACACAATATGTTCCCCTTTGAGAGGTTCATGGGAGTCTTAAAGAAATATGTTCATAACCGGGCTAGGCCAGAAGGAAGCATCTCCAAGGGCCGTCAAAATGAGGAGGTCATTGAGTTTTGTATTGACTTTATTCCTGACCTTAAGCCGATTGGTGTTCCTAAATCGCGGCATAAGGGCAGACTGGATGGAAAAGGCACGCTAGGAGGGGAACAAATAATATGTATGGACGGACATTCTCTCACTGAAGCACACTACACAGTTCTATAGAATTCCGCCTTGGTGGCTCCGTATATGGATGAACACAAGAATTTGCTACGCTCCAAACACCCGGAGCGGTTTGATGACTGGATTACACGTGAACAAACCAGGAGTTTCGCCAGCTGGTTGCAAGCACGTCCCATGCATGACACCTCTATTGAAGATGACCTGTACTTGCTGTCCCAGTTACCAACTTCGAATATAATGACTTTCAAAGGGTACGAGATAAATGGTAATACATTTTACACGATCGCCCAAGATAAGAAGAGCACCGACCAAAACAGTGGTGTCCACTTTGATGCAGAAACCAAGACGGGAAAGGAAACATATTATGGTTATATACAGGACATATGGGAACTTGACTATCGACGTGGTTTGAAGGTCCCTTTGTTTCGGTGCAAATGGGTCAATATGACACGAGGCGGGGTAACGGAAGACCCGCAGTACGGAATGACAAAAGTGGATCTCAACAATCTTGCGTATGCAGACGAACCATTCGTCCTAGCCAATGATGTGGCACAGGTTTTCTATGTGAAGGACATGTCTACCAAGCCAAGAAAAAGAAAAGATAAGGAAGTGAATGCATCGTACGATGAGCCAAAGCGGCACATAGTTCTTTCTCGGAAGAGAAACATCGTGGGAGTGGATGACAAGACAGACAAGTCTGAAGATTATGAAAAGTTTGATGAAATTGCTCCATTCACAATGAATATTGACCCGAGCATCCCGTTAAATGATGAAGATTTTCCATGGTTACGGTGCAAAGGGACACACGCGAAGAAAAAGTTTCACACCCAAAGATCTGGGATGTGATCGGCTTCACTAGCTATCATCACTTTCTTCTGTGTTTCACACCCTGAAGGGAATCTCTATAATAGTTAGGGTAGTTAATTATGTGTTTTGGCATTTGAAACGCGAAGAAATTTTATGTGCAAACAAATTCTTTCATGCCTTTACTGATTTTTAAAATTAAGTTATTCACAAACTAGTGATTCACACTAATTTCAAATAATTCAAAATTTAAACTATTCAAATTTGAAAACTACGGGCACTAACAGAAAATTTGTAATTTTTTGTACCTAAAGCAAAAATATTCACAAAGAAACTCTAAATACACAAAAAAACAACTCAAAAATAAATAAAGCAAAAAAAATATAAAAAGCCCGCCTACTAGGCTAGAGCGGCCTGCATACGACTAGAAACCCAACCCGTTGTTAGGCCAGGATGCAGGCCCGCAAAGGCCCGGTAGGCCCACGGGGCAGCACATCACAGGTAGGCCCAGAAGGCCTGCATTTGAGAGGAGCTCGAAGGAGCAGCCGCGACTGGGTTTATAAACCAGTGCGGCTGCCCTTCGCTAGGCGAGGTGGGACTAAACTTTGTGCCCCTCGCCTGGCAGCGCACCCCCTTTAGTACCGGTTCGTGGCACCAACCGGTACTAAAGGGGGGGCCTTTAGTACCGGTTGGATCCAGGAAGCGGTACTAAAGGGGGGTGCTTCCCGCCGCTTGGCCTGGCCAAAACAGGCCTTTAGTACCGGTTGGTGACTCCAACCGATACTAAAGGTGTTTTCTATATAAAAAAACACTTCGAAAAATTTCGTCAGTTTCCTCTGCTTCATCGCCGCCGCCTAGTCTCGCACCGTCGCCACCCCCGTCGCGCCGTCCCCGTCGCGCCGCCCCTCTCCTCGTCGCGCCGCCCCCGTCACGCCGTCCGCATCGCCGGCCCGTCCCCGTCCCCGCACCGGCCCGCGTCCACGTCCCCGCACCTGCCCGCGTCGCCGTCGCCATTGTCGTCGCCTCGACCTCTCGCCCGCGCTGTGAGCCCCTGTCCCCCCTCTCCTCCCTCCAATCGAAGCCGCCGCGCCGTCGACGCCGTTGCCTTGGCTCGCCGTCGCCGTCGCCTCTGCACACACGCATGCATACACAAACACACACACACACACAATGTTTTTAGTTTTTAGTTTTTCTGTTTTTAGTTTTTAGTTTTTAGTTTTTTCTTCTGTTTTTTCTGTATTAATGTTACAGAAATCTTAGTTATATATAGAAATGTTAGAAATGTTAGTTATATAGAAATGTTAGTTTTTTCTGTATTAATGTTATAGAAATGTTAGTTATATAGAAATGCTAGTTTTTTTCTGTTTTTTAGTTATAGAAATATTTGAAATGTTATAGAAATGTTAGTTATATAGCATTGTTAGATATGTTATAGGAATGTTAGTTATATAGAAATGTTAGAAATTTTAGTTATCAAAATCCAATCATTAAAAAAATGTTACTTTTTGCGGGCATATAGCTAATATTTGTTCTCGACGATGCCCGGCCCGCATCCTCGCCGTCGACCAGTCCGCGACGATGTCCGGCTGACCCATGTCCGGGACTGGGCTCCGCCGGGCTGGCACTGGGAGGTGCTGCCTGGAGGGGCGCGCCGCTTGATGAGGAACCCGGCCCCGGGTCCCGTCGTCGACCCTGATCTCGTTTGGTGGCGTTCGCGTGGGCCAGTTTCGGTGCGGAGGGAGCCGGCCCCGCCGGAGGAGGTACGTCACCGTGTCAGGGAGGAGGACGAGCACGTCCATCGCTACATGGTTGCGTTAGAGGGCGGCAGGTTCTCCAATACCTGGCAGTTTCTTCAGGGATCTCACTTCAGCTATGATCCTGTGAGGGTTCCTTCTCTTTGGGTGTCCACCGCCTGCGCCACAGGAACCGCGAGTGTCCTAGATTCTTCTGTAGTATTCGATCTTTATTAGCTACCTAGCCAGTGATGTACTCGATATATAATATTCAAGACGATGTATTCCAGATTATATCTATTATTCAAGACAATGTAATTTGAATACTAAATTGTTTTATATTTCTTTTGGCATAGTTAAATAAAAGCTATGGTGGACAATAACGACAGAGAGAGAACATACCATGTTCGATATCATACGCAGGCCAGATGATGATCAGAATGAAGAAGATTTTGACGGCTCCGAATTTCTAAACAACACCGGAGAGGGTGATATGATATTCGATCGCGACGACCGACGAGATGAAGTCATGAACTACGACGAAGAACATGTTGATCCTGAAACAACAAACACCGGCGAGGTATATATATTTATATAAGCAGGAATCTGGTGATCATCGCATGTTTTAAATGAGTTGAAGATATATTAACGAATCGATCTTTCTTCTTTCAGCCATCCGTATCGAGCAAATCTTCAGGCAAAAGGACGAAACGAGGCCCGAATAAAAAGTTGAAGGAGGGCGTAAAGTACAATATCGAGGCAATCAGACCTAATGGCGAACCATTAGCGCCTAAGAAGATTGCGGACAAGTTCGTTCGTCAGTGCGGAGTTCTTGTGAAGGACCAACTCCCGATCTCCCTTCAAGAATGGAGAAAGCCAGCAAAGCCACGTCTAGATGTTACTTTTGTCGACGAAAATAAAAAAACTGCTTTGGGATACTCTCATGGAACATTTCACCCTACCAGATCATTTCACAGAAGCAGATGTGCGGAAAGTCAAGGACGCTGCTTTTAGGAAGATGGCGGTTGCATTCAAGAACCACAAGAGAACGACGTGGGAGAAGTACGTCAAGGGAGGAAGGAAGACTCCAGTATTCGAGGGGATACTAGAAATCAAAGTGCTCATTGGGACGATTTCGTGAAATTCAAGGATTCAGAATTAGCTAAGGAACGGTCGAGAATAAACAAGTAGAATGCCGAAAAAAGGATAAGTTCCATAAGCTGGGGCCAGGTGGCTACGCGGTGGCAATGCCTAAGTGGGATAAGTCTGAGAAAGAGATGGAGGATGCAAGTGTCACCCCGGTTACTAAGAGGTGGCCCCCCAGGTGCAGGACTTGGTTCTATGCGCATGGGGGGAGTTGGACCCGAAGACAGGCAATGTTTCGACGAAGGCATGTCTAAACGGAGCCGACGATGCGCTACTTGTTGCAATAGAAGAGGCTCGATCGGGGGTGTTCCAGCCCAATAGAGAGAACGACGAGCTTACGCGTGCCCTGGGAAATCCTGAACACCCGGGAAGAACACGAGGCAGGAGCGCTATTCCGTGGTATGAGAGGTTTTCGGACTGAAACGCCGACTACAGAACCCGTGCGAGAAAGAAGATTGCGGAGGAGAAGAAGAGGAAGATGGAGGAGGAGCAGAGGAAGCGGGACTATGAACGCCTTCAAGGCCTAGAAGCAAGTCAAGCGGAATTGGCAGCTAAATTTCAGCGGCAGCAGGAGCAGATCGACTCACTTAGCCAGCAAAGGGGGTCTCAGCAGCTGCAGCAGCTAGCAGATGATCCAGCATTGGATACCACCGCCCCATCCATGCCGAGAAGCAGCGTGGCTTGCGCCCCGGGCGACGCACTGCTGGATAGATACCCCGTGGATGATATCGCGGAGAACACTAACTGCGAGCTACACTTCAAAATTAAGAACATATCCTTGAAGGTGGCGGACGGTGTTGCTTATACAAATTTCCCCGATGCAACCTTCCATTGCAACCCGATTCCAGCAGGCTATGCTTGTGTCATGGTTGATGAGGTGGTGGACCAATATTCGGGGCTAGAGCTTGACATTCCTGGAGGTGACGAGGAGCACACACTCGGAGATGCCAAACATCGTATCATCCTATGGAGAAAGGATTGCATCATCTTTCGAAGGCCACCGACACCGCGTCACCCGACTCCTCGTCGAAGTCCGCCACCGAGTCAGCAGACTCCCGCTCCTCCAAGTCCACCAACGCGTGAGGCCACTCCTCCTCCTCCAAGTCCGGCAAAGTGCCAGGCCACTCCTCCTCCAAGTCCGACACAGCGTCAGACGTCCACTCCTCCTCCAAGTCCGGCACAACCTCAGGCCACTCCTCCTCCAAGTCCGGCACAGCTTCAGGCCACTCCTCCTCGTCCAACTCAGCCCCGTCAGCCGTTTCCGCCGCCTCAGCAATCGCAGAAGAGACACCCCGCAGCTATGGTGCGTAGCGGTACGAGTCGAGGTGATAGTACAGGAAGTACAGGCGGAGGCAAGCGATATAAATATGGTCCAAACCTCAGTACTCCTCTTCCTGTGAGGGCTTACGACAGGACCGAGGAGCAAACCAATGCCATAGTGCGGGCAGAAGTCGACGCCCATTTTGGACCAAAACCGCCACCGCCGCCAAGGGAGAAAGTGCCTGTGGAAGTAGTTGACCACTTCATTCGTATGGCTCAACCACCAGCTCCTAAGCCTGTTGACTCAGACTATGAGCGCCACATCAGGAAGTTACATCGACAACGTCTACAGAAGGAGGCGAGCTCGAGCTCGAGCAAACAACAAGCAGCTGTCAAAAAATGCGGGAAAACCGTTGCCCAGCTGGGAAAACAGGCGGCGCAATCGATCCCCCCGCTTGTTGTGCCGCCAACAACACGTGACAGTACGCGCGCCCAATATTATTGTGGCCAAACAGTTTATGTTCCCGAGGTGGGCGATGTGGTAATAACCCTGGAGCATATAATGCAGGCTGAAGAACTCAAGATCACTGTTGGACAACTCCTCAAGATCGAGGACATGCCTCTGATTAGAGAGGAGGAAATAAAACGGAAATTTGTCCGGGGCCAACCTTTGGTCGAGCCAGAAGATGTCAAGAAGCTCCCAACGAGAATGTATGAATTGCATCAATGGTACATGGACATTAGTAAGAGATCCGATCGAGAGTCCCTCATGGTGTATGTCAAGAAGGATGATTACTACCATGAGAAAGCTGTGGCCGTTGAGTATTCTGAACTGTTTCAGTTGTACAATCAAGACGCACTCGACAAATCTATCGTCAGTTGCTATTGTCTGTAAGTGATTTCTTTCTGTAATATAAGTCTCAAGCTAGCTGTAGTGATCCTTTTGATCAATCATTACGTGTAATTATCCTTACTATATTCTTTTCCGTGGTATTATGCAGGATGAAGATGTATGAAATGAGAAAAGGTGGACGTTATGGCATTGGGTTCATTGACCCAAACACCGTTAATGAATACACATGGAAATTAGATGCATATTATGAAAAAGAGGTAGAGGACAGCATGCTAGAGTTCTTGAAGCGCCTCAAATACAATGAAGATATACTACTTCCTTACAACTTTGAGTGAGTCACACTTTCTTGTACTACAAATTCTTTGTTTTTGCCTACTAGCTAGCTACATGTTTTTGCTTACATATGCCCGCTTAATTAAGACATGTAAATGTGTGTGCATGCAGATTTTACTGGATCTTGTGTATCATTAAAGTTGACGCCGGAACAGTTGAAATACTGGACTCGCTACTCAAAGCAAATAGTGACTATAACATCTTGTTTGGGATAGTCAACAGGTAATTTCAATCATTATTAACTATATATCTCGGCCTATTTAGTTTGTCATTTCATGATATGAACTATTTAATAACCTTCATTTTCTTTGTCGACGGGCAAGGCTTGGGCAAGGTTCATCAGCGTCACTCCAGGCGAATGGAAACAAAAGCTGAAATGGTTTCGACCCAAGGTAAGTAATTAAGTATTACAAGCTAGCTAGCTAGCTAGCTAGCTAGCTGCCATCTCTTAAATTATCATGCTTGATTAATTATTATCTGATCAAATTCCATTCTCGTAAAGGCCCTTCAGCAGGCGCAGGGGACTGATCTGTGTGCATACTGCGTTTGCGAGAACATTCGCATGATGGCGTCCGAAAGGAGCAGATCTCAAAGACAGGCATGGGTACGTTTGTCAGAACAATATTCACAATTTTTACACCATTATCAATATCTAGTCACACAACTAATACACATGCATATTGATCTCCTTCTTAACAGTTCAAAGAGGTGCGGGACAAGCTCCTACCAACGGAGCGCGTAGAAGCACTTCAAGAGGAAATAGCGGGATTTTTGCTCGACCAGGTCATAAATCCGAAGGGAGAATACTATTACCCGCTACCGCCCCCATCAAAAAAGACATGAACCACTTCCAATTATCATCGTGCTCCGAAGGCACCAAACAGGCTAATGCCACTGGTTCCGAAGGCAACATGCATATGTAGGAGAAATTGTATATAGCTATACATGTGTGTATGTGTGAATTAATATGGTGGTTTGTGAGACATGATTGATGATATATATATGATTGGTTCTACTAGAATTCTATATATATATATATATATATATATATATATATATATATATATGCATAATGTGTACAATGTGTAGTACCGTAAAATACCAGCAAACGAAAAAGAATTAAAATGGAAAACATAAAATTAAATGAAAAATAAATCATAAAACCAAAACCCCCCCAACATTTTAGTACCGGTTGGTGTTACCAACTGGTACTAAAGGGCTCCCGGCCCCCGGAGCTGGCTCGTGCCACGTGGTTGCCATTTAGCACCGGTTCGTGCTGAACCGGTACTAAAGGGGGGGCCTTTAGTGCCGGTTACCTAACCGGCACTAAAGGGCCTTATGAACCGGTGCTATTGCCCGGTTTCGCACTAGTGGAGGTAGCGTGCCGACCGCGATCACATCGACTTTGGAACCATTTCCCACGCGCATCGTCACCTCGTCCTTAGCCAATCTTCGCTTAATCTGTAGTCCCTGTTTCGAGTTGCAAATGTTAGCAACAGAACCAGTATCAAATACCCAGGTGCTACTGCGAGCATTAGTAAGGTACACATCAATAACATGTATATCATATATACCTTTGTTCACCTTGCCATCCTTCTTATCCGCCAAATACTTGGGGAAATTCCGCTTCCAGTGACCAGTCTGCTTGCAGTAGAAGCACTCAGTTTCAGGCTTAGGTCCAGGTTTGGGTTTCTTCTCTTGAGTAGCAACTTGCTTGTTGTTCTTTTTGAAGTTCCCCTTCTTCTTCCCTTTGCCCTTTTTCTTGAAACTAGCGGTCTCATTGACCATCAACACTTGATGCTCCTTCTTGATTTCTACCTCCGCAGCTTTCAGCATTGTGAAGAGCTCGGGAATAGTCTTATTCATCCCTTACATATTATAGTTCATCACGAAGCTCTTGTACCTTGGTGGCAGTGATTGGAGAATTCTGTCAATGATGCAATCATCTGGAAGATTAACTCCCAATTGAATCAAGTGATTATTATACCCAGACATTTTGAGTATATGCTCACTGACAGAACTGTTCTCCTCCATCTTGCAGCTATAGAACTTATTGGAGACTTCATATCTCTCAATCCGGGCATTTGCTTGAAATATTAACTTCAACTCCTGGAACATCTCATATGCTCCATGACGTTCAAAACGTTATTGAAGTCCCGATTCTAAGCCGTAAAGCATGGCACATTGAACTATCGAGTAGTCATCAGCTTTGCTCTGCCAGACGTTCATAACATCTGGTGTTGCTCCAGCAGTAGGCCTGGCACCCAGCGGTGCTTCCAGGACGTAATTCTTCTGTGCAGCAATGAGGATAATCCTCAAGTTACGGACCCAGTCCGTGTAATTGCTACCATCATCATTCCACTTTGCTTTCTCAAGGAACACATTAAAATTCAACGGAACAACAGCACGGGCCATCTATCTACAATCAAACATAAACAAGCAAGATACTATCAGGGACTAAGTTCATGATAAATTTAGGTTCAATTAATCATATTACTAAAGAACTCCCACTTAGATAGACATCCCTCTAATCCTCTAAGTGATTACGTGATCCAAATCAACTAAACCATGTCCGATCATCACGTGAGATGGAGTAGTTTCATTGGTGAACATCGCTATGTTGATCATATCTACTATATGATTCACGCTCGACCTTTCGGTCTCCGTGTTCCGAGGCCATGTCTGTATATGCTTGGCTCGTCAAGTATAACCTGAGTATTCTGCGTGTGCAACTATTTTGCACCCGTTGTATTTGAACGTAGAGCCTATCACACCCGACCATCACGTGGTGTCTCAGCACGAAGAACTTTCGCAATGGTGCATACTCAGGGAGAATACTTCTTGATAATTAGTGAGAGATCATCTTAAAATGCTACCGTCAATCAAAGCAAGATAAGATGCATAAAAGATAAACATCACATGCAATCAATATAAGTGATATGATATGGCCATCATCATCTTGTGCTTGTGATCTCCATCTTCGAAGTACCGTCGTGATCACCATCGTCACCGGCGCGACACCTTGATCACCATCGTAGCATCGTTGTCGTCTCTCCAATCTTATGCTTCCACGACTATCGCTACCGCTTAGTGATAAAGTAAAGCATTACAGCGCAATTGCATTGCATACAATAAAGCGACAACCATATGGCTCCTGCCAGTTGCCGATAACTTGGTTACAAAACATGATCATCTCATACAATAAAATTTAACATCATGTCTTGACCATATCACATCACAACATGCCCTGCAAAAACAAGTTTGACGTCCTCTACTTTGTTGTTGCAAGTTTTACGTGGCTGCTACGGGCTTAAGCAAGAACCAATCTTACCTACGCATCAAAACCACAACGATAGTTTGTCAAGTTGGTGCTGTTTTAACCTTCGCAAGGACCGGGCGTAGCCACACTCGGTTCAATTAAAGTTGGAGAAACTGTCACCCGCTAGCCACCTTTGTGCAAAGCACGTCGGGAGAACCGGTCTCGCATAAGCGTACGCGTAATGTCGGTCCGGGCCGCTTCGTCCAACAATACCGCCGAACCAAAGTATGACATGCTGGTAAACAGTATGACTTATATCGCCCACAACTCACTTGTGTTCTACTCGTGCATATAACATCAACACATAAAACCTAGGCTCGGATGCCACTGTTGGGGAACGTAGTAATTTCAAAATTTTCCTACGCACACGCAAGATCATGGTGATGCATAGCAATGAGAGGGGAGAGTGTGATCTACGTACCCTTGTAGACCGACAGCGGAAGCGTTAGCACAACGCGGTTGATGTAGTCATACGTCTTCACGGCCCGACCGATCAAGCACCGAAACTACGGCACCTCCGAGTTTTAGCACACATTCAGCTCGATGACGATCCCTGGACTCCGATCCAGCAAAGTGTCGGGGAAGACTTCCGTCAGCACGACGGCATGGTGACGATCTTGATGTACTACCGTCGCAGGGCTTCGCCTAAGCACCGCTACAATATTATCGAGGATTATGGTGGAAGGGGGCACCCCACACGGCTAAGAATATGATCATGTGGATCAACTTGTGTGTCTAGGGGTGCCCCCTGCCCCCATATATAAAGGAGCAAGGGGAGGAGGCCGGCCGGACCTAAAGGCGCGCCAAGGAGGAGTCTTCCTCCTAGTAGGAGTAGGACTCCTACTAGGAGGGGGAGGGAAGTGGGGAAGGAGAAGGAAAGGGGGGCGCCGCCCCCCTCTCCTAGTCCAATTCGGAATAGGGGGGAGGAGGCGCGTGGCCCACCCTTTCTGCCCCTCTCTCTCTCTCCACTAAGGCCCATATGGCCCATTACTTCTCCCGGTAGGGTTCCGGTAACCCTCTGGCTCTCCGGTTTTCTCCGAAATCACCCGGAACACTTCCGGTGTCTGAATATAGCCGTCCAATATATCAATCTTTATGTCTCGACCATTTTGAGACTCCTCGTTATGTCCGTGATCACATCCGGGACTCCGAACTAACTTCGGTACATCAAATCTCATAAACTCATAATATAACTGTCATCGAAACCTTAAGCGTGCGGACCCTACGGGTTCGAGAACAATGTAGACATGACCGAGACACGCCTCCGGTCAATAACCAATAGCGGAACCTGGATGCTCATATTGGCTCCTACATATTCTACGAAGATCTTTATCGGTCAGACCGCATAACAACATACGTTGTTCCCTTTGTCATCGGTATGTTACTTGCCCGAGATTCGATCGTCGGTATCTCAATACCTAGTTCAATCTCGTTACCGGCAAGTCTCTTTACTCGTTTCGTAATACATCATCTCGCAACTAACTCATTAGTTGCAATGCTTGCAAGGCTTATGTGATGTGCATTACCGAGAGGGCCCAGAGATACCTCTCCGACAATCGGAGTGACAAATCCTAATCTCGAAATACGCCAACCCAACATGTACCTTTGGAGACACCTGTAGAGCTCCTTTATAATCACCCAGTTACGTTGTGACGTTTGGTAGCACACAAAGTGTTCCTACGGAAAACGGGAGTTGCATAATCTCATAGTCATAGGAACATGTATAAGTCATGAAGAAAGCAATAGCAACATACTAAACGATCGGGTGCTAAGCTAATGGAATGGGTCATGTCAATCACATCATTCTCCTAATAATGTGATCCCGTTAATCAAATGACAACACATGTCTATGGTTAGGAAACATAACCATCTTTGATTAATGAGCTAGTCAAGTAGAGGCATACTAGTGACGTTTGGTTTGTCTATGTATTCACACAAGTATTATGTTTCCGGATAATACAATTCTAGCATGAATAATAAACATTTATCATGATATAAGGAAATAAAAATAATAACATTATTATTGCCTCTAGGGCATATTTCCTTCATAAGGAGCACATCAGCACCATGAAATAGAAGAGAAATATTCCTTCACGCTCACAATCTGTGCACACGAGAATGCCGGAGATAAAAGAGGGGGCGGAAAGCCTATTACCTGCAAGAGGATGGAGAGTGGCGAGGATCGAGATGCAGATCTTGCCGACCACGCCGGTGAGGTGTGCGACGGTGATCCAGCCAAGGAGCCGCTGCGCTTGGCAGGGGAAGGCCCCGACGACGCCATGGAAGAGGAGACGGTGGCCGCCGCTAGTCGACGGCAACGGGGACCTGGCGGGTATCACCTCCATCATCCCAGACACGCCTTCATGGTGGGCATCCTCACGGCCCCTTGAAACCGCAGCAGCTTCTCCTTGCATCCCCGTCGCCAGATCATAGAAAACTGCACACACGCCCGAATCAGATCAAGATGCGGAAATAACCAAACCAGTGAAGTGGAGGAGGGATTCGTACCTAGTCGAGGCCATGGACCAGAGGGTGATCTACGACGCCAACGCCAGATCGGTCGTCATGGCCGTGGGCGAGGGAGGCGGCGGTGGATCCTATCCGGGCTGGGGCATCTCCTCTCGGCGGCGGCGGCGGCGGTGGGTCCTCTCGGGGCTGGGGCGTCTCCTCTTGGCGGCGGCGGCGGCTCCTCTCGGGGCTGGGGCGTCTCCTCTTGGCGGCGGCGGCGGCTCCTCTCGGGGCTGGAGGCTGAGATGAAACAGATCGAGATTGAGGTTTGTTTTACGTGCGGGGTGAGATACGAAAGAAAAACCAGACGAGATCGAGATCGCACAGTTTGCCCTTTTTTCGCTGGTTAATTTTCGCCGGTTTGTGCTCCGTGGTTTATTTTCGATCTGTTTAGTTAATAAAGACGGGAGTTTGGGCATGTGCGGGACTCGATCGCGGGGTTTTCCTTGGTTTTTCACGGCTGAGGGGGAGGTGGGAGAAAATACCAAAAAAGTACCAAAAAAGACTGGGTGGTGGGACGAAAATAAAACTCAAAACACGACCTATACCAACTGAGACATTAGAAATAAAGATCATTGTACCTTTATGGTCTTCGCCCCCATCCGCTTCTACGCTTGGCTTGGTCCAGGCGGATGCTGCTCCTCCTCCTAGTAGGACAAAATACCACGCCATGATTTGAGGGGCTGGAGACACGTCCATGGAGGCGTGCACCATAGTGGTAATTAAACAACATAATAAGCGGAGCTACTACTAGCATAGCATGCACTAATGATTGTCCCTAATGAGACTGTCTGTCGCCCGACACTATAGCACGGCCAAATGATGAAGGTGTCTGGGCATTGAGCACGATCGATAACAAGAGCTGGAGCTCCCTAGATTTGTATAGCAGTAGCCTCCTTAAGAGTTAATTATCTTTAGGGCTCATTCGGTTTGAAGGAAATCAAAACATAGGAATTAGGAGTAGTATAGGAATATGATAGGATGTCACTTGCCATCGTAAGAAATTAACTTGCTTCGTTCCTACGCGTAAAATGAGCTTTGAATGGATGTGTAGTTTCCTCCAAAAACACGGGAAATGAGTAGTATTCCTACGAAATTCCTGCATGCATTTCCTACAAACCGAATGCATACATAGGAAATTTTCCTCTAGAATCCTTATTCCTATGCTTTTCCTACGAAAATCCTCCAAACCGAATGAGGCCTTATAGTGCATAGTATTATAAATTAGTATCATAAATGACATATTTATTATCATGCACGACGCAAAATAGTATGGCATTTAATATGATACGATATCTATTTATGTTGCTCTAACTCTTTCTTTTTTTAATTCTTTATCACATCGGCATATTTTTTATTTTTGAATGCGTGATACCGGCTATGATACCACTACTATGGCCGACCCAACTCTAGTACGGCTGAAAGTTTGCAACGGCAAGAGGGAAACACGGAGGAGGGTTCTTGTTCTTTCGTGTGACATTGGGTTGGACAAGTATGAACTTATTAAAGCAACATGATAATGATAGTACTTTTTTTTGACAATACCATGATAATGATCCTGTGTAAGTAAAGGAAAGATGGTTTCGTCTGGTAGAAAGGGGCGTGGAAGCTTTGCCGATGGACACGACGGGACAGAGATGGGGTGAGTATGATGGCAACCTTTTGAATAAACTCGTCCGTCACGAGAGCGACGCACTCACGCGGTGAAAAACGCTGCTAGCAAGCAGTGGTAATGAGTGCACTTGTGTACGGGGTTTGGTGAGACACGATCGGGCGAGTGGGCGGCCATGTTTTCGCTTACGATGCTTGGAGCGTGTGCAGCGGGGCTGCAGGTGGGTCCCGGCCGTGGTTTCATGGATGGACTTTTTAGTGGGTGTTGCACTCTTCGTTGGAAAAAAAAGAGTGGGCCCACACAGACACAGATGATAATCACCACCGGCATTCCCACGGTCCACACGGTACGACCACGACCTATCCTTTTTTAAGCAATCGCAACAATGGTTAGTTACACTTTGTTTATTATTCCCGGCCAGTCTCCCGTTGTTGTGCAGCAGATCACCGGAGGAGCCCCTTGCTTTAGTAGGTACTTTAGGTAGATCAGCTAGCCGGTTTTGTGCAGCACAGGAGGCAAGGAATTTGGTTTGGTGGGATACGCTACAGGGAATGTTTTTTGGCATGGGGGGCCTTGAGAACGGGAATATCCCGTTTTGAACGATTCCCTTTCTTTGACCTGACGGCGCCTTGCTTGACTGGAGTTCTCTCTGCTTGCACGCATGGCATGGCCGTGGATTTGGCTGTGGCTGTTGGTACTGCTGCCCGGCCGCCGCTGCTGTTGTGCTGCAGCTGCACGGGCTCCTGGCTCCTGCTGAAAAGAGATTTGCGAGCAGGTCCCGGGAAACGCACGGAGCAGACGGATGCATTGGAGCGTTGTGGCAACGGCGGTAGAAAAACACAGAGTTACCGTGGTCCAAGTGTTTGTTGTGATTGACTGGTCAACCGGTCCTGACACGGCAAACAATGCTAGATCGATTATGTGCTGTGCTACTATCACATGACTGCCAGTAGAACCATTAACGGTATGTGCACTGTGTAAGGCCAACTCCACGACCCTATCCTGTCCGCCCCGTCCGTTTGGGGTAAAACGAATAGACCAGACGGCCCAACGCGCGGGTGCAAACGGATTTGTATCCGCTTTCGACCCATCTCCGGCCTAAGTTTGCGCCCGTTTTGAAGTGAAACGGACAGCGCGTGGACGGGCGGGACACGCGCGCTTGTCCTCCCCTGGCCCGCCTGTCGGTGGAAGAACCCACCCCCCTCTTCACGCCTCATTTGGTGCTATTTCCCTCAAGCCCTCCCACGTCCCTCCCGCCGCCCCCTCTCTCCCCCATCCATGGCCGACGCCCCGCCGAATTCTGACGGCCTCGCCATCGACCTGCCCATAAAGGTGAAGAAGAAGGCGGCCAAGGCGCCAAGGAAGCTGCGGTCGGAGTGCACGCCGGAGGAGATCGCTAAGTTGGACGCCGAATCAGCGAAGAGGAGGGAACGGAGAGCGATCGTCAAGGTCAATGCCGCCACGGCCAAGTTCGCCGCCCAGCGCGATACGATGTAGGCCGCGCGGCGCAAGGCCGCAGTCGACGAGAAGGAGGACCTCGTCAACAAAGTGCACGCCCTCCTCATGCTTGGCATGGGCCGTCCGCCCGGGTTCCCTGCAACGGCCGTCGGCCCGGCGAGCACAGACTCGTCGGTCGCCTGGCCTCTGCACTGCCAGTCGCCGACGTCGCGGACCGCGCCCATATCGCCCGGCCTCCGCACTGCCAGCTTTCCTCCGCCAAGGCACGACGGCCAGACCCATTTCTCGGGGTCGCCAGACGTGGGTTTGTTCGCGCCGTCCACACCGCGCCTCGCGGTCGTCATCGACCTCAACGTCACGCCTGGGTCAAGCAGCGGCGGCCGGCCGTCCGTCGAGATGCAAAGAAAGCAAGCACGGGAACCATGCCGCCCCCCGCGTCTTGTTTGACGGAATGCCAACACCAACGCCAACAGTCGATGACCCCTTCTACAAGCAGTACATGGAGTACGTGATCTTCGAGGGTGGGCATGGCCGTGCCTACGACCCCGAGGAGACCCAAAGTTAGGATGGCCGCACCCAATACGTCCCCGATGAAGAGGCCGACGACCGTGCTGGCTACGACCATGGTGACTCGTGGCATGAAGACGATGACATCTATGTCGAAGGTGATGGTGATGAAGAAGAAGGCAATGACGTTGATATTAGTGGCGAGCCATTGTTCATCGACGAGCTTACCCAAAGAGCGGAAGCACAAAAGAAGAGGAAGAGCATTCGCACAGGTTCATATACACAAGATGAGGACAAATTGATTTTCCAAGCTTGGATGGAGATTAGCCAAGATCCGAGGACCGGCGCGCAACAAAAGGACATTGTTTTTTGGACGAGAGTCCACAAAATATTCCATGAAAGAAAGATATTTGAGCCCTACTAAATTACAAGCAACCGTGGCATCGGCTCGATTCAAAAAAGGTGGTTGTTCATCCAACAAGAGTGCAACAAGTATTGCGCCGCATTTGAGAGTGTTGAAGCATGGCTCGTGAGTGGTCTCGGCGTTGGGGACATGGTATGCTCTCCTCTTCCTAGCCCTTTCCTTGCTACGGCCATGAGACTTCGGTCGTGTATATGTTTGCATGTTCACTTGTTGTTGATCATGCCGTGTAGGCATTTCAATCTTTGGAGGCATTCAAGGCCTTGCACAATACGTATTGTTGGGCGATATCAACAATTGCCCTAAGTTCAAGGACCAATATCGTGAACTACAAAGGAAGAGAGGACTGAAGACGGCCAAGTTCGCCGGAGGTGGAGATGGCGAGGCGTTAAAGAGGCCGAGGGGCAAGACCAACTCCAAGGTTGACGACATATGTGATGCCTCATCCATGGCATTGCATGACACTTTGCATGGCATAATGTCTCAAAAGGATGTGAGGGACGAGAAGAAGCGGCAAAGCAAGGACGAGCAAATGAAGCAATACCTAGACCTTCAAAGAAAGAAGCTTGAGATGGAGGAGGCGGCCAAGAGGAGGAAGATCGACATGGAGGAGGCGGGCCGGCAAAGCCAGATCGACATGGAGGAGGCGGCCCGACAAAGGCAGCTCGACATCGAGGCCGACAATGTTAAGGCCAGGCAGAGGCAGCTCGACATTGAGGCCACCAATGCCGCCACCAAAGCGAAGGAGGTGACCCTTGCGATCATGAGCATGGACTTGTCGAAGATGAGCGGGAATACGAGGGCCTGGTTCGAGGCCAGGCAGAAGAAGATGCTCGACGCTGAAGGCCCGAACTAGGTCGTTCGATCGGCCGTGGCCGTTCTTTTTTGGAGGCTGGCATGGGTGCCGCCCGCTCGCTGGGCCGCTGGCAGTGTGCCGGTGAGAAAAAAACATTCATTTTGGAGGCCGACTGTGTTGCCAGCGGGGACAACTATTCATTTTGGAGGTTGGCTGTGTTGCTGGCTGCTGGCTGATGCCGGCGATGGACGTGTAGGCCGCTGGCTCTGTTGCTGGCATGATGAACTGGGCCGCTGGCCTGATGAACTAGGGCTTGGCATTTGAAAGTTGTTTTTTTTAAATAGATGCGGACATGATCGTGCAAACGGACGCAGCCGCGCGCTGGGTGCATGGTCATCGTATCCCTGAACACGTCCGAACACGATCCCATTGCGTTATCCAAACGGACAGAATTCGAACAAAATGAACGTTCGTTTAGGGTCGCGCGGTGAAGTTGGCCTAGAGAAAGCTGAGTTCCATCAGAACAAGAGGCGCGTGCCCACACTCGCGCAAACTCACAGCACTGTCTTTCCACGGCCTTGCAAAGTGCTTCATCCAGGGGCGGGCCCAGTACAATTCAAGGGTATTCAGTTGAATACCCATTATATTTGACAAAAAAAGTTCTATATATATAGTGTATTTCATGTGTACTGAGGGGAAAACGAAATAGATGCAGAAAAGCTAAGGATTTCAGCCCGAAAACAAGACTAGCCCACTTCTCTGTATGGTCTCCTCACCACCCCGACATGGCCCAAGTGGCCCAAATCGCTGCAGCAAGACGCAGAGCCCGCACGCGCTTCGCTAATGAGGCATATCGCAAGAGACGAACCGGTGCCTCCCAATTCTGTTCACACTCGTGGGATCGTGGGTAGGGCATGGCGGCAGGGCTGATTGCGATCCCCTGAACGCACGTGCGCACGGCGGCACAGGCAGGCGTGCGACGACGACGAAAACATTTGACGGCATCCATCCCTCAACCCTCGTAGCTTCGCTTCATCTTTAACCCATCTCATCAGTTGGTAGCATCAGGCATCACCGCATCGAAGGCTCTAGGTTTCCAGTTCCAAAGTCACAATTCAGTCGTTCAAAATCTGATTGATAATTTGATGTGTTTGTGTTTCTAAACATATTAACCGTCTGCCTGTTAAAATTTTGATCTGCAGGTGTCAGCGCATGGTCGTCTTCTTCAGTTGTCTAGCATTGACTTACAACACTAAGTTAACTTGGTTAGTTGGATTTCTACTTCAGTATTTCAAAACTACAAACTTGTTTTAAATGAATTATGAATTGTTTAGACATGACGATTCGCAATTTTCCACTTGAATTACCATTTGGGAATGTTTAAAAATTAGGGAATTATTACAACAAACATTATTTATAAAAAATAGTTCTCCTATAGTTTGTAAGTTTTTTCTAATCATTTTCTATTTCCTACCTTTTTGTACTCCTATATGTTAAGATGTTGTCAGTTTGATATGTTAACTTATTAGTCTTTCTATCTGTTGGACGGTTTCTAAGTATGACCAATTTTACGATTCTATTACATTGTGTTACATGGTGCCAAAATAATGGTGCTATAATCAATTATATACGCCAAAAAGAAGAATTTATAAAATTAAAATAACCATTAAAATTTTGAATACACTCTCTTTAAATCCTGGGCCCGCCCCTGGCTTCATCAGTAGCTACTCTACTCTACCACGGAAAAATAATACGTACCTGCAATGCAGAGTGCTCCCTCAGTACCACCACCACCTTTGTTGCATACTGAGTGCTGTAATCAAATAGGGAATGACTTACCCAGCCGGTCTCTTTTTTTCGAAAAGGGGATTCCCCGGCCTCTACATCAGAACGATGCATACGGCCATCTTATTGATCAAATAAAGAAGTACGTACATGGTCTCAAAAGTCTTCAAAAATAATAAAAAGCACATAAAGCTCACACAGAGCCAAAAAAAGGCTAGAAACACCCACTAGCCAAGACAAGATGCCACAACCGGCCAGCTCAAACTAGATAGGGAAACTAAATACCTATCCTATTACATGACCGCCATCCAAACCGGTTGAAGATATCCCGAGCTACCATCTCCCAGCGGAAAGACCCAGTAACCAAATGCTCCCTGGCCTCCGTCTGGGTGAGTAGCGACCATGAACGGATCAGTGCCGTAGATCAGAATATGACCTGCAAAAAATGTATACATGATATTTTGTTAAAGACCAAATCATTTCTGCAAGTCCAGACAGTCCACAGCAAAGCACAAACTCCAACCCGAATATGTTTCGCTAAGCCAGGCTTAATCCCATTAAGCCAAGTCCCAAATAACGCATTAATAGAATTCGGTGGATTGATATTAAAAGCAATGTGGATTGTCTGCCAAAGTACCTTGGCCAACGGGCAATCAAAAAAGAGATGTTTGATAGTCTCATCCCGATCACAGAAACTACACCTAGTAGGTCCTGTCCAATTACGCTTTATCAAGTTGTCCTTAGTTAAAATAACTTGTTTATGGACAAACCACATAAACACTTTTATTTTCAAAGGAACTTTGACATCCCAAACATGTTTAGACGTAGGAATGGAGTTCGAATTAATAACATCAATATACATTGATTTAACGGTGAATACTCCAGACTTAGTCAATTTCCAGCGTAATTCATCGGGTTGTTGTGAAAGCTGGACGTCCATTAGTCTCCTAACTAGACGGAGCCATTCTTCCCAACGATTGCCCGCTAGCGTTCGTCGAAACTGGATATTAAGGGGGATAGAATGAAAAACCGATGCGACGAATACCTCACGTCTTTGAACAATGCGGTACAAAGACGGATATTGGATGGCCAAGGGTGTGTCGCCGAGCCAAGTATCCTCCCAGAAACGTGTACTCAAGCCATTCCCAATAACAAACTTCGTCCTATTAAATAATGCCTGTTTGACTTTCATCAGGCCTTTCCAGAAAGGCGAATCGGTCGGCCTGACTGTAACCTGGGACAGAGTTTTTGTCTGGAGGTACTTGCTGCGAAGGATTTGAGCCCACATAGCATCAGCCTCCGATGAGAGCTTCCACAGCCACTTGCTAAGAAGGCATATATTCTTAACTTCTAGATTCTCAATACCTAGACCCCCTTGGTCTTTCGGCCTACAGATGATATCCCATTTAGCAAGCCGATATTTTCTTTTAAGCTCATCACCCTGCCAAAAGAAACGCGATCGATAGAAGTCCAGTCTCTTCCTAACACCAACTGGGACCTCAAAGAACGATAGGAGAAACATTGGCATACTCGTAAGCACCGAATTAATCAGGATTAATCTGCCTCCGTATGACATAAGCTTACCCTTCCAGCAGCTTAGTTTCTTCTCAAATCGGTCCTCGATGCACTTCCATTCTCTGTTTGTCAGCCTACGATGGTGGATAGGAATCCCTAGGTAGGAGAAGGGTAACTCTCCCAACTCGCACCCAAACAATTGCCTATAAGCATCCTGTTCATCTTTGGCCCTACCAAAATAGAAAAGCTCGCTTTTATGAAAGTTAATCTTTAACCCGGTCAATTGTTCGAAAAGGCATAACACAAGCTTCATATTTCTAGCCTTGGCCAAGTCATGCTCCATGAAGATGATTGTATCATCAGCGTACTGAAGGATGGATACACCTCCATCAATAAGATGAGGTACCAATCCACCTACCTGACCATTTTCCTTAGCCCTTCCTATCAAGATTGCTAACATATCCACCACAATGTTAAACAAGATAGGGGACATCGGATCTCCTTGTCTGAGGCCTTTATGTGTCTGGAAGTAATGACCTATGTCATCATTAACTTTAATTCCCACACTACCTTTTTGCGTAAATGATTCAACCTGTCGGCGCCAGGCTGCATCAAAACCTTTCATACGCAATGACTGTTGGAGGAATGGCCATTTGACCTTATCGTATGCTTTCTCGAAATCCACCTTAAAAATTACTCCATCTAATTTTTTGGAGTGGATTTCATGGAGTGTTTCATGCAGGACGACCACCCCTTCAAGGATATTTCTGTCCGGCATGAAAGCAGTTTGGGACTATTGCACCACAGAATGCGCAATCTGTGTGAGTCTGTTAGTCCCGACCTTGGTGAAAATTTTGAAACTAACATTGAGGAGACAGATCGGCCTGAATTGCTCAATTCTCACAGCATCCGTCTTCTTGGGAAGCAGTGTGATAGTCCCAAAATTCAAGTGAAATAATTGAAGCTGTCCAGAGAACAGATCATGGAACATAGGTAGTAAATCCCCCTTAATAATGTGCCAGCACTTTTTATAAAACTCTGCCGGGAATCCATCCGGTCCGGGAGCCTTATTGTTTTTCATCTGTGCAATAGCATCAAAAACCTCCTTCTCCGAAAACGGGGCAACCAAAATATCATTATCAACATCTGATAGCTGAGGCACGTCTTTAGTCCTGGACTCATCGAGGGACACACAATTATCCTCCGGAGGTCCAAATAACTATTTATAGTAGTCGGTAATGTATGTTTTTAGGTTATCCTGACCTAAAATAGTGCCCTCGTCTTGCTCAAGCTGAAAGATACGCTTCTTTCTGTGCTTGCCGTTAGCTATCAAATGGAAGAACTGAGTGTTCGCATCCCCTTGGACCACTTTGCGGACTTTAGCACGCAAAGCCCACTTCAATTCTTCTTCGCGAAGCAGTTCTTTCAGCCTCTTCTCCGCCTCATTTTTAACCTGAAGCTGAGCTGGCGACAAGATAGTGACCTCGGCCTGTATGTCCAGGGCCTGTATAAGAGTAAGGAGTCTATCCTTTTCAATCTTATACACACCACTGAGGTGCTTAGCCCAACCCCGTAGGAAACTTCTTAAATGCCCAATCTTATTCTGCCAACGTTCTATCGCATTCTTGCCTCCTACATCTCTATCCCATTCCCTGGCGATCAAGTCCAAGAACCCCTCACGTTCAAACCAAGACATCTCGAAGGAGAAGGTATTCTTGTTACCCACATGATTCGGCTCTCCTGAGTCCATGAACAATGGGGTGTGATCATATATTCCCCTCGAAAGAGCTTGCACCGTAACCAGAGGGAACTTTTGTTCCCACTCCACGCTCGCAAGTACTCGATCCAGTTTTTCATAGGTTGGATTTGGTAGAGCATTAGCCCAGGTGAACTTTCTGCCAGAAAGCTCAATCTCTCTCAGATCCAAGCTTTAAATAATGGTATTGAACATAAACGACCATCTGCCGTCAAAGTTATCATTGTTCTTCTCCTCTCTCCTCCTGGTGATATTGAAATCACCTCCAACTAAAATTGGAAGCTGTTCTGACCCACAGATTCGAACAAGGTCTGCCAGTAACTCCGTTTTAAGCTCAGGTTGTGCGGCACCATACACCGCCACCAAAGCCTAGTTAAAACCATCCACCCTAGACCTGACTCGAAACTTCACCGCGAAGTCTCCCATGACGACACTTCTGACTTCAAGCGAATCGCATCTCACACCTAGTAAGATACCACCCGATCTTCCTCGCGGAGGGAGGCAATGCCAATCGAAATCCAGACCATCCACAAGAGAAGAGAGAAACTGGAGCGCAAAGTTATCTCTACCCGTCTCCGATAGAGCAACAAAATCTAACCTCTGCTCTAGAGCTGCCTCAGCTAGGAATCTTCTTTTAGCCAAGTCCTTCAGACCTCTGCTATTCCAAAAAATTCCTCTCATAATTCATCATGGAATTTTTTGTAAGTCGAATCCTAGCACTCCTACGAACTGCGGAATCGGGATAAATTTTCCGTTTCCACTTATGCTTAGGTTTAGTAGGCTCAGTTTCCCGGTCCCCATAACCGGGTTCACAAATATTACGCGCATCATTCTGTAGGGGTACATCATCTTCCTCAGAGTCATGAGTGGGGGGTGCTAGATCCGCACACAGATTATCGAGCACTCTAACCCCTAACGCTTCAATCTCATCATCATTCATTGGTCTAACTGTTGCAAGATTACGAATAGTTTCTAAGACACGTTCCGCCTCCAAATCTAACTGATCATTGACCGAATTAGTGATCTCACTATCCGTTGCACCTAGTGAGACTCCTAACTAGTTTGCATTATTTATAATCTCCTCATTTGAAAAATGCAATAAAGAGTTAGATATGTTGACGGACATACCAGATGATGATGCAGCCTCGTGAAGCTTGGCCGCCCTCATAGCGCACCACTGCTGCAGATCATCCACCTCCGGGAGCTCGTGGATGCGAGTGTTGGGGAACGTAGTAATTTCCAAAAATTTCCTACGCACACGCAAGATCATGGTGATGCATAGCAACAAGGGGGAGAGTCTGATCTACGTACCCTTGTAGACCGCAACGGAAGCGTTGACACAACGTAGAGGAAGTAGTCATACGTCTTCTTCCCGATCCGACCGATCCAAACACCGTTACTCCGACACCTTCGAGTTCTTAGCACACGTACAGCTCGATGACGATCCCCGGGCTCCGATCCAGCAAAGCTTCGGGGAGGAGTTCCGTCAGCACGATGGCGTGGTGACGATCTTGATGTTCTACCGACGCAGGGCTTCGCCTAAGCACTACAACGATATGATCGAGGCGGAATATGGTGGCAGGGGGCACCGCACACGGCTAAGGAACTATCTCAATGATCAACTTGTGTGTCTAGAGGTGCCCCCTGCCCCCGTATATAAAGGATCCAAGGGGGAGGGGATGGCCGGCCAAGAGGAGGGCGCAGGAGGAGTCCTACTCCTACCGGGAGTAGGACTCCCCCCCAATCCTATTCCAAATAGGACTCCCAAGGGGGAAAGAGAGAGAGAGGTGGGCGGCCACCTCTCCTAGTCCTAATAGGACTAGGGGAGGGGGGAGGCGCGCAGCCCACCATGGCAGCCCCTTTCACCTTTCCACTAAAGCCCAATAAGGCCCATATGGCTCCCGGGGGGTTCCGGTAACCTCCCGGTAATCCGGTAAAATCCCGATTTTACCCGGAACACTTCCGATATCCAAATGTAGGCTTCCAATATATCAATCTTTATGTCTCGACCATTTCGAGACTCCTTGTCATGTCCGTGATCACATCCGGGACTCCGAACTACCTTCGGTACATCAAAATGCATAAACTCATAATAACTGTCATCGTAACGTTAAGCGTGCGGACCCTACGGTTCGAGAACAATGTAGACATGACCAAGACACGTCTCCGGTTAATAACCAATAGCGGGACCTGGATGCCCATATTGGCTCCTACATATTCTACGAAGATCTTTATCGGTCAGACCGCATAACAACATACGTTGTTCCCTTTGTCATCGGTATGTTACTTGCCCGAGATTCGATCGTCGGTATCCAATACCTAGTTCAATCTCGTTACCGGCAAGTCTCTTTACTCGTTCTGTAATACATCATCCCGCAACTAACTCATTAGTTGCAATGCTTGCAAGGCTTGTGTAATGTGCATTACCGAGAGGGCCCAGAGATACCTCTCCGACAATCAGAGTGACAAATCCTAATCTCGAAATACGCCAACCCAACATCTACCATTGGAGACACCTGTAGTACTCCTTTATAATCACCCAGTTACGTTGTGACGTTTGGTAGCACCCAAAGTGTTCCTCCGGCAAACGGGAGTTGCATAATCTCATAGTCATAGGAACATGTATAAGTCATGAAGAAAGCAATAGCAACATACTAAATGATCGGGTGCTAAGCTAATGGAATGGGTCATGTCAATCAGATCATTCAACTAATGATGTGATCTCGTTAATCAAATAACAACTCTTTTGTCCATGGTTAGGAAACATAACCATCTTTGATTAACGAGCTAGTCAAGTAGATGCATACTAGTGGCACTCTGTTTGTCTATGTATTCACACATGTATTATGTTTCCGGTTAATACAATTCTAGCATGAATAATAAACATTTATCATGATATAAGGAAATAAATAATAACTTTATTATTGCCTCTAGGGCATATTTCCTTCAGTCTCCCACTTGCACTAGAGTCAATAATCTAGATCACATCACCATGTGATTAACATCGACAGTTCACATCATCATGTGATTAACACCCATAGTTCACATTGTCATGTGACCAACACCCAAAGCGTTTACTAGATTCGGTAATCTAGTTCACATCGCTATGTGATTAACACCCAAAGAGTACTAAGGTGTGATCATGTTTTGCTTGTAAGAGAATCTTAGTCAATGGTCTTTCACATTCAGATCCGTTATGTATTTTGCAATTTTCTATGTCTGCAATGCTCTGCACAGAGCTACTCTAGCTAATTGCTCCCACTTTCAATATGTATCTAGATCGAGACTTAGAGTCATCCAGATCCGTGTCAAAAATTGCATCGACGTAGCTTTTTACGACGAACCTTTTGTCACCTCCATAATCGAGAAATATTTCCTTATTCTACTAAGGATAATTTTGACCACTATCCAGTGATCTACTCCTAGATCACTATTGTACTCCCTTGCCAAATTAGGGCAGGGTATACAATAGATCTGGTACACAGTATGGCATACTTTATAGAACCTATGACTGAGGCATAGGGAATGACTTTCATTCTCTTTCTATCTTCTGCCGTGGTCGGGCTTTGAGTCTTACTCAACTTCACACCTTGTAATACAGGCAAGAACTCTTTCTTTGACTGCTCCATTTTTGAACTACTTCAAAACCTTGTCAAGGTATGTACTCATTGAAAAAACTTATCAAGCGTCTTGATCTATCTTTATAGATCTTGAAGCTCAATATGTAAGCAGCTTCACCGAAGTCTTTCTTTGAAAAAACTCCTTTCAAATACTCTTTTATGCTTTACAGAATAATTCTACATTATTTCCGATCAACAATATGTCATTCACATATACTTATCAGAAATGCTGTAGTGCTCCCACTCACTTTCTTGTAAATACAGGCTTCACCGCAAGTCTGTATAAAACTATATGCTTTGATTAACTCATCAAAGTGTATATTCCAACTCCGAGATGCTTGTACCAGTCCATAGATGGATTGGTGGAGCTTGCATATTTTGTTAACACCTTTAGGATCGACAAAACCTTCTAGTTGCATCGTATACAACTCTTCTTTAATAAATCCATTAAGGAATGCAGTTTTGTTTATCCATTTGCCAGATTTCATAAAATGTGGCAATTGCTAACATGATTCGAACAGACTTAAGCATAGATATGAGTGAGAAACTCTCATCGTAGTCAACACCTTGAACTTGTCGAAAACCTTTTGCGACAATTCTAGCTTTATAGATAGTAACACTACTATCGGCGTCCGTCTTCCTCTTGAAGATCCATTTATTTTCTATGGCTTGCCGATCATCGGGCAAATCCATCAAAGTCCATACTTTGTTCTCATACATGGATCATATCTCAGATTTCATGGCCTCAAACCATTTTGCGGAATCTGGGCTCATCATCGCTTCCTCATAGTTCGCAAGTTCATCATGGTCTAGTAACATGACTTCCAGAACTGGATTACCGTACCACTCTGGTGCGGATCTCACTCTGGTTTACCTACGAGATTCGGTAGTAACTTGATCTGAAGTTTCATGATCATCATCATTAGCTTCCTCACTAATTGGTGTAGGTGTCACAGAAACTGGTTTCTGTGATGTACTACTTTCCAATAAGGGAGGAGGTACAGTTAACTCATCAAGTTCTACTTTCCTCCCACTCACTTCTTTCGAGAGAAACTCCTTCTCTAGAAAGTTTCCGAATTTAGCAACAAAAGTCTTGCCTTCGGTCTTGTGATAGAAGGTGTATCCAATAGTTTCTTTTGGATATCCTATGAAGACACATTTCTCCGATTTGGGTTCGAGCTTATCAGGTTGAAGCTTTTTCACATAAGCATCGCAGCCCCAAACTTTCAGAAACGACAACTTTGGTTTCTTGCCAAACCACAGTTTATAAGGCGTCGTCTCAACGGATTTTGATGGTGACCTATTTAACGTGAATGCAGCTGTCTCTAATGCATAACCCCAAAACGATAGTGGTAAATCGGCGAGAGACATCATAGATTGCACCATATCTAATAAAGTACGGTTACGATTTTCGGACACACCATTACATTGTGGTGTTCCAGGTGGCATGAGTAGTGAAACTATTTCACATTGTTTTTAACTGAAGGCCAAACTCGTAATTCAAATACTTTTCTCTACGATCAGATCATAGAAACTTTATTTTCTTGTTACGATGATTTTTCACTTCACTCTGAAATTCTTTAAACTTTTCAAATGTTTCACACTTATGTTTCATCAAGTAGATATACTCATATCTGCTCAAATCATCTGTGAAGATCAGAAAATAATGATACTTGTCGCGAGCCTCAATATTCATCGGACCACATACATCAGTATGTATGATTTCCAACAAATCTGTTGCTCGCTCCATTGTTCCGAAGAACAGAGTCTTAGTCATCTTGCCCATGAGGCATGGTTCGCAAGCATCAACTGATTCATAATCAAGTGATTCCAAAAGCCCATCAGCATGGAGTTTCTTCATGCGCTTTACACCAATATGACCTAAACGACAGTGCTACAAATAAGTTGCACTATCATTATTAACTTTGCATCTTTTGGTTTCAATATTATGATTATGTGTATCACTACGATTGAGATCCAACGAACTATTTTCATTGGGTGTGTAACCATATAAGGTTTTCTTCATATAAACAGAACAACAATTTATTCTCTTAAATGAATAACCGTATTACAATAAACATGATCAAATCATATTCATGCTCAACGCAAACACCAAATAACACTTATTCAGGTTCAACACTAATCCCGAAAGTATAGGGAGTGTGCGATGATGATCATATCAATCTTGGAACCACTTCCAACACACATCGTCACTTCACCCTTAACTAGTCTGTGTTCATTCTGCAACTCCCGTTTGGAGTTACTAATCTTAGCAACTAAACTAGTATCAAAAACTAAGGGGTTGCTATAAACACTAATAAAGTACACATTAATAACATGTATATCAAATATACTTATGTTCACTTTGCCATCCTTCTTATCCGCCAATCACTTGGGGTAGTTCCGCTTCCAATGACCAGTCCCTTTGCAGTAGAAGCACTTAGTCTCAGGCTTAGGACCAGACTTGGGCTTCTTCACTTGAGCAGCAACTTGCTTGCTGTTCTTCTTGAAGTTCCCCTTTTTTCCCTCTGCCCTTTTCTTAAAACTAGTGATCTTGTCAACCATCAACACTTGATGTTTTTCTTGATTTCTACCTTCGTTGATTTCAGCATCACGAAGAGCTTGAGAGTTGTTTCCGTTATCCCTTGCATATTATAGTTCATCACGAAGTTCTACTAACTTGGTGATGGTGACTAGAGAATTCTGTCAATCACTATCTTATCTGGAAGATTAACTCCCACTTGATTCAAGCAATTGTAGTACCCAGACAATCTGAGCACATGCTCACTAGTTGAGCGATTCTCCTCCATCTTTTAGCTATAGAACTTGTTGGAGACTTCATATCTCTCAACTCGGGTATTTGTTTGAAATATTAATTTCAACTCCTGGAACATCTCATATGCTCCATGACGTTCAAAACATCTTTGAAGTCCCGATTCTAAGCCGTTAAGCATGGTGCACTAAACTATCAAGTAGTCATCATATTGAGCTAGCCAAACGTTCATAACGTCTGCATCTGCTCCTGCAATAGGTCTGTCACCTAGCGGTGCATTAAGGACATAATTCTTCTGTGCAGCAATGAGGATAAACCTCAGATCATGGATCCAATCCGCATCATTGCTACTAACATCTTTCAACACAATTTTCTCTAGGAACATATCAAAATAAACACAGGGAAGCAACAACGTGAGCTATTGATCTACAACATAATTTGCAAAATACTACCAGGACTAAGTTCATGATAAATTTAAGTTCAATTTAATCATATTACTTAAGAACTCCCACTTAGATAGACATCCCTCTAATCCTCTAAGTGATCACGTGATCCAAATCAACTAAACCATGTCCGATCATCACGTGAGATGGAGTAGTTTCATTGGTGAACATCACTATGTTGATCATATCTACTATATGATTCACGCTCGACCTTTCGGTCTCCGTGTTCCGAGGCCATATCTGTATATGCTTGGCTCGTCAAGTATAACCTGAGTATTCCGCGTGTGCAACTGTTTTGCACCCGTTGTATTTGAACGTAGAGCCTATCACACCCGATCATCACATGGTGTCTCAGCACGAAGAACTTTCGCAACGGTGCATACTCAGGGAGAACACTTCTTGATAATTAGTGAGAGATCATCTTATAATGCTACCGTCAATCAAAGCAAGATAAGATGCATAAAAAGATAAACATCACATGCAATCAATATGAGTGATATGATATGGCCATCATCATCTTGTGCTTGTGATCTCCATCTCTGAAGCACCGTCATGATCACCATCGTCACCGGCGCGACACCTTGATCTCCATCGTAGCATCGTTGTCGTCTCGCCAATCTTATGCTTCCACGACTATCGCTACCGCTTAGTGATAAAGTAAAGCATTACATCGCGATTGCATTGCATATAATAAAGCGACAACCATATGGCTCCTGCCAGTTGCCGATAACTCGGTTACAAAACATGATCATCTCATACAATAAAATTTAGCATCATGTCTTGACCATATCACATCACAACATGCCCTGCAAAAACAAGTTAGACGTCCTCTACTTTGTTGTTGCAAGTTTTACGTGGCTGCTACGGGCTTAAGCAAGAACCAATCTCACCTACGCATCAAAACCACAACGATAGTTTGTCAAATAGACTCTGTTTTAACCTTCTTAAGGACCGGGCGTAGCCACACTCAGTTCAACTAAAGTTGGAGAGACAGTCGCCCGCAAGCCATCTATGTGCAAAGCACGTCGAGGGAACCGGTCTCGCGTAAGCGTACGCGTAAGGTTGGTCCGGGTCGTCTCGTCCAACAATACCGCTGAACCAAAGTATGACATGCTGGTAGGCAGTATGACTTGTATCGCCCACAACTCACTTGTGTTCTACTCGTGCATATAACATCAAACCATAAAACCTAGGCTCTGATACCATTGTTGGGGAACATAGTAATTTCAAAAAAATTCCTACGCACACGCAAGATCATGGTGATGCATAGCAACGAGGGGGAGAGTCTGATCTACGTACCCTTGTAGATCGCAATGGAAGCGTTGACACAACGTAGATGAAGTAGTCGTACGTCTTCTTCCCGATCCGACCGATCCAAACACCGTTACTCCGGCACCTCCGAGTTCTTAGCACACGTACAGCTCCATGACGATCCCCGGGCTCCGATCCAGCAAAGCTTCGGGGAGGAGTTCCGTCAGCACGACGGCGTGGTGACGATCTTGATGTTCTACCAACGCAGGGCTTCGCCTAAGCACTACAATGATATGATCGAGGTGGAATATGGTGGCAGGGGGCACCGCACACGGCTAAGGAACGATCTCAATGATCAACTTGTGTGTCTAGAGGTGCCCCCTGCCCCCGTATATAAAGGATCCAGGGGGGAGGGGCTGGCCGGCCAAGAGGAGGGTGCAGGAGGAGTCCTACTCCTACCGGGAGTAGGACTCCCCCCAATCCTATTCCAAATAGGACTCCCAAGGGGGAAAGAGAGAGAGAGAGGTGGCCGACCACCTCTCCTACTCCTAATAGGACTAGGGGAGGGGGAAGGCGCGCAGCCCACCATGGCAGCCCCTTTCACCTTTCCACTAAAGCCCAATAACGCCCATATGGCTCCCGGGGGGTTCCGGTAACCTCCCGGTAATCCGGTAAAATCCCGATTTTACCCGGAACACTTCCGATATCCAAATGTAGGCTTCCAATATATCAATCTTTATGTCTCGACCATTTCGAGACTCCTCGTCATGTCCGTGATCACATCCGGGACTCCGAACTACCTTTGGTACATCAAAATGCATAAACTCATAATAACTGTCATCGTAACGTTAAGCGTGCGGACCCTACGGTTCGAGAACAATGTAGACATGACCGAGACACGTCTCCGGTCAATAACCAATAGCGGGACCTGGATGCCCATATTGGCTCCTACATATTCTACGAAGATCTTTATCGGTCAGACCGCATAACAACAAACGTTGTTCCCTTTGTCATCGGTATGTTACTTGCCCGAGATTCGATCGTCGGTATCCAATACCTAGTTCAATCTCGTTACCGGCAAGTCTCTTTACTCGTTCTGTAATACATCATCCCGCAACTAACTCATTAGTTGCAATGCTTGCAAGGCTTGTGTAATGTGCATTACCGAGAGGGCCCAGAGATACCTCTCCGACAATCGGAGTGACAAATCCTAATCTCGAAATACGCCAACCCAACATCTACCATTGGAGACACCTGTAGTACTCCTTTATAATCACCCAGTTACGTTGTGACGTTTGGTAGCACCCAAAGTGTTCCTCCGGCAAACGGGAGTTGCATAATCTCATAGTCATAGGAACATGTATAAGTCATGAAGAAAGCAATAGCAACATACTAAACGATCGGGTGCTAAGCTAATGGAATGGGTCATGTCAATCAGATCATTCAACTAATGATGTGATCTCGTTAATCAAATAACAACTCTTTTGGCCATGGTTAGGAAACATAACCATCTTTGATTAACGAGCTAGTCAAGTAGAGGCATACTAGCGACACTCTGTTTGTCTATGTATTCACACATGTATTATGTTTCCGGTTAATACAATTCTAGCATGAATAATAAACATTTATCATGATATAAGGAAATAAATAATAACTTTATTATTGCCTCTAGGGCATATTTCCTTCAGCGAGTACTCATCCGTCTCCCTGTCGAGACGGGGTCCGGGATCCCGCCAAAAGCCACAACCTCCTCTCTAGTAAAACCTGGCGTTGTGTCCCTCAAAGGGTCAGCCGAGGTTACCAGAGGAGGCGGCTGCAGGCTCCCAAGCCCCACCGACAGGTGGCCCATGCCGGGGTCCACCGCCACCGGTGCGGACAGAGAGGGGATGATGGGGGCCGCCTGCCCGCGCCCTCCTCCCGCCCCCTCCGCTTGTGCAGACGGAAGGGCTGTCGGCGAAGAAGAGGTGGTCCTCCAGACCACTGGGGAGGAAGGAGGAGCAAGGGCCGCCTGCCCCAGCCCCTCCTCCAACGTAGAAGATGGCGCAGGCGTCGTCGCCGCCACTGAAGTAGCAGGAACCGAGGCCACCTGCCTCGGGCTCCCTCCCCCGGCGTTGGCCGACCCCACCGAGACCGACGTCACCGGCGTCGGGATATGGAGGGGAGACGTCAAGGCCTCCTGCCTCGACCCCCCGCCCCCACTACCAGCTCACAAGTAGCAATCCGCACCGGCGCCTCGGCCACCAGAGGAAGAAGGGAAGGAAGAGCGACCTCCGGCTCCCCCACCCCGACTCCATCCAGAGTCCTCGTCGATGAGTCACTGACCAAGCATCCAGAACCGCAAGCCCCCTCAAACTCCAACAAAGGAAGCGAGCGCTCGAACAAATCCTCAGAATCCACCCGGTCACTCCAAAGTCTAGGTGGCGCTGATGCTGGCTCAAAGGACCCGAATCGCAATGAGGTCATAGGCACCGATGGCGATGCTGCCGATGCACCTCTGGTCCCCTCCCCGGGCAACTGAGCATCTGGGCGGGAACCGTTAGGCCCCTCTCGTGTGGGCTCACCAGGCTGTGGCCCATTGGCGCCCGCATCGCCATCACCCTCATGCATATCAACATCATTCCCATTAACCGCATGTGCAAACAGATATGTGTCCTCAAACTCAATATCGAGCGGGAACACCTCGCCTCTAGAAGTCCAGTTGACCACATCAGGCACGAACTCAATATCAAGCACACTGACTAAAAGCCGGGCCACCCCATGAGCCCGAGTGAAAGCCATATCAACTCTCTCCGTTTTCCCAACCAGCATACCCAGACTGGCCACAACACGAACATCCTGCAACGGCTTAGACGGGGCTCCGACAAATCGCAACCAGACTTGCGTAAGCGGCTTTCCCTTAGGCTCTTCCTTCTTCCACTCGTGGAACTCCAGAATGCATGAAGTGCCAGGAACTCTACACAAACCAAAACTCAACAACCTCTGCAAGTCATCGTTTGTGGGAAAATCGACCTTATAGACCTTATCCTCGAGAACCACCAGCTCCCAGTGAAAATCCCCCGGAACCAGCTCCTGAAGCCTCTGCACGATCTGAGCCTCAGTCACCTCTCCCTGGGTCGCTTTCACAACCCCGGTGGTCAGACTCGGGGTTTCATCCGGAATCTCTCGCACAGCCGGTGATTGAAAGAACATAAGCTCTGCACAGCATAATCCATACATAGTCAGTGAGGGAGTCTGATCACGCAAGAACGGGCACTCACTGGAGGAATGAGCCGGCTTGCCGCATGTCTCACACAGTTCGGCCATGCACTCAGCAATAAAGTGGCCCTTCTCCCCACATCGGTAGCACAACATCTTTTCTTTTTTGCGCGCATATTTGGACAGCCTGTCAGCATCAGACCTGCCTGGATCCTCGGCCACAGTCCCATTCTCAGGAACCTCCACACTAGCCAAAGTAGTCACCACCTCCATCGCCTGGGGAGGTAGTTCAGTGGGCTCTAGTACTGACGCCTCGTGCTCAACAACTGGCTTAGGCGGGGGCGGTCGACGAAACCTCCCACGGCCTCCTCCCCGACCTCCACGATGACCCCGAAATCCACCTCTATGACGGTGGTCCGGGCCTGAGGCTCCCTCAACAAAACCACCTGTAGGGCCGAGGAAAGGTCTCTCCGTCGACCCATCGCTCTGCCAGGCATAGCCACGACCGCCTCCCGTGGATGAGGAGCCACAGTGCCGTCCCTCACCATACGCATCAAATCCATTATCCCCCCACTGACCTTGGGGCGGATCATTGGGCTCGCTGTTGTTAGAGTGCTGATTAGTCTTCATTGTACCGAACCTGTATTGCGTCGGCCTAGCAACATAATGGGGTGGAGGTGCAGCCCGAGGTTGATTACCACCATTAGGCCGAGGTCCTCCCCCACGTCTAGCCGTATTCACCGCAGGAGCTCCCGGCACTGGAGGTCTAGTTCCTCCACGACCCGCAGCCGGCGGAGCACCGGGTGCCGCGCCTGGCGCCGGTGGTCTCAAACCACCCCGTCCAGCAACTGGGATAACTGGCACCGTGTCTGGCACCGGCGGCCTCGGGCTACCCCTCCCAGAGGCCGGCAGCAGGTGATCCTGCCCCGGAGGCCGCGCACCCACGTGGCCAACGCCTCGGCCTGGGTTGGTTTGCACGACGGCCCCGCCCGCCGGCGGCCTTAGGCCAGTCTGCGCCAGGATGCCATGCCCGGCGGCCGCCGCCGGTGTCGGAATTGCCCCACCCCGTCCCGCAGGACCGGAGGAGGGCTTCTCAGCTGGTGGCGGTGCATCCCCACGGCCGGCCATGGCTGGCAACGGCCGGACTCTCCGAGCTCGGCGAACTCCACAGGGAGGGAAACCCCTCGTCCCAGTCTTGCGAACCCTAGGACCCGGCGGCGCATGAGCGAAGAGACGAACGTCCCCGTGCGTGCATGGGATCGCACTACGAATAGCGTTGTCCGGTCCAGTAAGGGCCTCGACCCGCGCGACAGGCTGAGAAGGCTCGGCCAGGCTCTCCTGGGCCACATACCCAGGCGCAGCCAGTCCACGAAACCCCTCGACAATACCCCCATGCCAGGCCTCATACCCATGCACGGGCTCACAGCCGGCCCTCTCCTCAACGACCCCTTCATGGCCCAAGAGAAGATTCAAACGAGCAGCCCTCGCCACCCGGATCTCAGCCACCGCTCGGATCGCCGGCACCGGCGGCGCTGGCTCCGGCCTCCCTCTCCTCTTCTTTTTCTTACTAACAACCCTAGTCCAATCATCTAGCGGGAAAAAAATCTGACAAAGTAATGGGTTGGATGCATACCTTAGGTAAAGGCCCTTTCCAAGGCCGGATCGCCGTCGCCGCCGTTCTCCGGCTCTTAGAAGGGTCCGAAGGCACCGGCGGTCGGCTCGCGGCGATCGTCGCGGGCACCTCCCGAGTCGCCTCAGTCCCCATTATCCGATGCGCGATGACATGCAACGGTGATGCCGGCTTCGCCGGGCATTCCTCCTTCACTTCGGGCTCGTCCACGAGTGTCACCTCATCATCCTCATCAGCCAAAGCCCAAAAGAGCCCCCCCAAACCGCGGCTTCGAGGGCTTTGGATCCTCCGTGAGATCGATCAAGTCAATGTGATCAAGAGTCTCCGGTTCCTCCTGCACGCGCGAATGAACGGTGATATCGAAAATATCAATGAGCAACCGCGTACCTTCTTTAATCCTCTCATCAGCTTTGAGGTACTCCCCTCCGAGAATGTCACCAGCCAGATCGCGCACCACCGTCCACCTCGAAGGGTAGTACGAGTAGAGAACTCCCTCCGATCTGCGGCCGGCATCCCGGACATGTTGGAAGAAAATTTTCCATTTGGCCGGATGGAGAAATCCCCCGATCTCCACCGCAGACGGCGGATCCGGCGATCTGCCGGTCTCAGGTGACCGCTCCGACAACGGCGACTCCTCCCGAGCAGGCCACGGCGGCGCCGTTCGCCCCGCCAGCGGTGGATCAGGAGGGGGCGGTAGGAGCGGAAGGAACTCAGCCCCGTCGCCCATCCCGTCGCGGAGAAGATGGGTGCATGGTTTCTCCCAGCCGGTCTCCTAGCGGACTCCAGTCCAGGACGTACTACGTGTATGTTTTTCTTTTTTCCTTTTCCTCCAACAGCAATGGAGGCTAAATTTCGTGTTTTGATTCTTTTCTAAAAGTTAATTGATATCTTGTCTCAGTTTGTAAATTTTTTAAGATCTGACCCTTTTGCTACCGTCAAAGACCTTGGCGGTACGAAACATCTTTATCGTCAAGGTGTCCGGCGGTAGGTGCGAGCATGCACTGTGTTTCATATTTAGAAAATTTTCCTGGTAAGCGGTAGGCTGTTATACCCTACCGTCATGGACCTTGGCGGTAAGAAAATTGTCAGATCTCAAAATTTCTGTAAAACAGGGTTAAATATCGATCAAGTTTTAGAAAATGATCAAAACACAAAATTTAGCCACAATGGGCGCTCGGTGCTCCTTTTACCAGTTGCACCCAACCTTTGGGCAGCAAAAGTGATGGTACATGAGAAAAGAAGAGGGCGCGAAAGCGCGAAACTTTCCATCACTTTGATGGCCCATTTCCTCTTTGGACGCGCAGGTGCAAGCTCTGTGGATGGACGTGCCTTGCCTTTACCCCTCTACCTTTAGCCCAGCGCCATCGTGGACAATCTACCTCGAAAACGTTCTGCGGCACGGCTCCGTCCTTGCATGGCTCTGGCGACGAGTCTGGTCTGTGTACAAGTGCATGCATTGCATACGGTACGGTGCTAGTGCTACGGACGGAGCCTACCGTTTCTTTTTACGGCCGGGAGCCCAGTTGGCGTGGTACATGGCCAAGTCATTTGGTCTACCTAAAAAAGAAGACTTCTCAAAAAAAAATCTAAAAAAGAAGAGACACTAAAAAAAGCTAAAAAAACAGAAGGAAAAAAAGTTAAGGCAATCGGGTTTCTGCTTTCCCACAAACGCACGCTGGTTCCTGTGCCAAGTGGTAAAACTTTTTTTATCTCCATTATCATTCTACTACTCCCTCCGTTCCAAAATAAATAACATAATTTTATAATAAAAAGTTGGGTCATCTATTTTAAAATGGAGGGAGTACTACTTTGCGGCTTTGGCCCACCTTGAGCTCAGCCGACCTCTTCTCTAATGTAGTAGGACAAAACACTAGGCCATGCCATGCCATGATTTCAGGGGCCGGAGCCGGGACACATCGTTCATGAGCCATGCTGTTGCCCAAAGTTAAAAACCACATTGTTCTCTCAGCGACATACTAGTAAACGGAGCTACTAGCACGCACTAACTAATGATTGTCCCTAATGGGACGGTGCCACCCGACGCTGTAGCACGCCCAAAATGGTCGAAGATGTCACGTCAAAAAGAAAAAAAGGTCGACGATGTCTCTGGGATCTATCGAAGGTACTTTACATGGGTAAGAGCGGCATCGGCCCTGTTTGGATACTCTAACACAGTTAGAGTTAGAGTTATTTTCTAACCCACTCTAACCCAAATAAGCACCTCTCCATCAGGATAATTGGGTTAGATAGAACTAACCCATTCTAACCCTTCCTGTTTGGATACTTTTGGGTTATTTGAGCCTTCAACTAACCCAAACTAGCTCTAACCCCATGATCCAAACAGGGCCATCGCTAGGTTCATCGCGTCATTGGTTTTACCGGGCCCGGGGGAGGAGACGGAGACGGAGACTGAGAAAAAGATTGTTGTAGCAATGATGCGGTGCAGAGCCTTTAGTCTTTCAGAGTCCCAGAGAGGGGTTGGGGGTGGGTCGTCGTAATGATTTTGTCAGGAGTACGGTATGGAGCCTTTGAGCCACGCGGTTGCAGGGCAGCACGGCGGCAAGTGCGTCTTTGGAGGTTTTAGGCTGTGGTCATCGCTCAAGACTGAACCATTCCTTCGGTGAAAAGCTTCTCGTCTCATCTGAGTCCCAAGTCTCAGTCAAGGGAGCGGTGCAGTGCACCACCGTGCAGCAAATGCATACAACCCTAAACTCCAATACCGTCTAAATTACAACTCCCAATTCTTAAAACCGATCAGGATTCAACATATTTCTCTTTGTTGGCCGGTTTTGACCCAATTGACTGGTTTTGACCCGTTGACTAGTGAACAGTAAATTAAAATAAAGTTGAAAAAAAATAAAAAACATCAAAAATATTTTCGTTTTTCCTACAAGGTGAATAATAAATTCAAAAAGAATTAATAAATGGAACAAAAGTAAAATTTCAAAAACTAATTTTGATTTATTACTGGCTGGCTAAACATTAAATTCAAAAAAATAACAAAAATAAAAAATCTGAATATTTTTTGCATGGAATATGTGTCAATGCGTGAGGTCTGTGCTATTTTTCATCGCGTTCCGATATCTAAGTAGCTCTCAGCCAAAACAACAAAATCAGTCCGAATAGTGCATGAACAGTAAAATGTTTCATAGATCCCATATTCGTCTTTTTTTTCTGAGAGCTACTCAAATATCCAAACAAGCTTAAAAAATTGTAATTTTTTTAAATTACTGCACCATGTGAAAAAGATATAAAATGATTTTTTTTAATTTACTGCTCACCCAGTCAACGGGTCAAAACCAGTCAACTTGGTCAAAACTGGTCAAGAGGTAAGGAAGGGTTGAATCCTGACCGGTTTTGATAGTCGGGGGTTGTAGTTTAGACGGTATTAAAGTTTGGGGTTGTAAATTAAACTAGGGAAAAAGTTCAGGGTTGAAATATGCACTTCTCTCAGCTTTTTTTTTCCTAAAAAAAGAGCTTCCTCTCTGATTTCTACATGTCAGAAACCACTTGTTTTTGTCACGACATACCTGTCTGCACTTCTTGAACATGTGTTCTTCCTCACTTGCTCGGCTTGCAACAACTCGCTCTGTCGCCATCAGGAGGCAGCGATCAACGACGACAGGAAGGAAAGGTGATCTTGGATAACAAGGGCCAAAAATGAGGATGGTCTGGAGTTTTCTCGTTCGTCAACTCGGTCGATGTCCTCTTCATTACTATACAACACCTGGTTTTTTGTAATGGCACTCCGCCACCTCTGAACACATGTTCCCACACCACCCATAAACAACTCACGCCCAGCCCGCTTGAAAGCGTCTCCCTTCCTTGTCAACTAGTACAAACAATGACAGTCGACAACCTGAATTATAAATACGAATTTAGTGGTATAATTTTTCTTCCATCGTAGTCTGTCTTGTTGATAAAATTTATGGTCAAATTTAAATTTCAAAAAGCACAGGGGCACTAGATTGTGAAACGGAGGGAGTAGGTCATCTAGAGAGTTGGCATCCATGGTCACTTTCATCTAACAAATGAAGCTTCCTCGAACAACTAAATGGTACTTTCTCTCTCCCAGAATGTAAAATGTTTTTCAACACTGCACTAGAGCCAAAAAAATGTCTTACATTATGAGACGGAGGAAGTAATTTGCAATGCACATTTATAGGCGCTTGTGTACACTTTACAATACTCCATCTGTCCCGTAATGTAGGGCGTTTTTTCACACCTCCATTATGGGATGGAGGGAGTACTTGCTCCGTTCCTTTTTAGTTCGTATTTTAGGTTTGTCTTAAGTCAAACTTTCTAAACTTTAATCAATTTTATATTAAAAAATATCAACATGTACAATAAAAAATTAATATAATATGAAAATATATTCTACAATGCATCTTTTTTTTTGTGCTGGATTCTGCAATGCATCTAATGATATTGAAATTGGTTTTAACCGTGTTGATATCTTATTCTACAAACTTGGTCTAACTTTACAATATTTGACTTTAGTCAAAGCTAATATGCAAAGTAAAAAAGGACAAGAGGGAGTACCTTTCAACCCGACCGCCATTGCTATCATTGTACCTTTGCGGTCCCCCCTCCCCCCATGATTTTTGTCAAAAAAGACCACATATCGAATTAAAATGATAAAAAAGATTATCTCTGAATCAAATTGACAAAAGAGACCCCTCTCGACGTGGCGGCAGGCGCGCCAGGCAACACGTGGCACCTGCCGCCACGACGTGAGGCGGCCGGCCCCGCCGCCACGCTGCCAGGCGGCCCGTCGCTAGCTACGGGATTCCAGGCCAGCGACGGAACGGGGACATGCTCGTGGGCCCGGCCGTCACCATATGAGGCGGCCGCACTGCTGCTGCCCGGGCCCTGCCGCCACGCCCTGCGGCGGCCGCACTGCCGCTGCTGCACGCGTGTCAATCGGTGCCAGCCCCAGGATGGTCTGTGTGGGCGTGTACACATACTGTACGTGTCGAGACGTAGCTAGCATGGCTAGCTAGAGCAACCGGATGCTACAGTACATGCCTATAAATTTATTGTATTGTTGATCTGTGTATGCACCGCATTGACCATGCATGCTGTTCCATACGGGCGAATCGAGGACGACGCATCACGTCATGGGATAAGCATACATATACTATTGCAAAAACTACAAGGTTTAGGTATACATGTTGCTGGATAGGATGGATAATTGTATCATGCAGATTCCGGCTACGACGCTTCTCGCGACGGCATGCAGAGCAGCGGTGCGGCCGCCACAGGGCGTGGCGGCAGGGTCCACCCCTCCGTCGCGTGCGGCAGCAGCGCTGTCGGGGCCGTCTGGTAGCAGCAGTGCGGCCGCCTCATACGGTGGCGGCCGGGCCCACGAGCCCGTCCCCGTTTCGTCGCCGTCTGGTAGCAGCAGTGCGGCCGCCTCATACGGTGGCGGCTGGGCCCACGAGCCCGTCCCCGTTTCGTCGCCGATCTGGAATCCCGTAGCGAGCAACTGGCCGTCTGGCAGCGGGGCCGGCCACCTCACGTCGTGGCGGCAGGTGCCACGTGTTGCCTGGCGCGCCTGCCGCCACGGTGAGGAGGTCTCTTTTGTCAATCTGATTTAGAGCTGGTTTTTTTTGTCATTTTAATCCGGCAGGTAGTCTTTTCTGACGAACCCCCCACGGTGAGGGGGTCTCTTTTTTGATGAACCGCTGATGCTCCTCTTTCTCTTAACAAATGAAAGTTCCACGGTCAATTAAATGGTAGTCCTTTCGTCTTAGTATAATATAAAAGCGTTTTTAACATTATTTTTATAATATTATTTTTGTATTATGGGATGGCGGGAATAAAATGGAAGGCACATTTATAAGCGTTGGTATACAACACCTTTCAACCCCATTGCCACGTCGGACACAACAACCCTACCTGTCATTATACCTTTGCGGCTTTGGCCCCCTTCCGCCTCTTCACCTTGCCTTAGCCGAGGCTGATGCTCCTCCTCCTTCTAGTAGGACAAAACACTGCGCCATGATTTCAGGGGCCGGAGACACGTCCATGAAGGCATGCACTATAGTGGTAATTAAATAATATAATAAGCGGAGCTACCACTAGCATAGCAAGCACTCATGATTGTCCCTAAAAGCATCTTCAACAGACGAGCGGCGCACAAAAAACACATATGCCGCGTGCGTATTGGCTGATTTGACGCGGCGCGCAGCGCTGGCTTCAACGGCTGCGCTAAAATGCAGCGCGCGCGTCGCTCCAGCAGCGCGTCAAAATGTAGCGCGCGTGACCCGCCGGTGCATTGCATATGGCATTTTTCAACACAAAATGATGAATATTTTCAACACAATAAAAATTTCATACAAACAAGTTGATGAAGTTCATGCCCACAAGTTTAAAATTATGTCCACAAGTTCATCCAACCAAGTTCAAAATGCAAATCAATTTCAATACACAAAGGAAAGACACATCATTCCTTGTCCTCGTCGTTGTCTTCGTCTTCGTCCTCATCTTCGGAAGACGATTCTTCCGCCTCCGAAGATGAATCTTCCTCCCTCTTCTCACCGCGCACCGCATCACGTGAAGCTCCGACGATGTTGGTAAGATTTTCAACGGCATCTTCATGGGAATGTGTGCGAGGAGGCTCATCGAAAGACATTCCGCCCATCGCAGCCGGAGGTGCACCCACGCCTCCCATGAGAGAAGCAAAACTCATGCCTCCCATCGTGGCCATAGCGTCGGGGGGTGCTCCAAAGCCAGCCATGCCCTCCATTGCAGCTAAACCGCCCACGGTACCTCCGAAGCCACCCATGGCACCCATGGCGCCGAGGCCACCGCCACCCATGGCGCCGATGCCACCGCCACCCATTGCACAAACCATGGCTCTTTTTTGGATCAAGACTTCTTGTTGGGCAAGATTGACATACTCCTTTTGCACCGCATTGAGGTTAGTTGTGTCCAAGAAGAACAAGTGTTTCTCCCATTCCAACAATCTAGTTCGCTCCTCATTGCTCACCTTCCTCTCCTCCAAAGCCACCTTCCTCTCCTCGGCTGCCACCCTCCTCTCCTCGGTCGCCAACCTCCTCTCCTCGGCCGCGGCATCTTGGGTCCTTGCCATTTTCCTCACCTCGTTGGCTTCTTTTCTTACCTTCACAATAGTTTCCATAGCATTTTTGAGCTCATCCTCTCCTTTCCTCTTCTTCTTTTGGGTTTGGTCTTTCTTGCACCCATCCGGTCGCTTTGGCTTCGAGTATGAAACCAAGTTGGGTGTAGGGCTTCTCTTGCCGTCATCACTTGATGCATCATCCTCCTCCTCATCATCATCATCCAACTTAATTGTTCGCTTCCGTTTGTCGTTCAAATGCAAATCATCCAAATCTTCACGCTTCTTCCATTTTTCATCATCCTTCAATACATCATAGCAATGAGGCAAAGTAAAGACCCTTCCTTTCTTGATCTTCCCCTTCTTGGTTTTCCTCTCCTCTTCTTTGAACAAGTTTTGCGCAATGTTGAACTACATGAAACAAAGCAAGTTAGCACCAACAACAAGCAAAACAAAGCAAGTTTAGCACCAACATGTAAGATGAAATGGCACTTACTCTATCGTCCTCATTTGTGCCACTTGGGTTCAACTTGTCAACCGCCTTTTGACAAGCCGCCCACCTTTGACAATCCGAGTTGATTGTCGACCACCGGGACCTAAGTGATCGGTTGGAGCGGTCAATTCCACTCACGTTGCGAGCATCAAAGTGTTCCTTCATCCGGTTCCAATAAGCATCTCTACTTTGATCGCCTCAAACGGATGGATCCCTCGACACTTGCAACCAAGTATTGCATAGTAAGATGTCATCGGTGTTCGTGTAATTGTCCGCTCTTCCTTTCGGTGCGTCGACAATGCCCTCACCCTCCTCGTCCACCTCGAACTCATGGTCTTCAAAATGCATGTCATTGGTTTGAGACCAATGCGAATTGTTCGAGCCAACACCCATCATTGACATGTATGCATCATCATTGAGACTACAATTTTTTTGCACAATGCAAATAAGCTATCTATATGTGACGAATGCATTCAAAAAATAACAAAAAAAATGAAAAGTTAGAATTTTTTTTACCTTGGAGGCATTTCGTCGAACATGTTGTGCACGCCGGCCGCCGGCTCAACGAGTGAGCTTGCCGGCACTTCGGCAGTCGCCGCGCCCGTCGCACGCCCCGCAAGCTTCTTCCTCTTCGCCTTGGAGGTGCCGGAGCTGTCCGCCGCCTTGTTTTTCTTCGCCGATGTCTTGCCCTTCTTTAGCCGCGCCGCATTGGGGAGCTTGGAGGAGGAGGGGGCGGTGGCTCAGGCTGGCGCCGGCGCGACGCCACCCGCCGCCGAGGTCATCCGCGGCGGCATGAAGAGGCCGCGCGCGAGGCCGCTCGTCGGAGGAGCTCCGGCGGCGGCGGCAAGGCCAACGCCACCCGGGCTATGGTTTGTGGCAGCGGCGGCGGCGGCGGCGGCAGGGTCGCGGCTATAGGACGGGGTGAGCGGGGTGCCGGCGCGTGCGTCCATGGATGCGGGTCGCCGGCGCCGGCGCGCGCGGGGCTTTGGAGGGGGAGAAGAAGAGCGCGCAGTGCGAGCGTCGAGTGTGCCGCGCGCAGAAGCGAGTGCCGCAAATACACCACGCGAGGTACCGCTTTCACGCGCGCGCCCAACTGCTTATACCGCACGCGCGGTTATTGCGCGCCCGCAGGAGCCATCCGCCGGGGTGCGCGCGCTAAAACGAGCGATTTTGCGGCGCGGCGCCTGTTTAGCGCGCCTGTCGGAGATGCTCTAAAGAGACAGTGTCCGTCGCCCGACACTATAGCACGGCCAAATGATGAAGTTGTCTGGGGATCGAGCTCGATAACAAGAGCTGCCTAGATTGGTAACAGTAGCATACTTAAGAGTTAAGTACTTCAGTAGTGGTGAGCTAATGATAGCGTGAGAAAGGTGTACGAGGCCGAGAGGAAACTAGCCGGAGATGGTGCGGTGTACAGTCAGTGACAGTGATCTGGTGGTGGTAGTAATGATTTGCTCAGGAGCTCCGGCCGGAGCCATGACGCGGGCAGCTGCAGGCTGCAGCAGGTGCGCCTTTGGAGATTTCAGGGTCTGCTCATCGCTGAAACACTGGACTGGACCAGTCGTGGTGGAAAGCGAGGGAGGGATAGCGCGTCCGCTCGCTGCGCCGCGCGCATTGACGCCTCTCCACCCACTCCCAGCTCCCCAGTCCCGGGCCAGGGGAGAGAAGATCCTCCCGCTCCTGTGCTGAAGCTGCAAGCGCACCACCATGGCTGCCATGGCATGCCTCGTCGTCTCCACAGCAAAGGAGAGCGGCTGAGCGGGTGATTTGCAGGGGCTGCTAGTTGCGACGGAGTGTAGTCTGGTCCGAGGAAGAGGATTCGTGCTGTTCTGCTCTGTTGCACCACACCGTGGGAGTGAAGATTCCGTGAACCCAGTTCATCCTCGGCTTCCAAGTTCCAACGACTGATCTTCTTCTCTGGAATAGGAGGAGAAATAATAAGCTGTAAGCTTAATCACACAAATACAGTACTGGAAAAACACAGAAGCTTCGAATGTGCCATCCTCGTGTGACGAGCACACTGGACGTGCAATTTGGCGATCTCGTCGGCGTTCCACGGAGAGCAAGCGGTCTCAAGTGGCCACTCCATGGCCTGGTTTGGACCACGGCTGGAGATCAACAGACGAGATTAAGATTTGCACATCTAATTCACATTTTGCGAGTTTCTGAATTAACGCGAACGTGTGGTACTACTTCTCTAGAGGGTATCCGGACATCCTTCTCTGTCTACGATCGAGGAGCTTGGTCGTGGAGAGAGAGAGAGAGAGAGAGAGGAAAATTTGGACGGGTGGGTGAGGGTTGTGTTAGGGTACACCCATGCTTTTTAAAATTCAAGTTTGGCCATAAATTACATCTATAATATATATATAATTTTATGACTTAAAAATTATAACATTGAATACTTCTTTCCAAAACAAATTTAACAACATTTTTTTATTACATATAACCCACATTTGATTCGTCTAATTTACTGTTAAAGTCAAGTTTGAAATGCGTACGCAACTTATTCATTGAAACGGACGGGTATATGCCAAAGGTAAATGTAACTCCAGTAGCCTCCTTAAAAATCTTCCCATAAAACCAGTTTTACGATATGACCGTAACTTTTAGAGGAATTGTTCGGGAGCAACTTTTGCCAGTTTATGTAAACTTCTTCCTCTAAATCTATTTTTATTTTACTTTTCATTTAACAAAACAAGCTAAAGGGCCTATGGCCCACCAGTCAGTGACATGCGTGATGGCCACCGGCGTGAAGAAGGTTTTTTTTATACCTACCTGCTCGCTTAATTATTCATAATTCCAATACAAATGTTGCAGTAGAATGTATGAAGCTATCTGGAAAGCCGAGGTACAATCAAAGACCAAAATTTTCATGTGGTTTGTGCATTACTCTTACTAAGGACAATCTGGCAAAGCGTGCCCGGCAATGTAATAAACAATGTTGTTCATGTGATCAAGAGAAAATAGTTGATCATTTGTTTATCACCTGTCTGTTTGCTATTTTACTGTGGTGTATGATTCATATGAAATTTAACCTGCTTCTGTCAACTAGTATCTATAATACCTAAATAGTTCATCCCCACTATCCTATTTCTCTTAACATGCAAGCTATCCACCTCAGCAGTGTTGCCACATCATCAATTCTTAGCATGCATAGTACTTCCATGCATCCACCTCATCATTTATTTTGTGGAATAATTATCAGAAGTACTCCACCGGGACAGGAAGCGCCGTTCATTTTATAGGCAGGAGATCACTTTTTCTCCTTGGTCTTACCCCTGTACGTGCGCCGTTTGAGATAAAGAAATCTGCTAAATAAATAAGAGAAGTACATAACGCTTGAAATCAGGTGCATGCAACCAACGCATGCATGTGGTAACTGCTGCAATTAACCCTTCACGACGCATTGTCTTCCCTTTCCTTCATATACATCTCCCATCTGTCCCCTCACATTCCATCGTGGCTTTCCTAACTTCACCAACTCTCCTCTTCGCTCGTCAGTGTCGTCGAGTCGTTCTCTTCCTTTCCTCGATTGCGTGGTATTGGATTTGGATTAGCCGCACCGCCGCTGCACACAAGCAGGTACACAATGGCACGCCCTGCTCCGATCGTTTATCAGGAGATAAGTTCAATTAGTTAGGTTTGTATGTTGAGTATAACTGACTTTCTGAATTTTCCGACAGATCGGGACGATGGGAGGAATCTTGCAGCTGATATAGTTTGCGAACGGACGATCTGAATTTCGTTTTCCTCAATAAATTTATTGCAGTTTGACATCCATGGTGAGATTGACATGCGGTATCAAATAAGAGGTACGATGTAGCAATTCCTTCTTTCGTTTTGGCAAAAGTATGAGAATGGAGGGCCCAGGTCAAATGGGCACCATGCCCCCCACACACATCTAATTATCTGTCAAATCAATTCCTAATACATGTAACTATTTATCTACTGCAGTACTCTCGCCATCCAATGAACGGCGATATAGCACACGACTGCTAGCGGTAGCAGTAGTTGGCAGCTTGATCAGGAACTCAAGATAAGGAGCACTGGTGTGTCGAGGTGTTCCCTGACATCTATAGTGCGGTCTGCAGAAACGATACTTCATAACTCCCCATATCCCAAAATATATATCAATCGAGGTGTGCCAAAATGCTATGGATCCAAATCATTGTGTTTGTGCGAAACCCTTGATTTTATCAAGCAGGCCAGTCAACTATTGAGGAAAGCAATGATATCATCCAGTCGATGAAACTCATGTTATTCCATTCCTTTTTCAGGACCACAATTACACATATTACTATTATGTATTGCTGAAAATGTCCAATGAATTGCAAAAGTCCAGAAGTTTAATTTGATGATATGCCATCCAAAATTTTCTTAGTTGTTCACCACATCTTCTTATATTAATTAGTAGTAATGCAAGATGAATTCATCTTCTCTGAATAATAGAAGGCCCTTGGATGTTTACATGTAACCTTTTTCTTGATTCTGAAGTTTCCCTTCAGTTATTTTCACATACCTTTTCCTGTGGAGGGATGGATCGAAGTAAATGCACAGCGGAGTTCTCATGGAGATTGGCATGATTAAAACTTGGGGATATAGATAGGTGGTGATGTTTCAGTTGTAGATGGAAGGGTTTTTTTTCCTTACAAAAGAAGCGGAGATGGTGGGCATGTATTGAAGCCGTAAACCATTTGTTTTTCCGTGTGTAAACTACCTTATAATCCTCTAATCTGACTGGTTGTCGGTTGTGATACTTTGATTAGTATAAGTAATGTACTATCATTTTAAAGTATTGTTGACCAAGAAAAATCATTTATTCATTATTTTCATGATCCTTTTAGGAGAGTTACTCGGTCGAGTAAAGGACCAATTGTAGGTAATATTTTCCGCAGCAACGCGCGGGGAGTTATCTAGTACTCCCTCCGTTCCTAAATACTTGTCTTTCTAGTCATTTTAACAAGTGACTACATACGAAGCAAAATGAGTGAATCTACACTTTAAAATATGTCTACATACATCCGTATGTAGTAGTCATTTGAAATGTCTAGAAAGACAAGTATTTGGGAACGGAGGGAGTATCAAATATGTTTGGCAACGGGTTAGATGAGTTAAGCCTAAAACTAAGGCATGTATCGGTGTGTGAGTTTGTGCCTTGCTTTGGCATTATGAAACTGTCAGAATTGTTGTATTTCAACAGAGTAAAGGTGCACTAGATTTTCAGGTTATTTTCGGAGATACACTATAGATCCGTACGTGATCATTACTACATCATACGAAAATATAAAAGCTTATGGTATCTACTGCAAGCAATGGAGATGCATGTTCAAAAGGAGAAACCCAATGGGAGATGCTAAAAATTGCCTAATCGAAGATTATGTCAGACCCGTTTGTATAGTCCGTGCCATAGCATGCATTCATGCTTGCGAGATGATGTCAAGCGCCGCCTGCAGGCTAGCCACAACATCTTGTATGGGCGGCCGGTCAGTACCCTGCAACCGTACGCAGCGCGCCGCCGTGTGTGCCACCAGCTCCAGCGCTTTGAGTTGTCGCGATGCCGGTTCCGGCGATGGGCGTCTGTCTAGCACCTCCTCCAGCTCGCCCGCCTCGATGAACCGGAGCGCGAAGCTCACCGAGTCCTCGGGGACCCAGCGCTCGCCCGCCCGGTTAACCACCTGGCTGTCTGCCGTCATGCCTGTCAGCACCTCCAGCATCACCATCCCGAAGTTGTACATGTCGCTCGCCGGACTGAGACGACCTGTACAGAGGTACTCCGTGTCGGCGTACCCATACGTGCCGACGACGGGGTGCACCCGAGCAGCCTCCCTTGGGTCCCATGCGAGCGACAAGCCGAAGTCGGCCAGGCGGGGAGCCCAGCTCGCGTCGAGAAGGATGTTGCTCGGCTTGATGTCGCGGTGGATGATCGGAGCGGCGCGGCTGTGCAGGTGCTCGACTGCCCGTGACACGCCCAGCAGCACCTCGACGCGCGCTCTCCAAGACATCGTCACCGGCGAGCAAGAAGTTAGGGCGGTCTGGTTGTGCAGGTGGTCATGGAGCGAGCCGTTGCTCATGTACTCGTAGACGAGCAGGTGCTCCTCCTCCTCCTCCGAGCACCCGCCTAAGAGGGGGATGATGTGCTCGTGGCGAAGGGTAGGGAGGATGACGAGCTCCGTGCGGAAGGCATCCTCGTGGTCTCGATTCCCGTTCCTCGTCAAGCGCTTGACGGCCACCTCCCGCCCATCGCGAAGCCTGCCTCTGTACACGATCCCGGAGCCGCCTTCACCGATCTTTGCTTCATGGGCGAAGTCGCTAGTGACCGCCGCGATCTCCGCCAATGTGAATTCCTCGGCCCCAACGCCATCGGGATCTATATCCTAGTAAAGGCAAAGACAAATATGCAAAGAATAGTACAGTATTAGTGCTAGCAGTTAAGCACTTAAGCTAGCTGGTCAGTTAACTCATTTCAAGGATGTTCATCTTAGATGCAGAGCCTGAGAGCTGTGACCAGCTTGGTAGTTCTGCAAAGAACGCATACAATGTTTCTATTTAAAAAATCAGGGTGGTGGAGCTTTGATTGAGCATTGATCATCGGTTAATATAAAGTGTGTGTGTGTGTGGGTGGGTGGGGGGGGGGGGGGGGGGGGGGTCACGTTCTGCTTCCGGGTGCATTTTCTCTCGGGGCGAGCTGTAAATCACTCAAAATGTTTATAATTTCAAAGCATCACGTTCTGCTTCCGGGTGCATTTTCTCTCGGGGCGAGCTGTAAATCACTCAAAATGTTTATAATTTCAAAGCATCTGATTATTTTGAGAACACATATGTTTGTGTGCAATTGGCAAATTTCATGAAGAAAAGATATATGGCGTGATTTGGGCAAGATAAACAAAAAGCAGGTCTGTAGCAACGCAATGTTGAAAGCACCAGATTTTTTTTTCCGCAAAGCCCACACAACTTGTCCTTTTGACGATAATTTACATGTGCACATCACACGATCATGTTTTCAAATTAGTTTGACAATAATGACAACATTTTTTAAATCCGAAATACGTGCTACATGACTCCACATGCAACTTGAACTACTGATATACTGTATTTGTGGACTGTGGTACCTGCAGCTGCGGCTGGGGCCGGGGGAGCGGAGGAGATGGAGGAAGACAAGGCGTGTGACCTGGAACCAGGATGCTGTAGATTTGGTCGAGCCGTCTGGTTATGCCGATGTAGCTGACAACGGGGAAGACGATGAGGTACGAGTCGATCCTACCGTGGAGTTCCCTGAACCTGTCCGCCTGCCTCCTGGCCAACACGAACTGGTACGCCACGCTGCGCCCCTGGCAGGAGACGACCAGCTCGTGCGCCTCCCGGAGCGTCTCGTCCAGCCCGGCCAGCGACCGCGCGGCCGCCTCTGGAAGATGCTCCAGGTGAGGCAGCAGCTCGGCGATCATCAGGACGCGGCGCGCGAGCTGCTCGCACTCCCTCCGGTTCTGCCGAGCCGTCGCCGCTGCCCGGATGATCATGGCGATGAGCCCACCGGCGTCCCCTTTCCCGACCAGCTGCGCTACCGTAGCCGCATTCCCCAGCCCGGACCACAACGCCATGGCAACAGAGCCGGGGCTAATGGTAACCCCAGCTAGCTTTTGTACTCCACTGTCCGCCATGACACCGTGCCATGGTCATGACACCAACCCGCCGCAGCCGGAGAGTCGCCGAAACCGCGTGCCAATATTATACCATAGCCACAACAACAACAACTACTACTAAGTCGATTAATTAACAACAAGAAGGGACAGAGAAGGGGCCGCTGAGTGACTCACTGGCTGACTTCCGTTCAGGCAGAAAGCCATTAGCCACCGGCCATGCTTTCCGCATTGTAGAATTGCCGCTTTAAACACAAGTATATATAATTGAAAACGTTAAAGGCGTGCAAGTATTTTAAATCCAACTTTGAGCATATTAGATTAATTATATATGTATTATCTTTTCTGACTTCAAAATTATATCATTGGAAACTTCTTTCGAATATGAATTCAAATGTGTAATTTATGTCATATATAATCCATATTTGGTTTGTCTAGTTTACGATCAAATTTTAATTTTGAGATGCGTGCCTCTCATATTCATTGGAATGGAGAGGAAGTAATCATGGAGCACAGGAACCTACCTCCACCATACTCTCAGCACGACCAACAATTACAAAAGCAGTGTAAAACCATGACTAGTTATACATGTACGAAAAAACTAAACTGATAAGTTTTTTTTCTTAATTTGAGGGGTAAAGCCAACTTTATTCATCAAAATTCACAATTAGTGGGTTACAAACTGGGTCATGCGGTTGGCCAAAGCAAACATGACACGTCTGAGCTAGAGAAAGAGAAAACCTAGCTAAACTATGTGCTTCATAATTAATAACACGACCTTCAAAATTGAAATTACATGTAAAGGCCTAGTTTGGCAACAACGTTTTTTCAAAACCATGGTATTCCAAAACCTAAGTATTTCAATACATGGACAATAAATACTTTAGTTTCTAAAAACCATAGTTTTTCTCAGTTTTGATAAAACTGCCGAGGTGTTTGACAAGTGGCAATTTTTCTCGGTTTTCTTTGGTTTGCATCGACTGTTACATTGTTGCATGCATATTCAGCTACACTCAGGGATTAGCTTGTACTAATAGCCACCGTATGCATTCAGCCTTGCACGAGCATGTCCTCCTAGATGTTAAGATCTGTAGTAGAGTTATCTCTTGTAATCAGTCAAAGACCAAGATAGTTAACACATGCACTGAAGGTCGACGTTTGCAGCGTGTACGTGTAGTCCGCCTCTAGCCGAACGTATCGATTGGCTAGCTATCGATTTATGCATCACAGGCATTGATGGCCAGAAGTTGGACACAAAAGCGATCAAGCAGCAAGCGCTTTCTCGGTTTTAAAAAAAGAGGTCAGGGCCTCTTTTTTATATACAACAAAAATACCACAGTTTTAGAGATACCACGGTTTGTTGAACTGCAGTATTTTTTTCATCCAAACGACTCAAAGTATTGAATACCAAAGTTTTTTCAGAAACCAAAGTATTCCTAAAAAACCACAAAAATACTTTGGCTTCCAAACACACCCTAAATGAAGCGGCTTTGGTTTTGATCTCGGAAATAATAGCACCATATCTACCATTGTTACTCTACCTTATGCCTCCCACCACTTCTTTCGAGTCAGAGGCTACAATGAAATTATGTAGACGGAGATCTTCCACAAGTGACAAAGCTTCGCAATAGGCCAATGCCTCCAAACTCGCTGGATAATGAACACTAGCAACAACAAATGCCTGCAAACTTGCGATAGGCCATTGCTGTCCCGGCAGGCTGCTGCCTCAGATCCACCCCTTCTTGCATGAGCGACATCATCAACATGTATTTTGGCATAGCCGAGTGGTGGCGTTCTGGGCCTAGGTGCTGTGCCCTGAAGACTAGTGACGGCGTCCGGCGTTGCTCCCACAAGCTCCTCTTGATGAATGATTTGGAGCTTCGCAATAAAACGAGTAACAAAAGCATGCAATGCGGTTGGGCTTTGGAAGATTCCCTCATGAATGGCCTTTCGTCGAGATGACCAAATGGCCCATAAAGTGACTGCCATCTTCACAAGGAGCTCATGTGATCACGCAGGGCCGAGCCGGCAAAATTGGAGGCCCCGTGCAGAACTCTAAAATTGGCCTTAGTTAACTGAAAAACACTACATAAAGTGAAAACTATAATAATATAAAGATCACAATATCTTACAGAGTACATAACAATTGGAAATATCAAGAATCCTACCTATTCTTGGTTGTCTAGTTTTCACTTAAACAATATCATTCTTTTCGTATTCTTGGCAATACTAGGCACCTAATAGATGAAAAAAAATAACTTCAAGATTTTAGTAGAACTAGATAGTGGGCTGAAATCGGAACTCAAAATCAAGGGCTCATAGGATCACCGGTTGTTGACGCGAAGATGCTTAAACATCAGAGATTGGGAGAGGTCTCAATTTTCCTTCCGTCAGGTGAATCAGGTCCTCCCGCCGGCTGCCGTTCGGCTGCTCCTGGCCATGCCCTCGGTCCTCCTGACTCCTAAAAGGACCTATCCCGTTGGAACAGATCTAGTAGTCTCGACCTGGGAATCGTGAGAAGGAAAGAGGACTGAAGTCTGGTGGAGCCCTAACCTGCCGCCATGCTAAGTCGATGGCCAGCCAGCCCCAGACGAAAAGACAAAGAGGCGCCTCGTCGCGTCGCTCCCCTAGATCGAAGAGATCGATTACTAGGCATACGTCCCGATCAGAGCAAAGGCCAGAAGGGAAAACCGAAGAGGCCCATCTACAGAGGTTAACAAGGGCCCAGATGGAAGACCGAAGAAGACAGGCAACAAGGGCTCACATCGGTGTATAAAGGAACTACTACTGCCTACAAAATGTGAGGCCCCTGAAAACGGGGGGCCCTGTGCGGGTGCACAGGTTGCACCCTCTTGGGCTCGGGCCTGTGATCACGATTCCATCAGAGAGAAAAGCCACTGCTTGGCATTCAGTTCAATTGTTGCAATCAGCTTTTGACCAGGCTCTTCGTCAATTAAAGCCCAAGAGCATGTCACAAATGATAATATAGTATTATCACTTTAAGTTGATAAGTGGTAATAAAGCATTATCACTTTACATTCACTCATTAGCTCTTGTCTTTCTTTTACACGTTACAAATTGATAATAGGACATATGTATGTGGCAACCGTGTGGCAGATTGCAAAACTGCCACACGATCTCATAAAGCGATCCTTTCGTCAAACCCACCCACCCATGCACCCACGATCCCCACCTACCTATCGCGTTGCTACCCTGCGCAGAATCTCGTGGTCGCCGCCCACGCCAGTCCGTGCCCCCAAGCTCGACATGCTTGCCAGCCCTTCCTAGGTCGAGGTCGTCCCTGCTGATCCACTCCACCGAGCGCTGCCACTGCTGTCAGCGCGAGTCCCGGCCACCGCGCTCACGTGCTTCCCCATCTCAGCGAACTTCCTTCTCAGGCGGTCGTGATGGGAAGGCAGAGGAGGGCCATGGTGGGGCGGGCAGCGGTGCTCTCCGTTGAAGCAGGGCTAGAAGCGAGGCGGCGAGTGCGCGTCTCACGGCCGGGAAGGCGGGCGGGCGACGACTGCCGGCACGGGTGCTGCTGCTGCGGCCACGCGCGACAAGCGGTGGCAGATAGCCTAACGAGCTGCTGTAGCGGGTGTGGGGCTCACAACCGGGAAGACGATGGGCAGCAGCGTCCGGTGCTCACCCAGTAGCCGGAGAGGCCAACGACGGTGGCCGACGTTGTTGCTGCTGGTGCTGCGGCGTCCACACGTGACGAGCTGTTGCGGCCACGGACCAAGATCCATTCAGCAAGCAGCAGTTGGACCAAGATCCATTCAGCAAGCAGCAGTTTCTCATACTTGTTGTTTGATTGATCCATTCAACTGCAAGAGTGCACGTCTCTATGTCGCGGACATGGACCAAGATCAGCAGTTGTTTGGTCCATTCAGCTCCGGCTCATGCGACTACTTCTAATGATGATGATGCTTTTTACAAGTGCCAGTAGTAGCTTGAAGGAAAAAGCCTCATGTTGATGAAAATAGAATGATGCTAGCATCAATTTTGAAGCAGCAGCAGCAGATCTAGCATCAATTTTGTTCTCTCTTGAGGTGAATAGAGTACTCAGCTTCTCTTTGGTTGAAATTTTGCTCATAAATAGGGGGTTATATGTTGATGATAAATCATGGTTGTTGAAAATAGTCTCGCAAGAGGTGAAGGAACCAAATCCATTGTATATTTTATCTGTTCTTTCCCAAACCAAATACACACTTAGATACAAACACCACGATAATTTTGACCCAGGGAAAAAATGTTGGAAAATATACTCTGGTAATTGATGTGTAAATATCATGATAATATACGCACAAAAGAGCTGATAACTCACATACAAATATCATGTAATTTTGGACCCTAGGAAAATGTTCTTGAAAACATACCCTGATAAATTACGTGAAAATAATATGGTAATATATGAAAAATATACCTGATAAATTACATACAAACAACGCAGTAACTTTTACCAAAGAAAGAAAAACGTTGTTGAAAAACATACCCGGTAACTTATATGAAAATACCATGGTAATATACGAACCACCTATCCGATAACCTACTTACAAACACCACGGTAACTTTAACCAAGGAGGGGAAATTATTGAAAAACATCATTGATAACTTAAGTGAAAATAGCACGATAATATATGAACCACATGCCCGATAAGTTACTTACAAACATCACGGTAACTTTGACCAAAGGGGGGTGGGATTGTTAAAAACATCCCCCAATAACTTATGTGAAAATAGCACGGTAATTAAAGAACCGTGTACCTGATAACTTACGTACAAATACCGCGATAACTTTGACCAAGGAGAGAAAAAGTTGTTGGAAACATAACCCCCTCCCCCTGATAACTTATGTAATAATAGCACGGTAATGCACGAATTACATACCTGATAACTTAAGTACAAACACCATTGTAACTTTTGACCAAGGGGGAAAATTGCTGAAAAATATAACCCCGTTAACTTATGTATAAATACCACGGTGAATAACATACTACAGGGGTGGTAACTTATGTAGCCGAGGCATGTTAACTTTTGACCCAGAAAAAAAAGTCGTTGGAATATACGTACCAACATGGGATATAGTTCCAAAGATCTCGTGGCGACGAATCTTTTATGTAAAAACGGTTTTGCATCAGATCGATGATTTGAGCTACAAAATATTTTAAATTTTAAGAATAAGAAGAATCTAAGATGACATCAAATTTTTTATGCTCTAGTGCATACATACATATGCATGTAGAGAAGGTGTGAGAACAATGTTTATGCCTCCGGTAATTTATGTGAAAATACCACGGTAAGTTGCATACTACATGTGTGATAACTTATGTAGCCGAGGCATGGTAACTTTTGATCCGGAAAAAAATTCGTCGGAACATACCAACATGGGATCTAACTTTGAAGATCTCGTCGTGACGAGTCTTTTATGTCAAAACGGTTTTTGCATCGGACTGACGGTTTGAGCTACAAAACATTTTGAATTTTCGGAATAAGGATAATCTAGGATGAGATCAACTTTTTTGTCTTTTGGTGCATGCATGTAATTAAAGTAATGAATGCCCGTGAAAGAAAGGTGATTCATTCTAATGCAATTATGCATGTAATTAAAGAGGAAAGAGAAGGTGTGTGATAGTTTTAACTATGTGGCACACGTGTGCCAAATATCACAGTCCTTGATAATATTTTTCAGTGTCAGAAGTAGGCCCAAGGCACCCCGGGCCAAGGCCTAGGCCGTGGCCTTGACATCCTTTGTTAATTGTTGCACTTTTACTACTATTTGAAACTGTTCATAATGTTTGGCCCGGGGCTGGCCCAGTGCTGACCCAATTTTGGCTCCGCCCATAACATTTTTTGGATGAATTTTCGTATATACTCATGTTATATCACAACCCGCATCCCTGTGGTTGGCACTACCAAATACTATCCGGCACATCTCCAACATATCTTTAATTTTTGTATGTTTTATGCCTATTATGCAATAATTATGCAATGTTTTAAAGTTTTTTCTGGAACTAACCTATTAATTCAGTGTACAATATAATTTCTATTTTCTGCTGTTTTTGTATTTCACAAAAATAAAAAAATGTGTGTAATTCAATGTCCAACCCTTGCCATGATAGATGATTGAGGGTTTAATAATATCTGATTGTTAGCATGTGCGTGAGGTAAACTATTATGTCTATAGTTTAATATTGCTGCTCCTACTTTAGTAATGCCTAGGGTTGTTTAGATCCATTTTGTTGTTATTAATTAGAGAAAAGGCCAGAGCCCGACTTTATAAATAAAGCCACCAGGCAGAGTCATAACAAACCACACAAGCAGACACCACAGCAGAACCAAAGTATCAACGACAACCAAACCAAGCTAAAGTTTAACGTACATTGCTCCCAGGCCAGTACACGGCACGCAGGCTGGAGACTCAAAAACAGCGATATCAGGGCCAACAACTCCTAACTGACGGCTTGAGCTCGAGGAAGGGCGGTAGCGGTAGCCCGATTCTTGGACATCATATCATCGAAAGCTTCTCGATCCTCCTCCTTAGTCAATAATCTCCACTGCTGCAGGAATATGCAAGTTTTAAATAAGCAATCAACAGGTTTAACAAGGAAGACATGCTCAATGATAAACTTGTTCCTAGTCGTTCAAAGAGTCCAGCACACTGCTGCAAATCCCACCCAGAACACTCTTCTCTGGGCCCCAACCAGGTTAGAGGCCAGAAGACGAAGGTCTGAGAAGGAAGTCGGTCTCCAAGAAACATGCAAGCATGATCTGCTACAATACCAAAAGAGTTTAGCCAAGACACAATTGAAGAAGATATGGGCCGTGTCCTCTCGCTGACCACATAGGGCGCAACTATCGGAACCTGGACCATTACGTTTACGAATCTGGTCTCCAGCCGGCAACCGCCCACGAGATGCCTGCCATAAGAAAATATTAATCTTTGGAGGGATGTGGGCCCTCCAGATCCACTTGAATTTGGAAGTGTTCGAGCCAGAAATCAGCTTGCCATATAAGGATTTAACAGAGGACCGACCAGACGAAGAGTGGGGCCAAGCCACCGAATCCTCCTCCTCTGAGAGCATAGGGAAGTAGCCAACGAGACGCTGCCAATCAACCAACTCTTCAGGAGATAAGGAACGTCGTAGCTGAAGGTCCCAGTTATTGGCAGAGAGCTTAGAGATCGAGATCTCAGGGTCAGGGCAATAAGAAAAAGTACTGGGAAAGAAACCGCAAGCGTGGTCGTACCGCACCACCAGTCGAGCCAAAATCTAGTGTATCTGCCATTATGCACAACAAACCTGACTAGGCCTTGGAACATGGGCCTAAGTTTGACAAGATCTTTCCAGAATTGAGAAGCGCCCGTGGCACGGGCAAACATAGGGCTGGAAGAAGGGCAGTATTTGGCCTTGAGAATGTTATACCAAAGGGGCTTGTCTGGGGTGGACATGATCTTCCATCACCATTTGATGATCAGGCACTTGTTCATGACTAGAGTGTTGATATAATGCCCAGCCCCCAAGGCTTTTGGGTCTGCAAATGTGATCCCACTTGACCATGCGATATCTTTGCTTGTTATCTGCTGCATTCCAATAGAAGGCACCTATATGTTTATCGAACCCAGCGTGAGTACCATTAGTAAGAAGATAGAAACCCATCACAAACATAGGGAGGGAAGAAAGACAAGTGTTAATCAGAGCAACCTTTCCTGCTTGAGTGTTATATCTGCCCCTCCATGGCATGACGTGATTGCCAACTTTAGCAACCATAGGGGCGAGGTCTTTGGCTAGTAGTTTGTCGGAAGAAATAGGAAGACCGAGGTATTTGAGGGGGAAAGAGCCTAAAGAGCAGTTAAGCAAATGGGCAACACGCAAGGCCTCGGTCTCCGAGACCCCAGTGACGATAACTTCACTTTTAGCAAAATTAATCTTCAGGCCCGACAGTGCCTCGAAGCAGAGAAGAAGAAATTTAAGATGAGAGAGGCAGGCATCATTAAGTTCCACCATTATAACCGTGTCATCAGCATACTGTAGATGAGTGATGCCTTCAGGGATGAGATGAGAGCTCACCACTCACCACTATAGACTTGCCGGTAACCTCACCATTCAAAGAAGAGGTTAGCACACCACATGTCTTTCACACAACCAAACCCGAGTCGTTGCATTAGTCACACCCTAAGTAGCGAAACAACATGCATCCTTGGTTCCTCCATGCAGAGAAAGCCTTATAGGCAACCAAACGAGATGCGGAAGCTGGCTTAGAGCTTGCATACACCCGCGCAAGCTTTGCTGGGCCATCTTGTATGAGACGGGAAAAATTGGAACGTCAATTAAACAAACCCATGATGATCCCGAGCTAATGTGGCTGCAGAATCTGATCGACAATATTACAACATATCTAGTGCGCAGCTTGAACATGCGTTCTTCCTCATTTTCTCAGCTTGCAACGACGTGTTTTATCCCGACGAGCAGCAGGCAAGGATCAACGTTGCGTGGAAAGGGGGCGAAGAGCTTGGAGAACAAGGGATGAGAGGTAGACAAAATTAAAATGAGTTTTCATTCATCAGCTCGATGTCCTCCTCTTCATTTACATCATTTAGATGTATAATGAAACCTGCTACACGCACGCACGCACGCACGCATGCGCGCGCACACACCACTTGAAAATCGCCTTCTTTATTTCCGCTTCCACTAGTAGAAAACAGGGCTGTGGTCCAGGCCGTATCAGCCCATTAGTCCCGGTTCAGTCTAGAACCGGGACCAATGTGGGCATTGGTCCCGGTTCGTGAGCCCAGGGGCCAGCCGGGCCACGTGGGCCATTGGTCCCGGTTCATCTGGACCTTTTGGTCCCGGTTGGTGGGATGAACCGGGACCAAAGGGCCTCCCTCCTGGCCCACCATCATTGGTCCCGGTTGGTGGCTTGAACCGGGACCAAAGGCTCCCCTTTAGTCCCGGTTCATGCCACGAACCGGGACCAATGAATTGCCTATATATACCCCTCGCCCGCAAGCAGAGCACAGTGCTTTATTTTTTCTGGCCGAGGGGGAGAGGGCTTTGTGGTGCTCTAGCTCACCTCCTATGCACATGAGGTGTTCGATGGAATGCCCGAGCCACACTACTTAAGCTTTCTCCTCTCGAAGCTCGACCTCCAACCTCTATTTTCCTCGAGATTTGTCTAGATTTAGCGGTCCGTCACGCCCCGTCCCCGTCTTCACCGCCGTCGATCACCCACGCCGATCTCATCACCGACACCACCGTGGTGAGCCTCTTGTTCTTATCTTTTTTCTGAAAGGAAAAATATTCTTACTTGTATGTTTAGATAGATACTTGTATCATTTTCTTACATTTTTATTGCATCTTATATAGTGCGATGGTTTTGGTATCCGCCCCCGTCGGCCCTCGTCCTGTCTATGATTCGGATTTGGTATGTATATTATCTTTATAACTATTGGTTCATTTATTGTTTATGAAAATTATGCCGACCAACGTGACATAGATTTTATTTATCTAGGATGTATGTGAATCGGAAATGCCAACCGACCTTGTCGAGAGGTTAGATTTAGTTGAAGAAGAAAACAATTTGTTGAAGGAAAAAATAAAAAAAATTGAGGAGGAGAAGATGATATTGGAGTTGCATGTTGCGGATGTCGTCGATGATCACAAGATCAAGATGGATGCAATGCGCTTGAAGATTAGAAAGATTAGAAAATATGCCATTCATACCGAGGCTTGGTATCATTATGCCGTTGGATCAATTGTTACCTTGGTTGCGATTATAATCGCATTTGTTTTCACATTGAAATATTTTACATAGTTTCAATGTATGGTTTAATTAATTAGATGCTCTGGAGAGCTATATGTTGTTAGATAAGAACTATGTATGCACTTTGGTTTTAATGTGATGATGAACTTCTATTAATTTGGACACTTAATTATATATAATGCACGCAGATGAACCGGCAATGGATGTACGGTGACAGACACACCCGCGAGTACATTAAGGGCGTGCATGAGTTTCTCGATGCGGCTGAGGCAAACAAGCAGAATGGTTTTATGTGTTGTCCATGCACTGAATGTGGGAATACGAGGTCTTACTCTAACCGGAAAACCCTTCACTCCCACCTGCTTTACAAGGGTTTCATGCCACACTATAATGTTTGGACGAGGCACGGAGATATAGGGGTTATGATGGAAGACGGCGAAGAAGAAGAGTACGATGACAACTATGTGCCCCCTGAATACGGTGATGCTGCAACGGGGGGAGCTGGTGAAGATCAAGAGGAACCAGACGATGATGTGCCCAATGATGCTGCCACGGGTGAAGCTGCCGAAAATCAAGAGGAACCAGACGATGTGCCCGATGATGATGATCTCCGCCGGGTCATTGTCGATGCAAGGACGCAATGCATTAGTCAAAAGGAGAAGCTGAAGTTCTCGCATGTTAGAGGATCACAAAAAAGGGTTATACCCCAATTGCGAAGATGGCAACACAAAGCTCGGTACCGTACTGGAATTGCTGCAGTGGAAGGCAGAGAATGCTGTGGCTGACAAAGGATTTGAGAAGCTACTGAAAATATTGAAGAAGAAGCTTCCAAAGGATAACGAATTGCCCGACAGTACATACGCAGCAAAGAAGGTCGTATGTCCTCTAGGATTGGAGGTGGAGAAGATACATGCATGCCCTAATGACTGCATCCTCTACCGCGGTGCATACAAGGATCTGAACGCATGCCCGGTATGCGGTGCATTGCGGTATAAGATCAGACGAGATGACGGCGAGCCCCTCAGGAAGAGGGTTCCTGCGAAGGTGATGTGGTATGCTCCTATAATACCACGGTTGAAACGTCTGTTCAGAAATGAAGAGCATGCCAAGTTGATGCGATGGCACAGTGAGAACCGAAAGAAAGATGGGAAGTTGAGAGCACCCGCTGACGGGTCGCAGTGGAGAAAAATCGAGAGAAAGTACTGGGATGAGTTTGCAAAGGACCCAAGGAATGTATGGTTTGCTTTAAGCGCGGATGGCATTAATCCTTTCGGGGAGCAGAGCAGTAATCACAGCACCTGGCCCGTGACTCTATGTATGTATAACCTTCCTCCTTGGATGTGCATGAAGCGGAAGTTCATTATGATGCCAGTTCTCATCCAAGGCCCTAAGGAACCCGGCAACGAAATTGATGTGTACCTAAGGCCATTAGTTGAAGAACTTTTACAGCTGTGGAATGGAAACGGTGTACGTATGTGGGATGAGCACAGACAGGAGGAATTTAACCTTAAGGCGTTGCTGTTCGTGACCATCAACGATTGGCCCGCTCTCAGTAACATTTCAGGACAGACAAACAAAGGATACCACGCATGCACGCACTGTTTAGATGACACTGAAAGTATATACCTGGACAAATGCATGAAGAATGTGTACCTGGGCCATCGTCGATTTCTTCCGACCAACCATCAATATCGAAAGAAAGGCAAGCATTTCAAAGGCGAGGCAGATCACCGGAAGAAGCCCGCCATGCGCACCGGTGATCATGTGCTTGCTATGGTCAATGATTTACCCTACGTCATCTTTGGAAAGGGTCCCGGTGGACTAGCTGTTCCGAATGACGCTGAGGGACACGCACCCATGTGGAAGAAGAAATCTATATTTTGGGACCTACCCTACTGGAAAGACCTAGAGGTCCGCTCCTCAATCGACGTGATGCACGTGATGAAGAACCTTTGCGTGAACCTGCTAGGCTTCTTGGGTGTGTATGGGAAGACAAAAGATACACCTGAGGCACGGGAGGACCTGCAACGTTTGCACGAAAAAGACGACATGCCTCCGAAGCAGTATAAAGGTCCTGCCAGCTACGCTCTTACGAAAGAAGAGAAAGAAATCTTCTTTGAATGCCTGCTCAGTATGAAGGTCATGACTGGCTTCTCGTCAAATATAAAGGGAATAATAAATATGCCAGAGAAAAAGTTTCAGAACCTAAAGTCTCATGACAGCCACGTGATTATGACGCAACTGCTTCCGGTTGCATTGAGGGGGCTTTTACCGGAAAACATCCGATTGGCCATTGTGAAGCTATGTGCATTCCTCAATGCAATCTCTCAGAAGGTGATCGATCCAGAAATCATACCAAGGCTAAGGAGTGATGTGGCGCAATGTCTTGTCAGTTTCGAGCTGGTGTTCCCACCATCCTTCTTCAATATCATGACGCACGTCCTAGTTCATCTAGTCGACGAGATTGTCATCCTGGGGCCCGTATTTCTACACAATATGTTCCCCTTTGAGAGGTTCATGGGAGTCCGAAAGAAATATGTTCGTAACCGCGCTAGGCCAGAAGGAAGCATCTCCATGGGCCATCAAACAGAGGATGTTATCGGGTTTTGTGTTGACTTCATTCCTGGCCTTAACAAGATAGGTCTCCCTAAATCGCGGTATGAGGGGAGACTGACTGGAAAAGGCACTCTTGGAAGAGACTCAATAATATGCAGGGACGAATATTCTTGGTCTCAAGCACACTACACAGTTTTACAGAACTCTACCTTGGTGACCCCGTATGTCGATGAACACAAGAACAGTCTGCGCTCCAAACACCCGGAGCAGTGCGACGACTGGATTACATGTGAACACATCAGGACTTTTAGCAGTTGGTTGGAAACACGTCTTAGAGGTGACAACACTGTTTGTGATGAGTTGTACTTGTTGTCCAGGGGACCATCTTTGACTGTATTGACTTACAAAGGATACGAGATAAAGGGGAATACATTTTACACGATCACCCAAGATCAAAAGAGCACCAACCAAAACAGCGGTGTCCGCTTTGATGCAGCAACTGAGAGCGGAAAGGACACATATTATGGTTACATAGTGGACATATGGGAACTTGACTACGGACCTGATTTTAAGGTCCCTTTGTTTAAGTGCAAATGGGTCAATCTGTTAGGCGGCGGGGTACAGCAGGTAGACCCACAGTACGGAATGACAACAGTGGATCTGAAAAATCTTGGGTACACTGACGAACCGTTCGTCCTAGCCAATGATGTGGCACAGGTTATCTATGTGAAGGACATGTCTACCAAACCGAGAAAAAGAAAAGATAAGGAAGCGAATACATCATACGATGAGCCAAAGCGCCACATAGTTCTTTCAGGAAAAAGGGACATCCTGGGAGTGGACGGCAAGACAGACATGTCTGAAGATTATGAAAAGTTTCATGAAATTCCTCCCTTCAATGTCAAGGCTGACCCAAGCATCCTGATAAACAATGAAGATTATCCATGGTTACGGCGCAATAAGCAAATGACACAAGCGAAGAAAAAGTGAAGACTTTCTCCCGCAATAAGCAAATGCTATGTGGGTGAAATTATGATACCATCCCAACTTTCAACTTTTTCAGAGTTCATTTGAAATGCTTTCATGTCTTATGGTTTGAAACTTTGATACTTCGAAAGTGATTGTCCATTTTGTACACGAAGTGCATCAAGTTTTTGTCGTAACCCTCTCTACTTTTTGGAACATGCTATGTGGGTGAAATGATGATACCATGCCAACTTTCAACCTTTTCAGAGTTCATTTTGAAATGCTTTCCAATTTCAGAGTCATTTAGCTCAAAGAATGAATTAATAGCAAACAGAATGAACTAAAATTTAAAACTAATGGCACTAACAGAAAGTTTATAATTTTTGTGACCTAAAAGCAAAAATAAATCACTAAAAAACTGTAAGTATTTAGTTGTAAGTAGAAATAAAAAATAAATAGAAAAAAAATCCTAATTTTATAGTAAAGTTATTCATAAACTAGTGATTCACACAAATTTTTACAAAATTCAAATTTAAACTATTTAAAATTTAAAACTAATGGCACTAACAGAAAGTTTATAATTTTTGTGACCTAAAAGCAAAAAGAAATCACTAAAAAAACTGTAATTATTTAGTTTTAAGTAGAAACAAAAAATAAATAGAAAAAAAATCCTAATTTTATGGTAAAGTTATTCATAAACTAGTGATTCACACAAATTTTTAAAAATTCAAATTTAAACTATTTAAAATTTAAAACTAATGGCACTAACAGAAAGTTTATAATTTTTGTGACCTAAAAGCAAAAAGAAATCACTAAAAAAACTGTAATTATTTAGTTTTAAGTAGAAACAAAAAAAATAAAAAACCAAAAAAATGTAGAAATAGAAAAGAAAAAACCAAAAAAATGCCACCTACTGGGCCTCCACGGCCTGAATACGACTAGAAACCCTACATGGGCCAGGATTCAGACCCGCAGAAGGCCCAATAGGCCCACAGGCAGTAGCAGGTTTAGGCCCGAAAGCCTGCATTAGAGAGGAGCTCGAATGGGGAGGCAGATCAGAGCTTATAAACCAGTATCGGCGCCCTTCAGCTAGCGATGTGGGACTAAACTTTTGGGCGCGGGGCGCACAAGGGCATTGGTCCCGGTTGGTGGCACCAACCGGGACTAAAGGGGGGCATTGGTCACGGTCCGTGACCAATGCCCCCCTTTAGTCCCGGTTGGTGCCACCAACCGGGACCAAAGGCCGCCGCTTCCCGCCCTTTGGGCTGCCGAAAATTGGCCTTTGGTCTCGGTTCGTGGAACCAACCGGGACTAATGCCAACCTTTGGTCCCGGTTGCTGCGACGAACCGAGACTAAAGCCTCTGCTATATAAGGCCACACTTTGGATTTTTTCATTCTCATCTTGCAGTTGCCCCGACGCCGCCCGCCCCCATCGTCGCCGTCGCCCGCGCCCATCGTCGCCGTCGCCCGCGCCACGCGCCGCCCCGGCCCGCCCCCGTCGCCGTCGCCCTCGTCCCTGCCCCGACGCGCACCGCCCTCGTCCCTGCCCCGACGCCGCCCGCCCCGTCGTCACCGTCGCCCGCGCCCATCGTCACCGTCGCCCGCGCCGCGCACCGCCCCGGCCTGCCCCCGTCGCCGTCGCCCTCGTCCCTGCCCCGACGCCACCCGCCCCCATCGTCGCCGTCGCCCGCGCCCATCGTCGCCGTCGCCCGCGCCGCGCGCCGCCCCGCCCTCGCCGTCGCCGTCGCCCGCCCGCCCCCATCGTCGCCGTCGCCGTCGCCCGCGTCGCCGTCACCGTCGCCCGACTCCGCGGTCCTCCTCTGGTCCGGCCGCGGCGCCCTAGCTAGCATTTTTTTCTGTTATATGCTTTTTTTCATGTATATATGCAAAAAATAGTTTTTTAGAAAAATTAGGATTTTTTTTGGTTCATAGATTTTTTTTCATATATATGCTTGTTATATATATATATATGTATATATATTTTCTAGGGTCGAGAGGGGGTCTAGGGTCGCCGAGGGGTCGAGGGTCGTCGAACATGAGAGGAGGAAGAGGATAAAAAAGAAGAGGAATAAGAAAAGAAAAAAGAGGAGAAGAAAGAATAGAGGAGAAGATCTCCTCTATTCTTTCTTCTCCTCTTTTTTTTCTTCTTCTTCCTCTTTTTTTATCGGGAACGAGGGTCGTCGAGGGTTGCCGAGCGGTAGAGGAAGAAGAGGATAAAATAGAAGAGGAAGAAAAAAAGAGAGAGGGGTCGACGGTCGCCTAGGGGTCGAGGGTCGAGAGGGGGTCTAGGGTCGCCGAGAGGGGAGAGGAAGACGAGGAGAAATAAATAAGAAGAAGAAAAAAGAAGAAAAAGAAGAGGAGAAGAAGAGAAAAATAGAATATATTCTATATTATATTTTTCTCTTCTTCTCCTCTATTCCTTTCTTCTTCTCCTCTTTTTTTTCTTCTTTTTTTTCTTCGACACGTGGGGGGGGGGGTCGAGAACGTCGGACATTCATGAGAGAGGCGAGGAAGAAGGGGAAGAAGAGGAGAGGAAGAAGAGGAAGTCTTCTCCTCTATTCTTTCTTCCCTTCTTTTTTCTTCTTCTTCTTCCTCTTTATTTTATCGGGAACGAGGGTCGTCGAGAGGGTCGCCGAGCGGTAGAGGAGAAACCCTAAATAGAAAGTATCGTCGGTGTGAGATACATGTACTGTCGGTGTCGGACACTACATCCACATCCCACAAGTGGCGCGGGCTTCGACGCCCACGTCACTTGTGGGACGTGGATGTAGTGTCCGACACCGAAGGTCACATGTATCTCACACCCACGATACTTGCTAGCTATTTAGGGTTTCCTTTGACACTAGGCAACCTCCCGACCCCTCGGCGATCCTCTCGAACATGAGAGGAAGAAGAGGATCGTCTAGGGGTCAAGGGTTCCAGGGTCGTCGAGGGTTCGAGGGGTCGAGAGAGGTTTCCTAGTGTCAAAGTATTGAAGAAATACATGCCTTCATCATTAGCCGGAAGTAACCAGGGCATGTTGGTACGAAGTTCTGCAAAGTTGTTCTGGAATGGAGTCCCGGATAGAATAATCCGCCTTTTGGTACCAATTCAGCAAAGGCCTTCCAAATAGCGATATTCGGAAGGCTCTTGCTGAACTTTGTACCAAAAAGTGAATTATCCTATCCGGGACTCCGTTCCAGAACAACTTTGAAGAGCTTCGTACCATCATGCACATGTTACTTTCGCCTAATGATGAAGACATGGTTTTGTTGAATCCTTTGACACTAGGCAACCTCCCGACCCCTCGGCGATCCTCTCGAACATGAGAGGAAGAAGAGGGTCGTCTAGGGTTTGAGGGTTCGAGGGTTCTTCTCCTCTATTCTTTCTTCTCCTCTTTTTTCTTCTTCTTCCTCTTTTTTTATCGGGAACGAGGGTCGTCGAGGGACATATATAGATGTAGTGTCGTCGTTGTCGATATATACCCCCTCCCGATAGCTTACTATGATTAGGTAGCTAGTTATACGTTTGGCACTAATATATCCATCTGTCATGTTTGAATAATAATTTCCATGTTGTAAATATTTGTAGAAACTATGGACACCGCCCTGGACGAAGCAACAAAAGAAGCGTTGTTGAGGGAGATAATCGCACAAGGAAGTGATGCCGTCTCGTACTATCTCAACGAAACTGATGGTCTGGAAGGAGAGGGTGAACAAGCTGGCTACGGTGACCTAATGCCGGTGCAAGAAGAAGAACATGAGGATGGCTCCGGTGACCCAATGCCGGTGCAAGAAGGAGACCGTGATGACGGCTCCGGTGACCGAACCGAGTCCGGCCAGGTATATATATTAGTTAAGCCTATGCTGACTAGCTGATTGATGCATTCATTGTTTTGGTATGTACACATATTAATTAAGTCTTTGTTCTTTTTTCTAGCCCTCCGGATCGAGCACAACTTCGGTAAAGAGACGAGGCCCGAAGAAAAAGTTGAGCTCGGATGAAAAGCTTGAGATCACAGCAATCGCGCCCGACGGCCAACCTATTGAACCCCTCCGGACAAAGAGTGCATTTGTTGCTCAGTGCGGGGTTCTGGTTAGGGACAAGATCCCGATAAGCATCCAGCAATGGTTTAAGCCGGCTACAGAAGACCCTGAGGTGTCTTATGTCAATGATATGCAGAAAAATGATCTTTGGACTGAGCTGAAGTCAAATTTCACCCTACCGCCAGAGGATAATCCAGAGAACCCAATTAAAGAGAAATTAATCAAGTCTTTTGCTCTAAAGAGGATGGCAGAATTATTCAGGAGGTGGAAGAAAGAGCTGAATAATAAGTTTGTCGAAAATAATGAGACACCAGAATTCAAGGGCAGATATGAGAAGATCAGAGATCACTGGCCCGCATTTGTGGCCCACAAGTCATCGGAAAAGAGTAAGAAGATGTCGGCGACAAACAAGCAAAATGCTGCGAAGAAGAAGCTTCACCATCGCACGGGGTCAGGTGGCTACCTCGTAGCCCGGGCTAAGTGGTCCAAGGTTGAGAATGATCTGGTTCATAAAGGGATCAAACCAGAGACAAATAACTGGCCAGACCGTTGCCGGACTTGGTTCTTCGGGGCTGGTGGAACCTTGGACCCTGAAACAGGGAAGTGCATTTGGACGAACGAACAAATGGACATACCAGTCAATAAGCTTAAGCAGTATATCGAAGCAGCGCAGGAAGGGACGTTCTTTCCAGACAGAGAGCACGACGAGCTCACAATGGCCCTCAGGAATCCTGAGCATCCTGGACGGACACGAGGCACGCCAGGCTCCGTTCCGTGGAAGGTTGGGTTTCCGGACGCAGGCGGTTACAAATCCCATGAGAGGAGGAAAAAAGTGCAGCAGACCGAACTGCAGGCGCTGCACGCAAGGGTACAAGCGATAGAGGAACGAGAAGCAAATCGCAGCAAACGTACTGACGAAGCCTCCCCCGAAGCTACCCCGCCATCTCAGCGCAGAAGCAGCGTGGCTTCCACCGAGCTGCTTCAGCCGGAGCATGCCTTGACGGCTCCTGCCAGCTATCCTGTGGATGCTATAACGGAGTCTCAAAATTGCCACCTTATGACGCAATGGATGAATTTGAAGGTCAAGGCGGCTGTTGGCTCTGTTTATCCTACTGAACCCGGCGCAACTTTTCACTGCCGGCCGATTCCAGAAGGATATGCTAGGGTGATGGTGGATGAGATAACGGAGGGATTTGAGGACCTCCAGCTTGACCACCCTACCGGTGAAGGGGAGACTCGGCTGGGGTCTACACTGAAGACTCCATGCCTATGGCGGAAGGACCTCATCAACCTTCCGAACTGGACGCCTCCGCCTCCTCCTCCTCCGGCGAGTCAGGGCACTCCGCCTCCTCCACCGCCTCCTCCTCCGGCGAGTGACGATCAGGGCCCTCGGCCGGCTCCTTCTCTGGCGCGTGGCGGCACTCCGCCTGCGCCGGCGCGCCCGAGCAGCCAACCTCCTCCTTCTCCGCCTCGTCAGCAAGGGCAGAAAAGACCTGCCGCCGCTCCAGCTGCTCCGGTGGGTCGTAGTCCTTCTCCTCCGCCTCTTAAGCAAGTAAAGAAGACAACCGCTTCGTCTGCTCGGTCGGTGTCTAGCAGTACAACCAGAGGCGGGAGGACATACAGATTCGGTCCTTCTCTGAAGACTCCAGAGAAGTTACCATACGAGAGGACCCAGGAGGAGAACGCCGAGATCGCGCGAGAAGAAGTGAGGAAATTCTTTGAAGGGGTGAAAGCAAAGAAACATCCACATCTGGAGGAGAAGGTAGATCGGGTGAAAGTGAAGCGCACTCTGGCTGCCCTGACAAAACCACCAAAGTCTGATCCGCCGAAAGGAAACTATGACCGCATTATTGGAAAGGAATTTGCCGAAGCGGAGTGGTCGGGAAGTACTATCAGTGATGAAAGGCTGAAAAAACGACGAGCTGGGAAACAAATTGCCCAGCTCGGCAAACAAGCGAAGCAATCATGCCCCCCGCTCAAGGTGCCTAGCCACAACATCGCTAATGATCCGAGGATGGTGCCCGGTTATAATAATCTTGCAGATTACCTGCCCGACGAAGTACATTATGAACCCATGGACATGCAGATGCAAAGATAGGAGTACGGGAAGCCTCTCGTCAAAGATGAAAGATCTCTATCAACGATGATGCGAAGATTGCATGATTGGTACTTGAAAATCTGCAGAGACTCTGGGGGAAGAAGTACTTTGTATGTGAGAGTTAAAAAGGAGCATGACCTCGTTGGAATTGATCTGTTGCCTGTTCCATTTGAGGAGTTCTATCAGTTTTTCAATCAATTGGCCCTCGATAAAACAACGGTCGCCTGCTACTGTCTGTAAGTAGTACTACTTCTGTCATTAAGTTTCTCTATATAGCTTAGCTCTTTCATTGCATGTATTTATAATCATCCTCACTATATTATGCAGATTGAAGATCGTCGAATTGAAGAAAAGACAAGTCGGTGATATTGGGTTCATTAACACATATCTCATAGATGCAACTGAGGTTAAACTTCATGCCGCAGCTACCGAGGCCAACATGCTACAATCGTTCGTAATAAATCAAAACAAAGATATAATACTCTTTCCTTACAACTTCAAGTGAGTGTTACTGTCTTGTGCGTATTCGGTTTCCCTTATATATTAGTCAAGGTAATAGTAATGTAATTCATGAGTTATGCATGCGTGTGCAGTTTCCACTATATTCTCCTACAGATTAAGCTTGAGCAGGGACTAGTAACCGTCTTAGACTCAAGACGAAAAGATCCCCAGGACTATGCAGACATGACTGAAATCCTCAAGAAGTAAGTTAAATCGATCATTATCCACCATATCAGCAACTTTGTTCATTTCCTGATATCAAGTAATTGTTTTCTTTGTCCGGCAGGGTTTGGAGAAAATTCACCAAAAAAGTTCCGGGACTGCCGAAGGAGCTGGAATTTAGACACCCGAAAGTAAGTACTATAGTAGCATGTTCCGCGCATCTCCTAGTGATTCAAGCGCTAGTTTCATCAATACCATTTAGCATTCTTGCTTATCAGTTTGATTGACCTCTATTTCTTGTAAAGTGGTTGTGGCAGGAATAAGGGAATGATTTCTGTGGATACTACATCTGCGAGTCCATCCGCCACGCGACGTGTGAGCGGGGCGGGTACTCTAACGAACAATATGAAGTACGTAAATAACAACATTCACAATTTTATTTTATTACCATCATTTGTGTTGAGTTTCATTCATTCATATATACGTATTGACCCCCTTCTTTAAATTAGATGTTTCGGAAGCGGGATGAACTCCTAGCACCAGCTCGCATGCGAGGAATTCAAGAGGAATTGGCGGCATTCTTTCTTGACCATGTGATCCCTGAAGACGGAGAATTCTATGTTGACCCTGAGTCCATATGATTATATTTGTAAGAGATAATTACTGTATATATGTAGCCGGTAGTGTCAGATAGATATACGAGAACTTGTTGTTCGACCAATCTCTCCGAGAAGGAGAGGTGGTCGATATCACTTCTCTCTGTATGCATATATGTTCATGACGATCTTCTGTTTCCTTTGTTTGCTTTACTAGCTAGCCAGCATGTCTAGTCCTCTCTATACGTATGTATAGTACGTAGCGTCGACCAAGCACGGACATAAGAGAGGACACTTCTTTATATTAATTATAGCTAGCTAACACAATATATGAAACACCTAAATTAACCCCCCAAAACCCCCAACCCTCCCCCCCATTCAAAAAAAAAAAACTAAAACCCCAGCCACAGAAATGCTGACGCGTGGATGCCTATTGGTCCCGGTTGGTGCCACCAACCGGGACCAAAGGGTCTACTGACTGGGCTCTGCGCACTGCCCACGTGGAGGGGCTTTAGTCCCGGTTTTGGATTGAACCGGGACTAAAGGGGGGAGGTATTAGTACCGACACTTTAGTCCCGGTTCAGGAACCGAGACTAAAGGCCCTTACGAACCGGGACTGTAGGCCCTTTTTCTACCAGTGTTTCTTCGATGTTCTTGTCAACTTCTGTTCCATCAAGCGGCAAACTTCAGTTTTTTCAGACATGACAGGTGTGATAGAAGTGTTTACAATGAAGAACCAACCCGTAGTTGAATGATTAGGTGGTTGGTTGTACCCTCAACCCACCCGGGATCAAAATCTAGGTTCGACCAAGGTGGAATATTTTTGAGTGGGAGGTTGCATTTCTGTCGATAGCGAGTCGTTTGTGGTGATTTTTTTCAAAAAAAAATTTTATAGTGATTTTGCCATGTAAAATGTTTCTATATCACGTGCTGCCACGTTCTACTTCCACAACTGATTCCTGGACGGCAAGTTTTTCATTCTATTTCCCCCATCTTAACACCGGTACCTACATACACATGTACATATCATTATCAATGGAATAAGCATAATAGTATGGTGCATCCCAAAGAATCGTCGTCACTAGTGGCAGGAGACTGTGCCTTTGCCAGTAGCACCACAGTAACCATAATGCTTACAGTTATTATGGCAACAATGGCTCATAATCCTAGCGACTTCATTGTTTTTTCATCCTTAGCAAAGGGGGCAGTCACATCAGTGAAGCTAGACAAAACTTACCGTACGCGAGACAGGTGCATCCACATCGACATCTCCCATATGGGAAACACTTGTATAATATTTGCCATTAGCATGCATTGTTTCAAAAAGAAAGAAAAAACTTATAGAAGTGTTAGCTAGCCATATCATTGCAGTTCTTCATGTAAGGTGACCTCATCGGAAAAAGGTAAGAACATTGCCATGGCAAGAACTATATATAGATGATCAAAAGGAATACCCATACCACCATAAATTTGCATAAGAGCAACATGCACACTTATCTAACTAAAACTCTGGCGCCAAATCCAAACACGAGAGCATCGCAACAGGAAGGTGTAAGAGAATGAAGAGGCTCTTGGCAGGAGATCACCGGGAGAGACTAGTAAGTTCAAACTTACACGAGTTCTCCATTGTCGCCATACTCGCCGAGAGTGGAACCGGCACAAAAGGAAGGGTCATGATGAGGTTAAGAGCTATTTCTCTAAGGAAGGCAAGTAGAAATGAGCAAGAGTAAAACAACATAACTTAAATTATTTGTGAGTAGCACAAGAAAGAAACTTCTGATTTAGCAAAAAAAAAAGCACGGATCCTCTTAGCCAAATCAAAAAATACTACCAAAGAAAAGAATATTTTGTAGACAATAATGCAGTAAGTATCCAATGATTAAACACGAGTTTTCTTTAAATCAAACTGTAACAGGCAATCTATGCAATTGCACCCCTTTCGATTTTCCAAGAAGATGTTATGGCATACTTGTCTACACAGCTTTAATAGGTGTTCTTCTTCACTTGCTCAACTCACAACAACTCGCTGTGTCCCCATCAGTCGGGAGGCAACGATCAACGCGGCGAGGAAGGAAAGCAGACCTGGAGAACAAAGGCAAAAAATGAGGAGGGTCACGAGTTTTCTCATTCATCAACTCGATCGATGTTGAGTTGGTTAGGTGGACAGTGGTATCCCCAACCCACCAGGGTTCAAATCCTGGTGCTCGCATTATTCCTGGATTTATTTCAGAATTTCCGGCGATACGCTTTCAGTGGGAGGAGACGTTCCCGTCGACGACGAGGCGCCTACGGTGACTTCGTAAATCTCAAGATGATAGCCGGCTCAGTCTCTCGGAGGTGTTCATAGGGATAGGGTGTGCGTGTGTGCGTTCATAGGGGTGAGTGTATGCGCGTGTATATGAGCGCTTGTGTCTATACTGATGCTAAAAAAAAACTCGATCGATGTCTTCTTCGTTACTACAGTCTACAGCCCCTGTTTTTTTTTTGTAATGACACTGTGCTACCTCTGACTACCTGGTCCCACACCACCCATAAAACAACGAAAGCCCAGGCCGCTTGAAAACGTCTCCTTTGTGTTTCCGCCTCCTTCGCCGTCCTTGTCAAACTTTCTTTCCGTCAGGCAGGTGTCGTGTAACAACAAACAAAGACAACCTGAATCAGAGGTCCTCTAGAGGGTTGACATCCATGGTTTCTTTCTTTTGACAAATGAAGCTTTCTCGGCCAATTAAATAAAAACGTGTGCCAGGCGCCAGCGTGACGGCCTAAATTTGGGCCGGTCGCACCCCGCGCGTCGGATCCCTGCTCGTCCAAACGTTCGATCCGATCCCCTTTTCGTCCCCAACTTCTCGAGTTTACGTCTGTCTCTTCTGTCTGCAAATCACAGTGACACTGCGCACGTCCCCCCGTCTGCCCCAGGCCGTTGCAGCATCCTGCCGGGCCTGCTCAAGTAGTCTCTGCTCACATCCACGCCGGCGACATCGAAGCCCCCGTCTCATGGACACCTGCAGCCGGTCGTAGCAAAAGTTGACGACAATTGCAGCAAGAAAAGAACCCAGCCAATTTCTCAGGAACGATCAAGAAAAAGATGGTGGTAGCAAAAAAAAACTCGCTGGTCGTAGAATAATTTGATGCCGGTTCCGGCACCCGCGGTGGCCGGTTCTAACATGGGTGGGCGCTGGTTCCAGCTATTTCCGCCTAGCGGCGGCCTGGTTCCAGCATCCGCGGCAGCCCGGTTCAAGCACCCTGCGGCGCGGTTGCATCATCTTGGTAGCCGAACGATGTAGCTCCCGGCCGCCACCGTTGGAGCAGGCGAGACTATGGTCCTTCCTATGTCTCGTGTGCTCAGCCGGTCTTGTGGCAGCTCGTGGCAGATTCCATGGCGGAGGGATTGGGAGAAAAACAGAAAGTCTGGTGGAGCGTCGGGGAATGAGAGAAAGGGCGGTGGCGGGAGGCGTGCATGAGCTTGATTTGGGCATGGCGGAGCGTCGGGGAATCAGAGAAAGGGCGGTGGCGGGAGGCGTGCATGAGCTCGATTTGGGCATGGCGGAGCGTCGGGGAATCAGAGAAAGGGCGGTGGCGGGAGGCGTGCATGAGCTCGATTTGGGCATGGCGGAGCGTCGGGGAATGAGAGAAAGGGCGGTGGCGGGAGGCGTGTATGAGCTCGATTTGGGCATGGCGGAGCGTCGGGGAATCAGAGAAAGGGCGGTGGCGGGAGGCGTGGATGAGCTCGATTTGGGCATGGCGGAGCATCGGGGAATCAGAGAAAGGGCGGTGGCGGGAGGCGTGCATGAGCTCGATTTGGGCATGGCGGAGCGTCGGGGAATCAGAGAAAGGGCGGTGGCGGGAGGCATGCATGAGCTCGATTTGGGCATGGCGGAGCGTCGGGGAATCAGAGAAAGGGCGGTGGCGGGAGGCGTGCATGAGCTCGATTTGGGCATGGCGGAGCGTCGGGGAATCAGAGAAAGGGCGGTGGCGGGAGGCGTGCATGAGCTCGATTTGGGCATGGCGGAGCGGGCGCTGAGAGGTAGAGAGGGACAATGGTCGGTCAACGCTTGGAAAGTGGTTGTGCTTGCTCGAGAGAAGAGATAAAGAGGGGATGGAGCGGTGCCTCCTCGTGCGTGCGACACGCAACCGGCTTGACGTTTGGCCGACGCACCGAATACAAACTTTTCCCTTAAATAAATAAATGGTTACTTCTTTTTGCGATGCAGATTTATAGGCGCCTTTGCGGTTTGGCCCCCGTCCGCTCCTTCGCTTGCCTTGGCCGAGGCGCATGCCCGTCCTCCTCGTAGTAGGACAAAACACTACACCATGATTTCAGAGGCATGCATCATTGCGACAGTTTCATATGGCCCAAATTAGAGAGAATTCCTTCTATGACACTACTCCTAAAATATGATGCCTTATGTGACACTTCCAACCTTTTGCTTCCTTCTATGGCCACTTGTGTAAAATTTATGCCTCACATGACACTCTAGTGTATTTTTGGAGCTAATGGTGTCAACTTTTCACATACAAAGTCACTTTTGACCCTGGTGCAATGTGTGACAAAAATACAAGAACAATTTCATAATAACTGAAACACTAATTCAAAAAAGTTCAAAAAATCGGCAAAACCTCCGCTGCATTTTGATGTCATTTTCCCTTGCACACAGTTTACATATACATAAATCGATCGAACAATTCTCAACAAGTGCCATAAGCAACCAGATTCACACATAAGTCATCAATAGTTCACATATGTCAGGCTAAAGGATTTCCAAAAGAACCATCATATCACATGAACTCCAAAAGAACCATTACATCAATGGAAGAGCATAGAAGCATATGAAATTACAAGCTGAGCCTTCTTTTGCTTCTTGTGCTCATAGCAGGGCTAGGAGGATTAAACTTTCTGCTCCTTGTGCCCATTGCTGGGCTGTCAAGTGGCACCGGAATCTTCTTAGCAACCTTTTTTTTCGTCTTGGCCTTCTCAATGGAGCTAGTTTTTGATCTGCATATGCGTGTATGGCAACAATAAGTTTAGGGCAGTAATGACAACATAAAGTTTATGGCAGTAGCAAGTTTATCGCAGTAATGACAACAGCAAGTTTATGGCAGCAGTAAGTTTAGAGCAGCAAGTTTATGGCAGCAGCATAATACAACAAGTTTATGGCAGCAGCAACAAGTTTATGGCAGCAAGTAATACAGAAAAGTACCTCTTTGAACCTCCAGATTCAGTGTTGTCACGTTTTCTCTTTTTCTTAGTTGTAATTTCCAAGCTTTGGCTATGATGAGAAAGAAACAACTTAGAACATAAACTGAGTTTTCATACTCATTGGCAGAAGTGTATAAGTGCTAACCTTGGTGGTGGAAAAAGCATCCTTGTTGGTGCTCCATCCTCGCAAGGCACAATGGACTGGGCTGTTTTGCTAGTCTTTGCCCTCTTCTTTGGTGGTTCTCTACATGAGCAATAGGAAAACTAGTTAACACATATAGTTGCAAACAAAAATAATAAGAAAAGCAAGAAAGAGTAATCTATATTACCTAATAGCCAACATTGCAGCAATGTCATCAGGGTTACCCTTCTTACAGTTGTGCCAATGATGCCCATATTCCTTACAAATTGGACATAAGTGCTTGCCCTTTTTTCTTTTCTTGTCACTACAACCTTTATATCTCTCAGTTTTAGGCCTGCCAGCTGTAGCTTTAAGTAGTGGTGGATGCATGAAAAATCCATGGTCAGATTCAGGCCATTGGCTCTTGTCAGGCATAGCAGGGATCAGGTTGGAATAGGCTGCTCTGAATTTTTCAGTGGAATAATACAAATCAACGTAATTCTTTATGTGAGCATCTCTAAGTGATGTGATGAATGCAAGAGCATGTTTGCAAGGAAGACCACAAACTTGCCATTGTCGACATGAACATGTTCGATCTTGCAAGTTAACGACAAACCTAAAACCGCAGCCTCCTAATGCAACCACTTCAGCCACTTCTTCTGAGCATTCTACCACCTCCAAGTTGAATTCTCTAGTCAATGCGTTTAACTTCTTCATTATGTGGGGTAGAATCAATCCATCTAACTTCTTTGCTACTTTTCTCCTATCATTCCACAAGATCATAATCAGCTGCCTTGCCTTGTCCAAGAAATCGTCCAAGTTCAATGACTTGTGGTGCTTGATCCAATTGTTAAAGCACTTCGCCAAGTTGTTGGTTACATAGTCCACCTTGCATATGGTCGAGAACTGACTCCTAGACCACAACCTATTGTGCCACTTCCTAATATATGCTGTTGCGGCTGGCTTTACTGCCTCCATTGCAGCCCAATTCTTGTCAAATATATATGGGTTCCATGAGTAAGCAGCTGCCCATAGGTGGTCATCAAATACTTTTCCAGTAAACTTCTTCTTGAAGTTGCTCACCAAGTGGAACATACATTCTCTATGTTCTGCCTCTGGGAACACTTCTTTTACCCCTGTCATCACTGCTTGGCCAGCATCAGTGCATATGGCTAAACCTGTTGGTGATCCTATGGCCTGTCTTAGCAATTGCATGAACCAGATCCAATTTTCATTTGTTTCAGAGTCAAAAATTCCAAAACAAACTGGATACATCCAATTATGGCCATCCACTGCAGTAGCACTAGCCAATTGCCCCTTGAATCTGCCTGTCATAAAGGTGCTGTCCACAGCCAAATATGGCCTGCAGCCACTAAGAAATCCATCTATGCAAGGTTTGAGAGCAACAAAAATTCTTCTAAACCTTATTTTACCATTTATGGTATGATGGTCGATCTGCACTATGCTATTAGGGCAGCAACTTTCAACTTGTGCTTTAAACCTATACAAGTTGTTAAAACTACTATCCCAATCACCGTATAGTTGCTTCAAGGCTAGCAGCTTACCCATATAGACTCTCTTGTAGTGGATTTTGATCTTGTAGTGTTCTTTCAGCTTTTTTCGCAATTCCATTGCTCCTAGAGTTGCATCTTCAATGAGCCAATCTTTCACCTTCTCACATATCCAGAACTTAGTTGCGTTCTTCACTTTCTTTTTCCTTTTCGTACTAGAACAATCGTGGTCAAAAGGTTTTTTTTTCACCTACAAAAGAGGAATACAAGTAAGCTAAAATCTCCTCAACATTTATGCAAGATATATTCAGAAATAAGTACAGTTAGACAATTACCATTACAGTACGCCTATCAGCTGTTGTAGAAGCATGTATCCTCCATGGGCAATCATCTTCATCTCTTCTTTTACAATAGGCCCTTAACCTATGTTTTGTGCTCTTCTCTGTGTTATACTCAAAGTCACGTTTGACTGCATGCTGAGAAAGAGCCAACTTAAACACATCCATATTGGGATATGTGGATCCTACAGTCATTGGAGGGTCTTGCTGGTCATACTCTGTATTTGGGGCATGATCTGGCTCATGCAACTCCTCCTCCTCTACTTCAGGCTCCTCCTCGCTCCCATCCTCGCTCTCATCCTCGCTCTCATCCTCAGGAACATTGGTTTTGTCTTTCTCTCTTTACCAGAAAAAGGAACCAGTTTTAGAGGTATAGGTTCTTTCTCCAAATACATTTTCTCCTCATCAATACCAACATGCTCATTCTCCGGGATTGGGTTGCAAAGATAACTATCATCAGCCTCTTTTGTGTTGTTGTCTGCTTGAACATCTGTCCAATCCTCAGCGATAGGCTCATATGCTTCTTTGGAGGGATCAAAGTATGCAATCAACATTTGCACTACCTTTTCTGGATCCATCCTGCAAATCACAGAGAAATACATAAACATTGCTACTAAATTTCAGCATACTAAACTGCATCTAGAGAGTAGAAGCTCGAAGCACTCACCCTTCTTGCCAATCTGCCCAAGCCGACCAGCCCAAATCGGGGCGTTGCCCGCCCTCCGCGCCTCCAAGCCCGCCCTCCGCGCCTCTAGGCCCGCCTACGGCCGTCCCGCCTTGCCCGCCCTCGGCCGCCCCGCCTTGCCCGCCCTCGGCCGCCGCAAGGCCTGGTTCTCCTTCAGCCGCCGCCTGCTCCATGGTGCCCTCGGCCGCCGCGCCTTCTGGTGACACAGCCGCGCCGCCGCGCCTTCCGGTGACACAGCCGCGCCGCCGCTGCTAGGGTTCTGCCCCAACGCGTGAGGTGCGGGCGGGGTCTGTTCTTTTGTTCGACTCTTTTTTTTGAGGGGATTCTTTTGTTCGACTCATGACGTGAGGAAGGCTGGGGTGCTCGATCGAGTCAAACGGAGGGGCAGTTTGGTCCAGACGGGTAAAAAGTGACGGAACGATTTAACAGAACTGACGGCAGTGTCATGTGAGGCATAAATTTTACACAAAAGGTCACATGAGGAAGCAAAAAGTTGGGAGTGTCATATAAGGCATCAAATTTAAGAGTAGTGTCATAGAAGGAATTCTATCCCCAAATTATGCACATACTCCAACTCGAATATGCGCTGCTAACTTAAGCTCTACCCCGTTTAACAACGCGCGAAGATTGTATTTACGCTAACGGGCCACAGCAACTTAAAAGTAATAAGCAGCATTTGTGGTGGGTTAATGAGAGGCTTGGAAAGGTGTACGAGGCCGGAGGAAACTAGCCGGAGATGGTGCGGTGTACAGTCAGTGACAGTGATCTGGTGGTAGTAGTAATGATTTGCTCAGGAGCTCCGGCCGGAGCCATGACGGGCGCAGCCGCAGGCTGCAGCAGGTGCGCCTTTGGAGATTTCAGGGTCTGCTCATCGCTGAGACACTGGACTGGACCAGTCGGTGGAAAGCAAGGGAGAAAGAGCGCGTTAACTCCGTCCGCTCGCTGGGCGCAGCGGCCATTGACGCCTCTCCGCCCACTCCCTGCTCCCCAGTGCCGGCCACCCACCATGTTCCTCCTGCTCCTGCTCGTGTGCTCCAGCTGCAAGCGCACCACCATGCTGCCTCGTCGTCTCCAGAGCAGAGGAGAGCGGGTGATGCTTTTGCAGGGGCAGCTAGCCGTAGCTCGGTGCGACGGAGTGTAGTTTGATCTGATCTGAAAAAGAGGATTAGTCCTGTTCTGCTCTATTGCACGACACCTTGGCACTGACGATTCCGTGAACCAGTTCATTCCCGGCTTGCAACAAGTCTTCTTCTGTGGGCCTGGTCCCTTATGCAAGCACGATCAGGAATCAGTTGACTAATATTTCTATAAGTGTCGTACACGATTAGGATTTAAGGCATGATCAAGGAGTGGCTTCAGCTTAGACACATAGACACCTCCACATGGCACCTTATCCGCTTCGCCAAAGATTGGTGGGTCGGACTCTCCGACACCAACATCCCAAGCTGCAAGGCGATGGCCACACTCGTCATGTTCATGTCGTGGACCATTTTGAAATAAAAGAAATGCTCATGTCTTTCGTCACAAGAGTGCCTTCCGACGGTCCTCCTCGACGGCATCAAACCCGAGGCGGTGGTCTGGATTACCGTTGGCGTCAAACGGTTGGGGACAATCCTGCCGGGAGAATTAATGTTCGTTTCTAATGTCGGTCTGTTGTAACAAATACAAATTCTATTCTCTTTTTTTTTGAGGAGAATGTCCATGGCTTACTTTATTCATCAATGCAAAATGATTACATTTTTTACGAGAGAGATTCAAGGGTAAAAGAGGGAGTATCATCAATCCAATTACAAAGATATGTCCTTCTCGTAACAATATTTAGCTAACTCATGTGCAATGCCATTGGCTTCTTGCAAACAATGTGTATTCTTTCACTCTTAATTAACACATGAGGCAATCTTTCGCCTTCGTCTCAACAAAAAAAGCTTTCCGAAACAGGGGGAGAAATAGTCAAATTAATCACACAAATAACTTATTGAAAAACGACAGAAACTTTGAATATGCTATCCTCGTGTGAGCATACTAGAACCAATTTCTATATATCTATAAATACACTATGCTCGCTCATATTCCAGGCCTCATAATCAATTAAAGTCATTAATTTGGAATTGACTCGCCCAATTTTGACCAGGTCAACAATTTCACAAACAGCTCTCTCCTAAATTCTTTTAATTCACTATGGTCCTTAATTTTGGAGCCTTTTCATTTGACTGAGGTATACAATTTTGGATTTGGTTTGTGATTTTGACCGAGTCAACGATTTTTTAAATCACTCAGGAGCAACCCACCTATAAAACCATATCAATCCCACGAACCCTCTTACCACTTAGAAAAAGCGCCAACATGTAATACTGCAGCACCAAAAAAGTACATGCAAACACTAACCCAGAAAATTCCCTAGATAAGTATGGGTTGATTATCAGATAACACATAATCACACAGCGGAAACCCACCAAAACACCATATTATAAATAAAATGAAAAACACACTCCATCATCTCGCCCACTTGCGAAACCAAATAGTCCCTCAGTTCCAAAATATAAGGTGTATATGTTTTTTGAAAAGTCAAATTTATTTACTTTGACCAAGTTCAGAGCCAAAAATATCGATATGCAGAATTTTATAAAAATAAATTATAAACATTCATTTTATGATGAATCTAATAATACCAATTTGATATTATGGGCATTGACATACCAAAAAGGAAATTATGAGGATTTAAAAGAAATGAAACTTACATTGCGGAATTTTATCCAAAAACAATACACCTTATATAAAGAAACAGAGGGAGTATTTCTTTAAAAAAATTATCAAACACAGAGAGATTTGAGTTCTCAAAAAACTAACACACCATATATGTTGAAACAAAGGGAGTAAAAAATAATGAAAAACCAACAACATCAACGGCGCAACAAAGTGCGCTCAGCATTTTTAATCTCTACTTGTGACGCCCTCGATTCGATCGTACACTAATCATACATGCAAATGTGTACGATCAAGGTCAAGGACTCACGGGAAGATATCACAACACAACTCAAGACACAAATAAAATAATACAAACTTTATATTACAAGCCAGGGGCCTCGAGGGCTCGAATACACAAGAGTCAGCGGAAGCAATAATATCTGAGTACAGACATAAGGTTAAACAAGTTTGCCTTAAGAAGGCTAGCACAAAAGTAGCAACGGTCGAAAAGGAAAGGTCTCCTGCCTGGGACCTCCTAACTACTCCTCAAAACCGAACTCCACGTAGAATCATCCTCGGGATCCTCTGGCTCCTGGACTCCATCATATGATCACAATAACCGAGAAAAGGGGACAAAGGGGGGAGCAAAGCAACCATGAGTACTCATCCGAAGTACTCGCAAGCAAGGAGCTACACTACATATGCATTGGTATCAATGAAATAGGTAGTATCTATGGACTGAACTGCAGAATCCCAGAATAAGAGGGAGATAGCTAGTCCTATCGAAGACTACGCTTCTGGCAGCCTCCATCTTGAAGCAGTAGAAGAGAGTAGATGGTAAGTTAACCAAGTATCATCGCATAGCATAAACCTACCCGGCGATCCTCCGTAGCCGCCCTGTGAGAGAACGATCACCGGGTTGTATCTGGCACTTGGAAGGGTGTATTTTATTAAGTATCCGATTCTAGTTGTCATAAGGTCAAGTTACAACTCTGGGTCATCCTTTTACCAAGGGACACAACTATTCGAAAAGATAAACTTCCCTGCAGGGGTGCACCACATTTCTCAACACGCTCGATCCCCTTTGGCCGGACACTCTTTCCTGGGTCATGCTCGGCCTCGGAAGATCAACACGTTGCATCCCCACCTAGGCACAACAGAGAGGTCAGCACGCCGGTCTAAATCCTATGGCGCAGGGGTCTAGGCCCATCGCCCTTGCACACCTGCACATTGCGAACACGGCCGGTAAGCAGACCTAGCCTCCCTAAAAGAAGAGCAGGCGTTCCAGTCCAATCCGACGCGCGCCGCCCAGTCGCTGACGTCAAAAAGGCTTCGGCTGATACCACGACGTCGAGTGCCCATAACTGTTCCCGCTTAGTTGGTTAGAGCGTATAGGCCAGTGGCCAGACTCAGATCAAATACTAAGATCTCGTTAAGCGTGTCATTTTGAAGTAACCGCGGACGCCGACCATGGCCAGGCCCACCTCTCGCCTAGGTGGTCTCAACCTGCCCTATCGCTCCACCACAAAGTAACAGTCGGGGGCCGTCGGGAACCCAGGCCCACCACTACCTGGATGGAACCACCTGCCCCTTTAGCCCCCACATAGGAATCACTTGCGGGTACTCTACGAGCCGACCCGACTTTAGTCACCACCTGTATCAGATATAATGTATATAAGTATATACCCGTGATCACCTCCCAAGTGATCACGGCCCGATAGTATAGCATGGCAGACGGACAAGTATATACCCGTGATCACCTCCCAAGTGAATACAATGCAAACAGATGCATAACGATGCATGGCATGACAATGAGCGCTACTAGGTGTGCCCTAACGCGGTAGTAGGTGATACTGGCGAAGGGGGAAAACATCCGAGAAAGTATGCCCAGAGTTTCGTGTTTTCGGACAAATGAACTGGAGGGGAAAAGTTGCGTGTTCGCTATGGTAGGGATGTGTGGCGGACGAACGGGCTTCATATTCGGATTCCTTTCGTCGTTCTAAGCAACTTTCATGTACAAAGCATTTTTATCCGAGCTACGGATTATTTTATATTAATTTCTAAAGATTTAAATCATTTTTAGGATTTATTTAATTATTTTAAATCAATATTATCCAGAATAGTGTTTGCAGATGTCATCATGATGTCAGCATGACATCAGTAGTCAACATTGACCGTTGACATGGTCAACCTGACATGTGAGTCCCTCTGTCATTGACTGTCTACTAATTAACTTAGTTAATTTGTTTAATTAACAGATTAATTAGGTGAATTAAACATAATTAGTTAAGTAAGTTAATTAATTAGTTAATTATTATTATTATAATTATTATTGACATTCCTTTTTTTTATAAAATTGTTCTGGGGCCGGGGCCCCACTGTCATTGGCCTAAAGGGCCACATCGGTTGTGGGCTAACAGGTGCGGGTGGAGCCCGAGAGCGCGTGGGCGCGCGAGCGCGGCCAGGGCGACCTCGGGCGTGGGCAGGCACGGGCGAGGGGCGGCGCAGCCACGGCCGGTGGCGACCGGAGCGGCCGACGGAGAGGTGGTCACGGGCGCGGGGAACGGTCTGTAGTGGAGGGCAGCGGCGGGCGCGCGACAGCTGCGGGGAGCAGAGACGGGAGGCGGGGCGACAAGGGGCGTGGGCGCGGCAGCGGCGAGCCGGAGTGGTGAAGGGGGTGAGCGTGCGAGCAGGCGGCGGGCGTTGGCCGACGGGCGTAGACGGTGGAGGGGCGAGGCATGCGTGCGGCGCAGGTAAGGCGCGGATCGTCGCGTCGGGGGCCTGCGCGGGCGAGCACGTGCGACGTCGGAGGCTGGGGGAACGGCGCGACGTGGCAGCAGGAGTCCGTAGGCGGGGCGGCGCAGGGTTGGCCGGGAGCGGCTGTCAGCGGGCGACGGCGCGGGCGGCGGAGCCGAGCGCAGGAAGCGGTGGTTGTCGATGGACGCGGGGTGCGAGCAGCGGGTGTCGCGGGAGACTAGCGGCAGCAGCCAGCGGTGGAGCTAGCAGCAACGGCGGGGACGAAGGCGAGGGCGTGGCCGCAGGTGGACGGCGGGGCGTGCATTGCACGACACAAGGGGGTTCGAGCGCGCGCGGGGGAGGAGAGGACGGGGCCTCACCGGCGAGGCCGTAGGGTCAAGGGCAGCGGTTGTGGAGGAGGAGGACGGGGTCGACGGCGGCAAATCCGACGACGGAGCTCGGCGGTGGGGCGCGGTTGTGGAGGAGGCGACGGCGGCGGGGCATCGAACAACACAGTCGGGGCCGCGAGGATGAGGGCGGTTTGCCCAGAAATCAGGGGGGAAGTGGGGGAGCGAGCGAGTGTGGGGGGAGTGGAATCATGGGTAGCTAGGGTTTCGGCTGATAGGGGATATGGAGAGCGGGGTGGGCCGGCCGGTTCGGGCGGTTGAGGCTAACTGGGCCACTTGGCCAGGGGGGGGGGGGGGGTTTCTGTTTTCTTTTCTTTTTATTTTATTTTCTTTTTGTTTATTTACTTTTTGTTCTCATTTTATCTTAGGTTCATAAAACTCAAACCTAGTCCCTAAATTAATGTTTTAGTTTACTCTACTGCCACAATGTCAGGACCCCGATCCTAAGTCACACCAATCTAGCATGTAACACTTCATATCACTTTGCGGCCTCACGCACGGTATTCCACGGGTGCCACCTTACCTGGCCCGGGACCGTTTGCAACTTTTGGCTCACGTATATGATAATGTCGCTAGCATCCATATGACAGAGAACCCGGGCCGACATGGCTAGTCGTGAACCCAAAGCGGCACCAACCTATGGGGACAGGCATACATGAACCACATCGAGCATGTCGGTCAGCAGCGTGTGAATCCGGGCTGTAGCACTGGGCTAACAGGACTCCGGGAACCCGGGCTGTAGCAGGCTAGGCAGGACTCCGGATGTCACCGCGTGACATTTCCCGAAGAGACAGACACAAGAACAAAGTGAAACACATGCCGGCCAGTCAGGTGTCCTGAGCAGTAGTGCTGGGCTAACAGGACTCCGGTGAACCATGCTGTAGCAGACTACAATGGCTCATGGAGGCACTAGACTATATTTCCCCATAAGAGAGGCTGCCAAGGATAAACAACTAGATCGTCGGATCCCACACATACCAAGCATTTCAATCATACACACAATATGCTCGATATGAGTAAATACAACATGGCATCACAACATAACTCTACGACTCAAGTATTTGTTCATTAGGCTCTGAGGAGCGAGATATTACAAACATGGGGCTCATGACCCAACAATCATAGCATACAATGCAAAGCACATGCGGAAGCTTAACATGTCTGAGTACAGACATCTACAAATGAAAAAGGCTAAGAAGCCTGACTATCTATCAGATCCTGCCGAGGACACAAGATCATAGCTGAGGTATCAAGCTAAACGTCAAAGTCCACGCGGAACTACTAGCGAGACTGAAGTCTCTCTGCAAAACATAAATTAAGCAAACGTGAGTACAAATGTACCCAGCAAGACTTACATCAGAACTATCTACATATGCATCGGTATCAATAAAGGGGGTGGTGGAGTTTAACTGCAGCAAGCCAGCTTTGACTCAGTGGCTAACTTGAACTACGACTGTAAGCAACTCTTTTGAGGTGGCGCATACGAGTCCACTGTTGGGGAACGAAGTAATTTCAAAAAATTTTCCTATGCACACGCAAGATCATGGTGATGCATAGCAACGAGAGGGGAGAGTGTTTGTCTATGTACCAACGCAGACCGACTGCGGAAGCGATCACACAACATAGAGGAAGTAGTCGTACGTCTTCCCGATCCGACCGATCCAAGCACCGTTACTCCGGCACCTCCGAGTTCTTAGCACACGTTCAGCTCGATGACGATCCTCGGGCTCCGATCCAGCAAAGCGTCGAGGAAGAGTTGCGTCAGCACGACGGCGTGGTGACGATCTTGATGTACTACCGACGCAGGGCTTTGCCTAAGCACTACAACGGTATGATCGAGGTGGAATTTGGTGGCAGGGGGCACCGCACATGGCTAAGGAATGATCTCAAGGATCAACTTGTGTGTCTAGAGGTGCCTCCTGCCCCCGTATATAAAGGATCCAAGGGGAGGGGCTGGCCGGCCAAGGAGGGAGGCGCAGGAGGAGTCCTACTCCTACCGGGAGTAGGACTCCCCCCTCCAATCCTATTCCAACTAGGACTCCAAGGGGGAAAGAGAGAGAGAGGTGGCCGGCCACCTCTCCTAGTCCTAATAGGACTAGGGGAGGGGGGGAGGTGCACAACCCTCCATGGCAGCCCCTTTCACCTTTCCACTAAGGCCCATGTAGGCCCATTTGGCTCCCGGGGGGTTCCGGTAACCCTCCCGGTATTCCGGTAAAATCCCGATTTCACCCGGAACACTTCCGGTGTCCAAACATAGGCTTCCAATATATCAATCTTTATGTCTCGACCATTTCGAGACTCCTCGTCATGTCCGTGATCACATCCGGGACTCCGAACAACCTTCGGTACATCAAAATGCATAAACTCATAATAATTGTCATCGTAACGTTAAGCGTGCGGACCCTACGGTTCGAGAACAATGTAGACATGACCGAGACACGTCTCCGGTCAATAACCAGTAGCGGGACCTGGATGCCCATATTGGCTCCTACATATTCTACGAAGATCTTTATCGGTCAGACCGCATAACAACATACGTTGTTCCCTTTGTCATCGGTATGTTACTTGCCCGAGATTCGATCGTCGGTATCCAATACCTAGTTCAATCTCGTTACCGGCAAGTCTCTTTACTCGTTCCGTAATACATCATCCCGCAACTAACTTATTAGTTGCAATGCTTGCAAGGCTTAAGTGATGTGCATTACCGAGAGGGCCCAGAGATACCTCTCCGACAATCGGAGTGACAAATCCTATTCTCGAAATACGCCAACCCAACATCTACCTTTGGAGACACCTGTAATGCTCCTTTATAATCACCCAGTTACGTTGTGATGTTTGGTAGCACCCAAAGTGTTCCTCCGGCAAACGGGAGTTGCATAATCTCATAGTCATAGGAACATGTATAAGTCATGAAGAAAGCAATAGCAACATACTAAACGATCGGGTGCTAAGCTAATGGAATGGGTCATGTCAATCAGATCATTCAACTAATGATGTGACCTCGTTAATCAAATAACAACTCTTTTGTCCATGGTTAGGAAACATAACCATCTTTGATTAACGAGCTAGTCAAGTAGAGGCATACTACTGACACTCTATTTATCTATGTATTCACACATGTATTATGTTTCCGGTTAATACAATTCTAGCATGAATAATAAACATTTATCATGATATAAGGAAATAAATAATAACTTTATTATTGCCTCTAGGGCATATTTCCTTCAGTCTCCCACTTGCACTAGAGTCAATAATCTAGTTCACATCGCCATGTGATTTAACAGCAATAGTTCACATCACCATGTGATTAACACCCATAGTTCACATCATCATGTGACCAACATTCAAAGGGTTTACTAGAGTCAGTAATCTAGTTCACATATCTATGTGATTAACACCCAAAGAATACTAAGGTGTGATCATGTTTTGCTTGTGAGATAATTTTAGTCAACGGGTCTGTCACATTCAGATCCGTAAGTATTTTGCAAGTTCTATGTCTACAATGCTCTACATGGAGCTACTCTAGCTAATTGCTCCCACTTTCAATATGTATCCAGACTGAGACTTTAGATTCATCTGGATTAGTGTCAAAAACTTGCATCGACGTAACCCTTTACGACGAACCTTTTTGTCACGTCCATAATCGAGAAACATATCCTTATTTCACTAAGGATAATTCCGACCACTGTCTAGTGATCTACTCCTAGATCACTATTGTACTCCCTTGCCAAATCAATGCAGGGTATACAATAGATCTGGTATACAGCATGACATACTTTATAGAACCTATGGCCAAGGCATAGGGAATGACTTTCATTCTCTTTCTATCTTCTGCCGTGGTCGGGCTTTGAGTCTTACTCAACTTCACACCTTGTAATACAGGAAAGAACTCTTTCTTTGACTGCTCCATTTTGAACTACTTCAAAATCTTGTCAAGGTATGTACTCATTGAAAAAACTTATCAAGCGTCTTGATCTATCTCTATAGATCTTTATGCCTAATATGTAAGCAGCTTCCCCGAGGTCTTTCATCGAAAAACTTTTATTCAAGTATCCCTTTATGCTATCCAGAAATTCTATATCATTTCCAATCAGCAATATGTCATCCACATATAATATCAGAAATGCTACAGAGCTCCCACTCACTTTCTTGTAAATACAGGCTTCTCCAAAAGTCTGTATAAAGCCAAATGCTTTGATCACACTATCAAAGCGTTTATTCCAACTCCGAGATGCTTGCACCAGTCCATAAATGGATCGCTGGAGTTTTCACACTTTGTTAGCTCCCTTTGGATCGACAAAACCTTCTGGTTGCATCATATACAACTCTTCTTCCAGAAATCCATTCAGGAATGCAGTTTTGACATCCATCTGCCATATTTCATAATCATAAAATGTGGCAATTGCTAACATGATTCTGACGGACTTAAGCATCGCTACGGGTGAGAAGGTCTCATCGTAGTCAACCCCTTGAACTTGTCGAAAACCTTTTGCGACAAGTCGAGCTTTATAGACAGTAATATTACCGTCAGCGTCAGTCTTTTTCTTGAAGATCCATTTATTCTCAATTGCTTGCCGATCATCGGGCAAGTCAACCAAAGTCCACACTTTGTTCTCATACATGGATCATATCTCAGATTTCATGGCCTCAAACCATTTCGCGGAATTTGGGCTCATCATCGCTTCCTCATAGTTCGTAGGTTCATCATGGTCAAGTAACATGACCTCCAGAACAGGATTACCGTACCACTCTGGTGCGGATTTCACTCTGGTTTACCTACGAGATTCGGTAGTAACTTGATCCGAAGTTTCATGATCATTATCATTAGCTTCCTCACTAATTGGTGTAGGAGTCACAAGAACAGATTTCTGTGATGAACTACTTTCCAATAAAGGAGAAGGTACAATTACCTTATCAAGTTCTACTTTCCTCCCACTCACTTCTTTCGAGAGAAACTCCTTCTCTAGAAAGTATCCATTATAAGCAACGACTGTCTTGCCTTAGGATCTGTGATAGAAGGTGTACCCAACAGTCTCCTTTTGGGTATCCTATGAAGACATATTTCTCCGATTTGGTTTTGAGCTTATCAGGATGAAACTTTTTCACATAAGCATCACAACCCCAAACATTAAGAAACAACTACTTTGGTTTCTTGCTAAACCACAATTCAGATTGTGTCGTCTCAACGGAATTAGATGGTGCCCTTTTTTAACGTGAATGCAGCTGTCTCTAATGCATAACCCCAAAACGATAGTGGTAGATCGGTAAGAGACATCATAGATCGCACTATATCTAATAAAGTACGGTTATGACGTTCGGACACACCATTACACTATGGTGTTCCTTGTGGCATGAGTAGTGAAACTATTTCACATTGTTTTTAAATGAAGGCCAAACTCTTAACTCAAATACTCTTCTCTACGATCAGATCATAGAAACTTTATTTTCTTGTTACGATGATTTTTCACTTCACTCTGAAATTCTTTGAACTGTTCAAAATGTTTCAGACTTATGTTTCATCAAGTAGATATCCCCATATCTGCTCAAATCATCTTGTGAAGGTCAGAAAATAATGATATCCGCCACGAGCCTCAATATTCATCGGACCACATACATCGGTATGTATGATTTCCAACAAATCTGTTGCTTGCTTCATTGTTCCGGAGAACGGCGTTTTAGTCATCTTGCCCATAAGGCATGGTTCGCAAGCATCAAGTGATTCATAATCAAGTGATTCCAAAATCCCATCAGCATGGAGTTTCTTCATGCGCTTTACACCAATATGACCTAAACGGCAGTGCCACAAATAAGTTGCACTATCATTATTAACTTCGCATCTTTTTGGTTTCAATATTATGAATATGTGTGTCACTAAGATCGAGATCCAATGAACTATTTTCATTGGGTGTGTAACCATATAAGGTTTTATTCATGTAAACAGAACAACAATTTATTCTTTTACTTAAATGAATAACCGTATTACAATAAACATGATCAAATCATATTCATGCCCAACGCAAACACCAAATAACACTTATTTAGGTTCAACACTAATCCCGAAAGTATAGGGAGTGTGCGATGATGATCATATCAATCTTGGAACTACTTCCAACACACATCGTCACCTCACCCTTAACTAGTCTCTGTTTATTCTGCAACTCCTGTTTCGAGTTACTACTCTTAGCAACTGAACCAATATCAAATACTGAGGGGTTGCTATAAACACTAGTAAAGCACACATCAATAACATGTATATCAAATATACTTTTGTTCACTTTGCCATCTTTCTTATCCGCCAAATACTTGGGGCAGTTCCGCTTCCAGTGACCAGTCCCTTTGCAGTAGAAGAACTTAGTCTCAGGCTTAGGACCAGACTTGGGCTTCTTCACTTGAGCAGCAACTTGCTTGCCGTTCTTCTTGAAGTTCCCCTTCTTCCCTTTTACCCTTTTCTTCAAACTAGTGGTCTTGTCAACCATCAACACTTGATGTTTTTCTTGATTTCTACCTTCGTCGATTTCAGCATCACGAAGAGCTTGGGAATCGTTTCCGTTATCCCTTGCATATCATAGTTCATCACGAAGTTCTACTAACTTGGTGATGGTGACTAGAGAATTATGTCAATCACTATCTTATCTGGAAGATTAACTCCCACTTGATTCAAGCGATTGTAGTACCCAGACAATCTGAGCACATGCTCACTAGTTGAGCGATTCTCCTCCATCTTTTAGCTATAGAACTTGTTGGAGACTTCATATCTCTCAACTCGGGTATTTGCTTGAAATATTAACTTCAACTCCTGGAACATCTCATATGGTCCATGACGTTCAAAACATCTTTGAAGTCCCGATTCTAAGCCATTAAGTATGGTGCACTAAACTATCAAGTAGTCATCATATTGAGCTAGCCAAATGTTCATAACGTCTGCATCTGCTCCTGCAATAGGTCTGTCACCTAGCGGTGCATCAAGGACATAATTTTTCTGTGCAGCAATGAGGATAAACCTCAGATCACGGATCCAATCTGCATCATTGCTACTAACATCTTTCAACACAATTTTCTCTAGGAACATATCAAAATAAACACAGGGTAGCAACAACGCGAGCTATTGATCTACAACATAATTTGCAAAATACTACCAGGACTAAGTTCATGATAAATTTAAGTTCAATTTAATCATATTACTTAAGAACTCCCACTTAGATAGACATGCCTCTAATCCTCTAAGTGATTACGTGATCCAAATCAACTAAACCATAACCGACCATCACGTGAGATGGAGTAGTTTTCAATGGTGAACATCGTCATGTTGATCATATCTACTATATGATTCACGCTCGACCTTTCGGTCTCTGTGTTCCGAGGCCATATCTGCATATGCTAGGCTCGTCAAGTTTAACCTTAATATTCTGTGTGTGCAAAACTGGCTTGCACCCGTTGTAGATGGACGTAGAGCTTATCACACCCGATCATCACGTGGTGTTTGGGCACGACGAACTTTGGCAACGGTGCATACTCAGGGAGAACACTTCTTGATAATTTAGTGAGAGATCATCTTATAATGCTACCGTCAATCAAAGCAAGATAAGATGCATAAAAGATAAATATCACATGCAATCAATATAAGTGATATGATATGGCCATCATCATCTTGTGCTTGTGATCTCCATCTCCGAACCACGTCATGATCACCATAGTCACCGGCGCGACACCTTGATCTCCATCGTAGCATCGTTGTCATCTCGCCAATCTTATGCTTCCACAACTATCACTACCGCTTAGCAATAAAGTAAAGCATTACATCGCGATTGCATTGCATACAATAAAGCGACAACCATATGGCTCCTGCCAGTTGCCGATAACTTGGTTACAAAACATGATCATCTCATACAATAAAATCAGCATCATGCCTTAACCATATCACATCACAACATGCCCTGCAAAAACAAGTTAGACGTCCTCTACTTTGTTGTTTGCAAGTTTTACGTGGCTGCTACGGGCTTTAAGCAAGAACTCATCTCACCTACGCATCAAAACCACAACGATAGTTTGTCAAATAGACTCCGTTTTAACCTTCTCAAGGACCGGGCGTAGCCACACTCGGTTCAACTAAAGTTGGAGAGACAGTCGCCCGCAAGCCATCTATGTGCAAAGCACGTCGAGGGAACCGGTCTCGCGTAAGCGTACGCGTAAGGTTGGTCCGGGTCGTCTCGTCCAACAATACCGCCGAACCAAAGTATGACATGCTGGTAGGCAGTATGACTTGTATCGCCCACAACTCACTTGTGTTCTACTCGTGCAAATAACATCAAACCATAAAACCTAGGCTCTGATACCACTGTTGGGGAACGTAGTGATTTCAAAAAAATTTCCTACGCACACGCAAGATCATGGTGATGCATAGCAACGAGAGGGGAGAGTGTTTGTCTACGTACCAACGCAGACCGACTGTGGAAGCAATCACACAATGTAGAGTAAGTAGTCATACGTCTTCCCGATCCGACCGATCCAAGCACCGTTACTCCGGCACCTCCAAGTTCTTAGCACACGTTCAGCTCGATGACGATCCTCGGGCTCCGATCCCACAAAGTGTCGAGGAAGAGTTCCGTCAGCACGACGGCGTGGTGACGATCTTGCTGTACTACCGACGCAGGGCTTCGCCTAAGCACTACAACGGTATGATCGAGGTGGAATTTGGTGGCAGGGGGCACCGCACACGGCTAAGGAACGATCTCAAGGATCAACTTGTGTGTCTAGAGGTGCCCCCTGCCCCCATATATAAAGGATGCAAGGGGAGGGGCTGGCCGGCCAACGAGGGAGGCGCAGGAGGAGTCCTACTCCTACCGGGAGTAGGACTCCCCCCTCCAATCCTATTCCAACTAGGACTCCAAGGGGGAAAGAGAGAGAGAGGTGGCCGGCCACCTCTCCTAGTCCTAATAGGACTAGGGGAGGGGGGGGGAGGCGCGCAACCCTCCATGGCAGCCCCTTTCACCTTTCCATTAAGGCCCATGTAGGCCCATTTGGCTCCCGGGGGGTTCCGTTAACCCTCCCGGTATTCCGGTAAAATCCCGATTTCACCCGGAACACTTCCGGTGTCCAAACATAGGCTTCCAATATATCAATCTTTATGTCTCGACCATTTTGAGACTCCTCGTCATGTCCGTGATCACATCCGGGACTCCGAACAACCTTCGGTACATCAAAATGCATAAACTCATAATAATTGTCATCGTAACGTTAAGCGTGCGGACCCTACGGTTCGAGAACAATGTAGACATGACCGAGACACGTCTCCGGTCAATAACCAATAGCGGGACCTGGATGCCCATATTGGCTCCTACATATTCTACGAAGATCTTTATCGGTCAGACCGCATAACAACATACGTTGTTCCCTTTGTCATTGGTATGTTACTTGCCCGAGATTCGATCGTCGGTATCCAATACCTAGTTCAATCTCGTTACCGGCAAGTCTCTTTACCCGTTCCGTAATACATCATCCCGCAACTAACTTATTAGTTGCAATGCTTGCAAGGCTTAAGTGATGTGCATTACCGAGAGGGCCCAGAGATACCTCTTTGACAATCGGAGTGACAAATCCTATTCTCGAAATACGCCAACCCAACATCTACCTTTGGAGACACTTGTAATGCTCCTTTATAATCACCCAGTTATGTTGTGACGTTTGGTAGCACCCAAAGTGTTCCTCCGGCAAACGGGAGTTGCATAATCTCATAGTCATAGGAACATGTATAAGTCATGAAGAAAGCAATAGCAACATACTAAACGATCGGGTGCTAAGCTAATGGAATGGGTCATGTCAATCAAATCATTCAACTAATGATGTGACCTCGTTAATCAAATAACAAATCTTTTGTCCATGGTTAGGAAACATAACCATCTTTGATTAACGAGCTAGTCAAGTAGAGGCATACTAGTGACACTCTGTTTATCTATGTATTCACACATGTATTATGTTTCCGGTTAATACAATTCTAGCATGCATAATAAACATTTATCATGATATAGGGAAATAAATAATAACTTTGTTATTGCCTCTAGGGCATATTTCCTTCATCCACATATTCACCAATCAATACACTACTATGGATCCGCTCTCGTCTACCTACGAGAACGCCATCCATAGCACTCACGCTTATCTTGCGCATTTTAGGGTATCCACTTTCACTTGTCTATAAACTGTTATAGGCAACCCAGAAGTCCATTACCGCGGACACGGCTATTCGAATAGATGATGTTAACCCTGCAGGGGTGTACTTCTTCACAGACGCTCTCACCACTTACCGCCGTTTACACGACATGTACTCGGCAACCTTCAAGCGGAAGCCCAACGAGGGTGTCGGCCACGGCCTACCTTAGCACTCAAGTATCTAGTCCAGGTTTATCGCCTATCCAGGTTCCATCCGCAGGGAGTCCGGCCGAGGTTTCCACATACGGCCCCGAACGATGTGAACAGGGTTCCCGGGACACCAAACGGGCGCCCGGTACACCGTGCCACGGTGTATCTACGGCATCATAGCCCACCCCTAGGGTCAGCGCTACGCACGGCCGCCAACACATATCCTATAAACACCAAAAACTAGTTGCAACTCCTGGACAGAGGACAAGGGTGATCAAGAAGCCGAGAGGGTCCATTGGTTTCGGGCCCAATGTGTGGTAGTAACTGTTCATGGATCACAAACACAGAACTCAGGTCCTAAGGACGGCTTCAATGAGACAACCCACCATGTACTCCTACATGGCCTCTCACCGCTACCTTTACCAAATCGTGTTCACACGCTTAGCTCACACACAGTAGGACATGTTCACACACCTCTGATTCGTTCCCGATGAATCAGACCTGACACAACTCTATGAGATAGCAGGCTTGACAAACAAGCATGAATGAGTAGGCACATCAGGGCTCAAACAACTCCTACTCATGCTAGTGGGTTTCATCTATTTACTGTGGAAATGACAGGTCATGCAGAGGATAAGGGGTTCAACTACCACAACAAGTAACAGATGAATCGTTGTTGTCCTAATGCAGTAAAAGAGAGCAGGAGCGAGAGAGTGGCTTGTATCGGAATGAACAAGGGGGTTGTGCTTGCCTGGCACTTCTGAAGATAACATTGAGTCTTCATCAGTGTCAACGATCACAGCGTCGGAGCAGCGTCTACCGAGAGGGGACATTTAGCGGCAAACAAGGAAGAACACAATCAATGTGATGCAACAATATGATGCATGATCATGACATGGCAATATGCTGTTGATTGAGCTAATGCAACTAGCAACAAGTTAAATGTAGTTGGTTTGAACACTAGGTTCAAATTCAAATTCAAACTATGAATTCAAATAGTGAATTATCATGTTTTGGACTAGACAGTGAGGTTAAGTTGTTCAAACATGCATGAAAATGCCATATTCAGATTCCTTGGATTTTTCTGATCATTTTTCATATATAATTTATTTCATTTGGAGTTACGGTTGAACTTCTATGAATTTAAGAAGTTTATACTAATTTCTGGAATTTCCTGTATTATTTTAAATCCATAAATTCCTTTACTGCGTCAGCACTACGTCATTATGATGTCAGCAGGTCAACAGGGCCGGTCCAGGTCAAACCTGACCTGGGGGACCCGTCTGTCAGTGTTAGTTAAACTAACTAAGTTTAGTTGGCGTTAAACTAATACTAACCTAGTTTAGTTAGTGGCCTGGGGCCCACACGTCAGTGAGTCGGGGGGAAGTCAAACCTAGTCAACCGGGGTCAAACTCACCGGAGTTGACCCGTGGCTCGTCGCCGGCGAGGCCAGAGATGGTGGAGGGGCCCGGGATTTGGCCTCCGGCGACCAAATCGACGGATGAGCCCATCTACGAGGAGCTGGAGCTCGCGCGCATCGACTGGCAGGGTTAGCTTGGGCTGGGGTGGTTTAAGACGTCGGCGGTGGCAACAGCAGCGGCGGCCGGAGTTCAGCCGAGCTCGGGGGCGAGGCTATGGTGGCCGTGGGGTTGCGTGCTTGGCTCCCACGGCACCTACATGGCATGGCGAGCACGTGGGTGAGCTCGGTTGGAGGCTACGGTGACCATGGCCACGACGGTGAGGAGCTCAGGCGGCGGCGTGATTCGGTCATCGTCGAAACGATGGCTGCGGTGAGAAGCTGAGCACAGGAGCAAGGGGAGGAGGTGGAGAAGCTCACAGCGAGGCCGGAGGAGGTCTCAGCGGCTCAGGGAAAGTCCGGTGCAGGCGGAACAGCGAAGACAATCTCCAGCGATCCAAGGAGGAAGACGATGGCGGAACGGCGATGTAGAGCTCCCGGTGAGGTGTAGCTCGACGGGGAGGAAGAGGGCGTCGTGGCGGAGCTTCTTGACTCATCGGCAGGGTGAGGGGTGGTCGGTGGACGTGGTAAATTGTGTCGGCGACGACGAGCTCTGCTCGGTGTGCTCGGGAGAGGGAGCAGAGGGCGAGGAGGGAGAGCAGAGAGTGAGGGAAAGGAGTGAGGGGGACCAGGGGGCTACGTGGCATCATGGAGGCGTCCAAGCCCTCGGCGGCAACCAGGAGGTGGCGTGCGGTGGCCGTGCGCGTGCCGGCATGCGGTGGCCACGCACCTCGGTCCTTCTGGCAGAGGAAGGAGAAGACACGGGTGCCCCTGGTGGGCTGGGCCGCCAGCTGGTCCACCAGGTGGGCCGGAAGGCCAGGTAGGTTGGCCCAGGTAGATCTCTCTATTTTTTAATTCTGTTTTCTATTTATGTTATTTTGTTTTGATTTAGTTTATAACCCAAATCATTTTAATAAATCCTGAAAATTATTGTGGGCATTAAATGAATTATTACAGAGGCCCTTAACTATTTTCAGAATTATTGGAGCATTTTAAAACTATTAATAGTATTTAAATGTCCCAATTCAAATACAATATGGGTTATTCAAAAATCGAGAATGGCCTTAAAATATCTGCATCATTTTTGACAGAGGTTTTCACCTTTATAAAAAATAATGAACTTTTCTAAAAGGCATTCTGGGTTCATTGAAAATATTTTTATTTTTATCCTAATTGCATTTCATTTAGTGCTAGGGCTTGCCATCCCCATTTCAAATTTCAAACAAATATAGACATGATGCATGGATGCTTATGATACTAATTGCAATCAAATTCTAGGGCTGTGACAACTCGCCCCCACTAAACAAGAATCTCGTCCCGAGATTCAAGATGTGAGGTAAGAAGACAGAGGGGATACAAAGCTAACACGACCTTCATGATCCAACTGTCCTTCTCAAAGATGTTGACTCATTGCTTCAATTTGATCTTGACGTCTTTGCTTTCGAGATCTCCATCCAGCACGATGATGGCAGAAAGAAACTCTACAGGAATCGATCTCCTTGAAGATTGAGTACTCAGGATCAACTCAGGGAGTGAGACGTTGAAACATCTCTTGAGCTGAGAGACAAAATACACATCAGGGGTGATGGAAAGAAGCGGATGACAAGGGTTCAAATTGGTAGACAAAAATTCCACACCTAAGAGGGTGGTGAACGGTGTCAACGTAGCGAGGAGTTAGGTTGCCAGGATACCACAATGAGACACCTTAAGGAAGGTGACTCGCAGAAATATTCCCTTAAGTGGCAAAAAGAATTACTTTTGATCCATAGATCATTGAGACTCTCTATACCAACCTAAGGCAATTCACAAATGATCATTTGACGAAGTTCGAGAGAATGACATACTCGGGCTAGAATGGATGATGTGGACTACCTTGTTGAAGAAAACGCGATGGATGATTTGCTTATCATCGAAAATGGATGGAACCCATGGTAGGACCAATTTGAAGATGATCCTGATCAGTAATTACTGAGAAGGGTAGTCCGTAGTAGGATGACACAAGGGAGGTGCAAGCTGGGAACAAAATGCAAATGCCGGGAATGATTCTAGTAACTGGGGAGAAACCCACCAGTAGAGAGAGATTCCACTGTTTGAAAGGTTATGGCATAACCGAAGAAACTGAGAACGGATCCCAGTTAATGCCGACGATAATCCTAGTGCTTACGCGTGCTCTCAAGAACTTGAGCATTTCCGTATTAATCAAGGTTTTACCAATATCCGTGTCAAGGATCCTGGCAACACAACATGCTACCATGATGAATAACGGTGGAAGATGCAGATGCAAAGAAAGATAACACTTTCTCAGATTTCACCTTAGCGAGGCCAAGGAATAAAAATCTGGATGATCGACCGAGAGACATTTAGCACTCCGCTTCTAATGTTCTCCTTGATGTGCTAGCCTAACCCATTCATTGAAATGGTTTGGTATCGACAACATCAAGTAGCAGGTCAGATTCTGGGAGCTCAGGAATCCATAAGGAATAACTACTGGAGTAAATCCTACGTAATCCTTATGGGGAGGTGGCCATCTTACTCAATCAAGATACTACAATAATAGGTCTTCCGGCTGGGTGTGTTGGCCACGACATCCACTTTACCAGGTTACAGAGAGACCAATATTATAGCTCTTGGGAAAACGTCCCAACCATCACATCTGCCTGAGGTTCAGATCTGGTTGGTGTCAGGATATTACAGACTCATCGAGTCTAGAAAGAAATGAAAGTTTGCAACACAAATTGACGAGATGACATTGCGAGATTCTCAGGAAATGGACTATGGTAGTAAGCTCCAAAACATGAGCTGGTCCTGCTAAACATATGTGAACATGCTGTCCTAGACAAGCATGACCACATAGTAGTCTTACAATGAAACACTATCGAGTCCTGGTTGGGAACCATCATCAAATGCACGTGAATCAAAGGAAGTCACTTCTTTCATCCAAACATATAATTCATGAATGGGGCGTGAAGAAAATGCTTACACAAGTTTCCAACACTAGCTGGATGTTCAACACAATCATGGAGGAGACAAAATGCCGCTGATGGGCTCAACAACAACTCATCAGAATTTCCATATCACTGGACTTCCACCACTATGTGAACATTGTGATAGTATTGGTCAGACCAAAGATATAATGGTGTATGCTCGAGGGACAATCGCAAGTAAGACAACATTATGAACATCGCTGGTTCTGATTTGATTTGACGATAGCCCACACTCAAATCAAGGTTTGGACAAGATAATAGATTCAATAGCTGATCACAGGGATCAGTCGATGAAGATATCATCTTTCCTCAACACACACACACACACACACAAACACACACACACACCAGGATATCCATTAGTGATGAATTAAGTCGGACAAGTTTTCATCTTCCAACTCTCCAAGTTGTTGTTTAGCTTAACCAACTAGCTCAGGGTATCCAACACAGATTCTTGGAGAATGGGTGGTTTAGAGGAAAATCAACATGATCACGAACTCAACATAGCGGTCAGGTGACAACCTGGTAACAATTCCGAGAAGATATTCGGAAATCACGAACCACCGATATGTTACTAAGCTCGAGAACAATCTTGCTTTTCAGACAAGACGATGTGATCAAGGAGCGAGGGATTGTCACAATCCTAACTCCTTGGTCGATGAGTGCACCCAGAAATATGGACTAGGTAGCATGATCAATCTTAGAATGGTAGTTCAATAACCAACACGCTAAGAATGAGAAACTGTCCATTTTCTACCAAGCAACGAGTTGCTCCGAGTATTGATTTCACACATCACGATTCATTTGTCGGCATTCCGGTTGCGACATCACGGGACAGAGGAATGAACGATGATGGCGAGAAGTATCACTGTATCAAGAGTTCATAGGAGGTTGTGCAATTCCTATGATATTCATGACATAAAGAGGGCAATACTTCAGGGTAGATCATAATCGAAAGCTGGATTGGCATTTTGATCTGCGGAATACAACTGCTTTGACCCAATCCTAGATATGGATGAGGTACTGGAGTTTGTTTCTCCTAGTCTTTCTGAAATAGAACGGCTCGACGGACCACGAGAAAAATAAGCATCGATAACACAAATGCACAACTAAAGAGGGACAACTCAAAGGAACATATAACTTTCTGAGTTGTGGATGCATAGATTAATATGTCGAACCAAGTTCAACAGGTTTCTTCCAGATAACCCATGCAGAAAGGTAGAACTAGCAGAATCACAATTATGAATGGAGAACTCCTCAAGAGTATTCTGGTTGTGATATTTTGGTTCAAAGCAACTCCTGCCAAGGATGGTTCATGGTATTTGGAAGAAGGAAATACCACGGACCTCGAGAACTAATGCAAAGGTTACTAATATCCTAAAGGAACTAGCAAACACTATCGACATGAGGTAAGTAGGGTGAATCTTGGGTCAAGAACCCAGGAGTAGAATGCCTACTACTAAGTGGCATCACGGGATGCTTTCGAGAATGGTGGCCAGAATCATCACACTAGAACACCAAACTGAAGGAAATATTCCCTAGAGGCAATAATAAAGTTATTATTTATTTCCTTATATCATGATAAATGTTTATTATTCATGCTAGAATTGTATTAACCGGAAACATAACACATGTGTGAATACATAGACAAACAGAGTGTCACTAGTATGCCTCTACTTGACTAGCTCGTTAATCAAAGATGGTTATGTTTCCTAACCATGAACAAAAGAGTTGTTATTTGATTAACGAGGTCACATCATTAGTTGAATGATCTGATTGACATGACCCATTCCATTAGCTTAGCACCCGATCGTTTAGTATGTTGCTATTGCTTTCTTCATGACTTATACACGTTCCTATGACTATGAGATTATGCAACTCCCGTTTATCGGAGGAACACTTTGGGTGCTACCAAACGTCACAACGTAACTGGGTGATTATAAAGGAGTACTACAGGTGTATCCAATGGTAGATGTTGGTTGGCGTATTTCGAGATTAGAATTTGTCACTCCGATTGTCGGAGAGGTATCTCTGGGCCCTCTCGGTAATACACATCACATAAGCCTTGCAAGCATTATAACTAAGATGTTAGTTGTGAGATGATGTATTACGGAACGAGTAAAGAGACTTACCGGTAACAAGATTGAACTAGGTATTGGATAGACGATCGAATCTCGGGCAAGTAACATACCGATGACAAAGGGAACAATGTATGTTGTTATGCGGTCTAACCGATAAAGATCTTCGTAGAATATGTAGGGGCCAATATGGGCATCCAGGTCCCGCTATTGGTTATTGACCGGAGACGTGTCTCGGTCATGTCTACATTGTTCTCGAACCGTAGGGTCCGCACGCTTAACGTTACGATGACAGTTATTATGAGTTTATGCATTTTGATGTATAGAAGGTTGTTCGGAGTCCCGGATATGATCACGGACATGACGAGGAGTCTCGAAATGGTCGAGACATAAAGATTGATATATTGGAAGCCTATATTTGGACACCGGAAGTGTTCCGGGTGAAATCGGGATTTTACCGGAATACCAGGAGGGTTACCGGAACCCCCCGGGAGCCAAATGGGCCTACATGGGCCTTAGTGGAAAGGTGAGAGGGCTGCCCACAAGGGCTGCGCACCTCCCCCCTCCCCCTAGTCCTATTAGGACTAGGAGAAGGGGTCGGCCACCCTCTCTCTCTTCCCCCTTTAAGGAATCCTAGTTGGAATAGGATTGGAGGGTGGAGTCCTACTCCCGGTGGGAGTAGGACTCCTCCTGCGCCTCCCTAGCCTGGCCGGCCAGCCCTCCCCCTCTCAACCTTTATATACGGGAGCAGGGGGCACCCCAGAACACACAAGTTGATCCTGGAGATCGTTCCTTAGCCGTGTGCGGTGCCCCCTGCCACCAAATTCCACCTCGATCATACCGTTGTAGTGCTTAGGCGAAGCCCTGCGTCGGTAGTACATCAAGATCGTCACTACGCCGTCGTGCTGACGGAACTCTTCCTCGACGCTTTGCTGGATCGGAGCCCGAGGATCGTCATCGAGCTGAACGTGTGCTAAGAACTCGGAGGTGCCAGAGTAACGGTGCTTGGATCGGTCGGATCGGGAAGACGTACGACTACTTCCTCTATGTTGTGTGATCGCTTCCGCAGTCGGTCTGCGTTGGTACGTAGACAACACTCTCCCCTCTCGTTGCTATGCATCACCATGATCTTGCGTCTGCGTAGGAAATTTTTTGAAATTACTACGTTCCCCAACAGTGGCATCCGAGCCTAGGTTTTATGGTTTGATGTTATTTGCACGAGTAGAACACAAGTGAGTTGTTGGCGATACAAGTCATACTGCCTACCAGCATGTCATACTTTGGTTCGGCGGTATTGTTGGACGAGACGACCCGGACCAACCTTATGCGTACGCTTACGCGAGACCGGTTCCCTCGACGTGCTTTGCACATAGATGGCTTGCGGGCGACTGTCTCTCCAACTTTAGTTGAACCGAGTGTGGCTACGCCCGGTCCTTGAGAAGGTTAAAACGGAGTCTATTTGACAAACTATCGTTGTGGTTTTGATGCGTAGGTGAGATGAGTTCTTGCTTAAGCCCGTAGCAGCCACGTAAAACTTGCAAACAACAAAGTAGAGGACGTCTAACTTGTTTTTGCAGGGCATGTTGTGATGTGATATGGTCAAGGCATGATGCTGATTTTATTGTATGAGATGATCATGTTTTGTAACCAAGTTATCGGCAACTGGCAGGAGCCATATGGTTGTCGCTTTATTGTATGCAATGCAATCACGATGTAATGCTTTACTTTATTGCTAAGCGGTAGTGATAGTCGTGGAAGCATAAGATTGGCGAGACGACAACGATGCTACGATGGAGATCAAGGTGTCGCGCCGGTGACGATGGTGATCATGACGGTGCTTCGGAGATGGAGATCACAAGCACAAGATGATGATGGCCATATCATATCACTTATATTGATTGCATGTGATGTTTATCTTTTGTGCATCTTATCTTGCTTTGATTGACGGTAGCATTATAAGATGATCTCTCACTAAATTATCAAGAAGTGTTCTCCCTGAGTATGCACCATTGCCAAAGTTCGTCGTGCCCAGACACCACGTGATGATCGGGTGTGATAAGCTCTATGTCCATCTACAACGGGTGCAAGCCAGTTTTGCACACGCAGAATACTCAGGTTAAACTTGACGAGCCTAGCATATGCAGATATGGCCTCGGAACACGGAGACCGAAAGGTCGAGCGTGAATCATATAGTAGATATGATCAACATAACGATGTTCACCATTGAAAACTACTCCATCTCACGTGATGATCGGTTATGGTTTAGTTGATTTGGATCACGTAATCACTTAGAGGATTAGAGGGATGTCTATCTAAGTGGGAGTTCTTAAGTAATTTGATTAACTGAACTTAAATTTATCATGAACTTAGTCCTGGTATTATTAGCACATCTATGTTGTAGATCAATAGCTCGCGTTGTTGCTTTCATATGTTTATTTTGATATGTTCCTAGAGAAAATTGTGTTGAAAGATGTTAGTAGCAATGATGTGGATTGGATCCGTGATCTGAGGTTTATCCTCATTGCTGCACAGAAGAATTATGTCCTTGATGCACCGCTAGGTGACAGACCTATTGCAGGAGCAGATGCAGACGTTATGAACGTTTGGCTGGCTCAATATGATGACTACTTGATAGTTAAGTGCACCATGCTTAATGGCTTAGAATCGGGACTTCAAAGACGTTTTGAACGTCATGGACCATATGAGATGTTCCAGGAGTTGAAGTTAATATTTCAAGCAAATACCCGAGTTGAGAGGTATGAAGTCTCCAACAAGTTCTATAGCTAAAAGATGGAGGAGAATCGCTCAACTAGTGAGCATGTGCTTAGATTGTCTGGGTATTACAATCGCTTGAATCAAGTGGAAGTTCATCTTCCAGATAAGATAGTGATTGACAGAATTCTCTAGTCACCATCACCAAGTTAGTAGAACTTCGTGATGAACTATAATATGCAAGGGATAACGGAAACAATTCCCAAGCTTTTCATGATGATGAAATCGATGAAGGTAGAAATCAAGAAAAACATCAAGTGTTGATGGTAGACAAGACCACTAGTTTCAAGAAAAGGGCAGAGGGAAGAAGGGGAACTTCAAAAAGAACAGCAAGCAAGTTGCTGCTCAAGTAAAGAAGCCCAAGTCTGGACCTAAGCCTGAGACTGAGTGCTTCTACTGCAAAGGGACTGGTCACTGGAAGCGGAACTACCCCAAGTGATTGGCGGATAAGAAGGATGGAAAAGTGAACATAAGTATATTTGATATACATGTTATTGATGTGTACTTTACTAGTGTTTATAGCAAACCCTCAGTATTTGATACTAGTTTAGTTGCTAAGATTAGTAACTCAAAACGGGAGTTGCAGAATAAACAGAGACTAGTTAAGGGTGAAGTGACGATGTGTGTTGGAAGTGGTTCCAAGATTGATATGATCATCATCGCACACTCCCTATAATTTCGAGATTAGTGTTGAACCTAAATAAGTGTTATTTGGTGTTTGCGTTGAGCATGAATATGATTTGATCATGTTTATTGTAATACGGTTATTCATTTAAGTAAGAGAATAATTGTTGTTCTGTTTACATGAATAAAACCTTCAATGGTCATACACCCAATGAAACAAGTTCGTTGGATCTCGATCGTAGTGATACACATATTCATAATATTGAAACCAAAAGATGCAAAGTTAATAATGATAGTGCAACTTATTTGTAGCACTGCCGTTTAGGTCATATTGGTGTAAAGCGCATGAAGAAACTCCATGCTGATGGGCTTTTCGAATCACTTGATTATGAATCAGTTGATGCTTGCAAACCATGCCTCATGGGCAAGATGACTAAGACTCTGTTCTTCGGAACAATGGAGAGAGCAACAGATTTGTTGGAAATCATACATACTAATGTATGTGGTCCGATGAATATTGAGGCTCGCGATAGGTATCATTATTTTCTAATCTTCACAGATGATTTGAGCAGATATGAGTATATCTACTTGATGAAACATAAGTCTGAAACATTTGAAAAGTTCAAAGAATTTCAGAGTGAAGTGAAAAATCATCGTGACAAGAAAGTAAAAGTTTCTACGATCTGATCGCGGAGACAAATATTTGATTTACGAGTTTGGTCTTCAGTTAAAACAATGTGAAATAGTTTCATTACGCACGCCACCTGGAACACCACAGCATAATGGTGTGTCCGAACGTCATAACCATACTTTATTGGATATAGTACAGTCTATGATGTATCTTACCGATCTACCAATATCGTTTTGGGGTTATGCATTAGAGACAGCTGCATTCACGTTAAATAGGGCACCATCTAAATCCGTTGAGACGACACCGTGTGAACTATGGTTTGGCAAGAAACCTAAGCTGTCGTTTCTTAAAGTTTGGAGTTGCGATGCTTATGTGAAAAAGTTTCATCTCGATAAGCTCAAACTCAAATCGGAGAAATATGTCTTCATAGGATACCCAAAAGTTGCTGTTGGGTACACCTCCTATCACAGATCCGAAGGCAAGACTTTTGTTGCTAAATTCGGAAACTTTCTACAGAAGGAGTTTCTCTTGAAAGAAGTGAGTGGGAGGAAAGTAGAAAACTTGATAAGGTAATTGTACCTTCTACCTTATTGGAAAGTAGTTCATCACAAAAATCTGTTCTTGTGACTACTACACCAATTAGTGAGGAAGCTAATGATGATGATCATGTAACTTCAGATCAAGTTACTACCGAATCTTGTAGGTAAACCAGAGTGAGATCCGCACCAGAGTGGTACGGTAATCCTATTCTGGAGGTCATGTTACTTGACCATGACGAACCTACGAACTATGAGGAAGCGATGATGAGCCCAGATTCCGCGAAATGGTTTGAGGCATGAAATCTGAGATATGATCCATGTATGAGAACAAAGTTTGGACTTTGGTGGACTTGCCCGATGATCGGCAAGCAATTGAGAATAAATGGATATTCAAGAGGAAGACAGACGCTGATAGTAGTGTTACTATCTACAAAGCTAGAATTGTCGCAAAAGGTTTTCGACAAGTTCAAGGTGTTGACTACAATGAGAGCTTCTCACTCGTATCTATGCTTGAGTCTGTCTGAATCATGTTAGTAATTGCCGCATTTTATGAAATCTGGCAAATGGATAAACAAAACTGCATTCCTTAATGGATTTATTAAAGAAGAGTTGTATATGATGCAACAGAAGGTTTTGTCAATCCGAAAGGTGCTAACAAAATATGCAAGCTCCAGCGATTCATCTATGGACTGGTGCAAGCATCTCAGAGTTGGAATACACGCTTTGATAAGTTGATCAAAGCATATAGTTTTATACAGACTAGCGGTGAAGCTTGTATTTACAAGAAAGTGAGTGGGAGCACTACATCATTTCTGATAAAGTATATGTGAATGACATATTGTTGATCGGAAATAATGTAGAATTAGTCTGTAAAGCATAAAGGAGTGTTTGAAAAGAGTTTTTCATAGAAAGACTTCGGTGAAGTTGCTTACATATTGAGCTTCAAGATCTATAGAGATAGATCAAGATGCTTGATAAGTTTTTTCAATGAGTACATACCTTGACAAGATTTTGAAGTAGTTCAAAATGGAGTAGTCAAAGAAAGAGTTCTTGCCTGTATTATAAGGTGTGAAGTTGAGTAAGACTCAAAGCCCGACCACGGCAGAAGATAGAAAGAGAATGAAAGTCATTCCCTATGCCTTGGCCATAGGTTCTATAAAGTATTTCATGCTGTATACCAGATCTATTGTATACCCTGCATTGATTTAGCAAGGGAGTACAATAGTGATCTAGGAGTAGATCACTGGACAGCCGTCAGAATCATCCTTAGTGAAATAAGGATATGTTTCTCGATTATGGACGTGATAAAGGTTCGTCGTAAAGGGTTACGGCGATGCAAGTTTTGACACTAATCTAGATGACTCTAAGTCTCGGTCTAGATACATATTGAAAGTGGGAGAAATTAGCTAGAGTAGCTCCATGCAGAGCATTGTTGACATAGAAATTTGCAAAATACATGTGGATCTGAATGTGGCAGACCCGTTGACTAAGATTCTCTCACAAGCAAAACATGATCACACCTTAGTACTCTTTGGGTGTTAATCACATAGCGATGTGAACTAGATTACTGAATCTAGTAAACCCTTTGGGTGTTGGTCACATGGCGATGTGAACTATGGGTATTAATCACATGATGATGTGAACTATCGATGTTAATCACATGGTGATGTGATCTAGATTATTGACTCTAGTGCAAGTGGGAGACTGAAGGAAATATGCCCTAGAGGCAATAATAAAGTTATTATTTATTTCCTTATATCATGATAAATGTTTATTATTCATGCTAGAATTGTATTAACCGGAAACATAATACATGTGTGAATACATAGACAAACAGAGTGTCACTAGTATGCCTCTACTTGACTAGCTCGTTAATCAAAGATGGTTATGTTTCCTAACCATGAACAAAAGAGTTGTTATTTGATTAATGAGGTCACATCATTAGTTGAATGATCTGATTGACATGACCCATTCCATTAGCTTAGCACCCGATCGTTTAGTATGTTGCTATTGCTTTCTTCATGACTTATACATGTTCCTATGACTATGAGATTATGCAACTCCCGTTTACCGGAGGAACACTTTGGGTGCTACCAAACGTCACAACGTAACTGGGTGATTATAAAGGAGTACTACAGGTGTATCCAATGGTAGATGTTGGGTTGGCGTATTTCGAGATTAGAATTTGTCACTCCGATTGTCGGAGAGGTATCTCTGGGCCCTCTCGGTAATACACATCACATAAGCCTTGCAAGCATTATAACTAAGATGTTAGTTGTGAGATGATGTATTACGGAACGAGTAAAGAGACTTACCGGTAACGAGATTGAACTAGGTATTGGATACCGACGATCGAATCTCAGGCAAGTAACATACCGATGACAAAGGGAACAACGTATGTTGTTATGCGGTCTGACCGATAAAGATCTTCGTAGAATATGTAGGAGCCAATATGGGCATCCAGGTCCCACTATTGGTTATTGACCGGAGACGTGTCTCGGTCATGTCTACATTGTTCTCGAACCGTAGGGTCCGCACGCTTAACGTTACGATGACAGTTATTATGAGTTTATGCATTTTGATGTACAGACGGTTGTTCGGAGTCCCGGATATGATCACGGACATGACGAGGAGTCTCGAAATGGCCGAGACATAAAGATTGATATATTGGAAGCCTATATTTGGACACCGGAAGTGTTCCGGGTGAAATCGGGATTTTACCGGAATACCGGGAGGGTTACTGGAACCCCCCGGGAGCCAAATGGGCCTACATGGGCCTTAGTGGAAAGGTGAGAGGGCTGCCCACAAGGGCTGCGCACCTCCCCCCTCCCCCTAGTCCTATTAGGACTAGGAGAAGGGGCCGGCCACCCTCTCTCTCTTCCCCCTTTAAGGAATCCTAGTTGGAATAGGATTGGAGGGTGGAGTCCTACTCCCGGTGGGAGTAGGACTCCTCCTGCGCCTCCCTAGCCTGGCCGGCCAGCCCTCCCCCTCTCAACCTTTATATACGGGGGCAGGGGGCACCCCAGAACACACAAGTTGATCCTTGAGATCGTTCCTTAGCCGTGTGCGGTGCCCCCTGCCACCAAATTCCACCTCGATCATACCGTTGTAGTGCTTAGGCGAAGCCCTGCGTCGGTAGTACATCAAGATCGTCACCACGCCGTCGTGCTGACGGAACTCTTCCTCGACGCTTTGCTGGATCGGAGCCCGAGGATCGTCATCGAGCTGAACGTGTGCTAAGAACTCGGAGGTGCCGGAGTAACGGTGCTTGGATCGGTCGGATCGGGAAGATGTACGACTACTTCCTCTACGTTGTGTGATCGCTTCCGCAGTCGGTCTGTGTTGGTACGTAGACAACACTCTCCCCTCTCGTTGCTATGCATCACCATGATCTTGCGTGTGCGTAGGAATTTTTTTGAAATTACTACGTTCCCAGCATGACATACTTTATAGAACCTATGGCCAAGGCATAGGGAATGACTTTCATTCTCTTTCTATCTTCTGCCGTGGTCGGGCTTTGTGTCATACTCAACTTCACACCTTATAATACAGGAAAGAACTCTTTCTTTGACTGCTCCATTTTGAACTACTTCAAAATCTTGTCAAGGTATGTACTCATTGAAAAAACTTATCAAGCGTCTTGATCTATCTCTATAGATCTTGAAGCTCAATATGTAAGCAGCTTCACCGAAGTCTTTCTTTGAAAAACTCTTTTCAAACACTCCTTCATGCTTTACAGAATAATTCTACATTATTTCCGATCAACAATATGTCATTCACATATACTTTATCAGAAATGCTGTAGTGCTCCCACTCACTTTCTTGTAAATACAGGCTTCACCGCTAGTCTGTATAAAACTATATTCTTTGATCAACTTATCAAAGCGTGTATTCCAACTCTGAGATGCTTGCACCAGTCCATAGATGAATCGCTGGAGCTTGCATATTTTGTTAGCACCTTTCGGATTGACAAAACCTTCTGTTGCATCATATACAACTCTTCTTTAATAAATCCATTAAGGAATGCCGTTTTGTTTATCCATTTGCCAGATTTCATAAAATGCGGCAATTACTAACATGATTCGGACAGACTCAAGCATAGATACGAGTGAGAAGCTCTCATCGTAGTCAACACCTTGAACTTGTCGAAAACCTTTTGCGACAATTCTAGCTTTGTAGATAGTAACACTACTATCAGCGTCTGTCTTCCTCTTGAATATCCATTTATTCTGAATTGCTTGCCGATCATCGGGCAAGTCAACCAAAGTCCAAACTTTGTTCTCATACATGGATCATATCTCAGATTTCATGGCCTCAAACCATTTCGCGGAATCTGGGCTCATCATCGCTTCCTCATAGTTCGTAGGTTCGTCATGGTCAAGTAACATGACCTCCAGAACAGGATTACCGTACCACTCTGGTGCGGATCTCACTCTGGTTTACCTACGAGATTCGGTAGTAACTTGATCTGAAGTAACATGATCATCATCATTAGCTTCCTCACTAATTGGTGTAGTAGTCACAAGAACAGATTTTTGTGATGAACTACTTTCCAATAAGGTAGAAGGTACAATTACCTTATCAAGTTTTCTACTTTCCTCCCACTCACTTCTTTCAAGAGAAACTCCTTCTCTAGAAAGTTTCCGAATTTAGCAACAAAAGTCTTGCCTTCGGATCTGTGATAGGAGGTGTACCCAACAGCAACTTTTGGGTATCCTATGAAGACATATTTCTCCGATTTGAGTTTGAGCTTATCGAGATGAAACTTTTTCACATAAGCATCGCAACTCCAAACTTTAAGAAACGACAGCTTAGGTTTCTTGCCAAACCATAGTTCACACGGTGTCGTCTCAACGGATTTAGATGGTGCCCTATTTAACGTGAATGCAGCTGTCTCTAATGCATAACCCCAAAACGATATTGGTAGATCGGTAAGATACATCATAGATTGTACTATATCCAATAAAGTATGGTTATGACGTTCGGACACACCATTATGCTGTGGTGTTCCAGGTGGCGTGCGTAATGAAACTATTTCACATTGTTTTAACTGAAGACCAAACTCATAACTCAAATATTTGTCTCCGCGATCAGATCGTAGAAACTTTTACTTTCTTGTCACGATGATTTTTCACTTCACTCTGAAATTCTTTGAACTTTTCAAATGTTTCAGACTTATGTTTCATCAAGTAGATATACTCATATCTGCTCAAATCATCTGTGAAGATTAGAAAATAAGGATACCTATCGCGAGCCTCAATATTCATCGGACCACATACATCAGTATGTATGATTTCCAACAAATCTGTTGCTCGCTCCATTGTTCCGAAGAACAGAGTCTTAGTCATCTTGCCCATGAGGCATGGTTTGCAAGCACCAACTGATTCATAATCAAGTCATTCCAAACTGAAGGAAATATGCCCTAGAGGCAATAATAAAGTTATTATTTATTTCCTTATATCATGATAAATGTTTATTATTCATGCTAGAATTGTATTAACCGGAAACATAATACATGTGTGAATACATAGACAAACAGAGTGTCACTAGTATGCCTCTACTTGACTAGCTCGTTAATCAAAGATGGTTATGTTTCCTAACCATGAACAAAGAGTTGTTATTTGATTAACGAGGTCACATCATTAGTTGAATGATCTGATTGACATGACCCATTCCATTAGCTTAGCACCCGATCGTTTAGTATGTTGCTATTGCTTTCTTCATGACTTATACATGTTCCTATAACTATGAGATTATGCAACTCCCGTTTACCGGAGGAACACTTTGGGTACTACCAAACGTCACAACGTAACTGGGTGATTATAAAGGAGTACTACAGGTGTCTCCAATGGTAGATGTTGGGTTGGCGTATTTCGAGATTAGGGTTTGTCACTCCGATTGTCGGAGAGGTATCTCTGGGCCCTCTCGGTAATACACATCACATAAGCCTTGCAAGCATTATAACTAAGATGTTAGTTGTGAGATGATGTATTACGGAACGAGTAAAGAGACTTGCCAGTAACGAGATTGAACTAGGTATTGGATACCGAGGATCGAATCTCGGGCAAGTAACATACCGATGACAAAGGGAACAACGTATGTTGTTATGCGGTCTGACCGATAAAGATCTTCGTAGAATATGTAGGAGCCAATATGGGCATCCAGGTCCCGCTATTGGTTATTGACTGGAGACGTGTCTCGGTCATGTCTACATTGTTCTCAAACCGTAGGGTCCGCACGCTTAACGTTACGATGACAGTTATTATGAGTTTATGCATTTTGATGTACCTAAGGTTGTTCGGAGTCCCGGATGTGATCACGGACATGATGAGGAGTCTCGAAATGGTCGAGACATAAAGATTGATATATTGGAAGCCTATATTTGGACACCGGAAGTGTTCCGGGTGAAATCGGGATTTTACCGGAATACCGGGAGGGTTACTGGAACCCCCCGGGAGCCAAATGGGCCTACATGGGCCTTAGTGGAAAGGTGAAAGGGGCTGCCATGGAGGGCTGCACGCCTCCCCCCTCCCCTAGTCCTATTAGGACTAGGAGAGGTGGCCGGCCACCTCTCTCTCTCTTTCCCCCTTGGAGTCCTAGTTGGAATAGGATTGGAGGGGGGAGTCCTACTCCCGGTAGGAGTAGGACTCCTCCTGCGCCTCCCTTGCTTGGCCGGCCAGCCCTCCCCCTCTCATCCTTTATATACGGGGGCAGGGGGCACCCCAGAACACACATGTTGATCCTGGAGATCGTTCCTTAGCCGTGTGCGGTGCCCCCTGCCACCAAATTCCACCTCGATCATACCGTTGTAGTGCTTAGGCGAAGCCCTGCGTCGGTAGTACATCAAGATCGTCACTACGCCGTCGTGCTGACGGAACTCTTCCTCGACGCTTTGCTGGATCGGAGCCCGAGGATCGTCATCGAGCTGAACGTGTGCTAAGAACTCGGAGGTGCCAGAGTAACGGTGCTTGGATCGGTCGGATCGGGAAGACGTACGACTACTTCCTCTATGTTGTGTGATCGCTTCCGCAGTCGGTCTGCGTTGGTACGTAGACAACACTCTCCCCTCTTGTTGCTATTTATCACCATGATCTTGCGTGTGCGTAGGAATTTTTTTGAAATTACTACGTTCCCCAACAGTGGCATCCGAGCCTAGGTTTTATGGTTTGATGTTATTTGCACGAGTAGAACACAAGTGAGTTGTGGGCGATACAAGTCATACTGCCTACCAGCATGTCATACTTTGGTTCGGCGGTATTGTTGGACGAGACGACCCGGACCAACCTTACGCGTACGCTTACGCGAGACCGGTTCCCTCGACGTGCTTTGCACATAGATGGCTTGCGGGCGACTGTCTCTCCAACTTTAGTTGAACCGAGTGTGGCTACGCCCGGTCCTTGAGAAGGTTAAAACGGAGTCTATTTGACAAACTATCGTTGTGGTTTTGATGCGTAGGTGAGATGAGTTCTTGCTTAAGCCCGTAGCAGCCACGTAAAACTTGCAAACAACAAAGTAGAGGACGTCTAACTTGTTTTTGCAGGGCATGTTGTGATGTGATATGGTCAAGGCATGATGCTGATTTTATTGTATGAGATGATCATGTTTTGTAACCAAGTTATCGGCAACTGGCGGGAGCCATATGGTTGTCGCTTTATTGTACGCAATGCAATCGCGATGTAATGCTTTACTTTATTACTAAGCGGTAGTGATAGTCATGGAAGCATAAGATTGGCGAGACGACAACAATGCTACGATGGAGATCAAGGTGTCGCGCCGGTGACGATGGTGATCATGACGGTGCTTCGGAGATGGAGATCACAAGCACAAGATGATGATGGCCATATCATATCACTTATATTGATTGCATGTGATGTTTATCTTTTATGCATCTTATCTTGCTTTGATTGACGGTAGCATTATAAGATGATCTCTCACTAAATTATCAAGAAGTGTTCTCCCTGAGTATGCACTGTTGCCAAAGTTCGTCGTGCCCAGACACCACGTGATGATCGGGTGTGATAAGCTCTACGTCCATCTACAACGGGTGCAAGCCAGTTTTGCACACGCAGAATACTCAGGTTAAACTTGACGAGCCTAGCATATGCAGATATGGCCTCAGAACACAGAGACCGGAAGGTCGAGCGTGAATCATATAGTAGATATGATCAACATGACGATGTTCACCATTGAAAACTACTCCATCTCACGTGATGATCAGTAATGGTTTAGTTGATTTGGATCACGTGATCACTTAGAGGATTAGAGGGATGTCTATCTAAATGGGAGTTCCTAAGTAATTTGATTAACTGAACTTAAACTTATCATGAACTTAGTACCTGATAGTATCTTGCTTGTTTATGTTGATTGTAGATAGATGGCTCGTGCTGTTGTTCCGTTGAATTTTAATGCGTTCCTTGAGAAAGCAAAGTTTAGAGATGATGGTAGCAATTACACGGACTGGGTCCGTACCTGAGGATTATCCTCATTGCTGCACAGAAGAATTACGTCCTGGAAGCACCGCTGGGTGCCAGACCTGCTGCTGGAGCAAGGCCAGATGTTATGAACGTCTGGCAGAGCAAAGCTGATGACTACTCGATAGTTCAGTGTGCCATGCTTTACGGCTTAGAATCGGGACTTCAACGACGTTTTGAACGTCATGGAGCATATGAGATGTTCCAGGAGTTGAAGTTAATATTTCAAGTAAATGCCCGAATTGAGAGATATGAAGTCTCCAATAAGTTCTATAGCTGCAAGATGGAGGAGAACAGTTCTGTCAGTGAGCATATACTCAAAATGTCTGGGTATAATAATCACTTGATTCAGATGGGAGTTAATCTTCCAGATGATTGCGTCATTGACAGAATTCACCAATCACTGCCACCAAGCTACAACAGCTTCGTGATGAACTATAATATGCAAGGGATGAACAAGACTATTCCCGAGCTCTTCGCAATGCTGAAAGCTGCGGAGGTAGAAATCAAGAAGGAGCATCAAGTGTTGATGGTCAACAAGACCACTAGTTTCAAGAAAAAGGGCAAAGGGAAGAAGAAGGGGAACTTCAAAAAGAACAGCAAGCAAGTTGCTGCTCAGGAGAAGAAACCCAAGTCTGGACCTAAGCCTGAAACTGAGTGCTTCTACTGCAAGCAGACTGGTCACTGGAAGCGGAACTACCCTAAGTATTTGGCGGATAAGAAGGATGGCAAGGTGAACAAAGGTATATGTGATATACATGTTATTGATGTGTACCTTACTAGAGCTCGCAGTAGCACCTGGGTATTTGATACTGGTTCTGTTGCTAATATTTGCAACTCGAAACAGGGACTACGGAATAAGCGGACGCTAGCAAAGGACGAGGTGACGATGCGCGTGGGAAATGGTTCCAAAGTCGATGTGATCGCGGTCGGCATGCTACCTCTACATCTACCTTCGGGATTAATATTAGACCTAAATAATTGTTATTTGGTGCCAGCGTTGAGCATGAACATTATATCTGGATCTTGTTTAATGCGAGACGGTTATTCATTTAAATCAGAGAATAATGGTTGTTCTATTTATATGAGTAATATCTTTTATGGTCATGCACCTTTGAAGAGTGGTCTATTCTTTTTGAATCTCGATAGTAGTGATACACATATTCATAATGTAGAAGCCAAAAGATGCAGAGTTGATAATGATAGTGCAACTTATTTGTGGCACTGCCGTTTAGGTCATATCGGTGTAAAGCGCATGAAGAAACTCCATACTGATGGGCTTTTGGAACCACTTGATTATGAATCACTTGGTACTTGCGAACCGTGCCTCATAGGCAAGATGACTAAAACACCGTTCTCCGGTACTTTGGAGAGAGCAACAGATTTATTGGAAATCATACATACCGATGTATGTGGTCCGATGAATATTGAGGCTCGTGGCGGATATCGTTATTTTCTCACCTTCACAGATGATTTAAGCAGATATGTGTATATCTACTTAATGAAACATAAGTCTGAAACATTTGTAAAGTTCAAGGAATTTCAGAGTGAAGTTGAAAATCGTAACAAGAAAATAAAGTTTCTACAATCTGATCATGGAAGAGAATATTTGAGTTACGAGTTTGGTGTACATTTGAAAAATTGTGGAATAGTTTCGCAACTCACGCCACCCGGAACACCATAGCGTAATGGTGTGTCCGAACGTCGTAATCGTACTTTACTAGATATGGTGCGATCTATGATGTCTCTTACTGATTTACCGCTATCGTTTTGGGGTTATGCTTTAGAGACGGCCGCATTCACGTTAAATAGGGCACCGTCAAAATCCGTTGAGACGACGCCTTACGAACTATGGTTTGGCAAGAAACCAAAGTTGTCATTTCTTAAAGTTTGGGGCTGCGATGCTTATGTGAAAAAGCTTCAACCTGATAAGCTCGAACCCAAAGCGGAGAAATGTGTCTTCATAGGATACCCAAAGGAGACTGTTGGGTATACCTTCTATCACAGATCCGAAGGCAAGATATTCGTTGCTAAGAATGGATCATTTCTAGAGAAGGAGTTTCTCTCGAAAGAAGTGAGTGGGAGGAAAGTAGAGCTTGACGAGGTAACTGTATCTGCTCCCTTATTGGAAAATAGTACATCACAGAAAACTGTTTCTGCGACACCTATACTAATTAGTGAGGAAGCTAATGATGATGATCATGAAACTTCAGGACAAGATACTACTGAACCACGTAGATCAACCAGAGTGAGATCCGCACCAGAGTGGTACGGTAATCCAATTCTGGAAGTCATGCTACTAGATCATGATGAACCTACGAACTATGAAGAAGCGATGGTGAGCCCAGATTCCGCAAAGTGGCTTGAGGCCATGAAATCTGAGATGGGATCCATGTATGAGAACAAAGTATGGACTTTGGTTGACTTGCCCGATGATCGGCAAGCAATTGAGAATAAATGGATCTTCAAGAAAAAGACTGACGCTGACTGTAATATTACTGTCTATAAAGCTCGACTTGTCGCAAAAGGTTTTCGACAAGTTCAAGGGGTTGACTACGATGAGACCTTCTCACCCGTAGCGATACTTAAGTCCGTCAGAATCATGTTAGCAATTGCCGCATTTTATGATTATGAAATATGGCAGATGGATGTCAAAACTGCATTCCTGAATGGATTTCTGGAAGAAGAGTTGTATATGATGCAACCAGAAGGTTTTGTCGATCCAAAGGGAGCTAACAAAGTGTGCAAACTCCAGTGATCCATTTATGGACTGGTGCAAGCATCTCGGAGTTGGAATAAACGCTTTGATAGTGTGATCAAAGCATTTGGCTTTATACAGACTTTTGGAGAAGCCTGTATTTACAAGAAAGTGAGTGGGAGCTCTATAGCATTTCTGATATTATATGTGGATGACATATCGCTGATTGGAAATGATATAGAATTTCTGGATAGCATAAAGGGATACTTGAATAAAAGTTTTTCGATGAAAGACCTCGGGGAAGCTGCTTACATATTAGGCATAAAGATCTATAGAGATAGATCAAGACGCTTAATTGGACTTTCACAAAGCACATACCTTGACAAGATTTTGAAGAAGTTCAAAATGGATCAAGCAAAGAAAGGGTTCTTGCCTGTGTTACAAGGTGTGAAGTTGAGTCAGACTCAATGCCCGACCATTGCAGAAGATAGAGAGAAAATGAAAGATGTTCCCTATGCTTTAGCCATAGGCTCTATCATGTATGCAATGCTGTGTACCAGACCTGATGTGTGCCTTGCTATAAGTTTAGCAGGGAGGTACCAAAGTAATCCAGGAGTGGATCACTGGACAGCGGTCAAGAACATCCTGAAATACCTGAAAAGGACTAAGGATATGTTTCTCGTATATGGAGGTGACAAAGAGCTCACCGTAAGAGGTTACATTGATGCAAGCTTTGACACTGATCCGGACGATTCTAAATCGCAAACCGGATACGTGTTTACTTTAAACGGTGGAGCTGTCAGTTGGTGCAGTTCTAAACAAAGCGTCATAGCGGGATCTACATGTGAAGCGGAGTACATAGCTGCTTCGGAAGCAGCGAATGAAGGAGTCTGGATGAAGGAGTTCATATCCGATCTAGGTGTCATACCTAGTGCATCGGGTCCAATGAAAATCTTTTGTGACAATACTGGTGCAATTGCTTTGGCAAAGGAATCCAGATTTCACAAAAGGACCAAACACATCAAGAGATGCTTCAACTCCATCCGGGATCTAGTCCAGGTGGGAGACATAGAGATTTGGAAGATACATACGGATCTGAATGTTGCAGACCCGTTGACTAAGCCTCTTCCACGAGCAAAACATGATCAGCACCAAGGCTCCATGGGTGTTAGAATCATTACTGTGTAATCCAGATTATTGACTCTAGTGCAAGTGGGAGACTGAAGGAAATATGCCCTAGAGGCAATAATAAAGTTATTATTTATTTCCTTATATCATGATAAATGTTTATTATTCATGCTAGAATTGTATTAACCGGAAACATAATACATATGTGAATACATAGACAAACAGAGTGTCACTAGTATGCCTCTACTTGACTAGCTCGTTAATCAAAGATGGTTATGTTTCCTAACCATGAACAAAGAGTTGTTATTTGATTAACGAGGTCACATCATTAGTTGAATGATCTGATTGACATGACCCATTCCATTAGCTTAGCACCCGATCATTTAGTATGTTGCTATTGCTTTCTTCATGACTTATACATGTTCCTATAACTATGAGATTATGCAACTCCCGTTTACCGGAGGAACACTTTGGGTACTACCAAATGTCACAACGTAACTGGGTGATTATAAAGGAGTACTACAGGTGTCTCCAATGGTAGATGTTGGGTTGGCGTATTTCGAGATTAGGGTTTGTCACTCCGATTGTCGGAGAGGTATCTCTGGGCCCACTCGGTAATACACATCACATAAGCCTTGCAAGCAGTATAACTAAGATGTTAGTTGTGGGATGATGTATTACGGAACGAGTAAAGAGACTTGCCAGTAACGAGATTGAACTAGGTATTGGATACCGACGATCGAATCTCGGGCAAGTAACAAACCGATGACAAAGGGAACAACGTATGTTGTTATGCGGTCTGACCGATAAAGATCTTCGTAGAATATGTAGGAGCCAATATGGGCATCTAGGTCCCGCTATTGGTTATTGACCGGAGACGTGTCTCGGTCATGTCTACATTGTTCTCGAACCGTAGGGTCCGCACGCTTAACGTTACGATGACAGTTATTATGAGTTTATGCATTTTGATGTACCGAAGGTTGTTCGGAGTCCCGGATGTGATCACGGACATGACGAGGAGTCTCGAAATGGTCGAGACATAAAGATTGATATATTGGAAGCCTATGTTTGGACATCGGAAGTGTTCCGGGTGAAATCGGGATTTTACCGAATTACCGGGAGGGTTACCGGAACCCCCGGGAGCCAAATGGGCCTACATGGGCCTTAGTGGAAAGGTGAAGGGGCTGCCATGGAGGGCCGGCCACCTCTCTCTCTCTTTCCCCCTTGGAGTCCTAATTGGAATAGGATTGGAGGGGGGAGTCCTACTCCCGGTAGGAGTAGGACTCCACCTGCGCCTCCCAACTTGGCCGGCCAGCCCTCCCCCTCTCATCCTTTATATACGGGGGCAGGGGGCACCTCTAGACACACAAGTTGATCCTTGAGATCGTTCCTTAGCCGTGTGCGGTGCCCCCTGCCACCAAATTCCACCTCGATCATACTGTTGTAGTGCTTAGGCGAAGCCCTGCGTCGGTATTACGTCAAGATCGTCGCCACGCCGTCGTGCTGACGGAACTCTTCCTCGACGCTTAGCTGGATCGGAGCCCGAGGATCGTCATCGAGCTGAATGTGTGCTAAAGAACTCAGAGGTGCCGGAGTAACGGTGCTTGGATCGGTCGGATCGGGAAGACGTACGACTACTTCCTCTATGTTGTGTGATCGCTTCCGCAGTCGGTCTGCGTTGGTACGTAGACAACACTCTCCCCTCTCGTTGCCATGCATCACCATGATCTTGCGTGTGCGTAGGAAATTTTTTGAAATTACTACGTAACCCAACAGTGGTATCAGAGCCTAGGTTTTATGGTTTGATGTTATTTGCATGAGTAGAACACAAGTGAGTTGTGGGCGATACAAGTCATACTGCCTACCAGCATGTCATACTTTGGTTCGGCGGTATTGTTGGACGAGACGACCCGGACCAACCTTACGCGTACGCTTACGCGAGACCGGTTCCCTCGACGTGCTTTGCACATAGATGGCTTGCGGGCGACTGTCTCTCCAACTTTAGTTGAACCGAGTGTGGCTACGCCCGGTCCTTGAGAAGGTTAAAACGGAGTCTATTTGACAAACTATCGTTGTGGTTTTGATGCGTAGGTGAGATGAGTTCTTGCTTAAGCCCGTAGCAGCCACGTAAAACTTGCAACAACAAAGTAGAGGACGTCTAACTTGTTTTTGCAGGGCATGTTGTGATGTGATATGGTCAAGGCATGATGCTGATTTTATTGTATGAGATGATCATGTTTTGTAACCAAGTTATCGGCAACTGGCAGGAGCCATATGGTTGTCGCTTTATTGTATGCAATGCAATCGCGATGTAATGCTTTACTTTATTACTAAGCGGTAGTGATAGTCGTGGAAGCATAAGATTGGCGAGACCACAACGATGCTACGATGGAGATCAAGGTGTCGCGCCGGTGACGATGGTTATCATGACGGTGCTTCGGAGATGGAGATCACAAGCACAAGATGATGATGGCCATATCATATCACTTATATTGATTGCATGTGATGTTTATCTTTTATGCATCTTATCTTGCTTTGATTGACGGTAGCATTATAAGATGATCTCTCACTAAATTATCAAGAAGTGTTCTCCCTGAGTATGCACCGTTGCCAAAGTTCGTCGTGCCCAGACACCACGTGATGATCGGGTGTGATAAGCTCTACGTCCATCTACAACGGGTGCAAGCCAGTTTTGCACACGGAGAATACTCAGGTTAAACTTGACGAGCCTAGCATATGCAGATATGGCCTCGGAACACAGAGACCGAAAGGTCGAGCGTGAATCATATAGTAGATATGATCAACATGACTATGTTCACCATTGAAAACTACTCCATCTCACGTGATGATCGGTTATGGTTTAGTTGATTTGGATCACGTGATCACTTAGAGGATTAGAGGGATGTCTATCTAAGTGGGAGTTCCTAAGTAATTTGATTAACTGAACTTAAACTTATCATGAACTTAGTACCTGATAGTATCTTGCTTGTTTATGTTGATTGTAGATAGATGGCTCGTGCTGTTGTTCCGTTGAATTTTAATGCGTTCCTTGAGAAAGCAAAGTTGAAAGATGATGGTAGCAATTACACGGACTGGGTCCGTAACCTGAGGATTATCCTCATTGCTGCACAGAAGAATTACGTCCTGGAAGCACCGCTGGGTGCCAGGCCTGCTGCTGGAGCAACGCCAGATGTTATGAACGTCTGGCAGAGCAAAGCTGATGACTACTCGATAGTTCAGTGTGCCATGCTTTACGGCTTAGAATCGGGACTTCAACGACGTTTTGAACGTCATGGAGCATATGAGATGTTCCAAGAGTTGAAGTTAATATTTCAAGCAAATGCCCGAATTGAGAGATATGAAGTCTCCAATAAGTTCTATAGCTGCAAGATGGAGGAGAACAGTTCTGTCAGTGAGCATATACTCAAAATGTCTGGGTATAATAATCACTTGATTCAGATGGGAGTTAATCTTCCAGATGATTGCGTCATTGACAGAATTCTCCAATCACTACCACCAAGCTACAAGAGCTTCGTGATGAACTATAATATGCAAGGGATGAACAAGACTATTCCCGAGCTCTTCGCAATGCTGAAAGCTGCGGAGGTAGAAATCAAGAAGGAGCATCAAGTGTTGATGGTCAACAAGACCACTAGTTTCAAGAAAAAGGGCAAAGGGAGGAAGAAGGGGAACTTCAAGAAGAACAGCAAGCAAGTTGCTGCTCAGGAGAAGAAACCCAAGTCTGGACCTAAGCCTGAAACTGAGTGCTTCTACTGCAAGCAGACTGGTCACTGGAAGCGGAACTGCCCCAAGTATTTGGCGGATAAGAAGGATTGCAAGGTGAACAAAGGTATATGTGATATACATGTTATTGATGTGTACCTTACTAGAGCTCGCAGTAGCACCTGGGTATTTGATACTGGTTCTGTTGCTAATATTTGCAACTCAAAACAGGGACTACGGAATAAGCGGACGCTAGCAAAGGACGAGGTGACGATGCGCGTGGGAAACGGTTCCAAAGTCGATGTGATCGCGGTCGGCACGCTACCTCTACATCTACCTTCGGGATTAATATTAGACCTAAATAATTGTTATTTGGTGCCAGCATTGAGCATGAACATTATATCTGGATCTTGTTTAATGCGAGACGGTTACTCATTTAAATCAGAGAATAATGGTTGTTCTATTTATATGAGTAATATCTTTTATGGTCATGCACCTTTGAAGAGTGGTCTATTCTTGTTGAATCTCGATAGGAGTGATACACATATTCATAATGTAGAAGCCAAAAGATGCAGAGTTGATAATGATAGTGCAACTTATTTGTGGCACTGCCGTTTAGGTCATATCGGTGTAAAGCGCATGAAGAAACTCCATACTGATGGGCTTTTGGAACCACTTGATTATGAATCACTTGGTACTTGCGAACCGTGCCTCATAGGCAAGATGACTAAAACACCGTTCTCTGGTACTATGGAGAGAGCAACAGATTTATTGGAAATCATACATACCGATGTATGTGGTCCGATGAATATTGAGGCTCGTGGCGGATATCGTTATTTTCTCACCTTCACAGATGATTTAAGCAGATATGGGTATATCTACTTAATGAAACATAAGTCTGAAACATTTGTAAAGTTCAAGGAATTTCAGAGTGAAGTTGAAAATCAACGTAACAAGAAAATAAAGTTTCTACGATCTGATCATGGAGGAGAATATTTGAGTTACGAGTTTGGTGCACATTTGAAAAATTGTGGAATAGTTTCGCAACTCACGCCACCCGGAACACCACAGCGTAATGGTGTGTCCGAACGTCGTAATCGTACTTTACTAGATATGGTGAGATCTATGATGTCTCTTACTGATTTACCGCTATCGTTTTGGGGTTATGCTTTAGAGACGACCGCATTCACGTTAAATAGGGCACCGTCAAAATCCGTTGAGACGACGCCTTACGAACTATGGTTTGGCAAGAAACCAAAGTTGTCGTTTCTTAAAGTTTGGGGCTGCGATGCTTATGTGAAAAAGCTTCAACCTGATAAGCTCGAACCCAAAGCGGAGAAATGTGTCTTCATAGGATACCCAAAGGAGACTATTGGGTATACCTTCTATCACAGATCCGAAGGCAAGACATTCGTTGCTAAGAATGGATCATTTCTAGAGAAGGAGTTTCTCTCGAAAGAAGTGAGTGGGAGGAAAGTAGAACTTGACGAGGTAACTGTACTTGCTCCCTTATTGGAAAATAGTACATCACAGAAAACTGTTTCTGCGACACCTATACCAATTAGTGAGGAAGCTAATGATGATGATCATGAAACTTCAGGACAAGATACTACTGAACCACGTAGATCAACCAGAGTGAGATCCGCACCAGAGTGGTACGGTAATCCAATTCTGGAAGTCATGCTACTAGATCATGATGAACCTACGAACTATGAAGAAGCGATGGTGAGCCCAGATTCCGCAAAGTGGCTTGAGGCCATGAAATCTGAGATGGGATCCATGTATGAGAACAAAGTATGGACTTTGGTTGACTTGCCCGATGATCGGCAAGCAATTGAGAATAAATGGATCTTCAAGAAAAAGACTGACGCTGACGGTAATATTACTGTCTATAAAGTTCGACTTGTCGCAAAAGGTTTCCGACAAGTTCAAGGGGTTGACTACGATGAGACCTTCTCACCCGTAGCGATGCTTAAGTCCGTCAGAATCATGTTAGCAATTGCCGCATTTTATGATTATGAAATATGGCAGATGGATGTCAAAACTGCATTCTTGAATGGATTTCTGGAAGAAGAGTTGTATATGATGCAACCAGAAGGTTTTGTCAATCCAAAGGGAGCTAACAAAGTGTGAAAACTCCAGCGATCCATTTATGGACTGGTGCAAGCATCTCGGAGTTGGAATAAACGCTTTGATAATGTGATCAAAGCATTTGGCTTTATACAGACTTTTGGAGAAGCCTGTATTTACAAGAAAGTGAGTGGGAGATCTATAGCATTTCTGATATTATATGTGGATGACATATTGCTGATTGGAAATGATATAGAATTTCTGGATAGCATAAAGGGATACTTGAATAAAAGTTTTTCGCTGAAATACCTCGGGGAAGCTGCTTACATATTAGGCATAAAGATCTATAGAGATAGATCAAGACGCTTAATTGGACTTTCACAAAGCACATACCTTGACAAGATTTTGAAGAAGTTCAAAATGGATCAAGCAAAGAAAGGGTTCTTGCCTGTGTTACAAGGTGTGAAGTTGAGTCAGACTCAATGCCCGACCACTGCAGAAGATAGAGAGAAAATGAAAGATGTTCCCTATGCTTCAGCCATAGGCTCTATCATGTATGCAATGCTGTGTACCAGACCTGATGTGTGCCTTGCTATAAGTTTAGCAGGGAGGTACCAAAGTAATCCAGGAGTGGATCACTGGACAGCGGTCAAGAACATCCTGAAATACCTGAAAAGGACTAAGGATATGTTTCTCGTATATGGAGGTGACAAAGAGCTCACCGTAAGAGGTTACGTTCATGCAAGCTTTGACACTGATCCGGACGATTCTAAATCGCAAACCGGATACGTGTTTACTTTAAACGGTGGAGCTGTCAGTTGGTGCAGTTCTAAACAAAGCGTCGTAGCGGGATCTACATGTGAAGCGGAGTACATAGCTGCTTCGGAAGCAGCGAACGAAGGAGTCTGGATGAAGGAGTTCATATCCGATCTAGGTGTCATACCTAGTGCATCGGGTCCAATGAAAATCTTTTGTGACAATACTGGTGCAATTGCTTTGGCAAAGGAATCCAGATTTCACAAAAGGACCAAACACATTAAGAGACGCTTCAACTCCATCCGGGATCTCGTCCAGGTGGGAGACATAGAGATTTGCAAGATACATACGGATCTGAATGTTGCAGACTCGTTGACTAAGCCTCTTCCACGAGCAAAACATGATCAGCACCAAGGCTCCATGGGTGTTAGAATCATTACTGTGTAATCTAGATTATTGACTCTAGTGCAAGTGGGAGACTGAAGGAAATATGCCCTAGAGGCAATAATAAAGTTATTATTTATTTCCTTATATCATGATAAATGTTTATTATTCATGCTAGAATTGTATTAACAGGAAACATAATACATGTGTGAATACATAGACAAACAGAGTGTCACTAGTATGCCTCTACTTGACTAGCTCGTTAATCAAAGATGGTTATGTTTCCTAACCATGAACAAAGAGTTGTTATTTGATTAACGAGGTCACATCATTAGTTGAATGATCTGATTGACATGACCCATTCCATTAGCTTAGCACCCGATCGTTTAGTATGTTGCTATTGCTTTCTTCATGACTTATACATGTTCCTATAACTATGAGATTATGCAACTCCCGTTTACCGGAGGAACACTTTGGGTACTACCAAACGTCACAACGTAACTGGGTGATTATAAAGGAGTACTACAGGTGTCTCCAATGGTAGATGTTGGGTTGGCGTATTTCGAGATTAGGGTTTGTCACTCCGATTGTCGGACAGGTATCTCTGGGCCCTCTCGGTAATACACATCACATAAGCCTTGCAAGCATTATAACTAAAGATGTTAGTTGTGAGATGATGTATTACGGAACGAGTAAACAGACTTGCCAGTAACGAGATTGAACTAGGTATTGGATACCGACGATCGAATCTCGGGCAAGTAACATACCGATGACAAAGGGAACAACGTATGTTGTTATGCGGTCTGACCGATAAAGATCTTCGTAGAATATGTAGGAGCCAATATGGGCATCCAGGTCCCGCTATTGGTTATTGACCGGAGACGTGTCTCGGTCATGTCTACATTGTTCTCGAACCGTAGGGTCCGCACGCTTAACGTTACGATGACAGTTATTATGAGTTTATGCATTTTGATGTACCGAAGGTTGTTCGGAGTCCCGGATGTGATCACGGATATGACGAGGAGTCTCGAAATGGTCGAGACATAAAGATTGATATATTGGAAGCCTATGTTTGGACATCGGAAGTGTTCCGGGTGAAATCGGGATTTTACCGGATTACCGGGAGGGTTACCGGAACCCCCCGGGAGCCAAATGGGCCTACATGGGCCTTAGTGGAAAGGTGAAGGGGCTGCTATGGAGGGCTGCGCGCCTCCCCCCTCCCCTAGTCCTATTAGGACTAGGAGAGGTGGCCAGCCACCTCTCTCTCTCTTTCCCCCTTGGAGTCCTAATTGGAATAGGATTGGAGGGGGGAGTCCTACTCCCGGTAGGAGTAGGACTCCTCCTGCGCCTCCCAACTTGGCCGGCCAGCCCTCCCCCTCTCATCCTTTATATACGGGGGTAGGGGGCACCTCTAGACACACAAGTTGATCCTTGAGATCGTTCCTTAGCCGTGTGCGGTGCCCCCTGCCACCAAATTCCACCTCGATCATACCATTGTAGTGCTTAGGCGAAGCCCTGCGTCGGTAGTACATCAAGATCGTCGCCACGCCGTCGTGCCGACGGAACTCTTCCTCGACGCTTTGCTGGATCGGAGCCCGAGGATCGTCATCGAGCTGAACGTGTGCTAAAGAACTCGGAGGTGCCGGAGGAACGGTGCTTGGATCGGTCGGATCGGGAAGACGTACGACTACTTCCTCTACGTTGTGTGATCGCTTCCGCAGTCGGTCTGCGTTGGTACGTAGACAACACTCTCCCCTCTCGTTGCCATGCATCACCATGATCTTGCGTGTGCGTAGGATTTTTTTTGAAATTACTACGTAACCCCAAACATTGGCTAGATGACTAGATGGTTTCATAAGGCACCTAGGGTCATAATAGTAGCTCCAACATATACGCCGAGGCAACAAAGTACCTCACAGACCGTGTAGTGTGCTTAATCTGGCCCAAAGGAGCGTCGGTAACGGAATAAGGAATTTGCAAACGCATCAGGCTAGTTAGAAAACTGGGATGACTCAGACAACATAACGACTGTAAATGCTCAAAATGATTTGAGACATCCTGCAAAATGGTGGCATAACCACTCAACATCATAAAATCAAGGTTCCGAGACCAATTACGAACACACAGAAGTACTGGAAACTGAACTGCAGCATGAATCCATCAATCCTATAAGTCAACGAGTTAGTAACACGTCATCCTGATAGATAGATGAGAAGGCCTAGTTTCTTAACCCCGTAGAAAAGAAGAGGTTGACTCGGATCAGAAGGGCATAAGGTAAAGGAGTAAAAAGAGCCTTACGTTCCCTTCCACAATCCATTCCCTTATATAACTAAAGCAATTCTAGACTCAACTTCGACCAGTTGGCTTGGTAATCCTACAGGCAGTCAGGCTCTGATACCAAAGCTGTCAGGACCCCGATCCTAAGTCACACCGATCTAGCATGTAACACTTCATATCACTTTGCGGCCTCACGCACGGTATTCCACGGGTGCCACCCTTACCTGGCCCGGGACCGTTTGCACCTTTTGGCTCACGTATATGATAATGTCGCTAGCATCCATATGACAGAGAACCCGGACCGACATGGCTAGTCGTGAACCCAAAGCGGCACCAACCTATGGGGACAGGCATACATGAACCACATCGAGCATGTTGGTCAGCAGCGTGTGAATCCGGGCTGTAGCACTGGGCTAACAGGACTCCGGGAACCCGGGCTGTAGCAGGCTAGGCAGGACTCCGGATGTCACCGCGTGACATTTCCCGAAGGGACAAACACAAGAACGAAGTGAAACACATGCCGGCCAGTTAATTGTCCTAAGCAGTAGTGCTGGGCTAACAGGACTCCGGTGAACCGGGCTGTAGCAGACTACTATGGCTCATGGAGGCACTAGACTATATTTCCCCATAAGAGAGGCTGCCAAGGATAAACAACTAGATCGTCGGATCCCACACATACCAAGCATTTCAATCATACACACAATATGCTCGATATGAGTAAATACAACATGGCATCACAACATAACTCTACGACTCAAGTATTTGTTCATTAGGCTCTGAGGAGCGAGATATTACAAACATGGGGCTCATGACCCAACAATCATAGCATACAATGCAAAGCACATGCGGAAGCTTAACATGTCTGAGTACAGACATCTACAAATGAAAAAGGCTAAGAAGCCTGACTATCTATCAGATCCTGCCGAGGACACAAGATCGTAGCTGAGGTATCAAGCTAAACGTCGAAGTCCATGTGGAACTACTAGCGAGACCGAAGTCTCTCTGCAAAACATAAATTAAGCAAACGTGAGTACAAATGTACCCAGCAAGACTTACATCAGAACTATCTACATATGCATCGGTATCAATAAAGGGGGGGGGGGTGGAGTTTAACTGCAGCAAGCCAGCTTTGACTCAGTGGCTAACCTGAAGTACGACTGTAAGCAACTCTTTTGAGGTGGCGCACACGAGTCCACATATTCACCAATCAATACACTACTATGGATCCGCTCTCGTCTACCTACGACAACGCCATCCATAGCACTCACACTTATCTTGCGCATTTTAGGGTATCCACTTTCACTTGTCTATAAACTGTTATAGGCAACCCAGAAGTCCATTACCGCGGACACGGCTATTCGAATAGATGATGTTAACCCTGCAGGGGTGTACTTCTTCACACACGCTCTCACCACTTATAGCCGTTTACACGACATGTACTCGGCAACCTTCAAGCGGAAGCCCAATGAGGGTGTCGGCCACGGCCTACCTAAGCACTCAAGTCTCTAGTATAGGTTTATCGCCTATCCAGGTTCCATCCGCAGGGAGTCCGGCCGAGGTTTCCACATACGGCCCCGAACGATGTGAACAGGGTTCCCGGGACACCAAACGGGCGCCCGGTACACCGTGCCACGGTGTATCTACTGCATCATAGTCCACCCCTAGGGTCAGCGCTACGCACGGCCGCCAACACATATCCTATAAACACCAGAAACTAGTTGCAACTCCTGGACAGAGGACAAGGGTGATCAAGAGCCGAGAGGGTCCATTGGTTTCGGGCCCAATGCGTGGTAGTAACTGTTCATGGATCACAAACACAGAACTCAGATCCTAAGGACGGCTTCAATGAGACAACCCACCATGTACTCCTACATGGCCTCTCACCGCTACCTTTACCAAATCGTGTTCACACGCTTAGCTCACACACAGTAGGACATGTTCACACACCTCTGATTCGTTCCCGATGAATCAGACCTGACACAACTCTATGCAATAGCATGCATGACAAACAAGCATGAATGAGTAGGCACATCAGGGCTCAAACAACTCCTACTCATGCTAGTGGGTTTCATCTATTTACTATGGAAATGACAGGTCATGCAGAGGATAAGGGGTTCAACTACCGCAACAAGTAACAGATGAATCGTTGTTGTCCTAATGCAGTAAAAGAGAGCAGGAGCGAGAGAGTGGCTTGTATCGGAATGAACAAGGGGGTTGTGCTTGCCTGGCACTTCTGAAGATAACATTGAGTCTTCATCAGTGTCAACGATCACAGCGTCAGAGCAGCGTCTACCGAGAGGGGACATTTACCGGCAAACAAGGAAGAACACAATCAATGCGATGCAACAATATGATGCATGATCATGACATGGCAATATGCTGTTGATTGAGCTAATGCAACTAGCAACAAGTTACATGTAGTTGGTTTGAACACTAGGTTCAAATTCAAATTCAAACTATGAATTCAAATAGTGAATTATCATGTTTTGGACTAGATAGTGTGGTTAAGGTGTTCAAACATGCATGAAAATACCATATTCAGATTCCTTGGATTTTTCTGATCATTTTTCATATATAATTTATTTCATTTGGAGTTACGGTTGAACTTCTATGAATTTTAGAAGTTTATACTAATTTCTGGAATTTCTTGTATTATTTTAAATCCAGAAATTCCTTTACTACATCAGCACTACGTCATTATGACGTCAGCAGGTCAACAGGGCCGGTCCAGGTCAAACCTGACCTGGGGGACCCGTCTGTCAGTGTCAGTTAAACTAACTAAGTTTAGTTGGTGTTAGACGAATACTAACCTAGTTTAGTTAGTGGCCTGGGGCCCACACGTCAGTGAGTCGGGGGGAAGTCAAACGTAGTCAACCGGGGTCAAACTCACCGGAGTTGACCCGCGGCTCGTCGCCGGCGAGGCCAGAGACGGTGGAGGGGCCCGGGATTTGGCCTCCGGCGACCAAGTCGACGGCTGAGCCCATCTACGAGGAGCTGGAGCTCGCGCGCATCGACTGGCAGGGTTAGCTTGGGTCGGGGTGGTTTAAGATGTCGGCGGTGGCAACAGCATCGGCGGCCGGAGTTCAGCCGAGCTCGGGGGCGAGGCTATGGTGGCCGTAGGGTTGCGTGCTTGGCTCCCACGGCACCTACATGGCATGGCGAGCACGTGGGTGAGCTCGGTTGGAGGCTACGGTGACCATGGCCACGGCGGTGAGGAGCTCAGGCGACGGCGCGATTCGGTCATTGTCAAAATGATGGCTGCGGTGAGAAGCTGAGCACGGGAGCAAGGGGAGGAGGTGGAGAAGCTCACAGCGAGGCCGAAGGAGGTCTGAGCGGCTCGGGGAAAGTCCGGTGCAGGCGGAACAGCAAAGACAATCTCCGGCGATCCGAGGAGGAAGACGATGGCGGGATGGAGATGCAGAGCTCCCGGTGAGGCGTAGCTCGACGGGGAGGAAGAGGGCGTCGTGGCGGAGCTTCTTGGCTCATCGGCAGGGCAAGGGGTGGTCGGTGGCCGTGGTAAATTGCGTCGGCGACGACGAGCTCCACTCGGTGTGCTCGGGAGAGGAAGCAGAGGGCGAGCGGGGAGAGCAGAGAGTGAGGGAAAGGAGCGAGGGGGACCAGGGGGCTGCGTGGCGTCGTGGAGGCATCCAAGCCCTCGGCGGCAACCAGGAGGTGGCGTGCAGTGGCCGTGCGCGTGCCGGCATGCGGTGGCCACGCACCTCGGTCCTTCTGGCAGAGGAAGGAGAAGACACGGGTGCCCCTGGTGGGCTGGGCCGCCAGCTGGGCCGAAAGGCCAGGTAGGTTGGCCCAGGTAGATCTCTCTATTTTTTAATTTTGTTTTCTATTTATGTTATTTTGTTTTGATTTAGTTTAAAACCCAAATCATTTTAATAAATCCTGAAAATTATTGTGGGCATTAAATGAATTATTACAGAGGCCCTTAACTATTTTCAGAATTATTGGAGCATTTTAAAAATATTAATAGTATTTAAATGCCCCAATTCAAATACAATATGGGTTATTCAAAAATCGAGAATGGCCTAAAAATATGTGCATCATTTTTGGCAGAGGTTTTCACCTTTATAAAAAATAATGAACTTTTCTAAAAGGCATTCTGGATTCATTGAAAATATTTTTATTTTTATCCTAATTGCATTTCATTTAGTGCTAGGGCTTGTCATCCCCATTTCAAATTTTAAACAAATATAGACATGATGCGTGGAAGCTTATGATACTAATTGCAATCAAATTCTAGGGCTGTGACACACAAAGTGTTTGGTACAAATTCAAATTGGTTTACATCTTTACAATTTTTAAAGGGCAATTAATTAATTGTTTTACCGCTGTTTTATTTATTTTAGTACTTTAAACACTTTGTAAATGTTGGCTCCTCCACCAATATTAACTATGAATTATTTGCCACACTTCGAACACTTTTGTTTAATATTTGAAATCTTTCACCGTTTAACTTGATTTTGAATTTCTAAACCGAAAGGGCTTTGAATCAGTGTGAGTTCACTCGCAGTAACAACGCTGACGTGGCATTATTAGTAGAGGGTTATTGTAGCTTAATTACCCGGGTGTCACAATTCTCCTCCACTACAAGAAATCTCGTAATGAGATTTAAGAGGTGGAGTAAGGGGGAAAGATCTGGTTACAAAATTCTAATGAATCTTTTTCTCTTGGTTGCTCTAAGGGGGAAAGATCTGGTTAAGAAATTCTAACGAATCTTTTTGTCTTGGTTGCTCTAACGAATCTCTGCTTCAGGTCATCATGATGAAGTCGGCATCCTTTCTTCGAGAACTCCATCGTACTTACAAAATAATAAAGGGTGGGTATTTCGGGAGAATGGACCTCTACAAGGTTGACTATCTGGTCGATAGCATCGGCGAAGGTGGCGAAAAATTAACTCTTGAATTGGAACTTAAGAAATTATCGAGAGCAAAGTAAGGTGCAAAATAGAAGTTTCAAGTGTTGGGGAACGTAGTAATTTCAAAAATTTTCCTACGCACACACAAGATCATGGTGATGCATAGCAACGAGAGGGGAGAGTGTGATCTACGTACCCTTGTAGACCGACAGCGGAAGCGTTATGACAACGCAGTTGATGTAGTCGTACGTCTTCACGGCCCGATCGATCAAGCACCGAAACTACAACACCTTCGAGTTCTACCACACGTTCAGCTCGATGACGATCCCCGGACTCCGATACAGCAAAGTGTCGAGGAAGAGTTCCGCCAGCACGACGGTGTGGGGATGATCTTGATGTTCAACTGTTGCTGGGCTTCGCCTAAGCAACAATACAATATTATCGAGGAGTATGGTGGAAGGGGGCACCGCACACGGCTAAGAAAATGATCATGAGGCTCAACTTGTGTGTCTAGGGGTGCCCCCTGCCCCCGTATATAAAGGAGCAAGGGGAGGAGGCCGGCCGGCCCTATGGCGCGCCAAGGAGGAGGAATCCTCCTCCTAGTAGGAGTAGGACTCCTACTAGGAGGGGGAAAGGAAGGGGGAGGGAGAAGGAAAGGGGGGCGCCGCCCCCCTCTCCTAGTCCAATTCGGACCAGGGGGAGGAGGCGCGCGGCCCACCCTGGCCGCTCCTCTCTCTCTCCACTAAGGCCCATATGGCCCATTACTTCTCCGGGGGGGGGGGGGGTTCCGGTAACCCTCCGGCACTCCGGTTTTCTCCGAAATCACCCGGAACGCTTCCCGTGTCCGAATATAGCCGTCCAATATATCAATCCTTATGTCTCGACCATTTCGAGACTCCTCGTCATGTCCGTGATCACATCCGGGACTCCGAACTAACTTCGGTGCATCAAAACTCATAAACTCATAATATAATTGTCATCGAAACCTTAAGCGTGCGGACCCTACGGGTTTGAGAACAATGTAGACATGACCGAGACACGTCTCTGGTCAATAACCAATAGCGGAACCTGGATGCTCATATTGGCTCCTACATATTCTACGAAGATCTTTATCGGTCAGACTGTATAACAACATACGTTGTTCCCTTTGTCATCGGTATGTTACTTGCCCGAGATTCGATCGTCGGTATCTCAATACCTAGTTCAATCTCGTTACCGCCAAGTCTCTCTACTCGTTTCGTAATACATCATCTTGCAACTAACTCATTAGTTGCAATGCTTGCAAGGCTTATGTGATGTGCATTACCGAGAGGGCCCAGAGATACCTCTCCGACAATCGGAGTGACAAATCCTAATCTCGAAATACGCCAACCCAACATTTACCTTTGGAGACACCTGTAGAGCTCCTTTATAATCACCCAGTTACGTTGTGACGTTTGGTAGCACACAAAGTGTTCCTCCGGTAAACGGGAGTTGCATAATCTCATAGTCACAGGAACATGTATAAGTCATGAAGAAAGCAATAGCAACATACTAAACGATCGAGTGCTAAGCTAATGGAATGGGTCAAGTCAATCACATCATTCTCCTAATGATGTGATCCCGTTAATCAAATAACAACTCTTTGTCTATGGTTAGGAAACATAACCATATTTGATTAACGAGCTAGTGAAGTAGAGGCATACTAGTGACACTCTGTTTGTCCATGTATTCACACATGTATTATGTTTCCGGTTAATACAATTCTAGCATGAATAATAAACATTTATGATGAAATAAGGAAACAAATAATAACTTTATTATTGTCTCTAGGGCATATTTCCTTGAGTCTCCCACTTGCACTAGAGTCAATAATCTAGTTCACATTGCCATGTGATTTAACACCAATAGTTCACATCATCATGTGATTAACACCCATAGTTCACATCGTTATGTGACCAATACTCAAAGGGTTTAATAGAGTCAATAATCTAGTTCACATCGCTATGTGATTAACACCCAAAGAGTACTAAGGTGTGATTATGTTTTGCTTGTGAGAGAAGTTTAGTCAACGGGTCTGCCACATTCAGATCCGTATGTATTTTGCAAATTTCTATGTCAACAATTCTCTGCACGGAGCTACTCTAGCTAATTGCTCCCACTTTCAATATTTATCCAGATTAAGACTTAGAGTCATCTGGATCAGTGTCAAAACTTGCATCGACGTAACCCTTTACGACGAACCTTTTTGTCACCTCCATAATCGAGAAACATATCCTTATTCCACTAAGGATAATTTTGACCATTGTCCAGTGATCTACTCCTAGATCACTATTGTACTCCCTTGCTAAAAACAGTGTAGGGTATACAATAGATCTGGTACACAGCATGGCATACTTTATAGAACCTATGGCTGAGGCATAGGGAATGACTTTCATTCTCTTTCTATCTTCTGCCGTGGTCGGGCTTGAGTCTTACTCAATTTCACTCCTTGTAACACAACCAAGAACTCTTTTCTTTGACTGTTCCATTTTAAACTACTTCAAAATATTGTCAAGGTATGTACTCATTGAAAAAACTTATCAAGCGTATTGATCTATCTCTATAGATCTTGATGCTTAATATGTAAGCAGCTTCGCCGAGGTCTTTCTTTGAAAAACTTCTTTCAAAACACTCCTTTATGCTTTGCAGAATAATTCTACATTATTTCCGATCAACAATATGCCATTCACATATACTTATCCGAAATGCTATAGTGCTCCCACTCACTTTCTTGTAAATACAGGCTTCACCACAAGTCTGTATAAAACTATATACTTTGATCATCTCATCAAAGCGTATATTCCAACTCCGAGATGTTTGCACCAGTCCATAGATGGATCGCTGGAGCTTGCATATTTTGTTAGTACCTTTAGGATTGACAAAACCTTCTGGCTGCATCATATACAACTCTTCTTTAATAAATCCATTAAGGAATGCAGTTTTGTTTCTCCATTTGCCAGATTTCATAAAATGCGGCAATTGCTAACATGATTCAGACAGACTTAAGCATAGATACGAGCACTATTCAAGATATCTTCCGGTATTCCGATAAATCGGCCGATTTATCGCTTACCGTTGTCTGACCGATAAGATAAATCGGCCGATAAACCAGCCGATATGGCGATAAATCGGCCGATATGCCGATAAACTGGGCGATTTACCCCTTATCATGGGTCAACCGATAAGTTCCCGATAAGCGATATCCCCAACATTGGATACGAGTGAGAAACTCTCATCGTAGTCAACACCTTGAACTTGTCGAAAACCTTTTTGCGACAATTCTAGCTTTGTAGATAGTAACACTACTATCAGCGTCCGTCTCGCTGATCAATGGGCAAGTCAATCAAAGTCCATACTTTGTTCTCATACATGGATCTCATCTCAGATTTCATGGCCTCAAGCCATTTTGCGGAATCTGGGCTCACCATCGCTTCTTCATAGTTCGTAGGTTTATCATGATCTAGTAGCATGACTTCCAGAACAGGATTACCGTACCACTCTGGTGCGGATTTTACTCTGGTTGATCTATGAGGTTCAGTAGTAACTTGTTCTGAAGTTTCATGATCATCATCATTAGCGTCCTCACTAATTGGTGTAGGTGTCACAAAAACCGGTTTCTATGATGTACTACTTTCCAATAAGGGAGAAGGTATAGTTACCTCATCAAGTTCTACTTTCCTCCCACTCACTTCTTTCGAGAGAAAAACCTTCGCTAGAAAGTTTCCGAATTTAGCAACAAAAGTCTTGCCTTCGGATCTGTGATAGAAGGTGTATCCAATAGTTTCCTTTGGATATCCTATGAAGACACATTTCTCCGATTTGGGTTTGAGGTTATCAGGATGAAACTTTTTCTTATAAGCATTGCAACCCCAAACTTTAAGAAACGACGGCTTCGGTTTCTTGCAAAACCATAGTTCATATGGTGTTGTCTCAACGGATTTACATGGTGCCCTATTTAATGTGAATGTAGTTGTCTCTAATGCATAACCCCAAAACGATAGTGGTAAATCGGTAAGAGACATCATAGATCGCATCATATCTAATAAAGTACGGTTATGACGTTCGGACACACCATTACACTGTGGTGTTTCAGGTGGCGTGAGTAGTGAAACTATTTCACATTCTTTTAACTGAAGGCCAAACTCGTAACTCCAATATTTTACTTCTATGATCATATCGTAGAAACTTTTATTTTTGTTACGATGATTCTCCACTTCACTATGAAATTCTTTGAACTTTTCAAATGTTTCAGACTTGTGTTTCATCAAGTAGATATACTCATATCTCCTCAAATCATCTGTGAAGATCAGAAAATAATGATACATGTCGCGAGCCTCAATATTCATCAGACCACATACATCAGTATGTATGATTTTCAACAAATCTATTGCTCGCTCCATTGTTCCGGAGAACGGAGTCTTATTCATCTTGCCCATGAGGCATGATTCGCAAGCATTAACTGATTCATAATCAAGTGATTCCAAAAACCCATTAGCATGGATTTTCTAGATGCGCTTTACACAAATATGACCTAAACGGTAGTGCCACAAATAAGTTGCACTATCATTATTAACTTTGCATCTTTTGGCTTCAATATTATAAAAATGTGTATCACCACGATCAAGATCCAACAAACCATTTTCATTGGGTGTATGACCATAGAAGGTTTTATTCATGTAAACAGAACAACAATTATTCTCTAAATTGCATGAATAACCGTATTGCAATAAACATGATCCAATCATATTCATGCTCAACGCAAACACTAAATAACATTTATTTTAGGTTTAACACTAATCCCGAAAGTATAGGGAGTGTGCGATGATGATCATATCAATCTTGGAACCATTTCCAGTGCACATCGTCACTTCACCCTTAACTAGTCTCGGTTCATTTTGCAACTCCCGTTTCGAGTTACTATTCTTAGAAACTGAACCAGTATCAAATACCGAGGGGTTGCTACGAACACTAGTAAAATACACATCGATAATCTGTATATCAAATATACCTTTGTTTACTTTGCCACCCTTTCTTACCCGCCAAATACTAGGGTAGTTCCGCTTCCAGTGACCAGTCCCTTTGCAGTAGAAGCACTTAGTCTCAGGCTTAGGACCAGACTTGGGCTTCTTCACTTGAGCAGCAATTTGCTTGCTGTTCTTCTTGAAGTTCCCCTTTTTCCTTTTGCCCTTTTCTTGAAACTAGTGGTCTCGTCAACCATCAACACTTGATGTTTTTCTTGATTTCTACCTTCGTCAATTTCAGCATTACGAAGAGCTTGCGAATCGTTTCCGTTATAGAACTTGTTCACTAGTTGAGCGATTCTCCTCCATCTTTTAGCTATAGAACTTGTTGGAGACTTCATATCTCTCCACTCGGGTATTTTCTTGAAATATTAACTTCAACTCTTGGAACATCTCATATGGTCCATGACGTTCAAAACGTCTTTGAAGTCCCGATTCTATGCCGTTAAGCATGGTGCACTAAACTATCAAGTAGTCATCATATTGAGCTAGCCAAACGTTCATAACGTCTGCATCTGCTCCTGCAATAGGTCTGTCACCTAGCGGTGCATCAAGGACATAATTCTTCTGTGTAGCAATGAGGATAAACCTCAGATCACGGATCCAATCCGCATCATTGCTACTAATATCTTTCAACACAATTTTCTCTAGGAACATATAAAAATTAAACGGGGAGCAACATCACGAGCTATCGATCTACAACATAGATATGCTAATACTACCAGGACTAAGTTCATGATAAATTAAAGTTCAATTAATCATATTACTTAAGAACTCCCACTTAGATAGACATCCCTCTAATCCTCTAAGTGATTATGTGATCCAAATCAACTAAACCATGTCTGATCATCACGTGAGATGGAGTAGTTTCATTGGTGAACATCACTATGTTGATCATATCTACTATATGATTCATGCTCGACCTTTCGGTCTCCGTGTTCCGAGGCCATATCTGTATATGATTGGCTCGTCAAGTATAACCTGAGTATTCCGCGTGTGCAACTGTTTTGCACCCGTTGTATTTGAACGTAGAGCCTATAACACCCGATCATCACGTGGTGTCTCAGCTCGAAGAACTTTCGCAACGGTGCATACTCAGGGAGAACACTTCTTGATAATTAGTGAGAGATCATCTCAAATGCTACCGTCAAACAAAGCAAGATATGATGCATAAAAGATAAACATCACATGCAATCAATATAAGTGATATGATATGGCCATCATCATCTTGTGCTTGTGATATCCATCTTCAAAGCACCGTCATGATCTCTATCGTCACCGGCGCGACACCTTGATAACCATCGTAGCATCATTGTCGTCTCGCCAATCTTATGCTTCCACGACTATCACTACCGCTTAGTGATAAAGTAAAGCATTACAGTGCAATTGCATTGCATACAATAAAGCGACAACCATATGGCTCCTGCCAGTTGCCGATAACTTGGTTACAAAACATGATCATCTCATACAATAAAATTTAGCATCATGTCTTGACCATATCACATCACAACATGCCCTGCAAAAGCAAGTTAGACGTCCTGTACTTTGTTGTTGCAAGTTTTACGTGGCTGCTACGGGCTTAAGCAAGGACCAGTCTTACCTACGCATCAAAACCACAACGATAGATTGTCAAGTTGGTGCTGTTTTAACCTTTGCAAGGACCGGGCGTAGCCACACTCGGTTCAACTAAAGTTGGAGAAACTGACACCCGCTAGCCACCTTTGTGCAAAGCACGTCGGGAGAACCGGTCTCGCGTAAGCGTACGCGTAATGTAGGTCCGGGCCGCTTTGTCCAACAATACCGCCGAACCAAAGTATGACATGCTGGTAAGCAGTATGACTTATATCACCCACAACTCACTTGTGTTCTGCTCATGCATATAACATCAACACATAAAACCTAGGCTCTGATACCACTGTTGGGGAACGTAGTAATTTCAAAAAATTTCCTACGCACACACAAGATCATGGTGATGCATAGCAACGAGAGGGGAGAGTGTGATCTATGTACCCTTGTAGACCGACAGCGGAAGCGTTATGACAACGCGGTTGATGTAGTCGTATGTCTTCACGGCCCGATCGATCAAGCACCGAAACTACGGCACCTCCGAGTTCTAGCACACGTTCAGCTTGATGACGATCCCCGGACTCCGATCCAGCAAAGTGTCGGGGAAGAGTTCCGTCAGCACGACAGCGTGGTGACGATCTTGATGTTCAACTGTCGCAGGGCTTCGCCTAAGCACCACTACAATATTATCGAGGAGTATGGTGGAAGGGGGCACCGCACACGGCTAAGAAAACGATCACGAGGATCAACTTGTGTGTCTAGGGGTGCCCCCTGCCCCCGTATATAAAGGAGCAAGGGGAGGAGGCCGGCCGACCCTATGGCGCACCAAGGAGGAGTCGTCCTCCTAGTAGGAGTAGGACTCCTACTAGGAGGGGGAAAGGAAGGGGGGAGGGAGAAGGAAAGGGGGGCGCCCCCCCTCTCCTAGTCCAGTTCGGACCAGGGGGAGGAGGCACGCGGCCCACCCTGGCTGCTCCTCTCTCTCTCCACTAAGGCCCATATGGCCCATTACTTCTCCCGGGGGGGGGGGGGGGGGGGGTTCCGGTAACCCTCCGGCACTCCGGTTTTCTCTGAAATCACCCGGAACGCTTCCGGTGTCTGAATATAGCCGTCCGATATATCAATCCTTATGTCTCGACCATTTCAAGACTCCTCGTCATGTCCGTGATCACATCCGGGACTCCGAACTAGCTTCGGTACATCAAAACTCATAAACTCATAATATAACTGTCATCGAAACCTTAAGCGTGCGGACCCTATGGGTTCGAGAACAATGTAGACATGACCGTGGCACGTCTCTGGTCAATAACCAATAGCGGAACCTGGATGCTCATATTGGCTCCTACATATTCTACGAAGACCTTTATCAATCAGACCGTATAACAACATACGTTGTTCCCTTTGTCATCGGTATGTTACTTGCCCGAGATTCGATCGTCGGTATCTCAATACCTAGTTCAATCTCGTTACCGCCAAGTCTCTTTACTCGTTTCGTAATACATCATCTCGCAACTAACGCATTAGTTGCAATGCTTCCAAGGCTTATGTGATGTGCATTACCGAGAGGGCCCAGAGATACCTCTCTGACAATCGGAGTGACAAATCCTAATCTCGAAATACGCCAACCCAACATGTACCTTTGGAGACACCTGTAGAGCTCCTTTATAATCACCCAGTTCCGTTGTGACGTTTGGTAGCACACAAAGTGTTCCTCCGATAAACGGGAGTTGCATAATCTCATAGTCATAGGAACATGTATAAGTCATGAAGAAAGCAATAGCAACATACTAAACGATCGAGTGCTAAGCTAACGGAATGGGTCAAGTCAATCACATCATTCTCCTAATGATGTGGTCCCGTTAATCAAATAACAACTCTTTGTCTATGGTTAGGAAACATAACCATCTTTGATTAACGAGCTAGTCAAGTAGAGGCATACTAGTGACACTCTGTTTGTCTATGTATTCACACACGTATTATGTTTCTGGTTAATACAATTCTAGCATGAATAATAAACATTTATCATGAAATAAGGAAATAAATAATAATTTTATTATTGCCTCTAGGGCATATTTCCTTCATCAAGTGGGCAGGCATCGTTCGGTGCGTGAAACAGGGTGTGATAGGGGTTCAAAGGAACAGGATTTAGTATTGTGTCTGATACCAGAATTGATGATCTCATCGGAAGGTGCCTCGTGAATTACATACGAGACCACGCACGAGGAATAACTTTGGGAGCAGGGGGTGTACAGGAGAGTCAGGTTTCAATCCTGGTACCTGTGGGTTATGGGCCCACCATGTGCGTTAAGAGCAGGAAGGGCAGTGCCGTCTTGCACGACCATGTAAGCAAGGCATGTCAGAGGATAGTCTGTCGGTTATGTCGGCAATGACATTGGTACCAAGGGCGAGGGACGAAGAGAACCATTTTCCTGCTCGTTGAACGAGGCGGACCAATAGGCAAAGTTTCGTCCATCGGCGGTTACCAAAATGTCATCAATAGTAGAAAGAGGGTCTCACTGACAGAGTTGTACACCGAGGTGTTTACGTAAGGAGTGAATTATTACTGCTTAGATTAGATAGATCACAAGAAAGGTCAAACAAACCAATGGAAAGGAAAATGTGTTTAAACATATATTTCAGGGATATAACCTTCCCATGGACAAGCAGAGCATGATATCCATGACAAGATAGAAAGTTGAAAACCATTTTGGTAAGGGAGAGAAATTGTATGACATTACCCAAACAACGGTGTTAGGATAATTGATGAAGAAAATGCAGCATTGTGCTTCAAATGTTCTTTTTGAAGTTCAGAGTACCACATACATGCTTCGGGATAGCATTGACAAGGTCTTCAAGCAAAGGTGAGACCTTGGATACACAAAGGATCCATCAGGAAAAACTTATAGAATAAGTCTCACAATTTCCTCATGGAAGTATGGATAACCTTGCTAAAAAGGAAACTATAACAATAGGGGCTCCGGCCAGGTGTGCTAGTGTCAGAGTAGATGACCATGGGTAGCCAAGCCGGCTCCCCCTGGCCCTTCTGAAAAAATTATGAGCCTATCCGGCTCTCAAGAATCCATGACGTGGGGCCGCCTTCCCCTTGCCGGCTGTCTCCCAGGACGGCTATCGAAAGGCGGCCTGACTTCAACCCTCATGAAGAAAGCCGCGGGGGGCCGGCTCCGAGAAGCCGGCCGCGAGAAGGCCGACTCCAAGAAGCCGGCTCCCACAAAGCGGTCAAGACCGTACCCTCGAAGTCTGCATCCACATAACGGTGATGTGACGGGGCTTGGCTACAGTGAAGCCTGCCACCCCCGAATCCCGGAACACGACTGGCACAGTGCGTTGTACGGGTGCTCATGGCCCGTCCGGCGCGGCACTGTTGCCACGTTGACCCTGATGTCATCCACGATGGGCCGCCAGCACGGCCCACGGGCGGTGGGCCCCTTCGGGCAGAGAGACACCCAAAGGCGGCCATGCCTCCTCCAGTCGGCCCAAGACAAAGCCAACTCTCCATAGCCGGCTTGCCACCCCCTCGAAGGAGACGTCCCATTAAGGAGACAAAACACGGTGAGGCTACAGCGATCACCCACCGGACAGCGACACTGTAGCCACGCCCACCTCGGCGAAGCTCCCGTCACCAGGATTGAGCAACAGTAACCAGCCCCCGACCGGGCCCTGGACAGTGGGGCCTGGCTGTCGACCAAGGAGCCGACAGCGGCGGGACCCACCAGCCGGCGGGCCCCAACAGCCGGTGCGGAAGCCGGCGAGCGTAGACACAGACGGCTGGGCCCCACGCCCAGCCGGATTACCATTGTACCCCCGGGAGGTAGGCCTATATAAACCCCCCGGTACACCCATGCAAAGGGTTGATCCCTGCTAGTTTTAGACACCACATAGGGAGGAGAAGAGAGCGAGTCGTGCCCTTCTTCCTCCTCTCACCAAACAGCTCAAGGAGCATCGTGTAGCTACTTGTTCATCCAGTGATCATGCGGAGACCCCGCAGAGCAGCAGTAGGGGTGTTATCTCCACGGAGAGCCCCGAAGCTGGGTAAGATTCGCCGGCGTGCATGTCTTCGCCTCATCCCGTTTCCAGGCACCGACGATGTCTTACTGGCTCCCACAATGATAAGCCACCCGTTGGCATATGTCGCACCTACCACCCGACATTTGGCGCCCACCATGGGGCTAGGTGCACCGTCGTCCCGAGACCTGTTCTGGACGGGAACCCTCTTCCTCCCCAGCGAGCGTAGCCAGCCCGGCACGCCCGATGGCGCTTGCCACGACGCGCTGCAAGGCGTCGCCAACGTCTGCGCGGCGAGCAGCCTCGCCGATCTCCTTGACAAGACCTTCATCTCCGACGAGCTCGCCTCTGACGCGGGCACCAACCACCTCGTCAACCTCCTCGGCCAGCTCCGCGTCTCCGGCGAGCCTGCCGTGGACTTGGAGTCGGTTGGTTCCACCGATCCGATGCTTGTCGACTCCGACACGGCCTCAGTCGACACTTTCCCCACCGACGTCACGATCTACAATGACCCACTTCCCCAGGCCGATGGCTGCGACGCTGTCACCACTGAGGTGATGGTCATCGGCCACGGCGACGCGCATGCGGCGGTCCATGACTTGTCCATCCCCCTCCCGGCCGATGCCGACGCCGAAGCACTTGAGGCTCGCCGCCTCACCCTCCTCGCGGTGGGCCGGAAGCTGGCCTCCATGAGACGCCTCACTGAGGCCCATCGGCGCGAAGCCGACCGCGCCGCCTTTGGCACGCCGCCCCCAGGCGGGCCAAGCCAGGCCGGCGTTGTCAGTCAGCGTGGCGTTGTCATCGCCGACACGCTGGGAGTTGACCGCCCAGTCTATGCCACTCCACTCGAGAACCTGCGTGCCGCCCAGGCGGCCATAGACGAGCTAGACGGATCGGGGGCCGAAGAACTCCCTCACATGACCAGACGCATCCAGCAGCTAATCGATGCAGCCGCACAGCGGCACGAAGCCGACGCCCACGCGGAAAGCCTCCCCCCGTGCCGAGATGACGGCGCGACATCCCGGACGCCGACCGCGGGCAAAACCCGTGTGCGGCATGAGAAAGAGCTGGCTGCCAGCCGAAGCCGAACCCGAATCTCCATCGAGCGACACGCAGAAGGCCATCCCCGGGCAGTGGAGTGGCGGGGCAACCCGCCTCCGCCTCAGCCCCGTGGGGATAGATATCCCACCCCACCGGCTGTTGCACATCCGACTCTTAGTGGCCGGCTAGGTCGCCGTGAAGGAGTCAGCGAGAACGACGCCCGCCATCGGATCGACCGCCTAGCGCGATCCCTGACATTGGAAGAAGAAGACGATGTCGGCCCACCCTGTTTCGCCCCCCGCATCCGTGACGAGCCTTTCCCCAAAGGATTCTCGCTCCCAAGAGATACGCCCAAGTACAACGGCTCCATGAAGCTGGAAGATTGGTTGATCGACTACTCCACGGCGGTTAGCATAGCAAACGGCAACAGGCGCGTTGCCGTGAAGTACGTGCCCCTCATGCTGCAAGGCACGGCGCGGACTTGGCTCAACAACCTCAAGCCGTACAACATCAACAGCTGGCTAGACTTCACTGAAGCTTTCGTCCGCAACTTCACCAGCACCTACAAGCGGGCTCCCAAGCCCAGACAGCTCTCCTTATGTGTGCAAGGCCCCACCGAGTCCACCCGTGACTACCTCACGCGTTGGGCCGAGCTCCGCAACTCTTGCGAAGGGGTACACGAGGTGCAAGCCATAGAATACTTCACTGCCTGGTGCCGAGAAGGCACCCTCCTCAAGCACAAGCTCCTTTGCGACGAGCCGACTACCCTCGACGAGCTTCTGGTCATAGCGGACAAGTACGCCACCGCCGACTCCTCAACGAAGACCGAACTCCGGGTAGATGCATCCGGGAAAGTACTCAACTCGGCGCCCAAGACGCCGGCTGGGGACTCCGGCCGACGCCCACACCAGAACGACCACAAGCGCAAGGGCCCCGTGTCGCCCTCCACCAGTCGGCAGGTGGCCACAGTCGAAGACGAGCAGCCCGAAGGGCGGCCCGCACCCAAGGAGCAGAGGGGCGGCAAGCCGGCTTGGCAGCCGGCCTTCTCCTACGAGCAAACTCTTGACGCCCCATGCAAGTTCCACAGCGGCGGGAAGCCGTCCAACCACACAACCCGGAAGTGCCATTGGCTCACCCGAATCTCCAAAGGCGAAGGGCTCGCGCCGGCTCCGCCTGCCGGTCCGCCGCCTCCGACTACGCAGCCGCCGACCGCTCGGCCTGCACTCGGAGCCGTGCACGATGAGTTCCCCGACGAGCATGCCACCTATGTCATCTTTATGAGCCAGCCCGAAGACCGGCACAGCAAACGCCGAGAACACCAGGAAGTCAGCATGGTCGCTGCCACCCCCGCCGAGCACATGCACTGGTCAGAAAAGCCTATCAGTTGGAGCCGGGCCGACCACCCAGAGGTGATGCCATCTCCCGGCTCTTATGCGTTGGTTTTGGATGCCACCCTTGCAACGGATAGCCGCGCCGTCTGTTTCTCTCGCATGCTGATAGATGGCGGGAGCAGCATCAACATCCTGTACCATGACACCCTGGACAAGCTGAACGTCAAGACGAAGCAACTCATGCCAACTCGGACTGTGTTCCATGGCATTGTACCCGGCCTGTCCTGCGCCTCCATTGGCAAAATCAAGATTGATGTACTCTTTGGGGACAAGGATCATTTCCGCCGAGAAGCGATCTGGTTTGAAGTGGTGGACCTGGAGAGCCCCTACCATGCATTGCTTGGCCGGCCTGCCTTAGCTAGGTTCATGGCAGTTCCCCACTATGCTTACCTCAAGATGAAGATGCCAAGCACCAAGGGCGTCATCACCATAGCCGGTGATTACAAGAAGTCCTCCGAGTGAGTAGCAGCCAGCAGCCGGCTGGCCGAGTCCCTTGTGGTTGCCGAAGAAAAGAAGATATTGGACCGAGTTGTGGCCATGGCCGGCAAGCAGTCGGCCTTGACCCCCGACCCCAAGGAGTATGATGCCCAAGGGTCTTTCCAGCCGGCCAAGGAGACGAAGAAGATACCTCTTGACCCCGAGCACCCAGAGAGGTTTGCCGTCATCGGGGCAAACCTAAATAGCAAATAGGAAGGCGAGCTCGCCGATTTCCTCCATGAGAATCGGGACATCTTCGCTTGGTCCCCCAAGGACATGCTGGGTGTTTCGAAGGAATTCGCCGAGCACAAGCTGCACGTCTGAGAAGACGCAAAACCAGTCAAGCAACCCCTCCGCCGACTGTCGGAGGAAAAAAAGAAGGATTGTAGGAGAAGAGATAGCCCGGCTTCTGGCAGCCAGCTTCATTATTGAAGTTTTCTTTCCAGAGTGGCTAGCCAACCCGGTCCTCGTACTAAAGAAGAACAACAAGTGGTGCATGTGCATAGACTACACAAGCCTCAACAAGGCCTGCCCCAAAGATCCCTTCGCCCTGCCAAGGATTGATCAAGTGATAGACTCCACGGCCGGATGCGAGCTGTTGAGTTTCTTGGATGCTTACTCAGGATACCACCAAATAAAGTTAGATCCGGCAGACTGCCTGAAGACCGCCTTCATCACGCCATTCGGAGCCTTCTACTACCTGACTATGACATTTGGTTTAAGAAATGCCGGTGCCACTTTTTAGCGTTGCATGCAGAAGTGCCTCCTCAAGCAGCTCGGCAGAAATGCCCACGTCTACGTAGACGACATTGTGGTGAAGACGGAGAAGCGCGGCACTCTGCTGGAAGACCTCAAGGAAACATTTGAGAACCTGCGCCGATTCCAAATCAAGCTCAACCCCGAGAAATGTGTGTTCGGAGTGCCAGCCGGCCAGCTCCTAGGCCTCCTGGTCTACGAATGTGGCATCGAATGCAACCTAGTAAAGATCAAGGCCATTGAGAGAATGGCGATTCCCACCAAACTTTGAGACGTCCATAAGTTCACCGGATGCTTGGCCTCCCTGAACCGCTTCATCAGCCGGCTCGGAGAGAAAGCCCTCCCCCTCTACCGCCTCATGAAGAAGACCACTCACTTCGAGTGGAATGACCAAGCCGACCAAGCTTTTCACGAGCTGAAGAAGATGCTGGCCATGCCGCCTGTCCTGGCGGCACCGACTGAGAAAGAGCCCATGCTCCTCTACATTGCTGCAACCAGCCGGGTGGTTAGCACCGTCATCGTAGTACAGCGCCCAGAAGAGGGCCGAGCCCAGCCGGTCCAGAGGCCAGTGTACTATTTGAGGAAGGTGTTGTCTGCCTCGAAGCAGAACTACCCGCACTACCAGAAGATGTGCTATGGCATCTACTTCGCCGCCAAGAAGATGAAGCCCTATTTCCAAGAGCATCCCATCACGGTCGTATGCACCGCCCCGCTGGCCGAGATCATAGGCAGCCGGGATGCATCCGGCCGGGTGGCGAAATGGGCCATCGAGCTGGCCCCCTAAACGATCTTCTACCAACCTCGCACCACCATCAAGTCCCAAGCATTGGCCGACTTCCTCGTCGACTGGGCCGAGACCCAGTACCTACCGCCGGCTCCCGACTCCACTCATTGGTGCATGCACTTCGATGGGTCCAAGATGCGCACCGGCTTGGGAGACGACGTCATCCTCACCTCTCCCAAAGGCGACAAGCTCAGATACACGCTACAAATTCACTTTGCCGCCTCCAACAACGTGGCCGAGTACGAGGCGCTCATACACGGGCACCGACTCGGACTTGGTGGTCCAGCAATCATCCGGCGACTGGGATGCCAAGGACCCAAACATGGCAAGCTACCACATCCTTGTTCAGCAGATCAGTGGGTATTTTGAAGGATGCGAGTTCCTCCACGTACCGCGAGCCGACAATGACCCAGCTGACGCCCTGGCTCGAATAGGCTCCACTCGGCAAGCAATACCAACCGGTGTCTCTCTACAACGCCTCCTTAAGCCGTCTCCAGAATCCGATTCCATCTTCGTGCCGCCCGACCCCGATGGAGCCGGGTCCGGCTCGAAGAACCAAGCAGGTGATCTGGGGACTTCGATAGTCGGCCCGGGGACGTCAGTAGGCGGCTCGGGGACTTCCGTAGTCACGCCCGACCCGGGGACTGCCACACCTGGCTCGGGGACTGTGGTAGTCGGCCCGGGGACCGCACCAACACAATAGGCGGCGGCCAACTCCAGCATTTCACCACCCAGCCCACCCGCCCAGGTCACAGTAGCAATGCTGGCAATAGAAGAAGTCACAGCCCCATCATGGGCTCAGCCCATCCTCAACTTCCTAGTAAACCAAGATCCGCCGGCTGATGAAACAGAGGCAAGACAAGTCCAACGTCTAGCCGGAGCATACACAATCGTCAACAGAGAGCGCGTCAAGCGCAGTGTCGCTGGAGTCCTCCAGCGATGTGTCGAGCAAGAGAAGGGCATTGCAATCCTCAGAGACATCCACCAAGGAGAATGCGGCCACCATGCGGCCTCAAGATCACTCGTCGCCAAAGCTTTCCGCCATGGTTTCTTTTGGCCTGCTGCTTTGGATGACGCCAAGAAGTTAGTCAAACACTGCAAAGGGTGCCAATTCTTCAGCTCCAAGCAACACATGCCGGCTTCGGCACTCAAGACCATTCCCCTCACTTGGCACTTCGCCGTTTGGGGACTGGATATGGTGGGCCCATTCAAGACGGCGCGCAGCGGCATGACACATCTACTAGTCGCTGTGGACAAATTCACCAAATGGATTGAGGCAAAGCCGATCAAGAAGCTGAATGGGCCGACTGCCGTGACATTCATCGCAGACATAACAACTCGGTACGGCGTGCCACACAGCATCAAGACCGATAATGGCACGAATTTCGCCAAGGGAGCCTTGGCACGTTTCCGTGCGACGCAGGGCATCCGGTTGGACTTAGCGTCCGTTGCCCACCCACAGTCAAACGGCCAGGTCGAACGAGCCAACGGCCTCATCCTTTCCGGCATCAAGCCCCAACTGGTCGTACCACTGGAGCGTTCGGCCTGCTGTTGGCTTGATGAGCTGCCGGCCGTCCTCTCGAGTCTGCGCACAACCCCAAACAAGTCAACCGGCTTCACTCCTTTTTTCCTCGTGTATGGTGCCGAGGTGGTCATCCCAACTGACATCGAGTTCGACTCGCCTCGGGTAACCATGTACACGGAGGCGGAGGCCAAGGAAGCACGAGAAGATGGCGTCGACCTGCTGGAAGAAGGCCGGCTATTAGCCCTCAGCCGGTCTACCATCTACCAGCAGGGTTTGTGCTGCTACCACAGCCGGAAGGTCAAGCGAAGATCCTTTCAAGAGGGCGATCTTGTGCTCCGGCTGATCCAGCGAACAGCCGGCCAGCACAAGCTCTCGGCCCCTTGGGAGGGCCCCTTCGTCATCAGCAGAGCTTTAGGCAACGACTCCTATTACCTAATCGACGCACAGAAGCCGAAGGCACGCAAGAGAGACGATTCCGGCAAGGAGTCGGAACGACCATGGAACACCAACCTTCTCCGAAGATTTTACAGTTGAAATGCAGTATGTATCACGCTAACTTTTGTACTAAGTACGAGACAATAGGCCCCCCGAGGAGAGCTCGGGGACTGCCATCTTTTATCTATAAATGAAGAATATTATGCTTATGACCTTGTCATTTCATTCACTTTTTTTTTCGTCCGGCTCCGGGTTCGACTAGTCGGCCCGGGGACTGGCCGTCTGGAGTTATATTAGAAGTCCTACCCGCGGTCAGACAAGTAGTGTGCCGGCACCCAAGCCTTCTCTTGCCAAAAGTCGTAGTTCGAAGAACCGGCTGTCCGGCTGGCAAGAGTTAAAGGCAGGAAAGGACGCCCACATGAAAAACGGCTAGGGACTAACGGACTAATATAACAAAAGCCGGGTTTTCTCCCACCGCCGACCGACTACCAAAGTAGCCGGCCGGCCGGCTTCCATTCACTTCACTTCAATCTAAGAAAGCTCGAGTACTTGCCTCCCCAAAAGGGGAAGGCGGCAAAGGAAACAGCCTAAGGATAAAAAGCATACGTGAATGGAAACCAAATATGCACACAATCATATTTACACAAAAGACCTTCGCAAGGCCAGCATTCAACATAGTTCGAATACACCCCCAGTCGGAGCGACTGGCGAGCCGGGCAGGTCGGTGGAGACGGCAGTGCCGGCTGGCGAACCTCGACATGATCACCGCCTCCTGCTGAAGGCGCGCTTGCTCGCGCCTCATTGTTGGAGGCACGGTCAGGCTGAGGCTGGCTGGCTGCTTCACCAGCCGGCTCAACGTCTTCGCCTTCCTATCCTTCGTCGTCTTCGCCTTCATCACTGGAGGCGATCTCCTCTGCCGAGTCCTCACCCGCTGCCGGGTCCAGCCCGAACCACTCCTCCGGCTTGGCAACGCCGTCGTCATTTATTTCAGGAGCAAAGACACTGATGTTAGTGCACTCGGCGATCGTCGATGCACGCTGAGCGATAGCCGGCCGCACCTCCTCTATCTCCTCGTTGGCCTCCAGCCGCCAGATGCGCAGCTGGTCCAGGTTCAGCCCCGGATACCAGGCTCGGACGAACTCCAGCGCCCGCCCAGCTCCAAGCCGGGCTGCCGATGCTTTCCAGGCCTCGAAGTGGCCGACCGCAACCTCCAGCCAGTCGGCAGTCCGACTCGGGGTGCGGGGAATCGTCTCGCCTGGCTAGAGGGCGGCAAACACCTGCGCCCCGGCGCGCTGGAGGTGGCGGAGCATACGGTGAGCCGGCTGCAGCCGCGCTTGGACCGCCAAGAGTTGCTCCTCAAGCGTCCGGCTCGTGTTCAGCGCGATGTCGGCCCCCGCCCGATGGCGCGCTTTGCGATGGGCCTCGATGGTTTGGGTGGCGAAGACGGAGTAGCCGGGAAAGTAGTCTGCACAGAGAACAAAAAGCAGCACAAGTCAGAACACAAATCAGGCGGCAAGGGGCAAGCAAGGAGAGAGGAAGGCGGCTTACCGTCGATCAAATCCTCAATACGACCGAAGCCTTCGCTCAGCGCTTGCTTGGTCTCAGCCCAGCCCGCCGCTTCAGTCTCGAACTCGGCCTTCAGGGCGTCTTCATTGTCCTGCGCCTTCTTCAGGGCCGCCTTGTGGCTCTCCTCCTGGTCAGCCAACTTCTTGGCCTGGCGGTCACGCTCCAGGACCAAGGCGTCGTACTCGGCTTCCTTGACGCGAAGGGCGGCCTGCGCCCCGCTGAGCTGCCCCCTCAAGTCGGCATTGGCTCCTGCAAGCATGAAGACAAAGGAAAACCCAATAAGGAAGAAGTCGTCAGGGAAGATCCGACCCGACTGCTCAGCAGTCGGCCTGAATCTCGGGGACTACACCCAGTGGGTGCACTGACGCGCCCCCACAAGAGATGAACGAAACAAAGTACGCACTCCGGCTGCTGATCAGGTCTTCGGTTCTCCGGCCCAGCTCCTGAGCCTGGAAGTTGAAGGCAGCAACACGGAGGTTATGATACTCCTGAAGATCAGACAGGAGGCGAGTATAAGATAGTTGGCAGGACCTAGTAAGTTCCGAGCCGCTTGTGCAGCACCCGACTTGGAACTCGGGGACTACACCCAGTGGGTGCACTGACGCGCCCCCACGGAAGAAATCAGAAGAGCAAAACAAGCAAGGCCAGAAGACTCACCCGGATGACGGCCCGCGTCGCGAGGAACTCTTGGGTGTATTGCTGCAGCGAGGCGGCTTGGGCTTGAAGCCGGTTCCGGACCTCCTGGGCCGCCGCGTTCAACTCGCCCGTCCCCCTGCTGGGAGTCCACTCATACGTGATGGCGCTGGCCGCCTCCAGGGCCTCCACCGTCTGGCTGGCACCTGTAGCTTGGTGCGCCTCCAGCGCGGAGGTGCCACCCCCTGCGCGTCGGCGGAATGCCGGCTGCACCTCGAGGCCGGCTCCTGCCTTTGGCTCACCCCCGGCCGGCTGCTCTGGTGCCGTAGCTGATTGGCCTTTTTGGCCCACTCCAGCCGGCGCCCTCTGCGGCGTCCCTTCCACAGAGGCCACATGGTCCTCGCTCCTCTCCATCACCGGCGGGTTTTGGTCGACCTCCTCCGACGGGGGCACGGGGATGTCGGGGGCCACGGCGCGGAGGGGAACGACGAGCAGCGGAGGCTAGTTGAGCGAGGCCTCCGCCTCCGTCTCCGCGGCTGCCGCCTCCGCCCGGGCCTTGGCCGCCGCATCGGCCTGCTCCTTCACCGCCTGGGCGGCCCTTCGCTCCGCCGTCTCCCGCTCCTCCTGCGCCTCACGTGCGTTCCGCTCCGTGGCCTCCCTAAGGCTGGCACGGGGATCCACGCAACGGGAGTCGGAGGACCCTCCGGTTGGCACGACTATGGAGCCGCCAGGACCGCGCTCAAGGGAAAGCGGCGCCCTGCCCGGCGAGCAAAGAAAGGTTTAGAAGGGCTTCAATCGAAAAGGACAACAAAAATATATATATATATATATGAAATATACAAGACATTCGACGACTTAGGCCGAGATCGCCTGCGGCTGTTTCACCGCCTTGCGGAAACGGGCCGCCTTTGCGGCCGCCTCACCCCGCTTGGTCGCCGCCGTGGAAGCCTTGGATTTCTTCGGCCGGCTGCCGAAGAAGGTCGACGCGGCCTGACGCTTCTGCGCGCCGCCACGGGCAGCCGGCGCGGCAGACGAGCCCGCGCCCTGATGATCAGGCGCCGGCTGGCGGTGCGGGACAGCTTCGACCTCATCATCGTCCAGCCAGTCCTCGAAGCCGGATCCAGGCCCCGAGCCTCCTGCCTCGTCGCCTTCACCCATGATGGCGTCTTCCATGGCGGCCGCTCCCAGGTCCGGATCGTCGGCGTCGTCCACCATGCGGTGGTGGAGGAGCTGGCGCTCTACCCCTATGACCCCGGCCGTCGGCGGAAGAAGAGGGTTCTGCCAAGGGCAAACCAACTAATCAGAGGTCGGCTATCATGAGGCCGGCTACAAACGGAAGAAAAGAGGAAAAACTTACGGCCGACAGAGGGTTGGCGCGGGAATACGGACCCTTGTCGTATCGCCAATCTTCGGTGAGCTTGTAGTTGGAGATGTAGTTCACCATGTAAGACACCTCCGCACGAGGCATCTCCCTGGTGCTCAGCCCGCACGGGTCGAAGCGGCCGCTCATGTGGCAGATCATGTGACGCCAGCCTTGGAGCGGAAGAACTTGGCGCTCCATGAAGGCGGCCACCAAGTCGGCTCCGGTCAGGCCTTCCGATTGGATCATCACCCGAAGCCGGGAGACGGCTGCGTTCCCGGCCTGAGACAATGACCTGGCCCGGTAGCTCCACGAAGGTTGCCTCCCAGCCGGCGGGCCGGCTACGTAAGCCGGCAGGTTGACGTCGTCGCCTTGCTGGGCAACGTTCTTCATGTAAAAGTAGGACTTCTACCAGAGCTTCACCGACTGGATCAGCGGGATGGGCGGGAACAGATTGTTCTTCCCCGTCCGCCTCATGGCAATGAAGGCTCCGCAAGGGGCGGGCACGCCCGCGACGACGGTGCCGAGCTTGCTCTGGAAGAATTCCCCCCCAGAGCTCGAGAGTGGGGAGAACCCCGAGAAAGCCCTCGCACAGGGTGACGAGGGCCGACAACAGCATCACCGCGTTGGGCGTGAGGTGATGCGGCTGGAGGTGGTAGAATTCGAGGAAAGCTCGAAGGAATCCGCTCGTCGGGAGGCTGAAGCTGCGTAGGCAGTGCGAGCGGAAGATCACCCGCTCGCCCTCCTCCGGCGCCAGCAAGATCTCCTTCTCCGGCACTCGACGAACCCGCACGAAGTTCTCGCCCGCCAGGCGCCGCGTCCGGCGGAGGAACTCGACGTGGTCCTCGTGGACGTTGGAGCCATCCCACGAGCTCGACAGCACCATGGGGACGATGCGGCGGGGAGCAAGACGAAGCGACAGTGGAGACATGCATGACCCCGCTACGGCGGGACCGAGGGAACCGAGAGGTCCGGCGGAGAAACGGCACGGCGATGGGTGCTGCGGCAGCGGAAGGAAGAAGAAGGAATGCAAGAAGGGGCGGAGCGAGGGAGAGCGTGCGAGCCTCTGCCGCTCCCCCTCCTCTCCCTACTTATAGACCCACGAGGCGGAGCCGAGGAGGCGCGGCGTGGGGGAACGTGGGGATCAACTGCGCCCACTCCCCCACATCCCGCGAGTATTGCGCCCTGATGGCGTGATAAAACCACCGCGGGAAGGCGAGCGGTCCATGTGGGCCGCAGAAGATCCGCGCTCAGACCGAGGCCTAGGAGTGGCGGGCCCGGGCCTGCGGGGGCGTCTCGTCGCGCGCGTGCGTTGGCAGGATCTCCTTGCCACGTGGCCCGCGGGATGGCGCGCGGTCAGCTCGGAGGCCGACCCGCATCCCCACCTATGAGAAACGGGGCTTTCCGAAGACGGCGCGCACAAGCAAAGCCAGCCTTCAGGGTAGGAAGCTGACCAAGCTTCTCGTCCCTTTGTCAGCCTCGAAGCTCGATCAGCTTCGGGGACTACTGTCAGAGTAGATGACCACGGGTAGCCAAGCCGGCACCCCTGGCCCTTATGAGAAAATTACGAGCCTATCCGGCCCTCAAGAATCCAAGACGTGGGGCCGCCTTCCCCTTGCCGGCTGTCTCCTAGGCAGGCTATCGAAAGGCGGCCCGACTTCAACCCTCATGAAGAAAGCCGCAGGAGGGCCGGCTCCGAGAAGCCGGCCGCGAGAAGGCCGACTCCAAGAAGCCGGCTCCCACAAAGCGGTCAAGACCGTACCCTCGAAGTCTGCATCCACATAACGGCGATGTGACGGGGTGTGGCTACAGTGAAGCCTGCCACCCCCGAATCCCGAAACACGACTGGCACAGTGCGCCGTACGGGTGGTCATGGCCCGTCCGGCGCGGCACTGTTGCCACGTTGACCCTGATTTCATCCACGACGGGCCGCCAGCGCAGCCCACGGGCGGTGGGCCCCTTCGGGCAGAGAGACACCCGAAGGCGGCCATGCCTCCTCCAGTCGGCCCAAGACAAAGCCAGCTCTCCATAGTCGTCTTGCCACCCCCCTCGAAGGAGACGCCCCATTAAGGAGACAAAACGCGGTGAGGCTACAGCGATCACCCGCCGGACGGCGGCACTGTAGCCACGCCCACCTCGGCGAAGCCCCTGTCACCAGGATTGAGCAACAGTAACCAGCCCTCGACCGGGCCCTGGACAGTGGGGCCTGGCTGTTGACAAGGAGCCGGCAGCCGGCGGGACCCAACAGCCGGCGCGGAAGCCGGCGAGCATAGACACAGACGGCTGGGCCCCACGCCCAGCCGGATTACCATTGTACCCCCGGGAGGTAGGCCTATATAAAACCCCCGGGACACCCATGCAAAAGGTTGATCCCTGCTAGTTTTAGACACCACATAGGGAGGAGAAGAGAGCGACCCGTGCCCTTCTTCCTCCTCTCACCAAACAGCTCAAGGAGCATCGTGTAGCTACTTGTTCATCCAGTGATCATGCGGAGACCCTGCAGAGCAGCAGTAGGGATGTTATCTCCACGGAGAGCCCCAAAGCTGGGTAATATTCACCGGCGTGCATGTCTTCGCCTCATCCCGTTTCCAGGCACCGGCGATGTCTTACTGGCTCCCACAATGATAAGCCACCCGTTGGCATATGTCCCACCTACCACCCGACAGCTAGGCATGATATCACCTTACCGGGTGATATAAGACCAACGTTATAACTCTTGGAAATAGGTTCCAACCATCATATCCGACCGAGATTCAGATCCGATTGGTGTCAGGATACCCCAGACTAAGGATGCCTGAGAAGAAAAGTTGCAACACAAATTGACGAGATGACATTGTAAGATTCCCAGGAAATGAACTATGGAAGAAAGTTGCGAATCAAGAGTTCATCGTTAACCCAAGAAGAGGATGATAGGGTGACTGATGGACTCAGCGACAATTCATCGAGATTTCCAAAAAGTTGGATTTCCACAATTATGTGAACAAGGAGATAACATTTGTCAGATCAATAGATATAATGAGGTATGCTCGAGGAAAACATACCCGATTAAGCATTGGTTGACAGGTGCACTCAAACTATGGGCTGGGTTTCACGACCAACATCGAAATGGCGATTTAGCAACTAACACACAAAATTGGAATTATTGTCCACTAACTCTGAAGCAATAGGGTTGCTAGAGATGTTAAATTCTCACAACATAGTTCACTCAACATGGGTACCAAGAAAAGAATGGTGATGGTGAGAAGCATCACTGTATCAAGAATTTCTTCAAAGGTGGTGAAACTCTCACAACATCCTTCACAACAAGGCAGTGATACTTCAAGGTAGATCATAATACGAGCTGGATAGAAGTTGCATCCATAACATGAACAAGTTTGTGATGAAAAGAAGGTGAGGATGTTCTCGATGGTAACTCAAATTACCAAGGAACGAGGATGGCACTTATCATCAAGAATTCCATTGATATCCTGGAAGGAGTCAAAATGTTGATGATGATCACGACAATTTGTTGTCCAGAGGATCCACAAAGAAGCAATTGAACAGCGACTGCATCAAGCAAAAGGACGGATGCATCAAAAGATTATTGGATCCATAGATACGACACAAACTCGGGGTCAAGTTTGTTGTTCGAGGTGAAACCATAAGACGAGAAAATTGATGAAAGCTTAGTTCATCGTCGAAAGTTGTGCTCTAGGAATAAGGACCAGGTAGCACACTCAAGGTTTAGCATGATGATGATGATGTAGTAAATCTACTAGGAATGACATGATCAAGTACAAACTCATAAGCGATGAAGTTTACTAAGTGTTGTTGACTCGCATGGCGGACTCGATTCAGCTATCAGTGTCCTTGAGTGACTAACAACTCAGAACCCGTGGAAAATTGGAATCAGTGAGAAATAATAGTTGAAGAAGAACTCATAAGAAGTTATGTAGTTCCGTGATATTCTCGAGATACCATAGGGGAATACTCAAAGGTAGAGTAGAATCAAGGTTGGGTAGGCATATTGATCTGCAGAAGACAAGCGATTTAACTTGTCCGAGAAATGGGATCAAAGAAAAACAATCATGGTCGGAACCACGGTTGCGAAGGACCAAGCATAGATACAAGATGAACTTATAATAGGGGGATTATTATTATTACAAGAAGCTTCCATGATAAGTTCCACATCGGGTCCATGGGCATGAACACAAAGTTCAAGGTCGACACCGACTTCTGCAATGCATAACCTTTCATTCACTTTTCATTTTTCGAAAAAGTTGTAATGTTGAATTTTAGTTGGCGAAGCAACAAAAGAGTATGACTTGCGAAAACTTTCGGGTTCATACGGTTTTTGGGAAGGCATAGGTTCAACCCATCGGGGCATCTTAGGAGCATATACCATAAATTTCAAGAATAAATAACACAAGCTTGATAGTAGAGGATGCTTGAGAAAGCAAAGGATACAATTTACCAAATGCATTATGTATCCGAGGAAAGGCTCACAAGCTTATTGAATATGAAGGACGTTGTCGGATAAAATCTGACAAAGGGACGGGTAGTCCACAAGGGATCTGATGTGAGCATCAGTACTGAACCAGAGGAAAAAAGAATGCTAGGTGATCAGGTTATAGAAACAACTGACTAACTCAAAGCTCAATTGCAAAGGAATTATGAATTCCAAGACAAGGGATCAGAAGCAACTCTCCGATTAGGGATGGATAGGTAGAACACCCTTAGGGGTACAATCGATGGCGATTTGATTGGTCGAGATCTAGCACATGTTAAAATTACGTCTGAGACGGAAGGATGAATTCTAGGATCTGGTTGAGGATTGCAAGCATTCGCAACATGTTGTATCAACACACTCAAAATGATAATGACAAAGGATGACAATAAGATTACTAGACTTATGGTATTAACCACTATGCAAGCAAGCAAGAAATTCAAGAACAATAGGCTGTTGAGAATTTTCAGAAGAACGAATGGTATTACTAAGACTTTTGGGAAGTACATGAATTAACTGAGGATGAGCGGATACTCGATAGGTGCTCAAAATTATCTATAGGGGTATTCAGGTGACAAGGAACTGCAAGGCAGTAAGCTCAAAGGATTCTCGGAACAACGGAGAGTAGTTCAGGGCATCTTGTAATAACAAGATCAATGGGATTGAATGTAAGAATGGCAGGTGTATGTAGTTATCAATAAGGATATTACAGTGGTTGGGAATTTGCAAAGGCGGTGGGTACAAGTGTCTCGGGAGAACATCGTAGAGTAACCTCGGAATCTTCTGGTGCAGCAGACGATCATCGGTAATAAGTTGCTCTCTGGGTGAAAGTGTTCACGAGATCCTAATGTTAGATTTAGTAAAATTCATTTAACCCGAATAGAAGAGAGATCAGAGTCCTGGAGTATAGACGAGGAATAAAACATCCTAATACCACCCAATGGCGACGTAGGCCCATGGGCCGCACAGCCATGTTAGTAAAACAATTTTCATCGACTAGACTCAACTTCAGACAATGAGTGTGGAAGGGGGATTCCTACAGGCAGTCGGCTCTGATACCAACTTGGGACGCCCTTGATTCGACCATACACTAATTAATCATACACGCAAATGTGTATGATCAAGATCAAGGACTCACTAGAAGATATCACAACACAACTCTAGACATAAATAAAATAATACAAGCTTTATATTACAAGCCAGTGGCCTCGAGGGCTCGAATACATAAGATCGAGTACACAAGAGTCAGCGGAAACAATAATATCTGAGTATAGACATAAGGTTAAACAAGTTTGCCTTAAGAAGGTAGCACAAAAGTAGCAACGATCGAAAATGCGAGGCCTACTGCTTGGGACCTCCTAACTACTCCTCGAAGCCGAACTCCACGTAGAATCATCCTCGGGATCCTCTGGCTCCTAGACTCCATCATATGATCGCAAAAACCAGGAAAAGGGGAAAGGGGGGTGGAGCAAAGCAACCATGAGTACTCATCCAAAGTACTCGCAAGCAAGGAGCTACACTACATATGCATTGGTATCAATGAAATGGGTAGTATCTATGGACTGAACTGTAGAATGCTAGAATAAGAGGGGGATGGCTAGTCCTATCGAATACTACGCTTCTGGCAGCCTCCATCTTGAAGCAGTAGAAGAGAGTAGATGGTAAGTTAACCAAGTATCATCGCATAACATAAACCTACCTAGCGATCCTCCCCTCGTCGCCCTTTGAGAGAGCGATCACCGGGTTGTATCTGGCACTTGGAAGGGTGTATTTTATTAATTATCCGGTTCTAGTTGTCATAAGGTCAAGGTACAACTCCGGGTCATCCTTTTACCGAGGGACACGTCTATTCGAATAGATAAACTTCCCTACAGGGGTGCACCACATTTCCCAACACGCTTGATCCCCTTTGGCCGGACACACTTTCCTGGGTCATGCCCGGCCTCGGAAGATCAACACGTCGTAGGCCCACCTAGGCACAACAGAGAGGTCAGCACGCCGGTCTAAATCCTATGGCGCAGAGGTCTGGGCCCATCGCCCCTTGCACACCTGCACGTTGCCAACGCGGCCGGTAAGCAGACCTAGCCTCCATAATAAAAGAGCAGGCGTTCCAGTCCAATCCGGCGCCCGCCGCCCAGTCGCTGACGTCAAGAAGGCTTCGGCTGATACCACAACGTCGAGTGTCCATAACTATTCCCGCGTAGTTGGTTAGTGCGTGTAGGCCAGTGGCCGGACTCAGATCAAATACCAAGATCTTGTTAAGCGTGTTCTTTTGAAGTAACCGTGAATGCCGACTAGGGCTAGGCCCACCTCTCTCCTAGGTGGTCTCAATCCGCCCTATTGCTCCGCCACAAAGTAACAGTCGGCGGCCGTCGGGAACCCAGGTCCACCACTACCTGGATGGAACCGCCTGCCTCTTCAGCCCCCACATCGGAATCACTTGCGGGTACTCTACGAGCCGACCCAACTTTAGTCACCACCTATATCACATATAATGTATATAAGTATATACCCGTGATCACGGCCTGATAGTATAGCATGGCAGGCAGACAAGAATATAGGGCCACTGGTGGAATACTAGCATACTATACTAAGCATTTAGGATTGCAGGTAAATGTAACAACAGTTGTAGCAATGACAGGATATGCATCAGGATAGGATTAACGGAAAGCAGTAGCATGCTACACTACTCTAATGCAAGCAATAGAGAGAAGAACAGGCTATATCTGGTGATCAAGGGGGGGGCTTGCCTGGTTGCTCTGGCAAGTAGGGGTCGTCAACAATGTAGTCGATTGGGGCACCAGCAGCAGCGTCAGTCCCGTAATCTAAGGAGAGAAGAGGGGGAAGAAATAATGAATACAATGCAAACATATGCATAATGATGCATGACATGACAATGAGCGCTGCTAGGTGTGCCCTAACGCGGTAGCAGGTGCTACTGGCGAACGGGGAAAACATCCGGGAAAGTATACCCGGAGTTTCGCGTATTCAGATAGATGAACCGGAGGGAAAAGTTGCGTGTTCTCTATGATAGGGATGCGTGGCGGACAAACGGGTTGCATATTCGGATTCGTCTCGTCGTTCTGAGCAACTTTCATGTACAAAGTATTTTTATCCGAGCTACGGATTATTTTATATTCATTTCTAAAGATTTAAATCATTTTAGGATTTATTTAGTTATTTTAAATCAACATTATCCAAAATAGTGTTCGCTGATGTCATCATGACGTCATCATGACATCAGCAGTGAACATTGACCGTTGACCTGGTCAACCTGACAGGTGGGTCCCACCTGTCATTGACTGTCTACTAATTAACTTAGTTAATTAGTTTAACTAAGAGATTAGTTAGGTTAATTAAACATAAGTAATTAAGTTAATTATTATTATTATTAAAATTCCTTTTTTATAAAATCGTTCTAGGGCTGGGGCCCCACTGTCATTGGCCTAAAGGGCCATAGCGGTTGTGGGCTAACGGGTGCAGGCGGAGCCCGAGAGTGCGCGGGCGCGGCCAGGGCGACCCCGGGCATGGGCAGGCGCGGGCGAGGGGCGGCGCGGCTACGGCCGGTGGCGGCCGGAGCAGCCGACAGAGAGGTGGTCACGGGCGCGGGGAACGGTCTGCAGCGGCGGGCGCGCACGGTGGGCAGTGGCGGGCGCGCGACGGCCACAGGGAGCAGAGGCGGGAGGTGGGGCGACATGGGGCGTGGGCACGGTAGCGGCGAGCCGGAGCAGTGAAGGGGGTGAGCGTGCGAGCAGGCGGCGGGCCCTGGCCGGCGGACGTAGACGGTGGAGGGGCGAGGCATGCGTGCAGCGTAGGTAAGGAGCGGGTCACCGCGTCGGGGGCCTGCGTGGGTGAGCGCATGCGATGCTGGAGGCTGGAGGAATGACGCGGCGTGGCAGCAGGAGTCCGTAGGCGGGGCGCCGCGGGGTTGTCCGCGCGCGGCTGTTAGCGGGCGACGGCGTGGGCGGCGGAGCCGAGCGCGGGAAGCGGTGGTTGTCGGCGGACGCGGGGTGCGAGCAGCGGGTGGCACGGGAGACTAGCGGCAGCAGCCAGCGATAGAGCTAGCAACAACGGCAGGGCCGAAGGCGGTGTGCGGCGAGAGCGGGGGAGGGCGTGGCCGCAGGTGGACGGCGGGGCGCGCATTGCGCGACACAGGGGGGTTCGAGCGCGCGCGCGCGGGGGGGGGGGGGAGGAGAGGACGGGGCCTCACTGGCGAGGCCGTAGGGTCAAGGGCAGCAGTTGTCGAGAAGGAGGAGGACGGGGTCGACGATGGCAGATCCGGCGACGGAGCTTGGCGGCGGGGCGCGGTTGCGGAGGAGGTGACGATGGCGGGGCGACGAACGGCGTGGTCGGGGGCGTAAGGATGAGGGCTGTTTGCCCCGATCCAGAAATCGGGGGGGAGGGGGGGGGGGAGGGGTGGGGGAAGTGGGGGAGCGAGCGACTGGGGGGGGAGGGGAATCGTGGGTAGCTAGGGTTTCGGTCGATAGGGGGTATGGAGAGCGGGGTGGGCTAGCCCGTTCGGGCGGCTGAGGCCAACTGGGTCACTTGGCCTAGCGGGAGGGGGGGGGTTCTGTTTTCTTTTTATTTTATTTTATTTTGTTTTTGTTTATTTACTTTTTGTTCTCATTTTATCTTAGGTTCATAAAACTTAAACCTAGACCCTAAATTAATGTTTTAGTTTACTCTACTGCCACAAAGTGTTTGGTACAAATTCAAAAAGGTTTACATCTTTACAAATTTTAAAAGGGCATTTAATTAATTGTTTATCGTTTTATTTATTTTAGAACTTTAAACACTTTGTAAAATGTTGGCTCCTCCACCAATATTAACTATGAATTATCTGCCACACTTCGAACACTTCTGTTTTAATGTTTGAAATATTTCACCATTTAACTTGATTTTTAATTTCTAAATCGAACGGGCTTTGAATCAGTGTGAGTTTAGTAGCAGTAACAGTGGTGACGTGGCATCATTAGTAGAGGGTTATTGTAGCTTAATTAGCCAGGTGTCACACTACTCCTAATGGGGGAGTTTGTAGGCCGGTACACACGGTTTATTTTTGCGTCCACATCCCACCACCACCCACCATGCTGATTTTCTTGCCCATCGATTTATTTCATTTGTATCGATTTTTCCCCGGCGGAAGCAAAACCTTCGAACCCCCCGACCCTCAGCCCCCAACCTTGACTTACATATCGCAGGCCCTCCTTCCATTCGGCGCCACCCATCCACGACCTCCCTCCCATCAGGCAGCCACCACCCCCTCTGCCTAGCAGCCATGTACAACGAGGTGACGACCACGCACTTGCCCTAGGTGGGTCTCAGCCTGCCTCCTCCCTTCGTTCAAGCCAGCAGCTCCTCTTCCCAACCCGATCTGAAGGAGAGAGGGCCAGGCATTGCCACTTCGGTGGTCGTTGTGGCCAGATCCAGCCATGGGAGCCACCGCAGAGGCTCCACGTCGGTGGAGCAGCAGCAGCCCGATTGACGGTTGGTGCCCGAGCTCGTCCAGCAGCTCGCCGTTGGCGGCCACGACCATCCCATTTCCCTTCGTGCTTCTCCTTCAACCATGGTGGTGCTCCTCCCCGAGTATATCCACACCATTGAGCGTCGAGTACTGGCCATGGCCGTCATCGCCTCCTCTCCGCTCCTCACCACCGGAACCCCCCCCCCCCCCCAGTGCTGCCAGGTGATGAGTACATAGACAAAGCTCACACATCCTTTGAGGCTCTTAGGTTGTCTCCTTCCTTTCCCCGTCCTCACCGTTTTTTTGTTTTATCATTGCATCAACTTACCCATGTCAAGTGTTTGCTAAAATGCTTCACCGATATGGATAACTTTTTAACCTCCTTCACATGTGCTTTGTTACAATGCTTTATAGGAAGAAATGTTTTTCACTGAGAAGTAGAGTAAAAACCAAAAAGCAAAAAAAATGATAACAGAAAAAACCCAAAGCCCACAACCACGGTTGTGGTCTTTTTTTTCCTTTTTGAGAAGCACGTATTTTTTCACTGATAAGTACAGGTATGCTTCTCGTGAAGCATATATGTACTTCCATGAGATGCAAAACACATATTTTTATCCTTTCTGAGAAGCACAACAGCCGTGCCTCTTGCGGAATCAAATTAATTCTACGAGAAGCAAATATGTGCTTTTCTTGAAAGCAAACTCTTTTTCCGAGAAGCATAGTTGTGCCTCTCGCGAAAGTAAATTTGTGCTTCCACGAGAAGTAAATCAATGCTTCTCATGAAAGCACATATTTTTTTTTCTTTTTGAGACACACAGTTGTGCTTCCGTCGGAGGCAAATATGTACTTTCACGAGAAGCACAATTGCGCTAAAATCAATTTTTTTGCTCCAAGACATAGGGAAAACTAGGCAAAAACCCAAAAAATAAGAAAAACTAAAGCCTAAGAATGTGCAAAAAAAAAAATCTAAAATGCAGAGGTAGCATCCAACACGCAACACGTGGTGGCTCTTGGGAGCACCGTTTGGCACCCTCACATGCCAGGAGAGTGATCCTTGCGGGAGCAGCGCAAGGGACTTCTGTTTGCCATACAGTTGGCCTCCCGCATAGGGGAGCTCCCCTACTAGGCACGCTATGGCTTATCGTAGCGACTCGGTTGTAGAGTGAGTTGGAATACTATAGTCGCCTATTCTTTTTTTTGTATTTTTTTTGCTTTCATTAAACAACACGATTTTTTTAAATGTGCATATTTCTTGAAATGTTCACTATTTCTTTCTGAAAAAATGACAACTTTTTGAAATCATGAACTTTTTATAATTTCATTTTGAAAACATGAAAATATTTTCAAATTTAGCAACATTTTTTAAAAGACAAACTTTTTTGATCTTCTCAATTTTAAATTTTTAAAATTAAGGCTTCTATTTCGAATTTTCAATACATTACACCGTTAACAAGCATGAAGCACCCACACAAAGGTGGCTTTTTGTTTGAGAACTACACAAAGGTGGCTAAAGGTGCTAGTCCTGACGTGCTGGCCTGATAGTTCGCTTGCCCCGCCTATGGTGGGCCTGACCCGTCATTTTTTTAATCAGGCCATGCCGGAGGCTAAGCACAAATATTGGCATGGCACGACCTGATTATATTTTTTATTCAGATTTGTTATATATATTAGCCCCCAAAACAAACCAGATAGACCAAACAACCCAAAATCAAGCTGCTAGTGGGCTTAATGTGCCAGTCGGCCAGGCCGGCATGACCCGCGTATTAGGCGTGCCTTGGTGGGCCGGGCCGTGCCTGGTCCGTTTAGGCCAGGTCGGGCCATTCCTGCCTATTCGGCCAGGTCTTCACCCTTGAAAGAAAAACCTCAAAGATGAAAAAGGAAAAAAAATCCCTCTCACACGACCCCCAAATCATCATCGTCACCGCTTGTCAATCCCGGCCAATTCCGGCAGCCGCCGTCGCCATCCAACACCTCCCCCCTGTTACTTCCGCCGTCTGAATCGCAGCTTGCCTCTTCCTTTGGCGCTTGCGGTTAACCCTAGTCATGCGTTCCCTGGCGCATGGCGTCGTTGTGGACGCCGACGCAGCACCCGCGCATTTGGCTACTCTTCACCTACATTATCTGAATTTCCCACGCGGCTCCGCCTCCTGGTATTCGTCCTCGCGCCTCTGGTTCGAGGGCGACGGCCTCGGCGACGCGACGGTCGCCGACCATGGCCTCCCGTGCTTCCGGAGTTGTATGCTCAGGTAGGAGATGCCTTCGTCGGGCACTTCACCGCCGCCGAGTGACGACAGTAGACCACAACGGCGGGGTCATTCAACCTCGGCTACAACCGTCAAATGTGAGTTCCTGGTCCTCGTACTGTTCAACATGATTTAGTTAATGTTGGCCCGCTAACTATTGAAATATGGGGTGGGCTTTAGGCCCATCCAACAATTTAAGAAAAATCTCTAAGGGGCCATGTGGTTTATATGGCACTAGGTGTAGTGGAAATTTTAGTCCCACCCTACTAGTGGAGAAGAAGTTGGACCTCTTTATAAGGGTTTCTCTTCTACATGCTATTGGAGCTTGAGCAGAGAAGAGGCCCTCACACACTCCTACTCCGCCGCCCGCCTCGCCACGCTACGGCACGCCTCATCGCACCGCGCCGCGGGTTGTGGGAATGAGCTAATGCCATGCTAGTCATCTATTTATGGATTAAATTAGTCGAAAAATTGCCTATTTACTTAGCAATCCAAAAACCTATTGTCGGTTTTGTATCCGGCATATCGCGTAGTAGGGGTCCTAAGCTAGGCATCTTGGAGCGATGGTAACATGGACACGGGATTCTACCCAGGTTCGGGCCCTCTTGATGGAGGTAAAACCCTAAGTCCTGCTTTTGATTGTATTCATATGGGGATAGTAGATAGTACATGTATCTACGACAAGATTGTAGTAATGAATATGAGATGATCTATTGACTAGCCTGGCCTTAGTTTATATAACACACCAGACGCCTAGGGTTTAGAGGAGTCCTTGTCTTGGGCACCAAGTCTTGTGGAATCCTCCTTGTATGCGGCATGGGCTGCCCGAAGTGGCCCATAAGTGAACCTCCATGGGGGTCCTCGGCCCGATCCAGCTGGCCGGGAGACGTTGTGGTGAATACTGAAGGAAATATGCTCTAGAGGCAATAATAAAGTTATTATTTATTTCCTTATATCATGATAAATGTTTATTATTCATGTTAGAATTGTATTAACTGGAAACATAATACATGTGTGAATACATACTCAAACAGTATGTCACTAGTATGCCTCTACTTGATTAGCTCGTTGATCAAAGATGGTTAAGTTTCCTAGCCATTGACATGGGTTGTCATTTGATTAACGTGATCACATCATTAGGAGAATGATGTGATTGACTTGACCCATTCCGTTAGCTTAGCACCCGATCGTTTACTATGTTGCCATTGCTTTCTTCATGACTTATACATGTTCCTATGACTATGAGATTATGCAACGCCCGTTTACCGGAGGAACACTTTGTGTGCTACCAAACGTCACAACGTAACTGAGTGATTATAAAGGTGCTCTACAGGTGTCTGCGAAGGTACTTGTTGGGTTGGCGTATTTCGAGATTAGGATTTGTCACTCCGATTGTCGGAGAGGTATCTCTGGGCCCTCTTAGTAATGCACATCACTTAAGCCTTGCAAGCATTGCAACTAATGAGTTAGTTGCGGAATGATGTATTACGGAACGAGTAAAGAGACTTGCCGGTAACGAGATTGAACTAGGTATTGAGATACCGACGATCGAATCTCGGGCAAGTAACATACCGATGACAAAGGGAACAACATATGTAGTTATGCGGACTGACCGATAAAGATCTTCATAGATTATGTGGGAGCCAATATGAGCATCTAGGTTCCGCTATTGGTTATTGACCGAAGACGTGTCTCGGTCATGTCTACATAGTTCTCGAACCCGTAGGGTCCGCACGCTTAACGTTTCGATGACAATTATATTATGAGTTTATATGTTTTGTTGTACCGAAGGTTGTTCGGAGTCCCGGATGTGTTCACGGACATGACGAGGAGTCTCGAAATGGTCGAGAAATGAAGATTGATATATTGGAAGCCTATATTTGGATATCAGAAGTGTTCCTGGTGAAATCGGGATTTTACAGGAGTACCGGGAGGTTACCGGAACCCCCCGGGAGGTTAATGGGCCTTAGTGGGCCTTTACGGAGAAGAGGAGAGGCGGCCAGGGCTGGGCCGCGCGCCGCTCCCCCTAGTCCAAATAGGACAAGGAGAAGGGGGCGGCGCCCCCTTCCTTCCTCTCTCCCTCCTCTTTCCCACTCACTTGTGTTCTACTCGTGCAAATAACATCAAACCATAAAACCTAGGCTCGGATGCCACTGTTGGGGAACGTAGTAATTTCAAAAAAAAATCCTACGCACACGCAAGATCATGGTGATGCATAGCAACGAGGGGGAGAGTCTGATCTACGTACCCTTGTAGATCGCAACGGAAGCGTTGACACAACGTAGAGGAAGTAGTCGTACGTCTTCTTCCCGATCCGACCGATCCAAATACCGTTACTCCGGCACCTCCGAGTTCTTAGCACAAGTTCAGCTCGATGATGATCCTCGGGCTCCGATCCAGCAAAGCGTCGAGGAAGAGTTCCGTCAGCACGACGGCGTGGTGACGATCTTGATGTACTACCGACGTAGGGCTTCGCCTAAGCACTACAACAGTATGCTCGAGGTGGAATTTGGTGGCAGCGGGCACCGCACACGGCTAAGGAACAATCTCAATGATCAACTTGTGTGTCTATGGGGTGCCCCCTGCCTCAGTATATAAATGATGGAGGAGGAGGAGGCCGGCCAAGGCTATTGGTGCGGCCAGGATGGGAGTCCTACTAGGACTCCAAGTCCTAGTAGGAGTCCATCAAGAGGGGAGGAAGGGAGAAGGAAGTGGAGGAGTAGGAAAGGTGGCCGGCCCCCTTTTCCCTAGTCCAATTCGGACTAGAGGGGAGGGGTGGCGCAGCAGCCTTTTTCCTCTTCCCACTAAAGCCCATCAAGGCCCATTACTCTTCCCCGTATTCCCGTAACTCCCCGGTACCTCCGAAAATACCCGAATCACTCGGAACCTTTCCGATGTCCGAATATAGTCGTCCAGTATATCGATATTTACGTCTCGAGCATTTCGAGACTTCTCGTCATGTCCCCGATCTCATCCGGGACTCCGAACTCCTTCGGTACATCAAAACTCATAAACTCATAATATAACTGTCATCGAAACCTTAAGCGTGCAGACCCTATGGTTCGAGAACAATGTAGACATGACTGAGACACGTCTCCAGTCAATAACCAATAGCGGGACCTAGATGCCCATATTGGCTCCTACATATTCTACGAAGATCTTTATCGGTCAGACCGCATAACAACATACGTTGTTCCCTTTGTCATCGGTATGTTACTTGCCCGAGATTCGATCGTCGGTATCCCAATACCTAGTTCAATCTCATTACCGGCAAGTCTCTTTACTCGTTCCGTAATACATCATCTCACAACTAACATATTAGTTGCAATGCTTGCAAGGCTTAGGTGATGTGCATTACCGAGAGGGCCCAGAGATACCTCTCCGACAATCGGAGTGACAAATCCTAATCTCGAAATACGCCAACCCAACATCTTCCTTTGGAGACACCTGTAATGCTCCTTTATAATCACCCATTTGCGTTGTGACGTTTGGTAGCACCCAAAGTGTTCCTCCGGCAAACGGGAGTTGCATAATCTCATAGTCATAGGAACATGTATAAGTCATGAAGAAAGCAATAGCAACATACTAAACGATCGGGTGCTAAGCTAATGGAATGGGTCATGTCAATCAGATCATTCAACTAATGATGTGACCTCGTTAATTAAATAACAACTCTTTTGTCCATGGTTAGGAAACATAACCATCTTTGATTAACGAGCTAGTCAAGTAGAGGCATACTAGTGACACTCTGTTTGTCTATGTATTCACACATGTATTATGTTTCCGGTTAATACAATTCTAGCATGAATAATAAACATTTATCATGATATAAGGAAATAAATAATAACTTTATTATTGCCTCTAGGGCATATTTCCTTCACTATGTTCCCCAACAGTGGCATCCGAGCCAGGTTTTATGCGTAGATGTCATATGCACGAGTAGAACACAAGTGAGTTGTGGGCAATATAAGTCATACTGCTTACCAGCATGTCATACTTTGGTTCGGCGGTATTGTTGGATGAAGCGGCCCGGACCGACATTACGCGTACGCTTACGCGAGACTGGTTCTACCGACGTGCTTTGCCCATAGGTGGCTGGCGGGTGTCAGTTTCTCCAACTTTAGTTGAACCGAGTGTGGCTACGCCTGGTCCTTGAGAAGGTTAAAACATCACTAACTTGACAAACTATCGTTGTGGTTTTGATACATAGGTAAGAACGGTTCTTGCTAAGCCCATAGCAGCCACGTAAAATTTGCAACAACAAAGTAGAGGACGTCTAACTTGTTTTTGCAGGGCATGTTGTGATGTGATACGGTCAAGACATGATGCTAAATTTTATTGTATGAGATGATCATGTTTTGTAACCGAGTTATTGGCAACTGGCAGGAGCCATATGGTTGTCGCTTTATTGTATGCAATGCAATCGCCCTGTAATGCTTTACTTTATCACTAAGCGGTAGCGATAGTCGTAGAAGCATAAGATTGGCGAGACGACAACGATGCTACGATGGAGATCAAGGTGTCGCGCCGGTGACGATGGTGATCATGACGGTGCTTCGGAGATGGGGATCACAAGCACAAGATGATGATGGCCATATCATATCACTTATATTGATTGCATGTGATGTTTATCTTTTATGCATCTTATCTTGCTTTGATTGACAGTAGCATTATAAGATGATCCCTCACTAAATTATCATTTTCCCTGAGTATGCACCGTTGCGAAAGTTCTTCGTGCTGAGCTACCACGTGATGATCAGGTGTGATAGGCTCTACGTTCAAATACAACGGGTGCAAAACAGTTGCACACATGGAATACTCAGGTTAAACGTGACTAGCCTAGCATATAACAGATATGGCCTCGGAACACGGAGACCGAAAGGTCGAGCGTGAATCATATAGTAGATATGATCAACATAGTGATGTTCACCATTGAAACTACTCCATCTCACGTGATGATCGGACATGGTTTAGTTGATATGGATCACGTGATCACTTAGAGGATTAGAGGGATGTCTATCTAAGTGGGAGTTCTTAAGTAATATGATTAATTGAACTTAAATTTATCATGAACTTAGTCCTGGTAGTATTAGCATATCTATGTTTTAGATCAATAGCTCGCGTTTAGCTCCCCTCTTTTATTTTTGATATGTTCCTAGAGAAAACTAAGTTGAAAGATGTTAGTAGCAACGATACCGATTGGATCCGTGATCTGAGGTTTATCCTCATTGCTGCACAGAAGAATTATGTCCTTGATGCACCGCTAGGTGACTAACCTATTGCAGGAGCAGATGTAGATGTTATGAACGTTTGGCTAGCTCAATATGATGGCTACTTGATAGTTTAGTGCACCATGCTTAAACGGCTTAGAATTAGGACTTCAAAGACGTTTTGAACGTCATGGACCATATGAGATGTTCCAGGAGTTGAAGTTAATATTTCAAGCAAATACCTGAGTTGAGAGATATGAAGTCTCAGTTCTATAGCTAAAAGATGGAGGAGAATAGCTCAAGCAGTGAGCATGTGCTCAGATTGTCTGGGCACTACAATCGCTTGAATCAAGTGGGAGTTAATCTTCCAGATAAAATAGTGATTGACAGAATTCTCTAGTCACCATCACCAAGTTAGTAGAACTTCGTGATGAAAAATAATATGCAAGGGATAATGGAAACTATTCCCAAGCTATTTGTGATGCTGAAATCGATGAAGGTAGAAATAAAGAAAAGCATCAAGTGTTGATGGTAAACAAAACCACTAGTTTAAAGTAAAGGGACAAAGGGAAGAAAGGGGAACTTCAAGAAGAACGGCAAGCAAGTTGCTGCTCAAGTGAAAAACCCAAGTCTGGACCTAAGCCTGAAACTGAGTGCTTCTACTGCAAAGGGACTGGTCACTGGAAGCGGAACTACCCCAAGTAATTGGCGGATAAGAAGGATGGCAAAGTGAACATAGGTATATTTGATATACATGTTATTGATGTGTACTTTACTAGTGTTTATAGCAACCCCTCAGTATTTGATACTAGTTCAGTTGCTAAGAATAGTAACTCGAAACAGGAGTTGCAGAACGAACAGAGACTAGTTAAGGGTGAAGTGATGGTGTGTGTTGGAAATGGTTCCAAGGTTGATATGATCATCATCGCACACTCCCTATACTTTCGGGATTAGTGTTAAACCTAAAATAAATGTTATTTAGTGTTTGCATTGAGCATAAATATGATTGGATCATGTTTATTGCAATACGGTTATTCATGTAAGTTAGAGAATAATTATTGTCCTGTTTACATGAATAAAACCTTCTATGGTCATACACCCAATGAAAATGGTTTGTTGGATCTCGATCGTGGTGATACACATTTTCATAATATTGAAGCCAAAAGATGCAAAGTTAATACTGATAGTGCAACTTATTTGTGGCACTGCCGTTTAGGTTTTATTGGTGTAAAGCGCATGAAGAAAATTCATACTGATGGGCTTTTGGAAACACTTGATTATGAATCAGTTGATGCTTCCGAACCATGCCTCGTGGGCAAGATGGCTAAGACTTCGTTCTCTGGAACAATGGAGCGAGCAACAGATTTGTTGAAAATCATACATACTGATGTATGTGGTCTGATGAATATTGAGGCTCGCGGCATGTATCATTATTTTCTGATCTTCATAGATGATTTGAGCAGATATGAGTATATCTACTTGATAAAACACAAGTCTGAAACATTTGAAAAGTTCAAAGAATTTCAGAGTGAAGTGGAGAATCATCGTAACAAAAATAAAAGTTTCTACGATATGATCGTAGAAGTAAAATATTTGAGTTACGAGTTTGGCCTTCAGTTAAAACAATGTGAAATAGTTTCACTACTCACGCCACCTGGAACACCACAGTGTAATGGTGTGTCCGAACGTCGTAACCGTACTTTATTAGATATGGTGCAATCTATGATGTCTCTTACCGATTTACCACTATCCTTTTGGGGTTATGCATTAGAGACAGCTACATTCATGTTAAATAGGGCACCATCTAAATCCGTTGAGACAACACCGTATGAACTATGGTTTGGCAAGAAACCTAAGCTGTTGTTTCTTAAAGTTTGAGGTTGCAATGCTTATGTGAAAAAGTTTCAACCTGATAAGCTCAAACCCAAATCGGAGAAATGTGTATTCATAGGATACCCAAAGGAGACAGTTGGGTACACCTTCTATCACAGATCCGAAGGCAAGATATTCGTTGCTAAGAATGGATCCTTTCTAGAGAAGGAGTTTCTCTCGAAAGAAATGAGTGGGAGGAAAGTAGAACTTCATGAGGTAACTGTACCTGCTCCCTCATTGGAAAATAGTTCATCACAGAAATTTGTTCCTGTGACTACTACACCAATTAGTGAGGAAGCTAATGATGATGATCATGTAACTTCAGATCAAGTTACTACCGAACCTCGTAGGTAAACCAGAGTGAGAGCCGCACCAGAGTGGTACGGTAATCCTGTTCTGGAGGTCATGTTACTTGACCATGACGAACCTATGAACTACGAGGAAGCAACGATGAGCCCAGATTCCGCGAAATGGCTTGAGGCCATGAAATCTGAGATGGGATCCATGCATGATAACAAAGTGTGGACTTTGGTTGACTTGCCCGTTGATCAGCAGGCCATAGAAAATAAATGGATCTTCAAGAGGAAGACGGACGCTGATATTAGTGTTACTATCTACAAAGCTAGACTTGTCGAAAAAGGTTTTTGACAAAGTTCAAGGTGTTGACTATGATGAGATTTTCTCACTCGTAGCGATGCTTAAGTCTGTCCGAATCATGTTAGCAAATTGCCGCATGTTATGAAATCTGGCAAATGGATTTATTAAAGTAAGAGTTGTATATGATGCAACCAGAAGGTTTTGTCAACCTAAAGGTGCTAATAAAATATGCAAGCTCCACCAATCCATCTATGGACTGGTGCAAGCATCTCGGAGTTGGAATATATGTTTTGATAAGTTGATCAAAGCATATAGTTTTATACAGACTTGCGGTGAATCCTGTATTTACAAGAAAGTGAGTGGGAGCACTACAACATTTCTGATAAGTATATGTGAATGACATATTGTTGATCGGAAATAATGTAGAATTATTCTGCAAAACATAAATGAGTGTTTGAAAGGAGTTTTTCAAAGAAAGACATCGGTGAAGCTGCTTATATATTGAGCATCAAGATCTATAGAGATAGGTCAAGACGCTTGATAAGTTTTTTCAATGAGTACATACCTTGACAAGATTTTGAAGTAGTTCAAAATGGAACAGTCAAACAAAGAGTTCTCGCCTATGTTACAAAGTGTGAAATTGAGTAAGACTCAAAGCCTGCCATGGCAGAAGATAGAGAGAGAATGAAAGGCATTCCCTATGCCTCAGCCATAGGTTCTATAAAGTATTCCATGTTGTGTACCAGACCTATTGTATACCCTGCCCTAAGTTTGGCAAGGGAGTACAATAGTGATCTAGGAGTAGATCACTAGACATTGGTCAAAATTATCCTTAGTGGAATAAGGATATGTTTCTGGATTATGGAGGTTACAAAAGGTTCGTCATAAAAGGTTAAGTCGATGCAAGTTTTGACACTGATCCAGATGACTCAAAGTCTCAATCTGGATACATATTTAAAGTGGGAGCAATTAGCTAGAGTAGCTTAGTGCAGAGCATTGTTGACATAGAAATTTGCAAAATACTTACGGATCTGAATGTGGCAGACCCGTTGACTAAACTTCTCTCACAAGCAAAACATGATCACACCTTAGTACTCTTTGGGCGTTAATCACATAGCGATGTGAACTAGATTATTGAATCTAGTAAACCCTTTGGGTGTTGGTCACATGACGATGTGAACTATGGGTGTTAATCACATGGTGATGTGAACTATTGATGTTAAATCACATGGCGATGTGAACTAGATTATTGACTCTAGTGCAAGTGGGAGACTGAAAGAAATATGCCCTAGAGGCAATAATAAAGTTATTATTTATTTCCTTATATCATGATAAATGTTTATTATTCATGCTAGAATTGTATTAACCGGAAAAATAATACACATGTGTGAATACATAGACAAACAATATGTCACTAGTATACCTCTACTTGACAAGCTCGTTGATCAAAGATGGTTAAGTTTCCTAGCCATTGACATGGGTTGTCATTTGATTAACGGGATCACATCATTAGGAGAATGATGTGATTGACTTGACCAATTCCGTTAGCTTAGCACCCGATCGTTTAGTATGTTGCTATTGCTTTCTTCATGACTTATACATGTTCCTATGACTATGAGATTATGCAACCCCCGTTTACCGGAGGAACACTTTGTGTGCTACCAAACGTCACAACGTAACTGGGTGATTATAAAGGTGCTCTACAGGTGTCTCCAAAGGTACTTGTTGGGTTGGCGTATTTTGAGATTAGGATTTGTCACTCCGATTGTCGGAGAGGTATCTCTGGGCCCTCTCAGTAATGGACATCATTTAAGCCTTGCAAGCATTGCAACTAATGAGTTAGTTGCGGAATGATGTATTACGGAACGAGTAAAGAGACTTGCCGGTAACGAGATTGAACTAGGTATTGAGATACCGACGATCGAATCTCGGGCAAGTAACATACCGATGACAAAGGGAACAACATATGTAGTTATGCGATCTGACCGATAAAGATCTTCGTAGAATATGTGGGAGCCAATATGAGCATCTAGGTTACGCTATTGGTTATTGACCGAAGACGTGTCTCGGTCATGTCTACATAGTTCTCGAACCCGTAGGGTCCGCACGCTTAACGTTTCGATGACAGTTATATTATGAGTTTATATGTTTTGATGTACCGAAGGTTGTTCGGAGTCCCAGATGTGATCATGGACATGACGAGGAGTCTCGAAATGTTTGAGACATGAATATTGATATATTGGAAGCCTATGTTTGGATATCGGAAGTGTTCCGGGTGAAATCGGGATTTTAACGGAGTACCGGGAGGTTACCGGAACCCCCCGGGAGGTTAATGGGCCTTAGTGGGCCTTTACGGAGAAGAGGAGAGGCGGCCAGGGCTGGGCCACGGGCCCCTCCCCCTAGTCCAAATAGGACAAGGAGAAGGGGGCAGCGCCCCCCTTCCTTCCTCTCTCCCTCCTCTTTCCCCCTCCCAAGTCCTAATCCAACTAGGAAGGGGGGGGGCAGTCCTACACCCGGTGGGAATAGGACTCCTCCAGGTGCGCCATCTCTCCTGGACGGCTGCACCCCCTGTGCTCCTTTATATACAGGGGCAGGGGGCACCCTAGAGACACAACAATTGATCAGTTGATCTTTTACCCGTGTGCGGTGCCCCCCTCCACCATAGTCCACCTCGATAATACTGTAGCGGTGCTTAGGCGAAGCCCCGCATCGCTAGAACATCATCATCGTCACCACGCCGTCGTGCTGATGAAACTCTCCCTCAATACTCGGCTGGATCGCAGTTCGAGGGACGTCATCGGGCTGAACGTGTGCTGAACTCGGAGGTGCCGTACGTTCGGTACTTGATCAGTCGGATCATGAAGACGTACGGCTACATCAACCGCGTTGTGCTAACGCTTCTGCTTTCGGTCTACGAGGGTACGTGGACAACACTCTCCCCTCTCGTTGCTATGCATCACCATGATCTTGCGTGTGCATAGGATTTTTTTTTGAAATTACTACGTTCCCCAACAAATACCCCCTGGTCAAGGACACTGTCAGTAGCCCCCTGAACCGGTCTTCAAGTTGGGGACGCTCCTCGATTCTTCTGAACTGTTCTTCATCTTCGATCGTCGGTCTTGAACACTGGTTCTACAAATCTTCTCATCTTCGATCTTGAGGATCGCCGAAGTGAATCCAAAGAGTCTACACATCGGGTATCCGAGGAGCCCCTTTTAAGTTTTCGGCCTTTAGCAATGCTTGTTATTTTTTATGCCACACCTCGGGTTTTAAGTTGTTCCCGTGCGGTGGTGTTCTCTTGCGTCCAAGCTCCAACGCCGGACTGCATCCGAGATATCTTTTGCAGCCGAGCTCCAATGCTGGACCGCTTCCGAGCTCCAACGCCCGAATGTATCCGGACTGCGTAGTATCTTTTGTATCCAAAGTGTCATAGATTACCTCAGTCTTGAAAACGTTAAAAGGGTAGAACCGAGCTTAATGCCGGAAATGCTCTCTATGGATCCAGGCAGTTGCAACCGAGCTTTATGTCGGACTGTTGCCGACGCATATTTTGCAGTTAAGCACCAATGTCGGACTGTATCCGGGCTCCAACGTCGGACTATATCCGGGTACCACCTCGGCCATGGGCTGATTTATATGAATTTAATTCTAATTTGTGCAAGTATTCTCTGCCGAGATGTATAGCCAGTAGCCCTCAAGGTGCGTGTTGGCCTAATATCTGGGATGCACCTGAAGGATAAAATCAAACTGCTGACCCCGTAGCCCCTGAGATTCAGGTCGATTCATGAAATCGGCCTGAGGATCAATTCCCATCTCGGCAGCATACTTAGGAATAGAAACGCGTTGTAATATATTAGAGGAAATAGTGATCGGCGAACGGGCCCTTGAGAGAGGGTTTTGAGAAGTCGCTGTAATATATTAGCTTGATGCCGGATAAGTCCCAGATGGTACCTATTGTTGTCTGAAGACGCGTTTGCTCATAGTTCGGTCAAGCCGAACACTGAGCACTTTGAATTTTCTGTATTTAATAGGCAATGCAGTAGCCCCCGAGACACTGGTCGTGTGGCAACACCAGATCAGGGGATCAATTTTCCCCTTTAATATTAGTAAATGATAAGCCTGAAGCAGTAGGCCCCGAGCCTTGATGTGGGCACGCGTGGCCGAATTAAGGATCGATATCCGGAGTAAAATCACAAATTATATGTAATGATTCTACGTATCCACATACTCTACATTATTAATGCTCGGATCCGCATTGTACAAAACTTTGTTGACCAACCATCGGCTTCAACCTCCTCGTCCAGTAGCCGTGGAATGTTTGTCGCACTTTATAAAGACTTTATGAGGGCAAAGATTTACAACAAACAAGGTAATCCGGCCATACGGTTTTATAACAAAGGTATGAAGAGAGAATTTTATATTACTATGTAATGTAAAAACATCTTTCAAAGAAAATAGTCCTGCTATCGGTTCCTTTCTTTGGGCTGTCATGCCGACCATGATCATGAAACCTCACCTCTGATCAATGCGGGAGAAAAATATTGAGGTCTTAGTTTGGGGAAAGTTCCTGAACTATGTGGTCTTTAGTGAGCCTAAATTTTCACTTCCTCGTTGCCGACCAAGTATATCCTTTAAGATCGCTAGCTTTCAGCTTCACCCAGTCAGAGGTACTAATTCGGATGACCCGGTAGTAACAATCACAGAGGTGCCCCCTTTACCACCTAGACGAACAATCGGGAACGTAGGGGTAAGAACAGGAGCCAGGCAACCCAGCTTGGCCAAAATCTTAAGTCAAATTGATGCATATTTATGGCTTTATAACGATAATTATGGAAGGCAGCGCTTGTATACTGAATAAAAACACTGATGATATATGTTTATTTTGACTCCGTTGCGACTGTTTATCAGTTTGAAAGTGGCCCATCGTTGGCTTCTACCCCTTTGAAGATACTACGCAGGGTGTTTCCGCAGTAACAAGAAAAGCCTTAGCCGATGTCTCAGTGCACGAAGGCGGTTGTGTTAGCGGAAATGAGGCAATCAGATATGCGGGCTTTATAACTTTCACTTAGTCATAGGAGCTTTAAACTGGTGAAACTTAGCTACGAGCCCCCGGTTAGTGTTCGGCACCGACCGAAGTCCAGCCATTAACACTTTGGCCAATGTTATGAAAGAGCCGTCTTTTAACACGGGGTAATCAGTATCGATCTATAGTTTGACACTGTCATCGAATCGCTGACCAGTTTACGCCCATTGTGACAGTCAGTTTTCGGCTTTCTCCACGGAGGTGTTTAACCATTCGAGCTGGAAGCACAATCGCAGTGGTTCTCCGTTTGCACACCTAGCCGAACAAAGTGAAACATAGGACGCAAGCACAGGAGCCAGGCAACCCAACTATTACGACGACACAATTCGAAACAGATGCATATATAGCAATATATGAGAGTGTTTTTGCCGAATCTCTAAAGGTGTCCGGTGTTGCACTGCGAGACTTATGCTAGAAACACACAAATAGTTTAAAAGTGACATAGGCTTGGAAAACCAAAAACTTCAGTAAAAACTTTACGCCCGAACTAAATGAAGTCATTTGGTGCCAATCCGAAAATTGGTCTTATTTTTATGCTTCCATCGTGCATTAATATGACACATCTGATCTCAAGACTTCGGAAGGTGGAGTACTGCTCGTTAGGCCAGTTTAGCAAACTAAACTCGAGCGGCATTAGGGAGAGAACAGTCTATCCAGCTATTGACCACACACTTGAGTCGAGAAAGGAGTGATATAAAAAGAATTTGCAATGACTAGGAAGAAAACAATTATTATAGAATGGCTCATACAAATTTAGGAGCCCCTAATTAACTTGGGTAAAGGAAGTGTTTTTAACCAATAACGTTTTTAACAAACTAAGTTTTTTGTTTAACATAAATATAAAGTTTGGTCAAACTGAATGAGAATTAAAAAAACTAAGCATGGAAGCGACTTAGCTAGTTAATGAGCTCGGTGTCGATGCACAGCCCGAGCTTACGGCGGGACGAGGTCTGATACGTCTCCAACGTATCTATAATTTTTGATTGTTCCATGCTATTATATTATCAACCTTGGATGTTTTATATGCATTTATATGCTACTTTATATGATTTTTGGGACTAACCTATTAACCTAGAGCCCAGTGCCAGTTTCTGTTTTTTTCCTTGTTTTAGAGTATCGCAGAAAAGGAAAATCAAACGGAGTCCAATTGACCTGAAACTTCATCGAACTTATTTTTGGAACGGAAGCAATCCAGAAGACTTGGGCTGTGCGTAAGGGAAGCAACGAGGAAGGCACGAGGCAGGGGCGCGCCCACCCCCTGGGCGCGCCCTCCACCCTCATGGGCCCCTCATGGCTCCCCTGACGTATTTCTTCCTCCTATATATACCAATATACCCTAAAACCTTCGGGGAGCTGAATAGATCGGGAGTTCCACCGCCAGAAGCCTTCGTAGCCACCGAAAACCAATCTAGACCCGTTCCGACACCCTGCCGGAGGGGGAATCTCTCTCCGGTGGCCATCTTCATCATCCCGCTGCTCTCCATGACGAGGAGGGAGTAGTTCTCCCTCAGGACTGAGGGTATGTACCAGTAGCTATGTGTTTGATCTCTCTCTCTCTCTCTCTCTCTCGTGTTCTTGAGGTGGTACGATCTTGATGTATCGCGAGCTTTGCTATTATAGTTGGATCTTATGATGTTTGTGCCCCCTACTCTCTTGTAATGGATTGAGTTTTCCCTTTGAAGTTATCTTATCGGATTGAGTCTCTAAGGATTTTGAGAACACTTGCTGTATGTCTTGCCGTTCTTATCTGTGGTGACAATGGGATATTCACGTGATTCACTTGATGTATGTTTTGGTGACCAACTTGCGGGTTCCGCCCATGAACCTATGCATAGGGGTTGGCACACGTTTTCGTCTTGACTCTCCGGTAGAATCTTTGGTGCACTCTTTGAAGTACTTTGAGTTGGTTTTAATAAATGAATCTGAGATTGTGTGATGCATATCATATAATCATACCCTCAGATACTTGAGGTGACATTGGAGTATCTAGGTGACATTAGGGTTTTGGTTGATTTGTGTCTTAAGGTGTTATTCTAGTACGAACTCTATGATAGATCAAACGGAAAGAATAGCTTTATGTTATTTTACTACGGACTCTTGAGTAGATCGATCAGGAAGGATAACTTTGAGGTGGTTTCGTACCCTACCATAATCTCTTCGTTTGTTCTCCGCTATTACTGACTTTGGAGTGACTCTTTGTTGCATGTTGAGGGATAGTTATATGATCCTATTATGTTATTATTGTTGAGAGAACTTGCACTAGTGAAAGTATGAACCCTAGGCCTTGTTTCAACACATTGCAATACCGTTTGTGCTCACTTTTATCATTAGTTACCTTGCTGTTTTTATATTTCCAGATTACAAAAACCTTTATCTACCATCCATATACCACTTTTATCACCATCTCTTCTCCGAACTAGTGCACCTATACAATTTCCCATTGTATTGGATTTGTTGGGGACACAAGAGACTCTTTGTTATTTGGTTGCAGGGTTGCTTGAGAGAGACCATCTTCATCTTACGCCTCCCACGGATTGATAAACCTTAGGTCATCTACTTGAGGGAAATTTGCTACTGTCCTACAAACCTCTGCACTTGGAGGCCCAACAACGTCTACAAGAAGAAGGTTGTGTAGTAGACATCAAGCTCTTTTCTGGAGCCGTTGCCGGGGAGGTTAGCGCTTGAAGGTATATCTTTAGATCTTGTAATCGAATCTTTTTGTTTCTTGTTTTAGCACTAGTTTAGTTTATAAAAGAAAACTACAAAAAATGGAATTAAGGATGCCTCATATGCTTCATCTTTTTAATATCTATCATGAAAATAAGGATTCCGATAATTGTGCCAAAGTGTTAAAATAAGAATGCATTAAAATGTTTGGCACTAAATCTTTGAGTGATGAGCATGATTGCAATGTTGTTAGTATTAATTCTTTAAATATCCATGATGCTAATGATATGCAAAGCCACAAGCTTGGGGAAGCTATGTTTGATGAAGATAATATTTTTTGTCCCCCAAGTTTTGATGAGCAAATTTATTATGATGAAAGCATGCCTCCTATTTATGATAATTATATTGATAAAAGTGGATTTGGAGAGGTCATGACTTTATTTTGTGATGAATCCACTATTCCGCAAGAGGTTCCAATTGATTAAGAGAACAAAGTTGCTATCTATGATGATTATTGTGATGACTTGTATGCTATAATGAACAATGATATCCATGAAACTTGTCATCATGATTTTAGTTTTCAATTGGATTATGCCTCACATGATAATTATTTTGTTGAGTTTGCTCCCACTATTATTCATGAGAAGAATTTTGCTTGTGTGGAGAGTAATAAAATTTCTATGCTTGTAGATCATGAAAATAATGCTTTAGGTGCTGGTTATATTATTGAATTCATTCATGATGCTACTGAAAATTACTATGAGGGAGGAATATATGTTTGTAGGAATTGCAATAATATCAAGTTTCCTCTCGATGTGCTTAACGTTTTGAAGTTATGCTTGTTTTACCTTCCTATGAAAGTTGATTATTGTTCCCATAAGTTGTTTGCTCACAAAATCTCTATGCATAGGAAGTGGGTTAGGCTTAAATGTGCTAGTCATATTCTTCATGATGCTCTCTTTATGTTTCAATTCTTATCTTTTTGTGAGCATCATTGAAATCATCATGCCTAGCTAGGGGCGTTAAACGATAGCGCTTGTTGGGAGGCAACCCAACTTTATTTTTGTCCCTTGATTTTTGCTAATGTTTAGTAATAAATAATTTATCTATCCTCTATTATGATTGAGTTTTTATGTTTTAATTAGTGTTTGTGCCAAGTAGAACCGTTGGGAAGACTTGGGGAAAGTCTTGTTGATCTTGCTGTAAAAAACAGAGACTTTAGCGCTCACGAGAATTGCTGCAATTTTTTATTGGAGAGTGCTATTTAGTTAATTCTTTTTGCAGATGATTAATAAATAAATTTCTCACGTCCAGAAATTTATTTTAAATTTTTTGGGGTTCCAGAACTTGCGTTAGCTACAGATTACTACAGACTATTCTGTTTTTGACAGATTCTGTTTTTCGTGTGTTGTTTGCTTATTTTGATCAACTTGCGGGTTCCGCCCATGAACCTATGCATAAGGGTTGGCACACGTTTTCGTCTTGACTCTCCGGTAGAATATTTGGGGCACTCTTTGAAGTACTTTGAGTTGGTTTTAATAGATGAATCTGAGATTGTGTGATGCATATCGTATAATCATACCCACGGATACTTGAGGTAACATTGGAGTATCTAAGTGACATTAGGGTTTTGGTTGATTTATGTCTTAAGGTGTTATTTTAGTACGAACTCTATGATAGATCGAACGGAAAGAATAGCTTCATGTTATTTTACTACGGACTCTTGAATAGATCGATCAGAAAGTATAACTTTGAGGTGGTTTCATACCCTACCATAATCTCTTCATTTGTTCTCCGCTATTAGTGACTTTGGAGTGACTCTTTGTTGCATGTTGAGGGATAATTATATGATCCGATTATGTTATTATTGTTGAGAGAACTTGCACTAGTGAAAGTATGAACCCTAGGCCTTATTTCAACACATTGCAATACCGTTTGTGCTCACTTTTATCATTAGTTACCTTACTGTTTTTATATTTCCAGATTACAAAAACCTTTATCTACCATCCATTTACCACTTTTATCACCATCTCTTCTCCGAACTAGTGCACCTATACAATTTCTCATTGTATTGGGTTTGTTGGGGACACAAGAGACTCTTTGTTATTTGGTTGCAGGGTTGCTTGAGAGAGACCATCTTCATCTTACGCCTCCCACGGATTGATAAACCTTAGGTCGTCTACTTGAGAAAAATTTGCTACTGTCCTACAAACCTCTACACTTGGAGGCCCAACAACGTCTACAAGAAGAAGGTTGTGTAGTAGACATCAAGGTCCCAACCCCTAGCCGGTCCCGAGGTGGCGGAGCAAAGAGCTCAGCATTCCGAAGTGGTGACATAGCATGACCAATGTGGCGAGGTGGAACTCCTGGTCCGACCGAGGCGACGGAGTAGGCCGGCAGTATGACGTGGAAGTCCCCGGCGTCGTATAATGAAGTGATGACGAAGCCGCCGGTCCAGGCGAGCTGGCGTGGTACGTTGATACGCCGAGGTGACAGCGCTGCCCAATCCGGATCATTTACTTGTGCACAAAAAATAGTGCAAGCCGAAGATAATAGTAATAATAATAAATAAAAAAATCGTTGCATAATTAATAATTTATGCAAAGTGAGTAATAAAAGAAATATGGCTCGTTTGCCGAACACTCGATGAGGTATAGCTCTCTTAGCAATGCCGAAATCCCAGAAGCGACCGAACATTTCGGTATGGCAATTCGAACAATAAGGTGATCACACGAGCCGATTTATGCCGATTGTGACGACAACGTCAGCTTGCCGAAGTGACCGCGTGAAAGCAGTCGAAGTCGATTACCTACATGTGCAAAATAGTGTAGTCCAAAAAATAATAATATAAATATATCAAAAATCCTCACATAATTAATTTACGCAAATTAATTTTTAAAGAGATGTGGCCTGACGTCGAAGCAAATGTCGATGCGGGGCGTCGGCGTGGCAAAGCCTGAATTCGCAGGGCCGTCCTAGTTCCCGATGTGGCGTTCGCCGAATTGCGGACGGGAAAATGAGTGAACCATCTCCCAACCATCGTTAATGCGGCCAACATTTGACAGTCGTGTATACAGAGGGTGAAACAAACGAGAGTAATATTCCTCGGGAAAAATAAGCCCATGCAAGCAAAAAATTAGTAGGAATAATAGCACCTGCTTTATTTGTTGTACCAATCCAAAGAGACACACACGGGCATGCATGGATTTGCATCTAGTAATAGTACTAGTGCGAGCGGTAACTTGATGTTGTGTGCGCGTGCTTGGCCGGGACGCGGCGAAGCAAAGCCCGCGGTCCAACTAACGTGATTAAACTGGTCGGCTAGTGACGCCGAAGTCTCCGAAGTTGGTTGATGAAGTGATGGCGAAGCTCCCGGCCCAACCGAGGTGACGGAGCAGGTCGGCAAGGTGACGTTGCAGCCGCCGTGCCAGCCGAGGTGTTGAAGCGGTTCGGCGTGGCAGCCACCGGTTTGAAGAAGCTACGGCTCGGCCATGCCAACGCTGGTCATAACTTGAGACACGGTCAATGCCGGATTGATGAAGTGATCGAGCGACGATGTCGGCGCACCTGACCCGTGCAATCCATGGGGCGACGGTGTTGGTGATGATTTAGCCTTCGCGATACCAAATTCTTGTTCGACTTGCCGAACTGATGATCCGATAAAGTTAGGCTTGGCTCGCTGAAGCGACGATCGGTAGACGTGGAGCAAAGGCTAATTTAACACCAGCACGACTCAACCTGGTAGTCGGGTCGGATTTGACTGAGTGAAGCTTTCCTAGACCCATGCACGAATATTAAACGGGTGTGCAGTCTTACCCATGACTGTGCCCATGGGCAGAGAAGAAAACGCATGCCCGAACCCGACGGGTTACCCGACCCAACAGGGCACACATCGGGTCTAATATTTTAATTAATTTTTGTATTACCGAACTGACTGCATGTGTTTCGTTTGGCAGCGCTTTTAGCAGCCAATGCCCTTCCTTGTCTGCTTTATAGCACAATCCAGCCTACCGAGCGCTCATGCAAGCGAGGTGGGACTAAATGAGCTACTCCTTTGCTCAAGCACGCACATCACACTACACACGCCTCACGCATGGGCTTAAATCGTTGGAGGCCCAATAGACTGAAATACTACACCATTTCCAAGATATCTGGACTACTAGTAGTAGTATATATGGGCCTTACCATTCTGGAGCGATCAGCAGGAAATAAAAAAGCGAAGCAAAGATGCATCTCTACTGTCAGTGTTTGGTTGTACTAAAGAAATTAATTAGCATTTAACTTTGCCAAAACATCCACACATCATGTTTAAATAATCAATATATTTTACTCACTAATATTAATCGGGTGACCCATCGGGCGACCCATGGGCAGAACCCCATTCACATACCCTACCCATGACTAATCGGGTTACCCATCGGGCTTACCCATGGGTCAATATGCCGACCCATACCCTATTCATTCGGGTCGGGTGCCCATGAGCGTGGCTACCCATGGGTCGAATTGCCGGGTTGAGGCACGGCGGTGAGGATTACCTCTGAAAAGGAGCAAAATTTGTGAGCATGTGTTCGAAAACAAAACACAATACCCTAGAAATAGATTCCTTCAAAAAAGTTGTCCAATATCCCGTTCATGGAAAAAGATGAACTCAGGCCGGATTCATATTCGCACAGAAAACATATCCGAAAAGTGATGCACTAATTGGAAGGTTTCCGGAGTTTGAACGGTCGGATCGAGCTGAAATTTTGAGACGTGGTAAATATGGAAATTCTGCAGAAGATGAACGATTGGATCTTCGAAATAACCTCCGAGCTAGGATCTGTAGACCACGCCCTAAACTCGTCCAGATTCCTGTATATCATATATCGTCGGAGATTCCTCCATCGGAAGGCGATGGAATTTTACAGGGTCATTGTATACTCAATTCCGCACAATTGCACCAAAGAGTTCGTCAAATCGACTCCCGAGGAGATGGTGGCAGCGAAAACAAGTTTGCTGTACAGAAAATACTGTGCGATCGCACGCGGGCAATGTTGACGATGAGCCCCCAGGCTCCATGGACGACTTTTCCATGCTCTCGGTTGAGATTTGAGCTGACGATGATGAAAGTATCCATCTGATCTTGATGCTCTGACGTGGAGCGCGGTCCTCGGTCCAGCCGAGGTGACCAGCTGAGCCGGCGACAAAGATGCTGACATCGACTATAAAGCTCAACTCCGATGCGTAGATCGCACCGGAGACGATGATCCGAATACCCATCGCACCGTGGCGACTACCAGTAGGCTCTCAATGAAAGCACCAATACGGTTCTATATTCGACATATCTCGTAGTATGGGTCCTAAGCTAGGCGTCTTGGAGCGATGGTAACATGGACACGGGATTTTATCCAGGTTCGGGCCCTCTTGATGGAGGTAAAACCCAACGTCCTGCTTTTGATTTTATTCATATGGGGATAGTACATAGTACAGGTATCTACCACGAGATTGTAGTAATGAATATAAGATGATCTATTGACTAGCCTGGCCTCGGTTTATATAACACACCAGAGGCCTAGGGTTTAGAGGAGTCCTTGTCTTGGGCGCCAAGTCTTGTGAAATCCTCCTTGTATGCGGCATGGGCTGCCCGAAGTGAACCATAAGTGAACCGCCATGGGGGTCGTCGGCCCGATTGCTGGTCGGGAGACGACGTGGTCAGTGCCCCCTAGTCTAGGACACCGTCACCTATTATGTGTAGGAATTTTTTGGCAAGTGGCTTTGCCGCTGCACTGAAACCGGATAAGTTTACCAGTACATACTTTAAGCGTTGCCAGACTAAGACCACTTTATGGCTCATGGCTATGAACGTATGTTGGGTCGCGGTGTGCCCACATGAACGATTACTCCTGAACAGGAGAAGGCGTTCAGGGAGGCCACCATCGTTTTGCATGGAGCAGTTCTTACCGTGATTGGAGATAAATTGGTCGACGCATATTTACATGTGCATGTCGTCAAGGACTTGTGGGAGGCGCTCGAATCTAAATTCGGGGCCACCGATGCTGGGAGCGAGATGTATAATATAGAGCAGTTCCATGATTACAAGATGGTCGAGAACCATCCTGTATTGGAGCAGGCTCATGAGATAATATGCATCGTTAAGGAGCTTGAGCTTCTGAAGTGCGATTTACCGGGTAAGTTTGTCGCGGAATGTATAATTGCTAAGCTCCCTAATTCGTGGAGAAACTTTGCTACCACTCTGAAACATCAGAGGCGTGAGTTCTCAGTAGAGGACGTGATCGGCCATCTGAGTGTTGAGCAGAATTCGAGGGTAAATGACGCACACGGAAAAGGGGTCGAAGGAACTTCCGTCGCCAACATGGTGAACCAGAGGAACCATAACTCGCACAAGCCCAAGGGAAAGAACGGTGTCCAACAGAATACCGACTTTAAGAAGAAGGGTAAGAAGACCTTCAAGAAGAACAAGAAGGATGATGGCTACTTTACTTGTGGTTCGGTTGAACATTGGGCCAACAAGTACCCAAACAAGTTTAAGAAGTCAGGACATGACTACAAGTCTGTCAACATAATTATGGACAACAATGAGAATGGTGCATCTAGGTACGGTAATTTATTTACTGTTTTTTCAGTGTTTCAGCCGACCGATCGGTGGGTGAACACAGGTGCAGGTGTTCATGTGTGTGATGACATTTCATTGTTCACTTCTTACCAGGTCACATGCCACAGGGTCTGTATTGATGGGGAATGGCGCAAGTGCTTCTATTCATGGTCTTGGCACGGTCAATCTAAAGTTTACTTCAGGAAGGATCGTGCAGCTGAAGAACGTGCATCATATCCCTACCAACAAGAAGAACCTCGTTAGTGGCTCCCTTCTATGTAGAGAAGGGTTTAAGTTGGTCTTAGAGTCTAATAAATTAGTTGTTACTAAATATGTACTATTTATTGGAAAAGGTTATGAGAGCGGAGGGATGTTTCACCTTTCCCCCGCAATTTTTTGTAATAAAGTCGTGAACCATATTCATTCGAGTGTTAATGAATCTGAAGTTTGGCATTCACGTCTTTGTCATATTAGTTTTGGTGTTATGACATGGCTAGCTAAGTTGGGTTTAATCCCGGGTTTAACTTTAGCCAAAGGTTCTAAGTGTGTTTCATGTGTGCAAGCTAAGCAACCTCGCAAGCCTCACAAGGCTGCGGATGAGAGACACTTGGCACCATTAGAACTCATACATTCTGATCTTTGTGAGATGAATCGTGTGTTGACTAAAGGTGGAAAGAAATACTTCATGACATTGATAGATGATTCCACTAGATATTGCTATGTGTATCTGTTAAATACTAAAGATGGGGCTCTACACTACTTTAAAATCTATAAGGCAGAAGTTGAGAATCAACTTGAAAAGAAAATTAAACGAGTCCGGTCAGATCGTGGTGGAGAGTACTTCTCGAGTGAGTTTGATTCTTTTTGTGTGGCATTATTCATGAGAGGACACCTCCCTATTCACCTCAGTCAAACGGGGTTGCCGAGCGGAAAAACCATACTGACGGTGGGGGGAGGCTATACTGACGGCATGTCATGTCCTGAATAAAGTTCCGACAAAGGATAATGAGATCACTCCCTATGAGAAATGGGCAAAGAGAAGGACAGCACTCTCGTACTTGCTTACTTGGGGCTGTTTGGCAAAAGTCATGTGTCGATCCCCAAAAAGCGTAAGCTTGGGCCCAAGACTATGGACTGCGTTAATTTGGGCTACGCTAAGAAAAGCGTTGGCTATAGATTTTTAGTAGTGAAATATGAGGTACCTGACCAGAAGATCGGTACAATTATGGAGTCTAAGGATGCTACATTCTTTGAGGATATTTTTCCTATGAGAGATACACAAAGCACTTCTAGACAAGAATCTGAGGAGACTCCTGAGCCTGCCATTCCTATGAAATATTATGAATAAACACATGATGAAAATCATGAGGAGGATGGCGAGGAAACCCTTGGTAGGGGCAAGAGACAAAGTGCTGCAAAGACCTTTGGTGATGATTTCTTCGTGTACCTCGTGGATGATACTCCCACTTCTATTTCAGAAGCGTATGCCTCTCCAGATGCCGACTACTGGAAGGATGCGGTCCGTAGCGAGATGGATTCCATCATGGCTAACAAGACATGGGAGATCACTGAGTGTCCCTATGGTTGCAAATCATTGGGATGTAAGTGGGTGTTCAAAAAGAAGCTTAGGCCCGATGGTACAATTGAATAGTACGAGGCTAGGCTTGTGGCTGATAACCGACAAGTACAAGGGATCGTTTGTAGCCTTCTTCGATAAATAAGAGTGTTGAACCCAACGAGGAGCTAAAGGCAGAACAAATATTCCCTCAAGTTCTATATATAGACCACCGATACAACTCTACGCACATTTGACGCTTGCTTTACCTAGAACAAGTATGAAACTAATTTGCAAGAATAAAACTACGAGTACTTTGCGAGAATAAAACTACGGATAAATTTCAAGGTAATAAAAGTGGATAGCTTTTGTCGAGAAGAAAGTCATTTGTCCCTAGGCAATCGATAACAAGTACCGGTAATCATTCTTGTAATTGCATATGAGGGAGAGGCATGAGCTAACATACTTTCTCTACTTGGATCATATGCACTTATGATTGGACCCCTAGCAAGCATCCGCAACTACTAAAGATCATTAAGGTCATGAAACCCAACCATAGCATTAAGTATCAAGTCCTCTTTATCCCATACGCAACAACCGACCTACTCGGGTTTAAACTTCTGTCACTCTCGCAACCCACCATAAGTCAATCATGAATGTATTGCAACACCCTACAACTGGGGCCCCTCACATTTGCGTGAGACGGAGGGCACCGTGGGAAAGCACCATAAATAAAATATACAATCATACCAACCAAGATCACGATTAATCCATAGGACAAAACGGATCTACTCAAACATCATAGGATAACCATAGATCATTGGGAAATAATATATGGAGTTGAGCACCATGTTTAAGTAGAGATTACAATGGGGAGAAGGGGTGTTACACCACTGCATAGAGGGGGAGAAAGTTAGTGTTGACGGTAGCAAGATTATTGATGTAGATCGCCGTCACGATCCTAGCCCCGGCGCCAATCCGGCGCCACAGGGAGAGAGGGGGGAGAGAGCCCCCCCTCTTTCTTCTTCTTCCTTGGCCTCCACCCCTAGATGGGAGGAGAGTTCCCCCTCTGGTCCATGGCCTCCATGGCGGCGGAGGGGCGGGAGCCCCTCCGAGATTGGATCTCCCTCTCTGTTCTCTTCTATTTCGCGTTCCCCAGATCTGGCCCTTCACGGTTTCTTAAATATTGGGAGATCCGTAACTCTGATTGTGATGAGATTTTAACACGATTTGTTTCCGGATATATGTTTCTTACGCCCGAAGTAGAGCTCCAACCGATGTACGAGGTGAGTACAATCCACCACCACACGCCTGCCCCCTAGGGCGCGCCCTGGTGTCTTGAGGGCACTATGGGCCCCCGTTTGCGATGATTCCAACTCCCAAAAATCACATATATTCCAAAACAATTCTTCGTAAAATTTTATTGCATCTGGATTTCGTTTGATATGTATTTTCTGCGAAACAAAAAACATGCAACAAACATGAACTGTCACTGGCACTGGACCAATAGGTTAGTCCAATAAATCATATAAACTCTTGCCAAAAACATGCGAAAGTTGTATAATATTGGCATGAAACAATCAAAAATTATAGATACGACGAAGACGTATCAGTGGCTAAGGGCTATGACCAAAAAGAAGAGGAAGATTTCTTCGATACTTATTCACCTGTGGCCTGATACGTGTCCAACGTATCTATAATCCATGAAGTATTCATGCTGTTATATTATCATTCTTGGATGTTTTACTATCATTTTATAGCAACTTTATATCATTTTTCGGGACTAACCTATTGACATAGTGCCCAGTGCTAGTTGCTATTTTTTGCTTGTTTTTTACATCGCAGAAAATCAATACCAAACGGAGTCCAAACGCAGCGAAACTTTTTGGAGATTTTTTTGGGACCAGAAGACATCCAGTGGGCCAAAGAAGTATCAGAGGGGTTCCCCGAGGGGGGCACAACCCACCCGGGCGTGCCTGGGGGCCCAGGCACACCCTGGTGGGTTGTGCCCACCTCGGTGGCCTCCCGCACCGCCTCTTCTCCCTACAAAATCCCCAAATATTCCAAAACCCCCGAAGAGAACCCTAGATCAGAAGTTCCGCTGCCGCAAGCCTATGTAGCCACGAGAAACCAATGTAGACCCCGTTCCGGCACCCTGGCAGAGGGGGAAATCACCACCGGTGGCCATCTTCATCATCCCGGTGGCCACCATGATGAGGAGGGAGTAGTCCACTCTTGGGGCTAAGGATTTGTACCAGTAGCTATGTATTTAATTTCTCTCTCTCTCTCTCTCTCTCTCTCTCTCTCTCTCGTGTCTCAAAAAAAATCTCTCTCTCGTGTTCTTGGGATTTCATGATCTTGATGTATCACGTGCTTTGTTAATAAAGTCGGATCATATGCTATTTTCCCCTCTCTATCTTGTGATGAATTGAGTTTTCCCTTTGAGATTTCATTTTATCGGATTGAGTACTTTTATGGATTTGAGAACACTTTATGTATATCTTGCTATGAATACCCGTGGTGACAATGGGGTATTATATAGTTTCACTTGAGATATATTTTGGCACTCAACTCACGGATTCCCGAGGTGACATTGGGGTAATCTATGCATAGGGGTTGATGCACGTTCTGGTCTTTTGTTTCTTCGGTAGAAATCTTGGGGCACTCTTTGAGGTTCTTTGTGTTGCATTGAGCATTATGAATCTGAATTTGCTTTGGTGTTATTTTAGTGCGAACTCTTGATAGATCGATCGGAAAGAATAACTTGGTGTTAATTTAGTACGAACTCTTCATAGATCGATCGGAAAGAATAACTTGGCGTTATTTTAGTACGAACTCTTGGATAGATCGATCGGAAAGAATAGCTACAAACAATTTCTTCTTATGTTCTCCACTAGATAGGAACTTTGGAGTGACTCTTCATCGCACTATGAGGGATGGTTATATGATCCAATTAGATTAGCATTGTTGAGAGATTGCACTAGTGAAAGTACAGACCCTAGGCCTCAATTTCAAGCATTGCGATACCGTTTGTGATCCATTTTATCAATTGCTACCTTGCTGTTTTTTATTGTTACTATTACAAAAATCAATATCTACTATCCATATTACACTTGTATCACCATCTCTTCGCCAAACTAGTGCACCTATACAATTTACCATTGTATTTGGTGTGTTGGGGACACAAGAGATTTCTTGTATTTGGTTGCAGGTTTGTTTGAGAGAGACCATCTTCATCCTACGCCTCCTACCGATTGATAAACCTTAGGTCATCAACTTGAGGGAAAATTGCTACTATCCTACAAAACTGTGAGCTTGAAGGCCCAACACGAGTCCATAAGAATAAAGTTGCGTAGTAGACATCATGGCCAGACTGACCACCATTTGAGTATTACTCTCGTTGGCGGCCTCGCATGGTCTTCTCGTCCGCCAGATGGGTATTAAGACGGCTTTCCTGAATGGAGAGCTAAACGAGGAAATCTACATGCAACAACCAGATGGTTTTTTTATAGATGGTCAGGAAGGAAAAGTGTGTAGGTTGCTGAAACAAGCACCTAAGCAATGGCATGATAAGTTTAATACAACTCTGACATCTGTTGGCTTCGTTGTTAATGAAGCTGACAAATGTGTATACTATCGCCATGGTGGGGGCGAAGGAGTTATATTGTGCTTGTATGCTGATGACATACTGATATTCGGAACCAACCTCAAAATCATTGAGGAGGTCAAGTCGTTTCTATCTCAGAACTTTGAGGTGAAAGACCTATGTGTGGCTGATGTTATCTTGAACATCAAGCTACTGAGGGATGATGACGGTGGGATTACACTTCTGCAATCCCATTATGTTGAGAAGGCGTTGAGTTGTTTTGGATATTCGTACTGCACACCATCTCAAACACCATATGATCCTAGCGTGTTGATTCGAAAGTCCGAAGGCACGGCTAAAGATCAATTGAGATACTCTCAAATCATTGGTTCACTAATGTACCTAGCGAGCACAACAAGGCCTGACATCGCGTTTGCTGTGAGAAAACTGAGCCAGTTTGTTTCCAAACCGGGTGATGTACATTGGCATGTTGTTAAAAGAGTTATGTGCTATCTGAAAGGTACTATGAACTATGGACTTCACTATACCGGAGACCCATCGGTACTTGAATGGTATAGTAATGCGAATTGGATCTCTGATGCCGATGAGATGAAGGCCATAACTCGGTATATGTTTACTCTTGGAGGTGGCGCTGTTTCCTGAAAGTCTTTCAAGCATCGAGGGAGATGGGTATGAGACCCACATGAGTTGCCATGGTGGTAAACCAACCTATGTGATCGGAGATCCTGTGAAGTAGGACCTGGAGAAACAAGCCAATGGTGAACCGAGGAGAGTAACTATACTAACCCACTCCGTTGGAGATGCAATACTCTCGATATTGTATGGTAGGATGACTACTGTCTTAATGTGTTCCAAAACTTATGTAAGCAAGATGCTATCCTACAGAGCGATCTTTGGAGGAACACACCTATGTGAGCCCGACTGCTGGTCACAATGTATGAGATTGGGGTGATCTCTAGTAAGCTCATGAATAGGCCAGGAGTGTGACTTATATGCTCTACCCGAGGGGTCAGCCTTCTGCAGCCTAGTACTAGTAAGACATGTGGTGAAGCTTCTTTACGCCAAACTGGCAATTCAAGGCTTAGTCCATTATTCAGTTGTGAAGGAGTGTAGCTGCTTGCTCTAGGTGAAGTTCAACCTTAGCAGGTCTTCACTGAAACACTGGTATATCAAAATAGTAATTGAAACAGAGGACACAATGGGCCCTCGAGATCTAGTGGGGGATTGTTGAAATATGGGGTGGGATTTAGGCCCATCCAACAATTTCAGAAAAATCTCTAAGGGCCCATGTGGGTTATATGGCACTAGGTGTAGTGGGAAGTTTAGTCCCACCCCGTTAGTGGAGATGGAGTTGGCCCTCTTTATAAGGGTTTCTCTTGTACATGCTATTGGAGCTTGAGAAGAGAAGAGGCCCTCGTGCACTCCTCCTCGGCCGCCCGCCTCGGCACGCCACGCCTCGTCACGACGCGCCGCGGGTGGTGGGAATGAGCCGAGCCAAGCTCACACCTACGCACTTATGCCAGTCAGTAACGGAGAGTTTTTCTGACAGCTGGGGCCACGATCTGAGACATCGGATCGTGCGCTATCACGGACTCGAACGTGGGTTGAGCCCACGTCTCTCCACGCGGCTACACCTATATAAGTGTGAGGTGTCTCCTAACCCTATCCGCCACGAACAAATCACATCTGCTTCACGCGCACCGCCCACCGTCGTTCCTTTGCCGCTGCTACCGTCGGTGAATCCATCCCGTCCGCAGCGCACACGGTTGACAGGAGAGCAGGTCTCCGAAACCCTGCCCCTCCGGTTCCTGTACGGGAGAGGGGTGAATAGGTTTTTGGGCAGAGGCTGCGTGACTGTTCACCTATGATCCACTACTTCATCTACGTCTGTGTCGTCTTCGTCAACACCATGTCTCAGACCGAAGCCGACCGTCTTGCCGCCAAGAAGCTCGAGGCCGACAAGAAGGTCGCGAGGACGCCGCCGCTGCCGCCACCGCCGCGGCGGCTTCTGCATGGCCTGCTGGAAGGTATAACGCGTTTATCCCTCTCTTGATTATTTCTGCATTAGCAGTACTAGCATTATGTGTAGATCTGTCTACTGTTTGCGTAGTACGTGCTTGTTTAGATCAATATCAGTATGTCATTAATTCTATCAATGCCATGCTAGTCATCTATTTATGGATTAAATTAGTCGAAAAATTGCCTATTTACTCAGCAGTAACTATAATAGTTTTCCCGTTAAACATAGTCTTTCTACTATACCTGGTTACCCGTAAATCAAACAATTGTTGCTATATACCTAAACATGATTATTAGTATTTTTCTTCTGATGCATCTGATCTGTGTAAATGGTTAATTCCCTGATGATTTAGTATACATGTGTGCTCCCTTAGCACCCATGTGGACAATTTGATTGGTGTAGACGTGCAGCTGCTGTGCATCTTTGTGAATAGTATTTCTGCACTAAGCATGTGTAGGTGCGGTGCATATGTGTTCTGCATATGAGCAGTTCATGAGTTTGTGACGTGTCCTTGATGCTTAGTTGCTTGGTTTGTTGACCAAGTCTTGTACCATGGGTGCATTCCTAGTGTTAAGTCAGTTAGTGCAGTTTATTTAACCAAGAGCATAGCAGTTCTGCCCAAGTTGGCATTGCTTTTCCTTACGGCTAAAGATGAATTCTTCCATAGTTGTGTGTGTGGCACAGCCCAATTCTCTGATTTATGAGAGAACTACAGCCGGGTGTTGTGCATCTATTTGAACAGTAATTTTACACTAACTAAGTGGCCTAATGTTTGTTGACCAACTCTTGCTTGAGGTTATATTCTTATGTCTTTAGAGTTTAGAGTATGAAGATAGCTATCGGTATTGAGTAGATCTGTCTTCAACGTTATTGGTTCTCTACACCTCACTATGTAATGTAATGATGGTCTGATGCAGTTCTTTTTTACCTTACCATGCTACATGCGCTCAACATTTTTCAACCGGATGTACTACTCATGCCTCTAATCTATTTGCACTGTCTTCATCATGGTACATCTGCTTTGACACGATCTCCCTGATTTCGCAATTGATAATAGATTTCGTGCCTACTTGCTTTCTTATGCTCCATGTTCTTAACTCGTGGGAGAATCAATAGAAATAATTCTGAAATTAGTGGTTCCATGTTGTTTATATATCTAACTTATTTACTTTAGCAGTTTGAGAGGATGCTTTCAGGAGAGATACCCTGAACATGTAGGAAGAAATGAATTCAGCTTGCTCCAGGGTTGTACTCGATACTCGACAGCAACCAGGACACGGCGCTGGGTTGATTGACAAGGTTTCTGGGTTGGCTCTTTGCACAAGGCGATCAAAGCCTGGAAGTTGACTCCCACAAAGTTGTTACAGAAAATACGAGTATGTTTGAGTATTAAATTTTGTTTCAGGAAATTATTAATAGTTATCGTGAGTGTCACACGTCATTCAGTGAGTTGTCGAACTTGATTTTGTCTATGTTACTACAGTTGTTGTGTTATTCAATTCTCCTGTACCTTATATAACTAGAACCTTCTATCACACTTTGAGGAATTCAATTTCTATTTTCCGAGATGGTGCCTTCCCATTTTAGGCGTAATACCACCACCTTGTTGTAAAGAGATGACTCCGATAATCCGTACATCCTCATTCCTTTGATCACAACATTCCATCCTCATTCCTTTTTATAACTATAGAGTATATTTTAATGTTGTTTCATTTCCTTTGCTCCTTTGACCTTGCTAACAACAATGTCAATGTGAGTGGTTTTACTTGCATAACATATAAGTACATAATGACTGAGGTTACATGTACATTTCTTCGGTTACATGTTTTCATATTAGATCGATATTGGAAGTATGGCCCACTTTCTTATGGCTACATCCCAGATGAAATTCTTACTGATGCAGGGAGTTACATGTCTATTGAATTAGTGAATTCTGATTGGCCATCCAAGTTTCTTCCCTATTTTATTTGCACCATCTCCACTTCTCCAGTCCCGTGTGCACATCATCCTGTCCGACGAGTTTCTGCTTCTACAGAAGAATCATGTCCGACGACCTTCGCCCTATCTCCCGCATCTACACATCAGAACCTGAATACCCATGTACATGTTAGCACTGGAATGTTCTATTTTTCATAGTCTAATGGTATTCATTAGCATTGGAAGCATACCCGTTGATGATCTGTCGTCAATAGTGACAGGGGATTGGTGTGCCTTGCCACGCGGATAGGTGTAGTAGACACAACACATTAGGGCCATGATAACCAAAACGGTCCCAATTATTATGGCAACGGTGGCTCCTAAGCCTATCAACTTCCTTGTCTCTTTTCCCTTAGCTAAGGGGGCTGGCAGCTCAAGAGAAAAGGGGGCAGGTGGCTCGGGGGCAAAGGGGGCATGCAGGATAGGTGAATGCACATCGACATCACCCTCGTCGCAAACACGTGCATAGTCTTGTATCAAACATTTGATGACTATATACAAGCTAATGTGGCACACGTTGTATAAAAAAGAAAGTTGTGGAGAATGTTAGCTGGAAATACCGTCACAAATTTTCATGTATGTTGGCCACCCCACAACTGTGCCGGAATCTTTTCCATGGCAAGAACAATACACCGACAGGAGATCGAATGGAATATCCATGTTCCAGCATAAATTTGCACAACCAGCAAGCGCCCTTTTCTAGCTCAAACCGTGGCTCCAAATCGGTGGCATACAACAAAGCGTCGCGGCAGGAAGGTGTAGGAGATTGCACAAAAGCATGGCAAAATTGGACAGCTAGGCTTGTAAGCTCAGGCTTACAACTGTCCTTTCGCGCTGCCAAAGTCGTGGTTGGTGCCGCCAACACAAAAGCCAACATCACACAGAGCAGTGGCGGAGCTAGCCGACAATCCGGGGGAGCGAAACACAAATCACCAGTGTTGGGGGGGGGGGGCAAATACTTTGAAAATCCAATCTAAACCCTATTTAATGTTTTTCTTCAGAAAATTATCCAAGGTTGGGGGGGGGGGGGGGCAGCGCCCCCCCTGGCCTCAACATAGCTAACGCCACTTACAAAGAGGGGAACAACCATTTCCCTAAGGAATGCAAGTAGAAGTGAGCAAAAGTAAAACAATATAGCTGAATTTATTTGCGAGGAGCATATAAGAAAGAAAATTTCACTTTAGCAAACATTTCACCGATCAACTCTCATCCCAGTCATAAACCAAACTGTACGAACACCAAAGGATCTCTGTAAGCAACAATGCGATACCTATCTAGTCTAGTTTATAAAACTTATAACTTGACTTGTTTGAAATCATCTTTTGAAGAAATTATAAATCAAACTGAAACAAACAAGCAAATCTAAGAGCATCTCTAATTGCCCCATTATCTGGGCGGACAACCCAGACAAGATTCGTACAAGAAAACGTCACCCAACTTAACCCCCCATACCTTGCCCAAATGTTTGGGCTGTCCGCCACCCCCATATCAGGTGTGAGCAACCGCTGTCCCCGGACGCATCCGCAGACATATAGCGGGTCAGATTAGCTATGTGTGGTTGGAGAAGTTTTAAGCAATTGAAACAAACACTCGTCAAGAAGAAGAAATCTGAAGAAAAAAAAGACGATCCCATTGATGGACATGCAAAAGGCAAAATTAGCTATATGTGGCTCAAGATGCTCTAAGCAATCAAAATTAGCACATGACAAAAAAATTGATACACTACTCTCATTGACTACGCGGATCCACATGTCATATTCATCTTCCCCTTCCTCTCGTCTCTCTCACATGTCATCTTTCACACACCACCAGATTCATTTCATCTCTCACATATAGTCTTCCACACACTCTCCCTCCCCCATATTAAATTCCTCTCGACCCCTCTCCTCGGCAGATCCACCCTTCACCGCTTCTAGTCTACACTATAACAACTAGTAGAACTGCTTCTAGTCTACACTACAGATACAGGAAATAGGACCAAGGTAGGGGGCGGAGCCCCCCCCCTCTGACTTTGCCATATTTACAACAATGTGTACATGGGACATGTATGCATATCAACACTGCCCATATAGCAAATAGTGGTATAATCTTCATTTAAGTTCTTCATATAAGGTGGCCATGCCACAATAAGTGATAATCATTGCCATGGCAACAATGGTACATAGATGTATCGATCAAAGATCAAAAGGAATATCCCATGCCACCATAAATTTGCACAAGAGCAACATGCACCCTTATCTAACTCAAACCCTGGTGCCAAACCCTCTGCATACATGAGTGCATCACATCACGAAGGTGTAAGAGAATGAAGAGACTCTTGGTAACAGATCACGGTGATACGTCTCCAATGTATCTATAATTTATGAAATATTCATGCCACGTTTACAACAATTTTATATGATTTTTGTATGATTTTATTAGAACTAACCTGGACTGACGCTGTTTATAAAGTATTCATGACTTTGGAGTGATTCTTTGTTGCATCTTGAGAGATTGTAATATGATCCAATTATGTTATCATTGTTGAGAGACTTTGCACTAGTGAAAGTATGAACCCTAGGCTTTGTTTTCAAGCATTGCAATACCGTTTTTACTCACTTTTGTTACTAGTTACCTTGCTGTTTTTATATTTTCAGATTACAGAAACCTATATCTACTATCCATACTCCACTTGTATCATCATCTCTTCGCCGAACTAGTGCACCTATGCAATTTGACATTGTATTGGGTGTTTTGAGGACACAAGAGATTTCTTGTATTTGGTTGTAGGGTTGTTTGAGAGAGACCATTTTCTTCCTACGCATCCCACGGATTGATAAATCTTAGGTCGTCCACTTGAGGGACAATTGCTACTGTCCTACAAACTCCGCGCTTGGAGGCCCAACAAGAGTCTACAAGAAGAATGTTGCATAGTAGACATCACATGGCGAGACTCTTTGGTGCATCATGGACAGATTGGAACTGTGGGTTCCAATTCTAAGAGGGCGTTCGTTGTTTCAGCAACCTAAGTTGAGCCATTGGGTGTGTGTGCCCTATGTGTAGGTTCCTTTGTGTCATGTGTCATATATATAACCGCATCATGGCTCACAATGCCCATTCAAAAGACAAGGACCAGGTAAGCCACACCAACTGCCTACAAAAACATACAACACAACACATGTCGCCCAACAAACATCGACAATAAACGACTAAAAAGGTACAAATTGACGTGACAACAAAAACGGTGCATCAACTTCTAGTGGTTCATTCAGAGAAGCGCGTTTCGGTGCCCAGGCTCATCTGCACCGGTTATAACAAAATTCATAAAAAAATCAAAAAATTCCAATTATTTTTGTGCGGTAGACAATTTGATGCGTGAGACCCGCTCCAAATTTTAAGTGATTTAAACATTTGAGCAGCTCTCAACAAAAAAAAACAAATTGGGCCAAAACAGTACGTGAACAGTAAACATTTTTACAGATCCCCAATTTGTTTTTTTATGAGAGCTCCTCGGATGTCCAAATGATATGAAAATTGGAGTGCACCTCACGCATTAAATTGCCTACCACACAACACAAAAAATGGAATTTTTTGAATTTTTCTAGTATTTGTTTTGATTTTTTTCGTCAGCGCAGGTGCAGAGATGGATTTTCGGTTCATTATAGCTTATTGTTGGTGGAGAACGTGTATTGAGCTATACTGCCATTGCTGGTTTAAACTTTTAACACGTTGGCACGTAGTATTGAACCTTTGAGGTGCGAGTCTTTTCCCTCCCCCTCTCGCGAGCGTCTGAGGAGAAACCCTAGCCACGGACTCACCTCTACCTCCACCACCTCCCCCCCCCCCCCCCCCAGCCAGCCTGGCTGGGCCTCTCTCTTCTTCACTTGCTTGCATAGGATAGTGCGGGACGATCAGGCAAATGGAGGTGCAGGGCTTGCGGCAAGCCTAGTAAATGTTACTCCAGACAGAGAGAGTACTAGATTCTAAGAATTAGGATTACAACCGAACGTGCACAACTAAGACACGTACAATAGATCACGATAGGCATTGGTTTGCCTTCCTCCCACCGTCATTTTACAACCAAACTATTTTAGAGATATTTTGGTGTGGGAAGCGACAATACAACTACGATTACAACCAAAGTATTTTAGCAATGCCAAGTAGAATTCGCGAGAATAGATTGGGGGGGGGGGGGCGGGGGGGCGGGGGGGGGGGGGGGGGGGGGGGGTTGGGCACACTTGCGCAAATTCGGGTAACGGCTACGAGAGATAAAAATAAAGAAAACTATACCCGACTAGGGATGGACGTAAACTCGTAAGCTACCGAGGGTAGGGATAATCGGCCAGGTCTTATTTAAAAAGAAACTGCCCCGCCACTGCAGGCAGGTTAGTTGCTCTGTCGTTGACGAAGAGTTCTTCGCGAAGAGACCTTAGGATATAAGTTGCTAAAACAAACGGAGGGGAGGATCGACCCATTTAGTAGAATTCCGAAGAAAGACTGTTGGCAATGAGTCGGAAGAAGGAAACAAAAAAGATGTTTTTTTAATAAAAATAATACAGCATTCGTCTCCATTGCATTAGATGTCTTCCTATATTCACATGTTTTCAATTTAATTTTAATTGTCTGATATGTTAGAATCATGCAAACATTAATTACTAGAAATAACCCTAGTAGATAATTTTTTTGTAACAATGCGCAATTTATTTTATTGTAACATATGGATGTGTGCGTCGCAACCATCGCAACCGATGCAGAAGGTGAAAGCTTCCACCTTCTTTTCTAAAACCGTACTATGTTTGTTTTTCTCTCTAAATAACATTGAACACATAAGAGAAGACCGCCTTATCAACCAGCTCCGTATATGCATAAACTGATAGCACTGACAACTGGGACTCATGTTTCCTGTAAATCAATTTGCCAAGGTTACAAAAACCCTATGTATCTGCACTGCATATGCCTTCACACCCTATTTGTGTGTTTATTTTGCCAACCAGAGAGGCCCCGAGACTCCTCCCTTGTAGCATTCATCCACGTATCTAGCAGACTCGGGACGTGACAGAAGAGCCGCGCCCCGGATCACGGCGTCGTCGTCCCTGATTAGCCCTCTACCATTGAAGTAATCCTCGAGGAGCTGCCCAACCATGGGGATCCTCACACTGCCGCCGAGGAGAATGACCTCGTCGATGGCGTCCTTGCGGCTCTGCGTCTGGTAAGTGGGAGCACCTCCCATCACCACCGTGTCCACTATTTCCAGTGCTCTCTCCATGAGGTCATGGTTCAGCTCCTCGAACTTGGCCCGCGTGAGCTCCTCGTAGATATCTGCGCCTTCGCCGAGAACCGGTCCGATGTTCATCAGAACGCCATCTCGGTCGCTCAGTAACTTCTTGACCCTCTCGCAGGCTGCTCTCAGCTTCTTGAGAGCGCCCTCGTCCCCACGGATATCACGGTGATGCTTCTCCCTGATCAACTCCACGAAATGGTCCACAATCCTGTCAGTGAAGTCGTCGCCTGCATGGAAGAAGTGAACCAGATCGAGTTTAGCCTCCTACCTTAGCAAAATCTGGAGCTGTGTATGCTCAGCTCACGTACGTACCGCCGAGGTAGGCATCATGGCGTTCCTCGAGGAGATGACCCGTGCCATCCTTGAATCTGAACTTTGTAGCATGGCTCGTGCGGCCGCCGAGATGGAAGACGAGGACGACCTTGCCGTCGCCCTTCTTCGCGTGAAGGCGATATGCCGCGGCTGCCGCGACCTGCTCGTCGACGACCTTGGCGACACCGAAGCCACCGTGCAAGCGCGCAGCTTCTCTCCTGACCGAACTCCGTTGGGCACCATTGAAGTACCCGGGGACGGTGACAAGGCCGCTCACGATCTCGCAGCCCAGGCGCGCCTCCGCCATCTTCTTAAGCTCGGCCATGAGGATGCCGGCCACACGCTCGGGAAGGAAATTCATCAAGTGGCCATCCTCGGTCTCCATCTGGATGCCGCATCTTCCCAGCTGTTCGGTGAATTGGTACGGCACTAACTCTGCTTCTCATTCCTTTGATCACAACATTCCATCCTAAACTTTAAACCTATAATGTTGTTCGTCCGCCTTTTTATTACTCCTAAATAGAGTATATTTTAATGTTGTTTCATTTGCTTTGCTCCTTCGACCTTGCTAACAACAATGTCAATGTGAGTGGTTTTACTTGCATAACATATAAGTACATAACGACTGAGGTTACATGTACATTTCTTCGGTTACATGTTTTCATATTAGATCGATATTGGAAGTATGGCCCACTTTCTTATGGCTACATCCTAGATGAAATTCTTACTGATGCAGGGAGTTACATGTCTATTGAATTAGTGAATTCTGATTGGCCATTCAAGTTTCTTCCCTATTTTATTTGCACCATCTCCGCTTCTCCAGTCCCGTGTGCACATCATCCTGTCCGACGAGTTTCTGCTTCTACAGAAGAATCATGTTCGACGACCTTCGCCCTATCTCCCGCATCTACACATCAGAACCTGCATACCCATGTACATGTTAGCACTGGAATGTTCTATTTTTCATAGCCTAATGGTATTCATTAGCATTGGAAGCATACCCGTTGATGATCCATCGTCACTAGTGACAGGTGATTGGTGTGCCTTGCCACGCGGATAGGTGTAGTAGACACAACACATTAGGGCCATGATAACCAAAACGGTCCCAATTATTATGGCATCGGTGGCTCCTAAGCCTAGCAACTTCCTTGTCTCTTTGCCCTTAGCTAAGGGGGCTGGCAGCTCACGAGAAAAGGGGGCAGGTGGCTCGGGGGTAAAGGGGGCATGCAGGATAGGTGAATGCACATCGACATCACCCTCGTCGCAAACACGTGCATAGTCTTGTATCAAACATTTGCTGACTATATACAAGCTAATGTGGCACACGTTGTATAAAAAAGAAAGTTGTGGAGAATGTTAGTTGGAAATACCGTCACAATTTTTCATGTATGTTGGCCACCCCACAACTATGCCGGAATCTTTTCCATGGCAAGAACAATACACCGGCGGGAGATCGAATGGAATATCCATGTTCCAGCATAAATTTGCACAAGCAGCAAGCGCCCTTACCTAGCTCAAACCGTGGCTCCAAATCGGTGGCATACAACAGAGCGTCGCAGCAGGAAGGTGTAGGAGATTGCACAAAAGCTTGGCAAAATTGGACAGCTAGGCTTGTAAGCTCAGGCTTACAACTGTCCTTTCGCGCTGCCAAAGTCGCAGTTGGTGCCGCCAACACAAAAGCCAACATCACACAGAGCAGTGGCGGAGCTAGCCGACAATCCGGGGGAGCGAAACATAAATCACCAGTGTTGGGGGGGGGGGGGGGGGCAAATGCTTAAAAAATCCAATCTAAACCCTATTTAATTTTTTTTCTTCAAAAAATTATCCAAGGTTGGGGGGAGAGGGGGGGGGGGGCAGCACCCCCCTGGCCTCAACATAGCTAACGCCACTGACAAAGAGGGGAACAACCATTTCCCTAAGGAATGCAAGTAGAAGTGAGCAAAAGTAAAACAATATAGCTGAATTTATTTGCGAGGAGCATATAAGAAAGAAACTTTCACTTAAGCAAACATTTCACCGATCAACTCTCATCCCAGTCATAAACCAAACTATACGAACACCAAAGGATCTCTGTAAGCAACAATGCAATACCTATCTAGTCTAGTTTATAAAACCTCTTGACTTGTTTGAAATCATCTTTTGAAGAAATTATAAATCAAACTCAAACAAACAAGCAAATCTAAGAGCATCTCTAATTGCCCCATTATCTGGGCGGACAACCCAGACAAGACTCGTACAAGAAAACGTCACCCAACTTAACCCCCCATACCTTGCCCAAATGTTTGGGCTGTCTGCCACCCCCATATCAGGAGTGAGCAACCGCTGTCCCCGGATGCATCCGCAGACATATAGCGGGTCAGATTAGCTATGTGTGGTTGGAGAGTTTTTAAGCAATTGAAACAAACACTCGTCAAGAAGAAGAAATCTGAAGAAAAAAAAGACGATCCCATTGATGGACATGCAAAAGGCCAAATTAGCTATATGTGGCTCGAGATGCTCTATGCAATCAAAATTAGCACATGACAAAAAAATTGATACACTACTCTCATTGACTACGCGGATCCACATGTCATATTCATCTTCCCCTTCCTCTCGTCTCTCTCACATGTCATCTTTCACACACCACCAGATTCATTTCGTCTCTCACATATAGTCTTCCACACACTCTCCCTCCCCCCATATTCAATTCCTCTTGACCCCTCTCCTCGGCAGATCCACCCTTCACCGCTTCTAGTCTACACTATAACAACTAGTAGAACTACTTCTTGTCTACACTGCAGATACAGGAAATAGGACCAAGGTAGGGGGCGGAGCCCCCCCTCTGACTTTGCCATATTTACAACAATGTGTACATGGGACATGTATGCATATCAACACTGCCCATATAGCAAATAGTGGTATAATCTTCATTTAAGTTCTTCATATAAGGTGGCCATGCCACAATAAGTGATAATCATTGCCATGGCAACAATGGTACATAGATGTATCGATCAAAGATCAAAAGGAATATCCCATGCCACCATAAATTTGCACAAGAGCAACATGCACCCTTATCTAACTCAAACCCTGGCGCCAAACCCTCTGAATACATGAGTGCATCACATCACGAAGGTGTAAGAGAATGAAGAGACTCTTGGTAACAGATCACGGTGATACATCTCCAACGTATCTATAATTTATGAAATATTCATGCCACGTTTACAACAATTTTATATGATTTGTGTATGATTTTATTAGAACTAACCTGGACTGACGCTATTTATAAAGTATTCATGACTTTGGAGTGATTCTTTGTTGCATGTTGAGAGATTGTAATATGATCCAATTATGTTATCATTGTTGAGAGACTTTGCACTAGTGAAAGTATGAACCCTAGGCTTTGTTTTCAAGCATTGCAATACCGTTTTTACTCACTTTTGTTACTAGTTACCTTGTTGTTTTTATATTTTCAGATTACAGAAACCTATATCTACTATCCATACTCCACTTGTATCATCATCTCTTCGCTGAACTAGTGCACCTATGCAATTTGCCATTGCATTGGGTGTTTTGAGGACACAAGAGATTTCTTCTATTTGGTTGTAGGGTTGTTTGAGAGAGATCATCTTCTTCCTACGCATCCCACGGATTGATAAACCTTAGGTCGTCCACTTGAGGGAAAATTGCTACTGTCCTACAAACTCCGCGCTTGGAGGCCCAACAAGAGTCTACAAGAAGAAGGTTGCATAGTAGACATGGCGAGACTCTTTGGTGCATCATGGAGAGATTGGAACTGTGGGTTCAAATTCTAAGAGGGCGTTCGTTGTTTCAGCAACCTTAGTTGAGCCATTGGGTGTGTGTGCCCTATGTGTAGGTTCCTTTGTGTCATGTGTCATATATATAACCGCATCATGGCTCACAATGCCCATTCAAAGACAAGGACCAGGTAAGCCACACCAACTGCCTACAAAAACATACAACACAACACACGTCGCCCAACAAACATCGACAATAAACGACTAAAAAGGTACAAATTGACGTGACAACAAAAACGGTGCATCAATTTCTAGTGGTTCATTCAGAGAAGCGCGTTTCGGTGCCCAGGCTCATCTGCACCGGTTATAACAAAATTCATTAAAAAATCAAAAAATTCCAATTCTTTTTGTGCGGTAGACAATTTGATGCGTGAGACCCGATCCAAATTTTAAGTGATTTAAACATCTGAGCAGCTCTCAACAAAAAAAAATTGGGCCAAAACAGTACGTGAACATTAAACATTTTTACAGATCCCCAATTTGTCCTTTTTGGTGAGAGCTCCTCGGATGTCCAAATGATATGAAAATTGGAGCGCACCTCACGCATTAAATTGCCTACCACACAACACAAAAAATGGAATTTTTTGAGTTTTTCTAGTATTTGTTTTGATTTTTTTCGTCAGCGCAGGTCCAGAGATGGATTTTCGGTTCATTATAGCTTATTGTTGGTGGAGAACGTGTGTTGAGCTATACTGCCATTGCTGGTTTAAACTTTTAACACATTGATACGTAGTATTGAACCTTTGAGGTGCGAGTCTTTTCCCTCCCCCTCTCGCGAGCGTCTGAGGAGAATCCCTAGCCACGGACTCACCTCTACCTCCACCACCTCCCCCCCCCCCCCCCCCCCCCGGCCAGCCTGGCTGGGCCTCTCTCTTCTTCACTTGCTTGCATAGGCTAGTGCGGGACGATCAGGCAAATGGAGGTGCAAGGCTTGCGGCAAGCCTAGTAAATGTTACTCCAGACAGAGAGAGTACTAGATTCTAAGAATTAGGATTACAACCGAACGTGCACAACTAAGACACGTACAATAGTTCACGATAGGCATTGGTTTGCCTTCCTCCCACCGTCGTTTTACAACCAAACTATTTTAGAGATATTTGGGTGTGGGAAGCGACAATACAACTACGATTACAACCAAAGTATTGTAGCAATGCCAAGTAGGATTCGCGAGAATAGATTTTGGGGGGGGGGGGGCGTTGGACACACTTGCGCGAATTCGGGTAACGGCTACGAGAGATAAAAAAAACTGTACCCGACTAGGGATGGACGTAAACTCGTAAGCTACCGAGGGTAGGGATAATCGGCCAGGTCTTATTTAAAAAAACTGCCCGCCACTGCAGGCAGGTTAGTTGCTCTGTCGTTGACGGAGAGTTCTTCACGAGGAGACCTTAGGATATAAATTGCTAAAACAAACAGAGGGGAGGATCGACCCATTCAGTAGAATTCCGAAGAAAGACTGTTGGCAATGAAGCGGAAGAAGGAAACAAAAAAGATGTTTTTTTAATAAAAAAATACAGCATTCGTCTCCATTGCATTAGATGTCTTCCTATATTCACATGTTTTCAATTTAATTTTAATCGTCTGATATGTTAGAATCATGCAAACATTAATTACTAGAAATAACACTAGTTGATAATTTTTTTGTAACAATGCGCAATTCATTTTATTGTAACATATGGATGTGTGCGTCGCAACCATCGCAGCCGATGCAGAAGGTGAAAGCTTCCACCTTCTTTTCTAAAACCGTACTATGTTTGTTTTTCTCTCTAAATAACATGGAACACATAAGAAAAGACCGCCTTATCAACCAGTACCGTATATGTATAAACTGATAGCACTGACAACTGGGACTCATGTTTCCTGTAAATCAAATTGCCAAGGTTACAAAAACCCTATGTTTTTGGAGGGCGATCTGCTCTGTTCTTCGATTACCGCTGTGTTGCCGGAGCCGTCTACTCCTCCCTTCCGGTCCTCTGGGATGCGGGCTGCTTCCGAGCTGTCTTCAACGCCTAGACGTAGCGGCCGCCACGTCGTGGGGGCTGATGGGGCCTCTGCCACCGATGAGGATTCCATGCAGAGGGCCATGCGTAGAACGGCATCGCGGAATCTCGACTTTGATGGTACGTCTTCATGCAAATCATTTCTATCTTTTGATAAAGCCAAAATGTCTTCAAATATTGCTAGTCTTGGTATATCTTTGGCTAAAAATGATGCTGTAGTTGATTTCTCAGTTAAAGCTCTTAAGCAAATGGAGGTCGACTGGTTTACGGTTGCTCCTAAAACGCTTCTCACAGCGGACCCATTAGTTTCAGATGAGGAGGATGAGGAGTCCGATGCCAACCCTGGAGGCAGACTCCTCCCTCATCTGGTTAATGATTCTACAGAGGTAGACTTTGAAGACACCATGCGTGATACGATGCTTTATGAGCTCGTTGCATCGGTTCGTAAGAACAAGTCTAACTCTGGCAGTAAAAAGGGTCACCCTAAGAAGAAGACCAAAGTATCCAAACGTAACAAAGTTTCCCCATGAAAGGAATGTTTTGGAATAGCAGAGGTCTTGGGGACTTGGCTAAGTACAAACATATTTCCGATTGCGTTAGAGATCATGCCCTCGACTTCGTGGCAATCTCTGAGTGCAGTAAGCGCGACTTTCCATCGCGTGATTTGGACCATTTTTCATGTGGCAAAGATTATGAATGGCATATCCTGCCGCCTTCAGGGAGGTTCGGAGGTATCCTTTTAGGAATACACTCTACTTACTTGGAACTTCTGTCAACTTCAAAGGGGGAGTATCATATTAAATTCCACCTGAGAAATAAGTCTGATAATTTCATTTGGAGTCTGGTTGCCGTATATGGAGCCGCTCAAGATGAATTTAAAGCGGCCTTCCTAAAAGAACTTGTCAACACCTGCAGAGAAAATCCTCACCCTATGTTACTTGGGGGGGGGGGGACTTCAATATTCTACGGTATAGGCAGGATAAAAACAATGATAGGTTCGACACTCGATGGCCCTTTCTTTTTAATGCGGTCATTGATAGTCTTGATTTGCGGGAACTCTCCCTCTCGGGGCGTCAATTTACCTGGGCCAACAATAGATCTACCTCGACTTTCGAAAAACTCGATCGGGTCCTTGTCACTACAGACTGGGAATTTAAATATCCATTAGCATCAGTAAGAGCTTTGGAGAGAATTGAGGCCTTATCGGACCATGCTCCTTTGCTCACTGATTTTGGCCAACCTGCTACCACGTCGAGCCGCCATCAGTTTAAATTTGAACTGGGGTGGCTCACTAGAGAGGGCTTCCCGGATTTGGTTAAAAAGGTGTGGTTACGCCCAACACGGGGCGATACACCGATTCAGCATTGGAACAATCGCATTAGGGTGTTGCGCCAATTCCTCCGTGGCTGGGCTAAACATACCGCTGGGATTTATAAGAAAGAGAAGCTGCGACTATCCGTCTTGATAGACTCCTTAGATAAAACCGCGGAGGTGAGGCTTTTATATGCGGACGAGATTGAACAAAAAAGTCATCTCAATGAGCAGCTAGCCCGCCTCTTACGCGAAGAGGAGATCAATGGTACCAACGGTGCAAGACTGACTCGTTGGTACTTCGGGATGATAACACGAAGTACTTCCAAATGTTAGCCAATGGTAGACATAGAAAGGAACGAATTTTCACCCTGGATCAGGATGAGGGCCGCATTGAGGGGGACGGTCCGCTCAAGGACTTTATTACAAAATACTATAAAGACTTGTTTGGTCCGTCCTCGGAAACTACGCTGGAGTTGGATGAGTCTCTTTGTCATGACATTCAGCAAGTTTCGGCTACGGGAAATGAATTCCTAACCTCTGCATTCACTGAGGAGGAAATTCGGACTGCGGTTTTCCAAATGGATCATAACAAATCTCCGGGACCGGATGGTTTTCCGGCGGAGTTTTATCAATTTTTTGGGATATGTTAAAGTCTGATCTAGTTCAATTGTTTAATGAACTGCATGCTCATAGACTAGACATCTCCAGAATAAATTTTGGTGAAATTATTCTTTTACCAAAGACAAAGGATGCCAATCGGATTAAACAGTATAGACCGATTTGCTTATTAAACGTGAGCTTTAAGATTTTCACCAAGGTCGCAACCAACCGTCTGAATGGGGTCGCAGACCATGTAGTGAAACCTTCTCAGATGGCTTTCATGCAAGGACGGAACATTTTAGACGGTGTTGCTATTCTCCATGAAACAGTTCATGAGCTTCACCGTAAAAAGTTGAACGGTGTCATCTTTAAGATTGACTTCGAGAAAGCTTATGATAAGGTGAAGTGGCCTTTTTTGCTCCAAACTCTTCGCATGAAAGGGTTTTCTGACACTTGGTGCCGATGGGTTGAGAGTTTTGTGTCTGGAGGTAGTGTGGCTATCAAGGTCAACGATGACGTAGGCAATTATTTCCAGACTAGGAAGGGGCTTCGTCAAGGCGACCCCGCATCTCCTATCCTTTTCAACATCGTGCCTGATATGCTAGTTACTCTCATCGAGAGGGCCAAACTAGCTGGACAAATCACCGGGGTCATTCCTCATCTAGTAGAAGGAGGCCTCTCAATTTTGCAGTACGCGGACGACACAATTCTGTTTTTGGATCACGACCTTGAAAAGGCCAGAAACCTCAAATTGGTTTTATGTGCTTTTGAGGAGCTCTCGGGCTAAAGATAAACTTTCATAAGAGTGAACTATTCTGTTTTGGCGAAGCCGCAGAAAATTCACAAGATTATGCGGAGATATTTAGATGCCATTTAGGCCAATTTCCGATTAGATATCTAGGTATTCCTATTCATTATCGGCGTTTGACAATCGCTGAATGGAAACATGTTGAAGAAAGACTGGAGAAACGGTTGGCGAGCTGGAAGGCCAAACTCCTGTCCTATGGGGGCCGACTAGTTCTTATCAAGTCGGTACTTACCAACAAGGTTCTTTATATGCTATCTTTTTTTCATCTCCCAAAAGGTGTTCTCCAACGCCTTAATTATTTTAGATCAAGGTTTTTTTGGCAGAGTCAAAATGAAAAAAAGAAATATCGCTTGGCTAGGTGGAATATTATATGTCGGCCCAAAAGTCAAGGGGGACTCGGAATCCAGGATCTTGAGATCAAAAACATTTCATTGCTCAGCAAATGGGTATACAGATTACTCACTGAGGATGGTGTTTGGCAGGAGATCATTCGTAATAAATACGTTGGGTCCAAAGCAATCTCCCAGGTTTACTGGAAACCAGGTGACTCTCATTTTTGGAGTGGGGTTATGAAAGCTAAGGAATTCTTCTTCCAATTTGGCACCTTCTCGGTCAGGGATGGCTCCCAGATTCGATTCTGGGAAGACACCTGGCTAGGGACTACTCCTCTAAATGTGCAATACCCAAGCTTATATCGAATAGTTAGACATAAGTTTGTCACGATTAAGCAGGTATTGGGACAAGTAAACCCGGATATTTCTTTTCACAGAACGATTTCTGGACCTCGTTTGAATGCATGGAACGATCTGCTGACTCGTTTGGAAGCTGTTCAACTGTCGGTTGAATCGGACATCTTCAAATGGAACCTGCATCTGAACGGAAGATTTTCGGTTAAATCCATGTACGATGCACTTGTTCATAACGAGGTTCCATCTGATAATAGAAAATTGTGGAAGCTTAAGATTCCTCTAAGAGTGAAGATTTTCCTTTGGTTTCTCAACAAAGGTGTTATCTTAACTAGGGATAATTTAGCTCGACGAAACTGGCAAGGCAGCAAAAAATGTGTTTCTTGCGATCATAATGAATCCATTAAACACCTATTTTTGATTGCAAATTCGCTAGATCGGTATGGGCAATAATCCAAATTGCTTCGAATCTATACCCTCCACGCAGCGTACGGAATATGTTCGGGAATTGGCTGAGGGGAATAGATAAACAATTTTCTAAGCACATTCTTGTGGGGGCGGTTGCCTTATGTTGGGCGTTGTGACTAACCAGGAATGATATTGTTTTTAATCATAAAAGTGTTTCATCTCCTATGCAGGTAATTCATATATGCTCGCGATGGCTCCGTATGTGGTCTATCCTGCAGAGGCCGGAGGACAGAGACTTTTTTATGATGGCTTCTACCCGGTTGGAGTGCTCGGCCAGGGACATTTTCTACCCCCATGAATGGCGGTGTGACCTTCGGATAGGCCCGGCATCACCTTAGGCCTCTTTTATCTTTTTTCGCTACTGCTGGCGTTCTGCCTTTTTGTTTTGTTTTTTGGGATCTGGTACTTTGGCTGTGTGCATCTAGATATGCAGAGGCCGGGTTATCTTTGATGCGGTTGTATCAACTCGATAGTTCAATTCAATGAAAAGTCCTTTATCGAAAAAATCTGCACTGCATATGCCTTCACACCCTATTTGTGTGTTTATTCAGCCAACCAGACAGGCCCCGAGACTCCTCCGTTGTAGCATTCATCCACGTATCTAGCAGACTCGGGACGTGACAGAAGAGCCGCGCCCCGGATCACGGCGTCGTCGTCCCTGATTAGCCCTCTACCATTGAAGTAATCCTCGAGGAGCTGCCCAACCATGGGGATCCTCACACTGCCGCCGACGAGAATGACCTCGTCGATGGCGTCCTTGCGGCTCTGTGTCTGGTAAGTGGGAGCACCTCCCATCACCACCATGTCCACTATTTCCAGTGCTCTCTCCATGAGGTCACGGTTCAGCTCCTCGAACTTGGCCCGCGTGAGCTCCTCGTAGATATCTGCGCCTTCGCCGAGAACCGGCCCGATGTTCATCAGAACGCCATCTCGGTCGCTCAGTAACTTCTTGACCCTCTCGCAGGCTGCTCTCAGCTTCTTGAGAGCGCCCTCGTCCCCACGGATATCACGGTGATGCTTCTCCCTGATCAACTCCACGAAATGGTCCACAATCCTGTCAGTGAAGTCGTCGCCTGCATGGAAGAAGTGAACCAGATCGAGTTTAGCCTCCTGCCTTAGCAAAATCTGGAGCTGTGTATGCTCAGCTCACGTACATACCGCCGAGGTAGGCATCATGGCGTTCCTCGAGGAGATGACCCGTGCCATCCTTGAATCTGAACTTTGTAGCATGGCTCGTGCGGCCGCCGAGATGGAAGACGAGGACGACCTTGCCGTCGCCCCTCTTCTCGTGAAGGCGATATGCCGCGGCTGCCGCGACCTGCTCGTCGACGACCTTGGCGACACCGAAGCCACCGTGCAAGCGCGCAGCTTCTCTCCTGACCGAACTCCGTTGGGCACCATTGAAGTGCCCGGGGACGGTGACAAGGGCGCTCTCGATCTCGCGGCCCAGGCGCACCTCCGCCATCTTCTTAAGCTCGGCCATGAGGATGCCGGCCACACGCTCGGGAAGGAAATTCATCACGTGGCCTTCCTCGGTCTCCATCTGGATGCCGCATCTTCCCAGCTGTTCGGTGAACTGGTACGGCACTAGCTCTGCCTCTCTCTTCACCATCTCGTTGTAAATCCTATGTGAACAATTGAATTTGCCGAACTAAATAATCCATCCACTCGATCAGTTGTGCAAACTAGAAGAGAGTTAGTAGTAAGCAAGTTACTTGCCTGATGCCGAGGAGTCGCTTGAAGCCGGAGACGGCCGTTCCGGGGCTGACGGCGGCGTGGTTCACGGCGGCCTCTCCGACGAGGGTGCCGTTGTCTGTGAAGGCAACCCAGGAGGGGATGCAGAGCTGGTACGCGGTGTAGGGATCCAGTCGGCCTCCGTAGCCGGCGATGCAGGACTTGGTGTTGCCGAGGTGGATGGCCGCCTTTTCGTTCTGCGAGATCCCGTGGTACTGCAGAAACTCGTTGGCGCAGTACGCAGGCGATACGCCTCGCGGGAGGCCGAACGCCGCCGCTCCCGATGCCGCTGCATGTCATGCCGAGAAAATCAATCAAATTATCGAGAATTAGGCAACAGGAGATCGATCGGGAGAAGAAAGCAGACCCATGGCCAGGAACAGGAGCAGAACGCCGAGGTAGAGGAGCGGACGAGTCGCGGCCATTGGAGCTTCTGTTTCTCGATCGGCGTGTTTTGGCGATCCGAGTTATCCGAGTGCTGGCTTTCTGCTAGCCGACGGTTCTACATCAGTACTATATATGTCATCGCCATCGCCCATCCATCAGGCCGCGCCCGACTCCAACATATTATCCGAGTAATATTGACCAATCTGTATACGTCTCGTCCATGAAGTCATGTTTTTCTTTTCTTTTGCAGGAGGCGAAAAAGTCATGTTGAAGTCATGTTCAAACTTCAAAGTCACGGTTGACACATGCATGCAACTTGTTTAAAAAAAACCGGTTAACACATGAATGCTTCACCTGCCAGCATCGAAGAGATAAAGGGTTTCCCCCGCTTTATATTATAAAGCAAACATTCGATACATCTAACTTGCTGGACCGCAGCAGAGATAAGCCCAAAAAAAACAAAAAGAAGAAGAAAGAGAAACAAATGCCGACACCGGTAGATCAACGAAGAGAGGAACACTGACAACCGCTGCACCCTCCGAAGAAGTACCACCACGCTCCCAGCATCTCGAAGCGCCGCGCCCCAAGCAACATCTTCAAGAAGGAATGCGACGATGCCGCAGCTGTTGCCCGAATAAGTTTGAGGGTTTTCCCCGGTACGCGAGGGATAGTGGGGAAGGGGTATACCCGATGCCCCTCAGGAAGGTCCGACGGCGCCCGCAGGCGTCATCGCATCGCTGCCGGACAGGCCGATAGGGGTTTCTCCCGACCCACAACCACCACCACCACCCCGGGCATTTCGAAATGCACCACCCTCGCAGCCACCCACCAGCTTGTGCCACCACGATTACCGGACAACCCTCACCGCCTCACTGGAGCTGTCAACACGAGACCTGGAGATGGATAGGAGACACCGGCCACGGGAGCGAACACAACTCGACCGGAGGGAGGGGACTGCCTCCATCGCCGCAGTGGAGCCGACCGGACGTGGCGACGAGGACTTGCCGGGCCACGACGGCCCGGCCGGGTCCACTGGACCCGGACAGTCCTGTCACCACGTTGTAGCACGCCGACCAACGGATTCCTCACCGTCCGAGACCGCCGCCACCACGCCACCACCAGGGAGCGTCGCCGCCGAACACCAAGCTACCGACCCGCCCCAACCCAGATGGGGCCCAAATGGACCCAGATCATGCTCAAACTTCAAAGTCACGGTTGACACATGCATGCAGCTTGTTTCAAAAAAAAAAACAGTTAACACATGCATGCTTCACCTGCCAGCATCGATCGGTCACTAACTTCATTTCCACCTACTCATGTCCAGCTGAATCACGGAACAAGGCCGGCCACTGGATTCTACGACTGTTTGAACACCGGCCGGCCGGCTGCGCTCCAGTTCTTAATCCTCAGTCAGAAATCACAATCCGATTAATTCCAGGTGCAATGGATTTTGCCATACTGTTGCTTCTCTTGATCTTTGCACCAGCAGGGATGCCATCATTTACCAGCTGCCCCTCATCCACCTTCGGTAAGTGATTTTCCTCTTTATCTTCTTCTTTTCTTGCGGCTGCCTCTTTATCTTTTTCGTGCACATTATTAAACTAGGCTTGAATTTATTCTGATTTTTCCATTAAAAAACATCAATTTCCCATAGACGTCTGCAAGTGCAACTAATGGAGCCGTCTGACTTAATTTGGGATGGACTATTGTGTACAAATCGATGCTATATATCATCACTTTTCTTGGTAGCTCACCATATGTAGCTCAGTCAGTGTCGCTCATCTTCAACCTCGCTAGCCAGTATCGTATGTCGTATCTCCCAATGTTAGGCTTACATTTTTCTTATGCCTGCAGTCTGCCGAGCACAAGTTACTTGCTTTTCTCAAAACTATTTTTACTTTTTTGTAAAACTGAAATTCGCAAACAGGCACTTACATTGTTCTTACAATGACTGTAGATCATGTTGTCAACTCAGAAGGTGCACTTGAGTTCCCCTTGTTTCACACCGACCCCCTGTGCGTGCAACAACATCGTGGTCGTCCGATGTCAACTGAAAGCATCAGTGAAACTGATGATACAGACCTACCGATTGACTTGATACGGAATGAGAGCATAAACAACTTTGCCTTTCTAAAAGCATTACTAGTAGAACTCTCAAACCCTCAAATCCTTAAAGCAGTTTTAAGGGTTGAGAAGTGTCACTTTTTGACACTTTTAAGGGTTGAAAAATAGGGGCAAATACTAGAACCCTCAAATCCAACCCTTAAACTGTTTTAAGGATTAGATTTGAGGGTTCTAGTCTTTGCCTCGACCCCAACCTTTAAATCTATCATTTGACATCTCACAATTTATGACAACAAGAACACAATCAACTTCCAAACAAACTACCAAATGACAATCATTGATGCATGGTTTAATAGTTTACATCACAAAATCATCATCTTCCTTCTCTCATCGGCACCATCACCAAAAAGTTGCACCTCGGTGCCATCTCCACGACCACAAGCGGGCTCCATCAAGCATCTCCATCGGCACCGGTGGAGTTGTACACACCGCCACCACAACTACTCATCGGAGTGTCACCTCAAAAAGTAGAGGACGCAACATGGAACATCCTCTTCCTCTCCGCGATGTCCTCCTTGTAGTCCTTCCACCATTGCAATTGGTCTTGATCCATGTCCTTCTTTGGACATCATCATGTGCTCTTTCTTTTCCATCATGAGTTCTTTCCGTACCTTTGCCTCTTTGAGCTTGATCATCCTCTCCTTCAACTCGGCCTTGCGCTTTGCTTCTTCACGCTTTGCTTCAACTTGTGCAAGCTTGACCTCTTTCTTCTTCTCGGTGATAAGAAGCTTCGTCTCCAATGTCTTCGTTGTCAATTCCTCTCTTGCCTTCATCATGTGGTCCATCTTCTCCCTTAGGCTTGACGCCTCTTCTTCCATCTTCACCCTTAGCTTCCCCTTCTTGGTTCCCTCGGGCTTGCCCAAGTTGCTCTCCTCCTCATCTTCACTATCATCCATCCTTAGCATTGCCGACTTCTTGGGTGCGGTCTCTTGATCCCTCAACATCCACTTGTCAAAGGTTTGAAGAATTGACCAAACATGCTTAAATGGGAATGGCTTGCCCTTGGAAGCGGCCATCTCCTTGTACCTCATGCAGGCAATTGTCTCCTATCAACCACACATAAATCACATAAGAACCCACCAATAGCATAGTGCACACACATAATTAAAATAGTGAAGAAATATGTACTCACATAGTCACTCTCCAGGGTTCCACTAGGCGGTGCATCCCTCACTTGGTCCATGGCCGCACTCCAACGAGCACAAGCGGGCTTGATCAACTCCCACCGGCCTTGAAGCGACCGGAAAGTGCGATGGATGAACCCACTATTCTTCGGCTTGATCCTACAATAGACGTCCTCGATCCTTTGCCAATACCGTTTACCGGTTTGATCAGTGCCGGTGGTTGCATCCATTCCCACTATTCTTCGGCTTGATCCTACAATAGACATCTTCCGCCTCGGTGTAGTTTTTTTTGGGTTTTTTCAAAATGATTACTTTTCTAGTTCATATTTTTAAAAATTGTGCGGGATTTTTAAGAATGTTTGTATTTCTAAATATTATTCACAATTTCCTAAAATGCTCATGTGTTAAAAAATGTTCAGAATTTCAACAAACGTTCTTGTTTCAAATAATAATAATAAATTCAGAAAAATAGTCCCATTTGTAAAACATGTTCGGGAATTTTCAAAAAAAAAGAATATCTGAAAATTGTTAGCTTTACAACAAAATCAAAATAAACAACCGACTAAAAACAAGTCGCTACAGTGTCATGTTCCCTACAGTGTGGCGCTGTATCGAATCAGCTCGCTATAGAGTGCGCTTATAGTGGTCGATACAGGCACCACTATGTCTTGCATGCAGCAAGACAGAGGGAACCCTCGCCGAAAGGTTGCCATGAGTTGGACCGGCCCAGGTGTCTGGGAAATAACATCCACGTTTTCGGTTTTTTTTATTTTTCGTTTTCGTTTTCTTCTTTATTTTTTTACTTTTTTTTTATAATTTAAAATATTATCAATAAATATATTTCAAAAAATACAATATATAAAGCATTTGGAAAATGTTAAATATGTACAGAGAAAATGTTTATCACATATAAGAAAAATGAATACAACATTAAATAATATGTGCATGAAACAAATTGATCATCTATTTAAAAAATGTTAATCAAGCATTTAAAAAGCTATTGAACAACTGTCTAAAAAATGTTAAGCAAGCATTTGGAAAAATTTAAATGTGTATAGAAGAAGTCTTGACCATGTATTAAAAAATGAAACAAAAATTGATGATTTATATAAAACAATTCAATCAAGCATTTGAAATAAAAAGTTAAACAAGTATTTGAAATATGTTAAATGTGTATAGGAAAAATCTTGACCATGCATTAAAAAATGATGAATTTTGTTTATCATCTATATAAAAAATATAATCAAGCATTTAAAAAATCTGAACAAGTATTTGAAAATTTTAAATCAAGCATTTGAAAAAAATGTATTTAGAAAAAATGTTGACCATGTGTTCAAAAAATGTTAATATTGCATTTGAAAATGTTAATCAAGAATTTGAAAAACAATTAATGTGCTTAGAAAAATGTTGACCATGTATTCAAAAAATGTTAATATTGCATTTTTAAAATGTTAATCAAGCATTTTAAAGATGATAAATGTGTTTAGTAAATATTTTGACCATGTGTTCAAAAAATGATAATATTGCATTATGAAAATGTTGATCAAGCATTTGAAAAATGTTAAATGTGTTTCGAACAAATGTGAATATTGTATTTAAAAAATGTTAATCAAGAATTTCAAAAATATTAACAGAAATCGAAAATTATTCACTATAAATTAGAAAAATGTTAATCAAGCATTTGAAAAAGTTTAAAGTGTGTATCGAAAATATTGACCATGTATTAAAAAAATTAACCTTGTAATTGAAAAATGTTAATAAAGCATTAGAAAAACATTCAATATGTGTATAGAAAAAATGTTGACTATGCATTGAAAAATATTAAATTTTTATTTATAAAATGGTAAACGTGTATTAGAAAAATGTTGTTGACATACACACAAAATGTAGAATAGAAACCAAAAACAAAGAAAATCAAAAAATCAGAATAAAAAAAGAACCAAAATAAACCCAAAAAATAAATGAAAAAGCAAACCAAGAAACAAATGCAAAATGTATGAAACAAACGGAGAAGAGAAAAGAAAAAAATAGAAGAAACCGATGAAACCAAATAAAACAGAAGAAATGGAGGAAGAAAAGAAAAACATGAGGGAAAAATCTAGAAAGAAACGAAGAATAGCTAATGAAAAACAAAGGAAAAAAAACCCAAACAATGAAATCCGACTCTTTTCCCTATAAGTAGTCTTCGCCCTGTTATTCAACATTAGCGCAGTGTTTACACAGTGGCTAGCTGTGCTACACACCATCCAGAAGACCCAGGTTAGAATCCCGGGGTCTCTCCTTTTCTCTTCTATTTTTCCTTTAAAGGTGCTATTGTCTCGCTTAATGCGAGACATAGCTCTTGTGGGTCGATATAGCATAGGTGCAGTACATGGGCTGATGCAGTCATGCCCCCCCCCCCTGGCTCTGGAGGTATAGCTGGGTGACTTTTCATTTATTGGGCCACAAAGATGGCAAATAGGCGTCCAATTATTGGCATGATTTTATTTCATGCTTGCTTGAAGCTTTGAATATAGACAAATAAATTGTGTTATGCACTAAACACACCCTAATAACAACCTTAGCTAGAAACAAACACCTGTAAGTTCTACTTAATTTTCCTTCAACAAAAAATTAGACAATAATTGCTCAATATAGTTGACACATGTGAGTTGAACTATACATATGGTTTTAATCATATACTCCATTCTTACTGTATGTGTACTTTCGTAAAAGCTTAGGGCACTCCATCAAATATGGACGGACGCAGTAACGCATGCCTTTGTGATTTAGTTAGAGCATCTCCAAGGCGGATCCTCAAACCACCAGCTGTCCGGACCGAGCAGTCTGGATGCACTATGCCATACAAGGCGATACCACCATCGGTCTGCAGACCGGTCTGGACATTCAATTTCCCGCAAACCGGAAGCAAACCAAGGGGGCTTTGCGGGAGTCCGCATCTCCGCCACATAGGACTTTGATACCTCAGCCCACCCAAAACCAAGGCGGAGCTTGCGCATTTGGAGAGGTCCTCACTGTTTTCGCGCCAAAAATCCCCACTTTCTCCACCCTCTCCCGCTATGTTCATTGCTGCTCTCCACCCTAATTCTTGCCCTTTTCTCTTCCACCGTCGCATGGACGCGCTAGACAACCTGTCAGAGCAAGCGGAGGTGGTGGATCCACAAAAGGTGGAGGCCCGGAGGATCAACTCGGCTTCACGGCAAGCCCGCCGCATCAAACAAAAGGAAGAGGAGAAAATGTGCCAACGAAAATAAGGGTGGCAGGAAGGGTGTGCAGGTTGAGGGACGGAGTGCAGGGGACGGGCACCACCGATGCATCCGTCCATGCACACCCCGTCTTGGTCGGAGAAATATCAGCGGCCGTAGTTCTACACTACAAATCAGCTTTGTAACATCCCAAAATTCTAAATTTTGGAATGTTATAATAAATAGATAGATTTGAATTGATTGTTTGTTTGTTGCGTGATTGATTGACTGAAAGTGAGTGAATTTGAAACCTTTTGAAAGTTAAATGAGAGGGAATAAAAGGACTTTCCCAAACTTTCATTTTTTGCATTTATGATCTCTGTGAATTCAAATTCTTTTCAGCACAAAACCCTGGAGAGAAGATGACATGACTTCTTCCATTTATCTAAATGAAAAGGGGTGTTGAAAATATTTGAATTTCATTTGAAAATATTTCCAATTCTGAAACTTTATGCAACTCAATGATTTTCACGAGAGTAGATAAAATGACTTCTTCAAAACATATGAAATATGAGTTGGGAGTTTAAAAGGATAAAATTTAATATCCTTTTGAAATTATTTTCAATTCGGAGTTATTTGAGTTTTATTCAAATTATTTTTCTCCAAAAATAAAATATATGAAAAATAGGGTAACATGATTTCCTACATCAGAAAATTGGAGATAAATAAATTTGAATTCATTTTGGTTTTTTTTTAAATGATTTTTATGAGGTTTTATTGCAACAGTAGCACTCTTCGCTTTATCTAAATTTCTGTAGATTTTATTTGGTGCTACAAAAATGTTCATGTCATGGAAAATCTTTTTCTGAAAATTTTGATATATTATATGCCTATATAATGTTTTTTCCTTTTTTATTTATTTTTGTTTGTCTCGAAACAATATATATTTAAAATAAATAAATACATAAAATAATAAAACAACATTTCTCCCCGCCGCCGAACTGGGCTGGCCCAACAGGCCACGGCCCAGCCCAGCCAGCGCACCGCCGCCTTCTTCCTCGCGTGCCCCAGCGGGACTCGCCAGAGTCCGCCGCCTCCACGACGCCCGTCGCCCCCTTCTCCACGCCAAACCCCTCCCCTCACCCTTTTAAGGCCGACCCCGACCCCGACGCACCTCGCCCCCTCTCTCTCCTCCCCGCTCTCGCTTCGCCGCCGCCGCATCTCGTGCGCATCGCTGCCGCCGCGGCTAGATCCGCTGCTGCCGCCGAACGCCACCGTCACTTGCGCTCGTCGCCGCCGCCGCTGCACCACCACCACCGCGCCGCGCCCCGCCTGCTCGCTTCGCTGCCGCGCTGCCGCTGTAGTCCCGCGCCGTGCCGCCCCGCCGCCGACCTCGCCGGAGCCGCCGCTGTGGACAAACCGTCGCCGTCGGTTTTCCTGCCTGAATCAGTTGAACCGGTAACTAACCATCCTGGTTTATTTTCTATTATTTAAGGTTAACTTATTCTACGAGCGTTCATTAGCTAGGGTTCGGTAGCGAACGATTTTCGTTCGTTAGCGATCGGTAACGAACGTTCACTATTTAGTCTTTTTCTTTTATTTTAGTTTTCTGCCAGGGACCTATTCGCTAGGTTTTATTTATAGATTACCCCTGGTTTTCTAACGACCGCATCTTTTTACTCGTTTATCCAAATCCAATGAAACCAACGCCCACTTCTTCGTTACGATCTCCTCTATCCAGTAAAACAACTTAAACATGTTTTTTAAAGTTTTAAAATTTGAATTCAAACATATTTGTATTCAAACTTCTTTTATTCATAACTTGAGTTTCATAGCTCCGTTTGAGTTGATTCTTTTTGAAAATCGAAGCTTTTAACCTAAACTTTCTGATAAGGACAAATACATGTAACTTTAGTACTATTAGAAATTGTTTTATGTTGCAAGAGTTATTTGCTTGGTTTTGATGCTTTCCGAATTGTTCTTCGTTCTTTCCGACCTTTTGAGTGATTGCTTATGTGTGGTTACTATTGCTTGCCTACGATAGGTTGAACGGAGTGTGACGAGTAGAACTATCAAGATTTATGAGTGTGAATCCTCTTCATCAACATTGCAGGCAAGTTCACACTTTGATCATATCTCTTTTATACACAATTTTTATGTATTAGTTTCACCCTCAAACATTGCATGGTTAGGAATTGATAACATGTGGGTATCGAGAACTAGTTGATGAGGTAGGAACCTATTGCCCTGCATTCAAACCTTGGGAGTTACTTTTACATTATGCTCATATTGCTATGCTATGCTCGTAGATGTGGATTGGTTTGAGAGAATTCATGACAGATGTGAGAGATATTATTTAATGGTTAACTTAAGGTGGCTACTTTAATACACATCTGGGTGGATTGGTTGCGGCACCTGGAGAACCCAGTGTTTTCCCAAGGGGATCCCGGAGGACCCGTGTGATCACCCTATGGAATGCCGCCCAGGCTCAAAGGGATCATAAGATTATTCATGCTAGAAACTTCCATGTGCAGCCACACGCTATTATGGGCTCTAGCATAGTTGAGTAAGTTGCGTGAAGCTCTTGAAGAGATAGACTAGCAGGTAGTGGGTTGTAGGTGGTATAGTCTATCCGGAGTAGAGAGTTAATTCTTCTGAAAGACTATGCCTCGGTTATCCGTTTCTCAAACATCATGTAGTGCGAGAAATCCAACGGAGGAGATCGAGTCTTTTGGGGAAAAGTGCGCAAACCTCTGCAGAGTGTACAAACTAATCATGATTAGCCGTGTCCCCGGTTATGTACATCTTGAGTATCTCGTTCTTGGATTATCATATTGATCTCATCATGTTACTTAAATAATTTGTTGGGTTATTGATGTTAATTTGGGATTGAGTTGGCGGAACCTTCTCAATATTTTCAACCAACTTTGTAGTTAAATAAATTTATTGCTTTGCAGTAGGGAAAAATTGGCTTCTCGCAAAAACACTATAACCATAGAGCTTTTCCACCAGCCAAATATGCATGAAGTGGTAGCTATTATTCATCATTATCCTCTGGTGTGAATTTGCCAGTACATTCAATGTATTGACCCTTTGTAGCTGCAACGTCTCATGTTGTAGGATTCTTACGACGAGTAAGTGATACGTTAGGGTTACGATTTCTACAATCAACTTTGCCGTTGGTGTTGACGGGAATCCACAACCTTGTTACTTACGCTATTTGGATTGAGGTAATAATATTTTGCGTTACTTTATACATGTGATTTACCTCTGTTATAAATCCTCGAGTACTGTGTGTGTCAGCATACCGATCCAGGGATGACACTTAAGCACAGGGACTTGACCGTCTGAGGTCGGGTCGCTACAAGATGGTATCAGAGCACATGTTGACCATAGGACGTGACCCCTAGAAACTGGTAAGCCCATAGGAAAAAATTTCTCTAAAAACTTTCTTTTCAAAAGGATCTTTTACCTCTCTTTTCTCTTCTGAGCTTATTCAAAAAATTTCTTTTAGTGAGACTATACCCCCCTTTTCCCCTTTTTACCATGCGAAGATTCAGTTGATGAGACCACTCCGAGAAGGACAAGATATCAGACAAGTAAGATCATTTCGGAATGAAGACGATTTTACCATGCATTATAATAATGGAAACTGCAACGGTTGAAGACTCCAAAGACTAGGAGAATTTGAAGGCCCCGTAGAATTTCTAGATTTGTATGACCTAGGAAGGCTACCCGATTGGAATTTTTTAGACTATGGAAGCCGTCAATACCCGAGATCAAGGTGTACCGGAGAAAGACCGAAACATGGAGCATGAGAACTCAAAGTTTTGTCAAGAAAACCCTAAGGCAGGAGATACCAACTATGGAAGATAGCTCATGGCAATGACAAGGGCAGAAACACGGTTATCCGTGATGTCATTGCCACTGATACTATGGTCACCGAGTTGAGCTAAGCATGCATTTCTTCGGAAGGATTGGATGGTAGAAGGCTGATGGAGCATATATCAGCAAAATATGAAGTTTTACCCTTAGCCGGTGTATCACCAGGATCTGGAGTAGTACATCAAGAATTTTAAGATGGAGCTCCAGGAAGACGTATTAGACAAGGAAGCATTTCGTGAAGAACTCAGGAACCAGAAGCTGAAAGTAGCCAAGCTGGAGGAGCTACAACCTCGAGATACCGGAGATTTGTCAGGAACTAAAGAACAGTAGGACCATGGCTCATGCCAAGGATGTTGAAACCCAAAAGTTTGGAACGCAACCCCAGAATATTAAAAGACATCACGATAGACTTTGCAATAACTGAGATGGTCTGGCAAAAGGACTTGAGAAGGACAAGCATGATCGGAAGAAGCCATCGGAGACATGAATAAGACTTGAGGAGTTTAATGACTTTGAAGATTTATTGACCTTTAGAAGACCAAACCCCTGTTATATACCTACGTTAGATGCGACGATTGTGAGCTGTCATTTGTTTGATGTTTTTCCGACAGCCACAAAATAAAAAATCTGTCTTTTCCGACAGCCCTCTCTATCTCTTTTATCTCACCCCAAACCCATGGACCCAATAGAGGATGAATGAAGATGAGCTTGTATTTTCTGGACCGATGAGTCAATTGGAGACAGACCGATGGATCCAGAACATGGAAGGTCATATGGAGTATAACACGATAGCCGGAAAGGATATGGCCCAGCATGCTCTTTAGTGCTTTGTAAGAGTGCTGCTACTTGGTGGAGGATGTACCAAACCATCAATGGATGGCAAAGAGTAACCACTTGGGAAGAATTTAAGTTGACTCTGCAAAGATCTCGTCTTGTGTCCTAGAAGTTGAGGCCTTATGGAAAGGATATGAAGAAACCTTGTTGTGCCTACAAGCTTTGTGGAGAAATAGGACATAACCATAAAGAAAACAAGGACGAATACCCTCATAAGCGGAGGATTACCCAAGGAGTTAGCCGAGGATCTTAGGGAACTTCAGTTGGAGATTGTTCCCAAAGGTTTTGTTGCAGCAATGGAAGTTCAGTATAGATTGTTGGGAAAGATCCGTGAAGCTCAGAAGGATGACAAAGAGATTGCTGAGATAAAAGAGAGGATGAGTAAAGGAAAGGCCAAAGGTTTTCGTAAGGATGAGCATGGCACCTTATGGTTCGAGGACCGTGCATATGTGCCCAATAATGCAAAGACTAGGAAGAAAATACTTCAGGAGGCTCATGACTCACCATACTCGATTCGCCCTAGAAACACCAAGATGTATTTGGATTTTAAGGAGCGTTTCTGGTGGACTGGTATGAAGAAGGATATTGCGGAGTATGTAGTCGTAGGTGATGTATGCCAGAGAGAGTAAAAGCAGAGCATCAGAAGCCAGTAGGATTACTATAGCCTATGACTATACCCGAATGGAAGTGGGATAAGCTTGGCATGTATTTCATTACCGGATTTCCCAGAACCCGATCGGGATATGATTCTATCTGGGTAGTAGTTGATTCGCTTGATCAAAGTGGCTCACATTATCCAAGTGAAAACCACCTATACAAGTGCGAAGTTGGCCAAGATATATTTGACCAGGATCGTATGTCTGCATAGAGTTCCGAGGACCATCGTATCAGATAAAGGAACACAGTTTACCTCAAAGTTTTGGAATCAGCTGCACCAGACTTGTGTACTGGGCTAGAGTTCAGTACAGCCTTTCATTCGCAGACAGAAGGATAGATCGAGAGAGTCAATCAGATTCTGGAGGACATGTTGAGAGCGTGTGCTCTAGATTATGGATCTAGTAGGGATGGTAATCTACCTTACGCAGAGTTCTCATACAACAACAGTTACCAAGCCAGTTTGAAGATGGCCCCTTTTGAAGCTTTGTATGGGAGAAGGAGTCAGACACCGTTGATGTGGGATGAAGTTGGAGACCGTCAGTTGTTTGGACCAAATGTGATCAAGGAGTCAGAAGAGAATGTTAACTTGATCCGAGATAGACTGAAGGTAGCTCAGTCCAGGCAGAAGAGTTATGCAGACTCAAAAACGCAAGGAGGTAGTCTATGAAATTTGAGACAGAGCATGTCTTCGTGTGTCCCCTCTGCGAGGAGTTAGACGATTTCTAGTTAAGGGAAAGTTAGCCCCAAGATTTGTAGGACCATACCGAGTTTTGGAGCATATGGGAGAAGTGGCCAACAAGTTGGAGTCACCCGAAGGACTGTCAGGAGTTCATGATGTGTTTCACGTTTCCCAGTTGAAGAAGTGCCATGCAGAGATGGCCAATATTCCCCTGTAAGGACGCTTGACCTTGGAAAGGATAATGTTGTTCCACGAAGTGGAGTATGAACTTCATAAGTATAAGTTTTTATCTCGGTATGTGGGATAACCCACGAGGATGAAGAGATGAATTACTATTGGATATAAAGGAGGTATGATGTTGGTATTATGGAACGATTATAACTCCATGATGAGTCTGAGAAATCACGTCTTAGTTTGGAACCAATAGAAGGAAGAAGGACCGTACCATTGGATGGATTTAAGCATGCTAGAACGCTGGATGTTGGAATAATGACTAGTTGCCCCGAGGATGAGTTCAAGGATTTCAAGTGATGAGATGGGCCATAACCCATAGGCCCCAGGACCTGCCAAGAGGCAAGCACACTCTTGCTAAAGGAAAAACCCTGGAAGGAGTTACGACTTTATCAACCGATGATTTTATAGGAGTTTACGCAAAACCTGAGAGTTGTGAAGGAACGATAGATGTTTGTTTGGCTTGTAGAATCAATGGATTTATCCGAACCTTTGTTCGTCGATAAGAGAAATTCTGCAATGCTTGTGAGGATGACCGAGTGTTAGAATGCGAGATTCGCTAAACCATGTACAAGGTAATGAATTGGGTGTGGGATGGATTGATCACCATACCGACTTACTCTTATTATTCGCCGTGCTATATGGGATGGTAAATCTGAGTGACTTACCTATAGTAGAGAGACGGCGATATTAAGCCTTGTTTAAACCTTAAAACGGTATAATCATTTTCCCTTGTACAAGGCACCTGTTGCCAATCGTAGGACATACGGTGAGAATGAAGCCCGGACCCATTTCCTGCAGGAGAAGCCCTAAATGGTTGACCACCATGAGATATCGATAGTTGTTTAGTATTTGGCACCAGATCCGTCAGCTAAGAAGACCAGGTCTTGGAATAACCTCACCAAGATGAAAGGACAAAAGAATTGAGGAAAAGGTTATGCCACTACCGGAAGAGCCCAGAGACGGAATTTTTCTCGTGATCTGAGAAGACCGACACTGTCAAACAATAAGGATGGAGTATATGGGTTTTGATGGAACCGTAACCATGTTTCTAAGGGTGGTAGCACCCCGGACCCCAAAGACGATCGATTGATTTTGAGAAGACCCCCAAACCTAACCCATTTCTTTCTAGCCTCTCCGAATCTCGAGGACGAGATTCATTTTAAGGGTGGTAGGTTTGTAATATCCCAAAATTCTAAATTTTGGAATGTTATAATAAATAGATAGATTTGAATTGATTGTTTGTTTGTTGTGTGATTGATTGACTGAAAGTGAGTGAATTTGAAACTTTTTGAAAGTTAAATGAGAGGGAATAAAAGGACTTTCTAAACTTTCATTTTTGCATTTGTTATCTCCGTAAATTCAAATTCTTTTCACCACAAAACCTTGGAGAGAAGATGACATGACTTCTTCCATTTATTTAAATGAAAAGGGTGTTGAAAATATTTGAATTTCATTTGAAAATATTTCCAATTCCGAAACTTTATGCAACTCAATGATTTTCATGAGAGAAGATAAAATGACTTCTTCAAAACATATGAAATATGAGTTGGGAGTTTAAAAGGATCAAATTTAATATCCTTTTGAAATTATTTTCAATTCGGAGTTATTTGAGTTTTATTCAAATTATTTTTCTTCAAAAATAAAATATATGGAAAATAGTAACATGATTCCCTACATCAGAAAATTGGAGATAGATAAATTTGAATTCATTTTGGTATTTTTTAAAAATGATTTTGATGAGGTTTTATTTCAACAGTAGCACTCTTTGCTTTATTTGAATTTCTATAGATTTTATTTCGTGCTACAAAAATGTTCATGTCGTAGAAAATATTTTTCTGAAAATTTTGATATATTATATGCCTATATAATATTTTTTTATTTTTGTTTGTCTAGAAAAAAATATATATATATATATATATATTAAAAATAAATAAAATAAAAAAACATTTCTCCCCGCCGCCGAACTGGGCCGGCCCAACCCAGCCAGTGCGCCGCCGCCTTCCTTCTCGTGTGCCCCAGCGGGACTCGCCGGAGTCCGCCGCCTCCACGACGCCCGTCGCCCCCTCCTCCACGCCACCACCTCCCCCCTCGCCCTTTTAAGGCCGACCCCGACACCCCTCGCCCCTCTCTCTCCTCCCCACTCTCGCTTCGCCGTCGCCGCATCCCGCCCGCATTGCTGCCGCCGCGGCCAGATCCGCTGCTGCCGCCGAACGCCGCCGCCGCTTGCGCTTGCCGTCGCTGCACCACCGCCACTGCGCCACGCCCCGCATGCTCGCCTCGCTGCCGCTGCAGTCCCGCGCCACATCCACCGCCGCCCGCGCCGCGCCGCCCCGCCGCCGACCCCGCCGGAGCCGCCATTGTCGACAAACCGTGACCATCGGTTTTCCTGCCCGAACCGGCCGAACCGGTAACTAACCGTCCCGGTTTATTTTCAATTAGGGTTCGATTTTCGTTTTTAGCCGGTTTATTATTTTAGGTTAACTTATTCCACGAGCGTTCATTAGCTATGGTTCGGTAGCGAACGATTTTCGTTCGTTAGCGATCGGTAACGAACGCTCACTATTTAGTCTTTTTCTTTTATATTAGTTTTCTGCCAGGGACCTATTCGCTAGGTTTTATTTACAGATTAGCCCCTGGTTTTCTAACGACCGCATCTTTTTACTCATTTATCCAAATCCAATGAAACCAACGCCCACTTCTTCGTTATGATCTCCTCTATCCAGTAAAACAACTTAAACATGTTTTTAAAAGTTTTAAAATTTGAATTCAAACAGATTTGTATTCAAACTTCTTTTGTTCATAACTTGAGTTTCATAGCTCCGTTTGAGTTGATTCTTTTTGCAAACCAAAGCTCTTGACCTAAACTTTCTGATAAGGCCAAATACACATAGTTTTGGTACTGTTAGAAATTGTTTTATGTTGCAAGAGTTATTTGCTTGGTTTTGATGCTTTCCGAATTATTCTTCGTTCTTTCCGACCTTTTGAGTGATTGCTTATGTGTGGTTACTATTGCTTGCCTACGATAGGTTGAACGGAGTGTGACGAGTAGAACTATCAAGAGTTATGAGCGTGAATCATCTTCATCAACATTGCAAGCAAGTTCACACTTTGATCATATCTCTTTCATACCCAGGTTTTATGCATTAGTTTCACCCTCAAACATTGCATGGTTGGGAATTGATAACATGTGGGTATCGGGAAGTAGTTGATGAGGTAGGAACCTATTGCCCTGCATTCAAACCTTGAGCGTTACTTTTACGTTCTGCTCATATTGCTATGCTATGCTCGTAGACGTGGATTGGTTTGAGAGAATTCATGACAGATGTGAGAGTTATTATTTAATGGTTAACTTAAGGTGGCTACTTTAATACACATCTGGGTGGATTGGTTGGGGCACCAGGGGAACCCAGTGTTTGCCCAAGGGGATCCCGGAGGACCCGTGTGATCACCCTATGGAATGCCACCCAGGCTCAAAGGGATCATATGATTATTCATGCTAGAAACTTTCGTGTGCAGCCACAAGCTATTATGGGCTCTAGCATAGTTGAGTAAGTTGCGTGAAGCTCTTGAAGAGATAGACTAGCAGCTAGTGGGTTGTAGGTGGTATAGTCTATCCGGAGTAGAGAGTTAATGCTTCTGAAAGACTATGTCTTGGTCATCCGTTTCTCAAACATCATGTAGTGCGAGAAATCCAACGGAGGAGATCGAGTCTTGTGGGGAAAAGTGCGCAAACCTCTCCAGATTGTACAAACTAATCATGATTAGCCGTGTCCCCGGTTATGGACATCTTGAGTATCTGGTTCTTGGATTATCATATTGATCTCATCACGTTACTTAAATAATTTGTTGGGTTATTGATGTTAATTTGGGATTGAGTTGGCAGAACCTTCTCAATATTTTCAACAAACTTTGTAGTTAAATAAATTTTATTCCTTTGCAGTAGGGAAAAATTGGCTTTTCGCAAAAACACTATAACCATAGAGCTTTTCCACCAGCCAAATATGCATGTAGTGATAGCTATTATTCATCATTATCCTTTGGTGTAAATTTGCCAGTACATTCAATGTACCGACCCTTTGTGGCTGCAACGTCTCATGTTGCAGGATTCTTACGACAAGTAAGTGATATGTTAGGGTTATGATTTCTACACTCAACTTTGCCATTGGTGTTGATGGGAATCCACAACCTTGTTACTTCCGCTATTTGGATTGAGGTAATAATATTTTGCGTTACTTTATACATGTGATTTACCTCTGTTATAAATCCTCGAGTATTGTGTGTGTCAGCATAACGATCCAGGGATGACACTTAAGCATAGAGACTTGACCGTCTGAGGTCGGGTCGCTACAAGCTTGGCCAATAGCAGTAATCCCCGGCCTCTACCGCATGCATGTGCCATATTGCGTCGATGTGAACGTAGCAATGCTCCATTTCCCCGACCCATTGCTTGCGCTTGTGCGTTTGCAGACACCCTGTGTGGATCAGCTCGGTGCACACTCTCTGTTCACGAATATGTCTCAAATGAGTGAGTCATCGTATGATGATGCAGGTAGGAAGATGATGGAGATCATCCACAATGGAGGGTAGGTGGAGGCTACTACAAGGAAGGACAAGTGGATGCCTCGGAGCTAAATGGGCACCCCCAGCTGGGCACGGGCACGTACACCCAGCAGTCAGACTCGTACATCGGGCAACCACAACAGGACGGTGACGACGACCTTAATCCAAAATACGGGCCGACCAATCCAAAGAAGAGGGGCAGTGGAGAAAGTTTTAGCATGAGGGAGGTCGAATTGTTTTGCGACGTGTGGTTGGCCACTAGAATTGATGTGATACATAGCACGGAGCTAAAGGGTGCAACATTTCAGGCCAACATCCATAATTGGTTCCATGAGCACAAGAACTTTGACCTCTACCTCAACAAACTCATCGCAATCGTGGGATCAAGTCGCTCAACCATCGGTGGTACATCATCCACGGAGTCGTGAGCAAGTATTGTGGCCATTTGAAACAACTCTTCGGTCGATGGCCAAGTGTGCACTAATCACCGAAGAAATAAGTTACTCTATATATTCTACATTTGGTCGTCCATGCTCTATGTCTTTTGTCCGGCTATGGTCGATGCACAATGTTGAGAATTTATTTTTGTGTGGCCATCCATCTGTGTAATTTATTCTTGAAGATTGATAAGAGGAACTTTGTCCTCATGCAAGGTTGGTTAAAGTTGGATGGGCAACCGAAGTGTCAAAATGGAATCGCCAATTCCTTGAAGACCGCCAGCATCGACAATGAGGAAGACGCATGTGATAAAATTGACCCAACAAAAAGGCCGCTCAAGAAGGTTAGAAGGGGGTTCCCGGAAAGAAATGGGACGAGAAGAAGGAGAAGCGAGAAAGGGTGGCGGCCAAGATAATGGAGAGGTTCGAGGGCATCTTGGCGAAGGAGGAGGCATGTGTCAAATGTTCCAAAAATGAAGAAGAACAGGACAGAGAGGTTTAACATCTTGATAGCGGCAGCCGATAAGAAGGCCAAGCTCGAAGAGAGGAGAGTTGAGCTCGCGAACGCTTTGGGGGAGACACAAATGTTGACCAAACTAGTTGGATCCCGAAGCAACGATGATCATGATCACACCCATGTCAAGACATTGAAGTTCTTGATGGCCAAGATGGAGGAGGCCGAGATAGCGGCGGCTGGTGAGGAGGAGCCAGGGGCAGAGTGAGGGAGGAGGTACGGGTAGCCGGTCTGGGAGAGAAAAAATATTGTTTTTTGCACGGATTGCCGGACTGGATTTTTTGTGATCGGGCACATGAGAGAACTATGAACATCCGTCTATTTTGGTTGTGATCGGATGCTATGAACACCACATTTTAATATAATACATATTGATATACATTCAAAATGAAAATTGATGCCAGAATTTACTAGGTGTTTAGGCTGTTGGATGGCTGGCTCCAGTATCAGTGTTTGCGGACTTGTCCGGATCCGTCTATGAACAAATAGTGTGTCCGTTTTAGGGATCTGAAGACACCCTCATTAGTTAGTCTTAAAATATGCATATGTCTAAATTTGACTGTTCAAACAGGGAATACCGCAGGCTGTTGGAGTCGTTCGGCCGGTCGCCTTCCTGACTGGTGTCCTCACATCAGTGACCTTCGTTGTGCTCATCAAGGTATGTTGCATACTGAATGTTTACTCAAAATTAATTATTCTCGATATGTATATCCAACAACTTAACTTTGCCCTATTTCACTTCTTTGCCGAGTCAAAATATGGATTCAACGATCTTCAGTTCCGCGGTTCATTGGATGATCAACCACGGTAATGCTACCTCTTGAGCATTGCGATGGATTTCCCCGAAGAGGAAGGGATGATGCAGCAAAGTAGCGTAAGTATTTACCTCAGTTTTTGAGAACCAAGGTATCAATCTAGTAGGAGGCTACGCTTGAGTCCCTCGTACCCACACAAAAACAATAGCTCAACGCAACCAACGCGCTTAGGGGTTGTCAACCCCTTCACGATCACTTACAAAAGTGAGATCTGATAGAGATGATAAATAATATTTTTGGTATTTTGGTATAAAGATGCAAACTAGATAAAGTAAAAGCAAAGTAAAGCAAAGCACTAATAAAGTGATGGAGATTGATATGATGAGAAAGAGACCCGGGGGCCATAGGTTTCACTAGTGGCTTCTCTCAAGAGCATAAGTATTCTACGGTGGGTGAACAAATTACTGTTGAGAAATTGACAGAATTGAGCGTTATGAGAATATTTAGGTATGATCATGTATATGGGCATCACGTCCGAGACAAGTAGACCGAAATGATTCTGCATCTACTACTATTACTCCACTCATCGACCGCTATCCAGCATGCATCTAGAGTATTAAGTTAAAAACAGAGTAACGCCTTTAGCAAGATGACATGATGTAGAGTGATAATTTCATGCAATATGATAAGAACCCCATCTTGTTATCCTCGATGGCAACAATACAATACATGCCTTGCTGCCCCTTCTGTCACTGGGAAAGGACACCGCAAGATTGAACCCAAAGCTAAGCACTTCTCCCATGGCAAGAACAACCAATCTAGTAGGCCAAACCAAACAGATAATTCGAAGAGACTTGCAAAGATAACCAATCATAAATAAAAGAATTCAGAGAAGATTCAAATATTATTCATAGATAGACTTGATCATAAACCCACAATTCATCGGTCTCAACAAACACACCGCAAAAAGAACATTACATCGAATAGATCTCCATAAGAGAGGGGAGAACATTGTATTGAGATCCAAAAAGAGAGAAGAAGCCATCTAGCTACTAGCTATGGACCCGTAGGTCTGAAGTAAACTACTCACACTTCATCGGAGGGGCTTGGATGATGATGTAGAAGCCCTCCGTGATCGATGCCCCCTCCGGCGGAGCTTTGAACAGGCCCCAAAATGGGATCTCGTGGATACAGAAAGTTGCGGCGGTGGATTAGTTTTTTGGCTCCATCCCCGATCGTTTGGGGGTACGTGGATATATATAGGAGGAAGAAGTACGTCGGTGGAGCTTCAAGGGGCCTGAGGGAGTCCTACATTAGGGGGTCTCCGGACATCCGGACTATATCCTTTGGCCGGACTGTTGGACTATGAAGATACAAGATTGAAGACTTCGTCCTGTGTCTGGATAGGACTCTACTTGGCGTGGAAGGCAAGCTAGGCAGTACGGATATGGATATCTCCTCCTTTGTAACCGACCTTGTGTAACCCTAGCCCCCTCCGGTGTCTATATAAACCGGAGGGTTTTAGTCCATAGAAAAACATACAATCATACCATAGGTTAGCTTCGAGGGTTTAGCCTCTCCGATCTCGTGGTAGATCAACTCTTGTAATACTCATATAATCACGAATAAATCAAGCAGGACGTAGGGTTTTACCTCCATCAAGAGGGCCCGAACCTGGGTAAAACATCGTGTCCCCTGCCTCCTGTTACCATCCGCCTTAGACGCATAGTTCGAGACCCCCTACCCAAGATCCGCCGGTTTTGACACCGACATTGGTGCTTTTATTGAGAGCTCCTCTGTGTCGTCTCCGTTAGGCTTGATGGCTCCTAAGATCATCGATAGTGATGCAGTCTAGGAGGAGTCTTTTCTCCCCGGACAGATCTTTGTGTTCGGCGGCTTCGCACTACGGGCCAACTCGCTTGGCCATCTGGAGCAGATCAAAAGTTACGCCCCTGGCCACCAGGTCAGGTTTGGAAACTTAAACTACACGGCCGATATCCGCGGAGACTTGATCTTCGACGGATTCGAGCCCCTGCCTTGTGCGCCACGCGGTCACGATGAGTACGATTTAGCTCTACCATCAGACAGTGTTCAAGAAATCGCACCAGCAGCCGCTCCGACCCTCAATTCCTAGCCAGTTGCGCCATCCATGGACGGGTGGATAGACCCCGCCACGAAGGCCATATCCTCTACGGAGATCGAGCCAAATATCGACCTTACCCTTCACGAGATCCGTGTTGCCAAACTGCCGGATCCTTCTCCGGCCATGGAGTCCGAACCGCCTGCGCTCGTTCCTGTCAAATCCGATTGGGCGCCGATCATGGAGTTTACCTCCGTGGATATTTTTCAGCACTCGCCCTTTGGCAACATAATGAACTCATTAAGGTCTCTCTCCTTGTCAGGAGAGTCCTGGTCGAACTACGTCCGGCAGGATTGAGATGCCGATTATGAAGAAATTCGCCGCCCACCCACCACCCACTTAGTAGCCACTGTCGATGACTTAACTGATATGCTCGACTTCGACTCCGAAGACATCGATGGTATGGACGACGATGCGGAAGGCGAAGAGGAACCACTACACACAGGGCACTGGACAGCCACCTCATCATATGACGTATACATGGTGGACACACCCAAAGAAAACAACGACGAGGAACGGAAGTTCGCAGCGAAGGGTTGTTCCCTCGAGAAGCAGTCAAAGCGGCGGCGTATACCCCGCTCCAAATCCCGTCTCGACAGAAATAACGATCATATAGACCCAGCGATAGAGCAGGGTGAACCATCGCCCGACCAGGGCAACACGGGGAATCAAACTGAACAACCCGACTCCATCGAAGATAACAGTCCGGACGACACCACACCAGACAGGCGCTATGAGCAACATAATGCCCACCAAAGGCTTGTTGCCACGGTGAGGAGTCTGAAAAACAGAAGCAAAGGCTCAAGGCTGCACAAGACACACTCAAAATCAAATGGACTGAAGTGCTCAACACTGCAGCGAAGTACGGCAGTAATCGCCACACCAAGAGCTATCCGAAGCGAAAGTTGCTACCTGAATTTGATGAGGAGGCCTTAGATCCTCCACAATTAAAAAATAAAACGGCCATCCGGTCGGATAGATGACCTCATAGCCAACATAAAGCGGCAAACGACGCCGCACATAAACCAGTACGTGATCCGCGTAAGGGCTCGCATCAAAAGGACGACGCAACCAGATCCATCTATGGACCACGCAAGCGCGCTCCAACACACAATGCAACACAACAAACATCTGAACACCACGGTACACCCAAATACAGGGGTGCCGCACACCCCCTATGTTTCACCAACGAGGTGCTGGACCATGAATTTCTAGAGGGATTCAAACCCGTAAGCATAGATGCGTATGACGGAACAACAGACCCTGGGGTCTGGATTGAGGACTACATCCTCCATATCCATATGGCTCGAGGAGATGACCTCCACGCCATCAAGTACTTACCCCTCAAGCTCAAAGGGCCAGCCCGGCATTGGCTTAAAAGCCTCCCCAAAAACTCCATCGGAAGCTGGGAAGAGCTCGAAGACGCCTTTTGGGCAAATTTCCAAGGGACATACGTCCGACCACCGGATGCAGACGATTTAAGTCATATAACTCAACAGCCCGGAGAGTCAGCTCGAAAACTTTGGAACAGGTTCCTCACTAAAAAGAACCAAATAGTCGACTGTCCGGATGCCGAAGCCTTAGTAGCTTTCAAGCATAGTGTTCGAGACGAATGGCTTGCCAGACACCTCGGTCAAGAAAAGCCAAGAACAATGGCAACATTAACAAGCCTCATGACCCGTTTTTACGCGGGTGAGGACAGCTGGTTAGCCCGATGCAGCACCAGCGACCCAAGTACATCTGAAGTCAGGGATGGAAACGGGAAATCACAACGCAACAAGAATAAGCGCCGGAATAAAGAAGACAACCTGAAGAGCACGGTGGTAAACGCCGGATTTAGAAGCTCTCAGCCAGGTCAGCAGAAGCCGCCCTCCAAAGGCACGAGAGACAAACTGTCCAGTCTAAACAAAATTCTGGACCAAATATGTCAGATCCATAGCACCCCTGATAAACCTTGAAATCATACCCACGGAGAATGTTGGGTCTTCAAATAGTCCGACAAGCTCAACGCCGAACACAAGGGGCAGGATACACCAAGTGAAGACGAGGACGCGCCTCGCAAGCAAAGCACAGGGGAACAGAAGAAATTCCCACCAGAAGTCAAAACAGTCAACGTGTTACACGTAATAAAAGGGAGAAACAAAGCGGCACCTTTAGAGAAACATGCCCCAGGGCCTATCACCGCGGACCTCCGCCACTGGTCGTCCCAACCGATCACCTTCGACCATCGGGATTACTCGGCAAGTATCCGGCGTGCAGGATGAGCTGCCTTGGTTTTGGATCCAATAATTGACGGATACCACTTCACACGAGTCCTGATGGACGGCGGCAGCAGTTTAAATCTGATATATCAGGACACGGTCCGCAAAATGGGGATAGACCGAACAAAAATTTGCCGCAGCAATGCCACCTTTAAAGGAATAACGCCAGGCCCGGAGGCTCATTGCAGGGGCTCCCGGGTACTAGAGGTTATATTCGGCTTCCCCGATAACTTCCGCAGCGAAAATTTAACTTTCCACGTCACTCCATTCCAAAGTGGCTATCAAGCACTACTCGAACGTGAACGTTTCGCTCGCTTTAACGCAATACCGCATTACGCTTCCCTCAAGCTCAAGATGCCCGGTCCACGCGGCATCATTACAGTAAATGGAAATATTGAGCGCTCCTTGCGCGCCGAAGACGGTGCGACCGCCTTGGCTGCCGCACACTAAACGGCCTCACCAACTCAAGCATTTGACAGGTCGTTAAGACCACGGACGCGGTTAGATGAGTCTGGCGCAGCTATACATAATTAATACAGGTTTAATGGCTATACCCCTATTACAATACAAGGGGCTCAATGCGCGCGCAAAAGTGGCAATAAGGCTCACCTTTACTCATTTTGAACTATATATTGTTTATTTAGTACACTTAACCTTTGCACGACAACTTTTCAATTAAGTTCCTATCTTTTTCAAATGACCATCGTGCTACACCCGTCCAGGATACGGCACAACGGAGACACAGACGCAGACGTGCAGCAGGGACCCGTTCCAAGGATTCTTTGTAGATTAAGACCCTGCATAAACCTTTTTTTACTGTCTCTTGTTGATTTACATCCCTCGAATTCTCAGTATAATCGAGAAGGATGATGACGTCTTGGCATGTGACCACGCCAGAATAATGCACGTACCTAGACACCAGGGGCTTCTTACAAAGGGTACTGTTTAGACCCGGTTTACACCATAAAGACCGAATACCTTAGGGAGTGTTCGGCGTCGCGAGTTTGGCCTTATATGCATCAGCTTCAAATCATGTCTTTGGTCAAATGTTGGGTTTGCCCGGCTCTTGTGTTTTGCTGCCTTACGTTCCGCTTTATCGGCTAAGGCGGCATCAGGAGAACTACTGCGATTGTGCCCTGGTTCATCCGGACGAGCACTTCAGTAGAGAAAGCCGAAAACTGACTGTCATGATATAGCGTGAGAATGGTCAACCACTCGATGACCTATTGAAATCTTCGGGATTCCTCCGCATTAACGAAGGGCCATTTCCCGGCCAGGCATGAGCGCACCCCGAATCGGGATGAGTGCAGAGCCACCAGGGGCTATTTAGTAGCCCCACTGTCAAACTCCTCTGGCTAAGTGAAAGTGCTAAAGCATTATAGTCCGGTTGCCTAGTTAGCTGCGCTATCACCTCCTTAATAGGACCAAGACGTTGGATTAAGTGTGAATACGCGTCTTATGCAGACACCCCCGCATTATATGCGTGGGGGCTGAAGCCGACGACTACAATCTTTCAGGTTATATACATGTATACATAAACGGCCGCACAGGAGGCATCACAATACTTTCGGGCAAAAGTATAAATACAGCCTTGATAAATTCAATAAAACGTTCTTTTTACAATGGGAATACATGTCACTCAAACATAACATTCTTCGAGCACTGGGCCTCTATCTACTACTAGGAAAAGGCCTACTAATGGCGCACCAGTTTTTCCTACTAATGGCGCACTACTGGTGCGCCATTAGTATCACGCCACTAGTATTTCTTACTAATGGCGCACCACCGGTGCACCATTAGTATCTGGTATACTAATGGCGCACCAAGCAGTGCGCCATTAGTATAAAACACCATGCGCCATTAGTATGCCTCCCAGGGGGCCATATTTAACCATGTGCTTTGGCATACTAATGGCGCACTATTGGGTGATGCGCCATTAGTGTGATTATCACAGTGCGCCATTAGTGTCTTGTGTGGTGCGCCACTAGTATGAATATTAGGGATTTTTTTTCATTTCTGATATTTTCACAGGTTAAAAAATATTAGAGATAATATACAACACAGATCTGCTTAGCTTACATACAGGGGGCCATATGTAATGATGTTACCTGCGTCCACCAGATCATATCCAACACACAAGTTTCATCATATATACATACATAGCCAACACATAGTTCCATCGTTACATATTACAAAAGTTTCACAATGTTCACTCAACACCGTTATCCATCAATTCACAAAAGTTTCACATTGATACAAAATAAAAACACAAATGGAAAAGAAGCACTCCATCCATGCAAGCTTCCGTGAATTAAATCAAATCTGCAAAATGATAAACAAGAAGTTAGAAGAAGAAGAAGAAGAAGAAGAAGAAGAAGAAGAGAAGAAGAAGAAAAAGACTAGAAGAAGAATAAGAAGAAGAATAAGAAGAATAAGAAGAAGACTATAAGCTTATTATGTAAACTTGCTCATTTTGTGCTAACATAAGTAATTTTGGAGCTAACCTATAGGAAACTAAGCATATAAGCTCTAAGTTAGCATATTAGAGCCAACTTAGGTAAAATGAAGCTAACATATGTCATTTTGGATAAGAAGAAGAATAACAAGAAGACTATAAGCTTATTATGTAAACTTGATCATTTTGTGCTAACATAAGTAATTTTGGAGCTAACCTATAGGAAACTAAGCATATTAGAGATAAATAGGTAACTAAGTATATACATATATATATATATCATTTTGGAGATCTGATATACCTGACATAGTTCAGTTCTCATTGTTCTTCTCCTTCTCCTTCCTCAGCCTGATGCGCCAAGAGCGGCGAGGCGGTGGAGGCAGCTGTGTGATGTAGTCTTCTACCACAATTGGCGTGGTCATGTCGCCTAGCTGTGGGATCGCCGGCGCCACCACCGGTGCGTGGTAATTGTCAGGCACCACCACCATCGCGAGGCCACCCTCGGCCACCACCATCTCTTGCCCATGGTCAGCCACCACCATCTCTTGCACCTGGTAAGCCACCACCATCTCTTGCCCTTGGTTAGCCACCACCAGCGCTAGGTCATCCTCGGCCTGATGCCCATCGTCATCCTGCAGCTCCTCATCCCCACTCTGCTCCTCTTCGCCCCCACTCTAGTCCGGATCATCCTTCTTGTTGTCTTCGCTGCTGCCAGAATCGCTGCTGCTTTCGCTAAGGCCAGAATCACTATTGCTTTTGCTACAGCCATAATCGCTGCTGCTGCTCCCATTGCCTGTCCAAATGCAACAATGACCATTAACAATCGATGTGAGACAAAGCCAAATGTAGAGGAATAAGAAGAGGCAGAACGCACTGGCATCTTCGTCTTCAGCGTAGCGCATGCGACACATAGTCGTGTTGAAAACCTTCACGATGAGCATTGTGGCGTCATCGTCGTACCTCAAGAGAAGAAAGTACCCAGTCCGCCGGTCGTAGGCACTGTAGAACTTCTCCCAGCCACGGCATAGGTACATGTGGCCCTCCTCGATCACCAACTCCACGTCCCACAGCCTGTGAACCCCGCTGCCGGCCTGTCGGAGCTTCACATTATCTGGCGGATCTTCACCCAGCATCTTCATAAAAGCGTCAGGCAGCCTCTGCAATTTGGGACAAGGAGTGATGTAGCAAACAACAGAGTTATCATAATGAGATGGGTGAAGGGGAGATCTCTCGTTTTATATACCTGCCTCATGGCTGATACTGAAGAAGAAAGTATGATAGTGAAGAACTCGAAAGCATCCAACCCGTACTCCGGTGAGGCAGAGTGGCAGTGGCTGCTTCCCCCCATCTCTGATAAGCAGCAGAAGAGACCAATTAGTACCCTTACAACATTATAGCAGCATAAATTTTGAGCAGAAGATAATCAACATTAGTCGCAAGTACCCCATATGTCCTGTTTTTAGCAAAGTCATGCTAAAATTCACGGAAAATTTCAGCATGACCTTTGCTAAAAATAGGACATATGGAGTACCCGAATTTGTCGGAACGGAAGTTAATCGACATTCCGGCAAACTCAAGGGCCTCTCGGGGTACCTGCAAATTCATCACGACATAATGGTCTAGCAAGTCTGTACAAACACAGAAAGAATAGAAAATTATAGTTTATGCATCATGAAAACTATAGTGTATGGACCATGGCATTTTTTATTCTACATTTTTATTCTATGGATCATGCCAGGAAATTATAGTCTATGCATTTTTTTTAATCTCTGGATCATGATCCAACAAAATTTCCATCTCCCCTGGCAAATATAGCCTATGCATCATGGAATTTATACTGTATGGATCATGGCATTTTTTGTCTATGGATCATGATCTATAGAACATTTTAGTCCATGTCATTTTCTGAAACATATTTTTGCCATGGCAATTTTGAATCAATAGACATAATTCTCGAAAGAGGCATGATCAAATTCTGGTGCCCTTGACTTACTAGTATTTATCTCTATAAATGCAGAACTAATCTGACCACTATAAATGACCCAGAAGACAAACTGAAAATAGTTGTTGTTGCTGAACTAATCTGACCACTATAACCTATTCATCATTCATCCATAGTTGTTGTTGCTGCTACAAGTTCAGCAAGCAACTTGCCTAAATCCAGTGCTTGTTTGACTTTACTGAAATACCAACACATGGCACACAATACATTTATATTTTGTCAGGTCACACAACACATGCCTGAGGAGGAAGACTGAATTTTCTACAAAAGCATCATCAGGTACACTTCAACATGTGCTAGCAGCAACAAATGGTCAATATTCATTCTTATTTATGGTCAATATTTATAACCTATCAACAAATGGCAAGAATATTGAGTAATCTACTGTAGTTTGATCTACTGCAAATAATCTGTTGCAATTTGATCTATTACATAAACATGGTTGATCTTCATTTTGCATGAACCTAGTTGAGTATTACAGAGCAATTGACAACAAATTGACCTGGTTGGAATTCATACAGCAAAAGTAACAGTTAACTGAACTTCTTTTGCATGCATTTATCACTCCAGAAAACTACCAGTAACAAGTGAGAAGCATCTGCATTTTCTTAGTGAACTTTTGAGTGCATTTATCACTTGTTGGAGTATGCTATAGCTTCTGCAAATCACAAACTCCTTTAGTTTACATCTCAGTTTTAGCAAACACTACAGTTTCAGTGAAGGAGTCATAACTGAATAACATGCACTATAGTTTCTCTACAGTATTGGAACACTGAACATTTTCAGTATTGGCACTATAGTTCCTCTACAGCTTGACAACTAGTGTAAACTACTGTACCGAGAACAGCAAATTCAAACTCACAGCAACAAATTGAACAGTGAGTAAGCCTGAAGATTCTTCTCTTGCAAACCCCCAACCCTAGCTACTTAATTCTCCAACCCCCTTTCCTTGTCCAAAATTCTCCAACCCCCAACCCTAGAACACATCAGAAGGAAATCAAGAGGGGGAAGAGGGGGAAGCGGCTCGGGTGCTCACTAGGGAGGTCGAGGGCGACTCGCGGTAGCCGGAGCTAGTCGAGGCGGCGCGAATTCGGCGTCGAGCGATGGCGATGGTGGCCGAGGCGGAGGAAATCGGCGGGCGTCGAAGGGATGGCTCGAGGGAGTCCGAGCTCGTCCGGGTTCTCGTAGTAGAAGAGGAAGACGGCGGCGGTCCTCCTGGGCAGGCCGCGCGGTGTTGGACGGCGAGCACGAGGTTGACGCAGGCAGGGCCGCGGGGGGAGGGGGCGCTTGGGTGGGAGGACATCGAGGGCGCGGGCACGGGCAGAGGGGGGACGACGAGGGAGGCGATGCTCGGCTCGGGGAGGGGGCGTTGGGGGCGGTGGTGGTCGGGTGTGGCGGGGGAAGCGAGCACGGCTGAGGACGATGAGCACGGGGGCGGTGGTGGTCGGTGGTAGTCAGGCGCGGGTGAGATGAGGCAGGGGAGGGATTAGAGAGAAATGTGAGAGATTGGGGATTTTAGTGTGGGGGAGGCTTAGCAATGGCGCACCACCTAGCGGTGCGCCATTAGTACGTTTCTTTTTTAAATAGCAATGGCGCACCCCCGAGCGGTGCGCCATTAGTAATTTATTATTATTTTTTTTTGTTGCTTCTAATAATTTTTTAGAGAATGAATATGAATATGAAACAGTAATATTTTTTTATAAAAACAGTAATAATGTCGGGACCCTGATCCTAGGTCACACCGATCTAGCATGTAACACATCATATCACTTTGTGGCCTCACGCACGGTATTTCCACGGGTGCCACCTTACCTGGCCCGGGACCGTTTGCGCCTTTTGGCTCACGTATATGATAGTGTCGCTAGCATCCATATGACAAAGAACCCGGGCCGACATGGCTAGTCATGAACCCAAAGCGGCGCTAACCCATGGGGACAGGCATACATGAATCAACCTCGAGCATGTCGGTCAACAGCGTGTGAATCCGGGCTGTAGCACTGGGCTAACAGGACTCCGGTAACCCGGGCTGTAGCAGGCTAGGCAAGACTCCGGATGTCACCGCGTGACATTTCCCTGAAGGGACAGACATAGGAACGAAGCGAAACACATGCCGGCCAGTCAAGTGTCCTGAGCAGTAGTGCTGGGCTAGCAGGACTCCGGTGATCCGGGCTGTAGCGGACTACTATCGCTCAAAAGCACTAGACTACATTTCCCCATATGATAGGCTGCCAAGGATAAACAACTAGATAGTCGGATCCCACACATACCAAGCATTTCAATCATACACACAATACGCTCGATATGTGTGAATACAACATGGCATCACAACATAACTCTACAACTCAAGTATTAATTCATTAGGCTCCGAAGAGCCAAATATTACAAGCATGGGTCTCATGACCCAACAATCATAGCATACAAATCAAACACATGCGGAAGCTTAACATGTCTGAGTACAGACATCTATAAATGAAAAAGGCTAAGAAGCCTGACTATCTACCAGATCCTGTCGAGGGCACAAGATCGTAGCTGAGGTATCAAGCTAAACGTCGAAGTCCACGCGGAACTACTAGCGAGAGTGAAGTCTCTCTGCAAAACATAAATTAAGCAAACGTGAGTACAAGGTACTCAGCAAGACTTACATCAGAACTAACTACATATGCATCGGTATCAACAAGGGGGGTGGTGGAGTTTAACTGCAGCAAGCCAGCTTTGACCCGGTGGCTATTCTGAACTACGACTGCAAGAAACTCTTTTGAGGTGGCGCACACGAGTCCACATATTCACCAATCAATACACCACTATGGATCCGCTCTCGTCTCCCTACGAGAAGGCCATCCATAGCACTCACACTTATCTTGCGAGTTTTAGAGTATCCACTTTCACTTGTCTATGAACTGTTATAGGCAACCCAGAAGTCCTTTACCATGGACACGGCTATTCGAATAGATCATTTATAACCCTGCAGGGGTGTACTTCGTCACACATGTTTCCACCACTTAGCGTCTGCACACGACATGTGCTCGGCAGACTTCAAGCGAAAGCCGACGTGGGTGTAGACCATGACCTGACTAACCACACAAGTCTCTAGTCCAGGTTTATCGCCTATTCGGGTTCCATCCGTGAGGAGATCCGGCCGGAGTTTCGCTCATAGCCCCAAACGATGTGTGCAGGGTTCCCGAGACACCAAACGGGCGCCCGGTACACCGTGCCATAGTGTATCTACCGCATCATAGCCCACCCCTAGGGTCAGCGCTACGCACGGCCGCCAACACATATCCTATAAACACCAGAAACTAATTGCAACTCCTGGACAGAGGACGAGAGGGGTCAGTAAGTCGAGCGGGGTCATATTTCAGGGCCCAACGTGTGGTAGTAGCTGTTTCATGGATCACAAACACAGAACTCAGTTCCTGAGGACGGTTTCAATGAGACAACCCACCATGTACTCCTACATGGCCTCTCACCGCTACCTTTACCAAATCGTGTTCACACACTTAGCTCTCAACAGTAGGACATGTTTACACACCTCCGATTCATCCCCGATGAATCGGACCTGACTCAACTCTAAGCAGTAGCAGGCATGACAAACAAGCATGAATGAGTAGGCACATCAGGGCTCAAACAACTCCTACTCATGCTAGTGGGTTTCATCTATTTACTATGGCAATGACAGGTCATGCAGAGGATAAGGGGTTCAACTACCGCAACAAGTAACAGATGAATCGTTGTTGTCCTAATGCAGTAAAAGAGAGCAGGAGCGAGAGAGGGGGATTGTATCGGAATGAACAAGGGGGTTTTGCTTGCCTGGCACTTCTGAAGATATCATTGGGTCTTCATCAGTGTCAACGATCACATCGTCGGTACAACGTCTATCGAGAGGGGACAAATACCGGCAACAGAGAAAGAAATACAATCAATGCAATGCACAGTATGATGCATGATCATGACATGTCAATATGCTGTGGTTTGAGCTAATGCAACTAGCTGTGATTTAAATGAAGTTAGTTTGAGTGCAAGATTCAAATTCCAACCCCATATATGATTATTTAAATGCCCTTTATTTGTTTTGTCCAAAACAGAGGACAAACATTGTTCAAACATGCATGAAAATGGTACAGATGGATTCCTTGAATTTTTCTGATAATTTTACATATATAATTTATTTCATTTGGAGTTACGGTTGAATTTCTATGATTTTTAGAAGTTTTGGACAATTTCTGGAATTTCCTGAATTAAAATTAATCCAGAAAATGAGTTATGGCGTCAGCACTACGTCACTGTGACGTCAGCAGGTCAACTGAGCTGCCCTGGGTCAAACTGACATGTGGGGCCCATGGCGGTTAGTTTATTCTAAACAGAAATAAAACTCAGGTAATTAGGGAGTGGGGCCCAGGTGTCAGTGAGCTAGGGGGGGTTAGTTAGGGCGTCATTAGCTGTTAATGATGTCCATTTCGACAGTCGCCGGAGTTTCGCCGGCGACGACGCAAAACTGCGGCGGCAACTCGCCGGACTTGAGCTACACACGACGGTTCGACGCGCGGAAGCCACCAGGAGGTAGCCCACTCTCTTCCGCATCCAGAGGAGCAGGTGGGAGGCGGCGGGGACGCCATAGCTCGCCGGAGCAGAGCTCGTGGCGGCGGCCGGAGCTCGGCCTCGAGCGGCGCGGCTCGGAAACACAGTATAGGCGACGAAACGAGCGGCGAAGGCATCCGCGGGGAGCTGGAGCTCGCCCGCATCCATCCCTACAAGCAGCAGCAGCTAGGGCGGCCGGAGTTCGTCGGAAACGAGCTCGGGGCGGCGCCGGAGTTCGGACATGAGCGGGGACGCGGTTGCGGTGGCCGTGGTGATGTGTGCATAGCACCTACGGCATCTACGGGGTGCAGTGAGTATGATGGGCGCATGCCCGGGACCAAATGGTCACCGGAGCATCACCGGCGACGAGCGCGGCGGTGGCGGGTTTCGGTCAACAAGGGGGCGACGGCTACGGCGTGTGAGAGCGAGAACGGAGAGGGGAGAAGGGGCAGGAGCTCACGGCGAGGTCGAAGTGGAGCTCAGCTGGCTCGGGGACGACCGGGAGGCGACGAATTCGTCGATGGAGTCCGGCGGCCGTGCTCGGAGAAGACGACTCGTGGCGGCGATGTGGGGCTCCCGCGGTGGCGTGGCTTGGGGTGGAAGAAAGAGGGGGTCGAGGCGGAGCTCTCGAGCATGTTGGATGGGCTAGGGAGGTACGGTGGTCGCGGCTACGGCCAACGGCGGCGATGGGCCTGTTCGGGTGTGCGAGAGAGAGAGCGAGGGAGAGATGGAGGGGGGAGAGTGAGGAGGTCAGGGGGGTCCAGACGGCAGCGGCGTGTCGTTGGCGGCATCGCGCTGGCCAAGGGAGGCCAGGCAGGCAGCTGCGTGCCGGCATGCGCGGGCGCCGTGCTCGGCCTTGCCTCTGCCAGTAGGCAGAGGTTGAAGACAAGGATGCCCCTGGTGGGCTGGGCCGCCAGGTGGGCCAGCACAGGAGTTGGGCCGGTTGCTGGCGCCAGGTAAGCTCTCTCTCTGCTTTTCTAATTTATCTAATTCTGTTCTGTTTTCTAATTTGCTGGTTTGTTTTGAATTTGGTTTTGAAGCCAAATCAATTTTGTTGCTTCTGGAAATATTTTTAGAAGCTAAGGGAATTAAACCAAAGCTCCACAAAAATATTTCAGAATTATTGGACCTATATTTATTTAATAGTAAATATAAATCCAATTCAAATAGCTATTGATTTAATTCAAATGCCCAGAATAAATATTTCTGTGAATCCAAAAATATTGGTTTGAATTTTACCTCTTGCCAATATTTTTATAGCTTAACAGGAACATTTTATTGGGTTATTTGAAGCAATTTTTAATGTTGATCATTTTTTTTTGAAATGATGTTTGAGGCTTTCAGCTTTCCCCAATTCAACTTTCAGAATTTAGACATGATGCATGATGCTCACTCAGGTAAATGGCTACAAGCAAATTCTAGGGCTGTGATAACTCACCCCCACTAAACAAGAATCTCGTCCCGAGATTCAAGACGTGAGGTAAGAAGACAGAGGGGCACAACTAACATGGTCTTCACGATCCAGGTTGCATCTCATAAGGTTGTTGATCCGATCACCATCATTGTCTTGATGTCTTGCTCTGAGAATTTCATCCACTCACGACAATGAGAAGGAAGGAAAACCCTAAAGAGTCGATCTCCTCAAAGATCAGGCAACTCACGATCAATTCACGGAGTGAGACATAGAAACATCTCGCGAACTGAGAGGCAAAACTTGCATCAGGAGCGATAGAAGAAACAATTTGACGAGGGTTTCAAAGTAGTGAGGGGAATTGCCATGATTCTAAAACAGGGCACCTCGGGGAAGGTGACTCGAAGAACTATTTCCTTAAGTGGCAAAAAGAATTACTTTTGATTCAGAGATCGCTGAAACTCTTCATACCAGCTTAAGGCAATTTACAATTGATCGTTTGAGATAGCTTGAAGAGATGGCATACTTGGACTAGGATGGATGATGTGGACTACCTTGTTGAAGACAACGCAATGGATGATTTTTGCTTATCATCGGAAATGGATGGGACCCATGGTAAGTCCACTTTTGAAGATGATCCTGAACAACAGCTACCGAGGTGCAAGCTGGGAACAAAATGCAAATGTTGGGAATGATTCTAGTAACTGGGGAGAAGGTTCATCGGCAAAGGTGATTCCACCAATCGGATGGCTATCGAACAACTGAGAGAACGGAGGCACATCCCAGTTAACGACAACAACAGAACCTAGTGCCTGAGCGTGCTCTCAAGAACTTGAGCATTTCCATACTCATCAAGGTCTTACCAACATCCATGTCAAGGATCCTGGCAAAACAGCATACCGCCATGATGAATGGTGATGGATAATGCAGATGCAAAGGAAGATAACACTTTCTCATATTTCACCTTAGCGAAGCCAAGGAAACAAAATCTGGATGATCGACCGAGAGACATTTAGCACTCCGCTTCTAATGTTCTCCTTGATGTACTGGTTACCACGGTCATGCTTTAAGCATCGGCATAGCCACCAAGTAGTGGTCGGACTTTGGAATACAATAGATCCATAAGGAACAACTTCTGGAGTAAATCTTACGAAATCCTTATGGGGGGGTGGCCAACTTCTTCAATCGAGATACTACAATAATAGGTATTCCGGCTGGATGTGTTGGCCACGACATCCACTTTACCGGTTATCGAGAGACCAATATTATAGTTCTTGGAAAATGCTCCAACCATCATATCTGCCTGAGATTCAGATCTGGTTGGTGACAGGATATTCCGGACTCATCGAGTCTAGAAACAAAATGAAAGTTTGCCACACAAATCGACGAGACGGTGTTGCGAGATTCTCGGGGAATGAACTACGGTAGTAAGCTCCAAAACATGAGCTGGTTCTGCTAAACATGGTAGCCTTATAATAAAACACTACCGAGTTCAGGTGGGGAACCATTATCGAGGATAACAAAGTCCTAACATAAGTCATGATTCTTAGGAAGGAACTTCTTCTCCTTGAACAAATCAATCAATGGCTTGGTGTGCTAGGGATACATATAGAATGAAGATGATCAGTCTATCAGACCATAGAATACTTCGCACGTGCATGACTGACTTGGGACGATTCCAAAGGAAGCAAAAACAAACTTTCTCGAATTCACGGCGGCAACTTACACCAGATGCACATGAATTAGAAGAAGTCACATCTTCCAACCGGACATATGCTTCATGATCGGGACATGAGGCAATGCCTATAAAGTTTCCAACACTAGCTGGATGTTCAACACAATCATGGAGGAGACAAAATGCCGCTGATGGGCTCAACAGCAACTCATCAGAATTTCCATATCACTGGACTTCCACCACTATGTGAACAATGTGATAGTATTGGTCAGACCAAAGATATAATGGTGTATGCTCGAGGGACAATCGTAAGTAAGACAACATTACGAACATCGTTGGTTCTGATTTGATTTGACGATAGCCCACACTCAATTCAAGGTTTGGACAAGATAATAGATACAACAACTGATCACGGGGACCAATTGGTGAAGATATCATCTTTCTTCAACACACACACACACACACAAGGATATCCCTTAGGGATGAGCTAAGTCGGACAAGTTTTCATCTTCCAACTCTCCAAGTTGTTGTTAAGCTTAACCAACTAGCTCAGGGGTATCCAACACAGGTTCTTGGAGAAAAAAAATGGTTTATTGAAAAACCAACTTGATCACGAACTCAACATAACGGTCAGATGACAACCTGGTAACACTTCCGAGAAGATATTCGGAAAATCATGAACCACCGGTATGTTACTAAGCTCGAGAACAACCTTGCTTTTCAGGGCAAGATGATATGATCGATAGAGCAAGGGTTTGGCAAAATCCTAATCCATTGATCGAAGTGTGCACCAGAAATATGGACTAGGTAGCACGATCAGTCTTAGAATGATAATTCAATAACCAACACGCTAAGGATGAGAATATTGTCCATTAACTACCAAGCAACGGGGTTGCTAGGAGTATTGATTTCACACATCACGGTTCACTTGTCGGCATTCCGGTTGCGACAACACGGGACCGAGGAATGAAGAATGATGGTAAGAAGTATCACTGCGTCAAGAATTCATGAGAGATGTGCAATTCTCACGACGCTCTTGACATAAAGTGGGTAATACTTCAGGGTAGAACAGAACCAAAAGCTGGGTTGCATTTTGATCTGCGGAATACAACTATTTCGACCCAACCCTAGATATGGATGAGGTATTGGAGTTTGTTTCTCCTAGTCATTCCAAATAGAATGGCTTGACGGACCACAGAAGTAAAAGGCACGGATGAACATGAATGCACGACTACTTCTGACTATCAAGTGATAGACAAAGGTCGGAATATAACTGAAGAGGAACAACTCAAGGAACATATAATTTTCTGAGTTGTGGAGGCATAGATTAGTATGTCGAGCAAAGCTCAACATATTTCTTCCAGATAACCCATGCAGAAAGGTAGAACTGGCAGAGCCACAATATAGAATGGAGAACTCATCAAGAGCACTATGGTTGTGATCCTTTGGTTCAAGAACTTCTGCCATAAGTGGTTCATAGTATTTGGAAGAAGGAAATACCACGGACCTCAAGGTCTATCACAAGGTTTACTAATGTCCTAAGGAACTAGCAACACTATCAGCATGAAGTAGGTAGGGTGAGTCTCGGGTTCAAAACCCAGGAATAGAATGCCTACTAACTAATAGCATCACGGGATGCTTTCGAGAATGATGGCCAGAATCATCACACTGGGAACACCAAACATGGTTCGATTACTAGGTGATCCTCTAAGACACCTAGGGTCATAATAATAATTCCAACATAAATGCCGAGGCAACGGAGTACCTCAACTCACCGATTAGTGTGATTAACCTGGCCTAAATGGACATCAGAAACAGGGGAAAAGGTTTGCAATTGCATCAGACTATTTAGAAACCTGGGATGACTCGGACAGCATAACGGCTGTAAATGCTCGAAAAGATTTGAGACATCCTGCAAAATGGTGGCATAACTACTCAGAAGCACAAAATCAAGGTTCGAGACCAACTATGAACACACAGAAGTAGTAGAAACTGAACTGGGCTTAAATCCAACAATCCTAGGCAACTACGGTTTAGTAACACGTCATCCTGATAGATAGATGAGAAGGCCTAATTCTTAATCCCCGTAGAAAAGAAGAGGTTGACTCAGATCAGAAGGGCATGAGAATAAGGAGTAAAAAGAACCTTACGTTCCCTTCCACAATCAATTCCCTTACATAACTACAGCATTTCTAGACTCAACTTCGACCAGTTTGGCTTGGTAATCCTACAGGCAGTCAGGCTCTGATACCAACGCTGTCGGGACCCCGATCTTAGGTCACACCGATCTAGCATGTAACACATCATATCACTTTGTGGCCTCACGCACGGTATTTCCACGGGTGCCACCTTACCTGGCCCAGGACCGTTTGCGCCTTTTGGCTCACGTATATGATAGTGTCGCTAGCATCCATATGACAAAGAACCCGGGCCGACATGGCTAGTCGTGAACCCAAAGCGGCGCTAACCCATGGGGACAGGCATACATGAATCAACCTCGAGCATGTCGGTCAACAGCGTGTGAATCTGGGCTGTAGCACTGGGCTAACAGGACTCCGGTAACCCGGGCTGTAGCAGGCTAGGCAGGACTCCGGATGTCACCGCGTGACATTTCCCCGAAGGGACAGACATAGGAACGAAGCGAAACACATGCCGGCCAGTCAAGTGTCCTGAGAAGTAGTGCTGGGCTAGCAGGACTCCGGTGATCCGGGCTGTAGCGGACTACTATCGCTCAAAAGCACTAGACTACATTTCCCCATATGATAGGCTGCCAAGGATAAACAACTAGATAGTCGGATCCCACACATACCAAGCATTTCAATCATACACACAATACGCTCGATATGTGTGAATACAACATGGCATCACAACATAACTCTACAACTCAAGTATTAATTCATTAGGCTCCGAAGAGCCAAATATTACAAGCATGGGTCTCATGACCCAACAATCATAGCATACAAATCAAACACATGCGGAAGCTTAACATGTCTGAGTACAGACATCTATAAATGAAAAAGGCTAAGAAGCCTGACTATCTACCAGATCCTGTCGAGGGCACAAGATCGTAGCTGAGGTATCAAGCTAAACGTCGAAGTCCACGCGGAACTACTAGCGAGACTGAAGTCTCTCTGCAAAACATAAATTAAGCAAACATGAGTACAAGGTACTCAGCAAGACTTACATCAGAACTAACTACATATGCATCGGTATCAACAAGGGGGGGTGGTGGAGTTTAACTGCAGCAAGCCAGCTTTGACTCGGTGGCTATTCTGAACTACGACTGCAAGCAACTCTTTTGAGGTGGCGCACACGAGTCCACATATTCACCAATCAATACACCACTATGGATCCGCTCTCGTCTCCCTACGAGAAGGCCATCCATAGCACTCACACTTATCTTGCGAGTTTTAGAGTATCCACTTTCACTTGTCTATGAACTGTTATAGGCAACCCAGAAGTCCTTTACCGCGGACACGGCTATTCGAATAGATCATTTATAACCCTGCAGGGGTGTACTTCGTCACACATGTTTCCACCATAGCGTCTGCACACGACATGTGCTCGGCAGACTTCAAGCGAAAGCCGACGTGGGTGTAGACCACGACCTGACTAACCACACAAGTCTCTAGTCCAGGTTTATCGCCTATTCGGGTTCCATCCGTGAGGAGATCCGGCCGGAGTTTCGCTCACAGCCCCAAACGATGTGTGCAGGGTTCCCGAGACACCAAACGGGCGCCCGGTACACCGTGCCACAGTGTATCTACCGCATCATAGCCCACCCCTAGGGTCAGCGCTACGCACGGCCGCCAACACATATCCTATAAACACCAGAAACTAATTGCAACTCCTGGACAGAGGACAAGAGGGGTCAGTAAGTCGAGCGGGGTCATATTTCAGGGCCCAACGTGTGGTAGTAGCTGTTTCATGGATCACAAACACAGAACTCAGTTCCCGAGGACGGTTTCAATGAGACAACCCACCATGTACTCCTACATGGCCTCTCACCGCTACCTTTACCAAATCATGTTCACACACTTAGCTCTCAACAGTAGGACATGTTTACACACCTCCGATTCATCCCCGATGAATCGGACCTGACTCAACTCTAAGCAGTAGCAGGCATGACAAACAAGCATGAATGAGTAGGCACATCAGGGCTCAAACAACTCCTACTCATGCTAGTGGGTTTCATCTATTTACTGTGGCAATGACAGGTCATGCAGAGGATAAGGGGTTCAACTACCGCAACAAGTAACAGATGAATCGTTGTTGTCCTAATGCAGTAAAAGAGAGCAGGAGCGAGAGAGGGGGATTGTATCGGAATGAACAAGGGGTTTTTGCTTGCCTGGCACTTCTGAAGATATCATTGGGTCTTCATCAGTGTCAACGATCACATCGTCGGTACAACGTCTATCGAGAGGGGACAAATACCGGCAACAGAGAAAGAAATACAATCAATGCAATGCACAGTATGATGCATGATCATGACATGTCAATATGCTGTGGTTTGAGCTAATACAACTAGCTATGATTTAAATGAAGTTAGTTTGAGTGCAAGATTCAAATTCCAACCCCATATATTATTATTTAAATGCCCTTTATTTGTTTTGTCCAAAACAGAGGACAGACATTGTTCAAACATGCATGAAAATGGTACAAATGGATTCCTTGAATTTTCTGATAATTTTACATATATAATTTATTTCATTTGGAGTTACGGTTGAATTTCTATAATTTTTAGAAGTTTTGGACAATTTCTGGAATTTCCTAAATTAAAATTAATCCAGAAAATGAGTTATGGCGTCAGCACTACGTCACTGTGACGTCAGCAGGTCAACTGAGCTGCCCTGGGTCAAACCTGACCCGTGGGGCCCGCACGTCAGTGTAACAGGCCAGGGAGAGAGGCTGACTAGTGGGTCCGGGTCAATGATGACGTGGCATGGTCAAACTGACATGTGGGGCCCATGGCGGTTAGTTTATTCTAAACAGAAATAAAACTCAGGTAATTAGGGAGTGGGGCCCAGGTGTTAGTGAGCTAGGGGGGGTTAGTTAGGGCGTCATTAGCTGTTAATGATGTCCATTTCGACAGTCGCCGGAGTTTCGCCGGCGATGACCCAAAACTGCGGCGGCAACTCGCCGGACTTGAGCTACACACGACGGTTCGACGCGCGGAAGCCACCAGGAGGTAGCCCACACTCTTCCGCATCCAGAGGAGCAGGTGGGAGGCGGCGGGGACGCCATAGCTCGCCGGAGCAGAGCTCGTGGCGGCGGCCGGAGCTCGGCCTCGAGCGGCGCGGCTCGGAAACACAGTATAGGCGACGAAACGAGCGGCGAAGGCATCCGCGGGGAGCTGGAGCTCACCCGCATCCATCCCTGCAAGCAGCAGCAGCTAGGGCGGCCGGAGTTCGTCGGAAACGAGCTCGGGGCGGCGCCGGAGTTCGGACACGAGCGGGGACGCGGTTGCGGTGGCCGTGGTGATGTGTGCATAGCACCTACAGCATCTACGGGGTGCAGTGAGTATGATGGGCGCATGCCCGGGACCAAATGGTCACCGGAGCATCACCGGCGACGAGCGCGGCGGTGGCGGGTTTCGGTCAACAAGGGGGCGACGGCTACGGTGTGTGAGGGCGAGAACGGAGAGGGGAGAAGGGGCAGGAGCTCACGGCGAGGTCGAAGTGGAGCTCAGCTGGCTCGGGGATGACCGGGAGGCGACGAATTCGTCGATGGAGTCCGGCGGCCGTGCTCGGAGAAGACGACTCGTGGCGGCGATGTGGGGCTCCCGCGGTGGCGTGGCTTGGGGTGGAAGAAAGAGGGGGTCGAGGCGGAGCTCTCGAGCATGTTGGATGGGCTAGGGAGGTACGGTGGTCGCGGCTACGGCCAACGGCGGTGCTGGGCGTGTTCGGGTGTGCGAGAGAGAGAGCGAGGGAGAGATGGAGGGGGGAGAGTGAGGAGGTCAGGGGGGGTCCAGACGGCAGCGGCGTGTCGTTGGCGGCATCGCGCTGGCCAAGGGAGGCCAGGCAGGCAGCTGCGTGCCGGCGTGCGCGGGCGCCGTGCTCGGCCTTGCCTCTGCCAGTAGGCAGAGGTTGAAGACAAGGATGCCCCTGGTGGGCTGGGCCGTCAGGTGGGCCAGCACAGGAGTTGGGCCGATTGCTGGCGCCAGGTAAGCTCTCTCTCTGCTTTTCTAATTTATCTAATTCTGTTCTGTTTTCTAATTTGCAGGTTTGTTTTGAATTTGGTTTTGAAGCCAAATCAATTTTGTTGCTTCTGGAAATATTTTTAGAAGCTAAAGGAATTAAACCAAAGCTCCACAAAAATATTTCAGAATTATTGGACCTATATTTATTTAATAGTAAATATAAATCCAATTCACATAGCTATTGATTTAATTCAAATGCCCAGAATAAATATTTTAGTGAATCCAAAAATATTGGTTTGAATTTTACCTCTTGCCAATATTTTTATAGCTTAACAGGAACATTTTATTGGGTTATTTGAAGCAATTTTTAATGTTGATCATTTTTTTTGGAAATGATGTCTGAGGGTTTCAGCTTTCCCCAATTCAACTTTCAGAATTTAGACATGATGCATGATGCTCACTCAGGTAAATGGCTACAAGCAAATTCTAGGGCTGTGACAAATAATTGTTGTTTAACAACAATTGTAGTCTACACTTTTTTTATTTTAAAAAAATGAATATGAATATGAAACGGTGGTGCTCATCGGTGGCGGTGGAGCGGGGGAGGGTGCGGGGGTGCTTGTTGGTGGTGGTGGAGCGGGGGAGGGTGCGGGGGGTGCTCGTCGGCGGCGGTGGAGCGGGGGAGGGTGCGGTGGGTCGTCGGCGACGGTGGAGCTAGCGGGGGAGGGTGCGGGTGGGATCGAGATCGAGATGGAGGGGGATAGCGATCGAGATGAAGGGGCATCGAGATCGAGATGGAGGGGGAATCGAGATTGAGATGGAGGGGGATCGAGATCGAGTGTCCTGAGCAACAAGGTAGCCATTTCCCTGGGCGACGTGTAGTCTGGCGAGATGGGGACAACCGTGTTCTCCAACAATGTGCGCGGCTAAAACCATCGGGCGATGGTATGACTAGTCGTGTCCCTCGCATATGAAGTGTCTACGCCGACTCGTCTACTTCCGCTGCACTCTCGGAGTCTGTAACGATCGTTGATCACAACCCGTTATGCATTTTCATATTGTTCCCGGGTCATCGATGATGACATGCTCGGTGCGGGGTGCCCCCTAATTTTTTATTTTTTTCGCTTTTTCTGTTTTTCTTTTTTAAAATAATTGATGATTTAAAAAAGTTCCAAATTTCAAAATATCTGCGAATTTTGGAAAATGCATTCAAGAAATCATAAAATACTCATTTATTCAAAAAAATGTTCACGTTTTTTTGAGAAATCATAGAATGTTTGGGCATTTAAAAACTGTTTGTGATTTTGAAATAATGTTTGTATATTAAAAAATGTTCACGATTTTGAACAATGTTCGCATATACAAACATTGTTCATGAATTTGATTTTTCTCCACGAATTCAACAATGTTCATGATTTTTATAAAATGTTCATTACTAGTTTAAAAAATGTTCATTACTAGTATAAATTTTTATACTAATGGCGCACCGTGGCACAGTGCGCCATTACTAGTTTAAACTAGTAATGACGCACTATGCAACGGTGCGCCATTAGTAGTTTTGTAAAAAAGAAAAAAAAATTACAGTAGTGGCGCACTCTATGGCTGGTGCGCCATTAGTAGCTCTAACTACTAATGGCGCACTTTGCCTGGATGCGCCATTAGTATGTTTGAAAAAATTAAAAAAAAACATTTTGTTACTAGTGGCGCACCTTGTGCCTGGTGCGCCATTAGTGTCTTCCACACTAATGGCGCATCTCCACATGGTGCGCCATTAGTATATAGTAGTGGCGCACCACTTCTCTGGTGCGCCATTAGTGTCAATTTCATCTTTAGCCCTTTTCCTAGTAGTGATCGAACGAGCGCCCTCAAGAACTTCTTTAAAATAGTGCTCGGCAACCACTCGGCCTATGGCCGAACCCTGCGCCGCGATAGTGGTGGCATCCATCTCCGCCCAGTATGTTTTGACACGGGCAAGGGCCATCCGCGAGCCTTCTATGCACGCCGACCTCTTCATCGCAATAATGCGTGGCACCGCACCAAGGAACTGCTGCACCAAGCTAAAATAGATGTTCGGCTTTGGCCTTTCCGGCCACAGATGATCCACGACAGACCTCATGGCGAGTCCGGACAATCTATTGAGTTCGGCCCATTCGGCAAGCTGATCAGTCAATGGAAGCGGGCGCTCTGGAACATTAAATTGCGACCAGAACAGCTTGTCCACTTCACGATCTGTTTGATCTCGGAAGTATTCGGCCGCATCGACAGCGCTAGCCGCTAAGTCCAGATATGCGTCGGCCGAACTCCACAGCCGATCCGGAGGGGTATACCAGCCACAATGTCCCCGGCTTCACACAGTTCCTCCTTCTTCGCTCTCATTGCAGAGCGGGTGTCTTTGGTCGCCATTGTGGCCTTTTTGAGGTCCGTAGCCTTTGCCCGGTTTTCTTCTTCAAGAAACTGGCAGTGGTCGGCAGTGTCTTTTAACTTCACAACCATTTTGGCCATTTTCTCTTTGCTCTCGCTATGCGCGGCCTTCTCGGCTCTCAACTCTTCGGCCGCCTCAAAGCGGCCGCATTACTACTCCTTGCTTGCTCCTTGGCTCGGGCAAGCTCCGCCCGCGGGGCCTCCACGGTGGCAGCTCCATCTGCAGTCACAATATATTAAAGATACTGGCATCATGTTGCTCTTACTATGTGACATTCATTATAAACATCACCTACCCTGTGCCTCGTCAAGCCGCTTGTTAACAAGCTCGATGTCGGCATCCGCCGCATCCAATCGCCGCTTCAGTTCGGCAACCCCATCAGTCCGGCTAGCCACCGGAGCTTCGGACACCTGCACATAAAGGCAGTCTGGTTATTACCGGGGACTATGATCCTCTGTTCGCCGCCATTCTCGATGACAACCAGAGTCTCAGGGGCTACTATCTACACATGGCACACCTAAAAATGTGCGGTACCATCACAAATGCATATCATTTCACATACCTCAAAGCCCACTAGTAGACTCATAAAGGCTTCATGCAACCCGTTTTCGGCAGACGAAATCCTTTCAATCACCATACACATTAATGTACGGTGCTCTTCTGAGATAGTCGCTCGCTCTAACAGACCCTTCAGTACGTCCGACCGCATAACAGATGGCGCCAGACTCTTTTGATTGCTCTCTTCAAGAGCCGGATACTGAGGGCTTCGGGTGACCATGGGATTACCTTCTGGCCTTGCCGAATCCGGAGAAACTCTCCGTGATGACACTTCAAGGTCGCCCGCTTCTTGAGCTGGGGAGTCCGGGGGAGGCGTTTCACTCTCCATTATCTCCAGAAGAAGATCCCCCGAAGACGAGCTCTGCTGAGAAGGGCTCAGATCCGAACTGCAAGATAAAATGCTTCGGTTATCTCCCTCAGAAGTAAGGTAGTATATCTTCGCTATTAAGTACTTTTTGATTACTTACAGCTTGTCAGAGCGCTGATCCCCGCACGGACTTTGTGCTGCAGGAGCACCCTCCGAGGCAGGACCCTATGGTGGAGTTTTCTTCTCCCATTTGGAAACCTTGGTTTCCGGATCATCAGTGGTAGTCCTCTTCCTCCCTTGGTTATCCTCCCTCACGGAGGCGCTCGTTCCCTCGGATGGAATAGGTAGTGGTGGAGGCGCGCTTTTGCCCTCTTTGTTCCCCCCTTCATCTTCCTTTGAGGGCACCGGGCAAGGTGCTGGCTCGAGTATATTTTCCAGCACCGGATTGTCCAAGCCTTCAGGAAGGGGGGCCGAACACCGGATCATCTTCGTCTTTGTTATCCAGTCCTGGTCAAAGAGCGATTCTTCAGAATGATGTCGTGATAAATGAAAGACTGTGTGTTCGACTAGAGGATTACTTACTTGGGCCGCGGTGCGGTTGCTACTCAGGCCCACGTCCACAGAGGTGTCCGGACACTCTATTTGGGGTCCGAAAAACGACTTGTACATCTCCTTGTGCGTCAGGCTGAGGAAATTCCGAATAGCGCGCGGTCCTTCTGGGTTGAATTCCCACAAGCGGAGGGGCCGGTGTTTGCAAAGCTGGACTTGACGAACCAGCATGACTTGCACTACCATAACCAAACTAAAATCTCCCTCGAAGAGATCTCAGATGCGGCTCTGCAGTATGGGCACATCCTTGGCTGGACCTCAGCTCAGCCCCGTGCTGATCCATGACATCAGTTGTGGTGGAGGGCCCGAGTGAAAGGCGGGGGAAGCTACCCACTTGGCACTTCTGGGAGCGGTGATGTAGAACCACTCCCATTGCCATAATCCGGATACCTCTGGAAAGGAACCCTTTGGCCACGGAGCTCCAGCAATCTTGCTTATTAATGCACCTCCGCACGCTACATACTGCCCCTCGACCGTCTTCGGCTTCACGTCAAAGGTCTTGAGCCACATGCCGAAGTGAGGGGTAATGCGGAGGAAGGCCACACATACGATAATAAATGCGGAGATGTGGAGAAAGGAATCCGGGGCTAGATCGTGGAAATCAAGCCCGTAATAGAACATCAAACCCCTAACGAAGGGATCCAGAGTGAGGACTAGTCCTTAGAGGAAGTGGGAGATGAACACGACGTCTTCATTGGGTTCAGGAGTAGGGACGAACTGCCCTCGGGCAGGTAGCCGATGTGAAACTTCAGCGGTCAGGTATCTTGCCTCCCTCAACTTCTTGATATCCTCTTTCGTGACGGAGGATGGCATCTACCGGCCCTGGAGGCTGGATCCGGACATGATTGAAGGTTCGAAGCACCTGACCTGGGCTTTGGGTGTTAGAACTCGAGGCGGGGGAAGGATTCGATTAAGCACGGGAGGAAAAAAGTAAAAGCCTTATCCCTTTATAAAGAAGGGTGCATATCAAGCGTCCTCCTCGTGGCCGTTTGGGACTTGCCTAAAATCTAGGAGTCCTAGGCGCGGTTGGGTTACCCACGACCGTATTAATGAGAATCCCGTAATAAGGGGGACACGATCTCTGCTTTGACAAGACGTGTCAAGAAACTGCCTCGCGTTATGTGTGGGGCTAGTTAAAGAAAAATGGTTCGAATAATCACCAAGCCATGGCATGATGTCATGTTGCCGAAACGTGTCAGCAGATTAGATTTGTGGAAATATTATTCTCTCTACGGTGGTATGTGGACCGTATTTTGCAAGGTCAAACAGTATCCTTTTATTCAAACTCTTCTGTGGTGTATCCGGAGGAGGAACCCACCTTGCAATGCTGAAGACAACACTGCGCGCCGGACTCATCTTCATTGAAGCCTCGTTCAGGGGCTACTGAGGGAGTCCTGGATTAGGGGGTCTCCGGACAGCCGGACTATATCCTTTGGCCAGACTGTTGGACTATGAAGATACAAGATTGAAGACTTCATCCCGTGTCGGGATAGGACTTTACTTGGCGTGGAAGGCAAGCTAGGCAGTACGGATATGGATATCTCCTCCTTTGTAACTGACCTTGTGTAACCCTAGCCCCCTCCGGTGTCTATATAAACCGGAGGGTTTTAGTCCGTAGAAAAACATACAATCATACCATAGGTTAGCTTCTAGGGTTTAGCCTCTTCGATCTCGTGGTAGATCAACTCTTGTAATACTCATATCATCAAGAATAAATCAAGCAGGACGTAGGGTTTTACCTCCATCAAGAGGGCCCGAACCTGGGTAAAACATCGTGTCCCCTGCCTCCTGTTACCATCCGCCTTAGACGCACAGTTCGGGACCTCCTACCCGAGATCCACCGGTTTTGACACCGACAGGGCCCATGAGGCAGGGGGCGCGCCCTGGGGGGGGCGCCCCCTACCCTCATGACCACCTCGTGGCTTTCTTGACGGAGGGTCCAAGTCTCCTGGATCTTATCTGATGAGAAAATCACGTTTCCGAATGTTTCATTCCGTTTGGACTCCGTTTGATATTCCTTTTCTTCGAAACCCTAAAACAGGCAAAAAACAGCAATTCTGGGTTGGGCCTCCGGTTAATAGGTTAGTCCCAAAAATAATATAAAAGTGGAAAATAAAGCCCAATAATATCTAAAACAGTAGATAATATAGCATGGAGCAATCAAAAATTATAGATACGTTGGAGACGTATCAAGCATCCCCAAGCTTAATTTTTGATGCGGATTGCTACTTGGCATAATTTTAATGTAATTCTTCTTAATTGTGGTATGAATATTCAGATCCGAAAGATTCAAGACAAAAGTTCATATTGACATAAAAATGATAATACTTCAAGCATACTAACTAAGCAATTATGTCTTCTCAAAATAACATGGCCAAAGAAAGTTCATCCCTACAAAATCATATAGTTTAGTCATGTTTCATTTTCGTCACACAAGAATGCTATCATCATGCACAACCCTGATGACAAGCCAAGCAATTGTTTCATACTTTAGTAATCTCAAACCTATAAACTTTCACACAATATATGAGCGCGAGCCATGGACATAGCACTATGGGTGGAATAGAATATAATGAGGGGGGTTATGTGGAGAAGACAGAAAAGGAGAAAGTCTCACATCAACGAGGCTAATCAACGGGCTATGGAGATTCCCACCGATTGATGTTAATGCAAGGAGTAGGGATTGCAAGGCAACGGATGCACTAGAGCTATAAATGTATGAAAGCTCAAGAAAAGAAACTAGTGGGTGTTCATCCAACTTGCTTGCTCACGAAGACCTAGGGCACTTGAGGAGGCCCATTGTTGGAATATACAAGCCAAGTTCTATAATGAAAAATTCCCACTAGTATATGAAAGTGATAACATGAGAGACTCTCTACTATGAAGATCATGGTGCTACTTTGAAGCACAAGTGTGGTAAAAGGATAGTAACATTGTCCCTTCTCTCTTTTTCTCTCATTTTTTTGGGCCTTTTCTTTTTTTATGGACTTTCCCTTTTTTGGGCCTTCTCTTTTTTATGGCCTTTTTTTTATTTATTCCTCACTTGGGACAATGCTCTAATAATGATGATCATCACACTTCTATTTATTTACAACTCAATGATTACAACTCTATACTAGAACAAAGATGACTCTATATGAATGCCTCCGGCGGTGTACCGGGATATGCAATGAACCAAGAGTGACATGTATACAAGAATTATGAATGGTGGCTTTGCCACAAATACTATGTCAACTACATGATCATGCTAAGCAATATGACAATGATGAATGTGTCATGATGAACGGAATGATGGAAAGTTGCATGGCAATATATCTCGGAATGGCTACGGAAATGCCATAATAGGTAGGTATGGTGGCTATTTTGAGGACGATATAAGGAGATTTATGTGTGAAAGAGCGTATCATATCACGGGGTTTGGATGCACCAGCGAAGTTTGCGCCAACTCTTAATGTGAGAAAGGGCAATGCACGGTACCGAAGAGGCTAGCAAGGATGGAAGGGTGAGAGTGCGTATAATCCATGGACTCAACATTAGTCATAAAGAACTCACATACTTATTGCAAAAATCTACAAGTCATCAAAAACCTCGGCACTACGCACATGCTCCTAGGGGGATAGATTGGTAGGAAAAGACCATCGCTCGTCCCCGACCGCCACTCATAAGGAAGACAATCAAATAACACCTCATGTTTCAAATTTGTTGCATAACATTTACCATACGTGCATGCTACGGGACTTGCAAACCTCAACACAAGTATTTCTCAATTTCACAACTACTCAACTAGCATGACTCTAATATTATTACCTCCATATGTCAAAACAATCATCAAGCATCAAACTTTTCTTAGTATTCAACACACTCATACGAAAGTTTTATTATTAATCTTGCATACCAAGTATATTAGGATTTTAAGAAAATTACCATGCTATTAAGACTCTCAAAATAATCTAAGTGAAGCATGATAGATCAACAGTTTCTTTAAAACAAATCCACCACCGTGCTCTAAAAGATATAAGTGAAGCACTAGAGCAAAATTATAAAGCTAAAAAGATATAAGTGAAGCACATAGAGTATTCTATCAAATTCCAAATCATGTATGGCTCTCTCAAAAGGTGTGTACAGCAAGGATGATTGTGGTAAACTAATAAGCAAAGACTCAAATCATAAAAGACGCTCCAAGCAAAACACATATCATCTGGTGAATAAAAATATAGCTCCAAGTAAAGTTACCGATAGAAGTAGACGAAAAAGGGGATGCCTTCCGGGGCATCCCCAAGCTTTGGCTTTTAGGTGTCCTTAGATTATCTTGGGGGTGCCATGGGCATCCACAAGCTTAGGTTCTTGCCACTTCTTGTTCCATAATCCATCAAATCTTTACCCAAAACTTGAAAACTTCACAACACAAAACTTAAAGTAGAAAATCTCGTGAGCTCCGTTAGCGAAAGAAAACAAAAGACCACTTCAAGGTACTGTAATGAACTCATTCTTTATTTATATTGGTGTTATACCTACTATATTCCAACTTCTCTATGGATTATAAACTATTTTACTAGCCATAGATTCCTCAAAATAAGCAAACAACACACGAAAAACAGAATCTGTCAAAAACAGAACAGTCTGTAGTAATCTGTAGCTAGCGCAAGATCTGGAACCCCAAAAATTCTAAAATAAATTTCTGGACGTGAGAAATTTATCTATTAATCATCTACAAAAAGAATTAACTAAATAGCACTTCCCAAATAAAAATGACAGCAGGTCTCGTGAGTGCTAAAGTTTCTGTTTTTTACAGCAAGTTCAACAAGACTTTCCCCAAGTCTTCCCAACGGTTCTACTTGACACAAACACTAATTAAACACAAAAAACACAACCAAAACAGAGGCTAAATAATTTATTTATTGAATAACAGCAAGGATAAATATTGGGTTGTCTCCCAACAAGCACTTTTCTTTAAAGCCTTATAGCTAGGCATACTATTTCAATGATGCTCACATGAAAGACAAGAATTGAAGCACAAAGAGAGCATCATAAAACACGTGACGAAAACATCTAAGTCTAAAATAATTCCTATGAATAGGCATCTTATAGGCAAACAAATTATCAAGGCAAGCAAGAACTAGCATATGCAAGGAAGCGGAAAGAAACAATAGCAATTTCAACATAACGAGAGGTAATTTAGTAACATGAAATTTTCTACCACCATATTTTCCTATCTCATAATAATTACATGTAGGATCATAATCAAATTCAACGATATAGCTATCACATAAAATATTTTCAACACGATCCACTTGCATGCAAAGTTGACACTCTTCCAAAATAGTGGGATTAACATTAACTAAAGTCATGACCTTTCCAAACCCACTTTTATCAAAACTTCATAAGATTGAACATTCTCCAAATATGTGGGATCTAAAGTTGACATTCTTCCAAACCCACTTTCAATTGCAAATATTATAATCAATCTCATATTCATCATGGGGTTTAAATAAATTTTCAAGATCAAAAGAAGAATCACCACAATCATGATCGTTGCAACAAGTAGAGGACATAGCAAAATTAGCATCCCCAAGCTTAGGGTTTTGCATATTGTTAGCACAATTGACACTAATAGAATTTATAATAACATCATTGCAATCATGCTTTTTATTCAAATTTCTATCGTGAATCACTTCATAAAATACTTCATCGCAATTTTCAGATTCACGAATTTCAAGCAAAACTTCATAAAGATAATCTAGTGCACAAAAATCACTAGTAATTGGTTCAACATATCTGGATCTCTTAAAAAGATTAGCAAGCGGATGAGGATCCATAAATCTTAGGTTCTCTGTTTAGTACTCCCTCTGTAAACTAATATAAGAGCATTTAGATTACTACTTTAGTATTCTAAATGCTCTTATATTAGTTTACGGAGGGAGTAATAAATAAACAACTATTCTAACCATACGAGCAAACAAGAAGCTAGCGGGCAAAAAGAGGCAAATGGAGACAGAGAGGGAGGATAGAGAGAGCGGGCGAATAAAATGGCAAGGGTGAATTGGGAGGAGAGGAAAACGAGAGGCAAATGGCAAATAATGTAATGCGGGAGATAGGGATTGTGATGGGTACTTGGTATGTTGACTTTTGCACAGACTCCCTGGCAACTGCGCCAGAAATTCTTCTTGCTACCTCTTGAGCACTGCGATGGATTTCCCCGAAGAGGAAGGGATGATGCAGCAAAGTAGCGTAAGTATTTCCCTCAGTTTTTGAGAACCAAGGTATCAATCCAGTAGGAGGCTACGCTCGAGTCCCTCGTACCTACACAAAAACAATTGCTCAACGCAACCAACACCCTTAGGGGTTGTCAATCCCTTCACGGTCACTTACGAAAGTGAGATCTGATAGAGATGATAAATAATATTTTTGGTATTTTTGGTATAAAGATGCAAAGTAGATAAAGTAAAAGCAAAGCAAAAGCAAAGCAATAATAAAGTGATGGAGATTGATATGATGAGAAAGAGACCCGGGGGCTATAGGTTTCACTAGTGCCTTCTCTCAAGAGCATAAGTATTCTACGGTGGGTGAACAAATTACTGTTGAGCAATTGACAGAATTGAGCATAGTTATGAGAATATCTAGGTATGATCATGTATATAGGCATCACGTCCGAGACAAGTAGACCAAAACGATTCTGCATCTACTACTATTACTCCACTCATCGACCGCTATCCAGCATGCATCTAGAGTATTAAGTTAAAAACAGAGTAACGCCTTAAGCAAGATGACATGATGTAGAGGGATAATTTCATGCAATATGATAAGAACCCCATCTTGTTATCCTCGATGGCAATAATACAATACGTGCCTTGCTGCCCCTTCTGTCACTGGGAAAGGACACCGCAAGATTGAACCCAAAGCTAAGCACTTCTCCCATGGCAAGAACCACCAATCTAGTAGGCCAAACCAAACTGATAAGTCAAAGAGACTTGCAAAGATAACCAATCATACATAAAAGAATTCAGAGAAGATTCAAATATTATTCATAGATAGACTTGATCATAAACCCACAATTCATTGGTCTCAGCAAACACACCGCAAAAAGAAGATTACATCGAATAGATCTCCACAAGAGAGGGGGAGAACATTGTATTGAGATCCAAAAAGAGAGAAGAAGCCATCTAGCTACTAGCTATGGACCCGTAGGTCTGAAGTAAGCTACTCACACTTCATCGGAGGGGCTTGGATGATGATGTAGAAGCCCTCCGTGATCAATGCCCCCTCCGGCGGAGCTCCGGAACAGGCCCCAAGTTGGATCTCGTGGATACAGAAAGTTGGAGCGGTGGAATTAGGTTTTTGGCTCCGTCCCCGATCGTTTGGGGGTACATGGATATATATAGGAGGAAGAAGTACGTCGGTGGAGCTTCGAGGGGCCCACGAGGCAGGGAGCGCGCCCTAGAGGGGGGCGCCCCCTACCCTCGTGACCACCTCGTGGCTTTCTTGACGGAGGGTCCAAGTCTCCTGGATCTTATCTGAGGAGAAAATCACGTTTCCGAAGGTTTCATTCCGTTTGGACTCCGTTTGATATTCCTTTTCTTCGAAACCCTAAAACAGGCAAAAAAACAACAATTCTGGGCTGGGCCTCCGGTTAATAGGTTAGTCCCAAAAATAATATAAAAGTGGAAAATAAAGCCCAATAATGTCTAAAACAGTAGATAATATAGCATGGAGCAATCAAAAATTATAGATACGTTGGAGACGTATCAGGTAACTGGTGTTTTAAGAACACCTTTAGTGCTAGCATTAACCTTGTTTGATCTACATAATAAGAGTAGTTTATTTGTCTGTGTTTATTGTAATTTCATTGTTGCAGGTTGGTACAGTCTCTAAGCATTACGATGTCGTTTGTAAAGATCGCCAGATCCATTGGCATCTTGCCATACAACACCGGGTGCCTCAAAGTGTTACTCCTCTTCATACTTGCACCAACTACGACGTCTTCCACCGACTGCCCCTCCCCAACCTTCAGTAATTTTTTCTCTTTCTCTTTTCTACAAAATCGTTATTACTTCCTCCGATTTAAATTAATTGACGCAACTTTACTATAACTTTATTGTAAGGTAACGGGCACGAATTTACTACCCTCTAATCAACTAGCTTTATTCCTGGATCTACAAACTCTGGTCCATCTCACCATATGATATTTCTTTTCTTCCATAAAAATGTTCTCCTATGTGTACCATTTTTCAATTCGAGTTTTATTCATAGGGAACATGGACATATGATAACAGGGGGTATTGGGCAACAGAGAATTCAATAGGATATTTGTATACCCCCACACACACCCCACCACACCCCACCCCACCCCATTGACATATCATTACCCTTGTAGTCATCACCATTTTTTATGAATTTTGTTTCCACAAAATCCCAATCCACCATTTTTAAACTAGTGTAGCTAATAGGCACCCCAAGTACTCCCTCCATCTCAAAATGTATGACACTATGATAGTTCGGCCAACCTAACAACTGAACATTTCAGCATATGTGTTTGACTGATGGAATCATCTCCACCAATACACAGGACCTCACTTTTCATGTAATTTACTTTAGCCCCAAACGCGATCTCAAACAAATATAACTGTAATTCAAGTTAATGGACTTCTCTATATCATGTGAAATGCAAATAATAGTGTCGTCAGCATATTGTAAAAATAGCAACCCTACTATAGATCAAATCAGCAGCTAGACCAGTTAGGGGACCATTTTCTTGAGCTTTCATTACCATGCAATTCGCAACAATGTTAAAGAGGAAACGGGTTAGGGGGTGTCCTTGTCTGACCCAGGGGAGACTAGTATTTGATCTAGCCTTAGGTGAGATCAATATATCATTTTTTTGAAAATACAAACACATATTAAAATTTTCGGAAAATATTTGCAGACACACATCCATGTATAATGTACAACCTCCAAAAGTTTCAGTTCCTAATTCAACCTACACATGTGATAGTGCCAAATACTATTCACCCAAAGTTGACATTATTCACAGTTGAATTTGTAATTTTTTTATCTCACGGTAAATTGGGTTTTGAGCTGATTTTTTTTTGGAGTTGTAGGCATACACCATAGGTATGTTGTCAAATAATTTTAGTTTTTTTGAATTGTCTAAATATTATGTTTGATTGATCCTACAATCTCACATAAAGGCTAAGATTCTATTCTAGCCCCCCCCCCCCCCTCCCCCCCGGTGTGACCCCCTTTGCACTTTGAAATTAAGTTTCACTTTTGGTCTCGTTATTAAGCTTAGTCACATTAAATACTTTAACCATTTTTCATCAAACCCCCTCAAAATATCACATTCAAGTAGGAAATCTCAGTCCACTTTATAATACGCCTTCTCAAAATTAAGTTTGGGTGTACAATTCCAACTTGTTTCTTTACATGATTGTGATGTAACATTTCATGCAAGACCATCACCCCATCCATGTCTGAGACGCGATTTTCAGCACCCAGGTGCCCCTACACCCTCTACAAACAGTAAATTCAAACCAGATTTTAAAAAATCAAAAAAAAACTCTGAAACTTTGGGACATCAAACATGATCAAACTTTTGATGATCTCGCAAAGTTTTAGCTAAAAATAACATTCAAGAAGCCCTCACCTAAAAAAACTAAAATCATTGTTCAAAGATTATGTACATTTTTAGCAGTGATTTTTTTGTGAGGGCTCCATGAAGGTTATTTGTTGCTGAAACTTTGCAAGAATATCAGATGTTTGATCATATTTGATCCCTGAAAGTTTCAGATTTGTTTGAATCTTTTCCTTTTTTTATGAATTTACTGTTCATCGATGTGTAGGGGCACCCGGTAGCTGTTACACCTTTATCATCCATGTTTTTCTTCTTTACAAAAGCATTTCGATTAATGCTAATAAGTTTGTCCACAAAAGGTTCAAGCCTAAGGTCATCACCTTAGTGATAAGTTTATAAAGCACCTAAGAAGGTAGATAGCTCTGAATTGCTGAATCTGGTTAGCAAAAAATCTTAGGTAATAGTTTGATGACCCCATAGTATAAACACTACACATCTAAAGTGCCAGCATATGTGTTTGCTTGATATATACATCATTTTGTTTTCTGGTTATATGTGTTGTTCAAGATAGGTTCTCATCGCGCTTATGTTTTTTGCACAATACACATATGCAGTAATTTTGCACACAAGTACATAAGCTATAGAACATACTATAAATCGAAAAGGCTAGTTCCAGATTGCACAAAACACACAGACTATGCAGTAATTTTGCACACAAGAGCATGTTTTCAAAACCTGAAAACCAGTTGAGTGACCGACTAGTCACACAAAATCTAGACTCAACAAATAGCAAGTTGTTCAATTGTTTCTGAAAATATTTTTCTTATTGTATTTGCATTTAACTATGAGTCTCTTACGATTATGTGGCGGGCCTGTTTTAACAGATCATGTTGTGAACTCAGACGGAGCACTTGAGTTCCCATTGTTTCACAGGGACCATCCATGCGTCCAGCAACACCTCGGCAATACGAGGTCATCTGCAAACATCGTTGAGATGGACCTGCCGCTGCCGATTGACTTGATACAGAATGACGATATAAACAACTTCCTCTTTCTGATGCCCATCAAGCTGGGCACACCACCGGTCTGGAATCTCGTGGCAGTTGATACTGGAGCCTCACTTTCTTTTGTTCAGTGCGAACCATGCACTCTCCGGTGCCATAACCAATCCAATGCCGGTGAAATATTTGACCCCAGCAAGTCATCGAGTTTGACGCGTGTTAGGTGCTCGGAAGAATTCTGCAACCTGATCCACCGGGCGCTACGTCTTCAAACCAAAGCATGCTTGGAGGAAGAGAATACTTGCCTTTACGCCATGACGTTCGGAGCATCATCTACATATTCCACGGGCAAGGTGGTGTGGGACAGGCTCGCAATCGGCCAGTATGCCAAGGGATACAACTTCCGTAGTTTCATCTTCGGCTGCAGCTTGGACACAGAGTACCACCAGTATGAAGCTGGCATACTGGGATTTGCTGATGAGGCGTTCTCCTTCTTTGAACAAGTAGCACCACTGGTAGGCGGCTACAAGGCCTTCAGCTACTGCTTTCCAAGTGACAAAAGGAAGACATGCTACTTGTCCATGGGGAATTACAGTCGTGTCAGCTCCACTTCCTACACTCCCTTGTCCCGGGCTTTTCAACGATCAACGTATGCATTGAAGCTGGATGAGGTGGTTGTCAATGGGGTCGCGTTGGACACAACCCCCGCAGAAATGATTGTAGACATTAGGGGCTAAATGGACAATACTGTTGTCGGATACCTTCACCCAACTTGATGCAGCAATCACCAAGGCTATGCGACCTCTAGGATATAATCGCAGCTATTATAGGGGATCAGATTATATCTGCTTCGAGGATGCCCACTTTCAACAGTTCAGCAATTGGGCCGCTTTACCAGCAGTGGAGCTGAAGTTCTACATGGGTGTTACACTGACTCTACAACCCCAGAGCTCGTTCCACTTTCATAACGACTATGGACTATGCACGTACTTCATGAGGGATGACAATCTGGGAAGCGGTGTGCAACTACTAGGAAACACGATGACACGGTCTGTTGGCATCACATTTGATATCCAAGGGGTTCAATTTGCGTTCCGCAAGGAAGACTGCTGATTTGGCCCATGTAACTATGTAGTAAGTATTTTTCTTGCATCCTTAGCTGCTAGCTCAAAATACCGCTATTGTGTTCCCAGACAGAGGAGTGGCCCTGATGCACGTATGCTTGATTCCTTGTTTGCAGCCACATCCTTGACGCTGCAGGTTGTGTCCCACTGGCGGTTGCCTTGAAGGTAGCGGTGGTGGAGCTTGAGCTACATGGGGTCTGCTGCCACTCGTCGTGTTCCTGCTACATGCGTGATTCCCAATAATTGTATCAACTGATTATGGTCTAATTGAACCTATGTACTGCTATGCTATTTATCAAAAATGTACTGCTTCGCCATTACTAGTGAATAAAATCTTAGCATACCTTGTTGTCTCCAAGTTACACCTGTGTCCCCATGTCAGCTTGCATCACGTTTGCAGGCACGTGAGCAGCCGTAGCGCCGATCGCATGGCATCAAGCCTCGTGTCGTTGTAAGCCAAACAAGTGTGTGTTCACCCTTTACTATTAGGGTTCTTCATATGCTAAATATCCAAAGTTGGGTTAATCCACTTGTGGACATTATCCAGTAAGAAATATACCAGATTAGATGGTGATGACTGATGAGCATAAACATAAGCAGCTTATAGCAAATTAATCTACAACATGCATGTATCAGGATTACTGTCTATAAATTCATTAGAGTGGTTATAAAAGCCAAGCAATGAAGTATGAAAGACAGAGCACCTGTAAAACTAACATGTATGAGTATGCATTTTAGGCATGCACTGGGTCACACAAACTAAGGTCCGATGATACAACTCTTCTGGTATGGAGCCCATTGTACTAAATGTCATTTATTTTATTGATAAACTTGCGGCACTTTATTTAAACTAAAGTAAAGTCATTATGAAGACTTGCTTGGATAAAGTCCAGAGTGAACACGTAAAGAAACAAAAACTGAAAAATCACTTGCCCGAGCTAAAAGCTGTGTTGTCTTGCTTGCTACCTGATTGATTTGGACGAAAGAGATCAAAAAGAAAAACGAGGCCTCAATCTTGATGTTCATGACATGGCCCCAAGTGTGGAGCGAACCTAGCAACTCGAAAGTAGACGCCACACCATCTGAAGGTAGTAAGATGCCACAGTCGAATCACTGAAACCATTCTCAAGCACGAAAGTGGGACCGCCGAACGGCCTCAGCTTCAGCTAGACATGATTACTTAGCAGTCATATAAGGGCAAACCCACATATTTCCTCTCTGCAATTTATGTTGTCCCTGCCTGAATATCATGAGAATCGCAACAAAATCCCAGTTAAAGTGAGTCAGAAGAGAACCTCCCAGAGTATGGGGTCATAACTTAATCAGCAAACAGCCATGCCCAACTGCCCAAGAAGAAATATTTCCTGTTGTGCCATGTTCCAAACATTGTTGTCCTGATTCGGGCTTCATATGCCACAGGTTCGATCAAATATTCTCACTAACCACTACACCAATAGGATTCTAGAGAATGTTAATCATGTATTTGAAGGTCAACTGCCCTGTCGTAACCAAAACATGAAAACAAGTAGACTTTCCGGCAACAATCTGGAGTACCTCGTCTGGGTAACAATTCTGGCATCATGTTTAATACTAAGGATTTCACCAATAGTTCTGGTATCATGCTTTATGATAAAGATTTCACCAATAATCCCTAGAACTGCAAACACCTTGCTTAAATGTGTGGTACCTAGTGACATTCCTTACCGCAATCACGATGCTGGCATACTTGAAGAATTCATGATAGCGTGCACATATTCTAACTTCCCTGATGGCACAGACCCGCTAATCAATCCATATGCAAGGGCCAACCTTTCACTGTGATGCCATAGCCCCTCGCCTTACCTCCTTGTATCCTAACTTCTCTACCTCTGTAATCTATTCATTTAACTTGTCATATATATCGAACAATTTATCATGCCTCCTCTCCATCAGCGACAAAGAGATGTACCTGTCCTCTCACCTCAATACAACTTCGACCGACTTCTTTTCTGACTCTGCAGTCCATCATTGCAGTCCATGACTCGATCAACGTGATCGATGTCAGAGCCCGACACATCACCTCACACCCCCTTAGTTGTACGACTCTGCAGAGCTATTATCGGGTGCCGATGGTGATACCTCGTATAGCACTTTTGATGAGATCTCTGTAGTGTAGCTAATAGGTCGTGGTCTACGGAGGGTGATTCCTCCTTCACCACTCTCGATAACGATTCTGTCATGCAACACACAGATACACGGATACTTTGACTTTACCCCCAGAACCATGTGAAAGACAGGTCGGCCCCAAGGGGTACCCGCGAGAGTTACTGTTTCTGCAGGACTGGCGGTACCATCCTTCCTTCCTGTTGTGGAGTCAGTTCTAGCCAATGCAACCAAAAGACCGATCTGATGGAAGAGACTAGGCAGCACATTATACGTCAACACTCTCCCTCACGTGTGGCTTCCTTAGTCCTAAACGTGGACCGAAAGTGGGCTGCAATTTAATTGCGCCAGCCGGGTCTTGAACTCAAGACCTCTTGGCTCCTATACCATGTAGAAGTGCATGCTCTAGCCAATGCAACCAAAAGTCTGAGCTGATGGAGGGAGGCGAGCAATATATTTCAACACTCCCCCTCACGTCTAGGCTATTTTAGTCTTTAGACGTGGGATCGATGTAGGCCGCATAATTGTTTTATTTAATACTGCATTGGCAGGGTCTTGAACTCAAGACCTCTTGGCTCTGATATCATGTAGAAGTGCATGCTCTAGCCAGTGCAACCAAAAGACCGATCTGATGAAGGGACTAGGCAGCACATTATACGTCAACACTCTCCCTCACGTGTGGTTTCCTCAGGCCTAAACGTGGACCGAAAGTGGACTGCAATTTAATTGCGCCAACCGGGTCTTGAACTCAAGACCTCTTGGCTCTGATACCATGTAGAAGTGCATGCTCTAGCCAATGCAACCAAATGACCGATCTGATGGAGGGAGGCGGGCAATATATTTCAACACTTTGGGTTAATCTCCAATAGGCGCTGCCCCGTAATTCCCGTCATATCATCCTCACGGTGAACCACACAGCCTGTTAGGAGTGTCGGCCACACTGACACAGGTGCGTCTGGCTTGCATGGCATTGTAGAAGCAATGATATCAGCATCATCTTCAAGGCGTCCCACCCGAGCCATTGCACCAATCACAAATGTGTAATGTTCAAGACTAGGCTTCACCTAGTACTTTGACTGCATTGCTTCCAACCAAAACTCAGCCTGTCTTGTTGCAACAACATTACTACATGCTGTGAGAAGAGCAAGAAACGTCGGCCCATCAGGCTCAAAGCACGACTCCATCATCTCATGGAACAACCCGTTAACCATCTCGACATCCCCTTGCTGTGCAAGCGCAGCAAGCATGACATTCCACGTGATCAAGTTCCGATCATCACCAAACCACCTTCCGTGCATGCTCCACAACCCCGACCTTCCCATATGCATCCAGCACGCAGTTCCGAGAGACACATTTCCATCAAGTCCAATCACCAGTGCATGCACCATGGAGGGCGTGAAGACGTGGCGCCATGGAGGGCGGGATGGATCGGAGGAGGGAGGGGTGAATGAGACGTGCTGAGGAGGTGGCGGAGAAGCGGGAGCACGGAGGACGGGGAGGAGGAGGAAACGGAAGACAGGGCGGAGGTGAGCGAGGCGGCGGTGGGGCGGAAGGGGAGGAGGGGCTGCGAGAGCGACAGAGGAGAAGGTTGTACTCGGAGCTAGAGGCAGAGGAGATCTTGACGAGGACTGTGTGGAGCACCGCTGGGTCGTCGCCACCATGATGGCCGCGGTGGCCGCAGCCGTGAAGGAGGCGGTCGCATGCGTGGGGTGAAGGACAGCAGCAGCGGCGGGCTGGGACGTGAGGCGAGCTGGTGGTTTTTCTAGATGTGCTCTAGTTATTGCACATCTAAGTAAGTGAATCAAGCATAAAAAGAAAAAAGAAAAAGGAAATACCCACACTAAGATCAATGATATAGGACTTAGATGTGCAATACTTATAGCACATCTAGATGTGCTTTGGCAAAACTGAAAAAAAAATTGGTGTGATGACTGCGGTGGTTGATTGGTGGGCCCTGCATGCATGCAGTAGGATCTGGCGAATATTTTGGCTTCTAGCATATGCACCAACTTAAGAAAAAAAATCTTCCTAGAGCTATACTTCCAACTGCAGCGTCTCTCTCTTGTACTCCATAATTCACTAGAGGCTGGGGAGCCAAACAACTACCATTATGTACATGAACACTGGCGTTGGGACTTGGGAAAATAAAATGACACACAATTTCTTTATGCAATCACCAGCAAGTAAATTAGGCAAAGAAATGACACAGACTAGTTTGGCATCATTTTGCTTAATTAATGTGCAGTCAAGTTCAGAGGTTTACATACCCACAATCTGAAGGCCTGTGATACAAATCATATATATCCAGAAATGTGTGTTTCATCTCCTTCAATATCTCGCCGAGAAACGCAGAGGCCTCGAATAGGCTTTCGCACATCTGGCAGCAATCGACGCTTCTTCGGCTCCCCTGCAGCTTAGCTACTTTCCCGATGTGCACAAGTATAGCTCTAGGAAGATTGTGGATGGACTGACAACTCCACATTTTTCGCTCCCCTCCTACGCGACCCACACACTTGCCTAAAGGAGATGCAGGGCGAGATCAAGACGGGCGGCGGCAGTGGCTCACCGGAGCAAAACTAGCCAGTGAGAGTGACAGGATCCACCACCTACATCAGCACGTGGCTCGTCCGCACCGTACTCCAGTAGGGCCGCCGTTTCCACGGCATGGCGAGGGACCTAGATGTGCCACCTATTCATTTGCAGACCTATACTGAAAATCAATCAACAGTGGAACTAATTCAACACCTGATTACGACACGATGAGAGGAAGCATCTTGAGTTCATTTCTGCTTCGGTACACCCCCCTTAAACACAAGAACGGCTCAGATTAACCCATACCTCTTCATAAGTATGGGCATGATAGGCATTTTTTATAAACTTTTTTTTAGAATCACCTATACGCTGTACATTAACACACCCTGCCGTGCTGGGCTGGCCCATTCAGCACATTCATCCTTTTTTTTTTAAACCGCAAAAAAAAGTGCCTGCTGCAGGATTCGAACCTAGGTCCTTCAACACTTAGCACAGCCGCATTAACCAGCTAGGCAACCGGACCTCAAGTGTTAAATAAGTTTTTTTATAATTGAAATACAACACTTGAAAAGCGCAACATTTTCTTTTCTTTTTTATATCTTAAATGCGTGAAGTTCTTATAATTCATGATTTTTTAATCGAAAATGACGACAAAATTTTAAATTCTTGAATTTTTCTTTCAAATCAATGAACTTTTTTCCCCAAAATTGATCAGTTTTCTTCATAAATTACGAATCCAAACTAAAGCCCGGTTCTGCACTAGTGTGACCATGGTAGGCAACCATGCTAGGTTTAACTATTTTCGACACCGTATGCAAGTTGCAACATGTTCGACCATTTTATCGGTCTTCTTTTATAAAGGAAACTCCAGAAAATGCAGAATTTGTCGAAAACCAAATCAACTTGGCATGGTGCCTTGAATTGCTCGCAAAAGGCCATGAAAAAAATCGGATCCATTTCTTTGTCTTTTTTGGTGGGGAAATTGGGGCCATTTCAAAGATGTTGAAAAATAACGTGCTCTCAGATGAACCGTTTTGACCTTACCGAATAATCTCCGTTGAACATGGTGTTTTTTGGACATCCTTGAAATGACCCCAACTAATAAATACAAAGGGATAAAATTGAAAACAGTAACTTTTTTTTACATTTAATAAATATTTTATAATTTTTTAAAATCACTAGTTTAAAAAGTTAGTTACAACTTGTATTTTGGTATTCAAAAAAGAGAAAAATGAATTAACAAAATAAGAAATCAAATGAAAAAATAGAAAAGAAAATAAAACACTTAGGCCTTGGTCCAAGTAGGCGACGACATTGCTCTCGTCAGGCACGTGTTGGGCCGGGAGCTCGCGGATTTGAAAAGTTCATCAATTGTTTTATAAATATTCATGGATTTGAATATTTTCAGAAAAAATCAAAACAAAGTTCACTATGAAATTTGCAAAAAAGTTTTCTCGGTCTTGGGAACCTCGGGTTCCCATCCATTTTTTCCCTGTTTTGGGACCTTCCCGGAGGTCGTGAACCGTGTTTTTCTTTTTCTTTTTATCTTCTCTCGTGTTTATTTGTTTGCCTTCTTAGACTTTTTGTTTATTATGTTTATTGTTTCTATTTCTCATATATTTAATTTTTTCAGAATTCAAATTTTGTTCATATTTTTCTGTTTTTTCTGGAATTCCAATTTTTTTACTGTTTTTTCAAAAAATGCTTGTGTTCAGATTTTTGTTATTTTTTTAAAAAAGCTGTTCGCATTTTGACATCCTGAGCATGTTTGAAAGGCATGACATTTGTTTTGAAATTTATGTACAATTTTAAAAAATACAAATATTAGTATTTTATGAACAAAACAGGAAAACTAGAAACCCAAAAGAAAACCGTGCAAAAAAAGATACATAAACTAAAGAGTGGAGGTGCTGTGTTTTTTCTTGGCGTTATGTCTCCCGCACAAGAAGAGGAAAACAAGCAAAAAAAGCAAATCTGATGTGCTGTCCCGGATGGTTTGTGTGGTTACATGTAGTGCGTGAGGGCTGTGGTTCGAATCCAGCGGAGGAAATCCGTTTTTTTTTGACAATTAAAACTAAAAAAACGTAAATGGGCTGAGCCCATGAGGGAGGGCTGTTCGCCGGGTATTATACGAAACTAAAGCGTACATACTTTCTATGTAGGAAAGTGAATACAATTTGTGAAAAGTTTATACTACCCTTTATACGTTTTGTAAGGGGGGGTGTACCGAAGCATTTCTCAGCTCTTGAGTTTTAGTAACCATACAGAAGAAACCATAAGTTGGACAACATATAGACTACAAACAATTTTTTGTTTGAGAAAAGATAGAAAAGTCCAACAAGCAATCCTTCAGGAAGGCAATATATAACCAGAAAAACTAAAACAACGCCAAAATCTTATAGACACAATCTATTTGAATAAAATTCAACTCCCTATTTTGTTATTAGGATTTAGAGCATATTCCAAAAGGTCGCATTCTTCAAATTTTAGCAAATGTAACTACAACTAACAGTTCTGTTAGGGGGGGGGGGGGGGGGGGGGATTTAAAAGGTTGTTGTTGTTGGTAATCAGTTATGTGGCCATGAGATCATGAAATGGTTCCTTCCTAAAAAATATCATATGTACTGGTTAGTCTTTACTCAAGCTTCTCGGTATGCTCCAGACTCCGGACAAGATATACGTAAGCATGTTTCCTGTAAGTGATATGATTAAGAGAAAGATAAACATGAAAAATGTTCAACTATGGCTAATACAACTTGCAGACTATTGATACTAAATTTGTGCATCTCAATAGTTTCATAAAATAGGTTGCATACACACTTAATGAAGAATGTCAAAACTCACGAATTAAAACATCAGTGACTGGCATTGGGCATTGTTGACCGCATGGGTGGCGGCAAGATCCTAGTTATACATAAGGGTTTCGGTATATCAATCCAAATAAGCACAACATTTGAGTGTCTACATTAACAAGCTAATATAAAATACCTTTCCAGGATAACGTGTGACCAATTACGAAATTGTAGAACTCGAGAATAACTACATAAAAAGACACACAAGTGGTTAACACTTGGTTAACTGGTCGAATCTTACATCAAGAACATGAGTACCCATTTCCATTAAATCATTTTTTGTGAGCACAACAAACATTCTTTCACCCAAATCGAGAAAAAGTGAAGTCCAAGCTCAACAATGAGACAAATTGCAGCAATGGTACATGAAATTAAACGAAATTACTATATGTGAGCTTACCTTTTCTTCAACAGAGTTAGCCCACAATAGGTTCATACAAAGAATCAAACGTATCAACCAAATAGTGATTGCCAATATAATATGGTTGATATACACAAAGATAAACTAAAAGCAGAGGTCTCGGCAGTTTATCTTTATGTCTGGTATTGTTCCAATAAATAAGGTGAAGATAACATAGTTTGAAGCTTTGTGGCATATTAAAAGTAAAGAACCCGATATAATAGGCTTTATAAGACATTAGTTATAGGAACATAATGAAATTAACCACATTACCTGAAATGCAGTTCACCAAACCAGCTGCAATAAAGTCATACCTTTTGGGTTAACTTCCCATGAAATCTTGATAGCATCCAAAGTTGTAAGGTCCTGGTTTGCTGGAGAAACAGCCAGAATGATATAAATGGGCTGAAAAAAGACCAAAACAGTTGTTCTTTACACAGTGCACGGCACCATAATTCTAAATCAAACATGTTATTATATGGGATATGGTTGAGCGCGGATCATGTTAGACCAAATATGCATAACATAAATACTAAATTTGTACATAACCATGAGTCATATAGCTGCGGTGCTGGATATGACATTTTTTGGTTGCTCTAGTTCGTTCTAGGCAGCACAAGTAGATGCAACTATTGTTGAACTTAATAGCCCCTTCTAGTTGCTTTTTGTCTACTTGCTGGCGTGTTTAGTCTACTTGCTGGAAAACATAAACTTTGAGCCTGATTAGCATAAGTGAAGTACTAGAGCAATTTCATACCTCAAAAAATTTAAGTGAAGCACATAGAGCAATTCTAACAAATCAAAGCATCATTATGGCTCTATCAAATAGGTGTGTCCAGCAAGGATGACTATGGCAAACTAAAAAGCAAAACAAGCAAAGACTCATGTAATACAATACGCTCCAAGCAAAACTCATGATATGTGATGAATAAAAATATAGCTCCAAGTAAAATTACCGATGGTCATTAGAAGAAAGAGGGGATGCCTTCCAGGGCATCCCCAAGATTAGTTTCTTGGTTCTCCTTGAATATTACCTTGGGGGTGCCACGGGCATCCCCAAGATTAGGCTCTTTTCACTCCTCATTCCTTCATCCATCGTGATCTCACCCAAAACTTGAAACTTCAATCACACAAAACTTAATAAAACCTTCGTAAGATCCGTTAGTATAATAAAGCAAATCACCACTTTAAGTACTGTTGCAAATCCATTTATATTTTATTATTGCATTATACATACTTAATTCTAACTTTACCATGTCTTATACCCCCCCCCCCGGTACAATTCATAGATTCATCAAAATAAGCACACAATGCAACAAAAACAGAATCTGTCAAAAACAGAACAGACTGTAGTTACTTTGACCATACTTGTGTAACTCCAAAATTTCTGGAAATTTAGGAAAACGTGGGCAATTTGTATATCAATCATGTGTAAAACAATTCAGAGCAAGATCATATTTATGTGAATTTAGAAAATTCTAGAACTGGGCGCAAAAGTTTCTATTTTTCAACAGGATCAAATCAACTATCACCCCAAAGGCTTTACTTGACATAAACACTAATTAAAACATAAAAACACAATCATAACATAAGTATAATTGCATATTTATTGAAGAACATAAATAAAATCAAAAAAATCAAAGGTAACTATTGGGTTGCCTTCCAACAAGCGCTATCGTTTTACGCCCCTAGCTAGGTATAATGCAAAGATTCAAGTATTGTCTTCTTTAATTTTTGCTATCTTTGTAAGAGTTTTCTCAAACTCGGGAGGCTCTTTATGCTTCCCAATATTTTCAAGAAATGAGACCATCTTGAGATCGAAAATATCAAATCGCTTATTACACAAAGTAATCAAACTATTCATGCGACTGAGGTTTCCACTAATATTTTTGGGAGGTTCATTAGACTTTTGCAACGCAACCAAAATTTTCTGTATATCACCCAATTTGTCTAATAATTGAATCCCTTCTTGAGTAAAATTAAATCTGTTTTGTGGTGGTGGAACTCCCAATATTCCCTCTATGATTTCATAAGCAGCATTAGCATCGATCTCAACAAAATTCCCTTTAGCGGCAAAATCCAAAAGTTGTCTATGATGCATGGTTAAACCTACACAAAAATTACGAAGAATTTTTTTTGCATTTCCTTTTATATTGCGAATACGGTAAGATTCCATTAATTAACCTATACTAAGCATCTTTAGAATTTCTCCTCGTTTCTGTTTGAAGTATAGGACTTTAAAATCTGGTGACAAAGGAGGGGTAGTCATGCTAGTCATGTTGACAAGATGACCAAAACAAAAAAGGAAAACGATTTTTTTATTTTTGCAAAAACTTTTTAGAAGTGGGCGAGATGAAAACGAGAGGCAAATGGCAAATAAAGTAAATTGCAAGGAGATAAGAATTTTATGTGTAGGTACTTGATAGATGTTGATGATGTATCCCCGGTAACGGTGCCATAAATTCTTCTTGATTGCTTGTATCTGCATTGGTAATTACCCGAAGAGGAGGGCATGATGCACAACAACAATGGTAAGTATTTCCCTTAGTTATAAAACCAAGGTTATCAATCCAGTAGGAGAACCAAGCAACACTATGTAAACAACACCTGCACATAAACAACAAAAACTTGCAACCCAACGCGTAAGAGGGGTTGTCAATCCCTCCTCGGTATTGAGATAAATTAAATTGTATGAGATTGGATAAATAGATCTAAATAAAACATAAAATAAACTAAATGAAGAAAAAATGTAGCAAGGTATTTTTAGATTTAATCTGATAGGAAATAGACCCGGGGGCCGTAGATTTCACTAGAGGCTTCTCTCAAGAAAATAGCATACGGTGGGTAAAAAATTACTATTGGATGATTGATAGAAAAGAAAATAATTATGACGATATCCAAGGCAATGATCATGTATATAGGCATCACGTCCAAGATTAGTAGACTGAAATGATTCTGCATCTCCTAGTATTACTTCACACATAGACCGATATCCAGCATGCATCTAGTGTAATAAGTTCATGGAAAAATGGAGTGATGCATTAGGCAAGATGACATGATGTAGACAAGATAAACTCACGTATGAATAAACCCCATATTGTTACCCTTAAAAGATCTCTTTCTGTCATTGAGATTGAGCACCGGAAGATCGAACCCATCACAAAGCACCTCTTCCCATGGCAAGAAAAATCAATCTAGTTGGCCAAACCAAACCAAAGTTTCAGAGAAGAAATACGAGGTTATAAAGATCATGCATAAAAGAGTTCAGAAAAGACTCAAATAATATTCATGAATAGATCTGATCATAAACTCATAATTCATCGGATCCCAACAAACACACCGCAAAAAGTCATTACATCAAATAGATCTTCAAGAACATCGAGGAGAACATTGTATTGAAGATCAAAAAGAGAGAAGAAGCCATCTAGCTACTACCTACGAACCCGTAGGTCTGTGGTAAACTACTCACACTAAAAGAAATATGTCAACTTGTGACCACCACTATTGGTCACTGAATGGTCACAAATTTCCATTTGTGACCTTTTTGTGACCAAAAACATAAGGTCAAAAGCTGGCCGTCATAAACTGACTATAGCGACCTTTCTTCTGGAATGGTCGAAGACGTTTATGACCAAAATACGTCTACTGTGGCGTTTTGGTCACTAGCAACCTCCCAAGGCCACGTAGGCATCCAGCGTGGCAATCTGATGTGGCACAAGATTTAGCCCCGTCCAATTCGATTTTCTACATGGGCCTAGCCCAACAATTCGGCCTTTTTACTGTATTTTTTTTCTTGTTAATTTTTGCTAGCTACATGGGCTTGGGCCATTAATTCGGCCTTTTTTCTAAGATGCAGCCTTTTACAGTCTATTGATATTTTATTTTCGTCCATTTTTTGCCACTGGTCCCACTTGTCATGCTTATCACAAAATTGATCCCACACATCAAAAATTTCAAAATCTGTCAAACAACCATTATAACTTGTCAGGTTTCCACTTGTTACAATCATTGTTTCGAACAGACTAGAGAGCAAATGAAATTGCTCCAAAACAATACTGCATTAATCTATTACAACCGTTATAGTATATTACAACCCAGATATGCCTACTACTGCCTACAACTACAACACATAATATGCTACTCTTTGCTTATATGCTTCACAGCTTCGGACATGGATTCGCACTTCACCTGTGCAAAAAATAAGAATGAACATATAAGAATAAGAACAAGTACAGAACATCAAACAGTAGCCAATGAGGGATCCAATAACTTATAATCAAGAATTGACAGCAAATGCCATGTACATCAAACAGTAGCCAATGACAGTAACCAGTATGCGTTCATGGAGTGACTAAAATATTCTCACTAGCTAGGAATGTTTTTGGTATATAATATACCGACATGTCCAACTCTCTAAATGTTGGGGAACGTAGTAATTTCAAAATTTTCCTATGCACACGCAAGATCATGGTGATGCGTAGCAACGAGGGGGAGAGTCTGATCTACGTACCCTTGTAGATCGCAACGGAAGCGTTGACACAACATAGAGGAAGTAGTCGTACGTCTTCTTCCCGATCCGACAGATCCAAGCACCGTTACTCCGGCACCTCCGAGTTCTTAGCACACGTACAGCTCGATGACGATCTCCGGGCTCCGATCCAGCAAAGCTTCGGGGAGGAGTTCCGTCAGCACGACGGCGTGGTGACGATCTTGATGTTCTACCGATGCAGGGCTTCACCTAAGCACTACAACGATATGATCGAGGTGGAATATGGTGGCAGGGGCACCGCACATGGCTAAGGAACGATCACAATGATCAACTTGTGTGTTCTAGGGTGCCCCCTTGCCCCCGTATATAAAGGAGCAAGAGGGAGGCCGGCTGGCCTATGGGGCCCGCCAAGGGGAGGAGGAGTCCTCCTCCTAGTAGGAGTAGGACTCCCCTCTCCTAGTACAACTAGGAGACTTGAGGGGGAAGGAAAGAGAGGGAGAGGGAGAGGGAAAGGGGGGCCGCGCCCCCCCTCCTAGTCCAATTCGGACTCCCCTTGAGGGGGGGCGTGCCACCTCTTGGGCTGCTGCCCTCTCTCTCCCATCAAGCCCAATAAGGCCCATTACTTCCCCGGGGGGTTCCGGTAACCCCTCCGGCACTCCAGTTTTATCCGAAATCATCCGGAACACTTCCGGTGTCCGAATATAGCCGTCCAATATATCAATCTTTATGTCTCGACCATTTCGAGACTCCTCATCATGTTCGTGATCACATCCGGGACTCCGAACTAACTTCGGTACATCAAAATGCATAAACTCATAATAACTGTCATCGTAACGTTAAGCGTGCGGACCCTACGGTTCGAGATCAATGTAGACATGATTGAGATACATCTCCGGTCAATAACCAATAGCGGGACCTGGATGCCCATATTGGCTCCTACATATTCTACGAAGATCTTTATCGGTCAGACCGCATAACAACATACGTTGTTCCCTTTGTCATCGGTATGTTACTTGCCCGAGATTCGACCGTCGGTATCCAATACCTAGTTCAATCTCGTTACCGGCAAGTCTCTTTACTCGTTCCGTAATACATCATCTCACAACTAACTCATTAGTTGTAATGCTTGCAAGGCTTATGTGATGTGCATTACCGAGAGGGCCCAGAGATACCTCTCCGACAAACGGAGTGACAAATCCTAATCTCGAAATACGCCAACCCAACATCTACCTTTGGAGACACCTGTAGAGCTCCTTTATAATCACCCAGTTACGTTGTGACGTTTGGTAGCACACAAAGTGTTCCTCCGGGAAACGGGAGTTGCATAATGTCATAGTCATAGGAACATGTATAAGTCATGAAGAAAGCAATAGCAACATACTAAACGATCGGGTGCTAAGCTAATGGAATGGGTCATGTCAATCAGATCATTCAACCAATGATGTGACCTCGTTAATCAAATAACAACACCTTGTTCATGGTTAGGAAACATAACCATCTTTGATTAACGAGCTAGTCAAGTAGAGGCATACTAGTGACACTAAGTTTGTCTATGTATTCACACATGTATTATGTTTCCGGTTAATACAATTCTAGCATGAATAATAAACATTTATCATGATATAAGGAAATAAATAATAACTTTATTATTGCCTCTAGGGCATATTTCCTTCACTAAATTGATCATAGAAATGAAAACTGTAAGAACAATTTTTAGAATCCAGGCATGTCAAATTTTAAGCACCAGCAGAATAGATCTAACAAACCAGACCATGATCATCATGCGCATCAGGATTTATGGTTCTAGCAAAACAGTAAAGAGATGGACATACACGCATCAAGCATACCAGCTACTACAGCACCATTCTCGTGACCACAGACATCACCATTCACTAATAATTCCCATTAGGAGATCAAACTATGCATCCAACAAGCTACAGCAACAGGGAATGCATAAAAATTTATGACTCGAGATGACGAATCAACTGGGTGCATCTCAGTTTGAACAACCACGGCGAGACAACAACCGCATACTAATGCGGCGAATCAAATCTGCATGCAGGAGCAGCGCCGTTCGTGGCATCCACATGAGGTCGTGCAACATCAAGAACATGGCGCATGACAGCAACAGACCTAGAGATCTAGGACGAAGGGAGGGGGAGCTTACACTTGCGGATGCGGGCGGCCTGGTAATCGCACGAGGAGCAGGTGCTCTTCTGGAGGTGGAAGCTGCGGCGGCCGCAACGGATGCAGAATTGAAGAGGGTCCTCATGTAGCAGTAGCAGCAGCAGCATGAAGAATTGAAGACCGGCCAACAGAGCCTGCAATGCAAACAGAGAGGCATGAGGAAACTGAATCCAATCACATCAAATCAAATCGAGCTGCTGCACCTTGACCTTGAGGAAAACAAACCTCATCTCATGTCATCTCAGGGAATAAGAAGAAGAAAAATATATGGCTGCTGCTCCATGACCATGACCTTGAATTGTTGCTGTTGCACCAGATCGAGGAAGAAGAATACCTGCAAAAAAGCAATAACTAGCAATGCACAAGCATGAATTCATGGAAGGACGGATGCAAGGCCAAACATCCAGCATACTGTTTCTTAATGCCCCAACTACTTAAAAAACCATGGTAGTTCTAACCATATTAAATTAAAGGACAAAGTGAAGTCATGATATTGAGAGTTCCATCTTATAAAGCTTTCTGTTTAGCATATCCTAAATCACAGTCTATCTACCAATATATGAACTCTTTAGTTTTTAGAACCGAGGTTCACATATTTGGGCTGATTTGTACACTATATTTTCAGTATTTTTTTACTTCAGATAAACTAAATGCTAACATCAGTGACAACAAGACTTGAACAGAAATAGCTATTGAAGAAACTGTTGAGGAACGTAGTAATTTCAAAAAATTTCCTACGCACACGCAAGATCATGGTGATGCATAGCAACGAGGGGAGAGTGTTGTCTACGTACCAACGCAGACCGACTGCGGAAGCGATCACACAACGTAGAGGAAGTAGTCGTACGTCTTCTTCCCGATCCAACCGATCCAAGCACCGTTACTCCGGCACCTCCGAGTTCTTAGCACACGTTTAGCTCGATGACGATCCTCGGGCTCCGATCCAGCAAAGCGTCGAGGAAGAGTTCCGTCAACACAACGGTGTGGTGACGATCTTGATGTACTACCGACGCAGGGCTTCGCCTAAGCTCTACAACGATATGATCGAGGTGGAATTTGGTGGCAGGGGGCACCGCACACGGCTAAGGAACGATCAACAATGATCAACTTGTGTGTCTATGGGGTGCCCCCTGCCCCCGTATATAAAGGAGCAGGGGGAGGGGTTCGGCCGGCTAGGGAGAGGGCGCGGGAGGAGTCCTACTCCTACCGGGAGTAGGACCCCCCCCCCCCCCCCCAATCCTATTCCAACTAGGACTCCCAAGGGGGAAAGGAGAGAAAGGGGGGCCGGCCCCTTCTCCTAGTCCTACTAGGACTTGGGGAAGGGGGGGGGGGCGCGGCCAGCTATGGGCTGCCCCTTTTCTCTTTTCCACTAAGGCCCAATAGGCCCATTTGCCTCCCGGGGGGTTCCGGTAACCCTCCCGGTATTCCGGTAAAATCCCGATTTCACCCGGAACACTTCCGATGTCCAAACATAGGCTTCCAATATATCAATCTTTACGTCTCGACCATTTCGAGACTCCTCGTCATGTCCGTGATCACATCCGGGACTCCGAACAACCTTCGGTACATCAAAATGCATAAACTCATAATAACTGTCATCGTAACGTTAAGCGTGCGGACCCTACGGTTCAAGAACAATGTAGACATGACCGAGACACGTCTCCGGTCAATAACAAATAGCGGGACCTGGATGCCCATATTGGCTCCTACATATTCTACGAAGATCTTTATCGGTCAGACCGCATAACAACATACGTTGTTCCCTTTGTCATCGGTATGTTACTTGCCCGAGATTCGATCGTCGGTATCCAATACCTAGTTCAATCTCGTTACTGGCAAGTCTCTTTACTCATTCCGTAATACATCATCTCATAACTAACATCTTAGTTATTATGCTTGCAAGGCTTTATGTGATGTGTATTACCGAGAGGGCCCAGAGATACCTCTCCGACAATCGGAGTGACAAACCCTAATCTCGAAATACGCCAACCCAACATCTATCATTGGAGACACCTGTAGTACTCCTTTATAATCACCCAGTTACGTTGTGACGTTTGGCAGTACCCAAAGTGTTCCTCTGGTAAACGGGAGTTGCATAATCTCATAGTTATAGGAACATGTATAAGTCATGAAGAAAGCAATAGCAACATACTAAACGATCGGGTGCTAAGCTAATGGAATGGGTCATGTCAATCAGATCATTCAACTAATGATGTGACCTCGTTAATCAAATAACAACTCTTTGTTCATGGTTAGGAAACATAACCATCTTTGATTAACGAGCTAGTCAAGTAGAGGCACACTAGTGACACTCTGTTTGTCTATGTATTCACACATGTATTATGTTTCCGGTTAATACAATTCTAGCACGAATAATAAACATTTATCATGATATAAGGAAATAAATAATAACTTTATTATTGCCTCTAGGGCATATTTCCTTCAGTCTCCCACTTGCACTAGAGTCAATAATCTAGATTACACAGTAATGATTCTAACACCCATGGAGCCTTGGTGCTGATCATGTTTTGCTCGTGGAAGAGGCTTAGTCAACGGGTCTGCAATATTCAGATCCGTATGTATCTTGCAAATCTCTATGTCTCCCACCTGGACTAAATCCCGGATGGAGTTGAAGCGTCTCTTGATGTGTTTGGTCCTTTTGTGAAATCTGGATTCCTTTGCCAAAGCAATTGCACCAGTATTGTCACAAAAGATTTTCATTGGACCCGATGCACTAGGTATGACACCTAGATCGGATATGAACTCCTTCATCCAGACTCCTTCGTTCGCTGCTTCCGAAGCAGCTATGTACTCCGCTTCACATGTAGATCCCGCTACGACGCTTTGTTTAGAACTGCACCAACTGTCAGCTCCACTGTTTAAAGTAAACACGTATCCGGTTTGCAAATTAGAATCGTCCGGATCAATGTCAAAGCTTGCATCAACGTAACCTCTTACGGTGAGCTCTTTTTCACCTCCATATACGAGAAACATATCCCTAGTCCTTTTCAGGTATTTCAGGATGTTCTTGACCGCTGTCCAGTGATCCACTCCTAGATTACTTTGGTACCTCCCTGCTAAATTTATAGCAAGGCACACATCAGGTCTGGTACACAGCATTGCATACATGATAGAGCCTATGGCTGAAGCATAGGGAACATCTTTCATTTTCTCTCTATCTTCTGCAGTGGTCGGGCATTGAGTCTGACTCAACTTCACACCTTGTAACACAGGCAAGAACCCTTTCTTTGCTTGATCCATTTTGAACTTCTTCAAAATCTTGTCAAGGTATGTGCTTTGTGAAAGTCCAATTAAGCGTCTTGATCTATCTCTATAGATCTTTATGCCTAATATGTAAGCAGCTTCCCCGAGGTCTTTCATCGAAAAACTTTTATTCAAGTATCCCTTTAGGCTATCCGGAAATTCTATATCATTTCCAATCAGCAATATGTCATCCACATATAATATCAGAAATGCTACAAAGCTCCCACTCACTTTCTTGTAAATATAGGCTTCTCCAAAAGTCTGTATAAAGCCAAATGCTTTGATCACACTATCAAAGCGTTTATTCCAACTCCGAGATGCTTGCACCAGTCCATAAATGGATCGCTGGAGTTTGCATACTTTGTTAGCTCCCTTTGGATCGACAAAACCTTCTGGTTGCATCATATACAACTCTTCTTCCAGAAATCCATTCAGGAATGCAGTTTTGACATCCATCTGCCATATTTCATAATCATAAAATGCGGCAATTGCTAACATGATTCTGACAGATTTAAGCATCGCTACGGGTGAGAAGGTCTCATCGTAGTCAGCCCCTTGAACTTGTTGAAAACCTTCTGCGACAAGTCGAGCTTTATAGACAGTAATATTACCGTCAGCGTCAGTCTTTTTCTTGAAGATCCATTTATTCTCAATTGCTTGCCGATCATCGGGCAAGTCAACCAAAGTCCATACTTTGTTCTCATACATGGATCCCATCTCAGATTTCATGGCCTCAAGCCACTTTGCGGAATCTGGGCTCACCATCGCTTCTTCATAGTTCGTAGGTTCATCATGATCTAGCAGCATGATTTCCAGAACTGGATTACCGTACCACTCTGGTGCGGATCTCACTCTGGTTGATCTACGTGGTTCAGTAGTATCTTGTCCTGAAGTTTCATGATCATCATCATTAGCTTCCTCACTAATTGGTATAGGTGTCGCAGAAACAGTTTTCTGTGATGTACTATTTTCCAATAAGGGAGCAGGTACAGTTACCTCGTCAAGTTCTACTTTCCTCCCACTCACTTCTTTCGAGAGAAACTCCTTCTCTAGAAATGATCCATTCTTAGCAACGAATGTCTTGCCTTCGGATCTGTGATAGAAGGTATACCCAACAGTTTCCTTTGGGTATCCTATGAAGACACATTTCTCCGCTTTGGGTTCGAGCTTATCAGGTTGAAGGTTTTTCACATAAGCATCGCAGCCCCAAACTTTAAGAAACGACAACTTTGGTTTCTTGCCAAACCATAGTTCATAAGGCGTCGTCTCAACGGATTTTGATGGTGCCCTATTTAACGTGAATGCGGCCGTCTCTAAAGCATAACCCCAAAACGATAGCGGTAAATCAGTAAGAGACATCATAGATCGTACCATATCTAGTAAAGTACGATTACGACGTTCGGACACACCGTTACGCTGTGGTGTTCCGGGTGGCGTGAGTTGCGAAACTATTCCACAATTTTTCAAATGTACACCAAACTCATAACTCAAATATTCTCCTCCACGATTAGATCGTAGAAATTTATTTTCTTGTTACGATGATTTTCAACTTCACTCTGAAATTCCTTGAACTTTTCAAATGTTTCAGACTTATGTTTCATTAAGTAGATATACCCATATCTTCTTAAATCATCTGTGAAGGTGAGAAAATAACGATATCCGCCACGAGCCTCAATATTCATCGGACCACATACATCGGTATGTATGATTTCCAATAAATCTGTTGCTCTCTCCATAGTACCGGAGAACGGTGTTTTAGTCATCTTGCCTATGAGGCACGGTTCGCACGTACCAAGTGATTAATAATCAAGTGGTTCCAAAAGCCCATCAGTATGGAGTTTCTTCATGCGCTTTACACCGATATGACCTAAACGGCAGTGCCACAAATAAGTTGCACTATCATTATCAACTCTGCATCTTTTGGCTTCTACATTATGAATATGTGTATCACTACTATCGAGATTCAACAAGAATAGACCACTCTTCAAAGGTGCATGACCATAAAAGATATTACTCATATAAATAGAACAACCATTATTCTCTGATTTAAATGAATAACCGTCTTGCATTAAACAAGATCCAGATATAATGTTCATGCTCAACGCTGGCACCAAATAACAATTATTTAGGTCTAATATTAATCCCGAAGGTAGATATAGAGGTAGCGTGCCGACCGCGATCACATCGACTTTGGAACCGTTTCCCACGCGCATTGTCACCTCGTCCTTTGCTAGTGTCCGCTTATTCCGTAGTCCCTGTTTCGAGTTGCAAATATTAGCAACAGAACCAGTATCAAATACCCAGGTGCTACTGCGAGCTCTAGTAAGGTACACATCAATAACATGTATATCACATATACCTTTGTTCACCTTGCCATCCTTCTTATCCGCCAAATATTTGGGGCAGTTCCGCTTCCAGTGACCAGTCTGCTCGCAGTAGAAGCACTCAGTTTCAGGCTTAGGTCCAGACTTGGGTTTCTTCTCCTGAGCAGCAACTTGCTTGCTGTTCTTCTTGAAGTTCCCCTTCTTCTTCCCTTTGCCCTTTTTCTTGAAACTAGTGGTTTTGTTAACCATCAACACTTGATGCTCCTTCTTGATTTCTACCTCCGCAGCTTTCAGCATTGCGAAGAGCTCAGGAATAGTCTTGTTCATCCCTTGCATATTATAGTTCATCACGAAGCTCTTGTAGCTTGGTGGCAGTGATTGGAGAATTCTGTCAATGACGCAATCATCTGGAAGATTAACTCCCATCTGAATCAAGTGATTATTATACCCAGACATTTTAAGTATATGCTCACTGACAGAACTATTCTCCTCCATCTTGCAGCTATAGAACTTATTGGAGACTTCATATCTCTCAATTCGGGCATTTTCTTGAAATATTAACTTCAACTCCTGGAACATCTCATATGCTCCATGACGTTCAAAACGTCGTTGAAGTCCCGATTCTAAGTCGTAAAGCATGGCACACTGAACTATCGAGTAGTCATCAGCTTAGCTCTGCCAGACGTTCATAACATCTGGTGTTGCTCCAGCAGCAGGCCTGGCACCTAGCGGTGCTTCCAGGACGTAATTCTTCTGTGCAGCAATGAGGATAATCCTCAGGTTATGGACCCAGTCCGTGTAATTGCTACCATCATCTTTCAACTTTGCTTTCTCAAGGAACGCATTAAAATTCAACGGAACAACAGCACGAGCCATCTATCTACAATCCACATAAACAAGCAAGATACTATCAGGTACTAAGTTCATGATAAGTTTAAGTTCAGTTAATCAAATTACTTAGGAACTCCCACTTAGATAGACATCCCTCTAATCCTCTAAGTGATCACGTGATCCAAATCAACTAAACCATAACCGATCATCACGTGAGATGGAGTAGTTTTCAATGGTGAACATCGTTATGTTGATCATATCTACTATATGATTCACGCTCGACCTTTCGGTCTTTGTGTTCCAAGGCCATATCTGCATATGCTAGGCTCGTCAAGTTTAACCTGAGTATTCTGCGTGTGCAAAACTGGCTTGCACCCGTTGTAGATGGACGTAGAGCTTATCACACCCGATCATCACGTGGTGTCTGGGCACGACGAACTTTGGCAACGGTGCATACTCAGGGAGAACACTTCTTGATAATTTAGTGAGAGATCATCTTATAATGCTACCGTTAATCAAAGCAAGATAAGATGCATAAAAGGATAAACATCACATGCAATCAATATAAGTGATATGATATGGCCATCATCATCTTGTGCTTGTGATCTCCATCTCCGAAGCACCGTCATGATCACCATCGTCACCGGCGCGACACCTTGATCTCCATCGTAGCTTCGTTGTCGTCTCGCCAATCTTATGCTTCCACGACTATCACTACCGCTTAGTAATAAAGTAAAGCATTACATCGCGATTGCATTGCATACAATAAAGCGACAACCATATGGCTCCTGCCAGTTGCCGATAACTTGGTTACAAAACATGATCATCTCATACAATAAAATCAGCATCATGCCTTGACCATATCACATCACAACATGCCCTGCAAAAACAAGTTAGACGTTCTCTACTTTGTTGTTGCAAGTTTTACGTGGCTGCTACGGGCTTAAGTAAGAACTCATCTCACCTACGCATCAAAACCACAATGATAGTTTGTCAAATAGACTCCGTTTTAACCTTCTCAAGGACCGGGCGTAGCCACACTTGGTTCAACTAAAGTTGGAGAGACAGTCTTCCGCAAGCCATCTATGTGCAAAGCACGTCGAGGGAACCGGTCTCGCGTAAGAGTACACGTAAGGTTGGTCTGGATCGTCTCGTCCAACAATACCGCCGAACCAAAGTATGACATGCTCTTAGGCAGTATGACTTGTATCGCCCACAACTCACTTGTGTTCTACTCGTGCAAATAAAATCAAACCATAAAACCTAGGCTCGGATGCCACTGTTGGTTAACGTAGTAATTTCCAAAATTTTCCTACGCACACGCAAGATCATGGTGATGCATAGCAACGAGGGGAGAGTGTTGTCTACGTACCAACGCAGACCGACTGCGGAAGCGATCACACAACGTAGAGGAAGTAGTCGTATGTCTTCTTCCCGATCCAACCGATCCAAGCATCGTTACTCCGGCACCTCAGAGTTCTTAGCACACGTTCAGCTCGATGACGATCCTCGGGCTCCGATCCAGCAAAGCGTCGAGGAAGAGTTCCGTTAGCACAACGGCGTGGTGACGATCTTGATGTACTACCGACGCAGGGCTTCGCCTAAGCTCTACAACGATATGATCGAGGTGGAATTTGGTGGCAGGGGACACCGCACACGGCTAAGGAACGATCAACAATGATCAACTTGTGTGTCTATGGGGTGCCCCCTGCCCCCGTATATAAAGGAGCAGGGGGAGGGGTTCGGCCGGCTAGGGAGAGGGCGCGGGAGGAGTCCTACTCCTACCGGGAGTAGGACTCCCCCCCCCCCCCAATCCTATTCCAACTAGGACTCCCAAGGGGGAAAGGAGAGAAAGGGGGGCCGGCCCCTTCTCCTAGTCCTACTAGGACTTGGGGAAGGGGGGGCGGCCAGCTATGGGCTGCCCCTTTTCTCTTTTCCACTAAGGCCCAATAGGCCCATTTGCCTCCCGGGGGGTTCCGGTAACCCTCCCGGTATTCCGATAAAATCCCGATTTCACCCGGAACACTTCCGATGTCCAAACATAGGCTTCCAATATATCAATCTTTACGTCTCGACCATTTCGAGACTCCACGTCATGTCCGTGATCACATCCGGGACTCCGAACAACCTTCGGTACATCAAAATGCATAAACTCATAATAACTGTCATCGTAACGTTAAGCGTGCGGACCCTACGGTTCGAGAACAATGTAGACATGACCGAGACACGTCTCCGGTCAATAACCAATAGCGGGACCTGGATGCCCATATTGGCTCCTACATATTCTACGAAGATCTTTATCGGTCAGACCGCATAACAACATACGTTGTTCCCTTTGTCATCGGTATGTTACTTGCCCGAGATTCGATCGTCGGTATCCAATACCTAGTTCAATCTCGTTACTGGCAAGTCTCTTTACTCGTTCCGTAATACATCATCTCATAACTAACATCTTAGTTATTATGCTTGCAAGGCTTTATGTGATGTGTATTACCGAGAGGGCCCAGAGACACCTCTCCGACAATCGGAGTGACAAACCCTAATCTCGAAATACGCCAACCCAACATCTATCATTGGAGACACCTGTAGTACTCCTTTATAATCACCCAGTTACGTTGTGACGTTTGGCAGTACCCAAAGTGTTCGTCCGGTAAATGGGAGTTGCATAATCTCATAGTTATAGGAACATGTATAAGTCATGAAGAAAGCAATAGCAACATACTAAACGATCGGGTGCTAAGCTAATGGAATGGGTCATGTCAATCATATCATTCAACTAATGATGTGACCTCATTAATCAAATAACAACTCTTTGTTCATGGTTAGGAAACATAACCATCTTTGATTAACGAGCTAGTCAAGTAGAGGCATACTAGTGACACTCTGTTTGTCTATGTATTCACACATGTATTATGTTTCCGATTAATACAATTCTAGCACGAATAATAAACATTTATCATGATATATGGAAATAAATAATAACTTTATTATTGCCTCTAGGGCATATTTCCTTCAGAAACACGTTTATAAGATAGAATGAAAATGATTTACACCACAATATATAGTTCACATGTACTCGAGCTAGAGACTACAGAACACACATAATCACACATATGCGAACAGGGTACTACTCCATGGTTCAAGTTACACTAATAAACAAAATTATACAAGCGACTAGACGAGGCAGCGATGGAGCAAGTACAGGGAGCAAGTACTCTTAAAATCTGAATCTTACAGACTTATACAACACCGGGAAATTCAGAGAAGAAAGGGAGAAAGAGATATTGCAGGAGGAGGTCGAGGATTATGCAAATTAACTGCCATGTTCCTAATGGACCCCTGCTTGTCCCCAAATATGGGACTCGCTCACTTTCATATATACAAAACTGGGAGTTAGCAGTCTGTCCTATTCCCAAATTTGGACTCGCTGTTTAGGCATCCTATAATACAACAATATATGCCTAGACAAGCAGTTGAAAAAATACTTAGAAAGAACTTTCACTTAAAAAGACACCCTGCCTATAATACTAGCTATACAAGCCCAGACAATGTGTTAAAAAAAGACACCCTACGCAAGTAATGAGGCGATAAAAAGGATGCCGACCAGCCCTTGATTTCTAAACAAGGGTCCAATGATGCCTGACTTGCACACGTAAACTACTAGCAGCCTGATGCTTAGAGATGCATGCAGTAGGCTGGTGCTGTAACTTCGAAAAGAAACCCCACAACGTGCATCATGCAGTAACTTTGAAAGTCGAAACGCTAAGATAAGAACTAGATCTGCAGGGTCGTAGTTAGGCAGCTAGCTGCAGGTGGGCGAAGAAATAGTGGATAGTGCTTGGTGCTACTGGATAGACAGATGTTAATTGTTATTCTAATCAATGCAAAGCATATAAGAGTGGTTGAGGGTGTGGTGATCTGAATCTACGGATAGACAATCACATAGTGGCATGCATACTCCATAAGGCCATATGACACAAATGGATCCACACATGTTTTGAATTGACAGCACATAACCTTGTAGAAATATGCAACAATAGAATAGAAGTAAATGCAACCTACAGGGTTTCTAGATATATTATACGAAGATAATATTACTCCAATGTTTGGTGTGTGTGGTTAGTGCTACTGGGACAAATGCATAAGGAAGCACAATGTTGAACAACCATAGTCGGCTATCTGAACAGAAATAATAGCAAACATCTGCAGGTTTGGTCAGTGGTACAGCAATCAAACTCATGAACTACAGAAGCAATTGAGCCCATCAAGATTATAAGAGAAGGGCAACCATGTCTGGGTCCCTGGGGGCAGGAAACCCTTAAAAGGCATCCTTTGCACCCGCAAGCACACACTATGCAAGTCATTTACACGTCTACCATTGGATTCCTAAGCACTTTACATTGTAATAGAAATTGAGGATATATAGTGAAAAAACAGAGGAATTCCACACTTGGATGCACACACAGCAAGCAGATCTGGGCGAGGGGCGCGGAGGATGCACACTTCGGAACACCTGGTCCCGCATTAGCTCGAACACCTGGGCGTCAATGGGCACGGCATGGTTAGACAAAGGCCTGGGCGTCAATGAGTTGTGAGGCGGGAAGCATGGAGGGGGCGGAGGGAGGTACCTTGAGGGCGGACTCCCAGCGGAGCACGATGACGCGGTTGTGGAGGGCCTCGAGGACGGTGCGAGGGAGGAGGCGGCGGGTGCCCTTGCCGGGCTCGCGCTTGTCGAGAACGGCCTTGGTGGCCTCGCGCCGAAGGATGATGGAGAGCGCCTTCCAGGAGGCGATCTTGCGGTTCACCTCCTCCTTCCTCTGCCACTCGAGATACTCCGCGTCGACCTCGACCTTCTCCTCCTCCTGCCGCCTCTTCTCCCCCACGCCCGCCGCTCCCCTAGCGCTCTGCTGCTCGCGCGGCGAGGCGGCCGCCGCTGGCGCCGGGCCCGCGCGGACGTGAAGATGGCGCGTGGACGTGCTGAGGGAGGAGGAGCACGGGGGAGCGTGGGGAAGGGGCACACCATCGGCGCGGCGGCCATTGCGCGGCGAGGGGGGACTGGATGAGACTGCGGGCAACGAACAGCAAGGAGAAGAGGCTCCGTCGGGGAGCAGCGCGAGCAGGGGCACGAGTGAGCGGAGGTGGGTGGCGCATGGCAGGGGACGGGGCGGCGGCGGAGGTGGGTGGTGCTTGGGTTGGATCTGGATCGGGGAGAAGGGGAAAGAGAGAGGCGGCGGACAGGGGGGGAGAGACCGAGAGAGGCAGGCACGGGCTGCTAGGGTTTGGATTAGGCTGCTGAGAGGTGGACGGTCAGATCGGCTGGAACAGACGGTTCAGATCAGCTAAGGGGGGCGATCCGTGGGATAGGCCCTGATTGGCTCAAAAAAATTATGGTTTAAAATAGTTTCTAAGTACTAAAACTATGGGTGTTTTGTGAAGAAGCTATCAAAAATATTTTGCAGAACGGCACAACTAAATTTTTCTCTCAAGTTAGACCACATTTTTTGGATGATCGCAAATTTGCATGCATTTTTATCTTTCCAACTATTTTTAATCATTTTTCGAGTGCCCAAAATGATTTTTTATGAAGGACCTACCAAATTATTGTTGCAAAATTGGACCAAATCAAATTTCTAAAATACTAGGCCATATTCAATGCACAATTGACCAAATGGTCGGGTGTCACAAGTTTCGATCCACATCTCGTGAAAAAAACAAATTTTCACCGATTCAGCTGGAAACGGGTCAAATTTGAACTGCAGCTGCCTCATAGTTTGCTCTATATTTTTTCCAAAACTCATTTATAGGTACATAAGTATCTATTTAATCAGAGAAACACCAAAAAAATTCCAAGATTCAACCACTAGCTAGGAACGGTCATTCCCGCCGTTTTGACCGCATTTTGAAACGGGCATAAAAAATTCAAAAAAATTCAAAAAATTGGAAAACCTTCGCATTGCGTCATCATATGTGACCAAGTTACCAGGAAAAATAATTAAGTTGTAATACGGCAATTATTTTAAAAAAGTGTTCTCAGAAACGAGCTATCACGTGTGGAGATCAATGGCTTTCAAGCCAAATGATCAATCCTATGGCCACATTCATGGCATAGTTTGTTCAAATGATCTAATATTGTGCACAAGGGTGCATATTGTAATGGCAAACAATGTTGCCTAAGGAATTTTTCATTTTCTTTGGACGAAAAAACCATTTTCCATTTTTCGAGTGCCCAAAAGGAGGTTTTTTTGCGAAGGACCTCCAAAATAATTGTTGCAAAATTGGACCAAATAATTTTTCTAAAATACTAGGGCATATTTAATGCACAATTGACAAAATGGTTGGGTGTAAAAAGTTTTGATCCACCTCTCGTGAAAAAGACAAATTTCCGTCGATTCAGTTGGAAGCGGGTCAAATTTGAACTGTAGCTACCTCGTAGTTTGCTCTTTATTTTTTCCAAAAATCATTTATAGGTACATAAGTATCTATTTAATCATAGAAACACCAAAAAAATTCCAAGATTCAACCGCTACCTAGGAACGGTCAAGCCCGCCGTTTTGACCACATTTTGAAATGGGCATAAAAAATTCAAAAAAAAATCAAAAAATTGGAAAACCTTCGCATTGTCTCATTATATGTTATTAAGTTTCCTGGAAAAATAATAAACTTGTAATACGATAATTATTTTAAAAAAGTGTTCTCAGAAATGAGCTATCATGTGTGAAGGTCAATGGCTTTCAAGCCAAATGATCAATCTTATGGCCACATTCATGGCATAGTTTGTTCAAATGATCTCATATTGCGCACAAGGGTGCATATTGGAATGGCAAACAATGTTGCCTAAGGAAGTTTTCATTGTCGTTGGACGAAAAAACCATTTTCCATTTTTCGAGTGCCCAAAAGGAGGTTTTTTTGTGAAGGAACTACCAAATAATTGTTGCAAAATTGGACCAAATCATTTTTATAAAATACTAGGCCATATTTAATGCACAATTGACAAAATGGTTGGGTGTAAATTTTTTTGGTCCACCTCTCGTGAAAAAGACAAATTTTCACCGATTCAGTAGGAAGCGCGTCAAATTTGAACTGCAGTTGCCTCATAGTTTGCTATTTATTTTTTCCAAAAATCATTTCTAGTTACATAAGGACCTATTTAATCATAAATACATGGTTTGGTGGCGATACATAGAGGTTTGGGCAGTGGCCGAGGGCCCCAACTCTAGAGCGCGTAAGCTCGCATGCCTATCGCGTGGTCACCGCGTGACCGTGGCGTTGCCATGCGTTCTGGGCGGCCTAGGCATGTCTAGTGGGTTGGGCACTCCCCAGGTTGGTGCTAGGAAGAAAATTACAACATAATATTCTCACGAGGAGACCGACCGATGCTCAAACATGAATTAATAGCCAAGTGTTTGATTAGCGGTACGGGAAATGTACATGGCTAATGGGCGTGAGTTTTGGATGAGGATGATCAGTTACTAAGAAGACCGTCTTCACAAATTTTCAGCTCAAAAGGAGGATCCTAGGTGGTACTTGCTTTGCGAACTACCACACTGGACATAACTACGAATGTTGAAGCTCGGCTCAAAATAATGAACGGATTGAGCTGGCATTAGGTGGAGGATGGTTATTTGGGCATAGGAAACCACTGTGGAAAATGGATACTATTTGGAAATGCCAAAGTGGTACCTCCTTCACAATTCTCTTCTATGGACAGAAACTTGGGAAAACTAGTGAGAGAGATTGGACGAATGAAATGAGCTAAAAATTGGTGTAGGTAAGTTACATAGGTATGGTCATGCGCTGCTAAATTTTTAGATCATTTGGGTAAGCCTAGCTAGTACTTACTTCACAAAGCTTCTCTCGAGGTAGAAACTTTGAAAATTTCCTGAGAAAGATTTACTAGGAAAATTGAGCTTAATATTATCATGTGGCAATGATTTGGGTATGGAAGAGTGCCCGAAAAGTTTGAGGGTAATAGGAGGGGTCTAGATAACACTTCCTTTGCAACGTGCCAATTTGGCCATAAAATATAAATTGAACCTGGGCTCACATAGATGATTTGACTGAGCTGCAATTCGGAGGAGGGTGATAATTTGGGCATATGAAGGAACTGTATAAATTTCATGTCATTTCGATATATAAAAAAGGTACTTCCTTCACAATGCTTCTAGGTGGACAAAAACTTTGGAAATTTGCCGAGGAAGATTTGCTAGGCAAGTGGAGCTGAATTTTGTCATGCGGTAACGATTTGGATAGGAAAGAGTGCCCAAAAATTCCGAGGGCAATCAAAAATATATAAATAACACTTCCTTCATAAAGTGTTGTCGTGAACAGAATAGGAAAATGAATATTGTTGAATTAGTTTTGAACTAGGTAAGGAAGGATTTTTACATATTTGATGAAGATATGACCCAAAGAATTTATGAGATTTTTTTGGGAATTTTGGGAATGACAGAAATATAGGTTGCTTCACAACCTAGGGCAAAAACTGCCACATGGACATGACACATAGGCAAAACTGATGAGGTGGCGCCTAGTCATAGCAACCCACCACAATTTACAAGGTTATGACCATCTATATTGGTCATGATAAGATAGAAATAAGGCAGCAGACCAGTGCTATCTGCTTTATGACCATTTCGTGTAAGGAAATTACGACCTTTCTGACCAAAATGGTCGTTATAGTTTAGGTTTTGGAGCCCCCGAACAACTTTTGACCAATTGGTCTAAAATGGTCATAGATCTATGACCAATTCTTCAAGGGTCACTAACAGAAGCTCACAAGTTGACATATTTCTTGTAGTGTCACGCATCATCAGATGGGCAACAAAGATGATGAAGAACCCCTACGTGATCGTTGCCTCCTCCGGCAAAGTGCCGAAAAGGCCTCTAGATTGGATCTCGTGGTTCTGGAACTTGCGGCGGCTAGAAAAGTCTTTCGTTGACTCTCCTAGTTTTTTGGGATTTTAGAGTATGTATAGAGGTGGAGGTCGGTGGAGAAGCTTCCCGTGGGCTCCACTACCCACCAGGGCGCGCCTGGGCCTCTTGGCACGCCTGATGACCCACAAGTATAGGGGATCTATCGTAGTCCTTTCGATAAGTAAGAGTGTCGAACCCAACGAGGAGCAGAAGGAAATGATAAGTGGTTTCGAGCAAGGTATTCTCTGCAAGTACTGAAATAAGTGGTAACAGATAGTTTTGTGATAGGATAATTTGTAATGAGCAACAAGTAACAAAAGTAAATAAAGTGCATCAAGGTGGCCCAATCCTTTTTGGAGCAAAGGACAAGCCTGAACAAACTCTTATATAGAGAAAAGCGCTCCCGAGGACACATGGGAATATTGTCAAGCTAGTTTTCATCACATTCATAAGATTCGCGTTCGGTACTTTGATAATTTGGTATGTGGGTGGACCGGTGCTTGGGTACTGTCCTTACTTGGACAAGCATCCCACTTATGATTAACCTCTATTGCAAGCATCCACAACTACAACAAAAGTATTAAGGTAAACCTAACCATAGCATGAAACATATGGATCCAAATCAACCCCTTATGAATCAACGCATAAACTAGGGTTTAAGCTTCTGTCACTCTAGCAACCCATCATCTACTTATTACTTCCCAATGCCTTCCTCTAGGCCCAAATAATGGTGAAGTGTCATGTAGTCGACGTTCACATAACACCACTAGAGGAGAGACGAATATCGAACGAATACCAAATTCACATGACTACTAATAGCAAGACTTCTCCCATGTCCTCAGGAACAAACGTAACTACTCACAAAGCATAAACATGTTTATAATCAGAGGGGTATTAATATGCATATAGGATCTGAACATATGATCTTCCACCAATTAAACCAACTAGCATCAACTACAAGGAGTAATTAACACTACTACCAACCTACTAGTACCAATCCCGGACTTGAAGACAAGAATTGGATACAAGAGATGAACTAGGGTTTTGAGAGGAGATGGTGCTAGTGAAGATGTTGATGGAGATTTCCCTCTCCCGATGAGAGGAGCGTTGGTGATGACGATGGGATGATTTCCCCCTCTGGGAGGGAAGTTTCCCCGACAGAACAACTCCGCCAGAGCCCTAGATTGGTTCCGCCAAGGTTCCGCCTCGTGGCGGCGGAGTTTCATCCGAGAAGATGGCTTGATATTTTTTCCCATCAAAAGACTTTATATAGCAGAAGATGGCCACCAGAGGGCCACCAGGGGGCCCACGAGGTAGGGGGTGCGCCCAGGGGGATAGGGCGTGCCCCCCACCCTCGTGGGCAGGGTGTGGCCCCCCTGGTGAACTTCTTCTGCTGAGTATTTTTTATCTATTCTGAAAACATCTTCCGTGAAGTTTCAGGACTTTTGGAGCTGTGCAAAATAGGTCTCTAATATTTGCTCCTTTTCCAGCCCAGAATCCGAGCTGCCGGCATTCTCCCTCTTTAGGTAAACTTTGTAAAATAAGAGAGAATAGGCATAAGTATTACGACATAATGTGTAATAACAACCCATAATGCAATAAATATCGATATAAAAGCATGATGCAAAATGGAAGTATCAACTCCCCCAAGCTTAGACCTCGCTTGTCCTCGAGCGAAAGCCGAAATCGAAAAATATGTCCACATGTTTATAGATACAGGTGTCGATAAAAATAAAATACGGACATGAAGGCATCATGATCATTCTTAGAACAGCAACTTACATAATTCTTGTCATATGATCTCTTATGCTAGAGTAATAATTCAATCACAATTTCAAGTATGAATCGTAAACTTCATTGAAAACTAACAAACTATAATCTCGGTCATTGGAGCAATTGCAATTTATCATAACATAGGAAAGAGTCAATATATAAGAGCTTTTCAGCAAGTCCACATACTCAACTATCATATAGTGTTTCAGAATTGCTGACACTCACGCAATACTTATGGGTATGGAGTTTTAACCGGACACAAAGAAAGATAGGGGCTTATAGTTTTGCCTCCGAACGTTTTACCTCAAGGGTAATGTCAGCAATAATAGTTCATGAAAACTCACATCCAATTAGCCATATATACCAGGATCTTTCCAACATACTGTGCTTGCCAAAGGATAAAATGTAAAAAGGAAGGGCGAAGATCACCATGACTCTTATGCAATGTAGGAGATAGAAGTAAAAGATAGGCCCTTCGCAGAGGGAAGCAACGGTTGTCATGCGCTTTAATGGTTGGATGCACAAAGTCTTAATGCAACAGAACGTCACTTTATATTGCCACTTGTGATATGGACCTTTATTATGCAGTCTGTCTCTTTTATTACTTCCATATCACACGATCGTATAAAGCTTATTTTCTCCCACACTAATAAGTCATACATATTTAGAGAGCAATTTTTATTGCTTGCACCGATGACAACTTACTTAGAAGATCTTACTCAATCCATAGGTAGGTATAGTGGACTCTCATGGCAAAACTAGTTTAAGGGTATTTGGAAGCACAAGTAGTATCTCTACTTGGTGCGATGAATTTGGCTAGCATGAGGGGGAAAGGCAAGCTCAGCCATGTTGGATGATCCATGACAATATAATTTATCTCAGATGTAAGAAAACATAACCCATTACGTTGTCTTCCTTGTCCAACATCAACTCTTTAGCATGTCATATTTTAATGAGTGCTCACAATCATAAAAGATGTCCAAGATAGTATATCTATATGTGAAGACTTCTCTTTATTTATTACTTCCTATTAATTGCAACGATGACCAAAACTATGCTTGTCAACTCTCAACAACTTTTTATTCATCATACTTTTTCTATGTGAGCTCATTACTCTCCATAAGATTCACATGATCTCTTTGTTTCTCTTTTTATTTATTTCGTTCTCTTTTTTTTATTCCCTTAGGATCATGGCAAAATAATCAAGCCCTTGACTCAACACTAATCTTTATTATATAGCTCACGGACTCGATTACATAGAGGAATCATAAAGCAAAACTCACAACTAGATCATACTAAGAACTTATATTCTACTAGATCAAGATATTACCAAAAGGATCGAACTAAGAAAAACGGTAAAGATAAAAGTGATGGTGATATGATACCGGGGCACTCCCCCAAGCTTGGCAGTTGCCAAGGGGAGTGCCCATACCCATGTGATTATGTCTCCTTTGTTGGTGAAGAAGGTGGAGTTGTTTATGATGGATAGTCGCACATCGAGCGTAGGAGGTCTTCTAACTTGCGGATAATGCCCTTGAGTGCGATGATATGCTCCTTCAACAAAATATTTTCACGTGTGAGATACTTATTTTGTATACGAGCTAACTCAATCATCTTGAAAGCTTCAATCTCTGTTGGGGTAAGAAGATTGTGATCAAGTTGAAGGGTGTCTTCTATTGCCGGAACTTGGTCCTCCATGGCCTTCTTGATCCCTTCATCCTTGTTGATCTCCATGGTTCTTCTCTCTTCAGCTCTATCTTCATTAGCCAAGCATCGTTGCCCTCATGGTTGGAGGAGGGAGACGACATAGTGCCTGGCCTTGACAACCCTGACAGAAAACAGCTCGAAACAAAGACAGGAGATTTTTGCGTGATACGGGAGTCAAAACCTCCGGGAGATTATATAATGAATTTTTACCGACCAAAATACGTGCCGTGTAAGAAAACGGACTACGGAGAGCACACGAGGTACCCACGAGGTAGGGGGCACACCCAAGGGGGTAGGGCGCGCCCTCCACCCTCGTGGAGCCCTCGTGTCCTTTCCGGACTGCTTCTTATTTTTCTATTTTTCTAAATATTCCAAAACGGAGAAATACTGCCTTAAAAACTGTTTTGGAGTCGGTTTACTTACTGTACCACATACCTATTACTTTTCGGAGTCTGAAACGTTCCGGAAAGTTTCCCTTATGTATTCCTCCGGGGTTACGATTTCAATAACATTGGTTTCAAAATTTATGGGATTACCTGAGATATAATGTTTGATTCTTTGACCGTTCACCACCTTCGGATTTGTGCCTTCGAAGTTGTTGATTTTTATGGCACCGGAACGATAGAAATCCTCGATAACGTAAGGACCTTCCCATTTAGAGAGAAGTTTTCCCGCAAAAAATCTTAAACGAGAGTTGTATAGCAATACATAATCACCTACATTAAACTCACGCTTTTGTATCCTTTTATCATGCCATCTTTTTACTTTTTTCTTTAAACAACTTGGCAATTTCATAGGCTTGGCTTCTCCATTCATCAAGTGAGCTAATATCAAATAACCTCTTCTCACCGGCAAGTTTGAAATCATAATTGAGCTCTTTAATAGCCCAATATGCCTTGTGTTCTAGTTCGAGAGGTAAGTGACATGCTTTTCCATAAACCATTTTATACGGAGACATACACATAGGATTTTTATATGCAGTTCTATAGGCCCATAATGCATCATCAAGTTTCTTGGACCAATTCTTTCTAGATCTATTAACAGTCTTTTGCAAAATTAATTTGAGCTCTCTATTACTCAATTCTACTTGACCATTAGACTGAGGATGATAAGGAGATGCAATTCTATGATTAACGTCATACTTAGCAAGCATTTTACGGAAAGCACCATGAAGAAAATGTGAACCACCATCAGTCATTAAATATCTAGGGACTCCAAATCTTGGAAAAATAACTTCTTTAACCATTTTAATAGAAGTGTTATGATCAGCACTACTAGTTGGAATAGCTTCTACCCACTTAGTAACGTAATCAACAGCAACTAAAATATGTGTATATCCATTAGAGGAAGGAAAGGGTCCCATATAGTCAAAGCCCCAAACATCAAATGGTTTAATAACAAGTGAATAATTCATAGGCATTTCTTGACGTCTACTAATATTACCAATTCTTTGATATTCATCACAAGATAAGACAAACTTACGGGCATCCTTGAAGAGAGTAGGCCAATAAAACCAGATTGCAATACCTTATGTGCAGTTCTATCTCCAGCATGGTGTCCTCCATAAGCTTCGGATTGACACTTGCGTAGGATCTGTTCCTGTTCATGCTCAGGTACATGATACGTCTCCATCGTATCTACTTTTCCAAACACTTTTGCCCTTGTTTTGGACTCTAACTTGTATGATTTGAATGGAACTAACTCGGACTGACGATGTTTTTCAGCAGAATTACCATGATGTTGTTTTATGTGCAGAAAACAAATATTCTCGGAATGACCTGAAACTCCACAGGAGGTATTAGAAAAAATAATAAAAAATCCTCGCCAAATATGAAGACCAGGGGGCCCACACCCTTCTCACGAAGGTGGGGCGCGCCCCCTACCTCGTGGGCCCCCTAGAGACTGTTGGAAATATGCCCTAGAGGCAATAATAAAAGCATTATTATTATATTTCCTTGTTCATGGTAATTGTCTTTATTCATGCTATAATTGTGTTATCCGGAAATCGTAATACATGTGTGAATAACAGACACCAACATGTCCCTAGTAAGCCTCTAGTTGACTAGCTCGTTGATCAACAGATAGTCATGGTTTCCTGGCTATGGACATAAGATGTCATTGATAACGAGATCACATCATTAGGAGAATGATGTGATGGACAAGACCCAATCCTAAACATAGCATAAAGATCGTGTAGTTCGTTTTGCTAGAGTTTTGCAATGTCAAGTATCTTTTCCTTAGACCATGAGATCGTGTAACTCCCGGATACCGTAGGAGTGCTTTGGGTATACCAAACGTCACAACGTAACTGGGTGGCTATAAAGGTAGACTACGGGTATCTCTGAAAGTATCTGTTGGGTTGACACGGATCAAGACTGGGATTTGTCACTCCGTATAACGGAGAGGTATCACTGGGCCCACTCGGTAATGCATCATCATAATGAGCTCAAAGTGACCAAGTGTCTGGTCACGGGATCATGCATTACGGTACGAGTAAAGTGACTTGCCGGTAACGAGATTGAACGAGGTATTGGGATACCGACGATCGAATCTCGGGCAAGTAATATATCGATAGACAAAGGGAATTGCATATGGGGTTGATTGAATCCTCGACATCGTGGTTCATCCGATGAGAACATCGTGGAGCATGTGGGAGCCAACATGGGTATCCAGATCCCGCTGTTGGTTATTGACCGAAGAGTCGTCTCGGTCATGTCTGCTTGTCTCCCGAACCCGTAGGGTCTACACACTTAAGGTTCGATGACGCTAGGGTTGTAAAGATATGTATATGCAGTAACCCGAATGTTGTTCGGGGTCCCGGATGAGATCCCGGACGTCACGAGGAGTTCCGGAATGGTCCGGAGGTAAAGAATTATATATAGGATGTGCAGTTTCGGCCATCGGGACAAGTTTCGGGGTACCCGGTATTGTACCGGGACCACCGGAAGGGTCCCGGGGGTCCACCGGGTGGGGCCACCTATCCCGGAGGGCCCCTTGGGCTGAAATAGGAGGGAACCCAGCCCATAGTGGGCTGGGGCGCCAGCCCCCCCAAGGCCCATGCGCCTAGGGTTGGGGGGGAACCCTAAGGGGGGCCACCCCTTGCTTGGGGGGCAAGCCCCCCACCCCTTGGCCGCCGCCCCCCTGGTAGATCCCATCTACCAGGGCCGGCGCCCCCCCCCCCCTGGCACCCCTATATATAGTGGGGGAGAGGAGGGACTTGATCCCCACGCTTTTGGTGTTTGCTCTCTCCCCGTTACTTCTTTCTTTCTCGTAGTACACGGCGAAGCCCTGCTGTCGTGACGCCCTGCATCCACCACCACGCCGTTGTGCTGCTGGATCTTCATCAACCTCTCCTTCCCCCTTGCTGGATCAAGAAGGAGGAGACGTCTCCCGTCCCGTACGTGTGTTGAACGCGGAGGTGCCGTCCGTTCGGCGCTGGTCATCGGTGATTTGGATCACGTCGTGTACGACTACTTCAACCTCGTTCTAACGAACGCTTCCGCTCGCGATCTACAAAGGTATGTAGATGTATCTCTTGACTCGTTGCTAGATGAACTCCTAGATGATCTTGGTGAAACGAGTAGGAAAATTTTTGTTTTCTGCAACGTTCCCCAACAGTGGCATCATGAGCTAGGTCTATGCGTAGTTCTTCTTGCACGAGTAGAAGACAATTCGTTGTGGGCGTGGATTTGTCAACCTTCTTGCCGCTACTAGTCTTTTCTTGCTTCAGCGGTATTGTGGGATGAAGCGGCCCGGACCAACCTTACACGTACGCTTACGTGAGACCGGTTCCACCGACTAACATGCACTAGTTGCATAAGGTGGCTGGCGGGTGTCTGTCTCTCCCACTTTAGCTGGAGCGGATTCGATGAACAGGGTCCTTATGAAGGGTAAATAGAGGTTGACAAATCACGTTGTGGCTTTAACGTAGGTAAGAAAACGTTCTTGCTAGAACCCTAATTCAGCCACGTAAAACTTGCAACAACAATTAGAGGACGTCTAACTTGTTTTTGCAGCAAGTGGTTTGTGATATGATATGGCCAAAGTTGTGATGAATGATGAATGATCTATATGTGATGTATGAGAAGTTCATGCTATTGTAATAGGAATCACGACTTGCATGTCGATGAGTATGACAACCGGCAGGAGCCATAGGAGTTGTCTTTATTCTTTTATATGACCTGCGTGTCATTGAGAAACGTCATGTAAATTACTTTACTTTATTGCTAAACGCGTTAGCCATAGTAGTAGAAGTAATAATTGGCGAGCAACTTCATGGAGACACGATGATGGAGATCATGATGATGGAGATCATGGTGTCAAGCCGGTGACAAGATGATCATGGAGCCCCAAGATGGAAATCAAAGGAGCTATGTGATAATGGCCATATCATGTCACGTTTATTATTTGATTGCATGTGATGTTTATCATGTTTTGCATCTTGTTTACTTAGAACGGCGGTAGTAAATAAGATGATCCCTCATAACAATTTCAAGAAGTGTTCTCCCCTAACTGTGCACCGTTGCTAAAGTTCGTCGTTTCGAAGCACCACGTGATGATCGGGTGTGATAGATTCTTACGTTCACATGCAACGGGTGTAAGACAGTTTTACACATGCAAAACACTTAGGGTTAACTTGACGAGCCTAGCATGTGCATAGACATGGCCTCGGAACACAGAAGACCGAAAGGTCGAGCATGAGTCGTATAGAAGATGCGATCAACATGAAGATGTTCACCGACGTTGACTAGTCCGTCTCACGTGATGATCGGACACGGCCTAGTTAACTCGGATCATGTAATACTTAGATGACTAGAGGGATGTCTAATCTAAGTGGGAGTTCATTATATAATTTGATTAGATGAACTTTATTATCATGAACATTAGTCTAAAATATTTACAATATGTCTTGTAGATCAAATGGCCAACGTAGTCCTCAACTTCAACGCGTTCCTAGAGAAAACTAAGCTGAAAGACGATGGCAGCAACTACACGGACTGGGTCCGGAACCTGAGGATCATCCTCATAGCTGCCAAGAAAGATTATGTCCTACAAGCACCGCTGGGTGACGCACCTATCCTCCCTGCTGAACAAGACGTTATGAACGCTTGGCAGGCATGTACCGATGACTACTCCCTCGTTCAGTGCGGCATGCTTTACAGTTTAGAACCGGGGCTCCAAAAGAGTTTTGAGAGACATGGAGCATATGAGATGTTCGAAGAGCTGAGAATGGTTTTCCAAGCTCATGCCCGAGTCGAGAGATATGAGGTCTCCGACAAGTTCTTCAGCTGTAAGATGGAGGAAAATAGTTCTGTCAGTGAGCACATACTCACGATGTCTGGATTACATAACCGCTTGACTCAGCTGGGAGTTAATCTCCCGGATGATGCGGTCATTGACAGAATCCTCCAGTCGCTTCCACCAAGCTACAAGAGCTTTGTGATGAACTTCAATATGCAGGGGATGGAAAAGACCATTCCTGAAGTATTTGCTATGCTGAAATCAGCAGAGGTAGAAGTCAAGAAGGAACATCAGGTATTGATGGTCAATAAAACCACTAAGTTCAAGAAGGGCAAGGGTAAGAAAGCTTTCAAGAAGGACGGCAAGGAAGTTGCCGCGCCCGGCAAGCAAGCTGCCGGGAAGAAGCCAAAGAATGGACCCAAGCCCGAGACTGAGTGCTTTTATTGCAAGGGGAGCGGACACTGGAAGCGGAATTGCCCCAAGTACTTAGCAGACAAGAAGGCCGGCAAAACAAAAGGTATATGTGATATACATGTAATTGATGTGTACCTTACCAGTAATCGTAGTAGCTCTTGGGTATTTGATACCGGTGCAGTTGCTCACATTTGTAACTCACAGCAGGAACTACGGAATAGGCGGAGACTGGCGAAGGACGAGGTGACGATGCGCGTCGGGAATGGTTCCAAAGTCGATGTGATCGCCGTCGGCACGCTACCTCTTCATTTACCTACGGGATTAGTTTTAAACCTCAATAATTGTTATTTAGTACCAGCTTTGAGCATGAACATTGTATCGGGATCTCGTTTAATTCGAGATGGCTACTCATTTAAATCCGAGAATAATGGTTGTTCTATTTATATGAGAGAAATGTTTTATGGTCATGCTCCTATGGTGAATGGTTTATTCTTTATGAATCTCGAACGTAATGACACACATGTTCATAGTGTGAGTACCAAAAGATGTAAGGTTGATAACGATAGTCCCACATACTTGTGGCATTGCCGCCTTGGTCACATAGGTGTCAAACGCATGAAGAAGCTCCATGCAGATGGACTTTTAGAATCTCTTGATTATGAATCATTTGACACGTGCGAACCATGCCTCATGGGTAAAATGACCAAGACTCCGTTCTCAGGAACAATGGAGCGAGCAACCAACTTATTGGAAATCATACATACTGATGTGTGCGGTCCAATGAGTGTTGAGGCTCGCGGTGGCTATCGTTATGTTCTCACTCTCACTGATGACTTGAGTAGATATGGGTATATCTACTTAATGAAACACAAGTCTGAAACCTTTGAAAAGTTTAAGGAGTTTCAGAGTGAGGTTGAGAATCAACATGATAGGAAGATCAAGTTTCTACGATCAGATCGTGGAGGAGAATACTTGAGTCATGAATTTGGCACACACTTAAGAAAATGTGGAATAGTTTCACAACTAACGCCGCCTGGAACACCTCAGCATAACGGTGTGTCCGAATGTCGTAATCGCACTCTATTAGACATGGTGCGGTCTATGATGTCTCTTACCGATTTACCGCTATCCTTTTGGGGCTATGCTTTAGAGACTGCTGCATTCACTTTAAATAGGGCTCCGTCAAAATCCGTTGAGACGACGCCGTTTGAATTATGGTTTGGAAAGAAACCTAAGTTGTCGTTTCTAAAAGTTTGGGGATGCGATGCTTATGTCAAGAAACTTCAACCTGAAAAGCTCGAACCCAAGTCGGAAAAATGCGTCTTCATAGGATACCCTAAAGAAACTATTGGGTATAACTTCTACCTCAGATCCGAAGGCAAGGTCTTTGTTGCCAAGAATGGATCCTTTCTAGAGAAGGAGTTTCTCTCGAAAGAAGTAAGTGGGAGGAAAGTAGAACTAGATGAAGTATTGCCTCTTGAACCGGAAAATGGCGCAACTCAAGAAAATGTTCCTGAGGTGCCAGCACCAACTAGAGAGGATGTTAATGATAATGATCAAGATACTTCTGATCTAGCTTCTACTGAAATTCGAAGGTCCACAAGGACACGTTCCGCACCAGAGTGGTACGGCAACCCTGTCTTGGAAATCATGTTGTTAGACAACGGTGAACCTTCGAACTATGAAGAAGCAATGGCGGGCCCGGATTCCGACAAATGGCTAGAAGCCATGAAATCCGAGATAGGATCCATGTATGAAAACGAAGTATGGACTTTGACTGACTTGCCCGTTGAACGGCGAGCCATAGAAAATAAATGGATCTTTGAGAAGAAGACAGACGCAGATGGTAATGTGACCATCTATAAAGCTCGGCTTGTCGCTAAGGGTTATCGACAAGTTCAAGGGGTTGACTACGATGAGACTTTCTCACCAGTAGCGAAGCTAAAGTCCGTCCGAATCATGTTAGCAATTGCCGCGTTTTACGATTATGAAATATGGCAAATGGACGTCAAAACGGCATTCCTTAATGGTTTCCTTAAGGAAGAATTGTATATGATGCAGCCGGAAGGTTTTGTCGATCCTAAGAATGCTGACAAGGTGTGCAAGCTCCAACGCTCGATTTATGGGCTGGTGCAAGCATCTCGGAGTTGGAACATTCGCTTTGATGAGATGATCAAAGCGTTTGGGTTTACACAGACTTATGGAGAAGCCTGTGTTTACAAGAAAGTGAGTGGGAGCTCTGTAGCATTTCTCATATTATATGTAGATGACATACTTTTGATGGGAAATGATACAGAACTCTTGGACAGCATCAAGGCCTACTTGAATAAGAGTTTTTCAATGAAGGACCTTGGAGAAGCTGCTTATATATTAGGCATCAAGATCTATAGAGATAGATCAAGACGCCTCATAGGTCTTTCACAAAGCACATACCTTGATAAGATATTGAAGAAGTTCAATATGGATCAGTCTAAGAAGGGATTCTTGCCTGTACTGCAAGGTATGAAATTGAGCTCGGCCCAAAGTCCGACCATGGCAGAAGAAATAGAAGAGATGAGTGTCATCCCCTATGCCTCAGCCATAGGTTCTATTATGTATGCCATGCTGTGTACCAGACCCGATGTAAATCTTGCCGTAAGTTTGGTAGGAAGGTACCAAAGTAATCCCGGCAAGGAACACTGGACAGCGGTCAAGAATATCCTGAAGTACCTGAAAAGGACTAAGGAGATGTTTCTCGTTTATGGAGGTGACGAAGAGCTCGACGTAAAGGGTTACGTCGACGCTAGCTTCGACACAGATCTGGATGACTCTAAGTCACAAACCGGATACGTGTATATTTTGAATGGTGGGGCAGTAAGCTGGTGCAGTTGCAAGCAGAGCGTCGTGGCGGGATCTACATGTGAAGCGGAGTACATGGCAGCCTCGGAGGCAGCACATGAAGCAATCTGGGTGAAGGAGTTCATCACCGACCTCGGAGTCATACCCAATGCGTCGGGGCCGATCAAGCTCTTCTGTGACAACACTGGAGCTATTGCACTTGCCAAGGAGCCCAGGTTTCACAAGAAGACAAGGCACATCAAGCGTCGCTTCAACTCCATTCGTGAAAATGTTCAAGATGGAGACATAGAAATTTGTAAAGTACATACGGACCTGAATGTAGCAGATCCGTTGACTAAACCTCTCCCTAGGGCAAAACATGATCAACACCAGAATTCCATGGGTGTTCGATTCATCACAATGTAACTAGATTATTGACTCTAGTGCAAGTGGGAGACTGTTGGAAATATGCCCTAGAGGCAATAATAAAAGCATTATTATTATATTTCCTTGTTCATGGTAATTGTATTTATTCATGCTATAATTGTGTTATCCGGAAATCGTAATACATGTGTGAATAACAGACACCAACATGTCCCTAGTAAGCCTCTAGTTGACTAGCTCGTTGATCAACAGATAGTCATGGTTTCCTGGCTATGGACATAAGATGTCATTGATAACGAGATCACATCATTAGGAGAATGATGTGATGGACAAGACCCAATCCTAAACATAGCATAAAGATCGTGTAGTTCGTTTTGCTAGAGTTTTGCAATGTCAAGTATCTTTTCCTTAGACCATGAGATCGTGTAACTCCCGGATACCGTAGGAGTGCTTTGGGTATACCAAACGTCACAACGTAACTGGGTGGCTATAAAGGTAGACTACGGGTATCTCTGAAAGTATCTGTTGGGTTGACACGGATCAAGACTGGGATTTGTCACTCCGTATAACGGAGAGGTATCACTGGGCCCACTCGGTAATGCATCATCATAATGAGCTCAAAGTGACCAAGTGTCTGGTCACGGGATCATGCATTACGGTACGAGTAAAGTGACTTGCCGGTAACGAGATTGAACGAGGTATTGGGATACCGACGATCGAATCTCGGGCAAGTAATATATCGATAGACAAAGGGAATTGCATACGGGGTTGATTGAATCCTCGACATCGTGGTTCATCCGATGAGAACATCGTGGAGCATGTGGGAGCCAACATGGGTATCCAGATCCCGCTGTTGGTTATTGACCGGAGAGTCGTCTCGGTCATGTCTGCTTGTCTCCCGAACCCGTAGGGTCTACACACTTAAGGTTCGGTGACGCTAGGGTTGTAAAGATATGTATATGCAGTAACCCGAATGTTGTTCGGGGTCCCGGATGAGATCCCGGACGTCACGAGGAGTTCCGGAATGGTCCGGAGGTAAAGAATTATATATAGGATGTGCAGTTTCGGCCATCGGGACAAGTTTCGGGGTACCCGGTATTGTACCGGGACCACCGGAAGGGTCCCGGGGGGTCCACCGGGTGGGGCCACCTATCCCGGAGGGCCCCTTGGGCTGAAATAGGAGGGAACCCAGCCCATAGTGGGCTGGGGCGCCAGCCCCCCCAAGGCCCATGCGCCTAGGGTTGGGGGGGGGAACCCTAAGGGGGGCCACCCCTTGCTTGGGGGGCAAGCCCCCCACCCCTTGGCCGCCGCCCCCCCTGGTAGATCCCATCTACCAGGGCCGGCGCCCCCCCCTGGCACCCCTATATATAGTGGGGGAGAGGAGGGACTTGATCCCCACGCTTTTGGTGTTTCCTCTCTCCCCGTTACTTCTTTCTTTCTCGTAGTACACGGCGAAGCCCTGCTGTCGTGACGCCCTGCATCCACCACCACGCCGTCGTGCTGCTGGATCTTCATCAACCTCTCCTTCCCCCTTGCTGGATCAAGAAGGAGGAGACGTCTCCCGTCCCGTACGTGTGTTGAACGCGGAGGTGCCGTCCGTTCGGCGCTGGTCATCGGTGATTTGGATCACGTCGTGTACGACTACTTCAACCTCGTTCTAACGAACGCTTCCGCTCGCGATCTACAAAGGTATGTAGATGTATCTCTTGACTCGTTGCTAGATGAACTCCTAGATGATCTTGGTGAAACGAGTAGGAAAATTTTTGTTTTCTGCAACGTTCCCCAACAGAGACCCTCAAACGCCAAGTCCAACTCTATATATTTGCTTTCGGAGAGAAAAAATCAGAGAGAAGAAATCATCGCGTTTTACGATACGGAGCTGCCGCCAAGCCCTAAAACCTCTCGGGGGGCTGATCTGGAGTCCGTTCGGGGCTCCGAAGAGGGGGATTCGTCGCCGTCATCATCATCAACCATCCTCCATCACCAATTTCATGATGCTCACCGCCGTGCGTGAGTAATTGCATCGTAGGCTTGCTGGACGGTGATGGGTTGGATGATATTTATCATGTAATCGAGTTAGTTTTGTTAGGGTTTGATCCCTAGTATCCATTATGTTCTGAGATTGATGTTGCTATGACTTTGCTATGCTTAATGCTTGTCACTAGGGCCCGAGTGCCATGATTTCAGATCTGAACCTATTATGTTTTCATGAATATATGTGAGTTCTTGATCCTATCTTGCAAGTCTATAGTCACCTACTATGTGTTATGATCTGGCAACACCGAAGTGACAATAATCGGGACCACTCCCGGTGATGACCATAGTTTGAGGAGTTCATGTATTCACTATCTGCTAATGCTTTGTTCCGGTTCTCTATTAAAAGGAGGCCTTAATATCCCTTAGTTTCCAATAGGACCCCGCTGCCACGGGAGGGTAGGACAAAAGATTGAAGGAAATATGCCCTAGAGGCAATAATAAAGTTATTATTTATTTCCTTATATCATGATAAATGTTTATTATTCATGCTAGAATTGTATTAACCGGAAACATAATACATGTGTGAATACATAGACAAACAGAGTGTCACTAGTATGCCTCTACTTGACTAGCTCGTTAATCAAAGATGGTTATGTTTCCTAACCATGAACAAAGAGTTGTTATTTGATTAACGAGGTCACATCATTAGTTGAATGATCTGATTGACATGACCCATTCCATTAGCTTAGCACCCGATCGTTTAGTATGTTGCTATTGCTTTCTTCATGACTTATACATGTTCCTATAACTATGAGATTATGCAACTCCCGTTTACCGGAGGAACACTTTGGGTACTACCAAACGTCACAACGTAACTGGGTGATTATAAAGGAGTACTACAGGTGTCTCCAATGGTAGATGTTGGGTTGGCGTATTTCGAGATTAGGGTTTGTCACTCCGATTGTCGGAGAGGTATCTCTGGGCCCTCTCGGTAATACACATCACATAAAGCCTTGCAAGCATAATAACTAAGATGTTAGTTATGAGATGATGTATTACGGAACGAGTAAAGAGACTTGCCAGTAACGAGATTGAACTAGGTATTGGATAACGACGATCGAATCTCGGGCAAGTAACATACCGATGACAAAGGGAACAACATATGTTGTTATGCGGTCTGACCGATAAAGATCTTCGTAGAATATGTAGGAGCCAATATGGGCATCCAGGTCCCGCTATTGGTTATTGACCGGAGACGTGTCTCGGTCATGTCTACATTGTTCTCGAACCGTAGGGTCCGCACACTTAACGTTACGATGACAGTTATTATGAGTTTATGCATTTTGATGTACCGAAGGTTGTTCGGAGTCCCGAATGTGATCACGGACATGACGAGGAATCTCGAAATGGTCGAGACGTAAAGATTGATATATTGGAAGCCTGTGTTTGGACATCGGAAGTGTTCCGGGTGAAATCGGGATTTTACCGGAATACCGGGAGGGTTACCGGAACCCCCCGGGAGGCAAATGGGCCTATTGGGCCTTAGTGGAAAAGAGAAAAGGGGCAGCCCATAGCTGGCCGCGCGCCCCCCCCTTCCCCAAGTCCTAGTAGGACTAGGAGAAGGGGCCGGCCCCCCTTTCTCTCCTTTCCCCCTTGGGAGTCCTAGTTGGAATAGGATTGAGGGGGGGAGTCCTACTCCCGGTAGGAGTAGGACTCCTCCCGCGCCCTCTCCCTAGCCGGCCAAAACCCTCCCCCTGCTCCTTTATATACGGGGGCAGGGGGCACCCCATAGACACACAAGTTGATCCTTGAGATCGTTCCTTAGCCGTGTGCGGTGCCCCCTGCCACCAAATTCCACCTCGATCATACTGTTGTAGTGCTTAGGCAAAGCCCTGCGTCGGTAGTACATCAAGATCGTCACCACGCCGTCGTGCTGACAGAACTCTTCCTCGACGCTTTGCTGGATCGGAGCCCGAGGATCGTCATCGAGCTGAACGTGTGCTAAGAACTCGGAGGTGCTGGAGTAACGGTGCTTGGATCGGTCGGATCGGGAAGAAGACGTACGACTACTTCCTCTACGTTGTGTGATCGCTTCCGCAGTCGGTCTGCGTTGGTACGTAGACAACACTCTCCCCTCGTTGCTATGCATCACCATGATCTTGCGTGTGCGTAGGAAAATTTTTGAAATTACTACGTTCCCCAACAGTGGCATCCGAGCTAGGTTTTATGGTTTGATGTTATTTGCACGAGTAGAACACAAGTGAGTTGTGGGCGATACAAGTCATACTGCCTACCAGCATGTCATACTTTGGTTCGGCGGTATTGTTGGACGAGACGATCCGTACCAACCTTACGCGTACTCTTACGCGAGACCGGTTCCCTCGACGTGCTATGCACACAGATGGCTTGCGGAAGACTGTCTCTCCAACTTTAGTTGAACCAAGTGTGGCTACGCCCGGTCCTTGAGAAGGTTAAAACGGAGTCTATTTGACAAACTATCGTTGTGGTTTTGATGCGTAGGTGAGATGTGTTCTTACTTAACCCCGTAGCAGCCACGTAAAACTTGCAACAACAAAGTAGAGGACGTCTAACTTGTTTTTGCAGGGCATGTTGTGATGTGATATGGTCAAGGCATGATGCTGATTTTATTGTATGAGATGATCATGTTTTGTAACCAAGTTATCGGCAACTGGCAGGAGCCATATGGTTGTCGCTTTATTGTATGCAATGCAATCGCGATGTAATGCTTTACTTTATTACTAAGCGGTAGTGATAGTCGTGGAAGCATAAGATTGGCGAGACGACAACGATGCTACGATGGAGATCAAGGTGTCGCGCCGGTGACGATGGTGATCATGACGGTGCTTCGGAGATGGAGATCACAAGCACAAGATGATGATGGCCATATCATATCACTTATATTGATTGCATGTGATGTTTATCTTTTATGCATCTTATCTTGCTTTGATTGACGGTAGCATTATAAGATGATCTCTCACTAAATTATCAAGAAGTGTTCTCCCTGAGTATGCACCGTTGCCAAAGTTCGTCGTGCCCAGACACCACGTGATGATCGGGTGTGATAAGCTCTCCGTCCAAATACAACGGGTGCAAAACAGTTGCACACGCGGAATACTCAGGTTATACTTGACGAGCCTAGCATATGCAGATATGGCCTCGGAACACAGAGACCGAAAGGTCAAGCGTGAATCATATAGTAGATATGATCAACATGACGATGTTCACCATTGAAAACTACTCCATCTCACGTGATGATCGGTTATGGTTTAGTTGATTTGGATCACGTGATCACTTAGAGGATTAGAGGGATATCTATCTAAGTGGGAGTTCTTAAGTAATATGATTAAATTGAACTTCAATTTATCATGAACTTAGTCCTGGTTGTATTTTGCAAATTATGTTGTAGATCAATAGCTCGCGTTGTTGCTTCCCTGTGTTTATTTTTGATATGTTCCTAGAGAAAATTGTGTTGAAAGATGTTAGTAGCAATGATGCGGATTGGATCCGTGATCTGAGGTTTATCCTCATTGCTGCACAGAAGAATTATGTCCTTGATGCACCGCTAGGTGAGAGACCTATTGCAGGAGCAGATGCAGACGTTATGAACGTTTGGCTAGCTCAATATGATGACTACTTGATAGTTTAGTGCACCATGCTTAATGGCTTAGAATCGGGACTTCAAAGATGTTTTGAACGTCATGGACCATATGAGATGTTCCAGGAGTTGAAGTTAATATTTCAAGCAAATACCCGAGTTGAGAGATATGAAGTCTCCAACAAGTTCTATAGCTAAAATATGGAGGAGAATCGCTCAACTAGTGAGCATGTGCTCAGATTGTCTGGGTACTACAATCGCTTGAATCAATTGGGAGTTAATCTTCCAGATAAGATAGTGATTGACAGAATTCTCTAATCATCATCACCAAGTTAGTAGAACTTCGTGATGAACTATAATATGCAAGGGATAACAGAAACAACTCCCAAGCTCTTCGTGATGCTGAAATCAAGGAAGGTAGAAATCAAGAAAAACATCAAGTGTTGATGGTTGACAAGACCACTAGTTTCAAGAAAAGGGCAAAGGGAAGAAGGGGAACTTCAAGAAGAACGGCAAGCAAGTTGCTGCTCAAGTGAAGAAGCCCAAGTCTGATCCTAAGCCTGAGACTAAGTGCTTCTACTGCAAAGGGACTGGTCACTGGGAGCGGAACTACCCCAAGTGATTGGCGGATAAGAAGGATGGCAAAGTGAACATAAGTATATTTGATATACATGTTATTGATGTGTACTTTACTAGTGTTTATAGCAAACCCTCAGTATTTGATACTAGTTCAGTTGCTAAGATTAGTAACTCGAAACGGGAGTTGCAGAATAAACAGAGACTAGTTAAGGGTGAAGTGACGATGTGTTGGAAGTGGTTCCAAGATTGATATGATCATCATCGCACACTCCCTATAATTTTGGGATTAGTGTTGAACCTAAATAAGTGTTATTTGGTGTTTGCATTGAGCATGAATATGATTTGATCATGTTTATTGTAATACGGTTATTCATTTAAGTAAGAGAATAAATTGTTGTTCTGTTTACATGAATAAAACCTTATATGGTTACACACCCAACGAAAATAGTTCGTTGGATCTCGATCGTAGTGATACACATAATCATAATATTGAAACCAAAAGATGCAAAGTTAATAATGATAGTGCAACTTATTTGTAGCACTACCGTTTAGGTCATATTGGTGTAAAGCGCATGAAGAAACTCCATACTGATGGGCTTTTGGAATCACTTGATTATGAATCAGTTGATGCTTGCGAACCATGCCTCATGGGCAAGATGACTAAGACTCTGTTCTTCGGAACAATGGAGCGAGCAACAGATTTGTTGGAAATCATACATACTGATGTATGTGGTCCGATGAATATTGAGGCTCGCGACAGGTATCATTATTTTTTGATCTTCACAAATGATTTGAGCAGATATGAGTATATCTACTTGATGAAACATAAGTCTGAAACATTTGAAAAGTTCAAAGAATTTCAGAGTGAAGTGAAAAACATCGTGACAAGAAAATAAAGTTTCTACGATCTGATCGCGGAGACAAATATTTGAGTTACGAGTTTGGTCTTCAGTTAAAACAATGTGAAATAGTTTCACTACTCACACCACCTGGAACACCACATCATAATGGTGTGTCCGAACGTCATAACCGTACTTTATTGGATATAGTGCAATCTATGATGTCTCTTACCGATTTACCACTATTGTTTTTGGGGTCATGCATTATGGACAGCTGCATTCATGTTAAAAAGGGGCACCATCTATATCCGTCGAGACGACGCCTTATGAACTATGGTTTGGCAAGAAACCAAAGTTGTCGTTTCTTAAAGTTTGGGGTTGCGATGCTTATATGAAAAAGTTTCATCCTGATAAGCTCAAAACTCAAATCGGAGAAGTGCATCTTCATAGGATATCCAAAGGAAACTGTTGGATACACCTTCTATCACAGATCCGAAGGCAAGACTTTTGTTGCTAAATTCGGAAACTTTCTGGAGAAGGAGTTTCTCTCGAAAGAAGTGAGTGGGAGGAAAGTAGAACTTGACGAGGTAACTGTACCTGCTCCCTTATTGGAAAGTAGTACATCACAGAAAAATGTTTCTGTGACACCTACACCAGTTAGTGAGGAAGCTAATGATGATGATCATGAAACTTCAGAACAAGACACTACTGAACCTCGTAGATCAACCAGAGTAAAGATCCGCGCCAGAGTGGTACAGTAATCCTGTTCTGGAAGTCATGCTACTAGATCATGATGATCCTACGAACTATGAAGAAGCGATGGTGAGCCCAGATTCCGCAAAGTGGCTTGAAGCCATGAAATCTGAGATATGATCCATGTATGAGAACAAAGTATGGACTTTGGGTGACTTGCCCGATGATCGGCAAGCCATAGAAAATAAATGGATCTTCAAGAGGAAGACAGACGCTGATAGTAGTGTTACTATCTACAAAGCTAGAATTGTCGCAAAAGGTTTTCGACAAAGTTCAAGGTGTTGACTACGATGAGTTTTTCTCACTCGTATCTATGCTTAAGTCTGTCCGAATCATGTTGGCAATTGCCGCATTTTATGAAATCTGGCAAATGGATAAACAAAACTGCATTCCTTAATGGATTTATTAAAGAAGAGTTGTATGTGATGCAACTAGAAGGTTTTGTCAATCCGAAAGGTGCTAACAAAATGTGCAAGCTCCAGCGATCCATCTGTGGACTGGTGCAAGCATCTCGGAGTTGGAATATACGCTTTGATAAGTTGATCAAAGCATATAGTTTTATACAGACTTGCGGTGAAGCCTGTATTTACGAGAAAGTGAGTGGGAGCACTATAGCATTTCTGATAAGTATATGTGAATGACATATTGTTGATCGGAAATAATGTAGAATTATTCTGTAAAGCATAAAAGGAGTGTTTGAAAGGAGTTTTTCAAAGAAAGACTTCGGTAAAGCTGCTTACATATTGAGCTTCAAGATCTATAGAGATAGATCAAGACGCTTGATAAGTTTTTCAATAAGTACATACCTTGACAAGATTTTGAAGTAGTTCAAAACGGAACAGTCAAAGAAAAAGTTTCTTGCCTGTGTTACAAGGTGTGAAGTTGAGTAAAGACTCAAAGCCTGACCACGGCAGAAGATAGAAAGAGAATGAAAGTCATTCCCTATGCCTCATTCATAGGTTCTATAAAGTATGCCATACTGTGTACCAGATCTATTGTATACCCTGCACTGATTTGGCAAGGAAGTACAATAGTGATCTAGGAGTAGATCGCTGGACAGCGGTCAGAATTATCCTTAGTGAAATAAGGATGTGTTTCTCGATTATGGACGTAACAAAAAGGTTCGTCGTAAAGGGTTACGTCGATGCAAGTTTTTGACACTAATCCAGATGAATCTAAAGTCACAATCTGGATACATATTGAAAGTCGGAGCAATTAGCTAGAGTAGCTCCGTGCAGAGCATTATAGACAAAGAATTTTGCAAAATACTTACGGATCTGAATGTGACAAACCCGTTGACTAAAATTATCTCACAAGCGAAAACATGATCACACCTTAGTACTCTTTGGGTGTTAATCACATAGAGATGTGAACTAGATTACTGACTCTAGTAAACCCTTTGAGTGTTGGTCACATGACGATGTGAACTATGGGTGTTAATCACATGGTGATGTGAACTATTGCTGCTAAATCACATGGCGATGTGAACTAGATTATTGACTCTAGTGCAAGTGGGAGACTGAAGGAAATATGCCCTAGAGGCAATAATAAAGTTATTATTTATTTCCTTATATCATGATAAATGTTTATTATTCATGCTAGAATTGTATTAACCGGAAACATAATACATGTGTGAATACATAGACAAACAGAGTGTCACTAGTATGCCTCTACTTGACTAGCTCGTTAATCAAAGATGGTTATGTTTCCTAACCATGAACAAAGAGTTTTTATTTGATTAACGAGGTCACATCATTAGTTGAATGATCTGATTGACATGACCCATTCCATTAGCTTAGCACCCGATCGTTTAGTATGTTGCTATTGCTTTCTTCATGACTTATACATGTTCCTATAACTATGAGATTATGCAACTCCCGTTTACCGGAGGAACACTTTGGGTACTACCAAACGTCACAACGTAACTGGGTGATTATAAAGGAGTACTACAGGTGTCTCCAATGGTAGATGTTGGGTTGGCATATTTCGAGATTAGGGTTTGTCACTCCGATTGTCGGAGAGGTATCTCTGGGCCCTCTCGGTAATACACATCACATAAAGCCTTGCAAGCATAATAACTAAGATGTTAGTTATGAGATGATGTATTACGGAACGAGTAAAGAGACTTGCCAGTAACGAGATTGAACTAGGTATTGGATAACGACGATCGAATCTCGGGCAAGTAACATACCGATGACAAAGGGAACAACTTATGTTGTTATGCGGTCTGACCGATAAAGATCTTCGTAGAATATGTAGGAGCCAATATGGGCATCCAGGTCCCTCTATTGGTTATTGACCGGAGACGTGTCTCGGTCATGTCTACATTGTTCTTGAACCGTAGGGTCCGCACGCTTAACGTTACGATGACAGTTATTATGAGTTTATGCATTTTGATGTACCGAAGGTTGTTCGGAGTCCCGGATGTGATCACGGACATGACGAGGAGTCTTGAAATGGTCGAGACGTAAAGATTGATATATTGGAAGCCTATGTTTGGACATCGGAAGTGTTCCGGGTGAAATCGGGATTTTACCGGAATACCGGGAGGGTTACCGGAACCCCCCGGGAGGCAAATGGGCCTATTGGGCCTTAGTGGAAAAGAGAAAAGGGGCAGCCCATAGCTGGCCGCGCCCCCCCCCCCCCCTTCCCCAAGTCCTAGTAGGACTAGGAGAAGGGGTCGCCCCCCCTTTCTCTCCTTTCCCCCTTGGGAGTCCTAGTTGGAATAGGATTGAGGGGGGGAGTCCTACTCCCGGTAGGAGTAGGACTCCTCCCGCGCCCTCTCCCTAGCCGGCCGAAACCCTCCCCCTGCTCCTTTATATACGGGGGCAGGGGGCACCCCATAGACACACAAGTTGATCCTTGAGATCGTTCCTTAGCCGTGTGCGGTGCCCCCTGCCACCAAATTCCACCTCGATCATACCGTTGTAGTGCTTAGGCGAAGCCCTGCGTCGGTAGTACATCAAGATCGTCACCACGCCGTCGTGCAGACAGAACTCTTCCTCGACGCTTTGCTGGATCGGAGCCCGAGGATCGCCATCGAGCTGAACGTGTGCTAAGAACTCGGAGGAGCCGGAGTAACGGTGCTTGGATCGGTCGGATCGGGAAGAAGACGTACGACTACTTCCTCTATGTTGTGTGATCGCTTCCGCAGTCGGTCTGCGTTGGTACGTAGACAACACTCTCCCCTCGTTGCTATGCATCACCATGATCTTGCGTGTGTGTAGGAAATTTTTTGAAATTACTACGTTCCCCAATAAATATGTCATGCAAGTTCTTTTCCATAAGCACGTATGACTATATACGGAATACATGCCTACATTACATTGATGAATTGGAGCTAGTTCTGTGTCACCCTATGTTATGACTGTTACATGATGAACCGCATCCGGCATAATTATCCATCACTGATCCGGTGCTTACGAGTTTTCCATATACTGATTCTCGCTTATTTACTTTTCCGCTGCTACTGTTACAATCACTACAAAATACCAAAAACATTACTTTTGATGTCTTTACTTTTGTTACCGCTACCGCCACTATCATATTACTTTGCTACTAAACACTTTGTTGCAGATACTAAGTTTCCAGGTGTGGTTGAATTGACAACTCAGCTGCTAATACTTGAGAATATTCTTTGGCTCCCCTTGTGTCGAATCAATAAATTTGGGTTGAATACTCTACCCTCGAAAGCTGTTGCGATCCTCTATACTTGTGGGTTATCAAGAACCTTTTTCTGGCGCCGTTGCCAGGGAGCATAGCTCTATTCTTTGAGTCACTTGGGATTTATATCTGCTGGACACTATGAAGAACTTGAGAGATCCAAAAAACAAGATCTATCCCTCAACTACGAGGGGAGGTAAGGAACTGCCATCTAGCTCTGCACTTGATTCACCTTCTGTTATGAGTAAGTTTGCGACACCTACACCTGCTTCTGCTATTCGTTCTGATATGTCGCATGTTATTGATTGACGGTGTCCTGGACTAGGGGGTACTCACCACGTCATCTCCCGATCTATTAGATTGGGCCGAGGCCCCCCATGGCCGTATACTCATGGGCCACTTCGGACAGCTGCCGCATACAAGGAAGATTCCACAAAGACTTGGCGATCAAGACAAGGACTTCTCCCACCGGCGTATTCAGCTAGGACTCTTGTTAACCTAGACCTATGGTGCATTATATAAACCAGGGCCAGGCTAGTCGATAGAATATACAACATACACATCAACAATCATACCATAGGCTAGCTTCTAGGGTTTAGCCTCCTCGATCTCGTGGTAGATCTACTCTTGTACTACCCATATCATCAATATTAATCAAGCAGGACGTAGGGTTTTACCTCCATCGAGAGGGCCCGAACCTGGGTAAAACATCGTGTTCCCTGCCTCCTGTTACCATCCGGCCTAGACGCACAGTTCGGGACCCCCTACCCGAGATCCGCCGGTTTTGACACCGACATTGGTGCTTTCATTGAGAGTTCCGCTGTGTGATCAACAAAAGGATCGATGGCTCACCTGCAGATCAACTACGACTTCGGCGTCTTCGTCACCAGTTCGACTGGTCACCTTGGTTCGACCAAGAATTGCGCCCCGTGTTCGGATCACCATGTTCGGACGAGGGCCTTCACCAAACATCAACTCCGATCTCTATCAAGATCACGGAGGAATTATCTATGGAGCTCGGGGGCTCAACGTCAACATTGCCCTCAAGCGACCGTGCTGTTTTTTTGGACAGCAAACTCGTATCTGCCGCCACCACCTCCTCGAGTATCTCTTTGACGATCGCTTTGGTGGAATTGTGCGGAATTCGGTCTATAACAACCCTGGAAAATTTCATCGAGTTCCGATGGAGGAATCTCTGGCAATCCACGATATACCGGAGCCGTGTCAAATCTGGATGGGAATTTGGATGAGTTTAGGGCGTGGTGTCCAGCTTCTAGCTCGGACGTCCTTTGAAAGATCCAACTGTTGATCTGCTGTGGAATTCCTATATCTACCACCTCTCAAAATTTCAGCTCGATCCGACCATCCAAACTCCGGGAACCTTCCGATTAGTGCATCACTTTCGAATCTATTTTCTGCGCGAAAACGAATCCGACACGAGTTCATCTTTTTTATGAACGGGATTTCAGACATCCCTTTTGAAGGAAGTTTTGTATGGGGTATTATGTTTTGTTCCCGAACACACCCCACTAACTTTAAGATCTTTTGAACATGATCTTCAACATCATGCTGGTGTCAAACCAGTCCGGCAATATTACTCCACGGCTGCCGACCTGCGCTAGACACGTCGTCACTTTAGCCGAGCTCAACTTCTTCGGATCATCATCTCGGCAAGCCGAACAAGAGTCCGGCATCGCGAAGGATAAATCATCATCAACATCGCTGCCCCACGGATTACACGGAGTGGGCATACCGGCCTCGCCGCACGGTCGCTTCATCAAGCCGGCATCGACCACGTCACGACCTGCATTGACAGGGCCGCACTATTGCTTCTTCAAGCTGGTGTCCATCATGCCGACCTACTTCGACTCATCGGCTGACGTCGAGACTTCGACATCTCGGCTGGACCGGGGGCTTCACCATCTCTTCATCAACATACTCCGGACGCTTCGGCGTCACTAGCCGACCAGCTCCGTCACGTTAGCTGGGTAGAGGGCTTTGCCTCGGCGAGTCAACCTTTACCAGCATTGCCATGCCATCATTTTATCGCCCATCAGGCAATGGGTGTGCGGAGCGAGTCCTAATTTTGGGAATCACCTTCCTTCGGATTGCTACAATAAATAAACCAGGTGCTATTAATCCCAGTATTTTTTACTTGTTTGGGTTTATTTTTCCCAAGGAATTATTACTCTGGTTTGTCCATGATATGTACACAGGTCTATCAAATGGTGACCGCATTAACGAGGTCGCGTGGTGGTTCGATCAGTTTCCGTACATAGTCCGGCGAACGCCGCATCCGGAGCTCGGACCGACCTGTGAATTCAGGCTTTGCCACGCCTTTACTACATCACGCCGACGCCCTGCATCGACATTGACTTCGGCGCCAGGCCATATTTCTTCTATTCCTCACTTTGCATAAATTATTTATTATGCAACATTTTTTTAATTATCACTATTACTATTATCTCCGGTTTGCACTATTTTTTGTGCACAGAAAAATGATCCGGGGACTTCGGCGTCACTCTGCCGGTCTGCATTGACCGTGCTATGTCACCACTTCGGCGTGTCGAGCTCTCCGCCCCGCCACCTCGGGACCGGCTTGGGGGATGGAACCTTGCCCCGCATCAAGCTCGAACCGCGTCATCAATACCGAACACATTAACCAGCTAAGTCGCTTCCATGCTCAAAGCTTTAATTTCTAACTTGTGTTCGGTTCGACCAAGAATTATGTTTTTTTGGAAAAAAGTTGCTTGTAAAAAATTTCCTTGTCCAAACTTTGTTTGTGACGCATAAATTCAAATACCCCGTTTACTTGGGGACTTCCTTTATGAAGCTTTTCCTATTGCATATGATTATACTTGTGCGGCTTCATTCCTTGTCCGTGTATTACGCCACAATATGCACCACATTGACTTAAGCGATTTGCAAGCTGGGTTGCCTCGCTCCTGTGTTTACCCCTACGTTCCCGATTGTTCGGTTAGGGAGTAAAGGGAGCACCTCTGCGATTGTCACGATCGGGTCACCCGAGCTGGACCTCAGACTGGGTGAAGCAGAAAGCTAGTGCTCTTATAGTTATTCAATGATGGTCGGCACACAACGGAACTCATGAGTAGAAAAAATATATTGCACAAGTCTCATAATAACAATGAGCACCGAAGAAAGGTATCGGTGGGGGTACTATTTTCTACGAAGATGCTTCTTACTCTTCGCAGTAATATAGCATAAGTTCCCTGAGCGCGCTTTGTCTGTTACAGCCTTATGGCCTGATTGCCTGGTTATTGGAAACACTGTCGATATTCTCAACAGATGGAGTACATAACACTTTTCGGTCCTTGACAGAAGAGGGAGAAGCCGACGGTCGGTTAAGACGCATTTAAAGTTCGGTTGAACATAGATATGATATAAGTACTTCGGTACATGGAATCATTCTTTTACTCAAGTCACTTGGGGGCTCTTAAGTTTATTTGAGCCGTTTTATAATAAGTGTTCTTCTTCTTAGTCGTTGCAAAGTTTTATTATTATTATTTATCACTCCTTTTTTCGACATGAGTGCGCGGTCACTAGCTGGGGAGCCTAATTTCTCTCTCAAAGCCGCTAGAGTTTAGTTTGCTAAACTAGCCTGATGAGAAGTACTCCGCCCTCGGGGTAGGAGGTTGAAGCCGTAGGCTGACCCGCTCGAAGTCTTGAGATAGGATGTATCATGTTAAAGCACGACAGAAGCACTTCTTTTTTCTAAGACCAATTTTCGGATTGGCACCGAACACTTGATCTTGTTCGGACATCATGTTTTTACTGACGTTTCTTGGTTTTCCAAGCTTTTGGCACTTTTAAACTATTTGTGCTTTTCCAGCATTAGTCTCGCAGTGCAACGCCGGACACCTTTAGGGATTCGGCAAAAACATTCTCAGATATTGCTATATATGCATTTGTTTCGAATTGTGTCTTCGGTCAATAGTTGGGTTGCCCGGCTCCTGCACTTGCTTCCTATGTTCCGTTTTGTTCGGCTAGGTGTGCAAAGGGAGAACCACTGCGATTGTGCTTCCAGCTCACATGGTTAAGAACCTTAGTGGAGAAAGCCGAAAACTGACTGTCACAATAAGCGTAAACTGGTCAACGATCCGATGACTATGACGGGCCATTCATAACATTGGCCGAAGTGTTTACGGCTTGACCCCTACTGTCGCCAAACACTACCGGGGGATATTAACTGGCCTCCCAAACTAAATCCTCGATATTTTGCTCTTACATTAGAGTTGAGGTTTAATGATCATGCTTAGCATGACAACCCAAAGAAAAGAACCGATAGCGGGACTATTTTCTTTGGAAGACATTTCTTCTGTTAAACAGTAATATAACTCTCTGCGTACCTTTGTTTATAAAACTGCATGGCCAGATTGCCTTGTTTGTTGTAAATCTTTGCCCTCATAAAGGTTTTATAAAGTAGGACAAACACTCCTCGGCTACTGGCCGAGGAGGTGGAAGCCGATGGTCGGTTAACAAAGTTTTGTACAATGCAGATCTGAGCATTAATGACGTAAAGTACTTGGATACATAGAGTCATTACACATAATTTGTGATTTTACTATGGATATTGATCCTTAATTCGGCCACCCGTGCCCGCATTAAGGCTCGGGGGCTACTGGGCTTCGGGCTTATTATTTACAAATATTAAAGGGGCACATTGATCCCCTGATCTGGTGTTAACACCCGACCAGTGTCTCGGGGGCTACTGCATTGCTTGTCCAATGCAGAAAATTTTATGTGCAATATAGTTTCCGAGGAGATTTTGATCCTCAGGTTGGTCGGTCGCACCCAACCTGAGTCTCGAGGACTGAGCACGCCGCTTTTAGTGTCCCGAAGTAATCTGCCGAGCTTGGACTTGATCCTCAGGCCGATTTTGCAAATCAACCTGAGTCTCAGCGGCTACTGGGATCAACGGTCTTACGTCATCCTTCAGGTGCATCTCGGGTTTTAGACCGATACACACTGGAGGGCTACTGGCTATATATCTCGGCAGAGAATAAATTGCACCAATACAAAATATTCACAAAAATCGGCCCACATTCGGGGTAGTGCACCACCTCGGAAGCAGCCCGGCATAAAGCTCGGGCGCTAGTGGCTGGCTCCATAGAGGGCATTTCTGGCATTAAGCTCGGCTAAACTCCTTCAAACCTTTTTTGAACCAAGGTGATATGACACCTTGGATATAGTCCGGCGTTGGAGCTTGGACACAGTCCGGCGTGGGAGCTCGGATACATTCTGGCGTTGGAGCTCGGAAAGAAGTCCGGCGTTGGTGCTCGGCTGCAAAAGATACCTCTAATGCAGTCCAACGTTGGAGCTCGGACGCAAGAGGACACTGCCTCCCGGGAACAACTTCAAACCCGAGGTGTGGCATAAAAATAACAAGGCATTGATAAAGGCCGGAAACTTAAAGGGGCTCCTCGGATACCCGACGTGTAAACTCGTCGAATGCATTTCGGTGATCCTCAAGATCAAAGATAAAGAAGATTTGTTGAACCAGTTTTCAAGACCGACGACCGAAGATGAAGAACAGTTCGGAAGAATCGAGGAGCGTCCCTAACTTGAAGACCGGTTCAGGGGGCTACTGACGGTGTCCTGGACTAGGGGGTACTCACCACGTCGTCTCCCGATCTATTAGATTGGGCCGAGGCCCCCCATGGCCATATACTCATGGGCCAGTTCGGACAACTGCCGCATAGAAGGAAGATTCCACAAAGACTTGGCGATCAAGACAAGGACTTCTCCCACCGGCGTATTCGGCTAGGACTCTTGTTAACCTAGGCCTCTGGTGCATTATATAAACCAGGGCCAGGCTAGTCGATAGAATATACAACATACACATCAACAATCATACCATAGGCTAGCTTCTAGGGTTTAGTCTCCTCGATGTCGTGGTAGATCTACTCTTGTACTACCCATATCATCAATATTAATCAAGCAGGACGTAGGGTTTTACCTCCATCAAGAGGGCCCGAACCTGGGTAAAACATCGTGTTCCCTGCCTCCTGTTACCATCCGGCCTAGACGCACAGTTCGGGACCCCCTACCCGAGATCCGCCGGTTTTGACACCGACATTGATGATGCCACTTCTGCTATGCATGATACTTATGATGAAACTGCTTCTATGCCTGATACTACTGTGCCCCTTAGTGAATTTCTTGATGAACAAAATGCTAGGGATAGAGAAAGAGAAATTATTGAATCTGAATACGATGATGATAGTGATGATGAAAATATGCAAGTTATTCCTGAGGGTTATTTATTTGATCAAGATGGTTCTTTAGCTATTTTAGCTTGCAGAGATAGATATGAGCTTAAGAGGTTATTAATTAAATGGAACAAAGAATCACTTAGAGATAAAATGAAACCCGATCCTGCTTTTGCTACTTCACCTATATGTGTTCCTCATAAGGATTATGAATTCTTTGTTGATCCTGGTATAATTACTTTGGTTGAATCTGATCCGTTTTATGGCTATGAATCTGAAACTGTTGTGGCACATCTTACTAAGTTAAATGATATAGCTGCCATGTTCACTAATGATGAGAGATCGCATTACCTTTACATACTCAAAATATTTACGTTCTCATTAAAGGGTGATGCTAAGATATGGTTTAATTCTCTTGATCCCGGTTGTGTGTGTAGTCCCCAGGATATGATATATTACTTCTCTGCTAAATATTTCCCTGCTCATAAGAAACAAGCTGCTTTGAGGGAAATATACAACTTTGTGCAAATTAAAGAAGAGAGTCTCCCACAAGCTTGGGGGAGGCTTCTCAAGTTACTTAATTCTTTGCCTGATCATCCTCTTAAGAAACATGAAATACTTGATATCTTTTATAATGGACTAACCGATGCTTCCAGAGATTACCTGGATAGTTGTGCTGGTTCTCTTTTCAGGGAAAGAACACCAGATGAAGCTGAAATTCTATTGAATAATATGTTGACAAATGAAAATAATTGGGCACCTCCTGAGCCAACTCCTGAGCCATCTCCTGCTCCAATTACTGAGCCTATTCCTAAACCAACTCCGAAGAAGAGAGGTGTTTTATTTCTCAGTCCCAAAGATATGCAAGAGGCAAAGAAATCTATGAAAGAAAAAGGTATTAAAGCTGAAGATGTTAAGAATTTACCTCCTATTGAAGAAATACATGGTCTTAATTCACCGCCTGTTGACGAAACTTATGATCTCAATTATTTATTTATTGAAGAACCTCCTGATCCCGATATCCCGACACAGGTAGTAAAGGTAAATTCTCTCTATAGATATGATAAAGCTGAAGTCCCTCCTACTAAAATTGCTAGTCAATGCTTGGATGAGTTTGATAACTTTATGTTTAAGCAAGACGACTTCAATGCTTATTTTGGTAGACAATTAAAAGAAATGCTTATATGATTAGACGCTTGGGTGATTATATGGCTGATATTAAAGGTGAACTTAAACTTATTAGCAAACATGCTTCTATGGTTACCACTCAAGTAGAACAAGTACTTAAGGCTCAAAAAGAAGTGCTTAATGAAATGAATAATAAGAAAAATGATTATGATGTTAGACTGGCTACTAGAACTGGTAGAATGACTCAGGAACCTTTGTATCCTGAAGGCCACCCTAAGAGAATCGAGCAAGATTCTCAAAGAAATAATACTGATGTTCATAGTTCTTCTAAAAAGAAGAAAAAGAAAAATGATAGAACTGTGCAAACTTCTAGTGAACCTATTGCTGAACCACCTGATAATCCAAATGATATTTCTATGTCTGATGCTAAAACACAATCTGGTAATGAACATGAACCTAGTAAAAATATTAATGATAATGTTCATGATGATGCTCAACCTAGTAATGACAATGATGTACAAATTGAACCTGCTGTTGATCTTGATAACCCACAATCAAAGAATCAACGTTATGATAAAAGAGACTTTGTTGCTAGGAAACATGGTAAAGAAAGGGAACCTTGGGTTCAGAAATCCATGCCTTTTCCTCCGAAACCATCCAAGAAAAAGGATGATGAGGATTTTGAGCGCTTTGCTGAAATGATTAGGCCTATCTTTTTGCGTATGAGATTAACTGATGTGCTCAAAACAAATCCTTATGCTAAATATATGAAAGATATCATTACTAATAAAAGAAAGATACCGAAAGCTGAGATTTCCACCATGCTTGCTAATTATACTTTTAAGGGTGGAATACCAAAGAAACTTGGAGACCCCGGGGTACCTACTATACCTTGCTCCATTAAAAGAAATTATATTAAAACTGCTTTATGTGATTTTGGAGCCGGTGTTAGTGTTATGCCTCTCTCTTTATATCGTAGACTTGAATTGAATAAGTTGACATCTACTGAAATATCTTTGCAAATGGCTGATAAATCAACTGCTATACCTGTCGGTATTTGTGAGGATGTGCCCGTTGTGGTTGCAAACGTTACTATTTTAACGGACTTTGTTATTCTTGATATTCTCGGGGATGATAGTATGTCTATTATTCTTGGAAGACCTTTTCTTAATACTGCAGGGGCTGTTATTGATTGCAACAAAGGCAATGTCACTTTTCATGTTAATGGTAATGAGCATACGGTACACTTTCCGAGGAAACAACCTCAAGTTCATAGTATCAACTCTATTGGAAAAATTCCATCAATTATATTTGGAGGTTTTGAATTTCCTCTTCCTACTGTCAAGAAGAAATATGATATACTTATTATAGGGGATGTCCATATCCCCGTTGAGGTAACTTAGTGTTATTCGAAATTTCTCTGGTTTCATGATTATCGGAATGAGTTTTTTAACAAGACTTGATCAACCTTGTTAGTGGATTCTTTTTGATGAGCATGAGATGGATGAAACTAGAAGCACAAACTTTTGTACCCCACTTTTACTTTCTGTTATTTATATTAAATAAAGTAAAAATAGTATTTTTTGTCTGTTTCCTGACTTATCGTACAATATAAAAATATCCCGAAAATAAAAGTCCTCAGAATGCCATGCCAATTTAATATGATTTTTTTGGGAATATTTGAGAATTTACTGTGGAAAAATTACCGCGGGAGGAGCTGCCACTTGGCCACGAGGTTGGTGGGTGCCCCCCCCCCTGTAGGGCGCGCCCCCTGCCTCATGGGCCCACGGTGGCCCTCCTCCACTTATCCCAGCGCCCATCTTCTTCCTCTATCTCACACAAACCCGAAAAACCAACCCGAGCACGAGTTCCAGCCACTTTTGTTGTGATTTTCGATCTCCTTGCTCAAGGCACCTCTCTCAAAACTGCTTGGGGAGATTGTTCCTTGGTATGTGACTCCTCCATTGGTCCAATTAGTTTTTGTTCTGGTGCTTTATTCTTTGCAAATTTGTGTTGCATAGGTGACCATGTTCTTCAGCTTGCATGTCAAATTTATATGGTTCCAAGTAGTTCTAATGCTTGATATAGGCTTTAGGCACTTGTAGGAGTAGTTGCTATCAGTTTTATTGAAGTTGGTTCACTTTTATTTTGAAGTTACTAAAAATTTCAAAAAAATCAGAGAAAAACAATAGGTTTAGGAAGATGTTCCAAGGTGGTTCCTCTAAGAAGTAAGGACCCAGAATTGCTATGCGCGATGCTGACGAGGATCCACCAAGAGACGCTCCAGTACGGCCTTGCGAATGGCCGTCGGAAAATTTTATGGACCGTGCGGGAATTAAAGAAGAATTCAAATCATATTTGCGCAATGCCGGTCTTGAGGATTTTGAGGCTAACAAATGCCCCTAGTATCATGATCTCACAAGTTCATTTGTGAGGAGGTTTGAGTATTCATCTTCGCGTAATTCTCCTTCAGTCATGTTTGATCTTTATGACAAATCTTATACCATGGACCTAGAGGATTTCACTTCTTCTTGCAAACTTCCATCATGGGGCAGTATTAGGGATCCCCCTAAATCTGAATTTAGAAACTTTCTTGCTTGTATAACTGTGGGGGAATCCAGAGACATAATGCAGGCTACCATAGGGAGCATTCACTTTCCTGCTATACATTATTTTGCTCTCTTCATCGATAGATGCATAAACGCTAAGGATGAAGCATGTCACATGTGTGTCCCTGATCTTAGCATTCTTAGGAGTGCTGTGTTAGGAGACCAATCTTATTATATGGGAGCCATTGTAGACGTAGGTTGCATCATAATAGACATAATGGAGATTTCTTTGGAGGAATTTATGCAACCCGCTTAGCTCATTTTCTTGAAATAGACATTCATGAGGGTGATATGGAGTTGCCTCCGGCATATTTAGATTATAACTCTATGGCATCGCACCAGTTTGTCGAGAGGCCTGAATCACCTCTCTTATATCGCTTATTTTTTTATAAATGACGTGTTTTCCATATTACTCTCCCTGCTCCTGCCTTCTTTGATTCACAGACAAAAGGAAGATATGTTATTACCAGAGAGGAGGCAGAAGAGTACGAGAGGAGAGCGGAGGCAGCTCAACTCCATGCTGCAGCTCAGCAGGCGATAACCGTTGCACATCAGTATGATCCCAACTATCCTTCCTCATCACAGTACGACCCCAAAATCTATTATTATGGATATCCGCCAGGCCAGCTGTGGCCATAGACCAACTTAGGCCAAAAGCCTAAGCTTGGGGGAGTATGTATTTCTCACCGACATTACATTTATGTTCACAGACACTCATTGCTAGATGTAGGTGCTCATACTTTTTCACTGTAATATCTATGCTAGTTTATTTTCCTTTTCCTGCTTTCTTCTTGTGCGTTTAGTAAACCTTAAGAAAGAAAAAACCAAAAAAAAATTAGTAGTAGTTTATTTTTCTGCTATAGTAGTAATAATTAAAAAGAAAGCCCAAAAATATTTCCCGTTCTTCTTTTGCTTGTTGGGAGCTTTCCCGTGTAAATAGTTTTATTTCTTTTCTTTTCTTTGGGGGTCAGTAGGAGAAGACCATAATTAAATTGTTGAAGTGGCTCTTATATGCATCATTGTCGATTTAACCCAGAGCCCATATTGCCTTGTCTTCTCCTGTTTATTGAATGCTCGCAGATTCTAGCTTAGTCCCATACACGTGCACTCTTATTATTATTCACACCGTTCGGTCGTGCAAGTGAAAGGCAATTATGATGATATATGATGGACTGACTGAGATGAGAAAAGCTGGTATGAACTCGACCTCTTTTGTTTTTGTAAATATGATGAGCCCGTCGTTCTTGATTCAGCTTATTATGAGTAAACATGTTTGCAATAACAATTAGAGATCATAGTTGCTTGTGCCATGCTTGATTAGCTATGAGTTATAATGATTTACCTTGTATGCCAACATGCTATTGAGATGATTATGATGTGGTATGATGGGGTGGTATCCTCTTTTGAATGATTTAAGTGACTTGACTTGGCACATGTTCACGCATGTAGTTGAAACAAAATCAACATAGCCTTCACGATATTTATGTTCATGGTGGATTATATCCTACTCATGCTTGCATCAAATGTTTATTACTTTTAATGCATGTACATGGCTGTTGTTGCTCTCTAGTTGGTCGCTTCCCAGTCTTTTGCTAGCCTTCACCTGTACTAAGCGAGAATACTGCTTGTGCATCCAATCCCTTAAACCCCAAAGTTATTCCAGATGAGTCCACCATACCTTCCTATATGCGAAATCTACCTGCCGTTCCAAGTAAATTTGTATGTGCCAAATTCTAAACCTTCAAATAAATATTCTGTTTTGTATGCTCGAATAGCTCATGTATCAACAAAGGCTGTCCTTATCTTCCATGTTAGGCGGGTTATTCTCAAGAGGAGTGGACTCCGCTCCTCACTCACGAGAAAATGGCTGGTCATCGGGATGCCCGGTCCCATGCTTTATGCAAACTAAATCAAAATTAATTGCAAACAAAACCCCCCCTGGGACCTAATGTATGTTGGAGGCACTCGTTGTTTCGAGCAAGCCATGGATTGATGCCTGTTGGTGGAGGGGGAGTATAACCTTTACCATTCTGTTTGGGAACCGCCTATAATGTGTTTAGCATGGAAGATATCGCCAAATCTTGGTTGTTACGTTGACAATGAAAGTATACCGCTCAAAATATAATTTATCTCTATTTCAAAACCGAGCTCTGGCACCTCTGCAAATCCCTGCTTCCCTCTGCGAAGGGCCTATCCATTTACTTTTATGCTGAGTCATCACCCTCTTATTAAAAAGCACTAGCTGGAGAGCACAGCCGTCATTTGCATTCATCACTGTTAATTTATATTGGGTATGACTATGATTGGATCTCTTTTACCATGAATTACAATGTCTAGTCAGTCCTTTATCTTTAAAGGTGCTCTGCATTTATGTTTTGCGGTCTCAGAAAGGGCTAGCGAGATACCACCTTGTTATATCATATTATGATTGTTTTGAGAAAGTGTTGTCATCCGAGATTTATTATTATGACTTGCTAGTTGATTATGCTATTGATCTGAGTAATGATGAGACCTGAGAATTATTGCAAATGTGGTTAGTTAGTTATGATTTATGCTGAAAACTTGAATGCTGGCTTGACATAGTTACAACAACAAGAGCAAACAGAGTTTGTAAAAGTTTTTCTTTCTTTCTTTCAGTTTGTCAACTAAATTGCTTGAGGACAAGCAAGGTTTTAAGCTTGGGGGAGTTGATACGTCTCCGTCGTATCTACTTTTCCAAACACTTTTGCCCTTGTTTTGGACTCTAACTTGTATGATTTGAATGTAACTAACCCGGACTGACGTTGTTTTCAACAGAATTACCATGATGTTGTTTTATGTGCAGAAAACAAATATTCTTGGAATGACCTGAAACTCCACGGGAGGTCTTAGAAAAAATAATAAAAAATCCTCGCCAAATATGAAGACCAGGGGGCCCACACCCTTCTCACGAGGGTGGGGGCGCCCGCCCCCCTAGGGCGCGCCCCCCTACCTCGTGGGCCCCCTGGAGACCCTCTGACGCCAACTCCAACTCTATATATTTGCTTCGGAGAGATAAAAATCAGAGAGAAGAAATCATCGCGTTTTACGATACGAAACCACCGCCAAGCCCTAAAACCTCTCGGGAGGGCTGATCTGGAGTCCGTTCGGGGCTCCGGAGAGGGGGATTCGTCGCCGTCGTCATCATCAACCATCCTCCATCACCAATTTCATGATGCTCACTGCCGTGCGTGAGTAATTGCATCGTAGGCTTGTTGGACAGTGATGGGTTGGATGAGATTTATCATGTAATCGAGTTAGTTTTGTTAGGGTTTGATCCCTAGTATCCATTATGTTCTGAGATTGATGTTGCTATGACTTTGCTATGCTTAATGCTTGTCACTAGGGCCCGAGTGCCATGATTTCAGATCTGAACCTATTATGTTTTCATGAATATATGTGAGTTCATGATCCTATCTTGCAAGTCTATAGTCACCTACTATGTGTTATGATCCGGCAACCCTGAAGTGACAATAATCGGGACCACTCCCAGTGATGACCATAGTTTGAGGAGTTCATGTATTCACTATGTGCTAATGCTCTGTTCCAGTTCTCTATTAAAAGGAGGCCTTAATATCCCTTAGTTTCCAATAGGACCCCGCAGCCACGGGAGGGTAGGACAAAAGATGTCATGCAGGTTCTTTTCCATAAGCATGTATGACTATATACGGAATACATGCCTACATTACATTGATGAATTGGATCTAGTTCTGTGTCACCCTATGTTATGACTATTACATGATGAACCGCATGCGGCATAATTATCCATCACTGATCCGGTGCCTACGAGTTTTCCATATACTGGTCCTCGCTTATTTACTTTTCCGCTGCTACTGTTACAATCACTACAAAATACCAAAAACATTACTTTTGTTGTCTTTACTTTTGTTACCGCTACCGCCACTATCATATTACTTTGCTACTAAACACTTTGCTGCAGATACTAAGTTTCCAGGTGTGGTTGACTTGACAACTCAGCTGCTAATACTTGAGAATATTCTTTGGCTCCCCTTGTGTCGAATCAATAAATTTGGGTTGAATACTCTACCCTCGAAAGCTGTTGCGATCCCCTATACTTGTGGGTTATCAATACACAACGTCTAATAACACCATCTACTCCTTCTTTATAAAGATGTGGGTCATCCCAAAAGTAATGCCTCAAATCATAGAAGAACTTTTTCATTTGCTGCTATGTGAAACTAGGTGGTATAAACTTAGCAACAATGTAATTAGCATAATCAGCATACCATGGAGCAGTATGAGAAGCATTTATGACATTTAATTGCTCATCAGGAAAGCTATCATCAATAGGAAGTGGGTCATCAAGCATATTTTCTAACCTAGACAAGTTGCCTGCAACGGGGTTCTTAGCTCCCTTCCTATAAACAATATATAAATCAAATTCTTGTAGCAAGAGAACCCATCTAATAAGTCTAGGTTTAGCATCTTTCTTTTTCTTAAGATATTTAATAGCAACATGATCAGTGTGAATAGTTACTTTAGAATCAACAATATAAGGTCTGAACTTATCACAGGCAAATACAACTGCTAAGAATTCTTTTTCAGTAGTAGCATAATTTCTTTGAGCATTGTCTAGGGTTTTACTAGCATATTGAATAACATTTAATTTATTATCAACTCTTTGCCCTAGAACAACACCTACAGCATAATCACTAGCATCACATATAATTTCAAAGGGTAAATTCCAATCAGGTGGCTGAACAATAGGTGCAGAGATCAATGCTTTCTTAAGTATTTCAAATGCTTCTACACAATCATCATCAAAGACAAATGGTATATCTTTTTGTAATATGTTAGTCAGAGGCCGAGAAATTTTTGAGAAGTCCTTAATGAACCTCCTATAAAATCCTGCGTGACCAAGGAAACTTCTTATACCTTTGATGTCCTTGGGGCATGGCATCTTTTCAATAGCATCAACCTTGGCTTTATCAACTTCAATACCTCTTTCAGAAAATTTATGCCCCAAGACAATACCTTCATTAACCATAAAGTGGCACTTTTCCCAATTCAAGACAAGATTAGTTTCTTCACATCTCTGCAAAACTCGATCAAGGTTGCTTAAGCAATCATCAAAAGAAGATCCATAGAGGGAGAAATCGTCCATGAAAACCTCACAAATCTTTTCACAAAAGTCAGAGAATATAGCCATCATGAATCTTTGAAAGGTAGCAGGTGCATTACATAAACCAAAAGGCATACGTCTATAAGCAAAAGTACCAAAAGGGCAAGTAAAAGTAGTCTTTGATTGATCTTTGCCTGACACAGGTATTTGAGAGAAACCAGAATAACCGTCTAGAAAGCAACAATGTGTATGTTTGGATAATCTTTCTAGCATTTGATCGATAAAAGGTAAGGGGTAATGATCCTTTTTAGTGGCCTTATTTAATTTGCGGAAATCAATTACCATCCTATAACCTATAATAATTCTTTGAGGAATCAATTCATCTTTATCATTAGGAATGACAGTAATACCTCCCTTCTTAGGGACACAATGGACAGGACTTACCCACTGACTATCAGCAACGGGATAGATTATACCTGCCTCAAGGAGTTTTAGTATTTCTTTTCTTACCACTTCTTTCATTTTAGGATTCAGCCATAATTGATGATCATGAACTGGTTTAGCATCTTCTTCCAAATTTATTTTAGGTTGACATAGAGTGGTACTAATGCCCTTAAGATCATCAAGAGTATACCCAATAGCAGCACGGTGCTTCTTTAGTGTTTTCAATAATCTCTCTTCCTCATGCTCTGAAAGGTTATCAGTAATAATAACAGGATATATCTTTTTCTCATCAAGATAAGCATATTTAAGAGTATCAGGTAATGGTTTAAGCTCAAACACAGGATCACCCTTGGGTGGAAGAGGATCCCCTAAGATTTCAACAGGTAAATTGTTTTTCAGAATAGGTTCCTGTTTAAAGAATACTTCGTCTATTTCCCTTCTTTCATTCATAAACATGTCATTTTCATGGTCTAGCAAATATTGTTCTAAAGGATCACTAGGAGGTACGGCAATAGAAGAAAGACCAATAATTTCATCCTTACTAGGTAATTCTTCTTCACGGTGTTGTCTACTAAACTTAGAGAAATTAAATTCATGAGTCATATCATCTAACAACATCCCTTTTGCAATCTATGGTAGCATTAACAGTGTTCAGGAAGGGTCTACCAAATATAATGGGACAAAAGCTATCTTGTGGGGAACCAAGAACAAGAAAATCAGCAGGATATTCAGTTTTCCCACACAAGACTTCAACATCTCTAACAATTCCCATTGGTGAAATAGTATCTCTATTGGCAAGTTTAATTGTGACATCAATATCTTCTATCTCAGCAGGTGGAGTATCATGCATAATTTCTTTGTATAAGGAATAAGGTATTGCACTAGCACTAGCACCCATATCACATAAGCCATGATAACAGTGATCTCCTATTTTAACAGAAATAACAGGCATGCCTACCACAGGTCTATTTTTATCTTTAGCACAAGGTTTAGCAATTCTAGCAGTCTCATCAAGGAAATGAATAACATGCCCATCAATATTATTAGACAAGAGATCTTTAACAATAGCAATATCAGGTTCAACTTTAATTTGCTCATGAGGTGTATAAGTTTTAATATTGCTTTTACGAACCACACTTGAAGCTTTAGCATGATCCTTTATCCTAACAGGAAAAGGTGGTTTCCCCACATAAGAAGTAGGAACAATAGGATCATTATAAGTGGCAATCTTTTCTTCAACTTTAATAAGTGCAGCTACTTTTACTTCTATGGGAGGATGATATTTAAACCACTTCTCCTTGGGGAGATCAACATAAGTAGCAAAAGATTCACAGAAAGAAGCTACTATCTCAAAGTCAAGTCCATATTTAGTGCTAAATTTACGGAAAACATCGGTATCCATAAAAGATTTAACACTATCAAACCTAGGTGTCATACCTGACTCCTTACCTTTGTCGAGGTACCAATCTTCAGAGTTGCGTTTAATTCTTTCCAATAAATCCCATTTGAATTCAATAGTCTTCATCATAAAAGAGCCAGCACAAGAAGTATCAAGCATGGTGCGATTTCTATCAGAAAGCCAAGCATAAATTTTTTGAATAATCATTTCTCTTGAGAGCTCATGATTGGGGCATGAATATAACATTGATTTAAGCCTCCCCCAAGCTTGAGCGATGCTTTCTCCTCGCGAGGCCAAAAATTCTATATATAATTGCGATCACGATGAACAAGATGCATAGGATAAAACTTCTGATGAAATTCCAATTTCAATCGTTTGTAATTCCAAGACCCCATATCATCACATAGCCTATACCATGTCGATGCATCTCCCTTCAAAGATAAAGGGAAGACCTTCTTCTTAACAACATCTCCGGGTACACCTGCAAGCTTAAATAATCCACAAACTTCATCCACATATATTAGATGCTAATCAGGATGCTTTGTTCCATCTCCTAAAAATGGATTAGCTAACAGTTTTTCTATTGTACCCGAAGGAATTTCAAAGCAGACATTTTCATTTTTAGTAGGTTCAGTAGGTTGAGGAGCAACTCTTTGCTCTACTGGTCGGGGTGAAGATACCTCGAACAAGCCCCTCAGAGGATTACTTTCCACAGTAACAAGTGATAGTAAATTTCAGCACACTATATAAATTTTTCCTTACCAAATTCCACCTACCAAAGGCGCTTCACTCCCCGGCAACGACGCCAGAAAAGAGTCTTGATGACCCACAAGTATAGGGGATCTATCGTAGTCCTTTCTATAAGTAAGAGTGTCGAACCCAACGAGGAGTAGAAGGAAATGATAAGCGGTTTCCAGCAAGGTATTCTCTGCAAGTACTGAAATAAGTGGTAACAGATAGTTTTGTGATAGGATAATTTGTAACGAGCAACAAGTAATAAAAGTAAATAAAGTGCATCAAGGTGGAACAATCCTTTTTGGAGCAAAGGACAAGCCTGGACAAACTCTTATATAGAGAAAAGCGCTCCCGAGGACACATGACTACTAATAGCAACACTTCTCACATGTCCTCGGGAACAAACATAACTACTCACAAAGCATAAACATGTTCATAATCAGAGGGGTATTAATATGCAAATAGGATCTGAACATATGATCTTCCACCAATTAAACCAACTAGCATCAACTACAAGGAGTAATTAACACTACTAGCAACCTACTAGTACCAATCCCGGACTTGAAGACAAGAATTGGATACAAGAGATGAACTAGGGTTTTGAGAGGAGATGGTGCTGGTGAAGATGTTGACAGAGATTGCCCTCTCCCGATGAGAGGAGCGTTGTTGATAACGATGGTGATGATTTCCCCCTCCGGGAGGGAAGTTTCCCCGGCAGAACAGCTCTGCCAGAGCCCTAGATTGGTTTCGCCTCGTGGCGGCGGAGTTTCGTCCGAGAAGATGGCTTGATATTTTTCCCATCGAAAGACTTCATATAGCAGAAGGTGGCCACCAGAGGGCCACCAGGTGGCCCACGAGGTAGGGGGCGCGCCCAAGGGGTAGGGCACGCCCCCACCCTCGTGGGCAGGGTGTGGCCCCCCTGGTGAAGTTCTTCCGCTGAGTATTTTTTATATATTCTGAAAACGTCTTCTGTGAAGTTTCAGGACTTTTTGGAGATGTGTAGAATAGGTCTCTAATATTTGCTCCTTTTCTAGCCCAAAATCCCAGCTGCCGGCATTCTCCCTCTTTAGGTAAACCTTGTAAAATAAGAGAGAATGGGCATAAGTATTGTGACATAATGTGTAATAATAGCCCATAATGCAATAAATATCGATATAAAAGCATGATGCAAAATGGACGTATCAGCGCCCTGGTGCCTAGTGGGCCCCATGGGCCTCCTCCCATGTGCTCCTTTGGCTCCTTGGGTGTCTTCTGTCCAGAAAATATCTCAAAAAAGTTTCGTGGCATTTGGACTTCGTTTGGTATTGATATTCTGCAAAGTAAAAAACAAGCAGAAAATAGCAACTGGCACTGGGCACTATGTCAATAGGTTAGTCCCAAAAATGATATAATGTTGCTAGTCAATGAGTATAAAACATCCAAGATTGATACTTTAATAGCATGGAACAATCAAAAATTATAGATACATTGAAGACATGTCACAAACACCTAGATATTGCATGTTTACTTTTTGCCCTCTATTTTATTTTATCCTTGTAACTAGGAAGACAAGGGGCTTGATGACCCTCTTGCCAAGTTGGGTGCGGTATTTTATTTGTTTGTGTGCAGGTATTGCCTATCTTGGTAGCTTGTTTATTCCTACCGTTCAATTAAACATTGATTCTTAACTGACGGAAATACTTTGCTTTTGTGCTACAACACCCTTCCTCCTTAGGGAAACTAAACAACTTCTACAGGAGTAGCAAAAGACCGACCACGATCAGCTGAAGAAGACCCCAAATCAAAAGAAAAAGGATTGGAACCAACAAGAACAAGACCTATTTTAGAGGTTATCGAGAGGACAGAATCGAGCCACATCGAAGAGGAACCACCCCGGGAGGATGACGGTTGTAGTCCAAGTGACGACATCGATGAGGGAATTTTGATGCGTCCTCATCGACGAGCTAGCCCACGGATCGCCTGTAAGGACGAACTAAGAGCAACCCTAGCAGACCCCGCATCCACCCCCGACCCGCAAAATAACCGCCAAAATGCGGGTACGGGCCAGAAAACCTGCCCGAGCAGACCCCGCATACCGCCACGGCCCGCAAAAACTTTTGAGGGGCGCGGCAAAATCCCGGCGCCAACCCTGGAAAACGCGGGTTTCCCCCTCGCGGCTGCGGTGCCCTGCATCAGGGAGAAGCAGTTGGCGGGAGGGACATTTCAGCCCCGCGCTCTTTTCCCCCTCCTTCTGCCACCGCCCGCCCTTGCTTCCCCCGCCCGCCGCCGGCGATTCCGGCCATATCTGCGGGCGGAATCGCACCGCAGGGCCACCCCACACCCTCCCACGCCGAGCAGCTGCACCCTCCCCCCCCCCCCCACCCCGGATCCAGCGAGAAGAGTCGCGCCCGTCACCGCCGCCCCGCCGCCACCGGTTAGTCCCTTTTTTGTGATTTTTGCGAGCTGTGTTGTTGATTGACGCGCTGGTGTGCGTGTAGATGGAGTTGAGCCCGTGTGAGAAGTTCTTGCTCTCCGATTTGTCTGATTCGGACGACTCGGATGTTGAGACCATGCTTGCGACCTTTCGACAGCAAACATTAGTCATGGTGTTTGCCGTGAAGGAGCATGAAGACGAGCACCAGAAGAGGAGCCGATGATCGACTGTCGGGCGTCTGTGCATTCCTCAGAATCGCCATCACGAGATGTTGATGCAAGACTATTTCACGGACAATCCTACATATCCTCTGCACCTCTTTCGAAGAAGGTACCGAATGCGCCGATCCCTCTTTGTGAAACTTGTTGAAGCTTGCGAGGCAAATTGTCGGTGTTTTACTCAAAGAAGGAATGTCGCGGGCTTAAAGGGATTTAGTGCATATCAAAAAATCTCCGCAGCTATGCAGGTGATTGCATATGGCGTTCTGGCTGACTATGCCGATGAGTATCTTCGCATTGGTGAAGATACTACAATTGAGTATGTGCGTAGATTTGCGAAAATGATCATCCGTGTCTTTGGTCCTGAGTATCTTCGGGCACCCAATGAAGATGACACAAAGAAATTGGTGGCATCTAATGAGAGGAGAGGTTGGCCTGGCATGCTAGGTAGCATCGATTGTATGCATTGGACTTGGAAAAATTGCCCCAAGGCTTGGCAATGAATGTATTGTGGCAAGTCTCGTGATGCAACAAGTGTGCTAGAGGCCGTAGCATCCGAGGATTTATGGATTTGGCATTGCTTTTTTGGTATGCCGGGCACTCTCAATGATATCAATGTGTTGCAACGGTCACATTTGTTTGCTAGGCTTGCTAGTGGTGATGCTCCTGCTTGTAACTACACTATCAATGGGCATGAATACACAAAGGGGTACTATCTTGCAGGTGGTATATACCCTCCTTGGTGCACATTTGTCAAGAGCATCAAAGAACCCCAAACAAAAAACAATGTGAATTTGCAAGGGTGCAAGAGGCAGCTCGAAAAGACATTGAAAGAGCATTCGGTGTTTTGCAATCTAGGTTTGCCATTGTCTGTGGCCCCGCTCGTTTTTGGGATAAGAAAACCTTGAAGAACATCATGACATGTTGTGTTATCCTGCACAATATGATTCTTGAAGATGAGAGAGGAATGAACTTAGAATTCTTTTACGACAATGTTGGTAGCCGTGTCAAACCAGCTAGAGACCCAAAACGCATTAGAGCTTTTCTTTAGACATACAAGGAGATTGAAAATGTAGAGACACACTTTCAACTTCAAGAGGATCTCATTGAGCACCATTGGCAAAGGGCTGGACAGTGACTAATTTTTTTATTTATTTGTATTTGTATTCATTTGTATTTGTATTCATGACAAGTGTTGTATGGCATTATTTAAGTTTGCTACGGTGATTTGAATAATTATTTGTAATGCGGATGATTATTGTATTATGTTTGATTTGAATAATTTAGTTTGTTTTTGATTCTTGGATTATGTTGGATTTGATATTTGCGGGATGATGATATGCGGGATGCAGCGACCCAAAGAGCAGACCCCGCAAAGCCGACCTGTAAAAAGGTATATTCCACGAATATACTTTTTTACGGATCCATTTGGGGGGTCTGCATCTGTGCCAGCCCGAGCCAGCCCATGATACGTCCATTTTGCGTCATGCTTTTATATCGATATTTATTGCATTATGGGCTGTTATTACACATTATGTCACAATACTTATGCCTATTCTCTCTTATTTTACAAGGTTTACATGAAGAGGGGGAATGCCGGCAGCTGGAATTCTGGGCTGGAAAAGGAGCAAATATTAGAGACATATTCTGCACATCTCCAAAAGTCCTGAAACTTCACGGGAGCACGTTTCAAAATATATAAAAAATATTGGGCGAAAGAAGTACCAGAGGGGGGCCACCCACCGTCCACGAGGGTGGGGGGCGCGCCCTACCCCCCTGGGCGCGCCCCCTGCCTTGTGGGCCCCTGGTGGCCCACCGATGCCCATCTTTGGCTATATGGAGTCTTTCGTCGAGAAAAAAAATCATAAACAAGCTTTTAGAAAGAAACTCTGCCGCCACGAGGCGGAACCTTGGCAGAAGCAATCTAGGGCTCCGGCAGAGCAGTTCTGCCAGGGAAACTTCCCTCCGGGAGGGGGAAATCATCACCATCCTAATCACCAACGATCCTCTCATCGGGAGGGGGTCAATCTCCATCAACATCTTCACCAGCACCATCTCATCTCAAACCCTAGTTCATCTCTTGTATCCAATCTTTATATCCAAATCTTAGATTGGTACCTGTGGGTTGCTAGTAGTGTTGATTACTCCTTGTAGTTGATGCTAGTTGGTTTACTTGGTGGAAGATCATATGTTCAGATCCATTATGCACATTAATACCCCTCTGATTATGAACATGAATATGCTTTATGGGTAGTTACGTTTGTTCATGAGGACATGGGAGAAGTCTTGCTATAAGTAGTCATGTGAATTTGGTATCCGTTCGATATTTTGATGAGATGTATGTTGTCATCCCTCTAGTGGTGTCATGTGAACGTCGACTACATGCCACTTCACCATCGTTTGGGCCTAGAGGGAGGCATTGGGAAAAATAAGTAGATGATGGGTTGCTAGAGTGACAGAAGCTTAAACCCTAGTTTATGCGTTGCTTCGTAAGGGGCTGATTTGGATCCATATGTTTCATGCTATGGTTAGGTTTACCTTAATACTTCTGTTATAGTTGCGGATGCTTGCAATAGGTATTAATTATAACTGGGATGCTTGTCCAAGTAAGGACAATACCCAAGCACCGGTCCACACACATATCAAATTATCAAAGTACCGAACGCGAATCATATGAACGTGATGAAAACTAGCTTGACGATAATTCCCATGTGTCCTCGGGAGCGCTTTCCTTCATATAAGAGTTTGTCCAGGCTTGTCCTTTGCTACAAAAAGGATTGGGCCATCTTGCTACACCTTATTTACTTTTATTACTTGCTACTCGTTGCAAATTACCTTATCACAAAACTATCTGTTACCGATAATTTTAGTGCTTGCAGAGAATACCTTACTGAAAACTGCTTATCATTTCCTTCTGTTCCTCATTGGGTTCGACACTCTTACTTATCGAAAAGGCTACGAAAGATCCCCTACATTTGTGGGTCATCAGCCCGCAAAAGCGGTTTTACGCGAACTGCAAACGCGTTTTGCGGGGCGGCGGGATGTGGGGTTTGCTAGAGTTGCTCTAAAGCTAAGAACTACGACATGAAACATCTAAATAGATGGTCCCTCGCCTTACTAACCGCCGGCGGAGGAATGATGTAGAGGGGAGGGGCCAGAGAAGGCAAACAAGGGGATCGCTTGGGAAGCGAGGCAGAGAGCACGAGCAAAGCCGAAGAAAGTTTCAACCATTTGTAACTTGCTTGTTATATTTCTTTGAAGGACCAACCTAGTCGTTTGTACCTTAAAAACTTTCAACCCCTTAAAATTTGAAGTAGTTTTATCTGATAATACTATTCACCCCATCGCTAATCCATAAACAATCGATCCTAACAAGTGACACAAGAACAAGGTGTCCTTACTCTGGTTTTACCACCAAAGAAAGTGTTTGATGGCTTGCTGAGATTACCACCTACAAGTGCCACCATGACAACGTAATAATTTTACAAATTTAATAAAATAAAAAAATATTATTATTCATAATTCTAGATAAATCTTTGTGGTTGAAAATATTTTTTTCAATTTTTAGAATTAAATATGAACTTAATATTATGAATTTGGGAGTCGACCGTTGTGATAGTGATTAATTTCAATTATTTATTAAAATCAATTAATTCCAAAATTGACAGCGTGGTAGGGTTTAATTTAGTAAATTAATAAAATATTTCTGAAATCGAGCATTACGATACAGATTTGACTAAATTATTAAATTTAGACGTAATTTAGGAATTGTTCTTCGTGATCCATTATTTTTAGTAATTTATCAAATAATTCCAATCGACAATAACTATTTTTGCTGCTGGAATCGACGGTTAATGCGGGGATTAATTTCATGAATTAATTGAAATCAATCCCGAAGACCTAAAACGTAAGCACTTACGTCACTCGCCATGCCGGGCTCGGGCTCGGGCCCTAGTTTTCAGCCCGTGGCCCGGGCCAAATGTGTGGAAACAAAATGAAATCATGTTCATCTGTGTGTGTTTTTAGAAATAGGTTCAAGAATGCACATATGTATTCTAAAAACAAATAAAGTGGCATGGTTTCAATTCAATTTTTTGTTGAAACGGAATGGTTTCTCGGGCCCAAGCATGCCATAATCATATTGGGTTTTTTGTAAGCCTTGCACGGACCCGAGCCCGGCCCAGCCCGACCCGACCCGGCTCTATGCCCTCGATGTTGAGCCATCCAATTTGCTTCCCCCACCCCCGCCCGCGCATCCACGGTTTCCCGGACGCCAAAAACGCTTCGCTACGACGCTGTCCCCACCTCCACGTGTGCACCCAATCGGCGCTCTCCACACCTACAAATACGCCCCAAAGCGTGGACTGGACGCTCACACACAGCCTTCACGCGGCTCGCCCGTGAGGAACACATGGGCCATTTCGCCTTCGGCTGGCAGGGCAAGGAACCCGCCGCCGCCAACTACCCGTCCGGCGCGGGTGCTCCGCTGTCTCTCCAGTCCGTCCAGGGCACCGCCGCTGCGACGACCGGCGCTGACACGGCGCACTGCCTCGACCCAGCCACGTACGCGCCCGCAGTCCCACCCATGGTCCCGCCGCCCGTTGCGGAGGCGACGGCGAGGAGGTGCCAGGAAGCGGAGACCATCGCGGTCTATCTCATCCACGTCCTTCACAAGTGCGCTGAAACCATCGAGGCGGGCGACTATGCGGCCGCGGCCGGCAAGCTCGCCGAGGCACGCACGATGCTCGCGACGTCTGTCTCGACGACCACCGGGATCGGCCGCGTCGCCAGCCACTTCGCCGCCGCTCTTGCCCAACGCCTCTTCCCGGCGTCACCGCACTCCTTCGCGCTGGACGCCTCGCCGGAGCGCGCTGGCGAGCTCTACCGTCAGTTCTACGATGCGGGGCCCTACCTCAAGTTCGCGCACTTCACGGCCAACCAGGCCATCATCAAGGCGTTTGAGGGCTGCGACCGCGTGCATGTCGTGGATCTCGCCATCAAGCAAGGCATGCAGTGGCCTGCCCTCATCCAGGCCCTCTCCATCCGCCCTGGCGGCCCGCCGTCCGTCCGCATCACCGGCGTCGGATCTGCGCCCGGCGCCGACGAAGTTGGCCTCCGCCTCGCCGAGTTCGCGCGCGCCATGAACGTCCCCTTCTCATTTCAAAGGGTCACCGATGACAGCCTGGACCAGCTCCAGCCGTGGATGTTCCAGGTCCTCCCCGGAGAGGCGGTGGCCGTGAACTCCATCTGCCAACTCCACCGCCTCCTAGTGAACCCGGATGCCGCATCCACGTCTCTCCCCACTCCCATCGACGTCGTGCTCGGCTGGATCGCGTCCATGCAGCCCAGGGTGTTCACGGTGGTGGAGCAGGAGGCGGACCACAACAAGCCGCGGCTGGTGACACGCTTCGACAATGCCATGTTCTACTACGGCTCCGTGCTCGACTCCATGGAGGCCATGTCCGTGAGCCGTGGCGGCGCCATCGGCAACGGAGCCGGCGCTGACGCATACGTGCAGAGGGAGATCTTCAACATCGTATGCTACGAGGGCAGCGCCCGCACCGAGCGCCACGAGCCGCTGGCATACTGGTGCGCTCGCCTCTGGCGCACGGGTCTCACCCACGTGCCACTGGGTCGGAGCGCGGCCTATCAGGCCGCTAAGTTTGTCCGCGTGTTCTCCGGCTCTGGATTCCGTGTCCAGGAGATCGGCGGTTGCCTCTCGCTCGCGTGGCACGACCACCCCCTGTTCACGGTGTCCGTGTGGAGTGCAATGCCCGCCGACGGCGCCGGCACTGCCAAGGAGCACGCCGATAAGCACAAGTTGAAGATGAGCATCGGCGAGAGCAGCGGCGCGGCCACCTGCCAGACGCCGAGGCATGCATCCTGGTTTGAATAATTGTTAAGAGTCGTTGGAGGCAGATCGTGCATCGAGTTTAGTTTGTTAGTTAGTCGGAGCTTATGTTGTAGTCGTGAGTGAGTCGTCGGATGGATATCGGTCTTGGTCAATAAAGTGTCGCTCTCAAAGTTTTGCTAGAGATAGTGTCGTCATTCCTTCCTGGTTTTATCTATCGAACAGTTAATTTGTTTCATCAGTTGCGAGTAGATCATGGTTGCTTGCTACTAGTTCATCTTGAAGATACACTAGAGGCTGGGGTGCCACCTGGTGCCGCCACCTAAGGCGGGTCTGTGCACTCCCATTCTAATTATGCACATGATTTAACAACTACCATTATGTACGAGGAAATTAAATGCCTCAAAATTTCTTTATGCAATCACCAGCAAGTAAATTAGGCAAAGAAATGCCACAAACTAGTTTGGCATCATTTTGTTAATTAATACACAGTCAGGTTAAGAGATTTACGCACCCACAATTTGAAGACCTATGATAAAAATCATATATATCTATAAATGCGTGTTTGATCTCCTTCATCTCGTCGAGCAACGCAGAGGCCTTGGATAGGCTTTCACACATCTGGCAGCAATCAATGCTTCCTCGGATTCCCCGCAGCTTAGCTGCTTTCTTGATGTTTACAAGTACAACTCTACAAAGATCATGGATGGACTGACAGCTCCACATTTTTTTCTCCCCTCCTATGCATCCCACACACTTGCCTAAAGGAGACGCAGGGCGAGATTGAGACAGGCAGCGGCGATGGTGGTTCATCGAAGCAGAACCAGCCGGTGTGAGTGACAGGAGCCACCAGCTATAGTGCTTGCCCGCACCGTACTCCAGTAGGGCCGCCGTGTCCACGCCATGGCGAGGGACCTAGATGTGCCACCTATTAGTTTGCAGATCTATATTGAAAATCAATCAACAATGAAACCAATTCAACACCTGATTACGGCACAATAAGAGCAAGCATCTTGAGTTTTAGTAACCATTTAGAAGAAACCATAAGTTGGACAGCATACAAGCTACAAACAATCTTTTGTTTGAGAAAAGATAGAAAAGTCCAACAAGCAACCCTTAGGATGGCAATATATAACCAAAAAAACTAAAACAACCCCAAAATCTTATAGACACAATCTATTTGAATAAGAATTCAACTCCCCATTTTGTTATCAGGATTTAGAGCCAGAGGCGGAGCCAGGATTTCTCAAAGCCTAGGGCTAAAGCTAAGTGACTATAAATAATATTAAATACCACAGATAACAACGCAAGTTAGAAATACACCACAAATTTACATTAAAAATGAAATATAAATTCACTTTTACCATTATAGGAAATACGATAAAAGAAATAGTTAACAAAGTGCATCATTGCAAAACTTGGTACCATATAAATGAAGACTTGCTTTATTTGAGGCCATTGTTTCTTCACCAACAATAATAGAATTACCTGGAATTGTAAACATAAAATAGAGTATTCAAAATCAAGATATCCGACATGTACTAAGCCAATTGTTCATGTGAATTGGAAGAAAAGAAAATTATCACGAAGTGCACAAGGTGGTAGAACATTGCATTTCCGAGCCCTACTGATTTTGTAGGTGATTCACTGATGTTGGTATTGTTTGATGCAGACCAGTTGGTGCTGTTTCAAAAGGATTTGTATTTCTTTTCTGTTAACAAATAACAATGTAATAAAATTTAACCCCGCAAAAAAAGTAATAAAATTTAGCATCACAAATTCATTGATTTCGGCTCATAAAAAACGAACTGGGAGAAAAAAGATGGTACAAGAGATTACAGGCCTAGTTGGCCAGACCTGAAATTGATTGTGTACTGTAGCTGAACAGGAGGGGGGGGGGGGGGGGGGGGGGGGGGCTCCGGCGAGGCGAGAGATAATCCGATCCGAGGCTCCGAGAGCCAGCCGGCTGTGCGTAGGTCTGAACGTCCGTCAGTCTAGTCGAGAACTCGAGCAGAACTACCTGGCCTGAGATCTGCCTGAACATTGTTTGGTTGGTGCCTCGATAACTCGCAGCTAGCCTGGCCTGGGAATCAAAAAACATCATTAGCCTGTCTTGGAAACTGGAGAAACCGAGAAAGGACGCCAGCTGGTGCTGCCTCGCAATACTAATCATGCATGTGAGAAGAAAAAGGAAAGTAGTAATAGGCTAATGTGACATCCAGAATTCACCACCAGGCGTGGTCACCAGTCAAACAATGCTTGCCTGACCAGACACAAATCGGTTGCTTCCCAGGCGTTCACCAGGCTCCCAAATTTGTCAGGAAGGCTGCCCAGGACAGCAACCAAACTGCCCCTAAATAAGCTGGGGAAGATGAACTAACATGTATCCGACGCCCGATATTCTGGGTTGTATAATCTGAATCAGACAAGCACCGCCCGCTGCAATCTCGGCCACCACCCGGCAAGGAGGACTGGGAGGTCATCGGTGGACAGTGAGGGTGAGGCCCTGACATGGATGAGAGGAGATGTGGCGGCTGATGAAGCTATGTATCTAGGGTAGAGTCATGGATCTGTCCAACATACCATCCCCAAGGACATCTTTACAAAGAATCAGAAGCAGTCGAAGAGAAACCATCATCCACTCGACCATGAAGATGTGCTCACTCGACCACCTTGAAGACACTCGACCACCAGAAGATGAGAAACCCTCCACTCTGCAACGGTCAGGACTTAAACCATAACTTTATGGGCATTTACAACACTTTACTGCAGACGTTACCAGTTACGCCCCTCCTTTATGAGCATTAAACCTTGTGTAACGGAGGGGAGCTGGGGTCCTGGCGCATTCTATATAAGCCACCCCCCTCCTCTGGGACAAGGGTTCACACTTTCTGTAATTCACACACATATATTCAGTCGACCGCCTCTAGGCTCCGAGACGTAGGGTTGTTACTTCCTCCGAGAAGGGCCTGAACTCGTAAACTCGTGTGTACAACTCCTCCATAGTTAGGATCTTGCCTCTACATTTCTACCCCCCTATTCTACTGTCAGTCTTAGAACCACGACAGTGGCAACAGGAGAATAGGGGAGAGGAGAGGTTCGATCTTCTACAGCTGCCACCCCTACATCACTCGATCCCTAAGTCTGTCGTCTGCCCATCTTCCCCACTTCCCCACACTTGAAAGTGCAACTAATCACTGGGTGGTTTTGGTAATTCATAACAACATATAGCTCATTGAACTAATACTCTTTCAAGATAATCATTTCAAAAAGTTCAATGATTAGCATGGCATGGACTAGAGATGTGGACCCCTCAAAATGCTAAGGACACATATTGGCAAAAGCTCAAAACTCTACATTTTTATTTAAGTGATCCAAGATCACATTGAGTCCATAGGAAAAGTCAATACTATTAAAAGGGGATGAGGTGTTGCTTAATGGCTTGCTTGCTCAAAATGCTTAGTGATATGCTTCAAAAGCCCTCAACCACATTCTCACATCCACATATGTCCTAAACCTAAAGTCAAACTCGGTCCCACTGATTTGATCTATCCGGCGCCACCGAGTTCATTTGACATAGCCATAGCCAGAAACCTTAATAAGTTCGGTCTCACCGATAGAGATCTCGGTCTCACCGAGATGGGATTACAAACTCTTTGTTTCCCTTCGTAATATTTTGGTCCAAACGAGATGAGCGATCGGTCCCATCGAGTTTGCCTGACCAAATCTCTATTTGCTTATTACTGAAATCGGTCTCACCGAGTTGAAGTAATCGGTCAAACCGAGATCAAGTTATGCCCTAACCCTAACGCATCGGTCCCATCGAGTTGATCATGTCGGTTCCACCGAAAAGCCGAACGTTCACATTTTGAACCATATCGGTCTGACCGAGTTTCTCTATCCGGTCCCATCGAGTTTGGTAAATTGTGTGTAACGGTTAGATTTTTTGTGAAGGCTATATATACCCCTCTACCCTCCTCTCCATTCAAGAGAGAGCCATCAGAACATTCCTACACGAGAAGGCCACATTTCGTTATCGGGATTTAGAGCCTATTCGAAAAGGCCACATGCTTCAGATTTTAGCAAAGGTAACTACAACTATCAGTTCTGTGGGGGAAAAGATTTAAAATGTCATTGTTGTTGCTTATCAGTTTCTCTTTCCGTGAGATAATGAAATGGTTCCTTCCCAAAAAAGATCATGTACTGGTTAGTCTTTACTCAAGCTCCTCAGTATACTCCAGACTCTGGACAAGATATATCTAAGCATGTTTCATGTAAGTGATATGATTAAGAGAGAGATAAACATAAAAAATGTTCAACTATGGCTAATACAACTTCCAGACTATTGATACTAAATTAGTGCGTCTCAATAGTTTCAGAAATGGGTTGATTCACTCTTCATGAAGAATGTCAAAACTCACAAATTAAAACATCAGAGACTGGCGCTGGGCATTGTTGACCGTGTGGCCGGCGGCAAGATCCTAGTTATACATAAGGGCTTCAGTATATCAATCTAAATAAGCACAACATTTAAGTGTCTACATGAACAAGCCAATATAAGTTACCTTTCCAGGATAACTTGTGAACAATTTCAAAGTTGCAGAACTCGAGAATAACTACACAAAAACACACACAAGTGTTTAGCACTTGGTTAACTGGTCGAAACTTACATCAACAACAACAGTACGCTTTTTCGTGAAATCATTTTTTGTGAGCACACCAAACATTCTTTCACCTGAATCAAGAAAAGTGAAGTCCAAGCTCATAAATGAGTAAAATTGCAGCAATGGTACATGAAATTAAACGAAATTGCTATATGTGAGTTTCCCTTTTCTTCAACAGACTTAGCCCATAATAGATTCGTACAAAAAATCAAACATATCAACCAAATAGTGATTGCCAACATAATATGGCTGATATCCACAAAGATAAACTAAAAGCATAGGTCTCAGCAGTTTATCTTTATGTCCACTATTGGTCCAATAAATAAGGTGAAGATAACATAGTTTGAAGCTTTGTGGCATATTAAAAGTAAAGAACCCGGGATAATAAGCTTTTTAAGACATTAGTGATCGGGAACATAATGACATTAACCACATTACCTGAAATGCAGTTCACCAAACCGGCTGCAACAAAGTCATACCTTTTGGGTTAACTTCCTGTGAAATCTTGATAGCATCCAAAGTCGCAAGGTCCTGATTGGCCGGAGAAACAGCCAGAATGATATAGTTGGGCTGAAAAAAGACCAAAAATAGTTGTTGTTTACACAGTGAATGGCACCATAATTATAAATCAAACTTTCTATTATATGAGATATGGTTGAGAACAGAGCATGTTAGACCAAATATGCATAACATAAATATTAAATTTGTACATAACCATGAGTCATACAGCTGGGGTGCTGGATAGGACATTATTTGGTTGCTTTATTTCGTTCTGGGCAGCACAAGTTGATGCAACTATTGTTGAACTTAATCGTCCCTTCTAAGTCATTTTCTGTCTACTTGCCGGCATGTTTAGTCTACTTGCTGGAAAACATGGACCTTGAGCTTAATTAGCATTCTTATTAGGTTTTCCAGGAGCCACTTGCATGACAATGAATCACGTGCATTAATTAATATACTACAGATGTATATCATCAGGGTTGCTTCAAACATCTTCAGAGCAAATCTTTATGGCAGGGATGTCATCTAGTAATTCTTGAAGTGTACTAAACCTCTTTTTTATGGAGATAAGGAAATCTGCAATGAGAAAAAGGTAATGAGATGACCACCTCTTCAATTACTTCTGAATCAAGCTTTCAGAGTCTAGCTATTGTTCACATCTGGAAGGATTTAAGTGAGATCATATATTCTATCTACTAAAAAAGAAAAAGGCCAATCTTCCATCAGATATACATGAGTATTAAGAAATGACTTAAAGTTTGGATAAAACAACAGTACTTCATGAAATGGAGTACACAGAGGCATGCATGCGCAAAGGGGAAACCTATCACCTCCATTACCTTGTCCCAGTCGGCGGCGGCGTTGGACGAAGCAATGAACCAGCCCCTTTCTATATGCTACAGTCATGCGATCATCATAAACTACAAGAAAGTAGGCTAGTTACATCTCAAAATGAAATCTCCCACAATATTCAGAGTACAGTCAATACCATTAAGCATTTGGGTCAAATAGGTTAGCATACAAAATAAATTTGGAGGTCATATGAGGAGCAACATTTACGCAAGTTACACTAATGTACCTTTTTGATGAATGCTCGAACGATGCTTGTAATTTCCTGATCAATAATCTCCTACTGACCCTCTAACAAGCATAAAAAGACAGTATCAAATAAGAGAATGGCATCTTAAAAGATGAATAACAAAAGAACAATGCCTTATAAGTTATTTTTTTAGGAACTATGGACAGTGGAGAGAAGCTCCCCCACTGACGTTGTATTAAAAGAAAAAAATTATATATTTACAGGTTAGTGCCAGGCAGGGGACGTGTTGGAAGAGATTAGGAAGTACAAGCAAAGGGTGTTCACAAGAGCAATGTAGGAGGTGGGAAACGGGACTAGAGGGAATCTACCAGGGTATTAATGAAAGGAACTAGTCCGCTCTTTGTCGTGTGTATAAGTAGATGGAAATCCTCCTTGAATCGTGCGCACCATGACTCAAATGATGGGTTGATCTCTCGGAAGCACTTGTTGTTTCTTTCTATCCAGATCCCCCAACCAGCCACTATAAAAACCTCCATGAACATAGGCCTCCCCTAATCATTTCTACCTGCATGCAACATAGAGAACCTCTCATCTAGGATCGGACAGATGATTCCAATGGCATCCCAACACCTTTTGGCATGAAAATAACAAGTGTGTCAGTGTCTCCTCAAAACATGCTCCACATAACATGCATGCGCATAGTCATTGTTTGGCACGACATAGTGTCTCCGTTTGAGCATGTTTCGTGTGTTTAGCCTGTCTACAAGAAGCATCCATGAGAAAACTTTCCACTTCATGTTGCAGCTAGCCTCCAAATCCAGGTGAATGCCTCATCCGCTTGGTCATCTCTAAGACAAAACGAGTAGAATTTGGCCGACGTGAGGTTCTGACCCCAAACACAGCTCCAGGAATCAGGCGTTGTGTCATCCAGGCTCACATTTTCAGTTATCCCCTGCAGATCTCTGACCTCATCTCTGGTCTGGATCTCTGACCTCATCTCAGCCAAGTTCTATAATGAAAAATTTCCACTAGTATATGGAAGTGACTAAATAGGAGACTCTCTATATGAAAAACATGGTGCTACTTTGAAGCACGAGTGTGGTAAAAGATAGTAACAATGCCCCTTTTCTCTTTTTTTTCTTTTCTTTTCTTTTTCCTTTTTTTTCTTTTTTTCTTTTTTCTCTCATTGTCCGGGGTCTCATCCCGACTTGTGGGGGAATCATAGTCTCCATCATCCATTCTCACTGGGACATACTCTAATAATGAATAATGATGATCATCATACTTCTATTTACTTATAACTCAAAAGAAATAAAAATTACAACTCGATACCTAGAACAAAATATGACTCTATATGAATGCCTCTGGTAGTATACCAGGATGTGCAATGACCTAGCGTAACATGCATGAAAAATGATGAACGGTGGCTGAGCCACAAATACTATGTCAGCTACATGGCCATGCAAAGCAATATGACAATGAATACTCAAGTCATCAAAACGGGAGCGATGGAAGTTGCATGGCAATATATCTCAGAATGGCTATGGAAAGGCCATAATAGGTAGGTATGGTGGCTGTTTTGAGGAAGATATAATAAGGCTTATATGTGATAGAGCGTATCATATCACGGGGTTTGGATGCACCTGCGAAGTTTGCACCAACTCTCGAGGTGAGAAAGGGCAATGCACGGTACCGTAGAGGCTAGCAAATTGCGGAAAGATAAGAGTGTGTATAATACATGGACTCACATTAGTCATAAATAACTTGTATACTTATTGCAAAAGTTCATTAGTCCAACTCAACGAGTACATGGGATCGTTTGTAGCCTTCTTCGACAAATAAGAGTGTCGAACCCAACGAGGAGCTAAAGGCAGAACAAATATTCCCTCAAGTTTCTATCGACCACCGATACAACTCTACGCACACTTGACATTTGATTTAACTAAAACAAGTATGAAACTATTTTGCAAGAATAAAACTATGAGTACTTTGCGAGAATAAAACTATGGATAAATTGCAAGGAATAAAAGTGCATAGCTTTTGTCAACAAGAAAGTCATTTGTCCCTAAGCAATCGATAACAAGTACCGGTAATCATTCTTCCAATTTTACATGAGGGAGAGGCATGAGCTAACATACTTTCTCTACTTGGATCATATGCACTTATGATTGGACCCCTAGCAAGCATCCGCAACTACTAAAGATCATTAAGGCCGTGAAAACCAACCATAGCATTAAGTATCAAGTCCTCTTTACTCCCATACGCCATACCCACTTACTCGGGTTTAACCTTCTGCCACTCTCGCAACCCACCATAAGAGAACCATGTACATATTGCAACACCCTACAGCAGGGGCCCCTCACGTTTGCACCATCAACGGTGGTGGTGAGCTTAGATTTGGGGGGTCCAGGAAGAAAAAGAGTGAATTAGCATTCTTCCCGGAAGATAAAGAGATTGACTTAGTAGTACAAAAGCCAAGTACCTTTATTCTTATGCATGAATTTGACTACATAATTCGAGAAGCTAGGGACATCTTTGCATTTTATAAGATAGATTTTAAGCACCCTCTGGTAGAAGAGATCCTTCATGATAAAGATACCATACATAGGTTGGAATCTAATGATTATTTTGCTTATGATGAGAATATTAGAAAGAGAGTTCCCTATGCCCAACTAATTAAAACCTTGTACCTCAATACTTGTGATAAATTTGAATGGATTACTAAAGGTATTGATGAAGGCTTTAATGAAGAGTGGTTTGAAAGCATGGCTAGGGATCCGATTGATGATGATATACATGTCTTATATGAGGATCTTTATGGTGATGATTTGGAATTTGAAGTTATGAATGTTAAAATTACTGAACAAAGTCCTTTTATTTATTTAAGTTCTCCTATAGGAAATTAGAACATGAAGATAGATAATTAATGAAAAAGGTTATGTACGAAGAAATAAAAAGGGATTTGGGAATGAAGGATGACAACACTTGAAACAATGCTTTACGCCTAGCTAGGGGAGTAAACCAATAGCGCTTGTTGGGAGGCAACACAATAGTTATCCTTATTTCTGCTTTTTATTTCCTATTTAGGAGTGTTGACACAATTATGCTACTGTTATGGTTGTGTTTTTATGTATTAATTAGTGTTTGTGCCAAGTAAAGCCTTTGGGATGATTTGGTTGATAGTTGATTTGATAATGTGACCATGCTAATTTTTGGAGGAGAGGAAAACATCCACACATAAATGGATGGGTGATCATGGCAAATTTAGCTTTGTAACCATTTTTCAGTAGCACGACAATCCTAAGTGCGTATACCATGGTAAATTAGCACTTTAATTAAGTTGCTCAAAACATGGCAAACTTCTTTAATTAAGATGTTCAAAAACATGTCAAACTTCTTTACTTAAGATGTTCAAAAACATGGCAAACTTGTCATGGCAACTTAAGATGTTCAAACGCATGACATCTTAAGATGTTAAAAAACATGGCAAACTTGTCATGGCAACTTAAGATGTTCAAAAGCATTTGCAACTTAAGATTTTACAAAACATGGCAAACTTGCCATGGAAAACTTAATATGTTCAAAAACATGGTAAAATTGTTTAATTAAGTTATTCAAAAACATGGCAAACTTTCTTTAATTAAGATGTTAAAAAACATGGCAAACTTGCCATGGCAACTTAAGATGTTCAAAAACATGACATCTTAAAATGTTAAAAAGCATGGCAAACTTGCCATGGAAAACTTAATATGTTCAAAAACATGGCAAACTTTTTTAATTAAGTTATTCAAAAACATGGCAAACTTATTTAATTAAGTTGTTCAAAAACATGACAAACTTCTTTAATTAAGATATTCAAAAACATGACAAACTTGCCATGACAACTTAAGATGTTCAAAATCATGACATTTTAAGATGTTCAAAAATATGGCAAACTTGGCATGGCAACTTAATATGTTCAAAAACATTTGCAACTTAAGATTTTCAAATACATGGCAAACTTGCCATCGAAAACTTAATATGTTCAAAAACATGCAAACTTCTTTAATTAAGTTATTCAAAACATGGCAAGATTTCTTTAGTTTAGATGTTCAAAAAATGGCAAACATGCCATGGCAACTTAAAATGTTCAAAAACATGACATCTTAAGATGTTAGAAAACATGTCAAACTTGCCATGGCATTTTAAGATGTTGAAAAACATGACATCTTGATGTTCAAAAACATGGCAAACTTGCCATGGCAACCTAAATCGGTAATCTTATATATGTGTCTTTTACCATGGCAATTTCAATTGGACCCCTATGGCAAATTTTAATTTCACACCATAGCAATTTTGAATTAAAACCCCATGGCAAATTTACATACGCATTTTTGCCATGTCAATTTTTGTTCATAGTTTTGTGTTAATTTACACACTCGGCGGTTTTCTCATAGAAAGCATGTCATTTTTAATTGGAATATGATGTTGGCAAAATTATCTTATGGCCCATGGCATATTTATTTCTATTACAACAAATTCATACTTCATAACACAAAAAAGAAATTGTACAAATGTGAACCCTTATTAGCTAAGTTTCCCATGATATATAGAACGTTTTGCATCAAAGATTGACATGGCCAATGGCAAAAACTTTTAAATCTACCAGTTTTCTCATTTAATATCATGGAAACTTTTCCCGTGCATGTTCTTTTTCTAGTTTTTTACCATGAAAAATTTATTTTTATATTCGACGACAAGTTCATCGAGTATGCCATGATTTTTTAATTGTGTCATGGCATTTTTGTCCCTATTTTTTTACTTTTCGTTGGTTGCATGCAAGTAATTCGTGTATTTGAAAGATGTCAAACTTTTAATTTTGATCTATTGATATGGCATTTCTCATAAATCTTTTTGCACTATCCTATATGTCCATTTTTTGTGTGTTTTCTCATATTATGAAGGCAAATTTTTGCACACTCATATGTCATGAAGTGTGTTTGAACATCATGGCAACTCATGAATTTTTTTTGTATTATAACTTTTTTTCATAAATATAGGTTCTAAAAATATGGTAGTTTTGTTCATTAGAGCGTACTATCGATTTTATAGATTATTTTCAAGGATAGTTTTCTTGGTCCAGTGAATTTTTAGGCCCTTTTTGTTTCTCTCTATTTTTAGGCCCTTTTTTCATAAATATAGGTTCTAAATATATGGTAGTTTTGTTCATTAGAGCGTACTACCGATTTTATAGATTATTTTCAAGGATAGTTTTCTTGGTCCAGTGAATTTTTAGGCCCTTTTTGTTTCTCTCTATTTTTAGGCCCTTTTTTCATAAATATAGGTTCTAAATATATGGTAGTTTTGTTCACTAGAGCGTACTATCGATTTTATAGATTATTTTCAAGGATAGTTTTCTTGGTACGTGCACAAATTTCCTCCCACATTTCGTCCGTTCATAGGGCCCAGTCCGCGAACACAGATGCGGGAGGCCGCCAACCATCCGTAGTCGCATACATTGCAAACACTTTTTCAACAAACTGGATAAAATTTATACAAACATGGGCAGATTGCGTATAAACATGACATATTTCATACAAAACGGACGAAAGTGGTTACATTGCACATATTTTTAACTAAAAAGATAAGACTATGTATACGTACGGGTGCGCGGAGCTCCACTCCCACGACATGGATACACTACACTAGTCTACGACCGGCTGCAGAGGATCACTTTGTCATCCTCATCTCCAGCAGCCCGCTCATGGACTGCCGGGAGCCCCGGATGTATATTCTTTCCCCGTATCTTCACTATGTCCGGTTGTGCCGCTCATTGAAGTGACAAAGAGGATGCTTCAGTCGGAGGGGAAGGGGGGTCCACTTTCGTGGAGCCCAGGTTGGCCCGACTGGTTGTATAAGCCGGCGACGTGCCGGTGGTGGCCATTTTGGGACCCAAGCGGCGACAACCTGGCGTATTCTTCTTTCCCTCGAAGTTGCCAAGACGGACATGACATCCACCGACTCATCGATCTCCGTGCAGTTGAGATCTTTCTCTGTCGACAAGGCAGAGTTATGCGCACGTTGACAGCAGATGGCGCGGTCGCAGGCATGAGATGCAGCAACGTAGGCCTAGGATGCGCAGTACGACACGACATCGTCCACGGCTGTGACGATGCCTTTGCCATCGTGTCGTCCTGGAGCAACTCGATGCTTCTCCACGAGCTGGCTTGGAACGACGAAGTGCTGAACCACGCGCCGGTTTGGAGCGGCAATTTCCTCTGTTGGTCCAGGCGATGAACCCCAATCGGCTTTATGCCATAGCACTGCTCTTCCTACTCGTTTGGAGCCATCGAAAGGGTGGAGAAAATGGTGAAAGAAAGGGATGGGGAGCGAACTTGGTGGTGCGATTCTTGCCCGGCATCTGGCCTCATTTAAATAGAGAGCGGGCGGGAAGAGCTTGCCCGGCGTTGCATTTAATGTCGGGCCGCTAGTGAACGGACATGTGGCCGGATTAGGTTCCTCGGTTTCCAGGCGGGTTTAATGAAGGTGTTTGAATGCGGTGAGAAGGCATGCTCAGCCGAGCGTGCAGCAGGCGGCGCCTTCGGCCGGCGCACCGCTTCAACGGCGGAGGCAGTGAAAAATCGCGTCCGCCCTGAACCGTCTTCAATATGAAGCGGCTCGCTGCACAGCGACATGAATGCGGACAGCTGACGCCGGACAGGAACGCGTGCGGGCAAGGGAAGAGAGGTTTGGCTACACCAGGGTAGTTAGAAGCGGGTGTGGGAACGGTCTAGATTCCCACAAAGTCTCCTTGTGAGTCTGAGGTTTGCGACCCTCTAGAAGGTACCACACACCACCCACCCACTCTTGTACCTCCCATCCGGAACCACCTTGACACGCGTTGCACCAGGGACACGTTAGGTGCTTCCGAGACCACACTACGCACAGGATATAGTTCGAATGATTCTCCACAGAGCCACAGACCACGCGAGACGTGACGACGGCTACGTGAGTCTCACTCTCCACTCTCCACTCTCCAGCTAGTAGGAGCTAGCTAGCTGCCGGGTCCGGGCGACATGGACGGCCGCCAACCAAAAGCGCAAAACAACACGGGCCGGAAAGGGAGCGGCCACACCGTAGACCGTAGACGACGGGACGTGAGGGTGTGGCCGTCGAGCCAGAGGCCACCCGCGCCGTCCGTTCCCGCGCCGCGCCCCCACACCACACCCCACGCCCGGCCGTGCTTCACATGGCGGGCGGGCGGGCGGAGCAGAGGAGGCCAAACCCAAGCCGCCGTTCCTCTCCTCTCCACCACCTAATTCATCTCGCGCGCGCCCATAAAACCGAGGCCCTGCGCTACAACAGCCTCCAACAACCGGCGTCAGCAACAACAGTGTCCACCGTCTACGAGACCTTGAGAGAGAGAAGCAGCCATGCTGGTCAGGAGCGCGTCCACGCCGGTGCTCGGCGCGCTGCACGCCACCTCCGGCGCCGGCGGCCACTCGCCGGCCGTCCACTTCGCCGAGTGCTCGCCCACGGTCGCCTACCACCCGCCGGCCATCTCCTGCAGCCTGTCCGGCGGCGGTGGCGGCTCGGGCTCGGACCACGAGCGGTCCCGCGGAGGCGGGGGCGGCCTGCGCCGCGCGTGCTCGGACGGCAACCTCGCCGCGCTGGGCGGCCGCGCGGACGACCACCACCACCTGCCGCCGCGGCCCAGGCCGGCGCTCGAGACGATCCGGTCGTTCACGGCGCGCGACGGGGCCAGGGACGAGGAGGAGGAGGAGGAGGACGATGACCAAGAGACGAGCTTTGGGCAGTTCGGCTTCGGCAGCACGTACGCGCAGGAGCACCCGCTGTTCCTGGCCAGGGGCCTCGGGATCGACCGGCTGGGCTCGGGCCTGCTGAGCGCCGACTGCGGGGGCGGCATCGACGGCGGCTCCGGGGGAGGCTACCTGGTAGCCTCCGGCGGCGGGGGAGGGGACCGCTCCGGCATCGAGATCCACTACAAGAGGCTCATCGAGGAGGACCCCTGCAACGGCCTCTTCCTCAGGAACTACGCGCAGTTCCTCTACCAGGTACGCACTACCCTCGCTGCTCTGCTCCAGTGCCGCCATTGCCGCGGCCGGCGATTGCACTTCAGAAGTCAGATCCGGAGATAAAAGTTCTAACAATGGCGCCGACGCGATGATCGGAATGTTGCAGGTGAAAGGGGATCGGCGTAGGGCGGAGGAGTACTACTCCCGCGCGATCCTGGCGGACCCCAACGACGGCGAGCTGCTGTCGGAGTACGCCAGGCTGGTGTGGGAGGTGCACGGCGACGAGGAGCGCGCCTCCAGCTACTTCCACCGGGCGGCCAGGGCCGACCCGCACAACAGCCACGTCCTCGCCGCGCAGGCCGCCTTCCTGTGGGACACCGACGACGGCGCCGGGCCCGAGGACGACGATGCCACGAGCTACGCCGGGTTCCCGGCCGCTCACCCGTCCATGGCTTCCGCCACGAGCTGAAAGGCACCTCGCTGCCTGCTACCAGACCTTCAGTAGCAGACTACCTGTAGTAGATTCCCAATAATTGTACTGCCTGCTCTAGTGAACAAGTAGATCTCGCAGATCCTTTCGAGTGTTGCATTTCGTCAGTCACTTGTTGGTTTACTGCGTTGCATCCCTTGAAACAGTCGGTCCCACAGCACTATGATCCGATTATATTCAAGTGCAGATTCAAACGAGTGATCATCAAACAGAGCAAATTGGCAACTCCACCTTACGATTCTAGTATAGGAGAAACAGGAAAATCCTATTCAAATGTGACCCAAGATGTCTTCATGTAAAACTAAAGCCTGTGCAAACAATAACAATGGAACTAACTGCAAATTCACAACATATGCATGTCCTCTCAGTAGGTGGAGAAGAGTACTAGTACTACTTCACATGGGCAATTTTCCTGTTACCAAAAACCAAGTCCACGGCAACAATGTCCCCTTACCAAGCAAACATCTTCACATGGAAGGAGTTCAAGTTGCAATTTCCAGTTAGACAGGTTCAGTGGTGCCAAGCCTCTGTCCCAGAGTTACACAACACACAGGCTGAAACAAACTTATTAGCCAACCACCAACCTCATGTGGTTGCACTGAAGAAATGTGTCACATGGTACAAATTGATCACAGAAAACGGAGGCATGATTTCAACGGATCTAGCAGCAAATGTTCTCTCCTTCAAAAGAAATCTGATCCCTACCTTCTTCCAGGCCAGATGAAAGTAGGCGGCTGCAGATGGGAGCAACATGAACTATGCTCGAGGCCCGGTCAGAGATCCTTGACGATTTCGATGCCCATTGACTTGGCCGTGCCGATGATGGACTTGCACAGGGCCTCGAGCGACATGTGCTTGCAGAACGGGTCGGTCTGCTTCAGCTTCGCGATCTCGTAGACGTGGCGAAGTGAGAGGGACGTCACCATGTTGTGGCCTGGCCGGCTGCTTGCTGTCTCGACGCCCGCTGCTTTCTTGAGAAACCATGAGACCGATGGCGACTTGACTACAAACTCGAAAGTGCTGTCCTTGTAGGCGGTCAGCGTGACTTGCATCGGAGTTTCCGCCTTGTACTTCTGTGTCCTTGCATTGAAATCCTTGCAGAAAGCCATCAGATTGAGCCTGTAGAAACCCAGAGCTGGTCCGACAGGGGGTGCGGGACGGGCTGCTCCAGCAGGAACTAGGAGGCGGATTGTCGCTAGAATAGGCTTCCGCGTTGCCACATCTTTAAGTGTTGCCATGTTGCTCTCCTTTAGCAGACCTGCAGTGAAAACCAGCATCAATCAATATGACAGGTTTACTAGGAACTACTTATCTCAAGTTATCAGTGGCCAGTGGAAATAATAAGTAACTAAAATGAAATCCAATCAAAAGGGTAATTTAAGTGATTAACAAACAAGGATTTCTCAAACAAAATGTTCTTGTCAAACAAAAAGGTTTCTGAAGTAAACTCGAAGTGTTCTTGGTCCGCCTTCTTAGAAACTTGTCAATTGAAAAAGGTGTACAATTTCCCACAAACAAACTATGTGATGAACAATGGATGAACAACAATGCAATTTGTTGCAAGAATGTCCCGCATAATAAACTTTGCCCAAAGAGACTGTTTTGGTAAAAGGGGTTTCTTCAGCAAAAGCATGTGTCCAAAGCACAAAATGCAGACTCCTCAGTAACTTGCCTCCAATCATTACTCTGAATTAAAACACAATTTAACAAACATACCATAAGGCTAAGATAGGCTAAATACCCATAATTATATGTCTAAGTGACAAATTCAGACTTCATCAGTTACTTGCCCCCAATCAGTACTCTGAACTGAAAACACCATGTAGGCTAAGATATGCTAATGCAATTTAGCATCGCCAAAGGAACATAGCACAACACCTTCCACTTGGGAAAGTTCAAATTACTAACAACTTCCTCACAAGCGGCATGCCACAGCCATTAATGTCTGAACTGTAACAAAGCAGGTACAGGGCAAAGTTCTTCCTAGCAATGTAATGTTCGACCATGTTTCAGCCAAACCTCGTGGTGCAATGGTATCTAAATAAACAAGATTTCTACATTCACATTAAGCACCAACTATCTGCAGGTCGCTTTCCAGTAATTGAGATAAAAGAGAAGGCTCCGGCTCTTTACCCCAAACCCCGAACAAAGTTGTAACTAACATCTTATGACAAAAGAGATAGTTTTTGGACGAGTTTGGTTAACAAAGGCATGCATCTGATTGACAAATTCGGGCTTCATATGTCACACACCTCCAATCGTTACTCTTGTACTGAAACTACACGTTGTAAGCATACATATGTCAAAGTTATGCCTAATACTCCCTCCGTCCGAAAATACTTGTCATTAAAATGGACAAAAAGGGATGTATCTAGAACTACAATACATCTAAATACATCCCCTTTTATTCATTTTGATGACAAGTATTTCCGGGCGGAGGGAGTACAAAATAATTGCATGTCCTTTAGCACTGCCATAAGCACATAACACTACACCTTCCGCCTAGAAAATACTACGAACTATAATGAAAAAACTTACTGAAAGTGGCATGGGCAGCAGTCAATTAACAGTCTGAACTACACTAGTATCTGCTGATAGCCCAGGCAACGAAGCAAGTACACAGGAAAAGGTTCTTCCTAGCAATGTAAATACACAATAGTGTATGCCCCTTTAGCACAGCCATAGGAACATAGCACAACACCTCCCACTTGGGAAATTCAAACTACTAAGAACTTCCTCACAATAGGCATGCCACAGCCCTTAATGTCTGAACTGTAACAAAGCAGGTACAGAAAAAAGTTCTTCCAAGCAATGTAATACTTCAACCATGTTTCAGCCAAACCTTCATGATGCAATGGTATCTAAATAAACAAGATTTCTACATTCACATTAAACACCAACTATCTGCAGGTCATTTTCCAGTAAATTGAGATAAACGATAAGGCTCCGGCTCTTCACCCCAAAATGACCAAAGAAACTGTTTTTGGAGGATTTTAGTTAACAAAGGCATGCATCTAAGTGACAAATTCCGACTTCATATGTTACACGCCACCAATCGTTACTCTTGAACTGATCCTAGCAATGTGATGCGTGGAGCCTGTTTGAACTGATCCTCTTGGTGTGATGGTATCTAATTAAACAAGATTTCTACATTCATATTGACCACTGCTTGCTTGGAGACCGTTGGGAAAAACAAGATTTCTCCAGTACATACTATAACAAAAAATAATGGTGAGAAATTCGCACCGAAGCTATAACTAACAGGCAGGCCAAATCATTTGTTGGCATAATCACGCAGAATTTCAAGTCTGCAGTGCTGCAGCATGACGTTCCATTTAGATCTAAACACGAAAATACATACAGACCTATGAAAGGACTGGATACACCCCAATGTCATGAAGGGGATACGAAAATGGCGGCATTCTTCGCAGCCGCGGGCGACGGGCTAGAGTTTTTGACGGGACGAGAACCTGAGTTCAGATCCCGTTGTGACGGAGCAGCACTCACCTGCGTGTACGTCGTCCGGTCGCCCGCCGCTGCCAGGTGACGTAGCTGCCGCCGGCCAGCCGCCTTCCGCACGGAGAGCAGAGCACGAGCGAAGAAGGTTGGAGATTGACTGCGGCTGGGCTAAAACCCTAAATTGGCTGGGCTAAGACCCAACAAGGTTAAGGAGGGCCGGGATGGGCCGGGAATGACTCAGTTGTAAGTAAAGGTTAAGGAGACCAAACAAGTGGTCAACTAAACAATCTACTACTACTATACTAGTAATCTGTACGTGCTTTGCACGTTTGGTTATTTTGTGTAAACACAATACTAAATCATTTTAAATTAATCTAAATCTCCTACTTCTGATAAAATTATCATGCAATTTTCAGAAGTACATTTGTGTATTCAAGTGCAACTCCTGAAATCTTTTTTCTCTTCGCATCAACTCACTGCAGCACAAGAAATTTCTATATGAAGAATACATTAGATAATGCAGATTTTTTTCCAAAAGAGAAAATTAGTTGATGTAATAATTTCACCTTTAAATCAGAGATTTCTTGTAAACACTATTTCATTGGTGTCCTCGGCCTCACGGTGTTTTAAATAACTTAATACTCTCTCCATTCGAAAATACTTGTCTTAGAAATGATAGAAAATGGATGTATCTATAACTAAAATAAGTCTAGATACAACTATTTTTAGGACAAGTATTTCCGACGGAGGGAATATCATATTAAGAAAAATAAAGTAAAATTCAAACCCATTTTTTTCTACTGGTTGTTTGAATATTTCTCTCAACGACCAGCATATTGCAATGTGTACACTTTTTTTTACAGCGCACTACTTTTGAGAATAAGTAGGAAATGCTTCTATGCGTGCAGCACAGACGTGAGGTGTAAATTGCTACTGTCTAGGCTGCTAGGCTACCTCTACATGCTTGTCTAGATACTTCCAGCCTGTACCGGGGTATACAGTACTACCTTGTCAATCATGCCTAGTTCAGAGTTCACAATATAAAAGCTAGCTCCTCACCTCACGTGAAAGTTTGAGAGCAAGAGTCAGGTTAGGCCAATTCCACCCCGCGAACTTAAACGGACGTCCGTTTTGTTCTCTTTTTGTCCCTTTGAGTAGGGATTTGGGGTCGTATCCGGGTCTGTCCTGGGATGCGGTGGTTGTGCGACCACCGCGCGGACGCATCCCGGCCGCATCTTGTCCGCGTATTATTTCTTTGCAAGTCCTTAACTTTATTTCATCATTCAATTTTGGTACATGGAAAATGCATCATTACATTTTGACTAGTAAAGTAAGGCAAAGAAAATAAGAACCACAAGAATACATTTTAGAAAATACCCAATTTCCATAACTGCTCCCTTGAGTTGGGTTAGGGCCTTCTTGATGCACTCGTTGTTGATCTGTGGAGGAGGGTCGATCTGGCATCCTCCTTTCTTCTTCAAGCCAGAAGGCTCGATCTGGCATCCTCATTTCTTCTTCAAGCCGGAAGTTGATGTTGCTTCCTCCTCACACCTAGTCTCGTGTCTAGCCTCTAATCTAGCATCAAGTGCACTTGTCTCATTTACAGCCTCTATGCTAGCTAAAAGTGCATGAACATGTACTAAATTTCGGTTTATCAATATATCAATGTACTCTTCTTCCCAATACCAAAACTTGCATCCATTCTACACAACAAAATTTGAAATTAGCACAACTAGTTAAATCTAGAGCACAAACCAAAGCTAAAAAAAGCGCATACCCCATCGTTTAAGCACTTGATGAACACCCATCCGGGATGTTCCAGCGTTGTAGACACGCGGCGCACGACCATCCTTGGGCAGTGGTCGCACTTAATGAGTGGCAACGGTGCGTCGGCGAGCTTTTGGGCAAGCACCGAACCCGGCCGACCGCCATTCGTGTATCTGCCGGCAGACCGCCGACGGTGCAGATCCGAGCGGCTAGAGGAGGAGCCACTGCCTGCATGTGGCCTTGCGGCCCTGCCAGGGCCTTCCGGCGAGGTGCCCGGCCAGTCCATGGCGCGGCCCGGCCTCCCACAGCCGGCCGAGCTCAAGATCGACCGGATCCGCCCCAAAACCGGCCAGCGGGTGCGCAAACCAGGTGGCCGTGGTTGGGTAGCTTGGTGGCGCCGAGGGGAAGGGGTTGGGCGAGCTCGCGTCCGAACTGCACGGCTGCAATGGCAGCGACGGCGGCGGCAGCGACGGGAAGAGTGGGGAAGAGTGGAGGGGGTGCGGCCGGAGGGAGGGAGGGGGCAGATAGAAAAAGGCCCGTCTTGTGCCACTGACGGGCGGGCCAGGGGAGGACACGCGCAGACGACCCGCGTGTCCGCGTGGTGTCCGTTTCACCCCAAAAGCGGCGCAAACTTGGACCGCGGATGGGTCAAAAGCGGACAAAAGTCCGTTTGCTCCCACGCGTTGGGCCACCTTTTTTGTCCCTTTTACCCCAAACGGACGGGGCCGGACAGGATAGGGTCGCACGGTGGAGTTGGCCTTAGATGGCTGATGGCAGGACTGCGAATCCCTAGAATACTGGTCGTCTGATTGCTGGATCTAACGGCATATGTGACGCCACATTTATTCAAATTCGAACCAGTTAATTCTGGCCGTCCGATTGTAAAGATCCAACGGCTCATATGTCATATTACTGGTACACTATAAAATAAAATAATAGTATAGATCTATATCTGGAGATTCATAATCAAAGGCCGTGACGTAAGCAGGGTTTGATCATGCGTGTTGGAAACGGTGCAACCACCAATATATGGACGGATAATTGGCTCCTAAAAAATGAAAATGATTCGGCCCTATGGGTGTATATCTGCAAATCCACCACAACTTGTTTCAGAATTGATAGACGCAACCTTGGCCAGCTGGAATAAACAAAGGGTGAGCGAGGTTTTTATGCCAATGGAGGCTAAGATCATATTGGGCATTCCTCTTTGCACACGCAACATAGATGACTTTTGATGCTGGAACTTTGAGAACAATGGCTCTTTCTCAGTAAAGTCCGCGTACAGAATGCTGGTCGCAACCAAGCAACGCCGCGAGGCATGGCTTGAGGGTGTGCCAGGAATGTCAACTTTAAATGAAGAGGAGGGGATGTGGAAGAAACTTTGGAATACTGAGGTACCAGGCAAAGTTCGAATGTTTTTGTGGAGGCTATCGAAACACTCGCTACCCATTGAGGATGTGCGGGCCCGTCGCCATATGTCGACTACTAGCACTTGTGGCTTATGCGGAATGCTGGACTGGTGGAAACACTCCCTCTTGCAGTGCACAATGTCTAGGTGCGTATGGGCGCTGGTGGATGAGGATCTCACACATAAAATGTTGGCACTCGAAGGACCAAAAGCGAAGCAATGGTTGTTTGCATTGATGGAGTCCCTTACACATGACCAGTTTGCCCTCCTATCAATAACTCTGTGGTCGATATGGTATGCGAGGCGTAAGGCAATCCACGAGGGAATTTTCCAGAGTCCTCAAGCAGTTCAGAATTTCATCAGAAGATACTGTGATGAGCTTAACATGATCAGGCCAAAAGGTGGTGCGCGCGATCGTATCTAACTCTGGTTCGGCAGTGCTGCAACGACCTAAAGCCCCTCTGATGGGCCATGCGAAGATACATGTTGATGCTACAGTCAGGCCAGGGAGGGGAGGTTCTGCCGCAGCGGTATGCCGTGACTCCAGCGGCAATTATCTGGGGAGCTCTGCTCTAGTGGTTGAAGGCGTTGATGACCCAGCATCATTGGAAGCAATGGCTTGCAAAGAGGCAATCGCTTAGGCAGAGGATCTTCTCCTTAACAATTTTGTAATTGCCTCAGATTGCAAGCAAGTTGTCTCAGATATCACAACAGGCAGCAAGGGGCAATATGGTGCAATAGTGACCGAGATCAATCTCCGAACTACTCATTTTAAATGTATTTTTTTCCTTTGAGTGTCGCACTGTGAATTATAAAGCACATAGTTTAGCCAGATTCACTCTTAGAAGGGGTCCGGGGCGCCATTTGTGGCTTGGCCAACCCCACGACCTAGCTTGTATCCCACTATCTGTGGGCTTTGAGTAATAAAACTGACTTAATCCTCAAAAAATCTATATCTATATCTATACCAATATAAAAAAACCAAAGGGGCAGAATCAACAAATCCCGGCCATCAAATCAGGTTAATCCAACGTCTCAGACTGCTCCGATAATGAGGGCTCAACACGTTTAGTGTGCAGGTAATATCATACCAAATATTAATGCCAATGCTAATCACATACTTAATACGCAAATAATATCTCTATTCTTATAAAAAAAACGAGTTGATGATGATGGTGTGTCTGCCATCCTGCAATATTGACCGTCCGATCTATATCTGACGGATAGAAAGTAAACTATGACAATTTTGCAAAAAGATACCCGCACCCCTTTTCACATTTGTAGATAAGGACTTTTCTCGTTCATCTTCGTCTCCCAGAAGATAAACAACTCGTATAAATGCATCTTGATGTTCCATGCAACGCATGAGCCTCTTGCTAGTCCTACCTAATATTTACGTGTAATTAATATATTACCTAATATCAACGTGCATTGCACGTACACATTTACTACTTTATGTAAAGGTTGCACCCCTAAAAAAATTATGTAGAGGTTGCGTTTCAAAAACAAAAAAATTATGTAAATGTTGTTTGTTCAACTAAAAAAATGTAAAGCTTGTTTGTCACCCCTCAAAAAAAAATACAAAGGTTTTTTGTCTCAAAAAACAAATTTATGTAAAGGTTGTTTCGCATAATTTTTTTTGTAAAGGTTGTCATAAATCTATAAATTTGAAATAAATACAAATAACTTAAAAAAACATAGAAAGTCGCATGTGTTGAAATATTCTCATGGCCAAAATTGACACAACAATATATAAGATCTTTATAACTTCTCTCTAAGGAATACCCATATGTCATTTGAAAGATTTAGGATCAAAGGAAAGTAATCACATGCCCAAAATTGAATAAAATTATAGATTATAGAAGAAAAATATAATTTGTCTCTAAGTAATTTAAATTACCTCAAAAACGTTTTATTAGCATAATACTAGTAAAAAAATATTATTTTGAGTCTGTATTTCTTTAACATTTGCTCCCTTCAAGGTCATGGCACAATCACATACATTACTAATAAATTTGATAAAGACATCAAGGCACAACACATCATAATTAGTAAGAGATTGATATTCTATAACAGTTTTGCTAAAGCACATCTAGATGCACCCTAAGTATTGTACATCTAAATCCTATGCCATTAATTTTACACAGAGATTCGTGCATGATTGAGTCATTTAGATGTGTAATAATTAAGGCATATCTAGATATGTCCTAGACAAACCCATTCTATAAAAATTGGAAGCAGGAGCGAATGGATGAGCAAATGAGATTTAGCTAATTTTACAACACACTCTCAATCCTATTCCGGGGGCGGCTTCCCCCTCGGCCACTGCCATGAAAACCATGGTCGTCCCTCCAAAAATAGCCCAGGTCTCTCGCAGCCACTACACCTCCCTCCACGAGCGCATGCACGCACGCAAGGAGACTCGTCAGGGAGGCCCGCGCCGGAGCCGATCGAGCTAAGCTCGGCAGCGGCAATACGGGCGACAGGCGCCGTCCAACTACGGCGGCCGACTAGTGCCAAGCGCGAGGAAGATGGGAAGAGTCTCCCTTTGCTCGGAGGACGTTGATCCGCTGGTGTGGACGCCGGTCCCTGGCATCGCGGTGGACACGTTGTTCCTCCTCGTCATCCAGGCGCTCGCCATCATCCTCGTCTCCAACCTCTTCCACTCGTTGCTCCGGCGGTACAACCAGCCCAATGCCATCTCGCAGATCCTGGTAATCAATCAATCTTGACAATTATTTCTCCGGGCGGGCGTTGTTGAAGAAAATGGAGGGAGCGTCATGCAGTGCAGTGCAGGGTCAATTAAGTAGCTGGCAACAACGGCATGTATGTATGTAATGTATGTGGCGTGCGTGCAGGCCGGCATGGTGGTGGGCGGCATGGGGCTCCGCAACGCCATCGTGCACATCGACGTGGACAACGTGGAGGACATGTACAACGGGTACATCGCGGCGACGCGCATCCTCTACATGTTCCTCGTCGGCCTGGAGACGGACATCGCGTCGCTGCGGAGCACGGCCCGGCGCTGCGTGGCCTTCACGTACGCCACGGTGGCGGCCAGCCTCCTCCTGGCAGCCATCGTGTCGAGCGGGATGTACGGGAGCATGATGCACTCCCCGGTGAGGACGCCCGAGATGCTGGCCGCCACTCTGATGGTGGCGCTGACGAACACGTCGTCCCTGTCGGTCGCGCGGATCGCCGACGACCTCAAGCTCACGGTGACCGAGAACGGGCGGCTCCTCGTGAGCGCCGCCATTGGCACAAACATCATATGCGTCATCGGCGACGGCGTGCTGCGGTCCACGAGGATGGCGAGGGAGAACAGCATGGACGTCTCCCAGGGCTTCGTCGCGCTAACCGGGGTGGGGCTCGCCCTATGGCTGGTGCGCCCCACCGTGACACGCGTGAACCAGCGCAACGTCGGGCAGCACCATGTGAGGAGACGCGACCTGGCGTTCATGATCTCGGCCATCTGGATCGTCGGAAACTTCCCGCAGAAGCTTGGCTTCGACGGGTTGCCCACGAGCTTCGCTCTAGGGCTGGTGTTCCCGAGGGAAGGCCCCGCGGCACGCTCTGTCGCCGACGCCCTCGTGCCACCCGTTAATGGGTTGCTGGTCCCCTTCTACTTCGCCACCATTGGGATGCGGATGAACTTCAACACCATGTCCGGTGCCATCATCCTGCCCGGCGTGCTCATGATGCTGCTCGGCCTCGTCGGCAAGGCCATCGGCGCCGCGGTGGCCTCCGCGTACCTCAACATCCCGCTCTGCGACGCCCTCCGCTTCAGCGTGCTGCTCAACGTCAAGGGGCACGTGGACACCATGAACATGCAGTTTGCCAAATCAGAAGGGGTGCGTAATCATATTCAGTTTAATTATACTCAGCGATGGATGGAGAAATCCTCGGGCGGGGTGGATTGATGAAATAACTTTTTAATTGGGATGGGAGGAGTGCAGGTGTGGGCGGAGCAAGCACTGTACGCGATGATCATCGGCAACCTTGCAAGCACCCTGGTGGCTGGCCCGGCGGCGGCGGTTTTTGTGCGCAAGGAGAAAGAGGCGTACGCGATGACGCACCAGGCCCTGGAGTCGTTGCGCGAGGAGGCGGAGCTGCGCATGATGACCTGCTCTCACAGCGCGCACTCCATGCCCGCCCTGCTCAGCCTGGTGGAGCTGATGGTGATGGAGCCGGACAAGCAGCCGGCGGTCCAGGTCGTCCACCTGTTCGAGGGCGGCCATAAGCGTGCCGCCGCGGCGGCCGCCGCCGCGTCCTCGACGACGCCGTACCTGCCGCCAATCATCGACGAGTATGACGCCGGACGCGAGGCCATCAACGACATGAACACGGTGGTGGACCTGTACCTGCGGTCGACAGGCATCGCCTTCCAGCAGATCGACGTGGTGGGCAGCAGCGCGTCCCGGGACGTGGACGCCGTGTGCCGGTGCGCCGGGGAGGCGCGCGCCGCCCTGCTCCTCCTCCCCTGCTACAGGGAGCAGCGGTACGACGGCAAGATGGCCTGCCGCCTGGAGGAGCGGCGCGAGCTGAACGTGGGCGTGCTGGCCAAGGCGCCCTGCACCGTGGGCCTCCTGATGGACCGGCCCTACAGGAGCAGCGGCGCCAGCTTCCAGGTCCCCACCAGCGTGGACACGAGCACCAGCACGCTGCTGCACCCGTGCAGCGACAGGGCGGTGAGGCACGTGATCGCGGCGGTGTTCCTGGGCGGGGCCGACGACCGCGAGGCCGTGTCCGTGGCCTCCCGGCTGGCCGAGAACCCCAACATCGGGCTCACAGTGTTCCGGTTCGTGAAGCTGAGCACGTACGACACGGTGACGTCGTCGACCTCCAGGGCGGCTTCGTCCGCGGCGGGCGGAGGGCTGAGCCGGCCGTTCAACGACGCGGAGGTGGACGAGCGGTTTATGTGGAGGTTCTACGAGAACTACGCGGCGACGGAGATGGCCATGTACGTGGAGAAGGTGGTGGAGAGCCCGGCGGACGTGGTGGAGACGCTGGACGCCATGGCCGGGATGTTCTCGCTGGTGATCGTGGGGCGGGGCGGGCGGCAGCCCAAGGAGCTGCTGATCGGGCTGGACGAGTGGGCGGAGGCCGGGCGGGAGTTGGGCGCCGTGGCGGAGATCCTGGCGTCCAACACGTCCATGGAGATGGGCTCCGTGCTCATCATGCAGCAGCACAGGGTGTTGGTGCAGGTGCCCCGATGACCGGCGCACATTTGTATCTACAAGTACGTATAACAACGTAACATAGTACACTAGTTGCCATATAATTCGTCACAGAGAACATGCAGCTTGTGCATACTTAGACGCGTCGATTAGGATGCAGAAACTAACCACCGTTGTATTGCTGTGTGGGCATATGAGTAATTCGGAACGGAGGGAGTAGTACGTAGGTACACACGTCATGTACTGTACTTGTCAAATACTAGCAGTTGAGCGAAAATATCAGCACCGATTGTTTCGTGTCTTGACTCTTCACCTATCTATCTATACTAGCCGAATGCCCGTGCGTTGTCACGGAATAAAAAATAATATAAACACAAAACAATTATTCTACTTTAGAAATTTATGCATTGAGCATGACAATATGTGATTTCAATTCTGAAGATTTACTTCCGCTGCATTTTGTTTTCCTTGTTGAACAGAATAGCACATCCGAAAAAAGGCTAGCTACACTGGGCTAGTGCAAAATACTTAAACTTGGCTGCATTCGTTGAAGGTTCCTTATGTCATGCGTGCGTTGTATCCAATCTACACTGGGCTAGTGCAAAATACTTAAACTTGGCTGCATTCGTTGAAGGTTCCTTATGTCATGCGTGCGTTGTATCCAATCTTGATGTAGGGATGGTACTTCATTTAGTAATACTAAAATTATTCGTGTTACACCACTGTTGGCTAATCAAATTATTTGGGACATGTTCACGGTAATGTAAAATTGACAAATATTGTAGGAACAACAATTGCTTACGCATCAGACATATATGTTTTGACTAAAGAGATGTAGGCGTTATACATGTAACCTGTGAATCTTGCATATAGTTCAAAAGATATCAAATACAATATATTTCCTTTCTGTTAGAATAAATTCGAGGTATACCGTCGATCATCCGAGGATCAAGCAACCACACGAATACGACACCGAGATTTGTTAACGAGGTTCACCGATATGGCTACATCCCGGGGCCTGACTATGGGCGCTCCTCCCCATGACACCGCTACAATACCGCATCCGGTCATCCTGGACACCGGCACATGCCGTCGGCTTCCCCTGCGTTCCGGTGCTATTATGTTGGCATAGGTTACATCGTGTGTCTACCCCTGCTATATAAGAGAGGCCTAGAATACAAGTGTCCTACTAGGACATGGCTCAACATCCTTTGTAAACACAATACAACTACAAGTCCAACTATAACCTACCTCGTACACTATATTCGACACAACTCCAACAAACTCCATATTGGCGAATATACTCCACCACCCTGAATTTGTCCATGCGTCAAACTTTCATGTACATTGGACTTGAGCTTATCCCATGAGTGCATCCGCTACTCCAAAGACTCAATGTGACTCCACCTGCAACTTATAGTCCCTTCTTTACTTGACAACAGTCAACACTCGAGCAAAATTAAGTTCCTTGTTACTCTAGTTTGTGCTCCCAACTTCCAGAGTATCCGTCCAACGCCATCACACACTGATCACTGACCTGCGTGAAAGTGAACAACTCACATATTGGGTGTCACACATAAGAGTTACCTGAACTCAACATCACCGCTCCTTTCTTGACCGCCTGTCTGAAACTTGAAGGAATTTCACCGTTGCTTGTAGTCATCCCGAGTCAAATTCACAGTTGTCTCACCACATGTATGACCACCAGAGCCCTGGCCCGTCTCCATGCCCCGTGCATACAGCACGCCTCGCCGCTATTACCACGTCGAGCCTCCGCTGTCCCGGTCGAGTCTCAAGGGTAGCGAACCCACACCACTCAACCCCCACTGCAGAGTACCATCGATCATCACCGACCGATGACGAGTTTCACGCTTCCATCAGACCACTGGGCTCCAATCCGAACTGCATGTCACTCGCTTTTTCCCGCCTGCTGAATAGGCTTCGATTCTCTGACTTCAAGCTCCACCTTCAACAATACTCCATGGTAGATGATCAGTCCACCCCTGCGCCTCATCGACTTCAAGCTCTATGTATACACCACCTTGAATCAATCCCGCGCCATAGTCTTGTCGAAGCCACACAAGCCCTCGGGCCTGCGCCACGTGTTTCCATGCCCCAGAAGTCGGTCACCATCAGCAGCACGATCCAATGTCGTCATCACCGATCTCACCACCAACTTCTGTACCAACCGACTCACGTCGACCCGTCAAACTATCTAGTCCGACCCAGCCGAACTTCTCCGACTGCATGACACGCTCGAGGCTCTCAAATCGTCTTCCAAGAATTTCCATCCATCACATGATAATTCCATCACAGCTGACATGACTTCCCGCAACGCCTTCAAGCATCCCTGTTGTGCCAAACAAATCCTTCACCATTGTCTGCCATAACCCAAAGCTTCCAGTTCCATTGAACTTCTCCACCTCAAACCTGGTACCCGATGATGGCATGGTTCTTTGTATGACTAACCCTGTGAAAAAATTATCCGAGCTTCTTTCCGTGATCCCCAAGTACGTGTGTACTGCTGCAAATCAAAAAGAGTTGCTTTAGTCTTCACGTGATTGCTCCCTGGCACCAATTCCAATGCTGGCTTGCTTTGCCAATTTTCTACACAAGTAGTGCTCCCTGCTCCCGATGGCTTGATGGATTTTTCTTCCGCTGAATCGATCTGCCTCTCGTCGTGCCCACTTGAGGACTCGGTCCTCTTTTTTTCCTTTAAACAAATCCGGTGCTCACACGGAATCATCTCGGCCTGCATCACCCACGCATCTCTAGGCCACGCCGGACACATCCCGCTCGGCCAGCCTCGCCTCGGCCACCCACGCATCTCTAGGCCACGCCGGACACATCCCGCTCTGCCAGCCTCGACTGCCCGCGAGACGCACCTCTGCGTACACGCCGCCATAACGCCCTGTCGCGTGTCTTGTGCCGCTGCCACCGCCTGCCACGCGCCATCAGTTGAACCGCATCGCTGCTGCCGCAACTCACACACGCCGCTTGACGCTCGCCTGATTGATCACCGCGCGTCTCAAGCACATGCGCCGCCGCCGAGAACTCCGCCTTTTCTGATTACTGTTTCCAATCTCGTCGAGAACCATGCCGCAACCGGCTGCATCTCAAACTTGATACATCTTCTAGATCAACAATCTGCAGCCTCCGAACAACCTAGCTCATGATACCACTTGTTAGAATAAATCCGAGGTATACCGTCGATCATCCGAGGATCAAGCAACCACACGAGTACGACACCGAGATTTGTTAACGAGGTTCACCGATATGGCTACATCCCCGGGGCCTGACTATGGGCGCTCCTCCCCATGACACCGCTACAATACCGTATCCGGTCGCCCTGGACACCGGCACATGCCGTCGGCTTTCCCTACGTTCCGCTGCTATTATGTTGGCATAGGTTACATCGTGTGTCTACCCCCGCTATATAAGAGAGGCCTAGGATACAAGTGTCCCACTAGGCCTCTCTTATATAGCGGGGGTAGACACACGATGTAACCTATGCCAACATAATAGCACGGGCACGCGGGGGAGCCGGCGGCGTGTGCCGGTGCCCGGGCGGCCGGGGTGCGGTATTGTGACGGTGTCATAGGGAGGAGCGCCCGTAGTCAAGCCCCGGGGATGTAGCCATGTCGGTGAACCTCGTTAACAAATCTCGGTGTCGTGCTCGGGTGATTGCTTGGTCCTCGGATGATCGACGGCATGCCTCGGATTTATTCTAACAAGTGGTAGGATACAAGTGTCCTACTAGGACACGGCTCAACATCCTTTGTAAACACAATACAACTACAAGTCCAACTGTAACCTACCTCGTACACTATATTCGACACAACTCCAACACTTTCCATGTTCTTCAGGAAGTCATTTCGTTGCATGTTGTAGCTATAGTACATGTTATAAAGGTAGGTAGCTAGCTAAAAGGTAAAATGTAGAACTCATAAACTTGTGATGCGCATGCTCATATTTGCTTGGCAGTTGAGTGATGGTCCTCTCCTCTGGCTATCGAATATCTGATATCGTTGCCCGCCTCTTGGATGAGCAGAGTCAATTGCAAAAGCTGAGTTTCCTGGCGTTAGTAGAATTCTGGAGAAACCGTACCTTGGTATTTCAGTTGGTGCAGTCATAGTAATGCAGTAGCAATGCATTGTTGACTCCATATCTACACACCACGTAATGTTTGCCACAATATCTTTTATTGCAGTCCCTTCTACAAGGCTATTATAGAGACAAAATTGTCGATATGTCTGCACTTGACACTATTGGTATTGATACCTACAAATGAAACTGACTCTTACCATTTCACCATACGATCCTGAAACAAAATTATGTGGCAGACAATTGAAAAGGGAACGAAACAACAATAACACATCTCACTTCAGAATACTTGAACTATATTTGTTCCTGATTCATCCACGCAGTTGAAGATTGAAATAGCATAAGCCCACCTTTCTTCACACTACAATCATTGACCAAATATTATACCTCAATTTTAGTTACTCTGATCTAGAAGGCTGACTCGAAACTGAACCAAGAATCAAATGAAAGCGAAACTGATTAAATAAACAAACAAACGAAATATGATTTGAACATCATTCTGCAGTTACTACCTTTCACTCCAAAGGACATTGAATATCATACAAAATATAATTTGTACAACGCCAATTTTGGCTCTAGTAGCCTTTCTTCTGAGCTACTGGGCTGTCACCAAGAGCAGCTTGTGATCTCGGACTCTGGTGACAAAGGCAAACAAGCCTTGTTCCAGGAGCCAAGCCGGCACCCAACACCACCAGCAAGACAGAAGTGCTCATGAGAGAAACCGCAAAGGGGCTTGCTAAAAAAACTCAATCTGGATGGAGGCTTCGTACAAGCTACTGGTCAGGATAATGTTGGGGCCGTGGTATGGTCATATGGGACGGTGAAGGAACGGTCATTTTGTCCACCAGCCAGAGGATCCCAAGTTTCTTTGACGCTATGGAGGCTGAGGCAAGTGCAGTGCTTGCAGGTTCGAAAGTCCTGGGTGATCTCTATAGGGCCAGTGATGCTGGAACAATAAAACGAATTACTTTAAGCTGACCAACCAAGAAACTAATTGAAATAGGAGATCTCATAATCCACTCCATTCGTTAATAAGGAAAAAGTAAAACATGGACTGTATAAATAAATCTGCAATAGTTAGTTAGATGATAGCTCAGAACTTCTTCAGTTAGTACAATGAATCTCTTCATACATGTACCTATCTCTTCATAAATTCATAGACATGTCAGGTACCACGAACATGTTTTAGAATATTCTGTCTAGAAACTTGAAAAATTAAATAAAAAGAGGAGCAGTTGTCTATTAGGCCTTTTAACTGTTTATAACTATATACGGATTTCTTTCTCAATTCACTGGGAAAATTTATATATGCAATAATTCTTAGTGTATAGTACCATGGTTTAAATCAACCTACTGTCACCGAACCCACTGATTATATACCAGGAGAGGCATTTATAAGAGGTTCTCCAAAAGAAAGCTTTTATATTAAAATGAACTGGGTGCAAAGAACATGAAAGTAACTTTGGACAATTTTTTTGGCTGAACCGGCTATGCAAGAACAATCTCTGATTAAAACATGAGTAGCTATCATGTTGTCAGTGTACACCCGAATGTAAGACTTCTTGTGATAACAAAAGCAAAGATCAGCTAATATTACGTCGTGGGAAATTGATGCAGTAAGACTGCATCATGTATATACATGTGACAAGGAGATACAAAGGAGCATAAGCTTGTATGCGCATCTGATGTTGCAACAACTGAAAGCAATGCTCGATGTGAGCAGAAAATGCGAAGCTGTCGATGCAACACAAAATAGGTGCACTACAGTCATTGAGTCTTCACGGCTACTCCACGAGACTAACACACAGACCAACAGACTAACAGAGCATAGTAGCTGTTATGAACGGAATCTTCACAAGACCAAAAGAAGTGACAGGAGGAATAACCAAAATTTGAGAGATCATGAGAGGAAGAATGCTTACGAAGAAGATCTTCTCCTTGACACTTGTCCTAGAGCTTGGTAACATCCGACGTCGCTGCATTCACCCCCAAGGAGCTGGCGCCGCTGCTAGCGTGGTTGTGAAAAATCCCGCTGCTTCTCCTGTGGGCACCACCCTCTGCCTGCTCGGCCCGCCGCCTCTCTGTTTCCCCCACCAACGAGAGCCACGTCCGTGTCCTCCAAGGTGACTGGTGAAGATTGAGGAAGCAGCGAGGACCTGCAAGAGATGGCGGCGACACTAACATTTCCTAGACGGCCTTTCCCATGCTGCTTTCTTCCTCCTCCTCTGCCACTGTCGTCATGGACAGGAGGCGGCATTACCTCACCGCTCGAAGCAACCCGTAGATGGAGAACCGCCTCGCACGCATCGTCTCGGACTCTCGGTGGATGGTGTCAACCCAGGATGCAGGGGCATGGCGGTATGGGGCGGCGTACATACCCTGGTGGCGAGCTAGCCGGCTTCTTCCTTGGCTGACACACTCTCAGCAAGCAGCCTCCTTCTCATCCGTCTGCCCTCCTCCATGGCTACACCTGCCCCACAAGGTTGCGCTCCTATACCACCCGACCATCGGCTACGCGATATGGGCGGCCGCAGGCTCCCGCCAGCTTGCCCTGCATCGTCGTTGGGGACTTGGGGTATTCCATCGAAGCGGCAGCGAGCAGGTTGTACAAGGGCGGTGTACAAGAGCTGCACGACGGCGATCGATATGAGCATCAAATGGCGATGGAGAAGGGTAGGCCTCGTGGCAGATCCGTGTGTTGGAGGGGGGCGCGGCCGGCGCAACGAGGGGGGGGGGGGGGGGGGGGGGGGGGGGGGATCGGGAGCGAGAGGGGCGGAGGACGCTGAGAGAGGGCGTGGACGTGGGACGTTGTGTGCGTGGGTGGCGGTTGTTTCCAGATATTTTTTTCCCGTGTTCGTTTAATCGCGCGGAGGAAGGGCACGAGTGGACGTGGGTGCTTGCGTGGGCGATGGGTGCTTGCGTGGGCGATGAGATTATCGATAGGAGGAGGAGGTCGAACCATCACGACTTTCGATCCTCCTTTAATAATAGAGATTTAGACGGAGGGCAAACCAACTTGTGGTTGGATGGTTAGTGGAACTATGGTATTCCTAGTTCATCAAAGTTCAAGTCCTGGTGCTCGCATTTATTTCTGAATTTATTTCAGGATTTCTGGCGATGCGCATTCAGTGGGCGGAGACGTCCCCGTCGACAACGAGGTGCCTACGATGACTTTATAAATTTCAAGATGATATGCGGCTCAGTCTTTAGAAGGTGCTCATAGGGGTAGGATGTGCGTGTATGCGTTCATAGGGGTGAGTGTATGCATGTGTATATGAACGCTTACATCTGTACTTAGAAAAAAACATGTAGACAGGGGTGTCATGTACTCGTGTGATGTACTCTTGTTGAATTGACCACCTATTCATCCTGAAAAGAAAGAAAGGCAAAAGCTAAAATCCAAATGTTTCGATTTTTGTAACATATCTAAACAACCGGATCTCGTCCATTTTGGATCGGACGGTGCTTATTGATCATGCGGTTTTAACTCAAGCGAACAGAGTGGCCACGATTATTCATTGATTTCCTTCCGTTTTTCTCCATGATCCTGCAATTAATAATGTTCTATGCATGAGTTGGCCAGTACTCATCTTAAAGGGAGTGGCTAGGTCCGACTGAGACTTAACCAAGTCTAAGTCGAGTGATATATTATAAAAAGAAAAAAGAAAAAACTAAAAGAAAACTTTTTGTATGAATCTCCATGAAAAATCAAAGAGCTATAGCATCGACTAAGACATAACGAAATCTCATTCTACTGATACCTCTCAACCTCAGACACTTCAGACCACTAAACTAACCACGCTAACCAACTAGCAAGGCCACTACTTGTGTGTAGTGTCGCTTTTAGCATATACTTATAGTTTGCTCTCGGCCTTTTTTTTGTATGTTATAGTTTGAGACACCACGGTAACTTATGTACCTCAGTCCTGATTTTTTTAGGGGGGGGGGGGGGGGGAGGGGTTGATGAAATATCCCCCCAGTAATTGTTGTGTGAATATCATAATAATTCACACATCGCAGATCTGATAACTTATGTGCCTCGGTCTTGATAACTTTGGCGAGGGGGAGAGGGAAATGAAATATACACATGGTAAATTTAATGTTAGTGGCACGACAACTCACACATCGCCGACATGATAACTTACGTACCCCGGTCCTGGTAACTTTGGTGACAGGCATTGCAAACCTGGTAATTTCTGTACCCTAGTGCTGGTAACTTCGGCGACGGGAGTGGAGATGGGGGGAGTTGTCGAAACATATCATGATAATTTCTATGCAAATAATATGATATTTTTTACGCCCCGAAGACATGATAACTTATGTACACCCCCGTGGTAATTTTCGCGCGCGGGGCAAGGGGTGAGGAAATATACCCTCGATAACTTTTGTGTGAATATGTAATTCCCAAATAATTAAGCTATAGTAATCCCGTGCTAATGATGCCATGTCACCACTATTACTGTTGCTAATCTCACTTTAATTAAAAATCGATTCAAATTTCAAATTTAAAATAAAAGTCAAAAATGAAAAGTTTTAAAATATCAAAACTAAAATGTTCTAAAGGTGCCACATAATTCATAGGTAATTATGGTGAAGAAATCAAATTTTTATTAAAATAATTAAATACACTAAAATAACAAAAACAGTGGTTAAACAATTAATTAAATGGCTTTTATAAATTATCAAATATTAAACTATTTATTTTAGATGCAAAAATTAATGTGGAAGTAGTATATTTAGTCACACTCATTTGGGTGCTAAGTGTATATATTTTGTAAAGTTAAAATAAATTGAAAATTTAAAGAAAAAATAAGTAAAAGAAAGAAAACTAAAACAAACACAAAAAAAAATAAACAAGCCCCCCCCCCCCCCACCACTGGGTCGTGGCCCAGCTGGCCACCAGACCAATCAGGTCGGCCCAGCCCCTGACCTATAATCCCCGGGGAGCACCCCGAAACCCTAATTCCCTCACCGATTCCCCCTCACTCATTCTCCTCGCCCCGATCTGGATCTAGAGCTCCCCGATACTGACGCCGCTCGTCCTCGCTGACGCCGCCACCTCGCGGCGCCGCCTTCTCGTCCCCTCCCCGACGGACTTCCTCGCACCTCGCCGGCGAACCCCTGCACCAGGGGGATGAACCCCGTCTCCCCCTCCCCCCTCTGCCGCCCCGACGTTGGCCGTCGTGCCGCTCCGCCTGGGTCGCGCCTGACTGACCCCGCCTAGCTCACCTTGCCTAGTCATGCTCGTCGCCGCTACCTACTGGTCGCACCCCTGCGGTGAGCACACGCGCATGCATCCACTCCCCCTGTGGCCCAGATGGGCCACTTACCACTGGGGCCCGCCCCTGTATAAAAAGAAAAAAGAAATAGAAAAGAAATTTAAAAATAATAAATAATAATTAAATGATTAACTAATTAGTGAAATAATTAATTAACTTAATTCATTTAGATAATAACCTAATTAGTATAATTAATCCTGATTAGTTAGTTAATACAGCCAATGACAGGGGGGCCCACCCCCTATCGACCAGTCAAAATTTGACTGGTCAACTGGCCCCCCTGGCCCACATGTCAGCCCCTCTGATACACTTCTGTCTACCTAGAGCTGGGTGCACATAGCCTTTACATTTTAATTTCGAATTAAAATATTTCCAGGAATTGATTAAAACTTTGAAAATTAATATAAAATAACCCGCAACTCGGATGAAGATATTTTATACATGAAAGTTACTGAAAGGATCGATATAGTTGACTAGAGGGGGGTGAATAGACAACTATCAATTTTTAACTTTTCTTTACCAATTTAAACTTTGCATCAAAGTAGGTTGTCTAGATATGCAACTAGGTGAGCAACCTATATGATGCAATAAGAACAAGAACACAAGCAAGCAAGGGATATAACAGAAATAAGATTGCACAAGTAAAGGCACGAGATAACCAAGAGTGGAGCCGGTGAAGACGAGGATGTGTTACCGAAGTTCCTTCCTTTTGAGGGGAAGTACGTCTCCGTTGGAGCGGTGTGGAGGCACTATGCTCCCCAAGAAGCCACTAGGGCCACCGTATTCTCCTCACGCCCTCACACAATGCGAGATGCCGTGATTCCATTATTGATGCCCATGGAGGCGGCGACTGGACCTTTACAAACAAGGTTGGGGCTATCTCCACAACTTAATTGGAGGCTCCCAACGATACCACAAAGCTTCACCACAATGGAATATGGCTCCGCGGTGACCTCAACCGTCTAGGGTGCTCAAACGCCCAAGAGTAACAAGATCCGCAAGGGATGAGTGGGGGGAATCAAATTTCTCTTGGTGGAAGTGTAGATCTAGGCCTTCTCAACCAATTCCTAGAGAATCAACAAGTTTGATTGGCTAGGGAGAGAGACCGGGCGAAAATGGAGGTTTGAGCAACAATGGAGCTTGGGGATGGAAGAGATAGTCAACTCGGAGAAGAAGACACCCCTTATATAGTGGAAGAACAAATCCAACCGTTATCCACCAACCCAGCCTACGTAGCACGGTACTACCGCGCCAGGGCCGCGGTACTACCGCAGGGGCATGCGGTACTACCGCAGGGCCTCGCGGTACTACCGCCCGAGCAGCACAAACCAGGACAGCCCAAATGCACTGAAGCAGAGGGCAGTAGAACCGCTGGCGCGGTACTACCGCTCCCCCTTGCGGTACTACCGCAAGGCAGGGATGTTCCAGATTTTGAGAAGGCACGGATATATAAAAATACATCTGTGGCAACTTCCACTGAGTTGGAGTCAATTCAAAAATCCGACACGGTAGTACCGTGAGCTAGGGGTGGTACTCCCGCGCGGGGTGCAGATGTAAAAAATTACGTCCGCTCCTACTACCGCGCAAGCCTCTGAGCCAGACCAGAACGCACGGTACTCCGTGCACCGGGCGCGGTACTACCGCGTAGGGCGCGGATGTAAAAAATTATATCCGCTCCTACTACTGCAGCCGCAGCAGCGCCTGGCCTGAGGCCAGGGTACTATAGCTCCAAAGGAGGGGTACTACCGTGTGCGCTTGCGGTACTACCGCGCCTGGGCCCGGTACTACCGCATGCCCAAGCTCAGCCAACACGACAATTTGCATAGACGAGAAAAGACGGAGGATGCTCCAACGTGCCAGAGGAAAGGAGGTGCAAAAGGAGTAGACGTGTGCGTGATGATTCCACCCAAACCTTTCCAAAGCGGACCCCATCTTAATAGTACGGCTTTCGTACGACTCAAATCCACCGAAAAAACATAGAGAAACACCGTCTACAATAGTCTTCGAGGGGCACCAAATCGTCTTGTGCGTAGTGATGAGATGTCTTGAATACTCAACGCACATGATTAGTCCGCAAAAGCATTGTCATCAATCACCAAAACAACTAAGGGATAAATATGCCCTTACAATCTCCCCTTTTTTGGTGGATTGATGACAATACGAGATTTGCACAAAAAGAGATAAAATGAACATGGGAAACCCCACATCTATAAAATATTGACGGGCTCCCCCTAGATGTGTTCTATATAAAAAATGCTTTGGACTGCATGGCACACATACTAGGATCAACACTCCCCCTATATTTTATAGACAAGGCATATCTTGCAACAAAAAGGCTAACACTAAGCAAGATAGTAACTATGAGCATAAAATAAATAGCACAAGATAGCATAAGCTTAATAAGGTACAATAGAGTGCATATGTCTTACACCATATGATAGATAAGTCTCACAAGCACAAACCAAACCAAAGCAAACGATGTTCAACGGAACAAAAGCAAACGCCTCACGAAACAAACAAGACTCGCAAATCCTACACTTTCTCCCCCTTTGGCATCGAGACGCCAAAAAGGCAGAGAGGACGCCTACAACACAAGTGGTGGCTCAAGCGAAGTAATCACTCGCACGCTCCTCGTCAGACTCGGCAGTTGGGACGGACTCCTCATTGTCCTCCTCGGAATCAGTCGACCTGTAGCCCTGCTTCGCCATCCAGCTGCCTCTGGCGTGATGACCCTCTCAGATCCGCTGGATATATGCTCGCCAAACGTCCTCAAGATCCGCTTGTCACGGCGGCGACTCTCCTTCTAAGCAACATGAGACCGGTACTGCCCCTTGGCCTGCATGCAGAACAGAGCCTTCATCTTGTTCTTCAACTTCTTAGCCCAAGAGGGCTCAGACGATGAAGGCGAGTAGCCAGCAGAGCTGTCCTCATCAGCATCCTCCTCCTCAACCTCATCTTCATCCACATCCATCTGAGCAGCCGCTGCCTCAGCACGGGTAGTAGTGTTGGCTCACTGGGGCTTGATACAAAGCCTGATGGGGTCATGACAAAGTCAGTCAGGGGCAAGAAACTCATCATTGGGAAGGAGCTTCTCCCAAGTCCTCGTGATCAGCAGAAACAGGTAAGGTCCATAGATGGGAACCTTACGGGTGAACACCGCAAACCGAAGCTCGCACCACATGATGTGTGAGACATCAAGTCGTTGAGTCTGAGAGAGACGATCCTCCTCACAGACGAGCATCATATCCACAAGATAGGCATGCGCTTTGTCCTTGTCACCAATGCGGGGAAAGAGAGAGTTGCGGAACACGCGATACATGATGTCGAGGAAGGGGTTCAGCACCCATGTCTTCTTGCCACTGGGAAGCAATTTCTCAACATAGTAGGGTAGAAGCTTGTCCATGTTGGCTGACTCGGGATTGGCATGAGGGTGTACACCAACGGGTGTTGAGCCCCTCATCAGGAACCTGAAGCAAATCCATGAAGTCCTTCCATGTAGCAGTCAGCCGCTATCCGTTGGTCATCCAGGTCATCCTCCGTTCCTCATCAGTATGGAAGTGGACCGAGGCAAAGAACTGGGCCACAATCTCAGGGTCATAATCCAAGTGGAAGGGGATCACATGCTCAATGCCAAACTGCTCCACGAGGTCCAGAGCCTCACCAAAGTAATCACGGTGCCTATCATCCCTCATGTGATGCATGTCAATCTAGTGCACGTCCACATAGAGGTTCTGCTTTACCTTGATCACATCCACATAAGTGAGATACTGCTGCTTGGTCCAGAACATATCATTCCCGCTGAAGTTGGCACGAGGATTCACATAGGGGTTGATCTTTCTTCGAGAGGCAAACTCAACAAAAGGAATCTCATCCATGCCCTTGGTGGGCTCCTTGAGCTTGGTGGCGGTGGTCTTGGTCCTGCGTTGGGGGGCATTGGAGCCCTCTGGAGCTTCGTCTTGGTTGTGTAGACGCTTGGAGCCCGTGCCACGACTAGGATTGGAACGGCGAGCAGGAGCACCGGGGCCACCACCTAAGACACAAAACACAAAAACACGCACGAGAAGCGAGAAGGATCAATGCAAAGACCACAACAAAATAGGTGAAACAAGTAGAACGTGCACTTGGTAATTAATTGCCACTTGGGAGATTTGACTGCAACAGTAGTACCGCATGGCTATGCGGTACTAAAATTTTAGTGCTGCTCCTAGTCATGGTAGTACCGCGCCGGGGTGGCATGGTAGTACCGTGGCTCAGAGCGGCAGTAAAATTTTAGGTCCGCGCCTGGTGCGGTAGTACCGCTCCTGAGGAGCGATAGTACCGTACGCGCGGTAGTACCACACCGGAGATGCGGTAGTACCGCACGGTGTTAGATCCGAAACTCAACTAGATCCGAGCACAACCATGAAAACAAAGCGGTATTACGGTTGATCAAATCTACCACGGTACAACATAGCAAGTACAATCTCTATGCATTACTACTCTCCTACATCCTAGTCTTGCATAGATTTGGCCTAAAATCTCAAGAACAACATGCATCTCCCCAAAAACCTAGAAGCAAGCAAACTAACCAAAGAGAGAGGGATTTGGGAGAAACCTTGTTCCATGGCAAGAGGGAGTGGTGGGGAACGATCCAACCGGATGGAATCCGAGGAGAGCGGCCGGAGACAGAGATCCGGCGAGGACCTCCAGCGCCGTTCTTGAGCGAGCAAGAGAGAGAGAGAGAGACGGCACGGGGAGAAACAGATGAATGGGTATGGGGGAGGTGGAACTCCCCCTGCCCACTCTTAACCCCCACGCGCCCTCGACAGCGTGGTAGTACCGCATGTCATCGCGGTAGTACCGCCTGGGCAGAAGTACCGCACCGAGGACGGTAGTACCGCTCCCCCAAGAGGCAGTAAAAAATTACTGCCGCGCTCGGTGCGGAAGTACCGTGCGATGCTCACGCGGTAGTACCGTGGCAGGCCGCGATAGTACCATGTGCTCAAGAAGATGCAAGTTTCAAGAATAAGGGAAAACAAAGGGCCTTTGCAAAGCAACCTTCAATCGAACGGACACACCAAGACACTGGCACACGAGACAACACACACAAGCTCGACGCGACGAAAGGAAGACAAGAGACAACAAGAATTAAAACACTCAACACAACCTCTCTAAAAAGAGGGCGGTGGTCGGAGCCACCTATGTTTGAGTCAATTGGTATCGCACCACGAAGATTTATCCTTGGGCCCATGACCAAAACTCGTCTTTGAAGCACAAGTACCATCAACAATGGCTAATGTGAAAGAGTTGATCAATTTATGCATAATGGGGGGAGGGAGAGTTCATTGAGAGAACAACACTCCCCCAATGTCCATGCCTACACCTAAACAAGATAACAAGTTGAGTATGGTGGGGTGTGCACGGGTTCAAGTAACATTGCTCAAATCAATTATATTTAGCTCATACCTTAACTCGCGAAATCTTGCTTCATCCAGGGGCTTCGTGAAGATATCTGCAAGGTTATCAAGAGTGTTGACATAGTTGAGCTCGATCTCCCCTCGCCTTACATGATCCCGGATGAAGTGATACCGAATCTCAATATGCTTCATATTGAAGTGTTGCACTGGGTTGAGAGAAATCTTCATGGCACTTTCATTGTCACACCGAAGAGGCACTTTGTCAAAAATGGCACCGTAATCCTTTAAAGTTTGCCTCATCTATAAAAGTTGTGCACAACAACTACCGGCAGCCACATACTCCGCTTCCGTGGATGAGAGAGACACGCAACTTTGCTTCTTGGAAGACCAACTCACCAAAGAGCAACCAAGAAATTAGCACCCTCCGGAAGTTGACTTCCTATCCATTTTGTCTCCCGCCCAATCAGAGTCCGAATAGCCCACAAGACTGAAGTTAATCCTCTTGGATATCGTAAGACAAAGTTTGGGGTATGGGCCAAATATCGAAAGATTCACTTGACCGCCACATAGTGGCTTTCCTTAGGGGCGGTTTGAAACCGTGCACAAATTCCCACACTCAACATGATAACCAGTCTAGATGCACAAAGGTAAAGCAAGGAGCCAATCATGGAGCGATATACTGATACGTCTCCAACGTATCTATAATTTTTTATTGCTCCATGCTATATTATTTACTGTTTTGAATGTTTATGGGCTTTATTATACACTTTTATATCATTTTTTGGGACTAACCTATTAACCCAGAGCCTAGTGCCAGTTTCTGTTTTTACCCTGTTTTAGGGTTTCGAAGAAAAGGAAAACCAAACGGAGTCCAATTGACCTGAAACTTCACGAAACTCATTTTTGGAAGGAAAGAAGCCCAGAAGACTTGGAGTGCACGTCGGGGGATCTGCGAGGAGGTCACGAGGCAGGGGGGCGCGCCCACCCCCTGGGCGCGCCCTCCACCCTCGTGAGCCCCTCGTGCCCCCCTGACGTACTTCTTCCGCCTATATATCTCCATATACCCTAAAAACATCTGTGAGCACAATAGATCGGGAGTTCCACCGCCAGAAGCCTCCATAGCCACCGAAAGCCAATCTAGACCTATTCCGGCACCCTGCCGGAGGGGGCAATCCCTCTCCAGTGGCCATCTTCATCATCCCGATGCTCTCCATGACGAGGAGGGAGTAGTTCTCCCTCGGGGCTGAGGGTTTGTACCAGTAGCTATGTGTTTGATCTCTCTCTCTCGTGTTCTTGAGATGATACGATCTTGATGTATCGCGAGCTTTGATATTATATTTGGATCCTATGATGTTTCTTCCCCTCCTCTACTCTCTTGTAATGAATTGAGTTTTCCCTTTGAGGTTATCTTATTGGATTGAGTCTTTATAGATTTGAGAACACTTGATGTATGTCTTGCCATGGATATATGTGGTGACAATGGGATATCACGTGATTAACTTGATGTATGTTTTGGTGATCAACTTGCGGGTTCCGCCCATGAACCTATGCATAGGGGTTGGCACACGTTTTCGTCGTGATTCTCCGGTAGGAACTTTGGGGCACTCTTTGAGGTTCTATGTGTTAGTTGAATAGATGAATCTGAGATTGTGTGATGCATATCGTATAATCATACCCACGGATACTTGAGGTGACATTGGAGTATCTAGGTGACATTAGGATTTTGGTTGATTTGTGTCTTAAGGTGTTATTCTAGTACGAACTCTAGGGCTGTTTGTGACACTTATAGGAATAGCCCAACGGATTGATTGGAAGGACTAACTTTGAGGTGGTTTCGTACCCTACCATAATCTCTTCGTTCGTTCTCCGCTATTAGTGACTTTGGAGTGACTCTTTGTTGCATGTTGAGGGATAGTTATGTGATCCAATTATGTTATCATTGTTGAGAGGACTTGCACTAGCGAAAGTATGAACCATAGGCCTTGTTTCAACACATTGCAATACCGTTTACGCTCACTTTTATTATTAATTACCTTACTGTTTTTATAATTTCAGATTACAAATACCTTTATCTACTATCCATATTGCAGTTGTATCACCATCTCTTCGCCGAACTAGTGCACCTATACAATTTACCATTGTATTGGGTGTGTTGGGGACACAAGAGAATCTTTGTTATTTGGTTGCGTGGTTGCTTGAGAGAGACCATCTTCATCCTACGCCTCCTACGGATTGATAAACCTTAGGTCATCCACTTGAGGAAAATTTGCTACTGTCCTACAAACCTCTGCACTTGGAGGCCCAACAACGTCTACAAGAAGAAGGTTGTGTAGTAGACATCAAGCTCTTTTCTGGCGCCGTTGCCGGGGAGGTGAGTGCTTGAAGGTATATCTTTAGACCTTGCAATCGAGTCTTTTAGTTTCTTGTTTTAGCACTAGTTTAGTTTATAAAAGAAAACTACAAAAAAATATGGAATTGAGTTTGCCTCATACGCTTCTTCTTTTTAATATCTTTCGTGAGTATGATGGAAAGGAAAATTGTGCCAAAGTGTTAGAATAAGAATGCATTAAAATGTTTGGCACTAAAAATTTGAACGATGAGCATGCTTGCAATGTTGTTAGTATGAATTCCTTGAATATCCATGATGCTAATGATATGCAAAGCCACAAGCTTGGGGAAGCTATGTTTGATGAAGATGATATTTTTTGTCACCCAAGTTTTGATGAGAAAATTTATTATGATGAAAGCATGCCTCCTATTTATGATGATTATATTGATGAAAGCGGATTTGGAGAGGTCATGACTTTATTTTGTGATGAATCCACTATTCCGGAATAGGTTCCAATTGATTATGAGAACAAAGTTGCTATCTATGATGATTATTGTGATGACTTGTATGCTATACAGAATAATGATATCCATGAAACTTGTCATCATAATTTTAATTTTCAATTGGATTATGCCTCACATGATAGTTATTTCGTTGAGTTTGCTCCCACTACTATTGATGAGAATAGATTTGCTTATGTGGAGAGTAATAAAATTTCTATGCTTGTAGATCTTGAAAAGAATGCTTTAGGTGCTGGTTATATTGTTGAATTCATTCATGATGCTACTGAAAATTATTATGAGGGAGGAATATATGCTTGTATGAATTGCAGTAATATCAAGTTTCCTCCCTATGTGCTTAAAGTTTTGAAGTTACGCTTGTTTTGCCCTCCTATGCTAGTTGATTATTGTTCCCACAAGTTGTTTGCTCACAAAATCCCTATTCATAGGAAGTGATTTAGGCTTAAATGTGCTAGTCATATTCTTCATGATGCTCTCTTTATGTTTCAATTCTTATCCTTTATGTGAGCATCATTGAATTCATCATGCCTAGCTAGGGGCGTTAAATGTTAGCGCTTGTTGGGGGGAAACCCAATTTTATTTTAGTTCCTTGCTTTTTTCTCCTGTTTAGTAATAAATAATTCATCTAGCCTCTGTTTAGATGTGGTTTTATGCTTTTAGTTAGTGTTTGTGCCAAGTAGAACCTTTGGGAAGACTTGGGGAAAGTCTTGTTGATCATGCTGTAAAAAACAGAAACTTTAGCGCTCACGGGAACTGCTGCCATTTTTATTTGGAGAGTGCTATTTAGTTAATTATTTTTGCATATGATTAATAGATAAATCCTCAGGTACAGAAATTTATTTGATAATTTTATGAGTTCCAGAAGTATACGTTTGATCCAGATTACTACAGACTGTTCTGTTTTTGACAGATTCTGTTTTTCATGTGTTGTTTACTTATTTTGATGAACCTATGGCTAGTAAAATAGTTTATAAACCATGGAGAAGTTGGAATACAGTAGGTTTAACACCAATATAAATAAATAATGAGTTCATTACAGTACCTTGAAGTGGTGATTTATTTTCTTATACTAACGGAGCTTACGAGTTTTCTGTTAAGTTTTGTGTTGTGAAGTTTTCAAGTTTTGGGTAAAGATTCGATGGAATATGGAATAAGGAGTGGCAAGAGCCTAAGCTTGGGGATGCACAAGGCACCCCAAGGTAATATTCAATGACAACCAAGAGCCTAAGCTTGGGGATGCCCCGGAAGGCATCCCCTTTTTCGTCTTCCTTCATCGGTAACTTCACTTGGAGCTATATTTTTATTCGCCACATGATATGTGTTTTGCTTGGAGCATCAATTTATTTTGTTAGGATTTTCTTGCTGTTATTTAGAACAATTTTTTGCATCTTTTATTTCAATAAAAGTGGCATTGATAGCCTTTACTATGCCTATGTTACAAGTGTACATGTTGCTGTTTGAAAACAGAAAGTTTACCGCTGTTGCAATAATTCTCTAGAAAAATCAGAATGTGATAAAATGTTGAAACCTTTTTAATATTAATATCTGATAAATTTACTACAGTGGGAATTTTATTTCATAATTTTTGAAGCTAGGGAAGTATGGATGTTGCTGCATTCTTTACAGACTATCCTGTTTAGGCAGATTGCTGTTATGTTTGCATTGTTTGCATATGTTTGCTTCTTTAATGATTCTATTTGAGGATAGGACTATTAAATATTCAGAGGACTTTAGTATGCAATGTTGAATAATAATTTTAGTGATTTGCTACAGTAAAGTATGATAAGGTTTTGGCAATGGTTTATACTAACTTAGCTCACGAGTCCTTGTTGAGTTTTGTGTGGATGAAGCTTTCGAGATTTAGGGAGACCGTGATATGATAGGAATTAAGGAGACACAAAAGCTCAATCTTGGGGATGCCCAAGGCATGCCAAGATAATATTTCAATAAGTCTCAAGCGTCTAAGCTTGGGGATGCTCGGTTAGCATCCCACCTTTCTTCTTCAACAACTATCGGTTAGTTTCGGATGATCCTAAGTTTTTGCTTCTTCAAATGATGTTTGCCATTCTTAGAATGTCATTTTATTTTGCTTTGCTTGCTGTTTGAATAAAATACAAAGATCTGAAATTATTAAATGAGAGAGAGTCTTCACATAGTTGCATAATTATTCGACTACTCATTGATCTTCACTTATATCTTTCGGAGTAGTTTGTCATTTGCTCTAGTGCTTCACTTATACCTTTTAGAGCATGGTGGTGGTTTTATTTTGAAGAAATAGATGAACTCTCATGCTTCACTTATATTATTTTGAGAGTCTTTAATAGCATGGAAATTTTCTTAATAATAATATGCTTGGTATTCAAGATTTGTAGAACTTTCTTTTGAGTGCGTTGAATACTAACAAAAGATTGATGCTTGATAATTGTTTTGAGATATGAAGATGGTGATATTAGAGTCATGCTAGTTGAGTAGTTGTGAAATTGAGAAATACTTGTGTTAAAGTTTGTGATTCCCGTAGCATGCACGTATGGTGAACCGTTATGTGATGAAGTCGGAGCATGATTTATTTATTGATTGTCTTCCTTATGAGTGGCGGTCGGGGACGAGCGATGGTCTTTTCCTACCAATCTATCCCCCTAGGAGCATGCGCGTAATACTTTGCTTTGATAACTTCTAGATTTTTGCAATAAGTATATGAGTTCTTTATGACTAATGTTGAGTCCATGGATTATACGCACTTTCCTTCCTTCCACCATTGCTAGCCTCTCTAATACCGCGCACCTTTCGCCGGTATCATACACCCACCATATACCTTCCTCAAAACAGCCACCATATCTACCTATCATGGCATTTCCATAGCCATCCCGAGATATATTGCCATGTAACTTTCCACCGTTCCGTTTATTATGACACGCTCCATCATTGTCATATTGCTAGCATGATCATGTAGTTGACATCGTATTTGTGGCAAAGCCACCGTTCATAATTCTTTCATACATGTCACTCATGAGTCATTGCACATCCTGGTACACCGCCGGAGGCATTCATATAGAGTCATATCTTGTTCTAAGTATCGATTTGTAATTCTTGAGTTGTAAGTAAATAAAAGTGTGATGATCATCATTATTAGAGCATTGTCCCAGTGAGGAAAGGATGATGGAGACTATGATTCCCCCACAAGTCGAGATGAGACTCCGGACGAAAATAAATAAATAAAAGAGGCCAAAGAAGCCCAAATAAAAAAAAGAGGCCATAAAAAAAGAGAAGTCCCAAATAAAAAATAAATAAAAAAATGAGAGAAAAAGAGAGAAGGGGCAATGCTACTTTCCTTTTACCACACTTGTGCTTCAAAGTAGCACCATGATCTTCATGATAGAGAGTCTCCTATGTTGTCACTTTCATATACTAGTGGGAATCTTTCATTATAGAACTTGGCTTGTATATTCCAATGATGGGCTTCCTCAAAATGCCCTAGGTCTTCGTGAGCAAGCAAGTTGGATGCACACCCACTTAGTTTCTTTTGAGCTTTCATAAATTTATAGCTCTAGTGCATCCGTTGCATGTCAATCCCTACTCACTCACATTGATATCTATTGATGGGCATCTCCATAGCCCGTTGATACGCCTAGTCGATGTGAGACTATCCTCTCCTTTTTGTCTTCTCCACAACCACCACTCTATTCCACCTATAGTTCTATATCCATGGCTCACGCTCATGTATTGCGTGAATATTGAAAAAGTTTTGAGAATGTCAAAAGTATGAAACAATTGCTTGGCTTGTCATCGGGGTTGTGCATGATTTAAATATGTTGTGTGGTGAAGATGGAGCATAGCCAGACTATATGATTTTGTAGGGATAACTTTCTTTGGCCATGTTATTTTGAGAAGACATAATTGCTTAGTTAGTATGCTTGAAGTATTATCATTTTTATGTCAATAAAAACTTTTGTCTTGAATCTTTCAGATCTGAATATTCATGCCACAATTAAGAAGAATTACATTGAAACTATGCCAAGTAGCACCCCGCATCAAAAATTCTGTTTTTATCATTTACCTACTCGAGGACGTGCATGAATTAAGCTTGGGGATGCTGATACGTCTCCAACGTATCTATAATTTTTTATTGCTCCATGCTATATTATTTACTATTTTGAATGTTTATGGGCTTTATTATACACTTTTATATCATTTTTGGGACTAACCTATTAACCCAGAGCCTAGTGCCAGTTTCTGTTTTTACCCTGTTTTAGGGTTTCGAAGAAAAGGAAAACCAAACGGAGTCCAATTGACCTGAAACTTCACGAAACTCATTTTTGGAAGGAAAGAAGCCCAGAAGACTTGGAGTGCACGTCGGGGGATCTGCGAGGAGGTCACGAGGCAGGGGGGCGCGCCCACCCCCTGGGCGCGCCCTCCACCCTCGTGAGCCCCTCGTGCCCCCCTGACGTACTTCTTCCGCCTATATATCTCCATATACCCTAAAAACATCCGTGAGCACAATAGATCGGGAGTTCCACCGCCAGAAGCCTCCATAGCCACCGAAAGCCAATCTAGACCCGTTCCGGCACCCTGCCGGAGGGGGCAATCCCTCTCCAGTGGCCATCTTCATCATCCCGGTGCTCTCCATGACGAGGAGGGAGTAGTTCTCCCTCGGGGCTGAGGGTTTGTACCAGTAGCTATGTGTTTGATCTCTCTCTATCGTGTTCTTGAGATGATACGATCTTGATGTATCGCGAGCTTTGATATTATATTTGGATCCTATGATGTTTCTTCCCCCCCTCTACTCTCTTGTAATGAATTGAGTTTTCCCTTTGAGGTTATCTTATTGGATTGAGTCTTTATAGATTTGAGAACACTTGATGTATGTCTTGCCATGGATATATGTGGTGACAATGGGATATCACGTGATTAACTTGATGTATGTTTTGGTGATCAACTTGCGGGTTCCGCCCATGAACCTATCACTACTAGGAAAAGGGCTATAGATAGGATTGATACTAATGGCGCACCATGGAAGCAGTGCGCCACTACTATATACTAATGGCGCACCGGTTGGTGATGCGCCATTAGTGTGGAAGACACTAATGGCGCACCAGAAATAGGGTGCGCCACTAGTATTAAATTATTATTTTTCCATTTTTCCATACATACTAATGGCACATCAGGTCGAAGTGCACCATTACTAGTTCTAAGTAGTAATGGCGCACCAAGCAGACAGTGCGCCATTACTGTAATTTTTTTATTCTTTTTTTGCAAAACTACTAATGGCGCATCGTTTCACAGTGCGCCATTACTAGTTTAAACTAGTAATGGCGCACTATTACCCGGTGCGCCATTAGTATATATATATATATATATATATATATATATATATATATTTTTACTTTTTTGCAAAACTACTAATGGCGCACCATCTGCAGGTGCGTCATTAGTAACCAGGGTTACTAATGGCGCATTTGCTGGTGGTGCGCCATTAGTAACCTGGGATCCCAACAAGATATTTTGGACAGCGCCACACCTACCCCCACTCACTTTCCCCACTTCATTCCCTCCACCTCCTTCTCCAAGATTTCGGCCATCTCCTCCTCCTCACCTCATTTCCACCATAGATTCATCAAAATTAAGTGGTGAAATTACCTTTTTTTGATAGGTAAGTAAGGGGAAAGCTATCTTCATGATGTAGATCTACTTTTTTTCTCTCTAGCTCGCTCCAACAACGTGCACATGCACTTTTTGTGGCCTAGCTAGATCTATGTATGTTTGTGGTGTTGCATGTGTTTGTGGTGTTGCATATATGTTTGTGTTTGAAGGTACCGGTATTTGAAATGCGATAGTTGCCAATATTTTGCCGGAATGTTTTGATTCATTTCCGTTTCGGCAAGAATTTTGGCACTATGCATTCTTTTTGGTCCTATTTTTAGGGAAGGTCATGCCAAATTTTTTCTTGGTTCTAAAATATCGTTTTGCTCTACCCCGCAGGCGACCATGGTTCGCACGATGACTGAAGGCATCGTGAATAGGTTTTTGAGCTCCGCGAAGGCCGAGATGCTTCAAAAGAACGAGACGGAGATAAGATGTCCGTGTCGAAGATGCAAGCTGAAGAGCCTTATTGTGGACCCGGATTCCGGGCAGGTGCGGGACCACCTGCTCTTGCGTGGTTTCATGGATGGCTATCGGTGGCAAGGTGATGAAGATGACTATGAAGTCGTCCATGGGGGCCGGGCAAGAAGTGAGGAAGGGCAACAAGACAAGTACCACCGCGGCGAGGGCGGGCGAGAAGACGAAGAATCTCCAGGACATGATCACGACGGTGATCCTGTACACAGTCATCATGTAGAAGATGTCGTACATGATGATGAGGAAGATCAAGACGAAGGGCATGATCATGAAGATGAAGATGCCGGAGCAGACGACGATGGAGTACTGGCTTCCCAAGTGGACCAATGCTTCTTCATTACCGACCCGTCAAAGCCCAGTCGTGTTGTCGTGAGGAGAGGCAAAAGGAAGATCATCGGAATGGATGGAGTAGCCAATGAGCAAGACTTCGACAAGTATGGAGACCCGAAGATCGAACATGACGACGATGATGAAGTAGCAGCACACACCACAAGAAGAAGCAGGACCACCCTACCTAAAGGACGTCCGTTCCACAGAAGAACTCCATTTGTGAAAAAGAAGGGCAAGAAGATTGTGAACAGATAGCTAGCTAAGATCGATTGTATTTAAATCGTAGTCTTCATTTCTCGATTGTATTTCATGGGCACTTTTTGATATCATGAATATTTTTAAATTTCATGGGCACTTTTTGAATTCATGAGGACACTTGATCTCGATCCCCCTCCATCTCGATCTCGATTCCCCCTCCATCTCGATCTCGATCCCCCTCCATCTCGATCCCACCCGCACCCTCCCCCGCTAGCTCCACCGCCGCCGACGACCCACCGCAACCCTCCCCCACTCCACCACCGCCGACGAGCACCCGCCCCCCCGCACCCTCCCCCGCTCCACCGCCGCCAACGGGCACCCCCCCGCACCCTCCCCCGCTCCACCGCCGCCACCGATGATATTTTCAAGTAACAAATTTGAACATATTTTTAAAAAATTTATTACTATTTTTATAAAAAATATTACTGTTATGATTTAAACAAGTTTGAACATATTTAAACACAAACAAATATAAAAAACAGCATTTAAAATGCATAAAAAATATTAGGGAGCCTGGGAATCAAACCCAGGACCTCCTGGTGTGTGTGTTGCATGCTGACCAGTCGGGCTAGTGCGTGGGTTCTGTTGTAGATAGGGTTAGGTTGTAGATATGGCTAGTGGGCTAGATTAAAACAAAATTCTAATGGCGCACCAAGGGGTGGTGCGCCATTAGAATAGTCGTATTTATGGCGCACGAGGGGGTGGTGCGCCATTAGAAAGCTTCCCCCCACACTAAATCCCCAATCTCTCTAATCTCTCCCCTGCCTCATCGATCTCACCCGCTGCCCCCGTGTTCGCCGTCCCCCTCGCCGCCCCCCTCGCCTCCTTCACCGTCCCCGAGCCGAGCGCCGCCTCCCACGCCGTCCCCGAGCCGAGCGCCGCCTCCCTCGCCGTCCCCGAGCCGAGTGCCCTCGACGTCCTCCCGCCCAAGCGCCCCTTCCCCCGCGGCCCCGCCTGCGCCCTCGACGTGCTCACCGTCCAACACCGCGCGGCCTGCCCAGGAGGACCGCCGCCGTCTTCCTCTTCGAGTACGAGGACCCGGACGAGCTCGGACGCCCAGGAGGACCGTCACCGCTCGACGCCCTCGACCGCGCGGCCTTCCCAGGAGGACCTGAAGGAAATATGCCCTAGAGGCAACAATAAAGTTATTATTTATTTCCTTATATCATGATAAATGTTTATTATTCATGCTAGAATTGTATTAACCGGAAACATAATACATGTGTGAATACATAGACAAACAGAGTGTCACTAGTATGCCTCTACTTGACTAGCTCGTTAATCAAAGATGGTTAAGTTTCCTAACCATGAACAATGTGTTGTTATTTGATTAACGAGGTCACATCATTAGTTGAATGATCTGATTGACATGACCCATTTCATTAGCTTAGCACCTGATCGTTTAGTATGTTGCTATTGCTTTCTTCATGACTTATACATGTTCCTATGACTATGAGATTATGCAACTCCCGTTTGCCGGAGGAACACTTTGGGTACTACCAAACGTCACAACGTAACTGGGTGATTATAAAGGAGTACTACAGGTGTCTCCAATGGTAGATGTTGGGTTGGCGTATTTCGAGATTAGGGTTTGTCACTCCGATTGTCGGAGAGGTATCTCTGGGCCCTCTCGGTAATACACATCACATAAGCCTTGCAAGCATTATAACTAAGATGTTAGTTGTGAGATGATGTATTACGGAATGAGTAAAGAGACTTGCCAGTAACGAGATTGAACTAGGTATTGGATACCGACGATCGAATCTCGGGCATGTAACATACCGATGACAAAGGGAACAACGTATGTTGTTATGCGGTCTGACCGATAAAGATCTTCGTAGAATATGTAGGAGCCAATATGGGCATCCAGGTCCCGCTATTGGTTATTGACCGGAGATGTGTCTCGGTCATGTCTACATTGTTCTCGAACCGTAGGGTCCGCACGCCTAACGTTATGATGACAGTTATTATGAGTTTATGCATTTTGATGTACAGAAGGTTGTTCGGAGTCCCGGATGTGATCACGGACATGACGAGGAGTCTCTAAATGGTCGAGACATAAAGATTGATATATTGGAAGCCTATGTTTGGACATCGGAAGTGTTCCGGGTGAAATCGGGAATTTTACCGGAGTACTGGGAGGTTACCGGAACCCCCCAGGAACCAAATGGGCCTTATTGGGCCTTAGTGGAAAGGTGAAAGGGGCAGCCCAAGGTGGGCTGCGCGCCTCCCCCCCTCCCCTAGTCCTATTAGGACTAGGAGAGGTGGCCGGCCCCCTTCTCCCTCTCTCTCTCTCGAGGAGTCCTATTAGGAAACTCCATACTGATGGACTTTTGGAACCACTTGATTATGAATCACTTGGTACTTGCGAACCGTGCCTCATGGGCAAGATGACTAAAACACTGTTCTCTGGTACTATGGAGAGAGCAACAGATTTATTGGAAATCATACATACCGATGTATGTGGTCCGATGAATATTGAGGCTCGTGGCGGATATCATTATTTTCTCACCTTCACAAATGATTTAAGCAGATATGGGTATATCTACTTGATGAAACACAAGTCTAAAACATTTGAAAAGTTCAAGGAATTTCAGAGTGAAGTTGAAAATCATCGTAACAAGAAAATAAAGTTTCTACGATCTGATCGTGGAGGAGAATATTTGAGTTACGAGTTTGGTATACATTTGAAAAATTGTGGAATAGTTTCGCAACTCACGCCACCCGGAACACCACAGCGTAATGGTGTGTCCGAACATCGTAATCGTACTTTACTAGATATGGTGCGAGCTATGATGTCTCTTACTGATTTACCGCTATCGTTTTGGGGATACGCTTTAGAGACGGCCGCATTCACGTTAAATAGGACACCATCAAAATCCGTTGAGACGACGCCTTATGAACTGTGGTTTGGCAAGAAACCAAAGTTGTCGTTTCTTAAAGTTTGGGGTTGTGATGCTTATGTGAAAAAGCTTCAACCTGATAAGCTCGAACCCAAATCGGATAAATGTGTCTTCATAGGATATCCAAAGGAAACTATTGGATACACCTTCTATCATAGATCCGAAGGCAAGACTTTTGTTGCTAAATTCGGAAACTTTCTTGAGAAGGAGTTTCTCCCGAAAGAAGTGAGTGGGAGGAAAGTAGAACTTGACGAGGTAACTGTACCCGCTCCCTTAGTACATCACAGAAAACTGTTTCTGCGACACCTACACCAATAAGTGAGGAAGTTGATGATAATGATCATGAAACTTCAGAACAAGATACTACTGAACCTCGTAGATCAACCAGAGCAAGATGCGCGCTAGAGTGGTACGGTAATCCAGTTCTGGAAGTCATGCTACTAGATCATGATGAACCTACGAACTATGAAGAAGCGACGGTGAGCCCAGATTCCGCAAAGTGGCTTGAGGCCATGAAATCTGAGATGGGGTCCATGTATGAGAACAAAGTATGGACTTTGGTTGACTTGCCCGATGATCGGCAAGCAATTGAGAATAAATGGATCTTCAAGAAAAAGACTGACGCTGACGGTAATGTTACTGTCTATAAAGCTCGACTTGTTGCAAAAGGTTTTCGACAAGTTCAAGGGGTTGACTACGATGAGACCTTCTCACCCGTAGCGATGCTTAAGTCTGTCAGAATCATGTTAGCAATTGCCGCATTTTATGATTATGAAATTTGGCAGATGGATGTCAAAACTGCATTCCTGAATGGATTTCTGGAAGAAGAGTTGTATATGATGCAGCCGGAAGGTTTTGTCGATCCAAAGGGAGCTAACAAAGTGTGCAAACTCCAGCGATCCATTTATGGACTGGTGCAAGCATCTCGGAGTTGGAATAAACGCTTTGATAGTGTGATCAAAGCATTTGGCTTTATACAAACTTTTGGAGAAGCCTGTATTTATAAGAAAGTGAGTGGGAGCTCTGTAGCATTTCTGATATTATATGTGGATGACATATTGCTGATTGGAAATGATATAGAATTTCTGGATAGCATAAAGGGATACTTGAATAAGAGTTTTTCAATGAAAGACCTCGGGGAAGCTGCTTACATATTAGGCATAAAGATCTATAGAGATAGATCAAGACGCTTAATTGGACTTTCACAAAGCACATACCTTGACAAGATTTTGAAGAAGTTCAAAATGGATCAAGCAAAGAAAGGGTTCTTGCCTGTGTTACAAGGTGTGAAGTTGAGTCAGACTCAATGCCCGACCACTGCAGAAGATAGAGAGAAAATGAAAGATGTTCCCTATGCTTCAGCCATAGGCTCTATCATGTATGCAATGCTGTGTACCAGACCTGATGTGTGCCTTGCTATAAGTTTAGCAGGGAGGTACCAAAGTAATCCAGGAGTGGATCACTGGACAGCGGTCAAGAACATCCTGAAAGACCTGAAAAGGACTAAGGATATGTTTCTCGTATATGGAAGTGACAAAGAGCTCACCGTAAGAGGTTACGTTGATGCAAGCTTTGACACTGATCCGGACGATTCTAAATCGCAAACCGGATACGTGTTTACTTTAAACGGTGGAGCTGTCAGTTGGTGCAGTTCTAAACAAAGCGTCGTAGCGGGATCTACATGTGAAGCGGAGTACATAGCTGCTTCGGAAGCAGCGAACGAAGGAGTCTGGATGAAGGAGTTCATATCTGATCTAGGTGTCATACCTAGTGCATTGGGTCCAATGAAAATCTTTTGTGACAATACTGGTGCAATTGCTTTGGCAAAGGAATCCAGATTTCACAAAAGGACCAAACACATCAAGAGACGCTTCAATTCCACCAGGGATCTAGTCCAGGTGGGAGACATAGAGATTTGCAAGATACATACGGATCTGAATGTTGCAGACCCGTTGACTAAGCCTCTTCCACGAGCAAAACATGATCAGCACCAAGGCTCCATGGGTGTTAGAATCATTACTGTGTAATCTAGATTATTGACTCTAGTGCAAGTGGGAGACTGAAGGAAATATGCCCTAGAGGCAATAATAAAGTTATTATTTATTTCCTTATATCATGATAAATGTTTATTATTCATGCTAGAATTGTATTAACCGGAAACATAATACATGTGTGAATACATAGACAAACAGAGTGTCACTAGTATGCCTCTACTTGACTAGCTCGTTAATCAAAGATGGTTAAGTTTCCTAACCATGAACAATGTGTTGTTATTTGATTAACGAGGTCACATCATTAGTTGAATGATCTGATTGACATGACCCATTTCATTAGCTTAGCACTCGATCATTTAGTATGTTGCTATTGCTTTCTTCATGACTTATACATGTTCCTATGACTATGAGATTGTGCAACTCGCGTTTGCCGGAGGAACACTTTGGGTACTACTAAACGTCACAACGTAACTGGGTGATTATAAAGGAGTACTACAGGTGTCTCCAATGGTAGATGTTGGGTTGGCGTATTTCGAGATTAGGGTTTGTCACTCCGATTCTCAGAGAGGTATCTCTGGGCCCTCTCGGTAATACACATCACATAAGCCTTGCAAGCATTATAACTAAGATGTTAGTTGTGAGATGATGTATTACGGAACGAGTAAAGAGACTTGCCAGTAACGAGATTGAACTAGGTATTGGATACCGATGATCGAATCTCGGGCAAGTAACATACCGATGACAAAGGGAACAACGTATGTTGTTATGCGGTCTGACCGATAAAGATCTTTGTAGAATATGTAGGAGCCAATATGGGCATCCAGGTCCTGCTATTGGTTATTGACCGGAGACGTGTCTCGGTCATGTCTACATTGTTCTCGAACCGTAGGGTCCGCACGCTTAACGTTACGATGACAGTTATTATGAGTTTATGCATTTTGATGTATCGAAGGTTGTTCGGAGTCCCGGATGTGATCACGGACATGACGAGGAGTCTCGAAATGGTTGATACATAAAGATTGATATATTGGAAGCCTATGTTTGGACATCGGAAGTGTTCCGGGTGAAATCGGGAATTTTACCGGAGTACTGGGAGGTTACCGGAACCCCCCGGGAACCAAATGGGCCTTATTGGGCCTTAGTGGAAAGGTGAAAGGGGCAGCCCAAGGTGGGCTGCGCGCCTCCCCCCTCCCCTAGTCCTATTAGGACTAGGAGAGGTGGCCGGCCCCCTTCTCCCTCTCTCTCTCTCTCTCGAGGAGTCCTATTAGGAATAGGATTGGGGGGGGGGGAGTCCTACTCCCGGTAGGAGTAGGACTCCTCCTGCGCCCTCCTCTCCTTGGCCGGCCAGCCCTCCCCCTGGCAACCTTTATATACGGGGGCAGGGGGCACCTCTAGACACACAAGTCGATCCTTGAGATCGTTCCTTAGCCGTGTGCGGTGCCCCCTGCCACCAAATTCCACCTCGATCATACCGTTGTAGTGCTTAGGCGAAGCCCTGCGTCGGTAGTACATCAAGATCGTCACCACGCCGTCGTGCTGACGGAACTCCTCCCCGAAGCTTTGCTGGATCGGAGCCTGGGGATCGTCATCGAGCTGAACGTGTGCTAAGAACTCGGAGGTGCCGGAGTAACGGTGCTTGGATCGGTCGGATCGGGAAGAAGACGTACGACTACTTCCTCTACATTGTGTCAACGCTTCCATTGCGATCTACAAGGGTACGTAGATCAGACTCTCCCCCTCGTTGCTATGCATCACCATGATCTTGCGTGTGCGTAGGAATTTTTTTGAAATTACTACGTTCCCCAACAGGACCGCCACCGCTCGACGCTGAATTCGCACCGCCTCGACTAGTTCCGGCTGCCTCGAGTCGCCCTCGACCTCCCAAGTGAGCACCCGATCCGCTTCCCCCTCTTTATTTCCTTCTGATGTGTTCTATGGTTGGGGGTTGGAGAAATTTGGACAAGGAAAGGGGGTTGGAGAATTAAGTAGCTAGGGTTTTCCAAATGTTCAAATCTCCGAGCTTGCAGTTAGATGCATATTAGAGGATACTAGTCTCAACTAAGCATCCACCTAGAGATTCTTTCTTTAAGTAGCTAGGCTCAATTAATGAATTTTCCAGTGAGTTTGGATTCATGCAACAATATGAAACATTAATTACTATTCTTTTTGGCCACTAATGGTAGATGTAACATGTAAGAAGTCCATAATTGATTAATGGATCTGTTAGTTTGATAGTTTTTTTAGTGTTGCACCTTTTCCTTCTACAACTTGCAGATGTGCACACAATTTTTTGTGTTTAGTTTAGGAGTTGGTCCTTGGGAAGCATAAATAAAACATTATTGGCAAGTGCAGTCTTGTTACTCCTAGGTATCTACAAATGAGTAGATGAATATTTGTTACCAGGAGGGGTTACAATATCTTTCAAACTGATGTTGTTCTCATGATCATGCTTTCTAATGGTTTGATATCACACAAAGTTTGGCATGGAAACTACAGAGGTACTATGTAGTGTTGTATTACTTCTTCCGGATTCAGGGTGTTTAAATGTGCATTAGTTCTTCTGATAATTAATGGTTAAAGTCCTTTGACAAGAATGTGAACAATAAGAGATGTAACCAATCCCAGAAGTAGAACCATGTATCTTTTCTCTCTACAATTCTCATGCAACAATATGGAACTATTTCTTTAAGTAGTTAATGAGAACACTTGGTCCATATTCATTTGCAGTGAACATACATTTTCACTATTCTTATAATATTTGCTTGATGTCAGATTATGCTATGAGGATATTAGTCTAAGCCCAGTCTTGGATGCATTGTTTTATCCTGCGGTGGTTAAACCGGTTCTGAAAATTATCTAGTTTGACCTGTACTTGTCCAGCTATCATAATCTATTCTTTGACCATGGCAGTAGCTGGCATTTTGCTATGATAATTTCAGTATATATCTTACTGCCCTTTGCTGATCTCGTTGTATTTTCAATTCACAGGCAACTCTCCGACGAAGTCTCCTCCAGGTAATATATGTCTCATGCTTTCTAAAGAGTACTAGTATACTGACTAAACTATCCACTTGCTATGCTTAGCTACTCTATTGTCTGAATCATGACACTTTGCCAGCTGAAACTTTCCTATCACACTGTCGCTGTATTGCTCAACTAAAAACACAAATATTTGTAGTTTTTGCCTGTCATAATGCAACTAAGCATACTAGTCTCAACAAAGCATACTAGTTTTTTGTAGTGAGACAGTAAGATAGTGAGACAGTAAGAAGGAAACTTCCCAGATTATGTAGAAAGAAAATACTTGGTTTGACAGCAAGTACCATGACATGAATCAAAAAACATATACGGTGGGAAAAATAAAATGGCAGAAACCTGGGAGGTTCTGGTTTGCTGTATCTCCACCACTTTGGGTTGGTGAATGTGGATGATTTTTTTATCCTGTGAACTCATTGTACTGCTACAAGAATTTGGTATCATCATGGTGTAATTTTGTTAACATTCTGGTTTTGTTAGATAGTGGCTACGCTAATCTGGAGTGATAGTGGGTACACCACTAGGGCGGAGGCCGAATGTAGATACGCCCCTATCTAGCGGGAGAGAGGAGGGAGCGTTGGAGGAACCGGATGAAGACCAGTTTGATCGCGATGATGCTCATCGTGATGACCACAGCTCTCTTCTATGTGATGGTAGTTTAGATGATCGATATCGACTTGTAATGTGAAGGCAAACTCGATACTCGCGGTCTTGAGACTTGTAATGTTTTATCTTTGTTCGGTCTTTTGAATTCGGAGACTAATATGATGAATTGTATTCGGAGACTAATCTTCTATTGTATTCGATGAATCTGATGTTGCTGTGTGCTGCTGTCTATATTCTGTCCAATAATATATTTTGTAACCTGTGCAAAAATCTAAAAAGCAAAAAAATAAAATAAAACCTAATATTCATACTAATGGCGCACCACACAAGACACTAATGGCGCACTGTGATCATCACACTAATGGCGCATTAACTGCTAGTGCGCCATTAGAATGCGAAAGCACATGGGTACATATGGCCCCCTGGGAGGCATTCTAATGGTGCACTGCAGGCTATACTAATGGCGCACTATGTGGTGCGCCATTAGAACACTAGATACTAATGGCGCACCGGTGGTGCGCCATTAGAATTTAATTCTAATGGCGTGATGCCAGTGGCGCACCGGTAGTGCGCCATTAGAAGGCAAATTCGGTGCGCCACTAGCATGCCTTTTCCTAGTAGTGTATGCATAGGGGTTGGCACACGTTTTCATCGTGATTCTCCGGTAGGAACTTTGGGGCACTCTTTGAGGTTCTATGTGTTGGTTGAATAGATGAATCTGAGATTGTGTGATGCATATCGTATAATCATACCCACGGATACTTGAGGTGACATTGGAGTATCTAGGTGACATTAGGGTTTTGGTTGATTTGTGTCTTAAGGTGTTTTTCTAGTACGAACTCTAGGGTTGTTTGTGACACTTATAGGAATAGCCCAACGGATTGATTGGAAAGAATAACTTTGAGGTGGTTTCGTACCCTACCATAATCTCTTCGTTCGTTCTCCGCTATTAGTGACTTTGGAGTGACTCTTTGTTGCATGTTGAGGGATAGTTATGTGATCCAATTATGTTATCATTGTTGAGAGGACTTGCACTAGCAAAAGTATGAACCCTAGGCCTTGCTTCAACGCATTGCAATACCGTTTACGCTCACTTTTATTATTAATTACCTTGCTGTTTTTATAATTTCAGATTACAAATACCTTTATCTACTATCCATATTGCACTTGTATCACCATCTCTTCGCCGAACTAGTGCACCTATACAATTTACCATTGTATTGGGTGTGTTGGGGACACAAGAGACTCTTTGTTATTTGGTTGTAGGGTTGCTTGAGAGAGACCATCTTCATCCTACGCCTCCTACGGATTGATAAACCTTAGGTCATCCACTTGAGGGAAATTTGCTACTGTCCTACAAACCTCTGCACTTGGAGGCCCAACAACGTGTACAAGAAGAAGGTTGTGTAGTAGACATCATATACCTTTTGATCCATCGCTTTACCATTGGGATCTATGTCAAGTTGGCATTTGACGGGCATTGGAGTGGAAGCCGGATTGACATCACTTAGCTTGAATCTTTTGAGCATGTCTTGAGTATATTTGGCTTGGTTGATGAAGGTTCCTTCTCTTCATTGCTTGACTTCGAACCTGAGGAAGAACTTCAACTCTTCCATCATGGACATCTTGAACTTGGAGGTCATGAGTGCGACAAATTCCTCATTGAAAGCTTTGTTAGGGGAACCAAAGATAATATCATCAACATATAGTTCGCACACAAACAACTCCCCTTTGACCTTCTTAGTAAAAAGAGTGGGGTCAATTTTCCCAATTTCAAAACCATGATCTTGCAACAACTCGGTAAGGTGGTCATACCACGCACGTGGGGCTTGCTTAAGGCCATAGAGTGCCTTATCGAGTTGGTGCACATGATCGGGAAAATAGGGGTCCTCGAACCCGGGGGGTTGCTTGACATATACCAACTCATTAATATGACCATTAAGAAAAGCACTCTTCACATCCATTTGTTGTAACTTCAAGTTATGATGAGAAGCATAAGCAATCAACCGGCGAATGGATTCAAGGCGAGCAATGGGAGCAAAGGTTTCACCGTAGTCGATACCCTCGACTTGGGAGTAGCCTTGTGCTACCAAACAAGCCTTGTTGCGAATAATAATTCCATGGGCATCTTGCTTGTTCTTGAATATCCACTTGGTTCCAATGACATTATGGTTCCCCGTTGGCCTTGGCACCAATCTCCACACCTTGTTGTGCTCGAAGTTGTTGAGTTCTTCATGCATGGCATTAAGCCAATCCAGATCCTCGAGCGCCTCATAGACCTTTTGGGGTTCAACACAAGAGACAAACGCGTGATGTTCACAATAGTTTTCTAATTTTTTACGAGCGCGTACCCCCTTTCTTAAGCTTCCAAGCACATTTGTCATGAGATGATCTTTGGTGGATAGCTTGGATGCGATCTTGGCGGCACGACGCTCTAATTTCTCCTCTGGAGAGAGTTGAGGAGCGGTCACTTGATCATCTTGAGCGTCGTCTTGAGCTCGTTCTTGATCTTGAGCTTTCTCTTGATCTTGAACTTGCTTGGATGATAGAACTTGACCTTGGGCATCACTTGGTTATTCAACACCATCTTGAGGTTGATCTTGCCCTTGGTCTTGTTCATGAGGTTGAGGGCCTTCACTTTGTTCTTCGGAAGCGTGTGGGCCTTGAGTTGGTGATGGCTCCACGTGAGTGGAACATTGTCCTTCTCCTTCAGCCACAAGGGGATCCTCAATGGGTAGGATAAAACCAACACCCATTCTTCTTATGGCTTGGGGAGGAATTTCATCACCTACATCACAAGTGCCACTTTGCTCCACTTGGAAGTCGTTATTCTCATCAAACTCCATGTTACATGTCTCCTCAATAAGTCTCGTGGACTTATTGAGGACACGGTAAGCATGGGATTTTGTAGCATAACCAACAAATATGCCCTCATGAGCTCTAGCCTCAAATTTAGACAAACGAACACCTTTCTTGAGAATGAAGCACTTACACCCGAACACCTGGAAGTACTTGAGGTTGGGCTTGTTACCGGTGAGTATCTCATATGGAGTCTTGTTCAAGCCTTTGCGGAGGTAGAGCCGATTGGATGCATGACACGCGGTGTTGATGGCTTCGGCCCAAAAGTTGTATGGAGAGTTGTACTCCGCCATCATGGTCCTTGCCACATCCATCAACGTCCGGTTCTTCCTCTCCGCTACACCATTTTGTTGAGGGGTGTAAGTTGCGGAATATTGATGCTTGATCCCCTCATCACTAAGAAACTCACCCAAGGTGTAGTTCTTGAACTCGGTGCCATTGTCACTTCTTATTGTCAAGATCTTTGCATTGTGTTGACGTTGAGCTTCATTTGCAAAGTCAATGACAGTTTGTTGGGTCTCACTCTTCCTCTTGAAGAAATATACCCAAGTGTATCTTGAATAATCATCCACAATCACCAAGCAATATGTCCTACCCCCAAGACTATCAAAAGATGTAGGCCCAAAGAGATCCATGTGAAGGAGCTCCAAAGGCCTCTTCGAGTAAATGATAGTCGTGGGAGGGTGAGCCTTTTCATGTAGCTTTCCTTTGATACAAGCACTGCAAGCACGATCTTTAGCAAAACTAACATTTTTTAGTCCACGAACATGGTCCCCCTTGAGAAGACTTTGCAAAGATCTCATATTGACATGGGCTAAACAGCGATGCCAAAGCCATCCCACGTCAACTTTAGCCATTAGGCATGTCGTGGTCTTAGCGAGTCGCTCTGAAAAGTTAATCACATAGAGACCGTTTTTGACATGCCCAACAAAGGCTACTTTAAGAGTCTTGCTCCACAAGAGGGCCACGGTATCAACATCAAAGAAGGTGGCAAAGCCCATGAGCGCAAGTTGACAAACGGAAAGTAAATTTTATGCAAGGGACTCAACAAGCATGACCTTCTCGATCATGAGATCATGAGAAATGACAACCTTGCCGAGTCCCAATACCTTAGAGGACGAGGCATCACCCCACTCGATGTTGGTTGGCATAGATGGAATCTTTTGCACGTCCACCACCAAGTCCTTGCTTCCAGTCATATGATTAGTGGCTCCACTATCGAGCAACCATGACCCCCCACCGGAAGCAAACACCTACACGAGATCAATGCTTGGTTTTAGGTACCCATTTTGTAATGGGTCCTTTGATGTTAGTAACAAGGGTCTTAGGAACCCAAATAGACCATTCAATGTACTCATAAGAAGAACCAATTTTTTTGGCATAGACATGTCCATCACTAGCACGGCATAACACATAAGAAGGGTTAAAGTCGTCAGCTTTGTTGGGAGGAGTAGCATTGCCCTTCTTGGCATCACTACCATTCTCATTGTTCTTCTTCTTCTTAGATGCACCCTCTCCCTCTTTGACAAAAGTATGCATGAGAGGAGGAGGTCGTTTGGTCTTGTCATTCTTCTTCTTGTTCATGGACTTGGGTGCAAACCCAATCCCTTCCTTGGCCACAACTTCCTTTTGATTGCTCAAAAGGTCGTTGAGGTTCTTCTCGCCTTGTATGCACGACACAAGGCCTTTCTCAAGTTGCTCCTTCAACTTATCATTCTCCTCAGCAATATGCACATGCTCACAACATAGGTTAGTAGCATTTGCATTATCAATTAAGACCATATGAGAAAATGTGGCTTTCTCCTTGGTTAGCTTTACTTGGAGTTGATCATGAGACTCTTTGCGGATAGCATGAGCACCCTTCAAGACCTTGTGAGCCTTGTCAAGTAAGTCAAAATCCTCTTTGAGTCTAGCAAGATCAACTCCAAGCTTGGCCTTCTCAGAGTTTAGCACACGAGAAACAACAAGAGCATGATCAAGATCTTTCTTTAGTTTAGCATGGTCATCGTTGTCTGACTCCTCAAGAGCCAAGCGATGACCACACTCTTCCTCAAGAGCATTAGAGAGATCCGATATCTCATCAGCATAGTCACGACTATGCCCCTCCATCTTAGAGATGGTGTCCTCGTGAGCCTCGATCATGTCATTGGCTTCACCAAGTTGTTCCAAGAGAGCAACGAAGTGCTTGTCGGATTTACCCTTAAGCTTACTCATAAAAGACTCAAACTCATTTTCCTCCACATTAGACCCCTCATGTTCATCAATGCAATCCGTAAAATAAGGATTATTAATGATGGTAGTTTTGATGTTGGGGGTTACCTTGTTGGTGGCTTTAGCCATGAGGCACTTGGCGGTGATGTTCTCATTGGGTGAGTCGAAGAGAGACACCCGTGGAGTTGTCGCAATGGCAACGGAGGCTGATACGTCTCCAACGTATCTATAATTTTTGATTGTTCCATGCTATTATATATATATATATATATACATACATACATAAACACTATTCTGATCACGGGATCAGAATAATATTCTGATCACAACCTGACATGCCCCGCTAGTACTACGTTGAACTTCCCTGTGAACTAGGTTGAACTTCCGCCAACATTGCCCAAATGGGGCTTGCGATATACCGTTGGGAAGCTATGGACCCCAATATCACGACCCAAATTAAATTTTTGGCAAAATATAAGCGATTTAAGAGCAGTTTTGAAAACCATTTTTTCTTTGCACAAAAAACGCGAATCATATTTTCGATCGCATTTCTAAACCGTTTATAGGAATGAGGCATATAATATGGCGTTAGAAAGCTGCAGCAAAACCGCTCCTTCCACCTGTAGAAAGTTTTCTCTAATTCCCTATGGTTAAAGAGTAATTTGAAAAAACGTAAAATTTCGTAAACCGAACAGGTGAGTTCGTTTTTTTGATGTCATTTCTAAATGGCTAATCCAATGGAGGCATATGATACGGCGTTGGAAAGCTTATGAAAATGTGCTACTTTTTCATCTTGAAAGTTTTTTTTCTAATTTTGAATGGTTTAAGAGTAATTTAGAAAATGGTCCAAGTCCTACCGAGTTCGTATTTTTGAGCTAATGTTTTAACCGTGCGTCCGAATGCATCAAATGATCTGGCATTGGAAAGCTTGAAGAAATGCGAAACTTTTTTGTATGTATTGTTTCTCCTAATTCATTACAGTTTTATGTCAGTTTTGAAAATGGCTAAAAATGTATTTTTGCCGTAATTTCTACAAAGTTTATCGGAATGGGGCAAATAATATACCACTGAAAAGCTACGGAAAATGCTAAACTTTTTCATGTTGATGGTTTTTCTCTGAATCCTGGCCGTTTTCAAGTAATTTTGAAAATGGCGGGATCATTCATTCTGCCTTTATCGCAAAATAGATTCTTTGAAAATGCACCGCGTGAAGAATCTAAACTTCTCGGCGCGTGTACCTGAACTTCACTCTATTTTTCACTTGATTTTTTTTGCTCGTAGGTCTCCATCCACTGCTCGCAACTCTCCATCCATTCACCGGAATTGAGCAGGTGATATACTGATGGAAAGCTGCTGTAAGCACGCAAGTTTCCCGTGTTGATCATCTTTTCATACTCGCGACGATTTTAAAAGTTTTTCATCTCAAATTCATTCACTATAGAAGTGGAACTTCCTGCTGTTTTCATGTTGAACTTCTATGACGTATTTTCCTTTGTAATTTTCTCATCCATTTCGTCAGTGTTATACAAATGATACACTTTTTGTACAAACCTCTCTCACAATATTTTTTTAACTTTCTCCGATGGAGGACTTGAACTTACATAGATGATATTCCTGTCGTTTTGAAGTAAATTAGAGAAATGACGAGATCATGATTTCTGCGTTCATTGCGAATGGAAATGCACTGCGTGAAGTAGTTGAACTTCTCGGGTATGTCTGTTTGAACATCACTTTGTTTTTGACGTGCTGCTTTTTGCACTGCGTGAAGTAGTTGAACTTCTGGGGCATGTCAGTTTGAACTTCACTCTGTTTCACTTTTATTGTTTTTTTCTTCTATGAAATACACACCATCTAGTACGTGAACTTCTGGTTATTATCACTTTGAACTTCTCCTTGGTTTGAGAGAATTATTTTAAAACCCAAAAAACAACATATTATTTTACGTATTTTTGGATATCTAAATACACGGTTAACCTCTCTCACAAGAATTTTTTGAACTTTTCCTCACCGAGCACTTGAACTTCTAGCAACCATTTTTTCCGTTTATGAGTTGTTTTTAAAAGTGCAAAAAATGGCATTGTGTTTTTTATTTTTTGAACAGGTAAATCCTAGGTTTTAATATACTTCGAACTTCCCTCTTATTTCAACATGAACTTCACCTATTTATATTTTGACTAAAGAATTGTATTAGATTTTTATACGGAAAAAATCGAACATGGAAATACAAGGTGAACCTCTCTTGCAACAATTTTTGAACTTCTCCGGACAGAGCACTTGAACTTCTTTCAACAAACCTTTTAAGATTTTATTTTTCCTATACTTTTAAATCTCACCTGAAATGCATTCCTTGCATTACTTGAACTTCTCGTTTGTTTTCACTATGAAATTATGTCAGATTTTTTGTATACGTCGAATTACTCACAATTGATGGTTGGACGTCATTTTTTGCCCTTTTAAAACATGTAATTGGAGGTCGGACATCTTGCAATATAAATTCTGAGCCATGCACGGGAGAGAGAATTATGTGCGAATAAAGTGGGTAGCAATTCCAATGTTCCCTCGTCGAGCACTTGAAATTCTAACAAGAAATATTTTTCATTTTTATGAGTTGGTTTTCAAAATGCCAAAATGGCATTGGTTTTTGTTTTTGTTTTTCGAACATGTAAATCTTAGGTTTTAATAAACTCCAAACTTGCATGTTATTTTAATTCAAACCTCATGTTGGTTTTATTTTTCTATTAACGGTTAGAATCCGACTTTTCAATAAACATTGAACCGCTCCATTAATTTAATTTGAACTTCTAGGTTTCTTTTAGAAATGGGGAAATCCATTTACTAATTAAATTTTCTATTTTTTTGTTATTTTAATTTGAGCTTCCGTTGTGGAAACTTGTTGAACAAGAGGAACTTTTTGAATTTTCTTGGTCTGTGCATTTGAACTTCTAGCAAAAAAAATTTGGACTTCGCCTTTTTACTCTTATTTTCTCATACGAAAGACACACCGTGCAGTACGTGAACTTCCGTCTGTTGTCAATTTGAACTTCTGTCTATTTCACTTTAGTAACGAAAAAAATCTAAGTTTTTTATAGACATCGAACCACTCTAACTCTTTTTTCAACTTCTTTGTGTGCTTTTTAGGAATGTGAAAATTGGAGTTTTGTTAGAAATATTGAATTTCTTCATTGTTTTCGAATTGATCTTATTGGTCTTATTCTTTAGTAACCGAAGAAACTGAGTTTTCAAATAAATATCAAACTGCTTTGCTTTTTAAATTTTAACTTCTTGGCTTTATTTCTTTAGTACGAGAAAAAACTGAGTTTTTAATATGCATTGAACTACTCCGTTTTTTAAAATTGAACCTATTGATTTTATACACATCAAACGGCTTTATTTTTTAATTCGGACTTCTTGGTGTTATTCATTAGTAAAGGGAAAATTCCTAGTTATGTAATAAACATCTAACCACTCACTTCTTTAAATTTGAACTTCCAGATCTAAAAAAACAGGAGGCAAATCCATGTTTACATAGTTTTTAAACCGATCGATTTTTTAAATTTGACCTTCTTGGTTTTGGAATAAATATTTTGAACTTTTATGTTATTTAAATTTGAACTTCTCCAATTGTTTAGTAAAATGGCGAAACACCATTTTTATATACTTATCGAACTGCTCTATTTTTATTTTTTGAACTTCTTGGTTCGTTCTATAGTAACAGGAAAAATCATAGGTTTGTAATAAACATTGTACCGCCCTTATTATTTAAATTTGAACTTCAAGGATTTTTTTAGAAATTGTTAAACTTACGAAACACACATACTTCTTGTGTTGAACTTCAGGTGCAACACAAGTTCTATAGTGAGGATCATGGTGGAGCTCTATTGGTTGTTGTGGCGTGTCCCTGGGAGTGCGGTGGGGAGCTATTATGTACAACTAGTACTCTGCCTGCATCACACACTTACTTTTAGTGTTATCTTCTTTTCTGGTTCAACTAATATTTTTATTACAAAGTTCTCCTTTTTTGTATCACACTCTACTATCATCTTGAACTTCAGTCGTTTTTGTATCTGACCTACCAAACATTCTTTTTTGTGGGAACTCTTTTTTGGGGGGGGGGGGACTCATCCAAATGCATTTTTAAGATCAAAGCAAATCCCTTGTTGCACATAGTAGCAGCATCACACACAATATCCATAGCTGCATCATCAACTGTACACATAGGTTGTGTTGCTGCATCCAAAGATAGCTACATCACCAAACTCATCCAAAAAATACAGGGGTTGCGTCATGGGCATAAGAAGAGAAGGACATGCTCAGTAACTTGCAAAATGACCATTTGTATGAAATTGTTCAGATTCAAGCTAGTACCGACGGAGTATAACAACAAAGAAAGCATTTACTATAGGGCATCATCTGCTTTTAAGCGCCCTGGTGAAGTAGGGTGAACTGCAGTAGTCGCTCTGGTTGAACTTGGCATACAACAGGATTTGTTCAATGTCGATCCCTCTATATCGTTGCGCCTCTCTTGAGGACAGGGGGATGAGGTGAGGGGAGAGAGAAGCATCGGGAGGCGGTGGCCCCTCTCCACTGTGCTGCAGCAACGCAAAAACTTCAACGGGTCAGCAAGAGTGCAGGAGCTCGCATGTGACTCAAGAAGACTAGATGCGGCCACGTTGGAGGAAGAATGCAACGGGAAACAAGGTGTCGGGTGTCAGTGGGAGGATGTACCTGACAGCGGTGTGTGGGTCACGAGCTCGTCACCGGATCCAGGGCGCTCCATCGGTGGAGGAGCACCACCGGGAGGAGACTGAGGTGGCAGGGCCCGGCGGAGGCGCGTGGTGGCCAGGCGCCGCCCCAAATGTTGCCTCTACCAGGCGACGGAGGAGGCCTCCATTGGGGAGGAGGGGAGGTGGCCGCGAGGGAGGTGACCGGTGGCGCGTAGGGTTGCTAGGCCCCGGCGGCACTAGTTGGGGTAGCGCGGGGGCGGCGGCGCCGATTGCGGCGGGGCAGGTTGGGACAGGGTGCGGGCGGCGTGGTGGCGGCGGCGTCAATTGGGACGGGGTGCGAACGGCACGGGGCGGGCGGCGAATCGATCTGGGGTGGGTGGTGGGCATCGGCCGGTTTGGGAAGGAGGTGCGGGAGGGAGGTGGGTGGTTTTTTCTTCTTTTTTTGTTTGTCGCTGCTCGGTTCGGGAGTTCGGGATCATCCGTGGGTGTTACTATATATATATATATATATATATTCTATTTTGGATGTTTAATGGGCTTATTTATACACTTCTATATTATTTTTGGGACTAACCTATTAACCGGAGGCCCAACCCAAATTGCTGTTTTTTTGCCTATTTCAGTGTTCCACAGAAAAAGAATATCAAATGGAGTCCAAACGGAATGAAACCTTCGGTAGCGTGATTTTTGGAACAAACGTGATCCAGAGGACTTGGAGTGGACATCAAGCAATCAACAAGGAGGCCACAAGGCAGGGGTGCGCCTACCCCCTGGGCGCGCCCTCCACCCTTGTGGGCCCCTCGTGGCTCCACCAACCTACTTCTTCCTCCTATATATACCTACGTACCCTGAAAACATCGAAGAGCACCACGAAAACCTAATTCCACCGCCGCAACCTTCTGTACCCAAGAGATCCCATCTTGGGGCCTGTTCCGGAGCTCCGCCGGAGGGGGCATTGATCAAGGAGGGCCTCTACATCAACTCCATGGCCCTTCCGATGATGTGTGAGTAGTTTACCTCACATCTTCGGGTCCATAGTTATTAGCTAGATGGCTTCTTCTCTCTCTTTGGATCTCAATACAAAGTTCTCCTCGATTCTCTTGGAGATCTATTCGATGTAATCTTCTTTTGCGGTGTGTTTGTCAAGATTCGATGAATTGTGGGTTTATGATCAAGATTATCTATGAACAATGTTTGAATCTTCTCTGAATTCTTTTATGTATGATTGGTTATCTTTGCAAGTCTCTTCGAATTATCAGTTTGGTTTGGCCTACTAGATTGATCTTTCGTGCAATGGGAGAAGTGCTTAGCTTTGGGTTCAATCTTGCGGTGCTCGATCCCAGTGACAGAAAGGGAAACGAAACGTATTGTATTGTTGCCATCGAGGATAAAAATATGGGGTTTATATCATATTGCATGAGTTTATCCCTCTACATCATGTCATCTTGCTTAAAGCGTTACTCCGTTCTTATGAACTTAATACTCTAGATGCATGCTGGATAGCGGTCGATGTGTGGAGTAATAGTAGTAGATGCAGGCAGGAGTCGGTCTACTTGTCACGGACGTGATGCCTATATACATGATCATACCAAGATATTCTCATAATTATTCGCCTTTCTATCAATTGCTCGACAGTAATTTGTTCACCCACCATAATACTTATGCTATCTTGAGAGAAGCCACTAGTGAAACCTATGGCCCCCGGTCTATTTTCCATCATACAAGTTTCCAATCTATTTTATTTTGCAATCTTTACTTTCAATCTATATCATAAAAATACCAAAAAATATTTATCTTATTATTATTATCTCTATCAGATCTCACTCTTGCAAGTGGACGTGAAGGGATTGACAACCCCTTTATCGCGTTGGTTGCGAGGTTCTTATTTGTTTGTGTAGGTACGAGGTGACTTGCACATGGTCTCCTACTGGATTGATACCTTGGTCCTAAAAAACTGAGGGAAATACTTACGCTACTTTGCTGCATCACCCTTTCCTCTTCAAGGGAAAACCAACGCAGTGCTCAAGAGGTAGCAGAGGCCATGGCAATCGGCTCGCCATCTTCATCATCATCATCATCATCCTCATTGTACTCTTCTTGTGCCACCAACCCCTTGGGAGGAGTCTTCTTGGTGAAGTTGCTCTTGTTTGGGAATGACTTGGCCTTGTCCTTTCGGATGAGCTTGCCACCATTGTCTTCCCTCTTTTCATAAGGACATTCCGCAACAAAGTGGCTCACATTGCCACAATTATAGCACGTCCTCACTCGTTGCTTGACCTTCACGCCAGTTGAGTGGTTTTTATTGAAGTTGGGCCTTGTGTTTTTCTTGCTCCAAAATTTCCTTGAAGCAAGAGCCATGTGTTCATCATAGGCATACTTTGTATTTTCGGGGTTGCTCTCCTCTTCTTCCTGTTCGTCCTCTTCTTCCACACTAACCTTGGCCTTCAATGCAAGGTTGGGCTTCTTTGCTCTTCGAGAATGTAACACCGCATTGTCGGCGGTCTTGTCCAAGATGCTCATAGCCACAAACTCATCCAACACTTCACTTGAGGACAAGGTGTGGAAGTCCGGCCTTTGACGAATGACGGAGGAAATTGCCTTGTGGTAAGGCATCATGGCCTTGAGGAATTTGCGCTTGATCCAATTGTCATCCGTATACTTGCTCCCATGATCTCGGAGTGAGACCGCGAGTTTGGTTAATCTCCGATAAAGCTCACGAGGTTCTTCATCTTCTTTCATTGCAAACTCATCGGCTTCACCTTGCACCACTTCATAGTTGGAGCGTTGAATGCTTGCGCTTCCCCTGTAGAGGGAAACAACATGGTGCCATGCATCCTTGGCCATGGTGAAGGGCCGGAGATGAGCAAGATCTTCGGGTGGAATTGCATCTTGGGTGATGAAGAGAGCATTCCCACTGAATTGATTATCCGAGGCTTCTCTAGGGGTGAAGTTGCTTTGGTCATGCGGATAAAAACCTTCTTCAATGATTCTCCAAAGGTTAGTATTAACGTGGTTCAGATGTCGCTTAAAGCGATAAACCCAAGAATCAAAGTCCTCATTTTTCAAAATCTTAGGGGGAGAAACGGCATGATTCAAATGAGTGGAAGGAATCGGCCCACCATAAGTAAGCGGAGGTTCCACATGGGCAAAGATGCCGTTGCCAATTTTACCACTAGAAGAAGGAGCCTTTTCACTAGTAGCTTCCCCCTTGTCGGAGTTAGCATCTGTCACCTTGTTAGTGGGATCACCCACTTTCAACGGTGCGGTAGAAAGTTTAAGCCCTTCTAAGAATTTATTAAACATGCTTTCAACCTTGATCGTCATGGAGGTTTTCAACGTGTCCAAAGCCACATTGAATTCCTCACGAGAGACCGTGGTTCCCCCATTAGCCATAGACGAGACAGGATTCACACCGGAGTGCTCCTCCACACCGTCTACGGCGTCAACCATACTCTTCGGACGGCATAGTCCTTAATAAAGAGACGAGGCTCTGATACCAATTGAAAGGATCGATATAGTTGACTAGAGGGGGGGGGGGGTGAATAGGCAACTAACAATTTTTAACTTTTCTTTACCAATTTAAACTTTGCATCAAAGTAGGTTGTCTATTATGCAACTAGGCGTGCAACCTATATGATGCAACAAGAACAAGAACACAAGCAAGCAAGGGATATAATAGAAATAAGCTTGCACAAGTAAAGGCACGAGATAACCAAGAGTGGAGCCGGTGAAGACGAGGATGTGTTACCGAAGTTCCTTCCTTTTGAGGGGAAGTACGTCTTCGTTGGAGCGGTGTGGACGCACAATGCTCCCCAAGAAGCCACTAGGGCCACCGTAATCTCCTCACGCCCTCACACAATGTGAGATGCCCTGATTACACTATTGGTGCCCTTGGAGGCGGCTACCGGACCTTTACAAACAAGGTTGGGGCTATCTCCACAACTTAATTAGAGGCTCCCAACGATACCACAAAGCTTCACCACAATGGAATATGGCTCCACGGTGACCTCAACCGTCTAGGGTGCTCAAACACCCAAGAGTAAGAAGATCCACAAGGGATGAGTGGGGGGAATCAAATTTATCTTGGTGGAAGTGTAGATCTAGGCCTTCTCAACCAATCCCTAGAGAATCAACAAGTTTGATTGGCTAGGGAGAGAGATCGGGCGAAAATGGAGCTTGGAGCAATAATGGATCTTGGTGATGGAAGAGATAGTCAACTCGGAGAAGAAGACACCCCTTATATAGTGGAAGAACAAATCCAACTGCTATCCACCAACCCAGCCTGCGTAGCACGGTACTACCATGCCAGGGCCACGGTACTACCGCAGGGGCATGCGGTACTACTGCCCGAGCAGCACAAACCAGGACAACCCAAATACACTGAAGCAGAGGGCGGTAGAACCGCTAGCGCGGTACTACCAATCCCCCTTGCGGTACTACCGCAAGGCTGGGATGTTCCAGATTTTGAGAAGGCACGGACATATAAAAATACATCCGTGGCAACTTCCGCTGAGTTGGAGTCAATGCAAAAATCTGACACGGTAGTACCATGAGCCAGGGGCAGTACTCCCGCGCGGGGTGCAGATGTAAAAAAATTACATCCGCTCCTACTGCCGCGCAAGCTATTGAGCCAGACCAGAACGCATGGTACTACCGTGCACCGGGCGCGGTACTACCGCATAGGGCGCGGATGTAAAAAATTACATCCGCTCCTACTACTGTAGCCGTAGCAGCACCTGGCCTGGGGCCACGGTACTACAGCTCCAAAGGAGCGGTACTACCGTGGGCGCTTGCGGTACTACCGCACATGGGCCCGGTACTACCGCAAGGGCCTGCGGTACTACCGCTCCTAGGAGCAGTACTACCACATGCCCAAGCTCAGCCAACACAACAATTTGCATAGACGAGAAAAGACGGAGGATGCTCCAACATGCCAGAGGAAAGGAGGTGCAAAAGGAGTAGACATGTACGTGATGATTCCACCCAAACCTTTCCAAAGTGGACCCCCTCTTAATAGTATGGCTTTCCTACGACTCAAATCCACCGAAAAGAAACATAGAGAAACGTCGTCTTCAATAGTCTTCGAGGGGCACCAAATCGTCTTGTGCGTAGTGATGAGATGTTTGAAATACTCAATGCACACGATTAGTCCGCAAAAGCATTGTCATCAATCACCAAAACAACTAAGGGATAAATATGCCCTTACAGTTACTTAGAAAAATATGACGATTCCGATTATGCCTTCCAATCGTCTGTCACATGTCGCTAGCATAGCGCCAAAATGTCTAGCATCTTCGAACGAAGAAGAAGCTCCTCTCACAACAACTGTCAGGATTCTTCCTCTCTTATATGGTGGACTCCCCCTCACAATTATTTTGACCATCGGTGATGGTCGCTTCCCCTCCTTCTCTCGTGCATGACAAAGGTATATCACGAGCAGAAGGAAGAGGAAGTGACCCCACGACAACAGTCGATATTCTTCCTCTCTGATATGTCGACAGTATATGGTGGACACTCAAGTAGCATCTACAGACTAAAAGTCAACCCATGAGATTAATCAACACTCCGGAAGAATATAGGTGACTTGAAGTAACAGATAGATCATCTTAATTTACTCACTGGATGACTATCAAGGATGCCGGTGATCTTCTAGGTGTCGTTAAGCGGCACGTCGGTGATCTTCCCTGCACACAAATAAAATAACTACGTGAGCTATGCTTGATACGCTATGCAAATATTTATTATTATTCAAAGGGGGTCTTAAAATTACATCTCTATGCATATCTTTATTATTATTCAAATCCTCCCTACCCCCAGGGCGCGCCCCAACGCTTGTGGGCCCCCTGGCCAGCGTCTGGTGCCCATCTTCTGCTATATGAAAGGTTTTGACCTAGAAAAAATCAAAAGGAAGCTTTCAGGACGAAGCGCCTCCATCTCGAGGCGGACCCTGGGCAAAAGCAAATCTAGGGCTCCGGCGGAGCTATTCTGCCAGGGAAACTTCCCTCTGGGTGGGGGAAATCGAAGCCATCGTCATCACCAACGATCCTCTCATTGAGGGAGGGTCAGTCTTCATCAACATCTTCACTAGCACCGTCTCCTTGCAAACCGTAGTTCATCTCTTGTATTCAATCTTTGTCTGAAAACCTCAGATTGGCACCTGTGGTTGATAGTAGTGTTGATTACTCCTCGTAATTGATGCTAGTTGGTTTATTTGGTGGAAGATCATATGTTCAGATCCTTAATGATAATCAATACCCCTCTAATCTTGAACATGAATATGCTTTGTGAGTAGTTACGTTTGTTCCTGAGGACATGAGAGAAGTCTTGTTATAAGTAATGATGTGAATTTGGTATTCATTCGATATTTTGATGAGATGTATGTTGTCTTTCCTCTACTGGTGTTATGTGAACATCGACTACATGCCACTTCACCATGATTTGGGCCTAGGGGAAGGCATTGGGAAGTAATAACTAGATGATGGGTTGCTAGAGTGATAGAAGCTTATACCCTAGTTTATGCATTGCTTCATAAGGGGCTGATTTGGATCCACATGTTTCATGCTATGGTTAGATTTATCTTAATTCTTCTTTCGTAGTTGCGGATTCTTGCAAGAGGGGTTAATCATAAGTGGGAGGCTTGTCCAAGTAAGGAGAACACCCAAGCACCGGTCCACCCACATATCAAATTATCAAAGTAACAAACGCGAATCATATGAGCATGATGAAAACTAACTCGACAGTAATTCCCATGTGTCCTCGGGAGCGCTTTTCTTTATATAAGAGTTCGTCTAGGCTTATACTTTGCTACAAAAAGGATTGGGCCACCTTTTTGCACCTTTGTTACACTTGTTACTTGTTACCCGTTATGAATTATCTTATCACAAAACTATCTGTTACTGATAATTTCAGTGCTTGTAGTGAATACCTTGCTAAAAAGCGCTTGCCATTTCCTTCTGCTCCTTGTTGGGTTCGACACTTTTACTTATCGAAAGGACTATGATTGATCCCCTATACTTGTGGGTCATCAGAGGACCGAAGACAATGTGAGATGGCGGTGATCCATTAAACCTAATGCTTGGTTACAATCCAAGGATCTTAATTGTGAAACGACCACTCCGCAGCAATGGTAAGCATGACCGTAGAATGAAATATAATGTCGTGTGGAGGAGTTTCATAACCTTAGGGTGATCCACCTACATAACACACATATCAAATACTATGAGTACAATACAAGGTAACTGGTATTACCGTCACATTAGCACATCTGATACATTCTTACCATGAACTAAATTCTCTCTGCGCCTAATCTCTTCATTATAGGAAACAAAACTTTCATTCTTATTTATGTTATTTACTTTCAATAGTTTTTATAGTTATTACGTCAAACCCCTTTTATCCTTGTTAATATGGTTTATCCATCATTCGGGACAGTAACAATATTTGCAGAAGCTCAAGCAGTTACTTCACACAAGAGGCGTGACACAATCGATAGAAGCGCCACTATAGATACTCACCTCCGATCTTCGTTGGGAGACTGCTAATTGGGGTACTTCTGCGAAAGTGATACACTGCCCTATTTGGCTTGCAGGCAGTAGTAACATTTCATATCATTTAGATAAATATAAATGGGACTTCCTTCACAATGATCGGTACTGGACAGAATCCTGAGAGAATTTTTGGGGGAAATTGTCTTGGCCAAATGATGTGAACTTTGGTATGCTCAATGGATATAGGGATACTTAGGGCCTGGATTAATTTCAAGAATTATGAAGAAACATAAAATGTAGTTGCTTTACAATCTCAAAATGGGTCTAGAAACTAGAATTGGATGGTGTGCTCACCATGAGCATAGAATCTTGAATATGCTTACATACCCATGGTTTATATGAGTCAAAGGACTTGTGGAAATTTTGGGAGTGACAAAATATAGGTTGCTTCACAACCGAGCGCAAAAATGATTATTCCTTTAATAGAAAAAGGAATATTTAGATAAGATGGAAATTATGGTTGGGCTAGGATGGAGATGACATGATCTTGGGAAAGATTTGAGAATTACTATTCACTTAGGAGGAGAAGGACAAATGATCTTCCCAAGTTTGAAGTCCATAAAATTCAAGGGAAATCCAAAGTAAATTCCAAGCTAAACCAAAAGAACATAAAAGGGCCAAAAACTAGGGTGTTACATGAAACCACCCAACCAAGGACGGATTAGGAAGTTGTGTGAACTCTGGATTTTTAGTTGGGAGGTGTGAGGTAGAGGGTTGGTGGTCCGGTGACTCCCATGGGCGACAAGCAAGATAACATGGTGGGGCGGGTGACGCGTCGATATTGTGAGGGGTCTGGGAAGGGACACGGGGGAGAGGGAGGTGCGTTGTTGCACCCTCGATGCTATTACTACCGATGCACTACCGCTGTTATTTTCACATGAAAGGAGGAGAAAGCGCTTAACACACCTTCTCGAAGAGCCACTACGTAGTGCCAGAAAGAAGAAAGAAAATCGATCGGAGGTGGGAAATGAATCATTAAACACCGGTGTGCACCTAGAGACCACATGAACCAGAGAGAATATAAAGGCTACATGGTTCCGTACATGTAATGTAATAATCCACAATCACCGTGAAAAATAAGGAGCTGCGAAGAGAAAGAGAAAGTGTTCATACCACTCGCCATTTGTCAAGAAAGTGAAAGAAAGGAAATAGTAACACAAGTGCCACGTTATGTAGGCATGGGCATTTCGGTTTCTACTGTTTGTTTGTTTTTTCTTATGAAAATCAGTTTCTCATATTGCTAACCAAAAAGAGCACAAAAAATTCAAAAACCAAAAATTCGGTTCGGTTTCAGTTTATACCGAGGTGATAGCTTGAGCTGTTCTCACCATGTTTCTAGCGTGTATTTTGCCTCTAGCACCCGACCTTCTTAAGTAGCTGAACGCACTGCCTCATCTCGTGTAGCTAGGTGAGGTGGGACAAATCCAAGTGCAAGTGGCGTACTAGCACGGCTGGGAGAAACTATCTTACAAAAGAGTGGGACTGATTAGCTCAACATATGTGGCCGGCCCAGCGAGTGACTCGCACGCATGTAGCCACGCACATCGCGCCAAGGCCCATGGCAAACTAGGCGCTAGGATATTTGCACGTTCGAACAAGTTATTTTGGCTTTCTGTTCCGGTGATCGGTGTAAAACTGAACTGACTGAATACAATTCGGTAGCAAAAGTGAAGACCGAATTTTCCTATAGAAGTAAGAAAAACTAAAAATTAGTTTTTTTGGTTTCATCATTGGTTCGGTCTTTGGTTCGTTGGTTTTTATGCCCAGGCTTGACATTTGGGTCCCCATGTATGCGTGCGTTAGAAAAGGAGCAAGAAACACACATGGAACATATTCACCGTGCACTCCCCTCCTGCTCTACCGATGTCTAATGAAAATGGGGATCCCACTCACGACTTTTCCGGCTACACGGACCCCGACCCCAAGCAAGCACTACTAGGGAAAAGTCTATACACAGAATTTTACCAATAGCGCTGTACAAAATCAAGCGCAGCTGCTACTTAGTAGCAGCGCGCGTAAATAAACTGCGGTACTGCTATGACTTTAGTAGTAGCGCGTACTAGCGAAAAGCACTGCTGCTACGTTTGAACTGGGCGCACATGGCTAGCCCAACCTAGTAGTAGCGCGTATAATGGCCCAGCGCTACTGCTAATCTCCTTAGCAGTAGCGCGTACTAGCGAAACGTGCTGCTGCTACGTTTGAACTGGGCGCACATGGCTAGCCCAACCTAGCAGTAGCGCATATAATGGCCCAGCGCTACTGCTAATTTCCTTAGCTGCAGCGCGCTTACGTGTAAAGCGCTGTTGCTAACGGAAATAAAATAAAGTGAAAACAAGTAGAAAAGTAAATGAAAGTGAAAGAAATAGAAAAAGGAGAAAGGGAAAAAATAAAATGTAAAGAAAAATAAAAGAAAAAAGGAAAAAAGGAGAGAGGAATAGCAGTAGCGGGTTTCAGTAAACGCGCTATAGCTAACTTAGCTATAGCGCGTTTCCGGGAACGCACTACCATTACGTTTCACTTAAACAGCGGTTTCCCCCCACCCCGCCCCCCGGCCACCAATTCTTCCCCAAATCGTCCCTTGCCCTCGCCGCCGTCTCCTCACCGCCGCCGCCCGAGGCCGCCCTCAGCCTCACCGCTGCCGCCTGAGGCCGCCCTCAGCCTCACAGCCACCGCCCAAGGCCGCCCTCCACGTCACCGTCAGCGCCCTCCACCTCACCGCCGCCCGAGCCCGCCCAGGACCGCCCTTGCCCGTGCCGGAGCCCGCCCTCTCCGCCCCTGCCTCCGTCAGCGAGCACCTCCCCGCCACCGTCTCTCCACTCTCTGTAAGTCCCCCACCCCTCCCCCTCACTCATCTCTCTCTGTATTTTAGAGAAAAAATTAGATGTTAATTAGATGTTTTTTAGTTAGGGCACTAGAGTTTTGCTAGGTTAATTAGGTTAGTAGTGCTGCTAGTAGTATTGGTACAGTAGGTTAATTAGGTGATGTTAAATGAATAACCTAAATGAATGAAATTGGTAGTTAACTGAATTTTTTTCCTTTCATCATTATAGAGCACTAAAGTTAACCGAATTTTGTTCTATTAGTAGTTAAATGAATTTTCTTCTACACTGTTTGCACATGTGGTTGCTCGTGTATATTTGGACACTGTTTGCAGGGAATGATGCTTAGTGGCCTATGTTTTGCCGGAATGTTGATTCATTTCTTTTCCGGCAAATTTCAGGTTCTCGATTTGTCCACTTTTTAGCAAAGCTCATGCTGAAATTTTCTGTGAATTTCGGCATGACTTGTGCTACAAACTAGGACATATCGAGTGCCCGTGATTTGCCGCACCAGGAAGGAGTCAACATTCCTGCAAAACAATAGGCCTTTTTTATGTCATTATTCATTTTATTAGGTCTAGAATTAATTGACTAGATTTAATCATAGGAAACATGGCTAGCAACGATGAAGGACAGGGTTCTGGTGATTGCGACAACGCCTACCGGGCGGTAGACGATTTTTTTAGCCTTACCGATGATCAACCGATGTTATTGCTGGGCCCACCGGTGGCATCGGCGACTGAGACCGACACGCAGACCGGTGCTGAGACTGAGACCGGCGCTCAGACTCAGACCGGCATCGAGACCGGCACTGAGACTGAGACCGGCACTGCCTCGGTGAGCGGAGCCGGTGTAGAACCGAAAGCAAAGAGGCAACATGTTCCTAACAAACTCAGGACTACTAGAGTGGTGGTCATGGAGGTGGACGACGGCAATTTTGAGCCAACGGCGCCCGAGGAAGCGCGTCGATGCTACGGCAATGAAATAGGCTGCATCGTACGGACAACCGCCACCATCAACGATGAGAAACTACAGAAGATAGAAAATATGAGGAGCTCCCTCCTAAAGAAGTTTCACCAGATATTCTTGTTCCCGGGCCGGAATGAGAAGGATTATAAAGATCCAGATGAGGACCCGGCAATGAAGAAGATAAACAAACACGCCATGACCAAGTTTAGCGACACGTTGGCGGGCTGGAAAAATCGAGTGAAAGCAAGGATCATCGACAAGAAGGAACCCTACTCCGAGATTGTAAGGATAATCTGACAATCACGGAAGAGCAGTTTCAAATATTCAAGGAGGCTTGTGAGGCCGAAGATGCCAAAAAAAGTCTAAGTACATGAAGGGGCTTCAAGAGAGGAACATTGGGAGCCACCACCTCGGAAGCCGTGGTTACGGCGGAAAGAGGTCCAAATGGGCCAAGGAGGACGCGGAAGCCGCGAGTCTGGGTATCCCAGACCCCTTGGCGGAGTTCACCGTCCCGCAGGAGCGTCACATCCTCAGGGCCCGGCACCATTGGGACCCAGTGAAAAAGGTTTACGAGACAACACCGGTCATTACGGAGTTCATGAGACTGCTGGTAATTTTAGTTTCTGATCAATTTGACTACACACGTTAGTCATATTTGTAAATGATCGTTGTGCCTTTTGCAGAGAGAGCATCACAGGATTGCGGCCAAAAGCGACTCGCCGTCTGAGGCATTGGCGAGGCCCAAGTGGGACACTCCATTCAACCGGGCGTTGAACATATTGAAACAACAACCGGTGGATACTCGACCGCCGTATGGACGCGTGCACGGTGTCGGAGACGGAGCCACATGGAAGAAGTACTACCGTGAGACCACGGAGGAGAGAAAGGAAAGACGGAGGTTAAATGAAGAAAACATCGACAAGAGGGTTGAGATTGCGGTTGAGAAGAAATCAACTGAGACAGTCGCAACAGCGGTAGCTGCCGCAAAACATGTGGCTTTAGATATTTCTACTACCTTGGTTCCGGCCGTTTTCAATTGGACCAGGAAAAATCCAAAAAAAGATGCAACGGACTTTCCCCTTGCTGACTTCTTGGCGGGGAGCAGCTCGACTAGCGTTGCACCAGCACCTGCAGCTGCACCTGCTCCCGCACCGGCTCCCGCACCGGACGTGCTAGGCGGTGCTTTGTCTTTGGCTGAGCTCGACGCCCTCACGGTATCTGTCACACCGCCCCCCTTCAACATAAATGTATAATCTCCCGTTTTCGTTGCCTTTCGGATGTCTCACGTCGCAGACTTTTCTTTGCAGGCCGACGAAACCCCGTGCACCATATTGTACACCATCGGCGACCAGAAGTTGGACGTGGGGAAGGCGACGATAATGGAGCCGAAGGAACCATTGTTCCACAACCGGCCGATCCCCCCGAACGTCTTCAAGGTTTCCGTGGCCAGTGTCAAACTGGGCGACGAGAATTTGCCTCCTCCAGTACTACTGGGGTATGACGACGAGACACCACGGCGGCTTGGTGATTGTTGCAATGCTGGGTGGGTCCTATTGTGGCCAAAGAGTCTGCTTCATCTGGAGGCGGCCGGGAGCACACCCACGAGCACGCAGCCTCAGCAAGGTATGAACATCAATGCCCCACCTACCCAATTATCATCGGGTGTCGGGTTGGGTGATAGCGGACATGGTAAGGAGGAGGCTCCATTAGTCGCTGATGACGTCGCCATGGATGAGGATGAGGACGATGATGGCGCTGCTGAACAGTATGTCTATACTGGCGCCTCCTCAAGGTTTGAGCGTCATGAGTCGGTGCCTGAATTGCCGTCTCAACATATTATGGATGACCTTCCGGTAGCAAAGAAGTTTAGGAAGAGAGCGAGGAAAGGCAAAAAAGCTATTTCTATGATCCAGCCGCCTCAGCAGCCTCGGCTTCAGGACCATATAGATATCCCCGGTGCCGATAAATGGCATATCCCCGGTCAACCAATCCTACCTGCAACAGCGCTACGGGCCAGATTCGGCGATCTAAAGAGACTTCATGACGATGTGCTACGGGTAGAGAAAGACCTCATCGCCTCGAAAGATCCAGGATACCCACTCTACATGGTTAACATTCTGCGGCAAATGTCGTACGTCGACAACTTCCCCGCGGATAAGTTCTTCCTCCGATTCGATTACATATTCGACATGTTTCACGTGAAGAAGCTGGATTTTACGTTTGTCCGCCTTTATGCCTTGCACATGAACTACATCATCGGGGTTGAGCAGATATCTCATATCTGTGTCGCTGACCCGTACTACATGCACGAGGGCTTCTTGGGAGTCTGGGCAAATCACCGTGAATACGCGAGGGATTACATCATCAGTTTCATGCTCACCAATAAGGACAAGGGGGCGATTCTCGTGCCTTATCATCCCGTGTAAGTCATCCGCGCTGCTATCCTTCCTTCGATTTCAATCATTCATTTGCACGGTGGAGGCTAATTAATTTGAGGACTTATTTTGCGGAGTGGCGGGCGCGCCGTCCTCGTCATCCTCTACCCCCGATTCTCCCACGCTCTTTACTTGGACACATCGAAGAACATTCACAAAAAGGATTACACCCACATCAAGGATGTTCTCGACAGTGCTATGTATCACTACCAATCACTGGGTGGAGAGGTCAGGGACAAGAAGATGAGGGGCGGCAGGGTCGCCTTCGGCCATAAGACCAACTTCTGCTACATCCAGCAACCGGACGATTCTCTTAATGATGGATTCTATGTCCTACACCACATGCCGGAGTACAGACGGGATCACCAGAACCTTCTCATGGCACCTTCTTCCGGCGATGCCCATATTCTGCAATGGGCAAAGGACATAGGAGATATCGAGGATCATCGACTTCGAGCTGAGTTCTATAACATCCAGCGCGAACTTGCCCAAATCATCATGAAGGAGGTTGTCGGAAAAACAGGGATGTTCTATGGAGAAGGACAAATGTCGTGGGAAGACGTCCGAACATGGATAGCCTCTCAGCGTCTCGACCTGAAGCCTTTCACTAGGATCGGGGACTATCTCCCTGACTTGGATGGATGGAACGACATGTTGGAGTGATTGTCGATATATGACAATGTGTCCGTTTAGTCCATACTTTCTGTATGACAAAACTTTGAGTTATGCACGGTGAAACTTTATTTGTGATGTAATTAAACCATCCTCCTCCTCGACTAGCGAAAATCACTCTAGTTAGTGCATTTTGGGGTACGATGAACTTTGTTATTTATGCTTATGATATGTTGTTTTTATTTTTGCCAAGTCTGTCTCTTTCTGTTGCTCAACTATATATGTTGCATATCATCGACTCATGTGATGATGCAGGTGCATAGATCATAGATGGCGAAGAAGTGCTATGCCAGGAGTATATATACGACAAGTGGCTGGAGTGTTAGGCCCTTCCGGTTTCTGAGCAACAGGCAGTAGTTAGTTTAGAGGTTCACGCTAATGCGAAAGAGGGATACGAACTCATGTTCTCAAAGTGATAGCTCTTCTCGCGTATGTCATTGTTTAGATGGATGACGATGTATTTGCATATCATTCGAGACTTGTATCACTATTTTCGAGATGATGACGAGAGCACGCTTTGTGTTGGATGATGATTATGATGATGACATGATTTGATGAGACTAATTTTATGTATATGCTATGATTACATTTGTATGTGTATGATATGCTAAAGATTATTGTATAAAGCCTATTCAAATACAAAACAAATACAAAACAAATATGCAGGAAAAAAACTAATAAATAAACTAGTAGTAGCGAGGGGGAAAATTTAGCAGTAGCGCCGCATTGTCAGTAGCGCGTCCCAGCAAACAGCGCTGCACATAATATCAGTAGCGCCCTTTCCCAAAGAGCGCTATAGCTATTCATGTATAGCAGTAGCGTGGGACAACCGGCGCTATTGTTATACGTTAGCTGTAGCGCCTTATTAGTAGCGCCGGTGCCCGCGCTACTGAGAGGCCCAAAACCCTCGCTGCTGGTAGGCTTTTCCCTAGTAGTGAAGGCCCAAGTCATTATGGTCTTCCTCCCCACCCCCTCCCCTCCCTGTGTGTGCGTGAACACATAGCCAAGGGCGATCATAACAACCATAATCCCCCCGAAGGCGTGAGCAGGGCAGTTGCTTCGCCTTGACGTTCTCATCTCCCGTCCATACCACCTCCCCCTTGGCCCTCGCTGACAAGAGACCAAACCGCCACGGTAAACCCCATGCTCCCCTCCCCTCCATCCCACTCTCAACTATTTTTTCCTCCTTTCTTTGATCAACTGAGGTCACCAAGCTTCAAAAATATTACTAAATCTCTTATCCTTATCTCTCCCTTCCATCTCGGTGGTTTCTGTCTAGGTGCATTGCGACGGAGCCACCCCCAGCTGTCGTCTCCGCCACCGCATTGGCATTGTCTCCTCTTCCTTTACTCTACTATAAGTAAAACCGCCGTCTTGCCTTTTCAAGGGCAAAATGTGCCTCCCTCCTTTCCACTGCCTGAAACTGCCAACACACGGTAGATGGAGAGTAAGAAAGCTACCTTGCTTGATTTATGTGTTCTATTTCTTTTCCTTTTTGGCAAGATTGCATTGTTCAAGAGATACTCTTTGTTTTTCTTTACCTTCCCAAGAGACGCTCTTTGTTTCTTCGGTTCAAGAAGACCGACTGCCATCTTTCGCCACCTCATTGATTGCTTGTTGCGCTGCTTTGCTCTTCTCGCAGCGTTCATTGGCCGTTGTGGCTTTATTTTCCAAGTCTGATGTGAATTTTCCTGAGGGTTTTGGGGTCGAATCAATGTGGGCGATGGCGTAGGCTGTCATCGAGATCATCTCAGAGAACAAGGATCCTTTGCTGCCAAGCTGACTGCCGACACCCTCGAGTGGGCTTCCGACCACCTACTCGATGACTTTACTAGATTGGGGGAGGGTTTAGATGATTCCACGGTGATACATGAGTTACTATCTATTCTGGAGGTGCTGCTTCTGATGATGATGACTGTGGGATGCTGGACAATGACCCAGATAAGCCCGTGGTCGTTGTCAAGGAGGAGAAGCCTAGGAAATATGAGGTAGAAGAAGAGTTGTAGGTAGTTTCGAAAAAGGGGATGTATTGATTTCTTGCCTATAATTCCTTTATGCTAACACTCATGTTCCAATTAATATATTGTTGTAGGTTGGACCAGCTACTACGTCCCAGGTCATAGATAGTCCTCTTCATCATTTGAAATATTGCTATCCGAGTCATAAATTGTTGTCAACATTTTTAGATATTTCTTTGTTAGTTCTAGTATGCGTCACGTTGGCTAACTTTTATAGGGGAACTATTTTATTAAAATAATGGGTCCTATTTACATATTGAAGAACAAGGGGGAGAGATTGACATCTAATTATTTTTGTGGACCCATTGTCCAAGGAGGACTACTCACACACGGGCATGGTGCTAGCAAGATGGATGAAGATGGCTGATATGTCTCCAATGTATCTATAATTTTTATTATTCCATGCTATTATATTATCTGTTTTGGATGTTTTATATGCATTAATATGCTATTTTATATGATTTTTGGGACTAACCTATTAACCTAGAGCCTAGTGCCAGTTTCTGTTTTTTTTCCTTCTTTTAGAGTTTCGCAGAAAAGGAATACCAAACGGAGTCCAAACTGAATAAAACTTTCGTGATGATTTTTCTTGGACCAGAAGACACCCAGGAGACTTGGAGTGCAAGTCAGAAGAGCCACGAGGCAGCCACAAGGGTGGAGGGAGCGCCTAGGGGGTGGGGCGCGCCCCCAAACTTGTGGGCCCCTCAGTGGCCTCTCGACCTAGATCTTCCTCCTATATATACTCTTATACCCTGAAAACTTCCAGGGGAGCCACGAAACCACTTTTCCATTGCCGCAACCTTCTATACCCATGAGATCCCATCTTGGGGCCTTTTCCGGCATCCTGCCGGAGGGGAATTCAATCACGGAGGGCTTGTACATCAACACCATTGCCTCTCCGATGAAGCGTGAGTAGTTTATCTCAGACCTACGGGTCCATAGCTAGTAGCTAGATGGCTTCTTCTCTCTCTTTGATTCTCAATACCATGTTCTCCTCGATGTTCTTGGAGATCTATTCGATGTAATACTCTTTTGCGGTGTGTTTACCGAGATTCGATGAATGGTGGATTTATGATCAACTTATCTATGAATATTATTTGAATCTCCTATGAATTCTTTTATGCATGATTTGATATCTTTGCAAGTCTCTTCGAACTATCGATTTGGTTTGGCCAAATAGATTGGTTTTTCTTGCAATGGGAGAAGTGCTTAGCTTTGGGTTCAATCTTGCAGTGCTTGATCCTAGTGATAGAAGGGGAACCAACATGTATTCTATTGTTGCCATCGAGGATAAAAGATGAGGTTTTCATCATACTGTTTGAGTTAATTCCTCTACATCATGTCATCTCTCTTAAGGCATTACTCTGTTCTTTATGAACTTAATACTCTAGATGCATGCTGGATAGCGGTCGATGTGTGGAGTAATATTAGTAGATGCAGAATCGTTTTGGTCTACTTGACACGGACATGATGCCTATATTCATGATCATTGCCTTACATATCGTCATAACTTTGCGCTTTTCTATCAATTGCTCGGCAGTAATTTGTTCACCCACCGTAATAATTCATATCTTGAGAGAAGCCTCTAGTGAAACCTATGCCCCTCGGGTCTATTTTCCATCATATAAAGTTTCCAATCTATAATTCTAGTTTCCTATTTACTTTCTTTTACAATCTTTTACTTCCCGTTCCATAAATCAAAAATACTAAGAATATTACTTTACCGTTTATCTATCTCTATCAGATCTCACTTTGCGAATAACCGTGAAGGGATTGACAACCCCTTTGTTGTGTTGGTTGCAAGTTGGTGTTTGTTTGTGTAGGTATTCGGTGGCTTGTCACGTTGTCTCCCACTAGATTGATACCTTGGTTCTCAAAATTGAGGGAAATACTTACGCTACTTTGCTGCATCACCCTTTCCTCTTCAAGGGAAAACCAATGCAAGCTCAAGAGGTAACAATGGCTCCGGTGATGTATTTACCTTCTGACAAAGTACCGAAACATGCCTCCAGATAGGATTTTTACAGCTCCTAAAGCGCTGATTTTGTGAAAAGTCCGAAAGTAGAAAAAAAACAACCGGCACTGGATTAATAGGTTAGGCGAACAAAATTGACAAAAAATGATGTCAAACTGATGCAATTCCGATATAGAAGTGAAACAAGCAAAAATTATAGATGTGTTTGAGACATATCAGATACCACCACTCAAAGTTGTAAACTCTATTCACCATCAAAATTTTGAGTTATGTGTGGGTTTATTGTTTTCTCATAGTTGTTTAACACCTTTGTTTTGGGTAGTACTATCATTTTACTTTGTGAGAAATTATGGAGGTGAGGGTGTCCTCCGAGCAACATATGTTGGCAGGAAGGGAGCCATTTGGACTGCCCAACAGAGTCTGTCGACACCCATTCCATCGCCCCCGTGCAAAACATGTTCATGACCCACAACCCAGAAGACACACTCTACTTCCTTCAGTAGAGCTTAGCTTTGCCACCAGTTGATTCATACCAACCCGTGGGACAATGGTGCATCAATGTTCCAAGCAAACACGGAGTTACTGCAGGAGACAATGGTGCATCAATGTTCCAAGCAAACACGGAGGAGGAGGAGGCCACAGAGAAGCATTCTCGTCCAACTAGGTGCGATGAGGACTGCTCCATGTTGCTGGCATTGGTGCACGTGCCCAATCCCGTGGACTGACGATGGTGGTGCATCTTGAGTCCAGGACTTTCTTGTCGCCTATCGTCAAAATGGTGGCTGACAGAGTGTCGGCGGAAACACTGATGGGAATGAAGAAAAAATATATATATATATAAATGAAGTGTAGACTGATACGTCTCCAACGTATCTATAATTTTTTATTGTTCCATGCTATTATATTATCTGTTTTGGATGTTTTATATGCATTAATATGCTATTTTATATGATTTTTGGGACTAACCTATTAACCTAGAGCCTAGTGCCAGTTTATGTTTTTTCCTTGTTTTAGAGTTTCGCAGAAAAGGAATACCTAACGGAGTCCAAACGAAATAAAACTTTCGTGATGATTTTTCTTGGACCAGAAGACACCTGGGAGACTTGGAGTGCAAGTCAGAAGAGCCACAAAGGCGGCCACAAGGGTGGAGGTCGCGCCCAGGGGGGTTGGGCACGCCCCAACCTTGTGGGTCCCTCAGTGACCCCCTGACCTAGATCTTCCTCCTATATATACTCATATACACTGAAAACTTCCAGGGGAGCAACGGAACCACTTTTCCACTGCCGCAACCTTCTATACCCAGGAGATCCCATCTTGGGGCCTTTTCTTGTTGGGTAACGTAGTAATTTCAAAATTTTCCTACGCACACACAAGATCATGGTGATGCATAGCAACGAGGGGGAGAGTGTTGTCTACGTACCAACGCAGACCGACTGCGGAAGCGATCACACAACATAGAGGAAGTAGTCGAACGTCTTCTTCCCGATCCGACCGATCCAAGCACCGTTACTCCGGCACCTCCGAGTTCTTAGCACACGTTCAGCTCGATGACGTTCCTCGGGCTCCGATCCAGCAAAGCGTCGAGGAAGAGTTCCGTCAGCACGACGGCGTGGTGACGATCTTGATGTACTACCGACGCAGGGCTTCGCCTAAGCACTGTAACAGTATGATCGAGGTGGAATTTGGTGGCAGGGGGCACCGCACACGGCTAAGGAACGATCTCAAGGATCAACTTGTGTGTCTTGGGGTGTCCCCTGCCCCCGTATATAAAGGATGGAGGGAGGGGGGCTGGCCGGCCAAAGAGAGGGAGGCGCAGGAGGAGTCCTACTCCTACCGGGAGTAGGACTCCCCCTCCAATCCTAGTCCAACTAGGAATCCTTAAACGGGAGAGAGAGAGAGGTGGCCGGCCCCTCTCCTAGTCCTAATAGGACTAGGGAGAGGGGGGAGGCGCAGCCCTATGTGGGCTGCCCTCTCACCTTTCCACTAAGGCCCATGTTGGCCCATTTGGCTCCCGGGGGGTTCCGGTAACCCTCCCGGTAATCCGGTAAAATCCCGATTTCACCCGGAACACTTCCGATGTCCAAACATAGGCTTCCAATATATCAATCTTTACGTCTCGACCATTTCGAGACTCCTCGTCATGTCCGTGATCTCATCCGGGACTCCGAACAACCTTCGGTACATCAAAATGCATAAACTCATAATAACTGTCATCGTAACGTTAAGCGTGCGGACCCTACGGTTCGAGAACAATGTAGACATGACCGAGACACGTCTCCGGTTAATAACCAATAGCGGGACCTGGATGCCCATATTGGCTCCTACATATTCTACGAAGATCTTTATCGGTCAGACCACATAACAACATACGTTGTTCCCTTTGTCATCGGTATGTTACTTGCCCGAGATTCGATCGTCGGTATCCAATACCTAGTTCAATCTTGTTACTGGCAAGTCTCTTTACTCGTTCCGTAATACATCATCCCACAACTAACTCATTAGTTGCACTGCTTGCAAGGCTTAAGTGATGTGTATTACCGAGAGGGCCCAGAGATACCTCTCCGACAATCGGAGTGACAAATCCTAATCTCGAAATACGCCAACCCAACATCTACCTTTGGAGCCACCTGTAGTACTCCTTTATAATCACCCAGTTACGTTGTGACGTTTGGTAGTACCCAAAGTGTTCCTCCGGCAAACGGGAGTTGCATAATCTCATAGTCATAGGAACATGTATAAGTCATGAAGAAAAGCAATAGCAACATACTAAACGATCGGGTGCTAAGCTAATGGAATGGGTCATGTCAATCAGATTATTCAACTAATGATGTGACCTCGTTAATCAAATAACAACTCTTTGTTCATGGTTAGGAAACATAACCATCTTTGATTAACGAGCTAGTCAAGTAGAGGCATACTAGTGACACTCTGTTGGTCTATGTATTCACACATGTATTATGTTTCCGGTTAATACAATTCTAGCATGAATAATAAACATTTATCATGATATAAGGAAATAAATAATAACTTTATTATTGCCTCTAGGGCATATTTCCTTCATTTCTGGCATCCTGCCGGAGGGGGATTCGATCACGGAGGGCTTCTACATCAACACCATTGCCTTTCCGATGAAGCATGAGTAGTTTACCACAGACCTACGGGTCCATAGCTAGTAGCTAAATGGCTTATTCTCTCTCTTTGATTCTCAATACCATGTTCTCCTCGATGTTCTTGGAGATCTATTTGATGTAATACTCTTTTGTAGTGTGTTTGCCGAGATCCGATGAATTGTGGATCTATGATCAGCTTATCTATGAATATTATTTGAATCTTCTCTGAATTCTTTTATGCATGATTTGATATCTTTGCTAGTCTCTTCGAACTATCGATTTGGTTTGGCCAAGTAAATTGGTTTTTCTTGCAATGGGAGAAGTGCTTAGCTTTGGGTTCAATCTTGTGGCGTCCTTTCCCAGTGACAGTAGGGGCAACACGGCACGTATTATATTGTTGCCATCAAGGATAAAAAGATGGTGTTTTCATCATATTGCTTGAGTTAATCCCGCTACATTATGTCATCTTACTTAATGCGTTACCTTGTTCTTATGAAATTAATACTCTAGATGTAGGCAGGAGTCGGTCGATGTGTGGAGTAATAGTAGTAGATGCAGAATCATTTCGGTCTACTTGACATGGACGTGATGGCTATACTCATGATCATTGCCTTAGATATCATCATGACTTTGCGCTTTTCTTTCAATTACTCGACAGTAATTTGTTCACCCACCGCAATATTTTCTATCTTGATAGAAGCCTCTAGTGAAACCTATGCCCCCCGGGTCTATTTTCCATCTTATAAGTTTACGATCTATAGTTTTAGTTTCCGATTTACTTTCTTTGCAATCTTTTACTTTCCGTTCCATAAACCAAAAATACCAAAAATATTACTTTACCGTTTATCCATCTATATCAGATCTCACATGCAAATAACCGTGAAGGGATTGACAACCCCTTTATCCCGTTGGGTGCAAGTTGGTGTTTGTTTGTGCAGGTATTTGGTGGCTTGTTGTGTTGTCTCCTACTGGATTGATACCTTGGTTCTCAAAAACTAAGGGAAATACTTACTCTACTTTGCTGCATCACCCTTTCCTCTTCAAGGGAAAAACCAATGCAAGATCAAGAGGTAGCAGGAAGGATTTCTGGCGCCGTTGCTGGGGAGATTTATGCCAAGTCAAGTCAAGATTTGTCTCCCGTCAACTTGCCGATTTCTGGCGCCGTTGCCAGGGAGATCTACGCCAAGCCGAGACATACCAAGTACCCATCATAAACTCTCATCCCTCACATTACATTATTTGCCATTCACCTCTCATTTTCCTCTCCCCCACTTCTAAAACGAATTTTGAAAAGATTTGCCTTTTCTTCACCCTTCTTCCGTTCGTCTTTTCGTTTGCCTTGATGTATTATTTAGCTCGTTTGCTTGTTTGGTTGGAATAATCGTGTATTTATTGCAAATCAGAGAACCTAAGTTCTATGGATCCTCATCTTCTTGCCAATCATTTTAAGAGATCCAATTATGATGAACCAATTGCTGATGAGTTTTGTGCACTAGATTATCTTTATGAAGTTTTGCTTGAAATTCGTGAATCTGAAAATTGTGATGAAGTGATTCACGATAGAATTTGTGTAGGTATTTTAAGAGCAATGCATCACTCTGTATTTTGAGGTTGAGAACCCCAAGACCTCCACAATCTTTTGGTTTGCATACAATTTCCCAAGCCTCCAGTGAATTGCATTCCCCCCTTGTTCAGAATTTTTGGTCCATAAGCATTTTCTTCTTATCTTGTCCAGTAGTTCAATTATGTGAAGGAAATATGCCCTAGAGGCAATAATAAAGTTATTATTTATTTCCTTATATCATGATAAATGTTTATTATTCATGCTAGAATTGTATTAACCGGAAACATAATACATGTGTGAATACATAGACAAACAGAGTGTCACTAGTATGCCTCTACTTGACTAGCTCGTTAATCAAAGATGGTTATGTTTCCTAACCATGAACAAAGAGTTGTTATTTGGTTAACGAGGTCACATCATTAGTTGAATGATCTAATTGACATGACCCATTTCATTAGCTTAGCACCCGATCGTTTAGTATGTTGCTATTGCTTTCTTCATGACTTATACATGTTCCTATGACTATGAGATTATGCAACTCCCGTTTACCGGAGGAACACTTTGGGTACTACCAAACGTCACAACGTAACTGGGTGATTATAAAGGAGTACTACAGGTGTCTCCAATGGTAGATGTTGGGTTGGCGTATTTCGAGATTAGGGTTTGTCACTCCGATTGTCGGAGAGGTATCTCTGGGCCCTCTCGGTAATACACATCACATAAGCCTTGCAAGCATTATAACTAAGATGTTAGTTGTGAGATGATGTATTACGGAACGAGTAAAGAGACTTGCCAGTAACGAGATTGAACTAGGTATTGGATACCGACGATTGAATCTCGGGCAAGTAACATACCAATGACAAAGGGAACAACGTATGTTGTTATGCGGTCTGACCGATAAAGATATTCGTAGAATATGTAGGAGCCAATATGGGCATCCATGTCCCGCTATTGGTTATTGACCGGAGACGTGTCTAGGTCATGTCTACATTGTTCTCGAACCGTAGGGTCCGCACGCTTAACGCTACGATGACAGTTATTATGAGTTTATGCATTTTGATGTACCGAAGGTTGTTCGGAGTCCCGGATGTGATCACGGACATGACGAGGAGTCTCGAAATGGTCGAGACGTAAAGATTGATATATTGGAAGCCTATGATTGGACATCGGAAGTGTTCCGGGTGAAATCGGGATTTTACCGGAATACCGGGAGGGTTACCGGAACCCCCCAAGAGCTAGATGGGCCATAATGGGCCTTAGTGGAAAAGAGAAGGGGCTGCCCTAGATGGGCTGCGTGCCTCCCCCTTCCCCTAGTCCTATTAGGACTAGGAAAGGGTGGCCGGCCACCTCCTCCTCTTTTCCCCTCCGAGGAATCCTAGTTGGACTAGGATTGGAGGGGGAATCCTACTCCCACTGGGAGTACGACTCTCCTGCGCCTCCCCCCTTGGCCGGCCAGCCCCTCCCCCTGGGATCCTTTATATACAGGGGCAGGGGGCACCTCTAGACACACAAGTTGATCCTTGAGATCGTTCCTTCGTCGTGTGTGGTGCCCCCTGCCACCAAATTCCACCTCGATCATACCGTTGTAGTGCTTAGGCGAAGCCCTGCGTCGGTAGAACATCAAGATCGTCACCACGCCGTCGTGCTGATGAAACTCTTCCTTGACGCTTTGCTGCATCGGAGCCCGAGGATCGTCATCGAGCTGAACGTGTGCTAAGAACTCGGAGGTGCCGGAGTAACGGTGCTTGGATCGGTCGGTTCGGGAAGAAGACGTACGACTACTTCCTCTATGTTGTGTCAACGCTTCCATTGTGATCTACAAGGGTACGTAGATCAGACTCTCCCCCTCGTTGCTATGCATCACCATGATCTTGCATGTGCGTAGGAAATTTTTTGAAATTACTACGTTCCCCAACATTATGTTGGCTGGAAGTTTGAGTGTGCACAAAGCAAATATTGTCAGTGATGTTATCACAGAGTTGGGCAGGGTAATTTGGTGCCATAGGAAGTCATATTCAAGGTGGCAGATAAACGGTGTTCCACTCTATAGACCAGGGGCTTGAGATCTTGAACAGAAGGTTTTGTTGTTCCCAATGGGAGTCCTAAGTATGTGAATGGCATGCTTCCAACCATAAACCCAAATATTTGAGCAATATCACAGTTGGATCACAATTGATTGGAATTAGGGTAGACTTGTGGAAATTAATCTTGAGAGCAATTAATTCAGCATAATTTGATAGGATGCCCTTAATTGTAGTGTCTTGAGTGGGGCATGCGGCTAACATTAAGATCGTGTCGTCTGAATATTGAATAGCTGTATAGTCCATTTGAGAGTTATTTTGAAAGGGAAAACTGATGTTACCTTGTGAAAAAGCATCATTAATTGTAGCTTGTAGGCGGTCGGCTGCGAGCACAAAGATGAGTGGGGACAAAGGGTCCCCAAGGTCGGTTGCGCGTATGAAGACTATCCTTACAGACTATGCCGCCTTGGTTGGTCTCCATATCAAATTCTACAAGTCTACGTTAATCCCTATAAATACCCCCACGGACAAATATAATGACACTGCATCCATCTTCGGGTGTACCACGACGAGCATGCCGTTCGCCTACCTTGGCCCGCCCCTTGGAACCACTAAACCCATCGTGCTTGATATGACCCCCTGGTTGTGCAAAGCAGAGAGCAAAATCACGACTGCCATGTCACTGATGTCCTATGCTGGCAAATTAGCTTTGATGAACTCGTTGGTCACGTCACTAGCCATTTACCGATGGGTGTACTAAGACTCCCCCAAAAATAATTGAACAGTTGGGCAAGATACAACGTCACTATCTCTGGATGAAGAAAACAGATGATGGGGACAGGTGTAATTCCTTAGCTGCATGGGATATGGTTTTCCTCCCCAAGGAGAAAGGTGGACTAGGAGTTCTTAACCTCAAAATTCAAAATGATGCAATGCTACTCAAGCTACTTCATAACTTCTACAGCCAACTGGATATACCCTGGGTAAATTTGATTTGGGACACTTACTATACCAATACGGTCCCACATGCAGCGTCCTCTTGCGGTTCTTTTTGGTTGCGTGATCTGGTAAAGCTCATGCCAATCTATCGAGGTGTAAGCAAAGTACAAATCCATGGAGGAGAGACTGCTCTTTTTTGGAAAGATGATTGGAATCACCATATCTTGGAGGAAAATTTCCCTAGAGCGCTTTCCTACACTACTCTGGAAGATGCATATGTCTGTATGATGCTCACTATTTGTAACATTGGTGCGGCCTTTCACCTGCCCCTCTCGGTGCAGGCGCATGAGGAGCTTAGATCTCTTCAACTTGAGGTTAGTTCCACCATGATTATGGAGGCCAAAGATACATGGGTTTGAAGGAAATATGGCCTAGAGGTAGTAATAAAGTTGTTATTTTATATTTCCTTATTCATGATAAATGTTTATTATTCATGCTAGAATTGTATTGATTGGAAACCTTAATACATGTGTGAATACATAGAAAAACATTGTGTCCCTATAAGCCTCTACTTGACTAGCTCGTTGATCAAAGATGGTTAAGGTTTCCTAACCATGGACATGAGTTGTCATTTGATAACGGGATCACATCATTAGGAGAATGATGTGATGGACAAGACCCATCCGTTAGCTTAGCATTATGATCGTTCAAATTTATTGCTATTGCTTTCGTCGTGTCAAATACATATTCCTTCGACTATGAGATTATGCAACTCCCGGATACTGGAGGAATGCCTTGTGTGCTATCAAATCTCACAACGTAACTGGGTGATTATAAAGATGCTCTACAGATATCTCCGAAGGTGTTTGTTGAGTTGGCATAGATCGAGATTAGGATTTTTCACTCCGAGTGTCGGAGAGGTATCGCTGGGCCCTCTCGGTAATACACATCATAAGCCTGCAATCGAACGACTAAGGAGTTAGTCATGAGGTGATGTATTACAGAACGAGTAAAGAGACTTGCCAGTAACGAGATTGAACTAGGTATGAAGATACCAATGATTGAATCTCGGGCAAGTAACATACCGATGACAAAGGGGAATAATGTATCTTGACATAACGGTTCGACCGATAAATATCTTTGTAGAATATGTAGGAGCCAATACGTAACGCCCTGGACACACCCGCCGGTGGTCATTACTTCTGGTGGGATCTAAAGTGGCCCCACAGATCAATACTAGTCTTTTCTGCGCACTTTGTCCTCACTCGTGCGCACCCGGGAGCAACTTCCCAGTCGATCACCCATCCTGAAACTACTCCAAGCTGAGCACACTTAACTTTGGAGTTCTTTCCGAATGGGCTCTCAGAAAAGAGGGAAATCCTTATTGATACGAGTAGTCTATCATCCCTAATAAGCCAGGCTATCACATACACCCCCACTCAGAGGAACCGATGTCCTCGTCGACCCACAGGACCATTCCCTCTTGGCACATACGTCTGTGCATCCAGCCCGGCACATGTGCCATGCCGTGTGCCATGACGGGTCACAAACGTCATGCACAACATGACCGTGCACCTGTCCGCAAACATCCATGTAACCATGAGGGTTGGCTCTGATACCAACTTGTAACGCCCCGGACACACCCGCCGGTGGTCATTACTCCTGGCGGGATCTAGACTGGCCCCATAGATCAATACTAGTCTTTTCTGCGCACTTTGTCCTCACTCGTGCGCACCCGGGAGCAACTTCCCAGTCGATCACCCATCCTGAAACTACTCCAAGCTGAGCACACTTAACTTTGGAGTTCTTTTCGAATGGCCTCTTGGAAAAGAGGGAAATCCTTATTGATACGAGTAGTCTATCATCCTTAATAAGCCAGGCTATCACATACACCCCCACTCAGAGGAACCGATGTCCTCGTCGGCCCACAGGAACATTCCCTCTTGGCACATACGTCTGTGCATCCAGTCCGGCACATGTGCCATGCCGTGTGCCATGACGGGTCACAAACGTCATGCACAACATGACCGCGCACCTGTCCGCAAACATCCATGTAACCATGAGGGTTGGCTCTGATACCAACTTGTAACGCCCCGGACACACCCGCCGGTGGTCGTTACTCCTGGCGGGATCTAGACTGCCCCCCTAGATCAATACTAGTCTTTTTTGCGTACTTAGTCCTCACTCGTGCACACCCAGGAGCAACTTCCCGGTCGGTCACCCATCCTAAAATTACTCCAAGCTGAGCACACTTAACTTTGGAGTTCTTTCTGAATGGGCTCCCGGAAAAGAAGGAATTCCTTATTGATATGAGTAGTCTATCATCCCTAATAAGTCAGGCTATCACACAATATGAGCATCCAGGATCTGCTATTGGTTATTAACCGGAGAGGTGTCTTGATGACCCACAAGTATAGGGGATCAATTGTAACTCTTTTCGATAAGTAAGAGTGTCGAACCCAATGAGGAGCAGAAGGAAATGACAAGTGGTTTTCAACAAGGTAATGTCTCCAAGTGCTGAAATTGTAAGTAGCAGATGTTGGGGAACGTAGCAGAAATTCAAAATTTTCTACGCATCACCAAGATCAATCTATGGAGTAATCTAGCAACGAGGGGAAGGAGAGTGCATCTACATAACCTTGTAGATCGCTAAGCGGAAGCGTTCAAGTGAACGGGGTTGATGGAGTCGTACTCGTCGTGATCCAAATCACCGATGATCCTAGTGCCGAACGGACGGCACCTCCGTGTTCAACACACGTATAGCCCGGTGACGTCTCCTACGCCTTGATCCAGCAAGGGGAGAAGGAGAGGTTGGGGAAGACTCCATCCAGCAGCAGCACAACGACGTGGTGGTGGTGGAGCAGCGCGGGACTCCAGCAGGGCTTCGCCAAGCACTACGAGAGACGAGGAGGGAGAGGGGTAGGGCTGCGCCAACAGGGAGAGCAAATCACATGTGTTGGGCAGCCCCAAACCTGAAGTATATATAGGGGAAGGAGAGGGGCTGCGCCCCCACCTAGGGTTCCCTCCCTAGGGGTGGCGGCAGCCCCCAGATCCCATCTGGGAGACGGCCAAGGGGGATAGAGAGGGGGGCGCACCTAGGGTGGGCCTTAGGGCCCATCTGCGCCTAGGGTTTGCCCCCTCTCCTCTTGAGGATGCCTTGGGGAGCTCCTATACGCCGCTCGCCGCGGCAAGGAGTCGAGGAAACGCACAGAAGGAGTCTGACCTGGGCCGGCCCAGTCGGTGCAGTGTATCGCGTAATTGAAAAAAATACAAAATGGGAGAACGCCCGCGCTTACTAGGAATCGAACCCACGCTATTGGGTGCGCAACAATAGCCAACAGACCAATAAAACATTGGTGACATATACGCAGCGCAGACTATTAAGAACAATGTACTGGTACGGACATGCTGTCCGTAGGAGTTTTTAATACGAACATGAAATATTAATTTGAAATCCATGAAATATTTATTTGAAATCGTGAATATATTTTGAAACCTATAACATTTTTTAAATTTACTGGACATTTTCTGAAATAGTAAACAAGTACATTTTAAAATTCCAAAACATTTTCTGAAACACGAAACATTTTTTCAAATTTTGAACACGAGAACATTTGTTAATATTGAGAACAAATATTTGAAAATTTCAAACAAAAGAAACATGAAAAATAACAACAAAAAAGTAAAGGAAAATAAAAACCAAAAAGAAACAGAGAACATATTTTGAAAACTCGAATTTTTTTCAAAATTACAAACAAATTTTCAAAACAAGAAATTTTATAAATTCCCTGAACATTTTTTTAATCTTGAAAACAAACTTGAAACGGATAACAAATTTGGAAGCGCGAACAATTTTTTAAAGTGCAAACATTTTTTTGAATCTTGAGAACAAATTTTGAAATGGAGAACAAATTTTGAAATGGAGAACAAATTTGGAAGCACGAACAATTTTTGAAAGCACGAACATTTTTTGAATCTTGAGAACAAATTTTGAAACAAAGAACAAATTTGGACAATTTCTTAAAGCATGAACATTTTTTGAATCTTGAGAACATATTTATGAATGAAAAGAGCATTTTTTGAAGAAACATTTAAAATCTCGAACATTTTTTGAATTTAGAGAAAAAAAATTCAAATTGAGAACAAAATTTGAACATAAATATTTTCTAAAAGTACGAACATTTTTTGAATCTTGAGAACAAATTTTGAAACGAAGAACAAATTTGGACAATTTCTTAAAGCATGAACATTTTTTGAATCTTGAGAACAAATTTATGTATGAAAAGAACATTTTTTTTAAACAAACTTGTTCACGAACATTTTTGAAAAAGCGCGAACATATTTTTGAAAAAGAAAACATAAACTTGAAAGACAAAAAAGAAAAAAAGAAAAGTAAAAGAAACAGAAATAGAAAAAGAAAGGAAAAAAACCGGTTCAGGAACCTTCTAGAAGGTTCCCAAAACCGGAAAAAACCCAGGTGGAAACCGATTCCCAAAACCGGGAGCGCTGGACGGTTAAACGGGCCGGCCCGTTGCGTCGCTGCTCGGTCGCTCGCCTGTGCGAAGCGCCGGCAGTTTGCCGCAATGAGCGGCATATAGGATTTTCCGACGCCTTGGGCCTTGGTGGGAGGCGCCCCAACCCACATAGGGGCTGGTCCCTTCCCACTTATGGCCCACGCAAGCCTCCGGGGCTGGTGGCCCCTCCCGGTGGACCCCCGGACCCCTCCGGTGGTCCCGGTACACTACCGGTGATGCCCGGAACACTTTCGGTAGCCAAAACCATACTTCCTATATATCAATCATTACCTCCGGACCATTCTGGAACTCCTCGTGATGTCCGGGATCTCATCCGGATCTCCGAACAACATTCGGTAACTGCGTACATACTTTCGCTATAACCCTAGCGTCATCGAACCTTAAGTGTGTAGACCCTACGGGTTCGGGAGTCATGCAGACATGGCCGAGACAACTCTCCGGTCAATAACCAACAGCGGGATCTGGATACCCATGTTGGCTCCCACATGCTCCACGATGATCTCATCGGATGAACCACGATGTCAAGGACTTAATCAACCCCGTATACAATTCCCTTTGTCTAGCGGTACGATACTTGCTCGAGATTCGATCGTCGGTATGCCGATACCTGGTTCAATCTCGTTACTGGCAAGTTTCTTTTACTCGTTCCGTAACACATCATCCCGTGATCAAATTCTTGATCACATTGTGCACATTATGATGATGTCCTACCGAGTGGGCCCAGAGATACCTCTCCGTTTACACGGAGTGACAAATCCCAGTCTCGATTCGTGCCAACCCAACAGACACTTTCGGAGAGACCTGTAGTGTACCTTTATAGCCACCCAGTTACGTTGTAACGTTTGGCACACCCAAAGCACTCCTACGGTATTCGGGAGTTGCACAATCTCATGGTCTAAGGAAATGATACTTGACATTAGAAAAGCTTTAGCATTCGAACTACACGATCTTTGTGCTAGGCTTAGGATTGGGTCTTGTCCATCACATCATTCTCCTAAAGATGTGATCCCATTATCAACGACATCCAATGTCCATGGTCAGGAAACCGTAACCATCTATTGATCAACGAGCTAGTCAACTAGAGGCTTACTAGGGACATGGTGTTGTCTATGTATCCACACATGTATCTGAGTTTCCTATCAATACAATTCTAGCATGGATAATAAACGATTATCATGAACAAGGAAATATAATAATAACTAATTTATTATTGCCTCTAGGGCATATTTCCAACAGTCTCCCACTTGCACTAGAGTCAATAATCTAGTTCACATCGCCATGTGATTAACACTCACAGGTCACATCGCCATGTGTCCAACATCCAAAGAGTTTACTAGAGTCACTAATCTAGTTCACATCACTATGTGATCAATACTCAATGAGTTCTAGGTTTGATCATGTTATGCTTGTGAGAGAGGTTGTAGTCAACGTTTCTTGCCATATTCAGATCCCTATGTATTTCGCAAAACTTTATGTCGTAGATGCTGCTACCACGTTCCACTTGGAGCTATTCCAAATTATTGCTCCATTATACGTATCCGGTATCTCTACTCAGAGCTATCCGGATAGGTGTTAAGCTTGCATCGACGTAACTCTTTATGTCGAACTCTTTATCACCTCCATAACCGAAAAACATTTCCTTATTCCTCTAAGGATAATTTTTGACCGCTATCTGGTGATCTACTCCTAGATCACCTTTGTACCCTCTTGCCAGACATGTGGCAAGGCACACATCAGGTGCGGTACTTCAGCGTGGCATACCGTATAGAGCCTATGACAAGAGCATAGGGGACAACCTTCGTCCTTCTTCTTTCTTCTGCCATGGTCAAGCTTTGAGTCTTACTCAACTTCACACCTTACAACTCTGGTAAGAACCCCTTCTTTGACTGATCTATTTTGAACTCCTTCAAAAACATGTCAAGGTGTGCGTTCTTTGAAAGCACCATCAGGCGTCTTGATCTATCTCTATAGATCTTGATGCCCAATATGTAAGCAGCTTTATCCAGGTCTTCCTTTGGAAAACACTCTTCAAACAACCGTTTATGCTTTCCAGAAATTCTACATTATTTCGGATCAGCAATATGTCATCCACATATACTTATCAGAAATGTTGTAGTGCTCCCACTCACTTTCTTGTAAATACAAGTTTCTAGCAAACATTGTATAAACCTAAAAGCTTTGATCACTCCATCAAAACATATATTCCGATTCCGAGATGCTTGCTCTAGTCCATAGAAGGATTGCTGGAGCCAACATACCTTTTAGCATCCTTAGAATCGACAAAACCTTTTATTATATCACATACAACTTTTCTTACGAAAACTTGGTAAGAAAACTTGTTTTGACATCCATCTGTAAGATTTCATAATCGAAAAATACAACTAATGCTAACATGATTCCGACGGAGTTAAGCATCGCTACGGGTGAGAAATTCTCATCATAGTCAACTCCTTGAACTTGTGAAAATACTCTTTCCCACAAGTCGAGCTTCATAGACGGTAACATTACCGCCCACGTCCGTCTTCTTCTTAAAGATCCATTTATCTCAATGGCTTGCCGATCATCGGGCAAGTCCACCAAAGTCCATACTTTGTTCTGATATATGGACCCTATCTCAGATTTCATGGCTTCTAACCATTTGTCAGAATACGGGCCCACCATCGCTTCTCCATAGATCGTAGGTTCATTGTTGTCTAACAACATGATATCTAAGACAGGATTACCGTACCACTTAGGAGTAGTACATGTCCTTGTCGACCTACGAGGTTCGATAGCAACTTGATCCGAAGCTTCATGATCACTATCACTAACTTCCTATTCAACAGACGTAGGCACCACAGAAAACATCTTTCTGTGTGGCGTCACTCTCTGGTTGAAGTAAAGGTTCGACAACCTCATCAAGTTCTATCTTCCTCCCACTCAATTCTTTCGAGAGAAACTCCTTCTCGAGAAAGGACCCGTTATTAGCGACAAACAATTTGCCCTCGGATCTGAGATAGAAGGTATACCCAACTGTCACCCTTGGGTATCCTATGAAGATGTGTTTGTCCGCTTTGGGTTTGAGCTTCTCTGGCTGAAGCCCTAAGCATCGCATCCCCAAACATTAAGAAACAACAACTTTGGTTTCTTGCCAAACCAATGTTCATATGACGTCATCTCAACGGACTTAGATGGTGTCCTATCTAAAGTGAATGCAGTTGTCTCTAACGCATAACCTCAAAATGAAAACGGTAGATTGGTAAGAGACATCATAGATCGCACCATATCTCATAGGGTTCGATTACGACGTCCGGACACACCATTACCTTGTGGTGTTCCAGGTGCCTTCAACTGCGAAATAATTCCACAATGTCTTAAGTGATTGCCAAACTCATAACTCAGAAAATCCCCTTTTGATCAGATCGTAGGAACATGATCCTTTTTGTTATGATGATTCTTAACTTCACTCTGAAATCGCTTGAACTTTTCAAACGTTTCAGACTTGTGCTTCATTAAGTAAATATACCTATATCTACTCAAACCGTCAGTGAAGATGAGAAAATAGCGATATCCACCGCACGCTTCAATTCTCATTGGATCACACGCATCGGTATGCATGATTTCCAACAAGTCACTTGCCCGTTTCATTGTACCTGAAAACGGGGTCTTAGTCATCCTGCCCATGAGGCATGGCTCGCATGTGTCAAGTGATTCAAAATCAAGTGACTCCAAACATCCATCGACATGGAGTTTCTTCATGCATCTTACGCCAATATGACCTAAGCAGCAGTGCCACGAGAAAGTGGTACTATCATTATTAACTCTACATCTTTTGGCGTGAACATGTGTATTACCATGACTGAGATTCAATGAACCATTCACATAGGGTGCATGACCATGAAAGGTATCATTCATGTAAACAGAATAACCATTATTCTCTAACTTAAATGAATGACCGTATTGCAATGAACATGATCTAATCATATTCATGCTCAAAGTAGACACCTGATAACATTTATCTAGGTTCAATACTAATCCCGAAGGCAGATGGAGCATGCGATGGTGATCTCATCAACTTTGGAAACACTTCCAACACACATTGTCACCTCGCCCTCAGCCAGTCTCCGTTTAGTCCGTAGCTTTTGCTTCAAGTCACCAATAATAGTAACTGAACCGGTATCCAATACCCAGGTGCTACCAGGAGTACTAGTGAGGTACACATTAATAACACGTATAAATTTTGTTGAAGTTGCCAGCCTTCTAATCCACCATGCATTTGGGGTAATTCCGCTACCAGTGACCGTTCCCTTTACAATAGAAGCACTTAGTCTCAGGTTTGGGTTCAACCTTGGGTTTCTTCACTAGAGCGGCAACTGGTTTGCCATCCATGAAGTTTCCCTTCTAGCCCTTGCCCTTCATGAAACCAGTGGTCTTGTTAAACCAACAACACTTGATGCTCCTTGTTGATTTCTACCTTTTGCGGTCTTAAGCACCGCGAACAGCTCCGGGATCAATTCCATCCCTTGCATGTCATAGTTCATCACGAAGATCTAGTAGCTTAGTGATAGTGGCTAGAGAACTCTATCAATCACTATCTTATCTGGAAGTTTAACTCCCACTTGATTTAAGTGATTGTAGCACCCAGACATTCTGAGCACATGCTCACTAGCTGAGCTATTCTCCTCCATCTTGTTGGCAAAAGAACTTGTCAGAGGTCTCACACCTCTCAACACGGGCATGAGCCTGAAATCCCAATTTCAACTCTTGGAACATCCCATATGTTCTATGGCGTTCAAAACGTCATTGGAATCCCGATTCTAAGCCGTAAAGTATGGTGCACTAAACTATCAAGTAGTCATCAGGATGTGTCTGTCACGTGTTCACAACATCCACAGACGATGTTGTAGGGGTTTGCACATCGAGCGGTGCATCAAAGACGTAAGCCTTCTGTGTAGTAGTGAGGACACTCCTCGGACTACGGACCTAGTCCGCATCATTGCTTACAATATCTTTCAACTTAATCTTTCTCTAGGAACGTATTGAAATAGGGAGCTACAATGTGAGCTATTTATCTACAACATATTTGCGAAGACAATTTAGACTATGTTCATGATAATTGGGTTCATCTAATCAAATTATTTAATGAACTCCCACTCAGATAGACATCCCTCTAGTCATCTAAGTGAAACATGATCCGAGTCAACTAGGCCGTGTCCGATCATCACGTGAGACGGACTAGTCAACATCGGTGAACATCTTCATGTTGATCGTATCTTCTATACGACTCATGCTCGACCTTTCAGTCTTCCGTGTTCCGAGGCCATGTCTGTACATGCTAGGCTCGTCAAGTCAACCTAAGTGTTTTTGCTGTGTAAATTGGCTTACACCCGTTGTATTTGAACGTTAGAATCTATCACACCTGATCATCACGTGGTGCTTCGAAACAACGAACCTTCGCAACGGTGCACAGTTAGGGGGAACACTTTTCTTGAAATTTTAGTGAGGAATCATCTTATTTAAGCTACCGTCGTTCTAAGCAAATAATATGTAAAACATGATAAACATCACATGCAATCAAATAGTGACATGATATGGCCAATATCATTTTGCTCCTTTTGATCTCCATCTTTGGGGCTCCATGATCATCATTGTTTCCGGCATGACACCATGATCTCCATCATTGTGTCTTCTTGAAGTTGTCTCATCATCTATTACTTCTACTACTATGGCTAACGCTTTAGCAATAAAGTAAAGTAATTACATGACATTTAAGTTGACATGCAGGTCATAAATAAATTAAGACAACTCCTATGGCTCCTGCCGGTTGTCATACTCATCGACATGCAAGTCGTGATTCCTATTACAAGAACATGATCATCTCATACATCACATATATCATTCATCACATCCTTTGGCCATATCACATCACAAAACACTTGCTGCAAAAACAAGTTAGACGTCCTCTAATTGTTGTTGCAAGTTTTTACGTGGCTGCTATAGGTTTCTAGCAAGAACGTTTCTCACCTACGCCAAAACCGCAACGTGAATTGCCAATTTCTATTTACCCTTCACAAGGACCCTATTCATCGAATCCGATCTGACTAAAGTGGGAGAGACAGACACCCGCCAGCCACCTTATGCAACTAGTGCATGTCAGTCGGTGGAACCGGTCTCACGTAAGCGTACGTGTAAGGATGGTCCGGGCCGCTTCATCCCACAATGCCGCCGAATCAAGATAAGACTAGTGACGGCAAGATAATTGACAATATCGATGCCCACAACTGCTTTGTGTTCTACTCGTGCATAGTAACTACGCATAGACCTAGCTCATGATGCCACTGTTGGGGAACATAGCAGAAATTCAAAATTTTTCTACACATCACCAAGATCAATCTATGGAGTAATCTAGCAACAAGGGGAAGGAGAGTGCATCTACATAACCTTGTAGATCACTAAGCGGAAGCGTTCAAGTGAACGGGGTTGATGGAGTCGTACTCGTCGTGATCCAAATCACCGATGATCCTAGTGCCGAACGGACGGCACCTCCGTGTTCAACACACGTATAGCCCGGTGACGTCTCCTACGCCTTGATCCAGCAAGGGGAGAAGGAGAGGTTGGGGAAGACTCCATCCAGCAGTAGCACAACGACGTGGTGGTGGTGGAGGAGCGCGGGACTCCAGCAGGGCTTCGCCAAGCACTACGAGAGACGAGGAGGGAGAGGGGTAGGGCTGCGCCAACAGGGAGAGCAAATCACATGTGTTGGGCAGCCCCAAACCTCAAGTATATATAGGGGAAGGAGAGGGGCTGCGCCCCCACCTAGGGTTCCCTCCCTAGGGGTGGCGGCAGCCCCCAGATCCCATCTGGGAGGCGGCCAAGGGGGAGAGAGAGGGGGGCGCACCTAGGGTGGGCCTTAGGGCTCATCTGCGCCTAGGGTTTGCCCCCTCTCCTCTTGAGGATGCCTTGGGCCTTGGTGGGAGGCGCCCCAGCCCACAAAGGGGCTGGTCCCTTCCCACTTATGGCCCACGCAAGCCTCCAGGGCTTGTGGCCCCTCCCGGTGGACCCCCGGACCCCTCCGGTGGTCCCGGTACACTACCGGTGATGCCCAGAACGCTTTCGGTAGCCAAAACCATACTTCCTATATATCAATCTTTACCTCCGGACCATTCCGGAACTCCTCGTGACGTCCGGGATCTCATCCGGGACTCCGAACAACATTCGGTAACCGCGTATATACTTTCCCTATAACCCTAGCGTCATCGAAACTTAAGTGTGTAGACCCTACGGGTTTGGGAGTCATGTAGGCATGGCCGAGACAACTCTCCGGTCAATAACCAACATCGGGATCTGGATACCCATGTTGGCTCCCACATGCTCCACGATGATCTCATCGGATGAACCACGATGTCAAGGACTTAATCAATCCCGTATACAATTCCCTTTGTCTAGCGGTACGATACTTGCCCAAGATTCGATCGTCAGTATCCCGATACCTGGTTCAATCTCATTACCGGCAAGTCTCTTTTACTCGTTCCATAACACATCATCCCGTGATCAACTCCTTTATCACATTGTGCACATTATGATGATGTCCTACCGAGTGGGCCCAGAGATACCTCTCCGTTTACACGGAGTGACAAATCCCAGTCTCGATTCGTGCCAACCCAACAGACACTTTCGGAGATACCTGTAGTGTACCTTTATAGCCACCCAGTTACGTTGTGACGTTTGGCACACCCAAAGCACTCCTACGGTATCCGGGAGTTGCACAATCTCATGGTCTAAGGAAATGATACTTGACATTAGAAAAGCTTTAGCATTCGAACTACACGATCTTTGTGCTAGGCTTAGGATTGGGTCTTGTCCATCACATCATTATCCTAATGATGTGATCCCGTTATCAATGACATCCAATGTCCATGGTCAGGAAACCGTAACCATCTATTGATCAACGAGCTAGTCAACTAGAGGCTTACTAGGGACATGGTGTTGTCTATGTATCCACACATGTATCTGAGTTTCCTATCAATACAATTCTAGCATGGATAATAAACGATTATCATGAACAAGGAAATATAATAATAACCAATTTATTATTGCCTCTAGGGCATATTTCCAACAGCAGAGAAGTTTGATAGCAAGATAATTGGTAATGAGCAAGTAACGATAATAGTAACAAAAGTGCAGCAACATAGCCAAATCCTTTTGAGGCAAAGGACTGGCCAAAACGGTCTCTTAAGATAAGCAAAGCGTTCTTGAGGGTAAACGGGATTTCTATCTAGTCACTTTCACCATGTTGGTTTGATTTGTATTTGGTACTTTGTTATATGTGGGTGGACCAGTGCTTACGTGATGTTCTTACTTGAACAAACCTCCTAGTTATGATTAACCCTCTCGCAAGCATCCGCAACTACGAGAAAAGTATTAAGAATAAATTCTAACCTTAGCATTAAACTTTAGGGTTTAAGATTCTATCACTCGCAACCCATCATCTAATTGCTACTCCACAATGCATTCCCTTAGGCCCAAATATGGTGAAGTGTCATGTAGTCGACATTCACATGACACTACTAAGTGAATCACAACATACATACTATCAAAATATCGAACACATATCAAGTTCACATGATTACTTTCAACATGATTTCTCTCGTGACCTCAAGAACAAAAGTAACTACTCACAAATGATAATCCGCTCAAGATTAGAGGCGTATTAAATAGCATATTGGATCTGAACATATAAATCTTCCACCAAATAGACCACATATATATTAATCAACTACAAGATGTAATCAACACTACTAGTCACCCACAAGCACCAATCTATAGTTCCGGTAACAAGACTGAACACAAGAGATGAAGGTTTGATATTAGATGGTTTTGTTGAATATGTTGATGGAGATTGCCCTTCCCAAGATGGGAGAGTTGTTGGTGATGATGATGACGATGATTTCCCCCTCCGCGAGGGAAGTTCCCCCAGTGGAATCGCTCCGCCAGATGGCAAAAGTGCTCCTGCCCAAGTTCCGCCTCGAGACGGCGGCGCTCCATCCCAAAAGTCCTCTCCTTATTTTTTCTAGGTCAAAACGACTTATATACCAGAAGATGGGCACCGGAGGTGGGCCTGGGTGAGCCCAACCCACCAGGTCACGCTTGGGCTCCTTGGCGCGCCCAGGTGGGTTATGCCCACCTGGTGGGCCCCCTCTGGTACTTATTTGCTCCAATATTCTTCATATATTCCATAAAAATTCCCCATGAAGTTTCAGCTTGTTTGGAGTTGTGCAGAATAGGTAGCGTGACGTAGCTTTTCCAGGTCCAGATTTCCAGCTGCCGGAATTCGCCCTCTTTGTGTATACCTTGCATATCATGGGAGAAAAGGCATTAAACTTACTCCAAAAAGCATTATTATGAATAAAAACATCATAAATAATAGTATGAAAACATGATGAAAAATGGACGTATCAACTCCCCCAAGCTTAGACCTCGCTTGTCCTCAAGCGAAAACCGAAATCGAAAAACATGTCCACATGCTTAGAGAGAGGTGTCGATAAAAAACAAAATACAAACATGGAAACATCATGTTGATTATTATAACAACAACAAACTTAAACATAAGACTCTTATCATAGAACTTTTATCATAGATTTCTCATGAACAAGTGATAATTCATCACACTATTGAAATATAAAGCAAAAACTCTATTAGAAACTAACAAACTATGTCCTGAGTGAACATTGCAACTACAATTCATCATCTTCTCAGGAAGGGTCACGTATCGGAGCCTTTAGGCAAGTCCACATACTCAACCATCATATAGTCTTCCATGATTGCTAACACTCACCGCGTACACATGAGGAAAATGTTTCAACCGGACACATAGAAAGATAGGGGCTTGTAATTTCGCCTCCCAACGTATTTACCTCAAGGGTGATGTCAACAATAATAGCACATGCTATCTATATTCAGCTGGACATATGTGCCTAGATCTTTCCTCACCACATGATGCTTGCCAAAGGAGAAAAATTTAAAGGAATAGAGAGAAAACTTTTGACTCTTTGCATAAAAGTAAATACATAAAAGTAAAAGATAGGCCCTTCACAGAGGGAATCAGAGGTTGCCATGCGCTTATTTGTTTGTATGCTCAACCCCTTAGTGCAAAATAACGTCACGTTGTATTGCCCCTTGTGATAGCAACCTTTATTATGCAGTTTGTCGCTTTTATTCTTCACCATCACAAGTTCGTACAACGCTTAATTTTCTCTTACACTAAATGATCTCACACTTTTAGAAGCAATTTTTATTGCCTTTTTGCACCGACGACAACTGACTTGAGGGATCTTGCTCAATCCCTAGGTAGGTATGGTGGACTTTTAAAAAATAAGATTTTGGTTTAATGGTTTTTGGATGCACAAGTAGTATCTCTACTTAGTGCGGAATTTTTGTCTAGCAAAGGTAGGGGAAAGCACCACATGTTAAAGGATCCATGACAATATGACTTCTATGTGAATATAAACAAACATAAACCATTAGGTTGTCTTCCTTGTCCAACGTCAACAATTTTGGCATATAGTATATTTATATGTGAATCTTCTCTTCCCTTATTAATTGTTTCATGAGTTGCATCATTGACTAATGATATGTTTGTCAATCTCTAATAAAATTTTCTACTTATACTTTTCCTTATGTGGTGTCATCACCTACCATAAGATTAGCATATGATTTTTTCTTTTATTTCCTTTCTTTCATTTATTTCCTTTCTTTTAATTGCAACATGAAAATAAAGAAAGCAAAAACTCAAACTAAAATTTATTATATATCTCATACATTATTACAAGGATAGATCACTAAGAAAACTCTCGAAAAGAAAGGATCGAATTAAACTTTGATTCATCTAAAGCAAAAGATCAAACTAAAATAAGTAAAGGCAAATGATAGTGGAGATGATACGATACCGGGCACCTCCCCTAAGCTTGGCGGAAGCCAAGGGGAGTGCCCATACCCGATACTCAATTATCTTTTGGTGATGAAGAAGAAGGTGGTGGTGGTGAAGCGATCCTGTCCTCGGGTTTCCATGGCAGAGGTCCACCATCATAAGAGGAGGAGTGAGTCTCACGGGTCCTGCAACCGGCAGCCAAACTCATAACTTTAAACCTTGCCTCATATTCAAAGACTTAGTTTTGGAGGTCGTAAATTTGGCTTTGGAGGAAGTTGATTTGCACGTTGAGGGTGTAGACGATGTCCTTCACGGGCTTGCCATCCCGTCCCCTTACGATCGGGCACATCGCGGAGGTGAAGCACCCCCTCATGCGTCTGGATGACTTCAGGGTGCTGCACCACCTCCCGCAAATATGGGCTGATGACGTTCTTGAAGAACTTGTCCTTGGAGGAGCTTGAAGCGGCCATGGTAGATGGGATCTGACAGAAAACAACAAGAAAAGAAAACAGAAAATTTCTCCGTGATACGGTGGTCAATAGGTTCGGGGGGTATATAAAGAGTTTTATCTTGGGAAACAAGCAAGCTGTAGAAAAATGGAGTCCGGAAGGTACCCCAGGTGGGCACAACCCACCTGGGCGTGCGTGGGAATCCAGGCGCGCCCTGGTGTCTTGTGCCCACCAGGGTACGCTTCCTGGAAGTTTCTTATTTTCTTATTTTTCTAAATATTCCAAAACTAACAAAAAATATTTTTTTGCAGATTTTTTCGGAGTCCGTTTACTTACCGTATCATGTACCTCCTTATTTTCATGATTCTGGAGTGTGTCGGAAGGACTCTTTTATGTGTTCTTCCAGTGTCATAGTTTGGATAATATTACTTTCAACATTAATGGGCGTACTTGAGATATAATGTTTTATTCGTTGCCCGTTAACAACCTTCGGGTTAGTACCTTCAGCATTATTTATTTTGATGGCTCCAGAACGATAAACCTCCTCGATGACATAGGGGCCTTCCCATTTTGAGAGGAGTTTTCCTGCAAAGAATCTAAAAGGAGAGTTGTACAAAATAATATATCACTACTAGGGAAAAGCCTAGTAGTAGAGTGGGTTTAATGCCTATTAGTAGCACGGGGAACCGAGCTACTAGGAAGGCGCTACAGCTATTACTTAGCAGTAGCGCATGCCGCACACGCTACTACTAAGACATATAGCCGCAGCGCGTGTTTACTCCAGCGCTACTGCTAACCTAACTAGTAGTAGCGTGTTTCCTGTCCATCGCTACTAGTATTATTATTTTCATTTTTTATTTTTAGTATATTTATACGCTGTTATACAAATTTTGGTATAATACCAATTATGAGGTTGTTATATCAATATGTCCATAACAGTGTGTCAAATGAAGGTGGATTATGTTCAAGTGGAGGCAACATGTGGTGCATGTTAAAAGTATACTACTAATCCAAAATTGATCTAGTTTGGACTAGTAGTACTTTCGATGTGCACCACATGTTGCCTCCACTTGAATCTAATCCGCCAACACAAGCTATTTAATCATCATCATAGTCATTACCACCAACAGTAGCTATTTAATCATCATAGTCATAGTGTAGCACACATCATCTTCTTCAAACTCATTCTAGCTAGCTAATCACCACCAACACTAGCTGTGGTAGCTATCTAATCACCACCAACACTAGCTGCGGTAGCTATCTAATCACCACCAACACTAGCTAATAATAATCATCATAGTCATTACCATCAACACTAGCTATTTGATCATCATAACTCATTTCTAGCTAGCTAATCACTCCTGCTGCACTCTCTCAGGTAAAATAGCATAAAACATGTGTAGCACTCCTGCTTCATCATGTTGGAGCATGCAGATGAACTTGTCTCCTAATCGTGGGCTGCTCTTCTGATTGCTGCCCCTAGCACTTCTCTGCGATCGTTCACAATTTTGCTCCAGTCTTTCACTATTAAGTATTCCTCGCTTTTAGAAATTCTGAATGCACTAAAGTGCATTGTAGGATGTCTTGGCCGTAAGCTAACCATTCTCATGCGACCTTTATTCTCAATCCAATGAGGCACAACACTCATCGGGAGTCCCTGTTGAAAAACATCGTATAGTAACATACTTAGCAATGAAGTTTAGCTTAAAAAATAATGTATGCAAAAGATGCATCGAGGACAAATAGTAAATATTTTACCATCTTTCCTAAATAAATGTGATCGTAGTTCACTACGAACACTATTCGTCACACGTTTTAAATACTAAGATTTTTATGTCCAGGAAAATAATTTGTCTTATAGTATGAAGATCCTCAAGCCATGAAACATAATGACCTATCTCCTTGCAGTTTAGTTCAGCCCCAAGACAGTGGACGGTCATGTCTACCAAGCGTTGGACATGTTTGCTTGAATGGAAATATGCTATCAATAGAAATTAGTTGTCAACTATTTTTGAATAAACAATATCGAAGACATAAATATGGTTGAGAAACTCACATAATGGTATAACTGGAGGTGTCTGCACATTGACCCAGATGTCGATATTACCTTCAATATCATCTTCCGGACGAATATCAAAGGTGATAACCATATCAGGCTCAAATGCATAAGTCTTGCATAGTGCTTGCCAAGTTTTGCATTCAAAATAGGTGTAGGTGTTTGTGTTGTATAATTTTGCGTGGAAAGTATAACCATGCTCGGTCTTCAAGTAAACTCTCTTTACCTTCACAGTAGTTTTCATAGGACTGAAACCTATCTTATCCAAGACAAAAACTCTTGCATGGCAGGGGATACACTAGTAGAATAGTAAAAAATTTAAATTATAAGTTGAAGCAAATGAAGCAGATGTCATGCTTAATTACGAAAAAAGTCTTGTCGTTGTGACTTACTGTATTCACTTCGAAGTTCTCGTCCAGCTTGATGTTGAAGCGCCTATCATCATCTAGAAAGATTCTGTCGCGTAGGTCGCACTCGTCTTCGCTGTATTCGCAAATACCGAAATCATTTTCGTCGTACATTTCCTATGTTTATAGTTAAAACATTAATTGAAAATCTATTGAAGGCAACTACCAGGATACTCAACACACAAATCCGGGGCACTCGATATTTCCTACATATTCTATCACAAGTCATGCCAAAATTTATGGAAAAATCCGGCATGACCTGTGCTAAAATAGGACATATCGAGTGCCTGAAATTTGCCGGAACGGAAATGAATCAACACTCCGGCAAAACATAGGCCACTCGGAGGTGTAACCTGTAAACATGACCGGCCACTTGGGCAAGCACATATCCTATTTAAGCAACACAAGATATACATTTCAAAATATCTTATAGGACTCATATTGACATGAGCATTCAATAAGCAAAACCAAATCATAAAATAAATAAGTATTCAAATTATCATGCATTCAATAAGCAAAAGTAAATCATCTCATGCGTCCGTACATCGTCGAATATTATCACTAATACATCCCGAATAGTATCATACATATAACTAGCGGGGTGGCCGCCCATTTGCGCGGCTAGACTTTCTATATGTTTTATTTGTAAAGATTATTAATTGCACAATCATATGTTATTTGAAATATACACACCATAACTATATTTTTTGGTAATTCAATATATACCATAACTAAATATAAATCATATCGCAAGATGATCTTGTCTGATAGATATATTTGGGTTGATGTTTAAATCCCAACAACAAATGATCGATGTCATAAGGATCCGTGACTGGTTTTTCAAAATCATGGCCTTTCATAATAGTCATTCCCTCTTTTGAGTCCCCATTCATATATGTTTATGTTTCCTCCTTGGTTTTCCGTTAATCAGTGCACATCATCTCTACTCTTAACGGAGCAGTTGGTAGTCTCGCTTTTAGGTTTTTTTAGTCCCATCTCCCACGGTTTATTTTGATACCTCCTCCCACCTCTAACTAACCCACAACAAATCGAAAAAACCTCCTCCTAAGGCCCGAACCCGCACCTATCCACATGCGACCGTCAATAGATGTACGAAGGTTAACCTGCGACAAAAAAACCTACCACGGTTAACCAGCGACAGAAAAACCGTGCGGCCGCACGTAGCAGCGACGAGTGCTGTTATCGAGCGAGGTCTCCCTTGGTGGCCGCCCTACATCCCTGCGCCGCCGCGCTTCAGTCGCCGCCCTCCATCCTCGCCGCCCTCCATCCTGGTCGAGGTCGCCGCCCCGCTTCACTCGCCGTCCTCCATCCGCGTCGATCCTGGACAAGGTCGTCGCGGCCCTCCATCACTTCGCCGCCGCGCTGAACACCTCGACGATCCGGCGCTGGTCCCGATCCGCTCCTCCCCCTCTCCCGAGGATACGCAGCCGCCGCCTTCGCTGGATTCGCCGCCGTCAATCTGCCGATCCAGGCAGCGCAGCCGCCGCTACCGCCGCCGGCGCCTCGAATACGTCGCCCCGCTCGACATGGATGGCCGCCCCAAGACATGGATAAGCTCTCGTGATCCCCACCCCACCCCTCTCATCCCCTGAATCCATATCCTCCTTCCCGTCTTCATCCCGCCCACGATCTGATCAGGAAGCTGCCCACGATCCGATCCCCTGGTTTCTTATCCGGTTATCCACCTCTCTTGTCTCGCACGGGCGTTCTAGCAACCCCCATCTTTGGTGTGGCGACGATGCTGACGTCGTCGCGGCCTCCCGCAATTCTAGGCTCGGCCTTCCTCGACTCCATGCGCGGCTGACGAGGTGGTCTGCTCGTGCTCTCCTGGTCCTCCCGAAACGACGAGGGGTAGTGCCGGTCGTGGCTCAGCAGGATAGCATAAGCTTGCCCTTGTTCTTTTGTGTTTGAATCAGATTTGCTGGTTCTTAGTTTTACATGCACCTATCAATCTTTCTTCTGTATGCAGGTTACACACCTGATGATGTTTACGGCAAGGTGCAGGAACAAGCAGAGGCCGAGGAAGTGTGGGCACACGCGAGGAAGGTTCAGCAGGCTGCAGAAGTCGGGCGACGCCCGGAGCGCCGCGCCAACGCATGTGTGCGTGGTCGGTGGGTTGGCCAAGATCTGCATTCTACACATCTTCAAGAATTGTAGTAGTATGCTAATTAGGCTTAAGGCATCTGCGAATGTGACCGACAGGTGGAATACTAGAATGCCTACATAGGGAGCACACTGGATGGGTTAAGGTCAGTCGTTCTAACGAATTCCACCAAGAATTTTCATGAAACCTTCAGAGATTAATTCCTCTTTATTTGGTAAGTTACTTAAATGTGTCACCAGATTAAGTGAACCGCTGACTTAAAGTGTTTTTGTTTGCTTAGATTGATGAGTCAAACAAGAACAATACTTCTCTTAATCAGTTGAGGGGCAGAGTTGTGGTCTTTGATTGTGAAGATGATTGCAACCAAAACTGAGCTACATGGATCTCCACTGCAGGGTCTTGACATTCTGAAAGCAAGGCACTAACTGAACTTCTGTTCACAAATCCACTTCTGTTTTTCATCCTTATATATCTGCAGTAAAAAATAGCAGTTCTAGGTAAGGGAGGTTCTTTGCATTGGTTCCCTTTCTGTATGGTGTTCTTCCATCCATTTCCTTCCTTCTCTATAGTCATGTTTGTTATCAGTTCGATTACTGCGATAGACATGTATATGCGGATTGTGGTATAGTTCTAGGTAAAAATGGAGCAGTTGTTCACTTGTTCTATAACAGTCGAAAGGGATTTCCAGTGTAACTCTAGGTATGTAGCTGTGTTTTATTTTGAACCAGTAATAATACTAGAATGATTTCCTGGCCAGGACAAATTGACGTGTGTGAATACCATTAAACTGCTATGATAAAATATTTAGTCTAATAAGAGTCAAAAAATACGATTTTGGGGAAAGTTTTCATATCCCAATCGTGGTACATTAAGATATTGAGTACCTTATACATGTATTGAGTACCTTACTTTCTTGTTATAGTTGATCTGCTGATGGTGCTTCACTACAAATTACTGGAATTTTGTGGGCACTACTAACGATAATATCATTCTTTCCGCGAGTTGCGGATACAATATTGAAGGTTACAAGTCTATAAATCGGCCGGCTACCCATTTTCTGTTATTTAGTTACCAGTTTAACTCATAAAACTAAAGTATGATTGGTGCACGAGATAATGTTGTTGCTAAGAATTCGAAGGTACTGCATTTCTCTCATTTTTGTCACCTGGCAAAATGTTCTCCCATTAATAGACTTGTAATTCAGTTTCTGTTGTCACTAGATTTTTTTTGTTAAAATTGTAGTTTGCAAGGAAACTGTAATGTTTGATTTTTTTTAATTTGAGGTAAAGCTAATTGTGTCTTGCATACACTCAGGTTTTTATTTGGGTCTGGTTGAATAACTCATATCAGGCGGCATGGAGCTAATTTGACTCCTAAAGCCAGTAAGAGGGTTCCTTGGATGGTCAATAAGGGGATGATGCCAATTAGTCTGGATTCTGGAACAATGCTAACATTCAAATCCTTGAACTTGTTGGTGCATCCGTGCTTTGAGAAAAAAACAGTTAGGTATGCTTCTCAGTTCTCACTACCTCCGCGTGAAAACCAAAATTATAAATCCTTATTTGTTATTTCCAACTATATTTTGTGGCTGCTTGGACAATATTTCGGTTGCTAACTTCCTTCCTTTGAATGACTTGCCAATGATCTTTCACAATTTATAGCGTTTTACTTTATTTCTGTAACTGATATCATTTAAATTCAGTTTGTTTTAAAGGTTCACCATGTTTCTTTAACAAAATTTATCCAGTGAATTGGTATGTCTGCTCCACTGGGCAGCAGCTGCAACCTTTCAACTTTGGCTCTTGCACCATTGTTTCATATGTGTATGCTCTATTTTCCTGTCAAGTCATTTGGTCTTTATATTCAACTTGTGTTTGTCAAGAGCTTATTCGGTCAAAGGTTATAAGAGATATGACATTGCCGCTGTTGCGCTAAGGGATACGGGGTCATGAAAAATCAAGGTTTGTTCGTGTTTCCCACCAATTGTTTTGTTATACACCCTGTTCTTACTACTTGCATGTGACAGCCCGAGCAGCAGGCAAAATTATATTTCTTCTTCTAGATTGCTATACCATTGTGCAAGAATCAGAATACCAATGCAAATGTGCCTTTTCAGTCCATATTTAACAATGACAAAAAAATATTTTCCTTTTGTTTCCGTTTCACTTGTGTCTGCACCGGAGAATGTTCATCCTTGCCTTCCATCACCGGAGAATATTCATCCTTACCTTCCATCACTTGCTCTACTGTAACAATGCTAATTTCTCTGCCATCTAATTGCTCCATACACTTAGGTTGTTTATATCTAGAGTTCACATAGGGGTTAGTAAACAGATAGTCTTTTTTAATCAAACGACCATGCAGGTTTGAGCAAGCTCAAAGTAGGCTGGGGGATGACCAATGATTATACTGATGCTGGTCAAAGCCATATTTTTTATGCAGGTCCTAGCAAGCTCATCGCCCACATAAAATATTCCTTGATGGTGGTCCATATTTTTTGTGCATATTTAGCTCGGTATTCGCCCAAACACTTTAACTTGTATATCATAAGAAAGAAAATGTACATTTTTTACTCGAGAAGCAGTAAATCTCTTGATTACTAAAATTGTCAGACACCTTTATGATTCAGAAGTATACTTGTCTACGATCGCGGCCGCCCACGCATTCGAGCTACCAGGACCGTTAAGGAGACCTTGCAAGGCAATACTTGGGCGCTGGACTTGGGACCAGTCATTGATTTGCCATGCCTGCAACATTTTTGGATGCTATGGCCATGGATTGCTGATGTCAGCTCATGGGAGGAGCAGAGGCCCCCATAAGATGGGCGTGGAAGAGTAGTGGCATGTTCTCCGTTCGCCCTGCATATGCCTCAAAATTCGGAGGAAGCGATGTGGTACCGTACGCGGACATCACATGGAACTCGAAGGCCGCCCTTCAATGTCGGTTCTTTACTTGGTTAGCCATGTGAAACCGTTGTTGGACGTTCGTTCGACTCACCAAGAGAGGCTTGCCCACCACGACACATGCCCCTTCTATGAAACCGACAAGACCATTAACCATCTTCACATCGAATGCACCTCCACACGATCATCGATCGGTGTCGCATATGGTGTGGTCGGCTATTGGGAATCCGGACCAAGCTCCCACTGTTGACGATAACTTGGGAAACGAAACGAGGGCCATTATTTTCTTTTTTGCGAAATGAAACGAGGACCATTCTCTCGCTCATCACTTGGGAACTTTGTAAACACCGCAATGCTATTGTCTTTGGCCGAGCAGCACTTTGTGTGCTTACGATCATCAAGAAAATTGTGACCGAAGGGAGGACATGGCAGCAAGCCGGGCTACTCAAGGGTAGGTGGGTTAGTAGAGAGTAGTCAATCATTGTGGCCGATAGATGGTGGGCTACCGTGTACTAATATATGATTAGCACACTCTCCGTGAAAAAGATGTATATGTATAATCTGGTCTTTTCTCTATTTGTGATTTTTCGCACTAAATTTTTCGTGGACCTTGGATCGTGCCGAGTCGGCTAGAAATGCTATATCATCAGCACCTTAGAGCTATTATTTTCATTTATTACCAATACATTAAAGACCCAGTTGGTGATGCTATATGTCATTTCTGACCATATGAGCGAACGCACATGAGGTAAATTGCATGAGTGAGCAGTTCATATTTTTTACATAAAGTCGTATAATTTTTTGATTAGGATACAAGGGTAAATGCGTTGGTTGATTGTGTCAAGAGTTAATAATGAGCATGGTGGTGTATCAGTCGCATGCCCAACACTGGATATGATATTTTTGTTTCCTGGTAATGCTCGACATTAAACTGTATGTCACAACGTGACAATGGCTCATGAGACGTCGGATATGCCTTCTTGGCTCGGGAGCGTCACGGTGCACACCTCGTCGCCCTTGATGGCGGCAATGGATCGAAATGAATACGAGGGAGGGGATCAGTGCGGAGAGCGGGGTAGTTGGCGGGGCATTCCTCTTTAGCGATCCGTCAGGAAGTATGGTGGGAAGGAGAGGGGGCGCCATGGCAAATGTGAGGTCGGCGTCATCCAATTTTTAAGAAGTGGACTCCAGCGAGAAGTGTCTAGCTACGATGGGAAACCTAGCGGGAAATGGAGGGTCCAACAGGAAGAGAGAAGGGTGCGTCGTTGGGAGGTTTTTTTATGAAACCGTGTTGGAGATAACATAACGGATAGTTCGAACAACCACATTTCTCTCCCAAATATAGGCCGGCTTTCTAGGAGCCCGGACTGTCCATATAGTTCCATTTTGTGGAGCCCGCTAGCGTCATTTAATGTTCGCACTTGTTCGAATGTATGAGGGAGAAATGAGATTTGACCTTGAAGACGATCCTAATTATTTAGTTGATTCATTTATATGTATTATAGCCCGTAGCAACGCACGGGCGTTCTATTAGTCCTATTATAAATGGCAGTTGGTATGACGGCAAGCCTATTAATTCCTATGCCACGTCTCATGTGTTGATAGATATAAGATAATGCAGTATGGACAATATTATCTCAAACTACCAGGGCAAACACATTCTCTTACAACACCATACAATGTTATTTTTTTCTAACCGTGACTACTATATATGTGTTTCGGGAATGACTTATATTTATTCACAATAGCCAAAAATATCTTATTGGATATTCCATATGAGTTCTTGTTAGATTTTGCTATGGCATTCTCTCCCAGCTCCCCTCGTCAATTTTTTTTCTTTTATTATGCTCGTGTTATTTTTGTTATCTCGTTGGCCATCCACGCTATATAATATAGTTATCAATGATAAAATGGTGCCAAAACCTTTTGAACTATTTTTTCCTAACTCATAAAGGGAGGCTAAATCTCTCTGGTGGCGGAGTCGACATAGAATATCATCCCCTTTCCCAAATTATTATGTGTTCATGTATATCAGAAAATCAGACTGGTCTTGCATTTTTTCTGTAAAAAACATAAATATTGGTGTACCATCATTGGAATTTTCTATTAATTATTTTGTTTGGTGCGTACATTTGACAACTTGTCCCTTTAATTTACAGAATTGACATGCTTTGTTGTTTCCAAAATTTTAGTGGAGGCACAATACCAATATGCTTCCTTCATATGACACACGAATCAAGTATATATTTCATATTTTATCCGAATAGATTTTTCTACTATTTCTTCCGAAAAAATAGATTTTTACTATTCACATATATAATAATTTAGAGTTAGAAAATAATTTAGATTTTATTTTACCTGGTGTTAAAGATTTGCTCTCGATTAGTTTCTAAACAAACTTGTGACTGAGACTAAGCAAATATGTATGGCGGAAGAAAATGTGAATCGGGGAAGCGCCCGCTAGCTAATTTGAGGATCATTAATACCTGTCGTGATGTCATTATATGCAATAGGGCGTTTAAGCTCCTGGATCCTAACAACTTTTGGAGCATGGGTGCTTGTTTGTTATGGATACAAACATGTTTTTTACATCTTGGAAAATATACTGCTGTTGTATAGACTTCTATGCTTAATCACATAACTATAAGTACTTCCAAAACACATGTATATTCCAAAAAAACACATGCACGTCGATACATCCGAAGTACATTATAAAAATGTTTTCCCACAGACCTAGTATAGAATGAAATTTGCAAAGCTTATTTTACCTTTATTTCTCTTTGAATTATAGGAAAAGAAACCCGCAAAAAAGAATTATAGGATAAGTTTCATATATAAAACCGCGATTGTTAATTATTTTCATGTAAATATATTTAGAAATTCCACTATTTATTTAAATTTAAGAAAAATGATCTAACTTTCTATAAGTGAATTTATTTAGCTATTTCGGAGAGTTCGAAAGGGTGAACATATAGCACTGGCTAGTTCTTAACTACAACACTAATTGTAGGTAAGGTTTGATCAGTTGGGCTGCTGACATCATGTCCGGCTGGTTGTTCGTGTTTGGGCTTCAGCGTGCCAATGCGTACGTTCGTACTCTTTGATTGACTTTTAAGAAGCCAGCCCAAACCATTGGCGATGAATATATTTTTTTTCTTGCTAAAGGCTCTGATTGGATTGATAGAGTCGTACAGGATACAAACACTTCGTTTTGGTAAATTTCGCCAATGGATTCTGATTGGTTCTCACAGGGCTGTAGGCTTGATTGTGGCCGTATTATGTTCAGACAATTCTTTCTCTCTTTTTTTTAAGTTGGAGTCTTCCTTCGTTTCTTTTTTCTTGGACTTCCTTTGTTGGTTGTCGTACATTGAATTACTACTAAAGGTAAGTTTATGTCTATTCTCAAAAAAAGTAAGCTTATGTCTGATCGTGTCAAGACTGATTTTTTTAACGAAGGCATATATATCGGACCACTTACCTGTTGAATTATTCGTACGTGACACACATCACATGTCCAATTATTTGGATCTCATAACATTTATATGTAACGCTACATCTTTTACATCTCAACCGTTAATATTTACTATTGACGACCGAGATAATTCAGTCTATGTGGGTTAACATGCTTTCTTATTTGTCTTCTATCTTAATAATTATATAATAGAAGATAGATGTCACTAATACGACTAAAACACTAGCGCACGACGGGTATCAGTGCGGGCGATGGACACCCAAAGAGAACGAACCATCACAGGATCATAGCTCCAGTGAGATCCCTGGAGAACCTGCCAGGTATTTTAGAACCTATGCTCCAACGCAAACAAGTAGCGACGGGCATGCACGTCCTCCTCGCTGACATGGTGACGTACCACCTCCGCGGGGTTCTCAAGCCTCTGCATAGTCACTGGCCCATGCGACCGCCACCAAAGAAGGTTCGGGTCAATGATGGGCTGGGTCCTCACCAAGTAGCGCCTCCCGGTAGGTAGCGCCTCTCAGTACCAGCCCGACGAAGCCCAGTCCCGGACATGGCCCATCTGGTCAAGCAGGTGTCCTCCGCCGAGTCGACGACGAGGATGCGGGATAGGCATCGACGACGTCGGTGTGGGAAAAATTGCTTTAACTAAAAAAATAACAATAGATGTGACATGTTCAACTAGTTCTATTAATTCAACTAGTTCTTGCTAAAAATAAATTTACTATAAATAAAAATAAACTAGTACCTAATTAGTACCTAGTTCTTACTAACTAATTAGTACCTAGAAACTACTGCCCTAATTACCATCTAATTTGATGAACCTAGGGGTGGAAAGTGGTAGCGGATATTCCAATTATCCAACTTAAAAGTGAAATAAGTGGTCAAATTTTACTCATTTTATTAGGCATTACAATAGTGTTTATTCATCATCTAAGAAAACATCCGAGCCGCATCCGTATCCGATAACATCCGCATCTGATTCGTTTCCACCCATAAATGAACCCTAACTAATTTGATGCAACTAAAATTTGAAGAACCCTAGGCAGAGGTAGGGGAGGGGGAGGAGCAGGCGTGCTCACCTTGGGTGCCTGCGGCGAGGGAGGGGTAGGCGGCGTCGAGGTCGGGGTCGGGGCTTGGGCGCGCGGCGGAGGGTGTGCGGAGAGCGACGGGAGAGCGTGCGGTGGCCGACGGGCGACAGCGGCGGCGACAGCGGAGGAGTTGGATTTGGGGGAAGTGGCCGTGGGAAAGAACGAACTGCGCGGTTAAGTTAGAAGTAGCAGTAGCACGTTCCAGGAAGTGCCCTACTGCTAAGCTAGCTACAGCGCGTTCCTCGATACGCGCTACTGCTATTCCTTTCTCTTTTCCCCCTTTTTCATTTATTTTTCTTTACATTTTATTTTTCCCTCTCACCTTTTTCTATTTCTTTCATTTTCATCTACTTTTCTATTTGCTTTCCATTTAATTTTATTTCCTTTAGTAGTAGCGGCTTTCAGCGTAAAAGCCCCGCTACAAAGCAAGTAGCGGTAGCGCGGTTCGACGTAGATCGCTACTACTATGTGTAGCCTATCGGCGAAGCCGTTGGAACTTTAGTAGTAGCGCTTTTATCTTCAGGCATGCTACTGCTACAACTGTATATGTAGTGCCGTTTACATCAGCGTGCTACTGCTACTTAGCACCAGCGTGCTTTTTTAACACGCGCTACTGCTAAAGTTCTATGTATAAGGTTTTCCCTAGTAGTGTATTCTCCTACTTTAAACTCATGCTTTTGGATTCTCTTATCATGCCATCTTTTGACTTTTTCTTTATACAACTTAGCATTTTCATAAGCTTGGGTTCTCCATTCATCTAAAGAGCTAATATCAAATAACCTCTTTTCACTGGCAAGTTTGAAATCATAGTTGAGTTCTTTGATTGCCCAATATGCTTTATGTTCTAATTCAAGAGGCAAATGACAAGCTTTTCCATAAACCATTTTATAAGGAGACATACCCATAGGTTTGTATGCTGTTCTATAAGCCCAAAGTGCATCATCTAATTTCTTAGACCAATTCTTTCGGGACCTATTGACAGTCTTTTGCAAGATTAGTTTTATTTCTCTATTGCTAAGTTCAACTTGACCACTAGACTAAGGATGATAAGGTGATGCAATTCTATGGTTAACATCATACTTGGCAAGCATTTTACGAAAAGCACAGTGAATAAAGTGTGAACCGACATCATTCATTAAATATCTAGGGACGCCGAACGTTGGGTGAGGGAGTCCTGTATTAGGGGGTCTTCGGACAGCCGGACTATATCCTTTGGCCGGACTGTAGGACTATGAAGATACAAGATTGAAGACTTCGTCCCGTGTCCGGATGGGACTCTACTTGGCGTGAAGGCAAGCTAGGCAATACGGATATGTATATCTCCTCCTTTGTAACCGGCCTTGTGTAACCCTAGCCCCCTCCGGTGTCTATATAAACCGGAGGGTTTTAGTCCGTAGGACAACATACAATCATACCATAGGCTAGCTTCTAGGGTTTAGCCTCTCTGATCTCGTGGTAGATCTACTCTTGTACTACTCATATTATCAAGAACAATCAAGCAGGACGTAGGGTTTTACCTCCATCAAGAGGGCCCAAACCTGGGTAAAACATCGTGTCCCCTGCCTCCTGTTACCATCCGCCTTAGACGCACAGTTCAGGACCCCCTACCCGAGATCCGCCAGTTTTGACACCGACATTGGGAAAATAACTTCCGTAAGAATTTTAATAGAGGTGTTGTGATCAGCAGTACTGGTTGGAATAGCTTCTACCCATTTAGTAACATAATCAACAGCAACCAAAATATGTGTATACCCATTATAGGTAGGAAAAGGTCCTATGTAATCAAATCCCCAAACATCAAATGGTTCAACAACAAGTGAATAATTCATAGCAATTTCTTGACGCTTACCGATATTACCTATTCTTTGGCATTCATCACAAGATAAGACGAACTTACAGGCATCCTTGAAGAGAGTAGGCCAATAAAATCTAGATTGCAATACCTTGTGAGCAGTTCTATCTCCAGCATGATGCCCTCCATAAGGTTCGGAGTGACATTTCTGTAGGATTTGTCCCTGTTCATGCGCAGGTACACAATGTCTAATAATACCATCTACTTTCTTTATAAAGATGTGGGTCATCCCAAAAGTAATGTATTAAATCATAGAAGAATTTTTTTCTTTTGTTGATATGTAAAACTAGGTGGTAAATATTTAGCAACAATGTAATTAGCATAGTCAGCATACCAAGGAGTGTTGTGAGCAACATTTATTGCAGATAACTGCTCATCAGGAAAACTATCATCAATAGGTAGTGGGTCATCAAGCACATTTTCAAGACTAGACAAGTTATCAGCTACAGGTTTCTCAGCTCCTTTTCTATCAGTGATATGTAAATCGAATTCTTGTAGCAAGAGAACCCATCGAATGAGTCCCGGTTTAGCATCTTTCTTTTCCCTAAGATATTTAATAGCATCATGATCGGTGTGAACAATTACTTTTGAATCAACAATATAAGATCTACATTTATCACAAGAAAACACCACTGCTAAGAATTCTTTTTCAGTAGTAGCATAATTTCGTTGGGCACTGTCTAGAGTTATACTAGCATAATGAATAACATTCAGTTTCTTATCAACTCTTTGTCCTAGAATAGCACCAACATCATAATCACCAGCATTACACATAACTTCAAAAGGCAAGTTCCAATCAGGTGGTTGAACAATAGGTGCAGAAATTAAGGCTTTCTTGAGTGTTTCAAAGGCTTCTAAACAATCATCATCAAAAACAAATGGAATGTCCTTTTGCAAAAGATTTGTAAGAGGCCTAGAAATTTTAGAAAAGTCTTTAATAAATCTCCTATAGAAACCAGCATGACCTAAGAAACTATGAATACCTTTGATATCTTTAGGACATGGCATTTTCTCATTTGCATCAACCTTGGCTTTGTCCACTTCAATACCTCTTTCAGAAATTTTATGACCCAAGACAATTCCTTCATTAACCATAAACTGGCACTTCTCCCAATTCAAGACAAGATTTGTTTGTTCACATCTCTGCAAAACTCGATCAAGATTGCTTAAAAAATCATCAAAAGACTTCCCATAAACAGAGAAATCATCCATGAAAACCTCAACAATATTTTCACAAAAGTCAGAGAATACAGCAGTCATACATCTTTGAAAGGTAGCAGGTGCATTGCATAAACCGAAAGGCTTTCGCCTATAAGCATAAGTTCCAAAAGGACAAGTAAAAGTAGTCTTTTCTTGATCAGGTTGAGAAACAGGAATTTGTGAAAAACCAGAGTATCCATCAAGGAAGCAAAAATGTGTGTGCTTAGATAATCTTTCTAGCATTTGATCAATAGAAGGCAGAGGGTAATGATCTTTTCTAGTTGCTTTCTTTAATTTTATAAAATCAATTACCATTCTATAGCCTGTAACATTTTTTATGGAATAAGTTCATTCTTATCATTAGGAACAGCAGTTATACCTCCTTTATTAGGGACACAATGAACATGACTTACCCATCTACTATTAGCTATAGGATAGATTATACCTGCTTCCAGAAGTTTTAAGATTTCTGTTCTTACCACTTCCTTCATTTTTGGATTTAGCCGACATTGGTGATCAACAACGGGTTTAGCATCAGGTTCCATATTAATTTTGTGCTGACATAGAGTGGGACTAATGCCCTCTAAATCATCAAGAGTATATCCAATAGCAGCTCGGTGCTTCCTTAGAACTTTCAATAATCTTTCTTCTTCATGTTCTGAAAGGTTAGCACTAATAGTAACAGGATATATCTTCTTTTCATTAAGATAAGCATATTTCAAAGCGTCTGGATTTTTTTAATTCAAACACGGGGTCACCTTTAGGTGGAGGAGGACCTCCTAGAGTTTCAATAGGCAAATTGTGTTTAAGCAGAGGACGTTGTTCAAAGAAAATCTTATCTATTTCATTTCTTTCATGCATATGTAAATCATTTTCATGGTCTAGCAAATATTGTTCTAGTGGATCAGTAGGAGGCACATCAATAGAAGCAAGACCAATTAATTCATCTTTACTAGGCAATTATTTTTCATGAAGTTCTCTACTAAACTTGGAAAAATTAAACTTATGAGACTCATCACCAAAACTAACACCGACAATTTGTTTCTCACAGTCTATTCTAGCATTAACAGTGTTCAAGAAAGGTCTACCAAAGATAATGGGACAGAAGTCATCTTGTGGGGAACCAAGAACAAGAAAATCAGTAGGGTATTTTATTTTCCCACACAAGACTTCAGCATTTCTAACAATCCCAATTGGTGATATAGTGTTTCTAGCAAGTTTGATAGTAACATCTATGTCTTCTATCTCTATGGGTGCTATATCATTCATAATTTCTTGATATAAGGAATGAGGAATAGCACTCACACTAGCAACTATGTCACATAAACCATGATAACAGTGATCTCATATTTTAACTGAGACAACGGGCATGCGAACAACATGTCTATGTTTATTCTTTTTATTAGGTTTGGCAATTCTAGCAGCTTCTTCACAGAAGTAAATAACATGCCCATCTACATTTTCTTCTAAGAGATCCTTCACCATAGCAATCTAGGTTCTACTTTACTTTGTTCATCAGGTTTAGGTGTTCTAATATAGCTTTTGTTGACCACAATTGAGACTTTAGCATGTTCCTTTATCCTAACCGGGAAAGGTGGTTTCTCAATATAAGCAGTAGGAACAACTGGATCAACTTATAAATTATAGTTTCTTCTTTAACTGGTACCGGTTCTTTAATTTCTTCTTTAATAGGTGAGTGATATTTAAACCACTTCTCTTTAGGGAGATCAACATGAGTAGCAAATGATTCACAAAAGGAAGCTACTATCTCAAAGTCAAGTCCATATTTAGTGCTAAATTTTTGAAAAGCATCGGTATTCATAAAAGATTTAACACAATCATACTTAAGTTTAATACCTGACTCTTTACCTTCGTCGACTTCCCAATCTTCAGAGTTGTGTTTAATACTTTCCAAAAGATCCCACCGGTATTCAATAGTCTTCTTCATAAAAGAACCAGCACAAGAAGTATCAATCATGGTTTGATCATTATGAGAAAGCCGAGCATAAAAATTCTGGATAATAATTTCTCTTGAGACCTCATGATTGGGGCATGAATATAACATTGACTTAAGCCTTCCCAAAGCTAGAGCGATACTTTCTCCTTCACGAGGCCAAAAAGTATATACATAATTCCGATCTCGATGAACTAGATGCATAGGATATTTTTTTGATGGAACTCCAATTTTAATCGATTCCAATTCGAAGATCCAATATCATCGCATTGCCTATACCATGCCAATGCATTTCCTTCAAAGATAAGGGTAAAACCTTCTTCATAACTTCATCTCCGGGTAAACCTGTAGGCTTGAACAATCCACACATTTGTTCTACATATATCAAGTGCATATCAGGATGTTCGGTTCCGTCTCCTGCATAAGGATTAGCTAGCAGTTGTTCTATCATACCCGAAGGAATTTCATATTCAATGTTTTTAGTAGGTGCAGTAGGTTGAGGGGTAGCTAATTGTTTTTTTGATAGAAAGACTGTAAGGGAACCCCTACAGTATAATTGGTGTACCATGCCTTGAACCTGGGTGGGTAGGAAGGCATCAACCCCTTCCCACCACTAGGCTATGCCTTAGTCTGCGGGGTAGCTAATTGTTGTTCCGGTGGAGGTGAAGATACCCTGAACAAACCCCTCAAAGGATTGTTTTCCATAGTAACAAGTGACAATAAATTTCAGCACACTATATAAATGTTTCCTTGCCAATTTCCACTTACTAAAGGCGCTTCACTCCCCAGCAACGGCGCCAGAAAATAGCCTTGATGACCCACAAGTATAGGGGATCAATTGTAGCTCTTTTCGATAAGTAAGAGTGTCGAACCCAACGAGGAGCAGAAGGAAATGACAAGTGGTTTTCAACAAGGTAATGTTTGTAAGTGCTGAAATTGTAAGTAGCATAGTAGTTTGATAGGAAGATAATTTGTAACGTGCAAGTAATGATAATAGTACCAAAAGTGCAGCAAGGTAGACCAATCCTTTTTAGGCAAATGACATGCCAAAATGGTCTCTTATGATAAGCAAAGCGTTCTTGAGGGTACACGGGATTTCCATCTAGCTAGTCACTTTCACCATGTTGGTTTGATTTTTGTTCGGTACTTTGATAATTTGATATGTGGGTGGACCGGTGCTTAGGTGTTGTTCTTACTTGAACAAACCTCCTACTTATGATTAACCCTCCTGCAAGCATCCGCAACTACGAGAAAAGTATTAAGAATAAATTCTAACCATACCATTAAACTTTTGGATTCAATCAGTCCCTTATGAAATAGCGCATAAACTAGGGTCTAAGCTTTTGTCACTCTCACAGCCCATCATCTAATTGCTACTCCACAATGCATCCCTTAGGCCCAAATATGGTGAAGTGTCATGTAGTCAACGTTCACATGACACCACTAAGGAAATCACACCATACATACTATCAAAATATTGAACACATATCAAGTTCACATGATTTCTTGCAACATGATTTCTCCCGTGACCTCAAGAACAAAAGTAACTACTCACAAATGATAATCATGCTCAAGATCAGAGGGGTATTAAATAGCATATTGGATCTGAACATATAATCTTCCACCAAATAAACCATATAGTAATCAACTACAAGATGTAATCAACACTACTAGTCACCCACAAGCACCAATCTCTAGTTCCGGTAACAAGATTGAACACAACAGATGAACTAGGTTTGACATGAGATGGTGTTGTCGAAGATGTTTATGGAGATTGCCCTCCCCAAGATGGGAGAGTTGTTGGTGATGATGATGACAATGATTTCCCCCTCCGGGAGGGAAGTTCCCCCGGTGGAATCGCTCTACCAAAGGGAAAAAGTGCTCCTGCCCAAGTTCCACCTCGAGACGGCAGCGCTCCATCCTGAAAGTCCCCTCCTTATTTTTTTCTAGGTCAAAACGACTTATATACCAGAAGATGGGCACCGGAGGTGGGCCTGGGTGAGCACAACCCACTAGGGCGCGCTTGGGCTCCCTTGCGCGCCCAGGTGGGTTGTGCCCACCTGGTGGCCCCCTATGGTACTTATTTGCTCCAATATTTTTCATATATTCCATAAAAAATCTCTGTGAAGTTTCAGCTTGTTTGGAGTTATGCAGAATAGGTAGCCTGACGTAGCTTTTCCAGGTCCAGATTTCCAGCTGCCAGAATTCTCCCTCTTTGTGTATACCTTGCATATTATGAGAGAAAAGGCATTAGAATTTCTCCAATAAGCATTATTATGGATAAAAACATCATAAATAACAGTATGAAAACATGATGCAAAATGGACATATCATGTCTCGGTCATGTCTACATAGTTCTCGAACCCGTAGGGTCCGCACGCTTAACGTTCGATGATGATTTAATATGTGTTATGTGATTTGGTGACCGAATGTTTTTCGGTGTCCCGGATGAGATCACAGACTTGACAAGGAGTCTAGAAATGGTCGAGAGTTAAAGATTGATATATAGGATGATAGTATTCAGACACCGGAAGTGTTCCAGGATGTATCGGGTATTTATCGGAGTATCGGGGAGGGGGGGGGGGGTCACCGGAACCCCCCGAGGGAAAGATATGTGCCATATGGGCTATAGGAGGGGAGCACACCAGCCCACAAGGGATGGCGCACCCCCTAAGGAAGGAGGCTGGATTAGAGAAGGGAAAGAGGGGGTTCACCCCCCCTTTCCTTCTCTCCTTCCTCTTCCCTTTTCTCCCCTCCGGAAATAAGGAAAGGGGGAGGCCGAATTGGGAGGACACCAAGTAGGATTCCTCCTACTTGGGGCGTCCCATGGCTGCCTCTCCTCCCCTCCCACCTATATATACGTGGGGAGGGGGCGCCTATCGCAGATAACAACTATCGTTAGCCATGTGCGGCGCCCCCCTCCAAAGTTTACACCCCTGGTCATAGTTTTGCGGTGCTTAGGCGAAGCCTTGCGAGAATCACTTCACCATCACCGTCACTACGCCGTCATGCTAACGGAACTCATCCACTTCCTCGACACCTTGCTGGATAAAAAAGGTGAGGGACGTCATCGAGCTGAACGTGTGCAGAACTCGGAGGTGTCGTACATTCGATACCTAATCGGTCGGAGCTAGAAGAAGTTCGAGTACATCAAACTGTTGGCAAACGCTTCCGCTTTCAGTCTACGAGGGTACGTGGACACACTCTACCCATCTCATTGCTATGCATCTCCTAGATAGATCTTGTGTGAGCGTAGGAATTTTTTTGAAATTGCATGCTACGTTTCCCAACAGGGTTTGCACCTGGGGAGCATCGGTATTCAAAACCATGGCGTACTATAAATTCTGTTTTAGATAAATAGTGGTCCATGAGGCATTCAAGTGGCTTTGGAAGGCCAAAAGAAACCCCAAAATCAAAGTTTTTGGCTGGTTCTTGTTGGTGGACCGCCTAAACACACGCAACATGCTCAAAAGAAGACACTATAACATCGAGACCAACCTTGACTGCCTGCTCTGTGGGGACCATGTTGAAGACACAATTGAGTATCTTTTCTTTCATTGCAAATTTAGTGAAAGTTCTTGGCTCAAACTCAACATCAGTTGGCCAGTCATTGGTTACTGATTGGACATGATAGCCCACTTGAAAACGAGGAACCATCGAAAAATGATCATGGACATATTCCTTGTTGCTGCATGGAGTCTTTGGAAAGAAAGGAATAACAACTACTTTCGGAAGCTGTCCCCTTCAATAAACGCTGGCAGGCTAGATTTAAGGCTGACTTTGCCAACATTGCTTATAGACTTCCCGAGGACAAAAAACATCTTGTATCAGCCATTATGGACTCTGTAACATAACTTGGTAGCATAGCTTTGTACCTTAGCTCCCCCTTGTACATTTGTAACATAGACCTTCCATATTAATATACTCATGCAATGGGAGGTTTTCCTACTGTCTAAACTTTCAAAGAAATGGAATTGCATTCCCGGGATTCCATTTAGTAGGACTGGGGATTTGCCAGATGAGAAGATGCACTTACTCCAATTCAACCACTTTTCATTGAACCCCATAGGTGTCATAATATCCTACATTGCATCATGTTCAATAGTATAGAAGGCCTTAGCAAAGTCAAGTTTTAGGAGCACTATCGGTTGTTTGGAAGATTGACACTGGTAAGTGTATTCAAATGCCCAAGCGAGGCAGTCTTGTATTGATCTTCCTTTCAGAAAACCGTATTGGTTTTGATGGATTATTTTGAGAATGAATTTTTGCAACTGATTAGCAAGCAATTTTGTTATGACCTTGAGACAGGAATTTAATAGTGTGATTGGTCTGAAGTCATTGATTAAGGTTTGTAAATTATGTTCAATGCAAAGATATCAAGCATTGTGCAACGTGTAATTAAGGTTTTTTATAGTTGTGGAGCATGTTTGTTCTAGGTAGGAGCTCTGCTTCTACTCTGTGGGAATGATTGAGGTGAGGGTGTGGTCCTAGCGGCTGATGGTGTGCCGGCGGTGGCGCTGTGGGGATGAAGAAAAAAATAGGAAATTTTGATAAGTGTGTGATGTCTACTACGCAAATTTATTCTTGTAGACACGTGGTGGGCCTCCAAGCGCAGAGTTCTGTAGGACATTAGCAATTTTCCCTCAAGTGGATGACCTAAGGTTTATCAATCCGTGTGAGGCGTAGGATGAAGATAGTCTCTCTCAAACACCCCTGCAACCAAATAACAAAGAGTCTCTTGTGTCCCCAACACACCAAATACAATGGTAATTTGTATAGGTGCACTAGTCCGGCGAAGAGATGGTAATAAAAGTGTAGTAATGATAGTAGATATTGGTTTTTGTAATAGTAACAAAAAAACAGCAAGGTAGCAAGTAACAAAATTGAGCACAAACGGTATTGCAATGCTTGAAAATGAGGCCTAGGGTCCGTACTTTCGCTAGTGCAATCTCTGAACAGTGCTAATCTAATTGGATCATATAAATATCCCTCAACATGTGATGAAGAATCACTCCGAGTTCTTATCTAGCGGAGAACATGAGAAAAAAAGTTTGTAGGGTACGAAACCACCTTAATGTTATTCTTTCTATTTGATCTATTCAAGAGTTCATACTAAAATAATGCAAAGTTATTCTTTCCGTTCGATCTATCCAAGAGTTCGTACTAAAATAACATCATATGATATGCATCAACCAACTCTAATGTCACCTAGATACTCCAATGTCACCACAAGTATCCATGAGTTAATTAGACGATACACATCAAACAACTTTAGATTCATAATACTCGATCCAACATATAGAATCTCAAAGAGTGCTCCAAGATTTCTACCGGAGAAACAAAGACAAGAATGTGCATCAACCCCTATGAATAGATTACCCCAATGTCACCTTGAGAATCCGTGAGTTGAGTGCCAAAACACATATCAAGTGAACCAATATGATACCCCATTGTCACCACGGGTATTCATATGAAAGACATATATCAAGTGCTCTCAAATCCATAAAGTATTCAATCCAATAAAACGAAATCTCAAAGGGAAAACTCAATTCATCACAACAAGATAGAGAGGGGAAAACACCATATGATCCAACTATATTAACAAAGTCCTGGATACATCAAGATCATGACATCTCAAGAACATGAGAGAGAGAGAGAGAGATTAAACACATAGCTACTGGTACAAACCCTCAGCCCCGAGGGTGGACTACTCCCTCCTCATCATGGTGGTCGCCGGGATAATGAAGATGTCCACCAGTGATTATTTCCCACTCCGGCAGGGTGCCGGAACAGGGTCTAGATTGGTTTTTCGTGGCTACAGAGGATTGAAGCGGCGACACTTCTGATCTAGGGTTATTTTTGACGGTTTCTCTATTTATAGGATTTTCTGGCGTTGGTTTCATGCGAAGATGGGCCTCGAGGTGAGCAAAACCCACTGGGGGACGCCCCGGTGTCTAGTTCCCTACTCCTTCACCTTCTGGTACTTCCACGAAGCTTCAGGGGTCTCTTTTGTTCCAAAAAAATCATTGAAAAGTTTCAGCTCATTTGGAGAACTTTCATTTCTGCACAAAAAATAACACCATGGTAGTTCTGCTAAAAACAACGTCAGTCCGGGTTAGTTCCATACAAATCATACCAAAACCATATAAAATTGTTGTAAACATGGCATGAATACTTTATAAATTATAGATCCATTGGAGACGTACCAGTGTGAAATAAAAATGAAAATAAAGGAAGAACAACCTAGATTTCTTTAATACTTTAAAAAAGTGTTGACACAGGTATTTATGTTCCATAGGTAGGTGTTCCTTTCCTAAAATGTACTCAAAAGCGCGTAGTATCGTCAATTATTATGCATCTGCTGGTAGTTGCAAATGTTGGATTGAAATCAAACATGTAGTCGGTACTCACCTCCAATGTTGATTCCAGTGGAAGAAGAGGATTTGCCAAATGCAATAGGTGAGGTTATATTTGTAAAACAACCCATCCAAGGACGAAGGTGGAGGCCGCGGAGACTTTAGATCCCGCAATCAGTAGGACGGGCGACACTGGATCTAGGGCCGGCAGAACACCGATTTCCGTGGACATTGAAGAAGAGAACCTAGTGGAGAGGGTAGTGTGGTTGTAATGTGGGAGGTCGTTGGAGAAGACGCGGAGGAGAAGGCTACATGTTGATGTGTCACTTTTGTTACTACTAATGTTTGTCGTTCTAAAGTGTTTGATGTGCCTTCCTAAATGGTCACAGTAAATGGAGTAAAAAGTAAAAAAATACTAGAGGTATGAAAACAAACCAGAGAAGACAGTTCAAAATCACGTAAGTATGAAGATAACTAAAGAAACTAGCGCGTCGGCAGCACAGAAATCACTGATGACCAAAAAATCAGATAGAATTGATTGTACAGGTAATAATGTACGTAGTTGTAGCAAAAATGCACACAAGAACCTAGGAAGAGAAAGTGTGGGTACCACTTGTCAGGTCGATGAAAGAAAGGAAATAGAAATACAAGTGACCTAATTTCCTCCTACCATTTCATATCCCATTTTAGGATGAATAAACTCACCATCCAATAATTTTAACATTTCTTCCTCCCATTTTGTTTTTATTCCCTCCACTTTCTCGAATCTACGGTTTCTTCCCACCCAGTACAAGATACCACCACCTAAGCAGTAAACTTTATTCGTCGTCAAGATTCCAAACTTTGTGAAACACGAGGTGTCATGGAATTGTCACGGTAGATGTCCTAGTGAAAGGACTTAATCGTGGAGCCATTGCAACTAGGAAGCTTAAAGGGGTTAATCGGGACAATGGACACGAGAGGTTTATACTGGTTCGGCCCCTTGCGGTGAAGGTAAAGCCTAGTCCAGTTGTTGTGGTACTGCTAGGTTTCGATGACCAAGGAGCGAAATATGCTAGCTTGGCTCTTGATCTGTCATTTCTTGCCCTAAGCCACCGCCGGGTCGTCCCCTTATATACATGGGTTAACGCTTGGCGGCCTACAGAGTCCCGGCCGGCTCATACAACGTGTCCGGCTCGGTAACTTCTTTTACATGCCTTACTTTACAAGTCTTACTCATACATGGGGGTTTACAATTATGAGCCTTATGCCGCCTCTAGGCTTGGGCCTGCTAGAAGTCTTATAATGAACTGTCGCCTTGTATACTCGTCGGGCTTCTTTGAGTAACCCGCCATTAAGATTGACCCGGCCCCTCCTAGGCGGGTCATACCTGGTAGTTATATCCCCAACATTAGGCCCCAGGTTGATTTGAACTTTGTTCTTATCAATCTCTAACACTTAGACGAAATCCATATTCCACTGTTTGTAAAAGCTCTGTAACCCGCCATGACGTCATCTTCAGAGAATTTGGAAATCTTCCTTGACGTCATCTTTAACGAATCCTTATATTTAAATGCTTTCCGAAAATCGAGGCATCCATTTAGTTGGATAATCATTACTTTGGTCTCCTTCGATTTTCGCACCTGCCCGTTCACCTATTTCCTTATAAATAGGCATGGCCGGTCCTTCTTCTTTCTTCTTCTTCCTTCTCTCGCCACCTCTCTGCCTCTCGAGATCCGCCACCGCCGCAGCGCTCACTGTCGTCCTCAACGTTGGCTGTTGCATCACCCTGAGCTCGTCCAGAAAACGGTGGCGATCCTCCGCAGTAGACCCGCATCCGTAAGCTCTTTCTTTTTCACCCCTTAGATCTGCATTAGGGTTCGTGAGTTCTCTTTCTTGTGTTCTTCGTTGTACATCATAGATTCCTTGCAACTTCTCCACCGCACCCTCTTTTGATCTAAAAGAAGTGTAGAACCTATCCGGTAGTTGTCTTACATCCATTTTAGATGCTAGCAGATCCCTTTCTCTTGTACAAATGCCTCTTTAGAGCTGACGAACTCCTCTGCGCTGGTTTTTTAGGTCTAAATTTATTTTTCTTTTCTGAACCATCTTGATCCAGAATAATAGCAATATCTTGGGAAACTTGTTTGTCTCAGCACTTAGCCAATTCTGTTTCTGGCAACCTTCGAATATCTTTAGTCATGGCGGCTTATCACGCCGGCTAACTTTTCCCTTATATGTCATTAGCCCTTACTTAAGCCGCCATTACTCATCTGTACTATCATCATTTAACCTGTAATTCCACCAATAAATTGAACCGGCACATTACTTTCTTTTCATTTTTCCCTTTTCTCAGCATGCCCTCAAAAGCGCCAACGGTCTGCAACTGGGTTCCTTCCACAGTCACTGAGGACACCTTGAAAGATTTTGTCACGGTTGGATATTTTTCAACAAAGACTATTATGTCTTATCGTGCTCCTGACCCGGCCGAAGAACGGCCTCAGCCCAAAGACGGTGAAGTTATCGTTTTCACTGACCACATGAATCGGGGCTTCTCACCACCCGGCTCAAAGTTCTTCCGAGACATTCTGCATTTTTCAAGCTTCATCCACAAGACCTTGGACCCAACTCCATATCCAATATCTGCAATTTTTAAGTTCTCTGTGAGGTATATCTCCAAGAAGAACCGACTGTGGAGCTCTTCAGAGAGTACTTTTATTTGAACCGCCAGAATGAGTGCACCAACGGCCCTAGCTTGGAACTTGGCGGAATCTCGATTCAGCACCGACAGGGTGCTGTCTTTCCTTTAATAGTCTTACCAAGCCATCCCAAAGATTGGAACCAAACTTGGTTCTATTGCCAAGACATATCACCAGTTGATGAAAAACCACTACCAGGTTATCGCGCAGAGCGTCTTGATTCTAAGTTGGTGCTCCCTGACAACCTTACTGCTGCTGAACGCAAGAAGCTTATCCCATCTATCAAAAGGATTCAAGCCTTATTGGGAAATGGCTTAACTGGAGTTGACCTGATCCGTTGCTGGATCACATGGCGGGTCATCCCTCTAAGCCGCCGATCCAAGTTGATGTATAAATATGGTGGAGGCCCAGATGATTCTCTGCATCATAGCTCTGTACAACTAACTGAAGAGGACATTGTTGCAATGTCAACCATCCTCGTGAACGGCAAATACGAGTACTATAGTAAGGTTGGATTAAACCCCTTCTACAAACTTAACCCAGCACCAGAGGTGAACCCCCTTGACCTCCTTTTTGTTTTCTTCAGTAGTTAAATACTTGCATGGCTTTTTAACCTGTTATTTGCTTACAGGCCAAATCTGATTTCTGGAAGGCCAAATATGATCATGAAGCTGCCAAGAAGGCTAGATCCGCTGCCATAGCCGCCAGGAGAACGACCCGGAAGCCCAAGAAGAAGAAGACGTCATCTGACATGTTCCAGCTGGATGATGTTTCTGAGTCGGAGGTAGCCCTTGACTCCCTTGGCCAGTTTTTTAACAACCTTATTAACACTGACTATTGCCAGGACGACACGGGGGCCAGCCAGGCCGTAGGACAAGAGGTAACTATTTCCTCCAACTCAGCCCCTTTGCCAAGACAGAAATTTCAACGGGTAACTCGGAAAGTAAGGTTTTCGCACCCATTGGCTTATTTGGACCCTCATTTTCTTTTGAAAAAGCAACAACATGAGTGCCGCCGTCAGGCCCGGACTAATGACGACCATGAACCGCCCTCCGACTTACAAAAAACTCCTCAAAAATGCCAGAATGAGGTTTCTTTCACCTTTGTCTTTTGCTTTTATCCATGAATCTATTTCCTTACTCTCGTAACATTATTTTACCTTTGCAGGAGGTTTCTCGCTCTTCTGGCGACTCGTCACAAACTCATTTTCCGGCTTTCAAGACTGCCCCTGGGTAAGGAAAATCATATTTCTTCTGCATCTTTAAAACTGCATCACTATACTAACTGTCTCATAAAATCTTTCTTAGCAGTCAAGCAAAGTCCAAGAAAGCCAAGGTGACTAAACCGGCAGAAGACCCAAAAGACCCTGCACCTGAACCGGTAATACCAACTCCTCCTGATCAATCTGAAGCGCCAGAAGATCCAGCTGTCCACGTTCAATCGGACCCTCCCGAGCCGTCAGCTGATGAGACCATTCTTAATCCGGCTACCAATGAACCATCTAGCTCAGTTAACCCGTCGACGACTTCTGACAATGATGTCTTAATTACTGGTAGTCGATTCGTTGAGCCGGGCAACCCAACTTTATTGGCTCGGCACTCTGCTAAGCAAGCGGCTTTAGAGAGGCAGAAGGTGCGGTTTGATGTCTCTCATTACGCTCACCTGAACATTAGTGACGTGTTGTATGGCTACCTCGGTCATGTGCATTCCAGTCGTGATTCGGAAATTGAGATGGTCAAGTAACTGCAGCTGAAATATGAGGTATGTTCGCTGGCTTTCACCATCTTATATATGTTCTGCTAGCCCCCAAGTCTTCGGATTATGATGAACCTGAATGATGTGTAGACTTGTGATATAGGTTGATGCTCTGTCTTAGATTTTCCTTAAATCCAGCCTAAATTTCACCTGTAGTCCCCAAGGGCCAGCTCAATTTATCACAAATGAGCCGGTACTTAACTTCATAACTGTCTTGAATCAGTCGAAACAAATAGTGTGATACGGCTCAACATGAAAACACTTTCTTAATATCATGCATTAGCCCCCAAGTGCCAAGCGTTGTTACTTGTAAAACACTTGGGACTTTAATCATAGAAGAGCCATTTCGCATTAAAAAATTGCTTTGGCAGACATTAGCCCCCAAGAGCCGAGTGGTGTTGCGTTGCAAAGCACTTGGGACTTTAATCATGATAACCTTTATTAAAATACATTTTAACATACCTGTGCATGTTTGCAGACCGCCTTGACTGAATTGGGGTCTCAATTGACTGATGCAAAGACCCGGCTGGCAGATCAAGAGGCGGAGATAAAGAACTCTGACTCCAAACTCCAGTTGAGTCTTTTTGAAGCTGAAAAACTAAAGACCAGTTTTGATGCGGAGAAGAAATCCAAGGCCGACGAGAAAACCTTGCTAACACAGCGTGCTGAGACAGCGGAGGCGGCTCTCAAGGAGGTTACCACAGAGCTCATCGGCTTAAAAAACCATGTGTCCCAGATGGTCTCCGCAATCTTTGGTGAGTTATTTGCCTTTAGTTACTTACACTCTATTTTTGCCAGAAGTATAAGCCGCCTTCTTAACCTTTTAAAACACCCGCAGGTCCCCGGAGCAACAATCTGAGCCAAAACAGTTTAATAAAACTCAAGGCGGTTTACACCCTGGTGGGGCAGCTGTCCATTGGAGCTCAACGGGCACTTGCCATTATATCCCCAGCCAACCAAGGACCAAATCTCTTAAGTGACGTCTTGAAGAAATTGTCAATTTTACCCCCCAGATTCCAAGAGGTCAAGCGGTCTGGCGGAAGAGCCGAATCCCTAACCGCACTGAGCCATTCCAAAACCTGGGTGCCGGAACTTGACCCGGCGGATGTAGCCAAGGGGTATCCCCCTTTGAAAGAAGATGGGACTCTGTTTGATCAAGACGATTTCGTTGCTCGTGTGAGTAAATTCGTCCTCATGCTACCATCCTTGGCGAAGAAACCAACATTGATAAATATCAGCCGGGTTTTGATGTTGAAAATAAGAAGATGGCGACTCCCTCTTATAAAGTGACAGATCTTATCCCGCCAGTTCGCCAACACACTTTTGCCCCGGAAATTGACCCGGCCGGCCTAATTGACGATGAAGCTGAGTTCATTGCTCTGAACAGCTTTGACTGGTCCAATCCCAGCTTCCAACCAGTGGAGGGAGGTGAAACGGCGAGGGAGGAGTCATAACCGTCTGAATAATCCAGCCTTTAGCTTAAGATCTGCTTAAGAGAGAAAACATTCTAACCTTTTGGGCTCTCAATGCCTTGTAATAGGTTAGTTTGAAAACTGCATGTTTTTCCTATGCCATCATGCATAGGATGTTGTGAAGGAAATATGCCCTAGAGGCAATAATAAAGTTATTATTTATTTCCTTATATCATGATAAATGTTTATTATTCATGCTAGAATTGTATTAACCGGAAACATAATACATGTGTGAATACATAGACAAACAGAGTGTCACTAGTATGCCTCTACTTGACTAGCTCGTTAATGAAAGATGGTTAAGTTTCCTAACCATGAGCAATGTGTTGTTATTTGATTAATGAGGTCACATCATTAGTTGAATGATCTGATTGACATGACCCATTTCATTAGCTTAGCACCCGATCGTTTAGTATGTAGCTATTGCTTTCTTCATGACTTATACATGTTCCTATGACTATGAGATTATGCAACTCCCGTTTGCCGGATGAACACTTTGGGTACTACCAAACGTCACAACATAACTGGGTGATTATAAAGGAGTACTACAGGTGTCTCCAATGGTAGATGTTGGGTTGGCGTATTTCGAGATTAGGGTTTGTCACTTCGATTGTCGGAGAGGTATCTCTGGGCCCTCTCGGTAATACACATCACATAAGCCTTGCAAGCATTATAACTAAGATGTTAGTTGTGAGGTGATGTATTACGAAACGAGTAAAGAGACTTGCCAGTAACGAGATTGAACAAGGTATTGGATACCGACGATCGAATCTCGGGCAAGTAACATACCGATGACAAAGGGAACAATGTATGTTGTTATGCGGTCTGACCGATAAAGATCTTCATAGAATATGTAGGAGCCAATATGGGCATCCAGGTCCCGCTATTGGTTATTGACCGGAGACGTGTCTCGGTCATGTCTACATTGTTATCGAACCATAGGGTCCGCACGCTTAACGTTACGATGACAGTTATTATGAGTTTATGCATTTTGATGTACCGAAGGTTGTTCGGAGTCCCGGATGTGATCACGGACATGACGGGGAGTCTCGAAATGGTCGAGACATAAAGATTGATATATTGGAAGCCTATGTTTGGACATCGGAAGTGTTCCGGGTGAAATCGGGAATTTTACCGGAGTACCGGGAGGTTACCGGAACCCCCCGGGAACCAAATGGGCCTTATTGGGCCTTAGTGGAAAGGTGAAAGGGGCAGCCCAAGGCGGGCTGCGCGCCTCCCCCCTCCCCTAGTCCTATTAGGACTAGGAGAGGTGGCCGGCCCCCTTCTCCCTCTCTCTCTCTCGAGGAGTCCTATTAGGAATAGGATTGGGGGGGGGGGAGTCCTACTCCCGGTAGGAGTAGGACTCCTCCTGCGCCCTCCTCTCCTTGGCCGGCCAGCCCTCCCCCTGGCAACCTTTATATACGGGGGCAGGGAGCACCTCTAGACACACAAGTTGATCCTTGAGATCGTTCCTTAGCCGTGTGCAGTGCCCCCTGCCACCAAATTCCACCTCGATCATACCGTTGTAGTGCTTAGGCGAAGCCCTGCGTCGGTAGTACATCAAGATCGTCACCACGCCGTCGTGCTGACGGAACTCCTCCCCGAAGCTTTGCTGGATCGGAGCCCGGGGATCGTCATCGAGCTGAACGTGTGCTAAGAACTCGGAGGTGCCGGAGTAACGGTGCTTGGATCGGTCGGATCGGGAAGAAGACGTACGACTACTTCCTCTACGTTGTGTCAACGCTTCCGTTGCGATCTACAAGGGTACGTAGATCAGACTCTCCCCCTCGTTGCTATGCATCACCATGATCTTGCGTGTGCGTAGGAATTTTTTTGAAATTACTACGTTCCCCAACAGTGGCATCCGAGCCTAGGTTTTATGGTTTGATGTTATTTGCACGAGTAGAACACAAGTGAGTTGTGGGCGATACAAGTCATACTGCCTACCAGCATGTCATACTTTGGTTCGGCGGTATTGTTGGACGAGACGACCCGGACCAACCTTACGCGTACGCTTACGCGAGACCGGTTCCCTCGACGTGCTTTGCACATAGATGGCTTGCGGGCGACTGTCTCTCCAACTTTAGTTGAACCGAGTATGGCTACGCCCGGTCCTTGAGAAGGTTAAAATGGAGTCTATTTGACAAACTATCGTTGTGGTTTTGATGCGTAGGTGAGATGAGTTCTTGCTTAAACCCGTAGCAGCCACGTAAAACTTGCAACAACAAGGCAGAGGACGTCTAAATTGTTTTTGCAGGGCATGTTGTGATGTGATATGGTCAAGGCATGATGCTGATTTTATTGTATGAGATGATCATGTTTTGTAACCAAGTTATCGGCAACTGGCAGGAGCCATATGGTTGTCGCTTTATTGTATGCAATGCAATCGCGATGTAATGCTTTACTTTATTGCTAAGCGGTAGTGATAGTCGTGGAAGCATAAGATTGGAGAGACGACAACGATGCTACGATGGAGATCAAGGTGTCGCGCCGGTGACGATGGTGATCATGACGGTGCTTCGGAGATGGAGATCACAAGCACAAGATGATGATGGCCATATCATATCACTTATATTGATTGCATGTGATGTTTATCTTTTATGCATCTTATCTTGCTTTGATTGGCGGTAGCATTATAAGATGATCTCTCACTAAATTATCAAGAAGTGTTCTCCCTGAGTATGCACCGTTGCGAAAGTTCTTCATGCTGAGACACCACGTGATGATCGGGTGTGATAGGCTCTACGTTCAAATACAACGGGTGCAAAACAGTTGCACACGCAGAATACTCAGGTTATACTTGACGAGCCAAGCATATACAGATATGGCCTCGGAACACGGAGACCGAAAGGTCGAGCGTGAATCATATAGTAGATATGATCAACATAATGATGTTCACCGATGAAACTACTCCATCTCACGTGATGATCGGACATGGTTTAGTTGATTTGGATCACGTGATCACTTAGAGGATTAGAGGGATGTCTATCTAAGTGGGAGTTCTTAAGTAATATGATTAATTGAACTTAAATTTATCATGAACTTAGTACCTGATAGTATCTTGCTTGTTTATGTTGATTGTAGATAGATGGCTCGTGCTGTTGTTCCGTTGAATTTTAATGCGTTCCTTGAGAAAACAAAGTTGAAAGATGATGGTAGCAATTACAAGGACTGGGTCCGTAACATGAGGATTATCCTCATTACTGCACAGAAGAATTACGTCCTGGAAGCACTGCTGGGTGCCAGGCCTGCTGCTGGAGCAACACCAGATGTTATGAACGTCTGGCAGAGCAAAGCTGATGACTACTCGATAGTTCAGTGTGCCATGCTTTACGGCTTAGAATCGGGACTTCAACGACGTTTTGAACGTCATGGAGCATATGAGATGTTCCAGGAGTTGAAGTTAATATTTCAAGCAAATGCCCGGATTGAGAGATATGAAGTCTCCAGTAAGTTCTATAGCTGCAAGATGGAGGAGAACAGTTCTGTCAGTGAGCATATACTCAAAATGTCTGGGTATAACAATCACTTGATTCAGATGGGAGTTAATCTTCCAGATGATTGCGTCATTGACAGAATTCTCCAATCACTGCCACCAAGCTACAAGAGCTTCGTGATGAACTATAATATGCAAGGGATGAACAAGACTATTCCCGAGCTCTTCGCAATGCTGAAAGCTGCGGAGGTAGAAATCAAGAAGGAGCATCAAGTGTTGATGGTTAACAAAACCACTAGTTTCAAGAAAAAGGGCAAAGGGAAGAAGAAGGGGAACTTCAAGAAGAACGGCAAGCAAGTTGCTGCTCAGGAGAAGAAACCCAAGTCTGGACCTAAGCCTGAAACTGAGTGCTTCTACTGCAAGCAGACTGGTCACTGGAAGCGGAACTGCCCCAAGTATTTGGCGGATAAGAAGGATGGCAAGGTGAACAAAGGTATATGTGATATACATCTTATTGATGTGTACCTTACTAATGCACGCAGTAGCACCTGGGTATTTGATACTGGTTCTGTTGCTAATATTTGCAACTCGAAACAGGGACTGCGGATTAAGCGAAGATTAGCTAAGGACGAGGTGACGATGCGCGTGGGAAACGGTTCCAAAGTCGATGTGATCGCGGTCGGCACGCTACCTCTACATCTACCTTCGGGATTAATATTAGACCTAAATAATTGTTATTTGGTGCCAGCGTTGAGCATGAACATTATATCTGGATCTTGTTTAATGCGAGACGGTTATTCATTTAAATCGGAGAATAATGGTTGTTCTATTTATATGAGTAATATCTTTTATGGTCATGCACCCTTGAAGAGTGGTCTATTCTTGTAAAATCTCGATAGTAGTGATACACATATTCATAATGTAGAAGCCAAAAGATGCAGAGTTGATAATGATAGTGCAACTTATTTATGGCACTGCCGTTTAGGTCATATCGGTATAAAGCGCATGAAGAAACTCCATACTGATGGACTTTTGGAACCACTTGATTATGAATCACTTGGTACTTGCGAACCGTGCCTCATGGGCAAGATGACTAAAAACACCGTTCTCCGGTACTATGGAGAGAGCAACAGATTTATTGGAAATCATACATACCGATGTATGTGGTCCGATGAATATTGAGGCTCGTGGCGGATATCGTTATTTTCTCACCTTCACAGATGATTTAAGCAGATATGGGTATATCTACTTGATGAAACACAAGTCTGAAACATTTGAAAAGTTCAAGGAATTTCAGAGTGAAGTTGAAAATCATCGTAACAAGAAAATAAAGTTTCTACGATCTGATCGTGGAAGAGAATATTTGAGTTACGAGTTTGGTATACATTTGAAAAATTGTGGAATAGTTTCGCAACTCACACCACCCGGAACACCACAGCGTAATGGTGTGTCCGAACATCGTAATCGTACTTTACTAGATATGGTACGATCTATGATGTCTCTTACTGATTTACCGCTATCATCTTGGGGATACGCTTTAGAGACGGCCGCATTCACGTTAAATAGGGCACCATCAAAATCCGTTGAGACGACGCCTTATGAACTGTGGTTTGGCAAGAAACCAAAGTTGTCGTTTCTTAAAGTTTGGGGTTGCGATGCTTATGTGAAAAAGCTTCAACCTGATAAGCTCGAACCCAAATCGGAGAAATGTGTCTTCATAGGATATCCAAAGGAAACTATTGGATACACCTTCTATCACAGATCCGAAGGCAAGACTTTTGTTGCTAAATTCAGAAACTTTCTTGAGAAGGAGTTTCTCTCGAAAGAAGTGAGTGGGAGGAAAGTAGAACTTGACGAGGTAACTGTACCCGCTCCCTTATTAGAAAGTAGTACATCACAGAAAACTGTTTCTGCGACACCTACACCAATAAGTGAGGAAGTTGATGATAATGATCATGAAACTTTAGAACAAGATACTACTGAACCTCGTAGATCAACCAGAGCAAGATCCGCGCCAGAGTGGTATGGTAATCCAGTTCTGTAAGTCATGCTACTAGATCATGATGAACCTACGAACTATGAAGAAGCGATGGTGAGCCCAGATTCCGCAAAGTGGCTTGAGGCCATGAAATCTGAGATGGGATCCATGTATGAGAAGAAAGTACGGACTTTGGTTGACTTACCCGATGATCGGCAAGAAATTGAGAATAAATGGATCTTCAAGAAAAAGACTGACGCTGACGGTAATGTTACTGTCTATAAAGCTCGACTTGTTGCAAAAGGTTTTCGACAAGTTGAAGGGGTTGACTACGATGAGACCTTCTCACCCGTAGCGATGCTTAAGTCTGTCAGAATCATGTTAGCAATTGCCGCATTTTATGATTATGAAATTTGGCAGATGGATGTCAAAACTGCATTCCTGAATGGATTTCTGGAAGAAGAGTTGTATATGATGCAACCGGAAGGTTTTGTCGATCCAAAGGGAGCTAACAAAGTGTGCAAACTCCAGCGATCCATTTATGGACTGGTGCAAGCATCTCGGAGTTGGAATAAATGCTTTGATAGTGTGATCAAAGCATTTGGCTTTATACAGACTTTTGGAGAAGCCTGTATTTACAAGAAAGTGAGTGGGAGCTCTGTAGCATTTCTGATATTATATGTGGATGACATATTGCTGATTGGAAATGATATAGAATTTCTGGATAGCATAAAGGGATACTTGAATAAGAGTTTTTCAATGAAAGACCTCGGGGAAGCTGCTTACATATTAGGCATAAAGATCTATAGAGATAGATCAAGACGCTTAATTGGACTTTCACAAAGCACATACCTTGACAAGATTTTGAAGAAGTTCAAAATAGATCAAGCAAAGAAAGGGTTCTTGCCTGTGTTACAAGGTGTGAAGTTGAGTCAGACTCAATGCCCGACCACTGCAGAAGATAGAGAGAAAATGAAAGATGTTCCCTATGCTTCAGCCATAGGCTCTATCATGTATGCAATGCTGTGTACCAGACCTGATGTGTGCCTTGCTATAAGTTTAGCAGGGAGGTACCAAAGTAATCCAGGAGTGGATCACTGGACAGCGGTCAAGAACATCCTGAAATACCTGAAAAGGACTAAGGATATGTTTCTCGTATATGGAAGTGACAAAGAGCTCACCGTAAGAGGTTACGTTGATGCAAGCTTTGACACTGATCCGGACGATTCTAAATCGCAAACCGGATACGTGTTTACTTTAAACGGTGGAGCTGTCAGTTGGTGCAGTTCTAAACAAAGCGTCGTAGCGGGATCTACATGTGAAGCGGAGTACATAGCTGCTTCGGAAGCAGCGAACGAAGGAGTCTGGATGAAGGAGTTCATATCTGATCTAGGTGTCATACCTAGTGCATCGGGTCCAATGAAAATCTTTTGTGACAATACTGGTGCAATTGCTTTGGCAAAGGAATCCAGATTTCACAAAAGGACCAAACACATCAAGAGACGCTTCAATTCCATCCGGGATCTAGTCTAGGTGGGAGACATAGAGATTTGCAAGATACATACGGATCTGAATGTTGCAGACCCGTTGACTAAGCCTCTTCCACGAGCAAAACATGATCAGCACCAAGGCTCCATGGGTGTTAGAATCATTACTGTGTAATCTAGATTCTTGACTCTAGTGCAAGTGGGAGACTGAAGGAAATATGCCCTAGAGGCAATAATAAAGTTATTATTTATTTCCTTATATCATGATAAATTTTTATTATTCATGCTAGAATTGTATTAACCGGAAACATAATACATGTGTGAATACATAGACAAACAGAGTGTCACTAGTATGCCTCTACTTGACTAGCTCGTTAATCAAAGATGGTTAAGTTTCCTAACCATGAACAATGTGTTGTTATTTGATTAACGAGGTCACATCATTAGTTGAATGATCTGATTGACATGAACCATTTCATTAGCTTAGCACCCGATCGTTTAGTATGTTGCTATTGCTTTCTTCATGACTTATACATGTTCCTATGACTATGAGATTATGCAACTCCCGTTTGCCGGAGGAACACTTTGGGTACTACCAAACTTCACAACGTAACTGGGTGATTATAAAGGAGTACTACAGGTGTCTCCAATGGTAGATGTTGGGTTGGCGTATTTCGAGATTAGGGTTTGTCACTCCGATTGTCGGAGAGGTATCTCTGGGCCCTCTCGGTAATACACATCACATAAGCCTTGCAAGCATTATAACTAAGATGTTAGTTGTGAGATGATGTATTACGGAACGAGTAAAGAGACTTGCCAGTAACGAGATTGAACTAGGTATTGGATACCGACGATCGAATCTCGGGCAAGTAACATACCGATGACAAAGGGAACAACGTATGTTGTTATGCGGTCTGACCGATAAAGATCTTCGTAGAATATGTAGGAGCCAATATGGGCATCCAGGTCCCGCTATTGGTTATTGACTGGAGACGTGTCTCGGTCATGTCTACATTGTTCTCGAACCATAGGGTCCGCACGCTTAACGTTACGATGACAGTTATTATGAGTTTATGCATTTTGATGTACCGAAGGTTGTTCGGAGTCCCGGATGTGATCACGGACATGACGAGGAGTCTCGAAATGGTCGAGACATAAAGATTGATATATTGGAAGCCTATGTTTGGACATCGGAAGTGTTCCGGGTGAAATCAGGAATTTTACCGGAGTACCGGGAGGTTACCGGAACCCCCCGGGAACCAAATGGGCCTTATTGGGCCTTAGTGGAAAGGTGAAAGGGGCAGCCCAAGGTGGGCTGCGCGCCTCCCCCTCCCCCTTCTCCCTCTCTCTCTCGAGGAGTCCTATTAGGAATAGGATTGGGGGGGGGGGGGAGTCCTACTCCCGGTAGGAGTAGGACTCCTCCTGCGCCCTCCTCTCCTTGGCCGGCCAGCCCTCCCCCTGGCAACCTTTATATACGGGGGCTAGGGGCACCTCTAGACACACAAGTTGATCCTTGAGAACGTTCCGTAGCTGTGTGCGGTGCCCCCTGCCACCAAATTCCACCTCGATCATACCGTTGTAGTGCTTAGGCGAAGCCCTGCGTCGGTAGTACATCAAGATCGTCACCACGCCGTCGTGCTGATGGAACTCCTCCCCGAAGCTTTGCTGGATCGGAGCCCGGGGATCGTCATCGAGCTAAACGTGTGCTAAGAACTCGGAGGTGCCGGAGTAACGGTGCTTGGATCGGTCGGATCGGGAAGAAGACGTACGACTACTTCCTCTATGTTGTGTCAACGCTTCCGTTGCGATCTACAAGGGTACATAGATCAGACTCTCCCCCTCGTTGCTATGCATCACCATGATCTTGCGTGTGCGTAGGAAATTTTTTGAAATTACTACGTTCCCCAACATGTTGCATATGACATTATACCCATGATGTCAATATATGCATTATATCTGTGATCACATCTCCAGTGTTTAAATCTGTCCCTATATGCAAAAGATGAAAAAACTGTGCTGGCGGTTTATCGCTGGACGGGTCAAAACACCCGATACATAACTATGAAATCATCATAGTGGAAAAACAGGACCAGATATAAGATAAACAAAGCTGAAAAAACCTTTGATTAACGAAAAGACACAGATAAGTCTGTTTATGAACAACAATGTCATACCTATGTTCTTTGATTCTGAACTGCCGGCTTATATGACCCGAACAATAAGGTTGATGACCCTAATCTTTGTAGAAGTCAATACCTTGATATGCTTGATGATTGTTATACCTTGGCAACTCATTGTCAAATAACCGAGCCGGTTTAAATTAAAACCATACGTGCAGTTAGATTTGAGACAACAAAAACCCAGTAAAACAAAATAGTATGTTTCAAACGATGTAAATCAAGCATTAAGAGTAATTTGGAGGCTTCTGATTCGAATATGATCAGTAAACCGGACCAAAGGGGTTAAGCTAGGATCTGAATACGATCATGTAGGCCCCCAGTGGCTTTTGTGTTGCGCCGATCAAGAGGGTACCGACAGTTATGTTCTCTTTGGTTCAAATATGACCTATGTTTGAACAGGAAGCCCCCAAATGACCTTGAGAGGTTTTTAACGACCCTGGTTCGAATACGATCCAAGTCGGACCCAAAAGGGGTTAAGCTATGATTCGGATACGATCAAGAAGCCCCCTAGTGAGTTTGGCTTTGCGCCAATCAAGAGGATTATGACAGCTATGTTCTCTTTGGTTTGAATACGACATATCTTTGAACAGGAAGCCCCCTAGTGACCATGAGGTTTACGGCTAGATTCGAATACGATCATGAGCCACACCAAAAGGGTTAAGCTAGATTCGAATACGATCAGCCCCCTAATGGTCGTTTGAATAATTAGAATAATAAAGATATATGATCATTGAAAATGAAAAGGACAGAGGTCCTGCTTTATTACTTATCATAATATATACAATGTCACAGTATGTACATTATGAGAGCCGGTGGCTCAAGTATAGTACGGCCGAAGATGAGCAATATTCCACAGCCGGCGGGTCTCCTCCTCCGACTTACGTGAGTCTTTGTGCTCTCGAACGTCGATAAGCTAATATGAACCATTGTTCAAGTTCTTGCTGACCACAAAGGGTCCTTCCCAAGGTGGGGATAGCTTGTGTGCATCAGACTGATCCTAGATGAGCCGGAGCACCAGATCACCTTCTCGAAAGGTTCTGGACCTAACCCGGCGGTTGCGATAACGGCGCAGGTCATGTTGGTAAATTGTTGATCGGGCTGCTGCCAAATCTCGCTCCTCATCTAACAAGTCAAGTGCATCTTGTCGGGCTTGTTCATTATTAGCTTCAACGTAAGCTGCCACGCGGGGCGAGTGATGATGAATATCACTAGGCAGGGCTGCTTCTGCTCCATAAACCATGAAGAAAGGCGTATAACCCGTAGACCTGTTAGGAGTGGTATTGATGCTCCATAGCACTGAGGCTAACTCCTCTACCAAACAACCTGGCATCCGTTGTAAAGGAACCATAAGCCGGGGCTTGATACCTTTTAAGATTTCCTGATTTGCTCTCTCAGCTTGACTATTTGATTGGGGGTGAGCTACTGATGAAACATCAAGCCGGATATGCTCACATTGACAAAACTCCTCCATAGCGCCTTTGGACAGATTAGTACCATTGTCAGTTATAATGCTGTGTGGAAAGCCGAAACAAAAGATCACCTTTTTCATGAACTGAACCGCCGTGGCTGCATCACACTTACTAAACCGCTCTGCCTCAACCCATTTTGTGAATTTGTCAACTGCCACCAAAAGATGTGTATTTTATCCTTGGATCTTTTGAAAGGTCCAACCATGTCAAGCCCCCAAACTGCAAACGGCCAAGTGATTGGAATCATCCGCAATTCTTGAGCCGGCACGTGCGCTTGTCGTGCAAATTTTTGACACCCATCGCACCTACTAATCAGATCCTCTGCATCAGTGTGAGCCGTTAGCCAGTAAAAACCATGACGAAAAGCTTTGGCCACAAGAGACTTTGAACCGGCATGATGGCCACAATCCCCTTCATGGATCTCACGAAGAATTTCTTGACCTTCTTCAGGAGAGACACAACGTTGAAACGCTCCAGTGACGCTGCGATGATACAACTCACCATTGGAAATTGTCATTGACTTAGACCGCCGGGTTATCTGTCGAGCCAAGGTCTCATCCTCCGGCAACTCACCCCGGGTCATATAAGCCAAATACGGTACTGTCCAGTCTGGAATGATATGAAGAGCCGCCACCAACCATGCCTCCGGGTCTGGAACGGCCAAATCTTCCTCTGTAGGCAATTTGACAGAAGGGTTATGCAGAACATCTAGAAAAGTGTTAGGTGGCACCTGCTTACGCTGAGATCCCAACCGGCTTAAAGAATCAACCACTTCGTTTTTTCTACGGTCAATGTGCTCCACTTGATAAACCTTGAAGTGTCCAGCAACAACGTCAACCTCACGGTGATAAGCCGCCATGAGAGGGTCCTTGGAGTCCCACTTGCCTGATACCTGCTGAGCCACCAAATCTGAGTCGCAAAGGCACCGTACCCGGCTTAAACTCATCTCTTTAGCCATTCGAAGACCATGGAGTAAGGCCTCATATTCTGCTGTGTTGTTAGTACAAGGAAACATCAATCGCAACACATAACAAAACCTGTCACCTCGAGGAGAAGTTAAAACCACTCCAGCCCCCGAGCCTTCCAACTGTCTGGACCCATCGAAATGAATCGTCCAATATGTGTTGTCTGGCTTCTCTTTAGGTATCTGCAACTCCGTCCAATCATTAATGAAGTCCACCAGTGCTTGAGACTTAATGGTCGTACATAGCGCATACTTTAAATTATGAGATCCAAGCTCAATGGCCCACTTGGTGACTCGTCCTGTGGCTTCTCTATTTTGAATAATATCTCCTAAAGGAGCAGAGCTAACCACAGTGATAGGACACCCCATAAACAAGCTTCTGCCAATGTGGATATCTTTGCTTGGATTCAATGAGCACCTCACTGAGGTAGTAAACCGCCCGTTGAACCAGATGTTCCTTGCCAGCCTCCTTGCGCTCCACAACAATGGCCACACTGACGGCCAGTGAGTTAGCAGCCACATATAACAACATCGGCTCCTTCTCAACGGGGGCAGCAAGAACCGGCGGCTCAGCAAGCTGTCTTTTCAAATCTTCAAAGGCGGCATTGGCAGCGTCACTCCAGACAAAATCATCCGTCTTTTTCATCATTTGATACAACGGGATAGCCTTCTCACCCAACCAGCTTATGAACCGGCTCAAAGCTGCAAGTCGACCGCCAGCCACTAAACGTCATTGATGCACGCCGATTTAGCCAAAGATGTATTCGCCTTAATTTTTTCCGGGTTAGCCTCAATGCCTCTGTTAGACACCAAAAATCCCAAAAGCTTGCCAGCTGGGACTCCAAAAACGCAGTTGGCCAGGTTAAGCATCATCTTGTAGACCCGTAGGTTATCAAAGGTTTCCTTCAGATCAGCTACCAAGGTTTCCTTCTCTCTGGATTTTACCACTATATCATCCACGTAAGCATGAACATTATGCCCAATGTGATTATGAAGGCAATTCTGTACACACCGCTGATAAGTCGCCTGGGCACTCTTAAGCCCAAAAGGCATAGACACATAGTAGAAGGCTCCAAACGGAGTAATGAAAGCCGTCTTCTCCTGGTCCTTAACCGCCATTTTGATCTGATGATAACCAGAATAACATCCAAAAAGCTCAGACGCTCACAACCCGTCGTAACATCAATGATTTGATCAATACGAGGGAGAGCAAAAGGATCAGCCGAGCAAGCTTTGTTTAAATCCGTGTAATCCACACACATACGCCAAGTGCCGTTCTTTTTTAGCACAAGCACCGGGTTAGCCAACCACTCTGGGTGAAAAACATCAACAGTAAACCCATCTACCAAAAGCCGGGCCACCTCTTCTCCAATAGCCTTGCGCCTTTCCTCATTAAACCGCCGAAGAAACTGCCTGACCGGCTTAAACTTTGGATCAATATTAAGAGTGTGCTCAGCAAGTTGTCTCAGTACACCCGACATGTCAGAAGGCTTCCATGCAAAGATGTCCCGGTTCTCACGGATGAACTCAATGAGCGCGCCTCCTATTTTGGATCCAAGTTAGCACTGATAATGAACGGTTTGGATGAGTCGCCAGGCAAAAAATCAATCATCTTGGTATCATCAGCTGAATTAAATTTCAGCGCCGGCTCATGCTCTGTAGTTGGCTTCTTCAAAGACGTCATGTCTGCCGGGTCAACATTATCCTTATAAAACTTCAATTCCTCTGTTGCACAAACAGACTTGGCGTAAGCAGCATCGCCTTCTTCACATTCCAAGGCTATCTTCCGGCTTCCATGCACTGTGATGGTGCCCTTATAACCCGGCATTTTGAGTTGCAGATAAACATAACATGGCTGTGCCATGAACTTAGCATAAGCCGGCCGTCCAAACAGAGCGTGATATGGGCTTTTGATTTTAACCACTTCAAAAGTTAACTTCTCAGCCCTGGAATCATACTCATCCCCAAAGGCTACTTCCAGCTCAATCCTACCAACTGGGTATGCCGACTTACCAGGCACAACTCCATGAAAAACAATACTGGACGTTTTAAGACTTTTGTCAGTCAACCCCATGTGACGGAATGTCTCATAATAAAGGATGTTGATGCTACTGCCTCCGTCCATGAGCACTTTAGTGAATTTGTATCCGCCAACCTGAGGTGCCAACACCAAAGCCAGATGACCCGGATTATCAACCCGGGGAGGGTGGTCTTCCCTACTCCATATGATAGGCTTCTCAGACCATCTTAAATAATGTGGAACTGCTAGTTCAACAGCATTTACAGCCCTCTTATGAAGTTTTTGGTCCCTTTTGCACAAACTAGTGGTGAATACGTGATACTGCCCACTGTTCAACTGCTTTGGGTTACTCTGATACCTGGACTGTTGTTGCTGCTGATTACCTTGGACGGATTGCTGATTATAGCCGCCCTGACTGCCTTGAGGGCCCTGGCCGTGAAAACCGCCACCGCCTGAACCGGCACCCAGGCCATGAAAGCCGCCGCCGCTTGAGCCGCCGCCAGGTCTATGGTTACCATCAAACATGTTGGAATTCTTAAAATCCTTCATGATCGTACAATCCTTCCACAGATGGGTAGCTGGCTTCTCCTGGGTGTCGTGTCTTGGACAAGGTTCATTTAGCAGCTGCTCAAGGGTGGGACCTGACCCGCCAGACGGAGGAGGTGGCCTCCCCTTGCGCCGTTGATTGTTGCCCTGTGCATTGGCATTAGCCACAAACTCCAGACTACCATCGGCCTTACGTTTATTACCTCCATGATTCGCCGGGTTGTGCTGGTGACCTTTGCTGTTGCCGTTCTTCTTTCCCTTCCCTGTCTTCTCTTGGTCAAACGCGGGGTCCTTAGTACTGCCAGAATTGGCGTACTTGACCAGAGCCGCCACCAGCTGGCCCATGTCATTACAATCACGCTTGAGCCGCCCCAGCTTCTGCTTCAGAGGTTCAAAACGGCATTTTTTCTCCAACATTAAGACCGCAGAGCCGGCATCCATCTTATCAGATGAATGTATTATTTCCTTGACCCGGCGCACCCAATGGGTCATGGATTCACCTCCCTCTTGCTTGAAGTTAGTCAAGTCCACGATCAACATGGGTTGCTTACAAGTATCTTTGAAGTTCTGAATGAACCGGGCTTTTAACTCTGCCCATGAGTCGATGGAGTTGGGTGGCAACCCCTTCAACCAAGTGCAAGCTGTTCCATCCCACATCATAGTGAAGTATTTGGCCATTGCTGCATCAGTGACCTTCAATACCTCCATGGACATCTCGTAACTTTCAATCCATGCTCCGGGCTGCAGGTCGGCTGTGTAATTAGGTACCTTATGAGGCCCCTTAAAGTCCTTTGGCAAACGCTCATTACGTAGAGCTGGCACCAAACAAGGGACACCTCCTATCCTTGTGGCCACACCTGCTTCAACAGAGGTCGCTGGATAAACCGGAAAAGCTTGGTGAGCCGCTAGCTCAGCCGCCTGTTGAACCGCCCGCTCAGCCTCTTGACGGATCCTCTACTGGTCCACCAAGTTAAGAGCTCCACCCTGGGCCGGGTCATGCATGCGTGGTTGGTTACGGCATTGGGCGTTGCTTGACATGGCCGCTGAGTCCATATGCCTGCTATAGCTCGGGCTCTGACTTGGGCGAGGGGTTGAATGGATTTTGTCTCGACTATAAGAGTATGCATCCTGTTGTGCCAGAGCCGTCTGAAGAAGTTCTCTGACCCTTCGTGTTTCGATCGCTGTTGGAGAGTCGCCTTCCATCGGGAGACCCGCCAAACGAGCTGATGCAGCAATAAGATTCTCCAAAAGGTTAGAAAAGTGACCCGGCGGTATTGGTATGTAATGAGGCGGAGCAGTATTCACACGGGGGGGGGGGGGGGGGGGGGGTTCCATGGCCCGCGGTTGAACCGGTGCCCCAGTCCCGGGTGTTGTGATCCGGTTTGCCTCTGGCGGGTTACTGGGACCAGCCCCAGGTGTGTGGAAGAGGTCCCTAGGATCATAAGTCAGAGGCAGACGTGATTGAGCCTTTTGGTGCCTTCTCCTCATGACCTCATTTGATGCGTTTAGATCCACCGAGAGCTGAAAAGTCTCTGCTTGAAGCTGCTGAGCATGAGCATCTAGAGCCGCCCACTCTGCAGCTATCCTTACGTCCTCCGCTGCTAAATTCTCCTTAGCTTGTGCTACCTCCCCACGTAACCGTGCCACCTCTGCATCGTGCTGAGCCTTATCTGCCGGCTCAACCACGGCGGTCAACAAGGTCGCCATCCTATCCATGAGATCCATCAGCACCTGAGCCGGCGGGCGCACGGGATTTCCGGTCTCGGCTGCTGCTGATCCGGTGGTTACCGCCGCCGTGGCTGTAGAATTCTAACCGGGTTGAGTGCCAGCCATGTAGACCCCGGCTCGATTCGACGGCTCAGAGGGGTCTGGAATACTGCTGCCATCGGAACAGCCCCCAAGCCCGCCATCCTGTAGTTGATACAATGAATCCGTCTCACCTATGGTAGACTCGTTGTTAGAGTGGACAGCCGTCTCGCCGCCATCCACAGATCCTTTAGAAAACTCCCCTCCATGGATGCAACCTACGAAGGCACGCCTTACAGCCGGCTGAGTCCGGGCGGGTTTTGCATGCTGAGCCGTTTCGACGAGGTCGGTGCAGACGTCCGGCTCAGGGCCCGGCTCGCCGATCCGGCCGATGAAGACGTGGATTCCGCCGAAGGGGACCCGGTACCCGTACTCGATTGAGCTGGCCTCGGGGCCCGGCCTACGTCATCGATGTAGAGCTTGCCACGACAACTCTTGGCCATCCGGCCCACAGCGTATCCCTTGAGCCCTTCGAAGCTGCCCTTCAAGAACTAAATCCACCATGCGCTGGCCCCACGGTGGGCGCCAACTGTCGTGGAATTTTCACGGCAGATGTCCTAGTGAAAGGACTTAATCGTGGAGCCATCGCAACTAGGAATCTTAAAGGGTTTAATCGGGACAAAAGACATGAGAGGTTTATACTAGTTCATCCCCTTGCGCTGAAGGTAAAGCCTAGTCCAGTTGTTTTGGTATTGCTAGGTTTCGATGACCAAGGAGCAAAATACGCTAGCTTGGCTCTTGATCTATAGTTTCTTGCCCTAAGCCGCCGCCGGGTCGTCCCCTTATATACACAGGTTGATGCCTGGCGGCCTACAGAGTCCCGGCCGGCTCATACAACGTGTCCGGCTCAGTAACTTCTTTTACATGCCTTACTTTACAAGTCTTACTCATACGTGTCGGTTTACAATTATGGGCCTTAAGCCGCCTCTCGGCTTGGGCCTGCTACAAGTCTTATAATGAATCGTCGCCTGGTATACTCGTCGGGCTTCTTTGAGTAACCCGCCATTAAGATTGACCCGGCCCCTCCTGGGCGGGTCATACCTTATATCCCCAACACGAGGGTTATGGTTTTCTTATAGTTAATGAGCATGTTTGTTCTAGGTAGGAGCTCTGCTTATGCTCTGCGAGGAAAGATGGAGGTGATAACATCGTCTGAGTAGTGGGGAGTGATGGCGGGAAGGCAGCCGTTTGGGTTGCACAATAGCCTGCTAACACCATAGTCGTCCAGCCCCATGCAGAGCAAGCGCATAACCTTTGTCCCAGACAACACTCCCTACATCCTTTAGTAGAGATGAACTTGCTAATCTCGGCATGTCTCTTGGTCCCGATGCGCTGTTGCATGAGACAATAATGGGCCGGCATTAGAGGCGACCACGATGAGTATGACGCGAAGAAGCGTGGCCAACCAACTAAGTACGGCGACGATGGCTCCACGTCACTAGCATTGGTGCTTGTGGTTAAAATGCATGGCCCCGACGACGGTAGCGCCAATGAGTCTGGGGCTTCCTCGTCGCATGTCGTCGAACCGACCGCGGGCGGTGTGCCAGTGGAGGCACTAGCGGGGATGAAGAAAATAGATAAGAAACATTGATCAATCCGAAGGTAAATTAATAATAATAGTATAGACTGGTATTTTTAAAATATTGCTATGTAAGTGTAGATGCAAGTATTATTCTTCCATAGGTAGGCCCCTTTTCTAAAGCATACCTAAAAGGGCTAAGTACTGTCAATTTTTATGCATCTACTGGTAGATGCAAATGTTGGATTGAAATAAATACCCACCTCCAATGGTTATATGATGGAAGAAGAGGATTTGCTGATGTTACAACTAGCAACGTTGTATCCATGAAACTACCCCACCAAGGACGTATGATGAAGTTGTGGGGACAAATCCCGCAGTCGTGAGGGTGGGCGATGCTGGGTCTAGGGATGGCAAGCGGTTGATTCATGTGGGCATTGAGGAAGACATCGTGGTGTAGAGGATGGGGTGCTGGTGTTGTCAAAAGTCGGGAGAGGACACAGGGAGAGGGCTATGTGTTGATGCGACACCCATTGTTATTACTTCTAATGTGTTGTTGTTGTTTTTTCAAACTTAATTTGTAGAAGGAGGAAAAAGCGTTTTTGTGCCTTCTCAAATGATCACATTACATGATGTGAAAGGCAAAAAGAATTATCGAAGGGGATAAAACAAATCAGAGAGGACAGGTCAAAATCACATATGTCGTAAAAAGAATTAAAGACACTTCTTCGGTACAACCCCCTTAAACACATCAACGGAGAAGATCTCTTCATGTCCCTTCATAACAAAGGGCATGATGGTTCTTTTACAAAATACGTTGCTCGCACCGTACACAGCGGCGAGCAGTAAACTGGGTCAGCCCAGCAGCGAAACAGTGAACACGGGACTTCACAGTCGAACACACAAGAGTCGATCCACTAAAAGAACCAAACTATCTTGACAAAAGAATTGCATGGAGTCTTAAGAACTATTAACATCGACATAGTTGAACAGATTTTTGGAATTTTGAACGTGACTTTTTTTAAACACAGACGTTTTTTAAATTGTTAAACAAAATTTTGAAAATGCAAACAAATTTCCAAAAAGCGGAACACATTTTTAAACTCTGCACAAATTTTTAAAATGAGATTTTTTTGAAATTCTGGACAATTTCTGAGTACATGAACAATTTTGAAATTTTGAACTTTTTTTAAAAAGCGACCATTTATATATTTAAAATCCTTGTTTAAAACTTGAATACATAAGTAAATATGTTGAACTTTATGATTAAAAAAACGATCCATGAACCTTTTCCAAACTGGTAAAAACCAACCTGAAACCATCTAGAAGGTTCCCAAACGAGTAAAAACCAGCCAGAAACCATCTAGAAGGGAACCTCCTATGTGACACGCATTGCGTCAAGTTGCTGCGATTTTGCACATGTGAGTCTTTGATTGGGCCGGCCCATGAAGATAGCGACCGACACAGAATGTGCATTGTAGCTCAAAAAATTCCCATCATGGGGATCCGAACACAGCATCGAATGCTATACACGAACTTATTTTTTATATGAGCACCAAACATAAAGAACCAAACACCCTGTGCAAATATGGGCACCAAACATATAAAGAACCAAACACCCTGTGCAAATATGGGCACCAAACATAAAGAAGCAAACACCCTGTGCAGATCTGAATTAGTTTAGGAATTACGAAAGCATAATCAACATACCATGGAGTACTACGAGAAGTACTTATAACATTTAATTGTTCATCAGGAAAGCTATCATTAATAGATAGTGGGTCATCAAGAACATTCTCTAACCTAGACAAGTTGTCTGCAACGGGGTTCTCAGCTCCCTTTCTATCAACAATATGCAAATCAAATTCTGTAGCAAGAAAACCCATCTAATTAGTTTAGGTTTAGCATCTTTCTTTTCCATAAGGTATTTAATAGCAGCATGATCAGTGTGAATAGTTACTTTAGAATCAACAATATAAGGTCTGAACTTATCACAAGCAAATACAACTGCTAAAAGCTCTTTTTTAGTAGTAGCATAATTTCTTTGAGCATTGTCTAGAGTCTTACTAGAATAATGAATAACATTTAATTTCTTATCAACTCTTTGCCCTAGCACAACACCTACAACATAATCACTATCATCCCACATAATTTCAAAGGGTAAATTCCAATCAGATGGCTGAACAACAGGTGCAGAGACTAATGTTTTCTTAAGTGTTTCAAATGCTTCTACACAATCATCATCCAAGACAAATGGTATATCTTTTTGCAATAAATTAGTCAGAGGCCGAGAAATTTTTGAGAAGTCCTTAATGAACCTCCTGTAAAATCCGGCGTGACCAAGGAAACTTCTTATACCTTTGATGTCCTTGGGACATGGCATCTTTTCAATAGCATCGACCTTGGCTTTATCAACTTCAATACCTCTTTCAGAAACTTTATGCCCCAAGACAATACCTTCATTAATCATAAAGTGGGACTTTTCCCAATTCAAGACAAGATTAGTTTCTTCACATCTCTGCAAAACTTGATCAAGCTAGATTTCTCAAGCAATCATCAAAAGAGGAACCATAGACGGAAAAATCGTCCATGAAAACCTCACAAATCTTTTCACAAAAGTCAGAGAATATAGCCATCATGCATCTTTGATAGGTAGCAGGTGCATTACATAAACCAAAAGGCATACGTCTATAAGCAAAAGTACCAAAAGGGCATGTAAAAGTAGTCTTCGATTGATCTCTAGCCGACATAGGTATTTGAGAAAAACCAGAATAACCATCTAGAAAGCAATAGTGTGTATGTTTGCATAATCTTTCTAGCATTTGATCAATAAAAGGTAAGGGGTAATGATCTTTCTTAGTAGCCTTATTTAATTTATGGAAATCAATTACCATTCTATAACCTGTAATAATTCTTTGTGGAATCAATTCATCTTTATCATTTGGAACAACAGTAATACCTCCCTTCTTAGGGACACAATGGACAGGACTTACCCACTAACTATCAGCAACGAGATAAATTATACCTGCCTCCAGAAGCTTGAGTATTTATTTTCTTACCACTTCTTTCATTTTAGGATTCAAACGTCGTTGAGGATCACGAACTGGTTTGGCATCTGCTTCCAAATTTATTTTATGTTGACATAGAGTGGGACTAATGCCCTTAAGATCATCAAGAGTATATCCAATAGCAGCATGATGCTTCTTCAGAGTTTTCAATAATCTTTCTTCTTCATGCTCTGTAAGGTTAGCACTAATAATAACAGGATATATCTTCTTTTCATCAAGATAAGCATATTTAAGATTATCAGGCAACAGTTTAAGCTCGAACACGGGATCACCCTTGGGTGGAGGAGGATCCCCTAAAATTTAAACAGGCAAATTGTGTTGCAGAATATGTTCCTGTTTAAGAAATACTTCATCTATTTCCCTTCTTTCATTCATGAACATATCATTTTCATGGTCTAGCAAATAGTGTTCTAAAGGATCACTAGGAGGTACGGCAATAGAAGCAAGACCAATAATTTCATCCTTACTAGGTAATTCTTCCTCACGATGTTGTTTACTAAATTTAGAGAAATTAAACTCATGAACCATATCATCCAAGCCAATAGTAACAACATTCTTTTCGCAATCTATCCGAGCATTAACAGTGTTCAAGAAGGGTCTACCAAATATAATGGGACAAAAGCTATCTTGCGGAGAAGTAAGGACAGGAAAATCAGTAGGACATTTAGTTTTCCCACACAAGACTTCAACATCTCTAACAATTCCAATTGGTGAAATAGTATCTCTATTGGCAAGTTTAATTGTGACATCAATACCTTCTAACTCAGTAGGTGCAATTTCATTCTTAATTTCTTCGTATAAAGTATGCGGTATAACACTAGCACTCGCACCCATATCACATAAGCCATGACAACAATGATCTCCTATTTTAACAGAAATAACAGGCACGCCTACCACAGGTCTATGTTTCTCTTTAGCACAAGGTTTAGCAATTCTAGCAGTTTCACCTTCGAACTGAATAACATGCCCATCAATATTATCAGACAAGAGATCTTTGACAATAGCAATATCAGGTTCTACTTTAACTTGCTCAGGGGGTGTATAAGTTCTAATATTGCTTTTACAAACAACAGTTGAAGCTTTAGCATGATCCTTTATTCTAACAGGGAAAGGTGGTTTCTCAACATAAGAAGTAGGAACAATAGTATCATTATAAGTGACAGTCTTTTCTTCAACTTTAATAGGTGCAGCTACTTTTACTTCTGTGGGAGGATGATATTTAAACCACTTCTCCTTAGGGAGATCAATATAAGTAGCAAAAGATTCACACAAAGAAGCTACTATCTCAGAGTCAAGTCCATATTTAGTGCTAAACTTACGGAAAATATTGGTGTCCATAAAAGATTTAACACAATCAAACTTAGGTTTCATACCTGACTCCTTACCTTCGCCGAGGTCCCAATCTTCAGAGTTGCGTTTAATTCTATCCAATAAATGCCATCTGAATTCAATAGTTTTCATCATAAAAGAGCCAGCATAAGAAGTATCGAGCATGGTTTGATTATTATGAGAAAGCCGAGCGTGAAAAACTTTGCATAATTATTTCTCTCGAGAGCTCATGATTGGGGCATGAATATAACATTGATTTAAGCCTCCCCAAGCTTGAGCGATGCTTTCTCCTTCGCAAGGCCAGAAATTATATATATAATTGCGATCACGATGAACAAGATGCATAGGGTAATACTTTTGATGAAATTCCAACTTCAATCTTGTATAGTTCCATGATCTCATATCATCACATAGCCTATACCATATCAATGTGTCTCCCTTCAAAGATAAAGGGAAGACCTTCTTCTTAGCAACATCATTGGGTATACCTGGAAGCTCAAATAATCCACAAACTTCATCCACATATATTAAGTGCTCATCAGGATGCTTTGTTCCATCTCCTATAAAAGGGTTAGCCAGCAGTTGTTCCATCATACCCAGGAAATTCAAAAGGAGTTTCATTTTCAATAGGTTCAGTAGGTTGAGGAGCAACTCTTTGCTCTACTGGACGGGGTGAAGATACCCCGAACAAGCCCCTCAGAGAATTACTTTCCATAGTAGCAAGTGATAGTAAATTTTAGCACACTATATAAAATTTTCCTTACCAAATTCCACGTACCAAAGGCACTACATTCCCCGGCAACAGCGCCAGAAAAGAGTCTTGATGACCCACAAGTATAGGGGATCTATCGTAGTCCTTTCGATAAGTAAGGGTGTCGAACCCAACGAGGAGCAGAAGGAAATGATAAGCGGTTTTCAGCAAGTTATTCTCTGCAAGTACTGAAATAAGTGGTAACAGATAGTTTTGTGACAAGATAAATGGTAACGAGCAACAAGTAACAAAAGTAAATAAAGTGCAACAAGATGGCCCAATCCTTTTGTAGCAAAGAACAAGCCGGAATAAACTCTTATAATAGGAAAAGTGCTCCCGAGGACACATGGGAATATCGTCAAGCTAGTTTTCATCACATTCATATGATTCGCGTTCGATACTTTGATAATTTGATATGTGGGTAGAACGGTGCTTGGGTGCTGTTCTTACTTGAACAAGCATCCCACTTATGATTAACCTCTATTGCAAGAATCCGCAACTACAACAAAAGTATTAAGGTAAACCTAACCATAGCATGAAACATGTGGATCCAAATCAGCCCCTTACGAAGCAACGCATAAACTAGGGTTTAAGCTTCTGTCACTCTAGCAACCCATCATCTACTTATTACTTCCCAATGCCTTCCTCTAGGCCCAAATAATGGTGAAGTGTTATGTAGTCGACGTTCACATAACACCACTAGAGGCTAGAGAACATACATCTTATCAAAATATCAAACGAATACCAAATTCACATGACTACTAATAGCAAGACTTCCCCCTTGTCCTCAGGAACAAACGTAATTACTCACAAAGCATATTCATGTTCATAATCAGAGGGGTAATAATATGCATATAGGATCTAAACATATGATCTTCCACCAAATAAACCAACTAGCATCAACTACAAGGAATAATCAACACTACTAGCAACCTACTAGCACCAATCCCGGACTTTGAGACAAGAATTGGATACAAGAGATGAACTAGGGTTTGGAGATGAGATGGTGCTGGTGAAGATGTTGATGGAGATTGGCCTCTCCCGATGAGAGGAGCATTGGTGATGACGATGGTGATGATTTCCCCCTCCCGGAGGGAAGAATCCATGGCAGAACAGCTCTGCCGGAGCTCTAGATTGGTTCCGCCAAGGTTCCGCCTCGTGGTGGTGGAGCCTTCTCCTGAAAAGTTCCCTCTGATTTTTTTCTCATCGAAAGACTTCATATAGGGGAAGATGGACGTCGGAGAGCCACCAGGGGGCCCACGAGGTAGGGGGCGCGCCTTAGGGGGGGCGCCCCCCACCCTCGTGAGCAGGGTGTGGGCCCCCTGGCCTTCATCTTTGGCGAGGATTTTTCTTTATTTATTTTAAGATGTTCTGTGGAGTTTCAAGACTTTTGGAGTTGCGCAGAATAGGTCTCTAATATTTGCTCCTTTTCCAGCCCAGAATTCCAGCTGCCGGCATTCTCCCTCCTTATGTAAACCTTGTAAAATAAGAGAGAATAGCCATAAGTATTGTGACATAAAGTGAAATAACAGTCCATAATGCAATAAATATCGATATAAAAGCATGATGCAAAATGGACGTATCAATTGCAAGGCGGGTTCCTCCTCTGAATACTCCATGGAAGATTTTGAACACCAGAATAGTGTCCGGCTTTGCAAAACAAGTTCCACATACCACCGTAGAGAGAATAATATTTCCACAAATCCAATCCGCTGACACGTTTGACAGCATGACATCACGTCATGGCCCGGTCATTATTCGAACCGTTTTTCTCAACCAGCACCGCACAAAATGTGAGGCGGTTTTCTTGACACGTCTTCTCAAAGCAGAGATCGTATCCCCCTTATTACGGGATTCTCATCAGTACGGACATGGGTAACCCAACCGTGCCATCAATTACGGCGTTTGAGGAATAAGCGATTTTACCAGGCAGGTGGGGAGGTGCATCGCCTCTTCCGCCCCTATAAAGGGACAAGGATTCACCCTTTTTTACCCACGCCTTCTTCCTGATATGTCTCCAACGTATCTATAATTTTTGATTGCTCCATGCTATATTATCTATTGTTTTGGACATTATGGGGCTTTATTATCCACTTTTATATTATTTTTGGGACTAACCTATTAACCGGAGGCCAGCCCAGAATTGCTGTTTTTTGCCTGTTTTAGGGTTTCGAAGAAAAGGAATATCAAATGGAGTCCAAACGGATTGAAACCTTCGGGAACGTGACTTTCTCAACGAACAAGACCCAGCAGACTTGGACCCTATGTCAAGACACAAAAGAGGAGGCCACGAGGTAGGGGGCACGCCTACCCCCCCCCCCCCCAGGCGCGCCCTCCACCCTCGTGGGCCCCCTGTTTCTCCACCGACGTACTCCTTCCTCCTATATATACCTACGTACCCCCAAACGATCAGATACGGAGCAAAACCCTAATTCCACCGCCGTAACTTTCTGTATCCACGAGATCCCATCTTGGGGCCTGTTCTGGAGCTCCGCCGGAGGGGGCATCGATCACGGAGGGCTTCTACATCAACTCCATAGCCCCTTTGATGAAGTGTGAGTACTTCACCTCAGACCTACGGGTCCATAGTTAGTAGCTAGATGGCTTCTTCTCTCTTTTTGGATCTCAGTACAATGTTCTCCCCCTCTCTTGTGGAGAACTATTCGATGTAATCTTCTTTTTGTGGTGTGTTTGTTGAGACCAATGAATTGTGGGTTTATGATCAAGTCTATCTATGAACAATATTTGAATCTTTTCTGAATTCTTTTATGTATGATTGGTTATCTTTGCAAGTCTCTTCAAATTATCAGTTTGGTTTGGCCTACTAGATTGATCTTTCTTGCAATGGGAGAAGTGCTTAGCTTTGGGTTCAATCTTGCGGTGTCCTTTCCTAGTGACAGTAGGGGCAGCAAGGCACGCATTGTATTGTTGCCATCGAGGATAACAAGATGGGGTTTTCATCATATTGCATGAGTTTATCCCTCTACATCATGTCATTTTGCTTAAGGCATTACTCTGTTTTTAACTTAATACTCTAGATGCATGCTGGATAGCGGTCGATGATTGGAGTAATAGTAGTAGATGCAGGAAGGAGTCGGTCTACTTGTCTCGGACGTGATGCCTATATACATGATCGTGCCTAGATATTCTCATAACTATGTTCAATTCTGTCAATTGCTCAACAATAATTATGCTAATTTGCTGCATCATCCCTTCCTCTTCGGGGAAAACCAACGCAGTGCTCAAGAGGTAGCAAGAAGGATTTCTGGCGCCGTTGCCGGCGAGGTCTATGCAAAAGTCAACATACCAAGTACCCATCACATACCCTTATCTCCCGAATTACATTATTTTCCATTTGCCTCTCGTTTTCCTCTCCCCCACTTCACCCTTGCCGTTTTATTCGCCCTCTCTCTCTCTATCCTCCCTCTCTTTCTCTATTTGCCCCTTTTTGCCCGCTTGCTTTTTTGTTTGCTTGTGTGTTAGTTTGCTTGCTTGTCACAATGGCTCAAGATAACACTAAATTGTGTGACTTCACTAATACCAACAACAATGATTTTATTAGCACTCCGATTGCTCCTCTTACCGATGTTGAATCTTGTGAAATTAATACTGCTTTGCTGAATTTTGACATGAAAGATCCGTTTTCCGGCCTTCCTAGTGAAGATGCCGCTACCCATCTAAATTGCTTCGTTGATTTGTGTGATATGCAAAAGAAGAAAGACGTGGATAATGATATTGTTAAATTGAAGCTATTTCCTTTTTTGCTTATTGATCGTGCTAAAGCTTGGTTTTCGTCTTTGCCTAAAAATAGTACTGATTCATGGAACAAATGCAAAGATGCTTTTATCTCTAAGTATTTTCCTCCCACTAAGATCATCTCTCTTAGAAACGATATTATGAATTTTAAGCAACTTGATCATGAACATGTTGCACAAGCTTTGGAGAGAATGAAACTAATGATACGTAATTGCCCTACTCATGGTTTAAATTTGTGGATGATTATACAAAAAAATTATAACGGATTGAATTTTGCTTCTAGAAGTCTTTTAGATTCGGCTGCAGGAGGCACTTTTATGGAAATCACTTTAGGTGAAGCTACTAAACTCCTAGATAATATTATGGTTAATTATTCTCAATGGCATACAGAAAGATCTACTAATGAAGGTGCATGCGATAGAAGAAATTAATGTTTTGAGTGGAAAGATGGATGAACTTATGAAATTATTTTCTAGTAAGAGTGTTTCTTCTGATCCAAATGATATGCCCTTGTCTACTTTGATTGAGAATAATAATGAATCTATGGATGTGAATTTTGTTGGTAGGAACAATTTTGGTAATAGCGCATATAGAGGAAATTTCAATCCTAGGCCTTACCCTAGTAATCCCTCTAATAATTATGGTAATTCCTACAACAATTCTTATGGAAATTATAATAAGATGCCCTCTGATTTTGAATCTAATATTAAAGAATTTATTACTTCGCAAAAGAATTTTAATGCTTTGATTGAAGAAAAATTGCTTAAGATTGATGAGTTGGCTAGGAACATTGATAGAATTTCTCTTGATGTTGATTCTTTGAAACTTAGATCTATTCCACCTAAGCATGATATCAATGAGTCTCTCAAAGCCATGAGAATTTCCATTGATGAGTGCAAAGAAAGAACTGATAGGATGCGTGCTAAGAAAGATGCCTTTATAAGAGTGTGTTCTTCTAGTTCCTATGAAAATAAAGATGAAGATCTAAAAGTTATTGATGTGTCACCTATTAAATCTTTGTTTTGCAATATGAATCTAGATAATGATGGGACTGAATATGATCCACCTTTACCTAGAAGGCGTTCCAAGAATTCGGTATTTTTTATCTTGATGCTAAAATTGATAAAAGTGGGATTGAAGAAATTAAAACCCTAGATGTTGCTAAACCCACTATTATGGATTTCAAGGAATTTAACTATGAAAATTGCTCTTTGATTGATTTTATTTCCTTGTTACAATCTGTGCTAAATTCTCCTCACGCTTATAGTCAAAATAAAGCGTTTACTAAACATATCGTTGATGCCTTGATGCAATCATATGAAGAAAAACTTGAATTGGAAGTTTCTATCCCTAGAAAACTTTATGATGAGTGGGAACCAACTATTAAAATTAAAATTAAAGATCATGAATGCTATACTTGATGTGATTTGGGTGCTAGTGTTTCCACGATTCCAAAGACTTTGTGAGATTTGTTAGGTTTCCGTGAGTTTGATGATTGCTCTCTAAACTTCCACCTTGCAGATTCCACTATTAAGAAACCTATGGGAAGAATTAGTGATGTTCTTATTGTTGCAAATAGGAATTATGTGCCTATTGATTTTATTGTTCTTGACATAGATTTCAATCATTCATGTCCTATTATTCTTGGTAGACCTTTCCTTAGTACATTTGGTGCAATTATTGATATGAAGGAAGGAAATATTAGATTCGTTCCATTAAGGAAAGGCATGGAACACTTTCCTAGAAAGAAAAATAAATTACCTTATGAATCTATTATGAGAGCCACTTATGGATTGCCTACCAAAGATGTCAATACCTAGATTTATCCTTGCTTGTTATGCCTAGCTAGGGGCGTTAAACGATAGCGCTTGTTGGGAGGCAACCCAATTTTATTTTTATTCCTTGATTTTTGCTCATTTTTAGTAATAAATAATTTATCTAGCCTCTGTTTTGGTTGTGTTTTTTGTGTTTAATTAGTGTTTGTGCCAAGTAGAAACGTTGGGAAGACTTGGGGAAAGTCTTGTTACACTTGCGGTAAAAAAACAGAAACTTTAGCGCTCACTAGAACTGCTACCATTTTTATTTGGAAAGTGATATTTAGTTAATTATTTTTGAAGATGATTAATAGATAAATTACTCACGTTAATAAATTTATTTTATAATTTTTGGTGTTCCAGATCTTGCGCTAGCTACAGATTACTACAGACTATTCTGTTTTTGACAGATTCTGTTTTTCGTGTGTTGTTTGCTTATTTTGATGAATCTATGGCTAGTAAAATAGTTTATAAACCATAGAGAAGTTGGAATACAGTAGGTTTAACACCAATATAAATAAATAATGAGTTCATTACAGTACCTTGAAGTGTTCTTTTGTTTTCTTTCGCTAACGGAGCTCACGAGATTTTCTACTTTGAGTTTTTGTTGTGAAGTTTTCAAGTTTTGGGTAAAGATTTGATGGATTATGGAACAAGGAGTGGAAAGAGCCTAAGCTTGGGAATTCCCATGGCACCCCCAAGATAATCTAAGGACACCTAAAAGCCAAAGCTTGGGGATGCCCCGGAAGGCATCCCCTCTTTCGTCTACTTCTATCGGGAACTTTACTTGGAGCTATATTTTTATTCGCCACATGATATGTGTTTTGCATGGAGCGTATTGTATGATTTGAGTCTTTAATTTTTAGTTTACCACAATTATCCTTGATGTACACACCTTTTGAGAGAGCCATACATGATTTGGAATTTGTTAGAATACTCTATGTGCTTCGCTTATATCTTTTGAATTATATAGTTTTGCTCTAGTACTTCACTTAGATCTTTTAGAGCACGGTGGTGGATTTGTATTATAGAAACTATTGATCTCTCATGCTTCACTTAGATTATTTTGAGAGTCTTAAATAGCATGGTAATTTGCTTAAAATCCTAATATGCTTGGTATACAAGATTAATAATAAAACTTTCTTATGAGTGTGTTGAATGCTATGAGAAGTTTGATGCTTGATAATTGTTTTGAGATATGAAGATGGTGATATTAGAGTTGTGCTAATTTAGTAGTTGTGAATTTGAAGAATACTTGTGTTAAAGTTTGTGATTCCCGTAGCATGCACGTATGGTGAACCGTTATGTGATGAAGTTAGAGCATGATTTATTTATTGATTGTCTTCCTTATGAGTGGCGGTCGGGGACGAGCGATGGTCTTTTCCTACCAATCTATCTCCCTAGGAGCATGCGCGTAATACTTTGCTTTGATAACTTGTAGATTTTTGCAATAAGTATATGAGTTCTTTATGACTAATGTTGAGTCCATGGATTATACGCACTCTCACCCTTCCACCATTGCTAGCCTCTCTAATACCGCGCAACTTTCGCCTGTATCATACACCCACCATATACCTTCCTCCAAACAGCCACCATACCTACCTATTATGGCATTTCCATTGCCATTCCGAGATATATTGCCATGCAACTTTCCACCGTTCCGTTTATTTTGACACACTCCATCATTGTCATATTGCTTAGCATGATCATGTAGTTGACATAGTATTTGTGGCAAAGCCACCATTCATAATTCTTTCATTCCTGTCACTCATGAGTCATTGCATATCCCGGTACACCGCCGGAGGCATTCATATAGAGTCATATTTTGTTCTAAGTATCGAGTTGTAATTGTTGAGTTGTAAGAAAATAAAAGTGTGATCATCATTATTAGAGCATTGTCCCAGTGAGGAAAGGATGATGGAGACTATGATTCCCCCACAAGTTGGGATGAGACTCCAAACAAAAAAAGAGAAAGAAAAGAGTGTTGGAGAACGTAGTAATTTCAAAAAATTTCCTACGCACATGCAAGATCATGGTGATGCATAGCAACGAGGGGGAGAGTCTGATCTACGTACCCTTGTAGATCACAACGGAAGCGTTGACACAACATAGAGGAAGTAGTCGTACGTATTCTTCCCAATCCGACCGATCCAAGCACCGTTACTCTGGCACCTCCGAGTTCTTAGCACACGTACAGCTCGATGATGATCCCCGGGCTCCGATCCAGCAAAGCTTCAGGGACGAGTTCCGTCAGCATGACGGCGTGGTGACGATCTTGATGTACTACCGACGCAGGGCTTCGCCTAAGCACTACAACGGTATCGAGGTGGAATATGGTGGCAGGGGGCACCGCACACGGCTAAGGAACGATCTCAATGATCAACTTGTGTGTCTAGAGGTGCCCCCTGCCCCCGTATATAAAGGATCCAAGGGGGACGGGCTTGCCGGCCAAGAGGAGGGCGCAGGAGGAGTCCTACTCCTACCGGGAGTAGGACTCCCGCCCCCAATCCTATTCCAAGTAGGATTCCCAAGGGGGAAAGAGAGAGAGAGGTGGCCGGCCACCTCTCCTAGTCCTAATAGGAGTAGGGGAGGGGGGAGGCGCGCAGCCCATTATGGCAGCCCCTTTCAACTTTCCACTAAAGCCCAATAAGGCCCATATGGCTCCCGGGGGGTTCCGGTAACCTCCCGGTAATCCGGTAAAATCCCGATTTTACCCGGAACACTTCCGATATCCAAATATAGGCTTCCAATATATCAATCTTTATGTCTCGACCATTTCGAGACTCCTCGTCATGTCCGTGATCACATCTGGGACTCTGAACTACCTTCGGTACATCAAAATGCATAAACTCATAATAACTGTCATCGTAACGTTAAGCATGCGGACCCTACAGTTCGAGAACAATGTAGACATGACCGAGACACGTCTCCGGTCAATAACCAATAGCGGGACCTGGATGCCCATATTGGCTCCTACATATTCTACGAACATCTTTATCGGTCAGACCGCATAACAACATACGTTGTTCCCTTTGTCATCGGTATGTTACTTGCCCGAGATTTGATCGTCGGTATCCAATACCTAGTTCAATCTCGTTACTGGCAAGTCTCTTTACTCGTTTCGTAATACATCATCCCGCAACTAACTCATTGGTTGCATTGCTTGCAAGGCTTAAGTGATGTGTATTACCGAGAGGGCCCAGAGATACCTCTCCGACAATCAGAGTGACAAATCCTATTCTCGAAATACGCCAACCCAACATCTACCATTGGAGACACCTGTAGAGCTCCTTTATAATCACCCAGTTACGTTGTGACGTTTCATAGCACACAAAGTGTTCCTCCGGCAAACGGGAGTTGCATAATCTCATAGTCATAGGAACATGTATAAGTCATGAAGAAAGCAATAGCAACATACTAAACGATCGGGTGCTAAGCTAATGGAATGGGTCATGTCAATCAGATCATTCAACTAATGATGTGACCTCGTTAATCAAATAACAACTCTTTGTTCATGGTTAGGAAACTTAACCATCTTTGATTAACGAGCTAGTCTAGTAGAGGCATACTAGTGACACTCTGTTTGTCTATGTATTCACACATGTATTATGTTTCCAGTTAATACAATTCTAGCATGAATAATAAACATTTATCATGATATAAGGGAATAAATAATAACTTTATTATTGCCTCTAGGGCATATTTCCTTCAGTCTCCCACTTGCACTAGAGTCAATAATCTAGATTACACAGTAATGATTCTAACACCCATGGAGCCTTGGTGCTGATCATGTTTTGCTCGTGGAAGAGGCTTAGTCAACGGGTCTGCAACATTCAGATCCGTATGTATCTTGCAAACCTCTATGTCTCCCACCTGGACTAGATCCCAGATGGAATTGAAGCGTCTCTTGATGTGTTTGGTCGTCTTGTGAAATCTGGATTCCTTTGGCAAAGCAATTGCACCAGTATTGTCACAAAAGATTTTCATTGGACCCGATGCACTAGGTATGACACCTAGATCGGATATGAACTCCTTCATCCAGACTCCTTCGTTCGCTGCTTCCGAAGCAGCTATGTACTCCACTTCACATGTAGATCCCGCTACGACGCTTTGTTTAGAACTGCACCAACTGACAGCTCCACCGTTTAAAGTAAACACGTATCCGGTTTGCGATTTAGAATCGTCCGGATCAGTGTCAAAGATTGCATCAACGTAACCTCTTACGGTGAGCTCTTTGTCACCTCCATACACGAGAAACATATCCTTAGTCCTTTTCAGGTATTTCAGGATGTTCTTGACCGCTGTCCAGTGATCCACTCCTGGATTACTTTGGTACCTCCCTGCTAAACTTATAGCAAGGCACACATCAGGTCTGGTACATAGCATTGCATACATGATAGAGCCTATGGCTGAAGCATAGGGAACATCTTTCATTTTCTCTCTATCTTCTGCAGTGGTCGGGCATTGAGTCTGACTCAACTTCACACCTTGTAACACAGGAAAGAACCCTTTCTTTGCTTGATCCATTTTGAACTTCTTCAAAATCTTGTCAAGGTATGTGTTTTGTGAAAGTCCAATTAAGCGTCTTGATCTATCTCTATAGATCTTTATGCCTAATATGTAAGCAGCTTCCCCGAGGTCTTTCATCGAAAAACTTTTATTCAAGTATCCCTTTATGCTATCCAGAAATTCTATATCATTTCCAATCAGCAATATGTCATCCACATATAATATCAGAAATGCTACAGAGCTCCCACTCACTTTCTTGTAAATACAGGCTTCTCCAAAAGTCTGTATAAAACCAAATGCTTTGATCACACTATCAAAGCGTTTATTCCAACTCCGAGAGGCTTGCACCAGTCCATAAATGGATCGCTGGAGCTTGCATACTTTGTTAGCTCCCTTTGGATCGACAAAACCTTCCGGTTGCATCATATACAACTCTTCTTCCAGAAATCCATTCAGGAATGCAGTTTTGACATCCATCTGCCAAATTTCATAATCATAAAATGCGGCAATTGCTAACATGATTCTGACAGACTTAAGCATCGCTACGGGTGAGAAGGTCTCATCGTAGTTAACCCCTTGAACTTGTCGAAAACCTTTTGCGACAAGTCGAGCTTTATAGACAGTAATATTACTGTCAGCGTCAGTCTTTTTCTTGAAGATCCATTTATTCTCAATTGCTTGCCGATCATCGGGCAAGTCAACCAAAGTCCATACTTTGTTCTCATACATGGATCCTATCTCAGATTTCATGGCTTCAAGCCACTTTGCGGAATCTGGGCTCACCATCGCTTCTTCATAGTTCGTAGGTTCATCATGATCTAGTAGCATGACTTCCAGAACTGGATTACCGTACCACTCTGGTGCGGATCTCACTCTGGTTGATCTACGAGGTTTAGTAGTATCTTGTCCTGAAGTTTCATGATCATCATCATTAGCTTCCTCACTAATTGGTATAGGTGTCGCAGAAACAGTTTTCTGTGATGTACTACTTTCCAATAAGGGAGCAGGTACAGTTACCTCGTCAAGTTCTACTTTCCTCCCACTCACTTCTTTCGAGAGAAACTCCTTCTCTAGAAATGATCCATTCTTAGCAACGAATGTCTTGCCTTCGGATCTGTGATAGAAGGTGTACCCAACAGTCTCCTTTGGGTATCCTATGAAGACACATTTTTCCGATTTGGGTTCGAGCTTATCAGGTTGAAGCTTTTTCACATAAGAATCGCAGCCCCAAACTTTAAGAAACGACAACTTTGATTTCTTGCCAAACCATAGTTCATAAGGCGTCGTCTCAACGGATTTTGATGGTGCCCTATTTAACGTGAATGCGACCGTCTCTAAATCATAACCCCAAAACGATAGCGGTAAATCAGTAAGAGACATCATAGATCGCACCATATCTAGTAAAGTACGATTACGACGTTCGGACACACCATTACGCTGTGGTGTTCCGGGTGGCGTGAGTTGCGAAACTATTCCACAATTTTTCAAATGTACACAAAACTCGTAACTCAAATATTCTCCTCCACGATCAGATCGTAGAAACTTTATTTTCTTGTTACGATGATTTTCAACTTCACTCTGAAATTCTTTGAACTTTTCAAATGTTTCAGACTTATGTTTCATTAAGTAGATATACCCATATCTGCTTAAATCATCTGTGAAAGTGAGAAAATAACGATATCCGCCACGAGCCTCAATATTCATCGGACCACATACATCGGTATGTATGATTTCCAACAAATCTGTTGCTCTCTCCATAGTACCGGAGAACGGTGTTTTAGTCATCTTGCCCATGAGGCACGGTTCGCAAGTACCAAGTGATTCATAATCAAGTGGTTCCAAAAGCCCATCAGTATGGAGTTTCTTAATGCGCTTTACACCGATATGACCTAAACGGCAGTGCCACAAATAAGTTGCACTATCATTATCAACTCTGCATCTTTTGGATTCAACATTATGAATATGTGTATTACTACTATCGAGATTCATCAAAAATAGACCACTCTTCAAAGGTGCATGACCATAAAAGATATTACTCATATAAATAGAACAACCATTATTCTCTGATTTAAATGAATAACCATCTCGCATCAAACAAGATCCAGATATAATGTTCATGCTTAACGCTGGCACCAAATAACAATTATTTAGGTCCAATATTAATCCCGAAGGTAGATGTAGAGGTAGCGTGCTGACCGCGATCACATCGACTTTGGAACCATTTCCCACGCGCATCGTCACCTCGTCCTTTGCCAGTGTTCGCTTAATCCGTAGTCCCTGTTTCGAGTTGCAAATATTAGCAACAGAACTAGTATCAAATACCCAGGTGCTATTGCGAGCTCTAGTAAGGTACACATCAATAACATGTATATCACATATACCTTTGTTCACCTTGCCATCCTTCTTATCCGCCAAATACTTGGGGCAGTTCCGCTTCCAGTGACCAGTCTGCTTGTAGTAGAAGCACTCAGTTTCAGGCTTAGGTCCAGACTTGGGTTTCTTCTCCTGAGCAGCAACTTGCTTGCCGTTCTTCTTGAAGTTCCCCTTGTTCTTCCCTTTGCCCTTTTTCTTGAAACTAGTGGTCTTGTTAACCATCAACACTTGATGCTCCTTCTTGATTTCTACCTCCGCAGCTTTCAGCATTGCGAAGAGCTCAGGAATAGTCTTGTTCATCCCTTGCATATTATAGTTCATCACGAAGCTCTTGTAGCTTGGTGGCAGTGATTGGAGAATTCTGTCAATGACGCAATCATCTGGAAGATTAACTCCCATCTGAATCAAGTGATTATTATACCCAGACATTTTGAGTAGATGCTCACTGACAGAACTGTTCTCCTCCATCTTGCAGCTATAGAACTTATTGGAGACTTCATATCTCTCAATTTGGGCATTTGCTTGAAATATTAACTTCAACTCCTAGAACATCTCATATGCTCCATGACGTTCAAAACGTCGTTGAAGTCCCGATTCTAAGCCGTAAAGCATGGCACACTGAACTATCGAATAGTCATCAGCTTTGCTCTGCCAGATGTTCATAACATCTGGTGTTGCTCCAGCAGCAGGCCTGGCACCCAGCGGTGCTTCCAGGACGTAATTCTTCTGAGCAGCAATGAGGATAATCCTCAAGTTACGGACCCAGTCCGTGTAATTGCTACCATCATCTTTCAACTTTGCTTTCTCAAGGAACGCATTAAAATTCAACGGAACAACAACACGAGCCATCTATCTACAATCAACATAAATAAGCAAGATACTATCAGGTACTAAGTTCATGATAAGTTTAAGTTCAATTAATCAAATTACTTAAGAACTCCCACTTAGATAGACATCCCTCTAATCCTCTAAGTGATCACGTGATCCAAATCAACTAAACCATAACCGATCATCACGTGAGATGGAGTAGTTTTCAATGGTGAACATCGTTATGTTGATCATATCTACTATATGATTCATGCTCGACCTTTCGGTCTCCGTGTTCCGAGGCCATATCTGCATATGCTAGGCTTGTCCAGTTTTAACCTGAGTATTCTGCGTGTGCAAAACTGGCTTGCACCCGTTGTAGATGGACATAGAGCTTATCACACCCGATCATCACGTGGTGTCTGGGCACGACGAACTTTGGCAACGGTGCATACTCAGGGAGAACACTTCTTGATAATTTAGTGAGAGATCATCTTATAATGCTACCGTCAATCAAAGCAAGATAAGATGCATAAAAAGATAAACATCACATGCAATCAATATAAGTGATATGATATGGCCATCATCATCTTGTGCTTGTGATCTCCATCTCCGAAGCACCGTCATGATCACCATCGTCACCGGCGCGACACCTTGATCTCCATCGTAGCATCGTTGTCGTCTCGCCAATCTTATGCTTCCACGACTATCGCTACCGCTTAGTGATAAAGTAAAGCATTACATCGCGATTGCATTGCATACAATAAAGCGACAACCATATGGCTCCGGCCAGTTGCCGATAACTCGGTTACAAAACATGATCATCTCATACAATAAAATCATGTCTTGACCATATCACATCACAAACATGCCCTGCAAAAACAAGTTAGACGTCCTCTATTTTGTTGTTGCATGTTTTACGTGGCTGCTACGGGCTTAAGCAAGAACCAATCTCACCTACGCATCAAAACCACAACGATAGTTTGTCAAATAGACTCTGTTTTAACCTTCGCAAGGACCGGGCGTAGCCACACTCGGTTCAACTAAAGTTGGAGAGACAGTCGCCCGCAAGCCACCTGTGTGCAAAGCACGCCGGGGGAACCGGTCTCGCGTAAGCGTACGCCTAAGGTTGGTCCGGGTCCTCTCGTCCAACAATACCGCCGAACCAAAGTATGACATGCTGGTAGGCAGTATGACTTGTATCGCCCACAACTCACTTGTGTTCTACTCGTGCAAATAACATCAAACCATAAAACCTAGGCTCGGATGCCACTGTTGGAGAACGTAGTAATTTCAAAAAATTTCCTACGCACACGCAAGATCATGGTGATGCATAGCAACGAGGGGGAGAGTCTGATCTACGTACCCTTGTAGATCGCAACGGAAGCGTTGACACAACTTATAGGAAGTAATCGTACGTCTTCTTCCCGATCCGACCGATCCAAGCACCATTACTCCGGCACCTCCGAGTTCTTAGCACACGTACAGCTCGATGACGATCCCTGGGCTCCGATCCAGCAAAGCTTCGGGGAGGAGTTCCATCAGCACGACGGCGTGGTGACGATCTTGATGTACTACCGACGCAGGGCTTCGCCTAAGCACTACAACGGTATTATCGAGGTGGAATATGGTGGCAGGGGGCACCGCACACGGCTAAGGAACGATCTATATGATCAACTTGTGTGTCTAGAGGTGCCCCCTGCCCCTGTATAAAAAGGATCCAAGGGGGAGGGGCTGGCCGGCCAAGAGGAGGGCGCAGGAGGAGTCCTACTCCTACCGGGAGTAGGACTCCCCCCCCCAATCCTATTCCAAGTAGGATTCCCAAGGGGGAAAGAGAGAGAGAGAGAGGTGGCCGGCCACCTCTCCTAGTCCTAATAGGACTAGGGGAGGGGGGAGGCGCGCAGCCCATCATGGCAGCCCCTTTCTCCTTTCCACTAAAGCCCAATAAGGCCCATATGGCTCCCGGGGGGTTCCGGTAACCTCCCGGTAATCCGGTAAAATCCCGATTTTACCCGGAACACTTCCGATATCCAAATATAGGCTTCCAATATATCAATCTTTATGTCTCGACCATTTCGAGACTCCTCGTCATGTCCGTGATCACATCCGGGACTCCGAACTACCTTCGGTACATCAAAATGCATAAACTCATAATAACTGTCATCGTAACGTTAAGCGTGCGGACCCTACGGTTCGAGAACAATGTAGACATGACCGAGACACGTCTCCGGTCAATAACCAATAGCGGGACCTGGACGCCCATATTGGCTCCTACATATTCTACGAAGAACTTTATCGGTCAGACCGCATAACAACATACGTTGTTCCCTTTGTCATCGGTATGTTACTTGCCCGAGATTTGATCGTCGGTATCCAATACCTAGTTCAATCTCGTTACTGGCAAGTCTCTTTACTCGTTCCGTAATACATCATCCCGCAACTAACTCATTGGTTGCATTGCTTGCAAGGCTTAAGTGATGTGTATTACCGAGAGGGCCCAGAGATACCTCTCCGACAATCGGAGTGACAAATCCTATTCTCGAAATACGCCAACCCAACATCTACCATTGGAGACACCTGTAGAGCTCCTTTATAATCACCCAGTTACGTTGTGACGTTTGGTAGCACACAAAGTGTTCCTCCGGCAAACGGGAGTTGCATAATCTCATAGTCATAGGAACATGTATAAGTCATGAAGAAAGCAATAGCAACATACTAAACGATCGGGTGCTAACCTAATGGAATGGGTCATGTCAATTAGATCATTCAACTAATGATGTGACCTTGTTAATCAAATAACAACTCTTTGTTCATGGTTAGGAAACTTAACCATCTTTGATTAATGAGCTAGTCTAGTAGAGGCATACTAGTGACACTCTGTTTGTCTATGTATTCACACATGTATTATGTTTCCGGTTAATACAATTCTAGCATGAATAATAAACATTTATCATAATATAAGGAAATAAATAATAACTTTATTATTGCCTCTAGGGCATATTTCCTTCAAAGAGGCCATAAAAAATGGGAGAAAAGGCCCAAATAAAAAAATGAGAGAAAAAGAGAGAAGGGGCAATGCTACTATCCTTTTACCACACTTGTGCTTGAAAGTAGCACCATGATATTCATAGTAGAGAGTCTCTCATTTCGTCACTTTCATATACTTGTGGGAATTTTTCATTATAGAACTTGGCTTGTATATTCCAATGATGGGCTTCCTCAAAATGCCCAAGGTCTTCATGAGCAAGCAAGTTGGATGCACACCCACTTAGTTTCCTTTTAGCTTTCATATACTTATAGCTCTAGTGCATCCGCTGCATGGCAATCCCTACTTACTCACATTGATATCTATTGATGGGCATCTCCATAGCCCATTGATACACCTAGTTGATGTGAGACTATCTTCTCCCTCTTTTTTTCTTCTCCACAACCACCATTCTATTCCATCTATAGTGCTATATCCATGGCTCACGCTCATGTATTGCGTGAAGATTGAATTTTTTTTGAGAATGTCAAAAGTATGAAACAATTGCTTGGCTTGTCATCGGGGTTGCGCATGATTTAAATACTTTGTGTGGTGAAGATAGAGCATAGCCAGACTATATGATTTTGTAGGGATAACTTTCTTTGGCCACGTTATTTTGAGAAAACATAATTGCTTTGTTAGTATGCTTGAAGTATTATTATTTTTATGTCAATATGAACTTTTGTCTTGAATCTTTCGGATCTGAATATTCATACCACAATTAAGAAAAATTACATTAAAATTATGCCAAGAAGCACTCCGCATCAAAAAATTTGTTTTTATCATTTACCTACTCGAGGACGAGCAGGAATTAAGCTTGGGGATGCTTGATACGTCTCCAACGTATCTATAATTTTTGATTGCTCCATGCTATATTATCTTCTGTTTTGGACATTATTGGGCTTTATTATCCACTTTTATATTATTTTTGGGACTAACCTATTAACTGGAGGCCCAGCCCAGAATTGCTGTTTTTTGCCTGTTTTAGGGTTTCGAAGAAAAGGAATATCAAACGGAGTCCAAACGGAATGAAACCTTCGGGAACGTGATTTTCTCAACGAACAAGACCCAGGAGACTTGGACCCTACGTCAAGCCACAAAAGAGGAGGCCACGAGGTAGGGGGGCGCCTACCCCCCAAGCACGCCCTCCACCCTCGTGGGCCCCCTGTTGCTCCACCGACGTACTGCTTCCTCCTATATATACCTACGTACCCCCAAACGATTAGATACGGAGCCAAAACCCTAATTCCACTACTGTAACTTTCTATATCCATGAGATCCCATGTTGGGGCCTGTTCCGGAGCTCCGCCGGAGGGGGCATTGATCACGGAGGGCTTCTACATCAATACCATAGCCCCTCTGATGAAGTGTGAGTAGTTCACCTCAGACCTACAGGTCCATAGTTAATAGCTAGATGGCTTCTTCTCTCTTTTTGGATCCCAATACAATGTTCTCCCCCTCTCTTGTGGAGAACTATTCGATGTAATCTTCTTTTTGCGGTGTGTTTGTTGAGACCGATGAATTGTGGGTTTATGATCAAGTCTATCTATGAACAATATTTGAATCTTCTCTGAATTCTTTTATGTATGATTGGTTATCTTTGCAAGTCTCTTCGAATTATCAGTTTGGTTTGTCCTACTAGATTGATCTTTCTTGAAATGGGAGAAGTTCTTAGCTTTGGGTTCAATCTTGCGGTGTCCTTTCCCAGTGACAATAGGGGCAGCAAGGCACATATTGTATTGTTGCCATCGAGGATAACAAGATGGGGTTTTCATCATATTGCATGAGTTTATCCCTCTACAAAATTTCATCTTGCTTAAGGCGTTACTCTGTTTTTAACTTAATACTCTAGATGTATGCTGGATAGCGGTCGATGAGTGGAGTAATAGTAGTAGATGCAGGAAGGAGTCGGTCTACTTGTCTCGGACGTGATGCCTATATACATGATCGTGCCTAGATATTCTCATAACTATGCTCAATTCTGTCAATTGCTCAACAATAATTTGTTCACCCACCGCAGAATACTTATTCTCTCTAGAGAAGCCACTAGTGAAACCTATGGCCCCCAGGTCTATCTTCATCGTATTAATCTCCTACTACTTAGTTATTTCCTTTGTTTTTTTACTTTGCCTTTATTTTACTTTTCATCTTTATCATAAAAATACCAAAAATATTATCTTATCATATCTATGAGATCTCACTCTCGTAAGTGGCCGTGTAGGGATTGACAACCCCTTATCACGTTGGTCGCGAGGATTTATTTGTTTTGTGCAGGTGCGAGGGACTGGCGCGTAGCGTCCTACTGGATTGATACCTTGGTTCTCAAAAACTGAGGGAAATACTTACGCTACTTTGCTACATCATCCCTTCCTCTTCGGGGAAAACCAACACAGTGCTCAAGAGGTAGCACTTGCTCCTTTCTTACCCATCCTCGCACACTCGAGCTCCATCGCCCAAGTTCGCATTTTTCTTCTCAAACCACTCCAAGCATGTCCGGAGCGGGAGGCAAGTGGATGGTTTCCTCCGTCACGGAGGAGAACATCACAAAGTTGTGGGAAGAAGGATATCTGGCCGCGGATATCGCGCACCGGCTGCCAGATGTAGGGAAGCTCATCCCTACGCCCGAACCCCATGAGAGGGTAGTTTTTCTTACCCACTTTGTCCGTGGACTGGGATTTCCCCTCCACCCATTTGTTCGCGGGCTCATGTTCTAGTACGGGCTGGATTTTCATGATCTGGCCCCCAACTTCACCCTCAACATCTCGGCGTTTATCGTCGTGTGCGAGGCCTTCCTCTGCATCAGGCCCCACTTCGGCCTGTGGCTGAAGACCTTCAATGTTAAACCGAAGGTGGTGGCTGGCCAGCAAGCAGAGTGCGGAGGCGCCATGGTGGGAAAAATGCCTAACGTCACTTGGCTCGAAGGCTCCTATATGGAGACCATAAAGGGGTGGCAATCGGGGTGGTTCTACATCACCGAGCTGTGCGACACCAACTGGGTGGCGGCCCCTAAATTTCGATCCGGAATCCCCACGCGGCTCGATTCCTGGAAAGAGAAGGGCATGTCTTGGGGTTCTTCGGTAGAGCTGACCGGACTCCAGACCTGCATCAGGAACATGATGAGCAAGAAAATCAAGTTGGTCAACATGGTCCAGGTCATGCTCTTCTGCCGAATTCTCCCGTGTCAACAACGGGCATTCAATTTGTGGGAGTTCGACCTGGCCCATCACCAGACATTGCGAGAGGTCTACGACACGATGCATAAGGACGTCTGGAGGGTGCTGTTCAAGGGCGCCGAGGTACCTCCTTCCCTCATTGAGGACCGCGGACTCAGCGTAAATCGCCATGTCAATCCGGTAAGTTTTTGCATCTCACATGGTATTTATTTGCCCCAGTTGAATGATGGGCGGGATCTAAGCTCCCATGCCAATAACATGACTGGATAAAGACAGCGAAGCAGCTCGATTGCCCAGCCCCCCTGCCTGAAGATCCCGCAGATGCTCTCCTAACGGAGATGCTGGCTCCGGCACCTTATGAGGTGCCGGCGAAGAAGACCAAGAAGAAGGCCCCGGGGACCCGAAAGGGTCTCCGGCGCAAGGTCGTATCGGACTCATCGTCCGATGACTCCGACGCTCACTCCTCCAACGAAAACAAGGAGGTGGAGGAGGAAAGTTCTCTCCCTCCAGCCGGGGGAGACAAGAAGAGGAAGGCCGACCCAACCAGGGAGGCCGAAGGGTCCAAGAAGGGAAAGACCCTCCCTCCAGACTGCTCCACAACGGCCGCCTACAGTGGCGACGAGTGGCTACCCAGGGTCAAGCCCCCGGCGAAGTCGTAAGTATCCGAAAACCATAGTAATTCATGGTATGTTTTATTGCACTGCTTTTCCTCATTCCTAACATGATTATGTAGTCTGTCCCAAGATCATCTTGACATATCCTCGTTGAGCGGTTCGTTGGAGTCGTCGGATATGAACAGTGGTTCTCTTCCGACCGCCTCCATCCCTCGCCCTACGGACAACGTCGAGGTGTTGTCTCAAAAGGCAACAAGCCGATGGGAGGTGGTCCCGAGGGCGCCTCGAGGCGACCTCCCGGACCCTGGGTACAAAGGGAGCGAAACTCCCATGGGCTCTGAGTTCGGCCCCTAGCCGAACACCACGCCGGAACCTTTGATGGTTCCAGACTCCGGCAGGCGATCCCCCGTTAAGGGGGGCCAGCCGCCCGTGCCGGTGTCCTTTGTCCATCCAGAGGCAATGAACAACTTGCTGGAAGCGCTTCGCAGCGCCTCCATCGACGAGGAGCACCGCACTGTCATGAGTGCGGTGATCGAGAAGGTTCAGTCCACCAAAATCGGACTGACCGAAGCTTGCGCTAGCCTCCTAACAGGCTTTGAGGTAAGCAATCAAAGTATAAGAAAGTATTACCGCATAGATAGTAGCCTCTGATGCTCTGTTCGGCATTCGAGAAGAAAGGCCGAATAGAGGATCAAATGATGACTCGCGAGTCTAATCAGAATATATCTATGTGTATGTGCAGGCTTCACTGTTGGCCGCTGCCGCACGTACTGCGGAGGTCTCTGCACTAAAGCAGGACCTGGAGCGGTCCGAGAACGAGCTCAGCCTTACCAAGAGGCAGCTCGAGGAGAGCAAAGTTAAGCAATACCTTGTCTACGCTTTTAAAAAGAAGTTCGGTTGTAAAATAATAGGATCAACATGAATTTGTCAGTGGCCATGACCGAGGTGGTGACCCCGAAGAAGGCACTGTCCGAGGCCGAAAACAAAGCAGCCAAGGAGCGCCGTGAGCGGGAAAAGCAAGAAGCCCGAGTAGGCGAGGTGCAGCAAGAGATCGAGGCTCTTGCCAAGACACATGAGTCCTTGGAGCTTGACTCTAAGACGCGAGAGTCCGAGCTCGCGCAGGCGCTTGAAAGCGCCCGGAGCGCCAAGGCTGAAGCCCACAAGGCCCTCCAGGAGATTGATGCGGTGAAGAAGATAGCAGCGGGTAAGGCATTCATTATGAAAAGCAAGCATGTGAAGGAAAATTTCCTTTTTCTTACCTGAGTTCGGAGCTCTCCAGGAGCATTCGCCGATCTTCTCCGCAGTGTACTGGACGCCTTGGAGTTTTACCAAGCTCAGGAGGGGAGCTCGACGGAAAAGTTGTTCTGGTCTCAGTATACTGGGACCGAACACCCAGTGCCCTTGAGCGACCAACTGAAGCAATTGGTCGAGCTTCACAAGGCAGCCGAATAGGCCATGAGGGGCATTGTAGTCCAGATGTGGCCCGGCGAGCCCCTGTACGGCAACTACTTCGGTCTAGTGAGGCGGCTTGTGGGTGCCTGCCCATGGCTTGAAGTCATCAAGCGGTCCGTCTACATCGAGGGTGCGTGCAGGGATTTTGCCCGGGCGAAGGTGCACTGGGCGAAGCTGGACGCCGTGAAGCTGGTGAAGGAGGGGCCGCCGGAGGGCAAGGAGCATCGCTGCCCCGAGATGTATTATGAGAGTGTCCTGAAGGGTTCCCGCCTTGTGGCGGATGAATGCGCCAAGGATGTAAATTTTGAATGAACATGTTCATGTGATCCTGTAATGTGAAACGAGTTCATCTGCTCTATGAAACCCTTTTTAAATTTAAAATATTACCTTATGTGCGGCCGTTTATAAAATCTGAGAGTTGGCCAGTCGTCGGCTTCTGCCCCCATGTAACTAGTACTGGGGTGTTTGGGATAAACCTGAGCACTCTTTACCCCAATTTTGGGTCCTTCAAGGAAGGTGTTCAGTGCAACGAACCAGGCAATCAGACTATAAGGCTTTATCGCTCTCACTTAGCCATAGAAGTCTACAATTTCAAATTTTGGCGAAGCCCCTAGTATTCGGAAGGCCGAATGTGGGGCGCTATACACGCCTAAGCCGGACAAGGCCGACTCCTCGCCCGAAGCGGAAAAAGTCATTAAGGACTTGAGACCTCTCGAACAACGACCAGTCTCTCGCCTTATCATGACAGTCCATTTTCGGCTTTCTCTACTGAAGTGCTCGTCCAGAAGAACCGGGACATAATCGCAGTAGTTCTCCCACCGTTACCTTAGCCGATATAGTGGAACGTAAGGTACCAAAGCATGGGAGCCGGGCAAACCCAACTATTGACCCAAGACATGATTCGGAGCTAATGCATATAGTGCTATAAGTTCGGGGTGCCGCACTGTCGAAAGTGTTCGGACTTCTCACGCCATATTATGGGGTAAACGAAAGCCCCTAGCATACTGACCGTACCCGAATATATAGCTGCAGATTGTCGTAAATGGACATATAAGAGAAAAAAGGATAAATAATGCAATAATAGACTAATGCTATGCATTGTTATTTAAATAATACGTCGAAACGTACTAGTACAAGTAGTGCAAGAAGCAGAAAGTGGGACTATTTGACATGTCCTATCCAAGGGCAAGCTGTGTATGGATAGTAGAAAGCGGGTATATCAATTAATATTAGAGACCACTTGAGGGTTCCCCTGTACATCTTAGCTTCTTGCCACCTTGGTTGTTCCTCCCGTAATGTGTCCGGCAATCGTACTGCCGGAAAGGGCTTCCAGAGAGTTAGGCCCTGAAAGAGAAAAGAAATGATAAAGGTATACAACCCCTAGGGCGGTTAAGCCGCATTGTGGGATGTGCCCTGATCGTGCCCCCGCCATGTCCATGGTATTTTTAGTGCATAATTATGTACGCGTGGCACGGATTTCGTCGCTTGGCTGGGACTGGGACGGGGGCCGAATTGCTAGGCGAGCTCTGAACGTGCCAAGCCATCCTGTTTCAGTTTACTCCGGACTTGCTTGAAGGTGTCCATGGGCTGGAACACCGAACTAGTGTTTTGCCTTAAAAGGCTGCTTTGTGCTTCTGCTGCGAGGGCCACAGTGTGCTCTTCCGTGCGGAGCGAGCATTCTGTGTTTCCATTTACTGTTATGAACCCCCTAGGTCCTGGCATCTTGAGCTTGAGGTATGCGTAATGCGGTACTGCATTAAATTTTGCAAATGATGTTCGTCCGAGAAGTGCGTGATAGCCGCTGTGCAACGGGACGATATTGAAGATTAACTCCTCGCTTCGGATGTTGTCCGGTAATCCGAAGACCACTTCCAGTGTGATTGAGCCCGTGCGATGGGCCTCTACACCTGGGATGACGCCCTTAAAGGTGGTTTTGGTGGGTTTGATCCTCGATGGATCGATACCCATTTTTGCACTGTATCCTGATAGAGCAGGTTCAGGATGCTGCCGCCGTCCATAAGGACTCGGGTGAGGTGAAATCCATCGATGATGGGGTCTAGGACCAGTGCGGCGGATCCGCCATGACGGATACTAGTGGGGTGGTCCCTGCGATCAAAAGTGATCGGACAAGCGGACCATGGGTTGAACTTTGGGGCGACGGGCTCCATCGCATAGACGTCCCTTAGTGCATGCTTCTGCTCCCTCTTGGGAATGTGGGTTGCATATATCATGTTCACCATCTTCACCTGTGGGGGGAACCCCTTCTGTCCTCCCGTGTTCAGTGGCTGGGGCTCCTCCTCGTCACACTATGCAGCCCCTTGTCCTTGTTTTCGGCATTTAACTTGCCGTCCTGCTTGAACACCCAGCATTCTCTGTTGGTGTGATTGTCTGGCTTGTCGGGGGTGCCGTGGATTTGACACGAGCGATCCAGTATGCGCTCCAAACTGGACGGAGTCGGAGTACTTCTTTTAAATGGCCTTCTCCTCTGACCGGATCTAGAGCCTCTAAATCCAGCATTGACTGCCGTATCATCATTGTTATCACCGTTGTTACGGCGCTTTGGTCTGTTACGACGTGGTCTGCCGTTGGTATCTTTGGTATCCGAAGTGCCCGGATTCCTTGATGTGTTGTTGCTGCGAGCCAGCCAGCTATCTTCGCCCGCGCGAAAGCGGGTCATGAGTGTTGTGAGGGCTGCCATAGACTTTGGCTTCTCTTGGGCAAGGTGGTGGGCAAGCCACTCGTCGCGGATGTTATGCTTGAATGCCGCTAGGGCCTCTGCATCCGGACAGTCAACAATTTGGTTTTTCTTGGTCAGGAACCGTGTCCAGAATTGCATGGCCGATTCTCCTGGCTGCTGGGTTATATGGCTCAAGGCATCAGCATCCGGTGGTCGCACATAAGTGCCCTGGAAGTTGTCAAGGAATGCGTCTTCCAAATCCTCCCAACTACCGACGGCGTTTACTGGCAAGCTATTGAGCCAATGCCAAGCTAGTCCTTTGAGTTTTAGTGGGAGGTACTTGATGGCGTGTAGATCGTCACCGCGAGCCATGTGGATGTGAAGGAGGAAATCCTCGATCCATACAACGGGATCTGTTGTGCCATCATACGATTCAATATTAACGGGTTTAAAACCCTCCGGGAATTCGTGATACATAACTTCATCAGTGAAGCATAGGGGGTGTGCGGCGCCTCTGTGCCGGGCTATATCATGACGCAGTTCATATGAGTCTTGTCTGCTGTATTCGGCCCAGCCGAATTTATCTTTGGTGTATCCGGCGCGACGATCATCGTCCCGTGTTGGCGCGCGCGCCCGTGACCCATATATTGACCTTGCGAGTTTTTCCCTACTGTCCAATACGTCTCGCAGGTCCCGTGTGTTGCCCCGTGCCATGGTATTTTTGATTGAGTGGCGGCGGGGTGCAGGCTGAAACGCGGCCATGCGGTGGCCGGTCAGCCGCATCGTACACTGGTGATGGAGGTTTCGATGCTTCCTATTCTAGGTGAGGTAGCAACCTGCTTTTTGGGTAACTCCTGGAGGGGCGCTCGAGTTCGTATTCCTCGGCCTCAAGTACTTCGGTCCATCTATCTGCTAGCAAGTCTTGATCAGCTTAAAGTTGTTGTTGCTTTTTCTTCAGGCTATTTGATGTGGCCATTAGCCGGCGCTTGAAGCGCTCCTGCTCGAAGGGATCCTCAGGCACGATAAATTCCTCATCGCCGAGGCTCGCCTCGTCTTTGGAGAGAGGCATATAATTGTCCTCCTCCGGTTCTCCATCTGCCGCCTGCTCTGGAGGGCTAGCTTGTTCATCCTCCCGCTCTACATCGTACTAGAGGGGTTTGTGGTTGTCTTCGGCACTATCTGGAGTTTTATTATCTCCTGTGCCAGTATCACTACTTTTGTTGTGGCGGGACTTAGAGCGGTGCCGCTGACATCGGCGCTTGGGTTGCTTTTTGGAGGGGTCATCCTCCGCTGTCTCGTCGCCATTGCCTTCTTTGGGAGTGTCCACCATGTATATATCATATGATGAGGTGGCGGTCCAGCGCCCTGTGGGCGGTGGTTCCTGTTCGTCTCCGGCATCGTCGCCCATACCGTCGATGTCTTCGGAGTCGAAGTTGAGCATGTCGGTTAAATCGTCGACAGTGGCTACTAAGTGGGTGGTGGGTGGACAGCGAATTTCTTCGTCGTCCGCATCCCATTCTAGCCGGACATAGTTCGGCCAAGGTTCTCCTGACAAGGAGAGAGACCTCAATGAATTTAGCACATCGACGAAAGGTGAGTGCTAAAATATATCTGCGGAGGTGAACTCCATGATCGGCCAGTCGGATTTGATGGGCGCGGATGCAGGCGGCTTGGAGTCCGTGGTCGTAGACGAATCCAGTGGTTCGGCGGCACAGTTCTTGTAAGGGGTGAAGTCAGTATCCGGCTCTATCGCCACTGAGGGTAAGGCTTCCATGGCGGGGTCTATCCCTCCGCTCTCGGATGGCCCAATTCGCTCCGAATTGACGGCCGGAGAAGTTGCAGATGCAATCTCCCGAATACCATCTGACGGCAGAGTTACGTCATGCTCATCGTGACTTCGCGGCGCACCTGGCATGGGCTCGAATCTATTGAAGATCAAGTCTCCGCGGATGTCGGCAGTGTAGTTTAAGTTTCTGAATCTGACCTGATGGCCAGGGGTGTAGCTCTCGATTTGCTCCAGATGGCTAAGCGAATTGGCCCGCAGTGCAAAGCCGCCGAATACAAAGATCTGCCCGGGGAGGAAAACCTCACCCTGGACCGCATCATTACCAATGATCAAAGGAGTCATCAAACCTTATGGTGACGACACAGTGGAACTCTCAATGAAAGCACCAATGTCGGTGTCAAACCGGCAGATCTCGGGTAGGAGGTCCCGAACTGTGCGTCTAAGGCGGATGGTAATAGGAGGCAGGGACATGATGTTTACTCAGGTTCGGGACCTCTTGATGGAGGTAAAAACCTACGTCCTGCTTGATTGTTCTTGATGATATGAGTATTACAAGAGTTGATCTACCATGAGATCGTAGAGGCTAAACCCCAGAAGCTAGCCTATGGTATGATTGTTTGTTGTCCTACGGACTAAACCCTCCGGTTTATATAGACACCGAAGGGGGCTAGGGTTACACAGAGTCGGTTACAAGGGAGGAGATCTACATATCCGTATTGCCTAGATTGCCTTCCACGCCAAGGAGAGTCCCATCCGGACACGGGACGAACTCTTCAATCTTATATCTTCATAGTCCAACAGTCTGGCCAAAGGATATAGTCCGGCTCTCTGGAGACCCCCTAATCCAGGACTCCCTCACCTTACCTTCACCGTAAGGGGCCGAACCAGTATAAACCTCTCATGTCCTTTGGCCTGATTAACCCCTTTAAGATTCCTAGTTGCGATGGCCCTACGACTAAGCCTTTCGCTAGGACATCTGCCGTGACAATTCCATGACAGTTGGCGCCCACCGTGGGGCTAGCGCATGGTGGATTTGAGTTCTTAAAGGGCAACTTCGAAGGGCTCAAGGGATACGTTGTGGGCTGGATGACCAAGAGTCGTCTTGGCAAGCTCTACATCGACGACGAAGGTTGGGGCTTCGACGCCGGCTCGATTGAGTACGGGTACTGGGTCCCCTTCGGCGGAAACCATGTCTTCATCGGCCGGATCGGCGAGTCAGGCCCTGAGTCGGACATCTGCATCAACCTCATCGAGATGGCTCAGCGCGCGATACCCGCCCGGGCGCAACCCGTCGTGCGGCGGTTCTTCGTGGGTTGCATCCATGGAGGGGAATTTTCTGAAGGATCGATAGACGGTGGTGAGACAGCCGTCTGCTCTGACGGTGCATCGTCCAAAGGCGAGACAGATTCTTTGTATCAGCTACAAGATGGCGTGCTTGGGGGCTGTTCCGATGGCAGCAGTATTCTGGACCCCTCTGAGACGCCGAATCGAGCCGGAGTCTTCATGGCTGGCACACAACCCAGGCAGAATTCTACGTCTGCGGCAGCAATAACCACCAGGTCAGCAGCAGCCGGGTCAGGAGACCTCGTGCGCCCCCTGGCTCAGGTACTAATGGACCTTATGGATAAGATGACGGCTCTGTTGACTGCTGTGGTTGAGCCGGTGGATAAGGCTCAGCATGACACGGAGGTGGCACGACTACGTGAAGAGGTGGCACAAGCCAAGGAAAATTTAGCAGCAGAAGATGTCAGGATGGCTGCTGAGCGGGCAGTTTTGGATGCTCGTGCTCGGCAGCTTCAAGCGGAGACTTCCCGACTCTAGGTGGATCTGAACACGTCAAATGAGGTCATGAGGAGAAGACACCAGAAAACTCAGTCACGTCTGCCTTTGACTTATGATCCTAGGAACCTTTTCCACACACCCGGGGCCGGTCCCGGCAACCCGCCGGAGCCAAACCGGATCACAAAACCCGGGACGGGGGCGCCGGTTCAGCCGAGGGCCATGGAACCACCCCATGTGAATATTTCTCTGCCTCATTACACGCCAGTACCACCAGGTCACTTCTCTAACCCTTTGGAGAATTTAATTGCTGCGTCAGCCCGTCTGGCGGCTCTCCCAATGGAAGGCGACTCTCCAACGGCGATCGAAACACGATGGGTCAGGGAACTTCTTCAGACAGCCCTGGCCCAAGACGGAGCCCGAGCTATAGCAGGCATATGGACTCAGCGGCTATGTCAAGCAATGCCCAACGCCGTAACCAACCGCGCAGGTATGACCCGGCGCAGGATGGAGCCTTTAACTTGGTGGATCAGGAGAGGATCCATCAGGAGGCTGAGCGGGCAGTTCAACTGGCAGCTGAGCAGGCGGCTCATCAGGCTTTTCTGATTTAGCCAGTAACCTCTGTTGAGGCAGGAGTGGCCACAAGGACAGGAGGTGTCCCTTGCTTGGTGCTGGCTCTACGTAATGAGCGCTTGCCAAAAGATTTTAAGGGGCCTCGTAAAGTGCCTAATTACACGGCCGACTAGCAGCCTGGGGCATGGATTGAAAGTTATGAGATGGCGATGGAGCTATTGGAGGTCAGCGATGCAGCAATGGCTAAATATTTCACTATGATGTTGGATGGAACAGCTCGCACTTGGTTGAAAGGGTTGCCACCCAACTCCATCGGCTCATGGGCGAAGTTAAAAGCCCGGTTCATTCAGAACTTCAAGGACACATGTAAGCAACATATGTCAATCATGGACTTGACTAACTGTAAGCAAGAGGAAGGCGAGTCCACGACCCATTGGGTGCGCCGGGTCAAGGAGATAATACATTCATCTAATAAGATGGATGCCGGCTCTGCGGTCTTAATCTTGGAGAAAATTTGCCGTTTTTAACCTCTGAAGTAGAAGCTGGGGCGGCTCAAGCGTGATTGTCATGACATGGGCCACTTGATGGCGGCTCTGGTCAAATATGCTGATTTAGATAGTACCAAGGATCCCGCGTCTGATGAAGAGAAGCCAGGGAAGGGAAAAAAGAACGGCAATGGCAAGGGTCACCGGCATAACCCGGTGAATCAAGGAGGTAATAAACGTAAGGCTGACGAGTTTGTGGCTAACGCCAGTACACAGGACAACAACCAACGGCGCAAGGGGAGGCCACCTCCTCGGTCAGGCGGGCCAGGTCTCACCCTTGAGCAACTACTGAATGAACCCTGTCCGAGATACGGCACCCGGGAGAAGCCAGCTACCCATCTGTGGAAGGACTGTACGATCATGAAGGCGTTTAAAAATTCCAACATGTTCGATGGTAACCACGGACCTGGTGGCGGTTCAGGCGGCAGTGGTTTTCATGGCCCGGGCACTGGCTCAGGCGGAGGCGGTTTTCACGGCCAGGGCCATCCGGGTAACCAAGGTGGTTATAATCAGCAATCCGGCCAAAGTAATCAGCAGCAACAGCAACAGCAGTCCGGGTATTAGAGTAACCCGAAACAGCTGAACAGTGGGCAGTACCACGTATTTACCACTAGTTTGTGCAAGAGGGACCAGAAACTTCATAAAAGGGTTGTAAACACTGTTGAACCGGCGGTTCCACGTTATTTGAGATGGTCAGAATAGCCTATTGTGTGGAGTAGGGAGGATCATCCTCCCCGGGTTGATAATCCGAGTCACTTGGGTTTGGTGGTGGCGCCTCAGGTTGGTGGATATAAGTTTACTAAGGTGCTCATGGACGGAGGCAGTAGCATCAACATCCTCTATTATGAGACGTTTCATCGCATGGGTTGACTGACAAGAGTCTTAAACAATCCAACACTCTTTTCATGGTGTTGTACCTAGTAAGTCGGCATACCCAGTTGGTAAGATTGAGCTGGAAGTAGCCTTTGGGGATGAATACGATTCTAGGGCTGAGAAGTTAACTTTTCAAGTGGTTAAGATCAAAAGCCCATATCATACCCTGTTTGGACGGTCGGCTTATGCCAAGTTCATAGCTCGCCCGTGTTATGTATATCTGCAACTCAAGATGCCGGGTTATAAAGGCACCATCACAGTACATGGAAGCCGTAAAATAGCCCTGGAATGTGAAGAAGGTGATGCTGCTTATGCTGAGTCCGTTTGTGCTACAGAGGAATTAAAGTTTTATAAATATAATTTTGACCCGGCAAACATGACGTCTTTGAAGAAGCCAACTACGGAGCATGAACCGGTGTTGAAATTCAAATCAGCTGATGACACCAAGATGGTTGATTTTGTGCCTGGCGACTCACCCAAACAGTTCATTATCAGTGCTAACTTGGATCCAAAATAGGAAAGCGCGTTCATCGAGTTCATCCGTGAGAACCGGGACATCTTTGCATGGAAGCCTTCTGACATGCCGGGTATCCCGAGAGAACTCGCTGAGCACACTCTCAATATTGATCTGAAATTTAAGCCGGTCAGTCAGTTTCTTCGACGGTTTAACGAGGAAAGGCGCAAGGCGATTGGAGAAGAGGTGGCCCAGCTCTTGGCGGCCAGGTTCATTGTTGAAGTTTTTCACCCGGAGTGGTTGGCTAACCCGGTGCTTGTACTAAAAAAGAATGGCACCTGGCATATGTGTGTGGATTACACCGATTTAAACAAGGCTTGTCCGGCTGACCCTTTTGCTCTCCCTCGTATTGATCATATCATTGATGCTACGGCGGGTTGCGAGCGTTTGAGTTTTTTGGATGCCTATTCGGGTTATCATCAGATCAAGATGGCAGTTAAGGACCAGGAGAACACAACTTTCATCACTTCGTTTGGAGCCTTCTGCAATGTGTCTATGCCTTTTGGGCTTAAAAGTGCCCAGACGACTTATCAACGATGTGTGCAGAATTGCCTTCACAATCAGATTGGGCATAATGTTCATGCTTATGTCGATGATATAGTGGTGAAATCCAGAGAGAAGGAAACCTTGGTAACTGGTCTGAAGGAAACCTTTGATAACCTCCGGGTCTACAAGATGATGCTTAAGCCGGCCAAGTGTGTTTTTGGAGTCCCAGCTGGCAAACTCTTGGGTTTTTTGGTGTCTAACAGAGGTATTGAGGCTAACCCAGAGAAAATTAAGGCAATTACATCTCTGGCTAAACCGGCGTGCATCAATGACGTTTAGCGGTTGGCGGGTCGTGTCGCATCCTTAAGCCGGTTCATAAGCCGGTTAGGGGAGAAGGCGATGCATTTGTATCAAATGATGAAGAAGGCGGATGACTTTGTCTGGAGTGACGTTGCTAACTCTGCTTTTGAGGATCTGAAGAAACAGCTCGCTAAGCCGCCGATTATTGCTGCTCCGGTTGAGAAAGAGCCGTTGTTGTATGTGGCTGCTAACTCATGTGTTGTCGGTGTGGCCATAGTTGTGGTGCGCAAGGAGGCTGGCAAGGAACATCCGGTCGAACGGCCGGTTTACTACGTCAGTGAGGTGCTCATTGAATCTAAACAAAGATATCCACATTGGTAGAAGCTTGTTTATGGGGTGTTCATGGCAAGCCAGAAGCTCAAGCATTACTTTCAGGGTCACCCAATTATTGTGGTTAGCTCTGCTCCTCTAGGAGACATTATTCAAAATAGAGAAGCCATGGGACGAGTTGCCAAGTGGGCTATTGAACTTGGGTCTCATGGTTTGAAGTATGTGCCACGTACTGCGATCAAATCTCAAGCGCTGGTTGACTTCATTAATGACTGGACAGAGTTGCAGATGCCAGAGAAGAAACCAGACACCACATATTGGACGATTCACTTTGATGGGTCTAGACAATTAGAAGGCTCAGGGCTGGAGTTGTTCTAACTTCTCCTCGAGGTGACAAATTTCGTTATGTGTTACGATTGATGTTACCTTGCACTAACAACGTAGCTGAGTACGAGGCCTTGCTTCAAGGTCTTCGAATGGATAAGTAAATGAGTTTAAGCCGGGTACGGTGCCTAGGCAATTCAGATCTGGTGGCTCAACAAGTGTCAGGCAAGTGGGATTCTAAGGATCCTCTCATGGCAGCTTATAGCCGCGAGGTCAACGCTGTTGCGGGGCATTTTAAGGGTTATCAAGTGGAACACATTGACCGCGGAAAGAACGAAGCGACTGATGCCTTAAGCCGGTTGGGATCTCAGCATAAGACGGTGCCACCTAACACCTTTTTAGATGTTTTGCATAACCCATCTGTTAAGTTGCCTACAGAAGAAGATTTGGCCATTCCTGACCCGGAGGCACAGTTGGTGGCGGCTCTTCATGTCATTCCATATTGGACAGTACCATTCTGGGCTTACATGACCTGGGGCGAGTTGCCAGAGGATGACACCCTGGCTCGACAGATAACCCGGCGGTCCAAGTCGATGACAATTTCTGACGGTGAGTTGTATCATCACAGCGTCACTGGGGCATTTCAACGATGTGTCTCTCCTGAAGAAGGTCAAGAGATTCTTCGTGAGATCCATGAGGGAGATTGTGGCCATCATGCCGGCTCAAAATCTCTAGTGGCCAAAGCTTTTCATCATGGCCTTTACTGGTTAACGGCTCACGCTGATGCAGGTGATCTGGTCAGTAGGTGCGATGGATGTCAAAAATTTGCACGACGAGCGCACATGTCGGCTCAAGAGTTGCGGATGATTCCAATCACTTGGCCGTTTGCAGCCTAGGGGCTTGACATGGTTGGACCTTTCAAAAGGTCCAAAGATAAAAAGACACATCTTTTGGTGGCAGTTGACAAATTCACAAAATGGGTTGAGGCAGAACCAGTGAGCAAGTGTGATGCAGCCACGGCGGTTCAGTTCATGAAAAAGGTGATTTTTCGCTTTGGTTTTCCACACAACATTATAACTGACAATGGCACTAATCTGTCCAAAGGTGCTATGGAGGAGTTTTGTCAACGTGAGCATATCCGGCTTGATGTTTCGTCAGTAGCTCACCCCAATCCAATGGTCAAGCTGAGAGAGCAAATCAAGAAATCTTAAAAGGTCTCAAGCCTCGGCTTATGGTTCCCTTACAACAGACGGTGGGTTGTTGGGTAGAGGAATTACCCTCGGTGCTGTGGAGTATCAATACCACTCCTAACAGGTTTACAGGTTATGCACTTTCTTCATGGTTTATGGAGCAGAAGCAGTGCTGCCTAGTGACATCCGTCATGACTCGCCTCGCGTGGCGGCTTACATTGAAGCTGATAATGAACAAGCCCGACAGGATGCACTTGACTTGTTAAATGAGGAGAGACATTTGGCGGTGGCTCGATCAGTAATTTATTAACAAGACATGCGCCATTATCACAGCCGCCGAGTTAAGACCAGGACCTTTCAAGAAGGTGCCCTGGTGCTCCGGCTCACCTAGGATCTGTCTGATGCACACGAACTATCCCCGCCTTGGGAAGGACCCTTTGTGGTCAGCAAGAACTTAAATAGCAGGTCATATTACCTCATTGACGTTCGAGAGCATAAAGACTCACCTAAGTCAGAGGAGGAGACCCGCCGGCCGTGGAACATTGCTCAGCTTCGGCCATACTATACTTAAGCCACCGGCTCTCGTCATGTACATACTTTGACGTTGTATACATTATGATAAGTAATAAAGCAAGACCTCTGTCCTTTTCCCTTTCAATGATTTATTATTTTCATTATTTAAAATGATCAAAAGGGGGCTGATCGTATCCGAATCTAGCTTAACCCTTTTGGTCCGGCTCGTGATCGTATTCGAATCTAGCTGTAAAACTCATGGTCACTTGGAGGCTTCCTATTCAAACATAGGTCGTATTCGAACCAAAGAGAACATAACTGTCGTAACCCTCGTGATCGGCTCAAAGCCAAACTCACTAGGGGGCTTCTTGATCATATCCGAATCATAGCTTAACCCCTTTTGGGTCCGACTTGGCTCGTATTCGAATCAGGGTCGTTAAAAACCTCTCAAGGTCATTTGGGGGATTCCTGTTCAAACATAGGTCGTATTCAAACCAAAGAGAACATAGCTGTCGTAACCCTCGTGATCGGCTCAAAGCCAAACTCACTAGGGGGCTTCTTGACGTATCCGAATCGTAGCTTAACCCCTTTCGGGTCCGACTTGGTTCGTATTCGAATCAGGGTCGTTAAAAACCTCTCAAGGTCATTTGGGGGCTTCCTGTTCAAACAAAGGTCGTATTCGAACCAAAGAGAACACAGCTGTCGGTACCCTCTTGAACAGCCCAACGCCAAAGCCACTTGGGGCTATATGATCGTATTCGAATCTTAGCTTAACCCCTTTGGTTCGGTTTACTGATCGTATTCAAATCAGAAGCCTCCAGTTTTTTATTTAAATGTTTTGATTTACATTGTCTGAAGCCTAGTGTTTTTGTCTTGCTGTTTTTCATCATCTCAAATCTAACTGTCAGTATGGTTTCAAGTTAAACCGGCTCGGTTATTCGACAATGAGTTGCCAAGGCATAAAAGTCATCAAGACATATGGAAGTATTGACTTCTACAAAAGATTGGGTTATCAACCTCATCACCCGGGTCATGTAAACCGGCAGTCCAGATTCAAAGAACACAGCCTTGTTTATTTTGCATCTGGTCCTGTCTTTTCCACTATGATAATTACATAAGTCATATACCCGGTGTTTTGACCCGTCCGGTGCTAAACCGCCAGGCCAACTCTTTCATTCTTTATAGGAACAGAGTTAAAACATTGCAGATGTAATCACAGATGTGCTGCATATATATATTGACATCATCGGCAAAGAGTCATAGGCAACATTTTATGCACGATGGCATAGGCAAAACATGCAGTTTTCAAACTAATCTATTACAAGGCTTTGAGAGCCCAAAAGATGGTTATGACTCACCCCTCGCCGGTTCACCTCCCTCTACTGGTTGGAAGCTGGGATTGGACCAGTCAAAGGCGTTCAGAACAATGAACTCTGCTTCATCGTCAATCAGGCCGACTGGATCGACTTACGGGGCAAAAGTGTGTTGGTGAACCGGCGGGATAAGATCTGTCACCTTGTAAGAGGAAGTCGCCATCTTCTTATTCTCCATATCAAAACCCGGCTGATATTTGTTGATGTTTGTCTCCTCTCTAAGAATGGTAGCTTGAGGACGAACTCCCCTCACACAGGCAATAAAGTAATCTTGCTCAAATGGAGTCCCGTCTTCCTTCACGGTAGGGTACCCCTTAGCCACATCAACCGGGTCTAAATCCTGCACCCAGGCTTTGGAGCGGCTCAGGGCAGTAAGGGCTCCGGCTCTAGCACATGATCGTTTGACCCCTTGAAACCTGGCGGGTAAGATCGATAACTTCTTCAAAACATCACTTAGGCGGTTGGGTCCTTGGTTGGTAGGAGAGATAGCAGCAAGCGCCTGTTGAGCCCCCGTATAAAGTTGTTCCACCAAGGTATAAACCGCCTTCAGCTTTGTCACGCTGTCCTGGCTCAGGTTGTTACTCCGCGGACCTGTAAGTATTTTAACAAAGGTTAAGCAGGCGGTTTACATTCTTGGTCAAAATAGAGTATAAGGGCCTTATGGAAAAACTCACCAAAGATGGGGGCGACCATTTGCGACACACAGTTTTTAAGCCGGTGAGCTCTGTAGTAGCCTCCTCAAGAGCCGCCTCAGCTGTTTCAGTGCGTTGTATCAGCAGCGTTTTTTCTTTGGCCCATGATTTCTTTTTTGCAGCTAAGCTGGTCTTCAATTTCTCAGATTCAGAGAGGCTCAATTGGAGTTTAGAGTCAGTGGCCTTTATCTCTGTCTCCTGCTCCACCAACCGGGTCTTGGCATCCGTCCATTGAGAGCCCAACTCAGATAAGGTGTTCTACAAAACATTCACAGGTGTGTCAAGACTTAAACTAAAAGTTATAAGGGTTCAAATCTCAAGTACTTTGCACTGCAATATCAGTTGACACCTTTGGGCTAATGTCTACCAAAGCAATTTTTTATGACTTTTATATGTTTCAAGTCCCAAGGGTTTTACAAAGTAACAACGCTTGGCACTTGGGGGCTAATGCATGATATTCAGAAAGTTTTCAACATTGAGCCTGATCACAATACCTATTGGGACTAGTAAAAGACAGTTATGCAATTAAGTACCGGTTCATTTATGATAAATTGAGCCGGCCCTTGGGGACTACAGGTGAAGTTTACGCTACTCTATTGGAATTTCTAAAAATCTAGAGGCAAAGTATCAACTTATATCATAAAGTCTATAGATCATTCAAGTTCATCATCTGAAGACTTGGGGGCTGGCAGAGTATAAGTAAACCGGAGAACATACCTCATATTTTAGCTGCAATTGTTTGACCATCTTGATTTCCGAGTCACGACTGGAGTGCACATGACTGAGATAGCCGGACAGTACATCATTGACATTGAGGTGAGCATAATGGGAGATATCAAACCGCACTTTCTGCTTCTCTAAAGCCTCTTTCTTAGTAGTATGTCTGGCTAATACAGTGGGGGTCCCTGGTTCAACAAACCGGCTACCGGTAATCAAAACATCAATATCAGAAGTTGTTGGCGGGTTAGCTGAGCTAGATGGTTAAGTAATGGTTGGATTAAGGGTGGCCTCATCGGCTGACAACTCAGGACGGTCCAATTGAGTATGAACAACTGGGTCTTCTGGTGCTTTAGTTTGAGAGGGAGTTGGCATGGCCGGCACAGGTGCAGGAACTTTCTAGTCTTCTGTCGGCTTAATCACCTTGGCCTTCTTGCATTTGGCTTGACCACTAAGAAAGATTTTATGAGACAGTTAGTGTAATGATGTAGTTTTAAAGATATAGAGGAAAGATGATTTTTCCTTACCCATGGGCAGTTTTGAAAGGCAGAAATTGAGTTTGTGACGAGTCGCCAGAAGAGCGAGAAACCTCCTGCAAAGGTAAAATAAAGTTAGTGATGCAAGGGAATAGATCCATTAATGGAAGAAAAAGACAAAGATGAAAGAAACCTCATTCTGGCGTTTTTGAGGAGTTTGTTGTAATTCGAAAGGTGGTTCATCGTCGTCATTAGTCCGGGCCTGACGGCGGCTCTCATGTTGCTGCTTTTTCAAAAGAAAATGAGGGTCCAGATAAGCCAAAGGGTGCGAAAACCTTACTTTCCGGGTTACCAGTTGAAGTTTCTGTCTTGGCAAAGGGGCTGAGTCGGAGGAAATAGTTACCTCTTCTTCCACGGCCTGGCTGGCCCCCGTGTTGTCCTGGCAATAGTCAATGTCAATACGGTAGTTAAAAAACTAGCCAAGGGAGTCAAGGGCTACCTCCGACTCAGAAGCATCATCCAGGTGGAATTAGTCAGATGCAGTCTTCTTCTTCTTGGGCTTCCAGGTCGTTCTCCTAGGGGCTATGGCAACGGCTCAAACCTTCTTGGCAGCTTCATGATCATACTTGGCCTTCCAGAAGTCAGATTTGGCATGTAAACAAATAAATAGATTAAAAGGTCATGCAAGTATTTAAACTACTGAGGAAAACACAAAAAGAGAAAGAGGTCAGGGGTTTTCACCTCTGGTGTCGGGTTAAGTTTGCAGAAGGGGTTTAACCCAACCTTACTGCAGTCCTCGTATTTGTCGTTCACAAGGATGGTTGACATTGCAACAACGTCTTCTTCAATCAATTGAACAGAGCTATAACGCAGAGAGTCATTTGGGCCTCCGCCATACTCATACATTAACTTGGATCGGCGGCTTAGAGGGATGACCCACCATGCGACCCAGCAACGGATCAGGTCAACTCCAGTTAAGCCATTCCCCAATAAGGCTTGAATCCTTTTAATAGATGGAATAAGCTTCTTGCATTCAGTAGCGGTAAGCTTGTCAGGGAGCACAAACTTGGAATCCAGACGCTTCGCGCGATAACCCGGCAGTGGTTTTTCAATGGCTGGTGACGTATCTTGGCAGTAGAACCAGGTCTGATTCCAATCTTTGGGATTGCTCGGTAAGACTATTAAGGGAAAGACGACGCCCTGTCGGTGCTGAATTGAGATTCCACCAAGCTTGAAACTAAGGTCGTTGGTGCATTCGTTCTGGTGGTTCAGATAAAAGTATTATTTGAGTAGTTCCATGGTCGGTTCTTCTTGAAGATATACCTCACAAAGAACTTGAAAATTGCAGATATTGGAGATAGAGTTGGGTCCAATGTCTTGTGGGCGAAGCTTGAAAAAATGCAGAACGTCTCGGAAGAACTCTGAGCTGGGTGGTGAGAAACCCCGATTCATGTGGTCAGTGAAAATGATAACTTCATCGTCTTTGGGCTGAGGCCATTCTTCGTCCGGGTCAGGAGCACGATAAGACATAGCATTTTTCTCTGGCAAAAATCCTATGGTGACAAATTCCATCAAGGTATCCTCCGTAACTGTGGAAGGGACCAAGTTGCAGACTGTTGGCGCTTTGGTCGGCATGGTGAAAGGACAGGCTGAAAAGAAAGTGGTGTGCCAGTTCAATTCAATGATGAAATTAGACGTTAAATGATGATGGTACAAATAAGTAATGGCGTCTTAAAATAAGGGCTAATGATATATAAAGGAAAAGTGAGCCGGCGTGATAAGCCGCCATGACTAAAGATATTCAAAGGATGCCAGAAACAGAATTGGCTAAGTGTTGACACAAACAAGTTTACCAAGCTGTCACTATTATTTTGGATCAAATGGCCGTTCCAAAAATAAGATATTCTAGACCTGAAAATCTAGTATAGATGAGTTCGTGAGTTATAATGAGGCCTCTGTACAGGAAAAGGGGATCTACTAGTATCAAAAATGGACGCAAAACAACTACCGCACAAGTTATGTGTTCCTTTTTGGATCAGAAGAGGCTGCGGAGGAGGAACTACGAAGAAACTATGAAGAACACACAGAAACCTAGAAACCCTAATGCAAATTTGAGGAGCAGGAAGGTGAACACTTACATCCACGGATCTTCTGCGGAGGGTCGCCGCCGTTCTCTGGATTGATTCAGGTTGATGCAGCGGCTGAGGTTGAGGAAGACGAGGTGCTCTGTGACGGTGGCGGGGCTTGAGCGGCAGTAGGGTTGCGAGAGGAAGAAGATGAATAAAGGGAAGAGTGAGGAAAGACCTAGTAATGCCTATTTATAAGGGGATAAGCGAACAGGCTGGCACGAAAATCAAGGAAGAAACAAATAATGATTATCCAGCTAAATGGACGCCTCAATTCTCGGAAGACATTTAAGGATAAAGATCTGCTGGAGATAACATCATAGCAGGCTTTCATATTTTCGGAAGATGACGTCATGGGGGGTTACAAAGCTTTTATAGACAAGGGAAGATGGATTTCGTCTAAATGTTGAAGGTTGACAAGAACAAGGTTCAAATCAACCTGGGGCCTAATGTTGGGAATATAACTTTCAGGTATGGCCCGCCCAAGAGGGGCTCGGTCAACCCTAATGGCGTATTGTTGAGAGAAGCCCAGTAATATTCAAGGTGGTAGTTTATTAAGAATTGTAGAAGGCATAAGCCCAGAGGCGGCTTAAGGCCCAATATTGTAAACCGCCATATGTAAAGAAAGACTTATAAACAAAGGCATATAAAAGAAGTCACCGAGCTGGACACGTTTTATGAGCCGGCTGGGACTCTGTAGGCCGCCAGGCGTCAACCCGTGTATATAAGGGGACGACCCGGCGGCGGCTTAGGAAAAGAAACAACAGATCGATAGCCAAGCTAGCGGATTCGCTCCTTGGTCATCGAAACGTAGAAATACAACATAAACTGGACTAGGCCTTACCTTCACCGTAAGGGGCGGAACCAGTATAAACCTCTCGTGTCCTTTGTCCCGATTAACCCCTTTAAGCTTCCTAGTTGCGATGGCCCTACGACTAAGTCCTTTCGCTAGGACATCTATCGTGACAATTCCACGACAGTTTTGGGGCAGATCACGGGACTGGTGGTGAGAGCTTTCATCGAGATCATCTTAGATGACGAGAATGAGGATCCCTTTGCTACCAAGCCAATGACTGATGCTCTCGAGTGGGCCTCCAACCTATTGCTCAACAACCTAACTAAAATGCGGGGGGGGGGGGGGGGGGTAGATGATCCCGCGATGATACGAGAGATGTTGTCCACTCCGTATGGCGAGAAGAAGGGAGATGTTGCCGCTGATGAGGATGACGAATGTGTAATCCTGGACGGTGACCCTGACACGGCCCTGGTCATTGTATTTTTTTACCTAGGAAAGATGGGGCAAAATAAGAGTTGTAGGTTGTTTTGGAGAAAGGGGAGGTATTGATTTCTTGCCTGCAATTCTTCTATGTTACCACATCATGTATCGATTCATACATCCTTGTCCGTTTGTATGTGCATGGAGGTACTGATTTCTTGCCTACAATTCCTCTATGTTACTACATCGTGTTCTGGTTCATACATCGTTGTCGATTTGTATGTGTGCTACATTTGACAAGCTATTGCGTCCCAGGTCATACATTGCCGTCTTCGTCGTTAGTCATATAGCTTTGTCATCCTACATTGTTGTCTTCGTTGTTAGACACATATTAATATTCAAGTCATAAATTTCCTTCAACATTTTTAGATAATTCTTCATTAGTTCTAACATGCATCACAATAACAAACTTCTTTTGGGACCTTTTTTTACCAGAATGTGTCCTATTGTCCCCTTTTTACTTAATATGTGGCTAGAGGAGAAAGTGTTGGATATGCCTTCTTGAACGATCACATTACACTATGTGAAAAAGAACAGAAATTAAATGGATGTGAGAAAACAAATCGGAGAAGACCAGTCAAAATCACATATGTACGAAGTGAACTAACAAAACAGGCGTGTCAAGATCATAATAATCACTATTAAACCAAAAACAAATCTGTGAGGATTGAAATGATTTGTTTTTAGTACATGTAGCAATGTACGTAGTTATAGCAGAAATGCACAAAAGAACCTAGGAAGAGTTAATACCACTTGTCAAGGAGGTGAAAGAAAGGAAGTAACAATGCAAGTGACATTGTTTCTTCCAACTATTTCATTTTCATCATTTTACGATGAATGAATTCACCATCTAGTGACTTTACTGTTTCTTCCTACCATTTCCCTTTTTATTCCCCCATTTTCCTGACATTTGTTGTTTCTTGCTAGCCATTTCAAGATATCACCATTCAAAACAGTAAACTCTTTTGCCATTAAGATTTTGATGTTTGTGCAACACCAGGTTTTACGGTTTTCTTATAGTTGGTGAGTATGTTTGCTATGGGTAGCAAGTCTGATTCTACTCTATGGGGAATGATGGAGGTGAGGGCGTCAACCAACTAGTAGGGAGCGATGGCAGGAAGGGAGTCATTTGGGCTGCCAATAGCCTGCTGACACCACAGTCCTCTGGCCCCATGTAGAGCATTTGCATGACGTATGGCCCAGAAGACACTCCGTAGTTCCTTTAGTATAGCTTAGCTTGCCAGCTAGCCTCGACTTTCTTGTTGGCCCAGATGATGCTAGCACAGAGGCAATGGCATGCCGGCCTTCCAGATGAACATGTGGAGGATGACACGTAGAGGCACGAATAATCAACTAAGTACGGTAACAAAGGCTCCATGCTATTGGCATTTGTGCCTATAGCCAAATTCCATGGACCCAACAATCGTGGTACTCACTGAGTCGAGGTCTTGCTGTGTGACGTCAGACCGACGTTGTGCGATGGTGGCACTAGTGGGACGAAGAATAAAATTGGTAACACACTTTCATCAGTTTGAATTTAAAGTTACAATAAAGTAAGTATAAACATGTTTTTATTATAATTATCATCCACTAATAGATGCAAATGTTAGATTGAAACAAATAATCGTGTGCGATGTTGATATGAAGGAAGAAGAGGATTTACTGATGGTGCAATAGGCGATGTTGTACCGTGAAACCACCCACCCACCTAGGCAAGGACGGATGATGATGTTGTGGGGACTCTGGATCTCGTAGTCGGGACGACAGGCAACGCTGGGTCTAGGGCCAGTAGGCCGCTAACCCCCATGGACATCAAGGAAGACAAAATGGTGGAAAGGGTCATGTGTTCATGTTGTGAGAGGTCGAGAGAGAGGACATGAAGGAGAGGGCTACCTTTTGATGCACCACCATTGTTATTACTGCTATTTATTGTTTCTTTTTTTTGCTTAATTTTCTAAAGGAGGAGAAAGTGTTTGATGTGCCTTATTAAAGGGTCACACTACATGGTGTACAATGAAAAAACACTGACTGGACATGAGAAAAAACCCAGAGAAGACCAATCAAAATCATGTATGTACAAAGAGAACTAAAGTATCACATGTGTCAGCAACATAGAAATCACCAGCAACCTAAAAGGCAGATGGAATTGAAAGGTTGGGTGGTTTAGTACACATAGCAATGTGCGTATTTATAACACAACAACATGCGATCCCCAAAAATGCACACAGGACTTAGGAAGACAAAATGTGCACACCACTCTTCAAGCCAGTACAAAGAAGGAAATAGCAATACAAGTGACATCGTTTGATCCAACTATTTCATTTTACCCATTTTAGGATGAATAAATTCTCCATCTGGTGAGTCTACCAGTTATACTTCTTCCTCCAATTTCTTTCCATTTCCCCTATTTTCTTGACATTTGCAGCTTCTTCCCAACCATTCCAAGATACCACTACTCAAAGATGTAAAACAATTCCGCCACAAAGATTTTGAGCTTTGTGCAATAGGAGGTTTATGGTTTTGTTATAGTTGATGAGCATGTTTGTTCTTGGTAAGAGCTCTTCCTATGCTATGCGAGGAATGAAAGAGGTGAGGGCATCGTTTGAGAAGTAGGGAGTGATGGCAGGAAGGAAGTCGTTTCGGCACCGAAATGCTTATCAATACCATAGTCCTCTAGTAGCATGCAGAGCATGCACTCGATCTACGGCCTGAATGACAATCCCTACTTCCTTCAATGCAGCTTAGCTTGGTAGCCTCGACAAGCATGTTGGCCTCGACACGGTTGTTGCATGAGGAGGATATGCAGTGGAGAAGTGCAGCCAGCCAACTAAGTACGGTGACGATGACTCCATGTCGCTAGCATTGGTGCCTGTGCCCAATCGTATAGACCCTATGACGGTAATGGCCGATGAGTCCGAGCCTTTTAGTCGCCTTCCATCAAATCGCCGGCAAATCGCAAGCCAGCAGTGGTGTCGGTGGGGATGGTGAAACAAAAAATGGAAAAAAAATTATCAGTCAGAAGTAAGTATAAACTAAAGGAAGTATAGACTAAGTTCTTTTATATACTTCTGAAAAAAGTATGGATGCAAGTTTTCATCTTCCATATAGGTATGTGCTCCTTTCTTAATCCATACCTAAGAGGGCATAGTACCGTCAATTACTATGCATGCACTAAGTAGATGCAAATGATGGATTGAAATCAAACTTATAGTATGTACTCACCGGTAATATTGATTCCGATGGAAGAAGAAGATTTTACGGCCGGTGCAACAACTATCGTTGTATCCGTGAAACAACCCAACTTAGAGACAAATGAGGAAGCCGTGGGAACCCTGGATTCACATTTGGGAGGCGCTAGGCACAGGAACAGTGTGTCGCTGACTACGATAGACAGTGAGGAAGATAACATGGTTGAGAAGGCAATGTGTCAGTGCTATGAAAGGTCAGGGAGAGAAACTGAATGAGAGGGCATGATGTTACGACCTCGATGTTATTACTATTGACACACCGCCATTGTTATTTTCTCGGTAAAGGAGGAGAAAACACTTGAGACACCTTCTCAAAGGAGCACAACACAGTGATAGAAATAGAAAGGAAAAATAGTTGGACGTGGGAAAACAAATATTAGAATGCCGGTGCATTTTAAGAGAAGTAAAGAAACACATGTGTTAGTAGTACATAAATCACCAGCACAACGCTAAAATTGGAGAGAACGGAAAGGCTATGCAGTTTTGTACATGTAATGTAATAATGTGATGTATAATTACTAAAGAATTGTCACACAACAATCTATGGTAATCACGTAATAAAAACATATGGACCTAGTAGGAAGATAAAATAAAGTGTCCATACCACTTGCCATTTATCAAGCTAGTGAAATAAAGGAAACATCAACCCAAGTGCCATGTTATGGGTCCCCACATACGCGGGCTCCAGAAAAGGAGCATGGCTCCCCTCCCCATGCCGCAGCACCGAGGTCTAGTAAAAGTGGGGGTCCCACTGATGATTCCTTCAGGTTTGGTTGTGCCTAGGCTTGGGTTGGTGATCTGGGACTTGTTCTAAATTCCATGGAGATGTATAGGTTTGTTTGTGCAAGATTCCACATCCTGGTCATGGCGGTTTGGTTGGTGTACTCCTCATTCTCCACCAATCCACCATTGTGGCACTAGTTGAATGTTACGGCTTTGTAATTTGGCGGCACTCGGCTTGGCGGAGTGGAGGGAGGGGTATGGACAGTACCACGATAGAACATGGATGAGGGGATGACCGACGTCAAGAGCGAGCAACGACTACTAGTAGTAGGGAAAACAGCTACTACAGAATGGGGACCATGTCTCACATTGTTGGAAATTTTGTTGACTCAAAATAACATTTCCCCTAGATGATTGACATTTATTTTTGGGTTTCTTTTTATTTATTTACTCATTGTAATTTTTCAGGGAAACAGATATAGATACACATCACATGCTACTTGCGGAAATGATTTTCCTCTTCTCTAGTCAACATGACCATATTTGGGTGGAGAAACTCGAGGGGGGAGAAGCGGAGTGGAGATGATCATCATGACGGGCTTAGAGGAGAGGATATAGCACATGGTGGCAGAGGATGTACTGAGGATGACCCAGTTTAGAGAGAGCTACAGATGGTTTCTGAAAATGGAGATGCTCGATGTGATTTGGTTGGAATCACCCTTTCGACGATGGAGGCGAAACGAACAAGGATGTTCTGAGATGGAGTTTTTACTAAGAGCACATTCACTGGGCTATGGTGTAATCGAAATCGGTAGATCTAGGGCAGAGGAGGAGATAAGTGGTATACAGATCCCATGTGATGTTTTCTCCAAATCTAGAGGAGTATGTGGTGGGAGCACTAATGTCAATGCTTGTACGGGGGCTGGTGGACCAGCATATGCCGGAGATGGGAGAAATAGTCGTGCCTACACCAAGGAGGGAGAGAGGCATGCACCCAATGAAGATGATGTGTAGCTCGTCTCGCTTCACTCTTCGCTCAGCGTGTATTTGGGCTCTTGGTCACGGGTTAGGCGGGTATTAGGACTCACTCCGGTCGGCATCCTTTCCCTGGTGCTAGCCGGAGGGGATTCTGATGAGGAATCTTTTGTAGTGTGTGGTGTGTATAATCAAACCCCCTGCTCAAATTCATGTTACCAGGAATAAATATTTCGTTACCCATTCGAGAGATTTAGATCGATATGGCTCATCCGATATCCTATTGTCCGTGATAGACGAACACAAAGATCTGTGAAGAAAAAATTGAGGAAGAAACATTGTACTGATAATACTGCATATGTGGTTGAATTAACTAGCTCTCCATCTATGTTAGTTTCACCTGCTAGTTGCTTCGCTCTTGATTTGGTTGGTGATATTTATGAAATTGATGATAATAATTCTCATAAGCATGATGGTTGTGCTAGTTATAGGCATCGCCATGACTGCCCCCACCACAAACTCTTCTAGATTTAGGGGGGATAGCACATAGGATTTATATGTCGCTGAACACCTCCTCTACCCAGGATCCGCCGATTTAGATTCCATCATAGCCAAGTGAATAACCTGAATTGGAGGAGCTTCATCTCTGAACATACTTTCTGCCTCCGCCTCCATCACCGAGATCGCAATGCCAATCGACTCTACGTCAAGCATTTACATGTTGGAAACAATTCACAAAATCTCGCTGAACAGGGCCATACTCACCGCATCCCCCGCAACCATGTGCCATATCCACTCCTCCACGGCCATTGTGACGATCATCTCCGCTCCCCTTCTCCGTCTCCCTTGATCTTCGGCTCTCTTCCTAGATGTGGTCGCATGGACTAGATAATGGGAAAATCCTTCCCGCGAGTAGCATGTGATGTGTATGTATATTAGTTTCTTGGAAGAATTACAATGAGTAATAAATAAAAAGATGAAACTAAAAATAGATGTGAAACTACTAGGGGAAATGCTATCTTCAGTCAAAAAAATTTCCAACAACATTAGACATGGTCCCCACTCTATGTTAGTCATTTTCCTACTACTAGTAGCCGCCTCTTGCTGGTCAGCCCGACTGTCCCCTGGTCCATGTTTAGTCATGGACCTATACAATCCCCTCCCTCCACTCTTTTAAGCGAGTGCTGCCGAAGTCCAAGTCATAACGTTTGGCCAGTCGCACGGTTGTGGACTGCTAGAGAATGAGGAGCCCATGAGCCAAGCCGCCATGACTAAAGCATGGAATAAATCCCATTACTAGCAAAAATTAACTTCTACATTTCCATGGAATCGAGAACTCATTTGAGATAGCCAACCCAAGCCTTCAGACAACCAAACCCCAAGGAATTTCTTGAGCAGAACCAATCCTAGTTTGGGGACGTATGATGAAGCCAACTATGGATCCTGTAGTTGGGAGGGTGGGCGATGTTTGGTATTTATCGAAGGGTCACATTATGTGGTCTGAAAAAGAAAATTATTGAAGGTAAGAAAAAGATCGGGGAAGACTGGTCAAAATCACGTATGTTACAAAGAGAACTAAATAAACTAATGTGTCAACAGCATAAAAATTGCTAGCAACCCTAAAAGACAGAAAAAACTTGAAAGTCTAGCTACAAGGTTTAATACACATAACAATGTGTGTAGTTATAGCACAGTAACCTACATTCTCCAAAAATGCACAGTAGGACTAAGGAAGGGAAAGTGTGCATAGCACTTGTGTAGGCGGTGAAAAAAGGAAATTGCAATGCATGTGTCATCGTTTCTTCCCACCATTTCCCTTTTTACGTTTTAGGATTAATAAACTCGCCATCTAGTGAGTTTACCGTTTCTTCCTCTCATTTTATTTTTATTTTCTCATTTTCCATAAATAATTGGTTTTTCCTACCCATTGTAGGATGCAACCCATCAAAGCTAAAACCTAGGTTCAAGCTCATGATTTTGAGCTTTGTGCAACATGGATGAAGGTTTTCTTTAGTTGCCGAGCATGTTTGTACTATGCAGGATATCTTCTTCTCCTCTATGAGGAATGGTGGAGATGAGAGCGGCGTCCAAGCGGTAGCCGGTGTGCCGGCAGTTGCACATGTGGGTATGAAGAAGAAAATGGGTAGGGAACTTTGATCAGTCTCAAGTAAATAGAAAAAATGATTGAATTATATACTGATTTTTAGTTGCTTATAAAAAATGCATAGATGCTAGTATTTATCTTCCATGGGTATGTGCTCCTTATTTCCGAAATGAGTACTCAAAAGCGCCTAGTATCATCAATTATTATGCATCCACTCGTAGTTGCAAATGTTGGATTGAAATCAAACATGTACTCGGTACTCACCTACGATTTTCATTCTAAAGGAAGAAGAGGATTTGCCAATGGTGGAATATGTGGCACTGTATCTGTGAAACCACCCATCCAAGGAGGAGGTGGAAATTCTGGGAACTCTAGATCCTGCAGTCAAGATTGTGGGTGGCATTGGGTCTAGGCTGGAAGGTTGTGGACTCCCATGGACATCGAGGAAGACAACATGGTGGAGAGGGTAGTGTGGTAGTGTTTCAGAGGCTGGGGGAGAGGAAACAGAGGGGAAGGATACATGGTTATGTGTCTTTTTGTTATTACTACTAATGTGCTGTCGGTGTTTCCTGTTTAAACTAATTACAGAAGGATGCGAAAGTGTTTCGTGTGCCTACATGAATAGTCACATTACATGATGAGATAGTAAAAAATGACTGGAGGTGAGAAAATAATATAAAAGACCATTCAAAATCTCATACATATAAAAAAAATTAAAGAAACAGACATATCAGCAGCATATAAATCACTACCAAACCAAAAAAATCAGAGAGGATTGAAAGGCTATGTGGTTTAGTACATGTAAAAATGTATATTGTTATAGCAAATATGTGCACGAGAACCTAGGATGAAAAAGTGTGCATACCACTTGTCAAGCAATTGAAAGAAAGGAAATAGCAATGCAAGTGATATTGTTTCTTCCTACTGATACATTTCCCCCCATTTTAGGATGAATAAACTCACCATCTAGTGACTTTATCATTCCTTCCTCCCATTTTATCTTTATTGTCCCCATTTTCCTAACATTTGCAGTCCCCACCCCCAATTCCAAGATACCACCACTCAAAGCAGGAAACTCAATTAGCCACAAGATTTTGAGGTTTGTATAACATGGGGTTTATGGTTTTCTTATAGTTGATGAGCAATGTTTATTATGGGTAGTATCCCATCTTAAGATCTCTGAGGAATGAGGGAGGCAAGGGCGTCGTCCGAGCAATGAGGAGGGATGGCGGGAAGGGAGCCGTTTGGGTTTCCAATAGCCTATTGGCACCACTGTCCTCCGGGCCCATGCAGAGCATGTGCACGACCTATGGCTTCGACGATACTCCCTACTACATTCAGTAAAGCAAAACTTGCTATCTAGCCTCGACATGCCCATTGGACCCGACACGGCTGCCATAGGAAGGGAATGTTGTGCCGGCGTTCCAGGTGAGGATGATTATGCAAATAAGCATGGTCGATCAACTATCTATATATGGTGACGAAGGCTCCACATTGTTGGCATTGGTGCATGTGGCCAAAGTGCAATGGAAACAACACTGGTCGCACCCGATGAGGTTGGGGCTTTCTTGCTGCCTGTCGTCAAGCCGATGGTGGGCAGCGTGCCAGCGGGGGCACTGGTGGGGATGAACAAAAAATATATAACACTTATGATCGGTAACAAGTTAAAATAATATTAAACAAAGTATAGACTTGTTTTTATAAATACTTCTAAAGAAGTGTAGACGCAAGTATTTTTCACCCACTGTTACGTGTTTCTCTTCTAAAGCATACTAAAAATGGGCTTAGTACCGTCAATTATTATGCCTCCACTAGTAGATGCAAATGTTGGATTGAAGTCAATATTCATCTGCGATGTTGCACACGATGGAAGAAGAGGATTTGACGATAGTGTAATAGGTGACATTGTATATTTGAAACCACCCAATCAAGGACGGATGATGAAGCCATGGGGAGTCTGGATCCTACAGTTGGAAGGGCGGGCAATGTTGGGTCTACGTTCGCCACAGATTCATGTGGACATCGAGGAAGACAACATGGTGCAAAGGGTGGTGTGTTGATGTTGTGAGAAGTCGAGGGCGAGGACATGAAGAAAGGAGCTAAGTGTTGATGCTCCACCATTGTTATTACTGCTAATGTGTTGTCATTGTTAATTATTTAATTCATTTGCTAAAGAGGGGAAAGTGTTTGACATGCCTTCTTAAAGGGTCACATTACGAGGTGTGCATAGAAAAAAACTGACTGGAGGTGCGAAAACAAATCGGAGAAGACTAGTCGAAATCACATACGCATAAAGAGAACTAAAGAAGAATACATGTCAGCAGCATAGAAATCAATAGCAGACCCAAGAAAGCAAAGAGAACTGAAAGGCTTTGTGGTTTAGTACATGTAAGAATAACAAAGCACGTAGTTATAACACAACAACCTACAATCCTAAAAAATGCACACCGAGACCTAGTAGGAAGAGAAAGTGTGCATACCACTTATCAAGATAGTAAAAAAAAGGAAATATCAATGCAAGTGACATCGTTTCATCCAACTATTTCATTCTCCTCATTTCAGGATGAGCAAGCTTACCATCTAGTGAGTTTATCATTTCTTACCCCCATTTATTTTCCCTATTTTCTTGGCATTTGTGGCTTCTTCCACCCATTCCAAGATGTCACCACTCAAATATGTAAACTTTGTAATTTCGAGCTTTGTGCAACACGTGATTTATGGTTTTCTTACATGTGTTGACCATGTTTGTTCTAAGTAGGAGCTCTGCTTTTGCTATGTGAGGAATGATTGAGGTGAGGACATCGTCTGAGTAGCAAGGACTGATGGCGGGAAGGGAGTCGTTCGGGCTGCCCTAATAGCTCACATACGCCACAATCCGCTGAGTTCATGTAAAGCATGCGCATGACCTACAACCTGGACGACAATCTCTACTTCCTTCAACAGAGCTTAGGCCGCTAACCTCTGCATGCATGTTGGTCCCAACCTGGCTGCCACGGGAGGCAATGGTGCCCGAGTGTTCGAAGTGAACATTAGGAGGAGGCTGCGAAGAACCGCATCTGGCCAACTAAGTACGATGATGACAACTCCATGTCACTCGCATTGAAGCCTGCACCCAATACCATAAACCCAACGACGGTGGCACTCGATGAATCTGAGCCTTTTCGCCGCCTACTATTAAACCGGTGGCGGATGGTAACCTTGTGGCTGTATCGGTGGGGATGAAGGAACAAAGATAGCAAAAATTTAATAAATGTAAATATAAATTAAAGGAAGGATGGACTGAATTCTTTTATACCTATAAAGAAAGTGTAGACACAAGTATTCATCTTACATAGGCATGTGCTCCTTCTCTAAAAGCATAATCAAGAGAGCCATAGTATCATCAATTATTATGCTTCCAGTGAGTAGATGCAAACCAAAGCGCATTCATCGCGGGGAGGGGCGTACATGACAACTTCTTCCTGGTTCAGCGGACTGCGAGGCTACTCCACAACCTTAGAGCATCGCACGTCCTTCTCAAACTAGACATTGCCAAGGACTTTGAAACGGTCTCATGGCCCTTCCTTCTCGAAACTCCACGGCACATTGGGTTTGGCCACCGCTTGTGTGAATGCATCTCCATCCTCCTCTCCACGGCATCCACATGGGTCCTCATCAACGGCCACCCCTGGCTGCCGATTTCCCACGTGCAAGGTCTTCGCCAGGGTGACCCCGTTTCACCCATGCTCTTTGCCTTGGTCATCTACAAGATCAACTCGCTGCTTCAACATGCCACGCATACTAGTATCCTCAAAAGATTCACCGCATGGCATGCGGCATCTCCATGTTTGCTGATGATGTGGTCATCTTCTGTCACCCCGACGCCCATGAGCTCGCCACCGTGAAGGAGCTCCTCCGACTGTTCGACAATGCTTCCAGCCTCCGCACAACCTTCCTCAAATGATCCGCTTCGCCAATTCATTGCGGCAACGATAAGCTCTCCACCATCGGGTCCTCTCTTGCATTCCCGATGGTGGGGTTTCCTATCAACTACCTTGGATTGCCTCTCTCGATCCAGAAGGCTTCGGTCTCCGCACTGCTCCCGCTCATCGACAAGCTTGTGAAGAAGCTTGCAACATGTAAAGCTTCTCTTCTCTCCCGCGGACAGCGCCTAGCCCTCATATGCCATGTGCTAACCGCCATGCCGGTCCATATGCTACTCGCGCTGGCTCTAACCCCCCCCCCCCCCCAATCAGAGACTTCTTATGGCATGGCAACAAGGACGCGCACATTGCCTCTTGCTTGCTCACTAGAAACTAAGTGGGTGTGCATCCAACTTGCTTACTCACGAAGACCTAGGGCAATTTGAGGAAGCCCATCATTGGAATATAGAAGCCAAGTTCTATAATGAAAAATTCCCACTAGTATATGAAAGATGACAACATAGGAGACTCTCTATCATGAAGATCATGGTGCTACTTTGAAGCACAAGTGTGGAAAAAGGATAGTAACATTGCCCCTCCTCTCTTTTCTCTCATTTTTTTCTTTTTTTTGTGTGGACTTCTTTGGCCTCTTTTACTTTTTTGTAAAGTCCGGAGACTCATCCCAACTTGTGAGGGAATCATATCTTCCATCATCCTTTCCTCACATGGGATAATGCTCTAATAATGATGATCATCACACTTTTATTTACTTACAACTCAAGAATTACAACTTGATTCTAGAACAAAATATGACTCTATATGAATGCCTCCGGCGGTGTACCGGGATGTGCAATGACTCAAGAGCGACATGTACAAAAAATGATGAATGGTGGCTTTGCCACAAATACGATGTCAACTACATGATCATGCAAAGCAATATGACAATGATGAAGTGTGTCATAATAAACGGAACAGTGGAAGTTGCATGGAAATATATCTCGGAATGGCTACGGAAATGCCATAATAGGTAGGTATTGTGGCTGTTTTGAGGAAGGTATATGGTGGGTTTAATGCATCGGTGAAAGTTGCACGGTACTAGAGAGGCTAGCAATAGTGGAAGGGTGAGAGTGTGTATAATCCATGGACTCAACATTAGTCATAAAGAACTCACATACTTATTGCAAAACTCTATTAGTCACCAGAACAAAGTACTACACGCATGTTCCTAGGGGGGTAGATTGGTAGGAAGAGACCATCGCTCGTCCCCGACCGTCACTCATAAGGAAGACAATCAATAAATAAATCATGCTCTGACTTCATCACATAACAACTCACCATACATGCATGCTATGGGAATCAGAAACTTTTAACACAAGTATTCCTAAAATCCATAATTACTCACTAGCATGACTCTAATATCACCATCTTTATATCTCAAAACAATCATAAGGAATCAAACTTCTCCTAGTATTCAATGCACTTTATATGAAAGTTTTTATTTTATCCCTCTTGGATGCCTATCATATTAGGACTAAATTCATAACCAAAGCAAATTACCATGCTGTTTAAAGGGATTCTCAAAATAATATAAGTGAAGCATGAGAGTTCAACAACTCTATAAAATAAAACCACCATCATGCTCTAAAAAGATATAAGTGAAGCACTAGAGCAAAATTTCCTATCTAAAAAATATAAGCGAAGCACATAGAGTACTCTAATAAATCACGATTCATGTGTGTCCCTCTCAAAAGGTGTGTACAGAAAGGATGATTGTTGCAAACTAAAAATCAAAGAATCATATAATACAAGATGCTCCAAGCAAAACACATAACATGTGGTGAATAAAAATATAGCCTCAAGTAAAGTTACCGATAGACGAAGACGAAAGAGAGGATGCCTTCCGGGGCATCCCCAAGCTTAGGCTCTTCGGTGTACTTGAATATTACCTTGGGGTGCCTTGGACATCCCCAAGCTTAGACTAATTATTCCATAGTCCATCAAATCTTTACCCAAAACTTGAAAACTTCACAACACAAAACTCAACAGAAAACTCATGAGATCCGTTAGTATAAGAAAATAAATCACCACTTATGGTACTGTTGTGAACTCATTTTTATTTATATTGGTGTAATATCTGCCGCATTACAACTTTTCCATGGTTCATATCCCCTGATACTACCCATAGATTCATTAAAATAAGCAAACAACACAAAGAAAAAAGAATCTGTCAAAAACAGAACAGTCTATAGCAATCTGTAACTCTCGAATACTGTTGTAACTCTATAAATTATGAAAATTTGGACAACAGAGGCAATTTGTAACTTAATCTTCTGCAAAAAGAATCAATATTTTATCATGCTTCTTCTAAACATGAGAATTGTTTCCCTGAGCACAAAAGTTTCTGTTTTTCAGCAAGATTAAATCAACCATCACCGTAAGCTATCCCAAAGGTCTTACTTTGCACAAACACTAATTAAAAACAAAAACACATGTAACCAGAGGCTAGATGAATTGGTTTTTAAAAACAGGACTAAAAAAGCAAGAACAAAAATAAAATTGGGTTGCCTCCCAATAAGCACTATTGTTTAACGCCCTTAGCTAGGCATAAAACCATAGATCTAGGTATTCTCATCTTTGGTATGCAATCCATAAGTAGCTCTCATAATATATTCATATGGAAACTTAATTTCCTTTCTAGGAAAGTGTTCCATGCCCTTCCTTAATGGAAATAGAAATCTAATGTTTCCTTCTTTCATATCAATAATTGCACCAATCGTTCTAAGGAAAGGTCTACCAAGAATAATATGACATGTAGGATTGCAATCTATATCAAGAACAATGAAATCTACGTGCACATAATTCCTATTTGCAACAATAATAACATCATTAATCCTTCCCATAGGTTTCTTAATAGTGGAATATGCAAGATGCAAATTTAAAGAACAATCACCAAATTCATGGAAACATAACACATCACATAAAGTTTTTGAAATCATGGAAACGCTAGCACCAAAATCACACAAAGCATGGCACTCATAATCTTTAATCTTAATCTTAATATTAGGTTCCCACTCATCATAAAGTTTTCTAGGAATAGAAACTTCCAATTCAAGCTTTTCTTCAAAAGATTTCATCATAGCATCAACAATATTATTAGTAAAAACTTTATTTTGATTATAAGCATGAGGAGAATTCAACATGGATTGCAACAAGGAAATACAATATATTAAAGAACAATTATCATAATTAAATTCCTTGAAATCCAAAAGAGTGGGTTCATTGCTACTTAAAGTCTTGACCTCTCCAATCCCACTTTTATCAATTTTTGCATCAACATCTATAAACTCCGAATCATTGGGATGCCTTCTAGCTAAAGTTGACTCATCTCCAGTCCCATCTTTATCAAGATCTATTTTAGAAAAAAAATATTCAATAGGAGTCACATCAATCACATTAAGATCTTCATCATTATTCAAAGACTCCGGTTTAGCGGCCATCTTGTTTACTAAAGTAGCTTGCTTATCAAAATTTGGCCTACTAAATTTTCAACATGAGCAAACTGAGATTTCAAACCATAAAATTCTTTAGACATATCATCGAGCTCTTTATTCATGTACTCCATAAAAGTTTTCTGCTCCTTAAGCTCGTTTCTAAAGAAACTATTATAGTCAAATTATAAAGACATGAAGCTCCTAACATTGTTTTCAATTTCTTCTAACCTCTTATAGTACGGATCAACATTCCTTGGTTGAGCCATAAAGGCGGGCAACACACCAACACATGGGCAAACAAAACGCAAACGAAAAGACGAATGGAAGAAGAGCGAAGAAAAGGGCAAATCTTTTCAAAAATCGTTTTAGAAGTGCGGGAGACGAAAATGAGAGGCAAATTGCAAATAATGTAATGCAAGAGATGAGAGTTTATGATGGGTACTTGGTAGGCTTGACTTGGTGTAGATCTCCCCGGCAATGGCGCTAGAAATTCTTCCTGCTACTTCTTGAGCTTGCGTTGGTTTTTCTCTTGAAGAGGAAAGGATGATGCAGCAAAGTAGAGATAAGTGTTTCCCTCAGTTAAGAACCAAGGTATCAATCCAGTAGGAGACGAACGCGCAAATCACAAATACCTGCACAAACAAACAAACACTTGCACCCAACGTGATAAAGGGGTTTTCAATCCCTTCACGGTCACTTGCAAAGGTGGGATCTGATAGAGATAAATAAAAGTAAACAAAATATAACTAAATATTTTTGGGTCTTTTGGTTTATAGATCTGAAAATAAAAGATTGCAAAATAGTAGATCGGAAACTAACATGATGGGAAATATACCGAGGGGGCATAGGTATCACTAGAGGCTTCTCTCTTGAAGGCAAATAATACGGTGGGTGAACAAATTACTGTCGAGCAATTGATAGAAAATCGCAAAGTTATGACGGTATCTAAGGCAATGATTATGTAATATAGGCATCACGCCTGTGTCAAGTAGACCGAATCCTGCCTGCATCTACTACTAATACTCTACATATCGACCGACTCCTGCCTGCATCTAGAGTATTAAGTTCATGAAGAACAGAGTAACGCTTTAAGTAAGACGACATGATGTAGAGGAATAAACTCAAGCAATATGATGTAAACCCCATCTTTTTATCCTCGATGGCAACAATACAATACGTGCCTCGCTACCCCTACTTTGTAACTGGGTGAAGACACCGCAAGATTGAACCCAAACCTAAGCACTTCTCCCATTGCAAGAAAAACCAATCTAGTTGGCCAAACCAAACCGATAGTTCGAAGAGAATTACAAAGATATCAAATCATGCATATAAGAATTCAGAGAAGATTCAAATAATATTAATAGATAATCTGATCATAAATCCACGATTCATCGTATCTCAACAAACACACCGCAAAAGAAAATTACATCGGATAGATCTCCAAGAACATCGAGGAGAACATGGGATTGAGAATCAAAGAGAGAGAATAAGCCATCTAGCTACTAGATATGGACCCGTAGGTCTGAGGTAAACTACTCACGCTTCATCGAAAGGGCAATGGAGTTGATGTAGATGCCCTCCATGATCGAATCCCCCTTTGGCAGGATGCCAGAAAAGGCCCCAAGATGGGATCTCACGGGAATAGAAGGTTGCGGTGGTGGAAACGTGTTTTCATGGATGCTTGTAGAGGTTCAGGAATATATGTGAATATATAGGAGGAAGAACTAGGTCAGGGGGTCACCGAGGGGCACACAAGGTAGGGGGTTCCCCCCTAGGGCGCGCTCTCCATCCTTTTCCCAGCCTTGTAGCTCTTCTGACTTGAACTACAAGTCTACTGGGTTTCTTTTGGTCCAAGAAAAATTATCGCGAAAGTTTTATTCCGTTTGGACTCTGTTTGATATTCCTTTTTCACGAAGCTAAAAAAACAAGGAAAAATAGAAAGTGGCACTGGGCTCTAGGTTAATAGATTAGTCCAAAAAATAATATAAAATAACATATTTATGCATTTAAAACATCCAAAACAGGTAATATAATAGCATGGAACAATAAAAAATTATAGATACGTTGGAGACGTATCACTCCCCGTGTGGAGTACGCATAGGCAAGCGCATAGTGCAACAACTAGAATGTCACCGAAAGCGAGAGGAAGTTGGGGCAGTTGCTTTGCCTTTGCATTCTCTTCCCCCGCCTCGAAAGCGAGAGGAGGTCTGTATGGGCATTACATTGACAAGATATTGCGTTCTAGGTCATACATTGTCATCTTCATCGCACTACTAAGAAAAGGGCTATAGATGAAATGGATACTAATGGCGCACCTGACATGTGGTGCGCCACTACAATATAGCAGTGGCGCACCATGTGCAAGTGCGCCATTAGTGTGGAAGACACTAATGGCGCACCGGATACATGGTGCACCACTAGTAACATTTTTTTTCATTTTTCCAAACATACTAATGGCGCATCAAGTAGACAGTGCGTCATTACTAGTTTAACTAGAATGGCGCACTGTCCACAGGTGCGCCATTACTAAGTTTTTTTCAAAAAAAAATTCAAAACTAGTAACTTTCCCCCCTCTATCCCTTTACCCCCGAGCGCCGCCTCCTCCCCGGCCGAGCCCAATCCCCAATCCCCCGAGCCCTCGACCTGCTGCTCCGCCGCCGCCCCGACCCACTACGCCACCACTGCTGCCCTGCCCCCCATCGCCGTCTTCGAGGAAGGGCTCGGGGAAGCAAGAGACTGAGCAAGAAGGCGCTGCCGCCTCCTCGACGAGTCACCTCCTCCTCGACGTGCCGCCTCCTCCTCGATGCACCGCTGCCTACCGCCTCCTCGACGCTGGCGCCCTCCTACGGCAGCCTGCCGTTATCCCACAGGTGATTCCTCACCTCTCCCCCTTCCCCTCCTTCCCCCTAGGCTACGTCCCGCGAGTACCACAGCCCTCTTCCCCCGTGTTCTAGGGTTAGCAAAAGTCAGCAAATTGACTTCATTGTGGACTTGTGGTCTGTATCGGTAGGGGTTGTGCTTCTTCATGTTGATTATTGTGACAATTCTTTCTAAAATTGTGATCTAGTTAAGTGGAGTGCAGGTAGTGTTTTAGCCAAACCTCCTCCCTCTGAACTCATCTATTTAGTCATATATATGAAGCAACCAAATCTCTTTGGATGTGTGTGTGTGTGTGTGTTTGCTGGTTTGCCTTTTTTGCTTAGTTAATGTGTCTTTCAGTTAGGAGCTACTGTCAAAAACTTGAGCTAGTGTCCAAAAATTCAGTTATGGCATCTATAATCATGTCAGTTTTGTTTTGTAACTAGAAGACCAAAGTGTTAGGAATTCTGTCCAAACTGTAATTTTCAGTATTCTATCCAAACTGAAAACTGTTAAAAAGACCATGTGTTTTTTGGTCAAAATTTGCATGTAAAACTGAAATAATCAGTCATAAAGAATATCCTCAAGACCATGTGTTTCTTGGATTTCTTCATTGTATTTTGTGCTTGCAGGAGTAAATTTCTTGGAGTAATTTTGTGCTTGCAATGTTTGAGTTCTTAAGCCTTTTTACTGAAAATGAAACAGAAATGTTTTCTTAACTCAGAAGCCTGTTACTGCACCTGTACTGCACATTATAAAGTCTCCTAGTACTTAACCCACCCAAGCTATGAGGCAAAATTTTTAGTTAACTGTTATGGACAATTGTCAATTTTCTGTAATGATGATGGAACATTATAAAGCATTGTACTCCAGTGTATATGAAGGATACAAAAAATTTAGCAACTTCTTTGATTTTATAAAGTTGTTCTTATATGGGTGAAACTTCACTTCTTTTTAGGCTAGTGCAGGGTGTTTCTTTAATCTGTCATCATTTGCAACTATGTCACAAATAAATTGTTCCTTCTTCTGTATTTGACAAGTAATAACTTGCAAAGATGATGATCATCTTTTACAGAAAACAATTTCTGTAAACACGTCAGTAACTTTGCTAGTTTGCTGGGTTTTGTCTCCGACCATTGTGTTGTGATGAATTTGCAGGTACCCCGAGAGGCCCTTGAGTTTGCCGGAATGTCGATTAACTTCCGTTCCGGCAAATTCGGGTACTCCATATGTCCTATTTTCAGCAAAGGTCATGCTAAAATTTTCCGTGAATTTTAGCATGACTTTGCTAAAAATAGGACATATGGGGTACTTGCGACTAATGCATGGGCCGGGGTATCTTAGTACTTAGTTAAGTAGGATCAACTGCCCCGCCATTCTTGATGCATTAAACCATAGGTGGCAATAGAGCCAAGTGATTAGGCCCAACTTAGAATTCTCCTTAGCACCGATAAACCCTAGATGATAAACCCAACATAGGTGGCAAAAGAGCCAAGTGATTACTACCAAGTGATTAGGCCCAACCTAGGGTGCCTCAGCATCGATAAACCCTAAATGATGAAAACGTAACTTATCATTTAGGGTGCCTCGGCGTCGACAAACCCTAAATGATGAAACCTTGGCTTCTATAGAATCGGTGATATAGAAGTGTGATATCAACTCATAGTTATTACTAATGTCAGCTGCTCGTCATCGATAAACCCTAATCTGGAAGAGGAACCACTCATCCTATGTAGTTTTTAATTATGAACGTAGGAAATGTCGTCATCGGACGACGAAAGTCTCGCGGGGGAGTGCGACTGGTGCCACGACGATCGAGGTCTGTGCGACAGGCCTCACCTGGACGATGATCGGCGCTTCAGCATTAAGCTCGAGGAGACCTTCAAAGTTGAAACGGTACGCAACGACGACAATTGTTTTTTTCATAATTAAGCATGGCTTCAACTATTTCAACATGTAATTTTCATCTTTTACAATTTAAGTATAGCTTATACCATGCCATGCAAGACGCAATGTCTTGGAGAGGACGGATTTTGAGGACCATGAAATTTCTGAAACAAAGAAAATTCACCTAAGGACTCATCATGATGTGGACTTCAAAGTAAATCTGTATAATTCTTAGAGCGTAACCCATTTTGGTTGCAAAAATTGGGAAGCATTTTTCAAGATGTATGGTTTTGATGAGGGTATGCTTATCACCATGGATCTTGGTAATCCTGACATCGACCAAGACAATATGGACATTTGGGTCCTTGTTGATACGCCTCCAGTTCTACCGCTATGTGAGTTTCTCAAACATAGTTATTAGCTAATTTATATTGTTTATTTCAAAATAGTTGATAGCTTATTTCCATTGACAGCTTATTTTTATTGTTCAAAGAATGTGCGGGAGATGGTAGACAAAACCCACTACACCGATGGCTCCGAATTAACAACTTACAAGGAGAAAAACCATCTGGTCGGATTTTGTACTGACATTGAGAATTACAATGTCTACAATCAAACTCCTCAACATTATGGTCAATACGTGCCACTAGTGCATGTGTTCAACTACGGTAACTACCATGGAGATACCCTGGTAAGATTTTTACTATTACAACATCCATGCATCTTTTGCATACTTCTAAAACTAGTACATCATTGCTAACTATGAAGTTATTACTATGTTTTTTAACAGATAATCCCAGAGAATTGTGTGCCTTATTTGATGTATCAGAAAGGTAGTCTTAATGTTTTGAACACACAGCCAGGTCATCCTACGAATCTCAACTGTCCATACGAGATTTCTAAAAGAAGTGGAGACATGAAAATCAAATGATGGAAAAAATGTATGGACAGTCGTAAGGAGGTTCTTGGAAGCAAAAGGAAACAAATCGCAAGAATTGGAGACAGGATGTTCTCCATTCTCCATAATGGAGAGTCAGGGTCTATATTGTTTTATGTTATTTTACCTTAAATAGGGTATTTAGGTCCTGCCTAATACTGATGATCATGTGCTAAGAACAATTAAGTAGGGCTGGTTCGATGACTATCAAGATGATGATCGTATAACTTGTTGTTAATAACGAGTAGAAGTTGTATGATGATGATTAGTAGGACTTGTTAGGATTAGTACTACTTCCGACAAACTCGCTACTCGCGGTCTCGAGACTTGTAATGTTCTATCTTTGTTCGGTCTTTTGGATTCGAAGACTAATATGATGAATTGTATTCGGAGACTAATCTTCTATTGTATTCAATGAATCTGTTGTTGCTGTGTGGTGCTGTCTATATTCTGTCCAATAATATATTTTGTAACCTGTGCAAAAATCAGAAAAGTAAAAAAACTAATATTCATACTAATGGGGCATCACCCCACAGTGCGCCATTAGTATGCCAAAGCACATGTGTAAATATGGCCCATGGGAGCCATACTAATGGCGCATGTTGGTCTATACTAATGGCGCACGGCGTGGTGCGCCATTAGTATACCAGACTAGTGGCGTGGTATTAGTGGCGCACCAGTAGTGCGCCATTAGTAGGAAAAACTAGTGCGCCACTAGTAGGCCTTTTCCTAGTAGTGTCGTTAGACATATTACCTTGTCATCATACATTGCTAGACACATATTGATATTCGAGTTATTAATTGTCGTCAACATTGTTAGATATCGCTTCTTAAGTTCTAAATATGTGTCACATTGACTTAACTTTTTCAGGGTAACTATTTTATTGAAAAGAATGGGTCCTATTGACATTATTGTTTAATTTTTACGTATGCTGGTCTATGAACATCTTTGTCTTGATCAGATCTAAATTTGGTGCAGAAGTCGTGGTTACTAAGCCCTGCAGCTGACCAACTATTGTGTTTCGAGTCATACAATGTTGTTGTCATTGACCATCTATTGTTGTTAGAGTCATACCTTGTTGTCTTCTTGTTGGATAATGTTTCTGTCAGTTCGTATGTTCGCTGCATTGACCATCTGTTGCTGTTGGGTCATACGTTATTGTCGTCGTCATTGAATCAATGTTTTTCCGTTCATACCCATGTTGCATTGACCATATATTGAAAAGAATGGTCCCTGTTGACATTTGAAGCTCTTTTATGTAGGCCAATCAATGCAGATTTCTATTTCAATTGCATGTAAATTGCTTATAGGAATGTAGTTGCTAAGACTGCCCATAGTGGGGAGTAACTTAGACTACTAACATGGATATGTTACTAGCATATGTTACTATATCTATAGTGGGGAGTAACATGTGTGGTGTCATGCAACACTTCATTTAATAGGTTATAGACTCATCTTTTCTTGGTACGTGTTACTCATAGTGTGAGTAACATACTATGTTACGATTGACATGCCTATTTTTCCTCATCAATTACTTGCCACATCATCTCTTTTGCCTAGATATGTGTGATGTTACCACTTATATTACTTCCACTATGGGTAATCTAAGCCAAAGTTTACTTGATTCCAAACATTTATTTCGTTGCTCTTGTCCAATTAAGTTCTACTCTTCTGATTTGGTAATGATAACCGTCACTTATGCATATCTCCATTATTAGTTGTGGGGTGCTATACTATCTAGTTTAGTGCATAGTCATTCACCATAAATATTAAGCTATTAAGGGAATGTAGCCACACTATTTGCATTTCATTGATATTGTTCCTTATTTTGAATATAATGGATGGCCTTCCATGGGAATTGTTCCCCAAGTATTCATCTTCCATAGGTATGCGCTCCTTTTCTTAAACCATAGTCAAAAGGGTATAATATTGTCAACGATTATAGATCCACCGAGTAGATGCAAATGCTGAACTGTAAACAAACTTGTAGGGAGTAATCACCAACAAAGTTGATTCCGATGGAAGAAGAGGATTTGACGCCGGTGCAACGGGTGATGTTTATATCCATTAAACCACCCAACCATGGACACGTGAGGACACGTGGGGACTTTGGATTCGCAACCGGGAGGCGTTAAGTCCATGGCCTATGATCTGCTGACTCTCATGGACGTCGAGGAAGATAACGTGGTGGGGAGGGTGATGCGCTGGTGATGTGAGAAGTGGGGGGAAGGCGGAGTCTTGTTGTACCCTCGATACCATTATGATTGATGAAGTGTCGATGTCGTTTTCTCGCAGAAGGTGGAGAAAACACTCGACGCACCGTCTCGAAGGGCCACAATGTGGTGCCAGAAAGAAGAAATAAAACAGACCGGAGGAGGCTTGAAAATAAATCGTGGAACACCGACCCATTTGAAAAGAAGGAAAAAACACGCGTGCCACAGCTAGCAGGTAGGAATCACTAGCAGGCCCCATGAGCCGGATAGAAACAAAAGGCTACATGGTTCTATACATGTAATAATGTAATAATGCGCGTAGTTATGGCACACAAGATCTACAGTCCCAATGGAAAAACATGAACATAATTATCCATACAAATAACACATAATAATCATGGAGGAGATAAAGAAAGTGTGCATCCCACTTGCCATTTGCAAAGCCGTCAAAATGTGGAAGCAGCAATGCAAGTGCGATGCTCTGGGTCCTCATGTACACGGGCGTACAAAAAAACTAACCTCCCAAAAGGAAAACATAAACATAATTACCCCGCAAAATAAGAACCTAGTGCATGTAGGAAGAGAAAAAGAAAGTGTGCACACGGTTGTCGTTTGTGAAGCCATCGAAAGAACGAAAATAGCAGTGCAAGTGCCACATTTTGGGTCCCCATGTACACGTGAGCTGGAAAAGAAGCAACGAACGCACATGGAGCATATTCACCGCCCATTCCCCTCTCCTCTACCTATTGTTGCCCCGAGGTCTAAGAAAAGTGGGGGTGTTTTGAACGACTCCTTCTGTGGACCCCCAACCCCAAGCAAGCCCCAAGTCGTTCCGGACACCCTTAGCCTGGCTCCCTATGCGGAGTATGCGTAGGCAAGTGCACAGGGCAACAACCAAAATCTCCCTGAAAGCGGGAGGAGGTTGGGACTATTGTTTCATCTTCTCTTGTGCCACCCCAAAAGCGAGAGGTTTGTATGGATGTTGCATTGACCAACTATTGTGTTCTAGGTCATACATTGTCATCATACATTGTCGTCTTCATTGTTAGACACATATTGCTATTCAAGTCACAAATTGGCTCAACATTGTTAGATATTGCTTTGTGACATTGACCAACTTCCTTTGGGAACTTTCTATTGACCAGAATCGGTCGTCTTGACATTTTGGAACTCGTTTCTATGGAGACTAATATGTGAACATCGCTGTCACACTTGCATGTATTTGTTTTTGTAGAAATCTTAGTTTCTAAGACATTCACTTGACCAGCTATTGTGTTCCGACACATATGGTGTTGTCGTCTTGTTGGATAATATTTATGTTTGTGCGTATGCTTGTTGCGTTGACCATCTGTTGGTGTTAGCGTCATACATTGTTGACGTCTTGTTAGATAATGTTTTTGTCATTTCGTATGTTCGTTGCATTGACCATCTGTTGCTATTAGAGTCATACATTATTGTCATCTTGCTAGATAATGTTTTTTTCAGTTCATATGTTCGTTGCATTAACCATCCGTTGTTGTTAGAGTCATACATTGTTGTCATCATCATTAAATGTGTTTTGAGTCAGCTCTTATCTGTATTACATTGACCGACTAAATCTCCCATCCTTATCTCTCCTCCTCTAGCTTAGTGGTTTCTGTCCACGTGCATTGCAGCGGAACCACACTTGGCCACCACCACATTGGGCGGCGTCTCGTCTTCCCCTGCTCTTCTCTTCTATAAGTAAAACCCCAGCCTTTTTTCCTCTCCCTTTGCCGAAACAAACATTTTGTCTTTTCTTTCTTTGTTTTGTTATTTTTCATTACCTCAGACGAGTTCCCAAGGAACCATCTTCTTGGTTCAACATGACCGACCGACATCTTCCAACTCCTCGTTGATCGCTTGCTACTCTGTTCGTAGGGTTCATTAGCCACCATGATCCTCTTTAACAAGTCTGCTGTGATTTTCTTTGAGGGTTTTGGGGGCGGATCATGGGCCTGGTGGCGGGGGCTTTCATTGAGATCATCTCAGATGACGAGAAGGAGGATATATTTGCTACCAAGGCATCAACCGGCACCCTCGAGTGGGCCTCCAACCTATTGCTCAACAACCTCATTGGATTGGGGGGGCAGATGATCCCACGATGATACAGGAGATGTTGTCCAATTCGTATGGTAAGAAGGGCAGTGTTGCCACTGATGAGGAGGATGAATGTGTAATCCTAGACGGCGACCGTAATATAGCCCTAGTCGTTGTCTTTTTTTTACCTGTGAAAGATGGGGCAAGAGAAGAGTTGCAAGTAGTTTCAAAGAAAGGGGAGGTACTGATTTCTTGACTTTAGTTCCTCTATGTTACCACATCGTGTTTTATTCATACATCATTGTCGGTTTCTATGTGCACGGAGGTACTGATTTCTTTCCCACAATTCATCTATGTTACCACATTGTGTTCTCTTCATACATAGTTGTCGATTTGTATGTGCACTACATTTGATGAGCTATTGCGTCCAAGGTCATACATTTTCGTCTTTGACGTTAGACATATTGCTTTGCCATGATATATTGTTGTGTTTGTTGTTAGACACATATTGCTATTCAAGTCATAAATTTCCTTTAACATTGTTAGATAATTCTTCGTCAGTTCTAACATGCGTCACATTGACAAACTTCTTTTGGGACCTTTCTTTACCAGAATGTGTCCTATTGTCCCTTTTATACTTAATTTGTGGCGGGAGGAGAAAGTGTTGGCCGTGCCTTCTTGAACAGTCACATTACATTGTGTGAAAAAGAACAGAAATTGAGAGGAGGTGAGAAAACAAATCGGAGAAGACCACTCAAAATCACGTACGCATGAAGTGAACTAACTAACCAAACGTGTCAACATCATAGTAATCTGAGAGGATTGAAAGGATGCATTGTTTAGTACATGTAGCAATGTACGTAGTTATAGCGAAAATTCACACAAGAACCTAGGAAGAGCAAGTGTGAATACCACTTGTCAAGCAGGTGAAAGAAAGAAAGTAGCAATGCAAGTGACATCATTTCTTCCAACTATTTCATTTTATGATGAATGAACTCACCATCTAGCAAGTTTACTTTTTCTTCCTACCATTTTATTTTTATTCCCCCCATTTTCCTGACACTTGCGGTTTCTTTCCAACCATTCCAAGATATCACCATTCAAAACAGTAAACATTTTGCCATTAAGATTTTGATGTTTGTGCAACACGGGGTTTTATGATTTTCTTATAGTTGGTGAGTATGTTTGTTCTGGGTAGCAGCTCTACTTCTGCTCTATGAGGAATGATGGAGGTGAGGGCGTCAACCAAACATAGGGAGCGATGGCGAGAAGGGAGTCGTCTGCGTTGCCAATAGCCTGCTGACCCCACAGTCCTTTGGCCCCATGTAGAGCATGTGCATGACCTATGACCCAGACGACTCCATACTTCCTTTAGTAGAGCTTAGCTTGCCAGCTAGCCTCGACTTGCCCGTTGGCCTAGACGATGCTGGCACAGAGGCAATGCCGTGCCAGCCTTCCAGATGAACACGAGGAGGAGGATGAGTAGAGGCGTGGATAATTAAATAAGTATGGTAACAAAGGCTCCATGTCATTGGCATTTGTGCCTATCGCCAAAGTCCATGGACCCGACAATAGTGGTGCCCAAAGAGTCAGGGGCTTTCTCACTACCTAGTGTCAGACCTGCGGCATGCAACGGTGGCATCAATGGGATGAAGAACAAAATTGATAACACACTTTCATCAGTTTGAATTTAAAATTATTATAAAGTAAGTATACATAGGTTTTATAATAATTATGCATCCACTAATAGATGTAAATGTTAGATTGAAACCAATAATCATGTGTAATGGTGATATGATGGAAGAAGAGGATTTGTCGATGGTGTAATAGGTGAGGTTGTATCTGTGAAACCACCCACCCACCCAACCAAGGACGGATGATGATGATGATGTGGGGACTTTGGATCTAGCAGTCGGGATGGTAGGCGACGCTGGGTCTAGGGCCAGCAAGACACTTACACCCGTGGACATCAAGGAAAACAAAATGGTGGAAATGGTCGTGTGTTGATGTTGTGAGAGGTCGAGAGAGAGGACGCGAAGGAGAGGGCTACCTTTTGATGCACCATTGTTGTTATTACTGATATTTATTTATTTTATTTTTTTGCTTAATTTGCTAAAGGAGGAGAAAGTGTTTGATGTGCCTTTTTGAAGGGTCACATTACATGGTGTACATGGAAAAAACATTGTATGGACGTGACAAAAAATCAGAGAAGACCAATCGTAATCATGTATGTACGAAGAGAACTAAAGTATCACGCGTGTCAGAAACATAGAAATAACCGACATACCTAGAAGACAGAGGGAATTGAAAGGTTGGGCCGTTTAGTACACGTAACAATGTGTGTAGTTATAACACCAGAACATATGATCCCCAAAAATGCACACAAGTACCTAGGAAGAGAAAATGCACATACCACTCTTCAAGCCAGTATAAGGAAGGAAATAGCAATGCAAGTGACATCGTTTGATCCAACTATTTCATTTTCCCCATTTTAGGATGAATAAACTCACCATCTAGTGAGTCTACTAGTTCTACTTCTTCCTCCCATTTCTTTCTGTTTTCCTGATTTTCTTGACAATTGCGTCTTCTTCCCAGCTAAGGGAGTCCTGGATTAGGGGGTCTCCGGACAGCCGGACTATCTCCATTGGCCGGACTGTTAGACTATGAAAATACAAGATTGAAGACTTTGTCTTGTGTCCGGATGGGACTCTACTTGGCGTGGAAGGAAAGCTAGGCAATACGTATATGGATATTTCCTCCTTTGTAACTGACCTTGTGTAACCCTAACCCTCTCCGGTGTCTATATAAACCGGAGGGTTTTAGTCCGTAAGACAACAATCACAACATACAATCATACCATAGGCTTGCTTCTAGGGTTTAACCTCTCTGATCTCGTGGTAGATCTACTCTTATAACACCCATATCTTCAATATTAATCAAGCAGGACGTATGGTTTTACCTCCATCAAGAGGGCCCGAACCTGGGTAAAACTTCGTGTCCCTTGCCTCCTCTTACCATCCGGCCTAGACGCACAGTTCAGGACCCCCTACCCGAGATCCGCCGGTTTTGACACCGACATTGGTTCTTTCATTGAGAGTTCCTCTATGTCGTCGCCGTTAGGCTTGATGGCTCCTACCATCATCGGTAGCGATGCGGTCCAGGGTGAGACTTTTCTTCCTAGACAGATCTTCGTATTTGGCGGCTTTGCACTGCGGGCTAATTCGCTTGGCCATCTGGAGCAGATTGAAAGCTACGCCCCTGGCCATCAGGTTAGATTTGGAAGTTTGAACTACATAGCCGACATCCGCGGAGACTTGATCTTCGACGGATTCGAGCCACAGCCGGGCGCGCCGCACTGTCTCGATGGGCATGACCTAGCTCTGCCATCGGACGATACCCCAGAGGCCGCACCCGCATCAGCTCTGACCCTCAGCTCGGAGCCAGCTGAGCTAATCGAGGACGGGTGGCTAGACACCACCTCAGGGGCTGCAGTCTCAACGGCGATCGAGCCGAACACCAGCATAATCCTCTGTGCAGCCCGTGACTCCAAGGTGCCGGACTCTCCTCCGGACCCCAAACCATCCGCGCCCCTGCCAATCGAATCCGACTGGGCACCGATCATGGAATTCACCGCTGCGGATATCTTTCAGCACTCGCCCTTCGGCGACATTCTGAATTCACTAAGGTCTCTCTCTCTTTGTCAAGAGAGCCCTGGCCGGATCATGGCCAACAGGACTGGGATACGGACAACGAAGAAATTCGACGCCCACCCACCACCCACTTTATAGCCACTGTCGATGATTTAATTGACATGCTCGACTTCGACTCCGAAGACATCGACGGTATGGACGACGATGTAGGAGATGAACATATACCAGCCCCTATAGGGCACTGGAAAGCCACCTTGTCGTATGACATATACATGGTGGATACACCCAATGAAGGCAACGGCGATGACAAAGCGGAGGATGACCCCTCCAAGAAGCAACCCAAGTGCCGACGTCAGTGGCGCCGCTCTAAGTCCCGCCAAAGCAAAAGTGGTGATACCGACACAGGAGATAATAACACTCTGGATAGTGCCGAAGACAACGAAAATCCCCTCCAGCAAGAGTTAGATTAGGAGGACGAAAGAGCCAGCTCTCCTGAGAGAGCGGCTGGCGGTGAGGAGGAGGATGACAATTACATGCCCCCCTCCGAAGACGAGGCAAGCCTCGGCGACGATGAATTTGCCGTACCAGAGGATCCCGTCGAACAAGAGCGCTTCAAGCGCAGGCTTATGGCCACGGCAAATAGCCTGAAGAAAAAGCAGCAGCAGCTTCAAGCTGATCAAGATCTGCTAGCTGACAAATGGACTGAAGTCCTCGCAGCCGAGGAATATAAACTCGAGCGTCCCTCCAAGAGTTACCCAAGGCGCGGGTTACTACCCCGACTGGAGGAAGAAGCGTATGATATGGCTGATCGGCCACCTCGTGGCCGTGATAGAGAGGCATTCCTGCCGAAAGCTCAGCCTCCACCCCAACACCATCCAAATAAAAAGGCATGGCGAGATACGCCAGACCTGTGAGACATATTGGAGGACAAAGGAAAGCACTCAAGATCGATCTACGGATCAGGAGGGCGCACCACTCTACAAGACGGTAAACGTCATGCCGGATACAGTAAAAGCAAGTCCGGTCGGGCCGGACACAGCGGGCAGGACCCATACGAGCTCCGTCGCGATATAGCCCAATACAGAGGTGCCCCACACCCCTTTGAAGGAAATATGCCCTAGAGGCAATAATAAAGTTATTATTTATTTTCTTATATCATGATAAATGTTATTATTCATGCTAGAATTGTATTAACCGGAAACATAATACATGTGTGAATACATAGACAAACAGAGTGTCACTAGTATGCCTCTACTAGACTAGCTCGTTAATCAAAGATGGTTAAGTTTCATAACCATAAACAAAGAGTTGTTATTTGATTAACGAGGTCACATCATTAGTTGAATGATCTGATTGACATGACCCATTCCATTAGCTTAGCACCCGATCGTTTAGTATGTTGCTATTGCTTTCTTCATGACTTATACATGTTCCTTTGACTATGAGATTATGCAACTCCCGTTTGCTGGAGGAACACTTTGTGTGCTACCAAACGTCACAACGTAAGTGGGCGATTATAAAGGAGCTCTACAGGTGTCTCCAATGGTAGATGTTGGGTTGGCGTATTTCGAGAATAGGATTTGTCACTCCGATTGTCAGAGAGGTGTCTCTGGGCCCTCTCGGTAATGCACATTACACAAGCCTTGCAAGCATTGCAACTAATGAGTTAGTTGCGGGATGATGTATTACAGAACGATTAAACAGACTTGCCGGTAACGAGATTGAACTAGGTATTGGATACCGACGATCGAATCTCGGGCAAGTAACATACCGATGACAAAGGGAACAACGTATGTTGTTATGCGGTCTGACCGATAAAGATCTTCGTAGAATATGCAGGAGCCAATATGGGCATCCAGGCCCCGCTATTTGATATTGACCGGAGACGTGTCTCGGTCATGTCTACATTGTTCTCGAACCGTAGGGTCCGCACGCTTAACGTTACGATGACAGTTATTATGAGTTTATGCATTTTGATGTACCGAAGGTAGTTCGGAGTCCCGGATGTGATCACGGACATGACGAGGAGTCTCGAAATGGTCGATACATAAAGATTGATATATTGGAAGCCTATATTTGGATATCGGAAGTGTTCCGGGTAAAATCGGGATTTTACCGGATTACCGGGAGGTTACCGGAACCCCCCGGGAGCCATATGGGCCTTATTGGGTTTTAGTGGAAAGGTGAAAGGGGCTGCCATGGTGGGCTGCGCACCTCCCCCCCTTCCCTAGTCCTATTAGGACTAGGAGAGGTGGCCGGCCACCTCTCTCTCTCTTTCCCCCTTGGGAGTCCTATTTGGAATAGGATTGGGGGGGGGAGTCCTACTCCCGGTAGGAGTAGGACTCCTCCTGCGCCCTCCTCTAGGCCGGCCAGCCCCTCCCCCTTGGAACCTTTATATACGGGGGCAGGGGGCACCTCTAGACACACAAGTTGATCATTGAGATCGTTCCTTAGCCATGTGCGGTGCCCCCTGCCACCATATTCCACCTCGATCATATCGTTGTAGAGCTTAGGCGAAGCCCTGCGTCGGTAGAACATCAAGATCGTCACCACGCCGTCGTGCTGACGGAACTCCTCCCTGAAGCTTTGCTGGATCGAAGCCCGGGGATCGTCATCGAGCTGTACGTGTGCTAAGAACTCGGAGGTGCCGGAGTAACGGTGCTTGGATCGGTCGGATCGGCAAGAAGACGTACGACTACTTCCTCTATGTTGTGTCAACGCTTCCGTTGTGATCTATAAGGGTACGTAGATCAGACTCTCCCCCTCGTTCCTATACATCACCATGATCTTGCGTGTGCGTAGGAAAATTTTGAAATTACTACGTTCCCCAACAGTGGTATCAGAGCCTGGTTTTATGTTTTGATGTTATGTGCACGAGTAGAACACAAGTGAATTGTGGACGATATAAGTCATACTGCCTACCAGCATGTCATACTTTGGTTCGGCGGTATTGTTGGACGAGACGACCCGGACCAACCTTACGCGTACGCTTACGCGAGACCGGTTCCCTCGACGTGCTTTGCACATAGATGGCTTGCGAGCGACTGTCTCTCCAACTTTAGTTGAACCGAGTGTGGCTACGCCCGGTCCTTGAGAAGGTTAAAACGGAGTCTATTTGACAAACTATCGTTGTGGTTTTGATGCGTAGTTGAGATTGGTTCTTACTTAAAGCCCGTAGCAGCCACGTAAAACTTGCAACAACAAAGTAGAGGATGTCTAACTTGTTTTTGCAGGGCATGTTGTGATGTGATATGGTCAAGACATGATGCTAAATTTTATTGTATGAGATGATCATGTTTTGTAACCGAGTTATCGGCAACTGGCAGGAGCCATATGGTTGTCGCTTTATTGTATGCAATGCAATCGCGATGTAATGCTTTACTTTATCACTAAACGGTAGCGATAGTCGTGGAAGCATGATATTGGCGAGACGACAACGATGCTACGATGGAGATCAAGGTGTCGCACCGGTGACGATGGTGATCATGACGGTGCTTCAGAGATGGAGATCACAAGCACAAGATGATGATGGCCATATCATATCACTTATATTGATTGCATGTGATGTTTATCTTTTATGCATCTTATCTTGCTTTGATTGACGGTAGCATTATAAGATGATCTCTCACTAAATTATCAAGAAGTGTTCTCCCTGAGTATGCACCGTTGCGAAAGTTCTTCGTGCTGAGACACCACGTGATGATCGGGTGTGATAGGCTCTACGTTCAAATACAACGGGTGCAAAACAGTTGCACACGCGGAATACTCAGGTTATAACTTGACGAGCCAAGCATATACAGATATGGCCTCGGAACACAAAGACCGAAAGGTCGAGCATGAATCATATAGTAGATATGATCAACATAATGATGTTCACTAATGAAACTACTCCATCTCACGTGATGATCGGACATGGTTTAGTTGATTTGGATCACGTGATCACTTAGAGGATTAGAGGGATGTCTATCTAAGTGGGAGTTCTTAAGTAATATGATTAATTGAACTTAAATTTATCATGAACTTAGTACCTGATAGTATCTTGCTTGTTTATGTTGATTGTAGATAGATGGCTCGTGCTGTTGTTCCGTTGAATTTTAATGCGTTCCTTGAGAAAGCAAAGTTGAAAGATGATGGTAGCAATTACACGGACTAGGTCCATAACTTGAGGATTATCCTCATTGCTGCACAGAAGAATTACGTCCTGGAAGCACCGCTGGGTGCCAGGCCTGCTGCTGGAGCAACACCAGATGTTATGAACGTCTGGCAGAGCAAAGCTGATGACTACTCGATAGTTCAGTGTGCCATGCTTTACGGCTTAGAATCGGGACTTCAACGACGTTTTGAACGTCATGGAGAATATGAGATGTTCCAGGAGTTGAAGTTAATATTTCAAGCAAATGCCCGGATTGAGAGATATGAAGTCTCCAATACGTTCTATAGCTGCAAGATGGAGGAGAACAGTTCTATCAGTGAGCATATACTCAAAATGTCTGGGTATAACAATCACTTAATTCAGATGGGAGTTAATCTTCCAGATGATTGCGTCATTGACAGAATTCTCCAATCACTGCCACCAAGCTACAAGAGCTTCGTGATGAACTATAATATGCAAGGGATGAACAAGATTATTCCCGAGCTCTTCACAATGCTGAAAGATGCGGAGGTAGAAATCAAGAAGGAGCATCAAGTGTTGATGGTTAACAAGACCACTAGTTTCAAGAAAAAGGGCAAAGGGAAGAAGAAGGGGAACTTCAGGAAGAACGGCAAGCAAGTTGCTGCTCAGGAAAAGAAGCCCAAGTCTGGACCTAAGCCTGAAACTGAGTGCTTCTACTACAAGCAGACTGGTCACTGGAAGCGGAACTGCCCCAAGTATTTGGCGGATAAGAAGGATGGCAAGGTGAACAAAGGTATATGTGATATACATGTTATTGATGTGTACCTTACTAATGCTCGCAGTAGCACCTGGGTATTTGATACTGGTTCTGTTGCTAATATTTGCAATTCGAAACAGGGACTATGGATTAAGCGAAGATTGGCTAAGGACGAGGTGACGATGCGCGTGGGAAATGGTTCCAAAGTCGAGGTGATCGCGGTCGGCACGCTACCTCTACATCTACCTTCGGGATTAATATTAGACCTAAATAATTGTTATTTGGTGCCAGTGTTGAGCATGAACATTATATCTGGATCTTGTTTAATGCGAGACGGTTATTCATTTAAATCAGAGAATAATGGTTGTTCTATTTATATGAGTAATATCTTTTATGGTCATGCACCCTTGAAGAGTGGTCTATTCTTGTTAAATCTCGATAGTAGTGATACACATATTCATAATGTAGAAGCCAAAAGATGCAGAGTTGATAATGATAGTGCAACTTATTTGTGGCACTGCCGTTTAGGTCATATCGGTGTAAAGCGCATGAAGAAACTCCATACTGATGTACTTTTGGAACCACTTGATTATGAATCACTTGGTACTTGCGAACCGTGCCTCATGGGCAAGATGACTAAAACACCATTCTCCGGTACTATGGAGAGAGCAACAGATTTGTTGGAAATCATACATACAGATGTATGCGGCCCGATGAATAATGAGGCTCGTGGCGGATATCGTTATTTTCTCACATTCACAGATGATTTAAGCAGATATGGGTATATCTACTTAATGAAACATAAGTCTGAAACATTTGAAAAGTTCAAAGAATTTCAGAGTGAAGTAGAAAATCATCGTGACAAGAAAATAAAGTTTCTACGATCTGATAGTGGAGGAGAATATTTGAGTTACGAGTTTGGTGTACATTTGAAAAATTGTGGAATAGTTTCGCAACTCACGCCACCCGGAACACCACAGCGTAATGGTGTGTCCGAATGTCATAATCGTACTTTACTAGATATGGTGCGATCTATGATGTCTCTTACCGATTTACCGCTATCGTTTTGGGGATACGCTCTAGAGACGGCCACATTCACGTTAAATAGGGCACCATCAAAATCCGTTGAGACGACGCCTTATGAACTATGGTTTGGCAAGAAACCAAAGTTGTCGTTTCTGAAAGTTTGGGGCTGCGATGCTTATGTGAAAAAGCTTCAACCTGATAAGCTCGAACCCAAATCAGAGAAATGTGTCTTCATAGGATATCCAAAGGAAACTATTGGATACACCTTCTATCACAGATCCGAAGGCAAGACTTTTGTTGCTAAATTCGGAAACTTTCTTGAGAAGGAGTTTCTCTCGAAAGAAGTGAGTGGGAGGAAAGTAGAACTTGACGAGGTAACTGTACCCGCTCCCTTATTTGAAAGTAGTACATCACAGAAAACTGTTTCTGCGACACCTACACCAATAAGTGAGGAAGTTAATGATAATGATCATGAAACTTCAGAACAAGATACTACTGAACCTCGTAGATCAACCAGAGCAAGATCCGCGCCAGAGTGGTACGGTAATCCAGTTCTGGAAGTCATGCTACTAGATCATGATGAACCTACGAACTATGAAGAAGCGATGGTGAGCCCAGATTCCGCAAAGTGGCTTGAAGCCATGAAATCTGAGATGGGATCCATGTATGAGAACAAAGTATGGACTTTGGTTGACTTGCCCGATGATCGGCAAGCAATTGAGAATAAATGGATCTTCAAGAAAAGACTGACGCTGACGGTAATGTTACTGTCTATAAAGCTTGACTTGTCGGAAAAGGTTTTCGACAAGTTCAAGGGGTTGACTATGATGAGACCTTCTCACCCGTAGCGATGCTTAAGTCTGTCCGAATCATGTTAGCAATTGCCGCGTTTTATGATTATGAAATATGGCAGATGGATGTCAAAACTGCATTCCTGAATGGATTTCTGGAAGAAGAGTTGTATATGATGCAACCGGAAGGTTTTGTCGATCCAAAGGGAGCTAACAAAGTGTGCAAGCTCCAGCGATCCATTTATGGACTGGTGCAAGCATCTCGGAGTTGGAATAAACGCTTTGATAGTGTGATCAAAGCATTTGGTTTTATACAGACTTTCGGTGAAGCCTGTATTTACAAGAAAGTGAGTGGGAGCTCTGTAGCATTTCTGATATTATATGTGGATGACATATTCTGATTGGAAATGATATAGAATTTCTGGATAGCATAAAGGGATACTTGAATAAGAGTTTTTCAATGAAAAACCTCGGTGAAGCTGCTTACATATTAGGCATAAAGATCTATAGAGATAGATCAAGACGCTTAATTGGACTTTCACAAAGCACATACCTTGACAAGATTTTGAAGAAGTTCAAAATGGATCAAGCAAAGAAAGGGTTCTTGCCTGTGTTACAAGGTGTGAAGTTGAGCCAGACTCAATGCCCGACCACTGCAGAAGATAGAGAGAAAATGAAAGATGTTCCCTATGCTTCAGCCATAGGCTCTATCATGTATGCAATGCTGTGTACCAGACCTGATGTGTGCCTTGCTATAAGTTTAGCAGGAAGGTACCAAAGTAATCCAGGAATGGATCACTGGACAGCGGTCAAGAACATCCTGAAATACCTAAAAAGGACTAAGGATATGTTTCTCGTATATGGAGGTGACAAAGAGCTCACCATAAGAGGTTATGTTGATGCAAGCTTTGACACTGATCCAGACGATTCTAAATCGCAAACCGGATACGTGTTTACTTTAAATGGTGGAGCTGTCAGTTGGTGCAGTTCTAAACAAAGTGTCGTAGCGGGATCTACATGTGAAGCGGAGTACATAGCTCCTTCGGAAGCAGCGAACGAAGGAGTCTGGATGAAGGAGTTCATATCCGATCTAGGTGTCATACCTAGTGCATCGGGTCCAATGAAAATCTTTTGTGACAATACTGGTGCAATTGCTTTGGCAAAGGAATCCAGATTTCACAAAAGGACCAAACACATCAAGAGACGCTTCAATTCCATCCGAGATCTAGTCCAGGTGGGAGACATAGAGATTTGCAAGATAGATATGGATCTGAATGTTGCAGACCCGTTGACTAAGCCTCTTCCACGAGCAAAACATGATCAGCACCAAGGCTCCATGGGTGTTAGAATCATTACTGTGTAATCTAGATTATTGACTCTAGTGCAAGTGGGAGACTGAAGGAAATATGCCCTAGAGGCAAGAATAAAGTTATTATTTATTTCCTTATATCATGATAAATTTTTATTATTCATGCTAGAATTGTATTAACCGGAAACATAATACATGTGTGAATACATAGACAAACAGAGTGTCACTAGTATGCCTCTACTAGACTAGCTCGTTAATCAAAGATGGTTAAGTTTCGTAACCATAAACAAAGAGTTGTTATTTGATTAACGAGGTCACATCATTAGTTGAATGATCTGATTGACATGACCCATTCCATTAGCTTAGCACCCGATCGTTTAGTATGTTGCTATTGCTTTCTTCATGACTTATACATGCTCCTATGACTATGAGATTATGCAACTCCCGTTTGCCGGAGGAACACTTTGTGTGCTACCAAACGTCACAACGTAAGTGGGTGATTATAAAGGAGCTCTACAGGTGTCTCCAATGGTAGATGTTGGGTTGGCGTATTTCGAGAATAGGATTTGTCACTCCGATTGTCGGAGAGGTATCTCTGGGCCCTCTCGGTAATGCACATTACACAAGCCTTGCAAGCATTGCAACTAATGAGTTAGTTGCGGGATGATGTATTACAGAACGAGTAAAGAGACTTGCCGGTAACGAGATTGAACTAGGTATTGGATACCGACGATCGAATCTCGGGCAAGCAACATACCGATGACAAAGGGAACAATGTATGTTGTTATGCGGTCTGACCGATAAAGATCTTCGTAGAATATGCAGGAGCCAATATGGGCATCCAGGTCCCGCTATTGGATATTGACCGGAGACGTGTCTCGGTCATGTCTACATTGTTCTCGAACCGTAGGGTCCGCACGCTTAACGTTACGATGACAGTTATTATGAGTTTATGCATTTTGATGTATCGAAGGTAGTTCGGAGTCCCGGATGTGATCACGGACATGACGAGGAGTCTCAAAATGGTCGAGACATAAAGATTGATATATTGGAAGCCTATATTTGGATATCGGAAGTGTTCCGGGTAAAATCGGGATTTTACCGGATTACCGGGAGGTTACCGGAACCCCCCGGGAGCCATATGGGCCTTATTGGGTTTTAGTGGAAAGGTGAAAGGGGCTGCCATGGTGGGCTGCGCGCCTCCCCCCCCCCCCTCCCCTAGTCCTATTAGGACTAGGAGAGGTGGCCGGCCACCTCTCTCTCTCTTTCCCCCTTGGGAGTCCTATTTGGAATAGGATTGGGGGGGAGTCCTATTCCCGGTAGGAGTAGGACTCCTCCTGCGCCCTCCTCTTGGCCGGCCAACCCCTCCCCCTTGGATCCTTTATATACGGGGGCAGGGGGCACCTCTAGACACACAAGTTGATCATTGAGATTGTTCCTTAGCCGTGTGCGGTGCCCCCTGCCACCATATTCCACCTCGATCATATCGTTGTAGAGCTTAGGCGAAGCCCTGCGTCGGTAGAACATCAAGATCGTCACCACGCCGTCGTGCTGACGGAACTCCTCCCCGAAGCTTTGCTGGATCGGAGCCCGGGGATCGTCATCGAGCTGTACGTGTGCTAAGAACACGGAGGTGCCGGAGTAACGGTGCTTGGATCGGTCGGGTCGGGAAGAAGACGTACGACTACTTCCTCTACGTTGTGTCAACGCTTCCGTTGCGATCTACAAGGGTACGTAGATCAGACTCTCCCCCTCGTTGCTATGCATCACCATGATCTTGCGTGTGCATAGGAAAATTTTGAAATTACTACGTTCTCCAACACCCTTATGCTTCACAGATGAAGTAATGGAACATCAATTCCAAGAAGGTTTCAAACTTGTAAACATTGAATCATACGATGGCACAACAGATCCCGCGGTATGGATCGAGGACTTCCTCCTCCACATCCACATGGCCCGCGGTGCTGACTTACATGCCATCAAGTACCTCCCACTAAAACTCAAAGGACTAGCACGGCATTGGCTTAATAGCTTGCCAGCGAACTCCATTAGCTGTTGGGAAGATCTGGAAGCCGCATTCCTCGACAACTTTCAGGGCACTTATGTGCGACCACCAGACGCCGATGACTTGAGCCACATAATTCAGCAGCCAGAAGAATCGGCCAGGCAATTCTGGACTCGGTTCCTTACAAAGAAAAACCAAATCATCGACTGTCCGGATGCGGAGGCCTTAGCGGCTTTCAAGCACAACATCCGAGACGAGTGGCTAGCCCGGCGCCTTGGTCAGGAAATGCCGAAATCTATGGCAGCCCTCACGACGCTCATGACCCGCTTTTGTGCGGGAGAAGACAGCTGGTTGGCTTGCAGTAACAACATATCAAAGAACCATGGTACCTCAGATACCAAGGACGGCAACAGCAGGTCACGTCGCAACAAGCATAAGCGCCGCATTAACGGCGAAAGTACTGAGGATACTGCAGTCAATGCCAGATTCAAAGGCTCTAAACCCGGTCAGCGGAAAAAGCCATTCAAACAAAGTACGCCGGGTCCGTCTAGCTTGGACCGTATACTCGATCGCTCGTGTCAAATACACGGCACCCCAGACAAGCCAGCCAATGCCACCAACAGGGATTGTTGGGTGTTCAAGCAGGCCGGCAAGTTAATTGCCGAAAACAAGGACAAGGGGCCGCATAGCAATGACGAGGAAGAACCCCGGCGGCCGCACACTGGAGGATAGAAGAGGTTTCCCCCGCAAGTGAGGACGGTGAACATGATATATGCAACCCACATCCCCAAGATGGAGCGGAAGCGTACGCTCAGGGACGTATATGCGCTGGAGCCAGTCGCCCCGAAGTTCAACCCTTGGTCCTCCTGTCGGATCACCTTTGATCGCAGGGACCACCCCACTAGTATCCGTCACGACGGATTCGCCGCACTGGTCCTAGACCCAATCATCGATGGATTTCACCTCACTCGAGTCCTCATGGACGGCGGCAGTAGCCTAAACCTTCTTTATCGGGACACAGTGCGCAAGATGGGTATAGACCCCTCAAGGATCAAACCCACAAAGACGACCTTTAAAGGCGTCATTCCAGGCATAGAGGCCCACTACACAGGCTCAATTACACTAGAAGTGGTCTTTGGATCCCCGGATAACTTCCGAAGCGAAGAGTTAATCTTCGATATAGTCTCGTTCCGCAGTAGTTATCACGCACTGCTCGGACGAACCGCATTCGCTAGATTCAGTGCGGTACCACATTATGCATGCCTCAAGCTCAAGATGCCAGGACCTCGTGGAGTTATTACAGTCAATGGAAACACAGAGCACTCTCTCTGAACAGAGGAGCACACGACGGCCCTCGCAGCAGAAGCGCAAAGCAGCCTCTCAAGGCAATCTACCAGTTCGGCGTTTTAAAGCCCGGACACCTTCAAGCGCGCTCGGGGCAATCGGGAAATAGACCGCCTGGCGCGATCTGAGCTCGTGTAGCAATACGATGGCCACCCCAATCCCAGCCCAACGACGTTGTTCATGCCACGCGTACATTATGGGGAGGGGGAGGCACAACTATGGCACGTCCCAAAACGCGGCCTAAATTGCACTGGGGGCTTCCCGTTTGGTTATTTTTCTTTTTTCTTTCAGGACTTCAATCTCTGGAAACTCTGTCCGGCAGCTCTATTGTCGAACACATGATACATAAACCAAGGAGGCCGACGACCACGGGATTCCCAGGTGGATTACAGATTTCACATAATTCCTCAGCTCGCCCTTGAAAGGGACATAGTCCTACTCTTTTTGCTCATTACACTATCTGTATCACTCTGCTTTAATGCAATTTTTTAATATACAATGCAAGACATTACGATTATTATCACATTTTTGTTATATTTATACATATCTATGTGTTCATTAATGACACCTAGCAACCGTACACTCTGGTATGGCCAATGCACCAGGGGCTTACATACCCACAATATGGTGTGAAAAGTCCGAACACTTTCACAAGTGCGGCACCCCGAACTTATAGCATTATATGCATCAGCTCCGAATCATGTCTTTGGTCAAATGTTGGGTTTGCCCGGCTCCTATGTTTTGGTACCTTACGTTCCGCTCTATCGGCTAAGGTAGCGCTAGGAGAACTACTGCGATTGTGCCCCGGTTCTTCCGGGCCGAGCACCTCAGTAGAGAAAGCTAAAACTGACTGTCATGATAAGGCGAGAGACTGGTCGCTGTTCGGCGAGGTTTTTCGAGTCCCTAAAGACTTATGCCGCTTAGGGCGAGGGGCCGGCTCCGTCCGGCTTACAGGCATGCATCGCACATCGAATTCGGCCTTCCGAATACCAGGGGCTTCACCGAAATTTAAAATTATAGAATTCTATGGCTAAGTGAGAGTGATAAAGTATTATTAGTCCGGTTGCCTTGTTCATTGTGCTGAGCACCTCCCTCGAAGGACCCAAACATGGGAACAAGAGTGCTCAGGTTTATCCCGAACACCCCGGCAATCGTGGCATGGGGGCAGAAGCCGAGGACTAGCCATCTCTCAGATTGGATAAACAGCCAAACAGAAGGTAATATTTTAAATTCACACAAGCATTGCATATCGAAAACGATACAAGTTTTCATACATACAGGACAAAACGAGAAAGTCTCATTCAAATATTACATTTTGCGAACACTCATCCGTGAGAAGACGGGTGCCCGGCAGAACACCCTCGTAGTACATCTCGGGGTGGCGGTGCTCCTTGTCCTCCGGCGGCCCCTCCTTGATCAGCTTCACGGCGTTTAGCTTGATCCACTGCGTTTTTACACGGGCGAAGGCCCGGCGTGCACCTTCAATGCAGACGGATCGCTTGACGACCTCCAGCCGTGGGCAGGCATCCACAAGCCGCCTCACCAGGCCGAAGAAGCTGTTCGGAAGGGCGTCGCCAGGCCACAACCGGACTATGAAGCCCTTCATGGCCTGATCGGCCGCCTTATGTAGCTCGGCCATCTGCTTCAGCTGATCACTCATTGGCACCGGATGTTCGGCCTCAGCATACTAAGACCAGAACAGCTTCTCTGTCGAGCTTCCGTCCTCGGCATGGTAGAATAGTGTGGCATTGGACACACTGCGGGGCAAATCTGCGAATGCTCCTGAAGAGCTCCGGATTTGGGTAAGTAATCGGTAATTCACCGTTGCATGCTTGCTTTGCATATAAAAAGCCTTACCCGCTGCTATCTTCTTCATCGCGTCGATCTCCTGAAGGACCTTCTGGGCCTTGGCCTTGGCACTCTTCGCACTCTCACGGGCCGCGGCAAGCTCAGACTCTCTCGTCTTCAAGTCAAGCTCCAACGCCTTGTCCTTTGTCACGAGAGCCTGGAGCTCTTGCTGCACCTCGCCCACTCGAGCCTCATGCCTCTCTCGCTCGGTGCGCTCCTGGGCCGCCTTTTCTTCGGCCTGGGACAGCGCTTGCTTCAGGGTCGCCACCTCGGTCGTGGCCCCTGGCAAACATATAGTGATCCTGTCATTTAGCAATCGCGTCCTTTTTTCTCATCTACAGACGGGGTATTACGTACCCTCGTTCTCCTCGAGCTGCCTCTTAGCAAGGCCGTGCTCTTTCTGGGACCCCTCGAGGGCCTCCTTCAGTACGGCGACCTCCGTAGTTAGTGCGGCGGACACCAGCAGCGAAGCCTGCAGATGCATATTGACATACTTATATTAGACTCCTGCGATATTATTTGATCCTCTGTTCAGCTTTTCTTTGTGAACACCGAACAAAGCATCATGGGCTATTGTCTATGCGATAACACTTCTACTACATTTTAAAATACTTACCTCGAAGCCTGTTAGAAGGCTAGTACAGGCTTCAGTCAATCCGCTCTTGGCGGACTGAACCTTCTGGATCACCGCACTCATGATAGTGCGGTGCTCCTCCTTGATGGAAGCGCTGCAAAGTGCTTCCAACATAGTGTCCGGTGCCTCTGGATGGACAGAGGTCACCGGCACAGACGTCTCACCCTCCTTAGAAGGGGACCGCCTGCCCGAGCTCGGATCCGTTGGAGGGTTCGGCGCGGTGTTCGACGAAGGGCCGAAGTCGAAGCTCTCGGGGACCCCATCCCCTCGGCTCCCAGAGTCCGGAAGGTCGCCTTGCGGCGCCTCCGGGACTGTCCCCCCTTGATCCGGTGCCCCTTGAGACAGCACCTCGGTGTCGTCGGCTAGATGAGGGGAGGTGGCTGTCGGGACTGGATCGCTATCCATGTACGATGCACCCAGGGAGTCGTCCGAGGGTACCTTGATATTGGCTCGGGGCGGCCTGCACAATTGAGTTCGGCATTAGGGAAAGCAACGCGACAAAGGAATCCTATGGGTTACTTTGGTATCCGAACACTTATGATCTCCCCTGGGGCTTGCCCCTGGGCAACCACTCGTCTTCACTTTCGTCGGCGGCGGTAGCGCTGTCCGGAGGGAGCGTCCTGCCCTTCTTGGACCCTTTGGCCTCCCCAGTTGGGGCGGCCTTTCTTTTCTTGTCTCCCCCAGTCGGTGGGGGAGCCTCTTCTTCCTCTTCCTCGTCTTCGGGGGAAGAGTGCACCGCAGAGTCATCGGACGGTGAGTCCGACGACGCCTGGCGTCGGGAACTCTTTCAGGCTCCCTTGGCCTTCTTGGTCTTCTCCGGCACCTTATAGGGGGCCGGAGTCAGCATCTTCGTCAGATGAGCGTCTGCGGGGCCTTCGGGCAAGGGAGCCGGACAGTCGATCTGTCCATCCATCTTCTGCCAGTCCTGTCAAAATTACGGGAGTTTAGATCCCGCGTAGAGCCAATATATATATATATATATATATATATATATATATATATATATAACAAATAACCTGTAAGAGGTAAAACAACTTACCGCACTGGCGTGGCGCTTCGCACTGAATCCGCGATCCTCATTAATGGGGGGAGGGACCGCGGCGCCCTTGAACAGCACCCTCCAGGCATCTTCATGAGTCATGTCGAAGAGCCTGTTCAGAGTTCGGTGTTGTGCCGGATTGAACTCCCACAAGGTAAACTCCCGTTGTTGGCACGGGAGTATCCGGCGAACGAGCATAACCTGGACTATGTTGACAACCTTGAGCTTCTTATCCACCATGTTCTGAATACATGACTGGAGTCCGGTCAGCTCTTTTGAATTACCCCAGGACAGGCCCTTCTCTTTCCAGGAGGTGAGCCGCATGGGGATGCCAGATCGGAACTCGGGGGCCGCTACCCATGCGGGGTCGCGCGGCTCGGTGATATAGAACCACCCCGATTTCCACCCCTTTATGGTGTCCACGAAGGTGCCCTCGAGCCATGTGATCTTGGGCATCTTGCCCACCATGGCGCCTCCGCACTCCGCCTGGCAACCGCTCACTACCTTCGGCTTGACATTTAAGGTCTTCAGCCATAAGCCGAAGTGGGGCTTGATGCGGAGGAAGGCCTCGCACACGACGATAAACACCGAGATGTTGAGGATGAAGTTCGGGGCCAGATCGTGGAAATCCAGGCCGTAATAAAACATGAGCCCCGGACGAAGGGATGGAGAGGAAATCCTAGTCCGCGGAGGAAATGAGTGAGGAATACCACCCTCTCATGGGGCTCGGGGGTGGGGATGAGTTGTCCCTCATCTGGGAGCCGGTGCACGATGTCGTCGTGCAGGCATCTGGCTCTCCTCAGTTTCTTGATGTCTCCCTCCGTGACGGAGGAGACCATTCACTTGCCTCCCACTCCGGAAATGGTTGGAGAAGGTTGAGGTGGAAGTGAGAGCTTGGGTGCTAGAGCTCGAGTATGCAGGAGCGGATGAGCAGAGGAGGAAGAAGGCATGGATAGAAAGGTGAATCCTTATCCCTTTATAGGGGCGGACAAAATTAAACGTCCCCACTTGCCTAGTAAAACTCGCTTATCCCCCAAGCGACGCAATTGATGGCGCGGTTGGGTTACCCACGCCCGTATTGATGAGAATCCCGTAATAGGTGGACACGATCTCTGCTTTGACAAGACGTGTCGAAAAACTGCCTCGCGTTATGTGCAGGGCTGGCTAAAAGAAACGGTTTGAATAATCACCGGGCCATGACGTAACGTCATGTTGCCAAAGCAAGCTAGCGGATTAGATCTGCGAAAGCATTATTCTCTCTATGGTGGAATGTGGAACTTATTTTGCAGGGTCGGACACTATCCTCGTATTCAACTTCTTCTGTAATGTATGCGGAGAAGGAACCCATCTTGCAATGTCGAAGACAACTGCCCGCCGGACTCGTCGTCATTGAAGCCTAGTTCAGGGGCTACTGAGGAAGTCCTGGATTAGGGGGTCTCCGGACAGCCGAACTATCTCCATTGGTCGTACTGTTAGACTATGAAAATACAAGATTGAAGACTTTGTCTCGTGTCCGGATGGGACTCTACTTGGCGTGGAAGGAAAGCTAGGCAATACGTATATGGATATCTCCTCCTTTGTAACCGACCTTGTGTAACCCTAACCCTCTCCGGTGTCTATATAAACCGGAGGGTTTTAGTCCGTAGGACAACAATCACAACATAAATCATACCGTAGGCTAGCTTCTAGGGTTTAGCCTCTCTGATCTCGTGGTAGATCTACTCTTGTAACACCCATATCTTCAATATTAATCAAGCAGGACGTAGGGTTTTACCTCCATCAAGAGGGCCTGAACCTAGGTAAAACTTCGTGTCCCTTGCCTCCTATTACCATCCGGCCTAGACGCACAGTTCGGGACCCCCTACCCGAGATCCGCCGGGTTTGATACCGACACCAGCCATTCCAAGATACCACTATGTAAAGCTATAAAATTTGTCCGTCACAAAGATTTCGAGCTTTGTGCAATAGGAGGTTTACGCTTTTCTTATGGTTGATGAGCATGTTTGTTCTTGGTAGGAGCTCTGGCTATGCTATGTGAGGAACAAATGAGGTGAGGGCATCATTTGAACCACATGGAGCCATTTGGGCTATCCAATAGATTATCGATGCCATAGTCCTTTGGTCGCATGCAGAGCATGCGCTCGATCTATGACTCAGATGACACTCCCTACTTCCTTCAACGCAACTCAGCTTGGTAGCCCCGACAAGCATGTTGGACCCGACACGGTTGTCTCGTGAGGAGGAAGAAGCGAACAAGTGCAGCCAGCGAACTAAGTACGGTGACAATGACTCCATGTCGCTGGTGTTGGATCCTATGCCCAATTGTATAGACCCGAGGACGGTGGTGCCTGATGAGTCTCAGCTTTTAGTCGCCTGCCACCAAACCACCGACAGATGGCAAGCCAGCGGTGGTGTTAGTGGGGATGAAGAAACAAAAAATAGCAAAATTTTATCAGTCAAAAGTAAGTATAAACTAAAGGAAGTATAGACTAAGTTCTTTTGTATATTCTAAAAAAAGTATAGACACAAGTATTCATCTTCGATACAGGTATGAGCTCCTTTCTTAATCCATACCCAAGAGGGTGTAGTACTGTCAATTACTATCCATGCACTGAGTAGATGCAAATGATGGATTGAAATTAAACTTGTAGTATGTACTCACCGGCAATATTGATTGCGATGGAAGAAGAGGATTTGTTAGATAGTGCAACAGGTCTCATTGTATCCGTGAAACAAACCAACTTAGAGACAGATGAGGTAGCCGTGGGAACCCTGGATTCGTAGTTGGGAGGCGCTATTCAAGGATGGTGTACCACTGACTCCGATAGACAGTGAGGAAGAAAACATGGTTGAGAGGGCAATGTGTTAGTGCTATGAGAGGTCGGGGTAGAGGAAGCGAAGGAGAGGGGTGTGATGTTACGGCCTCGATGTTATTACTATTGAAGCACCACCGTTGTTATTTTCTCACAAAAGGAGGAGAAAACACTTGAAGAACCTTCTTAAAGGATCACAACACAGTGATAGAGAATAGAAAGGAAAAACAACTGGACGTGGGAAAGAACTTCCAGAATGACAGTGCATTTGAAGAGAAGAAACACATGTGTCAGTAGTACATAAATCACCAACACAATGCTAAAATCAGAGAGAACAGAAAGGCTATGTGGTTTTGTACATATAATGTAATAATGTGATGTATAATTACTAACGAATTGTCACACAACAATCTACGGTCATCATGAAATAAAAACATAAGGACCTAGTAGGAAGATAAAAATAAAGTGTCCATACCACTTGCCGTCTATCAAGCCGGTGAAAGAAAGAAAACATCAACCCAAGTGCCACGTTATGGGTCCCCACCTACGAGGGCTCCAAAAAAGGAGCAAGGCTCCCCTCCCCATCCGCTACACCGAGGTATAATAAAAGTGGGGGCCCACTCATGATTCCATGGGGTTTGGTTGTGCCTAGGCTTGAGTTGGCTATCTGGGGCATGTTCTAAATTCCATGGAGATGCATAGGTTTGTGTGTGTGCAGGGAATGGAGTTTATTCCACATCCTGGTCGGGGCATCTTGGTTGGTGTACTCCTCATTATCCACCAGGCCACCATCGTGTCACTAGTTGAATGTTACGGCTTTGTAATTTGGCGGCACTCGGCTTGGCGTAGTGGAGGGAGGGGTGTGGACACGACCACGATAGGACATGGATGAGGGGACGACTGGCTCATGAGCGAGCAACGACTACTAGTAGTAGGAAAAATGGCTACTAGAGAACGGGGATCATGTCTCACATTGTTGGAAATTTTGTTGACTCAAAATAATGTTTCCCCTAGAGGATTGACACTTATTTTTGTTTTCTTCTTTTTATTTATTTACTCCTTTCTAATTCTTTATGGAAAGAGATATACATACACATCACATGATACTTGCGGAAAGTATTATCCTCTTCTCTAGTCCACATGACCACATCTGGGTGGAGAGACGAAACTCGAGGGGGTGGAGAAGGGGGGCAGAGATGATCATCATGACAGGCTTAGAGGAGTGGATGTAGAACATGGCAGCGGAGGATGTAGTGAGGATGGACCAGTTCAGAGAGATCTGCTGATGGTTTCCGAACATGGAGATGCTCGATGTGGATTCGGTTAGACGCGATCTCGACAACGGAGGTGGAACGAACAAGGATGTTCGGAGAAGGATCTTTTCCTAAGAGATCATTCACTAGGCTATGATCTAAATCGAAATCGGTGGAACCAGGGAAGAGGAGGAGATAGGTGGCATACATATCCCATGTGATATTTTCCCCAAATCTAGAGGAGTCTGTGGTGGGCGCAATAATGGCAATGCATGTACAGGGGTTGGTGGACCAGCAGATGCCAAAGATGGGAGAAATCGGCATGCCTACACCAAGGAGGGAGAGAGGCATGCACCCGATTCAGATGATGTGTCGCTCGTCTCGCTTCAGTCTTCACTCAGCGAGGATTCGGGCTCTTAGTCACATGTTAGGCAGGTATTAGGAGTCACTCCGGTCAATAGCCCCACCTTAGTGCTGGCCGGAGAGGATCCGATGAGGAATCTTCTGTAGTATGTGGTATGTATAATCAACCCCCTGCTCAAATTCATGCTGCCAGGGATAAATATTTCATCACCCATTCGAGAGATTTAGATTGATATGGTTAATTCGATACTCCTGTTGTCTGTGATAGACGAACACAAAGATCTGTGAAGAAAAAATTGATGAAGCGACATTGTATTGATATTACTGCATATGTGCTTGATTTGACTAGCTCTCCATATATGTCAGTTCCACCTACAAGTTGCTTCGCTCTTTATTCGGTTGTTGATTTTTCTGAAATTGATGATAATAATTCTCATAAACATGATGGGTGTGCTACTTATAGGCATCGCCATGATTGCCCCCACCACAAACTCCTCCAGATTGGGGGGAGGGGGACGACACACGGGATCTATATGTCACCCAACACCTCTTCTACCCAGGATCTACTGATTTAGATTCCATCATAGCCAAGTGAATGACCTCAATAGGAGGAGCTTCATCTCCGAACATACTTTCTCCCTCCGCCTCCATCGCCGAGATCGTAATTCCAATTGACTTCGCATCAAGCATCTCCATGATGGAAACCATTCACAAATTTCTCTAAACCGGACCATACTCACTGCATCCCCCGCAACCATGTGCCATATCTACTCCTCCAAGCCCGTTGTGACAGTCATCTCTGCTCCCCTTCTCCATATCCCCCGATCTTTGTCTCTCTGCCCAGATGTGATCGCGTGGACTAGAGAAGAGGAAACTCCTTTCAGCAAGTAGGATGTGATGTGTATGTATATCTGTTTCTCGAAAGAATTACAATGAATAATAAATAAAAAGATGTAAACTGAAAATAGATGTGAAACTACTGGGGGAAAATGCTATGTTGAGTCAGCAAAATTTCCAACAATATTAGACATGGTCCCCATTTTGTAGTAGCTGTTTTTCTACTACCAGTAGCCATCACTTGCTAGTCAGCCCGGCCGTGCCCTCGTCCATTTTTAGTCATGGACCTTTACAATCCCCTCCCTCTACTCTTCCGAGATGAGTGCTGCCGAAGTCCAAGCCATAACATTTGGCCAGCGCCACGGTTGTGGACTGATGGAGAATGAGGAGCGCACGAGCCAAGCTGCCATAACTCGAGCATGGAATAAATCCCATTACCAGCAAAACCAAACTTCTAAATTACCATGGAATTGAGAACTTGTCTGAGATAGCCAACCCAAGCCTTCGCACAACCAAACCCCAAGGAATTTCTTGCCCAGAACCATTCCTAGTTCAGGGATGTATGATGAAGCCAACTTTGGATCCCGCGGTAGGAAGGGCGGGCGATGTTTGGTCTTTCTTGAAGGATCACATTACGTGGTGTGAAAAAACAAATATTGAAGGTATGAAAAAAAGTCAGTGAAGACCGGTCGAAATCACGTATGTTACCAAGAGAACTAAAGAAACTAACGTGTCGGCAGCATAAAAATTGCTAGCGGCCCTAAAAACAAAAAAACTTAAAAAGGCTACATGGTTGAATACTCATAACAATGTGTGTAATTATAGCATAATACCTACATTATCTAAACATGCACACCAGGATTGAGGAAGAGAAAGTGTGCATAGCACTTGTGTAGCTGGTCAAACAAGGAAATTGCAATGCATGTGTCATCATTTCTTCCCACCATTTCCCTTTTTACATTTTAGGATGAATAAACTCGTCATCTAGTGAGTTTACCGTTTCTTACTCTCATTATATTTTGATTTTTTTCATTTTCCATACATTATTAGTTTTTCCTACCCATCGTAGGATACCACCACTCAAAGCTGAAACCTAGGTTCACTCTCAAGATTTTGAGCTTCGTGCAACATGGGTTAAGATTTTCTTTAGTTGCTGAGCATGTTTGTACTATGTAGGATATCTGCTTCTGCTCTATGAGGAATGATGGAGGTGAGAATGCGTCCAAGCGGTAGGCGGTGTGCCGACAGTGGCACTGGTGGGTATGAAAAAAAACTGGATAGGAAACTTTGATCAGTCTCAAGTAAAAAAGAAAAATGAAGGAAGTATAGACTGATCTTTTTAGTTGCTTATAAAAAATGTGTAGATGCCAGTATTTATCTCCATAGGTATGTGCTCCTTATTTCCTAAATGCATACTCAAAAGTGTGTAGTATCGTCAATTATTATGCATCCACTCATAGTTGCAAATGTTGGATTGAAATCAAACATGTAGACGATACTCACCTACGATTTTCATTCCAAAGGAAGACGTGGGTTTGCCGATGGTGCAATATTTGGCATTGTATCCTTGAAACCACCCATCCATGGAGGAGGTGGAAGCTGTCGGAACTCTAGATCCTGTAGTCAGGATGGCGGGTGGCATTAGGTCTAGGGCCGGAAGGTTGTGGACTCCCATGGACATCGAGGAAGACAATGTGGTGGAGAGGGTGGTGTGGTAGTGTTTTCAGAGGTCGGGGGAGAGGACACAGAGGAGAAGGCTACATCGTTATGCGTCGTTGTTGTTATTACTACTGATGTATTGTTGATGTTTCCTTTTTAAATTAATTTCAGAAGGATGAGAAAGTGTTTGGTGTGCCTTCTTGAACAGTCACATTACATGGTGAGAAAAGAGAAAAAATGACTGAAGGTGAGAAAACAATATAAGAAGACCAGTCAAAATCTCATACGTACAAATAGAATTAAAGAAACACACATGTCAGCAGCATATAAATCACTAGCAAACCAAAAAATCAGAGAGGATTGAAAGGCTATGCGGTTTAGTACATGTAACAATGTATGTAGTAATAGCAAATATGCGCATGAGAACCTAGGATGAAAAGTGTGCATACCACTTGTCAAGCAAGTCAAAGAAAGGAAATAGCAATGCAAGTGATATTGTTTCTTCCTACTATTACATTTCCACCCATTTTAGGATTAATAAACTCACCATTTAGTGAGTTCATCATTTCTTCCTTACATTTTATTTTTATTGTCCCCATTTTCCTGACATTTGTAGTTCCCACCCCCAATTCCAATATACAACCACCAAGATTTTATAATATGGGGTTTATGATTTTCTTATAGTTGATGAGCATGTTTGTTCGGGGTAGGATCCCTTCTTAAGATCTTTGAGGAATGATGGAGGTGAGGGCGGCATCCGAGCAGTGAGGAGGGATGGCTGGAAGGGGGCCGCCTGGGCTGCCAACAGCCTGTTGACGCCACTGTCCTCCGGCCCCATGTAGAGCATCTGCACTTCCTACTACATTTGGTAAGCCCAACTTGCTATCAAGCCTCAACATGCCTGTTGGACCCGACGCGGCTGCCATAGGAGGGAATGTTGTGCCGACGTTCTAGGTGAACACGAGGAGGAGGATGCGAAGAAGCGTGGCCGACCAACTATCTATATATGGTGACGAAGGCTCCACGTCATTGGCATTGGTGCATATGGCCAAAGTGCAATGGAAACAGTGTTGGTCGCGCTCGATGAGCCTGGGGCTTTCTCACTGTGTGCGGTCAAATCGATGGTGGGCCGCGTGCCAACGGCAGCACTGGTGGGGATGAAGAAAAAAGATAACACTTATGATTGGTAACAAGTTAAAATAATATTAAACAAAGTATAGACTTGTTTTTGTAAATACTTCTAAAAAAGTGTAGACACAAGTATTTTTCATCCATAGTTATGTGCTCTTCTCAAGCATACTAAAAATGGGCTTAGTATCATCAATTATTATGCATCCACTAGTAGATGAAAATGTTGGATTGAAATCAATATTCATCTGCAATGTTGATACGATGGAAGAAGAGGATTTCATGATAGTGTAATAGGTGATATTGTATCTTTGAAACCACCCAATCAAGGATGGATGATGAAGCCATGGGGACTCTGGATCCCGTAGTTGGGAGGGCGGGCAATGTTGGATCTATTTTCGCCGCTAATTCCTATGGACATCGGGAAGACAACATGGCGCAGAGGGTGGTGTGTTGATGTTCTGAGAAGTCGAGGGAGAAGACAACATGGCACGCGTAGTTATAACACAACAACATACAATCCTAAAAATGCACACTGAGACTTAGTTGGAAGAGAAAGTGTGCATACCACTTATCAAGATAGTAAAAAAGGAAATATCAATGAAAGTGACATCATTTTCATCCAACTATTTCATTTTCCACATTTTAGGATGAATAAGCTTACCATCTAGTGAGTTTATTGTTTCTTCCTCCCATTCATTTTCCCTATTTTCTCGACATTTGCGACTTCTTTCCACCCATTCCAAGATACCACCACTCGAATATGTAAACTTTGTTCGCCACCAAAATTTCTAGCTTTGTGCAACACCTGATTTATGGTTTTATTATAGTTGTTGAGCATGTTTGTTCTAAGTAGGTGTTCTGCTTTTGCTATGTGAGGAATGATTGAGGTGAGGACATCGTCTGAGCAGCAAGGAGTGATGGTGGGAAGGGAGTCGTTCGGGCTTCCCGATAGCTCACATACGCCCAAGTCCTCCGACCTCATGCAAATCATGCGCATGACCTGCAACCTAGACGATACCGATGTCACTTGAACTACGTCGGTATTTCCCCAAAGAGGAAGGGATGATGCAGCACAACTACGGTAGGTATTTCCCTTAGTTATGAAACCAAGGTATCAATCCAGTAGGAGAACCAAGCAACACTATGTAAACGGTACCTGCACACAAAGAACAAATATTTGCAACCCGACGCTTATGAGGGGTTGTCAATCCCTCTTACGGGTAACGGCATAGGAATTTGCCAAGTTGACCGGATAAAAATTGTATAGATTGGATAAATAGATCTCGAATAAACGCGAAATAAAAGACACAAATAAAAAGTGCAGCAAGGTATTTTTGAGTTTTTAGAATAATAGATCTGAAAATAGAAGCAAATAAAAATAGATCTTGAAGGAAAATAATAGATCGAAAGCAAATATGATAAAGAATAGACCCGGGGGCCGTAGATTTCACTAGTGGCTTCTCTCAAGAAATAGCACGCGGTGGGTAAACAAATTACTGTTGGGCAATTGATAGAACCTCAAATAATTATGACGATATCCAGGCAATGATCAATATATAGGCATCACATCCAAGATTAGTAGACAAACTCCTGCCTGCATCTACTACTAATACTCCACACATCGACCGCTATCTAGCATGCATCTAGTGTATTAAGTTCATGGAGAAACGGAGTAATGCTATAAGAACAATGACATGATGTAGACAAGATCTATTCATGTAGGAATATACCCCATCTTGTTATCCTTAATTGTAACGATCAACACGTGTCTTGCTGCCCCTTCTGTCGCTGGGAAAGAACATCGCACGACCAAACCCATCACAAAGCACCTCTTCCCATGGCAAGAAAAATCGATCTAGCCGGCCTAACTAAACCAAAGATTCGAAGAAGAAATACGAGGCTATAAATAATCATGCATATAAGAGATAAAAACTCAAATAACTTCCATGGATAAAATATATTTGATCATAAACTCAAAGTTCATCGGATTCCAATAAACACACCACAAAAAAGAGTTACATCAAATAGATCTCCAAGAGACCATTGTATTGAGAATCAAAAGAGAGAGAGGAAGCCATCTAGCTATTGCCTACCCACGCATCATCGGAGAGGCACCAATGAGGATGATGAACCCCTCTGTGATGGTGTCTAGATTGAATCTCATTGTTCTACAACTTGCGGCGGCTGGAATTGTGTTTCATCGACTCTCCTAGGGTTTTTGGAATATTTGGGTATTTATAGGGCGAAGAGGCGGTGCGGGAGGACACCGAGTTGGGCACAACCCACCAGGGCGCACCTGGGCCCCCAGGCGCGCCCAGGTGGGTTGTGCCCCCTCGGCGCACCCCTCTGGTATTTCTTTGGCCCAAGTTGTTCCTTCTGGTCCAGAAAAAATCACCAAAAAGTTTTGCTGCATTTGGACTCCGTTTAGTATTGATTTTCCGTGATGTAAAAAACCAGCAAAAAACAGCAAGTAGCACTGGGCACTAGGCACTATGTTAATAGGTTAGTCCAAAAATGATATAAAGTTTCTATAAAATGATTTAAAAACATCTAAGAATGATAATATAACATCATGGAACAACAAAAAATTATAGATACGTTGGAGACGTATCAGATACTCTCTACTTCTTTCAAAAGATCTTAGGCCGCTAACCTCCGCATGCATGTTGGCCCCAACCTAGCTGCCGCGGGAGGCAATGGAGCCCGAATGTTCCAAGTGAACGTGAGGAGGAGGCCGCGAAGAAGCGCATCCAGCCAACTAAGTATGATGATGAAGACTCCATGTCGCTGGCATTAGAGCCCGTGCCCAATCCCATAGACCCAATGATGGTGGCGCCCGTTGAATCCGAGCATTTTCGTCGCCTGATGTTAAACCGGTTGTCGGTGTCAAAACCGACGGATCTCGGGTAGGGGGTCCCGAACTGTGCGTCTAGGCCGGATGGTAACGGGAGGCAAGGGACACGAAGTTTTACCCAGGTTCGGGCCCTCTTGATGGAGGTAAAACCCTATGTCCTGCTTGATTAATATTGATGATATGGGTAGTACAAGAGTAGATCTACCACGAGATCGGAGAGGCTAAACCCTAGAAGCTAGCCTATGGTATGATTGTTGTTTTGTATGTTGTCCTACGGACTAAAACCCTCCGGTTTATATAGACACCGGAGAGGGTTAGGGTTACACAAAGTCGGTTACAATGGTAGGAGATCTACATATCCGTATCGCCAAGCTTACCTTCAACGCCAAGGAAAGTCCCTTCTGGACACGGGACGAAGTCTTCAATCTTGTATCTTCATAGTCCAGGAGTCCGGCTGAAGGTATAGTCCGGCCATCCGTACACCCCCTAATCCAGGACTCCCTCAGTAGCCCCCGAACCAGGCTTCAATGACGATGAGTCCGGCACGCAGATTGTCTTCGGCATTGCAAAGCGGGTTCTCCTCCAAATTCCGTGTACCTGTTGAATAAAGTCTGGTTTCTAGTAAATGTTGCGCTCCTTGGCTTCTATGCCCAATAATGGCCGTCTCCCACATGTCGAACGAATATGAAAAGTCTAAGTGTTTTTACATCCACACCCCTAGCCACGTAAATGAGCCGCCCATTTAAGGGGACGAGGATTTAGATCCAAACCACACCTTCTCCCCTTCGCGAGTGTTCATCAGAGCGCATCCGAAAAAGGTCCATACCACCATGGCCAGCCGTCGCAACTCCTCCTTTCGCCCTTCCAGCCCTTAGCCTGGATATTGGGAGAGATGCTCCATTCCGCATAGCGAGTTAGTGACTCTCTAGACCAAGGGATTTCTCCCCCGGCCTATATGGTCTCGGTTCGAGCCGGTCTTGCCATCTATAATGGCGGAGAGCAAGCGGAGAGTGCCCCTAATCCCTCCAAAGGAGAGCGGGTATGCCTCGTCCCTTATTTAATAAGAGGGATCGGATTTCCAATCTATCCGTTTCTCCAAGGGCTCCTGGAGTTCTATGGCCTCCAGCTACACAATCTTACGCCTGCCTCCGTATTGCATATCGCGGGCTTTGTAGCCCTCTACGAGCTGTTTTTGGGTGTTGAGGCTCATTTCGGGCTGTGGAAAGAGCTATTCTGCCTTGTGCCCCGTTCTCAGAAGGGGTCGATATATCAAGTGGGCGGAGCCGAAGTGTGGCGCATCGCCGGGACCGGATATCTATCCGGAACCCCAAAGAAGGCGTCCGAGGACTGGCCTTCGGAATGGTTTTACATAGAGGACGTCCCGCTGCCGGATCCTATCCGGATCGGCCTCCCTGAGTTCGACAATGCTCCACTAAAGAAGCGCCTAAGTTGGCGTCCACGGAGCCCTTAGAGGGAAAGTGACAAGGAGGTCCGTTACCTGATGGGCCGGATAAGATTGTTAGCTCATTCCGGACTGACCATGATCGGGGTCATGGCCGCATGCATCATGCGGGGGGTGCAGCCGCTACAGTACAGAGGCCACCCCATGTGGGATTTCAACGGGGAGGACGATGCCACCCGCTACGGCCATAAGGGACCGGATTTGGCTGCGGCCCTAACAAAGACCTTGTCCGCTTTGTACAAGGGAGAAGAGGAGGAATTTCTCCGCGTCAACCCACAGGGTGGATTTTCTATGTACAATCCCCCAAGCTAGGTAAGTGGTTTACTTGCCCATCCATTTTTATATTCCCATTGTTAAATATTCAGTCTAACGACTTTAACGCAGGAACTACGCCAGGCTGTTAAAGAAATAAACAACCCTCCTCCACAACCAGAGGACCCAGGACGGTCCCTCGACCCGGCCTCTCAAGAGGATCCGGACTTATCTGTGGAGCTGATTGATGGAGTGTTCCATCAATTGAGCAAGGACAATGCCTTGGTGGCCATTACGGCCGATTACCTAGGGTTAATCCCGGCCTCCCAGGTAACTAAGATCGAAGTCCCGGTACCCCGAATAGGGGTAAACGAGCTTTGCAGGGGAGGTTTTTGAGACGGGAGGCCGAACCTGCGGCGACAAGCCAACGAGGGGCCGCAGGGCCCCGTGGGCAGAAAAGAGGTGCAGTCCGGACCGAGGCGTCAGCGCAAAGGTATGGCGCGCCCCCCTTATCTAAGGTGTTATACCTTCAAGGCATATTAACACTAGTGCTCTCTTCAGGACAACGAGACCTCGCCGGACTATATTCGGAGAGGCTGCCAATCGCGCCTGCACCAGCCAGGCTCCAAAGCCTGGTCCGGAGGCGGAGGCGAACACAAGGCGCGCACCGGACGCTCCTCCGACGGAGGATGTGGACAGGTTGTCTGCCACCAACTCTGAGGTGGAGAGTGCCATGAACCACAGGCGTCGCCGGACAATTCTTCGCGATGCTTGTTTCTCCCGAGAGGCATTAGATGCCTTCAATTCGGGAGATGCGTACCTCCATGTCGCTCAAAATGGTCTAGCCAGAGCCACGGAGCAATATGTAAAAGACATACGGGTAAGAAAATTTTGGTAATTATATATATATACCAGTAGCCCCTGAGACTTGAAACAGTTAGAATAACTGATTTAAGGATCATTTGTTATGCAGGTTCTTACAGAAAAGAATTCCCTACTGTCCCAGGAGCTGGAAGAGTGCAAAGCCCAACTTGAGGCCGCACTAGCCGCGGCAGGGGAGCCCAAGGAGACCCCCTCTGGTAATATACACTTCGAAAGATAAGTATTTTGTGAAGCACGACATGGGTGCAAATCTGACAAATGAAATTGCACATGGTGCCGGATTGAGTCCGGAAAGGCAACAACTCCTACGCCAGCTGAAGGCTAGTGAGAAGGTGCTGACAAAGGTGAGGCGGGAGAAGAATGATCTCCAAGATGCCAACACCAAGCTGGGCGTCGACCTGAAAGATGTTCGTGCCCAGCTGTCAGACTCCGTTAAGGAGAATCAGCGGCTTTGGCGCGGCATATTTAGTAAGTGCTTGAACGAACCTTTGAAAAAAAGTTCGGCGGGGAAGTCGACTAAGAGAGTAATATCTGTAGGTGTGCTAACAGGTCGTCCTGCAGAGGAGATGCCCGGTTCTATAGGTGACCTTCTTCCCGAGATCTCGCAACTGCTCGAGCGAGTTCGGCAGGCGATGCAAGGCGTCGCCCAGGCCTTATGGCCATCCATCTCCATGCCCGAAGGTCTTGCAGAGCTTGCGGAGAAGCTAAAGGGAGCACGGCGGCGCTTCTGATTGTGGAAGATATCGGCCTGCCGTCAAGGCGCTAGGGAGGCCTGGGCCATGGTGAAGACGTGGTACACAAAGGCTGACCCCAACCACATGGCCGAGGTCGGTCCTGTGGGGCCCGATGGGAAGGAGATCCCTGTAAGCTTAGTATACAGCTAAGTAGAATTGGCTGCAAAGTATTCCCAGCAGGACTGTAAATTAGACAGCCTGTTAGATGGTATTGAAGAGGAATACAATCAGTCAGAATGACTATGTAATTTAATTGACATTTATAATGCCTTCTAGCCGGATTGTAGATCGTTTGTCATGGCCAACCTTTTCGCTTCAGCCTCGGGACCTAACGGTCCGGAGTGTGTCTGAATTCCCATCCGGTTATATAAGAACTGGGGAATGCATGGAGACCAGGCGTAGGGGTCATTAGTGCGTGAACAGACAAGTGCCCGACTAGTTATGTTATATTACATGGTTAGTAAGAAACATCTTCCAAGGAGAATAGTTCCGTTAGGGGTTCCTTTCCCTGGGAGGCATGCCCTAAAGTGCATGCCCATTCTGTGAAAAAGATGCGGGAAAAAGCATCTGGGGGCGCATAAATAAATAAGTGAAAAGATCATCTTTTAGGTCACCGACCGAATATTCCCTTAAGAACGCTAGCTTTCGGCTTCACCCAGTCTGAGGTACACATCCGGCTGATCCGGCAGTAACAATCGCAGAGGTGCTCCCTTTACCGCCTAGCCGAATAATCGGGAATGTAGGGGTAAGCACAGGAGCCAGGCAACCCAGCTTGGCCAAAACTTAAGTCATATCGATGCATATAATGGTGAAATAAAAGGTACATGCGGAAGTGTAACATATGTGTTGGGCATGAAGCCCGTATAAATAAGCTTCTGTTAAAAGAAGCCCCCATGTTTAATGAGTGTGAATAGCACGTCATTTGATGAGCCTTTAAAGGCTATAAGAGAAAGGAAGGGGAGAAGGAGAGAAATGTAAGACAGACAGTATATAAAAAATGGACAGAGGAAGGAGACGAACACAGAGTCCGGCGCTAGGCATAGAATCTTCGGAGACGGGTTGCGTTCCATGGGTTCGGCTTGAGTCGGTTATCCGATGCATCTCGCAGGTGGTACGCTCCACCAGTCAGGACTTGGTCAATTATGAAGGGACCTTCCCACTTGGGCTTGAGTTTGTCCTTTTTCTTGTGCGGCAGGCGTAGAACTAATTCGCCAACGTTGTAATTTTTGGCCCGTACTTCTCTGCTTTGGTATCTTCGAGCCTGCTATTGATAGAATGTGGAACGGGCTTTTGCCACGTCACGCTCCTCCTCCAATGCGTCCAAACTGTCCTACCGATCGAGCTCGGCTTCTCTTTCTTCGTACATGCGCACTCGAGGTGAGTCATGAATTATGTCGCAAGGCAAAACTGCCTCTGCGCCGTACACCATAAAGAATGGTGTGTATCCGGTGGTGCGATTCGGCGTGGTCGGCAGCCCCCAGAGTACGGAGTCGAGCTCCTCTACCTAGTGCGTGTTAGATTCCTTGATGCCCATGATAAGACCATGATAAGACCATTTGCACGTTCGACCTAGCCGTTAGTTTGCGGGTCATAGACAGAAGCATAATTGAGCTTGATGCCCATGTTTTTGCACCAGAGTTTTACCTCGTTGGCCGTAAAGTTCGTGCCGTTATCAGTGATGATGTTGTGGGGGACGCCGTAACGGTGAAAAACCCCAGATATAAAGTCTATCACCGGTCTGGATTCGGCCGTCTTAACAGGCTTGGCTTCTATCCATTTGGTGAACTTATCCACCGTGACCAGTAAGTATTTTTGCTTGTGGGTTCCGCCTTTAAGGGGTCCAACCATGTCAAGCCCCCAGACCGCGAAGGGCAAAGTGATGGGGATAGTTTGGAGGGCGGTGGGTGGCATATGGCTTTGGTTTGCAAAGAGCTGGCAGCCGACGCATCGTTGGACTATGTCCTGGGCGTCTGCCCGGGCCGTCGGCCAATAAAAGCCTGTATGGAAGGCCTTGCTTACAAGGGACCGAGCTGCAGCGTGATGACCGCCGAGTCCGGCATGAATTTCACCCAGGAGGTTCCGCCCTTCCTCTTCGGAGATGCACCTTTGAAGGACTCCGGTAGTGCTTTTCTTATAAATCTCTCCCTCGTGGACTTTGTAGGTTTTGGATCGCCGCACTATGCAGCGTGCCTCATTTTGGTCCTCGGGGAGCTCCTGCCTAGTAAGGTAGGCGAGGAATGGTTCTGTCCATAGGGCGATGACGGCCATTATTACGTGGGCTAAAGGTGTTATTTCATTGGCAGAGCCTCCGATTGTGTCAGAATGTTCGGTGTCGGGCAGTGCGGTTGGGTCTGGGCTATTATTGTTCGGCTCCCCTTCCCATACTATGGATGGCTTGAACAGCCTTTCCAAGAAGATGTTGAGGGGACTACATCGCGTTTTGCGCCGATGCGTGCCAGGACATCTGCCGCCTGATTATTTTCTCGGGCTATATGGTGAAATTCAAGTCCTTCGAACCGAGGTGACATTTTTAGGACGGCGTTGCGGTAAGCTTCCATTTTTGGATCCTTGGCATTGAAGTCTCCATTTATTTGGGATATTGCAAGGTTCGATTCCCCGCGCACCTCTAGGCGTTGAATGCCCATGGATACTGCCATCCGGAGACCATGTAAAAGGGCCTCATATTCGGCTGCATTGTTGGAGTCTGTGTACATAATCTAGAGTACGTATTAAACTGTGTCTCCTGTGGGGGACGTCAAAACGACGCCAGCCCCTAGTCCGGCCAACATCTTGGAGCCGTCAAAATGCATGATCCAATTTGAATATGTGACGTACTCTTTAGGGAGTTCGGCCTCCGTCCATTCTGCGACGAAGTCGGCCAAAACTTGAGACTTGATGGCTCGCCGTGGCTTATAAGTTATGTCGAACGGGAGGAGCTCAATGGCCCATTTTGCAATCCGGCCCGTTGCGTCACGGTTGTTTATAATATCGTTAAGTGGTACTTCCGAGGCTACTGTTATTGAACACTCTTGAAAGTAGTGTCGTAGCTTCCGGGATGCCATGAATACCGCGTACGCAATCTTTTGATAATGCGCGTACCGTGATTTGCACGGAGTGAGGACAGTGGACACATAATAGGCCGGCTTTTGAAGGGGGAATTTGTGTCCGTTCGTTTCTCGTTCGACGATGAGCACTGCGCTTACAACCTGATGTGTTGCTGCAATGTACAATAGCAATGGTTCGCCAATGTTTGGCGCGGCCAGGACTGGGTTTGTTGCCAATATGGCCTTTATTTCGTCGAGTCCGGCCATGGCTGCATCGTCCATTCGAAGTGTTCGGTGCGCCGAAGGAGGCGGTAAAGGGGTAGGGCCTTTTCTCCCAAGCGGGAGATAAAGCGGCTTAGAGCCGCCACGCATCTGGTTAACTTTTGTATTTGTTTGAGGTCCTTTGGGATATCCAATTGTGACAGAGCTTGGATCTTGGCTGGATTTGCTTCAATTCCTCTACCGGATATAATGAAGCCCAAGAGCTTTCCGGCTGGGATGCTGAAAACGCCTTTTTCCGGGTTGAGCTTGATGTCGTATGTTCGGAGGTTATCAAATGTGAGCCTCAAGTCGTCTACTAGAGATTTGACATGTCTTGTTTTGACGACCACATCATCTACATATGCCTCCACTGTTTTGCCGATCTGGTTTGCTAGACATGTCTGAATCATGCGCTGATATGTTGCGCCAGCGTTTTTGAGCCCGAAGGGCATTGTGTTGAAGCAGAATGGGTCGTATGGTGTGATAAATGCCGTTGCGGCTTGGTCTGATTCTGCCATCTTGATTTGATGGTAGCCAGAATATGCGTCGAGGAAACACAACGAATCGTGTCCTATGGTAGCGTCGATAATTGGTTCGATGCGGGGGAGGGGGAAGGGATCCTTTGGGCAAGCCTTGTTAAGGTCTTTAAAATCAACGGACAGGCGCCAGGATTTGTCCTTCTTTGGTACCATCACCAGGTTTGCTAGCCAGTCCGGATGTTTTATATCTCTGATGAATCCGGCCTCCAATAGCTTTGCTAGCTCCTCTCCCATGGCCTGTCTCTTAGGTTCGGAAAAACGCCGAAGAGCTTATTTGACAGGTTTGAATCCTTTTAGGATATTTAAGCTGTGCTCGACCAGCCTGCGTGGGATTCCTGGCATGTCTGAAGGGTGCCAGGCGAAAATGTCCCAGTTCTCTCATAGGAACTCTCGTAGTGCGGCGTCTACATCAGAGTTTAACTGTGCCCCGATGGAAGCTGTTTTATTGGGGTCCGTTGGATGGACCTGGAATTTGACTATTTCGTCCGCCGGTTTAAAGGAGGTGGACTTGGATCTTTTGTCGAGTACCACATCGTCCCTATTCACCATGGAGCGCAGCGCAGTTAGTTCCTCAGCCGCTAGGGCTTCGGATAGTGCCTCGAGGGCCGGTGCAGCTGTCTTGTTTTCCGCGCGGAGTGCTATGTCTAGATCACTAGCGAGAGTGATGATCCCGTTAGGCCCGGGCATCTTGAGCTTCATGTACCCGTAATGGGGTATTGCTTGGAAGATTGTAAACGCTTCCCGCCCTAGCCGAGCGTGATAACCGCTGCTGAACGGAGCCACATGGAACGTGACCTCTTCGGACCTGTAATTATCCGGCGTGCCGAACACCACATCTAGTGTGATTTTTCCTGTACAGCGCGCTTCCCGACTAGGGATTATTCCTCTAAAGGTTGTACTGCTTCGCTCAATGCGGTTCCAGTCTATTTCCATTTTTTTGAAGGGTTTCCTCATAAATGAGATTCAATCTGATGCCGCCGTCCATGAGTACCTTGGTAAGACGAAAGCCGTCCACTATTGGACTGAGGACCAATGCGGCTGGTGCTCGGGCTGTTCGGAATTTAGGTTCATCACTAGCGTTAAAGGTAATAGCCGTGTCACTCCATGGGTTTATTGTTGCTACTTGGTAGACCTCGGCAAGGCTGCAGAGTGTCCTTTTTCGCATATTATTTGATGCGAAAGTCTCGAAGACTATTAATGCCGTATTGGTGTCTCTGGGGTGGCTTTCTGTGGTCTCCGGAATTAGGAGATCTTCGCCAATTTTGGCCACCTGCCGGAGTATCCAACATGCTCTAAGGCTGTGAGTTGGTGTGGCGTCCTGTGTATTGTGAATTTTACAGGGTCCATTAAGCCATCCTTCCAGTACGGTTCCATGCCCTGTAGAGGGTTTTTGCTTTTTGGTGTTCGACCCGGGTGTCTGGCGATGATGCACCCTTTTATTTCGGACTGGGTTTGTATTCAGGGCCGGATCGTCCCAAAATTTTATTTTGGTTTTCCAGGCGCTTTCCATCGCACAGTACTTTCGTACAATGGACGCTAAGTCAGCGAAGCGTGTAATATCACGGCGACTTATGGCATTGAGGATTCCCTTATCCGTGCAATTATTGCAGAAGATTGAGATTGCGTCTTCCTCGCGGCAGTCCCTTATCATGTTCCTAACCAGGAGGAATCTGGCCCAGTAATGATGTACTGTTTCATCGGGCTCTTGCTTGATTTGGGATAGATCGCTTATGTTCGGGTGGGTGGGTGGAATTAAATTCGAAGCCTCACCCAATCTGAGGCTCAGAGACCGGGGAATTTCCGAACTCAAAAATTTGGATTCCTGGATGTTGTCCAATGAATCCAGCCCGTCGCCTGACTCTAAGTTCAGGTCTTGAGTGATATCCTCCCCTCCGCGGGTATCCGGCTTGGAGGGATCGGGAATCCGGACGTAGCTAGTCCCTAAGATAGATGAAGGGTCGCCGCACTGTCCCTCTACCACGGCAACGTGATGGGTGACTTGGGGAGAGTTAATCTCTCTCAGATCGGGTTTAGGCCCAATCTGGTCGTAATCCGTAGCGACTCCCAGGGCGGCAATGCGATCCAAGAGCTCGTTTATGGAGGAGAGCTCCATTGGATCTAACTGCTCGGCGAGTTCTGAGCTGACATGAAGATTGTTTTTGATGGCTCGAGAGGTCATCGTCGGCGCAGAAGCCGAACAGGCGGTCATAAGAAAACCACCTAGCCGGAGGGTTTGGCCGACAGCAAAAGCTCCCTTAGCAACGATGCCGTCTTTAAAGACGGGGCGAGGCATCCTTCCTGATGGCGACGACATAGAGGAACTCTCAATGAAAGCACCAATGTCGGTGTCAAAACCGGCGGATTTCGGGTAGGGGGTCCCGAACTGTGCGTCTAGGCTGGATGGTAACAGGAGGCAAGGGACACAAAGTTTTACCCAGGTTCGGGCCCTCTTGATGGAGGTAAAACCCTACGTCCTGCTTGATTAATATTGATGATATGGGTAGTACAAGAGTAGATCTACCACGAGATTGGAGAGGCTAAACCCTAGAAGCTAGCCTATGGTATGATTGTTGTTCTGTATGTTGTCCTATGGACTAAAACCCTCCGGTTTATATAGACACCGGAGAGGGTTAGGGTTACACAAAGTCGGTTACAATGGTAGGAGATCTACATATCCGTATCGCCAAGCTTACCTTCCACGCCAAGGAAAGTCCCTTCCGGACACGGGACGAAGTCTTCAATCTTGTATCTTCATAGTCCAGGAGTCCGGCTGAAGGTATAGTCCGGCCATCCGGACACCCCCTAATCCAGGACTCCCTCACCAGTGGAGGATGGCAAGCCGGTGGCTATATCGGTGGGGATGAAGGAACAAAGATAGCAAAATATTAATAAAATGTAAGTATAAATTAAAGTAAGGATAGACTAAATTCTTTTATACTTCTAAAGTAAGTGTGCACACAAGTATTCATCTTCCATGGACATGTGCTCCTTCTCTAAAATCATACTCAAGAGGGCCATGGTATCGTCAATTATTATGCTTCCAGTTAGTAGATGCAAATGTTGGATATGGATGTTGGCATCAAGAGATGCGGAGGTTGGGGGTATTTATTCTTTTAGAAAAAAGATGAAAATGTTGGATTGAAATCAAACATGTAGTCTTTACTCACTGTCATTGTTGATTCTGATGGAAGAAGAGGATTTGTTGCCGCTGCAACAGGTGACGTTGTATCCGTGAAATCACCCAACCAAGGATGGACGAGGAAGCCATGGGGACTCTAAGTTCGCAGACAGGAGCCACTAGATCTAGGGCCAGCAGTTCCCTAACACCCATGGATAGCGAGGAAGATAACGTGGTGGGAGTGAAACTTGTCGGAGCTACGAGAGCTCGGGGGAAAGTACGCGGAGGAGAGGGTGGCATATTGTTGTGGCCTCGATTCTATTATTGTTGACGCGTTGCCACCATTATTTCCTTGTGGAAGGCGGAGACAACATTGGCGTGCCTTCTTGAAGGGTCATGACACTGTGAGGAAAACAAATATCAGGACACCAATATGTACCGAAGATAAGCAAAGAAACATGTGTCAGCAGCACAGAAAGGCAGCAGACCCCTAAAGTCGAAGAGAATTGAAAGGCTACACGGTTTTGTACATGTGATGTAATAATGTAGTAATCACACAAAAATCTACAATCCCAGAAGCAAATTAAACATGTTTACCCGGCAAAAATACATAAGAACATAGGAAGATATAAAAGAAAGTGTGAATACCACTTGCCATTTGTCAAGCCGACAAAGAAAGGAAATAACAACGCAATAGTTGTTGTTTCCTTGGGGGGTAGAAAACGCTTGCCGCACATTCTTGAAGGGTCATGATGTTGTGGCAAAAAAGAAGAAAGAAAACTGAGCAGAGGTGGGAAAATAAATCTCAGAACACCGCTGCATACAAAGAGAAGTAAAGAAACACACCTACCAAGAATCACCACCAGAACCCTCAAATCGAAGAGAATTGAAGGTCATGTGGTGTGTTGCCCGTAATAATGTAGTTAACACACAAAAATCTACCCTCACAAAAGAAAAAACCAATAAAATAATTACCATGCAAAAAAAAGAACCTAGTGTGTGTAGGAAGATAAAAAGAAAGTGTGCACACAGTTGTCGTTTGTTAACCATCAAAAGAAGGGAAATAAAAGTGCACGTGCCATGTTCTGCGTCCCCATGTACACTCGCACTGGAAAACGGGCAATGAACGCACACAAAGTGTATTCACTGCGCCCTCCCCTCCCCTCTTCCTCCTGCCGCGACGAGGTCTAATAAAACTAGGGGATCCCATGCACGACTCCCTCCGACTACACGGGCCCCCGACCCCAAGAAAGCCCCAAGTCATTCCGGTCTCCCTCACCCTGGCTCCATGTGCGGAGTACGTGTAGGCAAGCACGTAGTGCAACAACTAGAATGTCCCCCAAAGCGAGAGGAAGTTGGGGCAGTTGCTTCGCCTTCACCTTCTCATCCCATGTCCCGAAAGCAAGAGGAGGCTTGTATGGGCATTGCATTGACCAGATATTGTGGTCTAGGTCATACGTTGTCGCCTTCATCGTTAGACATATTACCTTATCATCATACATTGCTAGAAACATATTGCTATTCGAGTTATTAATTGTCGTCAACATTGTTAGATATCGCTTTTTTGGTTCTAATATGTGTCACATTGACTTAACTTTTTCAGGGTAGCTGTTTTATTGATAAGAATGGGTCCTATTGACATTCCAGTAATCTTTTTATGTAGGCTGGTCTATGAACATCTTTGTCTTGATCGGATATAAATTTGTTGCAGAAATCTTGGTTGGTAAGCCCTACAGTTGAGCACCTATTGTGTTTCGACTCATACAATGTTGTTGTCTTGGTAGACATTTTTTTGTTGATCCATGTGTTCATTGCATTGACCATCTATTCTTGTTAGAGTCATACGTTGTTGTCATCTTGTTCGATAATGTTTTAGTCAGTTCGTATGTTCGTTACATTGACCATCTATTGTTGTTGGGTCATACCTTCTTGTCGTCATCATTAAATGAATGTTTTTCCGTTCATACCTATGTTGCATTGGCCATATATTGAAAAGAATGGGTCGTATTAACATTTGGAGCTCTTTATGTATGCCAATGAGTGCAGATTTCTATTTGGTTGCATGTAAATTATTAATAGGAATCTGGTTGCTAAGACTGCCCATAGTGGGGAGTAACTTAGACTACTAATTAACATTCTTATGTTACTAGTCTATATTATTATCTCTATAGTGGGGAATAACATGTGTGGTGTCATGAAACACTTCATTTATTAGGTTGTAGACTCATCTTGTCTTGGTACGTGTGATGTTACTCATAGTGTGAGTAACATACTAGCATATTATAACATGCCTCTTACTTGCCACATCATATATTTTGCCCAGATATGTGTGATGTTACCACTTATGTTACTCCCATTATGGGTAATCTAAGCCAAAGTTCACTTGATTCCAAAAGTTTATTTCGTTGCTCTTGTCCAATTATGTTTTTCTCTTATGATTTGGTAATGATAACCGTTACTGATCCATGACTCCATTATTAGTTGTGGGGTGCTATACTATCTAGTTTAGTGCACCAGTCATTCACCATAAAGATTAAGCTATTAAGGGAATGTAGCCATACTATTTGCATTTCAGTGATATAAATTGTTCCCTATTTTAAATATCATGGATGTCCTTCCATGGGAAGAGTTGCCCAAGTATTCATCTTCCATAGGTATGTGCTCCTTTTCTTAAACCATAGTCAAGAGGGTATAGTATTGTCAACTATTATGGATCCACTGAGTAGATGCAAATGCTGGATTGTGAACAAACTTGTAGTGAGTACTCGCAAACGAAATGGATTTCGATGGAAGAAGAGGATTTGTCGCAGGTGCAACAGGTGATGTTTATATCGTGAAACCACCCAACCAAGGACGCATGAGGAAGCCGTTAGGACTTTGGATTCGCAGCCGGGAGGCGCTAAGTCCAGGGCCTACAATCTACTGCCTCTCATGGACATCGAGGAGGATAACATGGTGGGAGGGTGATGCACCGGTGATGCGAGAGGTGGGGGGAGGGTGGCATGTTGTTGCACCCTCGATACCATTACAGTTGATGAAGTGTCGGGTGTTGTTTTCTCGCGGAAGGCAGAGAAAACACTCGACGCGCCTTCTCGAAGGGCCACAACATGGTGGCAAAAATAAGAAAGAAAACCAACCAGATGAGGTTGGAAAATGAATCACGGAACACCGACTCGTTCGAAAAGAAGGAAAGAAACACGTGTGCCACTGCCAGCAGCATAGGAATCACCAGCAGGCCCCATGAACCGGATAGAATCGAAAGGCTACGTGGTTCTGTACATGTAATAATGTAATGATGCATGTAGTTATAACACAAAAGATCGACAATCCCAAAGGAAAAACATAAACATAATTACCCAAACAATCTTGGAGGAGACAAAGAAAGTGTGCATCCCACTTGCCATTTGCCAAGCCGGAGAAAAGTGGAAGTAGCAACGCAAGTGCCATGCTCTGGGTCCCCATGTATGCAGGCGTACACAAAAATCTAACCTCACAAAAGAAAAACATAAACATAATTACCCTCCCAAAAGAAAAACACATAACAATCTTGGAGGAGACAAACAAAGTGTGCATCCCACTTGCCATTTGCCAAGCCAGAGTAAAGTGGAAGTAGCAATGCAAGTGCCACGCTCTGGGTCCCCATGTACGCAGGCGTACACAAAAATCTACCCTCCCAAAACAAAAAAATAAACATAATTACCCTGAAAAAATAAGAACCTAGTGTATGTAGGAAGAGAAAAAGAAAGTGTGCACATCGGTTGTCGTTTGTCAAGCCGTCGAAAGAGTGGAAATAGCAGTGCAAGTGTCACACTTCAAGTCTCCATGTACACGCGAACCGGAAAAGGAGCAACAAACGCACACAGAGCGTATTCACCGCACATTCCCCTCCCCTCTTCCTACATGGAACTGCTAAGCCAAAGTTTACTTGGTTCCAAACATTTATTTTGTTGCTCTTGCCCAAGGCTCTTCTGATTTGGTAATATGGAAATAGCTGCGCCGAGATCTAATAAAAGTGGGGGGGTCCCATGCACGACACTTTCCGAATACATGGACCCCTAACCCCAAACAAGCCCCAAGTCGTTCCGGTCGCCCTCAACCTGGCTACCTGTGCAGAGTACGCGTAGGCAAACGCACAAAGAAACAACCAGAATCTCCCCGAAAGCGAGAGGAGGTTGGGGCTATTGCTTCACCTTCTCTTCTCCTGCCCCGAAAGCGAGAGGTGGTTTGTATGGCTGCTGCATTTACCAACTATTGTGTTCTAGGTCATACATTGTCGTCTTCATCGTTAGACGTACTGCTTTGTCATCATACATTGTCGTCTTCATTGTTAGACACATATTGCTCTTCAAGTCACAAATTGGCTTCAACATTGTTAGATATTGCTTCGTCGCATTGAGCAACTTTTTTTGGGAACTTTCTATTGACCAGAACCGGTCGTCTTGACATTATGGAACTCTTTTTATGGAGATTGATATGTGAACATCGCTGTCGCACTTGCATGTATTTTTTTTGCAGAAATCTTAGTTGCTAAGACATTCATTTGACCAACTATCGTGTTCCGACGCATATGTTGTTGTCGTCTTGTTGGATAATGTTTTTGTACTCGTTGCATTGACCATCTATTGTTGTCGTCTTGTTGGATAATGTTTTTGTACTCGTTGCATTGACCATCTGTTGTTGTTAGAGTCATACGTTGTTGATGTCTTGTTATATAATGTTTTTGTCGTTTCCTATGTTCATTGCATTGACCATGTGTTGCTGTTAGAGTCATACATTGTTATCATCTTATTAGATAATGTTTTTATCGGTTCATACATTCGTTGCATTGACCATCTCTTGTTGTTAGAGTCATACATTGCTGTCGTCATCATTAAATGGTTTTTTGTGCCAGTTCTTATGTGTGTTGCATTGACCAACTATTGATAATAATGGGCCCTATTGACATTTGGAGCTCTTTTTATGTAGGCTAATGAGTGCAGATTCTGTTTGGTTGTATCTAGATTGTTTATAGGCATCTAGTTGCTAAGCCAAAGTTTACTTGATTCCAAATATTTATTTTGTTGCCCTTGTGCAATTACCTTTTGCTCTTCTGATTTGGTAATAACTATCATTGATGCATGACCCCACTATTAGTTGTAGGTTCTATATAATATTTTAGTTTAGTGCACCAATCATTCACCTTAAAGATTAAGATATTAAGGGAAGGTAGCCACACTACTTGAATTTCAGTGATACTATTCCCTATTTTGAATATCATGGATGCCCTTGCATGGGATGAGTTCCCCATGTATTCCTATTGTAAAAACTATTTGGCGGATTCTAAATGGATAATATTGTCACTTCATGATGACTTTAGTGACCATGTATATTGGTATGGTATACTTACATCATATCTAGTTGTTGATGATGAAACTAGTGGTTAAAGGTACTGGAAGTGCCCCACTGATTTTCATGGCAATATATGTTCTTTTTCATCCATATTAATTTTCAAACCAGTGGCGGACGGCAAGCCAATAGCGGTGTCTGTGGGGATGAAGAAAAGAAGATAGCAAAATTTTATCAGTCAGAAGTAAATAAACCAAAGGAAGTATAGACTTAATTCTTTTATCGAAATATGTATATGGCAACCGTGTGACAGATTGCGAAACTGCCACACGCTTCCAACGCCGTCAGTTCCCTCCCGATCTTCTTCCTTTCCCCGACCGACCTCTTGATTTCTTTCCTTTCCTGCACGCTCTCCCCGATTTTATCGGGTACACCCGCTCATGCCTTTCTAATTTTCGTAATCGTCAATTATGGCCCCACGCGCCTTCTTGATTTTCGGCAAAAATAATGCTTGGACTAGGATTTGATCCCTGTTTGCAAGTAATCAACAAAGGGAGCTAACCACCTCACCTATGACACTCATTGTTGAACAAGCTAAGGGAAATGCTGTTTTTGACATGTTTTTGCCTTTAATATGTTAGCACTGAAAAACTTTTTGTTTCAAACATCGTGGTAACTTTGATCATTGGGAATAAATTTGTTGAACCTACGTTAGCACTGAAAAACTTTTTGTTTCAAACAACGTGGTAACTTTGATCATTGGGAATAAATTTGTTGAACCTGCCCCCCCCCCCCCCCCCCCGGTAATTTGTGTAAATAGCACGATAACATTCACGCCATAGACCTGATAATTTAGATATAAACATCGTGGTAATTTTAACCATTGGGGAAGACAAATGTGAAAAGATACCCGATATTTTATGTGTTAATAGATGGTAATATATGCAGCGCTCATCTGATAACTGAGGTAGAAACACCATGGTAACTTTGATCGTAGGGAGTTTTTTTTGGAAAAGATACTCCGGCATCTTCTGTGTAAATAGCACGGTAGTATACCTCCCTCCCCTGGCATTTTTATGTGTAAATAGCATGAAAACATATGCACTGCGATAACTAAACACCATGATAAGTTTTTGACCCCGGGGGGTGGGGGCGGAATTTGCTGCTGAAACATACCTCTGGTAAATTTTGTGTAAATAGCATGATATTTTAAGCACTACGGGCTTGATAGGTTACCTAGAATCATCATGATAACTTTTTGTCCCGGGAAAAAGTAGTTCAAAACATCCCCAATAATTTTTGTGTAAATAACATGATAATATAAGCATCCATAACCGATAACTTGCAATATAAACATGATGGTAATTTTTTTTACCAAAGGAAAATAAGTTGTTAAAAACATACACTCGCCTCGCGCGTGGGCCTCTTGGATGAACACAACACATGGCGTGCCACGGGAAAGTCACATAATATTTAGTGTCATGAGGGGCACACGTGCTGTAGGCGTGATAAGTTGCGCAAAAACATCGTGGTAATTTTTGACCTATGGAAAAAGCTACCAAAACACACCCAGATTTTTAGGTGCAAGTACCATGATAATATACGAACTGTAGACCCGGTAACTCATGTACAATCCACCATGGTAACTTTGACCGGGGGGAGGTTGATGTACATATACCCAATTACTTATGTGTAAGTACCATGGTATTTTACACATCGAAGACCTTATAACTTGTGTACAAAATACAGTGGTAACTTTGAAGGGATGTAGTTGTTGAAGCATAGTACCTGGTACGTTCTATGTAAATAGCACGGTAAGTTATGCAACACAGGCCTGATAACTTGCATACGAATACCATGGTAACTTTGTCTCGGGGAGAAATCATGTGGTAGACGTGAAGAAGTGGCAGTTTTCTCGGGGGTGGGCGCCCGAGATGTGCGGGAGAAGCAGGTTTCTCGGGTGAGCCTACGGGGTCGTTTGGAAGGAGGCGAGGTCAAAGGATGAGGGATCGTATGAGTGGCGTGACAGTTTTGCTTATATGGCACACGTGTGCCAAATATCACAGTCCTTCTTTTATATACTTATAAAAAAGTGTAGACACAAGTATTCATGTTCCATAGGTATGTGCTCCTTTTCTTAAACCATACCCAAGAGGGCATAGTATTGTCAACTACTCCCTCTATTGTAAACTATGTTAGCTTTCAAAAACATCTTACATTATGGGACGAAAGGAGTATTATGCATCCATTGAGTAGATGCAAATGCTGGATTGCAATCAAACTTGTAGTGAGTACTCACCAGCAAAGTTGATTCCGATGGAAGAAAAGGATTTGCCACCGGTGTAATAGGCAATGTTATATTCGTGAAACCACCCAACCAATGACGCATGAGGAAGCTGTGGGGACTCTGGATTCGTAGCCGAGAGGTGCTGGGTCTAGGGCATGCATTCCGCTGAATCCCGTGGGCGACGAGGAAGATAACATGGTGGAAAGGGCGATACATCGGTGCTGCGAGAGGTGGGGGGAGGGCGGCGTGTTGTTGCGCCCTTGATACCATTGACGTTGATGCAGTGCCTCCGTTGTTTTCTCGCGGAAGGCCGAGAAAACGCTCGACGCGCCCTCTGGAAGAGCCCCGACGCGCGCGGTGCCAGAAAGAAGAAAGAAAGCCGGGCGGAGGAGGAGGGAAAACGAATCGCGGAACACCACGCGGCACGTTCGAAGAGAAGGAAAGAAACACGCGTGCCACCGCCAGCAGCGCGGAAACCACCGGCAGGCCCCGAGAACCGGAGAGAATGGAAAGGCTTCGCGGTTTTGTACATGTGTATACAGTAATAATGTAGCTATATAAAAAAAATCTAGAATCCCAAGGGAAAAATAAACATAATTACCCATAGAGAAAACACATAAGTAAGAAGAACCTTGGAAGAGAGGGAGAAATGTGCATCCCACTTTGCCATTTGCCAAGCCGGCGAAAGAGAGGAAACAGCAACGCAAGTGCCAGGCTCCGGGTCCCCCACGTACTCGGGCGCACACGGAGCGTCTTTACCGCGCACTCCGCCTCCCTCTCTCCCTAATAAAATTGGGGGACGCACGCACGACTCCTCCGACTAGACAAACGGACCCCAGACCCCAACCAAGTCGCTCCGCCTCCGGTCTCCCTGCGCGTGCAGCCGCAGCGCAACAACCACAATCTCCCCGAAAGCGAGCGGGCAGTTGCTTCGCCTTCGCCTTCGCTTCTCCCCCCTCGCCGCCACGGTAAACCCCCCCGCTCCCCTCCCCTCCCCTCCGCCCCTCTCTTCGCTTCTTTCTTTGATCAATCGAGGCCGCGGAGCTGCAGAAATCTTGCTAAATCTTTCCTCCTCATCCCTCTCCTCCAGCTCGCTCGTTTCTCTCCAGGTGCATTGCGGCCGAGCCACCCCCGCCCGCCCGCCGGCCGCCGCCGCATTGGGCGCCGCCTCGTCTTCCCCTGCTCTGCTCTGCTGTAAGTAAGACTAAAACCCCTGCCTTGCCTTTTCAGGGGCGAAATCTCCCTCTGCCCGGAACCAAGATTGAGTCTTTTTTTTTTTCGTCCAAGAAACCCTCTTTGTTTCTTGGCTCAACAAGCCCGGCATCTTCCCGTCGCGCCGCTGATCGCCTCCTGCTCTGTTTCGCTCGCAGGGTTCATTGGCCGCCGCGGTCTTCTTTTCCGGGTCTGCTGCGAATTTCGTCGAGGGTTTTGGGGGCGGACCATGGGGCCGGCGGCGGGGGCTGTCATCGAGATCATCTCGGACGACGACGAGAAGGGCGGTCCTTTTGCTGCCAAGCCGACCGCCGACGCCCTCGAGTGGGCCTCCAGCCTCCTGCTCGACGACCTCACTGGATTGGGCGAGGGTTTAGACGACTCCGCGGTGATACAGGAGCTCTTGTCCACTCTGGAGGGTGACAAGAAGGCTGCTGCTGACGACAACGACGACGACGACTGCGTGATCCTGGACGGCGACCCCGACAAGCCCCTGGTCGTTGTCAAGGAGGAGAAGCCTGGGAAAGATGGGGCAGAAGAAGACTTGCAGGTTCTTTCGGAGAAAGGGGAGGTACTGATTTCTTTCTTGACTGAAATTCCTCCATGTTACCACATCGTGTTCCGATTCATACATCATTGTCTGTTTGTATGTGCGTTGCATTGACCAGCTATTGCCTTCCAGATCATACATTGCCGTCTTCGTCATTTGACATATTGCTTTGTCATCATACATTATCCTCTTCACTGTTAGATACATATTGCTATTTTTTGAGTCATAAATTGCCGTCAACATTTTTAGATATCGCTTCGTCAGTTCTAATATCCGTCACATCGACCAACTTCTTTTGGGAACTTTCTTATTGGCCAGAATGGGTCCTATTGACATTCTGGAACTCTTCTTATGTAGTAGGCTGAATGGCTGATCAGTGAATATCTCTGTCGCACCTGCATATAAATTTGTTTCAGGAATCTTAGTTGCTAAGCCATGCATTTGACCAGCTATTGTGTTTCAACGCATACGTTGTTGTCGTCTTGTTAGATAACATTTTTTTCGGTTCGTACGTCATTGCGTTGACCTTCTGTTGCTGTTAGAGTCATACGTCATCATCATTAAAGGATTTTTTGTCAGTTCGCCGCAGCGTTGCATTGACTAGTTATCGAGTGCAGATTTCTGTTTCGGTTGTATGTAAATTGTTTATAGGAATCTACTGCTAAGCCAAAGTTTACTTGGTTCCAAACATTTATTTTGTTGCTCTTGCCCAAGGCTCTTCTGATTTGGTAATAACTGTCATTCATGCATGACCCCCACTATTAGTTGTGGGTCCTATAATTAATATTTAGTTTACTGCACCAATCAATCAACTTAAAAGCTTAAGCTATTAGGGGAAGGTGGCCAAACTACTTACATTTCAGTGGTATTGTTCCCTATTTTGGATATCATGGATGGCCTCCATGGGATGAGTTCCCCATGGATTGTTATTGTAAAATACAATTTGGTGGGCTCTAACCGGATAATATTGTTACATGGTGATGACTTTAGTGGTCCCTGGATATTGGTAGTGTATGCGTACTGCCATATCTTATAGTTGCTGATGATGAAACTAGTGATTATTTAAGGAACTGGAAGTACCCCACTGATTGTCATGGCAATATATGTTATTTTTTTAACCATGTTAATTATTGGGCCCTGTGGCATCCAGGAGCCATCTCAAAGCTCCCAATTTTAGAAGAAGACATGTGGTCTTATAATTCTCTTCTATTTTCAGGTAGCATGCAGGGATTTCCCCCATCCACGTCATCTATGTGTTAGATTGCCTTTTGGAACTGGATCTCATGCAAATCATTGCACCATGGTTAGTTAATGAATGCAAATCTTTGCCTTCTCATTTGATCAAGTTATGGAAACATTATTGAATGCCAATTGTTCCAACATGGATGCATTACCATATTTTGCTTTTCTTCTTGATGCAGTGCCACTGTTATGTTTGTGATTCTCGTGCTCCATGCCCCTGGTGGGGCAAAGGTACCATGCCTACTGATCATTGCCATGCTACGGATAAGGATGAAAAATGGAAGAAACAGAGGCAGTCACTCAAACGCAAGAGCATGCCACCATCTAAGCGTGAAGGTGCCAAGAAAATGTCTCTCTCAAGCTCAACAACACCATCCTCTCAGCAATTTACAGGGCATCAGGTATCAGCTGCACAACCATATGCACCTTTGGGGACAACCGTAAACCAACCTTCCGCGGCAAGGGTTTCTGTTGCAAGTAATGTCAGCCAAAATCAGCAAAGACATCCATCTGCTTTGGGGACAAGTGTAAACCAACCTTTCGCCGGAAGAGTTCCTGTTGCAAGTAATGTCAGCAAAAATCAACAATTGAATCCATCTGCTTTGAGGACAACGGTAAACCAATCTTCCACCGGAAGAGTTCCTGTTGCAAGTAATGTCAGCAGAAATCAACAATTGCATCCATCTGCTTTGAGGACAACTGTAAACCAACCTTCCACCGGAAGAGTTCCTGTTGCAAGTAATCTCAGCCAAAATCAACAAATGCACCCATCTGCTATGGCTGCACGGAATGCGTGGCGAGCCGCCCATCTGGCAAAAACATCAGCTCCTGCGCCAAAAATCTCAGGCAAAACGGTGGCTGTTCCTACAGTTTATACACCCTCAAATGGTTACGTTTACCCTGCTCTTCTTAACAATGCCCCAATGCATCCAGCAACCCTGCGTGCAGTTCAGACAGTACAAGCGGCACCGGGAAGCAGGGTACTGCCAGGAGGTAACCTTATTCAGGGTTTCTCGACTCAGCGTTCTCTTGCTGCGCCGGTGCAGGTTCGGCCAATGCCACATCTCCAGGCTGCTCCAAATGGATCGTTTGGTACTGCTGGAATGCAGCAGCTTCGTCAGTGCTCCACGCGAGTAGCTCAGGCAACACAGGGAGTAACTCAGGCACCACAAGGCATACAAGACGCATCAGCTATGCAGAAGTCATGGCAGATTGCACTTGCTAATCTGGCCTCTGATCTTGGTGTGTCTGACTACAATGACGAACGACCGCCTGTTCAACAGTCTGTCAGCACTCAGCCTCTGCATCCCAGCCAGCTACTTGCTCAACCAAAGGCAGTCAAGGGGCTGGAAACGCATTGCAGCAGTATTCCGGCGGCAGCGGACATGAGGCCTTCTAATGGTCATCCCCAGCAGGATAGCAAATCTGCAGACAGTGCTGTTTCTATGCAGAAAACAAAAGCCTTGTGCATACTGAATTCCCAGAGCAGCCTTACCTCAACTGAAACTTCTCTGAATAGCTTTGTAGCTAAACCTGCCATGGAACATTGAGCCTCTGCTGAACCGTATTCTTGATACCGTTTTTTGTGCTCTTACATGTCCAAATTACAAATATACTCCGTATTTCATAGCTGAGAAACTTGCTCTTGTGGCCTATCCTAGAAGAGTAGAAAGGGCACTCCTTAAGAAAGTGAAGTGCTGTAGAGTTCAGATTTCTGATGTAATCGCTTAAGACTCCGAATTAATGGTCAATTTTTCAGTGGTTTTTTTGTTCATGATAGCTATTGATGTGTTTCTTCTTCATAAATCATGCGCTTTGCACTTACATTGCAGGAAAATGGTTAGCCTGAACTTTGATTGCTCTGTTTGCTCAGGTTTCATGTTTGTGCTGGAATAGGCATGTTCCCTTTCTCCAGTTTTTATTGTTCATGTGACCTTTTTCATTACTTTGACATGTGTCTTTTATTTAAGGGCTCCTCTATTTTACTTTGACACTGAATGACTATTTTACTCGCTGTATCTGAGCTCCTGGACTAAAATTTTAAAATTTTAGGGCCGGCAACAGTAGCAGTGTAAAAAAAATGACAGCTGCTTCAGATGAGCCGAAATCGGCACCAAGAATATCTACTTGTGAGCTTAGATCATTACTTTGGTGATCTAAATGCTTTTATATTTCTTTACGGAGGGAGTATTTCTTTCATTTCCCATCCTGGCCGAATCCCCTCTTGTCCGCAGCACATCTTACAAGGAAATCTGCAGGGAGTCTCTGTCCCCTCATCAGTTCCTTCTTTTCAGATGGCTCAAGTACACCTGGATCATCTATCGGTCAAGGCTGCCCAGGTAACAATTAACCCACCACCTTCTGCGCTTGTTCTCTTTTTGTGACCATTTCAACGTTTCCATTTTTTGTTATGATTCACAGCTCTGTGTGATATTCGATTGTTACCAAATGGATCAATTACACCACTGGTGCTTAAACTTAGCTAGAAAGTCACTTTATTAGTAAAACCTGTGGCATACGTTGAATAGGTGCCATAACTTGGCTCACGCGTGCATATACGGTGTAAATCATGTTTGGATACGAACATGTCTGGATACGAGCATGGCGCGGGGGTGGGGGGGGGGGGGGGGTGGGGGGGGGGGGGGGGGGAGGGCATGTGGCCTTTGGCGAAAACCCCCATCAACATTTACTATTTTTTTTCCAAAAGCCCCCTTAATATTTTATTCTGACAAAAAAACCTGATCCCACCCGTCAGCGGCCTACGAAAAATGGTGTGAACGGGCATTCAAACCCCGGACCTGCGGGTAGCACGCAGACGTGCATAGCCAACCTGGCCAATATGGATACTGGTCGTTTCTACCCTTGCTACAAATATATATTTTTAAATAAAATGAGAAAAACATGACTTCAGAATTGATACGACCTCATGCAAACCTAATCAATTACACCACTGTGCCACTCAACCGAGAATGTTATTTACACAATGTTTATGTATTGATTTATTAATTTTAATTATATCCATATAATAAAATTGTTAAATATAAAAAATACTTGCATAAGTAGTTTTAAAACATTATTATATATTTAAACAAATTCTCATATAAGTTTAAAAATGTTCATGATTTTAATAAAATACTCATGCTTATAAAAATATTATGTTGTTTCTATTTTTTTATTTAGGTTTTTGTGTTTCCTACACAAGATATTATAAACAAAATTCAATGGATCAATGGGTACAAAATAATAAATACGTTCCTAGTGTGCCCCCAGACTAAGGATCCTCAAACGAATATTACTTAAATTATAGAAACACCAACATTTTTTGCAAAAAAACCCAATCCACACACCCCGTGCTATCGCTGACAGCGCCCCCCATGCCATGCTGGCTTGGTTCGTCAACACTGTGTTCCTATCCTCACACAATTTGCACTGTATAGGCTTGTCCGAGCAAAGTTGTGGCACCCGTTTAATGTATGCTACACGTTTTAGCATCAAAATGACTTTTCTTGCCAAGTTTAAGCATCGGTGATGTAATTGACTCTTACCAAATATATGATAGATTCTTTGGATCGGGGTAGGCTAGATCATCCCGGTGAACCTACCTTCTGCCTGTCCAGACGAGCTCGATCCAGCGCCGGCCATGGTGAAGTAGGGGCCGATGACGATGTGGACAGAGAGTGGACGGCGGCGGTGGTGGAGCTTCCCGTGAGCACCGCGCTAACCCTAGATCGGTAGGGATTGTAGGTAGGGATTGTGGCAGCGATCAACCTCGTAACTCATGCCCGGCCCCCACCTCTGTTTAAATAGCGCGGGTCGCAGGGGCCCACCAACCATATTGAGGGTTGGGCGCCCCCGATCAGGGCGCGGATCTAAGGGCCCGGTGGGCCGTTGGGCCCACACGGAGGAGATCAACCTAACATTCTCCCCCTTGATCTCAACTTTACTTTTTAACCTTATACTTTCTAGTTTTTTGTTTCATCACATATTGGTACATAGAGCATGTTTCATCATCACAGCTTAATTGCCGATAGAATCATACAGCTACAACATACGTTTTGTTCAGAAACAAATTCTGTTTCTTTTGGGCCTATCCAGGAATCATAAAGCTTTCCCTTATACCCATGCCGGCTATGTGTTCCTTGAATACATTGGGTGGTAAGCCTTTCGTTAGCGGATCCGCAAGCATATCCTTTGTCCTTATATGCTCGAGTCTTATAGTGTGATCCTGGATTTTATCTTTCACAACATAATACTTTATCTCTACTGTTTTGGCAGCATTACTCGACTTGTTGTTGTGAGCATAGAATACCGCGGGTTGGTTGTCGCAGTACATCTTTAGTGGTTTGTGAATACAATCTACCACTTTCAAGTCGGGTACAAATTTCTTTAGCCATATTGCCTGCCCCGTGGCTTCGAAGCATGCCATGAATTCTGCATACATCGTGGATGATGCAACTATTGACTGTTTGGAACTTTTCCACGAAATAGCTCCCCCAGTGAGAGTGAAGACGTATCCTGACGTGGATTTTCTATCATCTCTGTCCCCCGCAAAATCTGCGTCTGAATACCCTTTTATCTCTAGGGAATCACTTCTCCTATATATTAGCATGTAGTCCTTCGTGCCTTGCGCATAACACAATGCTTTCTTTACCATCTTCCAGTGCTCCATGCCTGGATTCTCTTGATATCTACCGAGTACCCCGGTGATAAAAGCTAAGTCAGGGCGAGTGCAAACTTGTGCATACTGTAAGCTGCCAACTGCCGAAGCATATGGTACTGCTTTCATTTGATCGATCTCATACTGGTTTTTTGGGACATTAGAATTTCCCAAAACTATCGCCCTTGACTATAGGAGCAGGTGTGGCTTTACTTGCATGCGTATTATACTTTTTAAGAACCTTTTCTAAATATGCTTTCTGCGATAGTCATAAGACTCCATTGTTCCTATCTCGGTGAATTTCTATGCCCAAAACATATGATGCTTCACCAAGATCTGTTATGTCAAAATTTGAGAATAAATATTTCTTTGTTTCTTGTAGTAGACTAACATCACTGCTAGCAAGCAGAATATCATCCACATACAAGATTAGGAAAATATATTTCCCATTTTTTAACTTTGCATAAATGCAATTATCCTCAATATTTTCTTTAAATCCAAAACTTTTAATCGTTTGATTAAACTTTAGATACCACTGCCGAGAGGCTTGTCTTAATCCATAAATGGATTTCTTCAGGCGGCATCCCATATTTTCCTTGCCTTCCATGATAAAACCCTTAGGTTGTTTCATGTAGACATTTTCTTTTAAATCACCATTCAGAAATTCTGTCTTAACATCCATTTGATGTAGTTCTAAATCAAAATGAGCAACTAATGCCATTATGATTCTGAAGGAATCCTTACATGAGACTGGAGAAAATGTCTCATTGTAATCTATCCCTTCTCTTTGTGTAAATCCTTTTGCCACGAGTCGTGCTTTATACTTTTCTATATTCCCTTTAGAGTCATACTTAATTTTGTAGACCCATTTACAGCCTACTGTTTTGGCTCCTTTAGGAATTTCCTCTAAGTCCCAAACATCTTTGGAACTCATCGATTTCATCTCGTCTTCCATTGCCTTCATCCACATCGATGAATGAGGGCTTCTCATGGCTTCTTCATATGAGGTGGGATTGTTTTCCATATGAACCATTTATATGTTATAAACTTTAAAGTCAGTAGAAATAGCTGACTTTCTTGGTCTTGTAGACCTTCTAAGGGCCTCAGTTTTTGGCACGTTCTGTGCCTCAACTTCTGGCACTTCTTCTAAAATTTGTTGTTGCACCTCCCTTTCATGCTCAACAACGGGTTCAGTCGGCTCCTAACGGACAGGTTCCGGGTCTACCCCCATGGTTGTCATGTATGGAGTTGCAACTGGTAGTGAGAAAAATGGCTCCTGAATCATCGGATTAGGTGCATGCACCCGCTTCTCCTCAAGATCATTTTTCCAAGCTACCAAGCTCCCCCTCATCATTTCGTCCTCAAGGAAGACTGCATGTCTCGTTTCTACAAACTTTGTATATCTGTCTGGGCAGTAGAAATGAAAACCCTTTGATCTGTCTGGATAGCCAATGAAGTGGCAACTCACTGTTTTGGGATCTAACTTTGCAATGTTTGTATTAAACATTTTGGCCCCAACAGGGCACCCCCACACCCTGAAGTGTTGTTGGGAGGGTACCCTTCCTGTCCATAGCTCGTACAGTGTTTTGGCCACCGACTTGCTTGGTACTCTATTGAGAATGTGAATGACGGTTTTAAGCGCCTCCATCCATAATCCCAATGGCAAGTTGGAATAACTCATCATGCTGCACACCGTATCCATAAGTGTACGGTTGAGCCTTTCAGCTACTCCATTCTTTTCTCCCATAGTGGGATACATTAAAAGCACATGAGTTATCATATCTTTCTCTTGCCAGAATTTCTCCCGCCATACGAGATTTTTGACATAATATTATATCAGCTTTACCCCGTTACGCAGGTATTTTCCCAGACTTTTCCCGCCATGCAGGTTTTATCATAATCATCTTTTCCCGCCATGCGGGTAATTCCTCGTAAGGGAACATAAATGCCAGAATTGGCTCTTTTGACTGCATATTCAATCATCAAATTTAGGAATAAATCCGAATGATCTTTGACACACATGCTTGATCCGACGTTGGTCAAATTAAACATGCATGTTGCTTGTAAAATCTTCTTCATAGAGAGTACATGAAAGACATTCATCAAAAGACTCTCAATGATCCGTCTCTTTTCTTTTGATGCCATTCTTTAGAGAGAACATACTCCCTCACGTTATGACCTTTCTTGGTCATTTTCCGGGTCACAAGTACCCAACCATTCGCTTTCACGAATGAAAGCATGGAAAACTTTTTGGTCTGAGAAAACTTAGCCAATAATCAACAATAATGGGCATAAAATAACCCTACGTCGGTCTGGTTAAAAAATGCACATTAAACTTTTGAAACTTTCTTTTATATTCTAAATCACCGTTGTGGCAGAATTAGAATAAGCATCATCCTTCTACATTAATTCCGTATCACCGTTGGGCAGAAATGAAAATAATGCATATAACTCATAAACAATGTGATGATAGTATTTCTATTAAACAACTTTGCTAAGAATTAATCATCATCATCAACTTTATTGCAGCAGGAACTAGAAATATGCATTTCTCTAGTTCAAGAGCATTTCTTGATCTTTATCTGGTCTCTAAAAATTGATCACTTTGATACAAAATTTATCAGAGATTTAAACTTTGAACATAAGACTCATAGAATTATAGCACTGTTATCATCAACGTTGGTCAGAAAATAACAATACCATATTTTAACTTTAAAACAAATATCTTTCTTTTGTCATAGCGGAAACTATGTGCATCTTATTTCACCCATAGGGAAAAAACATTGCTAAGAACATTTCTTCCAATTAAATTTTCCCGTTGGTTCCAATTTAATTGGAGGATAAAACTTTTACTTTGCAACAGAAGCTTTACAATATTGTATTCAAAAACAATTCTGTACTCTTTTACTCGCTAAGCAATTTTAACCAGTTGGTTCAAAAATGCACTAGAGAAGAAACAATTTAATCTTTTACTTTAGCTTTATTCACTTTTAAAAGTGCACCTTTAAATTTCAATAATAAAACATGATCATGTTATTAACAACGTTGGTCGTAAACATAACATAATCATATTCATTCTAATAATCACTTTAACGTGCTCTTAAAAACATAATACTATGTAAACTTTTTTTTCTTTGTAAAAAAGCACTAATTATTGATGCAACGGAAAAACATGAATAAAAAAATTCATGAACTTTTTATTAATTACAGAAACTTTCTTTGACCGAAAAAAATCATGAACTTTATTATTCTCTATATAAAATTCATGAACATTTCTTTTCAGAAATTTGCATTTTACTTTTAAGAAACACTCTATTTTTTGAACAATCAAAAAATATCAGAAACTTTTCTTTTTACTTTTCAGAGACCTTTCTTTTCCTGGAAAATCAAGAATTAGCCACAGCAGAACCCAGCGCTCGCGGCCCTAAGCTGAAAAAGCCAGCCCACGGCCTGGCCTGCGTGCCGCCCGCGGCTGTGGCCTCGGTCCAGCGCCAGTGCGCGCGCTGCCGCCGCCGGCCTCGTCCACTTTTGGCCCAGAAGGCCCGCAACGCTCTAGGGTTTATATCTAGATCGTCCATCGCGATCCAACGGTGGCCCGTGGCTTTCGCTGGATCAAAATCGAGGGAGCGAGGGGATCGACCGAAACCCTCGGTCATTTCTCTCTCCCCCATGCCGCTCGCTGCCTCTCTCGCTCGTTCCTTTCTCTCTCAGCGGCGAGGCAGAGAAGAACTGCTGCGACGGCGGCGAGAGCCACCGCGCCGCGCGTGCCTCTCCCTTTCTTTCCTCCCTTTTCTTTCTCCTGTGGCAGAGAGAGAGCAGCGCCGCTGAGCCCTCCTCTTCCCCACTGCGCGCGACGACGGTCGAGTGGCGGTGTGGTTGGAGCTGCGCCGTCCGCCGGCCGTCGGCGACGCCGTGGATCTACCACCGCGCCGGAGCCCCTCCCATATCCTTTTCCCCTCCTTTCTATGTACTGTCTCCATCCACCACCTCCCCACAGAGAGAAAGAGAGGCAACTGCCGCACGACGGCGACCTAGATGGACGGAGCGGCTGCGCCCCTGCTGACCCCTTTGCCGGTCGCGCGTTCCCCTTGCGGTGAGCGCGCCGCCGTCGAATGGATCGGTGGTGGTGATCTTTGCCCCTGAAAAGGGGTGGTGTTCTTCTTCTCGATGCCTCGGCTTGCCGATGCGCATCGAGATCGAGAGGAACGGCGCGGCCTTGCGGCGGTGCTACTTTTTCCGTTTCCATGAAGGATTCGTTCTTTGCCCTGTCTAGGGTTCTTGGGGGGAGGGGATCTCTTTTTCTTTTTCTGTTTTTTTGTTTCTTTGTACCGAAATCATCTAGCCAGTGGCATCTGATACCATTGATAGATTCTTTGGATCGGGGTAGGCTAGATCATCCCGGTGAACCTACCTTCTGCCTGTCCAGACGAGCTCGATCCAGCGCCGGCCATGGTGAAGTAGGGGCCGATGACGATGTGGACAGAGAGTGGACGGCGGCGGTGGTGGAGCTTCCCGTGAGCACCGCGCTAATCCTAGATCGGTAGGGATTGTAGGTGGGGATTGTGGCAGCGATCAACCTCGTAACTTGTGCCCGGCCCCCACCTCTGTTTAAATAGCGCGGGTCATAGGGGGTCACCAACCATATTGAGGGTTGGGCGCCCCCGATCAGGGCGCGGATCTAAGGGCCCGGTGGGCCGTTGGGCCCACACGGAGGAGATCAACCTAACAATATATACTAAACTCATCTATTGTTGCTTATCACTGCTTTTTTATTCAATTCCAATATTACGTCCATAACAGGAAAATAAAAAGAATAAATATGATTGGTGGTTTGTCTGAATCGTTCGAAAACAGATATATCTCTTCTTCTTTTTATAAAAAGCAGATCTGTCTCCGCATATCATATGCTCCTGCTTTTTGATGTGCATGCATATATAAATCTAAGTCACGAAAAAAAGTACTTGTCTCACAAAAAAAACATGAACAAAGTGTACTTGTGAACATGAACTTCGTATCCCTGCTTTACTTCACGTTGTTAATTGGCAAGTTTCCTACACTCTGGAAATTAATAAATGGATTAGTGTCATGTTGATCTTTCTTTCACAGGGCAATCAAATTAAAGACTTGATGTCGGCGGGCTGGACGATAGAGGCACACACAATTTATATAAGCTCCTTGTGTTAGAAGGGAGAGATGGATTGGTGGAATAACTGTTTTATTGCTTGAGCCTCATGGGCATATATATAGAATTACATGATTTACTTGGAGTACAAGGCAAGCCAGAATATTTCCTAGTCTAACTTATGGTTCCAATCTAATCAATATACTCAACATCCCCACGCAGTCACAACGGTAGCCACGCAGACGGTGAGACTGAAAAACAATCCGAAGGGAAGCTGACGGACCCCCCCCCCCCCCCCCCCCCCCCGCGCAGTCGTAACGGTCGATGCATCGCGGCGTGGCTAGAGTGGAAACCGACGAGGTTGCTCAAGCAAGGCGGTAGCCCTTTGTGCCGTTTGTCGAGGTAGCCGAGAGTGTAGGTGGTGTAGCCGTAGACGAGGTAGCCGTGCGAAGCCGTGGCCGGTGTCGAGCCGGGGGTCGCCGGTGTCGGGGTAGTCATCGTGGAGCTGCGGAAGAAGAGCAGCAACGGCGGCGGCGGTGCTCGAAGTAGGCGATAATGAACCCGACGCGTGACGAAGACCGGCGCGAATCATGTGGAAGTCAACGCGCGTGGACGGCGGTGGACCGCAGGCCATAGCGTTATGGCCCGAAGGGGCAACGCAACGGAGGCGGGCAGGTCGGGCGAAGGCGGGAAAGACCTCAGGGCGGTTGTAGGTATCGTGTGCCACGCTCACTACGGCCCGACGGGGCGATGCAGCAGCAGCGCGAGGGTCGGTGCAGCCTCGGGGACGTCTTGCAGCGGACGGCCTCGGTGTGGCGGTTGACCGCGGGTCGCGGCACTACGGCCCAAAGGGGCGACGCAGCGGCAGCGCGCGAGGTGGTGCAACCACGGGAACGACCTCGGGACGGCGGCGGGGATCATGTGTCGCGGCACTATGGCCCGAAGGGGCGACGCAGTGGCGGCGGGGATCGATGCAGACACGGGGAGAACCATGAGGTGGCGACGCTGCGGCCCGACGGGGCGACGCAGCGGCAGCCTGTTGCTCGATCGACGGAGGGGTGCGCTGAACTCGGGGACATGGCGGTGATGGCCGGCGTAGGTCGATGAGCGGGCCGACGCGCGGACGACGACCGTGAGGGGCCGTAGGGTCGGGACGACGGGTGGGCAGATGCACAGACGATGGACGTTAGGGCCTCCTGTCACGCGAGGCCGCCCGATCCATGAAGAGGTCGGCATGTCGCGTCGGTGTCGAAGTAGAGGCACACCGTGGTCGACGGCGCCGGTGGGCGACGCAAACCGATCAAGCATAGATCGGAAAACGAAAAAGAAAAACGCCGATTGAAACGACCGGCGAGAGAGCAAAAAAACCCAGAGCAAAGGCTCGGGAAAAAGACTCTTTAGGGCAGCCGGTCAACACGACCGGTGGACGAACCCTAGGTACGGGCAGCGCGGCCCCCGGCGGCGGTCATAGAGGCCGACTGCCCGGGGGCGGCGCGCGGGTGTGGAAGCTGCGGTGGCTAGGGTTTAGAACCCGAAAACTCATACCATGTTGGAAGGGAGAGAAGGATTGGTGGAATAGTTGTTTTATTGCTTGAGCCTCATGGACATATATATCCGAAAAAGGCTTTCGCCCCACTTTATAAATAAAGCAAACCGCCATAGAGCACACATACAAGAACTAATCCAGAACACACACACCCAAGTCCCACAAAATGAAGTACAATAGGTTCTACTGAGGGCACATCTCAACAAGCCCAAACAAAAAGAGAAAAGAGAGGCCGGAGAACACGGCCCGCTCCTAATATGGATCTGGCGGTGGCGGAGGGAGCGGCAGCGACAGTCGGACGGCCATCGAGCGAAGATCGGCGATGAAGGCGGAGATGGTGTCCCAGTCATGTGGGCGGCTAAGCGGCCGCCAAAGCTGTAAGTAACCAGACAGTTTGAAGAGAGCGTCAGTAGCCCATCAAAGAGGAATGCGCTTGATCACAAGTCTATTGCGGATCGTCCAGAGAGTCCAAGCGAGAGCCCCAATCTCCAGCCACCTAATGTGGCGAGAAGGCAGGGGGTTTTGGAGTTCGGTGAATAGGTCAGGGGAATTGGTGTGGTACCAATTACCACCAACCACCTCTCTGAAGCAGCTCCACACAAATTGGGCATACACACAAAATAAGAAGATGTGATTCGAGTCTTCGGGGACACCGCAAAGCGGGCAAAAGCCAGTACCAGGGCCATTGCGCTTGCGAACCTCCACCCCAGACGGGGTCCGCCCATGAATCCATTGCCACATGAAGATCCGAATCTTTAGTGGCAGGCAGATGGACCACACCGCCGTAAGGGGGGGGCGATGGAGGAGGCAATGGACTGGTAGAGGGACTTGGTGAAGAATTGGCCTGACGGTTCAAGGCGCCACCTAACCTGATCCGGGCCAGCATCCACCATCGGCTCATGGAGGGCGACGCAATCAAGTAACTCATGCCAGGAGGCGGAGTCCGGAGGCCCAAATGGCCTTTGGAATGCGAAGCGCCATAAGTCAATAAGGGCTCTCTCTATAGAGATCGAAGGATCAACGGCGATGAACAAGAGGTCGGGGAAGCGCGCGACAAAGGGGGTGTCTCCCGCCCACCGGTCGAACCAGAACAGTCGCAGCCCCAGATCCAACCGAAATGGAGGTCCCAATGCGGAGGATCGGGAGTAGTTGGATGACCGACTGCCAGAACTGGGAGCCGCCAGATCTCTGATAGAAGGCTAGGGGTTGCCCACGCAGGTACTTGTTCCGGATGATGTCTAACCAGAGGCCGCCTTGCCCTTGCGAGATGCGCCAGAGCCAGCGGGATAAGAGGGCAATATTCATGCGCTTAGATCACATGATCCCGAGGCCTCCTTGTTCCCGAGGCTTCAAATGTCTGGCCCGCTGACCATATGGTATTTCTGCTTATTGTTATTGCCTGCCCAGTAGAAACGAGACTAGACTTTGGCAATCTCATGGTGCAGAGTCTCGTGAAGGCTGTAGAAGCTCATGAGGAACAAGAGGAGGCCGGATAGGAAGGAGTTGATGAGAATCATCCGAGCCGCCTTCGACAGCCACCTACCCTACGAAGGCTCTATGCGCATTTGCAGCCTGGCCACGGTCGGACACAAGTCAGCGACGGTTAGCCTAGAGTCACTAATGGGCGTTCCCAAGTAAGTCATGTGGAAGGAGCCCAAGCGGCAGTTAAGCCGGTTGGCAATGTCCAGGCATTCCGCCGAAGAGTAGCCCATCGCCATCACATCACTCTTGTCAAAGTTGATCTTGAGGCCAGACATTTGTTGGAAGCAGAGGAGAAGGAACTTAAGATTAGAGATGTCCACCTCCGAGCCTTCTACCATGATGATGGTGTCGTCGGCGTACTGGAGAAGAGAGATCTCGGAGTCGTCGGCCAGGTGGGGGGTGATCCCACGAATATGGCCCGCTGCCTTAGCCTTGTCCAAGATAGCGGCAAGCACGTCCACCACCATGTTGAACAAGAATGGGGAGAAGGGGTCACCTTGTCTAACCCCACAACGGGTGGGAAAGTAAGGGCCGATCTCCCCATTGATGTTCACGGCAGTGCGACCGCAGGACACCATCTGCATCACTAGGATGATCCAGCGGTCGTCGAAGCCCTTCCGGAGCAGAACTTCCCGAAGGAAGGGCCAACTGACAGTGTCGTATGCCTTATGGAAATCGATCTTCAGGAAGACTGCCCTGAGGTGTTTAGACCGGACCTCCTGGAGGACTTCATGAAGGACTAGCATCCCATCCAGGATATACATCCCTTGAATGAAGGCAGACTGGTTGGGGTGGGCAATGTGGTCTACAAGAAGGGTCACCCTATTGGCGTACCCCTTTGCCAGAATCCGGAATATCACATTGATCACCATGATCACTCCGAACTGGCGGATGTCGGAAGCCCCAGACACTTTGGGGATGAGTGAGATGATCTCATAGTTGAGGCGCCCGAGGTCGATGGACCCAACGTAGAGCTCGTCGAAGATGGCCATGATCTCAGGCTTAATCACATTCTAGAAGGTCTGGAAGAATTTTAGCGGGAGGCCATCCGGACCCGGGGCCGAGATAGGGTTCATGCCTCTAATGGCAGCCCATACCTCACCGTCGGAGAAGGGGGCCGTAAGGGATGCGTTCTAGACAAGCTAGTGGCCGGCCCAGCAATCATGGGCCAGAGATAGTCCGCTCCTAGGAGCGGAGGAGAAAAGGGTCCTGTAGAACCCGTCGACATGGGACCGAATGTCACATGGGGACTGTAGAAGGGTCGCGCCATCCCAGAGGAGGGGTATGGTGTTGCGTCTACGGCAGCCATTCACAATGGCCTGAAAGTAGGCCGTGTCCGCGTCGCCCTTCAATACCCATTTCTGGGAGCCACGCAGACGCCAATAGGCCTCCTTGTCGGTGTAGATGACGGAGAGTTGGTCTTCCAAGTCGTTACGGGAGATCCACTCCTCAGGGGAGAGGCCGGTCGCATCTGCCCGCAGGTCCAGGGCCTGAATGGCGGTCAACAGGGCCTTCTTGCGTTCGCGGAGATCATGCCCCAGGTTGGCGCCCCATCCCTTCATGAACTGCCGGCCACGTTTGGCACATAACTGCCAGGAGACAATGGCAGAGGGGGACGGGGGGTGGGGGGTGGGCACGAGCCTCCACCCAGCAAGCGCTCACGGCCACCACAAAACCAGTTTGGGACAGCCAGAATGTCTCAAACCGAAAGCGGGGGGGGGGGGGATCGGTGGTCGCTCGTCGGCGGAGGACAGGAGGAGGGGGACGTGGTCGGAGCCAACCCGACTGATGGCCCGGAGGGAGGCTAGGGAGCAACGGAGGTCCCATTCCGGGGAGACTAGGACCCAGTCCAGGACGGACTGGGTCGGGGACACCAGGCGATTTGTCAGGTAAATCTGGCACCAATCCTATCTATCTCGTGAAAACTAAGATCAGCAATGCAGTCATTAAACATTTGCATCCACGCAAAGTTGACATGTGAATTGCTCTTGTATTCCGCGAATTAGAGGGGGTTAAAATTGCCCCCGACCACCACCGAAAGAGAGGCGGCCGAAACCTTCTAGTGGAGCTCCTCGAGGAAGGAGGCAGACCTACTATAGTCTGTAGGCCCGTAAATGATGATAACCTCCCACTTGAAGTTATGGGCCCGCTCATAAAGTTCCATGCTAACAAAGAACTGGCCCCGGTCCATACTACCCACCTCAAAGGTGGCATCCTTCACTCCTAAAAAGATGCCACCATAATGGCTGGTACTCCCACTAGAAGGGAGCCAATGCCAAGTGAAAAGGTGGGAGCTCAGCCTATCGAGCTCCGGAAGAGAGAATTCCGTGCGCATGGTTTCCTGGATGGTGACTATGTCAATGTGTTCATCTCGCATGTATTCGATGAGTTGGCGGCGACGACCATCATGACCGAAGACGCGGATGTTCCAAAAGAGGGCACGCATTAAGGAGCCATTGGGGGGATGCTTGACCCCAGAACACGAGACACGCTATGGGCACGGAGAGCGGCGGTTCAAGAGCGATTGCGGCCCCGGAGCTCAGCCTCTCCTAGCGGAAGGAGACCCCCAGCTCTCCGAGGCTGAGCCGGGGTGGCCATCTCTGCAGAAGTCTGGGGAGCGGGAGGAATGAGCAGAGCCGCGCGAGCTTCCGCCAGTATACCGCCAAGAATCTCGTGGGCACGGATGGCTTCGATCTGGACTAAGGGGGGAGCAGCCTCCCCCCTGAAGATGATCGCGGAATCAGTTGCAACCTTCGCTAGGTGACCAAGCGGAACCGATTCGAGAGCAGAAAATGAGCAAGTAGCAGCAGAGGGTAGGACGGCAGGGGTACCTGGCTCCAGGATCCGGGCCATGGCCCGGAGCTCTGCCCGCTCGGGGATGGGCAGAGCCAGGCTGCCATCCGGACGGCGTCGAGCCGAGTACTACGGCGGGAGGCCGTCACCGGGGAGGAGGAAGACCGGTGGCGGCGGGAGTAGGCCGCGGACCGCGGAGGGGGAGGTTGGGAGGCCACCAGGGTGGTCACCTGGGTCTCCCCATCCGGCGCCAGGGTCCGCCACGGGGGGGGGGGGGCTAGAGCGCCAGCCCGGAGCAGACGAGGAGCAGGGGTGTCAGGAGTGTAGACGGCGGTGCAGGGTCGGAGAAGAGGGGCGACGGAGCCACCAACGGCAACGGCGATGGGGGAGGGACCGCTGCCAGAGGCGGGAGGTCGCCCGTGGGGGCAGCCGCAGGGGGCGCGCGCCTGAAGGAGGGGCTGAAGCCGCCCCAGGCGACGCGACGGGGAGGGAGACCGGGGGGGACACACCAATGGCGGGACCCGCTGAGCCTGAGAGGGAGGTCGGCACAACTCCCAAGGCCAGCCCGACGGAGGAGGAGGCCGCGGGGAGCGCGGAGAGGAGGTCGGGCAAAGGACCAAGCCGACGCTAGAAGTGTCACTCTCCTCCGAGGTCTCAGCCACTGGTTCCGTCAGGGCGTCCAGGGAAGGCGGTGGGGAAGACTGGAGGGCGAGCGCGGCCTGGCGACCACGGCCCCCAGCGGCCGGAGGGGGAGGCGAGGGAGACGGAGAGCGGGAGGGCGAGTCGTCCGACCCCCCCTCCTCTTCTGAACGGTGGGAGCGGGGGTGACGGCGGCTGTGGATATATATAGGAGTACATGATCTACTTGAAGTACAAGGCAAGCCGGAATATTTCCTAGTCTAACCTATGTTTTCAATCTAATCAATATACTCAACACCTTGGAAGCTTCTTTCATCCATGATCAACTCTACAATCATCATCTCTCTCGATTGCAACAACACTAAGTGCTGGCAGGACCCATGCATCAGGGGGAGGGAGAGCGTCGCAACAGCTGTTGACACACAGCCGCCAACGGTCAACGGCCTAGGGGAAATCGGCCCAATGCATGATATGGAGCCCAACCCTTGCAAAATGGAGATCATGCTCTAGAGGAACCCGATAGATCTAAGTGAAGCAATTCTTTTATGGATATCTCTTCTTCTGCTTCGATCAATGGTTATGTCTCTTGTGTTACTCTGTTGTGTCTAGCCCAGTTACAGAAGTTGCTTGTGTAGATGAGGGGAAGGCGGGGGCGCCTTGTACAACCACTGGTAGGTACTGTGCGTCATCTTATCTTCTATGGACGTCAGATACAATCCTTCTCAAAGGAAAAGCGGTCCATTTTCTCCTCAATCGTCCAAAATATGGCTCCAAATCTTCTGACAAGTCTTTATTGAAAGTCAAGCAAGGCAATGAGGTATGTCTATTGACAATGAATATTGGTTAGTGAAGTGGCAAATACCGGTGAAATCTGAGGTTAAACCAAGCAAAATAGCCTTGGAAAACCCTACATAAAATGGAGCCATCACCCGATTGGTATTAACAAGTTTCTTAATAAAAGAAAACTTTAAACTCCTCTTGAGGGGCCATCAGGCTTCATAGGAAGTTTTGAAGGTGAACTTTCATGTCATATTTTACCCTTTAATGTAGACAAAAGTTCTAAGGGTGTCGAGTGGATGCCAAGCAAAATTCCTCTAGACCTCTCAAGCATGGTTAAAACATGTCATACATAACCATAGCCACACGAAAAGTGGTCTAGATCACGTGTCTCAAAATCGTGTTTACCCTACTTAGTTATGCCCACAAAGTCGGCAATGTGTTTGTACTTAGCTAAATGTGCAAGATCTCTGCTATTTTAAAATATGCCTCGCATGATGAACCATTATTAAATTTAGAAATCTTTAGCCTCTAAGATGGACGGCCTCTTTTCTTTGCTGAAGTGGACTTCTGTTTTCTTACCAACGTGACAAGCTCACATAACATGGTATCACGTATATTATCATCCAAGTCTACTTCGGTCATGTCATTCACCAGATGGGAGAGAAGCTTGCCATCTTGTTCGGCATCAACATCCTTCTCATCTGACACAAGAGGTTCTAAAATAGTTGACATCTTTGGAGGAACCGTAAGTTGGTCGAACTCCAAATTGGAAATTACCCTAACAAAAAATTTCACGTCCTACTCATTACGCCCCTAATGAAACTCTAAGGCTGTAAATATTTGAAGAAACTCTAGAATTATTGAAAGACTAAAGATATTTCTGAAAGAGATTACATTTGAAGTCGAGGTTGTGGGATGTCATCCTACGCAAGACCCTACTCATTGAGTCCTCAACAGTGACTACTGCACCGTTAACACTAACGAGGTAGCGTCCGTCGCGCCTCAGTGGAGAAGGGGTGACCACGGACCACGGCATGGGCCTCAGCCCCGGTGTGCTTGATTGGTGGAGTAAACGAGGGCGGCGGGAATGACGGCGGTAGAAAGAATTGCACCTCGGCCATGGTGCCCATGAATGGTGGTGTAGTCGTGGCCGGCGTTGATGACCCGCTTGCGTCTCCCCATCCTGGCGGGGCCCGCATCGACAACGAAGCAAGAGAGATGGCACCGGGTGAGTCAAGTATAGCAGGCACCAGCTTCGTTGAGGAAGAACTCTGGTGCCACATTCTCCTCCGTTTTTCGTAAGGTTTTTCGTGTTGTATCGAATTAACCACATTCTCCTCCGTTTGTGCAGGCCTTGGTCAATTCCTCCATATGTTGCTTGCTTCTCTTCTGTCTTAAAAAAGTGAGGATTTCCAATGACATTTTGTACCCGAAACAAACGCACTATCAGGGTGTGCTACGTCCATTTTACAAATTAAATTGTTATACAATATACCATTTGTACACAATTCTTGTTTTGTTTTCCACATCATAAGAAGAAGGCAGCCGACCATATTGGCAACGGCTGGTAAACTCCATGCACGAACCGGGAGCTGCGGGGGTTGGAGCAAAGCAGTGACTGGAGCTGGAGCCCTGAGCAGTTACAGGCTGTGTGGCCGACTGGATGTCGCAACACGGCCTCGAGAGTAGAGGCGGAGGAGAGTTGGCGACTACGGTAGCGAATGAATGCTGCGAGCTGATATTACCCGACGTGTGCGAATGATTCCATAAGTGCCCGAGTAGACGATGGATATTCATCGTCCGACAGCGGACGCACCGACTAAGTCTGAGCAGTCAAAGTATGAACCCCGGGAGAACCTGCTCGATCTGATCTTGCTGCAGTCACCATGTAGCCGGACCACCGAGCGGAGGATGGCAGAAGATTGTCGAGTGGCCGAGGAGGTGAGACACACGGCAGCGGATCTTACGTATTAGTTCAAGCTCGATCTTTTTTTGCGTGAAACTTATCGATCTATTCATTTTTAATCATGGCAGTACGGTGAACACAAGAAAAAATAAAAATTACATCCAGATTCATTGACAACCGAGCGACAATTACAAGCACTGAAGCGAGCCGAAGACGCGCCCTCGTTATTGCCCCTCACTCCCCGGAGCGAGGCACAACTTGTTATAGTAGACAGTCGGGAAGTCGTCGTGCTAAGGCCCCATAGGACCAACGCACCAAAACAGCAACCGTCGTCGATTAAGAGAAACTTACATCGAAAGGATCCAACCTGAAGACACATGAACAAAAACGAACAAAGACCATATCCGAACGGATCCACCAAGGACAACCAACAACCAAATCCCGCGATATCCGCCGCAAACACACCTCCACACGCCCTCCAATGATGCTAGACGTACCATCGGGACGGGGGCTAAGCGGGGAGAACATTATTCCATCTTCAAGAACCGTCGTCGTCTCGTCTTCCTAAGAAGGACACAAACCCTAACAAAAATTGAAGAAACACCTAAAAACGGAGCCCTCCTCTGATGATGGTTAGTCCTCCTCACACAGTGCGTACAGTTTTTTTTGTAAAACTAATGCGTAGGAACAATTCTCCACCTAGAGCACTTTCTTTCGAGAGTGGGTTTTCCACACCCATGGACATGGCACCCATGATTGAAAAATAGCAACAATAAAAATCAAAGAAATCCAAAATTTTGTGACTTTGATTATGGCCAAATGTTTTAGGTGCTTGCAAAACTTGGTGGCCAAATGACATCCGAAAAGCTTTGTAAAAGAAACAAAATTTGCTCAAACTTATGTGCAATGTTTCAGGAGAATTTTTATTTTGTCTGAATGGAGCTCATTCGATGTTATTTGGCCAACAAATTTGGCAAGCACTTAAAACATTTGTTCAATGACACAAAGTTTCATATTGTTTTTAATTTTTTGGTTATTTTTTATGATTTTACTGTTCGTCATGGGTGCATTTTACCTTCTGTACCATAAATTTTCCCTTTCTAAATCTCTCAATTGGTCTTCCTCCTTTGAACTCTGCTGGTCGGTGTAACGAAGCCATCCAATGAGTGTACCAACACACTAGAGCACGGCGCAAGATCCGCCGGCAACAAAACCGTGGGACACTTTGACCACCTCGTCGTTGGAAGAGGCCAAACAGGAGAAGCGCGAGCCACTAGAGCCGCCGGTTGCCGGAGACACATGGCGCGACAGGGTGATGCGGTGTCACCTTGTAACACTCCTAAACTCACGTGAGCGTCAAGAAAGCGTGGCAGGGGAATGAGGTTCGGCGGCAGAATCAGCCGATCATCTTGGGCACAATTTTTCATTTTCTCACGTAGTTAGATATGACTACATACGTCTTAATGACTTGATGTTGATAGTGCGTTACATTGTGCCTGGGATACTTAATTAGTCATCTTTGCTAAACACCATTAAATCTTCATTACCAATATAATTTAGGTTGTTCTTCTATTCGTCATTTTGTTTAGTACTCTCTTCGTTCATTATTATAAGATGTTTTAATATATTTTTTCAAATCGATTATATATAGATGTGTTTTAGGGCATCTCCAACAGTTTGTATGTTAGCTTGTTGGTAAAATATGTCATGTCATCAACCAACACCTTAACATACAACAACTTCAATGGGTTGTATGTAGTTTGCCCAATAGGATGCGAAATAATAAATAAGGTGCTCTCTCATTTTACATTGGAGCTTGTGCAAAGGGTGTTGGTTCATGTATATACAACCTTTCTCTCTTTCCTCATTTATTAGATGACACATTATCAAAAATCCTATGTGACAAAAATCTACCAACAACTATCTTACAATCATTGGAGATGCCCTTAGTGTGTTCGTTCACTAATTTCAGTCTGTCCATATCAAAATATCTAAAACTGACATACAATAGCGATAATTATTTTGGTTTTGCATTAGAAATAATAGTATGCCACATCTTTTTTTTCGTGCTCGTCGGTATCAAAAGATGCGAGGCGTTAACGCATAGCCTATCTTGATCCCTGGTGCACATGTGTGCATGTCAACCTATATGTCATCTTGCAAAAAAAATGATGTATCTATGTAACCGCATAAGAAAGTTAGCATAAAGTGTACCCGACTCGTAAGTATTGAGGATTTTCTTTTAACTAGTACTACCTTCTGTACTAAGGGCCAGTTCTTCTGGCAGCCTAGAAAATAAGCCGCCTCCTCACCAATTTTTTCCATAAGCCGTCTCTTTTATTTATTGGGGTTTCTATACTAGTTATAAACTAATTTAGAAGTCTCAACAAATTTTAACGGTGACTTATCTTTTAAACTGGGGAGACGCAACTTATTTTTGAAGCTGCCCAAAAAAACTGACCCTAAAATATAATAATTTTTGCAATTCAATTCGATACATTTTATGAAGTTCCAGAACTATAGGAAGGAAACCAGAAATTTCAAATATAATGCTATGTCGTTGTCGTGTGCATCGAAAAGGCCGGAAAGTTGGCATGTCGTTGCGTTGCTGTCGAGGATGAAAAACAACCCGGCCAGGGGCAACGAAGTGTCGAAGTGGTATAAAGCGCACGCAGCTCCCTTCTACTCTAGTCTCCCGCGGGCCCGTGAGATATTTCCCCGCTGCGTCAAAAAAAGGCCCATGCACATTGGTGGGCGCTGCTTTTGCCCTTGCCCCCCTCCCTTAATATATGCATGCAGAAATAGCACCACATACATCTATGTGGCTCATGCATTCACCCTCTGCCGGCTTCCACCCATTGCCTTGCTACTATTTCCTCCATTCCAAAATATAGTGTGCCCGCGCTTCCTGAGTTTTAACTTTGACCGTAAATTTAACCAACGAGACCGACTGCGGTGGAAGAAAAAATTATATAATTGAAAACTTCTTTTGAATACGAATTCACTGGTATAAATTTTGCTCCCGCCGCAATCGGCCTCGTTGGTTAAATTTATAGTTAAAGTTAAAGTACGGAAATAGAGGAAGCACTATATTTTGGAACGAAGGGAGTATTTCTATCAAATTCCCGGCCGAATCCCAGATCCTTCTCTTCAGAGACAAGGGTCAAGTATACCAGGATCCACCGGTCAAGGCAGCCGTCGGCATTGGGTAACAACTAACCCGCCACCTTCTCTTGTTACCCATTTTATTTTGTGTAGCTAGTTCTGTGTTTCCATTGTGTCATGTTTTGCAGCTCCGTGCGATGTTTGGTCGTTCTTTATTTCATAGGGTAACCAGATTACAGACTCGATGTCGGCGGGCTGGACGGGTGAGAGGCACGTAATGTATAATTGGTCCCTAGAACCTTCTTCCGTCTGTGATCAACTCTACACACACTTGGCTTCATGCCTTCATCGATCAATGCAATGGAGTCGGGGCCTTCGAGCCCTTCTGCTCTGAAAAATTATGAACTTTACAACCACGATTTTGATGCCAGACAGAAAGATTCAGATACCGGTGGGTTCAAGGTTCTCCAAGGTGGAGTGTGGAGAAAACTCAAATTTGAGAGGAGGACCAATGCTTCTGCTCCAGTCCTACCCAAACGACGCCTGCCTGAAAGCCCCTGGATTCAGCATTTTATACCGCATGGCTACAGCAGCAGTGCAGTAGGTGATGGGGCTGAAACTTTGGTAGTTGACCGGGAATCGGGTATCCGGACTATCCCTGGGAGGACCCCGTTGTCCCATGAAAGGGAACTGGGAGCTCACAAGGGAGAAGACCACCTCGATGAAAATGCAGGTAACTAGCTCAATTACCTCATCTAGCGTTTGGTGCATCATCATACACGCTGGCGCACATATGTTTTTGTAGCATTAGCTGATTTTATGGAAGAAGCATCAACGTAGAAAAGTCGGTTGTGCTTAAGCTCCAAGATATTGTATGGTTCTTTTCTGACTTAATTAACCTATGTTATCCGTAAGCTGATACAACATGGTTATGAACGATGTTGAATTCTGGTAGTAACCATGCTCTCAAGCAGCATCCTCTAGCGAACTAAATTTCCGATGCCATGTTTCTCTCTGCAGAGGTCTGTGAGCAGAACTTTGCTGATGACAAGGCACAAGATGAGTAAAATCAATAAAAGCATGCAAGAAGAGGAGATTAAGCACTTACTACCCCCGAATAATCAAATATCAACGAAATGTTCATGTTCGCCACAGCACAAGAATTATCATGAACTGTTCTGTTCCTTTCGCCAGCGCAATCTCATTTCTAAAGAAGAACGATCACACAGAATATACCATGGTCTTATAATATTCTAGATTCTTTAAAGATTATACCATTGCCACTAATTCATTCCTTCTTAGAAAATTGTTCTTATAAAAATTCCACTATTATATGCTTATTTTTGCATATTATACTAAATGACAATTTCTTGTCTAAAATTTTTCTCATTATTTGTTTAAAATAATTGGTTTTTTCTTAAAGGGTAATACCAATGTCACTAATTCATTTTTCTCAGGAAAACATCACTTTTTCTTGTGTACATGCACACACAATTACTATACAAATATGTGTGTAAATTATATTGGAGTGTGAAAACTGCAATATTATACACTTATTCTTTGCGTATTGTAAAAAGTGCAATTTCATTGTAAAGTTTTGTGAGAGTGATAGCAATGCCACTAATTTATTCTCTCTTAGAAAACTTTATTACTTTGATTTTGTTTTAGTTTTTGTTTCATTTTCTTTCTTCTTATAAAGGATAATACCGATATCAATAATTTATTCTACCTTAGAAAACTTTTTTTATTTACCTATTTATTTTTATTTTGTCTTATGTCTTACAAGGTATCGGGTATGTTTCGGTTATGTTTCATACTAAGCCCAAGTATATGGTGGTCTTCTATTTTGTGATTGCAAAGGGGCAAGTGCTTAGGTCTATCCTTTTGTTTTTGTTTCTTTCTTCAGAAAGGGTAGTAGTCTGCCTTAGATTCTCTCTTCTCTACAAAGCCTTCTGTCCATGTGTTTTTTTTTTCTTTCTTCGGGAAGGCTAGTAGGCTACCTAAAATTCTTCCTTATCTAGAAAACCTTCTATGCAACAGGTTGCCTCAAGAAATTTCTTCTCCAGAAATCATCCGTCTACTACCACCACCTTTCTCTATGTTTTTTTAATTCAATTTCAATGATCCATGCTTTGTTTTTTACAAGATAATTAGTCTTGTGTGTTTGTTTTTCAATTTCTATGACCAATGTCACTAATTCATTCCTTCTTAGAAAACTTTTTTTATGAAAAATCTACTACTTTATGCTTATTCTTGCATATTATCAAAAATCAAAATCTTTGTAAATTGTCTGAAAATTTTGCCAGTATTTGCTTAAATAAGTCATACATTTGGAATGCTTGAGCATCTTTTTTAAAATGTCATGAATATTTTTTTAATGGTGTGAAATATTTTTAAATTGCCCAAACACTTTTCTTACATTGTATAAACATTTCTTAATAAGTCTGACACGGACATATTTTTAAAATGCGTGATTTTTTTAATGTCATATCATGACGTCCTTGATCTTGAGCCGTAGACGTACGTATACGTTTCACATTTTGGAATGCACGTCAAACCTTTCCCCAATGGCGGCGACGGCGGGGTGGCCCTTCCAACGGCTTCCGCGTGTAGAAGTGCACGCTTTAGCCAATGCAACCAAAAGACCGATCTAATGAAAGAGACTAGGCAGCACATTATACTCAACACTCCCTCTTACTTGTGGCTCTCTCAGACCTAAACGTGGACCGAATGTGGGCTGCAATTTAATTGCGCCAGCCGGGTCTTGAACTCAAGAGCTCTTGGCTCTGATACCATGTAGAAGTGCATGCTCTAGCCAATACAACGAAAAGACCGATCTGATGGAAGAGACTAGGCAACACATTATACGTCAACACCGCGCACACAGGTCACTCCACGTAGAATGAATGGCAGAGGCACACGCCGGTGGCCAGCGACGGAAAATTTGGCCTTCGGGTCCGTCACGGAGTTGGCGCCGCCCGACCATCTCAGTGGCTTCCACTTCCTCATATGGACAATCGACGCCTCTCACTCGTCACGTCAGACCTGGAGGCGCCTACCCACCAGCAAGCAAACAGGTCGCCATGACATGCCATCCAGCAACGCCGCGTCCATCGCCGCCGTGCTGTCCACTCAAGCCCACCAGCTTGGAGTACCTCATAAATAAAACAAGAAAACGGATGTCCCGCGTGCTTAATTGGTTCGTGATTAAGGTTTTTACTAGTTCCTTCGCTTACTTTTATAAGTTGTTTCAGACAACTGAAAATGAGCTACTTTGCGTCCTGTCTGAAATGTCTTCAAAACCTTATAAAAGTGAATAGACGGAGTAATTTTTTTTTGGATTTTTAGAATAGCGTACCTGGCCGGGCGTCAGCGTAACGGGTCCGGAGCACTCCATCGATGGCGACCCCCGGCCCTTCTGGTGGCCAATGAAACATCTGTGTGCGCGCCCGCGAGATATTTCCCCGCCACGCCGGAGAAAGCCAGACACTTTTGGTTGGCGGCCGCTTTTGCCCTCACTCCCCTCCCTTAATACCTGCAGAAGAGAAATAGCATCACATACGTGTGTGCGGCTCATTCATTCATCCTCTCCCTGCTCCCATCCGTTTCCCTGCTACTATTTCTATCCCAGATCCATTCATTCATCGGTTCCTTCTGTTCAGAGAGAAGGATCAAGTGTACCGGGATCCATCGGTCAAGGCGGCCATCGGCATTGCCCAGGTAACAACTAGTTCCGTGTTTCCATTGCTACGATATGCAGCTCCGTGGTGTTTGATCGTTCTTTCTTTCACAGGGTAAGCAGATTACAGACTTGATGTCGGCGGGCTGGACGGATGAGAGGCACGGGACTTATATAAGGTCCTTGGAAGCTTCTTTCGTCCGTGATCAACTCTACAAACACTTGCTTCCATCGAGCAATGAGGTGGAGCCAGGGCCTTCGAGCCCTTCTCCTCTAAAAAATGATCAACTCCACAACCACGGGCACGATGCCAAAAACAAAGATTCGGGTACCAATGGGTTCAAGGTTCTCCAAGGTGGAGTGTGGAGGAAAGTCGAGTTTAAGAGGAGGACCAATGCTTATGCTCATGTCCGGCCCGAACAGCGCCTGCCTGAAAGCCCCTGGATTCAGCATTTCATACCGGCCGGTGGCTGCAGCAGCAGTGCAGGAGGTGATAGGGCAGAAACTTCAGTAAGTGATCGGGAATCGGGCACCCGTACTATCCCTGGGAGCACCCCGTTGTGCCATGGAAGGGAATTGGGAGCTTGCAAGGGAGAAGACCTTCTCGATGAACAAGCAGGTAACTAGCTCAGTTACCTCATCTAGCGTTTGGTTCATCATCATACACTCTGACACACATATGTTTTTGTAGAATTAGCTGATTTTATGGAAGAAGCGTCAACGTAGAAAAAAGTTACATGTGCTTAAGCTCCAAGATATTGTATGGTTCTTTTATATTTGATTTTACCCATGTTATCCCTAAGCAGATAACAGATGGTTATGGACACTGTCGAGTTCTGGTAGTAACCATGTTCTCAAGCAGCATCCTGTGGTGAACTAAATTTCGGATGCCATGTTTTCTCTCTGCTGAGATCTATGACCGGAACTTTGCTGACGACGAGGCACAAGTTGACGCAGAATCAAGGAAATTAAGCACGTACCGTGCCCGAATGATTAAGCGAATTTACAGGATTAGTTAACATAGTTTGTTGCAAGCGTTGAGAAAAGCAACATACCCAAAGAGCCTGTTTGCTACCTCAAGACCTGTTGGAATTTGGGAGCGATGATGCTCTGAAGTAAAGCATGGAAGAGTATTTCTCGGAACATGTGCAACCAGTGAGCACTGGAGGAGTCAAGTGTTCACGATTTAACAAATTAGACTCTGGTTATGTATCTCTCTTTTGCACGATTGTATTCCACTCTAGTGCCCCATAATGAGGATCAATAGGTCACTCACTACTTATTAGCATAGCAGTCGATAGTAAATTAGTAATGTTTCTTCTTTTTTTGGGTGTCAACCTTTATGTTTGCTCACTCTCACGGAGGTGCTGCTCATAGAGATAACTACATGACACCCCGCTCATTGCCGCCAGAATTGGCTGCCATATATATATTTTCATGAGCTTGGATTGTATGAACATGAATATTTGAATTGGTAATATAATAAATATGTTTGATCATATCCTATTTGCACTCAGTTAGCGTTAGGGAGTTCGAGAAAAAGCCCGCAGAAGTTTATGAGAGAAGATAACGAACATGAAGGACACATGCACTGATGCATGCATGCAATTAATTTCTAAAGCTTATTGGGTAATGAGGTGGCATAGTTAGATATGCTCTACAATAGTTACTGGTGGCTAGCTGTTTAGATGTACTCCCTCCGTTCCTAAATATAAGACCTTTTAAAGATTTCACTATTGACTACATACAGAGCAAAATGAGTAAATCTACACTCTAAAATATATTTATATACATCAGTATGTTGTTTATAGTGGAATCTTATTAAGGTTTTAGTTTTCTTCTTTTGTTGATTTTTTTTCTTGATGGATATTTCTGGGATGTTGAGTGAGTGTAAACATAGACGCACAAGTAATATACAATGAGTGTGTAAACTGTACTACATTGCGAAAATTGTAATATTATATCCTTATTCTTTATACATATTACCAAAAGTGTAATTCTAGTTATCAATGCCACTAATTTTTTTTCTTCCTTCAAAAACTTAATATTTTTATTTCATTTTCTTTCTTCTTTAAGGGTTATACCAATATCACTAATTCATTTCTTCTTATAATTTTTTACACCGAAATTCCTGTATTATATGATTATTCTTACATATTATAAATAATCATAATTTATTTGTATGTTGTGTGAAAAAATCATCATTATTATAAAATATTCACTTAAAATAACTTTTTATTTATTTTTTGTATATACTGGAGCGCAAAAATTGCGCTATCATATGATTATTCGTTGCATATTAAAAAAGTACAATCACTGTGCAAAGTTGCGCAAGGAGTGTTATTTCAAAAAAAATCCCCTTCTTAACCTATGCGACTAATCCATTCTTCCTTACGAAACTTCATTATTACTGTTATTGCAGTTTTTGTTTCATTTTCTTTCTTCTTAATGAGTAGTGATACCAATGCTACTAAGTCATTCTTCCTTAGAAACTTTATTTTTATCTTTTGTATGTTGTCTTGCAGGGTATAGCTTAAGTTTCTGTTATGTTTCGTACTAAGCCCATGTATCTGGTGGTCTTCTGTTTTGTGGTTGTAATGGATCGAGTACTTAAGTTTATCTGTTAATGTGTTTTGTTTCTTTATTCAGAAAGGGTAGTAGGTTGGTGGTTGTCTTAGATTCTTTCTTCTCTTGAAAGCCTTCTGTCTGTGAGTAGGGCGTTTTGGTGCCCAGACTCATCTGCACCCGGTTAGAAAAAATTCATAAAAAATCAAAACAAATTCGAAAAATTCCAAATAAAATTTGCGTGGTAGATAATTTGATGGGTGAGGCCTGCTCCAAATTTTAAGTCATTTGTACATATGAGCAGTTCTCAGCAAAAAAGACAAATCGGGCCAAAACAGTACATGAACAGTAAACATTTTTACAGACTCCCAATTTGTCTTTTTTGCTGAGAGCTGCTCATATGTCCAAATGACTTGAAGTTTGGAGCGGGTCTCACGCATCAAATTGTCCACCACACACATTTTATTTGGATTTTTTTGAATTTTTCTAGTATTTATTTTGATTTTTTTCATCAGCGCGGGTGCAGATAAGCTCGGGTGCAGAAATGGATTTTCGTCTATCCATCTGTTATTTTGTTTTGTTTCTTTCCTCAGGAGGGCTAGTAGGCTTGTTAAAATTCTTCCTTGTCTAGAAAACCTTCTTCCATCAGGCTGCCTCAAATTCTTTCTTCTCTATAAATCTTCCGTCTACCACCACCACCTATCTCTATGATTTGTTGTTTAAATTTCTATGATCCATGCATTATTTTTACAAGATAATTAGTCTTGCGCTTTTTGCAATTTCTATGATCCATTGCTATCAGATTAGCCGATATGTAGCCCATGTACTATATTGTGGGCTCAGCTTCGTTTCTGTGGGCAAAGACTTGAATTTGGCTGCTGCAAAAAGACTGACTGTAAGGAAATTTATTTAGGTCAGGCATTTTTCATTGTACATGAAATGTTTCTCTCTCCGTCTGATATGGAATGAATGGAAAATTAAAATTGACTGACCAAAATTCTAAATTCAGTCACGCGGCCCTTAAATGGCCCTGAAATAAAAATCATCAGGTCGTGTTCTCTCCTATCATCTTGGACATGATCTCCAGGACGTTGATGGAGCTGCCCACCAGGGGTGACCGCCGTCTTGCCGGAGCCGGGAGGGCCATACATTGGGATGCCTTCGGAGGTTGACACCGATCGACTTGAAGAGTTGCGGGTGCCTGAGCGGCAACTCAACTAGCTAGCTCCTTGATCTACGAGACTGCATGCTGTTAGAATTAATGGGCTAGGCCCATAGCAATTTCTGAAATCTCAAAGCCCATGTGTAAAATGGCAAGTGGTGGTGCTAAGTTTTGTCCCACCTTGGAAGTTGAAAAAGAGTTGGACCTCTTTATATAGTGGGTTCTCTCTACCACTTTAAGTGGTGTGTGAGAAGAGAAAGGGAAAACCACACGCGCGCGCTCGCTCGCCTCGCCTGGCCGGGGCGTACATGCGCGTGAATGGTCAGCTACCGGCTGCGGCCAGAGACACACCGGAAAAACACCTAGCGTTTTGCCTCATCTCACAACTTGCGCCGCCATCGTAGTCTACTCCATCCCAAACGCCGGCGTGCATCGGCGCGTGGGAGAGCAGGTCTCCGGAACCGTTCGTCTTTGCGATCCTGCACCGGGAGAGGACGAATTAGGTTTTTGGGAAGCGCTGTGCGCGACTTCTCAAATTCGTCATCACGGGTCGTCTTCCGTCCAAGTCGGGCGGTGCTACTCATCGTCGTATTCATCGCCGTCAGCAGCAGATCGTCGCCAACATCGTCATCAACACTGTCGCACCCATAATAGCTGACGATCAGTACGTCCAACATCCTCTGTTCATGTCTGTTTCTACAGCTACTGTTACTTGTTTGCTGCTGTTATGCATGTCTTGCTGTTCTTCTAGTTTGCTAGATTTTTGCATGCTAGTATCTCTTTTAGTCATGAATTATTTACTAGAATTAATCATGAACTTGCCTAATATTCCAACAATCCAAAAACCTAATTATAGGCAATTTCCTGAGTTAACTATGGCTGGATTCGCTGATGCACTGAGGCCAGATAAGTTTACCGGTGTGCACTTTAAGAGGTGGCAGGTGAAGACCACGCTCTGGCTTACTGCTCTGAAAGTTTTCCACGCTAGTGTTGGTGCTCTAGAGGGAATGACCGACGAAGATCGGAGAAAATTCCAGGAAGCCAATACTATGTTTGTGGGATGCATTCTGAGTGCTCTTGCTGACCGTCTGTGTGATGTGTACATGCACATAAACGACGGAAAAATTCTGTGGGATGCACTGAATGCAAAATTCGGTGCAACAGATGCAGGCAGTGAACTGTACAGATGCAGGCAGTGAACTGTACAGATGCAGGCAGTGAACTATACACCACGCTCACTACGGCCCGACGGGGCGATGCAGCAGCAACGCTAGGGTCGGTGCAGCCTCGGGGACGTCTTGCAGCGGACGGCCTCGGTGTGGCGGTTGACCGCGGGCCGCGGCACTACGGCCCAAAGGGGCGACGCAGCGGCAGCGCGCGAGGTGGTGCAACCACGGGAACGACCTCGGGACGGCGGCGGGGATCATGTGTCGCGGCACTATGGCCCGAAGGGGCGACGCAGTGGCGGCGGGGATCGGTGCAGACACGGGGAGAACCATGAGGTGGCGACGCTGCGGCCCGACGGGGCGACGCAGCGGCAGCCTGTTGCTCGATCGACGGAGGGGTGCGCTGAACTCGGGGACATGGCGGTGATGGCCGGCGTAGGTCGATGAGCGGGCCGACGCGCGGACGACGACCGTGAGGGGCCGTAGGGTCGGGACGACGGGTGGGCAGATGCACAGACGATGGACGTTAGGGCCTCCTGTCACGCGAGGCCGCCCGATCCATGAAGAGGTCGGCATGTCGCGTCGGTGTCGAAGTAGAGGCACACCGTGGTCGACGGCGCCGGTGGGCGACGCAAACCGATCAAGCATAGATCGGAAAACAAAAAAGAAAAACGCCGATTGAAACGACCGGCGAGAGAGCAAAAAAACCCAGAGCAAAGGCTCGGGAAAAAGACTCTTTAGGGCAGCCGGTCAACACGACCGGTGGACGAACCCTAGGTACGGGCAGCGCGGCCCCCGGCGGCGGTCATAGAGGCCGACTGCCCGGGGGCGGCGCGCGGGTGTGGAAGCTGCGGTGGCTAGGGTTTAGAACCCGAAAACTCATACCATGTTGGAAGGGAGAGAAGGATTGGTGGAATAGTTGTTTTATTGCTTGAGCCTCATGGACATATATATCCGAAAAAGGCTTTCGCCCCACTTTATAAATAAAGCAAACCGCCATAGAGCACACATACAAGAACTAATCCAGAACACACACACCCAAGTCCCACAAAATGAAGTACAATAGGTTCTACTGAGGGCACATCTCAACAAGCCCAAACAAAAAGAGAAAAGAGAGGCCGGAGAACACGGCCCGCTCCTAATATGGATCTGGCGGTGGCGGAGGGAGCGGCAGCGACAGTCGGACGGCCATCGAGCGAAGATCGGCGATGAAGGCGGAGATGGTGTCCCAGTCATGTGGGCGGCTAAGCGGCCGCCAAAGCTGTAAGTAACCAGACAGTTTGAAGAGAGCGTCAGTAGCCCATCAAAGAGGAATGCGCTTGATCACAAGTCTATTGCGGATCGTCCAGAGAGTCCAAGCGAGAGCCCCAATCTCCAGCCACCTAATGTGGCGAGAAGGCAGGGGGTTTTGGAGTTCGGTGAATAGGTCAGGGGAGTTGGTGTGGTACCAATTACCACCAACCACCTCTCTGAAGCAGCTCCACACAAATTGGGCATACACACAAAATAAGAAGATGTGATTCGAGTCTTCGGGGACACCGCAAAGCGGGCAAAAGCCAGTACCAGGGCCATTGCGCTTGCGAACCTCCACCCCAGACGGGGTCCGCCCATGAATCCATTGCCACATGAAGATCCGAATCTTCAGTGGCAGGCAGATGGACCACACCGCCGTAAGGGGGGGGGCGATGGAGGAGGCAATGGACTGGTAGAGGGACTTGGTGAAGAATTGGCCTGACGGTTCAAGGCGCCACCTAACCTGATCCGGGCCAGCATCCACCATCGGCTCGTGGAGGGCGACGCAATCAAGTAACTCATGCCAGGAGGCGGAGCCCGGAGGCCCAAATGGCCTTTGGAATGCGAAGCGCCATAAGTCAATAAGGGCTCTCTCTATAGAGATCGAAGGATCAACGGCGATGAACAAGAGGTCGGGGAAGCGCGTGGCAAAGGGGGTGTCTCCCGCCCACCGGTCGAACCAGAACAGTCGCAGCCCCAGATCCAACCGAAATGGAGGTCCCAATGCGGAGGATCGGGAGTAGTTGGATGACCGACTGCCAGAACTGGGAGCCGCCAGATCTCTGACAGAAGGCTAGGGGTTGCCCACGCAGGTACTTGTTCCGGATGATGTCTAACCAGAGGCCGCCTTGCCCTTGCGAGATGCGCCAGAGCCAGCGGGATAAGAGGGCAATATTCATGCGCTTAGATCACATGATCCCGATGCCTCCTTGTTCCCGAGGCTTCAAATGTCTGGCCAGCTGACCATATGGTATTTCTGCTTATTGTTATCGCCTACCCAGTAGAAATGAGACTAGACTTTGGCAATCTCATGGTGCAGAGTCTCGTGAAGGCTGTAGAAGCTCATGAGGAACAAGAGGAGGCCGGATAGGAAGGAGTTGATGAGAATCATCCGAGCCGCCTTCGACAGCCACCTACCCTGCGAAGGCTCTATGCGCATTTGCAGCTTGGCCACGGTCGGACACAAGTCAGCGACGGTTAGCCTAGAGTCACTAATGGGTGTTCCCAAGTAAGTCATGTGGAAGGAGCCCAAGCGGCAGTTAAGCCGGTTGGCAATGTCCAGGCATTCCGCCGAAGAGTAGCCCATCGCCATCAGATCACTCTTGTCAAAGTTGATCTTGAGGCCAGACATTTGTTGGAAGCAGAGGAGAAGGAACTTAAGATTAGAGATGTCCACCTCCGAGCCTTCTACCATGATGATGGTGTCGTCGGCGTACTGGAGAAGAGAGATCTCGGAGTCGTCGGCCAGGTGGGGGGTGATCCCACGAATATGGCCCGCTGCCTTAGCCTTGTCCAAGATAGCGGCAAGCACGTCCACCACCATGTTGAACAAGAATGGGGAGAAGGGGTCGCCTTGTCTAACCCCACAAAGGGTGGGAAAGTAAGGGCCGATCTCCCCATTGATGTTCACGGCAGTGCGACCGCAGGACACCATTTGCATCACTTGGATGATCCAGCGTTCGTCGAAGCCCTTCCGGAGAAGAACTTCCCGAAGGAAGGGCCAACTGACAGTGTCGTATGCCTTATGGAAATCGATCTTCAGGAAGACCGCCCTGAGGTGTTTAGACCGGACCTCGTGGAGGACTTCATGAAGGACTAGCATCCCATCCAGGATATACATCCCTTGAATGAAGGCAGACTGGTTGGGGTGGGCAATGTGGTCTACAACAAGGGTCACCCTATTGGCGTACCCCTTTGCCAGAATCCGGAATATCACATTGATCACCATGATCACTCCGAACTGGCGGATGTCGGAAGCCCCAGACACTTTGGGGATGAGTGAGATGATCTCATAGTTGAGGCGCCCGAGGTCGATGGACCCAACGTAGAGCTCGTCGAAGATGGCCATGATCTCAGGCTTAATCACATTCTAGAAGGTCTGGAAGAATTTTAGCGGGAGGCCATCCGGACCCGGGGCCGAGATAGGGTTCATGCCTCTAATGGCAGCCCATACCTCACCGTCGGAGAAGGGGGCCGTAAGGGACGCGTTCTAGACAAGCTAGTGGCCGGCCCAGCAATCATGGGCTAGAGATAGTCCGCTCCTAGGAGCGGAGGAGAAAAGGGTCCTGTAGAACCCGTCGACATGGGACCGAATGTCACATGGGGACTGTAGAAGGGTCGCGCCATCCCAGAGGAGGGGTATGGTGTTGCGTCTACGGCAGCCATTCACAATGGCCTGAAAGTAGGCCGTGTCCGCGTCGCCCTTCAATACCCATTTCTGGGAGCCACGTAGACGCCAATAGGCCTCCTTGTCGGTGTAGATGACGGAGAGTTGGTCTTCCAAGTCGTTACGGGAGATGCACTCCTCAGGGGAGAGGCCGGTCGCATCTGCCCGCAGGTCCAGGGCCTGAATGGCGGTCAACAGGGCCTTCTTGCGTTCGCGGAGATCATCCCCCAGGTTGGCGCCCCATCCCTTCATGAACTGCCGGCCACGTTTGGCACATAACTGCCAGGAGACAATGGCAGAGGGGGACGGGGGGTGGGGGTGGGCACGAGCCTCCACCCAGCGAGAGCTCACGGCCGCCACAAAACCAGTTTGGGACAGCCAGAATGTCTCTAACCGAAAGCGGGGGGGGGGGGAGGGGATCGGTGGTCGCTCGTCGGCGGAGGACAGGAGGAGGGGGACGTGGTCGGAGCCAACCCAACTGATGGCCCGGAGGGAGGCTAGGGAGCAACGGAGGTCCCATTCCGGGGAGACTAGGACCCAGTCCAGGACGGACTGGGTCGGGGACACCAGGCGATTTGTCAGGTAAATCTGGCACCAATCCTATCTATCTCGCGAAAACCAAGATCAGCAATGCAGTCATTAAACATTTGCATCCACGCAAAGTTGACATGTGAATTGCCCTTGTATTCCGCGAATTAGAGGGGGTTAAAATCGCCCTCGACCACCACCGAAAGAGAGGCGGCCGAAACCTTCCAGTGGAGCTCCTCGAGGAAGGAGGCAGACCTACTATAGTCTGTAGGCCCGTAAATGATGATAACCTCCCACTTGAAGTTATGGGCCCACTCATAAAGTTCCATGCTAACAAAGAACTGGCCCCGGTCCATACTACCCACCTCAAAGGTGGCATCCTTCACTCCTAAAAAGATGCCACCATAATGGCTGGTACTCCCACTAGAAGGGAGCCAATGCCAAGTGAAAAGGTGGGAGCTCAGCCTATCGAGCTCCGGAAGAGAGAATTCCATGCGCATGGTTTCCTGGATGGCGACTATGTCAATGTGTTCATCTCGCATGTATTCGATGAGTTGGCGGCGACGACCATCATGACCGAAGCCGCGGATGTTCCAAAAGAGGGCACGCATTAAGGAGCCATTGGGGGGATGCTTGACCCCAGAACACGAGACACGCTATGGGCACGGAGAGCGGCGGTTCAAGAGCGATTGCGGCCCCGGAGCTCAGCCTCTCCTAGCGGAAGGAGACCCCCAGCTCTCCGAGGCTGAGCCGGGGTGGCCATCTCTGCAGAAGTCTGGGGAGCGGGAGGAGTGAGCAGAGCCGCGCGAGCTTCCGCCAGTATACCGCCAAGAATCTCGTGGGCACGGATGGCTTCGATCTGGACTAAGGGGGGAGCAGCCTCCCCCCTGAAGATGATCGCGGAATCAGTTGCAACCTTCGCTGGGTGACCAAGCGGAACCGATTCGAGAGCAGAAAACGAGCAAGTAGCAGCAGAGGGTAGGACGGCAGGGGTACCTGGCTCCAGGATCCGGGCCATGGCCCGGAGCTCTGCCCACTCGGGGATGGGCAGAGCCAGGCTGCCATCCGGACGGCGTCGAGCCGAGCACTACGGCAGGAGGCCGTCACCGGGGAGGAGGAAGACCGGTGGCGGCGGGAGTAGGCCGCGGACCGCGGAGGGGGAGGTTGGGAGGCCACCAGGGTGGTCACCTGGGTCTCCCCATCCGGCGCCAGGGTCCGCCACGGGGGGGGGGGGGGGGGGCTAGAGCGCCAGCCTGGAGTAGACGAGGAGCAGGGGTGTCAGGAGTGTAGACGGCGGTGCAGGGTCGGAGAAGAGGGGCGACGGAGCCACCAACGGCAACGGCGATGGGGGAGGGACCGCTGCCAGTGGCGGGAGGTCGCCCGTGGGGGCAGCCGCAGGGGGGCGCGCGCCCGAAGGAGGGGCTGAAGCCGCCCCAGGCGACGCGACGGGGAGGGAGACCGGGAGGTACACACCAATGGCGGGACCCGCCGAGCCCGAGAGGGAGGTCGGCACAACTCCCAAGGCCAGCCCGACGGAGGAGGAGGCCGCGGGGAGCGCGGAGAGGAGGTCGGGCAAAGGACCAAGCCGACGCTAGAAGTGTCACTCTCCTCCGAGGTCTCAGCCACTGGTTCCGTCAGGGCGTCCAGGGAAGGCGGTGGGGAAGACTGGAGGGCGAGCGCGGCCTGGCGACCACGGCCCCCAGCGGCCGGAGGGGGAGGCGAGGGAGATGGAGAGCGGGAGGGCGAGTCGTCCGACCCCCCCCCCTCCTCTTCTGAACGGTGGGAGCGGGGGTGACGGCGGCTGTGGATATATATAGGAGTACATGATCTACTTGAAGTACAAGGCAAGCCGGAATATTTCCTGGTCTAACCTATGTTTTCAATCTAATCAATATACTCAACACCTTGGAAGCTTCTTTCATCCATGATCAACTCTACAATCATCATCTCTCTCGATTGCAACAACACTAAGTGCTGGCAAGACCCATGCATCAGGGGGAGGGAGAGCGTCGCAACAGCTGTTGACACACAGCCGCCAACGGTCAACGGCCTAGGGGAAATCGGCCCAATGCATGATATGGAGCCCAACCCTTGCAAAATGGAGATCATGCTCTAGAGGAACCCGATAGATCTAAGTGAAGCAATTCTTTTATGGATATCTCTTCTCCTGCTTCGATCAATGGTTATGTCTCTTGTGTTACTCTGTTGTGTCTAGCCCAGTTACAGAAGTTGCTTGTGTAGATGAGGGGAAGGCGGGGGCGCCTTGTACAACCACTGGTAGGTACTGTGCGTCATCTTATCTTCTATGGACGTCAGATACAATCCTTCTCAAAGGAAAAGCGGTCCATTTTCTCCTCAATCGTCCAAAATATGGCTCCAAATCTTCTGACAAGTCTTTATTGAAAGTCAAGCAAGGCAATGAGGTATGTCTATTGACAATGAATATTGGTTAGTGAAGTGGCAAATACCGGTGAAATCTGAGGTTAAACCAAGCAAAATAGCCTTGGAAAACCCTACATAAAATGGAGCCATCACCCGACTGGTATTAACAAGTTTCTTAATAAAAGAAAACTTTAAACTCCTCTTGAGGGGCCATCAGGCTTCATAGGAAGTTTTGAAGGTGAACTTTCATGTCATATTTTACCCTTTAATGTAGACAAAAGTTCTAAGGGTGTCGAGTGGATGCCAAGCAAAATTCCTCTAGACCTCTCAAGCATGGTTAAAACATGTCATACATAACCATAGCCACACGAAAAGTGGTCTAGATCACGTGTCTCAAAATCGCGTTTACCCTACTTAGTTATGCCCACAAAGTCGGCAATGTGTTTGTACTTAGCTAAATGTGCAAGATCTCTGCTATTTTAAAATATGCCTCGCATGATGAACCATTATTAAATTTAGAAATCTTTAGCCTCTAAGATGGACGGCCTCTTTTCTTTGCTGAAGTGGACTTCTGTTTTCTTACCAACGTGACAAGCTCACATAACATGGTATCACGTATATTATCATCCAAGTCTACTTCGGTCATGTCATTCACCAGATGGGAGAGAAGCTTGCCATCTTGTTCGGCATCAACATCTTTCTCATCTGACACAAGAGGTTCTAAAATAGTTGACATCTTTGGAGGAACCGTAAGTTGGTCGAACTCCAAATTGGAAATTACCCTAACAAAAAATTTCACGTCCTACTCATTACGCCCCTAATGAAACTCTAAGGCTGTAAATATTTGAAGAAACTCTAGAATTATTGAAAGACTAAAGATATTTCTGAAAGAGATTACATTTGAAGTCGAGGTTGTGGGATGTCATCCTACGCAAGACCCTACTCATTGAGTCCTCAACAGTGACTACTGCACCGTTAACACTAACGAGGTAGCGTCCGTCGCGCCTCAGTGGAGAAGGGGTGACCACGGACCACGGCATGGGCCTCAGCCCCGGTGTGCTTGATTGGTGGAGTAAACGAGGGCGGCGGGAATGACGGCGGTAGAAAGAATTGCACCTCGGCCATGGTGCCCATGAATGGTGGTGTAGTCGTGGCCGGCGTTGATGACCCGCTTGCGTCTCCCCATCCTGGCGGGGCCCGCATCGACAACGAAGCAAGAGAGATGGCACCGGGTGAGTCAAGTATAGCAGGCACCAGCTTCGTTGAGGAAGAACTCTGGTGCCACATTCTCCTCCGTTTTTCGTAAGGTTTTTCGTGTTGTATCGAATTAACCACATTCTCCTCCGTTTGTGCAGGCCTTGGTCAATTCCTCCATATGTTGCTTGCTTCTCTTCTGTCTTAAAAAAGTGAGGATTTCCAATGACATTTTGTACCCGAAACAAACGCACTATCAGGGTGTGCTACGTCCATTTTACAAATTAAATTGTTATACAATATACCATTTGTACACAATTCTTGTTTTGTTTTCCACATCATAAGAAGAAGGCAGCCGACCATATTGGCAACGGCTGGTAAACTCCATGCACGAACCGGGAGCTGCGGGGGTTGGAGCAAAGCAGTGACTGGAGCTGGAGCCCTGAGCAGTTACAGGCTGTGTGGCCGACTGGATGTCGCAACACGGCCTCGAGAGTAGAGGCGGAGGAGAGTTGGCGACTACGGTAGCGAATGAATGCTGCGAGCTGATATTACCCGACGTGTGCGAATGATTCCATAAGTGCCCGAGTAGACGATGGATATTCATCGTCCGACAGCGGACGCACCGACTAAGTCTGAGCAGTCAAAGTATGAACCCCGGGAGAACCTGCTCGATCTGATCTTGCTGCAGTCACCATGTAGCCGGACCACCGAGCGGAGGATGGCAGAAGATTGTCGAGTGGCCGAGGAGGTGAGACACACGGCAGCGGATCTTACGTATTAGTTCAAGCTCGATCTTTTTTTGCGTGAAACTTATCAATCTATTCATTTTTAATCATGGCAGTACGGTGAACACAAGAAAAAATAAAAATTACATCCAGATTCGTTGACAACCGAGCGACAATTACAAGCACTGAAGCGAGCCGAAGACGCGCCCTCGTTATTGCCCCTCACTCCCGGGAGCGAGGCACAACTTGTTATAGTAGACAGTCGGGAAGTCGTCGTGCTAAGGCCCCATAGGACCAACGCACCAAAACAGCAACCGTCGTCGATTAAGAGAAACTTACATCGAAAGGATCCAACCTGAAGACACATGAACAAAAACGAACAAAGACCATATCCGAACGGATCCACCAAGGACAACCAACAACCAAATCCCGCGATATCCGCCGCAAACACACCTCCACACGCCCTCCGATGATGCTAGACGTACCATCGGGACGGGGGCTAGGCGGGGAGAACATTATTCCATCTTCAAGAACCGTCGTCGTCTCGTCTTCCTAAGAAGGACACAAACCCTAACAAAAATTGAAGAAACACCTAAAAACGGAGCCCTCCTCTGATGATGGTTAGTCCTCCTCACACAGTGCGTACAGTTTTTTTTGTAAAACTAATGCGTAGGAACAATTCTCCACCTAGAGCACTTTCTTTCGAGAGTGGGTTTTCCACACCCATGGACATGGCACCCATGATTGAAAAATAGCAACAATAAAAATCAAAGAAATCCAAAATTTTGTGACTTCGATTATGGCCAAATGTTTTAGGTGCTTGCAAAACTTGGTGGCCAAATGACATCCGAAAAGCTTTGTAAAAGAAACAAAATTTGCTCAAACTTATGTGCAATGTTTCAGGAGAATTTTTATTTTGTCTGAATGGAGCTCATTTGATGTTATTTGGCCAACAAATTTGGCAAGCACCTAAAACATTTGTTCAATGACACAAAGTTTCATATTGTTTTTAATTTTTTGGTTATTTTTTATGATTTTACTGTTCATCATGGGTGCATTTTACCTTCTGTACCATAAATTTTCCCTTTCTAAATCTCTCAATTGGTCTTCCTCCTTTGAACTCTGCTGGTCGGTGTAACGAAGCCATCCAATGAGTGTACCAACACACTAGAGCACGGCGCAAGATCCGCCGGCAACAAAACTGTGGGACACTTTGACCACCTCATCGTTGGAAGAGGCCAAACAGGAGAAGCGCGAGCCACTAGAGCCGCCGGTTGCCGGAGACACATGGCGCGAGAGGGTGATGCGGTGTCACCTTGTAACACTCCTAAACTCACGTGAGCATGTGTTTCCGACGGACGGGCGTCAAGAAAGCGTGGCAGGGGAATGAGGTTCGGCGGCGGAATCAGCCGATCATCTTGGGCACAATTTTTCATTTTCTCACGTAGTTAGATATGACTACATACGTCTTAATGACTTGATGTTGATAGTGCGTTACATTGTGCTTGGGATACTTAATTAGTCATCTTTGCTAAACACCATTAAATCTTCATTACCAATATAATTTAGGTTGTTCTTCTATTCGTCATTTTGTTTAGTACTCTCTTCGTTCATTATTATAAGATGTTTTAATATATTTTTTCAAATCGATTATATATAGATGTGTTTTAGGGCATCTCCAACAGTTTGTATGTTAGCTTGTTGGTAAAATATGTCATGTCATCAACCAACACCTTAACATACAACAACTCCAATGGGTTGTATGTAGTTTGCCCAATAGGATGCGAAATAATAAATAAGATGCTCTCTCATTTTACATTGGAGCTTGTGCAAAGGGTGTTGGTTCATGTATATACAACCTTTCTCTCTTTCCTCATTTATTATATGACATATTATCAAAAATCCTATGTGACAAAAATCTACCAACAACTATCTTACAACCATTGGAGATGCCCTTAGTGTGTTCGTTCACTAATTTCAGTCTATATATAGTCCATATCAAAATATCTAAAACTGACATACAATAGCGATAATTATTTTGGTTTTGCATTAGAAATAATAGTATGCCACATCTTTTTTTCGTGCTCGTCGGTATCAAAAGATGCGAGGCGTTAACGCATAGCCTATCTTGATCCCTGGTGCACATGTGTGCATGTCAACCTATATGTCATCTTGCAAAAAAAATGATGTATCTATGTAACCGCATAAGAAAGTTAGCACAAAGTGTACCCGACTCGTAAGTATTGAGGATTTTCTTTTAACTAGTACTACCTTCTGTACTAAGGGCCAGTTCTTCTGGCAGCCTAGAAAATAAGCCGCCTCCTCACCAGCTTTTTCCATAAGCCGTCTCTTTTATTTATTGGGGTTTCTATACTAGTTATAAACTAATTTAGAAGTCTCAACAAATTTTAACGGCGACTTATCTTTTAAACTGGGGAGACGCAACTTATTTTTGAAGCTGCCCAAAAAAACTGGCCCTAAAATATAATAATTTTTGCAATTCAATTCGATACATTTTATGAAGTTCCAGAACTATAGGAAGGAAACCAGAAATTTCAAATATAATGCTATGTCGTTGTCGTGTGCATCGAAAAGGCCGGAAAGTTGGCATGTCGTTGCGTTGCCGTCGAGGATGAAAAGCAACCCGGCCAGGGGCAACGAAGTGTCGAAGTGGTATAAAGCGCACGCAGCTCCCTTCTACTCTAGTCTCCCGCGGGCCCGTGAGATATTTCCCCGCCGCGTCAAAAAAAGGCCCATGCACATTGGTGGGCGCTGCTTTTGCCCTTGCCCCCCTCCCTTAATATATGCATGCAGAAATAGCACCACATACATCTATGTGGCTCATGCATTCACCCTCTGCCGGCTTCCACCCATTGCCTTGCTACTATTTCCTCCATTCCAAAATATAGTGTGCCCGCGCTTCCTGAGTTTTAACTTTGACCGTAAATTTAACCAACGAGACCGACTGCGGTGGAAGAAAAAATTATATAATTGAAAACTTCTTTTGAATACGAATTTACTGGTATAAATTTTGCTCCCGCCGCAATCGGCCTCGTTGGTTAAATTTATAGTTAAAGTTAAAGTACGGAAATAGAGGAAGCACTATATTTTGGAACGAAGGGAGTATTTCTATCAAATTCCCGGCCGAATCCCAGATCCTTCTCTTCAGAGACAAGGGTCAAGTATACCAGGATCCACCGGTCAAGGCAGCCGTCGGCATTGGGTAACAACTAACCCGCCACCTTCTCTTGTTACCCATTTTATTTTGTGTAGCTAGTTCTGTGTTTCCATTGTGTCATGTTTTGCAGCTCCGTGCGATGTTTGGTTGTTCTTTATTTCATAGGGTAACCAGATTACAGACTCGATGTCGGCGGGCTGGACGGGTGAGAGGCACGTAATGTATAATTGGTCCCTAGAACCTTCTTCCGTCTGTGATCAACTCTACACACACTTGGCTTCATGCCTTCATCGATCAATGCAATGGAGTCGGGGCCTTCGAGCCCTTCTGCTCTGAAAAATTATGAACTTTACAACCACGATTTTGATGCCAGACAGAAAGATTCAGATACCGGTGGGTTCAAGGTTCTCCAAGGTGGAGTGTGGAGAAAACTCAAATTTGAGAGGAGGACCAATGCTTCTGCTCCAGTCCTACCCAAACGACGCCTGCCTGAAAGCCCCTGGATTCAGCATTTTATACCGCATGGCTACAGCAGCAGTGCAGTAGGTGATGGGGCTGAAACTTTGGTAGTTGACCGGGAATCGGGTATCCGGACTATCCCTGGGAGGACCCCGTTGTCCCATGAAAGGGAACTGGGAGCTCACAAGGGAGAAGACCACCTCGATGAAAATGCAGGTAACTAGCTCAATTACCTCATCTAGCGTTTGGTGCATCATCATACACGCTGGCGCACATATGTTTTTGTAGCATTAGCTGATTTTATGGAAGAAGCATCAACGTAGAAAAGTCGGTTGTGCTTAAGCTCCAAGATATTGTATGGTTCTTTTCTGACTTAATTAACCTATGTTATCCGTAAGCTGATACAACATGGTTATGAACGATGTTGAATTCTGGTAGTAACCATGCTCTCAAGCAGCATCCTCTAGCGAACTAAATTTCCGATGCCATGTTTCTCTCTGCAGAGGTCTGTGAGCAGAACTTTGCTGATGACAAGGCACAAGATGAGTAAAATCAATAAAAGCATGCAAGAAGAGGAGATTAAGCACTTACTACCCCCGAATAATCAAATATCAACGAAATGTTCATGTTCGCCACAGCACAAGAATTATCATGAACTGTTCTGTTCCTTTCGCCAGCGCAATCTCATTTCTAAAGAAGAACGATCACACAGAATATACCATGGTCTTATAATATTCTAGATTCTTTAAAGATTATACCATTGCCACTAATTCATTCCTTCTTAGAAAATTGTTCTTATAAAAATTCCACTATTATATGCTTATTTTTGCATATTATACTAAATGACAATTTCTTGTCTAAAATTTTTCTCATTATTTGTTTAAAATAATTGGTTTTTTCTTAAAGGGTAATACCAATGTCACTAATTCATTTTTCTCAGGAAAACATCACTTTTTCTTGTGTACATGCACACACAATTACTATACAAATATGTGTGTAAATTATATTGGAGTGTGAAAACTGCAATATTATACACTTATTCTTTGCGTATTGTAAAAAGTGCAATTTCATTGTAAAGTTTTGTGAGAGTGATAGCAATGCCACTAATTTATTCTCTCTTAGAAAACTTTATTACTTTGATTTTGTTTTAGTTTTTGTTTAATTTTCTTTCTTCTTATAAAGGATAATACCGATATCACTAATTTATTCTACCTTAGAAAACTTTTTTTTATTTACCTATTTATTTTTATTTTGTCTTATGTCTTACAAGGTCTCGGGTATGTTTCGGTTATGTTTCATACTAAGCCCAAGTATATGATGGTCTTCTGTTTTGTGATTGCAAAGGGGCAAGTGCTTAGGTCTATCCTTTTGTTTTTGTTTCTTTCTTCAGAAAGGGTAGTAGTCTGCCTTAGATTCTCTCTTCTCTACAAAGCCTTCTGTCCATGTGTTATTTTTTTTTCTTCGGGAAGGCTAGTAGGCTACCTAAAATTCTTCCTTATCTAGAAAACCTTCTATGCAACAGGTTGCCTCAAGAAATTTCTTCTCCAGAAATCATCCGTCTACTACCACCACCTTTCTCTATGTTTTTTTATTCAATTTCAATGATCCATGCTTTGTTTTTTACAAGATAATTAGTCTTGTGTGTTTGTTTTCAATTTCTATGACCAATGTCACTAATTCATTCCTTCTTAGAAATTTTTTTTTATGAAAAATCTACTACTTTATGCTTATTCTTGCATATTATCAAAAATCAAAATCTTTGTAAATTGTCTGAAAATTTTGCCAGTATTTGCTTAAATAAGTCATACATTTGGAATGCTTGAGCATCTTTTTTAAAATGTCACGAATATTTTTTTAATGGTGTGAAATATTTTTAAAATGCCCAAACACTTTTCTTACATTGTATAAACATTTCTTAATAAGTCTGACACGGACATATTTTTAAAATGCGTGATTTTTTTTATGTCATATCATGACGTCCTTGATCTTGAGCCGTAGACGTACGTATACGTTTCACATTTTGGAATGCACGTCAAACCTTTCCCCAATAGCGGCGACGGCGGGGTGGCCCTTCCAACGGCTTCCGCGTGTAGAAGTGTACGCTTTAGCCAATGCAACCAAAAGACCGATCTAATGAAAGAGACTAGGCAGCACATTATACTCAACACTCCCTCTTACTTGTGGCTCTCTCAGACCTAAACGTGGACCGAATGTGGGCTGTAATTTAATTGCGCCAGCCGGGTCTTGAACTCAAGAGCTCTTAGCTCTGATACCATGTAGAAGTGCATGCTCTAGCCAATGCAACGAAAAGACCGATCTGATGAAAGAGACTAGGCAGCACATTATACGTCAACACCGCGCACACAGGTCACTCCACGTAGAATGAATGGCAGAGGCACATGCCGGTGGCCAGCGACGGAAAATTTGGCCTTCAGGTCCATCACGGAGTTGGCGCCGCCCGACCATCTCAGTGGCTTCCACTTCCTCATGTGGACGATCGACGCCTCTCACTTGTCACGTCAGACCTGGAGGCGCCTACCCACCAGCAAGCAAACAGGTCGCCATGACATGACATCCAGCAACGCCGCGTCCATCGCCGCCGTGCTATCCACTCAAGCCCACTAGCTTGGAGTACCTCATAAATAAAACAAGAAAACGGATGTCCCGCGTGCTTAATTGGTTCGTGATTAAGGTTTTTACTAGTTCCTCCGCTTACTTTTATAAGTCGTTTCAGACAACTGAAAATGAGCTACTTTGCGTCCTGTCTGAAATGTCTTCAAGACCTTATAAAAGTGAATAGACGGAGTAATTTTTTTTGGATCTTTAGAATAGCGTACCTGGCGGGGCGTCAGGGTAACGGGTCCGGAGCACTCCATCGATGGCGACCCCCGGCCCTTCTGGTGGCCAATGAAACATCTGTGTGCGCGCCCGCGAGATATTTCCCCGCCACGCCGGAGAAAGCCAGACACTGTCGCATACCCTCACTCCCCTCCCTTAATACCTGCAGAAGAGAAATAGCATCACATACGTGTGTGCGGCTCATTCATTCATCCTCTCCCAGCTCCCATCCGTTTCCCTGCTACTATTTCTATCCCAGATCCATTCATTCATCGGTTCCTTCTGTTCAGAGAGAAGGATCAAGTGTACCGGGATCCATCGGTCAAGGCGGCCATCGGCATTGCCCAGGTAACAACTAGTTCCGTGTTTCCATTGCTACGATATGCAGCTCCGTGGTGTTTGATCGTTCTTTCTTTCACAGGGTAAGCAGATTACAGACTTGATGTCGGCGGGCTGGACGGATGAGAGGCACGGGACTTATATAAGGTCCTTGGAAGCTTCTTTCGTCCGTGATCAACTCTACAAACACTTGCTTCCATCGAGCAATGAGGTGGAGCCAGGGCCTTCGAGCCCTTCTCCTCTAAAAAATGATCAACTCCACAACCACGGCCACGATGCCAAAAACAAAGATTCGGGTACCAATGGGTTCAAGGTTCTCCAAGGTGGAGTGTGGAGGAAAGTCGAGTTTAAGAGGAGGAGCAATGCTTGTGCTCATGTCCGGCCCGAACAGCGCCTGCCTGAAAGCCCCTGGATTCAGCATTTCATACCGGCCGGTGGCTGCAGCAGCAGTGCAGGAGGTGATAGGGCAGAAACTTCAATAAGTGATCGGGAATCGGGCACCCGTACTATCCCTGGGAGCACCCCGTTGTGCCATGGAAGGGAATTGGGAGCTTGCAAGGGAGAAGACCTTCTCGATGAACAAGCAGGTAACTAGCTCAGTTACCTCATCTTGCGTTTGGTTCATCATCATACACTCTGACACACATATGTTTTTGTAGAATTAGCTGATTTTATGGAAGAAGCATCAACGTAGAAAAAAGTTACATGTGCTTAAGCTCCAAGATATTGTATGGTTCTTTTATAGGAGTATTTGATTTTACCCATGTTATCCCTAAGCTGATAACAGATGGTTATGGACGCTGTCGAGTTCTGGTAGTAACCATGTTCTCAAGCAGCATCCTGTGGTGAACTAAATTTCGGATGCCATGTTTCTCTCTGCTGAGATCTATGACCGGAACTTTGCTGACGACGAGGCACAAGTTGACGCAGAATCAAGGAAATTAAGCATCGTACCACGCCCGAATGATTAAGCGAATTTACAGGATTAGTTAACATAGTTTGTTGCAAGCGTTGAGAAAAGCAACACACCCAAAGAGCCTGTTTGCTACCTCAAGACCTGTTGGAATTTGGGAGCGATGATGCTCTGAAGTAAAGCATGGAAGAGTATTTCTCGGAACATGTGCAACCAGTGAGCACTGGAGGAGTCAAGTGTTCACGATTTAACAAATTAGACTCTGGTTATGTATCTCTCTTTTGCACGATTGTATTCCACTCTAGTGCCCCATAATGAGGATCAATAGGTCACTCACTACTTATTAGCATAGCAGTCGATAGTAAATTAGTAATATTTCTTTTTTTTGGTGTCAACCTTTATGTTTGCTCACTCTCACGGAGGTGCTGCTCATAGAGATAACTACATGACACCCCGCTCATTGCCGCTAGAATTGGCTGCGATATATATATTTTCATGAGCTTGGATTGTATGAACATGAATATTTGAATTGGTAATATAATAAATATGTTTGATCATATCCTATTTGCACTCAGTTAGCGTTAGGGAGTTCGAGAAAAAGCCCGCAGAAGTTTATGAGAGAAGATAACGAGCATGAAGGACACATGCACTGATGCATGCATGCAATTAATTTCTAAAGCTTATTGGGTAATGAGGTGGCATAGTTAGATATGCTCTACAATAGTTACTGGTGGCTAGCTGTTTAGATGTACTCCCTCCGTTCTTAAATATAAGACCTTTTAAAGATTTCACTATTGACTACATACAGAGCAAAATGAGTGAATCTACACTCTAAAATATATTTATATACATCCGTATGTTGTTTATAGTGGAATCTTATTAAGGTTTTAGTTTTCTTCTTTTGTCGATTTTTTTTGTTGATGGATATTTCTGGGATGTTGAGTGAGTGTAAACATATACGCACAAGTAATATACAATGAGTGTGTAAATTGTACTACATTGCGAAAATTGTAATATTATATCCTTATTCTTTATACATATTACCAAAAGTGTAATTCTAGTTATCAATGCCACTAATTTTTTTCTTCCTTCAAAAACTTAATTTTTTTATTTCATTTTCTTTCTTCTTTAAGGGTTATAGCAATATCACTAATTCATTTCTTCTTATAATTTTTTACACCAAAATTCCTGTATTATATGATTATTCTTACATATTATAAATAATCATAATTTATTTGTATGTTTTGTGAAAAAATCATCATTATTATAAAATATTCACTTAAAATAACTTTTTATTTATTTTTTGTATATACTGGAGCGCAAAAATTGCGCTATCATATGATTATTCTTTGCATATTAAAAAAGTACAATCACTGTGCAAAGTTGCGCAAGGAGTGTTATTTCAAAAAAATTCCCCTTCTTAACCTATGCGACTAATCCATTCTTCCTTACGAAACTTCATTATTACTATTATTGCAATTTTTGTTTCATTTTCTTTCTTCTTAATGAGTAGTGATACCAATGCTACTAAGTCATTCTTCCTTAGAAACTTTATTTTTATCTTTTGTATGTTGTCTTGCAGGGTATAGCTTAAGTTTCTGTTATGTTTTGTACTAAGCCCATGTATCTGGTGGTCTTCTGTTTTGTGGTTGTAATGGATCGAGTACTTAAGTTTATCTGTTAATGTGTTTTGTTTCTTTATTCAGAAAGGGTAGTAGGTTGGTGGTTGTCTTAGATTCTTTCTTCTCTTGAAAGCCTTCTGTCTGTGAGTAGGGCGTTTTGGTGCCCAAACTTATCTGCACCCGGTTAGAAAAAATTCATAAAAAATCAAAACAAATTCGAAAAATTCCAAATAAAATTTGTGTGATAGACAATTTGATGTATGAGGCCTGCTCCAAATTTTAAGTCATTTGTATATATGAGCAGCTCTCAGCAAAAAAGACAAATCAGGCCAAAACAGTACATGAACAGTAAACATTTTTACAGACCCCCAATTTGTCTTTTTTGTTGAGAGCTGCTCATATGTCCAAATGACTTGAAGTTTGGAGCGGGTCTCACGCATCAAATTGTCCACCACACAAATTTTATTTGGATTTTTTTGAATTTTTCTAGTATTTATTTTGATTTTTTTCATCAGCGCGGGTGCAGATAAGCTCGGGTGCAGAAATGGATTTTGGTCTGTCCATCTGTTATTTTGTTTTGTTTCTTTCCTCAGGAGGGCTAGTAGGCTTGTTAAAATTCTTCCTTGTCTAGAAAACCTTCTTCCATCAGGCTGCCTCAAATTCTTTCTTCTCTATAAATCTTCCGTCTACCACCACCACCTATCTCTATGATTTGTTGTTTAAATTTCTATGACCCATGCATTATTTTTACAAGATAATTAGTCTTGCGCTTTTTGCAATTTCTATGATCCATTGCTATCAGATTAGCCGATATGTAGCCCATATACTATATTGTGGGCTCACCTTCGTTTCTGTGGGCAAAGACTTGAGTTTGGCTGCTGCAAAAAGACTGACTGTAAGGAAATTTATTTAGGTCAGGCATTTTTCATTGTACATGAAATGTTTCTCTCTCCGTCTGATATGGAATGAATGGAAAATTAAAATTAACTGACCAAAATTCTAAATTCAGTCACGCGGCCCTTAAATGGCCCTGAAATAAAAATCATCAGGTCGTGTTCTCTCCTATCATCTTGGACATGATCTCCAGGACGTTGATGGAGCTGCCCACCAGGGGTGACCGCCGTCTTGCCGGAGCCGGGAGGGCCATACATTGGGATGCCTTCGGAGGTTGACACTGATCGACTTGAAGAGTTGCGGGTGCCTGAGCGGCAACTCAACTAGCTAGCTCCTTGATCTACGAGACTGCGACATCTCATTCGGCATACCGACAACGTTGCCATACCCAATGTTGAGGACGCTAGCTCTCATCGTCCTCCCTCTGTATTGGCTCGCCGTCACAGAAGACCTTGGAGTCGAACACGAGGACGCAGTAGTTCAGCACTCGCAGTTGAAGAGCTTGACCGCCATGACCTTTGAACTCGATGCCACACACGAGGAAAAGGTGGCCCTTATGGACCGGGCGTCGTGTCTCATGTCTCCATGAAGTAGGGCCTGGGGTAGGGCTGGATGAGGTCATTGGTGATGCCCTCGACAGTGTCGTTCACGGGGAGTTTGTGCATGTTCCTCCCCTAGGCGGCACCTGGCACCGGTGCACGAGCGCGACGTCGGCGATGTGGACGCGCAAGCTGGAGCGGGCCACCATGTGGTCCGGATTGTAGAAGGACAAGATATGGGCTGTGCAATCTTGATGTATTGATCGGTGCACCAGACACGTATATATAAGTATAAAGGTGGGCCACAACCTTAACTATACAAAGGAAACAGGAGGTGGACCCTACACACAGATATACACATACACAATATGCTCAACACACCCCCCCCCCCCCCGGCAGTCGAAGCGGCGCCAGTGACGCAAAGACTGGAACGAAACTCCTCGAAAGTAGAAGTCGGCAGTCCCTTCGTCATCACATCGGCGAACTGCTGAGCGGTCGGCACATGGAGAACCCGCATGCGTCCAAGAGCCACCTGCTCGCGCACAAAGTGAATGTCCAGCTCGATGTGTTTAGTCCGGCGATGATGAACAGGGTTGGCGGAGAGGTACACCGCAGAGACATTGTCACAGTAGACAACCGTAGCCTGGGACACGTCGTGATGCAGCTCCTGCAGTAACTGTCGTAGCAGGTGCACTCGGCGACGGCGTTGGACACAGCTCGGTACTCAGCCTCCGTGCTGGAGCGCAAAACTGTGGGTTGTCGCTTAGACGACCACGAGACGAGTGAAGGACCGAGGTAGACGCAGTAGCCAGAGGTGGACCGACGAGTGTCAGGGCAGCCAGCCCAGTCAGCATCGGAGTAGGCCACCATCTCCAGAGAAGTAGACGCCGTGAGTGTCAGCCCGAGGGTCATTGTGCCGCGGATATAGCGAAGGATCCGCTTCACGAGAGTCCAGTGAGAGTCACGAGGGGCGTGCATGTGGAGACACACCTGCTGAACAGCATACTGAAGATCCGGTCGAGTGAGAGTCAAGTACTGAAGAGCGCCGACAATAGACCGGTAGAAAGGAGCATCCGACGCAGGCGAGCCCTCAAGAGCAGAGACCTTGGCCTTCGTGTCAACAGAAGTAGCAACAGGATGACAGTTGAGCATACCGGCACACTCAAGAAGCTCATGTGCATACTTCTGCTGGTGAAGAAAGAAACCGTCCGGGCGCCGAACGACCTCAATGCCAAGGAAACAATGTAGAGCACCCAGGTCCGTAATAGCAAACTCGTCACGCAGCCGGAGAGTAATCTGCTGAAGAACAGCTGCGGAGGAGGCCGTCAGGATGATGTCGTCGACGCAAAGTAGCAAATATGCGGTCGTGTCACCGTGGCGATAGACAAACAGTGAGGCATCCGAGCGAGTAACGCCGAAGCCCAGTGTCTGAAGAAACCCGGCGATCCGCTGGTACCAGGCGTGGGGTGCCTGCTTGAGCCCGTAAAGAGAGCGGGACAGCAGACACACATGACCGGGAAGTGAGGCGTCGACAAAACCGGTGGGTTGCTCACAATACACCTGCTCCTCAAGATGGCCATGGAGAAAGGCGTTGGAGACATCCATCTGATGAACGGGCCAGCCGCGGGACACAGCGAGCTGGAGGATGGTGCGGATCGTGCCCGGTTTTACAACTGGGGCGAACGTCTCGGTGAAGTCCACTCCAGCGCGCTGGCGGAAACCACGGACCACCCAGCGAGCCTTGTAGCGCTCGAGAGTGCCATCCGAGCGGGTCTTATGGCGAAAGACCCACTTGCCGGTGATGACGTTGGCGCGAGGAGGCCGGGGAACCAATGTCCAAGTACGGTTCCGTTGGAGCGCATCGAACTCTTCCTGCATCGCCGCAAGCTAGTGAGGATCACGGAGGGCGGCGCAGGCGGACACGGGAAGAGGCGACGGCTCCGCAGTGGAGGCGGCGAGGACATACTCGTCACTCGTGTACCGGAGACTCGGACGATGAACGCCGGTACGAGCGCGGGTGATGGGGCCAGAGGGCACCAGCGGAGCCACCGGCGAGTAAGCCGGCGAGGCGGCCGGCGTCAGAGCCGGCGACGCGACCGGCGTCGGGACCAGCGAGTGAGCCGGCGAGGCGGCCGGCGAGACGGCCGGCGAGGCGATCCGCGTCAGGGCCGGCGAGTGAGCCGGCGAGGCAGCCGGCGTAAGGGCCGGCGAGGGAGCCGGCGTCGGGTCCGGCGAGGCGGCGGGCGTCGAGGCGGCTGAGGAAGCGGCCGAGCCGGCCGCGCCCGATCCCGCGGCGGGTAAGAGAGGGGCGCCAGGGGCACCGTCAGAGCCGGCCGGGGAGGCCGAGGGGGTGGGCGCCGACGTGAGGGCGCGACGACCGCCAAAGCCTGGAGGCGGTCCGCGGGCCGAACGGGACCGTCCGCCTGACGGAGTCGTCGAGGGGCCGCCGGTGGCTGGCGGTGACGAGATGGCCAGGGGTACCTGCTGCTGAAACGGAAACACCATCTCATCAAAGTAAACGTGTCGGGAGGTGAAAACACGATGGGAGACGGGATCATAACAGCGATAGCCCTTAGTGTTGGGTGGGTAGCCGAGAAAGATGTAGGCGACGGAGTGGGGTGCAAGCTTATGAGGCGCAGTAGCGGCGATGCTAGGGTAGCAAAGGCAGCCGAAGATGCAAAGCCCATCATAAGAGGGGGGTGCACCGAAGAGAAGATGGTGAGGTGTAAAGTTCCCGCGAGTACGACATGGGCGGATGTTGATGAGGAGAGAAGCGATGGCGAGAGCGTCAGGCCAAAAGCGCGGAGGCACATTGGCATGAAAGAGAAGAGTCCGAACGCAGTCATTGAGAGTGCGAAGGATGCGCTCAGCACGACCGTTCTGTTGCGAGGTGTACGGGCAAGTGAGACGAAAAATCGTGCCATGTGTGGTAAGAAGATTACGAACGGCGAGGTTGTCAAACTCCTTCCCGTTGTCTGTCTGCAACGCGAGAATAGGACGACCAAACTGCGTGAGAACATAGGAGTAGAACGCGGAGAGTGGATATAATATCCGACTTGCGACGCAACAGGAAGGTCCACACATAATGCGAAAAATCATCAAGTATGACAAGATAATAAAGAAAGCCCGTATTACTGGCAACAGGAGAGGTCTAAACATCACTATGAATTAACTCAAACGGGTACGATGCAACAAAGGAAGAAGCCCTAAACGGAAGACGAGCATGTTTGCCGAGGCGACATGCATGACACGAGTGATCCTCATTCTTATTACACGTGAAAGAAAAACTCCGAAGAATGTGGCGAAGGGTGGCGGGATTAGGATGACCCAAGCGAGCATGCTAAAGATCCACTCCGGTGGCGAGGGCAACGGGGGCGGCGGAAGTGGTGGAGGTGGCGGAGTGAACCGGGTAGAGCTCGTCGGGGCTGTCACATCAGTGGAGCACCATCCGCGTGCGAGCGTCCTTAACAGAAAAGCCACATGCGTCAAATTCAACGGTAACCGGATTTTCACGTGTAAGAGAACGAACGGAAACAAGATTTTTAATAAGTTCAGGAGAAACTAGAATATTGGACATGGATATAGGAGTGGAGTTAGACGGAAAATATGTATGACCAATATGAGTGATAGGAAGGGAAGAGCCGTCACCGACGGTGATGCGGTTGGAGGTGTGGACAGGATGGGCAGTATGAAGGTTACCGGGGTACGCCGCCATGTGAGCGGTGGCGCCGCTATCCATGTACCAGTCGCCGCCGCCGGTGTAGCTGGACGGGGAAGGAGCGGTGTGGAGAGCCGCCAACAGGGCCGGGTCCCACGGTGCCGACGGGAGAGGTGGCGCAGCCGTCAGGGGCAGCAGCGGCGGCCCACCTGGCGGCGGCTGCTGACCATAGGGCGCCGCGTAAGGCTGCGGCGCGGCGTAGTACGCCTGGTGCGGCTGTGCCCGGGTGCCGAAAATGCCCGGGGCAGGGGCCCGAGGAACCGGCATGGAGTAGGCGTGTACAACGCCGGTCCATGGGTTCTGGCCGGCGTACCACGGGGCCGGCTGAGAAGCCTGCTGCGGCGGGCGGGGCGCTCCTCCCGGAGCACCGCCGCCGCCCTGCTTGCGGCCACCGCGACGGCCGCCGCGACGACTCCCCCCCCCCCCCATTGGCCACCGGCTGGGGCGTCGGAAAGGGGGCGGCCGGTGCGGGCGGGAACCCGGGTGGGAAGGCGGGCGCCGCCGGCTGGGGCGGCGTCGGACGTGGCGGTGGCGGGGCCGAACCCCCACGGGTGCCTGCAATGAGGGCGGTGTGGGTCGCGCGAGTCCGGGCCACCCGCATCCGGCGCTCCTCCAACTTGAGGTACGCGACCACCTTGGCGAAGGTGGGCTGCGGGATGAGGGTGAGGTTGGAGGCGGCGTTCCCGAAGTCCTCGTTGAGGCCGCCGGATAGGGTGCTGATGAGGAGCTCGTCGCCGATCTTTTCCCCGAGATCACGGAGCTCATCGGCGAGCTTCTTGAGACGCATGCAAAAATCATCGATGGATGAGTCAAGTTGCTGGCACCCGTAAAACTCACCATAGAGCAGGATCTTGCGCTGCAGCCGATTGTCGGTGAAGAGGCCGTTGAGCTTGGTCCAGACCGCATAGGCGTCGTCCTCGTCGTTCACCACGGTGTGGAAGAGGTCGCTGGAGATGGTGAGGTAGAACCAGCGGATGATGATGGCGTCGAGGATCATCCACTCCTCGTCGTTGATCATGAGCGCCGAGTCCACGGTGCCGTCCACGTGGGCGTGCAGGAGGTACTCACGGAACACAAGCGAAAAATACCGCTTCCAAGCGGAGTAGGAGACGGTGGTGTGATCAAGCTTGACCGGAACACACTCGTGGATGTTGAGGTCGCGGACGAGAGTGACATCGGGACCGGCGAACGGGTTGGAAACGGTGGACGAGGAGGAGCTCATGGCTAGGGTTCGGCGCGGGTGGAGGGAGACGGGGTATGGGTGCGGCGCGGGTGGGAGGGGAGGGGAGGGTAGCGGTGTGGGTGAGGGTGGCGGAAGCGGGAGCCCGCGGCGGCGACATTGGAGAGGCGGCGGCGGCTGCGAGCGAGGTGATGGGAGAGGCGGCGGTGACAAGCGGCGGCGGCGACGGCTGGTGACGGCGGCGGGTAGGAGCGGCGGCGGCGCGGAGGCGCGGCGGCGGCGGCGGCTAGGGTTAGGATCGTGTTGCGATAGATACCATGTAGAAGTACAAGATATGAGCTGTGCAATCTCGATGTATTGATCGGTGCACCAGGCACGTATATATAAGTATAAAGATGGGTCACAACCTTAACTATACAAAGGAAACATGAGATGAACTCTACACACAAATATATACACGTACAATATACTCAACACGGATCCTTCTTGAGCGTGTGCTCGTAGCATGCGTTGCGGGATTTCCATGTGGCATCGCGACGGCGCTTGCCCTTGTGCAGCACAATTTCATCGCTGAACTTGGCGAGGCGGTCCTTCGTAGGTGGCCAGGTGGGTGGAGGTTGCAAACGGATTTGTCATCGGTCGTCGCCTCCACCACTACCACTAGCCGATTCGCGTCCTTCTTCGACATGGCCACCGCGCTAAACAGATTTCGTCCTTGGTTTCGCTTGGGAGGCCTTCAGCGCCAATTAACTAACCTAGCGCTCACGCCCATCCTTTCCATGGGCCAACACAATAACACGAGCAGCGGCGTTCGTTCGCTCCATCCATATCGATCGATCGTTCGATCACTCAGTTAACATCGGTCGGCTGGTCCACAATTGCCTATTGACCAATGCCCGTTGACTATTGACTTTTTAGAAGAAAAAAAGTTCATCAATTTGAAAAAATATCAATAATCTGAAGAAACAAAATCACAAATTTGAAAAAAGTTCATAAGCTTCATAAGAGGTCACCAAAAAAAAGTTTACGTATTTGCCAAAAGTTTGTGAAATTTTACAAAATATCATGAAATCAAAAAAGTTCACTAAAAAGTTAGAAGAACTGAAAAAAAATCACGGATTTGAGAGAAATACATGAAAGTTCACAGATATGAATAAAATCATGAAGACTTGCAAAATTTCATTAATTTTTTTTAGCAAAACTGAAAAACTCATGAAAAAATGGAAATAAAATAAGTGAGCACAAACTGAAAAAAGTCCATGAAATTTGGGAAAAGTTCACGAATTTTAAAAAATTCATCCGTTTGAAAAAATCTGAAAAAATCGAAAAAGAGTAAAAGAAAAAAACCGTGCATGAAAACTGAATAAAAAATGAAAGAAAATACTTCCAGAAAATCACTGCAAAATCTGAATCGGTGGAAGAAAATTACTTGGCTCGATGCATATAGGAACTAGCGTGCGGAGGGAGGTGTGTTTCACCGGTTTGCAGAACATACTAAATCGGGCGCTTAAGGCGCTATATAGGATTCCCCTTTTAAACACATGATTTAGTCCGTCTTGGGCTAGCTCTGTCCGACTTTAAAAACTTTCACCTAGGTTTTTTGTCTGTGTTTTTTATTGGCTTTCATTTGGTTTACTTTTGTTTTATTTATCGATCCTTTTTATGTTGATTTTTTTTCGTTTTTGAATACATATGGACATTTTTAAAATACAAGTTGAATATTTTAAATATATAGGTTGAACATTTTTCCAATACATGTTGAACATTTTTTCAACATACACATTTAATACTTTGTAAAATGTGCACTAAACTTCAATACATGGTGAATGTTTTCTTAACACACACTGAACATTTTTAATATCTGACATAACATTTCGTTTTAATTTTCAAACATTTGTTAAGTGTTGTAGAGTTTTATAAAATATCACAAACATTTATTTTAGAATGGAAAAATATTTTTTAAAGGAAATTAGGCAAAAAAAAATTACGTTTGCATAAACATTTTTTTAAATTGTTTATTTTTGAAATGTTTGAACTTCTTTTTATATCTCATGGATAGTTTTTTGGATATGAAATATTTTACGTATACACATTTTTTATTGTATAAAAATTTCTTAAAACTGTCACGAAAATATTTTGAAAAGGCATCACAACCATTTTGTGGATGGTACAAATCATTTTAAATATAACTATGCAAACATCTTTCTCTATTGTATAACCATTTTTTAAATGCCAATAACATATTTTTGAAATGTCTGATTTTTTATTAAAAATATCACGAAGATTTTATGAATGGTATGAAACATTATTTTAAACATTACATGAACAACTTTTAAATTATGTAAACATCTTGTAAATATATATATTAAAAAAAATATAAACAAAGGTAACAAAGAGAAAGGAAGAAAAAGAACGAATCAAATGTATGTAAAGAACTAAGAAATTAACACATGAGGAATTTCCTATTGAGGCTACCCACTAACAGCTCCCTTAGATTCGATAGTTTATCCCTAGGGTTTCCAAGGTCCAACGATTCCTTCGGCGACCGCCACTGAAGTACACGTAAATCCTACTCGACGTCGGGATCTTCTCCGGCGATAGAGTAGTCCACCTCTGTTATCTACCTCATATCATTTTGCATGGTGGATAGTAGAGCTCCAAGTGATGGGTGGGTCGCTAGTGAAGAAAAGCCTAGCTATGGCGTGCCAAAAACAGCCTTATTGGCGTAGACACACGACGTCACTAATATGTCGCCATTGCTAAAATGTAGTGGTGGCATTGGAGGACACATCAGTATTATCCCACATTGTGCTGGCGTATCACCAGTCAAGCTGAAAGTGCTAGTTATCAACTAGAGGGGGTGAATAGGCGATTTTTTATCAAAGTCTTCAAAACATGGAAGTTCCGAAGACAAACGACAGAAATAAACCTATTAACATGCAGCAGAAGGTAGACTACACTAGGCAAGCCATAGTCAAGTATTCAATGAAGTAAAAGCATGAAGACTATTAGCAGCTAGGCAGTAAGGATCAACATGAAAGATAGTATGAAGCCAATCAGGACAAGTAGTCACACAGTGAAGTCAAATAGATAATGCAAGCAGTCAATGACTTCACGAAGACAAACTGTATGTAAGGAGAAAGAAGAGATAGAACCAGTTGCTTGGTGAAGACAAAGGATTTGTTGGACCAGTTCCAGTTGCTGTGACAACTGTATGTCTGGTTAGGGAGGCTGAGATTCAACTCAGAAGACCATGTCTTCACCTTATTCCCCTTGAGCTAAGGACACCCAGTCCTCGCCCAATCACTCAGGTAAGTCTTCAAGGTAGACTTCCTAACCTTTACAGACTTCGTTCACCGGCGATCCACAATGACTCTTGGATGCACAGAACGCGACGCCTAACCAGCTGGAGGATTCACTCTCAAAGGCTTCGGAGGTGGGTTGCTCTCAAATGACAAAAGCCGTGCACGAACTCTGAGCAGCCACCAATTTATGGTGTAGGGGGTGGGCTATTTATAGACACTAGGCAACCCGACCTGATTTGACCGAAATGACCCTCGGTCACTAAGGAACTGACACGTGTTCCAACGATCATATTTCAAACACACGCGGCAGCTTGACTTGAGCTACACGTAAAGCTGACTCATCCAACTCTGGATAAGATTTGCTCTCATTGTCTTCGCTCGAAGACTTAGGATTTGGTTGAGCATCACTTTAGTCACTCTGACTTTGTTCACTTAGACCCCACTTAACAGTACGATGGTTCCTATGACTCAAAAAAGAAGAAAATGAAACTACGAAACAACTATGTCTTCGCGCTCCAAAGACTTCATGTGATGGCTTCTCATGTCATAGTCTTCAATGTGAATACCTTTCACATACCACCATTATCTTCAATGTATTCACACATTTTTAGGGGTCATCTCTGGTAGGTAAACCGAATCAATGAGGGACTACTACGTGTGTTATCTTGCAATTCTCACAAACACATTAGTCCCTCAACCAGGTTTGTCATCAATACTCCAAAACCAACTAGGGGTGGCACTAGATGCACTTACAATCTCCCCCTTTTTGGTGATTGATGAAAAACTGGTTGATGTTTTCAACGGGGATAAAAGTATGTGAAATTGTAAAGGATTGAGGTATTGTCTTCGTAAGTAGCAAAAGGCTCCCCCTGAAGATTTGCATATAAATATTTTGCTTTTGAATGCAAATGCACATGGCAGGTTGTACTTGTGGAGATCCTCTTCAACTTATGAAGACAATTCATTATGCATGAAGAGATATAACGAAGATAATGACATGCATAATGAAAAATGGACATCTGCAAAATGACTTTGTGCGGAATTTATCGTCGCACATGCGGAATTTATCATCGCATTACATAGTTGACAGAAAAGGTAGCAGACGACCATCAAGTTTAAGTGTTACAACTCAAAGAACCAAATGTATCAAAAGCGACAGTTGTAAGCACTTGGAAAATGTAGAAAAAGTATAGAAACCACCCATATGGACCCGCTTGAAGACTATCAACTCATATGATTCTCCCCCTTTTGTCAGTAATGACCAAAAATGTTCGAAGACATAGAGCTTTATACTCGTTCCCATGAGGAGTAGGCGAAGCAGCAGGGTCGTCGTTGAGGTTTGGTGGTGCAGAAGAACTTGGTGCAGTGTCGATACGCGCCAAAGTTGGACGTGATAAGTAGCATCATCTTGGTCATCAATGACTCTAGAATTAACAGTTGCAACTGAGGAGGAAAAGTCAAAGTCTTCGAGTGAGGGAGTCTGAAACAAGTGAGCGTTCCGGGGAGGAGTGGAATCAAACTTGAATCCCTCCGTGAAGCCATCCTGTTGAAGATCATCTTCAGAGCTCAGCAAAGTCAGACTCTTCCACAACTGGCGACAGGTTTCATGAGTGACAAATGCATTCTTGGTGGCAAGGTTGCGAATGCGATTGACATCCACCAAGAGGCTATGTATTTGACACTGAGCCAGTCGTGATGCTTATCCTGTTTTTGATGCAAGGCGACAAGAAGCTCTCGGTCATTAAGAACATGAGATCGCTTTCAAGGCCTTTGAGCAATTGTGCTTTCAGTGGCTTCAGTTTGGGCACGAGGGGCACGTGTATTGCCAGCCAAAGTATAAACACGAGTGATGGCCTGAACTCCTTCAATGGGTTGGGTGAAACTTTGACGATCGACATTGTGAAGATAAATAGGCTCCTTGGCAGGCTCTGGGTATATGGCTTCGACAGACAGATCAACCTCTGGCAAGAATATGAGATGATTACGCGCAGAAGGCTGATAGTTGATAGCAGAGTGAAGCTTGATGAGGCGCATTACCCATGGAGCATAGAACTTCAGACCAAATATATCGGAGCCAGATGCAGCCAATTGCCTGATGAAGAAGTCTTGAGCATCGAAGCTGATGCCATTGAAGATATAGAAAACCAATGTCTTCATTGCTCCTTCAAGCTTCGTTGCAGGAGAATGTCCTTTGACAGGCCATAGAGTTTGCCTGATGATATGATAAATAGTGCGAGGCAGATACTCTAGGTCTTCAACAAAGAACTTCTTTGGATATTTAGCATCTTGGGGCAGTGGCTTCATCATGCTTAGCATTTGGCTCATGTTGGGCTCTCGCTTCTGGAAGATGCTCTCCAAAGCATTCTGGTGCAGCTGACAACCCGGACCTTCCAGCCCCTAGATGCCAACAAATCTCCACCACGCCAACTCTCTGGTTAGGCCGGACCCTCCCCGGAACCTCCGGCGCCCGGAACTTCCGGCCTAGCCCGGAACTTCCGGCCCTGCCTACGCGTAGCTACTTGGGCCGAGGCCCATGTACCCTTTCGTTACCTAGACTATATATACTCTATCCCGTACGACTTTCTAGGGTTAGCGTTGGTTTAGCTCATACTTAGAGATAGAGCTTCGCTCATACACATCGGATCTACTCCTCATGAGAGACCGCGGCCTCTTCGGAGAAGATACTTTTGGATTCAAGACCTCCTTTTGGAGAAGAACATCAAGACCTCCTCACGGAGAAGAATCGGCTACCCTTTGTATCGTCCTTAGTTGTTCGTGGATTCGTGTATCGTTCTATGTACCCGAGGATCTAGCACATGTGTGACTTGTTCTTGTTAGTTTGAGTGTTCCTCTTGTGTTTTCCCCTCGTTTTCCCCCGTTTCCCTCTTTGCGTTCCTCGTGTTCTTCGCGGGATCCACTCCTTTCGTGAAAGATCGGGTGCTTCGGGTTCTACCCTACATCATCTTGGTATCAAGAGCCACGTTGATCACGATTTCGGAGCCTCCCCGTTGTGTTGCTAGCCTTATTTTGTTGTTTTTCGTCCTAAATTCGAAAATCCCCACCAAAAATAGCCCCAAATGTTTTTGTGATTTGTTGGTGTGTTGAGATTTTGTTTGTTTTGATCCGTGAATTTTGTGTGTGGCTCGTAGATCTAGCCTCCCCACCCTTCTTTTCCTCCAATTTCTTCTTTTTCCCCTTCGGATTTGGGCTTTTCCCCAAGTTTTTTCGCACAAATCCACGACCCCGAAGTCTCTGTTCTTGGCAGAATCACGACCATCGGAACTTCCTGTCCAGCTCGGACATTCCGGCCCCCGGACCTTCCGGCCTTCCCCGGAACCTTCGGACCCCGGACCCTCCGTCTTGCCTGAAACTTCCGGCTTAGACAGAAAGTTCGCACTACTTCCACAACTCCGCCCAATTTCCACCAAATTTTGTTCCGGTGCTCACCATATACCTTATATACTTCCGCATACCTCCACCACTTTTGCAAAACCCAACTATTTTTGGACCGTTTCGCTCTCCGACACAATTGCTGCTTTGAGGTTTGAGAATTTGAGTTGCGGTACCGTATCCTTTTGAGTTTCGGCTATCTAGGTACGGTTCGACATCGACATCGCCGCCGCTCATCTTCGCCACGGACGCGTCATCAACAACGATCACCTCGACTATGACTTGGTATTCGTGCCACCATTTTGACACCATAACGGAAGCAAGACCGGTAACCTCATCTTGGTATTGGACATATCACTCTTGCCATTACATTGATAGCCATCATAGCCTTACTCCTTTGCATTTCTTACCCATCAAGACTAGCTGTCGGTGTCAAAACCGGCGGATCTCGGGTAGGGGGTCCTGAACTATGCATCTAGGCGGATGGTAACAGGAGGCAGGGGACACGATGTTTTACCCAGGTTCGGGCCCTCTTGATGGAGGTAAAACCCTACGTCCTGCTTGATTAATATTGATGATATGGATAGTACAAGAGTAGATCTACCACGAGATTAGAGAGGCTAAACCCTAGAAGCTAGCCTATGGTATGATTGTTTTTCTGTCCTACGGACTAAAACCCTCCGGTTTATATAGACACCGGAGAGGGCTAGGGTTACACAGAGTCGGTTACAATGGTAGGAGATCTACATATCCGTATCGCCAAGCTTGCGTTCCACGCCAAGGAAAGTCCCTTCCGGACACGGGACGAAGTCTTCAATCTTGTATCTTCATAGTCCAGGAGTCCGGCCGAAGGTATAGTCCGGCTATCCGGACACCCCCTAATCCAGGACTCCCTCAGTAGCCCCTGAACCAGGCTTCAATGACGACGAGTCCGGCGCACAGATTGTCTTCGGCATTGCAAGGCGGGTTCCTCCTCCAAGTACTTCATAGAAGATTTTGAACACAAAGGTAGTGTCCGGCTCTGCAAAATAAGTTTCCACACATTGCCATAGAGAGAATAATATTTACACAAATCTAATCTGCTGATGTATTCCGTAGCGTGACATCACACCACGGCCAAGTCTTTATTTGAATCGTTTTACTGTCCCACCTCAGCGCGTTTAGCGAGGCGGTTTCCTTGGCATGTCTTGTCAAAGCAGAGATCGTGTCCCCTTATTCCGGGATTCTCGTCAATACGGGCGTGGGTAACCCAACCGCGCCATTGATTACGGCGCTTGGGAGATAAGCGAGTTTTACCAGGCTGGTGGGGACGCATAGTCGCGTCCGCCGATATAAGGGGATAAGGATCCACCTTTTCATCCACGCCTTCTTCCTCCTTTGCCTATCCATTTCCGTGCACTCGAGCTCCAGCGCCCAAGTCCGCACACCCCACCTCAACCTTCTCCAGCCATGTCCGGAGCGGGAGGCAAGTGGATGGTCTCCTCCGTCACGGAGGGACACATCAAAAATCTGAGGAAGGCCGGATACTTGTCTAACGACATTGCGCGCGCCGGCTTCCCGAAGAGGGGCAGCTCATCCCCACCCCTAGGCCCCATGAGAGGGAGGTGTTCCTCCCTCATTTCCTTCGCGGACTGGGCTTCCCTCTCCACCCATTTGTCCGGGGGCTCATGTTCTACTATGGCCTGGATTTCCACGATCTGGCCCCGAACTTTGTCCTCAACATCTCGGCGTTTATCGTCGTGTGCGAGGCTTTCCTCTGCATCCGCCCCCATTTCGGCCTATGGCTCAAGACTTTCAATGTCAAGCCGAAGGTGGTGCGCGGCACCCAGGCGGAGTGCGGAGGCGCCATGGTGGGCAAGATGCCGAACGTCCTATGGCTCGAGGGCTCCTTCGTGGAGACCCTAAAGGGGTGGCAATCGGGGTGGTTTTACATCACCGAGCCGCGCGACCCTGAATGGGTCGCAGCCCCCGAGTTCCGATCCGGACCCCCTACACGGCTCACCTCCTGGAAAGAGACGGGCCTGTCGTGGGGTAAAAAAGTAGAGCTGACTGGACTCCAAACATGCGTCCAAACCCTGGTGGACAAGAAGCTCAAACTTGTCAACGTAGTCCAGGTTATGCTCATCCGCCGGATCCTCCCGTGTCAACAACGGGCTTTCAACCTGTGGGAGTTCGACCGGCGCAGCACCCAACTCTGAGCAGGCTCTTCGACACGACGTACGAAGATGCCTGGAAGGTGCTTTTCAAGGGCGCCGAGGCCCCCGCATCCGCTACCGAGGATCGCGGATTCAGCACGTAGCGTCACGCTAGTGCGGTAAGCTGTTTTTACCTTTTACAGGGTATTAGTTTTTCATAGTTTGACTCCACGCGGGATCTAAGCTCCCTTACCTTTGACAGGATTGGCAGGAGACGTCCGGACAGATCAACTGTCCGGCTCCTTTACCCGAAGGCCCAGCGGACGCTCGCTTGGCGAAGCTGCTGGTTCCGGCACCCTATGTGGTGCCGGAGAAGAAGGCCAAGAAGAAGGCCACGGGGACTCGAAAGAGTGCCCGGCACCTGGAGGTATCGGATTCATCATCCGATGACTCCAAGACGCACTCCTCCCGTGAAGACGTGGAGGAGGAAGAAGAGACCTCTCCCCGTCCAGTGGGGGGAGGGAAGAAATGGAAGGCCGCCCCAACTGGGGAGGCCGAAGGGTCCAAGAAGGGGAAACCCCTTCCTCCGGACTACTCCACCAACGCCGATGACGGCGAAGAGGAGTGGACGCTTAGGGCCAAGCCCCTGGCGAAATCGTAAGTATCCGGATACCAGAGTGATTCATAGTATTCCTCCATTGCACAACTTTTCCTTACGTCGAACATGTTTATGCAGTCCACCCAAAGACCGGCTCGGCGCGTCGTCGAGCGGTTCCCTGGATTCGTCGAACGTGAATTCGCTTCTGACGGCTACCTCCCCCCACCCTACGGACGACGCCGAGGTGGCGTCCCAACAGGTTCCAAGCCAGGAGGAGGTGGTCCTGGAGGCACCGCAAGGCGACCTCCCGGACTCCAGGCATAAAGGGGATAGAACCCCCAAGGGCTCCAAGTCCGGCCTGGAGCCGGACACCGCACCGGAACCTTCAATGGTTCCGGACTCCGGTAGGCAGTCTCCTTCCAAGAGGAGCAAGCCTACCGAGCCGGCGAACTCCGTCCAACCTGAGGCACCGGACAATTTGCTGGAGGTGCTTAACGACGCCTCCATCGACGAGGAGCACCGCACTCTTATGAGTGCGGTGATCCAGAAGGTTCGGTCCGCCAAGAGCGGACTGACTAAAGCCTGTGCCAGCCTTCTAACAGGCTTTGAGGTAAATAAAGAATATGCAAAAATATTACCGCATAGACAGTAGCCCCTGATGCTCTGTTCGGCGTTCGGAAAGAAAAGCTGAATCGAGGATCTAATAACATTCGCAGGAGTCTAACATAATCAAGTCAATATGCGTATGCAGGCTTCGCTGCTGGTCTCCGTCGCATTGACTGCGAAGGTGGATACGCTGAAGCAAAACCTTGCGTGGTCCGAGAACGAGCTCGGCCATGCCAAGAGGCAACTCGAGGAGAAGGAAGGTAAGTAATACCTTGCGCAAGTATATAGAGAAGATGTGGTTGCAAAAAATGACAGGATCAACGTGCTATTACAGGGGCCACGATCGAGGTGGCAACCCTTAAGAAAGCGCTGTCCGAGGCCGAAAGCAGAGCGGCCGCGGAGCGCACAAAGAGAGGGAAGCAGGAGGCACGGGTGGAAGAGGTGCAGAAAGAGCTCCAGGCTCTCGTGAAAAAACACGAGAGTTTGGAGCTTGACTCAAAGACGCAAGCGTCCGAGCTTGCGGCAGCCCTCAAAAGCGCGAAGTCTACCAAGGCCGAAGCCCAGAAAGCCCTCCAAGAAATTGAAGCGATGAAGAAGATAGCGGCGGGTAAGGCATTCATTATGCAAAGCAAGCACGTGAAAGTGAATTACTTGTTACTTACCCGAGTCCGGAGCTCTCCAGGAGCATTCGCAGATTTGCCCTGCAGTGCATCTAATGCCGCCGCCTACTACCGATCCGAGGAGGGGAGCTCGACGGAGAAGGTGTTCTGGTCTCAGTATGCTGAGGCCGGACACCTGGTGCCTTTGAGCGACCAGCTGAAGCAAATGGTCGATCTCCACAAGGTGCCCGAACAGGCCATAAAGGGCCTCATAGTTCGGCTTTGGCCTGGAGAGGCTCTGCTTGGGAGCTACTTCGGGCTGGTGAGGCGGCTGGTGGATGCCTGTCCGCGGCTTGAAGTAATCAAGCACTCCGTCTGCATCTAAGGTGCCCGTAGGGCGCTTGCCCGTGCTAAAGTGCACTGGGGCAAGATGGATGCGGAGAAGCTGGTGAAGGCTGGGCCGCTGCCGGGCAAGGAGCATCGCGTCCCGGAAGTGTATTATGAGGGCGTCCTGAAGGGTGCCCGCCTTATAGCGGATGAATGCTCCAAAGATGTAATTTTTGAGTAAACTCGCATTTGTGATCATGTACGCTGAAAACTTGTTCATATGCGCTAAGCAACGCTTTTGAATTTAAAATATTACCTTCTGTGCGGCCGTTTATCAAATTTGAGAGATCGCGAGTCATCGGCTTCTGCCCCCATGCCACGAGTGCTGGGGTGTTCGGGATAAACATGAGCGATCTTTTTCCCATTCTTGGGTCCTTCGAGGGAGGCGCTCAACACAACGAACAAGGCAATCAGACTATAATGCTTGAACACTCTCACTTAGCCATAGAATTCTATAATTTTAAATTTCGGCGAAGCCGCTAGTGTTCGGAAGACCGAGTTCGGGGCGCTATCCACGCCTAGGCCAGACAAAGCCGACTCCTTGCTCTAAGCGGCATAAGTCTTTAGGGACTCGAAAACCTCTCGAATAGCGACCAGCTCTCGCCTCATCATGACGGTCAGTTTTAGCTTTCTCTACTGAGGTGCTTAGCCCAGCTCAACTGGGGCACAATCGCAGTAGTTCTCCTAGTGCTACCTTAGCCGATATAACGGAACATAAGGTACCAAAACATAGGAGCCGGGCAAACCGAACTATTGACCCAAGACATGATTCGGAGCCGATGCATATAATGCTATAAGTTCAGGGTGCCGCACTTGTGAAAGTGTTCGGACTTCTCACACCGTATTGTGGGGTACTTAAGCCCCTGGCGTATTGGCCGTACCAAAGTGTACGGGTGCAACATGTCATTAATGAACATATATTCGTAAAAAAGAGTAATGCAATAATAGACGAAAGCTATGCATTGTTTATTTAAAAAAGCTGCGATCAAAGCAGAATGATACAAATAATGCAATAAGCAAAAGATGGGACTATTTAACATGTCCTTTCCAGGGGTGGGCTGCGGAATGGTATGTGAAACAGGTATAATGCTCATTATAGAGACCACCTTAGAGTTCCATAGTGCGGCGTAGCTTTCTACTCCCCTGGTTGTTGTATCGTTTGTGCGGCGATTGTACTGCCGGACAGGCCTTCCGAAGAGTGGAGTCCTGAAAGTAAGAGAGAAAATGAAGAAGTCGACAACCCCTAGTGCGGTTTAAGCCGTGTTTCGGGCGTGCCGTGATGGTGCCCCTCCCCCTTTGCCCATGGTATTTCCAGAGCGTAGTTATGTACGCGCAACACTGGTTTCGCAAGTTCGCGAGGGCTGGGGTTGGGGCCGCATTGCTACGCTTGCTCGGAACGTGTCAAGCGGTCTTGTTGTAGGTTGCTCCAGGCGCGCTTGACGGTGTCCAGACGTTTAATGGCCGGATTGGAGAATTGCCTTGAGAGGCTGCTTTGTACTTCTGCTGCGATAGCCGCCGTATGCTCCTTCGTTCGGAGAGAGCGTTTGGTGTTTCCATTGACCGTGATGACTCCTCAAGGGCCTGGCATCTTGAGCTTGAGGTATGCGTAGTGCGGGACCGCATTGAACTTGTCAAATGTGGTTCGCCCGAGCAGTGCGTGATAGCCACTACGGAACCGGACTATGTCGAATATTAACTCCTTGCTTCGGAAATTATCCGGAGATCCGAAGACCACTTCAAGTGTAACTGAGCCTGTACAGTTGGCCTCTACACCTGGTATGACGCCTTTAAAGGTTGTTTTAGTGGGTTTAATCCTCGAGGGATCGATGCCCATTTTCCGCACTGTATCCTGGTAAAGCAGGTTCAGGCTGCTGCCGCCGTCCATAAGGACTCTAGTGAGGTGAAATCCGTCAATAATTGGGTCTAGAACCAATGCGGCGAATCCACCATGACGGATGCTAGTGGGGTGGTCCCTTCGATCAAAAGTGATCGGGCAGGAAGACCATGGGTTGAACTTTGGGGCGACTGGCTCCATCGCGTATACGTCCCTTAGCGCACGCTTCTGCTCCCTCTTGGGGACGTGGGTTGCGTATATCATGTTCACCGTTCGCACTTGTGGGGGAAAACCTTTCTGTCCACTGTTGTTCGGCGGCCGGGGCTCCTCCTCGTCATCCCTATGCAGCCCCTTGTCTCTGCTTTCGGCATTTAACTTGCCTGCCTGCTTGAACACCCAACAATCCCTGTTGGTGTGATTGGCTGGTTTTTCGAGGGTGCCATGTATCTAGCATGAGCGGTCGAGTATTCGGTCCAAACTGGACGGGCCCAGAGTATTTCTTTTGAATGGCTTTTTCCGCTGACCGGGTTTAGAGCCTCTGAATCCGGCATTAACTGTCGTATCCTCAGTATTGTCACCGTTAATGTGGCGCTTTTGCTTGTTGCGACATGACCTGCCACTATTGTCCTTGGTATCCGAATTACCAGGGCTCTTGGTCATGTTATTGCTGCGAGCTAGCCAGCTGTCTTCTCCCACGCAAAAGCGGGTCATAAGTGTCGTGAGGGCTGCCATAGATTTCGGCTTTTCCTGTCCTAGGTGCCGTGCAAGCCACTCATCGCGGATGTTATGCTTGAAGGCTGCTAGGGCCTCTACGTCCGGACAGTCGACGATTTGATTTTTCTTGGTCAGGAACCATGTCCAGAATTGTCTGGCCGATTCCTCTGGCTGCTGAATTATGTGGCTAAGGTCATCGGCGTCTGGTGGTCGCACATAAGTGCCCTGGAAATTGTCGAGGAATGCGGTTTCCAGGTCCTCCCAGCAACCAATTGATTCTATTGGCAAGCTGTTAAGCTAATGCTGAGTCGGTCCTTTAAGCATGAGTGGGAGGTATTTGATGGCGTGTAGGTCATCACCGTGGGCCATGTAGATATGAAGGAGATAGTCCTCGATCCATACCACAGGATCTGTTGTGCCATCGTATGATTCGATGTTCACGAGTTTGAAACCCTCAGGGATTTGATGATCCATTACTTCATCTGTGAAGCATAGTGGGTGTGCGGCGCCTCTGTATTGGGCTATATCACGACGCAGCTCAAACGAGCTTTGTCTACTGTGTTTGGCCCGGCCGGATTGACTGTATCCGGAGTGACGATTACCGTCTCGTGCCGTGGGGCGCCCACACGATCCGTAGATCGATCTTGTTTGCCTTGCCTTGTCCTCCAATATATCTCGCAGGTCTGGCGCATTTTCCCGTGCCTTGGTATTTTTTGAGCGGCGCCGGGGTGCGGCTTGAGTGGAGGGCCAAGAGGCCTCTCTGTCGCGGCCATGGTGTGGCCGGTCGGCCGCATCATGCATTGGTGATGTAGGTTTAGGTGCTTCCTCCTCTAATCGGGGTAGCAACCTGTGCTTTGGGTAGCTCTTGGAGGGGCGTTCAAGTTCATACTCTTCGGCCGCAAGGACTTCAGTCCATCTGTCGGCTAGCAAATCTTGATCAGCTCTAAGCTGTTGCTGTTTTTTCTTGAGGCTGCTCGCCATGGCCATAAGCCTGTGTTTGAAACGCTCTTGTTCAACGGTATCCTCCGGCACGACAAATTTGTCATCGTCGAGGCTTGCCTCGTCTTCGGAGGGAGGCATATAATTATCGTCCTCGACCTCTCTGTCTGCCGCTCTCTCATGAGGGCTGGCTTCTCCATCCTCCTGTGCTGAATCTTGCTGGAGGTGGTTGTCTTCGGCACTGTCCGGGGTGTTATTATCTCCCGTGCCAGAATCACCTTTTTTTGCTTTGGCGGGATTTAGAGCGGCGCCGCTGACGCCGGCGCTTAGGCTGCTTCTTGCAGGGGTCATCCTCCGCTGTTCCATCGCCATTGCCTTCTTTTGGGGTGTCCACCATGTATATATCATACGACGAGGTGGCTTTCCAGTGCCCTATAGGCGCTGGTTCTTGATCGTCTCCTGCATCGGCGTCCATACCATCGATGTCTTCGGAGTCGAAGTTGAGCATGTCGGTTAAATCATCGACAGTGGCTACAAAGTGGGTGGTGGGTGGGCTTTGAATTTCTTCATCATTTGCATCCCAACCTTGCTGACCATAGTCCGACCAGGGCTCTCCTGATAAAGAGAGAGACTTTAGTGAATTCAGAATATCGCCGAAGGGCGAGTGCTGAAAGATGTCCACGGCGGTGAACTCCATGATCGGCGCCCAATCGGGTTCGATCGGTAGGGGCACGGAGGGCTCGGAGTCTGGAGAGGAGTCCGGCTCCTTGGAGTCACGGGCTTCACATAGAATAGGGCTGGTGTTCGGCTCGATCGCCGTAGAGATTGCAGCCCCCGAGGCGGTGTCCAACCACCCATCCTCGATTGGCGCAGTTGGCTCCGAATTAAGGGTCGGAGCTGATGCAGGTGCGGCCTCCGGGGCACTGTTCGGCGGCAGAGCTAGATCATGCCCATCGTGACAGTGCGGCGCGCTCGGCTGCGGCTCGAATCCGTCGAAGATCAAGTCTCCACGGAGGTCGGCCATGTAGCTCAAACTTCCAAATCTGACCTGACGGCCAGGGGCGTAGCTTTCGATCTACTCTAGATGGCCAAGCGAATTGGCCCATAGTGCAAAGCCTCCAAATACGAAGATCTGTCCGGGGAGAAAAGTCTCACCCTGGATCGCATCGTCGTTGATGATCAGAGAAGCCATCGGGCCTAAAAGTGACGACACAGAGGAACTCTCAATGAAAGCACCAATGTTGGTGTCAAAACCGGCGGATCTTGGGTAGGGGGTCCCGAACTGTGCGTCTAGGCGGATGGTAACAGGAGGCAGGGGACACGATGTTTTACCCAGGTTTGGGCCCTCTTGATGGAGGTAAAACCCTACGTCTTGCTTGATTAATGTTGATGATATGGGTAGTACAAGAGTAGATCTACCACGAGATCAGAGAGGCTAAACCCTAGAAGCTAGCCTATGGTATGATTGTTTTTCTGTCCTACAGACAAAAACCCTCCGGTTTATATAGACACCGGAGAGGGCTAGGGTTACACAGAGTCGGTTACAATGGTAGGAGATCTACATATCCGTATCGCCAAGCTTGCCTTCCACGCCAAGGAAAGTCCCTTCCGGACACGGGACGAAGTCTTCAATCTTGTATCTTCATAGTCCAGGAGTCCGGCCGAAGGTATAGTCCGGCTATCTGGACACCCCCTAATCCAGGACTCCCTCACTAGCCATTGAGTATTGCCGGCAACGAGACTTGTGCACATTAGTGATCATACTTCCCATAGCATACATACATCATTGTTGCCTATATTGGTATCATCTCTTGTGTCACAAAGTTGTCATCGCATACTCACTTGCTATCTTGGTTCGTCAAGCATTGCATGAGAAAAGAGCTCAAACATCAAAGAGCCAACCAAGCTTTTAAGCAAAGAGGAAAGATAAGCAAAGAGCTTTTAAGCAAGAACCATAGCATCATACAGCATTAAGATTGTCATACTCGATCATCTTGGATCATATCATAGCAACACCTTGCATACAAAAAATTTGGGATAGAAGTCGTTGCGTTTTTGCTAAGTAGGTTGTGCACAAGTCTTCTATCCGCCTATCGTGCAATCGTGCTAGCGCCTCTCTAGTGTTGTGCAACAAGAGCATTTTCGTGGATTCCACATATTGGCTCACCCTTGGTTGCACAACCCCACTTATCTTTTTGTGCTTGTGTTTCCGTGTACCTTATATGCTTGGTCTACTTGTTACATTGCATCTTGCGAATCTTTTCCAACATTATTGAAGCTCACTTACAATTGCATCAGATTTTGTGCCACCATCCTAACCAAGCTCCACCAAAAGCTTTTACTTGTGTAGGTGTGAGAAACCAACAAGAACTCGTACCAATTGTGCTATTTCCTTGTCCTACATTGGAGTGATCCTCGATCCACTTTCAACTTCGGTCAAGGTACATTTGGTACTTGTTCTTCTCTTTCTACCATTCACATTTGTCTTGGAATGACGGATAGGCCAAGTACTTCTACCAACCCACTCTTCATGGAGCAAGACGACGACATGAACTCTTTCATCACCAAGAGTCACCTCTTTGGTGCACAACGTGCTTTGCATCAAGAGCAACAAGCTATGAGTGAATGCATCGACAACCTTGCCGCCGACTCGCGACTTTCCAAGCAACGTACAAAGGACTATTTCGACCACAAGCTCGACGATCACAAGCAAGAGAATGACGCAAGGATGGACGAAATTCATGCTTTGTTGCTCAACCGCTCGTCTTCCACTTCAAGAAGGAGCCGTTCAAGCCGCCACTCCGACTTCACCCTCTCCGGCTCAAGTACACCGACATTGAACACTCTTCGTCGACCCGCGCGCATCGACCGTCAAGCAAGGCTCAATCCCCTACGAGACACCGACTCTCAAGAGCGCCGACAACCTCAAACTCAAGAAGCCTTTGCGCTTGCACGAGAACGGCAACGACAACGCCAACATGAAGAGGAAGAGCGAGCGCGTCTACACCAAAATGCCCAAGATGTCGAGGCACAATGTCAAGAACAACAACTCTGTGATGCTCAAGCACTTGCAGTGCAACAAGCTCTACGTGATTCGAGTCGAGCCGTTGCCGACCGAAGCCGACAAGCCCGTGAACTAGAGGAAGCACATCGCGAAGAAATTCAAGAACAAAGATTTCAGGCTCGCGTGCATCATCAAGTTCCTCTTCGCGCTCGCGAAGATTCTCCACAAGCTCGCCAACACCATCAAGTTCACCGAGAGCATGAAGACAATGGAAATCCTCCATGACAAGAGCAACATGAGGATAACAACCCTCCGCGTCAAGAGCACCACGAGTTGAACAATCATCTACAACATGGGCATTATCATCCCCGACCCCAACACAATGAAGAGCAACGCTACGGCAAGCTCAAGTTCACCATGCCCAAGTTCAACGGAAGCAACGATCCCGAAGAGTACCTTTCATGGGCATTGAAGGTTGACAAGATCTTCCGTTTGCACAATTATGAAGAAGAGAAGAAGATCGCAATGGCATCCCTTGAGTTCCAATTCTATGTGCTCATTTGGTGGGAACAAGTCATTGAGCGCCGAGAGGCAAGAGGTGAACCACCCATCACTACTTGGGCACAAATGAAGGATGTAATGAGAGCACGCTTCGTACCTACCTACTACAACCGTGATCTGTTCAAGAAACTCCAACAACTCAAGCAAGGAACCAAGAGCGTTGAAGAATACTACAAGGAGATGGAGATTGCAATGATAAGAGCCAATGTCACCGAAGATGATGAGCAAACAATGGCACGTCTCTTGAATGGACTCAATCATCCTGTCAAGAAGATCGCCGACTTCCAACCATACTCAAATCTCATCGAGCTAGTGCACCAAGCTACCAAAGCGAAACGCCAAGTGCAAGATGATTTCAAGTATGCCAAGTTCTCATCCAAGTCCTACGGCTTCTCCAATAACCAAGCTTCAACAACTCCAACACCGACTACAAGACCTTCTACTTCCAACATCGACTTCCAAGAAAGCTTCATCAACTACAAGCCATCCTCCTACGAGCAACTTCAAGCCAAGAGCTTCATCCTCATGAACCCCAATCGATGAGACCATCAAGACGACTTCCTTCAAGTGTTTCACTTCCGGAGGCCGAGACCACAAGTCCTACGAGTGCACCAACAAGCGAACCATGGTCTTCAACGACGATGGCACTTATGACTCCATGAGCAACGGCGAAATGGAAGCCCTCGAGCAAGTCGCCATGCACCGCCAAGTGAACAATGTAGAAGAAAAAGTCTTTTGTGATGAAGACTCAAGTCCCGCACTTGTTGTCTCCAAAGTCTTGACTCTCCAACATCACCAAGAAGAAGACCAACGATGCCACATATTCCACACCAAGGCCGGCATCAATGGACGATCCGTCAAGGTCATCATCGATGGAGGGAGTTGTCACAATCTCACAAGTGAAGAACTTTGCTCCAAGCTCCAATTGCCCAAGACGAAGCATCCACATCCATACAAAGTGCGATGGCTTAGTGACTCTGGCACTATCCAAGTCGAACACCGAGTACAAGTCTCCTTCAAGATCGGCACCTACGAAGACACCTTGGAGTGCGACGTCGTACCAATGACCGTTTGTCATCTTCTCCTTGGATGGCCATGGCAATTCGATAGAGGAGTCGTCCACAACGGCCGAACGAACCACTACATCTTCAAGATGAAGGGCAAGGAGTACGTCCTCCATCCAATGTCGCCAAGTCAAGTGATCGCCAACAAGCATACCACCCATCGTGGAGATCATAGTGAGAGAGCGAGCCACGAAAACAAGAGTGAGCGCCACAAGCCAAAATCGAGTGCCTCCACGATGAGCAAAAACAAGAACCTAGTTCTATTTGCCACCAAACGTGAGATGAGAGAAGTGTGTGAGAACCCATCTAGTGTCCCACACTACATCCTCGTGTGCAAGGACATTGCACCACAAACTAACACTTCGCACACTCTTCCTCTAGTGTTGTCTTCTCTTTTGCAGGAATTTCAAGATGTTTTTCCCAATGAGCTACCTCCGGGTCTACCCCCTCTACGAGGCATTGAGCACCGAATCGACCTCATCCCCGGAGCACCTCTTCCGAACAAAGCTCCATACCGTGTCAACCCCGACGAAACAAAAGAAATACAAAGGCAAGTAAAGCATCTCATAGACCATGGACATGTGCGTGAAAGTTTGGTCCCTTGTGCCGTTCCGGTCATTCTTGTGCCAAAACATGATGGTAGTTTTCGCATGTGCTCCGATTGTAGACCTATCAATGCTATCACCGTTCGCTATAGGTATCCCATTCCACGCCTAGATGATATGCTTGCTGAGTGTAGCGCTGCCACTATATTTTCCAAAATTGATCTTAAGAGTGGTTACTATCAAATCCGCATACAAGAGGGTGATGAATGGAAAACCGCCTTCAAAACCAAGTTTGGTTTGTATGAATGGTTAGTCATGCCTATGGGTCTTTCGGAAGCACCGGGCACTTTTATGCGCCTCATGAATCATGTCTTTCGCCCTTACATTAGTATATTTGTTGTGGTCTACTTTTATGATATTCTTGTGTTTAGCAAATCTATCAAAGAGCATGTCACCCATGTCCGCACCATTTTGCAAACTCTTAGAAAAGAGCGCCTCTATGCTAATATGGAGAAATGCTTTTTTGGTGTTGATAAGCTCATTTTCTTGGGTTTTGTTGTTTCTTCTAAGGGTGTTCATGTTGATGAGTCCAAGATTAATGCTATTAAGTCTTGGCCGCAACCAACCAACTTGCATCAAGTGCGTAGTTTTCTTGGCCTTGCGGGTTTCTATCGTCGCTTTGTGAAGGATTTTAGCACCATTGCTTCACCTTTGCATGCTTTGAGCAAAAAGAATGCGCCTTTTGTTTGGGGACCATCCCAAGATACCGCATTCAATGAGCTTAATAATTTGCTTACTCATGCTCCTGTGCTTGTTTTACCCAACTTCGACAATCCTTTTGAAATTCATTGCGATGCTAGTGGTAGTGGCATAGGAGGTGTGTTAACGCAAGAGAAGTGTCCCATAGCTTACTTTAGTGAGAAACTTTCCGGAGCGCAACACAATTATCCCATCTATGACAAAGAGCTATATGCTTTAGTCCGCGTTTTGCATGAATGGGAACACTACCTTCGTCCCCATGAGTTTATCATTCATACCGATCATGAGACTCTCAAGTATCTTAAGGGACAAACTAAGTTGAACAAGCATCATGCTAAATGGAGTAAATTTATTGAGTCTTTTCCCTATGTCATCAAGTACATCAAGGGTAAAGAAAACATCGTAGCGGATGCTCTTTCCCGCATTTGCATGCTTGTCACACAACTTGAGTTAGATGTCATTGGCTTCGAGCATATCAAAGACTTATATGAGCATGATGCAACGTTTGCCATTCCTTATGCCAAGTGTTTGTCGAATACATCTTGGGAATGCTATTACATCAAAGATGGTTATCTTATGAGAGCTAACAAACTTTGCATTCCCAAGTCCTCTCTTCGTTTGTTGCTTTTGCAGGAATCTCATGGAGGAGGCTTAATGGGACACTTCGGACGCGACAAGACGTTCGCCACGCTCTCGAAGAGCTACTTTTGGCCTGAGATGTTTCGGGATGTCAATCGTTTCACCAACCGATGTCCTACATGTCGCAAAGCTAAGTCCAAAGTTCAATCTCATGGTCTCTATATGCCTTTACCGATTCCATACCAACCTTGGGAAGACATTATCATGGACTTTGTACTTGGTTTGCCTAGAACTCGAAATGGGAAAGATTTTGTATTTGTCGTTGTGGACCGTTTCTCAAAAATGGCACATTTCATTCCTTGCCACAAGATAGACGATGCTTCACATGTTGCTAATCTCTTTTGTAGGGAAATTTTGCGTCTCCATGGTGTGCCAAAAACCATCGTCTCGGACCGCGACGTCAAGTTCCTTAGCTACTTTTGGAAGACCCTATGCGCCAAGCTCGGAATCAAGCTACTCTTCTCCACGGCATACCATCCTCAAACCGACGGCCAAACGGAGGTGGCAAACCGCACACTCTCCGCTCTACTTCGAGTACTCATCAAGAAGAACATCAAGGAGTGGGAGGAGTGTCTACCCATCGCCGAGTTCGCCTACAACCGAGCAAGACACTCAACAACCGGCAAGTCCCCTTTCGAGGTCATCTATGTATTCAACCCTTTGTCACCATTGGATATTCTACCTCTACCACTCCATGAGAGAATCAATTTGGACGCAAGTGCAAGAGCGACCCATATCAAGAAGGTGCATGAAGATACAAGAAACACCATCGAGCGCTAAGTACAACGCCTTGCGACCAAGCTCAACGTCAACAAGCACCCTATGATTTTCAACATTGGAGACCTCGTGTGGCTACACCTTCGCAAGGACCGTTTTCCCCAAGAACGCAAGTCCAAACATCGACCACACGCGGATGGACCATTCAAGGTGCTTGCACACTACAATGACAACGCTTATAAGATCGACCTCCCGCGCGACAAATACAACATGAGCGACATCTTCAACATCAAAGATCTCTCTCCCTTCCATGGTGATGAAGAATTCGATCCGAGGACGGATTTTCCCCAAGGGAGGGGAGATGATGCGGAGCATACCATGACCATCCCCATGGACGCCACCTCAACTATCCAAGCTCCAAGTGGACCCATGACAAGGGCTAGGGCACGTGCTATTCAATCCGAGGTGACATCACTCCTAGTTTTCCCCCTCTTCGAGTGAGACATGGCTACTGCCTATGTCCGAGATACTATGTGTCATCAGGTACAACGCTCAAGACTCGGAGCCGAGGACTGTAGAAGAAGAGACAGGCGTCAACACTCTGGAAAGCCCGGAACCTCAGGTCAGAGCCCGGAACTTTCGGCCCCCGGACCTTCCGGCCGACCCGGAGCTTCCGGCCGCTGATGACTTCGACCAGCCCAAACGTGCCAACTCTCGGGTTAGCCCGGACCCTGTCCCGGACCTTCTGGCGCCCGGAACCTCCGGCCTGCCCGGACATTCCGGCCCCCAGATGCCAACACATCTCCACCGTGCCAACTCTCTGGTTAGTCCGGACCCTCCGGCGCCCGGAACTTCCGACCCTGCCTGCGCGCAGCCACTTGGGCCGAGGCCCGTGTACCCTTTCATCACCTAGACTATATATACTCTATCTCGTACGACTTTCTAGGGTTAGCGTTGGTTTAGCTCATACTTAGAGATAGAGCTTCGCTCATCCACATCGGATCTACTCCTCGTGAGAGACCACGGCCTCTTCGGAGAAGATCCTTTTCGATTCAAGACCACCTTTTGGAGAAGAACATCAAGACCTCCTCACGGAGAAGAACTGGCTACCCTTTGTATCATCCTTAGTTGTCCGTGGATTTGTGTATCGTTCTATGAACCCGAGGATCTAGCACATGTCTAACTTGTTCTTGTTAGTTTGAGTGTTCCTCTTGTGTTTTCCCCTCATTTCCCTCTTCGTGTTCCTCGTGTTCTTCACGGGATCCGCTCCTTTCGTGAAAGATCGGGCGATTAGGGTTCTACCCTACATCAGGCGCATAGTAATGGCGCACCAGGGGGCTTACTAATGGCGCACCAGGGGTGTGCCATTAGTAGTTGGTACTAGTGGCGTGTTAATAGTGGCGCACATGTAGTGCGCCATTAATGGCCAAAACAGGTGCGCCACTAATTAGCCTTTTCCTAGTAGTGAGGTCATCGAGGTTGATGCTGGGGTTCTCAAACCATTCATCAATGAAGTTATTTAAGATATCCACATCAAACAGGGGTAGATCATTGAACATCTCTGCCTCTTCCTTGCTCTTTATCAGCAGCTCAAGAGCGTCATCGCCAAGATCGTCGTCACTTGACAGATCAATGGCTTCATTCTCGTTCCTCAGAAAGGTAGCTGGGGTCAGTGCTTGACCAGAAATTTGAATGGGTTTCTTCATCTTCTTCTCAGTCTTGGAGATGCGAGAGAGATCTTCAGACTGCACACTGGCTTTAGGAGGTATAGTGGCCAGAGGCTTCGCACGCAAAGCTTTTGTTGCAGAGGAGGGCTTTGAAGCCTTTGGTTTCTTCTGCTTCTGTGGCTTGGGAGGAGCAGGCGCTTCATCAGAATCAGCGTCATCTGCAGAGTGCTCCACGGCTGCCCCCCGAATAGCAATGTGTGAGATGAGACCGTGGAGGTTGTAGAAAGGCCCGATGATATTGGGTTCGGCATCACGGGTGCCATCGGCACGAGGAGCAGATGGACCCGGATTGAAGTCTAGACCAAGGTCCTTCTTGTTCTTCTTTGCAGACTCTTTGGCAAACTGGAAATTGCGCTTAAAGAGATTGTCTTCACGACACCATAACAGAGAGGATGGGTCGGCATTAGCAGGCTGAGGTCCACGGACCATGCAAGGGTAGAAGCCTTGAGCAATGGCTTCAGACTTTGATTTGGGATGAAGACCTTTGTTTATAATATCTCCCCAGGGGCCCCTGATGGCATTCTTTTCAGCATATTCGTCAGTGACAAATTTGTACTTGAACCATTCCTCTGCCCATTGTCTTCGAATCCATTGGATTCGGTTCTTGTGTTCCCCCATAGGTCTCTTAAGGATCTGACTTGTATAGCTCATAGAGATATGGTGGCAGGTCCTTAGCTCTGCTCCCACGGCGATGTCTGCCGCCCTTCCTGACTGATCTCTCTGTTGCCATGAAGTTCAGACTGAATGGATTCAGAACATGCAAAGGCTTCTGTCTGCTGGTCAGACAGGAACTGGCTTCGAGAGAATTGATGTGACGCTGTAAGAACTCTGCAAATGAATGCAGACTATGAGAACCAGGGGATTCTCCTACGGACATGTACCTATGACAGCATTAGAGATGCGAGGGAAGGGGAAGAGGTCATAAGCATTCTCAGAAGATTTTGAAGATATATCAGTTTAGAAGACATTGACCTCATATCGTGAAGACATTCACTCATATGAGGAGAGTTGGTTCCAGATTTATACGAATCCAAGAATAAGTACAAGTGAGGAATCTAACTACTTTGTGAAGCATAAGTGAATATACTAGGAATGTTATGAGATGCAGAACAGGATAGATCCAAATTTGTAGGGATAGAAACCACTTGTGGTTGAAAAGGATGAATCTATCGGATCAACAGGACAGTAAAAAAAGAGGTTTTATTTACCACACGAAGAACTGCTAGACGGAGTAGAAGATGAGGCCGAGCAGTTCGATCTTCCGTGCCCTAACTTGGCGACGGAGGACACCTATGGCGATGGCGGAGAAGACGATGTCCGCGGCCGGCGTGAGGATGGCGTCGGTGAGGTCGCAGCAGCTAAGCGCTTCGTCGCTGGCGTCGTCGAGAGCTAGCGATGGCGCTAGGGTTTGTGCGAGAGGAGAGGTGGAAGAAGATATAATGACTGGGGTGTGGTGTGTATTTATAAGGACAGGGATGGCACATCATTATTACGCGGGTGCCCCTGGCGGTTCACATCTGAGGGACATTGGCGAACATGCAGCACATTGGAAGTTGTTCCATGTTCCCACGCACGCCTGGATTGTCGGGTGGTCGTTCCCGCTTCTCCGGGTTTCGGGCAAAAAAGATTGAGCATTTAAAACAGATTTAACGTTTGTCTCTGTGTCTTCTGCTGACAAGGACGCAGAGATGACATTTGATGGTTTCAATAGAATGCATATGATTTGGATAGATAGATTTGAGAAGGGAGCATACAGAGGTTAGGGTCCGATCACATTCACTTAGTTCAAAAGATTCAAACTAGAAGACATAGCTATAAGTGAATGATGTAGAGGACAAAACACTAACATATGAATATATCTGAATAAGACCAAATCAATATTGTGAAGATAAACATGAAGTCATGTCTATATTGAAGACAAACCAAATGCAAAGACTTTGCAAATGTAACGGCAACAGAAAACACTCCAAACAAAAGTTTGGTGGTGCCGTTACCCACCGTATAGGAAGTATTAGACCCAGACACGGCACACAATTATCCTGGTGCTCCGAAGTCAAATTCCGCGTTAATGTATTCACACTTAGAGTGTAAGTCTTCATTAATTGAAAATATACGTTACTTCATGTATTGCACATCTAAGTCATCAACATGCATAAGTGTTATGATGTGTGCCTAATCACATGACATTTGAGGATTCCAAGATATTTGGCTCACACCGCAACTTGCAAAACCTTTTCTCATCCAATGGCTTTGTGAAGATATCTGCCAGTTGCTCTTCAGTGTTGACGTGAATGATATCAATATCTTCCTTCATGACATGATCTCTGAGAAAGTGATGACGGATTTCAACGTGCTTTGTCTTCGAGTGTTGAACTGGGTTGTTGGCAATCTTGATGGCGCTTTCATTGTCGCAGTAGAGTGGTACTTGCTTCAGATGGATACCATAGCCTTTGAGTGTTTGCTTCATCCATAGAAGCTGAGCGCAGCAAGATCCAGCAGCAATGTATTCAGATTCAGCAGTGGAGAGAGATACACAGTTCTGCTTCTTTGAAGACCAACAAACAAGTGTTCGTCCCAGAAAGTGGCATGTGCCTGATGTAGACTTGCGATCCACCTTGTCACCAGCATAATCAGCATCCAAGAATCCAACTAGATCAAACTCTGAGCCCTTTGGATACCATAATCCTAGTGTTGGGGTGTAAGCCAAATATTGAAGAATTCGCTTCACTGCTAAGTGGTGCGATTCCTTTGGTGCCCCTTGGAATCAGGCACACATGCAAACACTAAGCATGATATCTGGCCTAGATGCACATAAATAAAGTAAAGAACTAATCATGGAGTGTTATACCTTTTGATTGAACTCTATACCATTGGCGCCAGGACCCAGATGACTTTTGGTTGGCATTGTCGCCGTGTAACCTTTGCAGTCTTGCATTCCAAACTTCTTCAGGCAGTCTTTGAGGTATTTCTCTTGAGATATGAAGATGTCGTTGCTTTGCTGACGTATTTGAAGACCAAGGAAGAACTTCAGCTCACCCATCATGGACATCTGATATTGCTCTTGCATCATGTGTCCAAACTCATCACTGTATTTTTGATTAGTGCAGCTGAAGATAATGTCATCCACATATATTTGGCACACAAACAGTTCACCATCATATGTCTTCATGAAGAGTGTGGGATCCAGGGAACCAGGTTTGAAGCCCTTGCTCTTTAGGAAGTCTTTGAGTGTGTCATACCAAGCACGAGGGGCTTGTTTGAGGCCATACAGTGCCTTATTGAGCTTGTATTGAATGCAAGTGAGCATGTGTATAATTTAGTGTGTGATTTGAAGATCAAAACACATGGCAATATGCCAAAAAAGTGCCCACCTACCAGAGCAGGAGAATTCATACACCACGGCCTGCATATGACTAGGAACCCAACCGTTCATGGGCCAGGATGCAGGCCCGTGGTGCAGAATATCTCTGCTGCTAGTAGGCCCCACGGGGAAGAGGGGACAAGAGTTAGGCAATGTACTACCTGCATATGATAGGAGCTTGGGAGGGGAGTCACAGACGGGTATATAAACCGGTGCGGCGCTCTCTCGCTTGGCGAGGTGGGACTAAACTCCCACCACCCCATGGCTGTGCGCTGCGCTATGCCCTGTGTGACTCTGCCTTGGGCCCAATTTGGGCGGGCTGGCCCAGGGCAGCCTTACCTGCGCACTGATCTATTTTATATTCTCTTTGTTTTTCACTTCTTAACTCCAAAATTTCTTTTTTTGTTTATATTTCTAATATTTAAAATCAAATCTCCTTTTCTCTATATTATTTCTAACAGTGTTTACTAAAATTTAAAAATATGCCAAATTCTGTTGTGTTTTATTTCATTTGTTCATTCTCTTTTTTATATTGATAATATTTACGAAATATAATCTAAAATCGTGTGTTTTATTTTAATTCTTCATTCTAATATTTCTTATCTTTATTATATTTGAAATATTTTTAGTTTGTAAGATAAAATGTTTTGTTTTATTCCACTTCTTCATTCTAATATTTGTTCACTTCTTTATGAAATATTTTTAAAATGCAAGATAATAAGTTATCTTTTATTTCACTTCTTCATTCTAATAGATCTTATCTTTTTTATATTTGAATTATTTTTTAATTGTAAGATAATATGTTGTCTTTTATTGCACTTATTCATTCAAAATTTTCTTCCGTTTTCTATATTCTCCTCTTTTCTTTGTTCTGACAGTTATAAATTTAAATATTGTATGATATAATGTTGTCTTTTATTTCACTTTTCATGGTTGTCTTTCCTAATTATAAATTTTCTTTTCTGTTTCATACTTGAAATATTATTAAATCAAATCTAGTTTGGACAATCGCATGTATGCCTCCACTTGCAGCATGTACTAAAGGCAAGTTTTTCTTCTCGGTCTTATCAATTGATACCAAACTTTATGCACACCCTACGATGAACATAGCAAGCATGTATGGCAACTATCATTCATTTCCGACACTCGATGCATTTTGTAGGCGTTTTGCAGCGATAAAACCCTAGAACAATGCCCCGACATGACGCAACGTGTGTATTGTGTCCGAAATCGTGCACACCTTGCCTGGGGGGGCCACATTGGACATGCCCACATGCTCCAAAAAAGTTAGGGTCATCTCATGCATGCCTCCACATGAACCATGTACAAGCCGGACCATTCGGGTTTGCCGGAGGGCAAGTTTGAAAGAGGTTTTCCTTGCCGGTCCCACCAAATGATCCCAAACTTTATGCACACCCTACCATGACCATGGAATGCATGTGGGAGCAGAATTCATACACCACGGCCTCATTTTTGTTGAAATCCCATTAATAGCCATGTGTATTACACATAAGTGAGCATGTGTAAAATTTATTAGGTGATTTGAAGGTCAAAACATTAACTTGTCATATATACAAAAAAATGTGTATTGAATGCAAGTGAGCATGTGTATAATTTAGTGTGTGATTTGAAGATCAAAACACATGGAAATATGCCAAAAAAGTGCCCACCTACCAGAGCAGGAGAATTTATACACCACGGCCTGCATACGACTAGGAACCCAGCCGTTCATGGGCCAGGATGCAGGCCCGTGGTGCAGAATATCTCTGTTGCTACTATGCCCCACGGGGCAGAGGGGACGAGAGTTAGGCAATGTACTGCCTGCATATGATAGGAGCTTGGGACGGGAGTTGCAGCCGGGTATATAAACCGGTGCGGCGCTCTCTCGCTTGGCGAGGTGGGACTAAACTCCCACCACCCCACGGCTGTGCGCTGCGCTGTGCCCTGCGCGGCTCTGCCTTGGGCCTAATTCGGGCGGGCTGGCCCAGGGCAGCCTTACCCGCGCGCTGATCTATTTTATATTCTCTTTGTTTTTCACTTCTTAACTCCAAAATTTCTTTTCTTGTTTATATTTCTAATATTTAAAATCAAATCTCTTTTTTCTATATTATTTCTAACAGTGTTTACTAAAATTAAAAAAAATATGCCAAATTCTGTTGTGTTTAATTTCATTTGTTCGTTCTCTTTTTTATATTGCCGATATTTACGAAATATAAACTAAAATGTTGTGTTTTATTTCAATTCTTCATTCTAATATTTCTTATCTTTATTATATTTGAAACGTTTTTAGTTTGTAAAATAAAATGTTCTGTTTTATTTCACTTCTTCATTCTAATATTTGCTCTCTTCTTTATATTTGAAATATTTTCAAAATGTAAGATAATATGTTATCTTTTATTTCACTTCTTCATTCTAATAGATCTTATCTTTTTTACATTTGAATTGTTTTTTAAATGTAAGATAATATGTTGTCCTTCCTAATTATAAATTTTCTTTTCTGTTTGATACTTGAAATATTATTAAATCAAATCTAGTTGGGACAATTGCATGCATGCCTCCACATGCACCATGTACTAGAAGCAGGGTTTATCTTCTCGGTCTCACCAATTGAGACCAAACTTTATGCACACCCTACGATGACCATGGCAAGCATGCATGGCGAGTATCGTTCATTTTTGACACTCGATGCATTTTCTAGGATTTTTTCGGCGACAAAACCCTACAACACCGCCCCACGTGACGCAACGTTCGTTTTGTGTCTGAATTGGTGCACACCTTGCCTGGAGGACCACATTGGCCATGCCCACATGGTCCCAAAAGTTGGGGTGATAACTAAGAAGTATAGGGGATCGCAACAGTTTCATAGGGTAGAGTATTCGACCCAAATTTATTGATTCAACACAAGGGGAGCCAAAGAATATTCTCAAATATTAGCAGTTGAGTTGTCAATTCAACCACACCTGGATAACTTAGTAGCTGCAACAAAGTATTTAGTAGCAAAGTAATATGGAGGTAATGGTAATGGTAGAAAAAGTAATATTTTTGGGTTTTGTCGTGATTGTAACAGTAGCAACGGAAAAGTAAATAAGCGAAGAACAATATGTGAAAAGCTCGTAGGCATTGGATCGGTGATGGAGAATTATGCCGGATGCGGTTCATCATGTAACAGTCATAACAAAGGGTGACACAGAACTAGCTCCAATTCATCAATGTAATGTAGGCGTGTATTCCTAATATAGTCATACGTGCTTATGGAAAAGAACTTGCATGACATCTTTTGTCCTACCCTTCCGTGGCAGCAGGGTCCCAGCGGAAACTAAGGGATATTAAGGCCTCCTTTTAATAGAGTACCGGACCAAAGCATTAACACATAGTGAATACAAGAACTCCTCAAACTACGGTCATCGCCGGGAGTGGTCCCGATTATTGTCACTTCGGGGTTGCCGGATCATAACACATAGTAGGTGACTATAGACTTGCAAGATAGGATCAAGAACTCACATATATTCATGAAAACATAATAGGTTCAGATCTGAAATCACGGCACTCGGGCCATAGTGACAAGCATTAAGCATAGCAAAGTCATAGCAACATCAATCTCCGGACATAGTGGATACTAGGGATCAAACCCTAACAAAACTAACTCGATAACATGATAAATCTCATCCAACCCATCACCGTCCAGCAAGCCTACGATGGAATTACTCACGCACGGCGGTGAGCATCATGAAATTGGTGATGGAGGATGGTTGATGATGACGATGGTGACGGATTCCCCTCTCCGGAGCCCCGAATGGACTCCAGATCAGCCCTCTCGAGAGAGATTAGGGCTTGGAGGCGGCTCCGTATCATAAAACGTGATGAATCCTTCTCTCTGATTTTTTTTCTCCCTGAACACGAATATATGGAGTTGGAGTTGAGGTCGGTGGAGCGACAGGGGGCCCATGAGGCAGGGGCGTGCCCTAAGGGTAGGGCGCGCCCCCACCCTCGTGGCCAGGGTGTGGGGCCCCTGGCCTTGATTCTTTCGCCAATATTTTTTATATTTTCCAAAAATAAGCTTCGTGAAGTTTCAGGACATTTCAAGAACTTTTGTTTCTGCACATAAATAACACCATGGCAATTCTGCTGAAAACAGCGTCGGACCGGGTTAGTTCCATTCAAATCATGCAAGTTAGAGTCCAAAACAAGGGCAAAAGTGTTTGGAAAAGTAGACACGATGGAGACGTATCAACCCTCCCAAGCTTAAACCTTTGCTTGTCCTCAAGCAATTCAGTTGATAAACTGAAAGTGATAAAGAAAAACTTTGACAAACTCTGTTTGCTCTTGTTGTTGTAAATATGTAAAGCCAACATTCAAGTTTTCAGCAAAGATTATGACTAACCACATTCACAATAACATTTAGGTCTCAGGTTTACTCATGTCAATGGCATAATCAACTAGCGAGCAATAATAATAAATCTCGGATGACAACACTTTCTCAAAAGAATCATGATATGATATAACAAGATGGTATCTCACTAGCCCTTTCTGAGACCACAAAACATAAATGCAGAGCACCTTTAAAGATCAAGGACTGACTGAACATTGTAATTCGTGGTAAAAGAGATCCAGTCATAGTCATACCCAGTATGAATTAATAGCAATGCATGCAAATGACAGCGGTGCTCTCCAGCTGGTGATTTTTAATAAGAGGTCGGTGACTCAACATAAAAGTAAATAGATAGGCCCTTCGCAGAGGGAAGCAGGGATTTGTAGAGGTGTCAGAGCTCGATTTTGAAATAGAGATAAATAATATTTTGAGCGGCATACTTTCATTGTCAACATAACAACCGAGAGATGGCGATATCTTCCATGCTACACACATTATAGGCTATTCCCAAACAAAATGGTAAAGTTTATACTCCCCCTCCACCAACAAGCATCACTCCATGGCTTGTTCGAAATAACGAGTGCCTACAACTAACAACAGTCCCATGGGGAGTTTTGTTTGCAATTAATTTGATTTCATTTGCATAAAGCATGGGACTGGGCATCCCGGTGACCAGCCATTTTCTCGTAAGTGAGGAGCGGAGTCCACTCCTCTTGAGAATAACCCACCTAACATGGAAGATAAGGACATCCCTAGTTGATACATGAGCTATTCGAGTATACAAAACAAAATTTCATTTGAAGGTTTAGAGTTTGGCACATACAAATTTACTTGGAACGGCAGGTAGATACCGCATATAGGAAGGTATAGTGGGCTCATATGGCATAACTTTGGGGTTTAAGGAATTGGATGCACGAGCAGTATTCCCGCTTAGTACAAGTGAAGGCTAGCAAAAGACTGGGAAGCGACCAACTAGAGAGCGACAACAGTCATGAACATGCATTAAAGTTAATATACACTGAGTGCAAGCATGAGTAGGATATAATCCACCATGAACATAAATATCATGAAGGCTATGTTGATTTGTTTCAACTACATGTGTGAACATGTGCCAAGTCAAGTCACTCGAATCATTCAAAGGACGATACCACCCCATTTATACCACCTCACAACCATTTTAATAGCATGTTGGCACCCAAGGTAAACCATTATAAACTCCTAGCTAATTAAGCATGACATGAGCAACTATAATCTCTAATTGTCATTGCAAACATGTTTATTCATAATAGGATGAATCAGGAATGATGAACTAATCATATTTACAAAAACAAGAGAGGTCGAGTTCATACCAGCTTCTCTCATCTCAATCAGTTCATCATATATCGTCATAATTGCCTTTCACTTGCATGACCGAATGATGTGAATAATAATAATAGTGCACGTGCATTGGACTAAGCTAGAATCTGCGAGCATTCAATAAACAGGAGAAGACAAGGTAATATGGACTCTTGGTTAAATCAACAATATTGCATATAAGAGCCACTTCAACAATTTAATCATGGTCTTCTCCTATCGACCCCCAAAGAAAAGAAAAGAAATAAAACTATTTACACGGGAAAGCTCCCAACAAGCAAAAGAAGAACATGAAATATTTTTGGGTTTTCTTTTTAATTATTACTACTACAGCAAGAAAATAAACAAGCTAAAAGCTACTACTAATTTTTATGGTTTTTCTCAAGGTTTATGAAACACACGAGAAGAAAGCATAAAAACAGAAGGAAAATAAACTAGCATGGATATTACAGTGAAAAAGTATGGGCACCGACATTTAGCAATGAGTGTGAAAATGTAACTGTAATGTCGGTGAGCAATACGTACTCCCCCAACCTTAGGCTTTTGGCCTAAGTTGGTCTATTGCCACGGCTGGCCTGGCGGATATCCAAAGTTGTAGTTGGGGTCGTACTGAGATGCAGCAGTCATTGCATCGTGTGCTGCAGCTTGGAGGCGAGCTATCTCAGCCCTCCTCTTATACTCCTCCGCCTCCTCTCTGGTTATAAAATATCTCCCCTTTGCCTGAAAGTCAAAGAAAGTAGAGGCAGGGAGAGCGATGTGATAGGTGCGTCGTCTGTCAAAGATTAGTCGGTACTGGAGGAACTGATCATTCCTCTCAACAAACTGATGATGAACCATAGCCTCATAATCTAAATAAGCCGAAGGCAACTCAATATCATCCTCACATATGGTTACACCAAGAAAATTAGCTAAACGGGTTGCATAGATTCCACCAAAGAAATCTCCATTAAATCTATTATTATGCAACCTACGTGCAACAATGGCTCCCAAATTATAATGTTTACCTCCTAACACAGCGCTCCTGAGAACACTGAGGTCAGGGACACATATGTGACATGCTTCATCCTTACCATTTATGCACCTACCTATGAAGAAAGCAAAATAATGTATAGCAGGAAAATGAATGCTCCCTATGGTAGCTTGTGCTATGTCTCTAGATTCCCCACAGTTATACTAGCAAGAAAATCTCTAAATTCAGATTTGTGGGGTTCACTAGTGCTACCCCATTGTGGAAGTTTGCAAGCGGTAGTAAAATCCTCTAAGTCCATAGTATAAGAATTTTCATAAAGATCAAACAAGACAGTTTGAGAATTACGTGAAGATGAAAATTCAAACCTCCTCACGAAGGAACTAGTGAGATAGTGGTACTGACGGCACTTATCGGCCTCGAAGCTCTCAAGATCAGCATTAGACAAGTATGCGTTAAATTCTTCCTTAATTCCAGCTTGATCCATGAAGTCCTCCGAAGGCCACTCACAAGGTCGTACTGGTGCGTCCCTTGGTGGTTCATCGTCAGCATCGCGCATTGCAAGCTTGGGTCCTTGCTTCCTTGAAGAACCACCTTGGTACATTTTCCTAAACATATTTCCTCCTCTGAAAAATTTCTGAAATTTTTTGTAAGTTCAAATAAAAGTGAACCAAACTCAACAAAATTGATAGCAACTACTCCTACAAGTGCCTAGGGCCTACATCATGCATTAGAACTACTTGGGACCATATAAATTTGACATGCAAGCCCAAGAACATGGTCACCTAGGAAGCACAAATTTGCAAAGAATAAAGCACTAGAATAAAAACTAATTGGACCAATGGACGAGTCACATACCAAGGAACAATCCCCCAAAGCAGTTTTGTGAGAGGTGCTTTGAGCAAGGAGATCGAAAATCGCAACAAAATGAGCTAGAACTCATGCTTGAGCTGGATGGTGATTTTTTGGGGAGGAAGAAGAACTGTGTGGGTGCAGGGATAAGTGGAGGGGAGCCATCGTGGACCCATGAGGCAGGGGGCGCGCCCAGGGGGTGGGCATGCCCTGGACCCTCGTGCCCAGGTACTTGCTCCCCTGTTGTGCTCTCAGTGCCAGATATTCTCAAATATTCTAGAAAAAAAATCATATTTCATTTTCGGGGCATTTGGAGAACTTTTATTTTCGGGGTATTTTTATATTCCACGGATGATTCAGAAAACAGACAGGAAATACTATTTTTTACTTTATTTAATCTAAATAACAGAAAGTAAAAGGAGGGTACAGAAGGTTGTGCCTTCTAGTTTCATCCATCTCATGCTCATCAAAAGGAATCCACTAACAAGGTTGATCAAGTCTTGTTAACAAACTCAGTCCGAATAACATGGAACCAGAGAGATTTCAAATAACACTATGTTACCTCAACGGGGATATGCACATCGACAATAATAAGAATATCATATTTCTTTTTGACAGTAGGTAGAGGAAATTCAAAACCTCCAATAATAATCGATGGAACTTTTCCAATAGAATTTATACTGTGAACTTGAGGTTGTTTCCTCAGAAAGTGTACCGTATGCTCATTACCATTAACATGAAAAGTAACATTGCCCTTGTTGCAATCAATAACAGCCCCTGCAATATTCAAAAAGGGTCTTCCATGAATAATAGACATACTATCGTCCTCGGGAATATCAAGAATAAAAAAGTCCGTTAAAATAGTAACGTTTGCAACCACAACAGGCACATCCTCACAAATACCGACAGGTATAGCAGTTGATTTATTGGCCATTTGCAAAGATATTTCAGTAGGTGCCAACTTATTCAAATCAAGTCTATGATATAAAGAGAGAGGCATAACACTAACACCGGATCCAAGATCACACAAAGTAGTTCTAACATAGTTTCTTTTAATGGAGCATGGTATAGTGGGTACTCCTGGATCTCCAAGTTTCTTAGGTATTCTACCCTTGAAAGTATAATTAGCAAGCATGGTGGAAATTTCAGCTTCCGGTATCTTTCTTTTATTTGTAACAATATCTTTCATATACTTAGCATAAGGATTCATTTTGAGCATATTAGTTAATCGCATACGCAAAAAGATAGGTCTAATCATTTCAGCAAAGTGCTCAAAATCCTCATCATCCTTTTTCTTGGATGGTTTGGGAGGAAAAGGCATGGGTTTCTAAACCCATGGCTCCCTTTCTTTACCATGATTCCTAGCAACAAAGTCTCTCTTATCATAACGTTGATTCTTTGATTGTGGGTTATCAAGATCAACACTTGGTTCAATTTCTAAATCATTATCATTGCTAGGTTGAGCATCAACATGAACATCATCATTAACATTATCATTAGGTTCATGTTCATTACCAGATTGTGTTTCAGCATCAGAAATAGAAATATCATTTGGATTCTCAGGTGGTTCAACAATAGGTTCACTAGGAGCATGCAAAGTCCTATCATTTTTCGTTTTCTTCATTTTAGAAGGACTAAGTGCATCTATATTATTTCTCTGAGAATCTTGCTCAATTCTCTTAGGATGGCCTTCGGGATACAAAGGTTCCTGAGTCATCTTACCAGTTCTAGTAGCCACTCTAACAGCATAGTCATTATTCTTATTATTCAATTCATTCAGAAAATCATTTTGAGATCTAAGTACTTGTTCTACTTGAGTGGTAACCATAGAAGCATGTTTACTAATGAGTTTAAGTTCACCCTTAACTCTAGACATATAATCACCCAAGTGTTCAAGCATATAAGAATTGTGTTTTTATTCTCTACCAAAATAAGCATTGAAGTTTTCTTGTTTAACAATAAAATTGTCAAACTCATCTAAGCACTGTCTAGCAGACTTATAGTGAGGAATATCACCTTCATCAAATCTATAGAGAGAATTTACCTTTACTACCTGTGTTGGGTTATCAAGACCATGTGCTTCTTCAATAGGTGATGAATTATGATTATATATTTCTTCAACAGGCGGTAAATTAAGACCATGTATTTCTTCAATAGGAGGTAAATTCTTAACATCTTCAGCTTTTATACCTTTTCTTTCATAGATTTCTTTGCCTCTTGCATATCTTCAGGACTGAGAAATAGAACACCTCTCTTCTTCAGAGTTGGCTTAGGAATAGGCTCAGGAGTTGGCTCAGGAAGTGTCCAGTTATTTTCATTTGTCAACATATTATTCAATAGAATTTCAACTTCCTCCGGTGTTCTTTCCCTGAAAACAGAACCAACACAACTATCCAGGTAATCTCTGGAAGCATCAGTTAGTCCATTATAAAATATATCAAGTATTTCATTTTTCTTGAGAGGATGATCAGGCAAAGCATTAAGTAATTGGAGAAGCCTCACCCAAGCTTGTGGGAGACTCTCTTCTTCAATTTGCACAAAATTATATATTTCCCTTAAAGCAGCTTGTTTCTTATGAGCAGGGAAATATTTAGCAGAGAAGTAATAAATCATATCCTGGGGACTACGCAGACAACCAGGATCAAGAGAATTAAACCATATCTTAGCATCACCCTTTAATGACAACGGAAATATTTGAAGGATATATAAGTAGCGAGTTCTCTCATCATTAGTGAACAGGGTGGCTATATCATTTAATTTAGTAAGGTGTGGCACAACAGTTTCAGATTCATAGCCATAAAAAGGATCAGATTCAACCAAAGTAATTATATCAGGATCAACAGAGAATTCATAATCCTTATCAGTAACGAAGATAGGTGAAGTAGCATAAGCAGGATCATATTTCATTCTAGCATTCAGAGTTTTTTGTTTAAGCTTAGCTAATAATTTCTTAAGATCACTTCTATCATTGCAAGCAAGAAAGTCTCTTTTAATCTCTTCATCCATAACATAGCCCTCAGGCACAACAGGCAATTCATATTTATTGGGAGAGCCTTCATCATCACTTTCATCAATATTATCAGTTTCAATAATTTCATTCTCTCTAGCCCTAGCAAGTTGTTCATCGAGAAATTCACCAAGTGGCACAGTAGTATCAAGCATAGAAGTAGTTTCATCATAAGTATCATGCATAGCAGAAGTGGCATCATCAATAACATGCGACATATCAAAATGAATAGCAGAAGCAGGTTTAGGTGTCACAAGCTTACTCAAAACAGAAGATGAATCAAGTGCAGAGCTATATGGCAGTTCCTTACCTCCCCTCGTAGTTGAGGGATAATTTTTTCGCGTCTTTCAAGTTCTTCATAGTGACCAGCAAATATAAATCCCAAGTGACTCAAAGAATAGAGCTATGCTCCCTGACAACAGCGCCAGAAAATAGTCTTGATAACCCACAAGTATAGGGGATCGCAACAGTTTTCGAGGGTAGAGTATTCAACCCAAATTTATAGATTCGACGCAAGGGGAGCCAAAGAATATTCTCAAGTATTAGCAGTTGGGTTGTCAATTCAACCACACCTGGATAACTTAGTATCTGCAGCAAAGTATTTAGTAGCAAACTAACATGGAAGTAACAGTAACGGTAGCAAAAGTAATATTTTTGGGTTTTGTAGTGATTGTAAGAGTAGCAACGAAAAAGTAAATAAGCGAAGAACAATATGTGAAAAGCTCGTAGGCATTGGATCGGTGATGGAGAATTATGCCGGATGCGGTTCATCATGTAACAGTCATAACATAGGGTGACACAGAACTAGCTCCAATTCATCAATGTAATGTAGGCATGTATTCCGAATATAGTCATATGTGCTTATGGAAAAGAACTTGCATGACATCTTTTGTCCTACCCTCCCATGGCAGCGGGGTCCTAGCGGAAACTAAGGGATATTAAGGCCTCCTTTTAATAGAGTACCGGACCAAAGCATTAACACATAGTGAATACATGAACTCCTCAAACTACGGTCATCACTAGGAGTGGTCCTGATTATTGTCACTTTGGGGTTGCCGGACCATGACACATAGTAGGTGACTATAGACTTGCAAGATAGGATCAAGAACTCACATATATTCATGAAAACATAATAGGTTCAGATCTGAAATCATGCCACTCGCGCCCTAGTGACAAGCATTAAGCATAGCAAAGTCATAGCAACATCAATCTCAGAACATAGTGGATACTAGGGATCAAACCCTAACAAAACAACTCGATTACATGATAAATCTCATCCAACCCATCACCGTCCAGCGAGCCTACGATGGAATTACCATCGCACGGTGGTGAGCATCATGAAGTTGGTGATGGAGGATGGTTGATGATGACGATGGCGACGGATTCCCCTCTCCGGAGCCCCGAACGGACTCTAGATCAGCCCTCTCGAGAGAGATTAGGGCTTCATGGCGGCTCCATATCGTAAAACGCGATGAATCCTTATCTCTGCTTTTATTTTCTCCCCGAACACGAATATATGGAGTTGGAGTTTTGGTCGGTGGAGCGTCAGGGGGCCCACGAGGGAGGGGGCGCGCCCAGGGGGTATGGCGCGCCCCCCACCCGCGTGCCCAGGGTGTGGGCCCCCAGGCCTTGATTCATTCGCCAATATTTTTTATATTTTCCAAAAATAAGCTCCGTGAAGTTTCAGGTCATTCCGAGAACTTTTGTTTCTGGACATAAATAACACCATGGCAGTTCTGTTGAAAACAACGTCAGTCAGGGTTAGTTCCATTCAAATCATGCAAGTTAGAGTCCAAAACAAGGGTAAAAGTGTTTGGAAAAGTAGATATGACGGAGACGTATCTTGGGGTCATCTCATGCATGCCTCCACATGCACCATGTACAAACAGGACCATTCGGGTCTGCCGAAGAGCAAGACTGAAAGAGGTTTTCCTTCCCGGTCCCACCAAATGATCCCAAACTTTATACACACCCTAGGATGACCATGGCATGCATGCATGACAAGTATCATTCATTTCCAACACTCGATGCATTTTCTAGGGTTTTTCCGGCGACAAAACCCCACAACACTGCCCCCATGTGACGCAACGTGCGTTTTGTGTCCGAATTTGTGCACAGCTTGCCTTGGGGACCACATTGGCCATGCCCACATGGTCCCAAAAGTTGGGGTCATCTCATGCATGCCTCCACATGCACCATGTACAAGCAGGACCATTCGGGTCTGCCGGAGGGCAGGTCTGAAAGTACTTTTCCTTGTCGGTCCCACCAAATGATCCCAAACTTTATGCATACCCTAGGATGACCGTGGCATGCATGCATGACAAGTATCGTTCATTTCCGACACTTGATGCATTTTCTAGGGTTTTTCCGGCGACAAAACCCTACAGCACTGCCCCCACGTGACGCAACGTGCGTTTTGTGTCTGAATTTGTGCACACCTTGCCTGGGGGACCACATTGTCCATGCCCACATGGTCCCAAAAGTTGGGGTCATCTCATGCATGCCTCCACATGCACCATGTACAAGCAGGATCATTCGGGTCTGCCAGAGGGCAGGTCTGAAAGTGGTTTTCCTTGCCGGTCCCACCAATTACGTAGTCATAAATAGGACAACATTTAATCATACATATTTGAAATGAAATTGAAAACTATGAGAAGAAGTGATATGGAATTACGAAACATGAAAAAACAATTAGGAATAAGAAGAAGAAAACATAAAATAACAGGAAAACCAAATTAAAAGGGAAAGAGGAACAATACATTTGAATATATAATATTGTAGAAATGATAGAGATACTATAAATATTGTTGAACATATACAAGTATACAATAACTAATTGGTGTCACAAAGATTTTTTTTTGAGGGAAGAACCAATGATATTTATTTTGAGGGAAGAAACAATGTAGGTAGGTGGGCCGGCCCAGACCGTAAATAACTGTCGGATCCATATTGTGGAGGCCCACAATGCTGCGCTTTCCATGCACATTGATCACGGGAGTAGTTGCCGTTATGTTACACAATTCCAGGATTGTGCTAATCCATATGTTCCTAATCCCTACGATTGAGGAGCACGTTCATCCTCGCTTCAACGGAGGAAAATATAGATCGCGAGATTGGCCACAGGGAAGTTACGACGACCTAGGAGTCGACCTCGTATATAATCTCCACCTCCTCGCACATGTCGTCGACTAGATCGCCTCCTGCCGGCGAGTCATCGACAGCTCCGTCCGCCGCATCCCACACGCCACAAAACCCCAAGAAGATCAAGGTCGTTCGCACGTGCTGGCCGACCTCGACGAACTACGTCGAGAACGCACCGCCGACTTCTTTCATCTTCGTCGACCGATCAAGTAAGTTGTCCTCCTTACCTCGTGCCTTCATAGCAAGCTAGTTCCTCCATCTCGTTGCTTTGATGGACTTAGGTTTACCACATATTTTCAACTAGTATCAACTCGACTAGATGCGTTCTGACCAGATGGCGTAGATGAACTAAATCTTTGGTTCTTTATAGCATGGTAGAATAAGATGTTGTTTCTCGAGAAGCATGATGCAATAGATTTTTGTCACATGATCCAATTATATTTTTGTCACACAATCCAATTATATTATTGTGCACACAGAACATTAAAGAGTTATAAGCATTAGATGTTGATGAACCTCAAATAGGTACCATTGCTACAGACTGTAGTTATTTACAGCTGATCAATTTGTCACCCTGTTAATAAGACAACCAGACGAATTAGTAACGTTTACCATATTAGATTTATTGATTACATCATTTATCTGATACTCAAAGAACTTGATCACATGCAAGTAAATTCAATTACCAATTGTAGTTATTTTTTTATTGCCTCATATCAGCACACACTTGGCTGCATGTTGCAGTATACATGGTGCTAGTTTTATATTTGCATTAGTGTTAGCTACTGCCAGAAAGTTTTATATTTTTGCATGTCTATTGTTATTTTTGCATTAGTGTTCGCTAATGTCATGAAGTTATATATTTTCTTTCAACAGGATGGACGAGTTGAATGGAGAAATAGTATGTGTTGTTGAAAAATGGTGCAAGCTTGTTGCCGCTCTATCGAGCGGTCAACGCGCTAGAGTGGTTGATACAACATTGCGCAGCATGCTGCAGATACCATCTATTAAGATGTGTACCCTACTGATTAGGTATATGATTGAGAATTTTCAGGCCAGCACGGCTAGATTCATTATACAAGAGCGGGTTGGGGAGGTGACTCTAGGTGCGGTCGACGTCGAGTGCATCTTTAACCTCGAGAACCAAGGACTATCCGCTTCGGACATTCTAACTGAAGAAGGCGAGGACTTCAAGGAGCGGGTGCCGCCACAATTTCTCAGTAAGACATAAGAAAACATAGTGATATATAATCTCATTGAGGACATAATTAAAAGTAAAGCCATCGACGGCGATTTCCTTCGGAAAGTAGTCCTTGTCTTGTTAGGAACAATTATTGCTCCCATGTCGAGCAAGATTGTGCCAAAGCAGTACTACGCTTTGGTCGATGATGTGAAACGTATTTCAAAGATTAACTAGAATGCGTTCACCCTGCGCGTTCTCCTTGATTGCCTTCGCATAGTCAATAAAGGCAAACACCTCCTCCAATGGCCGAAAGGCAATTTGGCTCTGTTGCAGGTACACATATGAGACCTGTTGCATAATGTCAATTATTATATCATTGCAATTTTATGTGATGTATTGTACTAACTCTAAATCTTTATATTTTTTTGTAGTACTTGTACTGGAAGAAGGTGCAACCTGTCGAAGGCGAATGCGCCTATAATCCCAACCTGTCCATACAACCTCTTATGAGGAATTGGACAGAAGGTGCAGCCACTAGGAGAGATCGGTTCGATTATGACAATGGGCGCGGTCGTGGTAACGTCAAGGTAAGTCATTGTGTTTTGTCTTTCTTAAATGTTTTGTAACTTAATAATATTTATTTTTTATTCATCACATGTACTTCAATATCGCATGCAGATCGAAAATAATATCACCCAAGAGTATAGGGCGCAGGAGCCCAAAATCCCAAATAATGTGCCTACCATGAAGCCAAAAACCAAGCCTGCAAATGGAAACGCAAAGAAGTCGACGATAGCCCCAATGTCGGAAGATTTGATGGAGCTTCTAATGAAGTGGTGCATGGACTTCATACACACCAAGATGTGGCAAATCCCTAATCAAGTTGCTGAGGTGTCACACCCTAACATTCTAGTTTACAGTATATTTCCTGTTTTAAACCATGCAAGCATTACTAAATTTATATTTCTATTGCATAGGTTGTTAGAGAAGTTGAACAAATCAGGTGTCATGTACAAGCCGACTGCTGCCGTGCCATCCGCGGACAATGATGTGGATGAAGAACTGGATTCGTTCAAGAACGGTCCATATGAAAAGAAGGAATTCGTGTACAAGGATGACATAGACTCACGCGGAGAGCCTATCATTGACATGACGCAGCCTGATGAAGTGGTTCCCAACCATAAAACCGCACCTGAGGTACTATGTATATATATTTCTGTCTATAATTTTCTCCTTTAATTTATTTACGTGCTGAAATGTTCACATGATTTTGTTTGCCAAACAGAAAACCCCACCGAAGATGAATGGACACAAGGAAGCTTCACCTATTAAGCATAATGATGAATGTGGCGCTACATCCGAAAACCCTTTGGTCATTGGTACTTCTACTCAAGCACCTTCATCGGACATAGACATTTGTCCATATGCTGTCAACAAGTTCATGGCTAAGGCGAATGGAAAAAGGGTGCAACAATCGATAAGGATGAGGAAGTTATGTCCGGTAAGCGCAAGCGGACCGTTCCTCAGAAATTTGAATCACCCTACGCACTTGACAAGCCCAGCAGGCGTACCAACCGTGGTCAGAAGCCCTCCGGTACTACTACTGCTAGTAGAGGTATCGTAACTAAATTTCTTAATTTGTTATATACTACGAATGCATATGATCACCATTGTTGACGTTCATATTATTTCATGCAGCTCTATTTTCTGAAAATCATGAGCCGGAGGTTGTGGCAGATGAGTTGACGCCGGAAATAATTGATGCAGCTGTTTCACTTGTCGAGTTAGTTGCTAGCACCGAGAAGAATAAGGGGAAGAAAGTTTACTACAGTGAAGGGCGTGGCATATCTCTGACTTCTGAAAGGGTTCGACCGATACTAATTCACAGATGGCTGTCGGACGAGGTAATTACTACTTGCATGTCCTGTTATTAAAATTCTCAATAATCTATGTCTCAACTTTCAACATGTAATGCCCTGATATTCTATGAAGGTTATTGATGCTTATATGGGACATTTGGAGCTGCGCGTTGGTCATGATCGTTACCTCTGTCCAGCATGGAGGTCCAAATTCCTTGTAGATCGTGCTATCGCACGAGATGATCCATTGCCGTCGAGCTGCAACATGGATAGTGCTCTGTCCAAAGCTGGAGCAGTTAATAGAGTCACGAAAGAATATATTGTGCGTGATAAGGTACGTTATGTTTGTAATTCTTCAGTACAGGACATTTCATCAAGTATTTCATTTGATCCACAATGGATTTTTGCACTGTAGATGTATATCGCGTTGAATATTGACAATGCCCACTGGATAACCATGGTCATGCACTTGATCAAGCAAGAATTCCAAGTTCTCGATTTCCTCTATCCTCTGGACCTGACAGAAAAGATTGTGAAAGCACTAGTAATATAACCAACATTTGTACCATTGGTCTTACATGTTGTTTATTATTCCTCTTTAACACTATCCTCTTTATAGCGAATGGCTATAGCACACGATATGCACCTAGTAAATCTTATTACACTAGGGAAATATCCGGACGTAAGTAAGTGGCCTATCAAGGAGTATGACATGCCCCAGCAAGAGGATGGGTCATTTAATAGGACATCATGCACATTCAAACAACAACACACATGTTCGTATTGCCCACCACTAATATTTGCATATGTACTAGGAACTCTTGTGGCCTTTTTGTCACAGAATGTCTAGAACATTGGGACATGGACCGAATGACCCGCGATTTTTCACAGGTATGTTGTTATTTACGTTTGTAGACTAGCTAGTATGTCGTGTAGGAACTTCAGTTTATGTAACCTTTATGTCATTTTTGGCAGGCCACCGTTGATGCAAGGAGAAGACGTTTCGTCGCGGAGTTGATTATGTCATCTTCGAACATGATGGAGTGTGTGAAGAACAAAATTCGCGAAATCGCAAGGAAAAGGCGCGCCTGAAGAATTTATGCGGCATGCAAGATTCAAGTTTTAGTGGTTTGGATTTAGTCCGGTCGAAGGTTTCGACAACATGATTATCTTAGGGTTTCTATCATTTTTCTGTAATAAATAGGGCATCTCGAATATTGGGACACATACATGTCTATGTGTCTGTCAGACAATTCGCTCGTACCAGACGATTTAGTCATACAATTCGCTCGTAGAAGACAATTTGGTCGTACCAATAAAGTTTTGGCTTCACTTATCAATTATTCTTGCTTAATATTTTTCTCGTTCTCCAAATTTTTATAATTGGTTTTTTCACATTAATAGTATCGCATTCTATTTTTCTCTTCTGCTCTCCTAAGTTTCATATAAAAAATTCACATTCTTTAGTTTTAAAAAAAACTCTACCAAGCTTAGCCTTCTGCCTTAGCTATCTGCATGTCATCATCTTGCATAATCTCCTGGTAATTCCCCCTCATCACATGATTATGAAAAGTAGTCATGTTAGCTAAGTAAATATATCGAGCCAAAACGTAATATTACACAGATGAAAATTAGTCATGTCGGCTCATTGGCTCTATCGCGTGTTATCAGGCATCATGTTTTTCTATTTTGTTTTACAAACCCGTCGTTTTTTTATTCTATGATAATTAACTTTTTCTGTACTCACCATGATGCCAGGCACGGCCCATCCAACCATGTGAGGGGCCCCACAGGCGGCCTATCGTGCCGGCAGCGCTACACCAGCCCATTTTGCTAGGTTCACATCAATCTTTCCCCTTTTCTTGTTTACCTTTCCAAATCCCTAGCCATCTCTCTCCATTTGCGTCTCCAAATCTCGACGGCGAAAGCATGACAGCGAGCTGGGCGTCGGGCGACAGTGGCTACGGTGAGAAGAGCGGTGGCGACTGCAAGTTAGGTCGAACCCTGGGTCCTGGAAGCAGGTGGGGCGGATTCAGTGGCACAGGAGGCAGTGGCGGCGGATCGAGTGGAACAGGGGACGGGGGTTTCATGGGCGACGGCGGGCCGGGAGAACCCACGGCTAGGGTTTCTTTAGTGCTACACTTTGGTGGCAAAAAGGTAAGTTCTTTACCGTTGTTCTTTACATCCCAGCATTATCACCCACAATTCATGACCTATGTCCATGACAAGATCCATCTATGTGGTCATCAGGAAACTCCTGGTGGACGTTGTCTGCATAGATGCAGAAAATTTTGGCAGCGCATTCGTGGGATGTGTGTTTGAGGTTAGTCTACTGAGCATGATCTTCAAACTAGTACTGCTATTGCGGTCAAGCTGCAAAAAAGTTCAGTGTTTAATGCTTGCAGTGACAAGTTCAGTTATAAATTGACTTGAATTTCTCATGATTTATTTAGGATGATATCACTTCTGAGTATGTTGAATGGGTTGATGGGGAGTGGGATAGAAAAGCAAAGTCATTCATTAAGTATCTTGCCATGAAGAACAAGAAACTAGACACTAAGATTACAGAATATGAAGCTGAAATTAAAAGGAATGAGAAAGGAAAGAGGGCAATGGTTAAGATGCACAAGGAAATATTGCTCTATAGGGATAGGATTTTAGGATTTGGAGTCTTCTGTATCTTGGCCTGCTTGCCATTATGATTGTTGTCATAGTTTGCAAGTAGATTGTTCATAACGTTATTGACATCATTGTAATTGACATGATGAAATGCTGGTGAATTATTTGCTATTCAGTTTATGGGCAAAGTGTAACAGAGATTGCAACATAAATAACATGGGGCCATCATGATTGGTAGACAATGCACTTTTGGGATGTTCTATATTTGGCAGACAATGCACTTTTGTCATGTTCTATATTTGGCAAACAATGCACTTTTGGTATGTTCTATATTTGGTAAGTGATGCACATGGGCACATCACCTAGCAACACTACCGATTTATGCAGCAGCCCAGTTCATTGTCTTGTTGCAACATAGGAGCAACATCTAGCAGCACCTACACCTTTGATGCAACGCTGAAGCAAAGCAACAGTACATATTCAACATTCTGAAATTTAACTGAACTTGACACTTAGGGTGAGCAGTAGATATTCAGTTCTTCAGCCACAAAGAACCCGACCAAACTGTATCGATTGCATAACTTATATGCTTACATATAAAAGCATACCTAACCAACATCAAACCCAAAATAATGTTAACTTATATGCTGAAACATATAACAGCATACCTAACTAAAGATAACCAACAGCTTCCTCCTCCTTCAGCAACTGTGCCCATCTTCACTTCTACAGAAATTTGAGGCAGCGTGAGCGGCGCACCACACACGGAGAAGCCTTCTTCTTGACTACCGTCCTGTTCGACATCTGCGCCACCTAATCCTGAGCCACCTCCTCTTCTTCCACCTTCACTATGTCAGGGAGGAGGGGAAGGAGCTCGACGTCGATGGACATTGTCTTGCCACCCTCGACGGCGACCGGCGCTACCATCTGCATGGCGTCCTCCTCGCCCTCCTCATGGTCATCAGGGATGACCAGTACCTCCTCCACGATGTCAGAGCCCAACGGCAGGACTGGCTTTGGCATGTGGCGGACCTGGTAGTCCGGGCTGACGGGCGCAGGGAGAGCGAGCTCGACGTCGACGCCCTCCGCCCTTGACGCGACACGTGCTGGATCTGGCCGTAGCATCATGGTGTTGGAGCGGTACATCCACCACCTTGCGCGATGAACAGGGGAGTCGCTCAGCGTGGCCTCTCGCATTGCCCACACGAGGAGGAGAGCCGGCGGGACGCCGCGGCCATAGGGGAAGGCGCGCTTCTTCTCACCGTCGGTGAGGACTTTGATGAGGCCACGCGCGTGGTTGACCAACATCTCCGTGCCGGGGAACCAGCCGCACACCTCCGTCAACTACGCGCGCCACCCCTCATCATCGTTGGCGAGCTCCATCATCTCTCTCTCTGCCAGCCGAGGCTTCTCTCCATGGAGGCGGCTGCAGCGGTCGCCGGCGGGGGTTTTCTCAATCTACTGTAGGTGGGGATAAGAGGGGAGTTCGAACCGGCGCCCGTGGGAGGTGGGTGAGTGCGTGGTGGGGAGGAGAGTGGTACAGTTACTTATTTAATGGCATTTAGGACGTGGGGAGGGGAAATGTACGATATTATTTCTACCTCCCGCCCCGGTCATAACATAGTAAATAATTTTTTTGATTTTTGTTTTGAGGGAAACTTCTTACTTTATTTAAACAAAGTCTGGGATCTCGTCTGCTAATACACTAAGGATACAATCAGGGGACGAAAGCCTCCTAACCAAAGAAACACAATAGCTACAGCTACCTTAGCCAAAGTATGAGCCGCCCGATTAACACAGTAAATAATTGAAGCAAGTGGTCTACTCTTCTTCCTTCTCCACCGTTCTGCACATGATAAAAGACAAGCTAAGTTAATGAATGATAAAAAATTAATAATCCACAATGCATACAAACACTTACTTCTGATTTAGTTTGCATTTCTTGCTACGTCTAGTGTGTCCTGGCAATTTGCAAGCGCCGCACCGGGTTTTCAACTCATCAAAAGAGAGTGGTCTACCATTTTTTGAGACAGGGCGGCTCTCATCTACCTTTGTTGCACCTTTGCTTGACACTTTCATAGGATCTTTAACTACAATCATGTTGCCTTCACCATCGTCCACATATTCAAATGCACACTTACTGATGTCATTTCTTTGCTTGATCAAATTTTCCTGTAGCAGATCGTACTCATGACTCTTAGCTATCACAGCCTTCAAACTCTCTTGTAACTGATCCCACAAAGCAGGGTGTTTGCATGCCGCATGCATAGCTTCTGACGCTAACACACTGACCTGGCTATATTTCATTCTTTCACCGGCCCCAGTCCAACCAAATCCCAACAGATCGCTTGTGCGCCTCGCGGGCAGTCCCAACCTTGCTTCTTTCGTGAACCAAACAAGAACTAAACACTTTGGTATTTCAGATATGTTCGAGTGCTTCGGTACATGGAATATGTGCTTACAAGGTAGACCCTTTTGAATCATTCTTCTGCAGCTGCACCTTATAGTTTCTGCGGAATTTACTGGTGTATACTCCACCCAAAAACGGCACTTCCAGTTATTCTTCCAGGCCACGATGTACTGCCATGATCCGTCTCCCAGCTTAATTTCTACAATCTCCATGCCGCCAATTTTTCTAATCATCTTGCAACATATAGAAGTTTGCTGGAGTGAAGACGTGAGAAGCAGCTATCTCAAGTTCCCTCGAGCTAGTAACTGGCACCGGTAACCTCTGTGAGGTCGTGCAGTCATCTCGCGCCTCGTTTTCATGGATACGCACAACGGCGTTCTCATAGTGCAAAATCATATCCACCAGGGTCATTTCACCATCTAGGTGGAGGTGAAGGAATGAGTTCAGGCTTTCACTCCGCTAGTTGCTTTTCATGCCAAGCCAAAACCCCTCTGTTAGATAGGCCGGGGCCCACAGTCTCCTCTTATACATCCGTCTCAACCATGTTACAGTTTTTTCCGACTGCCATCTTTTGGAAAATGCATGCCATCTCTCCTCAAATGTGGTCGTGGACGTGCTGTAGTACAGAAGAGTTCGGAACTCCTTCAAGGAGTTGTGACTGAGGTGAATCTTCATACTTTTTTCTATATGCCACGTACATATACGGTGCCACATGTCTGGCAAGACTTCGCGAATTGCCTTGATCATCGCAGCGTCAGCGTCTGTGTTAACACTATTAGGCATCTTTTGACACATGGACCTCAAAAAAGTCCGCAGAAGCCACACGTATGTCTCTTCGGTCTCATCCAAAACTATGGCACAACCAAAAACAGTGGTCTTCCATTGATTGTTAAGACCAACAAAAGGTATGAATGGCATACCATAGCAGTTCATCTTGTATGTGATGTCAAATACAAGCACGTCGCCGAAGTCCTCATAGTCATGACGAGACTGGGAGTCGCACCAGAACATCCTATTCCAATGTCCTTCCTTATCCAGCTTGTACTCAAAAAAGAAGCTAGGATCCCTCTGCTTCCTATTGGCCATGATGCCTATGGCTGTGGCAGCATCACCTTTTGAAAGCAGCTTCATCTTCTCCCTGGCGCCAAGGTTGTATATTTCACGCCTGGTAAAACCAACACCGCCGTACCATACATGTTTGCTGATGAAGCAATCCATCATGTCGTGAACTCTAATCCCTGCAGCTCCCATGGACATTATCTCATGCTTCTAGTACTCTTTGATTTTTCTATGGGACCAAAGAAAAAGTACCTCGTCCGGTCCTGCCAACATATGGCTATGCTTGTCCTCAAAACTTTCAACATACCAAACCCCATGCTTTTGGTTAAGCTTGACGGTCAGGTGCGCTTTGCAAAAGCAACGTGTCTCGGCTCTGAGCCTACGGCTATGTCCTTCCTTGGTTAGCAACTTGCTGTCATGTTTCCCTTGTCTGGAACAAACAAACCGCCTATAACGCATATGATGTGACTCGGTTTTGCTATACCTGACCTTATTCTTTCTAATGCTGAAACCATTATCTCTAGCATAGCTGTTGTAGAAATCATACGCATCATCGTGAGACGTAAAGGTCATTTCCATTATCTGCATGAACATATCCCTCTTATCATCTGCACTGGCAGTATCTTGGACATTCTTTGCCCCATCATCTTGTGTCACCTACACAATCAAACCACAGCCATGAAAACATTTTTTATGGTTTAACATTACTTCCATAGAACATTGATTACACACATACCTCACTCATGGTGACCGACGACTGGGACTCCCCAGAATCAGGTGCATCTAATGATTCGTCGTTAAGGTCTGTCTCCGCGTCGGGTTCACCTTAATAGTCGTACGCATTATGACATTTGGAAATGAACTGAAAAATACAACACAAATACATAATTACTTATCATATATTATTCCAGAAGAAATTCAATTTGCATGCCAACAAAAAATTTCACTTCCGTACCTGACTAATGTAATCTTCATTCGAGATCTCCGAGTTGTTTTCCTGATCATCATCAAGCTCATCGATATATAAATTTTCAACACAAAGATTTAATGTTGTCGGATGTCATCAAAAAATTACAACATGACAATGCCACTCACATTAAGATCGTCCCATTCGTATCATGATAGAAAATGGGCTTTTCGTGCTGGGCGGGCCGGAGACGCAGCTGCATGACATTCTTTGGGCCGTCCATGACGGAAAAAAACCGTGGTAGAAGCGAGGGCGAGGAAAATTTTGGGGAGTTCCCGGTTACGGTGGGAGGTCGGGGGCCGAGCGATGCGCGCTTCTCTCGTACACGTACGCGCGTGTGTGCGAGGCATTGGCTCTAACTGAACCCGAGCGAGGCGTTGGGCTCTAACTGAACCCGAGCGATTGCACTGCAGGCTACGCATTACTGAACCCGAGCGATCGATCGATGGCTGTTAATTGAACCCGATCGAGTGATTCCTTCGCTACTGCTGCTAACTGAAGCCGATCGATGCTGCCTCTGGATGAACAGTGAGCGTTGTGGGGGGAGGTTTGGATGAACAGTTCCCGGTGGGGGTGGATGAACAGGACCCCGTGGTGTTGCCTCTGGATGAACAGGACCCCGATCGATCGAGCCGGTTGGGGCTGGATGAACAGGACCCCGTGGAGGGATGGATGAACAGTAGACGGTGGAGGGCAGGATGAACAGTAGCTCGTGGAGGGGTGGTTGAACAGGAGCCCGTGGAGAGGGCTGGTTGAACAGTAGCCGGTGGAGTAGCGCGCGGTGGAGGCTGGATGAACAGGAGCCCGTGGATGAACAGTCGCAGTGGATGCTGGAGAAGGTCGACGATGGATGAACAGTAGCTCGTGGAGGCTGGAGGGGGTCGATGGTAGAGATGAACAGTATCTCGTGGAGTCTCGTTTTGCGGTACGCCACACCCCTCCCGATGAACAGGACCCCCGTTTCGACCGTAGTGCTCCAACACAAGTCCGTTTCCTCCGTTTTGCGGTACGCCACACCCCTCTCGATGAACAGGACCCCCGTTTCGACCGTAGGAGGTCCGTTTCCTCTATTTTGCGGTACGCCAGACCCCTCCCGATCAACAGGACCCCGTTCCGAAAGTAGGAGGTCTGTCTCCTCCGTTGTGCGGTACGCCAGGCCTCGTTTCCATCGCCTGTTCCGTCCAAGCCCTACCGATGAACACGACCACGCATTCCGTTCCGACCCAGCCGGTTGGCTCCCACGCGTTCCGTTGCCTCCCGATGAACACAGCACATTTTGTTGCCTCCCCATGAACACGACGCATTCCGTTGCCTCCCCATGAACACGACGACGATGTTGTTTCTCCGTTCTGACCCAGCCATGTACACGAGCCCTGGCCGTATGTATGCGCGAGTAGGCGTTCGAGACCCCGCCTGTATGTACACATACGTGGCCGTATTTTCTTTCTTGCACCCTGGCCGCCTCTACTATGATACGTGCAAGCCTCTACATCCACCAGTATATATGTACGTACATGTTCGCGACCAGAATGACAACGCTACATACGCTTCGACCAGGTGGGTCCCGACTGTCAGGCACTTCCTTGCGTGCAAAGATGTAGCTGGTGGGTCCCAGCAGTCAGGGGCAAAATACGGTGGCCCGTCTGGTGGGTCCCCGCTGTCAGGTAGAGGAATAATTATTTTGCACGTAATAAGGAGGCACTTCCTTGCTGCGGTCGTGGACCCAGCTGTCATCCTCTCCACGTACAGTCCACGTCCGATGGAAGCCGTTCCTTGACCACGTTGACCACGCCGCGCCGAGAGCACCAAGGCGGTGGACGACGGTGAGGCCTAGGAAGGGGACGACGCGGAGCCGGGGAAGACGCGGCAGTGGATGCCCACGCGTAGAGGAGTAAGAGGGTTCACTGGTTCGCTGCGGTGTGAGGCTGCCATCGCCGCAGAATAACAGGGGGTGTGGGTGAGTAGAGGAATGGCCTGGCCAGCGGTGGGAGTGGTAGGGGTAGTGAGGCCTCCGCCGCATTGCAGCCGGCCACGGGAGGTAGGAGCATGCTACCTCTTGAGCTTGTGTTGGTTTTCCCCGAAGAGGAAGGGATGATGCAGCAAAGTAGTGTAAGTATTTCCCTCAGTTTTTTAGAACCAAGGTATCAATCCAGTAGGAGGCCACGCTCAAGTCCCTCGTACCTGCACAAAACGATAGCTACTCGCAACCAACGCGATTAGGGGTTGTCAATCCCTTCACGGTCACTTATGAGAGTGAGATATGATGAGAATAGACCCGGGGGCCATAGGTTTCACTAGTGGCTTCTCTCAAGAGCATAAGTATTCTATGGTGGGTGAACAAATTACTGTTGAGCAATTGACAGAATTGAGCATAGTTATGAGAATATCTAGGCATGATCATGTATATAGGCATCACGTCCGAGACAAGTAGACCGAAACGATTCTGCATCTACTACTATTACTCCACTCATCGACCGCTATCCAGCATGCATCTAGAGTATTAATTTAAAAACAGAGTAACACCTTAAGCAAGATGACATGATGTAGACAGATAAATTCATGCAATATGAAATAAACCCCATCTTGTTATCCTCGATGGCAACGATGCAATACGTGCCTTGCTGCCCCTTCTGTCACTGGGAAAGGACACCGCAAGATCGAACCCAAAGCTAAGCACTTCTCCCATGGCAAGAACTACCAATCTAGTTGGCCAAACCAAACGGATAATTCGAAGAGACTTGCAAAGATAACCAATCATACATAAAAGAATTCAGAGAAGATTCAAATATTATTCATAGATAGACTTGATCATAAACCCACAATTCATCGGTCTCAACAAACACACCGCAAAAAGAAGATTACATCGAATAGATCTCCACAAGAGAGGGGGAGAACTTTGTCTTGAGATCCAAAAAGAGATAAGAAGCCATCTAGCTACTAACTATGGACCCGAAGGTCTGACGTAAACTACTCACACTTCATCGGAGAGGCTATGATGATGTAGAAGCCCTCCGTGATGACGGCCCTCTCCGGCGGAGCTCCGGAACAGGCCCCAAGATGGGATCTCGTGGATACAGAAAGTTGCGGCAGTGGAATTAGGTTTTTGGCTCCTGTTCTGTTCGTTTGGGGGTACGTATGTATATATAGGAGGAAGAAGTACATCGGTGGAGCATCAAGGGGCCCACGAGGCAGGGGACGCGCCCTAGGGGGCGCCCCCCACCCTCGTGACCGCCTCTCAGATACCTTGGCATAGGGTCCAAGTCTCCTAGATCACGTTCGGTGAGAAAATCACATTCCCGAAGGTTTCATTCCGTTTGGACTCCGTTTGATATTTCGTTTCTTCGAAACACTGAAATAGGCAAAAAACAGCAATTCTGGGTTGGGCCTCCGGTTAATAGGTTAGCCCCCAAAATAATATAAAAGTGGAAAATAAAGCCCAATATAGTCCAAAACACTAGATAATATAGCATGGAGCAATCAAAAATTATAGATACGTTGGAGATGTATCAGGCATCCCCAAGCTTAATTCCTGCTCGTCCTCGAGTAGGTAAATGATAAAAAGAGAATTTTTGATGCGGAGTGCTACTTGGCATAATTTCAATGCAAATCTTCTTAATTGTGATATGAATATTCAGATTCGAAAGATTCGAGATAAAAGTTTATATTGACATAAAAATAATAATACTTCAAGCATACTAACAAAGCAATTATGTCTTCTCAAAATAACATGGCCAAAGAAAGTTATCCCTACAAAATCATATAGTCTGGCTATGCTCTATCTTCACCACACAGAGTATTTAAATCATGCACAACCCCGATGACAAGCCAAGCAATTGTTTCATACTCTAACTTTTTCAAAACCTTTTCAATCTTCACGCAATACATGAGCGTGAGCCATGGATATGGCACTATAGGTGGAATAGAATGGTGGTTGTGGAGAAGACAAAAAGGAGAAGATAGTCTCACATCAACTAGGCGTATCAACGGGCTATGGAGATGCCCATCAATTGATATCAATGTGAGTGAGTAGGGATTGCCATGCAACGGATGCACTAGAGCTATAAGTATATGAAAGCTCAAAAAGAAACTAAGTGGGTGTGCATCCAACTTGCTTGCTCATGAAGACCTAGGGAAATTTGAGGAAGCCCATCATTGGAATATACAAGCCAAGTTCTATAATGTAAAATTCCCACTAGTATATGAAGGTGATAACATGAGAGACTCTCTACTATGAAGATCATGGTGCTACTTTGAAGCACAAGTGTGGTAAAAGGATAGTAACATTGTCCCTTCTCTCTTTTTCTCTCATTTTCTATTATTTATTTGGGCCTTTTCTCTTTTTTATGGCCTCTTTTTATTTGGGTTTCTTTGGCCTCTTTTTTTCGTCCGGAGTCTCATCCCGACTTATGGGGGAATCATAGTCTCCATCATTCTTTCCTCACTGGGACAATGCTCTAATAATGATGATCATCACACTTTTATTTTTCTTACAACTCAACAATTACAACTCAATACTTAGAACAAAATATGACTCTATATGAATGCCTCTGGTGGTGTACCGGGATATGCAATATGACAATGATGGAGTGTGTCATAATAAATGGAACGGTGGAAAGTTGCATGGCAATATATCTTGGAGTGGCTATGGAAATGCCATAGTAGGTAGGTATGGTGGCTGTTTTGAGGAAGGTATATGGTGGGTGTATGATACCGGCGAAAGGTGCGCGGTATTTAGAGAGGCTAGCAAAGGTGGAAGGGTGAGAGTGCGTATAATCCATGGACTCAACATTAGTCATAAAGAACTCATATACTTATTGCAAAAATCTAGAAGTTATCAAAGCAAAGTATTACGCGCATGCTCCTAGGGGGATAGATTGGTAGGAAAAGACCATCACTCGTCCCCGACCGCCACTCATAAGTAAGACAATCAATAAATAAATCATGCTCCGACTTCATCACATAACGGTTCACCATACGTGCATGCTACGGGAATCACAAACTTTAACGCAAGTATTCTTTAAATTCATAACTACTCAACTAGCATGAATTTAATATTATCACCTCCATATCTCAAAACAATTATCAAGCATCCAACTTTTCTTAGTATTCAACACACTCAAAAGAAAGTTTCACAAATCTTGAATACCAAGCGTGTTATTATTAAGCAAATTACCATGCTATTAAGGGACTCTCAAAATAATTTAAGTGAAGCATGAGAGATCAATAGTTTCTTTAAAAAAATCCACCACCGTGCTCTAAAAGATTTAAGTGAAGCACATAGACCAAAGTTATAACGCTCAAAAGATATAAGTGAAGCACATAGAGCAAAACTACATAGCTCAAAAGATATAAATGAAGTACATAGAGCAAAACTACATAGCTCAAAAGATATAAGTGAAGCGCATAGAGTATTCTATCAAATTCTAATTCATGTATGGCTCTATCAAAAGGTGTGTACAGCAAGGATGATTGTGGCATACTAAGACACAAAGACACAAATAATACAAGACGCTCCAAGCAAAACACATATCATGTTGGTGAATAAAAATATAGCTCCAAGTAAATTACCGATGAAAGTGGACGAAAGAGGGGATGCCTTCCGGGGCATCCCCAAGCTTTGAATTTTTGGTGTCCTTGGATTATCTTGGGGGTTCCATGGGCATCCCAAAGCTTAGGCTCTTGCCACTCCTTGTTCCATAATCCATCAAAAGAATTCACCCAAAACTTGAAAACTTCACAACACAAAACTTAAAGTAGAAAACTCGTGAGCTCCGTTAGCGAAAGAAAACAAAAGACCACTTCAAGGTACTGTAATGAACTCATTATTTATTTATATTGGTGTTAAACCTACTGTATTCCAACTTCTCTATGGATTATAAACTATTTTACTAACCATAGATTCATCAAAATAAGCAAACAACATACAAAAAACAGAATATGTCAAAAACAGAATTGTCTGTAGTAATCTGTAGCTAGCGCAAGATCTGGAACCCCAAAAATTCTAAAATAAATTGATGGACGTGAGTAATTTATCTATTAATCATCTGAAAAAAGAATTAACTAAATATAACTCTTAAAATAAAAATGAAAGCAGTTCTCGTCAGCGCTAAAGTTTCTGTTTTTTTACAGCAAGTTCAACAAGACTTTCCCCAAGTCTTCCCAACGGTTCTACTTGGCACAAACACTAATTAAACACAAAAAACACAACCAAAACAGAGGCTAAATAATTTATTTATTACTAAACAGGAGCAAAATGCAAGGAATAAAAATAAAATTGGGTTGCCTCCCAACAAGCGCTATCGTTTAACGCCCCTAGCTAGGCATAAAAGCGAGGATAGATCTAGGTATTGCCATTCTGGGTTTTAGAGAGAAAGAGAGTAAACTTGTTATACATGGAATTAATCTTTCTATTTTGACAAAGTACATGTCCATTAATGGTAGAAGAAAGATTAAGAATGTTGCAGAAATTGGCATCTAGGCTAGCTTTTATCTCTTTAATAGATTCGTTTTGGTAAGGAAGCAAGAGAAATGTGATTTCAGCTTTCTCATTAATGGGGTGCCCAAATATTGTTTTCATCCTCTCATAGGTATCTATGGGGCCCCCTTCAAGGAAACCCCCTTCGAAAATAGAATCTAAAACTTGTTTGTACGAAGCGGGTAGCCCAACATAAAAGCTTTTTAAGTAAACCTCAATTTGATATTGGGGTACATAGCTAGCCCGGATCCTTAACAGCCTATCCCAAGCATCTTTCAAAGATTCATCAAGTAAATAACGAAAAATTCCAGAATCATCTTCATCAAAATTACTAAGGTTCCCATTGATAACTCTGGCAAGTTGTTCTATAGCATTCCGATTTATGAGTTTAGATAAGATAGCAGGATTGTCTAAAGCACTAGAACTTGGGAGAGAACCCCCAACTCTTTTTGGTTCTGACATGGCGAGAGAAAAGGGGCAAATAGAGAGGGAGGATAGAGAGAGAGGGCGAATAAAACGGCAAGGGTGAAGTGGGGGAGAGGAAAACGAGAGGCAAATGGCAAATAATGTAATGCGAGAGATAGGGATTGTGATGGGTAGTTGGTATGTTGACTTTTTGCGTAGACTCCCCGACAACGGTGCCAGAAATCCTTCTTGCTACCTCTTGAGCTTACGTTGGTTTTCCCCGAAGAGGAAGGGATGATGCAGCAAAGTAGCGTAAGTATTTCCCTTAGTTTTTGAGAACCAAGGTATCAATCCAGTAGGAGGCCACGCTCAAGTCCCTCGTACCTGCACAAAACGATAGCTACTCGCAACCAACATGATTAGGGGTTGTCAATCCCTTCACGGTCACTTACGAGAGTGAGATCTGATAGATATGATATTTTTGGTATTTTTGGTATAAAGATGCAAAGTAAAAAAGTAAAGGCAAAGTAAAAAGCAAAGCAAGATTAAAGTGATGGAGATTGATATGATGAGAATAGACCCGGGGGCCATAGGTTTCACTAGTGGCTTCTCTCCAGAGCATAAGTATTCTATGGTGGGTGAACAAATTACTGTTGAGCAATTGACAGAATTGAGCATAGTTATGAGAATATCTAGGCATGATCATGTATATAGGCATCACGTCCGTGACAAGTAGACCGAAATGATTCTGCATCTACTACTATTACTCCACTCATCGACCGCTATCCAGCATGCATCTAGAGTATTAAGTTAAAAAGAGAGTAACGCCTTAAGCAAGATGACATGATGTAGAGAGATAAATTTATGCAATATGAAATAAACACCATCTTGTTATCCTCGATGGCAACGATGCAATACGTGCCTTGCTGCCCCTTCTGTCACTGGGAAAGGACACCGCAAGATCGAACCCAAAGCTAAGCACTTCTCCCATGGCAAGAACTACCAATCTAGTTGGCCAAACCAAACGGATAATTCGAAGAGACTTGCAAAGATAACCAATCATACATAAAAGAATTCAGAGAAGATTCAAATATTATTCATAGATAGACTTGATCATAAACCCACAATTCATCGGTCTCAACAAGCACACCGCAAAAAGAAGATTACATCGAATAGATCTCCACAAGAGAGGGGGAGAACTTTGTATTGAGATCCAAAAAGAGAGAAGAAGCCATCTAGCTACTAACTATGGACCCGAAGGTCTGAGGTAAACTACTCACACTTCATCGGAGAGGCTATGATGATGTAGAAGCCCTCCGTGATGACGTCCCTCTCCGGCGGAGCTCCGGAACAGGCCCCAAGATGGGATCTCATGGATACAGAAAGTTGCGGCGGTGGAATTAGGTTTTTGGCTCATGTTCTGTTCGTTTGGGGTACGTATGTATATATAGGAGGAAGAAGTACGTCGGTGGAGCATTGAGGGACCCACGAGGCAGGGGGGCGCGCCCTAGGGCGGGGCTCGCCCCCCACCCTCGTGACCGCCTCTCTGATGCCTTGGCGTAGGGTCCAAGTCTTCTAGATCACGTTCGGTGAGAAAATCACGTTCCCGAAGGTTTCATTCCGTTTGGACTCCGTTTGATATTCCGTTTCTTCGAAACACTGAAATAGGCAAAAACAGCAATTCTGGGCTGGGCCTCCGGTTAATAGGTTAGCCCCAAAAATAATATAAAAGTGGAAAATAAAGCCCAATATAGTCCAAAACAGTAGATAATATAGCATGGAGCAATTAAAAATTATAGATACGTTGGAGACGTATCAGAGCACGAGGCACAACCGGCGCTGGTTTGGGCGGCTGGAGCAAGAAGGCAAGAGGTTGAAGAAGCACTACGGCTGTTGGATGGAGATCGTACGGTCAGTGGAGCTAGAATCGTGCATATTGACTAAGTTGGCAAAGCCCTCCATCCCCGTCAACTTAGTAGGCCCACAAGTCAGCCTGCCACTATACTGGGTCCCAGCTAACAGGGGGAGTATTCATTTTTTGTGCGTAATAAGAAGGCACTTCCTTGCGTGCGAAGTAATAGTTGGTGGGTCCGAGATGTCAGCGATGGTAACGTTTTTTTTTGTGAAATACAGAGGCCCTTTCGGTGGGTCCCTGATGTTAGGTGGAGGAATCATTATTTTGCACGTAATAAGGAGGCATTTCCTTGTGTGCGGCCGTGGACCCAGCTGTCGGCCTCTCCATGTAAAGTCCACTTCATATGCATGTCGGTCGTTGACCATGTTGGCCAGGCCGCGCCAAGAGCACCAGGGCGGTGGACGATGGCGAGGCCTAGGAAGGGAACGACACAGAGGCAGGGAAGACTCGACAGTTGTTTCCCACGCGGAGGGGAGTACGACTGTACGAGGGTTTACTGGTTCGTCTACCGTCGCTGGAGAATAATAGCAGGTGTGGGTGAGTAGAGGGATGGCTAGGCCAGCGATGGGAGTACGGTGGGGCGGTGAGGCATGTTTGAGTAGCTGGAGCAGGAAGAGCAGAGATTGAAGAAGCACGACGGCTGTTGGATGGCCATCCAACAGTCACTGCTTGTGTGTCAACCTTTTTTTTAGGAAAGCCTCAAATCTGTGGAAAACAGCATACAGCCCATCTGCCATTATTTCTAATAATGTACAACCCATTTGCTAATTATTAAGGTTTTTTTGGAGCCCTGTAATCGAGTTAGTTTTGTCAGGGTTTGATCCCTAGTATCCACTATGTTTTGAGATTGATGTTGCTATGACTTTGCTATGCTTAATGCTTGTCACTAGGGCCCGAGTGCCATGATTTCAGATATGAACCTATTATGTTTTCATGAATATATGTGAGTTCTTCATCCTATCTTGCAAGTCTATAGTCACCTACTATGTGTTATGATCCGGCAACCCCGAAGTGACAATAATCGGGACCACTCCTGGTGATGACCATAGTTTGAGGAGTTCATGTATTCACTATATGCTAATGCTTTGTTCCGGTTCTCTATTAAAAGGAGGCCTTAATATCCCTTAGTTTCCAATAGGACCCCGCTGCCATGGGAGGGTAGGACAAAAGATGTCATGCAAGTTCTTTTCCATAAGCATGTATGACTATATACGGAATACATGCCTACATTACATTGATGAATTGGAGCTAGTTCTGTGTCACCCTAGGTTATGACTGTTACATGATGAACCACATCCGGCAAAATTCTCTATGACCGATCCATTGCCTACGAGCTTTCCATATATTGTTCTCCGCTTATTTACTTTTCCGTTGCCATTGTTACAATCACTACAAAACACCAAAAAATTTACTTTTGCTATTGTTACCTTTTGCTACCGTTACCACTATTATCATATTACTTTGCTACTAAACACTTTGCTGCAGATATTAAGTTTCCAGGTGTGGTTGAATTGACAACTCAGCTGCTAATACTTGAGAATATTCTTTGGCTCCCCTTGTGTCGAATCAATAAATTTGGGTTGAATACTCTATCCTCGAAAACTGTTGCGATCCCCTATACTTGTGGGGTATCATTGACCAGCTCGCGCAGCATCATGACAGTTGGTTTTCAGCTTTCTCTACTGAGGTGCTTGACCAGATAAACTGGAAGCACAATCGCAGTAGTTCTCCCTTTACTACCCTAGCCGATAGAGCGGAACGTAGGGTAGCAAGCACAGGAGCCGGGCAACCCAACCATTGACCCAAGACATGATTCGGAGCTGATGCATATAAGGCCAAAACTCGTGATGCCGAAGTACGCTATAAAGCTGTTTGGACTTTGCTGGAAACTCATTTGTTCCCATACTGAGCCCCTGGCAGGTGATGCCGAGGTGCATCTGGAAAGCGGCCGTGAAGGCTGTACTCATTGTTGAGAGAATATGGAAGATTAGTTCGGATAAAGTTTTACTGGGAGCGGAGCAATATGCCAATGATAAATTCATATATATACAGAATAAATTATTCTTCACCCAAGGTAATTTTACGATCGTATCATAAATAAATTACGTTTGAAATACAAATAGTTACATTTATATTGATTTACTACATAAAATTTGGCATCAGAATACAAAAATATAGGTGATAAGATCAAAAAATGCATTTTATGTATATTTTACACTATGTTTTATGTTTGTAATTTTACGTAACATAAAATATTTTTTACGGCGACTATATATTTTCTTACGATCTATTTTTACGTATAAAATAAGACAAAATTTACGGAATGTAAAATTACGGTGCATTGCTATTAAAATAGAGGAGGGTGAAGAATAACTATTCCTCACCCAGGGTAACGAATAGTCAATCCCTATATATATGTGTGTGTGTGTGTGTGTGTGTGTGTGTGTGTGTGTGTGTGTGTGTATAACCACAAACCTGTCTATTTGACATGCTTGGGGTCGGGAACGGAGGAAAAAGGCATAATAAAGGCTAAAAAATAAAGAGTGTGGTCTACAAAATGTTATTTTGGACCTCCTGTCACACGTCTGCGCCGCCCGTCCTGGGGGGGAATCCTTAATGGAAGTAGCCCCTTGGGTGAGTGTACGGATCCGAACTCCGATAGAGTCCATTGTAGATGCTGTCCTTTTCGTCACCTGTTTCTTAAGAGATAATAAGGAAAGAAAAACAGGAAACAGATAAAAAAACGTTACGGGAATGCTTGCAGGGTTGTCCGTATTGTGCTTCCGTCGACGCCCATGTTATCTTGAGTGCGTAGTGATGTATGCGTGGTGTAAATCTTTCCAGTATAAGAGGTGGGTGGCGGAAGCCGAACTGCTATTTCCGTTCCGGGAGTGGTCGAACTTCGGAGGGAAACTGTTTCTGGCCCTTGGTATTTGGCTGGTGAGCCGCTCCATCGTCTTTATTGCCTGGCGGCCTCCTGCCCTTGTGTTCGGCATTGAGCTTGCCTGCCTGCTTGAAGACCCAACAGTTTATGTTGGTATGATTAGATGGCTTATTAGGATGGCCGTGAATCTGGCAAGGTCGGTCCAATATCCTGTCAAGGGTGGATGGTCCGTCTTGATTTGCCTTCAGTGGCTTCTTCCATTGACCGGGTTTTGGATTGTTAAATCCGACGTTGATCATTGTGTCGCGTGATATTTCACTGTTATTGCGACTGTTGTGTTCGGTTTGTCGTGGCTTGCCATTGCCGTCTCGGATTTCGGAAGTGCCCGGGTCACTGGCATTACTACTTTTACGAGTGAGCCAGTTGTCTTCTCCCGCACAAAAGCGAGTTATTTGAGCGGTAAGGGTTGTCATGGATTTGGGTCCTTCCTGGCCGAGATGACGTGCTAGCCATTCATCCCGGACGCTATGTTTGAAGGCCGCGAGGGCTTCCGCGTCCGGACAGTCGACAATTTGGTTCTTTCTGACTAAGAACCTAGTCCAGAGCTCCCTGGCTGACTCGCCGGGCTGCTAGACGATATGACTGAAGTCATTGGCATCTAGTGGCCGGACATATGTTCCTTGGAAGTTGTCTCGAAAGGCGTCTTCCAAATCTTCCCAGCTGCCAATAGAATTTTTTGGCAAACTATTTAGCCAGTACCGGGCTGGCCCTTTGAGCTTGAGAGGCAGGTATTTGACGGTGTGAAGGTCGTCTCCTCGAGCCATGTGAATATGGAGGAGGAAGTCCTCAATCCATATCGCGAGATCTGTTGTTCCATCGTATGATTCGATGTTAATGGGTTTGAACCCGTCTGGAAATTCATGCTCCATTACCTCATCGGTGAAGTAGAGAGGGTGTGCGGCTCCTCTATGTTGGGCCACACTGTGGAGAACCTCCGGTGGATTCCATTTGGGACTTTCGGACCGGGCGTGGTCGGGTCTGTGGCGTCCGAATAGGTAACCATCATCGCCGGTCGGGGCATGTCCCCGTGATCTGTACATCGATATTGTGTGTCCTGCTTTGCCCTCCAGGTTTTGTTGGATGTCGCGAGTGTGCCCCCGGCTGTTTTACTCTTGCCTTGACGGCCGAGTGGGGTGGTATGGTGTTCTACTTGGGCTGCTGCTTGATCCGGACCGAACTGTGGTCGGCCTGCCGCATTGTGCGATGGTGGTGCGAGCTCCAACGCCTCGCCGTCGTATTGAGGGAGCCACCTACACTTTGGGTGGCTTTTGTCCGGGCCACTAAGGCCGTATTCTTCGGCGGCCAGGAACTCGGTCCATCTATCATTGAGCAAATTTTGCTCGCTTGAAGCTGCAGCTGCTTCTTTCTTAGGCTCCTTGCAGTGGCTATTAGCCGGCGTTTAAAGCGCTCCTACTCGAGAGGTTCCTCAGGCACGATGAAATCCTCGTTGCCGAGGCTCTCCTCTTCCCCGGAGAGTGGAAGGTAATTACTATCCTCCGAGTCTCCGTATATGGCCTGTTTATCAGGGCTATCTTGCCCACCTTCCCGTTCCTCCTGTTCGGACCCTACCTCCACAGGGTCTTCAATGTCTGTAGTGTTATCGTCTCCAGTGCTAGTATTGTTTTCTCTTGGGCGACGCGACTTGGAGCGGCGCCGGGGGCGCTAGTGTTCGGACTGTGTACCAGGAGGTCTATCCTCAACTGGATCCTCCTTGTCATCGTCGGGAGCGTCGTTGGGTGTGTCTACCATACACACGTCATACCAGGAAGTGGTCATCCCGCGTCTAGTGGATAGCGAGTTCTGGCCTTGCCCCTCATTGTCGTCCATACCGTCGATGTCTTCGGATCCAGGGTCAAGCATGTTGGTTGGGTCTTCGACAGTGGCTATGAAGTGGGTGGCGGGTGGGAAGCAAAATTCTCTTTCATCCACCACAACTTCGAACCAGACATAGTTCGGCGGCGAGTCACCTGCCAGGGATAGGCTTTTTAGTGAGTTTAGTGCATCTCCCATGGGCGAGTGTTGGAAGACGTCTGCGGCGCTGAACTTGAAGATCGATAATCGATCGAGTTCAGTATCTGCGGACCCACAGGGTTCGGAGCTTGTCGCCAGAGGCGAGTCTGGGGTTCCGTTGATGCGGATATCATGCGAAGTAGAATCTGTGTGTGGCTCCAACGCCGTGGAACCAGTAGCCTCCGTGATGGGTTGAGCTTCCCATCTTCGGATGACTCGATCTACTCCAGATCTAAGGCCAGAGTTGTTACAGGAGCTACCTCCTGGATGCAGCCCGATGGCAGGTTTAAGCCATGCTTATTGGGGCGAAGGGGAGCGGTTGCCGCAGTCTCAAATCCGTCGAAGATCAAGTCTCCACGGATGTCCACGACATACTTCAAGCTTCCAAACCTGACCTGATGGCCAGGGGCGTAGCTATCGATCTGCTCCAGATGGCCAAGCAAGTTCGCCTGCAGTACGAAGCCACCGAATACGAAGATCTGTCTGGGGAGAAAGGTTTCTCCCTGGACAACGTCATTATAGACGATCGAAGGGGCCATCGAGCCCTTTGTCGACGGCACAATGCAACTCTCAATGAAAGCACCAATGGCGATGTCAAAATCGGCAGATCTCGGGTAGGGGGTCCCGAACTGTGCGTCTAAGGTCGATGGTACCAGGAGACGGGGGACACAATGTTTACCTAGGTTCGGGCCCTCTCTATGGAGGTAATACCCTACTTCCTGCTTGATTGATCTTGATGAATACGAGTGTTACAAGAGTTGATCTACCACGAGATCGTAATGGCTAAACCCTAGAGGCCTAGCCAGTATGACTATGATAATGAGTATCTGCCTATCCGTACTATGCTCTCCGGTTTATATAGACACCGAAGAGATCTAGGGTTACATGGAGTCGGTTACATAAAAAGGAATCTACATGATTGATCGCCAAGCTTGCCTTCCACGCCAAGGAGAGTCCTGTCCGGACACGAGTGCGGTCTTTGGTCTTCACATCTTCATGGCCCATCAGTCTGGCCCATGGCTATCAGGCCAGATGCCCGAGGACCCCTTAGTCCAGGACTCCCTCACCCACAGCCGGCAGCATTGCACGGGAAAAGGTATATGTGTGGCCTGTCTATGGCCAGTGGCGCGGGAGGGGCTAGTTGGGCGGCGGACGAGGAGCACCCGGGCATTGGCGTGCTGTGGAAATTCACCCCATGCTTATGAACAAAATAAAGCTTTTACTAAACCTATTGTTGATGCTATGATGAAAGCTTTTGAAGAAAAATTGGAATTAGAAGTTTCAATTCCTAGAAAATTGTATGCTGAGTGGGAACCTACTATCAAAGTTAAGATTAAAAATTATGAGTGTTTTGCTTTGTGTGACTTGGGTGCTAGTGTTTCCACAATTCCGAAATCTTTATGTGATGTGCTTGGCCTTACCAATTTTGAAGAATGTTCCTTGAATTTGCACTTGGCGGATTCTACTATTAAAAAGCCTATGGTAAGAATCAATGATGTTCTTATTCTTGCAAATAGGAATTATGTGCCCATAGATTTTATTGTTCTTGATGTTGATTGCAATTCGTCTTGTCCTATTATTCTTGGTAGGCCGTTTTTACGCACTATCGGTGCCATGATTGATATGAAAGAAGGCAATATTTAGTTCCAATTTCCTTTGAGGAAGGGTATGGAACACTTTCCTAGAGCTCGAATTAAGCCACCTTATGAATCAATCATGAGGACATCTTATGGATCTCGAACCAAAGATGAAAAAACTATGATCCTTGCTTTATGCCTAGCTAAGGGCGTAAAACTATAGCGCTTGTTGGGAGGCAACCCAATGAATAAATTTTATTTTTGCTTTTTGCTTTCTATTCTTGAGTGTTAGCACAATTATGATACTATTATGATTGTGTTTTTTAAGTTTTAATTAGTGTTTGTGCCAAGTAAAACCTTTAGAATCTTCTTGGGCAATAGTTGTTTGATCTTGCTGAAAAAACAGAAACTTTTCCGCTCACGAAATTAATTTTCTTTTTTTACCAGAGAGCGATAAAATACCCATTCCACTTGCAGTCGATCAATATACAAATTTCTCAGGTCTTCCTAATTTTTCAGAGTTTTTAAAGTTACATAAGTACTTGAAATAGTGAGATTGCTACAGACTGTACTGTTTTGACATATTCTGTTTTCTTTCTGTTTTGTGCTTATTTTGATGGCTCTATGGTTTTCTTTGATGCTTTTTTGACATATAAAAGTTGGAATACAGTAGATATAATACAAAAACAAAATATGAATTGGTTTGATACAACACTTATAGTAGTGGTTTATTATTCTTATACTAACGGATCACACGAAGGCTTTGTTGAGTTTTGTGTGATTGAAGTTTTCAAGTTTTGGGTTATCTTACGATGGATGAAGGAAGTATGTAAGAAGCTAAGCTTGGGGATGCACCGGCATCCCAAGCTATTATCCAAGGATGAGCAACCAACTAAGCTTAGGGATGCCCCTGAGTGGCATCCCCGCTTTCTTCCAACAACTATCGGTATTTTACTTGAGACTATATTTTTATTCGTCACATGATATGTGTTTTGCTTGGAGCGTCTTGTATGATATGTGTCTTTGCTTGTTTTATTTTTTGTTTTAAGTCATCAGTCCTTGCTGGACACACCTATTTGAGAGAGCCAAAATTATTTCATGACTTGTTAGAATTGCTCTCTATGCTTCAGTTAAATCTTTTATGAGCTAGGACTTGCTCTAGTGCTTCACTTACATCTTTTTGAGCATGGTGTGCTTTGTAAATTTTGAAGAAATTCTCTCTTGCTTCACTTAAATTATTTTGCGAGAAAGAAAATTTGTTATGCTCATGATCTTCAATTATATTTGTTTGAGCTTATGAAAAGCAACACATGAAAATTAGTGCCAAAATGATAGATATCCAAGAAGGATAAAGTAAAAGAAAATGTCATGAAGATCATTGGACAAAATAAACTTGATTCTTAGTAATAGTTTTGAGATATGATCATGTGATATGTGAGTTATGTTGACGAGTAATTGTGCTCTACTAAGAATATTGGTGTTAAGGTTTGTGATTCCCTATGCATGCACGGAAGTCAATAATCATGTAATGAAACTTAAATCCTACTTGTGGTGTGATATGTCTCCGTCGTATCTATAATTTTTTATTGTTCCATGCTAATACTATACAACTTTCATATACTTTTGGCAACTTTTTATACTATTTTTGGGGACTAACATATTGATCCAGTGCCCAGTGCCAGTTCTTGTTTGTTGCATGCTTTTTGTTTCGCAGTAAATCCATATCAAACGGAGTCCAAACGGGATAAAAACTAATGGAGATTTTTTTGGAATATATGTGATTTTTGGGAAGAAGAATCAATACGAGACAATGCCCGAGGGGGCCACGAGGCAGGGGGCGCCCCCAAGGGGTCAGGCACGCCCTGGCCCTCATGTCCACCCCGTAAGGCGGTTGGTGCCCTTCTTCCGCCGCAAGAAAGGCAATATCCAGATAGAAATCGTGTTAAAATTTCAGCCCAATCGGAGTTACGGATCTCCAGGAATATAAGAAACGGTGAAAGACCAGAATCCGGAAAGCAGAAACAGAGAGAGATAGAGAGACAGATCCAATCTCGGAGGGGCTCTCGCCCCTCCGCTGCCATGGAGGCCATGGACTAGAGGGGAAACCCTTCTCCCATCTAGGGAGAAGGTAAAGGAAGAAGAAGAAGAAGAAGGGGCCCTCTCCCCCTCTCTCCTGGTGGCGTCGGAATGCCGCCGGGGCCATCATCATGTAACGGCGATCTACACCAACACCTCCGTCATCTTCACCAAAATCTTCATCACCTTCCCCCATCTATCTACAGCAGTCCACTCTCTCACAACCTGTTGTACCCTCTACTTGAACATGGTGCTTTATGCTTCATATTATTATCCAATGATGTGTTGCCATCCCATGATGTATGAGTAGATTTTGGTTGTCCTAACGGTAATTGGTGAATTAGTATGATTGTTTTAATTTGCTTGTGGTTATGTTGATGTCCTTTGGTGCCCATCATATGAGCGCGCGCGTGGATCACACCATAGGGTTAGTTGTATGTTGATAGGACTATGTATTAGAGGGCAAGAGTGACGGAAGCTTCAACCTAGCATAGAAATTGATGCATACGAGATTGAAGGGGGACCTATCTTAATGCTATGTTTGGGTTTTACCTTAATGAATGTTAGTAGTTGTGGATGCTTGCTAATAGTTCCAATCATAAGTGCATAGAATTCCAACTCGGGGATGAGATGCTAGTAGTGGCCTCTCCCACATAAAACTTGCTATCGGTCTAGTAAAGTAGTCAATTGATTAGGGACAATTTTGCAACTCCTACCACCACTTTTCCACACTTGCTATACTAACTTTATTGCTTCCTTACCTAAAATAGCCCCTAGTTTTTATTTACGTGCTCTTTATATTCTTGCAAACCTATCCCGTTACACCTACAGAGTACTTCTAGTTTCATACTTGTTCTAGGTAAAGCGAACGTTAAGCGTGCGTAGAGTTGTATCGGTGGTCGATAGAACTTGAGGGAATATTTGTTCTACCTTTAGCTCCTCGTTGGGTTCAACACTCTTACTTATCGAAAGAGGCTACAATTGATTCCCTATACTTGTGGGTTATCAAGACCTTTTTCTGGCGCCGTTGCCGGGGAGTTATAGCGTGGGGTGAATATTCTCGTGTGTGCTTGTTTGCTTTATCACTAAGTAATTTTTATTTGCTGTTCTAAGTTGTTCTCTATCTTTAGTTATGGATATGGAACACGAAATACCAAAAAAATAGGTTTACTTGCTACTCATGGAGATGGGAAACCTCCTAAAACCCTCGATGCTCATTATGTGAAAGATATTATGCACTACTTTAATAATCCTATGAAAACCCCATTCAATTATATAATGGGAGACATGTTGGATCAACGTGAATACTTTAGGGATTATCGCTTGACTCAAAAAGGGAAACTATTATGGGATCAAATTTATATGTTGCATTGGTATGCTCGGCAACTATGCTTGAGATATGATTATACTTGTTGCTCTAGGATGAAGGCTCCACACCTTCCCTTTTCATGCAATTTTAATGATAATGAAACCTTAGCTTCTTATGCTAATGATATATATGATTACTATGATGTGGAACGAATAGATGAATTTGTTGCTTTTAAGGGTGCTTGTGAAATTGAATCTTTGTTTAAAGATTTTGATGATTCAGTTTATAGACTTGAAAATTTATCTATCCTTAAATATTGCTATGAGAATTATAAATACAATTATGATATTTATGAACTTATTGAGAAAGTCTCCACTGTCCGAGAAGAGATTAGTATTTTGCAGGAGTCTATGGAAGAAGAAATTGATGAAACTGTGAGCTCATTGGATGAAAAAGATGATGAGGAGAGCGAAGAACAAAAGGAGGAAGAGCATATTAGCTACCCTTGTCCACCTTCTAATGAGAGTAACTCTTCAACTCATACATTGTTTAATTTCCCTTCATGCTTACCGAAGGATGATTGCTATGATGATTGTTATGATCCCGTTGATTCTTTTGAAATATCCCTTTTTGATGTTGCTTGTGGCCAAGATGCCAATATGAATTATGCTTATGGAGATGAAGTTGCTATAGGTCCTTATGTTAAACATGAAATTGTTGCTATTGCACCCACACATGATAGTCCTATTATGTTTTTGAATTCTCTCGACTACACTATATCGGAGAAGTTTGCCCTTATTAAGGATTATATTGATGGGTTGCGTTTTACTACTACACATGATGATTTTGATAGATATAATATGCATGTGCTTGCTGCTCCTACTTTCAATTATTATGAGAGAGGAACTACATCTCCGCCACTCCATGTTTCCAATAAGATAAAATTGCAAGAAACTGTTTATACTATGCATTGGCCTTTACTATGTGTGCGTGAATTGTTCTTTTATGACATGCCGATGCATAGGAAGAGAGTTAGACTTTGTTGTTGCATGATATATGTTACTTTGTGCTCACTACTAAATCACAAACCTTTGTTAATTAAAATTGGCTTTGATATACCTTAGGATCCGGGTGGATCCATTACTTGAGCACTATATGCCTAGCTTAATGGCTTTAAAGAAAGCGTTGTCAGGGAGACAACCCGGAAGTTTTAGAGTCATTTATTTCTGTTGTGTGATTTTATAAAGTACAAATCCATTGTATTATAAAAATAATGTGCCAAGATTTGCCTTTAGGATGTTTACATTGCTTGTTGGTTTGTGCGGTGCAAGACAGAAACTTTGGATGTAGTGCGTGATTTTACATTTTTTACTGGAATGACAAATGGTTCTGAAACTTTTTGCACTGTCTTTCTATACAAATTTTGTATTATTCCTAATTATTTAAGAAATTTTGGAGTACAGAAGTATGGTGAATGTTCAGATTACTACAGACTGTCCTGTTTACGACAGATTCTGTTTTTGATGCATAGTTTGCCTGTTTTGATGAAACCATTGATTTATATCAGTGGATTAAGCCATGGAAAAGTTATATTACAGTAGCTAAAATGAAAAAATAAAATATTAATTGGTTTGCAACAGTACTTGGAGTAGTGATTTGCTTTATTATACTAACGGATCTTACCGAGCTTTTTGTTGAGTTTTGTGTGGATGAAGTGTTCGAAGATCGAGGAGGTCTCGATGTGAGGAGAAGGAGGAGAGGCAAGAGATCAAGCTTGGGGATGCCCAAGGCACCCCAAGTAAATATTCAAGGAGACTCAAGAGTCTAAGGTTGGGGATGCCCCGGAAGGCATCCCATCTTTCTTCAACAGGTATCGGTATGTTTTCAGATTCGTTTCGTTCATGTGATATGTGCAAATCTTGGAGTGTCTTTTGCATTTAGTTTTCACTTTTCTTTGATGCACCATGCTGGTATGCGATAGTCCATGGTTGATTTATAGAATGCTCTTTGCACTTCACTTATATCTTTTGAGTATGGCTTTATAGAATGCTTCATGTGCTTCGCTTATATCATTTGAAGTTTGGATTGCCTGTTTCTCTTCACTTAGAAAACCGCCATTTGTAGAATGCTCTTTTGCTTCACTTATATTTGTTAGAGCGTGGGCATATCTTTTGTAGAAAGAATTAAACTCTCTTTCTTCATTTATATCTATTTAGAGAGATGACAGGAATTGGTCATTCAATGGTTAGTCTTAAAATCCTACATAAAACTTGTAGATCACTGAATATGATATGTTTGATTCCTTGCAATAGTTTTGCGATATAAAGATGGTGATATTAGAGTCATGCTAGTGGGTAGTTGTGGATTGTAGAAATACTTGTGTTGAACTTTGTGATTCTCGTAGCATGCACGTATGGTGAACCGTTATGTAACAAAGTTGGAGCATGAGGTATTTATTGATTGTCTTCCTTATGAGTGGTGGTCGGGGACGAGCGATCGTCTTTTCCTACCAATCTATCCCCCTAGTAGCATGCGTGTAGTACTTTGTTTCGATGACTAATAGATTTTTGCAATAAGTATGTGAGTTCTTTATGACTAATGTTGAGTCCATGGACTATATGCACTCTCACGCTTCCATCATTGCTAGCCTCTTCGCTACTGTGCATTGCCCTTTCTCACCATGAGAGTCGGTGCAAACTTCGCCGGTGCATCCAAACCCCGTGATATGATACGCTCTATCACACATAAGCCTCCTTATATCTTCCTCAAAACAGCCGCCGTACCTACCTATCATGGCATTTCCATAGCCATTCCGAGATATATTGCCATGCAACTTCCATCATCTTCATATACATGACTTGAGCATCATTGTCATATTGCTTTGCATGATCGTAAGATAGCTAGCATGATGTTTTCATGGCTTGTCTGTTTTTTGATGTCATTGCTACGCTAGATCATTGCACATCCAGGTACACCGCCGGATGCATTCATATAGAGTCATATCTTTGTTCTAGTATCGAGTTGTAATATTGAATTGTAAGTAAATAAAAGTGTGAAGATCATCATTATTAGAACATTGTCCCATGTGAGGTTATCAAAATAAAAGTGGCCAGAGAAGCCCCAAAAAAGAGAGAGAGAGGCCAAAGAAGCCTACAAAAAAAGAAAAAAATGAGAGAAAAGAGAGAAGAGACAATGTTACTATCCTTTTACCACACTTGTGCTTCAGAGTAGCACCATGTTCTTCATATAGAGTCTCTTGAGTTATCACTTTCATATACTAGTGGGAATTTTCATTATAGAACTTGGCTTGTATATTCCAATGACGGGCTTCCTCAAATGCCCTAGGTCTTCATGAGCAAGCAAGTTGGATGCACACCCACTTAATTTCAGTTTGAGCTTTCATACACTTATAGATCTAGTGCATCCGTTGCATGGCAATCCCTACTCCTCGCATTGACATCAATTGATGGGCATCTCCATAGCACATTGATTAGCCATGTCGATGTGAGACTTTCTCCCTTTTTGTTTTCTCCACAGAACCTCCACCATCATATTCTATTCCACCTATAGTGCTATATCCATGGCTCACGCTCATGTATTGCGTGAAAGTTGAAAAGATTTAAGAACATCAGAAGTATGAAACAATTGCTTGGCTTGTCATCGGGGTTGTGCATGATTTGAATGCTTTGTGTGGTGAATATGGAGCATAGCCAGACCATATGATTTTGTAGGGATAACTTTCTTTGGCCATGTTATTTCGAAAAGACATGTTTGCTTTAGTAGTATGCTTGAAGTATTATTGTCTTAATGTCAAATGATAGACTATTGCTTTGAATCACTCGTGTCTTAATATTCATGCCATGATTAGATTACATGATCAAGATTATGCTAGGTAGCAATCCACATCAAAAATTATCTTTTTTATCATTTACCTACTCGAGGACGGGCAGGAATTAAGCTTGGGGATGCTGATACGTCTTCATCGTATCTATAATTTTTTATTGTTCCATGCCAATATTATACAACTTTCATATACTTTTGGCAACTTTTTATACTATTTCTGGGGACTAACATATTGATCCAGTGCCCAGTGCCAGTTCCTGTTTGTTGCATGTTTTTTGTTTCGAAGAAAATCCATATCAAACGGAGTCCAAACAGGAAAAACTGACGAAGATTTGTTTTTGGAATATATATGATTTTTGGGAAGAAGAATCAACGCGATACGATGCCCGAGGGGGCCACGAGGCAGGGGGAGCGCCCTGGGCCCTCGTGGCCACCCCGTAAGGAGGTTGGTGCCCTTCTTTCGCTGCAATAAAGCCAATATCCGGATAGAAATCGTGTTAAAATTTCAGCCCAATCGGAGTTACAGATCTCCGGAAATATAAGAGACAATGAAAGAACAGAATCTGGAATGCAGAAACAGGGAGAGACAGAGAGACGGATCCAATCTCGGAGGGGATCTCGCCCCTCCGCCGCCATGGAGGCCATGGACCAGAGGGGAAACCCTTCTCCCATCTAGGGAGAAGATCAAGGAAGAAGAATAAGAACAGGGGCCCTCTCCCCCTCTCTCCCGCTGGCGCCGGAACACCGCCGGGGCCATCATCGTGTGACGGCGATCTGCACCAACACCTCCGTCATCTTCACCAACATCTTCATCACCTTCCCCCATCTATCTACAACGGTCCACTCTCCCGCAACCCATTGTACCCTCTACTTGAACATGGTGCTTTATGCTTCATATTATTATCCAATGATGTGTTGCCATCCTATGATGTCTGAGTAGATTTTCGTTGTCCTATCGGTAATTGGTGAATTGATATGATTGGTTTAATTTTCTTGTGGTTATGTTGCTGTCCTTTGGTGCCCATCATATGAGCGCGCGCGTGGATCACACCATAGAGTTAGTTGTATGTTGATAGGACTATGTATTGGAGGGCAAGAGTGACAGAAGCTTCAACCTAGCATAGAAATTGATGCATTTGAGATTGAAGGGGGACCAATATATCTTAATGCTATGGTTGGGTTTGACCTTAATGAACGTTAGTAGTTGAGGATGCTTCCTAATAGTTCCAATCATAAGTGCATAGAATTCCAAGTCAGGGATGACATGCTAGTTGTGGCCTCTCCCACATAAAACTTGCTATCGGTCTAGTAAAGTAGTCAATTGCTTAGGGACAATTTCGCAACTGCTACCACCACTTTTCCACACTCGCTATACTAACTTTATTGCTTCTTTACCTAAAACAGCCCCTAGTTTTTATTTACGTGATCTTTATATTCTTGCAAACCTATCTCGTTACACCTACAAAGTACTTCTAGTTTCATACTTGTTCTAGGTAAAGCGAACGTTTGGTGTGCGTAGAGTTGTATCGGTGGTTGATAGAACTTGAGGAAATATTTGTTCTACCTTTAGCTCCTCGTTGGGTTCGACACTCTTACTTATCGAAAGAGGCTACAATTGATCCCCTATACTTGTGGGTTATCATGGTGCAATATTTGGTGTTAATTATGCTTAATGCTTGCTTATGAGATTATTCGTTTCTTGGTTGGTCGCTTTCCAATCTTTTGCTAGCCTTCATTTTGCACTAAGTATGACCTCTGCTTGTGCATCCAAAATCCTTTAAACCAGTTTTGCCACATGAGTCCACTATATCTACCTATATGCAGTATTCTTTTGCCGTTCTAAGCAAATTTGCATGTGCCATCTCTAATTTTCAAAATAAACTTCTCTTTTGTGTGTTTGTTTCGCTCATGGAGCGGTGAGGGTGGCTAATATTTTCCATGCTAGATGTGTTATTCTCAAGATGAGTGTTTATTCACTTGTCATTGCACGAGAGTAAGGTAAAGGTATTAGGGATGCCCAGTCCCGAAATGCAAAAAGAAATGAATTTACTTTATGTTGTCAAATAATAAATTCCTTGAAAAGTGTTGGTATGGAGGGCACCCATGGATACGGTTAGCCATGGAAAGTGAAAGTTATGGTGGAAAAAGGAATAAACTTTTTTTTGTTTGGGAACCGCCTATGATATATCTATGCATGGAAAGTATTGGGAACTCTAAGTCATTTTCGTTGGTGGGATGGATACACCTCCCAAAATGTTTTTATCTAAATTGTTTCGCTTTGAGCTCTGGCACCTCTACAAATCCCTGCTTCCCTCCGCGAAGGGCCTATCTTTTACTTTATGTAATTTTTATTTTGAAATTTGAGTCTCCATCTTATCTCATAAAAGCACCAACTAGGAGGCAATATGATCGTGCTCAAGTATTGGGTGTAGTTAATATTCGATTGTGTTTCATGAATGGATCAATGTTTGAGCATAATGAGCTAGGGATAACTTATTTTAGCATTGATATTTTGAAAGACATGGTTGCTTGTTGATATGCTTGAGTATCTAAATTATTATGTCAAAACTATACTATTGCTTTGAATCACATAAAAGTCCAAATGTCCATGCTATAAAGAAAAGAATATGATATGACTTGATGAATAGCACCCCACATCAAAAATTCTATTTTTATCACTTACCTACTCGAGGACGAGTACGAGTTAAGCTTGGGGATGCTGATAAGCTCCAACGTATCTATAATTTTTTATTGTTCCATGTTGTTTTATTATCAATCTTGGATGTTTTATAATCATTTTATAGTCATTTTACATCATTTTTTGGTACTAACCTATTGACATAGTGCCAAGTGCCAGTTGCTGTTTTTTCCATGTTTTTTACATCGCAGAAAATCAATATTAAACGGAGTCCAAATGCCACGAAACTTTGCGGAGATTTTTTATGGGCCATAAGGAAGGCAATGGGCCCTGGTTGCACCTGGGGGTGCCCCGAGGGGGGGCACAATCACCAGGGCGTCCTAGGAGGCCCAGGCGCGCCCTGGTGGAATGTGCCCACCTCGGGGGCCCCCGAACCACCTCTTTGCTCTATAAATACCCCAAAAATACCAGAACCCTAGGGGAGTCGACGAAATATTCATCCAGTCGCCGTAGAGTCAAGAATCACCAGATCCAATCTAGCCACCATCATGGAGGGGTTCACCACTTCCATTGGTGCCTCTCTGATAACCCACAAGTATAGGGGATCAATTGTAGCCTCTTTCGATAAGTAAGAGTGTCGAACCCAACGAGGAGATAAAGGTAGAACAAATATTCCCTCAAGTTCTATCGACCACCGATACAACTCTACGCATGCTTAACGTTCGCTTTACCTAGAACAAGTATGAAACTAGAAGTACTTTGTAGGTGTAACGGGATAGGTTTGCAACAATATAAAGAGCACGTAAATAAAAACTAGGGCTGTTTCAGGTAAAGAAGCAATAAAGTTAGTATAGCGAGTGTGGAAAAGTGATCGTAGGAGTTGCGAAATTGTCCCTAAGCAATTGACTATGTTACTGGACCGATAGCCAGTTTTATGTGGGAGAGGCCACAGCTAGCATGTCATCCCTGACTTGAAATTCTATGCACTTATGAATGGAACTATTAGCAAGCATCTGCAACTACTAATGTTCATTAAGGTAAAAGCCAACCATAGCATTAAGATAAATTGGTCCCCCTTCAATCCTGTAAGCATCAATTTCTATGCTAGGTTGAAGCTTCTGTCACTCTTGCCCTCCAATACATAGTCCTATCAACATACAACTAACCCTATGGTGTGATCCACGCGCGCGCTCATATGATGGGCACAAAAGGACAACAACATAACCACGAGCAAATTAAACCAATCATAGCAATTCACCAATTACTGATAGGACAACGAAAATCTACTCGGACATCATAGGATGGCAACACATCATTGGATAATAATATGAAGCATAAAGCACCATGTTCAAGTAGAGGGTACAACGGGTTACGGGAGAGTGGACAGCTATAGATAGATGGGGGAAGGTGATGAAGATGTTGGTGAAGATGGCGGAGGTGTTGGTGTAGATCGCTGTCACACGATGATGGCCCGGGGCGGCGTTCCGGCGCCACCAGGAGAGAGGGGGAGAGAGCCCCCGGTTTCCCCTCTGGTCCATGGCCTCCATGGTGGCGGAGGGGCGAGAGCCCCTCTAAGATTGCATCTGTCTCTCTGTCTCTCCCTGTTTCTGCGTTCCAGATTCTGCCCTTTCACCGTTTCTTAAATTCCCGGAGATCCGTAACTTCGATTGGGCAGAAATTTTAACATGATTTCTATCTGGATATTGGCTTTCTTGCAGCGAAAGAAGGGCACCAACTGCATTATGGGGAGGCCACTAGGGCCTAGGGCGGGCCTGACCCCCCGGGGCGCGCCCCCTGCCTCGTGGCCCCCTCGGGCATCGTCTCGCGTTGATTCTTCTTCCCAAAAATCACATATATTCCAAAAAAATCTCCGTCAGTTTTTATCCCGTTTGGACTCCGTTTGATATGGATTTTCTGCAAAACAAAAAACATGCAACAAACAGGAACTGGCACTGGGCACTGGATCAATATGTTAGTCCCCAAAAATAGTATAAAAAGTTGCCAAAAGTATATGAAAGTTGTATAATATTGGCATGGAAGAATCAAAAATTATAGATACCACGGAGATGTATCAGCATACCCAAGCTTAATTCCTGCTCATCCTCGAGTAGGTAAATGATAAAAAAGATAATTTTTGATGTGGAATGCTACCTAGCATAATCTTGATCATGTAATCTAATCATGGCATGAATATTAAGACACGAGTGATTCAAAGCAATAGTCTATCAATTGACATTAAGACAATAATACTTCAAGAATACTAATAAAGCAATCATGTCTTTTCAAAATAACATGGCCAAAGGAAGTTATCCCTACAAAATCATATGGTCTGGCTATGCTCTATCTTCACCACACAACGCATTCAAATCATGCACAACCCCGATGACAAGCCAAGCAATTGTTTCATACTTTTGATGTTCTTAAACCTTTTCAACTTTCACGCAATACATGAGCGTGAGCCATGGATATAGCACTATAGGTGGAATAGAATATGATGGTGGAGGTTGTGTGGAGAAGACAAAAAAGGGAGAAAGTCTCGCATCGACGCGGCTAATCAACGGGCTATGGAGATGCCATAAATTGATGTCAATGTGAGTAATAGGGATTGCCATGCAATAGATGCACTAGAGGTATAAGTGTATGAAAGCTCAAACTGAAACTAAGTGGGTGTGCATCCAACTTGCTTGCTCACGAAGACCTAAGGCATTTGAGGAAGCCCATCGTTGGAATGTACAAGCCAAGTTCTATAATGAAAATTCCCACTAGTATATGAAAGTGATAACTCAAGAGACTCTCTATATGAAGAACATGGTGCTACTCTTAAGCACAAGTGTGGTAAAAGGATAGTAACATTGTCCCTTCTCTCTTTTCTCTTATTTTTTATTTTTTATTTTTTTTATTTTTTCTGTAGGCTTCTTTGGCCCCTCTCTCTCTCTCTCCTTTTTTGGGGCTTCTTTGGCCACTTTTATTTTGATAACCTCACATGGGACAATGTTCTAATAATGATGATCATCACACTTCTATTTACTTACAACTCAATATTATAACTCGATACTAGAACAAAGATATGACTCTATATGAATGCCTCCGGCGGTGTACTGGGATGCGCAATGATCTAGTGTAGCAATGACATCAAAAAATAGACAATCCATGAAAACATCATGCAAAGCAATATGACAATGATGCTCAAGTCATGTATATGAAGATGATGGAAGTTGCATGGAAATATATCTCGGAATGGCTATGGAAATGCCATGATAGGTAGGTATGGTGGCTGTTTTGAGGAAGATATAAGGAGGCTTATGTGTGATAGAGCGTATCATATCCCGGGGTTTGGATGCACCGGCGAAGTTTGCACTGACTCTCGAGGTGAGAAAGGGCAATGCATGGTACCGAAGAGGCTAGCAATGATGGAAGGGTAAGAGTGCGTATAATCCATGGACTCAACATTAGTCATAAAGAACTCACATACTTATTGCAAAAATCTATTAGTCATCGAAACAAAGTACTATGCGCATGCTCCTAGGGGGATAGATTGGTAGGAAAAGACCATCGCTCGTCCCCGACCGCCACTCATAAGGAAGACAATCAATAAATACCTCATGCTCCAACTTCGTTACATAACGGTTCACCATACATGCATGCTACGGGAATCACAAAGTTCAACACAAGTATTTCTACAATCCACAACTACCCACTAGCATGACTCTAATATCACCATCTTTATATCGTAAAACTATTGCAAGGAATCAAACATATCATATTCAGTAATCTACAAGTTTTATGTAGGATTTTATGACTAACCATTGAATGATCAATTCCTGTCATCTCTCTAAATAGATATAAGTGAAGAAAGAGAGTTTAATTCTTTCTACAAAAGATATGCCCACTCTCTAACAAATATAAGTGAAGCAAAAGAGCATTCTACAAATGGCGGTTTTCTAAGTGAAGAGAAACAGGCAATCCAAACTTCAAATGATATAAGCGAAGCACATGAAGCATTCTATAAAGCCATACTCAAAAGATATAAGTGAAGTGCAAAGAGCATTCTATAAATCAACCATGGACTATCGCATACCAGCATGGTGCATCAAAGAAAAGTGAAAACTAAATGCAAAAGACGCTCCAAGATTTGCACATATCACTGTTGGAAATATGCCCTAGAGGCAATAATAAAAGCATTATTATTATATTTCCTTGTTCATGGTAATTGTCTTTATTCATGCTATAATTGTGTTATCCGGAAATCGTAATACATGTGTGAATAACAGACACCAACATGTCCCTAGTAAGCCTCTAGTTGACTAGCTCGTTGATCAACAGATAGTCATGGTTTCTTGGCTATGGACATTGAATGTCATTGATAACGAGATCACATCATTAAGAGAATGATGTGATGGACAAGACCCAATCATAAACATAGCATAAAGATCGTATAGTTCGTCTGCTAGAGTTTTGCAATGTCAAGTATCTTTTCCTTAGACCATGAGACCGTGTAACTCCCGGATACCGTAGGAGTACTTTGGGTGTGCCAAACGTCACAACGTAACTGGGTGACTATAAAGGTAGACTACGGGTATCTCCGAAAGTGTCTGTTGGGTTGACATGGATCAAGACTGGGATTTGTCACTCCGTATGACGGAGAGGTATCACTGGGCCCACTCGGTAATGCATCATCATAATGAGCTCAAAGTGACCAAGTGTCTGGTCACAGGATCATGCATTACAGTACGAGTAAAGTGACTTGCCGGTAACGAGATTGAACGAGGTATTGGGATACCGACGATCGAATCTCGGGCAAGTAATATATCGATTGACAAAGGGAATTGCATACGGGGTTGATTGAATCCTCGACATCGTGGTTCATCTGATGAGATCATCATGGAGCATGTGGGAGCCAACATGGGTATCCAGATCCCGCTGTTGGTTATTGACCGGAGAGTCGTCTCGGTCATGTCTACATGTCTCCCGAACCCGTAGGGTCTACACACTTAAGGTTCGGTGACGCTAGGGTTGTGAAGATATGAATATGCAGTAACCCGAATGTTGTTCGGGGTCCCGGATGAGATCTCGGACGTCACGAGGAGTTCCGGAATGGTCCGGAGGTAAAGAATTATATATAGGAAGTGCTGTTTCGGCCATCGGGACAAGTTTCGGGGTTACCGGTATTGTACCGGGACCACCGGAGGGGTCCCGGGGGTCCACCGGGTGGGGCCACCTATCCCGGAGGGCCCCATGGGCTGAAGTGGGAAGGAACCCAGCCCTTAGTGGGCTGGGGCGCCAACCCCTAAGGGGCCCATGCGCCTAGGGTTAGGGGAAACCCTAAAGGGGGGGCGCCCCCTTGCCTTGGGGGGCAAGCCCCCCACCCTTGGCCGCCCCCCCCCCCCCTAGGAGATCCATCTCCTAGGGCCGGCGCCCCCCCTTGGCACCCCTATATATAGTGGGGAGAGGAGGGACTTTGGTCTACGGCTTTTGGTGCTTCCCTTTCTCGCTGTTACATCTCCCTCCTGCGTAGTATAGGCGAAGTCCTGCTGCTGTGACGCCCTGCATCCACCACCACGCCGTCGTGCTGCTGGATCATCACCAACCTCTCCTTCCCCCTTGCTGGATCAAGAAGGAGGAGACGTCTCCCGTCCCGTACATGTGTTGAACGCGGAGGTGCCGTCCGTTCGGCACTCGGTCATCGGTGATTTGGATCACGTCGTGTTCGACTACATCATCCCCGTTCGTTGAACGCTTCCGCACGCGATCTACAAAGGTATGTAGATGCATCTCATGACTCGTTGCTACATGAACTCCTAGATGGATCTTGGTGAAACGAGTAGGAAATTTTTTGTTTTCTGCAACGTTCCCCAACAGTGGCATCATGAGCTAGGTCTATGCGTAGTTCTTCTTGCGCGAGTAGAACACAATTTGTTGTGGGCGTGGATTTGTCAACTTTCTTGCCGCTACTAGTCTTTTCTTGCTTCAGCGGTATTGTGGGATGAAGCGCCCCGGACCAACCTTACACGTACGCTTACGTGAGACCGGTTCCACCGACTAACATGCACTAGTTGCATAAGGTGGCTGGCGGGTGTCTGTCTCTCCCACTTTAGTTGGAGCGGATTCGATGAACAGGGTCCTTATGAAGGGTAAATAGAAGTTGACAAATCACGTTGTGGCTTTCACGTAGGTAAGAAAACATTCTTGCTAGAACCCTAATTCAGCCACGTAAAACTTGCAACAACAATTAGAGGACGTCTAACTTGTTTTTGCAGCAAGTGGTTTGTGATATGATATGGCCAAAGTTGTGATGAATGATGAATGATCTATATGTGATGTATGAGATGTTCATGCTATTGTAATAGGAATCACGACTTGCATGTCGATGAGTATGACAACCGGCAGGAGCCATAGGAGTTGTCTTTATTCTTTTATATGACCTGCGTGTCATTGAGAAACGCCATGTAAATTACTTTACTTTATTGCTAAACGCGTTAGCCATAGTAGTAGAAGTAATAGTTGGCGAGCAACTTCATGGAGACACGATGATGGAGATCATGATGATGGAGATCATGGTGTCAAGCCGGTGACAAGATGATCATGGAGCCCCAAGATGGAGATCAAAGGAGCTATGTGATATTGGCCATATCATGTCACGTTTATTATTTGATTGCATGTGATGTTTATCATGTTTTTGCATCTTGTTTACTTAGAACGACGGTAGTAAATAAGATGATCCCTCATAATAATTTCAAGAAGTGTTCCCCCTAACTGTGCACCATTGCGACAGTTCGTTGTTTCGAAGCACCACGTGATGATCGGGTGTGATAGATTCTAACGTTCACATACAACGGGTGTAAGACAGATTTACACATGCAAACACTTAGGTTGACTTGACGAGCCTAGCATGTACAGACATGGCCTCGGAACACAGAAGACCGAAAGGTCGAGCATGAGTCGTATAGAAGATACGATCAACATGAAGATGTTCACCGACGTTGACTAGTCCGTCTCACGTGATGATCGGACACGGCCTAGTTAACTCGGATCATGTTATACTTAGATGACTAGAAGAGGGATGTCTATCTAAGTGGGAGTTCATAAATAATTTGATTTGATGAACTTAATTATCATGAACTTAGTCTAAAATATTTACAATATGTCTTGTAGATCAAATGGCCAACGTAGTCCTCAACTTCAACGCGTTCCTAGAGAAAACCAAGCTGAAAGACGATGGCAGCAACTACACGGACTGGGTCCGGAACCTGAGGATCATCCTCATAGCTGCCAAGAAAGATTATGTCCTACAAGCACCGCTGGGTGACGCACCTGTCCTACCTGCTGAACAAGACGTTATGAACGCTTGGCAGGCACGCACCAATGACTACTCCCTCGTTCAATGCGGCATGCTTTACAGCTTAGAGCTGGGGCTCCAAAAACGTTTTGAGAGACACGGAGCATATGAGATGTTCGAAGAGCTGAAAATGGTTTTTCAAGCTCATGCCCGGGTCGAGAGATATCAAGTCTCCGACAAATTCTTCAGCTGTAAGATGGAGGAAAACAGTTCTGTCAGTGAGCACATACTCACTATGTCTGGGTTGCATAACCGCTTGACTCAGCTGGGAGTTAATCTCCCGGATGATGCGGTCATTGACAGAATCCTCCAGTCGCTTCCACCGAGCTACAAGAGCTTTGTGATGAACTTCAATATGCAGGGGATGGAAAAGACCATTCCTGAAGTATTTGCTATGCTGAAATCAGCAGAGGTAGAAGTCAAGAAGTAACATCAAGTGTTGATGGTGAATAAAACCACTAAGTTCAAGAAGGGTAAGGGTAAAAAGAACTTCAAGAAGGACGGCAAGGAAGTTGCCGCGCCCGGCAAGCAAGCTGTCGGGAAGAAGCCAAAGAATGGACCCAAGCCCGAGACTGAGTGTTTTTATTGCAAGGGAAGTGGTCACTGGAAGCGGAATTGCCCCAAATACTTAGCGGACAAGAAGGCCGGCAAAACAAAAGGTATATGTGATATACATGTAATTGATGTGTACCTAACCAGTACTCGTAGTAGCTCTTGGGTATTTGATACCGGTGCAGTTGCTCACATTTGTAACTCAAAGCAGGAGCTGCGGAATAAACGGAGACTGGCGAAGGACGAGGTGACGATGCGCGTCGGGAATGGTTCCAAGGTCGATGTGATCGCCGTCGGCACGCTGCCTCTTCATTTACCTACGAGATTAGTTTTAAACCTCAATAATTGTTATTTAGTGCCAGCTTTGAGCATGAACATTGTATCGGGATCTCGTTTAATTCGAGATGGCTACTCATTTAAATCCGAGAATAATGGTTGTTCCATTTATATGAGAGATATGTTTTATGGTCATGCTCCTATGGTGAATGGTTTATTCTTAATGAATCTCGAGCGTAATGCTACACATGTTCATAGTGTGAATACCAAAAGATGTAAGGTTGATAATGATAGTCCCACATACTTGTGGCACTGCCGCCTTGGTCACATAGGTGTCAAACGCATGAAGAAGCTCCATGCAGATGGACTTTTAGAGTCTCTTGATTATGAATCATTTGACACGTGTGAACCATGCCTCATGGGTAAAATGACCAAGACTCCGTTCTCAGGAACAATGGAGCGAGCAACCAACTTATTGGAAATCATACATACTGATGTGTGCGGTCCAATGAGTGTTGAGGCTCGCGGTGGCTATCGTTATGTTCTCACTCTCACTGATGACTTGAGTAGATATGGGTATGTCTACTTAATGAAACACAAGTCTGAAACCTTTGAAAATTTTAAGGAATTTCAGAGTGAGGTTGAGAATCAACGTGACAGGAAAATCAAGTTTCTACGATCAGATCGTGGAGGAGAATACTTGAGTCATGAATTTGGCACACACTTAAGAAAATGTGGAATAGTTTCACAACTAACGCCGCCTGGAAAACCTTAGCGTAACGGTGTGTCCGAACGTCGTAATCGCACTCTATTAGATATGGTGCGGTCTATGATGTCTCTTACCGATTTACCGCTATCTTTTTGGGGCTATGCTTTAGAGACTGCCGCATTCACTTTAAATAGGGCTCCGTCGAAATCCGTTGAGACGACACCGTATGAATTATGGTTTGGGAAGAAACCTAAGCTGTCGTTTCTAAAAGTTTGGGGATGCGATGCTTATGTCAAGAAACTTCAACCTGAAAAGCTCGAACCCAAGTCGGAAAAATGCGTCTTCATAGGATACCCTAAAGAAACTATTGGGTATACCTTCTACCTCGGATCCGAAGGCAAGGTCTTTGTTGCCAAGAATGGATCCTTTCTAGAGAAGGAGTTTCTCTCGAAAGAAGTAAGTGGGAGGAAAGTAGAACTAGATGAAGTATTGCCTCTTGAACCGGAAAATGGCGCAACTCAAGAAAATGTTCCTGAGGTGCCAGCACCGACTAGAGAGGAAGTTAATGATAATGATCAAGATACTTCTGATCTAGCTCCTACTGAAATTCGAAGGTCCACAAGGACACGTTCCGCACCAGAGTGGTACGGCAACCCTGTCTTGGAAATCATGTTGTTAGACAACGGTGAACCTTCGAACTATGAAGAAGCGATGGCGGGCCCGGATTCCAACAAATGGCTAGAAGCCATGAAATCCGAGATAGGATCCATGTATGAAAACAAAGTGTGGACTTTGACTGACTTGCCCGTTGAACGGCGAGCCATAGAAAATAAATGGATCTTTAAGAAGAAGACAGACGCGGATGGTAATGTGACCATCTATAAAGCTCGGCTTGTCGCTAAGGGTTATCGACAAGTTCAAGGGGTTGACTACGATGAGACTTTCTCACCAGTAGCGAAGCTAAAGTCCGTCCGAATCATGTTAGCAATTGCCGCATTCTACGATTATGAAATATGGCAAATGGACGTCAAAACGGCATTCCTTAATGGTTACCTTAAGGAAGAATTGTATATGATGCAGCCAGAAGGTTTTGTCGATCCTAAGAATGCTGACAAAGTATGCAAGCTCCAACGCTCGATTTATGGGCTGGTGCAAGCATCTCGGAGTTGGAACATTCGCTTTGATGAGATGATCAAAGCGTTTGGGTTTACGCAGACTTATGGAGAAGCCTGTGTTTACAAGAAAGTGAGTGGGAGCTCTATAGCATTTCTCATACTATATGTAGATGACATACTTTTGATGGGAAATGATATAGAACTCTTGGACAGCATCAAGGCCTACTTGAATAAGAGTTTTTCAATGAAGGACCTTGGAGAAGCTGCTTATATATTAGGCATCAAGATCTATAGAGATAGATCGAGACGCCTCATAGGTCTTTCACAAAGCACATACCTTGATAAGATATTGAAGAAGTTCAATATGGATCAGTCTAAGAAGGGGTTCTTGCCTGTACTGCAAGGTATGAAATTGAGCTCGGCTCAAAGTCCGACCACGGCAGAAGAAATAGAAGAGATGAGTATCATCCCCTATGCCTCAGCCATAGATTCTATTATGTATGCCATGCTGTGTACCAGACCTGATGTAAACCTTGCCGTAAGTTTGGTAGGAAGGTACCAAAGTAATCCCGGCAAGGAACACTGGACAGCGGTCAAGAATATCCTGAAGTACCTGAAAAGGACTAAGGAGATGTTTCTCGTTTATGGAGGTGACGAAGAGCTCGTTGTAAAGGGTTACGTCGATGCTAGCTTAGACACAGATCTGGATGACTCAAAGTCACAAACCGGATACGTGTATATTTTGAATGGTGGGGCAGTAAGCTGGTGCAGTTGCAAGCAGAGCGTTGTGGCGGGATCTACATGTGAAGCGGAGTACATGGCAGCCTCGGAGGCAACACATGAAGCAATTTGGGTGAAGGAGTTCATCACCGACCTCGGAGTCATACCCAATGCGTCGGGGCCGATCAAGCTCTTATGTGACAACACTGGAGCTATTGCACTTGCCAAGGAGCCCGGGTTTCACAAGAAGACAAGGCACATCAAGCGTCGCTTCAACTCCATTCGTGAAAATGTTCAAGATGGAGACATAGAAATTTGTAAAGTACATACGGACCTGAATGTAGCAGATCCTTTGACTAAACCTCTCCCTAGGGCAAAACATGATCAACACTAGAATTCCATGGGTGTTCGATTCATCACAATGTAACTAGATTATTGACTCTAGTGCAAGTGGGAGACTGTTGGAAATATGCCCTAGAGGCAATAATAAAAGCATTATTATTATATTTCCTTGTTCATGGTAATTGTCTTTATTCATGCTATAATTGTGTTATCCGGAAATCGTAATACATGTGTGAATAACAGACACCAACATGTCCCTAGTAAGCCTCTAGTTGACTAGCTCGTTGATCAACAGATAGTCATGGTTTCCTGGCTATGGACATTGAATGTCATTGATAACGAGATCACATCATTAAGAGAATGATGTGATGGACAAGACCCAATCATAAACATAGCATAAAGATCGTATAGTTCGTCTGCTAGAGTTTTGCAATGTCAAGTATCTTTTCCTTAGACCATGAGACCGTGTAACTCCCGGATACCGTAGGAGTACTTTGGGTGTGCCAAACGTCACAACGTAACTGGGTGACTATAAAGGTAGACTACGGGTATCTCCGAAAGTGTCTGTTGGGTTGACACGGATCAAGACTGGGATTTGTCACTCCGTATGACGGAGAGGTATCACTGGGCCCACTCGGTAATGCATCATCATAATGAGCTCAAAGTGACCAAGTGTCTGGTCACGGGATCATGCATTACAGTACGAGTAAAGTGACTTGCCGGTAACGAGATTGAACGAGGTATTGGGATACCGACGATCGAATCTCGGGCAAGTAATATATCGATTGACAAAGGGAATTGCATACGGGGTTGATTGAATCCTCGACATCGTGGTTCATCCGATGAGATCATCGTGGAGCATGTGGGAGTCAACATGGCTATCCATATCCCGCTGTTGGTTATTGACCGGAGAGTCGTCTCGGTCATCTCTACATGTCTCCCGAACCCGTAGGGTCTACACACTTAAGGTTCGGTGACGCTAGGGTTGTGAAGATATGAATATGCAGTAACCCGAATGTTGTTTGGGGTCCCGGATGAGATCCCGGACGTCACGAGGAGTTCCAGAATGGTCCGGAGGTAAAGAATTATATATAGGAAGTGCTGTTTCGGCCATCGGGACAAGTTTCGGGGTTACCGGTATTGTACCGGGACCACCGGGTGGGGCCACCTATCCCGGAGGGCCCCATGGGCTGAAGTGGGAAGGAACCCAGCCCTTAGTGGGCTGGGGCGCCAACCCCTAAGGGGCCCATGCGCCTAGGGTTAGGGGAAACCCTAAAGGGGGGGCGCCCCCTTGCCTTGGGGGGCAAGCCCCCCACCCTTGGCCGCCCCCCCCCCCCCCTAGGAGATCCATCTCCTAGGGCCGGCGCCCCCCCTTGGCACCCCTATATATAGTGGGGAGAGGAGGGACTTTGGTCTACGGCTTTTGGTGCTTCCCTTTCTCCCTGTTACATCTCCCTCCTGCGTAGTATAGGCGAAGTCCTGCTGCTGTGACGCCCTGCATCCACCACCACGCCGTCGTGCTGCTGGATCATCACCAACCTCTCCTTCCCCCTTGCTGGATCAAGAAGGAGGAGACGTCTCTCGTCCCGTACGTGTGTTGAACGTGGAGGTGCCGTCCGTTCGGCACTCGGTCATCGGTGATTTGGATCACGTCGTGTTTGACTACATCATCCCCGTTCGTTGAACGCTTCCGCACGCGATCTACAAAGGTATGTAGATGCATCTCATGACTCGTTGCTAGATGAACTCCTAGATGGATCTTGGTGAAACGAGTAGGAAAATTTTTGTTTTCTGCAACGTTCCCCAACAATCACATGAACGAAACGAATCTGAAAACATACCGATACCTGTTGAAGAAAGATGGGATGCCTTCTGGGGCATCCCCAACCTTAGACTCTTGAGTATCCTTGAATATTTACTTGGGGTGCCTTGGGCATCCCCAAGCTTGAGCTTGCCTCTCCTCCTTCTCCTCACATCGATACCTCCTCGATCTTCGAACACTTCATCCACACAAAACTCAACAGAAAGCTCGGTAAGATCCGTTAGTATAATAAAGCAAATCACTACTCTAAGTACTGTTGCAAACCAATTCATATTTTACTTTTGCATTGTAGCTACTGTAATATAACTTTTCCATGGCTTAATCCACTGATAGAAATCGATGGTTTCATCAAAACAGGCAAACTATGCATCAAAAACAGAATCTGTCTTAAACATGACAGTCTGTAGTAATCTGAACATTCACCATACTTCTGGTACTCCAAAATTTCTTAATTAATTAGGAAAATAAAAAAATTATAGAAAGACAGTGCAAAGTGTTTTAGAACCGTTTGACGTTCCAGTAAAAAATGTAAAATCGCGCACTACAACCAAAGTTTCTGTTCTGCACCACACAAACCAACAAGCAATGTAAACATCCTAATGGCAAATCTTGGCACATTATTTTTATTTTTAAACTTTATAAAAGTACACAATAGAAATAAATGACTCTCTAAAACTTCCGGGTTGTCTCCCTGGCAGCGCTTTCTTTAAATCCATTAAGCTAGGCATATAGTGCTCAAGTAATGTATCCACCCGGATCCCACGGTATATCAAAGCCAATTTTAATTAACAATGAGTTGTGATTTAGTAGTGAGCACAAAGAAACATATATCATGCAACAACGAAGTCTAACTCTCTTCCTATGCATTAGCATGTCGTAAAAGAACAATTCATGCACACATAGTAAAGGTCAATGCATAGTATAAACAGTTTCTTGCAATTTTATCGTGTGGGAAACATGGAGAGGAGGAGATGTAGTTCATCTCTCATAATAATTGCAAGTAGGAGCAGCAAGCACATGCATATTATATCTATCAAAATCATCATGTGTAGTAGTGGAATGCAACTCATCAATATAATCCTTAATAAGGGCAAACTTCTCCGATATAGTGTAGTGGGAGAATTTAAAAAGATAATAGGACTATCATGCGTGGGCGCAATAGCAACAATTTCATGTTTAGCATAAGGAACTATAGCAAGTTCATCTCCATAAGCATAATTCATATTGGCATCCTGGCCACAAGCATAGCAAGCATCATCAAAAAGGGATATTTCAAAAGAATCAACGGGATCATAACAATCATCATAGCAATCATCCTTCGGTAAGCACGAAGGGAAATTAAACAATGTATGAGTTGAAGAGTTACTCTCATTAGAAGGTGGGAACGGGTGATCAATCCGCTCTTCCTCCTTTGTTCTTCGCTCTCCTCCTCATCTTTTTCATCCAATGAGCTCACAGTTTCATCAATTTCTTCTTCCATAGACTCCTGCAAAATATTAGTCTCTTCTCAGATAGCGGAGACATTCTCAATAAATTCATCAATATCATAATTGTATTTATAATTCTCATAGCAATATTTAAGGCTAAATTTTCAGGTCTATAAACTGAATCATCAAAATCTTCAAACTCTTTAAACAAAGATTGAATTTCATAAGCACACATAAAAGCATCATATTCTTCTATTCATTCCGCATCATAGTAATCATATATACCATTAGCATAAGAAGCTAAGGTTTCATTATCATTAAAATTGCATGAAAAGGGAAGGTGTGGAGCCTTCATCCTAGAGCAACAAGTATAATCATATCTCAAGCACAGTTGCCGAGCATACCAATGCAACATATAAATTTGATCCCATAATAGTTTCCCTTCTTGAGTCAAGCGATAATCCCTAAAGTATTCACGTTGATCCAACGTGTCTCCCATTACATAATTGAATGGGGTTTTCTCTGGATTATCAAAGTAGTACATAATATCTTTCACATAATGAGCATCGAGGATTTTAGGAGGTTCCCCATCTCCATGAGTAGCAAATAAACCTATTTTTTTGTATTTCGTGTTCCATATCCATAACTAAAGATAGAGAACAACTTAGAACAACAAATAAAAATTACTTAGTGATAAAGCAAACAAGCACACATGAGAATATTCACCCCACGCTATAACTCCCCGGCAACGGTGCCAGAAAAAGGTCTTGATAACCCACAAGTATAGGGGATCAATTGTAGCTTCTTTCGATAAGTAAGAGTGTTGAACCCAACGAGGAGCTAAAGGTAGAACAAATATTCCCTCAAGTTCTATCGACCACCGATACAACTCTACGCACGCTTAACGTCCGCTTTACCTAGAACAAGTATGAAACTAGAAGTACTTTGTAGGTGTAACGGGATAGGTTTGCAAGAATATAAAGAGCACGTAAATAAAAACTAGGGGCTGTTTTAGGTAAAGAAGCAATAAAGTTAGTATAGCAAGTGTGGAAAAGTGGTGGTAGAAGTTGTGAAATTATCCCTAAGCAATTGACTACTTTACTAGACCGATAGCAAGTTTTATGTGGGAGAGGCTACTACTAGCATGTCATCCCTGACTTGGAATTATATGCACTTATGATTGGAACTATTAGCAAGCATCCACAACTACTAACGTTCATTAAGGTAAAACCCAACCATAGCATTAAGATATATTGGTCCCCCTTCAATCCCGTATGCATCAATTTCTATGCTAGGTTGAAGCTTCTGTCACTCTTGCCCTCCAATACATAGTCCTATCAACATACAACTAACCATATGGTGTGATCCACGTGCGCGCTCATGTGATGGGCACCAAAGGGCAGCAACATAACCACAAGCAAATTAAACCAATCATAGCAATTCAGCAATTACCGATAGGACAACGAAAATCTACTCAGGCATCATAGGATGGCAACACATCATTGGATAATAATATGAAGCATAAAGCACCATGTTCAAGTAGAGGGTATAGCGGGTTGCGGGAGAGTGGACCGCTGTAGATAGATGGGGGAAGGTGATGAAGATGTTGGTGAAGATGACGGAGGTGTTGGTGTAGATCGCCGTCACACGATGATGGCCCCGGCGGCGTTCCGGCGCCACCGGGAGAGAGGGGGAGAGAGCCCCCTTCTTCTTCTTCTTCTTCTTCCTTGACCTTCTCCCTAGATGGGAGAAGGGTTTCCCCTCTGGTCCATGGACTCCATGGCGGCGGAGGGGCGAGAGCCCCTCCGAGATTGGATCTGTCTCTCTGTCTCTCTCTATTTCTGCGTTCCAAATTCTGCCCTTTCACCGTTTCTTAAATTCCCGGATATCCATAACTCCGATTGGGCTAAAAATTTAACACGATTTCTATCCGGATATTGGCTTTCTTGCGGCAAAAGAAGCGAAACAACCGCATTACGAGGTGGCCACGAGGGCCCAGGGCGCGCCTGACCCCCTGGGGCGCGCCCCCTGCCTCGTGGCCCCCTCAGGCATCGTCTCGCATTGATTCTTCTTCCCAAAAATCACATATATTCCAAAAACAATCTCCGTCAGTTTTTATCCCGTTTGGACTCCGTTTGATATGGATTTTCTGCGAAACAAAAAAGCATGCAACAAACAGGAACTGGCACTGGGCACTGGATCAATATGTTAGTCCCCAAAAATAGTATAAAAAGTTGCCAAAAGTATATGAAAGTTGTATAATATTGGCATGGAACAATAAAAAATTATAGATACGACGGAGACGTATCACTCTCCGATGATGCGTGAGTAGTTCTTTGTAGACCTTCGGGTCCGTAGTTAGTAACTAGATGGCTTCATCTCTCTTTCTCTCTTGATCCTCAATACAATGGTCTCTTGGAGATCCATATGATGTAACTCTTTTTTAGGTGTGTTTGTTGGGATCGATGAACTTTGAGTTTATGATCAGATCTATGTTTTATATCCATGAAAGTATCTGAGTTTCCTTGATATCTTCTATGCATGATCTCTTATAGCATCGTATTTCGTCTCCGGTATTTGGGTTTTGTCTGGCCAACTTGATCTATTTATCTTGCAATGGGAAGAGGTACCCGGTTGTGGGTTCGATCTTATAGTGCTTGTTCCCGGTGATAGAAAGGGAACCGACACGTATGTATCGTTACCACTAAGGATAAAAAGACGAGATCTATATCTACCGCCATATAGATAAACGGATCTTGTCTACATCATGTCATCGTTCTTATTGCATTACTCCGTTTTCCATGAACTTAATACACTAGATGCATGCTAGATAGCGGTCGATGTGTGGAGTAATAGTAGTAGATGTAGGCAGGAGTCGGACTACTAATCTTGGACGTGATGCCTATGTAATGATCATTGCCTAGATATCATCATAATTATTCCAAGTTCTATCAATTGCCCAATAGTAATTTGTTTACCCACCGTTTGCTATTTTTCTCGAGAGAAGCCACTAGTGAAACCTATGGCCCCCGGGTCTTCTTTCTCATATACTTGCCTTGCGATCTACTTTTCCTTTGCATTTTTATTCAGATCTATTAAACCAAAAATCCAAAAATACCTTGATGCAATTTATTTTATTTGGCTTTTGATCTATCAATCTACTAAAATTTGCCTCACGTCTGTTTGCCTATCTTGAGGCGCCGTACCTCGGAAGGGATTGACAACCCCTTTAACACGTCGGGTTGCGAGGTGTTGTTATTTGTGTGCAGGTGCTGCTTACGTTGTGTTGCTTGGTTCTCCTACTGGTTCGATACCTTGGTTTTATAACTAAGGGAAATACCTACCGTCGCTGTGCTACATCATCCCTCCCTCTCCAAGGAAATACCGACGTAGTTCCAGCTACCATCACATTAACACATAGTGAATACATGAACGCCTCAAATTACGGCAGTCATTGGAAAGAATCTTAATTGTTGTAACTTTGGGGTATGCAGATCATAACACGTAATAGGTGCATCTAACTTGCAAGATCGAATCAAGAACATAAATATAATGGTGAAAACATAAACGGTTCAGATCTGAAATAATGGCACTCGGGTCCTAGTGACAAGCATTAAGCATAGCAAAGGCATAGCAACATCAATCTCACAACATAGTGAGTACTAGGGATCAAGCGCTAACAAAACTAACTCGATTACATGAAATCTCATTCAACCCATCACCGTCCAGCAAGCCTACGAATGAATTACTCACTCCCGGTTGTAAGCATCATGAAATTGGTGACGGAGGATGGTTCATGATGATGAAGACAGAAGATTCCCCTCTCCGGAGCCCCGAACAGACTCCAGATCTGGCCTCCCGATGAAGAATAGGAGGTGCTGGCCCCATATTGTAAAACACGATGAAACTTTCTCTTCTATTTTTTCTCGGAAAATAGGAATTTATAGGTCCGAGATTAGGGTCAGTGGAGCCTCATGGGCTCCACTACCTACCAGGGCGCGCCAAGTGGGCAGCCCCCCCCCCCTCGCCCTCCAGTGGGTTTTTGCTCCAGTATTTTTCTTTTATTTCAAAATAATTCTCAAAAAGTTTCGTCCAATTTCGAAAACTTTTATTTATGCACAAAAATAATACCATGGTACTTCTGCTGAAAATAACATCAGTCCGGGTTAATTTCATTCAAATCATACAAATGAGAGGCCAAAACAAAAGCAAAAGTGTTAGCAAAAGTAGATACGAGAGAGACGTATAAACTATTTATACACGCGGGACGAACTAACACACTACCAATGACATGTGGGACCCGTCCCACAAATATGTCATGTGCCATGTGCTGACAAGCGGGCCACGCCCTCAAATGGTGGAATAAAGCAGCAAAAAAGGGCACCGGGAGACTACTCGTGACCCCTCGTGCTCCCCTACAGAGCCAAACCACCACGCCAGCACGCAGCTACTAATACAACTACGCCCAACACGTATTTATGGGGTAGCGCCGAGTGGGCTTGGGCCTTGGTGGGACGAGGGCACCTTTTTTTTCTTTTATTATTTTTCATGCGCAAGTGGGCCAACTATTTTTTGTTTGTTTTTTCGGTCGTTCATTCTTTTTTTACTTTCGTTTATACTTCCATATATTCTAAATAAATATATTACAAAAAGAACTTCACATAAAACGTTTGAAAAAATGTTAACCAAGCATTTCAAAATGTTACATGTGTATAAAGAAAATGTTTATCATGTATACAAAAATATATAATGTGTGTGGAAAATTTTGATTATGTATTTAAAAATGTTAATGAAGCATTTTGAAAAAAATATTTCAAAATTATCTAAAAACTGTTAATCAAGCATTTGAAAATGTTAAAATGCGTAAATGAAAAAATTACCCATGTATTAGAAAATATTAATCTTGTATTTAAAAAATGTTAATCAAGCTTTTTAAGAATGTTTAAAATGTGCATATAAAATGTTGATTATGTATTAAAAAGTGTTAACCAAGAATTTCCAAATGTTAATTGTGTATAAAGAAAATGTTTCTCATGTATACGAAAAATGTATACAGAAAATATACAATATGTGTGAATAAAGTCGATCATGTATTTTAGAAAATGTTAAAGCAAGCATTTGAAAAAAAAATATTAAATAGGTATTTAAAAAATATTAAATGTGTATTAAAAAATGTTCTTGATGTATATGAAAAATGTAGAATGAAAACCAAAAGAAAGAAAGAAAAATGTTCTCGACTATATAAAAAATATAGAATGAAAACTAGGTCACATATAATGACTCAACACAAAGATTTCCTTTTTCTATTTTTTATATTTCTTATACCAATTTCAAAATGCATTCAAAATGACGGGTATGGTCGTTCATAGCTAGGGGTGGAATCTTGCAAAACCCTTGGTGGATCTCTGATGAAATAGCTATTGTTGTACCTATAAATGATTTTTGAAAAAAATAAAGACCAAACTATGAGGTAGTTGTAGTTCAAATTTGACCCAATTCCTACTAAATCGGTAGAAATTTGTCAACGACGAGAGGTGGACAGAAAGCTTTTAACATGCGACCATTTGGTTAATTGCACATAATATATGGTCTAATATTTTTGAAAAATGGAGTGGTGCCATTTTGCAACAAATATTTGGTAGTTTCTTAAAAATACAGTTTTTCGCACTCGGAGAATGAAAAATGAACTTTTGTACAAAGAAAATGAAAACATCCTTTGGTAATATTGGTTTAGGAAATTGTACTTGGTCTAGCAAAAAAAGGCATCAACAAGCTTAGTTGTTCCGCATGTTCTAAATTTAGTCAATGTTATTTCATTTTTGGTTGTCTTCTCTACTTAGAAGAAGGGATAAATATCTATAGTTTTAACCCTTGCTATGCCAATAACCTATTTTCATTGGATATATGACTTTCTTCAAACAACTTTATTCAATTTAATTCTTTGATCTAACATCCTCAGATATGATTTTATCAAATATATACTCCCCCTGTTCCATAATAAGTGTCGTATTTGCAGCTCATTGAGATGCTAACATAAGCGACATCCATATGATGAGAAGGTTATGACTTATGTCTGTATGATGACATTTACTTTAGGGTGTGAGACTTTTTCATCAAAGTTTCACCAAAACCACATATGTAAAAAACAATCTAGGTTGTGAACTATTAATAGTTGGTTATCAACAACATAATTAATGTTTTGTTATTGAGAGTAGTATTTGATTAGTTAGTGGATGTAACGAAAAATTATATCCTAAGGGCATGTTCAGTGTTGGCCAAAGATTTTCTCTCTCAATGCATAGTACGCTCCTTGTATGCAGGTTGTTTTTATAGTTTCTCTTGCATGATGAGCTATATGCATGTTGTCTTTGCCAAGGTTAGCTTGCCTACATGAGAAGGAATGGATATGATTTTGATTAATAAAGATTCAGGATACAATTGAAATTATATTCATGTTGATTTAATACTGCGAATGATTGTATCAACCATGGAAATATGCCCTAGAGGCAATAATATTTGTATTATTATATTTCTGTATTCATAATTAAAGATTTTATATTGTATGCTATAACTGCTATGATCCTGGAATATGTGGTTTAGTGGAAAACTTATGCACGTGTGAAATGATAAACGGTTAAATAAAAGGTTCCTTATCTTGCCTCTTGGACTAGCTCAAGTGTTGTTGGTGATCACGTTTTCCAGATCATAGGATATCGTTAAGTATTAAACGGTAGTCCTAAAACAACACTAAGATTATGACTTTGGAAGAACAATCATATTGAATTGACCCAATCTTGTCTGTTATGAATTGAGTTAAAATCGTTTGTAATCAATTGTAATAACACGGAGTGTTACCGAGTGATCTTGCCCTTAGACCATGAGAGTATCATAGTCACTTCTTACCGTACCATGGACTTTGGGGTTGCTCAAACGTCACTGTAACACGATGATCATAACGACAACTTACAGGCTCGTCAGAAAGTTTGGCAAGGGACTAGATAGCTCGAGAGTGGGATTTGCTCCTCCGACGATGAAGATGTATTCTTAGGGCCCTCTCGGTGTTACGACATCCGTTATCATCTGGCCATACATAGGTGCCTTCATCACGGGGATGTCGGAAAATGACAACGTGAAAGAAGAACAAAACCAGTAATGAGGATAATGGCATAGTGAGCATGTGATGACTTGACTCAGGAGGATGCCGGTGCATCCCAGTTTTTGTGAAGTATCACGAAGCAAAGGGAACATCACATGATAACCAAAGGTTCAGAATATCATTTGTGTGCTCATAGGGATCGATATGGACGTCCACGGTTCCGCTATCGGTCATTGAACGAAGGGGTTTCGTTCATGTCTGTGAGTTACCAAACCTACGGGTCACAAGCTTAAGGCAATCATGATCTGCTGAGTGTTAGTAGGATGAGAATGATGAGAACATATTTGTGGAATTGTTTCATTAGTACTCAGAATAGTTTTGAGAGGATCTGGAAGCCTTTCGGGGTCAACGGAAGGGTTTCGAAGAGTATCCGGTAATGCTGGGTATTACGGATAAATAATATATAGGTGTAAAATGTTTCCGGGACTATTAAATTATATATAAAAGGGTTTGAAAATATATAGAACACTTCCATATTTAATTTAATATCAACGGGCCTTAAAAGGCCAAGTGGTGGAAGGCAACTTGGGCCACCAAGGCCCAATTGAGGGAGGCGCCCCCATAGCTATGGAAGGAGGCCGAATTGGAGAGGGGAGGATTCCTCGTCCCTTCACTTGGTCGGCGCACCAAGGAGGGACCTTCCCTCCTTGGTGGCTGCCCTCTCCCTCCCCTCCAACCTATATACTAGGGCTTTTTGCTCTATTGAATACACATGTTTGGAGCCTCCTGTAGTCCCTCTAGTTCTAGTTCTAGTTGATACTAGTTGATCTAATTAGAGCTAGACATATCCTCTAATCCTCATAATTAGAAGCCCAGTGTGGTTCTAATCTCCTCCCTCTAATTCTTCGGCGATGATAGCTCTGGACGGTGAAGTGCTACCGGATCGTGAAGGTTGCACGCTTGGAACCAACTAGAGAGGTTGTGCTTTTAGTTTTCTGTTCGAAGGACTGTTCGTGGGAGGTTCACGGGATTGTTCATTGACGGTTCGAGGGACTCCAAGTACGGTCTACACCGACACACCATTTTTTCCACTACAACTCGGTGACGATAACGATCGTCATCCCAACCCGTTATGCGTCTTCATATTGATCTTGGTGGTGTGAGTAGGGGCGACTTTTTTTCTACTAAGTTTCACAACAGTTACCGCCCCTGCATGTGTTTTTGGCGTTGCGCCCTTCGGGAAAGGCAGCCGCCGCTGTGATGGGGAGCTCCGAGCCTGCCATGTGTGTGTGAGAGAGAGAACGGCGCCAACACAGATGGGATTGAAGGAAATATGCCCTAGAGGCAATAATAAAGTTATTATTTATTTCCTTATATCATGATAAATGTTTATTATTCATGCTAGAATTGTATTAACCGGAAACATAATACATGTGTGAATACATAGACAAATAGAGTGTCACTAGTATGCCTCTACTTGACTAGCTCGTTAATCAAAGATGGTTATGTTTCGTAACCATGGACAAAGAGTTGTTATTTGATTAACGGGATCACATCATTAGGTGAATTATCTGATTGACATGACCCATTCCGTTAGCTTAGCACTCGATCGTTTAGTATGTTGCTATTGCTTTCTTCATGACTTATACATGATCCTATGGCTATGAGATTATGCAACTCCCGTTTGCCGGAGGAACACTTTGTGTGCAACCAAACGTCACAACGTAACTGGGTGATTATAAAGGAGCTCTACAGGTGTCTCCAAAGGTACATGTTGGGTTGGCGTATTTCGAGATTAGGATTTGTCACTCCGATTGTCGGAGAGGTATCTCTGGGCCCTCTCGGTAATGCACATCACATAAGCCTTGCAAGCATTACAACTAATGAGTTAGTTGCGAGATGATGTATTACGGAACGAGTAAAGAGACTTGCCGGTAACGAGATTGAACTAGGTATTGGATACCGACGATCGAATCTCGGGCAAGTAACATACCGATGACAAAAGGAACAACGTATGTTGTCATGCGGTCTGACCGATAAAGATCTTCATAGAATATGTAGGAGCCAATATGGGCATCTAGGTCCCGCTATTGGTTATTGACCGGAGACGTGTCCCGGTCATGTCTACATTGTTCTCGAACCGTAGGGTCCGCATGCTTAACGTTACGATGACAGTTATTATGAGTTTATGCATTTTGATGTACCGAAGTTAGTTCAGAGTCCCGGATGTGATCACGGACATGACGAGGAGTCTCGAAATGGTCGAGACATAAATATTGATATATTGGATGACTATATTCGGACACCAGAAGCGTTCCGGGGAAGTTTCGGATAAAACCGGAGCACCGGGGGGTTACCGGAACCCCCCGGGGGGTTAATGGGCCTCATGGGCCTAAAGTGGAGAAGAGGAAGGGGCTGCCAGGGCAGGCCGCGCGCCCCCTCTCCCCCTAGTCCGAATTGGACAAGGAGGGAGGGGCGGCGCCCCCCTTTTTCCTCTCTTCTTCCACCTCTCCTAATTGGACAAGGAAAGGGAGGGGAGTCCTACTCCCGGTAGGAGAAGGACTCCTCCTGCGCGCCTCCTCTAGGGCCGGCCGCACCCCCCCTTGGATCCTTTATATACGGAGGCAGGGGGGCACCCTAGGACACACAAGTTGATCATCGTGATCGTTCCTTAGCCGTGTGCGGTGCCCCCTTCCACCATATTCCACCTCGGTCATATTGTAGCAGCGCTTAGGCGAAGCCCTGCGACGGTAGAACATCAAGATCGTCACCACGCCGTCGTGCTGACGAAACTCATCCCCGAAGCTTTGCTGGATCGGAGCCCGGGGAGCGTCATCGAGCTGTACGTGTGCTAAGAACTCGGAGGTGCCGGAGTAACGGTGCTTGGATCGGTCGGATCGGGAAGACGTACGACTACTTCCTCTACGTTGCGTCAACGCTTCCGCTTCGGTCTACGAGGGTACGTAGACAATACTCTCCCCTCTCGTTGCTATGCATCACCATGATCTTGCGTGTGCATAGGAAATTTTTTGAAATTACTACGTTCCCCAACAGTGGCATCCGAGCCTAGGTTTTATGTGTTGATGTTATATGCACGAGTAGAACACAAGTGAGTTGTAGGCGATATAAGTCATACTGCTTACTAGCATGTCATACTTTGGTTCGGCGGCATTGTTGGACGAAGCGGCCCGGACCAACATTACGTGTACGCTTACGTGAGACCGGTTCTCCCGACGTGCTTTGCACAAAGGTGGCTAGCGGGTGACAGTTTCTCCAACTTTAGTTGAACCGAGTGTGGCTACGCCCGGTCCTTGCGAAGGTTAAAACAGCACCAACTTGACAAACTATCGTTGTGGTTTTGATTCGTAGGTAAGATTGGTTCTTGCTTAAGCTCGTAGCAGCCACGTAAAACTTGCAACAACAAAGTAGAGGACGTCTAACTTGTTTTTGCAGGGCATGTTGTAATGTGATATGGTCAAGACATGATGCTAAATTTTATGGTATGAGATGATCATGTTTTGTAACCGAGTTATCGGCAACTGGCAGGAGCCATATGGTTGTCGCTTTATTGTATCCAATGCAATCGCGCTGTAATGCTTTACTTTATCACTAAGTGGTAGCGATAGTCGTGGAAGCATAAGATTGGCGAGATGACAACGATGCTACGATGGAGATCAAGGTGTCGCGCCGGTGACGATGGTGATCATGACGGTGCTTCGGAGATGGAGATCACAAGCACAAGATGATGATGGCCATATCATATCACTTATATTGATTGCATGTGATGTTTATCTTTTATGCATCTTATCTTGCTTTGATTGACGGTAGCATTATAAGATGATCTCTCACTAAATTATCAAGAAGTGTTCTCCCTGAGTATGCACCGTTGCGAAAGTTCTTCGTGCTGAGACACCACGTGATGATCAGGTGTGATAGGCTCTACGTTTAAATACAACGGGTGCAAAACAGTTGCACACGCGGAATACTCAGGTTATACTAGACAAGACAAGCATATGCAGATATGGCCTCGGAACACGGAGACCAAAAGGTCGAGCGTGAATCATATAGTAGATATGATCAACACAGTGATGTTCACCAATGAAACTGCTCCATCTCACGTGATGATCGGACATGGTTTAGTTGATTTGGATCACGTGATCACTTAGAGGATTAGAGGGATGTCTATCTAAGTGGGAGTTCTTAAGTAATATGATTAATTGAACTTAAATTTATCATGAACTTAGTCCTGGTAGTATTTTGTAAATCATGTTGTAGATCAATAGCTCGCGTTGTTGCTTCCCTGTGTTTATTTTGATATGTTCCTAGAGAAAATTGTATTGAAAGATGTTAGTGGCAATGATGCGGATTGGATCCGTGATCTGAGGTTTATCCTCATTGCTGCACAGAAGAATTATGTCCTTGATGCACCGCTAGGTGACAGACCTATTGCAGGAGCAGATGCAGACATTATGAACGTTTGGCTAGCTTAATATGATGACTACTTGATAGTTTAGTGCACCATGCTTAACGGCTTAGAATCGGGACTTCAAAGACGTTTTGAACGTCATGGACCATATGAGATGTTCCAGGAGTTGAAGTTAATATTTCAAGCAAATACCCGAGTTGAGAGATATGAAGTCTCCAACAAGTTCTATAGCTAAAAGATAGAGGAGAATCGCTCAACTAGTGAGCATGTGCTCAGATTGTCTGGGTACTACAATCGCTTGAATCAAGTGGGAGTCTTCCAGATAAGATAGTGATTGACAGAATTCTCTAGTCACCATGACTAAGTTAGTAGAACTTCGTGATGAACTATAGTATGCAAGGGATGACGAAAACGACTCCCGAGTTTTTCATGATGATGAAATCGATGAAGGTAGAAATCAAAAAAAAATATCAAGTGTTGATGGTAGACAAGACCACTAGTTTCAAGAAAAGGGCAGAGGGAAGAAGGGGAACTTCAAAAAGAACAGCAAGCAAGTTGCTGCTCAAGTGAAGAAGCCCAAGTCTGGACCTAAGCCGAAGACTGAGTGCTTCTACTGCAAAGGGACTGGTCACTGGAAGCGGAGCTACCCTAAGTGATTGGCAGATAAGAAGGATGGCAAGGTGAACATAAGTATATTTGATATACATGTTATTGATGTGTACTTTACTAGTGTTTATAGCAACCCCTCAGTATTTGATACAAGTTCAGTTGCTAAGATTAGTAACTCGAAACGGGAGTTGCAGAATAAACAGAGACTAGTTAAGGGTGAAGTGACGATGTGTGTTGGAAGTGGTTCCAAGATTGATATGATCATCATCGCACACTCCCTATAAATTCGGGATTAGTGTTGAACCTAAATAAGTGTTGTTTGGTGTTTACGTTGAGCATGAATATGATTTGATCATGTTTATTGTAATACGGTTATTCATTTAAGTAAGAGAATAAATTGTTGTTCTGTTTACATGAATAAAACCTTATATGGTTACACACCCAATGAAAATAGTTCGTTGGATCTCGATCATAGTGATACACATAATCATAATATTGAAACCAAAAGATGCAAAGTTAATAATGATAGTGCAACTTATTTGTAGCACTGACGTTTAGGTCATATTGGTGTAAAGCGCATGAAGAAACTCCATGCTGATGGGCTTTTGGAATCACTTGATTATGAATCAGTTGATGCTTGCGAACCATGCCTCATGGGCAAGATGACTAAGACTCTGTTCTTCGGAACAATGGAGCGAGCAACAGATTTGTTGGAAATCATACATACTAATGTATGTGGTCCGATGAATATTGAGGATCGTGATAGGTATCATTATTTTCTGATCTTCACAAATGATTTGAGCAGATATGAGTATATCTACTTGATGAAACATAAGTCTGAAACATTTGAAAAGTTCAAAGAATTTCAGAGTGAAGTGGAGAATCATCGTAACAAGAAAATAAGGCTTCTACGATCTGATCGCGGAGAAAAATATTTGAGTTACGAGTTTGGTCTTCAATTAACACAATGTGGAATAGTTTCACAAATTCGTGCCACCCGGAACACCACAGCATAATGGTGTGTCTGAACGTCATAGCCGTGCTTTATTAGATATAGTGCAAATCTATGATGTTTCTTACCGATTTACCACTATCGTTTTTGAGGTTATGCATTAAAGACAGTTGCATTCACGTAAAAAAAGGGGCACCATCTAAGTCCGTTGAGACGACACAATCTGAACTGTGGTTTAGCAAGAAACCAAAGTTGTCATTTCTTAAAGTTTGGGGTTGTGATGCTTATGTGAAAAAGTTTCATCCTGATAAGCTCAAAACCAAATCGGAGAAATATGTCTTCATAGGATACCCAAAAGGAGACTGTTGGGTACACCTTCTATCACAGATCCTAAGGCAAGACATTCGTTGCTTATAATGGGTCCTTTCTAAAGAAGGAGTTTCTCTCGAAAGAAGTGAGTGGGAGGAAAGTAGAACTTGATAAGGTAATTGTACCTTCTCCCTTATTGGAAAGTAGTTCATCACAGAAATCTGTTCCTGTGACTACTACACCAATTAGTGAGGAAGCTAATGATGATGATCATAAAACTTCAGATCAAGTTACTACCGAATCTCGTGGGTAAACCAGAGTGAGATCCGCACCAGAGTGGTACAGTAATCCTGTTCTGGAAGTCATGTTACCAGACCATGACGAACTTGCGAGCTATGAGGAAGCGATGATGAGCCCAGATTCCGCAAAATGGCTTGAGGCCATGAAATCTGAGATGGGATTCATGTATGAAAACAAAGTATGGACTTTGGTTGACTTGCCCGATGATCGGCAAGCCATAGAAAATAAATGGATCTTCAAGAGGAAGACGGACGTTGATAGTAGTGTTACTATCTACAAAACTAGAATTGTCGCAAAAGGTTTTCGACAAGTTCAAAGTGTTGACTACGATGAGAGTTTCTCACTCGTATCTATGCCTAAGTCTGTCCGAATCATGTTAGCAATTGCCGCATTTTATGAAATCTGGCAAATGGATAAACAAAACTGCATTCCTTAATGGATTTCTTAAAGAAGAGTTGTATATGATGCAACCAGTAGGTTTTGTCAATCCTAAAGGTGCTAACAAAATATGCAAGCTCCAGCGATTGATCTATGGACTGGTGCAAGCATCTCAGAGTTGGAATACACGCTTTGATAATTTGATCAAAGCATATAGTTTTATACAGACTTGCGGTGAAGCCTGTATTTACAAGAAAGTGAGTGGGAGCACTACAGCATTTCTGATAAGTATATGTGAATGACATATTGTTGATCGGAAATAATGTAGAATTATTCTGTAAAGCATAAAGGAGTGTTTGAAATGAGTTTTTCAAAGAAAGACTTTGGTGAAGCTGCTTACATATTGAGCTTCAAGATCTATAGAGATAGATCAAGACGCTTGATAAGTTTTTTCAATGAGTACATACCTTGACAAGATTTTGAAGTAGTTCAAAATGGAGCAGTCAAAGAAAGAGTTCTTGCCTGTATTTCAAGGTGTGAAGTTGAGTAAGACTCAAAGCCTGACCACGGCAGAAGATAGAAAGAGAATGAAAGTCATTCCCTATGCCTTGGCCATAGGTTCTATAAAGTATGTCATGTTGTATACCAGATCTATTGTATACCCTACACTGATTTGGCAAGGGAGTACAATAGTGATCTAGGAGTAGATCACTGGATAGCGGTCAAAATTATCCTTAGTGGAATAAGGATATGTTTCTCGATTATGGAAGTGAAAAAAAAGATTCGTCGTAAAGGGTTACGCCGATGCAAGTTTTGACACTTATCTAGATGACTCTAAGTCTCGGTCTAGATACATATTGAAAGTGGGAGCAATTAGCTAGAGTAGCTCCATGCAGAGCATTGTTGACATAGAAATTTGCAAAATACATGCGGATCTGAATGTGGCAGACCTGTTGACTAAGATTCTCTCACAGGCAAAACATGATCACACCTTAGTACTCTTTGGGTGTTAATCACATAGCGATGTGAACTAGATTACTGAATCCAGTAAACCCTTTGGGTGTTGGTCACATGGCGATGTGAACTATGGGTGTTAATCACATGGTGATGTGAACTATTGCTGTTAAATCACATGACGATGTGAACTAGATTATTGACTCTAGTGCAATTGGGAGACTGAAGGAAATATGCCCTAGAGGCAATAATAAAGTTATTATTTATTTCCTTATATCATGATAAATGTTTATTATTCATGCTAGAATTGTATTAACCGGAAACATAATACATGTGTGAATACATAGACAAACAGAGTGTCACTAGTATGCCTCTACTTGACTAGCTCGTTAATCAAAGATGATTATGTTTCCTAACCATGGACAAAGAGTTGTTATTTGGTTAACGGGATCACATCATTAGGTGAATGATCTGATTGACATGACCCATTCCGTTAGCTTAGCACTCGATCGTTTAGTATGTTGCTATTGCTTTCTTCATGACTTATACATGTTCCTATGACTATGAGATTATGCAACTCCCGTTTGCCGGAGGAACACTTTGTGTGCAACCAAACATCACAACGTAACTGGGTGATTATAAAGGAGCTCTACAGGTGTCTCCAAAGGTACATGTTGGGTTGGCGTATTTCGAGATTAGGATTTGTCACTCCGATTGTCAGAGAGGTATCTCTGGGCCCTCTCGGTAATGCACATCACATAAGCCTTGCAAGCATTACAACTAATGAGTTAGTTGCGAGATGATGTATTACGGAACGAGTAAAGAGACTTGCCGGTAATGAGATTGAACTAGGTATTGGATACCGACGAGCGAATCTCGGGCAAGTAACATACCGATGACAAAAGGAACAACGTATGTTGTTATGCAGTCTGACCGATAAAGATCTTCGTAGAATATGTAGGAGCCAATATGGGCATCCAGGTCCCGCTATTGGTTATTGACCAGAGACGTGTCTCGGTCATGTCTACATTGTTCTCGAACCGTAGGGTCCGCACGCTTAACGTTACGATGACAGTTATTATAAGTTTATGCATTTTGATGTACCGAAGTTAGTTCGGAGTCCCGGATGTGATCACGGACATGACGAGGAGTCTCGAAATGGTCGATACATAAATATTGATATATTGGATGACTATATTCGGACACCGGAAGCGTTCCGGGGAAGTTTCGGATAAAACCGGAGCACCGAGGGGTTACCGGAAGCCCCCGGGGGTTAATGGGCCTCATGGGCCTAAAGTGGAGAAGAGGAAGGGGCTGCCAGGGCAGGCCGCGCGCCCCCTCTCCCCCTAGTCCGAATTGGACAAGGAGGGAGGGGCGGTGCCCCCCTTTTTCCTCTCTTCTTCCACCTCTCCTAATTGGACAAGGAAATGGAGGGGAGTCCTACTCCCGGTAGGAGTGGGACTCCTCCTGCGCGCCTCCTCTAGGGCCGGCCGCACCCCCCCCCCTTGGATCCTTTATATACGGAGGCAGGGGGCACCCTAGGACACACAAGTTGATCATCGTGATCGTTCCTTAGCCGTGTGCGGTGCCCCCTTCCACCATATTCCACCTCGGTCATATTGTAGCAGCGCTTAGGCGAAGCCCTGCGACGGTAGAACATCAAGATCGTCACCACGCCATCGTGCTAACGGAACGCATCCCCGAAGCTTTGCTGGATCGGAGCCCGGGGAGCGTCATCGAGCTGTACGTGTGCTAAGAACTCGGAGGTGCCGGAGTAACGGTGCTTGGATCGGTCGGATCGGGAAGACGTACGACTACTTCCTCTACGTTGTGTCAACGCTTCCGCTTCGGTCTACGAGGGTACGTAGACAACACTCTCCCCTCTCGTTGCTATGCATCACCACGATCTTGCGTGTGTGTAGGAATTTTTTTGAAATTACTACGTTCCCCAACAGGGATGACGACGACTTGATCATGCGAGAGAATCAGGGGAATGGGGTGGATGGCTTGGTCAAATTTATGGCTAGATGACACTCACGTAGGTTTTGTGTAAAGAGGAGGACCGCAAAATTAGAAGAGAGAGCCTTTTGGAGGGTTTTGTGCAAAAACTCACCATATGGCAATGGTTAACCTGTCATCTGTGCAAGTCAAACTGATGCAGCATGGATGGGGTTGTGGGTAAGGGCATCTCCAACACGGACCCTCAAACCACCCGCATACGTCCGGACCGCACGGTCCACACGTGTGTTGCTATTCAACGCAATCTTGTATCAATCCGCTCGGTGATCCGAACGCACTCTTTACCGCAAACCAGAGATAAAGTGGGGGAGGGATGCGGGCGTCCGGACCGCTGCCATGTCCACTTTTGACTGTCATGGCCCACCCACCTCTCTCGCGCATTCTTTCGAATGCTTGCACCGCTTGTCGTGCACCCGTGTTGCATTCATGTTGGCCTAGAGCATACATCGTCCGGCATTGATGCCCGTGATTTGACTAGACGGGAGGGCGACATTGACGAACGTGACCTCCCGGGCGTCGCGCTTCAATGTAGACGTCGTGTCCTGAGAAACCAACTCCAACCGCTTGAATGCATTGAATTGGGCTGACTGCCCCTTCGCCTGGCCTGGTCACGGCTATTTAAGTCGTGCGCCAGCGATGCATAGAGCCGCACTCCTCCCCCTCGAGCATCGTCCCCCTCTCCCTCCATCTCCCCGCCATCGTGCCCGAGCCCAGCGATGATGCCAAAGTCCTGGTTCTCCGCGCCAGTAGGCAAAGGCGGTGGAAGTTCCTTGTCAGGCGGATTGTGGCACCGCCGCCCTCGCTCTCTGGGTGAATCTTCATCCACCGCGGCAGGATACTCCTCCGACGAGGAGGAGGACCAGCAGCCGCAGCAACGACCCTCTCTCCTTGTGGAGGTCGCTCTGACGGACAAAGAATATGTCCGTCAGATGGAGATCATGATGGAGCGCTCACTCCGTCAAATGGGCCCGACACCACCATCGCTGGCGCGCATGAAGGAGGAGTTACCGTCCCTGACGCATGTCTGCATGAAGCGGGGGCCTGCGTCTCCACTCCGGCAGGTGAAGGATGAACCTGCATCCCCGCCACGCAACCATGACCTCCACATTGGAGGCCGCGTGAAGGCTGAGCCCGCGTCCCTCAGCGCCACCGCCGCGTGAAGGACTAGCCGACGTTGCCCCACCGCACAGCCGACACGCCCGCATTGATGGGCCCTCATCGATGTCACGCCGTAACCGCCGCCCCATAAAGAAGGAGAAGTTGCTGCTCGCGATCATGAAGACCCGTGCCCACATCCTGCACTACCTCGAGGAGGTGGTTACGACGGTGCCTTGGGCTCGAGGGTCATCATATATGAGAAAAAGAGTGGGCGAGACAGCAGGCGCGGTACGACCGGCGCAATGCCCGTCGCTGCTCCGCGTTCGCCAAGAGCGTCGCGGCACCGGAATGGGTCTGAAACGACCCGGACCTCGCCACCACGTGGGCGCTCGACAGCTCCCACACCACCGCGGAGACGGCCGCCGCCGCCTTGACGGCGAGCTCGCCAAGATCGACGAGAGAGTGGTCGCTTAGCGACTCCTCCGCCAACGTCGGCAGTGGCCAAGGCGGCCTTCCGCATCGTGCAATAGGAGGTGGATCGGCTCCTCCGCGAGCAGCATGCAGCCGCCAGACAAGGTTGTTGCGGTCCTCCGACGCCCTTTCGCCGCTGGAGGGACGACAACAATGACAACAGCGGCGGTGCCGCAGGATAGAGCTGGTCGTCCGGTATAGGTTTTAAGTTTTTTTATTGTTTTTAGTTAAACGGTCGAAATATCGTTCATTTTATGTAAATTATATGTGAACTTGAATGAAATCAGTCAAGTTTGTTTGAATTTCGTCCGGTTTGTTTGAATCCTGTTTGAAATGTATGCGGATATCGTTGAATATCCGTCTCCCGCATCTGTGTCCGTGAACTGGTCTCATTCATCCATGGACGAATGCTAGAGGGAATTTGCGATTCGACGTTTGAAATGTCCTAACTCTTAGTAAATTTTTAGAATCTATGTGTGCATTTTTCATAATATTATTAGGACAAACTTACCTCATATAGTTTTAGGATTAGCTGTGTGTATTTTACTATTCGTAGAATATGCACATTTTTATTAACACAGTATAGACACCAGTGCTATATATACATATATACTCATCTTATGATCGCACATAAGCATTAGGACTTAAACCTGATAGGCTGGGATATCTATGTCCCTCTAATCATCTAACAACATATTGCTTTCGTAGAATAAGCGCATTTTGAGTCCAAATCACACGGCGCAAAACCAGGTGTATACGTGCACGGCAAGCCCAAAACATGTTCTGATTTTCCAACGCCGAAAGCGACGACCTTTGTGTTTTCTTTTCTCCTGATAACAAAAGCCGCCGCCCAGTCCGAGCCTGACTGGATCCGAGCCCTCCCCGGTGTCGCCATCAACCCCGCCGGGCCGGCGATTTGTCCCAGCTGATGGACGAGCCGCTCCCGTTTGACCGGAGTTCGGGAGTCCGGATCCAGCGGCCGGCTGGCCTATAATAGTACGGGGAGAGGAGCTGAGAGGGGAAAGGCAGGAGTCGGTCGGCGATGGGTGGGTGGAGCTGCTTCTGCTGCGGCGACCTGTTCGGCGCCGGGGGAGATGCCGCGGCCCGGCTGCCGGAGCCGTTCCAGCTGCCGGCGCCCTTGCCCGCATGGCCGCAAGGTTTCTGACGCCTTCTCCTCTCTTATCAGTTCTTGAATCAGTTCGTGGATCGTTTTCTTATGACCATTGATTGATGATTGGCCTGATGTAGCTTCATGAATAGTAGTAGTATTCACTTGTATGAATCCCTACTTAATTTGTTGATTACTACTTTCTTGTTCAATTATTATCATCATTGACTGTTCTGTTGTTTATTTCTTTCCAAAAGGGGAGTTTAATACGGTTATAACAATACAATTTATCCTGATTGGTTTAATTCTGTCCTACTATGCTATATGCAGATTTCACTTCCCTGTACATATTCTTGAATGAACACAGTGATTGATAAATTTATAAAACGATGGATTCCCTCAAGGGAATTTCTTGCACATAGCTTGTCGTAGTGGCTCCCTCTTGTTACTTGCGCTTGAAGTGGCTTAGCCAGGATCGCCATGCTTTTACTTGGAAGGCATATCATTTTAGAAGGTAGCGATCGTAGCCTCAAAGGCATTCCTTGTGGGGCAAGAGTAATTTGTGATCATATATCATGAGAACTGTAGCTGGCTCATTCAAGAAGTGAAATCTGTAGTTTAAGTTTGTACAGGCCACTTGGGCTCGATTTTTGACTTTTTGTTGTGTCGGGGTTGCAATTTCCTTCATTTTTCTTTAGTATAAAGCAAATAATTGCATGTGCAAAACAATGTATTTGTTTCTCAAACTGATTGTTGTTTGTTTTGCCAAATATATTTGCTTTGCTGAACACTTGGACCTTGTAGTAACTTTGTCAAGCAACTACTTTACAGGACGGGACTTCGCAAAGGGCGTGATATGCATAGGAGAACTTGATATTGCAAATGTTACCCAACTCCGGAATATATGGAGCTACTCTGGAGCTACGTTCTATGAGCCAGAAGAGGTTCCTGATGGTTTCCACTGCCTTGGCCACTATGCCCAACAAAATGACCGGCTTTTACAGGGTTCTCTTGTTGTTGCAAGGGAAGCGGCTAGCTGCCAGTTAATCAATAGCAGGCCCGCTCTTGAGAAGCCATTAGATTACACCCTCGTTTGGACTAATGCTGGTGTGTATGAAGATGACAATAGTGAATGCGGGTGCTTCTGGTTGCCATCACCCCCGGAGGGTTATGAACCCCTTGGCTATGTGGTTACAAGAGGACCAAGGAAGCCCTCACCGGAGGCGGTCCGGTGTGTGCGACAAGACCTCACGGATCCATGTGAAAACTTTAGGTCAGTCATTAATGTGGAACGTACATGCCAAGTTTGGAAGACGAGGCCTTGCCACCGAGGGACAGCAGGACGAGGTATACCTGTTGGTACATTCTTCTGTGAAACAAATTCAGTTAACAGTAAGGAATCAGGCATTCCCTGCTTGAAGAACTGTGACCCGAATTTGAGAGCCATGCCTGATCTAGAGCAGATTCATGCACTAATCAAGCACTATGGCCCAACTGTGTTCTTCCACCCACAAGAGAAATACTTGCCGTCATCAGTTTCTTGGTTCTTTGAGAATGGAGCTACACTGAACAAGAAAGATATGAAAATGGGAGATCCAATACTTGCTGGTGGCTCAAACCTGCCTGCTGGTGGGACGAACGATGGTGAGTACTGGATTGACCTCCCAGATGATGATACGCGTGAGTTTGTCAAAGTTGGTAATCTGAAGAGTGCTGAGCTCTATGCTCATGTCAAACCGGCTCATGGAGGGGCCTTCACTGACATTGCAATGTGGGTGTTCTGCCCGTTCAACGGGCCAGCAACAATAAAGGTTGGACTTGCAAGCTTTGCTCTGCAGAAGGTTGGCAGGCATACCGGAGACTGGGAGCATTTCACCCTCCGTATAAGTAACTTCTCTGGAGAACTCTCATCTATCTACTACTCAGAACACAGCGGGGGAGGATGGGTGGACACTTGCGATCTGGAGTTCATCTCTGGAAACAAGGCGATCGTGTATTCGTCGAGGAATGGGCACGCAAGCTACGCGCACCCTGGCTGCTACCTGCAGGGCTCTGAAAACCTCGGCGTCGGATTAAGAAATGATGTCGCACGGAGCGACCTGTCAATCGATTCGAGCACAAGGTACAAGATCATCTCGGCAGAATACCTTGGAGACGCCGTGGTGGAACCGTGCTGGCTGCAGTACATGAGGGAGTGGGGCCCGACCGTGACGTACAACTCGCGGTCAGAGGTGGACACGGTGCTTAGCTTCCTGCCGTTCTTCCTCCGGTTCACGGCAGAGGCCATATTCGACAGTCTTCCTGCGGAGCTGTACGAGGAGGAAGGCCCGACCGGACCGAAGGAGAAAGATAATTGGGATGGTGATGAGCGGTGCTAGGCCGCGTCGCCTTTGTGGTCTATCCCTGTTGCTTATTCATGTACATTGTTTGTGTTGAGAATGTTGGTTGGTACGTATGATATATTGATAAAGCTTTGCAAGTGGACTTGTAGTGCTGGGTATTTTTAGATCACAATTCCAGTGTTGTATCTACAAAAAAAGTGTCGCTCTGGCTGTCTAGTTTCTACGTCCCAGCATTTTGCATTTCCCCAACTAGTTTTTCTGAGGAAGTGAGTATGTACTGATATCGTGCACTGAAGATGTAAACCAGAAGGTAAATGTTTGCGTTTCGGCGCGCCGGCCGAACGCTCCGCCGGACGCGCGAGCGCCTTCTGATTAAACGCGATCGAACGCTGCATCTTGGAAACTGCTGTATAGACGATGGATGTGTGCACGACAGTGGGACGATGGATAATCCAGCCGTTGATATGCGCTGGATAGTATACATGGACGGCTTCACATGTGCTGCCGTGCACACGTCGTCGTGTGTATAGCAGCGCTGCTGCATCTTATTCGCCCAGGGTAACGACCCACGTGTGACTTTTCTTGGCCCACCACCCCTCCTATCTTATCTCCTCCCAAAACAAATGTGGCCCACTCGTTTGCTACAGTGTATCGTCTCCTACCTCCAGAAACGCTTCTGTAGATGGCTCCACCGCGTGATTTTTTTTTTCAATCTCCGCACCGTGATTCACAAACTCTCCTGCAATGGAGGTGCTTGGACCGTGCCGGGGCGCCGCGACGGAGGTGCTGGGACCGCGCAGGGGGCGCCATGCCAAGCCGTACCGATGAGTCTCCATGGATGACCACGGCGAAGGTTGTGATGCTAGCGAGCGGATAACGATGCTGAAACTAGCATTTTGTTTTGCTTCAACCGGCCAAATCCAGAGCTGGAACCACAGTTGTTTTTTGCTACAACCAATAAGCGAGTTGGAAACACAGCTAGTTTTTGCTACAACTATATCATTTTTTGGGTACAACCGGCGTCGCTATTTGCTATAATTTTCGGCGGTGTAGTTTGGTGACCCATGACAACAAACAGCTGCAACTGGGAAATGAGGAAAGTTGCAACCCACGCCGTGAAAAGCTGCGTCCAGCAACAAAAAAGGCTACTACTGTCAGAATGACGTGCTCCAACCAACGACGACGAATTTGTGGCCGGCGACGGCAGATGCAAAAAAGCTTCAAACGGTGTGCAAAAAAGCTTCAACCGGCAAAGGAGTAAGCTTCAAGCATGGAAAAGCTTCAAATTGATGTGGAAGAAAAACTTTGAACCATGAAAAAAGTTTCAACCGGCAAAGGAGTAAGCTTCAAGCATGGAAAAGTTTCAAATGGATGTGAAAGAAAAACTTTAAACCATGAAAAAAAATTCAACCGGCAAGGAAAAAACTTCAATCGGTAAAGGAAAAAGCTTCTACTGGGCGCCGACATGGTTACAATGGTGTGAGCGGCAACACCGGGAGCTACGGCCGGCGGCGGCGGCTAATTTGCTGCAACAACGTAAGGGTCGAGCGTTCTACAACGACGGTGCTTCTACAGAACGATGGCTGGGTGTTCCGACGAGGTCCTGCTGGAACCGACGAGCACGGGTCTTGCGAGGATGGCGACCGGCAGCGGGGACGGCACCCAACGGCGAGTTGCTGATGCTTCAAGGGGACGGCAGCCGGCGTCGGGGCCGGTGGGAGCTTCAAGGTCCGGCCTCAAGCGTCATCGATGTCCAGCGATGCTATTTTGGATCGGATGCCGTTTTGTTTAAGGAAAAAAAAAGCAAAAGGCCTGATCTAACGGTGGGTAACAACCGAATCTAACGCATTAGATGTGACCGGCCGAAAAACTGGGCCGGCGCACCGGCGCTGAGCAGTGCCCAAACCAGAACCATTTTGCATTTCCCCGACTAGTTCTCCCGAGGAAGTGAGGAAGTACTGATTGTCGTCCACTGAAGAACTAAACCAGAACCTACATACAGGTAGTCGGAATTGTGTACGATTCTACAACTTCACGATCTAAACCAACCCCTATGATAGTAGAAATCTATTACTCCATCCGTTCGTATATAAAATATTTTCTAACTTTTTTCTCTAGATCAGATGTATAGACACATTTTTATGTTCCATATTGAAATATCAAAAACATCTTATATTTGTAAATGGAGCTAAGTAGTTATGATTCTACAATTTGCGTTACGATCCTACAACAGAGCTGTGATCCGATCCAGGATCATGATTTTGACTACCTTGCACGCATACATCCACTGCATCACATTTTCGGGCTAAACACAGAACAGTTTCAATACGTAACATAGGAGCTGTCACAGAGATGAAGCACTCCAATCTGACGCCAAAAAGGAAAGCAAAATTTCCCCCTTTATTACCCACGTTATTTCTGTTCATTTTCCCATCATGCAAGGGGAGAAGCAGTACAGTGTTATACATACAAAAGCATCAGAGCTTCGGTTAATGCCGCCAACTCCTCCCGTGGCATTCGATCACCTGCCGCGTTCCCTCGAAGTAGAATCCATGGTTATTCGGTCAGGGAACGCGCCGGGCGTTTCTTTCCCGTTCATGTACCTCTCCTATCCTCCTGTCTCGCGTCGCCCTATGGTGTTGCTACTTACTTGTATGGTGTGAGTAGACTGGCAGATTCGGCTACCTTACCTCCCAGCCTCTATTCTCGGTGGGGGATTTAAGCTAAGCCTCTCTCTCTATATACAGCTCGCCCTGGTAGAGTACTCGGATACTAGCTGCATGAACATCGAGGATTTGTCCTCCAGAAGCCTCTGGGGTGTGTCGAACTCCGCAATTTTACCTGAAATAAACAAGAACCAGGTGAATTCACCGTAAAGGCTGTTGCTCCAAGAACACTGTTTAGCTAGGAGTGTTACTCGGATAATTCAACATACGATCAGTAAGAAACAAAACATGTGATGGTCTTGGTTAATCGTGTGAAGGAGCATGTACCGTCGCTAAGCACCATGACTAGGTCACTGTCGATAACCGTTGGGATCCTGTGTGCAATTGTACAGACAGTGCAATCCCTGAATTCGCTGCGGATGATCTTCTGGATGAGATTATCTGTAGCTGTGTCAACTGATGCCGTTGCCTCATCAAGCACCAAAATTCTTGCCTGCTTAAGCAGCGCCCTACCCAATGCAATAAGCTGGCGCTGTCCCACACTCCAGTTATCCCCATTCTCCAGTACTGCAATGGCACCACAAATATCCAGGAAAATATAATTATGTTTTACGAGGTGTCATGCTTTACGAAGTGTCATGCTCAGTCTTTGAAGAAGTGTTTGAATATTCAAAATTAGAACAAACCTGGACTGTCCAGTTTTTCTTCCTTCGAACGAATGACCTCTCCTAGCTGGCACTTCTCTAGTGCCTGAAAGAAAAGAATTCTCTTCCATAAAGATCATGGCACATTTAACATGAGGATAGCATAAAAGCGACCATGGCATACCTCCCAAATTTCTTGATCAGAACGCTCTTCAAGAGGGTCAAGATTCATTCTGATAGTACCCTCGAACAATGTAGGGTCCTGAGGAATGATGCTCAACCGTGACCGCAGATCATGAAGGCCAATCGCAGAAACATCAATGTTGTCAATGATAATTTTCCCTCCTGCTGGTTCAATTAGACGGAAAAGAGCCTGAATGAGAGTAGATTTACCACTTCCAGTTCGTCCTACAATCCCAATCTTTTTCCCACCAGGAAAAATACAACTGACTCCATGTAGAACAAAGGGAAGGTCATCCTTGTAGCGGACCTATGATATTTAGCAAAAGCACAATAAGATGTCGTAAATAAAACAGAAGTATGTTCAGCTTAGAAGAAGAAAAATAGGTTACATACTACTTTTGGTGAATATATATAACGAAGAGCAAATGGATAATGACAAATAAATAATGGCTACGGGCTAAGTTTACCTTGAGATCAATCAATTCAATGTTTCCATTCTCAGGCCATGAGGAAGGGGGGCGGCAATTCTCGATAATCAGTGGTGCTTCACTAGGAATCTTGCAATACTGATAAATACGCTCAACAGAGATGATTCTGTTCTCTAATTTACAGAAGCTCAATATCCACCTTGACATCCGAGCATTTAAGTTGAGTCCATATGTGACAGCAAGCCCAGCCATGCCTATCAATTGGAAAGCTTGTTTAGATTGAGAAGCATATTGCCATATTTTATTGAAAAAGATATGCAAGTTTTCTAGTGCACCTAACAAGTGATCTATTGGGTAAAGCAAGATCATAAAATGCAACAGAACGGTGTGTGAGACAGCAGATAAGACATACTTGGTTCAATTGTTCCAGGAGGAAAGCTCACAAGTATTGCCATGCAGAAAGCAAACACAAAAGTTGAGAGCAATTCCATTCGCAGGCAGAGCCATTCAATAGCTGCAAGGCTGGAAAACAAAGGCCGAGCAAAACAATCAAGGAGGTAAAGATTTCTTTTCATGAATCTTTTCTCCTGACCAAATCCTCTGATAGTAGCAGCACCAGCGATTGACTCGCTAAACAAATGGATCACTGGAGACTTCTGAACACTCAAGATCCTAGTCAGCTCCCTCGATGAAGCAATGTAATATCTCTGCAAGTTCATGGTAGCAAGGACATCCATTATCTATTGTGTGATGAAGATCTTTAAAAATCTTTTGGTACACAAAATCATCAAGCTATCTTGAACACAGGCCTCGTGCTTTAAGAATAATAAGCTTACTTCACAACTTTCGATACTTTCATGCTGAACATATGCATATGTTCTCTGGTTAATTGGCTGCTAGTTAACTGACAAAGGCAGCCAAAAAAATTATGTGCGCATAATTCTTTAGTGATTCATTTAGCCATTTAGGTGTATCTACCCTTGCTATCTGCCTTATTTGTATTACAATTTCCATTAAAGAAATTAAGGATCCCAGGTAATGTTAGCCCTAAAAGAAAACCTGAAAGTTTAGCAATTTACCTGCATCCACATGCATGCCATAGCCATAGGAACTATAAGAAACAGAACTTGCCATGTGACTTTGCTCATGACAGCAACGATTCCAAGGAGTTGAATTGTTGTTGATGCAAACCCCCCTAGCCTGAATGCTATATCAAGGTCCACAACACTTTGATCTACAGAAACCTGATATGAAGTATGATTGAAGAAGATTAGAGTATGCAAATTAGAAAAGCCACACAGGTGTCAAATACAAATTAGGAGCAAGAGCATGATCTAAACTTACTCGATTCAGAATCCGTCCAGATGGTGTAGTATCGAAGAATGACATTGGCGCTCGAAACACACACCTTAGCATTTTTATAAATAGTTTCTGAGCAGCTGCTAAACCAAATGTAGCTACAAGAAGGCTTCTCACAAACACAAACAATGAACTCCCGAAAGCAAGGCACATATAAACAACAAGAAGGACCACACTACTTGTCTTAGGTGCATCTCCTTCTGTTTGTGGGTTTGCCCATGCCATCCACCAGTTACTGGCAATCTGAAGAACTTGGAACAGGGTTTGCGCCAAGACAATGAGTGGAATCAGTGAACCTTTGTAGGCTTCCCCCATGTATGTTAAATAAACATTTAAGCTAACTCTTCCTCGCTCCCTCTCCTCTTCCTGAACAGTACGCTTCTTCTTACGTTCTTCACTCTTTTTCTTGTCCTTAATTCCACGTGTATTAGATGACTTCCCATTTTCAGATACTTTATTTTTCAGGTTATCGATATTGCTAACACTTGGTGTCAATCTTTTGTTAGGAACGGAAGGAGCGATATCTCCATCAGAATCTTCGCCAAAATCCATGGTCTCGATAGCTTCATTATGAGCAGAAACCAGAGCATTGAAATCGGTTCCAGCTTGGAGAAGATCATCATATTTTCCAGCTTGGGTGATATGACCATCCTTAAGAACCTGTGCCATGACAAAAAAAAAACACAATGAGAGATCAAGGGCCCATTATCCCATGAACAGTCCAATGAGAAGTATTAGAAAAGATAGCGTAACTTTCATGCAGAATCTGCTGGTTTTTCTAATCAGGAAACATGGATAAACAACACGTCAAATTGAACAACTCAATAGGCTAATAGATTTTGTGAGAAAAGTAGTATTACCAATATCAAGTCAGCAGCTGGTAGGAACTCGACTTGATGGGTTACATAAATTACTGTTTTGCTAGCTAGTGCCCCCAATATATAGTCCTGCAACACAAAATCTGACATGTTATGAAACAGAAGCACCTTTAAAAAAAATAGAATAAGGCAACATCGATACAGACCTTAAATAGATCGCTTCCAGTATGAGCATCAACAGCACTGAAGGGGTCATCAAGCAAATAAATATCAGCATCTTGGTACAATGCTCTCGCAAGCTGCACTCTCTGTTTCTGACCTCCACTCAAATTAATGCCTCTGTCACCAATGATGGTCTGATCTCCATACTGGAGCAACTGAAGATCTTTCTTCAGGGAGCAAGCCTCAAGTACTCTCTTATAACGCGGTCTGTCCATTGGAGTGCCGAAAAGAACGTTCTCCTCAATATTTCCAGACTGTATCCAGGCAGTCTGAGAAACATATGCTGCTGTACCACTGATCCTAACCTGAATAAGGAGCAGAAGGAAAATGTAATTAAACTGTCATTCAAGTTAGCATCAACTCTCTTTATTTTTATGCGTGTACTTACTTGGCCAGACAGCTTGGGTATCTCCCCAAGTATAGAGGACAATAGACTTGATTTGCCAGAACCAATCACACCACAGACTGCTACTCTCATGCCTCTCACCACACTAAGTTGTATATCAGAGAGTGTAGGGTTTGAGCAAGAGGGGTTCCAAGAGAAACTGCCATCCCTGATATCGATTGCCTTGTCTGTACTACCCTGTGGAACACTTATTGTTGCATCATCCGGCAACTCTTCTTGCCGTAAGAAGTGAGACAACCTGTCCAAAGACACCCTCGTCTGAGCTATCATGGAGATGAGATCAGGGAAATTCCTCAGAGGCTCTTGAAGGATCCTAAAGGTAGCTAATGCAGAGAGAACACCTCCAGCAGTGAGCTCGCCACCAAGCAATATACAAGTGCCGAAAGTTATGACCGAGACAAAGATTGGCGAACTCCAGAAAACAAACGTAACTGCGGCCTGTGAGTACAAAGCCCACTTGAGCCACCTGCATTCAACGTTCCTCATCTCTTCAAGCATTATCCTATACCGGTCCTCCCATGCCTGCAACTTGAGAATTCTCATACTCTTCAAGCACTCTGCAGTCTTGCGCATTCGCTCATCCTTTGCTGCCATCAGCTTATCTTGGTAGTGCTCCTGCAGCTTCGCCACAGGAACCGAGGCAGCAATTGACAGCGCGGTGGCTATCAATGTCGAGACAGTGGCGATCCCGACATTCTTGTACAGGATGGCGAGCGCAAGGATGATCTGCAGTGGAAGCATCCATATGTCATGAAAGTACCATGCATAGTCCCCCACCCGCTGCACATCGACCGCCATGTAATTCACAATCTCACCGCTCGTATGGCTCTGCTTTGAGGCATTCGACAGCCTGAGGCCCTTCCGGTACACCATGGCCGTCAGCCCGGACTTGACATGGATCCCCATGACGTCCACGCCCAGGTACCACTGGCGAGCAGTGAGCGTCTCAATCAACTTTGATACAAAAAATACGGAGGCAAGGATGTAACCTTCATGGGGGAAGGCAATTTTGCCACTGAGGTAGTCCACAAAGTAGCTGATCAGGTAGGGGCCGACATAGGACACGACGGTGTTCACCGCGGCGAAGGCGCCGTTGATGGCCGCCTCCCGCCAGAATGACTTGAGTATTGCCCATGCCAACGATGGCTCCTTGTCAGGGCACTCCAACCGCTGGCGCTCATAGTGACTGCTCATGGCCTTATAGCAGAACTTGGCACGATCCTTGTGAGCCAGCAAGGGTATGTCAGCCAGCTCGAGCGGCCTCTTGGCCCCAACCGAGAGCAACGGACTGAGCCATGAGAGTGTTGCAAGGCTGAGGATCCCGGCATCGCCGTAGGGAGTCACCCGCAGGCAGCCGGGCTCCTCCTCGGCACCTCTGCGCTGGCCGCCGAGCAACAGGGGCTCGTGGACACCGGTGTCGTCATCACTGAACTCCAACTCGACACCGCTGGAACCCATCACACCAACCAAGCAGAGGAAGCCGAGGGCCGGCAGCGACGCGAAGTTGGCGACCATGTGCGCGTAGTCCGCATCACGGTCGTCGGCGCCCATGAGGCGCCTGGAGTCATCGAAGGCGATGGCGACGGAGAGCGCGAAGGCGAGCACCCACCAGACCCGGACGAGCGCCGGGAACCTGCCGCGGCCGCCGGCGCGCGCCCGCAGGGCGAGCGCCAGCAGGGCCGCCCAGGCCAGCGCCTGCACGGCCGGCAGCAGCAGCGCCTCGGCCTCGACGGGCGGCGGCGCGGCCGCGACCTCGTACGTCAGCGCGGCGAGCTGCGCCAGCAGGACGTAGGCGCAGCAGGCGAGGGCGGCCCTGAACCAGGCGCCCCCGGCGACGGGCGGCGAGGAGGCGAGGGGCGGCCCATCGTCGACGAGGTTGCGGGCGCGGCGGGGCGGCTTGAGGCAGGAGGCGCAGCGGGAGGCGAGGGCGCGCGCGCCGCGGAGGAGCAGGAGGAGGAGCGCGAGGGCGAGCAGCGCGGCGTGCGCGGCGGCGGCGGCGGCCTCCGTGAGGGGGAGGGGGGTGTGGGCGCGGAGGCACGGCATTGGGTGGGTGGGATCGGGGGCGTCAGGAGGAGGGGGCGGGGGACGGCGAGGGGTTTAAAAGGCATTGGGGGCCTCCCACCCGGCCGCTGGCGAGAGAGCTCAGGGCGGGCGGGCGGGCGGCGGGCGCGGATGGGAACAAAGGCGGGGTTTTTGGCCGCTACCGGCTCGCCGGACGAGGCGAGTGACGGGGGAGATTCGGTGGATTTTTCCGTCTAAATGCAGCGGCAGCGCACGGATGGGTGGATGGATGGATGGATGGATGGATGAAGGAAGGAACGGGGTCTCTCTCCCGCCCGCCCCGTGCCCGTTGCTGCTACGTGTTCTTGGGCGATCCCGCTCGTCGGCGCTGCGTGTCCGCGCGCCCGTGCCGCGTGGGGGGCGGGGAGATGCGGTGAGGGAGGGAGGAGTAGGTGGGTGGAGGTGGGATTTGGGGGTAGGGGGCGGGGCGGCGGTGGGAGAGGAGAGGAGAGGAGAGGAGTCGAGTCAGGTGGTAGGGGGCGTGTTGGTTTTCCACTGAGGAGGAGGGGACGGTTTTTGGGTTGCAGACGGGACGGGACGGGACGACGACGATGACGAGCGAGGCGGCATTTATAGACACACGGCAAGGCAAGGAGAGTTGCGGGTGGGTTTTTCCTTTTCCTCTTCGGACCGTGCGTGGCAGGGTTGGGTTCGCAGTCCTTAATTTTCTTCCAATGATAATATATGTACTCCCTCCATTTCACAATGTAGTGCTTCATCTATTCACGTGCTTCAACTTTGATCGTAATTTTAATTACCAAGACCGATTGCGGCGGGAGCAAAAATAATATCAGTGAATTCGTATTCGAAAGAAGTTTTCAATTATATAACTTTTTCTCCTGCCGCAGTTGGTCTCGTTGGTTAAATTTATGGTCAAAATTGAATCTCGAATTGAACCTCGAAAAGCGCAGGCATACTATATTTTAGAACGGAGGAAGTACTAGGAGTATTTATTACTCGATCTAGTCTGGCGACTCTTGTTTGTTTCAGACACACTGCACGTGAACGCATCTTGCTAAGAGTGTACCACCACCAGTATTCTACTGCCACTACCACTGTGTTCCTATTAAAAAAGAGGGGTGATACATGTGCAGTTAAAACATAAAAAACTAGAGGTATTTTCCAGTAGGAGGAAAAGAGCTTTTAAGAACCTTCATCTCCAAAAGCATCTGCAATCAGAATAGGCAAATGTGCCCACCCGGTCATCCCTCGTTTGTGTTCACTTCTGTCCTTGTTCCCTCATATCCAAAATATCAAATGCATAGGTAAAAATAATTGATGACCTAACTGACACACGTGTCACCTCCGTAGACGACACGAGCGGCACCCAATCTCCGCCGCCGGCACCTCCTCATCTATGTCTCCCTCTTACGGCGGCTGGCTTACTCCATCGGGCAAAGCCTGATGGCGGCGGGATCCTCCCATGTGCCGTGTCGTGCGACACCGATGGGTGTGTTGCGTCCATCCAAGTCTAAGCATGGTCGTTGAGATCGTGGAAAAGTGGTAGCGACAACACATAATTGACTTCAATTTGGTTGTGCTCCTCGAGTTCCCGGTCTCGAACTCTGGGGTGAAAATCCTAGGTTTGACCCGAGTGGATTATTCCTCACAATGGTGGTATTTTTGTGTCATACCTTATTGAAAGCATTGCTCAGATATGCTTAGACCTGTTCTTCAGAGTGAAAAAATTAGAATCCGACCTCTGGTGGTTGGATCCAATGATGAAGACGCTTGAGCGTCACCCTTCATGAAGGCGTTGTTGTTGAAGAACCTAGCCATCATGTGGTGTAAAGAAATGATTGATACGGATATGATCATTGTTGTAGTTTGTCTATCATTGTTTTGATCGCTTCGGGTCTTTTTCTTTTTTTCTCGCACAAAGGCATAACTTTCGTCTTGTATGACTTGGCTACTTACCGGCGTGTCCAGATGTGTGTGCGTTCGTGTTGCATGTGTGCATCCTAGCTATGTATAGGCAGGTGTGTACTCATTGTGTTTGTATTTACTTGATGCTACATCAATAAAATTCACCCTTTGTCGAAAATCGAATACATAGGCAAGCATGAACCGTGGATTAACACACGTACTTTCATAGTTCGTACATGATATACAACATAGTTCATACAGAACATATCAAAATAGAACATAGCATAATAAAGTTCATTATACATGTCATTGGAGTACCAAATTTTAGCATTTTCTATAGGACATGGGCATAGGGAACTTTATCATATATGCCATCTGCGTACCAAAATGTGGCATCTTATATTCATAGGATTAGAGAGGAAGTTCAACCACGGACGTCGTAGCCTGATGAGTGATATTTTTACACTCATTTCACCTTTGCTTAAACCGAAATATTTTAATTAAAAGAGATATTCGCCACGATATTGATACTAATGACTAATGAATGCAAAGGATTCTCCAAATCCTCTCTTTGATGTGTTTCCACAAGAAATGGACTAAAAGAGAAGAAATTGCGTGTGAAAATGGAATGGAAGGAGAATGGAGGAAGAAGGAATCACCAGGAGATGTCTGCGTGAAAACAACACAAAAGACGACATTCTGAGCGTCCGAATGGCGTGAATTCCAAGGCAGGTCGTCCACCTAAACAACTTTCGTTAAAAGGACCCCGTCGAAATGTCAACAGGGAGATGAGCACACAAGCCAGAACCTCTTCACCATCATCCTCATCTGCAAACCCTAGCCGTCACCATCTCCACCACCACCGTAGTGCTCATCCATCCCATTCATACTTGTAATCCTGCATCGCACAAGACATCCATTTTAAAATATATTGCAATCAATCAATCAATCTCAAGATGTGTTCTTCAATGTTTTCTTCTCGTGATCTGCTCTCCATATGTGAGTAGTTCAGTAAGGTATGGGTTAAGACTTGTAGTCCGAGGTATTTGTTGATGGGATCAATGGAAGACTTCGACATAACGTCTCGTATGTGTGAAATAAAATTGTTTCATGAAGATTTCTCTTGTCTTGTCCGTGATCTTGATCCCTGCAGGTACCCAGGATCATGGAGATCGACCACCGGTGATGCTAGGAGCAAGGAGACCGTGAAGTGTTATACTGAACACCGGTGATAGTAAGGTTTAGTAGGGCAATATGGATCATATCCTTGGGGAGAAATGAGGTGTAGTCATTAAATGCCCAAAGCTCTTGGCTGATTTCATTATCTTAATTATCAAGGCAACCCCGCGCGACGGATAGGGCATGCGGTAGGACAACTGATTCTTGATGCAGGACTCATGCCGGTCGAGATGTTATTTGGACATGTCCCCCACTTCGATCTGCAACAAGCACATCTCGACGGGTGACTTCCAGCGCAGAAACTAATATATTGTTTGATCCTAGTGTTGGAAATATGACCTAGAGGCAAAATAAATGGATTATTATTATATTTCCTTGTTCATGATAATCGTTTATTATCCATGCTAGAGTTGTATTGATAGGAAACTCAGATACATGTGTGGATACATAGACAACACCATGTCCCTAGTAAGCCTCTAGTTGACTAGCTCGTTGATCAATAGATGGTTACGGTTTCCTGACCATGGACATTGGATGTCGTTGATAACGGGATCACATCATTAGGTGAATGATGTGATGGACAAGACCCAATCCTAAGCCTAGCACAAGATCGTGTAGTTCGCATGCTATAGTTTTTCTAATGTCAAGTATCATTTCCTTAGACCATGAGATTGTGCAACTCCCGGATACCGTAGGAATACTTTGGGTGTGCCAAACGTCACAACGTAACTGGGTGACTATAAAGGTGCACTACGGGTATCTCCGAAAGTGTCTGTTGGGTTGGCACGAATCGAGACTGGGATTTGTCACTCCGTGTGACGGAGAGGTATCTCTGGGCCTACTCGGTAGGACATCATCATAATGTGCACAATGTGATCAAGGAGTTGATCACGGGATGATGTGTTACGGAACGAGTAAAGAGACTTGCCGGTAACGAGATTGAACAAGGTATCGGGATACCGACGATCGAATCTCGGGCAAGTATCGTACCGATAGACAAAGGGAATTGCATACGGGATTGATTAAGTCCTTGACATCGTGGTTCATCCAATGAGATCATCGTGGAACATGTGGGAACCAACATGGGTATCCAGATCGCGCTGTTGGTTATTGACCGGAGAACGTCTCGGTCATGTCTGCATGGTTCCCGAACCCGTAGGGTCTACACACTTAAGGTTCGATGATGCTAGGGCTATAAAGGAAGTTTGTATGTTGTTACCGAATGTTGTTCGGAGTCCCAGATGAGATCCCGAACGTCACGAGGATTTCCGGAATGGTCCGGAGGTAAAGATTTATATATGGGAAGTCCTGTTTTGGTCGCCGGAAAAGTTTCGGGGTTTATCGGTAACGTACCGGGACCACCGGGAGGGTCCCGGGGTCCACCAAGTGGGGCCACCAGCCCCGGAGGCTTGCATGGGCTAAGAGTGGTAAGGGACCAGCCCCTGAGTGGGCTGGTGCGCCTCCCACAAGGCCCAGGGCACAGCTAGGAGGAGAAGGCTGAAACCCTAGGCACAGATGGGCCTAAGGCCCACCCTAGGGCGCGCCCCCTCTCCCCCTCTTGGCCGCCCCCCCCTTTTTCCCATCTAGGGCTGCCGCCCCCCCTAGGGGTGGGAACCCTAGAGGGGGCGCACCCTCCTCCCCTCCTCCTATAAATAGTGGGGGTTTTGGGCTGTCCAAGACACGCGATTTGATCTCTCCCTGGCGCAGCCCTACCTCTCTCCTCCTCGTCTCTTGCGGTGCTTGGCGAAGCCCTGCTGGAGTACCACGCTCCTCCACCACCATCACGCCGTCGTGCTGCTGCTGGATGGAGTCTTCCTCAACCTCTCCCTCTCTCCTTGCTGGATCAAGGCATGGGAGACGTCACCGGGTTGTACGTGTGTTGAACACGGAGGTGCCGTCCGTTCGGCACTAGGATCTCCGGTGATTTGGATCACGACGAGTACGACTCCTTCAACCCCGTTCTCTTGAACGCTTCCGCTTAGCGATCTACAAGGGTATGTAGATGCACTCTCCTTCCCCTCGTTGCTGGTTTCTCCATAGATAGATCTTGGTGACACGTAGGAAAATTTTGAATTTCTGCTACGTTACCCAACAGTGGCATCATGAGCTAGGTCTATTGCGTAGATTCTATGCACGAGTAGAACACAAAGTAGTTGTGGGCATTGATTTTGTTCAATATTCTTACCGTTACTAGTCCAATCTTGATTCGGCGGCATTGTGGGATGAAGCGGCCCGGACCGACCTTACACGTACTCTTACGTGAGACTGGTTCCACCGACTGACATGCACTAGTTGCATAAGGTGGCTAGCGGGTGTCTGTCTCTCCCACTTTAGTCGGATCGAATTCGATGAAAAGGGTCCTTATGAAGGGTAAATAGCAATTGGCATATCACGTTGTGGTTTTTGCGTAGGTAAGAAACGTTCTTGCTAGAAACCCATACCAGCCACGTAAAACATGCAAACAATAATTAGAGGACGTCTAACTTGTTTTTGCAGGGTATGCTATGTGTTGTGATATGGCCAAGAAGAATGTGATGAATGATATGTGATGTATGAGATTGATCATGTTCTTGTAATAGGAATCATGACTTGCATGTCGATGAGTATGACAACCGGCAGGAGCCATAGGAGTTGTCTTTATGTATTGTATGACCTGCGTGTCATTGAACAACGCCATGCAATTACTTTAATTTATTGCTAACCGTTAGCTGTAGTAGTAGAGGTAATAGTTGGCGAGACAACTTCATGAAGACACGATGATGGAGATCATGGTGTCATGCCGGTGACGATGATGATCATGGAGCCCCGAAGATGGAGATCAAAAGGAGCAAAGTGATGATGGCCATATCATGTCACTATTTGATTGCATGTGATGTTTATCATGTTTTTGCATCTTATTTGCTTAGAACGGCGGTAGTAAATAAGATGAACCCTGATTAAAATTTCAAGAAAGTGTTCCCCCTAACTGTGCACCGTTGCGAAAGTTCGTCATTTCGAAGCACCACGTGATGATCGGGTGTGATAGATTCTTACGTTCGAATACAACGGGTGTTGACGAGCCTAGCATGTACAGACATGGCCTCGGAACACATGCAAAACACTTAGGTTAACTTGACGAGCCTAGCATGTACAGACATGGCCACGGAACACAAGAGACCGAAAGGTCGAGCATGAGTCATATGGTAGATACGATCAACATGAAGATGTTCACCGATGTTGACTAGTCCGTCTCACGTGATGATCGGACACGGCCTAGTTGACTCGGATCATGTAATCACTTAGATGACTAGAGGGATGTCTATCTGAGTGGGAGTTCATAAGATGAACTTAATTATCCTGAACATAGTCAAAAAGGTCTTCACAAATTATGTCATAGCTCGCGCTTCAGTTCTACTGTTTAGATATGTTCCTAGAGAAAATTTAGTTGAAAGTTGATAGTAGCAACTATGCGGACTAGGTTCGTAAACTGAGGATTGCCCTCATTGCTTCATAGAAGGCTTATGTCCTTAATGCACCGCTCAGTGTGCTGAACCTCGAACGTCGTCTGTGGATGATGCGAACATCTGACATACACGTTTTGATAACTACGTGATTGTTCAGTTAAACGATTTAGAGTTGAGGCACCGAAGATGTTTTGAAACGTCGCGAAACATATGAGATGTTTCGAGGGCTGAAATTGGGATTTCAGGCTCGTGCCCACGTCAAGAGGTATAAGACCTCCGACGATTTTCTTAGCCTGCAAACTAAGGGAGAAAAGCTCAATTGTTGAGCTTGTGCTCAGATTGTCTGAGTACAACAATCATTTGAATCGAGTGGGAGTTGATCTTCCAGATAAGATAGTGATGTTTCTCCGAAGTCATTACCACCAAGCTGCTAGAGCTTCGTGATGAACTATAATATATCAGGGACATATATGATGATCCTTGAGATATTCGCGATGTTTTGACACCACAAAAGTAGAAATCAAGAAGGAGCATCAATTGTTGATGGTTGGTGAAACCACTAGTTTCAAGAAGGGCAAGGGCAAGAAGGGATACTTCATGAAACGGCAATTCAGCTGGTGCTCTAGTGAAGAAACCCAAGGTTGAACCCAAACCCGAGACTAAGTGCTTCCGTAATAAGAGGAACAACCACTGGAGCAGAATTACCCTAGATACTTGGTAGATGAGAAGGCTGGCAAGGTCGATAGAAGTATACTGGATATACATTGTGTTAATGTGTACTTTACTAGTACTCCTAATAGCACCATGGTATTAGATACCGGTTCGGTTGCTAAGTGTTAGTAACTCGAAACAAAAGGCTACGGAGTAAACGGAGACTAGCTAAAAGTGAGCTGGCGATATGTGTTGGAAGTTTTTTCCAAGCTTGATGTGATCAAGCATTGCATGCTCCCTCTACCATCGAGATTGGTGTTTGCGTTAGGCATAGACATGATTGGATTATGTCTATCACAATACCGTTATTCATTTAAGGAGAATAATTGTTACTCTGTTTATTTGAATAATACCTTCAATGGTCTTACACCTAAAATGAATGGTTTATTGATACACATGTTCATGCCAAAGATATAAGATAGTAATGATAGTACCACCTACTTGTGGCACTGCCACTTAAGTCATATCGGTATAAAACGCATGAAGAAGCTCCATGTTGATGGATCTTTGGACTCACTCATTTTTGAAAGGATTGAGACATGCGAACCATGTTTGTTGGTAGATATGCATGAAGAAACTCTATACAGATGGATCGTTTGGACTCACTTGATTTTGAATCACTTGAGACATGCAAATCATACCACATGGGCAAGATGACTGAAAGCCTCGTTTTCAGTAAAATGGAACTAGAAAGCAACTTGTTGGAAGTAATACATTTTGATGTGTGCAGTCCAATGAGTGCTGAGGCATGTAGTGGATATCGTTATGTTCTTACTTCACAGATGATTTGAGTAGATACTGAGTATATTTACTTGATGAAACATAAGTCTGAATTATTGAAAGGTTCAAGTAATTTCAGAGTGAAGTTGAACATCGTCGTGACAAGAGGATAAAATGTCTATGATATGATCGTAGAAATGAATATCTGAATTACGAGTTTTGCACAGAATTAAGACATTGTGGAAATTGTTTCACAACCAATACAGCCAGGAACACCATGGTGTGATGGTGTGTCCGAACATCATAACTGCACCCTATTGGATATGATGCATACCATGATGTCTCTTATTGAATTACCACGATAGTTTATGGGTTAGGCATTAGAGACAACCACATTCACTTTAAATAGGGCACCACGTAATTCCGATGAGATGACACCGTATGAACTATGGTTTAGAGAAACCTAAACTATCATTTCTTAAAAGTTTGGGGCTGTGACGCTTATGTGAAAAAGTTTCAGGCTGATAAGCTCGAACCCAAAGCGGATAAATGCATCTTCATAGGACACCCAAAACAGTTGGGTATACCTCCTGTCTCAGATCCGAAAGCAATAAGGGATTGTTTCTAGAATCGGGTCCTTTCTCGAGGAAAAGTTTCTCTCGAAAGAATTGAGTGGGAGGATGGTGGAGACTTGATGAGGTTATTGAACCGTCTCTTCAACTAGTGTGTGGCAGGGCACAGGGAGTTGTTCCTGTGGCACCTACACCAATTGAAGTGGAAGCTTATGATAGTGATCATGAAACTTCAGATCAAGTCACTACCAAACCTCATAGGATGACAAGGATGCGTACTACTTCAGAGTGGTACGTAATCCTGTCTTGGAAGTCATGTTGCTAGACAACAATGAACCTACGAGCTATGAAGCAGCAATGGTGGGCCTGGATTCCAAAATGGCTCGAGGCCATATAATCCGAGAGAGGATCCATATATGAAAACAAAGTGTAGACTTGGGCAGAACGGCTCGATGGTCGTAAGGCTGTTGAGTACAGATGGATTTTAAAAGGAAGACGGACAATGATGGCAAGTATCACCATTAAGAAAGCTCGACTTGTCGTTAAGATGTTTTCTGACAAGTTCAAGGAGTTGACTACGATGAGACTTTCTCACTCGTAGCGATGCTAAGAGTCTGTTGGAATTATATTAGCGGTTACTGCATTATTTATGAAATCTTGCAGATAGGATGTCAAAACATTGTTTCCTCGACGATTTTCTTGAGGAAAGGTTGTATGTGATACAACCGGAAGGTTTTGTCAATCCTGAAAGATGTTAACAAGTATGCAAAGCTCTAGCAATCCTTCTAAGGACTGGAGTAAGCATCTCGGAGTTGGAATGTATGCTTTGATGAGATGATCAAAGATTTTGGGTGTATACAAAGTTTATGAGAATCTTGTATTTCCAAAGAAGTGAGTGGGAGTACTATAGAATTTCTGATGAATATATGTTGTTGACATATTGTTGATTAAAATGACGTAGAATTTCTGGAAAGCATATAGGGTTATTTGGAAAGTGTTTTTCAATGGAAAACCTGGATTAAGCTACTTGAACATTGAGCATCAAGATCTATAAGGATAGATCAAAACACTTAATGGTACTTTCAAATGAGCACATACCTTGACATGATCTTGAAGGTGTTCAAGATGGATCAGTCAAAGAAGGAGTTCTTGCCTGAGTTGTAAGGTATGAAGTTAAGACTTAAAGCTCGACCACGGCAGAAGAAAGAGGAAGGACGAAGGTCGTCCACTATGCTTTTGTCATAGACTCTCTATAGTTTGCTATGCTGTGTGCCGCACCTGAAGTGTGCCTTGCCATGAGTCAGTCAAGGGGTACAAGAGTGATCCAAGAATGGATCACAGGACAGCGGTCAAAGTTATCCTTAGTAACTAGTGGACTAAGGAATTTTCTCGATTATGGAGGTGGTAAAAGAGTTCGTCGTAAAGGGTTACGCCGATGCAAACTTTGACACTAATCCAGATTATTCTGAGTAGTAAACTGGATTCGTATAGTAGAACAGTTATTTGGAATAGCTCCAAATAGAACGTGGTAGCTGCATCTAGGAGATGACATAGAGATTTGTAAAGCGCACACGGATCTGAAAGATTCAGACCCGTTGACTATAACATCTGTCACAAGCATAACATGATCAAACCCAGAACTCATCGAGTGTTAATCACATGGTAATGTGAACTAGATTATTGACTCTAGTAAACTCTTTGGGTGTTAGTCACATGGGGATGTGACCTTGAGTGTTAATCACATATCGATGTGAACTTGATTATTGACTCTAGTGCAAGTGGGGGACTGTTGGAAATATGCCCTAGAGGCAATAATAAATTGATTATTATTACATTTCCTTGTTCATGATAATCATTTATTATCCATGCTAGAATTGTATTGATAGGAAACTCAGATACATGTGTGGATACATAGACAACACCATGTCCCTAGTAAGCCTCTAGTTGACTAGCTCGTTGATCAATAGATGGTTATGGTTTCCTGACCATGGACATTGGATGTCGTTGATAACGGGATCACATCATTAGGAGAATGATGTGATGGACAAGACCCAATCCTAAGCCTAGCACAAGATCGTGTAGTTCGCATGCTATAGTTTTTCTAATGTCAAGTATCATTTCCTTAGACCATGAGATTGTGCAACTCCCGGATACCGTAGGAATACTTTGGGTGTGCCAAACGTCACAACGTAACTGGGTGACTATAAAGGTGCACTACGGGTATCTCCGAAAGTGTCTGTTGGGTTGGCACGAATCGAGACTGGGATTTGTCACTCCGTGTGACGGAGAGGTATCTCTGGGCCCACTCGATAGGACATCATCATAATGTGCACAATGTGATCAAGGAGTTGATCACGGGATGATGTGTTACGGAATGAGTAAAGAGACTTGTCAGTAACGAGATTGAACAAGGTATCGGGATACAGACGATCGAATCTCGGGCAAGTATCGTATCGATAGACAAAGGGAATTGCATACGGGATTGATTAAGTCCTTGACATCGTGGTTCATCCGATGAGATCATCATGGAACATGTGGGAACCAACATGGGTATCCAGATCCCGCTGTTGGTTATTAACCGGAGAACGTCTCGGTCATGTCTGCATGGTTCCCGAACCCGTAGGGTCTACACACTTAAGGTTCGATGACGCTAGGGTTATAAAGGAAGTTTGTATGTGGTTACCGAATGTTGTTAGGAGTCCCGGATGAGATCCCGGACGTCACGAGGAGTTCCGGAATGGTCCAGAGGTAAAGATTTATATATGGGAAGTCCTGTTTTGGTCGCCGGAAAAGTTTCGGGGTTTATCGGTAACGTACCGGGACCACCGGGAGGGCCCCGGGGGTCCACCAAGTGGGGCCACCAGGCCCGGAGGCTTGCATGGGCTAAGAGTGGTAAGGGACCAGCCCCTGAGTGGGCTGGTGCACCTCACACAAGGCCCAGGGCGCAGCTAGGAGGAGAAGGGTGAAACCCTAGGCACAGATGGGCCTAAGGCCCACCCTAGGGCGCGCCCCCTCTCCCCCTCTTGGCCGCCCCCCTTTTTCCCATCTAGGGCTGCCGCCCCCCTAGGGGTGGGAACCCTAGAGGGGGCGCACCCTCCTCCCCCTCCTCCTATAAATAGTGGGGGGTTTGGGCTGTCCAAGACACGCGATTTGATCTCTCCCTGGCGCAGCCCTACCTCTCTCCTCCTCGTCTCTTGCGGTGCTTGGCGAAGCCCTGCTGGAGTACCACGCTCCTCCACCACCACCACGCCGTCGTGCTGCTGCTGGATGGAGTCTTCCTCAACCTCTTCGTCTCTCCTTGCTGGATCAAGGCATGGGAGACGTCACCGGGCTATACGTGTGTTGAACGCGGAGGTGCCGTCCGTTCGGCACTAGGATCTCCGGTGATTTGGATCATGACGAGTACGACTCCTTCAACCCCGTTCTCTTGAACGCTTCCGCTTAGCGATCTACAAGGGTATGTAGAAGCACTCTCCTTCCCCTCGTTGTTGGTTTCTCCATAGATAGATCTTGGTGACACGTAGGAAAATTTTGAATTTCTGCTACGTTACCCAACACGTAGCACAAATACAAGGTTGTAAGCATAAGACCTCATACCCGTACCTCTTTTTATTATAAGTGTTTGAATCACTATTTGCTTGTCGATCCGATCAGAAGCAGGATTTGACAGTTTGGCGAAAGCTTGCTAGAGACCATCTCTTCAAGGCAATCTTCCTCTCGTGGGTTTGATAACCCTGGGTCACCTCTGGGGAAATAGGTGCGGTATACTCTTTTCTGTTCCAATACTGGATCAATAAAAAGGAGATATCAGTGCCCTGGTACTTGCCCTTGTCCTTGTAGTCATGGAAGTAGCGCTCGAAGATGCAATAGTAATGGAAGAACTACCAAAGGGTAACATCATGCCACGACCCACCCATCCCAGGAGCAATCCTCCACATACAGCCAACCTAGGAAGGTAGAAGGCCATCCAAACAATAGTTTCCTTCAACTTAGACTAGCCGGCCCAACCAACATTTTGTTGCAAGCTCCGGTAGAAGGCCATCCAAACAATAGTTTCCTTCAACTTAGACTATCCGGCCCGACCAACATTTTGTTGCAAGCTCCGCCACTGCGCAATACTGATCGAGATGGATTAGCTCGGCGCCGGAGTTGAACGTGTCGGGCATGACACTAGACATGTTTAGATCCTCCTCTTTGTGGGGGGAGGCCGACTCGGGGCACTGATGGCTCGCGCTTACTCCACCGGAGGCCACAGGCGGCCCTAGCTTTCTACTTTGTCAGGATCTGAATACGGGCATTGATAGCTCACAAGTAGGGGATTTATTGTAGCTCTTTTCAATAAGTAAGAGCACCAAACTCAATGAGGAACAAAAGGAAATTGTCAATAAATTTCAGTAAGAGCCCACTATAAAAGCTGCAAAGATTGTTTGATGGTTTGTTCGATCACATGAACAATTGCCAGAACATGAATTATAACAAAAGTAGACCAAGTTACTTTCAGTAGACAAAAGTATAACAAAAATATCGGAGCAGGAAGTAGACCAAGACAAGCTGATTGTTTTACTTATAGAGATCAAATCGCTCTCATGGACATATGGGAGTTTCACCAAGTTACTTTCATCTAGTTTCATTGAGTTGACATTCATTGCCTTAACACTTTGTTGTGTGGTGGATTAATGTGTTGTTCTTACTTGAAAAAGCATACTTATGATTATGTCATACCGATGAGTGATATTTTTACACTCATTTCACCCTTGTTTAAACCGAGATATTTCAATTAAAAAGTGATATTCACTCTGATATTGGTAGTAATGACTAATGAATGCAAAGGATTTCACAAATCCTCTCTTTGATGTGCTTCCACAAGAAATGGGCTAAAAAGGAAGAAATCATGTGTGGCAATGGAATGGAAGAAGAATGGAGGAGAAAGGAATTACCAATAAGCGTCTGCGAGGACATAGCACAAAAGACGATGTTTCATACAAGCGTGATTCCAAGGCAGATCGTCAAACCCAACAACTTTTGTTGAAGGGACCCCATCGAAATGTGAAATGATAGGGGAGCACAGAGCACAGAAGGAGAGCCTCTTCATCATCATTCACAAACCCTAGCCGCCACCATCTCCATAGCCATCTCCACCACCACCATAGTGCTCATCCACATCCCATTCATACATGTAATCGTGCATCACACAAGGCATCCATTGTAAAACATATTGCAATCTATCAATCTCATGACGTGTTCTTTGATATTTTCTTCCTGTAGTCTAATCTCCATGTGTGAGTAGTTCAATAAGGTATGGGTTGAGGCATAAGCCTTGCTACCCAAGGTATTTGTTGAGGGGGTTAGTGGAAGACTTTGATATAACGCCCCATATGTGTGAAATAAAATTGTTATGTGAAGATGTCTCTTGTCTTGTCCATGATCTTCATCCCTGCAAGTACCCAGGATTATGGAGATCGAGCACAAGTGAGTCTAGGAGCAAGGAAACCGTGAAGTGTTATACCGAACACCGGTGACAGTAAGGTTTAGTAGGGTAACATGGATCTGTTGGGGAACATAGTAATTTCAAAAAAATTCCTACGCACACGCAAGATCATGGTGATGCATAGCAACGAGAGGGGAGAGTGTTGTCTACGTACCCTCGTAGACCGAAAGCGGAAGCGTTAGCACAACGCGGATGATGTAGTCGTACGTCTTCACGATCCGACCAGTCAAGTACCGAACGTACGACACCTCCGAGTTCAGCACACGTTCAGCCCGATGACGTCCCTCGAACTCCGATCCAGCCGAGTGTTGAGGGAGAGTTTCGTCAGCACGACGGCATGGTGACGATGATGATGTTCCACCGACGCAGGGCTTCGCCTAAGCACCGCTACAGTATTATCGAGGTGGACTATGGTGGAGGGGGCACCGCACAGGCTAAAAGATTAAACGATCTATTGTTGTGTCCATGGGGTGCCCCCTGCCCCTGTATATAAAGGAGCAAGGGGGTGCGGCCTGTTAGGGAACGTAGCAGAAATTCAAAATTTTCCTACGTGTCACCAAGATCTATCTATGGAGAGACTAGCAACGAGGGGAAGGAGAGTGCATCTACATACCTTTGTAGATCGCTAAGCGGAAGCGTTCAAGAGAACGGGGTTGATTGAGTCGTACTCGTCGTGATTCAAATCACCGAAGATCCTAGTGCCGAACGGACGGCACCTCCGCGTTCAACACACGTACAGCCCAGTGACGTCTCCCATGCCTTGATCCAGCAAGGAGAGAGGGAGAGGTTGAAGAAGACTTCATCCAGCAGCAGCACAACGGCGTGGTGGTGATGGAGGAGCCTGGCAATCCTGCAGGGCTTCGCCAAGCACCGCGGAAGAGGAGGAAGAAGAGACGCAGGGCTGCACCAAGAGAGATTGAATCGCGTGTATGTTGGGCTGCCCCCTAGGCCTCATATATATAGGGGAAGGGGAGGGGCTGCGCCCCCTCTAGGGTTCCCACCCCTAGGGGGGGCGGCAGCCCTAGATGGGGAGCAAAGGGGGCGGCCAAGAGGGGGAGAGAAGGATGGCGCCCCTAGGGTGGGCCTTAAGGCCCATCTAAGCCTAGGGTTTCCTCCTTTTTTCCTCCTAGCTGCCCTTGGGCCTTGTGGGAGGCGCACCAGCCCACTTAGGGGCTGGTCCCTCACCACCCTTGGCCCATGCAAGCCTCCGGGGAAGGTGGCCCCACTTGGTGGACCCCCGGGACCCTCCCGGTGGTCCCGGTACGTTACCGATAAACCCCGAAACTCTTCCGGTGTCCAAAACAGGACTTCCCATATATAAATCTTTACCTCCGGACCATTCCGGAACTCCTCGTGACGTCCAGGATCTCATATGGGACTCCGAACAACATTCGGTAACCACATACTAACTTCCTTTATAACCCTAGCATCATCGAACCTTAAGTGTGTAGACCCTACGGGTTCGGGAGACATGCAGACATGACCGAGACGTTCTCCGGTCAATAACCAACAGCGGGATCTGGATACCCATGTTGGCTCCCACATGTTCCACGATGATCTCATCAGATGAACCACGATGTCAAGGACTTAATCAATCCCGTATACAATTCCTTTTGTCTATCGGTACGATACTTGCCCGAGATTCGATCGTCGGTATCCCGATACCTTGTTCAATCTCGTTACCGGCAAGTCTCTTTACTCGTTCCGTAACACATCATCCCATGATCAACTCCTTGATCACATTGTGCACATTATGATGATGTCCTACCGAGTGGGCCCAGAGATACCTCTCCGTCACACGGAGTGACAAATCCCAGTCTCGATTCGTGCCAACCCAACAGACACTTTCGGAGATACCTGTAATGTACCTTTATAGCCACCCAGTTACGTTGTGACGTTTGTCACACCCAAAGCACTCCTACGGTATCTGGGAGTTGCACAATCTCATGGTCTAAGGAAATGATACTTGACATTAGAAAAGCTTTAGCATACGAACTACACGATATTTGTGCTAGGCTTAGGATTGGGTCTTGTCCATCACATCATTCTCCTAATGATGTGATCCCATTATCAACGACATCTAATGTCCATGGTTAGGAAACCGTAACCATCTATTGATCAACGAGCTAGTCAACTAGAGGCTTACTAGGGACATGGTGTTGTCTATGTATCCACACATGTATCTGAGTTTCCTATCAATACAATTCTAGCATGGATAATAAACGATTATCATGAACAAGGAAATATAATAATAACTTATTTATTATTGCCTCTAGGGCATATTTCCAACAGTCTCCCACTTGCACTAGAGTCAATAATCTAGTTCACATCGCCATGTGATTAACACTCACAGGTCACATCGCTATGTAACCAACATCCAAAAAGTTTACTAGAGTCTATAATCTAGTTCACATCACTATGTGATTAGCACTCAATGAGTTCTGGGTTTGATCATGTTTCTTGTGAGAGAGGTTTTAGTCAACGGGTCTGAACCTTTCAGATCCGTGTGTGCTTTACAAATTTCTATGTCATCTCCTAGATGCCGCTACCACGTTCTATTTGGAGCTATTCCAAATAACTGTTCTACTTGGAGCCATTCTAAATTGTTGCTCCATTATACGTATCCGGTATCTCTACTCAGAGCTATCCGGATAGGTGTTAAACTTGCATCGACGTAACCCTTTACGACGAACTCTTTTTCCACCTCCATAATCGAGAAAATTTCTTAGTCCACTAGTTACTAAGGATAACTTTGACCGCTGTCCTGTGATCCATTCCTGGATCACTCTTGTACCCCTTGACTGACTCACGGCAAGGCACACTTCTGGTGCGGTACACAACATAGCATACTGAAGAGCCTACGTCTTAAGCATAGGGGACGACCTTCGTCCTTTCTCTCTATTCTGCCGTGGTCGAGCTTTAAGTCTTAACTTCATACCTTAAAACTCAGGCAAGAACTCCTTCTTTGACTGATCCATCTTGAACACCTTCAAGATCATGTCAAGGTATGTGCTCATTTGAAAGTTCCATTAAGCGTTTTGATCTATCCTTATAGATCTTGATGCTCAATGTTCAAGTAGCTTAATCCAGGCTTTCCATTGAAAAACACTTTCCAAATAACCCTATGTGCTTTCTTAGAAATTCTACATCATTTCTGATCAACAATATGTCAACAGCATATACTCATCAGAAATTCTATAGTGCTCCCACTCACTTCTTTGGAAATACAAGTTTCTCATAAACTTTGTATAAACCAAAATCTTTGATCATCTCATCAAAGCATACATTCCAACTCCGAGATGCTTACTCCAGTCCTTAAAAGGATTGCTGGAGCTTTGCATACTTATTAGCATATTTCAGGATTGACAAAACCTTCCGGTTGTATCACATACAACCTTTCCTCAAGAAAATCGTGAGGAAACAATGGTTTTTGACATCTCTATCTGCAAGATTTCATAAATAATGCAGTAATCGCTAATATAATTCCAACAGACTCTTAGCATCGCTACGAGTGAGAAAGTCTCATCGTAGTCAACTCCTTGAACTTGTCGGAAAACATCTTAACGACAAGTCGAGCTTTCTTAATGGTGACACTTACCATCATTGTCTGTCTTCCTTTTAAAATCCATCTGTACTCAACAGCCTTACGACCATCGAGCCATTCTGCCAAAGTCTACACTTTGTTTTCATACATGGATCCTCTCTCGGATTGTATGGCCTCGAGCCATATATCGGAATCCGGGCCCACCATCGCTTCTCCATAGCTCGTAGGTTCATTGTTGTCTAGCAACATGACTCCCAAGACAGGACTACATACCACTCTGAAGTAGTACGCATCCTTGTCATCCTACGAGGTTTGGTAGTGACTTGATCTGAAGTTTCATGATCACTATCATAAGCTTCCACTTCAATTGGTGTAGGTGCCACGGGAACAACTCTTTGTGCCCTGCTATACACTAGTTGAAGTGACGGTTCAATAACCTCATCAAGTCTCCCCCATCCTCCCACTCAATTCTTTCGAGAGAAACTTTTCCTCGAGAAAGGACCCGATTCTAGAAACAATCCTTTATTGCTTTCGGATATGATATAGGAGGTATACCCAACTGTTTTGGGTGTCCTATGAAGATGCATTTATCCGCTTTGGGTTCGAGCTAATCAGCCTGAAACTTTTCACATAAGCATCGCAGCCCCAAACTTTTAAGAAATGACAGCTTAGGTTTCTCTAAACCATAGTTCATACGGTGTCATCTCATCGGAATTACGTGGTGCCCTATTTAAGGTGAATGTGGTTGTCTCTAATGCCTAACCCATAAACTATTGTGGTAATTCGATAAGAGACATCATGGTATGCATCATATCCAATAGGGTGCAGTTATGATGTTCGGACACACCATCACACTATGGTGTTCCAGGCCGTATTAGTTGTGAAACAATTTCCACAATGTCTTAATTCTGTGCCAAACTAGATATTCATCTCTATGATCATATCATAGATACTTTATCCTCTTGTCACGATGATCTTTCAACTTCACCCTGAAATTACTTGAACCTTTCAATAATTCAGACTCGTGATTCATCAAGTAAATATACTCAACATCTACTCAAATCATCTATGAAGTAAGAACATAACGATATCCACTACACGCCTCAGCACTCATTGGACTGCACACATCAAAATGTATTACTTCCAACAAGTTGCTTTCTAGTTCCATTTTACTGAAACCGAGGCTTTCAGTCATCTTGCCCATGTGGTATGATTTGCATGTCTCAAGTGATTCAAAATCAAGTGAGTTCAAACGGTCCATTTGCATGGAGTTTCTTCATGCATATACACCAATAGACATGGTCCGCATGTCTCAAACTTTTCAAAAACGATTGAGCCCAAAGATCCATCAACATGGAGCTTCTTCATGCGTTTTTATACCGATATGACTTACGTGGCAGTGCCACAAATAGGTGGTACTATTATCACTATCTTTTGGCATGAACATGTGTATCACTACGATCGAGATTCAATAAACCATTCATTTTAGGTGCAAGACCATTGAAGGTATTATTCAAATAAACAGAGTAACCATTATTCTCCTTAAATGAATAACCGTATTGCGATAGACATAATCCAATCATGTCTATGCTCAACGCAAACACCAATCTCGACGGTAGAGGGAGTGTGCGATGCTTGATCATATCAACATTGGAAACACTTCCAACACATATCGTCAGCTCACCTTTAGCTAGTCTCCGGTTATTCCGTAGCTTTTATTTCGAGTTACTAACACTTAGCAACCGAACCGGTATCTAATACCCTGGTGCTACTAGGAGTACTAGTAAAGTACAAATCAACACAATGTATATCCAATATACTTCTATCGACCTTGCCAGCCTTCTCATCTACCAAGTATCTAGGGTAATTCTGCTCCAGTGGTTGTTCCTCTTATTACAGAAGCACTTAGTCTCGGGTTTGGGTTTAACCTTGGGTTTCTTCACTAGAGCAGCAACTGAATTGCCGTTTCATGAAGTATCCCTTCTTGCCCTTGCCCTTCTTGAAACTAGTGGTTTCACTAACCATCAACAATTAATGCTCCTTCTTGATTTCTACTTTCGTGGTGTCAAACATCGCGAATATCTCAAGGATCATCATATATGTCCCTGATATATTATAGTTCATCACGAAGCTCTAGCAGCTTGGTGGTAATGACTTCGGAGAAACATCACTATCTCATCTGGAAGATCAACTCCCACTTGATTCAAGCGATTGTTGTACTCAGACAATCTGAGCACAAGCTCAACAATTGAGCTTTTCTCCCTTAGTATGTAGGACAGAAGAACCGTCGGAGGTCTTATACCTCTTGACGTGGGCACGAGCCTGAAATCCCAATTTCAGCCCTCAAAACATCTCATATGTTTCGCGACACATCTTTGGTGCCTCAACTCTAAACCATTTAATATTACCGAACTATCATGTAGTCATCAAAACGTGTATGTCAGATGTTCGCAACATCCACAGACCACGTTCGAGGTTCAGCACACTGAGCGGTGCATTAAGGACATAAGCCTTTTACTGTCTGCATAATTGCTACTATTAACTTTCAACTAATTTTTCTCTAGGAACATATCTAAACAGTAGAACTATAGCGTGAGCTACGACATAATTTGCAAAATCCTTTTGACTGTGTTCAGGATAATTAAGTTCATCTTATGAACTCCCACTCAGATAGACATCCCTCTAGTCATCTGAGTGATTACATGATCCGAGTCAACTAGGCCGTGTCCGATCATCACGTGAGACGGACTAGTCAACGTCGGTGAACATCTTCATGTTGATCGTATCTTCTATACGACTCATGCTCGACCTTTCGGTCTTCTGTGTTCCGAGGCCATGTCTATACACATGCTAGGCTCGTCAAGTTAACCCTAAGTGTTTTGCATGTGTAAAACTGTCTTACACCCGTTGTATGTGAACGTAAGGATCTATCACACCCGATCATCACGTGGTGCTTCGAAACGACGAACTGTAGCAACGGTGCACAGTTAGGGGAGAACACTTCTTGAAATTTTAATGAGGGATCATCTTATTTACTACCGTCGTTCTAAGCAAATAAGATGTATAAAGATGATAAACATCACATGCAATCAAATAGTGACATGATATGGCCAATATCACTTTGCTCCTTTTGATCTCCATCTTCGGGGCTCCATGATCATCATCGTCACCGGCATGACACCATGATCTCCATCATCATGATCTCCATCATCGTGTCTCCATGAAGTTGTCACGTCATCTATTACTTCTACTAGTGCAGCTAACGGTTAGCAATAAAGTAAAGTAATTACATGACGTTTAAGTTGACACGCAGGTCATAAATAAATAAAGACAACTCCTATGGCTCCTGCCGGTTGTCATACTCATCAACATGCAAGTCGTGATTCCTATTACAAGAACATGATCAATCTCATACATCACATATATCATTCATCACATCCTTTGGCCATATCACATCACATAGCATACCCTACAAAAACAAGTTAGACGTCCTCTAATTGTTGTTTGCATGTTTTACGTGGCTGCTATGGGTTTCTAGCAAGAACGTTTCTTACCTACGCAAAGACCACAACGTGATATGCCAATTGCTATTTACCCTTCATAAGGACCCTTTTCATCGAATCCGATCCGACTAAAGTGGGAGAGACAGACACCCGCTAGCCACCTTATGCAACTAGTGCATGTCAGTCGGTGGAACCAGTCTCACGTAAGAGTACGTGTAAGGTCGGTCCGGGCCGCTTCATCCCACAATGCCGCCGAATCAAGATAAGACTAGTAACGGCAAGCATATTGAAAAAAATCAACGCCCACAACTACTTTGTGTTCTACTCGTGCATAGAATCTACGCAATAGACCTAGCTCTGATACCACTGTTGGGGAACGTAGCAGAAATTCAAAATTTTCCTACGTGTCACCAAGATCTATCTATGGAGAGACTAGCAACGAGGGGAAGGAGAGTGCATCTACATACCCTTGTAGATCGCTAAGTGGAAGCGTTCAAGAGAACGGGGTTGATGGAGTCGTACTCGTCGTGATTCAAATCACCGAAGATCCTAGTGCCGAACGGACGACACCTCCGCGTTCAACACACGTACAGCCCGGTGACGTCTCCCACGCCTTGATCCAGCAAGGAGAGAGGGAGAGGTTGAGGAAGACTTCATCCAGCAGCAGCACAATGGCGTGGTGGTGATGGAGGAGCGTGGCAATCCTGCAGGGCTTCGCCAAGCACCGCAGAAGAGGAGGAAGAAGAGACGCAGGGCTGCACCAAGAGAGATTGAATCGCGTGTATGTTGGGCAGCCCCCTAGGCCTCATATATATAGGGGAAGGGGAGGGGCTGCGCCCCCTCTAGGGTTCCCACCCCTAGGGGGGCGGCAGCCCTAGATGGGGAGCAAAGGGGGCGGCCAAGAGGGGGAGAGAAGGATGGCGCCCCTAGGGTGGGCCTTAAGGCCCATCTAAGCCTAGGGTTTCCTCCTTTTTTCCACCTAGCTGCCCTTGGGCCTTGTGGGAGGCGCACCAGCCCACTTAGGTGCTGGTCCCTCACCACCCTTGGCCCAGGCAAGCATCCGGGGCAGGTGGCCCCACTTGGTGGACCCCTGGGACCCTCCCGGTGGTCCCGGTACGTTACCGATAAACCCCGAAACTCTTCCGGTGTCCAAAACAGGACTTCCCATATATAAATCTTTACCTCCGGACCATTCCGGAACTCCTCGTGACGTCCGGGATCTCATCCGGGACTCCGAACAACATTCGGTAACCACATACTAACTTCCTTTATAACCCTAGCGTCATCGAACCTTAAGTGTGTAGACCCTACGGGTTCGGGAGACATGCAGACATGACCGAGACGTTCTCCGGTCAATAACCAACAGCGGGATCTGGATACCCATGTTGGCTCCCACATGTTCCACGATGATCTCATCGGATGAACCACGATGTCAAGGACTTAATCAATCCCGTATACAATTCCTTTTGTCTATCGGTATGATACTTGCCCGAGATTCGATCGTCGGTATCCCGATACCTTGTTCAATCTCGTTACCGGCAAGTCTCTTTACTCGTTCCGTAACACATCATCCCGTGATCAACTCCTTGATCACATTGTGCACATTATGATGATGTCCTACCGAGTGGGCCCAGAGATACCTCTCCGTCACACGGAGTGACAAATCCCAGTCTCGATTCGTGCCAACCCAACAGACACTTTCGGAGATACCTGTAATGTACCTTTATAGCCACCCAGTTACGTTGTGACGTTTGGCACACCCAAAGCACTCCTATGGTATTCGGGAGTTGCACAATCTCATGGTCTAAGGAAATGATACTTGACATTAGAAAAGCTTTAGCATACGAACTACACGATCTTTGTGCTAGGCTTAGGATTGGGTCTTGTCCATCACATCATTCTCCTAATGATGTGATCCCGTTATCAACGACATCTAATGTCCATGGTTAGGAAACCGTAACCATCTATTGATCAACGAGCTAGTCAACTAGAGGCTTACTAGGGACATGGTGTTGTCTATGTATCCACACATGTATCTGAGTTTCCTATCAATACAATTCTAGCATGGATAATAAACGATTATCATGAACAAGGAAATATAATAATAACTTATTTATTATTGCCTCTAGGGCATATTTCCAACACGGCCGGCCTAGAGAGGGGCACGCCAGGAGGAGTCCTACTCCTACGGGGAGTAGGACTCCCCCCCTTTTCCTTGTTGGACTAGGAGAGAGAGGGGAAAGAGGTGGAGGAGAAGAAGGAAGGCGGGCGCCGCCCCCCTCTCCTTGTCCTATTCGGACTAGGGGGAGGGGGTGCAGCCCATGCCCTGGCCGCCTCTCCTCTCTTTCCACCAAGGCCCACTTAGGCCCATTAAGTCCCCGGGGGGTTCCGGTAACCTCCTGGTACTCCGGTAAAATCCCGATTTCACCCGGAACACTTCCGATATCCAAACATAGGCTTCCAATCACTAGTAGAAAACAGGGCTGTGGTCCAGGCCGCATCAGCCCATTAGTCCCGGTTCAGTCTAGAACCGGGACCAATGTGGGCATTGGTCCCGGTTCATGAGCCCAGGGGGCCGGCCGGGCCACGTGGGCCATTGGTCCCGGTTCATCTGGACCTTTTGGTCCTGGTTGGTGGGATGAACCGGGACCAAAGGGCCTCCCTCCTGGCCCACCACCATTGGTCCCGGTTGGTGGCTTGAACCGGGACCAAAGGCTCCCCTTTAGTCCCGGTTCATGCCACGAACCGAGACCAATGAATTACCTATATATACCCCTCGCCCGCAAGCAGAGCACAGTGCTCTGTTTTTTCTGGCCGAGGGGGAGAGGGCTTTGTGGTGCTCTAGCTCACCTCCTATGCACATGAGGTGTTCGATGGAATGCTCGAGCCACACTACTTAATCTTTCTCCTCTCGAAGCTCGACCGCCAACCTCCATTTTCCTTGAGATTTGTCTAGATTTAGCGGTCCGTCACGCCCCGTCCCCTTCTTCACCGCCGTCGATCACCCGCGCCGATCTCATCACCGACACCATCGTGGTGAGCCTCTTGTTCTTATTTTTTTTCTGAAAGGAAAAATATTCTTACTTGTATGTTTAGATAGATACTTGTATCATTTTCTTACATTTTTATTGCATCTTATATAGTGCGATGGTTTTGGTATCCGCCCCCGTCAGCCCTCGTCCTGTCTATGATTCGGATTTGGTATGTATATTATCTCTATAACTATTGGTTCATTTATTGTTTATGAAAATTATGCCGACCAACGTGACATAGATTTTATTTATCTAGGATGTATGTGAATCGGAAATGCCAACCGACCTTGTCGAGAGGTTAAATTTAGTTGAAGAAGAAAACAATTTGTTGAAGGAAAAAATAAAAAAATTGAGGAGGAGAAGATGATATTGGAGTTGCATGTTGCGGATGTCGTCGATGATCACAAGATCAAGATGGATGCAATGCGCTTGAAGATTAGAAAGATTAGAAAATATGCCATTCATACCGAGGCTTGGTATCATTATGCCGTTGGATCAATTGTTACCTTGGTTGCGATTATAATCGCATTTGTTTTCGCATTGAAATGTTTTACATAGTTTCAATGTATGGTTTAATTAATTAGATGCTCTGGAGAGCTATATGTTGTTAGATGAGAACTATGTATGCACTTTGGTTTTAATGTGATGATGAACTTCTATTAATTTGGACACTTAATTATATATAATGCACGCAGATGAACCGGCAATGGATGTACGGTGATAGACACACCCGCGAGTACATTAAGGGCGTGCATGAGTTTCTCGATGCGGCTGAGGCAAACAAGCAGAATGGTTTTATGTGTTGTCCATGCACTGAATGTGGGAATACGAGGTCTTACTCTAACCGGAAAATCCTTCACTCCCACCTGCTTTACAAGGGTTTCATGCCACACTATAATGTTTGGACGAGGCACGGAGAAATAGGGGTTATGATGGAAGACGGCGAAGAAGAAGAGTACGATGACAACTATGTGCCCCCTGAATACGGTGATGCTGCAACGGGGGGAGCTGGTGAAGATCAAGAGGAACCAGACGATGATGTGCCCAATGATGCTGCCACGGGTGAAGCTGCTGAAGATCAAGAGGAACCAGACGATGTGCCCGATGATGATGATCTCCGCCGGGTCATTGTCGATGCAAGGACGCAATGCATTAGTCAAAAGGAGAAGCTGAAGTTCGATCGCATGTTAGAGGATCACAAAAAAGGGTTATACCCGAATTGCGAAGATGGCAACACAAAGCTCGGTACCGTACTGGAATTGTTGCAGTGGAAGGCAGAGAATGCTGTGGCTGACAAAGGATTTGAGATGCTACTGAAAATATTGAAGAAGAAGCTTCCAAAGGATAACGAATTGCCCGACAGTACATACGCAGCAAAGAAGGTCGTATGCCCTCTAGGATTGGAGGTGGAGAAGATACATGCATGCCCTAATGACTGCATCCTCTACCGCGGTGCATACAAGGATCTGAACGCATGCCCGGTATGCGGTGCGTTGCGGTATAAGATCAGACGAGATGACCCCGGTGATGTTGACGGCGAGCCCCTCAGGAAGAGGGTTCCTGCGAAGGTGATGTGGTATGCTCCTATAATACCACAGTTGAAACGTCTGTTCAGAAACGAAGAGCATTCCAAGTTGATGCGATGGCACAGTGAGAACCGAAAGAAAGATGGGAAGTTGAGAGCACCCGCTGACGGGTCGCAGTGGAGAAAAATCAAGAGAAAGTACTGGGATGAGTTTGCAAAGGACCCAAGGAATGTATGGTTTGCTTTAAGCGCGGATGGCATTAATCCTTTCGGGGAGCAGAGCAGTAATCACATCACCTGGCCCATGACTCTATGTATGTATAACCTTCCTCCTTGGATGTGCATGAAGCGGAAGTTCATTATGATGCTAGTTCTCATCCAAGGCCCTAAGCAACCCGGCAACGAAATTGATGTGTACCTAATGCCATTAGTTGAAGAACTTTTACAGCTGTGGAATGGAAACGGTGTACGTACGTGGGATGAGCACAGACAGGAGGAATTTAACCTTAAGGCGTTGCTGTTCGTGACCATCAACGATTGGCCCGCTCTCAGTAACCTTTCAGGACAGACAAACAAAGGATACCACGCATGCACGCACTGTTTAGATGACACTGAAAGTATATACCTGGACAAATGCAGGAAGAATGTGTACCTGGGCCATCGTCGATTTCTTCCGACCAACCATCAATGTCGAAAGAAAGGCAAGCATTTCAAAGGCGAGGCAGATCACCGGAAGAAGCCCGCCATGCGCACCGGTGATCACGTGCTTGCTATGGTCAATGATTTACCCTACGTCATCTTTGGAAAGGGTCCCGGTGGACTAGCTGTTCCGAATGACGCTGAGGGACACGCACCCATGTGGAAGAAGAAATCTATATTTTGGGACCTACCCTACTGGAAAGACCTAGAGGTCCGCTCCTCAATCGACGTGATGCACGTGACGAAGAACCTTTGCGTGAACCTGCTAGGCTTCTTGGGCGTGTATGGGAAGACAAAAGATACACCTGAGGCACGGGAGGACCTGCAACGTTTGCACGAAAAAGACGACATGCCTCCGAAGCAGTATAAATGTCCTGCCAGCTACGCTCTTACGAAAGAAGAGAAAGAAATCTTCTTTGAATGCCTGCTCAGTATGATGGTCACGACTGGCTTCTCGTCGAATATAAAGGGAATAATAAATATGCCAGAGAAAAAGTTTCAGAACCTAAAGTCTCATGACTGCCACGTGATTATGACGCAACTGCTTCCGGTTGCATTGAGGGGGCTTTTACCGGAAAAAGTCCGATTAGCCATTGTGAAGCTATGTGCATTCCTCAATGCAATCTCTCAGAAGATGATCGATCCAGAAATCGTACCAAGGCTAAGGAGTGATGTGGCGCAATGTCTTGTCAGTTTCGAGCTGGTGTTCCCACCATCCTTCTTAAATATCATGACGCACGTCCTAGTTCATCTAGTCGACGAGATTGTCATCCTGGGGCCCGTATTTCTACACAATATGTTCCCCTTTGAGAGGTTCATGGGAGTCCTAAAGAAATATGTCCGTAACCGCGCTAGGACAGAAGGAAGCATCTCCATGGGCCATCAAACAGAGGATGTTATCGGGTTTTGTGTTGACTTCATTCCTGGCCTTAACAAGATAGGTCTCCCTAAATCGCGGTATGAGGGGAGACTGACTGGAAAAGGCACTCTTGGAAGAGACTCAATAATATGCAGGGACGGATATTCTTGGTCTCAAGCACACTACACGGTTCTGCAGAACTCTACCTTGGTGACCCCGTATGTCGATGAACACAAGAATAGTCTGCGCTCCAAACACCCGGAGCAATGCGACGACTGGATTACATGTGAACACATCAGGACTTTCAGCAGTTGGTTGGAAACACGTCTCAGAGGTGACAACACTGTTTGTGATGAGTTGTACTTGTTGTCCAGGGGACCATCTTTGACTGTATTGACTTACAAAGGATACGAGATAAATGGGAATACATTTTACACGATCGCCCAAGATCAAAAGAGCACCAACCAAAACAGCGGTGTCCGCTTTGATGCAGCAACCGAGAGCGGAAAGGACACATATTATGGTTACATAGTGGACATATGGGAACTTGACTATGGACCTGATTTTAAGGTCCCTTTGTTTAAGTGCAAATGGGTCAATCTATTAAGCGGCGGGGTACAGCAGGTAGACCCACAGTACGGAATGACAACAGTGGATCTGAAAAATCTTGGGTACACTAACGAACCGTTCGTCCTAGCCAATGATGTGGCACAGGTTATCTATGTGAAGGACATGTCTACCAAACCGAGAAAAAGAAAAGATAAGGAAGCGAATACATCATACGATGAGCCAAAGCGCCACATAGTTCTTTCAGGAAAAAGGGACATCCTGGGAGTGGACGGCAAGACAGACATGTCTGAAGATTATGAAAAGTTTCATGAAATTCCTCCCTTCAATGTCAAGGCTGACCCAAGCATCCTGATAAACAATGAAGATTATCCATGGTTACGGCGCAATAAGCAAATGACACAAGCGAAGAAAAAGTGAAGACTTTCTCCCGCAATAAGCAAATGCTATGTGGGTGAAATTATGATACCATCCCAACTTTCAACTTTTCCAGAGTTCATTTGAAATGCTTTCATGTCTTATGGTTTGAAACTTTGATACTTCGAAAGTGATCGTCCATTTTGTACACGAAGTGCATCAAGTTTTTGTCGTAACCCTCTCTACTTTTTGGAACATGCTATGTGGGTGAAATGATGATACCATGCCAACTTTCAACCTTTTCAGAGTTCATTTTGAAGTGCTTTCCAATTTCATAGTCATTTAGCTCAAAGAATGAATTAACAGCAAACAGAATGAACTACAAAATTTTTATGAAAATAAAAACAATCAATTAAAATATTATGTTATGATCAACTAAAATAAAACTATAATATTCTTCAATAGCAAAAAGAATATAATTTGTGTGACCTAAAATCAAACTATAAGTATTTAATATTAAGTGTAAATAAAAAATAAATAGCAACGAAGAAAAAACTGTAAGTATTTAGTTGTAAGTAGAAATAAAAAATAAATAGAAAAAAATTCTAATTTTATAGTAAAGTTATTCATAAACTAGTGATTCACACAAATTTTTAAAAATTCAAATTTAAACTATTTAAAATTTAAAACTAATGGCACTAACAGAAAGTTTATAATATTTGTGACCTAAAAGCAAAAAGAAATCACTAAAAAAACTGTAAGTATTTAGTTTTATGTAGAAACAAAAAATAAAAAACAAAAAAAATGTAGAAATAGAAAAGAAAAAACCAAAAAAAAATGCCACCTACTGGGCCTCCATGGCCTGAATACGACTAGAAACTCTACATGGGCCAGGATTCAGGCCCGCAGAAGGCCCAATAGGCCCACAAGCAAAGCAGTGTCAAATTAGTCCCATAGGCCTGCAGTTCAGAGGAGTTCAAGAGGGAGGAGGCAGCAGAGCTTATAAACTGGTGTTGGGCGCTCTCAACTAGCGATGTGGGACTAAACTTTTGGGCGCGGGACGCACAAGGGCATTGGTCCCGGTTGGTGCCACCAACCGGGACCAAAGGCCGACGCTTCCCGCCCTTTGGGCTGCCGAAAATTGGCCTTTGGTCTCGGTTCGTGGCACCAACCGGGACTAATGCCAACCTTTAGTCCCGGTTGCTGCCACGAACCGGGACTAAAGCCTCTGCTATATAAGGCCACACTTTGGAATTTTTCATTCTCATCTTGCAGTTGCCCCGACGCCGCCCGCCCCCATCGTCGCCGTCGCCCGCGCCCATGGTCGCCGTCGCCCGCGCCGCGCGCCGCCCCGGCCCGCCCCCTTCGCCGTCGCCCTCGTCCCTGCCCCGACGCCGCCCGCCCCCATCGTCGCTGTCTCCCGCGCCCATCGTCGCCGTCGCCCGCGTCGCACGCCGTCCCGCCGTCCCGTCGCCGTCGCCCGCCCGCCCCCATCGTCGCCGTCGCCGTCGCCCGCCCGCCCCCATCGTCGCCGTCGCCCGCCCGCCCCATCGTCGCCGTCTCCCGCGCCCATCGTCGCCGTCGCCCGCGCCGCGCGCCGCCCCACCGTCGCCGTCGCCCGCCCGCCCCCATCGTCGCCGTCGCCCGCCCGCCCCCATCGTCGTCGTCGCCATCGCTCGCGTCGCCGTCGCCATCGCCCGACTCCGCGGTCCTCCTCTGGTCTGGCTGCGGCGCCCTAGCTAGCTTTTTTTTCTGTTATATGCTTTTTTTTCTATTATATGCTTTTTTCTGTTATATGCTTTTTTTTCTATTATATGCTTTTTTTCATGTATATATGCTAGAAAAAATAGGATTTTTTTCTGTTCATACATTTTTTTTCATATATATGCTTGTTTTTTATATATATCTATATATATGTTCATGTATATATGCAAAAAATAGTTCTTTAGAAAAATTAGGATTTTTTCTGTTCATAGATTTTTTTTGGGTGATATTAATTATTGTAAATATGAAAATGTTTGTATATTCATATGAACAAATGAATTAGAAGAGGGAGAAGAAGAGGGGGTCGAGAGGGGGTCTAGGGTCGCCGAGGGGTCGAGGGTCGTCGAACATGAGAGGAAGAAGAGGATAAAAAAGAAGAGGAAGAAGAGGATAAAAAAGAAGAGGAATAAGAAAAGAAAAAAGAGGAGAAGAAAGAATAGAGGAGATCTTCTCCTCTATTCTTTCTTCTCCTCTTTTTTTTCTTCTTCTTCATCTTTTTTTATCGGGAACGAGGGTCGTCGAGGGTCGCCGAGCGGTAGAGGAAGAAGAGGAAAAAAAAAGAGGGGTCGACGGTCGCCTAGGGGTCGAGGGTCGAGAGGGGGTCTAGGGTCGCCGAGAGGGGAGAGGAAGACGAGGAGAAATAAATAAGAAGAAGAAAAAAGAAGAAAAAGAAGAGGAGAAGAAGAAAGGAATAGAGGAGAAGAAGAGAAAAATAGAATATTCTATTTTTCTCTTCTTCTCCTCTATTCCTTTCTTCTTCTCCTCTTTTTTTTCTTCTTTTTTTTCTTCGACACGTGGGGGGGGGGGTCGAGAACGCCGGACATTCATGAGAGAGGCGAGGAAGAAGGGGAAGAAGAGGAGAGGAAGAAGAGGAAGTCTTCTCCTCTATTCTTTCTTCTCTTCTTTTTTTTCTTCTTCTTCCTCTTTATTTTATCGGGAACGAGGGTCATCGAGAGGGTCGCCGAGCGGTAGAGGAGAAACCCTAAATAGAAAGTATCGTCGGTGTGAGATACATGTACCATCGGTGTGGGACACTACATCCACATCCCACAAGTGGCGCGGGCTTCGACGCCCACGTCACTTGTGGGACGTGGATGTAGTGTCCGACACCGAAGGCCACATGTATCTCACACCCCCGATACTTGCTAGCTATTTAGGGTTTCCTTTGACACTAGGCAACCTCCCGACCCCTTGGCGATCCTCTCGAACATGAGAGGAAGAAGAGGATCATCTAGGGGTCGAGGGTTCCAGGGTCGTCGAGGGTTCGAGGGGTCGAGAGAGGTTTCCTAGTGTCAAAGTATTGAAGAAATCCATGCCTTCATCATTAGCCGGAAGTAACCAGGGCATGTTGGTACAAAGTTCTGCAAAGTTGTTCTGGAATGGAGTCCCGGATAGAATAATTCGCCTTTTGGTACGAATTCAGCAAAGGCCTTCCAAATAGCGATATTCGGAAGGCTCTTTCTGAACTTTGTACCAAAAAGCGAATTATCCTATCTGGGACTCCGTTCCAGAACAACTTTGAAGAGCTTCGTACCATCATGCACATGTTACTTTCGCCTAATGATGAAGACATGGTTTTGTTGAATCCTTTGACACTAGGCAACCTCCCGACCCCTCGGCGATCCTCTCGAACATGAGAGGAAGAAGAGGGTCGTCGAGGGGTCGAGGGTTCCAGGGTCGTCGAGGGTTCGAGGGGTCAAGGATCGCCGAGGGGTCGAGAGAGGTTTCCTAGTGTCAAAGTATTGAAGAAATCCATGCCTTCATCATTAGCCGGAAGTAACCAGGGCATGTTGGTACGAAGTTCTGCAAAGTTGTTCTGGAATGGAGTCCCGGATAGAATAATCCGCCTTTTGGTACGAATTCAGCAAAGGCCTTCCAAATAGCGATATTCGGAAGGCTCTTGCTGAACTTTGTACCAAAAAGTGAATTATCCTATCTGGGACTCCGTTCCAGAACAACTTTGAAGAGCTCCGTACCATCATGCACATGTTACTTTCGCCTAATGATGAAGACATGGTTTTGTTGAATCCTTTGACACTAGGCAACCTCCCGACCCCTCGGCGATCCTCTCGAACATGAGAGGAAGAAGAGGATCATCGAGGGGTCGAGGGTTCCAGGGTCGTCGAGGGTTCGAGGGGTCGAGGATCACCGAGGGGTCGAGAGAGGTTTCCTAGTGTCAAAGTATTGAAGAAATCCATGCCTTCATCATTAGCCGGAAGTAACCAGGGCATGTTGGTACGAAGTTCTGCAAAATTGTTCTGGAATGGAGTCCCGGATAGAATAATCCGCCTTTTGGTACCAATTCAGCAAAGGCCTTCCAAATAGCAATATTCGGAAGGCTCTTGCTGAACTTTGTACCAAAAAGCGAATTATCCTATCTGGGACTCCGTTCCAGAACAACTTTGAAGAGCTTCGTACCATCATGCACATGTTACTTTCGCCTAATGATGAAGACATGGTTTTGTTGAATCCTTTGACACTAGGCAACCTCCCGACCCCTCGGCGATCCTCTCGAACATGAGAGGGAGAAGAGGGTCGTCTAGGGGTCGAGGGTTCGAGGGTTCTTCTCCTCTATTCTTTCTTCTCCTCTTTTTTTCTTCTTCTTCCTCTTTTTTTTTTATCAGGAACGAGGGTCGTCGAGGGACATATATAAATGTAGTGTCGTCATTGTCGATATATACCCCCTCCCGATAGCTTACTATGATTAGGTAGCTAGTTCTACGTTTGGCACTAATATATCCATCTGTCATGTTTGAATAATAATTGCCATGTTGTAAATATTTGTAGAAAATATGGACACCGCCCTAGACGAAGCAACAAAAGAAGCGTTGTTGAGGGAGATAATCGCACAAGGAAGTGATGTCGTCTCGTACTATCTCAACGAAACCGATGGTCTGGAAGGAGAGGGTGAACAAGCTGGCTACGGTGACCTAATGCCGGTGCAAGAAGAAGAACATGAGGACGGCTCCGGTGACCCAATGCCGGTGCAAGAAGGAGACCGTGATGACGGCTCCGGTGACCGAACCGAGTCCGGCCAGGTATATATATTAGTTAAGCCTATGCTGACAAGCTGATTGATGCATTCATTGTTTTGGTATGTACACATATTAATTAAGTCTTTGTTCTTTTTTCTAGCCCTCCGGATCGAGCACAACTTCGGTAAAGAGACGAGGCCCGAAGAAAAAGTTGAGCTCGGACGAAAATCTTGAGATCACAGCAATCGCGCCCGACGGCCAACCTATTGAACCCCTCCGGACAAAGAGCGCATTTGTTGCTCAGTGCGGGGTTCTGGTTAGGGACAAGATCCCGATAAGCATCCAGCAATGGTTTAAGCCGGCTACAGAAGACCCTGAGGTGTCTTATGTCAATGATATACAGAAAAATGATCTTTGGACTGAGCTAAAGTCAAATTTCACCCTACCGCCAGAGGATAATCCAGAGAACCCAATTAAAGAGAAATTAATCAAGTCTTTTGCTCTGAAGAGGATGGCAGATCTATTTAGGAGGTGGAAGAAAGAGCTGAATAGGTTTGTTGATAAAAAAGAGACACCAGAATTCAAGGGCAGATATGAGAAGATCAGACATCACTGGCCCGCATTTGTGGCCCACAAGACATCGGAAAAGAGTAAGAAGATGTCGGCAACAAACAAGCAAAATGCTGCGAAGAAGAAGCTTCACCATCGCACGGGGTCAGGTGGCTACCTCGTAGCCCGGCCTAAGTGGTCCAAGGCTGAGAATGATCTGCTTAATAAAGGGATCGGACCAGAGACAATGAACTGGCCAGACCGTTGCCGGACTTGGTTCTTCGGGGCTGGCGGAACCTTGGACCCTGAAACAGGGAAATGCATTTGGACGAACGAACAAATGGACATACCAGTCAGTAAGCTTAAGCAGTATATCGAAGCAGCGCAGGAAGGGACGTTCTTTCCAGACAGAGAGCACGACGAGCTCACAATGGCCCTCGGGAATCCTGAGCACCCTGGACGGACACGAGGCACGCCAGGCTCCGTTCCGTGGAAGGTTGGGTTTCCGGATGCAGGCGGTTACAAATCCCATGTGAGGAGGAAAAAAGTGCAGCAGACCGAACTGCAGGCGCTGCACGCAAGGGTACAAGCGATAGAGGAACGAGAAGCAAATCGCAGCAAACGTACTGCCGAAGCCTCCCCCGAAGCTACCCCGCCATCTCAGCGCAGAAGCAGCGTGGCTTCCACCGAGCTGCTTCAGCCGGAGCATGCCTTGACGGCTCCTGCCAGCTATCCTGTGGATGCTATAACGGAGTCTCAAAATTGCCACCTTATGACGCAATGGATGAATTTGAAGGTCAAGGCGGCTGTTGGCTCTGTTTATCCTACTGAACCCGACACAACTTTTCACTGCCGGCCGATTCCAGAAGGATATGCTAGGGTGATGGTGGATGAGATAACGGAGGGATTTGAGGACCTCCAGCTTGACCACCCTACCGGTGAAGGGGAGACTCGGCTGGGGTCTGCTCTGAAGACTCCATGCGTATGGCGGAAGGACCTCATCAACCTTCCGAACTGGACGCCTCCGCCTCCTCCTCCTCCTCCTCCTCCGGCGAGTCAGGGCACTCCGCCTCCTCCACCGCCTCCTCCTCCGGCGAGTGACGATCAGGGCCCTCGGCCGGCTCCTTCTCCGACGCATGGCGGCACTCCGCCTCCGTCTCCGCCTGCGCCGACGTGCCCGAGCAGCCAACCTCCTCCTTCTCCGCCTCGTCAGCAAGGGCAGAAGAGACCTGCCGCCGCTCCAGCTGCTCCGGCGGGTCGTAGTCCTTCTCCTCCGCCTCTTAAGCAAGTAAAGAAGACAACCACTTCGTCTGCTCGGTCGGCGTCTAGCAGTACAACCAGAGGCGGGAGGACATACAGATTCGGTCCTTCTCTGAAGACTCCAGAGAAGTTACCATACGAGAGGACCCAGGAGGAGAACGCCGAGATCGCGCGAGAAGAAGTGAGGAAATTCTTTGAAGGGGTGAAAGCAAAGAAACATCCACCTCCGGAGGAGAAGGTAGATCGGGTGAAAGTGAAGCGCACTCTGGCTGCCCTGACAAAACCACCAAAGTCTGATCCGCCGAAAGGAAACTATGACCGCATTATTGGAAAGGAATTTGCCGAAGCGGAGCAGTCGGGAAGTACTGTCAGTGATGAAAGGCTGAAAAAACGACGAGCTGGGAAACAAATTGCCCAGCTCGGCAAACAAGCGAAGCAATCATGCCCCCCGCTCAAGGTGCCTAGCCACAACGTCGCTAATGATCTGAGGATGGTGCCCGGTTATAATAATCTTGCAGATTACCTGCCCGACGAAGTACATTATGAACCCATGGACATGCAGATGCAAAGATACGAGTACGGGAAGCCTCTCGTCAAAGATGAAAGATCTCTATCAACGATGATGCGAAGATTGCATGATTGGTACTTGAAAATCTGCAGAGACTCTGGGGGGAGGAGTACTTTGTATGTGAGAGTTAAAAAGGAGCATGACCTCGTTGGAATTGATCCGTTGCCTGTTCCATTTGAGGAGTTCTATCAGTTTTTCAATCAATTGGCCCTCGATAAAACAACGGTCGCCTGCTACTGTCTGTAAGTAGTACTACTTCTGTCATTAAGTTTCTCTATATAGCTTAGCTCTTTCATTGCATGTATTTATAATCATCCTCACTATATTATGCAGATTGAAGATTGTCGAATTGAAGAAAAGACAAGTCGGTGATATTGGGTTCATTAACACATATCTCATAGATGCAACTCAGGTTAAATTTCATGCCGCAGAAACCGAGGCCAGCATGCTACAATCGTTGATAATAAATCAAAACAAAGATATAATACTCTTTCCTTACAACTTCAAGTGAGTGTTACTGTCTTGTGCGTATTCGGTTTCCCTTATATATTAGTCAAGGTTATAGTAATGTAATTGATGAGTTATGCATGCATGTGCAGTTACCACTATATTCTCCTACATATTAAGCTTGAGCAGGGACTAGTAACCGTCTTAGACTCAAGACGAAAAGATCCCAAGGACTATGCAGACATGACTCAAATACTCGAGAAGTAAGTTAAATCGATCATTATCCACCATATCAGCAACTTTGTTCATTTCCTGATATATCAAGTAATTGTTTTCTTTGTCTGGCAGGGTTTGGAGAAAATTCACCAGAAAAGCTCCGGGACTGCCGAAGGAGCTGCAATTTAGACACCCGAAAGTAAGTAGTAGCTATAGTAGCATTTTAAGCGCATCTACTAGTCATTCAAGCGCTAGTTTCATCAATACCATTTGGCATTCTTGCTTATCAGTTTGATTAACCTCTATTTCTTGTAAAGTGGTTGTGGCAGGAACAAGGGAATGATTTCTGTGGATACTATGTTTGCGAGTCCATCCGCCACACGACCTGTGAGCGGGGCTACACTGAGGAACAATATGAAGTACGTAAATAACAACATTCACAATTTTATTTTATTACCATCATTTGTGTTGAGTTTCATTCATTCATATATATATATATATATATGTATTGACCCCCTTCTTTAAATTAGATGTTTCGGAAGCGGGGTGAACTCCTAGCACCAGCTCGCATGCGAGGAATTCAAGAGGAATTGGCGGCATTCTTTCTTGACCACGTGATCCCTGAAGACGGAGAATTCTATGTTAAACCTGAGTCCGTATGATTATATTTGTAAGAGATAATTACTGTATATATGTAGCCGGTAGTGTCAGATAGATATACGAGAACTTGTTGTTCGACCAATCTCTCGGAGTAGGAGAGATGGTCGATATCACTTCTCTCGGTATGCATATATGTTCATGACGATCTTCTTTTTCCTTCGTTTGCTTACTAGCTAGCCAGCGTGTCTAGTCCTCTCTATACGTATGTATAGTACGTAGCGTCGACCAAGCACGGACATAAGAGAGGACACTTCTCTATATTAATTATAGCTAGCTAACACAATATATGAAACACCTAAATTAACCCCCCAAAACCCCCAACCCTCCCCCCCTTTCAAAAAAAAACTAAAACCCCAGCCACAGAAATGCTGACGCGTGGATGCCTATTGGTCCCGGTTGGTGCCACCAACCGGGACCAAAGGGTCTCCTGCCTGGGCTCTGCGCACTGCCCACGTGGAGGGGCTTTAGTCCCGGTTCTGGATTGAACCGGGACTAAAGGGGGGAGGTATTAGTACCGACACTTTAGTCCCGGTTCAGGAACCGGGACTAAAGGCCCTTACAAAGCGGGACTGTAGGCCCTTTTTCTACCAGTGAATATATCAATCTTCATGTCTCGGCCATTTCGAGACTCCTCGTCATGTCCGTGATCACATCTGGGACTCCGAACAACCTTTGGTACATCAAAACATATAAACTCATAATATAACTGTCATCGAAACGTTAAGCATGCGGACCCTACGGGTTCGAGAACTATGTAGACATGACCGAGACATGTCTCCGGTCAATAACCAATAGCGGAACCTGGATATTCATATTGGCTCCCACATATTCTATGAAGATCTTTATCAGTCAGACCGCATAACAACATACGTTGTTTCCTTTGTCATCGGTATGTTACTTGCCCGAGATTCGATCGTCGGTATCTCAATACCTAGTTCAATCTCGTTACCGGCAAGTCTCTTTACTCGTTCCATAATACATCATCCCGCAACTAACTCATTAGTTGCAATGCTTGCAAGGCTTAAGTGATGTAAATTACCAAGAGGGCCCAGAGATACCTCTCCGACAATTGGAGTGACAAATCCTAATCTCGAAATACGCCAACCCAACAAGTACCTTCGGAGACACCTGTAGAGCACCTTTATAATCACCCAGTTACGTTGTGACGTTTGGTAGCACACAAAGTGTTCCTCCGGTAAACGGGAGTTGCATAATCTCATAGTCATAGGAACATGTATAAGTCATGAAGAAAGCAATAGCAACAAACTAAACGATCAACTGCTAAGCTAACGGAATGGGTCAAGTCAATCACATCATTCTCCTAATGATGTGATCCCGTCAATCAAATAACAATTCTTTGTCTATGGTTAGGAAACATAACCATCTTTGATCAACGAGCTAGTCAAGTAGAGGCATACTAGTGACACTCTATTTGTCTATGTATTCACACATGTATTATGTATCTGGTTAATACAATTCTAGCATGAATAATAAACATTTATCATGATATAAGGAAATAAATAATAACTTTATTATTGCCTCTAGGGCATATTTCCTTCAGTCTCCCACTTGCACTAGAGTCAATAATCTAGATTACACAGTAATGATTCTAACACCCATGGAGTCTTGGTGTTGATCATGTTTTGCTCGTGGAAGAGGCTTAGTCAACGGGTCTACAACATTCAGATCCGTATGTATCTTGCAAATTTCTATGTCTCCCACCTGGACTAAATCCCGGATGGAATTGAAGCGTCTCTTGATGTGCTTGGTTCTCTTGTGAAATCTGGATTCCTTCGCCAAGGCAATTGCATCAGTATTGTCACAAAAGATTTTCATTGGACCCGATGCACTAGGTATTACACCTAGATCGGATATGAACTCCTTCATCCAGACTCCTTCATTTGCTGCTCCCGAAGCAGCTATGTACTCCGCTTCACACGTAGATCCCGCTACAACGCTTTGTTTAGAACTGCACCAACTGATAGCTCAACCGTTCAATGTAAACACATATCCGGTTTGCGATTTCGAATTGTCCGGATCAGTGTCAAAGCTAGCATCAACGTAACCATTTACGATGAGCTCTTTGTCACCTCCATAAACGAGAAACATATCCTTAGTCCTTTTCAGGTATTTCAGGGTGTTCTTGACCGTTGTCCAGTGATCCACTCCTGGATTACTTTGGTACCTCCCTGCTAGACTTATTGCAAGGCACACATCAGGTCTGGTACACAACATTGCATACATGATAGAGCCTATGGCTAAAGCATAGGGAACGTCTTTCATTTTCTCTCTATCTTCTGAAGTGGTCGGGCATTGAGTCTTACTCAATTTCACACCTTGTAACACAGGCAAGAACCCTTTCTTTGCTTGATCCATTTTGAACTTCTTCAAAACTTTGTCAAGGTATGTGCTTTGTGAAAGTCCAATTAAGCGTCTAGATCTATCTCTATAGATCTTCATGCCCAATATGTAAGTAGCTTCACCAAGGTCTTTCATTAAAAAACTCTTATTCAAGTATCCCTTTATGCTATCCAGAAATTCTATATCATTTCCAATCAACAATATGTCATCCACATATAATATTAGAAATGCTATAGAGCTCCCACTCACTTTCTTGTAAATACAGGCTTCTCCAAAAGTCTGTATAAAACCAAATGCTTTGATCACACTATCAAAGCATTTATTCCAACTCCGAGAGGCTTGCACCAATCCATAAATGGATCACTAGAGCTTGCACACTTTGTTAGCTCCCTTTGGATCGACAAAACCTTCGGGTTGCATCATATACCAACTCTTCTTCCAGAAATCCATTCAGGAATGCAGTTTTGACATCAATTTGCCAAATTTCATAATCATAAAATGCGGCAATTGCTAACATGATTCGGACAGACTTAAGCATCGCTACGGGTGAGAAGGTCCCATCATAGTCAATCCCTTGAACTTGTCAAAAACCTTTTGCAACAAGTCGAGCTTTATAGACAGTAACATTACCGTCAGCGTCAGTCTTCTTCTTGAAGATCCATTTATTCTCAATTGCTTGGCGATCAACGGGCAAGTCAACCAAAGTCCACACTTTGTTCTCATACATGGATCCCATCTCAGATTTCATGGCTTCAAGCCATTTTGCGGAATCTGGGCTCACCATCGCTTCTTCATAGTTCGTAGGTTTGTCATGGTCTAGTAACATAACTTCTAGAACAGGATTACCGTACCACTCTGGCGCGGATCTTACTCTGGTTGATCTACGAGGTTCAGTAACAACTTGATCTAAAGTTTCATGATCATCATCATTAACTTCCTCACTAATTGGTGTAGGTGTCACAGAAACCGGTTTCTGTGATGAACTACTTTCCAATAAGGGAGCATGTACAGTTACCTCATCAAGTTCTACTTTCCTCCCACTCACTTCTTTCGAGAGAAACTCCTTCTCTAGAAAAACTCCGAATTTAGCAACAAAAGTCTTGCGTTCAGATCTGTGATAGAAGGTGTACCCAACAGTCTCTTTGGGTATCCTATGAAGACACATTTCTCCTATTTGGGTTCGAGCTTATCAGGTACGTTGAAGCTTTTTCACATAAGCATCGCAGCCCCAAACTTTAAGAAACGACAACTTTGGTTTCTTACCAAACCACAGTTCATAAGGCGTCGTCTCAACGGATTTCGATGGTGCCCTATTTAATGTGAATGCGGCAAGCATAACCCCAAAACGATAGCGGTAAATCAGTAAGAGACATCATATATTGCACCATATCTATTAAATTACGATTACGATGTTTGGACACACCATTACGCTATGGTGTTCCGGGTGGCGTGAGTTGCGAAACTATTCCGCATTGTTTCAAATGAAGACCAAACTCATAACTCATATATTCTCCTCCACGATCAGATCGTAGAAACTTTATTTTCTTGTTACGATGATTTTCAACTTCACTCTGAAATTCTTTGAACTTTTCAAATGTTTTAGACTTATGTTTCATTAAGTAGATATACCCATATCTGCTTAAATCATCTGTGAAAGTGAGAAAATAACGATATCCGCCACGAGCCTCAACATTCATCGGACCACATACATCTGTATGTATGATCTCCAACAAATCTATTGCTCTCTCCATAGTTCCGGAGAACGGCGTTTTAGTCATCTTGCCCATGAGGCACGGTTCGCAAGTACCAAGTGATTCATAATCAAGTGGTTCCAAAAGTCCATCAGTATGGAGTTTCTTCATGCGCTTTACTCCGATATGACCTAAACGGCAGTGCCACAAATAAGTTGCACTATCATTATCAACTCTGCATCTTTTGGTTTCAATATTATGAATATGTGTATCACCACTATCGAGATTTAGCAAAAATAGACCACTCTTCAAGGGTGCATGACCATTAAAGATATTACTCATATAAATAGAACAACCATTATTCTCTGATTTAAATGAATAACCGTCTCGCATCAAACAAGATCCAGATATAATGTTCATGCTCAACGCTGTCACCAAATAACAATTATTTAGGTCTGATACTAATCCCGAAGGTAGATGCAGAGGTAGCGTGCCGACCGCGATCACATCAACTTTGGAACCATTTCCCATGCGCATCGTCACCTCGTCCTTAGCCAATCTTCGCTTAATCCGTAGCCCCTGTTTCGAGTTGCAAATATTAGCAACAGAACCAGTATCAAATACCCAGGTGCTACTGCGAGCATTAGTAAGGTACACATCAATAACATGTATATCACATATACCTTTGTTCACCTTGCCATCCTTCTTATCTGCCAAATACTTGGGGCAGTTCCGCTTCCAGTGACCAGTCTACTTGCAGTAGAAGCACTCAGTCTCAGGCTTAGGTCCAGACTTGGGTTTCTTCTCCTAAGCAGCAACTTGCTTGTTGTTCTTCTTGAAGTTCCCCTTCTTCTTCCCTTTGCCCTTTTTCTTGAAACGGGTGGTCTTATTGACCATCAACACTTGATGCTTCGTCTTGATTTCTACCTCCGCTGCCTTAAGCATTGCGAAGAGCTCGGGAATTGTCTTATCCATCCCTTGCATATTTTAGTTCATCACGAAGCTCTTGTAGCTTGGTGGCAGTGATTGGAGAATTCTGTCATTGATGCTATCATCCGGAAGATTAACTCCCAGTTGAATCAAGTGATTGCAGTACCCAGACATCTTGAGTATATGCTCACTGACAGAACTATTCTCCTCCATCTTGCAGTTGTAGAACTTATTGGAGACTTCATATCTCTCAATCCGGGCATTCTTTGAAATATTAACTTCAACTCCTGGAACATCTCATATGCTCCATGGCGTTCAAAACGTCGTTGAAGTCCTGGTTCTAAGCCGTAAAGCATGGCACACTGAACTATCGAGTAGTCATCAACACGTGTCCGCCAGGCATTCACAATGGCTGCAGTTGCTGGTGCAGGTGGTACACCTAGCGGTGCTTCTAGGACGTAATTCTTCTGAGCAGCAATGAGGATAATCCTCAAGTTACGGACCCAGTCCGTGTAAATGCTACCATCATCTTTCAACTTTGCTTTCTCAAGGAACACATTAAAATTCAACGGAACAACAGCACGGGCCATCTATCTACAATCAACATAGACAAGCAAGATACTGTCAGGTACTAAGTTCATGATAAATTTAAGTTCAATTAATCATATTATTTAAAAACTACCACTTAGATAGACATCCCTCTAATCCTCTAAGTGATCACGTGATCCATATCAAACCATGTCCGATCATCACGTGAGATGGAGTAGTATCAACGGTGAACATCACTATGTTGATCATATCTGTAAGTGCATCTAGTGCCACCCCTAGTTGGTTTTGGAGTATTGACGACAAACCTAGTTGAGGGACTAATGTGTTTGTGAGAATTGCAGGATAACAGAGGTAGAAGTCCCTCATTGATTCGGTTTTCCTAGCAGAGATGACCCATAAAAATGTATGAAGACATTGAAGTCAAAGGCGGTATGTGAAGACATTCACATTGAAGACTATGACAAGAGAATACATCGCATGAAGACTATGGAGCGCGAAGATTTAGATCTTTCGCAGTTCTTTTTCTTCTTTGTTGAGTCATAGGAACCACCGTACTGTTAAGTGGGGTCCAAGAGAACCAGTCAGAATGACTGAAGTGATGCTTAACCAAAATCCTATGTCTTCGAGTGAAGACTATCACAGCGAATCTTGTCCAGAGTTGGACAAGTCAGCTTTGCTTGTAGCCCAAGCAAAGTTTCCGTGTGTGTTTGAAATCTAACCGTTGGAACAAGTGTCAGTTCCTTAGTGACCCAGGGTCATTTCAGACAAATCGGTCGGGTTGCCTAGTGGCTATAAATAGCCCACCCCCTACAACCATAAACGGTTGGCTGCTCAGAGTTAGAATACGGCTTTTGTCGTTTGAGAGCAACCCACCTCGAAGCCTTTGAGAGAGAATTCCTTGCGAGGATAAAGCCCTAAACACCCAGAGCCAAAGAGTGTTAGGCATCACTTAAGTCTTCCTGTCTGTGTGATCTGAAGACTTATTACACTTGAGGACTGTGAATCCTCCTGCCGGTTAGGCGTCGCGTTCTGAGCATCCAAGAGTCATTGTGGATCGCCGGTGAACGAAGTCTGTAAAGGTTTGGGAGTCTACCTTGAAGACTTACCAGAGTGATTCGCGAGGTCTGTGTGACCTTAGCTCAAGGGGAATACGGTGAGGACTGGGTGTCCTGAGCTGCGTGTTCAGGACTGGGTGTCCGGGACTGTGTATCCTCAGGTTTAAATACCTAGCGGCCCTAACCAGACGTACAGTTGTCACAGCAACTGGAACTGGTCTAACAAATCATTGTCTTCAACAAGTCACTGGTTTCATCCTTCCCTTCCCTTTACTTACTGTTGGTCCTTGTGAAGTCATTGTATAATTGCATTATCTTTTGTCTTCACTGAGTGACTGCTTGTTCTGATTGGCTTCATAATATCCTCCTACCTGATCCTTACTACCTAGCTGCTATTAATCATTGTGCTTTCACTTCATTGAATACTTGACTATGGTTTGCCTAGTGTAGTCTACCTTCCGCTGCATGGTAATAGGTTTATTTCTATCGTTTGTCTTCGAAACTTCCATGTTTTGAAGACTTTCATAAAAATCGCCTATTCAACCCCCCCTCTAGTCGATATAACACACTTTCAATTGGTATCAGAGCAAGGTACTCCCTTATTCTGTGTGATTTGGTTTAACCACCTGGAGTTTTAGCTATGTCGACTGCAGGGATAATTAAAGTCTCTGCTGCGTGCCCCGTCTTTGATGGAACTGAATATCCCTACTGGAAGAATAAGATGCGCATGCATCTTGAAGCCATTGATGTCGACCTATGGTATGTCGTCAAGAATGGCGTTCCCAAAGCTGGTGAAGGTGTCACCGCTGCTGATGTCAAGAAGTTCGTTCAACTGGACTCCACTGCCAAGAACATCATCTGTGGTCATCTAACCAAAGGACAGTATGGCCGTGTAAGTGCTTTGGAAACATCTAAGCTAGTCTGGGACTGGCTCTCCAAGGTCAATGAAGGCGTCTCAACCCAGAGAGATCAGAGAATCAGTGTCCTTCGCAACCTCTTCAACCGCTTCAAGAGAAATGACAATGAGAATGTCCAGCTCATGTTTGATCGACTCACTGACATCACAAATGAGCTTCAAGCTCTCGGCGCCACTGAGATCACCAAGCATGAAGTCGTCAAGACACTTCTGAGATCACTTGATAGCTCGTTTGACACCCTAGCCCTGATGATTCAAGAATGTCCTGACTTCAAGACACTCGATCCGTCTGACATACTTGAGAGGCTCAACACACACGAGTTTCAGCTTTCTGAGAAAAGAGACATCTACGGTCCCAACTATGGGCGAACTCATGCCTTGAAGGCAAAAGTTGTCTCCACATCTGAAGAAGAATCTGACAGCAGTTCTGATGATCTTGAAGACATTGGAAAGGAGCTTGCTATGCTTGTGAAGAAGTTCCAAAAATTCACCAAGAAGAAAGGCTTCAGAAAGTCTTCACGATCAAGCTCAAGGAATGATGAAGCTTCTGCTCATGACTACAAGAAAAGATCATGCCACAAGTGCAAGAAACCTGGCCACTACATCTCTGAGTGTCCGCGGTGGGACAATGAGAACAAGAAGAAGAAGAAGAGCAAGGAGTATGACTCTGACGACAAGAAGAAGAAGAAATACTCAAAGTCTTCTTCCAAGTCTTCCTCCAAGTCTTCATCACACAAGAAGAGCTCATCTGGCAAGGCACTGCGTTTGTTGGCAAGGAAATGGATTCAGAGGAGGAGTCCGCTTCTGAGGAGGCGGAGGTGGAGTCTAAGGAGGAGTCTGATTCTGGCGTTGCGAGTCTGGCTACAGCATACGTTGCCAAGTCCGTCTTCAACACTGAAGACAACGACTTCATCACCGACACCGATGCAAATGACAAGGACTACTCCGCTCCTACCTACTACTTCATGGCACACGGTGCCAAGGTAAACACTCGCACTACTCACTATCAAACATCTAGTGAAGATGACTCTGATTGTGATTCCAAACCCAGCTACAAAACACTTGCTAAAATTGCAACTGAACAACAGAAAGCTATGGAACATATTCAAAAACTGTTAGACAAAAGTGATGATCTGTTAGACGCTGAAATGACTCGATCTCAGTCCTTAATTGAAGACATAAAAAATCTTCATGTTAAGTATGAGGAACTTGAAAGTCGTCATGAAATGCTCTCAACAACTCATGAAAGGCTTTCCTATGATTATCTTCAAAGAAAGCAAGATCTTGACAAATTGAGAGCGGCTCATGAAGATCTTCAAAAGGAAAATGAGTCACTTCGCGCCAAACAGATCAGTTCCGCTCAGGAAGGATTTGAACCACCATGTCTTAAATGCATTGAGCGTGATAACGCTACCTCTGTTGCTGAATGTTCTACTCCTGCTACTATTGCAATATCTTCAACTGTTGATGTGGTAACTAACCCCTTTGCTGAGGATACCACTGCTATTGCTGATGAGAATGCTAGGTTGAAGACACTGCTTGAAACAGGGATGTACAAAAGTCTCAAAGGGCATCAGACACTATGTGATGTCCTCAAAAGGCAGATCCTGAACCGAAACCCTAGGAAAGAGGGTGTTGGGTTCGAAAGGAAAATGAATGCTGATGGCTCTTACTAGAAACCTGAGCAGTACCCCAAAAGCACATGGGTTGCTGCAAAGGAACCTTCAGCGGATCCATCCACCCTATCTGGCTTCACTGGTGCTAATCCCATTGTTATTGATGAATCCTTTGATGCAAACTATAAACTGTTTAAGCATCAGAATGGTGAAGTGTTGCCAGGTGTATTGGTACTAACTGCAGGAATGGACCGCCTATGAAGAAGATCTGGGTGCCGAAAAGGTGTTTGGAGAATCTTCCTGTGAATGTCATCATGACACCACTGGTGAAGAAGACAAACCCCAGACCACAGGCTTCATACGGTCCAAAGGCTTCATACAGACAGAGGACTCACCTGAGTCGCACTAACGCAAATGTTTTGCAGGGAAGCCATACTCAGGCCTATGAATATGAGCGCGGTTCATCATACCGCCATGTTCATAAGACCAAGAACTATTCTGCTTATTCTTATGAGTACTATTGTCCACCTGCAAGACTTTTTGCTAGGGCTCCAAAGCCAAAGTTCTCAGATGCTGCACTTAGACTCATTGCTTCAAAGCCACCCTTGAAGATGTGGGTGCCTAAGAAAGCTTAACTCTCTTTTGCAGGGAAGGGTCTCCAGCAGAAAACCAAAATCGTCTGACGCTATTGCTGGGGACCTTAAACATCTTGTAGGGCGCAAGATCAAATGCCCAAATGGTCTTATTATGTACTTTGTTCCTGAATCGCTTGCTACTCGCCCTATCAGTCCAAATCTCGATCTATGCTTTCATAACCCACTGGTTCGCCAAATGTTTTTGCTTCACAATACTCTTCGTGAAGCCTATCCCCATAACTGCACTGTAGGGTACGACACCAGCAGCTTCAGAATGGATTATTGATAGTGTGTGTACCAATCACATGACTGGCAAGAGAAGCCTTCTTATGGACTCAACCTTACGTCCATCCGACAAAAGTCACATCACATTTGCTGACACTGGTAAAAGTAAGGTATTGGGTCTAGGTAGAGTTGCAATCTCAAAGGATCAACACATGGATAAAGTCATGCTTGTTGAATCCCTTGGCTTCAACTTAATGTCTGTCTCAATGCTTTGCGATTTAAACATGATTGTGATGTTTGGAAAATATCGTTGCCTTGTTCTAATGGAATCTGACAAGTCTCTAGTGTTTGAAGGGTATCGGAAAGATGATCTGTACGTGGTAGATTTCTCAGCAGGACCACAGCTTGTCGTATGTCTTTTGGCAAAAGCTTCAGAATGCTGGCTCTGGCATCGGAGGCTAGGGCATACTGGCATGAGGAACCTGCACACCCTTGCAAAGAAGAAGCATGTCATAGGCATCGAGGGCGTCAAGTTCAAGAAAGATCACTTATGCGGTGCCTGTGAAGCAGGAAAGATGACGAGGGCCAAGCATCCCTCGAAGACAATCATGACAACGACTCGACCCTTCGAACTGCTCCACATGGATCTTTTCGGTCCCACTCATTACTCAACTCTTACTACTACTGCTTGTCTCTATGGCTTTGTCATTGTTTATGATTATTCTAGATATACTTGGATGCATATAATCCTCTACAAGACTGAAGTGCGGGATGTCTTCAGACGCTTCGCCAATCAAGCAATGAACAACTATGGCGCCAAGATAAAGCACATCAGAAGTGACAATCGCACTGAATTCAAGAACACTGCCCTTGATACATATCTCGATACTTTGGGCATCACACATGAATTCTCAGCTCCATACACGCCACAGCAGAATGGCGTCGTCGAACGCAAGAACAGAACACTCATTGAGATGGCCTGAATGATGCTTGATGAATACAAGACTCCAAGAAAATTCTGGCCTGAAGCCATTGATACTGCATGCCATACAATCAACCGTTTTTATCTTCACAAGCTTCTGAACAAGACATCTTATGAGCTCCTTACTAGCAAAAAGCCAAATGTCAGTTACTTCAGAGTATTTGGCGCCAGGTGCTGGATCAAGGATCCACATCACACCTCAAAATTTGCACCAAAAGCACATGAGGGTTTTATGCTTGGATATGGAAAGGATTCACACTCCTACAAAGTCTTCAATCTCTTTCATTACAAAGTGGTTGAAACAGTGGATGTGCGGTTCGATGAGACTAACGGCTCACAAAGAGAGCACCTGCCAAATGTGCTAGATGAAGTTCCATCCAGTGAATCAATCAAACTTATGGGAACTGGAGAAATCATGCCCTCTGAAGCTTAACCTAAAGAGGAACTTATCATCTCCGCACCTGATCAACCTGAAGACAATGCTCAGCCTGAAGACAATCCCTCTAACAATGAAAATGATCAACAAGAGAATCTTCGTCCTGTACATCCTCGTGTTGCAAATGGAGTGCAGATTGAGAGAATAATTGATAGCATCAATGCACCAGGTCCACTCACTCATTCAAGGGCAACACAGCTAGCAAATTTCTGTGGGCACTTCGCATTCGTCTCAATAACAGAACCCAAGAAAGTTGAAGAAGCCTTCATGGAACCTGAATGGATTCAAGCTATGCAAGAAGAGCTTCAACAATTTGAGCTGAATAATGTATGGGAACTGGTTAAGCGTCCTGATCCTCGGAAGCACAATATAATAGGCCCCAAATGGATATATCGCAACAAGCAAGATGAGCATGGTCAAGTTGTCAGAAACAAAGCTCGCCTCGTTGCTCAAGGATATACTCAAGTTGAAGGGATTGACTTCGATGAAACATTTGCTCCTGTGGCTCGACTTGAAGCCATACGCATACTGCTGGCCTATGCAAATCATCATAACATACTTCTATATCAAATGGATGTGAAGAGCGCCTTTCTCAATGGCGAGATTGAAGAAGTGTATGTTGCACAACCACCTGGCTTTGAAGATCCAAAACATCCTGACATGGTATACAAGCTCAACAAGGCATTGTATGGCCTCAAACAAGCCCCTCGGGCTTGGTATGAGACACTCAAATACTTCCTGAAAAGCAAAGGCTTCACACCTGGTTCCCTCGACCCCACTCTCTTCACGAAGACATATGATGGTGAACTGTTTGTGTGCCAAATATATGTGGATGACATTATCTTCGGCTGCACCAATCAGAAATACAGTGAAGAGTTTGGATATATGATGCAAGAGCAATATCAGATGTCCATGATGGGTGAGCTAAATTCTTCCTTGGTCTTCAGATACGTCAGCAACGCAGCGGCATCTTTATATCTCAAGAGAAGTATCTCAAAGATTGCCTGAAGAAGTTCGGTATGCAAGACTGCAAAGGCTTCACGACGCCAATGCCAGCAAAACATCATCTGGGTCCCAACGACAATGGTAAAGAGTTTGATCAAAAGGTATACCACTCCATGATTGGTTCTTTACTTTATCTATGTGCATCTAGGCCAGATATTATGCTTAGTGTTTGCATGTGTGCTCGATTCCAAGCGGCACCAAAGGAATCGCATCACTTAGCTGTGAAGCAAATTCTTCGATATTTGGCTTACACCCCAACTCTAGGATTATGGTATCCAAAGGGCTCAGAATTTGATTTGGTTGGATTCTCGGATGCTGATTATGCTGGTGACAAGGTGGATCGCAAGTCTACATCAGGCACATGTCATTTTCTGGGACGATCACTTGTATCTTGGTCCTCAAAGAAGCAGAACTGTGTATCTCTCTCCACTGCTGAATCTGAATACATTGCTACTGGATCTTGCTGCGCTCAGCTTCTATGGATGAAGCAAACACTCAAAGACTATGGCATTCATTTGAAGCAAGTGCCACTCTACTGCGCCAACGAAAGCGCCATCAAGATTGCCAACAACCCAGTTCAGCACTCGAAGACAAAGCACATTGAGATTCGTCATCACTTTCTCAGAGATCATGCTGTGAAGGAAGATATTGATACCATACACGTCAACACTGAAGAGCAATTGGTAGATATCTTCACCAAGCCCTTGGATGAGAAGAGATTTTGCAAGTTACGGTGTGAGCTAAATATCTTGGAATCCTCAAATGTCCTGTGATCAGGCACACATCCTAACACTTATGCATATTGTGTGCAACACACGAAGTAAAGTATATCTTCAATCAATGAAGACATGCATTCTAAGTGTGAATACATTAATGAGGAATTTGACTTCGGAGCGCCACGATAATTGTGCGCCGTGTCTGGGTCTAATACTTCCTATACGGTGGGTAACGCCACCGCCAAATGTTTTGTTTGAAGTGTTTCACTCATGGCGTTACATTTGCTATGTCTTCACATTTGGTTTGGCTTCAATCTCAACTTGTCTTCATGATTATCTTCACTATGTTGATTATATATATATACTAGTGTTCTGTCCTCTACAGCATTCACTTATAGCTATGTCTTCTTGTTGAATCTTTTGAACTAAGTGAATGTGATCGGACCCCAACCTCTCTATGCTTTCTATCTCAAACTCTATCTCTCCAAATCATATGCATTCTTTTGAAACTGTCAAATGTCTTCTCTGCGTCCTTGTCAGTAGAAGATACAGAGACAAACATTAAGTCCGCTTTCAATGGTAATTCCTTCACCTGAAACCCGGAGAAGTGGGAACGACCACCCGACAATCCAGGCGTGCGTGGGACGTGGAACAACCTCTGATATGCTACATGATGGCCACGTGTTCCTCGGATGTGAATCGCCAGGGGCACCTGTGTAATAACACTGAGCTGCCCCTATCCCTATAAATATACGCCTCACCATAGTCATTATCTCTTCTTCCACTCTCGCACGAACCCTAGAGCCACCGCTAGCCCTTGATGACGCCGGCGATGAAGCGCTTAGCTGCCACAACCTCTCCGACGCCGTCTTCACGCCGACCGCGGACATCGTCTTCTCCGCCGTCGCCGTAGGTGTCCTCCGTCGCCAAGTTAGGGCACGGACGATCGAACTGCTCGGCCTCCTCTTCCACTCCGTCTAGCAGTTCTTCATGTGGTAAATAAAACTTCCTTTTTACGGCCCCTTTGATCCTATAGATTCGTCACTTTCTACCACAAGCAGTTTCTGTTCACACAAGTTGGATCTATTTCATACTGCATCTCATAATATGCCTAGTATATTCACTTATGCTTCACAAAGTAGTTAGATTCCTCACTTGTACTGATCCATGGATTCATACAAATCTGGAACCAACTCCTTATCTATGAGTGAATGTCTTCGCACGATGAGGTCAATGTCTTCTAAACTGATTTATCTTCAAAATCTTCTGAGAATGCATATGACCTCTTCCCCTTCCCTCGCACCTTAATGCTGTCACAGGTACATGTCCGTGAGAGAATCCCTTGGTTCTCATAGTCTGCATTCATTTGCAGAATTCTTACAGTATCATATAAATTCTCCCGAAGCCAGTTCCTGTTTGTCCAGCAAGCGAAAGCCTTTGAAGCCTTTGAACGTATTGAAGCCATTCAGTTTGAAGTTCATGGCTGCAGAAAAATCAGTAAGGAAGGGTGGCAGAAAGCGTCGAGGTGAGACATCAAGAGATATGCCTGATGACCTCTTAGAGCTGTACAAGACAGATCCTGAAGAGGATTACAATCAGCGCAAGACACGAATCCAATGGATTCGACGATATTGGGCAGAACAGTGGTTCAAGTACAGATTTGTGACAAAGGAATATGCTGAAAAGAATGCCATCAAGCAACCATGGGGAGACATCCTCTACAAAAATCTTCAACCCAAGTCCAGAGATGAAGCCATTGAAGAAGGCTTCTATCGCTGCATGGTCCGTGGACCACAGCCTGCAGATGCACACCCATCGTCACTACTATGGTGTCGTGACGACAATCTGTTCAAGCACAACTTCCAGTTTGCCCAGAATTCGGCGAAGCAGAACAAGAAGTCTTTGGGATTAGACTTCAACCCTGGTCTCTCTACTCCCCGTGCAGATGGCACCCGCGATGCCGAACCCAATGTCGTCAGTCCGTTCTACAACCTGGATGGCCTCATCACTCACATCTCTGTTCAAGGTGCCAAAGTGGATCATTCTGATGATGATGCTAACACTGATGAAGCCCCAGCTCCAACTCCAAAGCCGCAAAAGCCAAAGCAGCCTAAAGCTTCAAAGCCTGCCTCTGCACCAAAAATCTCACGGGCGAAGCCACTGGCTACTGCTGAAAGTGCAACTATCCCTAGGTGGTTTTGGTAATTCATAACAACATATAGCTCATTGAGCTAATGCTATTCCAAGATGATTATTTCAGGAAAGCTCAATGATTGGCATGGCATGGATGTGAAAGTGGAACCCTCAAAATGCTAAGGAAAAAGGATTGGCTCAAGCTCAAAAGCTCAAAACTCTTCATTTTATATTTTAGTGATCCAAGATCACATTGAGTCTTTAGGAAAAGCCAATACTATCAAGGAGGGATGAGGTGTTGCTTAATGAGCCTCTTGCTTCATGTGCTTAGTGATATGCTCCAAAATCCTCAACTACTTTCCCATATCCACAAATGACCTAAACCCTAAGCCAAACTCGGTCCTACCAATTCTATCTATCCGGCGCCACCGAGTTTCACTTGTCATAAGCCACTGCCAAACCCTAGCAATTCGGTCCTACCGATAGGGATCTCGGTCTCACCGAGATGGGATTGCAAACTCTCTGTTTCCCTTTCGTAACTTTCCGGTCTCACCGAAAGAGCGAATCGGTCCCACCGAGATTGCAATGTAAATTCTCTGTTTCCTTTTTGTAATGTTTCGGTCTCACCGAAAGAGCAAATCGGTCCCACCGAGTTTACCTGACCAACTCTCTGGTTAGCTTATTACCAAACTCGGTCTCACCGAGTTTGTGTAATCGGTCTCACCGAGATTACGTTATGCCCAAACCCTAACAGAATCGGTCCTACCGAGTTGCATGTCAGTCCCACCGAAAATCTCTAACGGTCACTAGGTTTACCTTTTCGGTCTGACCGAGTTTGTTGATTCGGTCCCACCGGGATTGGTAGATTGTGTGTAACGGTTGGATTTTGTGTGGAGGCTATATATACCCCCTCCAACTCCTCTTCATAGAAGGAGAGAGCTATCAGAACACATACACAATTCCAACTCATATGTTCTGAGAGAGAACCACCTACTCATGTGTTGAGACCAAGACATTCCATTCCTACCATATGAATCTTGATCTCTAGCCTTCCCCAAGTTGCTTTCCACTCAAACCTTCTTTCCATTAGATCCAAATCCTATGAGAGAGAGTTGAGTGTTGGGGAGACTATCATTTGAAGCACAAGGGCAAGGAGTTCATCATCAACATACCATTTGTTACTTCTTGGAGAGTGGTGTCTCCTAGATTGGCTAGGTGTCACTTGGGAGCCTCCGACAAGATTGTGGAGTTGAACCAAGGAGTTTGTAAGGGCAAGGAGATCGCCTACTTCATGAAGATCTACCGCTAGTGAGGCAAGTCCTTCGTGGGCGATGGCCATGGTGGGATAGACAAGGTTGCTATTTCGTGGACCCTTCGTGGGTGGAGCCCTCCGTGGACTCGCGCAACCGTTACCCTTCGTGGGTTGAAGTCTCCATCAACGTGGATGTAGGATAGCACCACCTATCCGAACCACGGGAAAAACATCTGTGTCTCCAATTGCGTTTGAATTCTCCAAACCCTTCCCTTTACATTCTTGCAAGTTGCATGCTTTACTTTCCGCTGCCAATATACTCTTTGCATGCTTGCTTGAATTGTGTGATGATTGCTTGACTTGTCCTAAAATAGCTAAAATCTGTCAAGAACTAAAATTGGGAAAAGGTTAAGTTTTTATTTGGTCAAGTAGTCTAATCACCCCCTCTAGACATACTTTCGATCCTACAACTGCACCTCCTGAAGACAGTGTGCAGTCTGAAGATCTGTCACGCATCTCCAAGCCCCAGAAAGTCAAGATGCCTCTGCCACACACCAACCAAGAACTGACTGCTGCTGCTATTCTGCGCAATGATGCCATTGATATGTCCAGTGATGAAGATCTTGCAGATGACGCTCTTGAGCAACTGATCAAGAGCAAAGAAGAAGCGGAAATCTTCAATGATCTGCCTCTCTTTGACGTGGCAATCATCCACAACTTCATTGATGAGTGGTTTGACACGCCCAACCTCAGCTTCGAAGATCTGCAACTTCCAATTGGCCTCGGTGTCGCCTTCCATGGCGCTATTGCTTTAGAGCTAGCTCTAGCTCAGCGCATCATCGAACTGAAGCAAAAGATTGACTTTGAGAAAACTCAGTTCAAGAAGCATATGGCCAAGCTCAGCGTGCAAGAGGTGAAAAACTTCAAGACTATGCTGCACGAGCTCAAAGAATCCTTTCTCAAGAAACGTGCAGAAGCTCAAGGTTCTCGTGAGCGCATGAAGGTCCTGGCTGACAAGAGTGTGCAAGCCTACAATGAGGCTGAGAAGCGCAAGGCCCTTGGTCGTCCTAGCATTGACCCAAGGATGGCTGCAAAGCAGAAGAAGAAGAAGAAGAAGAAGCCCGCTATGGCCGAACCCGATGCACCAAGGCAGGAAGCACATCCCATTGTCTTCCCAACCAGCATGACTGGCTCGAAGCCAAAAGCCAGGTCTACCGCTTCAGAACTGAAGAAGACGAGGACTGCTGAGGCTGAAGCCAGAAAGAGGAAACATCCTGAAGCCTCTGCTCCTGCTCCTCCCAAGAAGAAGCGGAAGAGCAAGAAGGAACGGGCTGCTCCCACAGAGCCCTTAATTGTTGAACCCATCTCCATGGTTTGCCCTACCGCTGAACATCAAGAGCGCCAACTAACTGTCCATGAGCCTGCTTTCACAGAGGCTATGAAGCTGAAGACTTTCCAGCAGCTGATCCCACTGCTGTTGAAGACATTGGTCACCATGACCATGTTGAAGATGATGCAGTTCTTCCTCAGATCGAGCACCAACAGGTATCATCGCCTGTGCCTACGCACAGCGAACTCATCAGCATTGGTCGTCCTCTGACGCCAATTGCTCAGGATGCATCATGGGCTGATCATCCGCAAGAACAAGAAGAAGATGACCTTGAGGCCCAGCCAACTCCTTCTCCAAAAGTGTCGCCGGCGTTACATAGGCTTCGCAAAGGACCAAGGCCTCCAGTCTCTGAATCTGAAGCTAGAGCTGTTGAAGACATTCCGGCTGCATCAGCCGATGACACCCAAGAAGAAGAACGTGTCCCCACTCCCCAACTACCGATGAAGCTGTTCTCGCGGAAAACATGTCTGTGCCCGACCCTCCAGCTCATCAAGTGGAGGTAGAAAATCTTGAGGCTGCCACCACCAACACCAATGAAGCCACTGACGCTGTCATGGCTGAAGCATATGTGGAGCCTACACCAACCCAAGAACCAGAAGTCAGCGAAGCCAATGATGCTACTGCTTCTGTTCCTGCGCCAGCTGCTAGTCCTTGGTTTGACTATCATATAGAGCATAAGCCTCAGGTACAGAAGCCAATACCAAGGTTGCCCAGGTTTCCAGGTCCTGCATCAGCACTTGGATCCTTCAATGTCAACAGCTTCAAAGCAGACAACACCTTCTTCAATAGCTCCAAGAACCCCTACTCAAGGGAACGAATATCTTCTGGTCGGTTCTGGAGCTATCCGCAGCGAAGCTATTACTCTTGCATTCTGTACAATCAAGGTCGCATCTTCCCACATATGCGTCTTGACACCGAAGCAATAGCTGGTCTGCCCTACTTGGAAGAAGCTCTGAACTGCTTCAAAGAGGTTGGATTATTACCTTTCGTCATTGACCAAGAGCACTGGAACGAAGAGTTGCTGCTCCAATTTTATGCCACTCTTCACATACGTGGTTACAACAGAGATCCGAAGACTTGGGTCCTTGAGTGGATGACAGGAAATGTTCATCACGAAGCCAAAGCCCTTGATGTCATTGAGCTCACTGGTCTGCCCACTCCTGGAGATCTCTATGAACCTGGATGTCAACTTCACAGTGAAGCTATGGAGAGCATCTTTCAGAAGCCTGAACCGAACATGAGTCAGATGCTCAGCATGATGAAGCCTTTGCCACAAGACGCTGCATATCCTAAGGAGTTCCTTGTTCAAGACCTGGAGTATCTGCCAAGGAACATCTATCACATTTTAAGGCGAACTCTTTGGCCCATCAAAGGACATTCCCCATATGCAAAGCTGGAAGGTGCAATGAAGACTTTCGTCTTCTATATTCTTCACGGCAAATGCTTCTACGCACAAGACTTCTTCATCCGCCAACTTGCTGCTTCAGGATCTGATCTTTTTGGCTTGAAGTTCTACGCTCCATGGATAATGCGGCTGATCAAACTCCACTCAGCTATCTCATATCAGCCCTCTGCTCGCAATCATCGGATCTTTATGCCTGATGTGGATATGTCCGTTGAAGCCCTCTATCCAGAGCCTGCCAAGGAGCCTCTTAGTCTTCAGAATGCGGAGCATCAAAGTTTCTCTCAGAACATTGAAGGAGTTGAAGCACCTCATCGTGCCCTCACTGAAGCCACTGAAAGCACCATTGCCCAACGGCCCAAGAAGCGATCTCGTGTTCTCAATGACCGAGAGCTTCTGATTGCTCTTCATCAAAAACAGGATAGGCATCATGACTGGCTGAAGCATCAAATGAAAAGCCTCTTGGTGGATGTCAACCGCATTCGCAATCTTGCCACCAAGAATGCCTTTGTTGCCCATGAAACTTGTCGGCGTACATGGAAAGGGCTGACGCTTATGTGCTCTGAGGATGATCTTCAAGAGGATGGCTTCTCTGAACGTTTCAAGTTTGACTCCACACCTCCCCGAAGGGCTGTGCTGCGACGAACTCCCTCACTTGAAGACTCTGAGTTCTCTTCCTCTGCGGCAACTGTGAATGCCAGAGTGATCGAGGACGAAGACGATGCTACTTCACCGCCCCCTCCTTCAGCATGCGTCGACACTGCCCCGAGCTCGTCTGCACCGCCTAATAACACCGACGACCTTGCTACTTCACCTACTCCTCATGGGAACGAGTAGATGCTCTATGTCTTCAAACCTTTTTGGTCCTTACTGACAAAAGGGGGAGAAGCATATGAGTTTGATAGTCTTCAAGTGGGTCCATATGGGCGGTTACTTTATGTTTTTCCTAGTGTTTACAACTCTCGTTTTGATACATTTGGTTCTTTGAGTTGTAACACTTAGACTCGATTGTCGTCTGCTACTTATTTGCTACTTTGTGATGCGATGATAAATTCCGCATGCGCGACGATAAATTCCGCACTTAGATCATTTTGCACACGTCCATTTTCCATTATGCATGTCATTATCTTCACATACTTTTCATGCATAATGAATTGTCATCATAAGTTGAAGAGGATCTCCACAAGTACAACCTGCCATGTGCATTTGCATTCCAAAAGCAAATTACTTATATGCACATCTTCAGGGGGAGCCCTTGCAACTTATGAAGACAATTCCTTATTCTTTACAATTTCATATATTATATTCCCCGTTGAAAACTTCAACTAGTTTGTCATCAATCACCAAAAAGGGGGAGATTGTAAGTGCATCTAGTGCCACCCCTAGTTGGTTTTGGAGTATTGACGACAAACCTAGTTGAGGGACTAATGTGTTTGTGAGAATTGCAGGATAACACAGGTAGAAGTCCCTCATTGATTCGGTTTTCCTACCAGAGATGACCCCTAAAAATGTATGAAGACATTGAAGTCAAAGGCGGTATGTGAAGACATTCACATTGAAGACTATGACAAGAGAATACATCGCATGAAGACTATGGAGCGCGAAGATTTAGATCTTTCGTAGTTCTTTTTCTTCTTTGTTGAGTCATAGGAACCACCGTACTGTTAAGTGGAGTTCAAGAGAACCAGTCAGAATGACTGAAGTGATGCTTAACCAAAATCCTATGTCTTCGAGTGAAGACTATCAGAGCGAATCTTGTCCAGAGTTGGACAAGTCAGCTTTGCTTGTAGCCCAAGTAAAGTTGCCGTGTGTGTTTGAAATCTAACCATTGGAACACGTGTCAGTTCCTTAGTGACCCAGGGTCATTTCGGACAAATCAGGCCGGGTTGCCTAGAGGCTATAAATAGCCCACCCCCTACAACCATAAACGGTTAGCTGCTCAAAGTTATAATACGGCTTTTGTCGTTTGAGAGCAACCCACCTTGAAGCCTTTGAGAGAGAATTCCTTGCGAGGATAAAGCCCTAAACACCCAGAGCCAAAGAGTGTTAGGCATCACTTAAGTCTTCTTGTCTGTGTGATCTGAAGACTTATTACACTTGAGGACTGTGAATCCTCCAGCCGGTTAGGCGTCGCGTTCTGAGCATCCAAGGGTCATTGTGGATCGCCGGTGAACGAAGTCTGTGAAGGTTTGGGAGTATACCTTGAAGACTTACCAGAGTGATTGGGTGAGGTCTGTGTGGCCTTAGCTCAAGGGGAATACGGTGAGGACTGGGTGTCCTGAGCTGCGTGTTCAGGACTGGGTGTCCGGGACTGTGTGTCCTCAGGTTTAAATACCTAGCCGCCCTAACCAGACGTACAGTTGTCACAGCAACTGGAACTGGTCTAACAAATCATTGTCTTCAACGAGTCACTGGTTTCATCCTTCCCTTCCCTTTACTTACTGTTGGTCCTTGTGAAGTCATTGTATGATTGCATTATCTTTTGTCTTCACTGAGTGACTGCTTGTTCTGATTGGCTTCATAATATCTTCCTACCTGATCCTTACTACCTAGCTGCTATTAGTCATTGTGCTTTTACTTCATTGAATACTTGACTATGGTCTGCCTAGTGTAGTCTACCTTCCGCTGCATGGTAATAGGTTTATTTCTATCGTTTGTCTTCGAAACTTCCATGTTTTGAAGAGTTTCATAAAAATCGCCTATTCACCCCCCCCCCCCCCGTCTAGTCGATATAACGCACTTTCAATATCTACTATATGATTCACGCTCGACCTTTCGGTCTCCGTGTTCCGAGGCCATATCTGTTATATGCTAGGATCGTCAAGTTTAACCTGAGTATTCCGCGTGTGCAACTGTTTTGCACCCGTTGTATTTAAACGTAGAGCCTATCACACCCGATCGTCACGTGGTGTCTCAGCACGAAGAACTTTCGCAACGGTGCATACTCAGGGAGAACACTTATACTTTGATAATTTAGTGAGGGATCATCTTATAATGCTACTGTCAATTAAAGCAAGATAAGATGCATAAAAGATAAACATCACATGCAATCAATATAAGTGATATGATATGGCCATCATCATCTTGTGCTTGTGATCTCCATCTCCGAAGCACCGTCATGATCACCATCGTCACCGGCGCGACACCTTGATCTCCATCATAGCATCGTTGTCGTCTCGCCAATCTTATGCTTCCATGACTATCGCTACCGCTTAGTGATAAAGTAAAACATTACAGGGCGATTACATTGCATACAATAAAGCGACAACCATATGGCTCCTGCCAGTTGCCGATAACTCGGTTACAAAACATGATCATCTCATACAATAAAATTTAGCATCATGTCTTGACCATGTCACATCACAACATGCCCTGCAAAAACAAGCTAGACGTCCTCTACTTTGTTGTTGCAAATTTTACGTGGCTGTTACAGGCTTAGCAAGAACCGTTCTTACCTACGCATCAAAACCACAACGACAGTTTGTCAAGTTGGTGCTGTTTTAACCTTCGCAAGGACCGGACGTAGCCACACTCGATTCAACTAAAGTTAGAGAAACTGACACCCGCCAGCCACCTGCATGCAAAGCACGTCGGTAGAACCAGTCTCGCGTAAGCGTACGCGTAATGTCGGTCTAGGCCGCTTCATCCAACAATACCGCCGAACCAAAGTATGACATGCTGGTAAGTAGTATGACTTATATCGCCCACAATTCACTTGTGTTCTACTCGTGCATATGACATCTACGCATAAAACCTGGCTCGGATGCCACTGTTGGGGAACGTAGTAATTTCAAAAAAATTCCTACGCACATGCAAGATCATGGTGATGCATAGCAACGAGAGGGGAGAGTGTTGTCTACGTACCCTCATAGACCGAAAGCGAAGCGTTAGCACAATGCGGTTGATGTAGTCGTATGTCTTCACGATTCGACCGATCAAGTACCGAACGTACGACACCTCCGAGTTCATCACACGTTCAGCCTGATGACGTCCCTCGAACTCCGATCTAGCCGAGTGTTGAGGGAGAGTTTCATCAGCACAATGGCGTGGTGACGATGATGATGTTCTACCGACGGAGGGCTTCGCCTAAGCACCGCTACAGTATTATCGAGGTGGATTCTGGTGGAGGGGGGCACCGCACACGGCTAAAAGATCAAACGATATATTGTTGTGTCCATGGGGTGCCCCTGCCCCTGTATATAAAGGAGCAAGGGGGGTGCAGCCGGCCTAGAGAGGGGCGCGCCAGGAGGAGTCCTACTCCTACCGGGAGTAGGACTCCCCCCTTTTCCTTGTTGGACTAGGAGAGAGAGGGGAAAGAGGTGGAGGAGAAGAAGGAAGGGGGGGGCGCCGCCCCCCTCTCCTTGTCCTATTCAGACTAGGGGGGAGGGGGCACGGCCCATGCCCTGGCCGCCTCTCCTCTCTTTCCACCAAGGCCCACTAAGGCCCATTAAGTCCCCGAGGGGTTCCGGTAACCTCCCGGTACTGTGATAAAATCCCGATTTCACCCGGAACACTTCCGATATCCAAACATAGGCTTCCAATATATCAATCTTCATGTCTCGACCATTTCAAGACTCCTTGTCATGTCCGTGATCACATCCGGGACTCCGAAAAACCTTCGGTACATCAAAACATATAAACTCATAATATAATTGTCATCGAAACGTTAAGCGTGCAGACCCTATGGGTTCGAGAACTATGTAGACATGACCGAGACATGTCTCCGGTCAGTAACCAATAGCGGAACCTAGATGTTCATATTGGCTCCCACATATTCTACGAAGATCTTTATCGGTCAGACCGCATAACAACATACGTTGTTCCCTTTGTCATCGGTATGTCACTTGCCCGAGATTCGATCGTTGGTATCTCAATACCTAGTTCAATCTCGTTACCGACAAGTCTCTTTACTCGTTCTGTAATACATAATCCCGCAACTAACTCATTAGTTGCAATGCTTGCAAGGCTTAAGTGATGTGCATTACCGAGAGGGCCTAGAGATACCTCTCCGACAATCGGAGTGACAAATCCTATATCTCGAAATACGCCAACCCAACAAGTACCTTCGGAGACACCTGTAGAGCACCTTTATAATCACCCAGTTACGTTGTGACGTTTGGTAGCACACAAAGTGTTCCTCCAGTAAATGGGAGTTGCATAATCTTATAGTCATAGGAACATGTATAAGTCATGAAGAAAGCAATAGCAACATACTAAACGATCGGGTGCTAAGCTAACGGAATGGGTCAAGTCAATCACATCATTCTCCTAATGGTGTGATCCCGTTAATCAAATGACAACCCATGTCAATGGTTAGGAAACCTAACCATCTTTGATCAATGAGCTAATCAAGTAGAGGCATACTAGTTACACTCTGTTTGTCTATGTATTCACACATGTATTATGTTTCTGGTTAATACAATTCTAGCATGAATAATGAATATTTATCATGATATAAGGAAATAAATAATAACTTTATTATTGCCTCTAGGGCATATTTCCTTCAGGATCATATCCTTGGGGAGAAATGAGGTGTAATCATTAAATGCCCAAAGCTCTTGTCTTACTTCATTATCTTAATTATCAAGGTAACCCCGCGCAACGGATAGGGCCTGCGGTAGTACAACTGATTCTTGATGCAGGACTCGTGCCGGTCAAGATGTTATTTGAACACATCCCCCACTTCGATCTATAACAAGCACATCTCGACAGGTGACTTCTAGCGCATGAACTAATATTATATTTGATCCCATCGTGAATACAAGGTTGTAAGCATAAGACCTCATACCCATACCTTTTTTATTATAAGTGTTTGAACCACTATTTTCTTGTTGATCCGGTCAAAACCTGGATTTGACACTTTGACGAAAGTTTGCTAGAGACCATCGCTTCAAGTGAATCTTCCTCTAGTGGGTTCGATAACCCAGGGTCATCTTTGGGGAAATAGGTGCAGGATACTCTTTTCTATTCCAATACCGGATCAATAAAAAGGAGATATCACATACACGGATGCATCCGCAAAACTAAGAGCATCAAAATAACATCTAACCATAGCATTGCCACAGGTGATACTTTGCACTCATCACGTCATCGTTTAAACCGGATAATCCCAGATTTTCTCAGAGAATAAAGCCAATATGCCTACAATGACTAATGAATATAAGAAATTGTGAAACCTGTTGATTAATGTGCTTCCACAGAAAATGGGCCCAAGTATGAAAAAATATCATCATGTTGAAGGAAACACGAAGTGTGGGAGCAAAGTCAAGGCAAAATGAGGTGTCGGAAGAGAAGAGCGGAAGACGATCATGGTACAAGCGCGCCCTCTTGTACCACCCGCCATCGGTACCAGGGCATCCAACCATTCACACTTTATAAATGGGGCACGTCTAATCCACAATAGAGAAGAGCTCATCGTAAAAACAGAGAGCTAGAAGCCATCATCAAACCCTAGCCTATCATCTCCATAGCCATCATCATCGTGGTCATCTTCGTCCAAGTTAACCATACTTGTAATTGGTGTATCACAATCAACAACATTGTAAGACATTTTATCAATCAATCATTCATCTTTATGGCATCTTCAATTATTCCCTCTTGTGATCCGATCGCGATGTGTCAGTAATTTCTTAAGGCTATGAGTTAAGGCAAGGCTTGCAACCATATGTATTTGTAGATGGGGTCACAAGAATGACTTTTTTTACATGGTAATACGTGTCTCATTCATACAATTGACGTCTACTACACAAATTCTTCTTGTAGACTCGTGTTGGGCCTCCAAGTGCATAGTTTTGTAGGACAGTAGCAAATTTTCCTCAAATGGATGACCTAAGGTTTATCAATCCGTGGGAGGCGTAGGATGAAGATGGTCTCTCTCAAACAACCCTGCAACCAAATAACAAAGAGTTTCTTGTGTCCCCAACACACCCAATACAATAGGTGCACTAGTTCGACGAAGAGATGGTGATACAAGTGTAATATGGATGGTAGATATAGGTTTTTGTAATACGAAAATATAAAAACAGCAAGGTAACTAGTAACAAAAGTGAGCAAAAACGATATTGCAATGCTTGGAAACAAGGCCTAGGGTTCATACTTTCACTAGTGCAAGTTCTCTCAACAATGATAACATAATTAAATCATATTGAAATCCCTCAACGTGCGACAAAAGTCACTCCAAAGTTCCTATCGCGGAAAACATAAGATGAAATTGCTTGTAGGGTACGAAACCACCTCAAAGTTATTTTTCCGATCAATCCATTGAGCTATTCCTATAAGTGTCACAAACAGCCCTAGAGTTTGTAGTAAAATAACACCATATGATACACACCAATCAATCCTAATGTCACCTAGATACTCCAATGTCACCACAAGTATCTGTGGGTCAATTATATGATATGCATCAAACAACTTCAGGTTCATAATATTTAATCCAACACAAAGATCTTCAAAGAGGGCACCAAGATTTCTACCAGAGAAACAAGGACGAAAACGTGCATCAACCCCTATGCATAGATTACCCCAGTGTCACCTCGGGAATCCGCGAGTTGAGTGCCAAAACATACATCAAGTGAATCAATAGAACACCCCATTGTCACCACGGGCATCCCATGCAAGACATACATCAAGTGTTCTCAAATCCATAATAGTATTCAATTCGATAATAGTGAAACCTCAAAGGTAAAACTCAATTCATCACAAGAAGATAGAGGGAGAGAAACATCGTATGATTGAACTATAGTAACAAAGCTCGTGGTACATCAAGATCGTGCCAAATCAAGAACACAAGAGAGAGATCAAACACATAGCTACTGGTACATACCCTCAGCCCCGAGGGTGAACTACTCTCTCCTCGTCATGGAGACCGCCGGGATGATGAGGATGGCCATCGGTGATGGTTTCCCCCTCCGGTAGGGTGCTGGAATGGGCTCCCGATTGGTTTTTCGTGGCTACAGAGGCTTGCGGCGGCGGAACTCCCGGTCTAGGTTTCTTTCTAGGGTTTTTGGTATTTATAGGAATTTTTGGCGTCAGTCTCACGTCAAGGGGGTCCATGAGGCAGCAACAAGACAAGGGGCGCGTCTTAGGGGAGTGGGCGCGCCCTCCACCCTTGTCGTTGCCTCAGGACTGTTCTTGCCCAACTCTTGTGCTTTGGGGATCTCTTTTGGTCCATAAAAAATCACCGCAAATTTTTAGCCCATTCCGAGAACTTTTATTTCTGTACAAAAAACGTCACCACGGTAGTTCCGCTGAAAACAACATCAGTCCGGATTAGTTCTAATCAAATCATACCAAAATCATATAAAATTGTTGTAAACATGGCATAAATACTTCATAAAAATATAGATACATTGGAGATGTATCAACCATAAAGAACAAAGTACAAGTCACGTAAGGACCGACATGACAAAACTGAAAAGATAGCAGAACATCTTTGAGCTTGACACCAATGCCCGTCACCTGCCTCTAGCACCACCACAGTAGCCACCGAAGAAAAGAATGATAGATCACCTCCTCACCCGAGCTTGACGCGGCTCCATCGCTGATATGCAGCTTTGCGGATCTTCAAGGTGGCTCATCAAAGTGAAGCCATTGTCGTTGAACGAATCCGACCAGGGCAACACCCCGAACACGCCATCGAACTCTAGATCTGGCACCCCACCACGACTAAGACGCTGAAGGAGGAAACCATACCTGCCATCCATGAACCACGAACCCAGCACATGTCCCGTCTTTCAGATGTCGTCGATGCAGACCACAATCTGCATCCGCTCCTGCACTACCTCCCAAGCTCCGCGCCGATGCTAGAGCAAACGCCGTCGCAATGGCGGAGCCCGAGGACACAGGTCCACCACGAGGATGCCGCCGTCACACCATCCTTACTTGAACAGACTGGTTTCCAAATCCATTCCCAACCATAGGATCGATGACCTCGTTAGTGAAGGATCCGAATAATCTTTCAGCGCCATCATCGTTGCCGCCAAAGCCAAGACGATGAACAACCTAAAAACCTAGACTACAAGGGAGTAAAAATGATCCACGCGCATGGATCCAACGACCCTCCTCACCACCACAGACCGAGGTCGCCGACGGAAAGGAGCGGTCGTAGGACGACGCTGAAAGATGGGCTCTCCTGGCGGCGGCTAGGGTTCCAGTCACCAGGGACAAGAGAAAAACGATTCGCTAGATGTAAGAATGACTTAGTTTGATTGACGTTGTTTGTATGTGTGATTCACAACATAGTTTCCTTTTGTATTATTCTTGTTCTAAGGCCTCGCAAATATACATATTTTTAGTTCATTTTTCACATGGGAAAATTATAATTTGCGTGTGTCCTAAAAAATTGCAATGCCGGAACCATGGCAAATTTAGTTTGTCATGCACAACAAAATATTAAAGTTCATGTAGGCAGTTTAGCTATAAACATCATGGCTACTTTTTGTGTGTGTATCAGTCATCTCAATTCTTTTGGTTATGTCTAACTTTAGTACAATCATACCCTCACCCGCTTCCTGTTTGTATCCACAGGGTATGGCAAATTTCATTTGTTTTTGCAAGTACGGCAAACATGACCCCAACTTTGTTTTAGTAAACAATGACCCCTTGGCATATCAACCTATTGTATTTGTTTTCACATGGCAACTAGCAGTTTTTGATATACATGTATTTTTTCTTGTGTTTTAAACGTTGTGTTACATATGAAATACCTGGAGTTGTGGTAGTTTATCAAAAAAATTAGCATGCCATTTTTTATTTCCTACAAATTATTTTGGGGGGGGGGGGGGGGGGGGGGTGTACAATATGTGATTTATTTGAACATGACTACATTTTTTACCATGTACATCGTGACATTTTTGTGTTGTTTTTAGCTTTCTGAAATGAGGTCCGAATACCAATTTTAAGGTCTGTAGCATGTCAGAGGAAAACGGTTTTTTTTTGGCCCAAATGAAGGTTTTAGAGGCCACCTTTTGTTGTGGAGGAAGGTTCGCTGCGAGGGGTTTTACCCCAGTGAACCATTCAGTTCGTTCGATCGCTCCTCCTGGGACCAACAAATCGATCGCTAGGACCACCTCCCTGACGTTCGGTCATCAGATATTAGCGTCCTTTTCATTTTGAGTGAGGATATACTAGGAGTATTTATTACTCAATCTAGTCTGGCCACGGTTGTTTCTTTCATCCACACATAAATACATCATTGCGGGAGTGTGCTGGTCCAATATTTTATCACTATCATTACGGAAAAAAAGAAACTTCATTATACTATCACTGCCAGTCAGCGGCGAGGCCAGCCTAAAATATCTGTGAGGTCAATGGTATTTTTGAATTTTTTTCCTTTAATATGAACAGTAAGTAACCAAGGCGTCGCAGAGACCGGGCTCCAGGGAGCCCGTTTTACCAAAAAAAATCAAAATATATTTAAAAGTTCCAAAAAAAGCCAATTTTTTTGTACAAATACATATGCATATTCTTTAAGTATGTATAAATTTTCAGTAACTAATTTGATCATTTGCATGCTACACAAAAAGACAAAAATCTGACACAAATACAACAAAGAAAAAGCCTATTTCAATCTGTGTGTATTTGTCTTTTTTGTATACATCACATATGAATACATATGTTTATAAAAATTTATACACGTATACTTTAAGTATATGTCTATATGAAAACATTTTTTCAGATTTTTTTAAGTTATGGAAAAGGTATTTTGACTGAGAAATGTATATAGGGCTCAATGAAGCTCGGCCTCTGCAGCCACTTTTCAATGTTTTTAGCCTTGTTTTAAAAAATTTAGTGGGGTCAGTTGACCCCACAGCTACACACGTAGCTTCACCGCTGCTGCCACTGTGTTCCTAGAAATCTATGCATATTAAAAAAAAGGAGGTAAGAGAAACTTTTTAAAGAAAAATATTTTAGAAAACCTCGATCTAGAAACTCTGCAAAGTTACCAAAACGATAATTACAACCCAAGCATGGGCGGTCAGGCTGCACCTCCACGTAGTTGCTAAGTGTGATTGACTACTTGGCGACGCGTGTTGAGGCTCACCGTCACATTAGACATCGGGGCAGCAGGACACAATTATCGGGCGACCAACTTTGACGTGTGTGACGAGGTTTATGGTGTTCATGAGTTAGATGCGGGTGAGCTACACGTGGCGTGATCTCACGCACTTCTAGTGCACCATTACAAGGAAGTAATCTGGCTAGGAGGACAAATATATCTAGGATGACTTGATTTTGTACAATCGGGTTGTTAATTTAAGGAAATGGAAGTTCGGAGTTCAAGTCTAGCTGGCTCTACGAGTTCAATGTGAAAGCAAATTAGAGCCTCTTTCATTCAAATGATTTTTATACGATTTTTAGATAACTAACATTGGATTCATAGGGCTCGATCCTACAGAATTTTTGACGTTTATACTACATTTCATAGGAAATTTAGTTCTCATTCCAACTTCTTGCAAAAATAAATAAATTTGTAAGGCAATCAAACAAACCCAAATCATGTAGAATTTTAATGGACATGACATTTCAATCTTGTGTTTTTGCCATTCATGTGTTTTTACAATCTAGGAATCATAGAGACCCTTAGGGAATCTTCAACGACGACTCTCAAACCGTCCGCATACGTTCGGACCGCACTGTCTGGACGTGTTGTGTCATTCAAAGCGGGCATGTATCGGTCTCCAGGTCCGGACGTGTTTTCTCCCGCAAAACCGAGATAAATAGGGGGGAAGGGGGGGGGGGCGCTTTGCGCACGCTCGCTTTTGACCGCATCCAAACCCCCACCCGCCCCTCCCGCGCGCATCCCACGCGCCACGCCGCTTGCCGCACCGGATTCGTGTCAGTGCAGAGCATGCAACAACCGAGATTGATGCCCGTGATTTGACCGGACAGGAGGGCGGCGCAGAAGGACGCGACCTCTCACTGTTGGTATTGAAGCGGCACGCCGGCCAAGAGAGCGCCGCCCGCTGCTCGTCCGACTGAACACGCCGCCTCGCCGCATTCAAACGGTCGCAGACTGTCCACCTTCCTCCATTAAAACTCGCACATTGCCGAGAAACCTAATTCATCCACACGTTTGTTCGTGAGCCGCCTGTCCCCCCCCCCCCCCCCCCCCCCCGCCATTTAAGCAATGCCTGACACCGGTCAAAATCGCACCACACTCAGCTCCCATCTCCTCCTTGCACGCCATTTTCTCCACAAGCTCTATGGCATCCGGCGAGCCGCTAGCAGGAAGCCGAATTCTCCGGTATACAGCCTGGCTGGGTGTCCCGTCGAGCACGCTGGGTACGAGCCAGACAACTCTCTGCTTAGCCCCCGTCGATGGTCCAGGCAACTGCGGGCCAGCTCGCGGAGGCAGAAGCTTCAAGTTGCCGCGTCGTTCGGCAAATCACCGCTCCAAACCAGCTCGCCGAGGAGTGGCGTGTTGCTCCTGGTCGGTACACGTTGGACCACGGCGGCACATGTGTCGTGCCTGCTGTGGACGACGCCATGTCGCACTGCTCCTCCCTTGTTGCTGTTGCTCACGCCATCAGCCTTCAACGTGTCCGTGCCCCCACCCTCCGGTGGAGGTCGGCAACGCGCCGTCCAGCACGTCCGTGCCTGACGCCATCATCAAGGAGAAGTAGAACATGGGAGGCCGCCGCCGCTTGGGTCCCATGAAGGCCACCGCCGAGGCGACGCCACCGTACACAGACTGTGTCTTGCCCGGTTCAACGCAGACCATCGTCGACCCCCGCTTGGGCTTCATGGGTTTGGAGCCCCCAATCCCCTCCGGCTGAAGCATCCCCTTTGCCACTTCGATGAACGGCGCGGCCGAACATAGGGAAGATATGGGGAAAGAATATACCTTCGGGGGTCACAACAGTTCGACGAGTGGGCTGTCGGGCACGGGGAAGAGACAATGGGATCCGTCGCGGCCGGCTGTAGACTAGTGTAGCGTATCCGTGTTGTGGGAGTGGAGCTTTGCGCGGCCAGACGTGCACATAGTTTTAGCTATTTTAGTTAAATATGTCCAGAATGTAATGAATTTTGTCTGATATATATGAGATCCGCCGTGTTTGCACGAGTTTTTTTTTATCAAAAGGGGTTTCCCCCCACCCCACATTTTATTAAAGGCGGGGCACGACATAGACCCAGACTGTTAACAAGCATTCGGGTTTACCAGTAGCAGCAAACCAGACAGTTTTTACGCAACACCCCACATCACAAACTATAACAATAGACCTCAAGTGGCGCCACGCAGGGCAGCTCAAAACCCACACACTCTATACGTTCATTAGCACATACACGGGGAACCGGATGATCCATCAGCTTTTCACCCCGAATGAGCCTTCAGTACACCCCCGTCCCGGGGCCTTTTTGAGCACGCTCTCAGCCCCCAGCCCAGGCGATCCTGAGCAGCTCGCCTCTTCGTCGGTCCAGGAGTAGGAGGCAGCGTTGGAGCAGCACCGATTGGTCGCCTTTGCACAGGATCTTCCATTGGTGTAGAGATGAGCTGATCCGCCCCAACACCGCCCGGGTACTTGTCCATGGTATCCCCTGAAAACACATATCGTTACGCATAGTCCAAATCCCTCAGATGGAGGCAACACAAGCAATGTTAATCACAGTTCTTTTGTTGTTCGGTTTCCAAAAGGAAGATAGTTCAGCCATATCTTTTGGGATATGTTGCACGAGTTTCATATGGTTTATTGAAAAAGTGTTTAAAATATATGCAAGCAGCGTTGGATGGCGACCTCCCGTGTTTGGTCTTGTCCGTGGACAGATGTGGGAGAAAATTTACGGGCCCTTACTACTTCACAAATCCTACAAAATTGTTTTGAAATCCCCCGTGCGTGAATGTCGTTTGCAATTTTGCTAGGTTGAATCTCGTGATTTCTTTGTTGAGTGGAATGAATCTTGTGATTTAGTTGAAGCTGTGTCGGTGACCGATGGAGTGGAGTTCGTACCCGTCCGGTCGTCCGGAGAAGTTAATTTGTGCACTGCCCACCCGACTCTCGGCCGCTTTGTCGTGATGGGCGACAGCCACGACGAGCCGACATATGGCTCTGCTAGCTCGGTGTCATGCAGCTGAAACGTCAAACAAACGAAGAGTGATGGAAAACGTTGAACCGATCGTCTCCTACAAACAAACGAACACAAAGCCGCACCCGAATTTTACATTGAGAAGATGCTCTCCAGGTGGGCTGGACACCCCGCCCGGTCTCCTTTCCCGCTCCATGAAACAGACCAAACAGACCAAACAGGCTGTGCACACATGTACGTACGTGGCACGTGCATGCATGAGCTCATGCTGGCGGCGGAGGCGCACCGGCACCAGGTGGTAAAGTAGTATAAAAAGGTGGCGTGGGACAGAGCATGGCATGGCATCGCATCGGCACGAGGGCCCGCGGATATTATAAAGCCGCCTTGTGCCAGCGCCCGCCCAGTGCGCCGTGACCGTACGTTTATGGTAGTAGTATATCGTCGTCGTCCTCGTCAGCGGCATGTACATGCGCGCCGCGACCCCGGCCGGAGTCCATGCTGCTGCCGTTGCCGGGGAATGTCTGCTGGCCTTGGTTTATAAAAAAAAACTGTTAATTACTGCACTCCGTTGACAGCCACTGGGTCATGCATTTTTTAGAAAAAATAATTATGTAGGTACTATTTGTAGAAGTGCATGATGTGTGGTTCCCTCATGTCTAAACATGGATCAAAAGTTTAATTTAATTGCGTCAGCCGAAACTTTTTGGTTTTGATATCATGTAGAAGTGCATGATTAATCTAATGTAAAAAACGATCTAACAAAAGAAACTAGACAATACATTTATACGTCAACAGATATGCTATATGATCATGACATGGACGACAGCGCACCGCTTTGCACGTACCGTCGGCCTGATTGATCGTGCCAGTACTGCCGCCAATGGCGCCAAAGATTAAAGCGCCGCACAAAGATGAAGCCAGATTGCTTGCTTGCTTGCACGCTATGGTGGCCTCTACGTCGGTCGGTCGATTTTTGTTCGACAAAAGTGGAACCACGTACGTTTCCTTTCCTAATAGAAAGACAATAAAATAATGTGAGACCATACAAGTGTGAGACCACGTGGCGTGCATGTGGGAGATCCACTGGCTAGCTTTAGCTTTAGATCCTTTCTTCTTCTTTTTTTCCTTTTTTTGGGGGCAGCTTTAGCTTTAGCTTTGCTGCTAGCAAGCTATAATGGGGATATATGGGGCACGAATATGTCAAACGAATGGTCAGATGGTCGAGCACGTAGTTGGAATTGGGGTGTGACGGAGAGTGCATGTCGGCCGGACCAGACCGGACCAAGGGCTCATCCATCCATCTCCGTCGACACGACCGTTGCATCACGCACAGCATGAAGTCGATTTTCCTATAGTTAATTCAGTGATAACTTTCTTTTAAGGGAATTCCGTCGTAGCTTGATCCATTTGATGAGATCAGATTAACTACATATAACCCCAGGCGATTCCTTACGTAACCAGCAGCGCTTGCTGGGGATCCAGTCACTGTCGATCACATCGCATCATTTGTTCAATCAATTCGATCGATTGTAGTACAGCCAATTTATTTATTTTTGGCCGGTGCAAGCTTCCATCGCCCTGCCCTGCAATTTCATGCGTCCGTAAACCATAATGGCATTGGCTTTGCTAATTGCTACCGACCGATCATCAGTTCCCTCTGACTACCGCAACCTAATCTTCACAGATTTCAGAGTACAAAGCATCGCATTCGCCACTGTGACAGTGCCCCCTCTGATCGTTACACATCTCTATCCAGCTATGCCATGATCATGCATGTGGAGCTGGCTGAACGTACAATAATGGAGGGTGAAGTTGCATGCCATGACATGTGTCGCCCGTCAACCAGGTGGAGCAGCTCATAATAACACAGACAAGTAAGACGAATGTGCATGGGAGAAAACAAACGCTAGCTGTGATCGCATGCATATGCATGTGCATGGCAAGCCGTGAGCCGTGCATGTGCATGCACGTAGCACGTATGGAGAGGAATCGGGCTCCACATGATCGAGGGAATTGCAATAATTTGTCGAATCAGCTGCTGCTTGGTCGATCAAGACAAGACCATGAGACAGTGTGCACTGCAGACCCATCAAAACCAGGCTGGTTAATCATCACATGGGACTTTCCCACGGTACGTTGCTGCCTGAGGCGGCAGGGCAGACCGACACGCACGCGATCGATAGGCATATAGAAGCGACGGATGAGCAACGTACTAAATTACTTATTGCATGTACGAGAAAAAGGATCGCAGATCGACTGGCTGAAAGTGCAGCAGTTGTGCTTGACAGAATGGATTGGAGACGAAAAGCAGCCACAAGTGGCCTTCGCTGGATCAGCTGCGCGATGCTGGACGCTTGGACCGTTCCTAGTGCGTGCAATATAAGAAATCGAACGAACCTCTGAGCGGATGGACACCATCAATGGGTCGACTAGATTGACAAGCATTCCCTTCTTTTCGGCTTATAAGGCTCATCTAAAAAAATAAAAATAAAAATAAGAACAGTCTTGATCCTATTACTTTCTTCGTCCAGGTGCATATGACATCTAAGGAGTCTGTCGTCCTTTCTCTGTCCTCATTCAAATAAAAAATTATAATTATTTTATTTTATTTTACTCTTCATAGAGGATCATTTGAGCTCGGTATAAGAAGGGCGCTTTCGCATAGCTAAGCTAATCCTGTTCCATATACATGAATAAGTTATTATGGCTATAATACAACAATTGTAATGCATGCACGGTTCAGCTTTTCCCTTTACTTCAAAACGAAAGGGATGATGGTAAAATTAAAAAGTGGTTTCTCTCCAAAAAGGATGCTAATTGATTTGAAACTAATATTTTTTCCAAACAGGACTACTTTTTAGGGCATACTTTTCTTTTCCTGCTACTTGTAGAAAAAGATGATAGTTGATTCGCCGAAAAAAAATAGAGCTACCAAGATCAAAGAATGCGCTGTAGGTTTATTAGATTTATTTACTGGAACAAAGGAATCCAGAAAGGGTCATCACGTTGCAACATGGCCTTAGTTCGAGTAGGGAATGTTAAGATCAACTTTAATAAAGTTGTTATATGGCCAGGCTTTATTATGTATATAGAGCGTGCTTTATAAGGATATGAAGACCGCCAAGGCAAAGCACAAACATAAAATCGCCCTAAAAGCATGCTTTGGATTTGTTTTTCCCATGTGAAATCCGGACAATTTTTTGTCCCTACCTCAATAATGTAAGTTTTCAAAATAGTGCTCCAATCTTCATTTACAAAATGAATTTTAAGAAGGATTACAACTAAATTGGATCTTAAAATTGTGGTTCCTTTTCAAATTGAACTACGTGCTCTTACTCCTCTTGGAAGTGACCTAGCAGGCGAGGGGGACTTCGGTTGTCGCGACTTCCACAACCACAGGGTCGATGAACGATTGTGCCTCATGTTTCCGTGATGCGACCACGATTTTAAGCTGTCGTGAGTGCATCTTTCATTTCTGCGCAAGCGAACGTCGACATGCGGTCCAAGATGTCGAGGGTGGCTGGGAGGCGGATGCGGGCGCGCGTCATCCTCGTTGAACTCGATGTAGTGCCACACTCTTTCCTAGTATTTTATCTTCGCACGGTCCTCCCTGGTCTCACTAGTGAAAGGTCCGTGAGGAGGCCGCGACCACACCGACATGGTCGATGAGAGTGATTGTGGCGGCAACGGGGAAGAGCGAAGGGAGGAGACGGGGTGACGGTCGTCTTAGAAGGCGATGGGGGTTTTTTATACCCATGAATGGGCGTCCTCCGACGAGAAGCGAGCATGGATTTACCGCGTGCGGGTGGGAAACAGGTGTCAAAAGCTACTGCCATTAATTGGCGCTCTTTTCGATGAAAAAGCGGCTGCAACATCGACACGGGCATAGGCGGCGGCCGTACGGGCAATCGCGCCATTGATGGGGTTGCGCGCCGGAGTATGAGGATGGGCTGAAACTCCCACCCCACATGAGCCGTTACAGATGAAGGTCGATCCATATCGACACCACTCAGCCTTAAAATATGAAGATTCACAAATATAATACAAAGCATGCTTTATAAATTATACCGATTTGAAGGTATATATGAATATATGATGACTGCTATATATATATAACACAACAACAACAAAAACCAACGGAACCGTTGCGTGTAAAAGCTGAAAGAAAACCTGCAAAAAAAGATTCGACTTTAAAAAGCGTGCAAAGCTAGAAGAGGACACGTGTGGGGTTGCATGATGGTGCGGGTGGCAAAGCACGAGGGCCCACCCAGCAGGACTGCTGCTACCCAAAGCTACAAAGGGTGGGACCCTTCAGAAAAATCTGACCGTTAAAAAAAGCTACAGGAGTGGTGGCCTCAGATAAGGACGAAGCAGATGACATGTCCACCAAAGCTGCCGGGGCGGATGTGGGTCAGGAGGGGACGAGACTTGCCTGTTCCCCTCCTGTGGACGAGACTTGTCTGCTCCCCTTTCGTGTGCCCATCCGTGCTTTCGCATACGTGGCGTAATTTGATTGAAACAAAATAAGGCCCGGCCCCACCCCCTTAAAATCAGGGGGGGAGATGATTAGATTAGAAAGGAAAACGAAAAAAAAACAGCCGTTGGATGAGGTAGGAGTACGGATGGGAGCACGGAAAGGGAGCAGGCAAGCCGGATCCCCCTCCCGTGTGCCCATCCGTGCTCCCGCATACGTGACGTGATTTGATTGGAACAAAATAAGGCCCGGCCCCACCCCCTTAAAATCAGGGGGGAGATGATTAGATTAGAAAAGAAAACGAAAAAAAGACAGCCGTTGGATGAGGTGGGAGCACGGATGGGAGCACGGAAAGGGAGCAGGCAAGCCAGATCCGGTCAGGAGGCGCACGCACGGCACGGCACGGCACGCAGCTGGCGCCGACTTCCGACGTGGACCGCTCACAGGAATTGGCAACGGATGATGGCGACATGGCCGACGGGTGATGTGATGTTTACGGCGAGGCAGTGATTTGGGTTGGGAGCATGCAGTAACCTGGCCCGGATAAGCAATCAGTCCTTCTTAATGATGCATGCACTACGTATTGTTTGCAATTATTGCCTTGGTTTGGTCTACTGTAGCAGGATCAAATCGAGCTATGATGCTTTACGTGGTGATTAGATATAATACATAATGGAAATAGATGAAAAAACGAAATCCCTAAAAAAGAAAACTATAGCAGGAGTATATACGTTGTATAGTACTTTCTCTGTAAAGAAATATAAGAGTATTTTGATCACTGAACACGCAACCAGAATTATTTTGCTAGTGCAACCAACGGATATATAAATATTATGTCTGAATAAATATGGGACGTGTCTCTTTGCGCAAATTCACAAGGAGAAAATCCGGTGCCGTTTCTTTTGCCGGGGGAAGCGGTGCGGTGCAAATTGGCCTTTTTGTTTCGTCGTTGGCATCGCTCTCTAGCAGTTTCAACGCCCATGTACCCTCGTGACATTGATATAGCTACGGGCCAAAGCGGTGACATTTTTGCACCGCCCAACAAAACCGTCAGTTTCGTGAGCATCTCTCCGACAACCATGTGCCACTGCCATGATAAATGCTTCCTGCGTTTGAAAATAAGATATTCTGAATATAGTACATATGGACTACATACCAAGTAAAATAAGTGAACAAACACATTAAAACATGTCAATGCACATCCGATTCAAAAAATGTTAGTACATCTTATATTTGTGAACGGAGTACTTATGGTTTTGTTTGTGGTATTACCTTAGATTAGGTTGGTCACTGTGCTAGTTCATGAGCCATGCACGGTAACATGTGAAGAGGGCAATTTCAGCAAAGGAGGCGTGCCATGCATGCTAATTCTCTGGCTGGGACTGCTGCTCGAAGTTGAAGCAGCTACACAAATGGATCCCTCTGTCCCGTACTTTCACATCTGTGGAAATGAAAAGTTTACACACGCACGCACTCGTCGCTGAACATCCCCGGGGCAACGGGAGGAAAGATAGATCATGTGTCTGGGAACTGAAATGCAGGAGATCTCGACAGAGAAGTTCTTTCAGGAAAAGCAATGGCATCCTGTACGTGCGCGAGCGCAGTGCGATCGGCGGCTGCTTCTCGCCACCCCACCCAGGGGCCGTCGTGTTTACCGCTCAAGGAGCCACAGGCAGCTAAGTAGTCTTGTCACTCGTACGATGTTGTCGGCCATAACTGCTGCTGCGTGCGGACACCGCATGTGTTCTTTCAGCTGAATGCTTCGAGCTTGCATTGATTCAATGTTAACTGATTGTCTTAGGCCAACTCCACCGCGCGATCTTAAATGAACGTTCGATTTGACCGGATTTTGTCCCTTTGAGGCGTCGATGGGTTCGCCCGTGTCCAATCTTGTCCGGGTCGTGCGTGTGCCCACCGCACGGCCGCATCCCAAATCACGTCCGTGTTGGACATGATTTAAAAAAATTAGAAAAACATAAATAAAATGATTAAAAAAGTAAATAAATGCAGTTTAATAAACATAAAACTAAGTTAGGGTCGCCGCGGCCACAAAACGGCCCAGTTTCACGTTCAACTCGCCATCTCCGGTGCAGTGCAAGACCAACCCCACCCCTGGCCCAACAGACCCGGGTGGAACGCGGCCACCGGCTCCTCCTCCATCGCCTCCTCCGCGGCCACCATCTCCAGCTCGGGGGTGGCTACCTCGCCGCCGGCGGAGCGGGCCATCATCTCCTCCAGGCCCTCCCGTTGCCGCTCATCGTGCGTGTACATGGAGTCCTCCATGACACGCTCCATGAGACAGGCCTCCTCCTCCGTTGTCATACGAGGAGGTGGTGGTGGAGATGGCGAAGGCGACGACGACGGCGTGGGCGTGAGGCCGCGCACCAGCCTACGCCCGCGCTCCTGGGGAGCAGGCGCTGCGCGCTCCCGACGTGGCCGCCGTGGCCCAGACGCCGTGCCGGTAAAGAAGGAGGCACGCCGCACGTCGTGCTCATCCCTGAGCCAGGTATCCCAGAGGGAGGAGTCCGGGGTGTACCTGTCGTCGTAGTACAGGTCGTCGAGGAGGAGGCGGCGGCGGCGCTCGATCTCTTGACGGCGCGCACAGCCACTCGCCGGGACCGGCAGGATCGGCACACAATCGGCGGACAGGTGCCAGCTGTTGGGAAGGTGGACGTCGCTCCAGGGGAGCGGCGTCCTCGTCTCCCAATAACGGCGGCACACCGACACGCGGATGTAGTGCCGATCGCGCTCGCCGGCGAACGTGGGGGCGATGGAGAAAGCGGGCGGCGCGGGCCCCCGGCGTGGTGGTGATGCGGCCTCCTTCTTCACGGAGCTGGCACGGCGCCCCGACGAGGAGCCGGCCTCGCGGTCGTGCTTCCCCTTGCGGTTACAGAAGCCCATGGCTTCGAGGTGGCCGGCCGGCAAGCTCGACAAGGGAGGGCTAGGGTTTAGCGCGGTCGGGTTTCGAGGAAGCCGCGGGATGAAGTGGGGCAGTGTGGACGATGACCGGTCCACGTGTTCCCCATTTAAGAAGGACGACGACCTTCCACTGGGCCGATGACAGGTGGGGTCGGCCACCCGTGCGCACTGATGTTGGCGGCTGGGAGGTGTAGGTGGCCGCCCCGCCACGCAGCCAGACGCGGACGAGCGGCGCGCCTGTTCGGTGTCCGGGGCGACCCAAACCCGACGCAAAGATGCGCTCGAAATGGGTCGGCCCGGACACAAAATGGACCAGATGAGTCCGGGCCGTCGCGCGCCGGGCCTCCTAGTTTGTCCGTTTTACTCCAAACAGACGGGGCCGGACAGGATGGGGTCGCGCGGTGGAGTTGGCCTTATTTCCCGACAAAGAATGTTCTTTGTATAGCATCAAAAGGGATACAAACACAATAGATGCACCTCGGGTCTCTGCATAACTAGAACGTACAAGCCAGACATCAACACATACATAAATAAGTACGCCAATAGAGAGCAAAGTCACATAAGACAAAATTATGCCCAAGTGAGTAAAAGAAAAAAAGAAAAAAAACGAAGAGATTAAAACAGCGATCGACAAAAGTGCATCCACGATCATATCCGCACCAATCATCTATTGTCATGACAAGGACAATAAAAATAGTTTTCAACTTTCAGGAAGAAAACGGCACTCAAGCGTTGTCGTCAACGAATCCAACAAACGAAAGCCAGGTTCTAGGTTTTCCCTCAAGCGTGTAGGGGTTTAACTTGGTTTATGGGCTTGGCGATTATGCTTGTTCTTGCTTTTGCTTTTGTCCCCCAATTATTTGTTGCTATTGTCGGTCGTCTTTGGAACTATCGGAATCTGTACTTTCTCTAGACTTCGTATGTTGTTTTCTCTACTTCTATTATGATCACATGCAACTCCAACATGGTTCAAAAAAAAGTAAACACACGTATATACAAGATCAAAATGATGCAGCCAGGACACAGAAAATCTAGTCATTGGGATCAAAGATCTTAACAGCCGTTGATCACAGAAGTTTTTCTCTCCCAAAAATGAATGTGAACATTAACTTGTGAGAGAATATTCTCCGGACTGGGCAATGAAGGGCGGCTCCGGTCACTTATATTTTGGCCAATGCCTACTTCCATCGCCCTGCCCTGCAATTGCGCCTCCTATGTACCATATCGCTTTTGTTATTGTGGCAATGTCCCCTCCGAACGTTACACATTTCTGTCCAGCTGCCATGACCACGTCGAGCTAGCTAAGCGTACAATAATGGACAACTTGCATGTCCCGTGTTGCGCGTCAACCAAGTGAACAACTAATAAGCTAGGTGACCGCATGCATGTGTATGGTAAGCCGTACACGTGCATACAGGTGTACTACGTTGGAGAAGTGAGGTTCCATGTGCCGGCCAATCGAGGGCCGTGCTAGATATGAGAGCATCTCTAGCAGACTCTTGAAAAACGCCAAGCCTGTAAAATTTTGGCGGGTTTATGGTTTTGATCCAATTTTTTTGTCTAGAATAAATCCTGTAAAAGTTTTCGAAACTGTAAACGTTTTACGGGACACCGGAAACGCGAGCCTCCAACCTATTTATCTACAGTTTGGAGGACAGTATACATGCCACAAACGGGCCGGAATTCACCGCCCTCCATCTATGCCGCCGTCCGTACCAGCAGGCTCCAGCCATGGATTTCTCGTGGCTCCAGCGAAGTCCGGTCTTCTCTTCTCGCTCCCCTGCCTAAATCCGAACCTGCTCCAGAGTCCCATGTCCAATTTCTCACGGCCGCGCGCAGGCGAGCGGGAGACATTGGTGAGCGGCGGTGCGTGACTGTCTGCTAGAATCCCCCGTCCAATTTCTCGCAGGCGAGCGGAGGCCGAGCGGCTGAGGCGGTGAAGGGCGAGCGCTGGAGGCCGAGGAGCGCCGCTCGCGGCCCCCTGTCCGGGGAGGCATCGGCGATGCTCGAAGGCGCCGAGGAGGCCGAGGATGCTCAAGGCTGACCCGCTGGAGGCCGAGGCACGCCGCTCGCAGCCGAGGAAGCCCGGCGGCACCATGCGGCTGCTTGCTGTTGTCAGAAGAGGAATATTCAGTTTTACTATTCATTTTTACAGTATCTGTTCGACCGTGGCTCAAATCGACCCTTGAAACGTGTTTTCTGTGACCTGTATCTGCGTTTTATAGGCTTTCATTTTAAGGGGTTTGTTAGATATGCTCCTCCAAGGAGAACCCGTAAACCTCCCGCAACCGTCTAGACCACGGAAACCATCCAACACCGACCTGTATCGGTCCACGGAACGGTCCGGACATGATTTCTCCCGCAAACCGGAGACAAACGTGGGGGAGGTTTGCGAGAGTCCGGACCGATCCCAAGCCTGCTTCTGACCGTCCTGACTTATCAAGAACCCATCACCCGCCCCTCCCGCGCTTTCTTTCCGATGCATGTGCCACAAACCGCGCTGCATTGATGTCGGCCCAGAGTATGCAGAGGCGGCAATGATGCCGCAATGTGACCGGAGGGAGGGAGGGAGGGAGGGACTGAGAGATGCGACCTCACGGCAGCCGCCGCTTCAATGCGGGCGCATGTTCGCGAGGAACAAACTCCGGTCGATGTGTCTCATTGAAGCTGTTGACATGCCCTGTGCCTAGGGCTCGTCGGGGCTATTTAAGCCCTGCATCGGAGTTGCACAGAGATGCACCACCCCCTCCCCGAGCATCGTCCCCGTCCTATCGCCCGCCTTCATGCTAGAGCCCCTCCCTCCCCCTCTTCAACCCAAGCTCCAGCGATGCCGAAGTCGTGGTGCTCCGCGTCGGCAGGCGGAGTAGGCGGAAGCTCCTCCTCCGACGGTTCTTGGCGCCGCCGCAGACGCTCTCCAGGCCCGTTAGCGTTCACGACGGCGGCTCCTCGGCCAAGGAGGAGATCGTCATCTCCTCCGCTGACGAGGAGGATCTAGCGCCGCCGCAGCAGCCGCCCCGACTCCTCAAGGAGGCTGCTCTGACGGACGAAGATTTCGTCCGCCAGATCGAGTTAATGACAAAGCGGTCGCTACGTGATATGGGGCCGTCGCCGCCATTGCCGGCGCACATGAAGGTGGAGCAGACCTCCCCACCGCGTCAAGATCGAGCCAACATCCACGCTCCTGCCGGTGAAGGAGGAGCCGGCCTCGCCCCGGTACAAGCGCAACGTCCAGATCGGACGACGCGTGAAGGAGGAGCCGGCCTCTCCCCCGCACCACCGCTGCGTCCAGATCGGACGCCGCATAAAGGAGGAGCCTGTGTCCCCGCCACGCAGCCACTACGATCGCATCGACGCATCATTGTCGCTGCCGCGCCCCCACCGCTTCGCCGTCAAGGATGAGCTGCTGCCCACGATAAAAAAGGAACAGGGCCGCCTCCTCCACTACCTGAGGCGGAGCGTGCGGCTCAGCGGCATGAGTCGTACGATCGGCGCAATGCCAGCCACCGCTCTGCGTTCGCCAAGAGTGACGTGGCGCCAGACTGGGTCCGCAACAGCCCTAATGGGCGATCGACCGCTCCATGACCACCGTGGAGACGCTCGCCAAGATCGGCAAGGAGTGATCGCTTATCGACTGCTCCGCCAACACCGACCGACGCCAGGGCTTCGAAGGCCACGTCGACAGTGGCCGCGGCAGCAATCCGCACGGTGCAGCTAGCTAGGCTTGGATACGTGCGTTACGAAAAAATCATGCGGCTAGCTATACGTGGAGTTCTACTTTTTTTTGGTACATGGCATGTCATCCATGAACAGGCTCGGTAAGATCCCATAGAGTAGAAATGGGATAAGTTATGTGACATGATCCAATTCTCTGTTTATTAGACTTACCTTTTTATTATTGTATGGAAAATGCATTCATTTTCTTTGTATCGATTGTGATCCGCAATACTAAAAGAAGGTATCTAAGGGAGAATGTAGGCTAAACTTTTTGATTTTTATTAGTAACAAGTAAATATTTTGTTTGGAGGTAAGAAACTTGTGATGTAGAGGGGATAAATACCAACCAATCCGGCCCTAGAGGGCAAAATTGAGCAGTTTGCGAAGTCACTTGCCTTCAAAAAAAGAAGGCACAAAGCTGCTTCCTACCCTGCAGAAAATAAAAATGAAAGGAAAGGGACAGTCTACCTTTGCCTTCCCTTTTAAAAAAGTTTGCTCGTAAGAGACATGAGACAATCCATAATGCAATTGATCATGATTAAATTCGTAAGCCCACCTGGATCCTGGTGCGGTATACTCCACGTTGCCAGTCTTTGTCACGTCCTATTCCAGTTTGAAGTTGTCCATGGAATAATTTGAAGTACTTTTTTTTTATGCATGGATGGTATTAGCTCCGAAGTTCGTATCACACCGATTATTAATATCAGCGGAAACCTACTCTGTATAATCATTTTTAAAGATTTCAATATGTACTCCATGCGAAACAAAATGAGTAAATCCACACTCTGAAATATATATACATACATCCATATATATTCATATTGAAATATCTAAACATGCTCATATTTTAGAAACGGGGGAAGAAAATTAAACAATCATGTTCAAACAGGTCTAGCAACTGCTACTACCGTTTTCTTCTTCTATCTATAGAGTAAAAGACATACTAGTTATTATTATTATTTTAGAACAAGACATGCTATACTAGTCGGTGGATTCGCGGAATGGAAAAACAATATCTTCTTTCTATGGGCTAACCAAGAACCAAAGGATACGGTGCAGGTTTACATATAAAATTTACCAGAACAAAGGAATCTCGAAAGGGTCATCACGTTGGTTATTCGAGAAGGGAAAATGCAAAGAGCTACTGCTCCTTATACTACGGCTACGCTGCCGAGTGCCGAGGCACAAAAGTAGAAAATGTTGGGAAAGCTTTGCGTGGAAAGCCGAGGGAAAGCCAGCAAAGCTAGAGGAGGAGGGCACGTGTGGGGCTGCATGGTGCGGGTGGCAAAGCAAGCCAGCAAAGCGTGTCACTGGCCACCAGCTAGGCGGGCCTACCTGGCAGGCAGGACTGCCACCCAGCTTACGGTACGGGGTTGGTGGCCCCAGAGAAGGACGAGGCAGCAGTACATGCCAACCAGAGCTGCCGGGTCGGGTCGGGTCGGTCAAGAGGCGCGCAGCTGCCGCCGACTTCCGACGTGAACCTGACGTGGATCGCTCTACTGAAATTAGCTACGGACGATCGCGACGTGGTTGACAGGTCATGTTTACGGTGAGGGAGCAATTTGGGAGCACAGTGTAACCTAGCCCGGGCCACCGCTTGTCGGTTGGTGCTGGTTGCAGCATGTCGGTTCACCGGTCACATTGTTCAACTCCATCGCTCGCAGCACGTCGTCCCATCATTCACAACTTCCGCCAGTGCTGTTTACAGCATGAGGTTTCACTGGTTACAGTGTCTGTTGTTGTTGTTGCTGCTCACAGGATGTTTCGTAACATGTTCATTACCGTTTGCAGCATATCACGTCACCGGTTGCAACATCCAGCCATGCCGTTTGCATCACCACAATTACGCTGACTGACGTCACTCAAATGAGATTTGACGACCGTCTTCTACCAAGATGTCCAACGATGCATGAATATAATGTAAATTGTAATGTTTGAGAGATAAGAAAATAATTGCCCTGCGTTCTCAGCTGTAGTCGATGTGCCGCTTCTTTGCCGGGAAGCGGTTTAGTTTTAGGCCGCTCCGAAGAGGTGAAGTTCAAGTTCGCCTTTTTCTGCTTGACCACAATGGGGACTTTTTCTTGGTCGCCTTTGCACACCGTCGCTCTCTAGCGGTTTCAACTCCCACGTACCCATCATGACGTAGTGACGGGCCAAAACCGTGACATTTCTTATGCAACCCAACAAAACCGTCAGTTTTTCACACTTGCGTGGGTAAGCAAGCCTCTCTCTCGATGAGTACGTGTCCTCACTCGTACAACAAATGTGTCATGCCAAGTGCGCATTATAGTTTTTCTTTAGTACTAGTAATTAGCATAGGTTAGGCTGGTCACTAAGCTAGCTCATGGCCCATGCAGAAGAAAGTTTCAGCATAGGACGTGTACCATGCTAGCTAGATTCTCTCTGTAGCCCGAGCCAGCAAGACTGATGCTCGAAGCCACGTCCGTCTCGAATCTGGATGGAAAGTTGGTGCTTGTAGCAGCCATAGGATTCGTTTTAAAATAGATAACTCAACTTTATACTAATTTTAAAGAAATGTGTGCGTATGCCTCTGCCAGTATAAACAAAAGTTTACACAGGCAACGGGAGGAAAGATGGATGATGTGCATGTGCCGCTGCCCGAGCAGGAAAGCAGGAGATCTCGACGGAGAAATTTGTTCCGGGAAAAGACGTTGCATCCTGCCGTCCAAGTGCTCCGGGCCCGTCGTGTTTACCGCTCAAGGAGCCACGGGCAGGCAGCTAGTCTTGTCACTCGTACCAGGGTGTCGTCGGTCGGGCCAAACTGCTTTTTTTTCAGAATTTTTTTCATTCATATCACGAATCAGTATAAAGTAGTTGACCCTTATAAACATACTGAAATACAAACACAAAGGACCATGAACACCTAGAGTACCCTAACACAATCATAACACAAGAAGATCTCCGGAGCTATGTGTCATCATCCCTGAATCTTGAGAGAAGACCCCTGCAACAGAAGGATCTGCAACAAGTCGCAAACAAGTCATCATCTTCGATCACGGTACAATTGCCGCCATGCTGCTTCCTCCTTTCTTGACACCAGCGCTGAGAGTGCATGGACATCAATCCAACACACCTGCAACAGTCGTCGCCATCTTTGGCTTTGAGTACCGCGAAAAGTGTCCCTTCCGAACGGAAGAGAACTCGAGTCATCCAACCGGTCCAGCACCGCGGCCGGGCCATCCGTCCGGACAAAGCAAGATCTCCCACCAGCATCAGCACAGAGGGCATCCAGCCCCAGATTCTAAACCAGACTCCCAAATCGCAGCACGGACGTACCCCTCGGGTCGCCCCCGTGGGCGACCAGGGGGAAACCCTAGCCGCCGGCGCCCGGACTCTCACGCATCTCCTCCATCCTCGCCGCCGCCAGTAGCGCCGCCGGGCGAAGCCAGGCCGGCAGGGGCGGCGGCGGGGCTCCCTTCCCCTTCCCCCGAATGTGCTGGCGCGGGACGACCAATCGAGAGGAGGCGCCGTATTCTTGCGGGGTGTGGCGGCACTGCAGATGGATCCTGGCCGCGACGTGCACTGCGCGCCGGCGGTTGGGGTTCGTGCTCGCGGCGTGGTGCGGCCGCTGGATCTGGTGGTCGCGTGCGCCGTCGGTCTCGGGTCCGTTTCTTCGGGATCCGGTGCCTGATCGCCGTCGGCCGGCGCAGGATGGTGGCTTTCGTCGCTGCCAGGTCGGGTCCCTTGATCCGGTGCCTGGGTGGATCTACGCCGGAGGTGTTGAGCCTTATGGTGCTTCCCTCTCTGGAGTTTTCGGGTCTTGGCTGCTGCCAGATCCAAAGCAGATGGAGATTGGTTGTACAGGAAGAGGACCAGAGGAAACTTTGGTCGGCTAGCTCGGCCCGGCATCGGCGACGGCTTTGACGTCGTTACCCATCTTGGTGGCGAAGTCGAGGTCCCTCCTATTCACCTCCATCCCATTCCCGGACGAAAGTCCAAAATCCGTCTTGGATTGGACGGCGGCGGCGCCCTTTGCGTCGTAACCTCCATGGAGGCGCCGTCTTGGGAGGTTTGGGCGTTCGGGGGAGTTGCTATGGGTGAACGGCTTCGTGTGTCAGTTCCAGCAGCGGCAATGGTGTGGTGGTTGGCAGGAGGAGCGGCGTTCTAACCGCGTCTGATGCGTCTGGTAAGAGATGTCAAGTCATGCCTGGCCGACAGGTGCTACGCTGAGTCATGCCTAGTCGGCAGGTGCTACGCACGACAGATCTTTCAGAGTGTCCGCGTCGGGATGGACGAGCGCAGAGCGGTGGAGCTGTCTGGCGTCGTGGTGGCGTCGACGGTAGCTAGACCGTGCAAGGTAGATGCAACAGTACAGCTCTGAAGATGGTTTGGTGGCAGGTGGCTGCGGTGGCCTCATTGAGGTGAGCCGGACTGGTAGGTACCCCACACCCGGCAGGCGTCCTGGTTGGGACCTCAGGTCTTAGATATTTAGGTTTGGCTGCGATGTCTGTTTGGTATTAGGCCCAGACTATCAGCGCCCCTTCATCGATTGGATAGGTGTAGCGACAGTTGTTGCTGAGAAAGTGGCTTTAGTCTTGCTGATGTATGTCTTTGTAAGGTCTTGTGAGAATAATTAATAAAGTGGCCGTATGCATCGCCCAGATGCAGAGGCCGGGGGTCATCCTCCTTTTCTAAAAAAAGCATCAGCACAGAGGAAGAAGAAGAACAGCAGCAGCAAATCATACCAACAAGGAAGAAGAAATGTCTTCGTCTCCCTGCATCCATCGCCCATCTGAGGACCCAAACGGCCAGTGCCGATGGACCTCCAGCCACCATAGCCCGCGACCTCGACGAGATCCGGAGATCCCCAACACCGCTGGCTCCTAGACGAAGACAAAAGCCTCGCCTGATCGTGAACGGAGCCCGAAGAAACTTATTCTGACGCGACACCACCGCAACGGCCTCGGCAGGGTCTCCCTCAACCCTAACCCTACCACACACCCACCTAGCGAACAGACCCAAGGTTCCCCCTCCCTCCCGCCGCCGGAGCGGCTGACGGAGAGAAAGGGAACCGGCGGCGTCACCGGTGGCGCGCAAGGGAGCCCTCTCGCCTCCCTTGATCGCCTGGAGCGATCGTAGGTCGGGTCAAACTGCTGATGCATGTCTTCTTTCGGCGGAATGTCTCGAGCTGCCGTTGATTCATTGTTAAACTAATTGTCTTATATGACCTGCATAAATTCGACTTCAATAATTCATATACTTTATTACGGATTTGTTATTTTATATAAGCATATATAGCCATTTTTGCGCATGACAGAAATATGTTTATCTCGCTCTTATTTGAACACACAAGTCACAAAGACTTGAAGTACTCCATCCATATACATGCATGCATTTTTGTTTTTTATGATTTTACGGTTGAGTGTGGGAGCATAATTTGGATTTTCACCCCACTATTTTTTTTAGCTTTTCACTTAGTCACTTGTGTCCCGTAAAGGTGCAACCACGCGCGTAGCATACTTACACTTGTGAGCCAAGGAAGCTAGTTTTGCCATTGCTGCCAGCGAGCATATCACCAAGACATCAACGGGATGGCGAGATGATCACGTACGTAGGCACACACACACATAGCTGAGTGTGGCGTGGAATGCATGTCTGACCAAGGGGATCGTTGCAGCATGAAATTTGAGCCATCTGACGTGATAGCATGTTAACTACACAAATATTGCTACGCTTCACATGGTTTTGTTCAATTGGATCGTATTGATTACTTATAATTCGCAAATGGTTAATCAAACATTTACCTTGCGGATGTTGTTTCTGTTCCTGTAGAAGAACAAAGTTAGTGAATCCTCCCCCCCCCCCCCCCCCCCGACACCCGCGTCGCTCCCAGGGCTACTCGGGTGGCGAAACCCTAGCCGCCACCTAGAGCCCTCCTCCTCGTCACTCCCTCGCCGCCGCCGGAGGATGCAAGGCGGGCAAAGCCCATTCCAGCGGACGGTGGCGGCGGGGCTGTCCCTTCCAGTGCTTGTCGGGCCGTGGAAGTTCTGGGGGTGGCTGCGCGACCCTGGCACGGGCCGGGCGGTGGATCTGGCGAAGGCAGGCGGCGCCCGCAGCCTGCGCGGCTCCCCTGCGGTGGAGGGCGCGAGGTGGTGGAGTGGAGAGCGGGCGGCGGCAGGGCATCGTCCCGCGGTCTGAGCGGGCTGGATCTGGGCCCGGCGGGCCGGTGGTGGCGGCAGGGGTGTTCTGCTGACGTCCGGCTCTAGTGGTGGAGGTAGGCGCTGGTGGGTGGTGCTCTTCCCTTTGGCGAGTTCTGCGAGATGCATGCGTTCCTTGCAGCATGTGCGGCATGGTTTGGTGCTGTCCGCCCCGACTTGGTGCGGCTGTGCGAATCGGACTGCTCCGGCCTTCTCTTGGTGGCGCGGGCTGCATTGGGAGCTGATGGAGTGGGTTGCACAGATCCAGATGAAAATATTGCAAAGACCTTGTCGATGCCGGCGGCAACGGCGTCTGTGGGCGTCGCTTCCCTCCTTGGGGGTGCCGTTGAGGAGCGTGTTGCAACCCCACGGCTCATTTCTTCAGACTCCGGGTAAAAATCTTAGATCGGCCCTTGCCAGATCGGATGACGGTGTTGGTTCTGTTCGGGAACGTAGTAATTTCAAAAATTTCCTACGCACACGCAAGATCATGGTGATGCATAGCAACGAGAGGGGAGAGTGTTGTCTACGTACCAATGCAGACCGACTGCGGAAGCGATAACACAACGTAAAGGAAGTAGTCGTACGTCTTCCCGATCCGACCGATCCAAGCACCGTTACTCCGGCACCTCCGAGTTCTTAGCACACGTTCAGCTCGATGACGATCCTCGGGCTCCGATCCAGCAAAGCGTCGAGGAAGAGTTCCGTCAGCACGACGGCGTGGTGACGATCTTGATGTACTACCGACGCAGGGCTTCGCCTAAGCACTGCAACAATATGACCGAGGTGGAATTTGGTGGCAGGGGGCACCGCACACGGCTAAGGAACGATCACAAAGGATCAACTTGTGTGTCATGGGGTGCCCCCCTGCCTCCGTATATAAAGGAGCAAGGGGGAGGGGCGGCCGGCCTAGGAGGAGGTGCGCCAAGAGGACTCCCTCCTTCCTTGTTGGAGTAGGAGAAGGGGGAAAGAGGGGGAGATGAATAAGGAAAAGGGGGCTGCACCCCTTGTCCAATTCGGACCAGAGGGGGGGCGCAGGCCTCCTTCCTTTTGGACTCTTTCCTCTATTCCCGTATGGCCCAATAAGGCCCATAAACTCCCCGGCGAATTCCCGTAACTCTCCGGTACTCCGAAAAATACCCGAATCACTCGGAACCTTTCCGAAGTCCGAATATAGTCGTCCAATATATCGATCTTTACGTCTCGACCATTTCGAGACTCCTCGTCATGTCTCCGATCTCATCCGGGACTCCGAACTCCTTCGGTACATCAAAACTCATAAACTCATAATATAACTGTCATCGAAACCTTAAGCGTGCGGACCCTACGGTTCGAGAACAATGTAGACATGACCGAGACACGTCTCCGGTCAATAACCAATAGCGGGACCTGGATGCCCATATTGGCTCCTACATATTCTACGAAGATCTTTATCGGTCAGACCGCATAACAACATACGTTGTTCCCTTTGTCATCGGTATGTTACTTGCCCGAGATTCGATCGTCGGTATCCAATACCTAGTTCAATCTCATTACCGGCAAGTCTCTTTACTCGTTCCGTAATACAACATCCCACAACTAACTCATTAGTTGCAATGCTTGCAAGGCTTAAGTGATGTGCATTACCGAGAGGGCCCAGAGATACCTCTCCGACAATCGGAGTGACAAATCCTAATCTCGAAATACGCCAACCCAACATCTACCTTTGGAGACACCTGTAGTACTCCTTTATGATCACCCAGTTACGTTGTGACGTTTGGTAGTACCCAAAGTGTTCCTCCGGTAAACGGGAGTTGCATAATCTCATAGTCATAGGAACATGTATAAGTCATGAAGAAAGCAATAGCAACATACTAAACGATCGGGTGCTAAGCTAATGGAATGGGTCATGTCAATCAGATCATTCAACTAATGATGTGATCCCGTTAATCAAATAACAACTCTTTGTCCATGGTTAGGAAACATAACCATCTTTGATTAACGAGCTAGTCAAGTAGAGGCATACTAGTGACACTCTGTTTGTCTATGTATTCACACATGTATTATGTTTCCGGTTAATACAATTCTAGCATGAATAATAAACATTTATCATGATATAAGGAAATAAATAATAACTTTATTATTGCCTCTAGGGCATATTTGCTTCAGTCTCCCACTTGCACTAGAGTCAATAATCTAGTTCACATCGCCATGTGATTTAACAGCAATAGTTCACATCACCATGTGATTAACACCCATAGTTCACATCGTCATGTGACCAACACTCAAAGGGTTTACTAGAGTCAGTAATCTAGTTCACATATCTATGTGATTAACATCCAAAGAGTACTAAGGTGTGATCATGTTTTGCTTGTGAGATAATTTTAGTCAACGGGTCTGTCACATTCAGATCCGTAAGTATTTTGCAAGTTCTATGTCTACAATGCTCTACACGGAGCTACTCTAGCTAATTGCTCCCACTTTCAATATATATCCAGATTGAGACTTTAGATTCATCTGGATCAGTGTCAAAAACTTGCATCGACGTCACCCTTTACGACGAACCTTTTTGTCACGTCCATAATCGAGAAACATATCCTTATTTCACTAAGGATAATTCTGACCGCTGTCCAGTGATCTACTCCTAGATCACTATTGTACTCTCTTGCCAAATCAATGCAGGGTATACAATAGATCTGGTATACAGCATGACTTACTTTATAGAACCTATGGCCAAGGCATAGGGAATGACTTTCATTCTTTTTCTATCTTCTGCCGTGGTCGGGTTTTGAGTCTTACTCAACTTCACACCTTGTAATACAGGCAAGAACTCTTTCTTTGACTGCTCCAGTTTGAACTACTTCAAAATCTTGTCAAGGTATGTACTCATTGAAAAAACTTATCAAGCGTCTTGATCTATCTCTATAGATCTTGAAGCTCAATATGTAAGCAGCTTCACCGAAGTCTTTCTTTGAAAAACTCCTTTCAAACACTCCTTTATGCTTTACAGAATAATTCTACATTATTTCCGATCAACAATATGTCATTCACATATACTTATCAGAAATGCTGTAGTGCTCCCACTCACTTTCTTGTAAATACAGGCTTCAACGCAAGTCTGTATAAAACTATATGCTTTGATCAACTTATCAAAGCGTATATTCCAACTCCGAGATGCTTGCACTAGTCCATAGATGAATCGCTGGAGCTTGCATATTTTGTTAGCAGCTTTAGGATTGTCAAAACCTACTGGTTGCATCATATACAACTCTTCTTTAAGAAATCCATTAAGGAATGCAGTTTTGTTTATCCATTTGCCAGATTTCATAAAATGCGGCAATTGCTAACATGATTCGGACAGACTTAAGCATAGATACGAGTGAGAAACTCTCATCGTAGTCAACACTTTGAACTTGTCGAAAACCTTTTGCGACAATTCTAGCTTTGTAGATAGTAACACTACTATCAACGTCCGTCTTCCTCTTGAAGATCCATTTATTTCTATGGCTTGCCGATCATCGGGCAAATCCATCAAAGTCCATACTTTGTTCTCATACATGGATCATATCTCAGATTTCATGGCCTTAAACCATTTCGCGGAATCTGGGCTCATCATCGCTTCCTCATAGTTCGCAAGTTCGTCATGGTCTAGTAACATGACTTCCAGAACAGGATTACCTTACCACTCTGGTGCGGATCTCACTCTGGTTTACCTACGAGATTCGGTAGTAACTTGATCTGAAGTTACATGATCATCATCATTAGGTTCCTCACTAATTGGTGTAGTAGTCACAGGAATAGATTTCTGTGATGAACTACTTTCCAATAAGGGAGAAGGTACAATTACCTTATCAAGTTCTACTTTCCTCCCACTCACTTCTTTCGAGAGAAACTCCTTCTCTAGAAAGTATCCATTATAAGCAACGAATGTCTTGCCTTAGGATCTGTGATAGAAGGTGTACCCAACAGTCTCCTTTTGGGTATCCTATGAAGACATATTTCTCCGATTTGATTTTGAGCTTATCAGGATGAAACTTTTTCACATAAGCATCACAACCCCAAACTTTAAGAAACGACTCCTTTGGTTTCTTGCTAAACCACAGTTCAGAGTGTGTCATCTCAACGGACTTAGATGGTGCCCCTTTTTAACGTGAATGCAGCTGTCTCTAATGCATATCCCCAAAACGATAGTGGTAGATCGGTAAGAGACATCATAGATTGTACTATATCCAATAAAGTACAATTATGACGTTCGGACACACCATTATGCTGTGGTGTTCCAGGTGGCGTGCGTAGTGAAACTATTTCACATTGTTTTAACTGAAGACCAAACTCGTAACTCAAATATTTTACCTCTGCGATCATATCGTAGAAACTTATATTTTCTTGTCACAATGATTTTCCACTTCACTCTGAAATTCTTTGAATTGTTTAAATATTTCAGACTTATGTTTCATCAAGTAGATATCCCCGTATCTGCTCAAATCATCTTGTGAAGGTCAGAAAATAATGATACCTGCTGTAAGCCTTAATATTCATCGGACCACATACATCAGTATGTATGATTTCCAACAAATCTGTTGCTTGCTTCATTGTTCCGGAGAACGGCGTTTTAGTCATCTTGCCCATAAGGCATGGTTCACAAGCATCAAGTGATTCATAATCAAGTGATTCCAAAATTCCATCAGCATGGAGTTTCTTCATGCGCTTTACACCAATATGACCTAAACGGCAGTGCCACAAATAAGTTGCACTATCATTATTAACTTCGCATCTTTTGGTTTCAATATTATGAATATGTGTATCACTAAGATCGAGATCCGATGAACTATTTTCATTGGGTGTGTAACCATATAAGGTTTTATTCATGTAAACAGAACAAAAATTTATTCTTTTACTTAAATGAATAACCGTATTACAATAAACATGATCAAATCATATTCATGCTCAACGCAAAAACCAAATAACACTTATTTAGGTTCAACACTAATCCCGAAAGTATAGGGAGTGTGCGATGATGATCATATCAATCTTGGAACCACTTCCAACACACATCGTCACTTCATCCTTAACTAGTCTCTGTTCATTCTGCAACTCCCGTTTCGAGTTACTACTCTTAGCAACTGAACTAGCATCAAATACTGAGGGGTTGCTATAAACACTAGTAAAGTACACATCAATAACATGTATATCAAATATACTTATGTTCACTTTGCCATCCTACTTATCCGCCAATCATTTGGGGTAGTTCCGCTTCCAGTGACCAGTCCCTTTGCAGTAGAAGCACTTAGTCTCAGGCTTAGGATCAGACTTGGGCTTCTTCACTTGAGCAGCAACTTGCTTGCCGTTCTTCTTGAAGTTCCCCTTCTTCCCTTTGCCCTTTTCTTGAAACTAGTAGTCTTGTCAACCATCAACACTTGATATTTTTCTTGATTTCTACCTTCGTTGATTTCAGCATCACGAAGAGCTTGGGAGTTGTTTCCGTTATCCCTTGCATATTATAGTTCATCACGAAGTTCTACTAACTTGGTGATGGTGACTAGAGAATTCTGTCAATCACTATCTTATCTGGAAGATTAACTCCCACTTGATTCAAGCGATTGTAGTACCCAGACAATCTGAGCACATGCTCACTAGTTGAGCGATTCTCCTCCATCTTTTAGCTATAGAACTTGTTGGAGACTTCATATCTCTCAACTCGGGTATTTGCTTGAAATATTAACTTCAACTCCTGAAACATCTCATATGGTCCATGACGTTCAAAACGTCTTTGAAGTCCCGATTCTAAGCCATTAAGCATGGTGCACTAAACTATCAAGTAGTCATCATATTGAGCTAGCCAAACGTTCATAACATCTGCATCTGCTCCTGCAATAGGTCTGTCACCTAGCGGTGCATCAAGGACATAATTCTTTTGTGCAGCAATGAGGATAAACCTCAGATCACGGATCCAATCCGCATCATTGCTACTAACATCTTTCAACATAATTTTCTCTAGGAACATATCAAAAATAAACACAGGGAAGCAACAACGCGAGCTATTGATCTACAACATAATTTGCAAAATACTACCAGGACTAAGTTCATGATAAATTTAAGTTCAATTAATCATATTACTTAAGAACTCCCACTTAGATAGACATCCCTCTAATCCTCTAAGTGATCACGTGATCCAAATCAACTAAACCATGTCCGATCATCACGTGAGATGGAGCAGTTTCATTGGTGAACATCACTATGTTGATCATATCTACTATATGATTCACGCTCGACCTTTCGGTCTCCGTGTTCCGAGGCCATATCTGTATATGCTAGGCTCGTCAAGTTTAACCTGAGTATTCTGCGTGTGCAAAACTGGCTTGCACCCGTTGTAGATGGACGTAGAGCTTATCACACCCGATCATCACGTGGTGTCTGGGCACGACGAACTTTGGCAACGGTGCATACTCAGGGAGAACACTTCTTGATAATTAGTGAGAGATCATCTTAAAATGCTACCGTCAAACTAAGCAAAATAAGATGTATAAAAGATAAACATCATATGCAATCAAAATATGTGACATGATATGGCCATCATCATCTTGCTTCTTTGATCTCCATCTCCAAAGTACTATCATGATCTATATCGTCACCGGCATGACACCATGATCTCCATCATCTTGATCTATATCAATGTGTCGTCACGTGGTCGTCTCGCCAACACTTGCTCTTGCAACTATTGCTATCGCATAGCGATAAAGTAAAGCAATTATTGGGCGCTTGCATCTTATGCAATAGACAAACAACCATAAGGCTTTTGCCAGTTGCCGATAAGTTCAACAAAACATGATCATCTTATACAACAACTTATAACTCATCACGTTTTGACCATATCACATCACAACATGCCCTACAAAAACAAGTTAGACGTCCTCTACTTTGTTGTTGCAAATTTTACGTGGCTGCTACGGGCTTAAGCAAGAACCAATCTCACCTACGCATCAAAATCACAACGATAGTTTGTCAAATAGACTCTGTTTTAACCTTCGCAAGGACCGGGCGTAGCCACACTTGGTTCAACTAAAGTTGGAGAAACAGTCACCCGCAAGCCACCTTTGTGCAAAGCACGTCGGGAGAACCGGTCTCGCGTAAGCGTACGCGTAATGTCGGTCCGGGCCGCTTCATCCAACAATACCGCCGAACCAAAGTATGACATGCTGGTACGCAGTATGACTTATATCGCCCACAACTCACTTGTGTTCTACTCGTGCATATAACATCAAACCATAAAACCTAGGCTCGGATGCCACTGTTGGGGAACGTAGTAATTTCAAAAATTTCCTACGCACACGCAAGATCATGGTGATGCATAGCAACGAGAGGGGAGAGTGTTGTCTACGTACCAACGCGGACCGACTGCGGAAGCGATCACACAACATAGAGGAAGTAGTCGTACGTCTTCCCGATCCGACCGATCCAAGCACCGTTACTCCGGCACCTCCGAGTTCTTAGCACACGTTCAGCTCGATGACGATCCTCGGGCTCCGATCCAGCAAAGCGTCGAGGAAGAGTTCCGTCAGCACGACGGCGTGGTGACGATCTTGATGTACTACCGACGCAGGGCTTCGCCTAAGCACTGCAACAATATGACCGAGGTGGAATTTGGTGGCAGGGGGCACCGCACACGGCTAAGGAACGATCACAAAGGATCAACTTGTGTGTCATGGGGTGCCCTCTGCCTCAGTATATAAAGGAGCAAGGGGGAGGGGCGGCCGGCCTAGGAGGAGGCGCGCCAAGGGGAGTCCTACTCCCACCGGGAGTAGGACTCCCTCCTTCCTTGTTGGAGTAGGAGAAGGGGGAAAGAGGGGGAGAGGAATAAGGAAAAGGGGGCTGCACCCCTTGTCCAATTCGGACCAGAGGGGGGGCGCAGGCCTCCTTCCTTTTGGACTCTTTCCTCTATTCCCGTATGGCCCAATAAGGCCCATATACTCCCCGGCGAATTCCCGTAACTCTCCGGTACTCCGAAAAATACCCGAATCACTCGGAACCTTTCTGAAGTCCGAATATAGTCGTCCAATATATCGATCTTTACGTCTCGATCATTTCGAGACTCCTCGTCATGTCCCCGATCTCATCCGGGACTCCGAACTCCTTCGGTACATCAAAACTCATAAACTCATAATATAACTGTCATCGAAACCTTAAGCGTGCGGACCCTACGGTTCGAGAACAATGTAGACATGACCGAGACACGTCTCCGGTCAATAACCAATAGCGGGACCTGGATGCCCATATTGGCTCCTACATATTCTACGAAGATCTTTATCGGTCAGACCGCATAACAACATACGTTGTTCCCTTTGTCATCGGTATGTTACTTGCCCGAGATTCGATCGTCGGTATCCAATACCTAGTTCAATCTCGTTACCGGCAAGTCTCTTTACTCGTTCCGTAATACAACATCCCACAACTAACTCATTAGTTGCAATGCTTGCAAGGCTTAAGTGATGTGCATTACCGAGAGGGCCCAGAGATACCTCTCCGACAATCGGAGTGACAAATCCTAATCTCGAAATACGCCAACCCAACATCTACCTTTGGAGACACCTGTAGTACTCCTTTATGATCACCCAGTTACGTTGTGACGTTTGGTAGTACCCAAAGTGTTCCTTCGGTAAACGGGAGTTGCATAATCTCATAGTCATAGAAACATGTATAAGTCATGAAGAAAGCAATAGCAACATACTAAACGATCGGGTGCTAAGCTAATGGAATGGGTCATGTCAATCAGATCATTCAACTAATGATGTGATCCCGTTAATCAAATAACAACTCTTTGTTCATGGTTAGGAAACATAACCATCTTTGATTAACGAGCTAGTCAAGTAGAGGCATACTAGTGACACTCTGTTTGTCTATGTATTCACACATGTATTATGTTTCCGGTTAATACAATTCTAGCATGAATAATAAACATTTATCATGATATAAGGAAATAAATAATAACTTTATTATTGCCTCTAGGGCATATTTCCTTCAGGTTCTCCATCACTTTCTCCTTGGAGACGTCATTTGTGGAGTTCTTATGGAGGGCTATCACGATGCGGCTGGCCAAAAGGGGAGGTTGGGTTCATGGGTGGCCGGCGGGGGCATGTGTTCTGTACATGGTGGTGGCGGTGGAAGTGCTTTGCTGATTCGGGACATGCTAAGCTTTGGTTCCCTCTCTAGCTCTGGTCGGCCTCCTCTCAGGGATGTTCGTGGAGACGGTGAGGTCTCGGTGTTCGACGTCCTTCGAAGATGTTGTAGGCTCTTGTTGCTTGACATGGTGCCCAGGTTTGCTCATTTGGTGATGGTGGTCGATGTGACGCCAAGAGGAGGTGCACTGCTCGTCTCGGTGGAACATTGCCCTTCGGTGCCATCAGCGACTTTCGTTCTCGCGATGTCACCTCGGTGATGGGATGCCCTTCGACGGCATTGCGACTCTCCTAGGTCTTCAAGTTCAAGAGTGATCGCTGGGCAGGCCGGGAACTTTTTCCTCTACATCGTCTCGATGTCGGGTATCCGTTCGATTGATCCAACAAGACTCCTCCCTTCTCTTCTCGGTTTGTTCCAGTTCTGTTGGATGACAGGTTCAAGGCTTGTACTGCTAAGGCATAGTTCGTTTCGGTTCTCTCTCTGTTCCCCTGTTCCTTCTGATGGGTGTTGTGTGCTACATCTTGTAGTCGTTGCATTGTATCTTGTTCTGTTTTATGATGAAAATGAAAATGGTTTAGGCCGGCTTTTGCCCGCCGTAGCAGCTTAAAAAAAACATTTACCTTGTGGGGTTCGTAGTTTATTAACCACGTACGTTCTCCAATCTGCCCAGTAGTTCCGACTAGTCGCACAATTAATCAAAGTTCACTCGTACTAGTACACAAAACTATATATACCGTTGCACAATAGGTAGTAAAACCGAGCAAGTCTAATCCTCATGCATGTGCAGATACACCAATAATCCTACACACACGGATGATTACGGAGCTTTACTTAATCTTTCCAACAAACTAATCTCCCCCTCCCCTGATTTTCAGTGGGGTGGGCCCCGCCTCATCCCCAACTTTCAACCACAAATCCCCACATCAGCCAGTCCGTTGATCCTGTAAAAGTTTTCTTCGTGAACCTAGCATTGCTCGCAGACACACCATACATGTGCACACACGTCACGTACCTAGAGAGAACAGGACGATCGGACGAGCCAGTTCCCCATGATACGTCAAAGGCATTACCAATTACCCTTCGTTTCCATATACTTTAAGTTTTGAGTTTGACTAAGTTCTTAGAACAGTATACCAACATCTATAAAGCCAAATTAGTTTGTTAGATTCTCATACGGTATATATTTGATGTTGTGGATTTGAGTAGATTTTCTGTAAACTTGATCAGATTTGGGAAAGTTTGACTTAGGACGAATCTAGAACTTCAATATTTTGAAATGAAAAGAGCAGTTGCAAAGATATAAACGTTCAAAGCAGGTTAAGCAATGAGCAATGAAGACAAGAGTATAGATGACTGTCAAAAGCACTGATATGTTCACGTAATGCTAAACTGGCCACCTCATTCGATTCGTGGTTGTCGTTTGTGCCCCGCATCCCTCGTACTTCATTGATTACTTTGAAGCCTTCTTGCTCAACTGAAGTCAATTGCACAGAATGCTTCGGCAGCTTCCGTTTTGAAGTTCACATGCAATAGGGTCTAGGGCAGGCTACCTCCACTGCCTGGTGATCGGAGCAGCGCAATCGAGGACCGTAAGACCAATGGATAGTATTAAGGCTGGTCGTAATGGTAGTATCATAGGTAGTATCATGCATGTCAATTAGGCAAATTTGATGAGGTATCATAGAATTAAATGAAGAAAGAGATGGTTGAGTATCATATCATAATACCGTATCATATTAAATGGTGTACTACTATGTGTCTTGGATAACAATAAATAAAGTTAGCTATGATACTAACTTATGATACTATGCACTACGGACGTAGTATTATACAGTAGTATTATATGCATGATACTAGTGTATGATACTTGCCATTACGACCAGCCTAAGGCCAACTCCACCGCGGCCTTTTTTACTATTCTGACCCTTTGAACGAACTTTGTCATAAAATGAACTCGACGTGAAAGTATTTCATGATCTGACCCTTTTAACAACGCCACAGCCCGCGGCGTTTCTACCCAACATAGAAACGCGAGGTAGCTAGCGTTTCTGATCAAAGAAGAAACGCCGAGCTAGCTAGCGTTGCGGACCAGGTAAGAAACGCCGAAGGCGCTGGCGTTGCTGCTCATCATTAAAACGCCAATGACCATGGCGTTGCTGCCCTTTTTCATGTGCATGTAGAATGTGGATGAACAACCTAATTAATAAGGCTAATTAATTATGACCAAAGAGGGCAGCAACGCCATGGTTCCTTGGCGTTTCTATGATGGCTAGAAACGTCAGCGTCTTCGGCGTTTCTTATCTGATCCGCAACGCTAGCTAGCTCGGCGTTTCTTCTTTGACCAGAAACGCTAGCTACCTCAGCGTTTCTATGTTGGGCAGAAACGTCGCGGGCTGTGGCGTTGCTAAAAGGGTCAGATCGTGAAATACTTTCACGTCGAGTTCATTTTGTGACAAAGTTCGTCCAAAGGGTCAAAATAGTGATTTCGGCCCTCCACCGCACGACCGCAAACGGATGTCCGTTTTGTCTGGATTTTGTCCGTTTGGGGTGGCAATGAGGACGAAATCGGACATGCTTCTCCGGCTTGGGTTCGAGGCGCTCACCGCGGGAGAGCGACCCAAAACGTCCGCTCCCCTCCCCGCGGAATCTCGTCGCGGCGCCACGCTCGCCGAGCCCGCCCGCCCGCGCCGTCCCGCTCCTCCTCCCTCCCCCGACCACCGCTCCCCACGGCGCCGAGCCCGCCCGCCCGCCCGCGTCGTCCCGCTCCCCCTCCCTGCCCCGACCACCGCTTCCCACGGCACCGCGCTCGCCGAGCCCGCCCTCCCGCTCCCCCTCCCTTCCCCGACCACCGCTCCCCACGGCTGCGCTCGCCGAGCCCGCCCGCCCACGCCGTCCCGCTCCCCTCCCTCCTCCGACCACCGCTCCCCACGGCGCCGCCCAGCCGCTCGTGGTACCGCCCCCGCCCCCGTTGCACGAGCTGGAGCGCGTGCACCGCGTCGGCAGTGGCGCGGGCGGGACGGTGTGGATGGTGCAGCTGCGGGCCATGTCCCGCTGCTACGCCGGCGACATCGCCATCCTGCGCACCGCCGAGCACCTTGCCGTGGTGCGCTACCACGACATGTACGAGCGCAACGGCGAGCTGCAGATCCTGCTTGAGTACATGGACGCCAGCGACATCTGGAGCTTCGGCCTCAGCTTCCTTGAGTTCTACCTCGGTAGGTTCCCCTGCAGCGAGAATCTCGGCCGGCAGGGCGACTGCGCCGCGCTCATGGTCGCCATCTGCTACTCGGACCCGCCCGAGCCGTCGCCGGCAGCTGCTGCGCCCGCGCCCGCGCGCGCCGCTGCTCGCCACCCTGCCGCAGCCCCGCGTGCTCGCCATCTGCCAGTCGCGGCTGCCGTGGTCGGGAGGCTGGCGCTGGTTGGCCCGCCGGCGGGGAGGCCGTGCCCATGCCCTGCTCCGGCGGTCGTCGACGCGGTGTGCAATGAATAGTGGAAATAGAGGAGAGAGAAGGGATGGGTGGGTTGGTGGGTCCCTCAGGTTTCAATGACAGGTGGGCTAGACCCATGTGCAGACAGACACAGCGGACAGCAGGGACGCAGAAAACGTCCGGCTCGTGTCCGCTTTTGCCCCAAAACGAGTCCAACTTTGGTCCAGGGATGAGGTGAAACGGACACGAAACGGACGAAAAAGCAAAATGGGGTCTGCCGCTGGGTCGTCTGGTTTGTCCGTATTACCCCAAACGGACAGGGATGGACATGATAGGGTCGCGTGGTGGAGTTGGCCTAACTTAGAGTAGTAACATATCTCTATAGTAAGGAGTAACATATGTGTGGTGTCATGCAACACTTCATTTATTAGGTTGTAAACTCATCTTATCTTGCTTTGTGTGATGTTACAGTAACTAGTTATCTTACCATATGCCTCTCTTTCCTCATTAATTACTCGTCACATCATCTGTTTTGTTTAGAGATCTGTGATGTTATGTTACTCCCACTCTGGATAGTCTAACTGTTCACACCAACACATTAATTCTCATAACAAACCTCCTTGTATCCGGGCTCTCCCACCAAAAAAGGGAAAATTATACTGACTAATTACGGTGCAACTTCACTGAATCCATACACTAAACTGCACATCCATCACATGCTCTGCTTGTCCGCGCGCCCCACGTCTAGCTACATATGCCATCTTACAAATATCAGGCTACCCATTCAACGGTATCCCATATGCCATCAACTTATAATATATTGTTGGGGCATATTTTTTGTGGGGAATACTCAGGAAAAGGTCAGCACGTTGAAAGGCTGGCCTTTGTTCGAGAAGGGAAAAGCCAAGAGCCACGCTGCTTGCAGCACAAGACAACAAAAGCATACAACCGTTACATTTGGTAGGTGTGTAAAACTGATCGGTGTCTAAATAAAAGAAAGGCGTCTAAAGCTGAGAGAGCTCGGCATCTCTTCCCGGCGTTGCAACAGGAGAGATATCTTTTCTTGCGAGTAGCAACAGACGACATAATTGATGTGTTCACCAAAAAGGTCTCTGCAATGGTGGCGACAAAGCGAGGAGCTACGATCTTCTGGCGGGTCAAATTTGGGCTGCAAGATTTTTTTCTAGTGGTTGGGTTGGTCGGCGTGGCGTTGAGCATCCAACTCGTATATTTTTTCCCCCGGGTCCGCCTCCATCTCAGGGTTATGATTGCCTCGTCATTTGGGTTCTGCGTTGCGACCTTAGGGCCACAATTATTTCGACCACTCTCTTGTACAAAAGCGTAATTGGATGGATTACTTAATTGCAACACATAAATCATGTTTAATTAGCATAATCAATGCATAATCAGGCATGAATGTCCCTTATTTATCGGGTTTATAATCTTTGATTAGTTTTGCGCTTACGTGCCCACAGTTTTTTTAATTAGGGTCAAACCAGCATATTCTCTTTTATTGGCATGTGCCAACAATTTCTTTCAGTTATATCCCACAAACATATTCTCTTTTATTTGCGCGTGCAAGCTACCACCGGCAATAATTTATGGAGTCACTCGTTCTCCTCATGATTCTCGAGACAACTTCCTTATTTTCAGACAACCCCCTTATTTCTAGAAAACCTAGAAATATATAAAAACTGGTGTGATTTAGTATAGGGCTCCAAGGTGGGACTATTCCTATCATAATCGTAAGCTAGCTGAGTTAGTTTTGTCCATCGAGACGATAGGGAAGGTCCATAGTTCAATCCACTCGTGCCCTAAATTTTTGGCTACTCGTCCGGCTGACAGAAAAAGAAATGCGTGCTAGGCCCATTTCGGCCCACCCGAGGGACAAAAATAAATAAATTCAGGAATTACGAAAGAAAATCTATACTGTACTTTTGCTTTTTCTTTGCTCGGCTACGTGGGAGCTACTATATCAGTGGCGGCGCCAGCCTAAAAATTCTGTGGGGTCAACGGATTTTTTTTGATTTTTTTCTTCATGATAAACAGTAATTGAACAATAATTCTAGGTTGTTTTCCAAAAAAGTTGTGGGATCGGCTGATCCCACAGCTTACACGTAGGTTCGCCGTTATGACGCTAGTTGCGTCAAATAGCGTGTAGGACGCACAATAGTTAAAGTCTGGGCTAGCCCATTGGCAGGCATCAAAACAACATGTGTTTGTTAGTCGCGAGTAAAAAATCCAAAAAAAGACACGTTGTATGATCGACTGCACGACCTCCAAGACCCGACGACGTGCTGCTAGCCGCTGGAACACACGTGTACTACTAACCAATGGTTAGTGCGAATATTTAAGAACATATTGCAGCGGATGCAAAACATTTTTTCGTTTTTTGACTTAAAAAGACGAATTGCGAACTCTCAAAATCACATCACTAAACAATGGCCGGTGCGAATTAAAAAAAATCAAGAAACCGTACATATTTGAAAAAACATAAAAAACTTGAAACAGGATCATTTTTTGAAATTCACAAACATTTTTTGAAACATAAACCTTTGTTAAAAACATGAACATTTTTTGGTGCACAATTTTTGAAAATAGAAACATGTTTTGAACATTCATTTTTTTTAGAAAATGTGTCTTTTTAAACTTAAATATTATTTTGAATTTGTGAACATTTCACTAAAAAGAACATATGTTGAAGTTGGAATATTTTATAAAATGCAAGTTTGTTTCGAAATCTCAATTTTTTCTAGAAAGCACAAACATTTTTTGAAATTTGAACATTTTTCAGAAGACAAACAAAATTTAATGTTCTAAACTTTTTCCAAACGAAAACAAAATTTTGAAATTTTGAAGATTCTTTCTAAATTTGAACAAACAATGAAAATTCTAAACATTTTTTGAAAATTTTGAACTTACAGAAAAGTTTAAAAATAAAATAAACTTGGAAATAAAAAAAGAAACATAAAAGAAAAGGAGAACCGTACAGAAAATGAAAAATAGAACATAGAACATAGAAAAAAGTAAACGGACCGGCCCAATAATTGGTGCCCTGTGGGTCATTCGACTATTTGACATGTTGTGCAGCAAGTAGGGCTTACCCAGCTGAATGGGCAGAAAAGTAAGTGGGCTGGGTTTGCTGGGCCATAGCGCGTGCACCCCTGTACGGAATTCTGGAGAAATCATTTTCCCTTTTCTAGCTGACGGATGCATAAAAATTTAGTACCACCACAGGTATAAAAATATTATTTTCAACAGTGAACGGATGGAAAAAAAATCAAAAAAACGCACCTTGCTTTATTAGTAGGTAGAGATTTTTGAATTAAACTAACAGAGCTAGCCTTTTTTTTTTAGAATCGGCTAACACATCTGACTTTTTTTAGTCTAAACACGCCCACTTTATTAATCAACAATAAGTTTCATCGAAATACAATTGACACCAGTGGTTGTAGGAGCCAAGTATGTCTACCTTCAGAAAGACTCAGAACATGTTTAGCGAGACTGTGTGTCGCAATATTCGATACTCGCCTTTCAAAGATGAAGGTGCAGGATTCAAAGGCTGTCATTGTGTCCTTGATTTCATGGATGTTGTTGCCATGCAAACCTCTGGTACCATTCTGAATGTCCAAGACAATTCCCTGTGAAGCAATTTCTCCATGTGATAACAGTAGGTCAAATACAAGAGCCATGGGTTCATGGCATGCCATTGCTTCTAAAGTCACCGGATCTGTTACTTCATCCACCGCCATAGTTGACGAGCGAAGATACTATTCAGTATCATCTCTGCAAACAATACTAAACGAACCCAAGTTCGAAGATCTGGAAATCGCTCCATCAACTTTTATTTTGGCGACTCTTGGGTTAGGAGCAGCTCTAGTCCCGCCGGGCACAGTGGCAAGAACACTTGGCTTTGGAATTAGTTTGATTGCCTGCAGTTCTGAAAGGTAGCTCTGTATGAAACTGTTAGTAGGTCGCGGGCTCTATAAGTGATGTTCGTGAATGGCCTTGCGCCTAGCGTGCCATATAGAACACAAGGTAACTAAATTTTTGACAAAGCTATCATGTGGAAGAGAATCTAGGAGTGTGAAGATCCAACACCTTGCATTAGGTTCTCTCATATGATTAATCACATAAACCAGGTCAGGATCCGATAATGCCCAGACACATCGGGCCATGGTGCAGTCAAGGAATGAGTACTGGCAGGAGTCCTCCGCCCCACATATTCGGAGCTGGTGGCTGGTGAGATACTCCCGTGATGCATTAAGGCTGCCGTGTGCCTGGGCACGGCTATGTGCCGCTCGCATCGAGCCCTACCACGACCCGCCTGTAGGGAAGCATGTATTGGGCCGGCCAGTAGCCGCGGCTCGCCTGCTGATGTCATGTTACTTTTGTTTTTTTCTTCCGTTTTTATTCACATTTTGTTTCTTTTTTTCGCTTCATTTTTCACTTTGTTTGTATTCAGAAATATTCAATGTCAAAAAAAATCTAATATTTTGATACGGAGGGACTATATATATATCACAAAATACATTTTAACTAAAATTTCAAAATATTAGTCTTGCCTTTGGAAAATGTTAAATGTGTATAGAAAATTATTTTTTACGTATATGAGAAATGTACAGTGTGAATCAAACAAGTTGATAATCTTAATCATGTTTATGAAAAAACATTGATCATGTATACGAAAAAAGTTTATACATTGTAAAAAACTGCTTGTGTAATTCAAATAATTGTATGTTACATTTATAAAAATGATCACAAGTTTCAAAAACTGTGTTCTGGACATTTTCAAAAAAAATTGTACAACATTATTATATTTTTTTTGCACAGTTCAAAAAAAGAATTTTATAATTAAGAAATATGGCAATGTATATAAAAAAGTTTAACATGTATTTAAAAATGTTCAAAGCATGTTTTTAGCGACACATTATTAAAAATTGCATGTGTACAAAAAAATGTACAACATGAACGAAAAAGTTGATATCCAAAAATATATGTAAAAGTGTAAAAATAGAAAAAAAATACAGTACGTTTGAAAATATATAGACATGTGTAGGAAAAAAGCAAAACCAATAAAAACCGAAAAAGAAACAAATGGAAAGCAAAAAAGACCAAAGAAAAATAAACAAGAAAGGAACAAAAGAAACACAAAGAAAACTAAATAAAAATGAAAAAAAGGAATTCAAAGAAAAGCATTGGAAAAAAACCGAAAGGAAAAACAAGAGCAAAAAAATGAAAAAAAGTAGTAAACCTACGTTTACGACTACAACCGAGCGAACCTACGCCCGCACAAATGGGTCGTCCAGCTACTGTTGCGAGGAGCTCCTATACGCCGCATTTTGCGGCAAATGGACACACATCTGACCTGGGCAGCCCATTGTGTACGCCTGCGGGTGTATGTTGCGAGCGGATTTGATGGGAATCTCCCACTGATACTGTAGTACAACAGGAAAAAGAAACGGAAAAGACGAAAGAAAGGAACAAAAGAAACACACAGAAAAACCAAATAAAAGTGAAAAAAAAAGAAATTTGATGAAATGCGTTGAAAATTTTAAAATGAAAGGAAACACAAAAGAAAAAATGAAAACAATTGTAGTAAACCGGATCTACAATGACCACTATAACCAAGGGGACCTACAGGAGGACTTTGTATTATGGAGGCTGATGTAGATGCAATACTGATGATCCACACTTCCCCGCGCCAACAGGAGGACTTTGTATCGTGGCCTTGGGACAGATCGGGGCAGTTTACTGTCAAGAGTGCCTACCATTTTGCAATGTCTTCAATAAGAGATCATCTCAGTCCGGGTGCGTCGAGCTCTAACCCTAATGGTGACCGACCGTTGTGCAAGCTTGTCTGGTCTGCGGATGCCTCCCCCCCCCCCCCCCCCCCAAGATGAGACACTTTGCTTGGCAAGTCATTCCAGGATCACTTCCAACAAATGTTGAGAAGTTTCGTCGACACATTGGTACATCCGCCTGCTGCAACCTCTGTCAAAGGGAGGAGAAGTCCTCATTTCATGCGTTACTTGTATGCCCTAATGCTGCTATGCTCTGAGATTCTATGCGGCTAGTCTGGCCACTTCCCCCCAGAACAGATATCCTGTGTACGGGCTCAGAGTGGCTGCTCCACCTCCTATCGGAATCAAACGAGCAGATCAGGAGCAGAATCATTATGGTACTATGGCGTATATGGCATCTGCGGAACGAATTCACTCATGGTAAATCTATCCCTCCCCTCGAGGTTTCCTGCTTGTTCTTGGCAAGTTACTATAACACCTTCCAACAAATCTCGCTCAGTGTTGAGGAAATTATGAAAGGGAAAGCTCCGGTGGTTTATGAACCTACACATAGACCCCCATCTGGAAGATATGCACCTCGCAAACCTTGGCCTCCTCCACAGGTGCACCAGGTGGCGTTGTCAGTGGATGGCTCTTTTGACCCTACGGACGGGTCAGCGGGCTCGGGAATGATTCTTCGTGACATGACCGGGACTGTTATCTTCGCATCCTACCGCAAACTATTTCACTGCAATGAAGCTCTCGAGGCAGAATTGCAAGCTATGATGGAAGGGTTGAAGCTGGCGATAGAGCATTCAGGCCACTATTGTTCTTCAGTCTGATTGTGCGGTGGCTCTCAAGATGCTTGGGGACGGTCCATTGGATAGGTCGGCATATGGACACTTGGTGGCGGAGATCAAAAGGTTCTTGAATGACAGGGTAGTTATTCCTGTTAAAATTCTTCGGGATCAGAATAGGATTGCACATTGTTTAGCTAATTTTGATAGATGTGGGGATAGCACAGCGTGTTGGTTGGGTCAACCACCCCATGTATTAGCAAGCTAGTTGCTGAAGATTGTAACTCTATCACTCTGGAATAAAATACCCTATGGTTCCTCGCAAAAAAAAGGCACCTACACCCACAGAAATGGGTCGGACTAATACTGTCGCTGGGAGCTCCTATACGCCGCACTTTGCCACAAATGGACGCTCCCGCAGGTACTGTAGCACCTCAGGAAAAAATCACAAAAAATAAGGGTGTCGTAGATGAATCAGACCCGAGACTTCTCGGTAATGAAGTGCTGCCCATAACCATGGGAGCTGATGATTGTAAGTGACTGATTTGCAGCGCTGGTATCTAAAAACTAAGGGCATCTCCGGCCGCATCTCTAGGAAGGCCTTCCCAGGCGTTTTTTTTCGCGCCGGCGCTAAATAAACGGCCCAGTCGCGTCTCCAGAAGCCCGATTTTCGCCGGCTTGGGCCGAAAACAGCGCCGGCGGACCTAGGCCGAACCCGGCGCGCTGGGGGGGCGCTTGGGGGCGCCAGGGCGACCTGTTTTGGCGCGAAAAAGACGCGGGCCAGCCGCGTCAGCGACTCGGCGCCTCGTCTTCCCCCAACGGCCTCGGTTCCCGCGGGGAATCAATGGCAAGGCTGCCACCGGTTAGCCTTGCCATTGATTCCTCACGGGCGGCGCGTCACGGGACGGCGCGCCGGCGCCTCCCCTCCCTCGCACGCGTACACACGAGCGCGGCCCGGCTATAAAAGCCGGCGGCCTCCACTCACCAGCGCCCACACCAGCCCCGCCCCTCGCCACCGTCCAGCCCCTCCTCCCCCTACCTCTCCCGAGCGCCGCCGCCCAGCCCCTCCCTCTACCTCTCCCGAGCCCGCCCAGCCCCGCCTTCGCCATGGCAGAACGCTTCCCCGAAGATACGACGGCGGCCAACGGCTTCGGCCGCCGTTCGCTCCGCGAACAGGAGTCCCGGCTCCTGTTCCAGGCGAACATCCCAGCGCCGCCGGACATGCGCGCCGGGCCGACGGGGTGGAGGCTCAGCGCCGGGGGAGTGCCCATTCCCCCGTTGCCCGACGCCGTGGCGAAGCCGAGGTACTTCGCCGAGGAGGTCGACATCGTGCGCGCGTCCCTCCCCGTCGCCGAGCTCTCCCTCCCCCAGTACGCCGCCGACAACCACGCGGCCTGGGCGGCGTATTTCGAGCGCCACCAACAGCAGCGCTTGGCGTCCACCAACGGCGCGCCGGTGGTCGGCGGCCGGCAGAACAGCGAGGGACGCCACCTCTGGTGGGGCGTCCCTGGCCGCACACTCGAGGGCGTGCTCACGTACCTCGAGGGCGGCAACGACCCGCCGTTGGCGTACCCCCCGGCAAGGGTGGCCGCCCCGGCGCAGCACCGACGCGCCGGGGCATGGGCTCCAAGGAGGTTCGGCACCTCCTCTTCTTCCTCCTCTTCCCGTTCTTCTTGTCACTCCTCCGGCTCTCCGGCGCTGCTCGGCGTCAAGGCCGAGCCCGCGGCGGAGACGCCGCTCGGCCGGCGCACTCGCAGCGCCGGCATCGTCATCAACGAGGGCGGCCGGCGCGCCCCCTCGTCGGCTCCTCCGCGCTTCGTCAAGCCCAAGACGGAGCCCGGGCTGGCGCCGGTGAAGACAGAGCCGGGGCTGGCGTCGATGAAGACGGAGCCAGGGCTGGCGCCGGTGAAGGCGGAGTTCGACGACGACGACGACGCGGCCCTCGAATGGGCGCACCAGGACTCCATTGCGATGGAGAAGGCGCGCCGCGAGAAGGAGAAGGAGCGCCAGCACGCCGCCCTACGCCGCTTCGAGGAGCGCCGACGCGGCCGCGAGGAAGGCGGGGTCGTCGTCTTGTGCGACAGCGACGACAACGACTACGCGCCGCCGCCTGTTCGTCATGGCGACGCCGGGCAGGGGTCTAGCAGGGGCACCCGCGTCAAGGAGGAGAAGAACGACGACGACCACGGCGGCGACGACTTCAGCCCATTTCTTTTTTTAGATTAGGTTAATATAATGTTTGGCCGAATTTCGCCGAAATTTGTAATGTTTGGCCGAAATTTAACTAGTTTTTATCATAACTTCGCCGAACGGTTCTGTTTTTTCTTTAAGATACGCGCCTGGGGGCGGCCCTGGGGGCCAACGGCTGGGGACCGACTCGCCCCCAGTGCCGTTTTTTTCGCCGGTTCACCCCCAGGCGGCGCTTTTAAACGCCCCCTGGGGGGCCAACGGCTGGAGATGCCCTAACCACAGTACCAGAATTCAACACTTCTTCATTTTATTCGAACAATGCTTGCAAATTGTAAATAATTTTATAAAAGGTTATTAATGTTTCCAAGTCCGAACATTTTTTGAACAGCGCCAACAAATTTTGAAATTAAATATATTTTTAAATAGAATATTTTTGAAATTGTTCACATTTTTTGGAATCCCAGATATCTTTTCCAATTGTGAACAATTTTTGAACATTACTTAATTAATGAATGCTCGTTTCACCCGCAAAAAAACAATTTTTTGAACATGCTAACATTTATTTACCAAAGCGAGCAATTTTTGAAATTTTCGTAATAAATGCAAAAAATTCAAAAAATGATCATTTCTTGAAATTTTGAACAATTTTACAATTTTGACTAAATTTGGAAACCCCTGAACCTTTTTTGAAATTCTTGAATATTTTTTAATCTGTAAACAAATCTTGAAAAATAGGAACATTTTTGAATTCATAAGAAATTGAAATAACCATCATTTTTGGAAAACTCCCAACATATTTTGAATTTTGAAAAAATTTCTGCAAAGGGAATAGTGTTTGGAACAGAAATATTTTTTGAAAATCAGGAACATTTTTAAAACGTAAAGCATTTGTTCTTATATTTCGAATAAATATGAAAAAAGTAACATTTTCGAAATTCTGAATTCAAACTTTTTCTAAAAGAAAAATAAATTTGTAAAATAAAAAGGAAAAAAGAAGAGCAAACAGAAAAAAGGGAAAATAAAACTTGAAAAGAAATGAAACGGAAACAGAAATAGAGAAAAAGAAAAGGAAAAATTGAAAAGCCGAAAACCAGGAAAAACAGTTTGGGAAGGTTCCCTAAACCAGGATCCTGTAGCACGGTTATAAACTCCTGCTGAAAATGGGCCGGCCCATGTCGTTCGTTTGCATGTGTTCCCGTTTGAAGTACAGTTTGGCGCGTTAAGCATTATTAGTAAGATACACGTGCATTGCACACATGAGATTTGGTAATCAAATTATGAATAAATACCACACTATAGTATGTAAGCTTTGAGTCATATATGCATGATGTAGATGTTCGTTTAATTCTTATAATTCATCTCATTCAAAATCAATTAATTTTATAAAAAAAATATTTTAAGATTCATGAAATTGTGCATTGTAAAACATAAAGTAAAAAACAAAAGGTGACAATTCATTTAGAAAGAAAAAAGTTTGGGCAATTAAGATATGGAAGATTCTAGAACAAAGAAGAAGTGCTTGTGTTTTGAGGTTTGTGCATTATGCTTAAGTTCAACCATGCAGTCTTCTAGATTATACATGTGGCAGAATCTGATGAAATGTAGATGATGTCCAACGGCCAGTAGTGCTCGGATTTGCCATCTCTGTACCATCGGATTGGCTTAATCCAACGACCAACTTTCAAAGTTATTCACACACTATATAGGTGAAGGAAATATGCCCTAGAGGCAGCAATAAAGTTGTTATTTATATTTCCTTATATCATGATAAATGTTTATTATTTATACTAGAATTGTATTAACCGGAAACTTAGTACATGTGTGAATACATAGACAAACAGAGTGTCCCTAGTATGCCTCTACTTGATTAGCTCGTTAATAAAGATGGTTAAGTTTTCTAGCCATAGACATGTGTTGTCATTTGATGAACGGAATCACATCATTAGAGAATGATGTGATGGACTAGACCCATCCGTTAGCTTAGCACTATGATCGTTTAGTTTATTGCTATTGCTTTCTCCATAACTTATACAGATTCCTCTGACTATGAGATTATGCAACTCCCAAATACCGGAGGAACACTTAGTGTGCTATCAAACGTCACAACGTAACTGGGTGACTAAAGATGCTCTACAGGTATCTCCGATGGTATTTGTTGAGTTGGCATAGATCAAGTTTAGGATTTGTCACTCCGTGTATCGGAGAGGTACAATTTCTATTAGCAAGTTTAATTGTGACATCAATATCTTCTAACTTAGCAGGTGCAATTTCATGCTTGATTTCTTTATACAAGTCATAAGGTATAACACTAGCACTAGAACCCATATCACATAAGCCATGATAACAACGATCTCCTATTTTAACAGAAATAACAGGCACGCCTACCACAGTTCTATGTTTATTTTTAGCACAAGGTTTAGCAATTCTAGCAGTTTCACCGCAGAACTGAATAACATGCCCATCAATATTATCAGACAAGAGCTCTTAACAATAATAATATTAGCTTCAACTTTAACTTGCTCAGGAGGTGTATATGTTTTAATATTGCTTTTACGAACCATAGTTGAAGCTTTAGCATGATCCTTTATCCTAACAGGAAAAGGTGGTTTCTCAACGTAACAAGTAGGAACAATAGGATCATTATAAGTGACAGTCTTTTCTTCAACTTTAATAGGTGCGGCTACTTTTACTTCTATGGGAGGATGATATTTAAACCACTTCTCCTTAGGGAGATCAACATAAGTAGTAAAAGATTCACAGAAAGAAGCTACTATCTCAGAATCAAGTCCATATTTAGTGCTAAACTTACGGAAATTATCGGTATCCATAAAAGATTTAACACAATCAAACTTAGTTGTCATACCTGACTCCTTACCATTGTCGAGGTCCCAATCTTCAGAGTTGCGTTTAATTCTATCCAATAAATCCCATCTAAATCCAATAGTCTTCATCATAAAAGAGCCAACACAAGAAGTATCAAGCATGGTGCGATTGTTATCAGAAAGCCGAGCATAATTTTTTGAAGAATTGTTTCTCTTGGAAGCTCATGATTGGGGCATGAATATAACATTGATTTAAGCCTCCCCCAAGCTTGAGCGATGCTTTCTCCTTCGCGAGGCCAAAAATTATATATATATAATTACGATCACGATGAACAAGATGCATAGTGTAATACTTTTGATGAAATTCCAATTTCAATCTTCTATAGTTCCATGATCCCATATCATCACATAGCCTATACCATGTCAATGCATCTCCCTTCAAAGATAAAGGGAAGACCTTCTTCTTAGCAACATCATCGGGAATACCTGCAAGCTTAAATAATCCACAAACTTCATCCACATATATTAGGTGTTCATCAGGATGCTTTGTTCCATCTCCTGTAAAAGGATTAGCTAGCAGTTTTTCTATTATACTCGAAGGATACTCATAAGGAATTTCATTTTCAATAGGTTCAGTAGGTTGAGGAGCAACACTTTGCTCTACTGGTCGGGGTGAAGATACCCTGAACAAGCCCCTCACAGGATTACTTTCCATAGTAACAAGTGACCGTAAATTTCAGCACACTATATAAATTTTTCCTTACCAAATTCCACCTACCAAAGGCGCTTCACTCCCCGGCAACGGCGCCAGAAAAGAGTCTTGATGACCCACAAATATAGGAGATCTATCGTAGTCCTTTCGATAAGTAAGAGTGTCGAACCCAACAAGGAGCAGAAGGAAATGATAAACGGTTTTCAGCAAGCTATTCTCTGCAAGTACTGAAATACGTGGTAACAGATAGTTTTGTAATGAGATAATTTGTAACGAGCAACAAGTAACAAAAGTAAATAAAGTGCAGCAAGGTGGCACAATCCTTTTTGTAGCAAAGGACAAGCCTGGACAAACTCTTATATAAGGAAAAGCGCTCCCGAGGACACATGGGAATATCGTCAAGCTAGTTTTCATCATGTTCATATGATTCACGTTTGGTACTTTGATAATTTGACATGTGGGTGGACCAGTGCTTGGGTGCTGTTCTTACTTGAAAAAGCATCTCACTTATGATTACCCTCTATTGCAAGTATCCGCAATTACAACAAAAGTATTAAGGTAAACCTAACCATAGCATGAAACATATGGATCCAAATCAGCCCCTTACGAAGCAAGGCATAAACTAGGGTTTAAGCTTCTGTCACTCTAGCAACCCATCATCTACACAATATGTTTTGGGTCCTGTATTTCTACACAATATGTTCCCCTTTGAGAGGTTCATGGGAGTCTTAAAGAAATATGTTCATAACCGTGCTAGGCCAGAAGGAAGCATCTCCAAGGGCCGTCAAAATGAGGAGGTCATTGAGTTTTGTATTGACTTTATTCCTGACCTTAAGCCGATTGGTGTTCCTGAATCGCGGCATAAGGGCAGACTGAATGGAAAAGGCACGCTAGGAGGGGAACAAATAATATGTATGGACGGACATTCTCTCACTGATGTACACTACACAGTTCTACAGAATTCCGCCTTGGTGGCTCCGTATATGGATGGACACAAGAATTTGCTACGCTCCAAACACCCGGAGCGGTCTGATGACTGGATTACACGTGAACAAAGCAGGAGTTTCGCCAGCTGGTTGCAAGCACGTACCATGCATGACACCTCTATTGAAGATGACCTGTATTTGCTGTCCCAGTTACCATCTTCGAATATAATGACTTTCAAAGGGTACGAGATAAATGGTAATATATTTTACACGATCGCCCAAGATAAGAAGAGCACCAACCAAAACAGTGGTGTCTGCTTTGATGCAGAAACCAAGACGGGAAAGGAAATATATTATGGTTATATACAGGACATATGGGAACTTGACTATCGACGTGGTTTGAAGGTCCCTTTGTTTCGGTGCAAATGGGTCAATATGACACGAGGTGGGGTAACGGAAGACCCGCAGTACGGAATGACAACAGTGGATCTCAACAATCTTGCGTATGCAGACGAACCATTCATCCTAGCCAATGATGTGGCACAGGTTTTCTATGTGAAGGACATGTCTACCAAGCCAAGAAAAAGAAAAGATAAGGAAGCGAATGCATCGTACGATGAGCCAAAGCGGCACATAGTTCTTTCTGGGAAGAGAAACATCGTGGGAGTGGATGACAAGACAGACAAGTCAGAAGATTATGAAAAGTTTGATGAAATTGCTCCATTCACAGTGAATATTGACCCGAGCATCCCGTTAAATGATGAAGATTTTCCATGGCTATGACGCAAAGGGACACACGCGAAGAAAAAGTTTCACACCCAAAGATCTGGGATGTGATCGGCTTAACTATCATCACTTTCTTCTGTGTTTCACACCCAGGAGGGAATCTCTGTAATAGTTATGGTAGCTAGTTATGTGTTTTGGCATTTGAAACGCGAAGAAATTTTATGTGCAAGCAAATTCGTTCATGCATTTACTGATTTTTAAAGTTAAGTTATTCACAAACTAGTGATTCACAGTAATTTCAAATAATTCAAAATTTAAACTATTCAAATTTGAAAACTACGGGCACTAACAGAAAGTTTGTAATTTTTTGTACCTAAAGCAAAAATATTCAAAAAGAAACTCTAAATACACAAAAAACAACTCAAAAATAAATAAAGCAAAAAAATAAAAAAGCCCGCCTACTAGGCCAGAGCGGCCTGCATACGACTAGAAACCCAACCTGTTGTTGGGCCAGGATGCAGGCCCGCAAAGGCCCAGAGCGGCCTGCATACCACAGTTCTATGAATTGCATCAATGGTACATGGACACTATCAAGAGATCCGATCGAGAGTCCCTCATGGTGTATGTCAAGAAGGATGATTACTACCATGGGAAAGCTGTGGCCGTTGAGTATTCTGAACTATTTCAGTTATACAATCAAGCCGCACTCGACAAATCTATCGTCAGTTGCTATTGTCTGTAAGTGATTTCTTTCTGTAATTTAAGTCTCAAGCTAGCTGTAGTGATCCTTTTGATGAATCATTACGTGTAATTATCCTCACTATATTCTTTTCTGTGGTATTATGCAGGATGAAGATGTATGAAATGAGAAAAGGTGGACGCTATGGCATTGGGTTCATTGACCCAAGCACCGTTAATGAATACACATGGAAAATAAACAAGCATCATGAAAAAGAGGTAGAGGACAGCATGCTAGAGTTCTTGAAGCGCCTCAAATACAATAAAGATATACTACTTCTTTACAACTTCCAGTGAGTCACACTTTCTTGTATTACAAATTCTCTATTTTTGCCTACTAGCTAGCTACATGTTTTTGCTTACATATGCCCGCTTAATTAAGACATGCAAACGTGTGTGCATGCAGATATCACTGGATCTTGTGTATCATTAAAGTTGACGCCGGAACAGTTGAAATATTAGACTCGCTACTCAAAGCAAATAGTGACTATAACATCTTGTTTGGGATAGTCAACAAGTAATTTCAATCATTATTAACTATATATCTCGGCCTATTTAGTTTGTCATTTCATGATATGAACTATTTAATAGCCCCTTTATTCATTTTCTTTGTCGGCGGGCAGGGCTTGGGCAAGGTTCATCAGCGTCACTCCAGGCGAATGGAAACCACATCTGAAATGGTTTCGAGCCAAGGTAAGTAATTAAGTAGTACTAGCTACCTAGCTAGCTGCCATCTCTTTAATTATCATGCTTGATTATTTATTATTCGATCAAATTAAATTCCATTCTCGTAATAAAGGCCCTGAAGCAGGCGCAGGGGACTGATCTGTGTGCATTCTGCGTTTGTGAGAACATTCGCATGATGGCGTCCGAAAGGAGCAGATCTCAAAGACAAGAATGGGTACGCTTGTCAGAACACTATTCACAATTTTTACACCATTATCAATATCTAGTCACACAACTAATACACATGCATATTGATCTCCTTCTTAACAGTTCAAAAAGGTGCGGGACAAGCTCCTAGAAACGGAGCGCGTAGAAGTACTTCAAGAGGAAATAGCGGGATTTTTGCTCGACCAGGTCATAAATCCGAAGGGAGAATACTATTACCCGCTACCGCCCCATCGACCAAGACATGAACCACTTCCAATTGTCATCGTGCTACGAAGGCACCAATCAGGCTAATGCTACTGACTCTGAAGGCAACATGCATATGTAGGAGAAATTGTATATAGCTATACATGTGTGTATGTGTGAATTAATATGGTGGTTTGTGAGACATGATTGATGATATATATATGATTGGTTCTACTAGAAATTCTATATATATATATATATATATATATATATATATATATGTCGGTGTACTAAAGTAGGGGTACCTTAGTATGCCGAACTTGTGCACGGGCAGTCGCAGCATCCCGCGGCAAGGCTTGCCGGGCGACCGCCAAGATCCTCCCTGGTTCCCTTGGAGCCATTCAAGAACAAAGTATTCAAGGCCCCGGCAAGAAGAGCTTGCCGGGAAGGAGACGAGACCCCGGCAAGAGGAGCTTGCCGGGAAGGCCAACCAAGGCTCGGTGAGCGACAAGCTCCCAGACGCGACAAGACAGCGAACGCGGCAAGGCTCTTGCCGCGGCAAGCTTCCACTCTGTACCTGCGCTCCAGTGCATCCACCAACGTGTCACTCTAGGACCCTTCCGGGCGTACGTGGCGGAAAGCTGTGCAGCCAGAGGTACACGGTGGCAAGCGGCGCTGACAAGGTTGCCGTCGTGGCAAGCAATGGCGTCCCTAGCGGTCCCTTTCTGCACCGTCTAGGCGATGCAGACAGGCATTTAATGCCTTTGTCCCCTGCCGTCAGGGTTAGGTATGATAACACTGTTGTAGGCGGCGGTGCCAACCGCAGTGCTTCTTTCCATTTTTGCCCTTCTCTACGTTGCCACCTGTCGGTGACCCCTTTAGTGTATAAAAGGAGGCCCATGCGCAACGTAGAGGGGGTCGGCCAACAGAACACTCTCACGCTCGGTTTCGTTAGCTGCCGCTGTGTACTGTAGCACACCGCACTCCCGAGCAAGAAATCAATACAAACACAAAGCAGGTTTAGGGTTTTACGCATCCGTGCGGCCCGAACCTGGGTAAACTGATCGCGTTGCTCGTGCGCTCGCCTCGATCTGCTCTTTGTGCTCTCTCCGCCCCCTGCCGAACCACAAGGGGCTCGGTCCGCCGTGGTCCCATAGGTGTCCGTGGGGATCAGCACCCCCGACATCTTTGGCGCGCCAGGTAGGGGTGCGTCGAGGTTGTGTGAACCTGATCCGGCGTTCCACGAGCCAAATCTCCATCGTCTTCATCGACATGCCGCCGAAGAAGAAGGCTTCGGAGGCAGCTGCTCCGTCCGCGCCAAGCCCACCATCGCCAGAGCGAACGGCTGGTGGAGTAGACGCCGGCGGAAGAACGGGCACCGACGAAGGAGCTCATGGTGCTGCCAGGTCTAGGGACAAGACTGTGCTGCACATCGGTGGCGCGGTCGGCTCCCACAACGACCGGGCGCACTCCAAGACCTCGGCGTCCGTACACGCACCGTGCCCATCTTAGGAGGCGCGGGACCAGCAGCGTCATGGTACTCACGGTACCATACGTTTGCTGGGCCAAGATCAAGCTGGTGGATCCCGGAGTGCTCAAGACCAGCATGCACGCCAACATGCTGGCGCGAGCGTGGCACGGTCGCTTGGACGAGATACTGCTCCTTCTAACATAGTTAGAAGTCCGAGCATATCCCGTTCCTTGCATCGTTCGCCGCCGCTGCCCGCCACTCCGGCAGAAGCTTTGGCGCGAGCTCAACTGCTCCTAGACTACCCTCCAACGGCGGACAAGATCGACGACTGGAGGGCCACCATCCAGAGTCTCATCGGCTTTGCCAACGGCGACAATCCACGGCAGCCAAGTACTTCGCTGCCGCGGCAAGTCAGCCAGGTACGAGCTGGTGGCGACAAGACCGGTGGGGGTGCAACCACTGTGCACTCTCCGCCCCGAAGGCCAAGATCGCCAGCTCGCCGGATACGCCACGACAGCGACTCCACCGCGTCATCAGATCCACGAGCTCGTCGCGACCAGCGCCAAGTTCTGCACGAACGACAACAAGAAGACGCTCGTACACGCATCGAGCGCCGAAGAGAAGCGCGGCGTCAATCAGACCTGCGCGCTGGGCCCTCTATCGATATGCATGCTCCAGGGGAACCAGGTGACTTGCCGTACGCGGTAGGTTGCCCTGCGTTTACCCGTGAGCTGCGGCAAGTCCAGTGGCCCAGCCAGAAGCATTTAAAGCCAGACATACCGGAGAAGTACGATGGCAAGTCGCACCCGTCGGAGTTCCTCAGCATCTACACCATCGCAGTGCAGGCTGCCGGGGGCGAGACGACAAGGTCCTTGCCAACTACTTCCCGCTGGTGCTCAAGCCCGAAGTCAGGTCCTGGCTCATGCACTTGCCGGATAACTCCATATCCTCTTGGGCGGACCTGTGCCATCAGTTTGTCGGCGCCTTCACAGGCGGCCACAAACCTCACGGCCAGGAGAGCGATCTTCACCTGCTTGCCCAGAAGGAAGGAGAGCCCCTGCGCAAGTACATTCAGAGATTCAGCCGTGTGCAGCGTAATATGCCAGACATCCACCCTGCCACGGTCATCAGCACGTTCCATCAGAACGTGCGTAACCGCAGGATGCGGGAGGAGATGGCGATGAGCAGGATCAGGGACGTCAGTGAGCTATATGCCCTGGCCGACAAGTGTGCACGCGCTGAAGAAGGGAGGAAACTCCCCGGAGAGAATGCTGGAGCAGGAGGATCTGACAGCGAAGATGCTGCCCCGGCAAAGAAGAACCGACGGCGTAATAGCAGGAAGAAGAAAGGCAAAGAGGTGCTAGTTGTTGAGCAGTCCGGCAACGACGGTGGCGCCAACAAAGCCAAAGTTGGTAGCTCCGGCAAGGAGGTTGCCGCGTGTACCAACTGCCAGGCTGTGGCGGCCGCCGATAAGCAGGACAGCTCCAACAAGCAGTATTGCAAGATCCATCGCACCAAGGGCCATGACCTCCAGAGCTGCTTGTCGAGCAGCTTATCCAGCAGCAGAAAGCTGAGTACGAGCGGCGCGACAAGGAGAGGGCCCAAGGAGGCGGTGGAGAAGCCGGCAAGAAGCGCGCCGGCCGGGGAGGGCGCCGTGGCAAGGCCAAACAGCGGCAAGGAGACAGACCTCCCCGCGGCCGCGACAAGGATGAAGACGAAGACGATGACGAAGACATGGATGATGTCGAGAACAGTGAGCAGGCGTTTCAGAAAGCCACGGAAGTCTTATGCGTTGACGGTGGTGCTTCTCTGCATACTTCCCACCGCCAGCTCAAACAGTGGTTGCGGGAAGTTAATGCGGCAGAGCCACCTGTCGAATCGCGCAAGCTTCTGAAATGGTCCAGCACGCCTATCATCTTCGACATTGAGGACCACCCTAATCGCACAACTGCGGTCGGGTGCTTGCCGCTGTTGGTTTCGCCAACCATCCGCAACCTCAAAGTCACAAAGATGCTAGTTGACGGCGGGGCCGGCTTGAACCTGATCTCCTCCGCTGTACTCCAAAAACTCCAGATCCCTGACAGCGAGCTCGAAGAGACCGGCACGTTCCAAGGAATTAACCCGGGAAGGAGCAAGCCGAAAGGGAAGGTCACGTTGCCGGTAACATTTGGCAGCGAGCTGAACTTCAGAACTAAGAGGGTCACTTTTGACGTCGCCGATTTCCCATTACCTTACAATGGGATACTTGGCCGTCCAGCGCTCGCCAAGTTCATGGTAGCCTCTCACTATGCATACAACATGCTCAAGATGACAGGCCCGATAAGCGTCATCTCTGTCCCTGGTGACAAGAAGGATGCCCTTATCTGCGCCGACAAGATCTACCGGGAAGCAGCAGCCGCTACAGATCGCAAACCACTTGCCGCTGAAGCTCCCGGGGGGAAGAGGAAGACCAAGGCCGGCAAGAGCTCTGATGCCCACTCCGGCAAGCGCACCTCTTCGGAGTGCTGCGCTACCGTCGAGGATGCACCATCGAGCTCCACCGGCAAGTGTAAGAAGGCAATGATAGCTCCGCCAGCGACTAAGAAGATATCCGCCAAGGAGGACGGCATTGGCGGTACTTTTACCATCAGTGCCACTTTGGACCCCAAATAGGAAAGCGCGCTCATTGCTTTCCTGCGGGCGAATGTCGATGTGTTTGCGTGGCAACCGTCTGACATCCCCGGTGTTCCCAGGAAAGTAATTGAGCACCATCTTGCCGTTTGTCCTCATGCGTGGCCCGTCAAGCAGAAAGTCAGGAAGCAAGCAGTGGAGCGCCAAGAATTCATAGCAGAAGAAATCAAGAAATTGGAAGCAGCAGGCCTTGTCAGAGGAGTGCTCCATCCCACGTGGTTGGCCAATCCTGTTGTAGTGCGCAAGGCAAATGGAAAATGGAGGCTTTGTATTGACTTTACTGATGTTAATAAAGCTTGTCCCAAAGACCCATTTCCCTTGCCGCGCATTGACCAGATTGTTGACTCCACAGCCGGATGTGATTTGCTTTCATTTCTTGACGCATACTCAGGATACCATCAGATCTTCATGGCAGAAGAGGATGAGGAGAAAACCGCATTCATTACTCCATGTGGCACGTACTGTTTCATACCGATGCCTTTCGGATTAAAGAATGCTGGTTCGACGTTTGCAAGAGTAGTCCATGTCGCTCTTAAGCCGCAAATACACAGAAATGTGGAGGCTTACATGGATGATATAGTGGTCAAGAGCAAGGACAGGGCGACTCTGATTCAAGATTTAGAAGAAACCTTTGCAAATCTGCGCAAGATCAACCTCAAGCTCAACCCCGAGAAGTGTGTGTTTGGAGTCCCTTCCGGCAAGCTTCTCGGGTTCTTTGTGTCTCAGCAGGGAATTGAAGCCAATCCCGACAAGATCAAGGCCATTGAGCAGATTGAAGCACCAAAGCGCGTCAAGGATGTCTGGAAACTTGCCGGTTGCGTGGCTGCTCTCAGCAGGTTTATCTCTCGGTCTGCTGAGCGCGCCCTGCCATTTTTCAAAATTTTGAAAAAGGCAGGTCCAATGAAATGGACTCTGGAAGCGGAGGCTGCGCTGCAGGACTTGAAGAGATACCTGTCCTCCACTCCAACACTTGTCGCACCTAGGCCGCAAGAGAAGTTGCTGCTGTACATAGCGGCAACCAATCAAGTGGTTAGTGCTGCGTTAGTGGCAGAGAGGGAGGCAGATGATGAGCCAGCAACCGCGGCAAGCGCATCCAGCGACAAGCAGGGGGCTTCCCCGGCAAGCTCTGGTCCCGACAAGGATGGATCTGCGCAGGTGCGCGAAGAAATGCAGAAGAAAATGGTGCAGCGCCCAGTTTACTTTGTTAGTTCCCTTCTGCAAGGGGCTAGGTCAAGGTACTCTGGTGTGCAGAAGTTGCTTTTCGGCCTTCTCATGGCCTCGAGGAAGCTACGCCATTACTTCCAAGCACACGAGATCACAGTTGTCACTCGCTTTCCGCTAAAGAGGATATTGCAGAATCCAGAAGCGACAGGCAGGATTGTCGAGTGGGCACTGGAACTGTCAAGCTTTGGCCTCAAGTTTGAGAGTACTTCAACTATCCAAAGCAGAGCATTGGCAGAATTCATAGCAGAGTGGACGCCAACAATAGATGAAGAGATTCCAGAGACGAGCATCCCCGTCAACGAGGCAAACAAAGAGTGGCTTATGTACTTTGACGGTGCCTTCTCGTTGCAAGACGCCGGCGCCGGTGTGCTGCTTGTCGCACCCACCGGAGAGCACCTCAAGTACGTAGTCCAGATGCACTTTCCCAAGGAGCAAGCGACAAACAATACTGCAGAGTATGAGGGCTTACTCGCCAGTCTCAGGATTGCGGCAGACCTTGGGATCAAGAAGCTCATTGTGAGGGGTGACTCGCAGCTTGTCGTCTGCCAAGTGAACAAGAATTATCAGAGTCCTTTGATGGAAGCCTACGTCGACGAAGTGAGAAAGCTAGAAGAGCACTTTGACGGCCTGCAGATGGAGCATGTCCCAAGAGCTCAGAACGACACTGCCGATGGTCTGTCAAAGTGCGCCGCACTTAAGTTACCTGTGGAACCAGGGATCTTTGTGCTCAAGCTAACTCAGCCGTCCGTAACACCATCAACTGGATAGAGCAAGAAAAGGAAGTTGATTTCTGGCGACTATTTTCCAGCAGATCTTCCCGAAGCCGCCGCCAAAAAGGTCCCCAAGATCAACACCAACAGTGCTGAGGAGCAGTCTGCTCCGGCAAGCCCCAGGGTTTGTTCCGTTGAAGCAGATGCTCCCGACAAGTTTTGCTCCGGCAAGCTTGCCGGGGAACGTCAAGCTCCGGCAGAACCGCGGGTTCTTGCCGTAGAAGCGGATGTTCCCGCAGCAGCAGACATGCCTTCAGTCCTTGTTGTCGAGCCACAAGCTCCAGCATGGGCGCAGCAGATTGTCCATTTCCTTCAGACAGGAGAACTTCCCGAAGAGCAAGAAGAAGCGGAAAGAGTAGCCCGGCAGTCTAGTATGTACCAGTTTGTCGATAACACACTATGCAGAAGAAGACTCAACAGAGTGAAATTGAAGTGTATTCCCCAGGAAGATGGACAAAAGCTGTTGGCAGAGATACATGGAGGCATATGTGGTCACCACATTGGCGCAAGAGCACTTGTCGGCAAAGCATTCCGGCAAGGCTTCTTCTGGCCGATAGCCCTCCAGGATGCAACTGCACAAGTAACCAAGTGTGAAGCATGCCAGTTTCATTCCAAACAGGTACACCGGCCAGCTCAAGCTCTACAGACGATCCCTTTATCCTGGCCATTTTTGGTCTGAGGGCTCGATATCCTCGGCCCCTTTCCCCGAGCTGTCGGGGGCATTGAGTACTTGTACGTTGCAATCGACAAGTTCACAAAGTGGCCGGAAGTGGAACCAGTAAGGAAGGTGACAGCACAGTCAGCAGTCAAGTTCTTCAGGTCGATTGTTTGCCGTTTCGGGATCCCTAACAGGATAATTACCGACAACGGTACATAATTTACGAGCCGCACCTTCATGCAGTACGTCCAAGATCTTGGCGCCAAGGTCTGCTTCGCTTCTGTTGCTCACCCGAGAAGCAACGGTCAAGCGGAGAGGGAAAATGCTGAAGTGCTACGCGGGCTCAAGACCAGGACTTTCGATAGGCTGCACAAGTGCGGAAGAAACTGGATCAAGGAGCTGCCGGTGGTTCTTTGGTCGATCAGGACGACGCCAAATCGAGCCACTAGCCAGACACCCTTCGCTCTAGTCTATGGAGCGGAGGCAGTTCTCCCCACGGAACTCGTATACGGGTCGCCTCGAGTGCTCGCTTACGATGAGCTTGAGCAAGAGCAGCTGCGGCAAGACGACGCGCTGCTCCTTGAGGAAGACCGTCTTCAGGCTGCTGTGCGAGCCGCTCGCTACCAGCAAGCTTTGCGCCGCTACCATAGCCGCAAAGTTAACGCCAGAAGTCTCGAGGAAGGCGACCTTGTTCTTCGGTGCGTTCAGTCCGCCAAGAATTCCAACAAGTTGACGCCGAAGTGGGAAGGCCCTTACCGGGTGAAACGAGTCACTAGGCCTGGCGCTGTCCGCCTGGAGACCGAAGATGGCATCCCAGTGAGCAACTCCTGGAATATTGAGCATCTTCGCAAGTTTTACCCATAGGGCACGGTTGCCGGAACCCGTTCCGGCAACCACCTTTTGTACAAGTCTTGCTGCCGTTGCATGTAATCCTTTGTACAAAGCCGGGCGCAGACCCCGTGCATAAATATCATGTGCTCAGCACATCTTGTCGGTTTCATGCTTTTTATTATTTGCGTATGTTATCTGACATTTTGTGCAACATTTACCCCCGGTAAGCAATAACGAGCCATAAGGCTCCATATTTTTATTTCATCCCCTTTCTTTTTCGCAAGGAAAAGAAGGTTCCCTCGCGCACAAGTTTGCCGGGGGGGGGGGGAAGGGAGAAGATAATGATATGGACCAGGCGTCGTTCAAGAAGGTTTCGCCTTGCCGGGAAGTAAGTAACAGAAAAGATAAGTTGCCAAAGTTTGAGCAATCAAATTCTCTTTAAATATTTAAGTTATTTTCCTTGAATGACCGTGCTCTGTATGGAAAACCTATGCGCGGAGGAACCAACTCGTAGCTAGTTGCGCCCTTACTGTTGTTTCGAGTCTGCTCAACAACCTAAGTGAGCTGCGACTAGCTGCGACAAGGTTTCTTGTCGGCTACGGCATCGCCAGCAGGCTGCTGACGTTCCGCACTCAGCGCTCGCGGCTAAGGTGCCTGCGCCGGCAAGTTCCCTAAAAGCGTAGGGTAAAAACATACAAAGGAAGGAATCAAGTAAAGGAAATAACATTGCAATCATTGCACAGAATAAAGTTATATTACAAGATAAGCTTGTTGCGGCTCTAACAAATTGTTTTCATGACATGATCAGAAGCGACAAGGAAAGAAGGAAAGGGACAAACTAATCTACGCGGTTGCCCTCAACCCTCTTGATCCCGCTCACCCTGTCCACAATGGGTGCGACAAGAGCCTTGAGCGCCTCCAGATCAGCATCCGGCGGCAAAGACCGAAGGACGTTGGTGAGGTTGAGGCCCGGATTGCGGAACACCACCTTCATCAGCACCTTCTGGAGAGCTCCCGCGCAGATCTTGCGCGACTCGTCGGCAAGCTGCTTCGGATCCCTTCCCGGAGCCGCCGGAGTGCCGTCGCCACGCCCTTGAAGAAAGAAGTGAGCTTGGCGCTGGGTTGGAGGTTCTCGTCGGAGGAGTACCCGAGATCCTCCATTCCCAGCTGCGCCAACTCCTTGTCGATGTCGGCGGCAACATCCACGAGCCCTTCCGTCCAGTGTTCCACATTCTCCCGGAATGTGCTCTGGGCGGCGGCAGCGCTCGCCAGCAATGCCTTGCCGTCCTTGACTTCTTCCTTCAGAGCCGTCTCTTGCTCCTTGGCGCTGTCCAGCGTCTTGGTCAGAGCGGCCAGCTTCGACTCGAGATCTGCAGCGGAGTCCTTGGCGGCGTCAAGCTCCTTGACCTTCTCGGCAAAGTGGGTCTGCAACTCCGAATAGCTGACGGCGTCCTTCTCGCGCTCAAGCTTGAGCGCGGCAAGCTCATCGCCGCTCGCCTTGAGGTCGGCCTCCAGCTGCACCACCTTTGTTTCCAACTCATTTTTGGCAGCCTCGGCAGCGGCGGCAGCGTCTTCGGCTTGCTTAAGGGCCCCGCCAACCGTCCGCTCGCGCGCGGCAAGATCCTCCTCGTGGCTGTCAAGATCGACTTTCCGCTGCACCAGCTCACCCTCTTGCACGGACAGCTTCTCAGCGGCAAGTCTTTGTTGTTCTTCAACTTCGGCCTTCTCGAGGAGGAAAGCCCTCTGCTCCTCGGCAAGCTGCTCCCGCTCCGCCGCCAAGGACCGGAGAGCTTCTTGATTTTGGCCCCGGAGCTCCTCCGCGCGCTTCTCAACATCGACCCCCGCCTTGGCGACAAGCGCTTCCCGGGAATCCAGCTTGGCCTGCCGGGCGCGGTAGAGTGATATCAGTTTCCGCAGCAGCCGCTCCTCCTCAGGCTCGCCGCCGCTGCTGCTTGGCGCGTCGACGAGCGCCAGCCCGACGGAGGCTAACACTTCTCCGTCGAAGATTTCCCCCTCGATCGGCGCCCTGGAGCTCGACGCCCAGGGGAGGTTGATGAAGATATCGTCGCCAGCCTTCAAGTAAACGCCAGGCTGGGGCTCTTCGGAGCCTGGCGCGGCGGCATCGGCGGAGGGGTCGGTGGTCGGTGCAGCGCCTGGCGCTCCTGCGGCCTCCGGGTCGTCAGTACGACCGCCGGACTCCCCGCCTGCTTCTGCTGCGGCAGCCCTGGCGGCCTCTTCGCCGGCGGGCTCGTCAGCGCCGGCTGTCTCCTCGACGGCAACGACGTCGTCGACAGCAACTTCAGTCTCCATCGGCTCAGCAGCAGATGGATCTGACAGCCGGAAAAGGGGAGAAGAATCAAACAAATATCCAAGAAAAAGAAAGAAGAAGAAGATCAACAAAAAGAAGAAGCCAAGGGAAGTTTTTGAGCAAGGAGATTACCTGTGCCAGGCTCTGCGGTCGCGGTCTCTGTCGCTGGGGGGCCGCTGGTGCTGTCACTTGCCGGAGACCCCTCCCTTGCCGGGGGCTCCTCCCTTGCCGGAGCCTCCTCCCTTGCTGGAGAGTTCTCCCTTGCCGGGGACCTCTCCCTTGTTGGAGGACTCTCCCTTGGTGCTTCGAGGGTAGCCTCCGGGCTCTCCTGCTGGGGCTGCTCTGCTCCTGCACAAGTCAACAAACAGATATCAGCAAAGCAAGACTCCTCATGCGCGCCCAACAGCGGGAAGTAGACAAGATACTTACGCTGGGGGCTGCTCTGGAGATCAGCCGCCGGGTCCGGCAAGGTCGTCTCGGGCGCGTACCCTGCCGACACGGTGGGTTCATCCTCGATGATGATCACCGGCGCCTTGTCCCTCTTTGCTTCCCTCTGAGCCAGAGTCCTGAAAAGGAACAGATTTAGAGAAAAGCAAGTGAGATACAAGACAAGACAAAAACAGCAAGGATTGGTGGACTGCAAGTACAACAAGGAAAACTTACTCTTCTTCTTCTTCCTTGCCGGAGCTGAACACGGAGAAGTCAAAGTCTGGCTCGCGTCCGGCGCGGGAAGGTGGAGGAGTGGGTTCGCTTGGTCGCTTGGCGGGAGCAGAAGCAGTGGTCCGGGAAGACCCCGCTCCAGTTGCTGCGGCAGCGTGAGGCGCTCCCGCGGCGACAGTGCTTGCCGCGGTGGAGCGTGTCGCGCGGCGCGGCGACTGTCGGCTCGCCTGCCGCTTCGCCACGTCCCCGACCTTGCGAAGACGCCTTCTTGGTGGAGATGGAGGCTCAGCTTGCGGCGTGCTGTCTGAAGACGACGAGGAGGAGGAGTTGATATCCAACGAGCTGCTCGTCTCCTCGGCGGGCTCGCTCGGTTCGACGTCACGCCCGGCAAGATCTTTCTTGCCGGCAGTCTCCCCTTGCCCGGCGAGATCTTTCTTGCTGGCGGGCTCCTCTTGCCGGGCAAGCTCTTTCTTGCTGGCGAGCTCCTCTCGCTCGGCACGGTTTGCCGCCTCTGCTGCCGCTGCCTCCTCCAATGTGAAACCAAACTCGCCTGCCGCTGCCTCTTCCAGCCTGGTGGCAATGCGCTTCAACTCCGCCTCGGTGGTGTCGCAAGTAAGGCCATCCTTCTCGTCGGGGCGGATCGGCACCTCCACCAAGTTGTCGAAGAATTGCTGCACGACGTCGTCTTCAGGCTCCTGCCAAGTTGGCACGATTCCGTGCGAGTCGCACAGCGGCATCATTGCCCTGATGTGATCAAGCGCAGAGTTGTTGCACAACGGGACGACGCCCTGCGGCAACCTAAAAACTTTTGGATGATCTGGATCGTACTTGAAGAGTTCCTGCAGCATTGCGTTGAGCTCCAAGACAGTGAAATTGTAGTTGAGCCCCGGGCACAGCCTCATGATATCTGTCGCGTTCTTAAACTCCCAGGCGGGCCTCCTCCGTTCCTGCAGGGGAGCGATGCGGCGGCGGAGGAAATCTGCGCCAATGGCACCTACTGTGAGTCCGGCAAGCCTGAGGCGTTGGATCCTGGTGACGGCAATCCTCAGCCTGCTGTCTTCCGGGGCCACGTCGCTCCAATCGCTGCCTCGTGCTGCTGCTACTTGGCGCCGGGCGGTGAATGGCTGCAGGTTCTCCTCAACTATCCAACACCAATCTGCCCTCCACTCCTCCCACTTGCCGTGGAACTCTTCCTCCAAATACGAATCCTTCTTGCCGGACCTTGAGATCCAAGCAATTCCGCCGGACAGAGGCTCTCCTCTCTCCACTCTGGGCATGAAGAAATGGCGGAAGAGAGCTACATTGGGGTGGACTCCGACAAAGTTTTCGCAAAGGTGTGTGAAAACTGCCATGGTGAGGACGGCGTTGGGGATGAAGTCAAGGAGGCAGAGGCCATAGGTATTCATAATGTCGCAAAAGAACTCCGAGAAGGGCGGGCAGAGCCCGCAGTAGAAGAACACAACGAAGAAAGGGTATCCTTGCGGAGCCATTTTGTGAGCGGAGGCCGGGAGTACCTTGGTGCTCGGATGCGCTCGCGTCTCCGTCGACCAGAAGAGGTAGTAGTACTCCCTCAACTCCTTCGCGTCAAGCTTGGGGGAGAAGATGGCCCGCTCCTTCCGCAGCGCTGCAAGCCGCTGCGCCTCGGTCGTCTTCACGGCCTTCCCCTTGTCGGCTTTAGGAGCCATGGCGGAGGTGGTGGAGGAGGTCGACGGCGTTGGTGGTGCTGGTGGCGATGGGGGGATCAGGGCACTGCTCTCTTGTTGCTTTGAGAAGACGGGGGCGCGACGGAGGCGTTTGAGATTGGAGAGGAAAGGGGGCAAGTGGGCGCACTACCCCTGCTTCTCCTTGCTTATAAAGGGGGAGGTGGCGGACGTTCCGCCTTTCCTAATAAAGAAACTGCCCACGATCTCTCGCACGATGCCGCGTTCGACGCGTGCCGTTCGGGGAGGGCGCGGTGGATGCGGAGTGAGACACGGCGTAACCTAGGCCGCGCATGCCCGTGCCCTGTTTTGGGCCTGGCCCAACAGCGCTCGGCACCATGTATGGCCCAGGCCCGGGGGCTCCTGTCGGTGTACTAAAGTAGGGGTACCTTAGTATCCCGAACTTGTGCACGGGCAGTCGCAGCATCCCGCGGCAAGGCTTGCCGGGCGACCGCCAAGATCCTCCCTGGTTCCCTTGGAGCCATTCAAGAACAAAGTATTCAAAGCCCCGGCAAGAAGAGCTTGCCGGGAAGGAGACGAGACCCCGGCAAGAGGAGCTTGCCGGGAAGGCCAACCAAGGCTCGGTGAGCGACAAGCTCCCAGACGCGACAAGACAACGAACGCGGCAAGGCTCTTGCCGCGGCAAGCTTCCACTCTGTACCTGCGCTCCAGTGCATCCACCAACGTGTCACTCTTGGACCCTTCCGGGCGTACGTGGCGGAAAGCTGTGCAGCCCGAGGTACACGGTGGCAAGCGACGCTGACAAGGTTGCCGTCGTGGCAAGCAATGGCGTCCCTAGCGGTCCCTTTCTGCATCGTCTAGGCGACGCAGACAGGCATTTACTGCCTTTGTCCCCTGCCGTCAGGGTTAGGTATGATAACACTGTTGTAGGCAGCGGTGCCAACCGCAGTGCTTCTTTCCATTTTTGCCCTTCTCTACGTTGCCACCTGTCGGTGACCCCTTTAGCGTATAAAAGGAGGCCCATGCACAACGTAGAGGGGGTCGGCCAACAGAACACTCTCACGCTCGGTTTCGTTAGCTGCCGCTGTGTACTGTAGCACACCGCGCTCCCGAGCAAGAAATCAATACAAACACAAAGCAGGAGTAGGGTTTTACTCATCCGTGCGGCCCAAACCTGGGTAAACTGATCGCGTTGCTCGTGCGCTCACCTCGATCTGCTCTTTGTGCTCTCTCCGCCCCCTGCCGAACCACAAGGGGCTCGGTCCGCTGTGGTCCCATAGGTGTCCGTGGGGATCAGCACCCCCGACAATATATATATGCATAACGTGTACAATGTGTAGTACCGTAAAATACCAGCAAACGAAAAAGAATTAAAATGGAAAACACAAAATTAAATGAAAAAGAAATCATAAAACCAAAACCCCCCCAAACATTTTAGTACCGGTTGGTGTTACCAACCGGTACTAAAGGGCTCCCGGCCCCCGGAGCTGGCTCGTGCCACGTGGTTGCCCTTTAGCACTAGTTCGTGCTGAACCGGTACTAAAGGGGGGGGGGGGCTTTAGTGCCGAAATTTTAGTGCCGGTTACCTAACCGGCACTAAAGGGCCTTACGAACCGGTGCTATTGCCCGGTTCTGCACTAGTGCAATGCCTTCCTCTAGGCCCAAATAATGGTGAAGTGTTATGTAGTCAACGTTCACATAACACCACTAGAGGCTAGCCAACATACATCTCATCAAAATATCGAACGAATACCAAATTTACATGACTACTAATAGCAAGACTTCTCCCTTGTCCTCGGGAACAAACGTAACTACCCACAAAGCATAAACATGTCCATAATCAGAGGGGTATTAATATGCATATAGGATCTGAACATATGATCTTCCACCAATTAAGCCAACTAGCATCAACTAAAAGGAGTAATTAACACTACTAGCAACCTACTAGCACCAATCCCGGACTTGAAGACAAGAATCAGATACAAGAGATGAACTAGGGTTTTGAGATGAGATGGTGCTGATGAAGATGTTGATGGAGATTGCCCTCTCCCGATGAGAGGAGCGTTGGTGATGACGATGGCGATGATTTTCCCCCTCCGGGAGGGAAGTTTCCCCCACAGAACAGCTCTGCCGGAGCTCTAGATTGGATCCGCCAAGGTTCTGCATCGTGGCGGCGGAGTTTTGTCCCGAAAGGTTGCTTCCTCTTTTTTTCTCGACGAAAGACTTCATATAGGAGAAGATGGTCATTGGAGAGCCACCAAGGGGCCCATGAGGTAGGGGGCACGCCCTAGGGGAGGGGGCGCCCCCCACCCTCGTGAGAAGGGTGTGGGCCCCTGGTCTTCATCTTTGGCGAGGATTTTTCATTATTTATTATAAGGTGTTCCGTGGAGTCTCAGGACTTTTGGAGTTGTGCAGAATAGGTCTCTAATATTTGCTCCTTTTCCAGCCTAGAATTCCAGCTGCAATAAATATTGTGACAGAATGTGAAATAACAGCCCATAATGCAATAAATATTGATATAAAAGCATGATGCAAAATGGACGTATCAACTCCCCCAAGCTTAGACCTCGCTTGTCCTCAAGCGAAAAGCCAAAATCGAAAAATATGTCCACATGTTAGAGATGAAGGTGTAGATAAAAATAAAATACGGACATGAGGGCATCATGATCGTTCTTAGAACAACAACTTATATCATTTTTGTCATATGATCTCTAATGCTAGAGTAATAAGTCAATCACAATATCAAGTATGAATCATGAACTTCGTTGAAAACTAACAAACTACAATTTCAGTCATTGAAGCAATTGTAATTTATCATAACATAGGAAAGAGTCAATGTATAAGAGATTTTCAACAAGTCCACATACTCAACTATCATATAGTCTTTCACAATTGCTGACACTCACGCAATACTTATGGGTATGGAGTTTTAATCGGACACCGAGAAAGATAGGGGCTTATGGTTTTGCCTCCCAATGTTTTACCTTAAGGGTAATGTCAACAGTAATAGTTCATGAAAACTCACATCCAATTTGCCATATATACCAGGATCTTTCCAACATATTGTGCTTGCCAAAGGATAAAATGTAAAAAGGAAGGGTGAAGATCACCATGACTCTTGCATAAGGTAGAAGATAATGATAAAAGATAGGCCCTTCGCAGAGGGAAGCAGAGGTTGCCATGCGCTTTTATGGTTGGATGCACAAAATCTTAATGCGAAAGAACGTCACTTTATATTGCCCCTTGTGATATGAACCTTTATTATGTAGTTTGTCGCTTTTATTACTTCCACATCACAAGATCATATAAAGCTTACTTCTCCCACACCAATCAATCATACATATTTAGAGAGCAATTTTTATTGCTTTGTACCGATGACAACTTACTTGGGTCTTATTCAATCCATAGGTAGATATGGTGGACTCTCATGGCAAAACTGGTTTAAGGGTATTTGGAAGCACAAGTAGTATATCTACTTGGTGCAATGAATTTGGCTAGCATGAGGGGGAAAGGCAGGCTCAACATGTTGGAGTATCCAAGGCAATATAATTTATCTCAGATGTACGAAAACATAACCCATTACGTTGTCTTCCTTGTCCAATGTCAACTCTTTAGCATGTCATATTTTAATGAGTGCTCACAATCATAAAATATGTCCAAGATAGTATATCTATATGTGAAGACCTCTCTTTCTTTATTACTTCCTATTAATTGCAACGATGACCAAAACTATGTTTGTCAACCCTCAACAACTTTTATTCATCATACTTTTTCTATGTGAGCTCATTACTCTCCATAAGACTCACATGATCTCTTTGTTTCTTTTTATTTCTTTCTCTTTTCTTTTATTCACTTAGGATCATGGCAAAATAATCAAGCCCTTGACTCAACACTAATCTTTATGATATAGCTCACGGACTCGATTACATAGAAGGATAATAAAGCAAAACTCACAACTAGATCATGCCATAAACTTTATTCTACTAGATCAAAATACTACTAATAAGATCGAACTAAGATAAACGGTAAAAATAAAAGTGATGGTGATACGATACCGGGGTACTCCCCAAGCTTGGCAGTTGCCAAGTGGAGTGCCCATACCCAGATACTCAATTCTTCTTTGTTGGAGGAGACAGTGGAGGTGTTGTTGATGATGCGGGCTTGTCATCCATCTTCCAAGGCATAAGTTCACCATCATAGAAAGATGATCGAGTCTCCGGAATCCTCGAATCTGCAGCCAAACTCATTCTTTTGAATCTATATTCATACTCACAGTTTTGGTTTTGTAGGTCATAGATTTGGGCTTGGAGGTGCTCGATCTTCTCATATAGCTTGAAGATGGACTCCTTGGTGTTCTTGGCATCCGGCTTGTAGTTGTTAGTGAACTCCGTGAGCATCATGTGGCTAGCGTTGATTCCATGCTCCACCATCCCCTGACACTTGAAAATTTGTTGCTCCATTGCTTCGAGCCTCGTCTCCATGCTTCCGATTCCCTTTGGTCCCTCAGCATCGCGGATGTGCAGCAACCCATCACGCATCTCAATGGTTTGAGGGTGTCGCAGCACCTCCGCGAGGTAAGGGTTGATGACCTTCTCGAAGAACTTGTCCTTTGAAGCACTTGGGGACGTCATGATAATCTAGATCTGTTAGAAAAACAGCTTGAAACAAAAACAGGAGATTTTTGTGTGATACGGGAGTCAAAACCTTCGGGAGATTATATAATGAATTTTTACCGACCAAAATACGTATCGCGCAAGAAAACGGAGTACGGAAGGCACACGAGGAGCTCACGAGGTAGGGGGGCGCCCAGGGGGGTAGGGCGCGCCCTCCACCCTTGTGGGGCCCTCGTGTCCTTCCCGGACTGCTACTTAATTTTCTATTTTTCTAAATATTCCAAAACGGAGAAATATTGCCTTAAAAATTGTTTTGGAGTCGGTTTACTTACCGTACCACGTACCTATTCCTTTTCGGAGTCTGAAACGTTCTGGAAAGTGTCCCTTATGTATTCCTCCGGGGTTACGGTTTCAATGATATTGGTTTCAACATTTATGGGATTACCTGAGATATAGTGTTTAATTCTTTGACCATTTACCACCTTCGGATTTGTGCCTTCGAAGTTGTTGATTTTTATGGCACCGGAACGATATACCTCATCGATAACATAGGGGCCTTCCCATTTAGAGAGAAGTTTCCCTACAAAAAAATCTTAAACGAGAGTTGTATAGCAATACATAATCACCTACATTAAACTCACGCTTTTGTATCCTTTTGTCATGCCATCTTTTAACCTTTTCTTTAAACAACTTGGCATTTTCATAAGCTTGGGTTCTCCATTCATCAAGTGAGCTAATATCAAATAACCTCTTTTCACCGGCAAGTTTGAAATCATAGTTGAGCTCTTTAATAGCCCAATATGCCTTATGTTCTAGTTCTAGAGGTAAGTGACATGCTTTTCCATATACCATTTTATACGGAGACATACCCATAGGATTTTTATATGCAATTCTATAGGCCCATAATGCATCATCAAGTTTCTTGGACCAATTCTTTCTAGACCTATTAACAGTCTTTTGCAAAATTAATTCGAGTTCTCTATTACTCAATTCTACTTGACCACTAGACTGTGGGTGATACGGAGATGCAATTCTATGATTGAGTCATATTTAGCAAGCATTTTACGGAAAGCACCATGAATAAAATGTGAACCACCATCAGTCATTAAATATCCAGGGACTACAAACGTCGGAAAAATAACTTCTTTAAGCATTCTAATAGAAGTGTTATGATCAGCACTACTAGTTGGAATAGCTTCTACCCACTTAGTAACATAATCAACAGCAACTAAAATATGTGTATATCCATTAGAGGCAGGAAAAGGTCCCATATAATCAAAGCCCCAAACATCAAACGGTTTAATAACAAGTGAATAATTCATAGGCATTTCTTGACATCTACTAATATTACCAATTCTTTGACATTCATCACAAGAAAAGGCAAACTTACGGGCATCCTTGAAGAGAGTAGGCCAATAAAAACCGGATTGCAATACCTTATGTGCAGTTCTATATCCCGCGTGGTGTCCTCCATAAGTTTCAGAGTGGCACTTGCGTAGGATTTGTTCCTGTTCATGCTCAGGTACACAACGTCTAATAACACCATCTAGTCATTCTTTATAAAGATGTGGGTCATCCCAAAAGTAATGTCTCAAATCATAGAAGAACCTTTTCTTTTGTTGGTATGTGAAGCTAGGTGGTATAAATTTAGCAACTATGTAATTAGCATAATCAGCATACCAAGGGGTACTACGAGAAGTACTAATGACATTTAATTGTTCATCAGGAAAGCTATCATCAATAGGTAGTGGGTCATCAAGAACATTCTCTAACCTAGATAAGTTGTCTGCAACGGGGTTCTCAGCTCCTTTTCTATCAACAATATGCAAATCAAATTCTTGTAGCAAGAGAACCCATCTAATAAGTCTAGGTTTAGCATCTTTCTTCTCCATAAGATACTTAATAGCAACATGATCAGTGTGGATAGTTACTTTAGAATCAACAATATAAGGTCTGAACTTATCATAAGAAAATACAACTGCTAAAAGTTCTTTTTCAGTAGTAGCATAATTTCTTTGAGCATTGTCTAGAGTCTTACTAGCATAATGGATAACATTTAATTTCTTATCAACTCTTTGCCCTAGAACAACACCTACAGCATAATCGCTAGCATCACACATAATTTCAAAGGGTAAATTCCAATCAAGTGGCTAAACAATAGGTGCAGAGACTAATGCTTTCTTAAGTATTTCAAATGCTTCTACACAATCATCATCAAAGACAAACGGTACGTCTTTTTGTAATAAATTAGTCAGAGGCCAAGAAATTTTTGAGAAGTCCTTAATGAACCTCCTATAAAATCCGGCGTGACCAAGGAAACTTCTTATACCTTTGATGTCCTTGGGACATGGCATCTTTTCAATAGCATCAACCTTGGCTTTATCAACTTCAATACCTCTTTCAGAAACTTTATGCCCCAAGACAATACCCTCATTAACCATAAAGTGGCACTTTTCCCAATTCAAGACAAGATTAGTTTCTTCACATCTCTGCAAAACTCGATCAAGGTTGCTTAAGCAATCATCAAAAGAGGATCCATAGACGGAAAAATCGTCCATGAAAACCTCACAAATCTTTTCACAAAAGTCAGAGAATATAGCCATCATGCATCTTTGAAAGGTAGCAGGTGCATTACATAAACCAAAAGGCATACATCTATAAGCAAAAGTACCAAAAGGGCATGTAAAAGTAGTCTTTGATTGATCTTTAGCCGACACAGGTATTTGAGAGAAACCAGAATAACCATCTAGAAAGCAGTAATGTGTATGTTTGCATAATCTTTCTAGCATTTGATCAATAAAAGGTAAGGGGTAATGATCTTTCTTAGTAGCCTTATTTAATTTGCAGAAATCAATTACCATCCTATAACCTGTAATAATTCTTTGTGAAATCAATTCATCTTTATCATTAGGAACAACAGTAATACCTCCCTTCTTAGGGACACAATGAACACGACTTACCCACTGACTATCAGCAACGGGATAAATTATACCTGCCTCCAGAAGCTTTAGTATTTCTTTTCTTACCACTTCTTTCATTTGAGGATTCAGACGTCGTTGAGGATCACGAACTGGTTTGGCATCTGCTTCCAAATTTATTTTATGTTGACATAGAGTGGGACTGATGCCCTTAAGATCATCAAGAGTATATCCAATAGCAGCACGATGCTTCTTCAGAGTTTTCAATAATCTTTCTTCTTCATGCTCTGAAAGGTTAGCACTAATAATAATAGGATATATCTTCTTTTCATCAAGATAAGCATATTTAAGATTATCAGGCAACGGTTTAAGCTCAAACACGGGATCACCCTTAGGTGGAGGAGGATCCCCTAGGATTTCAATAGGCAAATTGTGTTTTAGCATAGGTTCCTGTTTAAAGAATACTTCATCTATTTTCCTTCTTTCATTCGTAAACATATCATTCTCATGGTCTAGCAAATATTGTTCTAAAGAATCATTAGGAGGTACGGCAATAGAAGCAAGAACAATAATTTCATCCTTACTAGGTAATTCTTCTTCACGGTGTTGTTTGCTAAATTTAGAGAAATTAAACTCACAAGTCATCATCCAAGCCAATAGTAACAACATTCTTTTCGCAGTCTATCCTAGCATTAACTGTATTCAAGAAGGGTCTACCAAATATAATGGGACAAAAGCTATCTTGTGGAGAACTAAGAACAAGAAAATCAGCAGGATACTTAGTTTTCCCGCACAAGACTTCAACATCTCTAACAATTCCCATTGCTGAAATAGTATCTCTATTAGCAAGTTTAATTGTGACATCAATATCTTCTAACTCAGCCGGTGTAATTTCATGCTTGATTTCTTTATACAAGTCATAAGGTATAACACTAGCACTAGCACCCATATCACATAAGCCATGATAACAATGATCTCCTATTTTAACAGAAATAACAAGCACACCTACCATAGGTCTATGTTTATCTTTAGCACAAGGTTTAGCAATTCTAGCAGTTTCACCGCAGAACTGAATAACATGCCCATCAATATTATCAGACAAGAGCTCTTTAACAATAGCAATATTAGGTTCAACTTTAACTTGCTCAGGACGAGTATATGTTTTAATATTGCTTTTACGAACCACAGTTGAAGCTTTAGCATGATCCTTTATCCTAACAGGGAAAGGTGGTTTCTCAACATAACAAGTAGGAACAATAGGATCATTATAAGTGACAGTCTTTTCTTCAACTTTAATAGGTGCAGCTACTTTTACTTCTATGGGAGGATGATATTTAAACCACTTCTCCTTAGGGAGATCAACATAAGTAGCAAAAGATTCACAGAAAGAAGCTACTATCTCAGAATCAAGTCCATATTTAGTGCTAAACTTACGGAAAATATCGGTATCCATAAAAGATTTAACACAATCAAACTTAGGTGTCATACCTGACTCCTTACCATTGTCGAGGTCCCAACCTTCAGAGTTGCGTTTAATTCTATCCAATAAATCACATCTAAATCCAATAGTCTTCATCATAAAAGAGCCAACACAAGAAGTATCAAGCATGGTGCGATTGTTATCAGAAAGCCGAGCATAAATTTTTTGAAGAATTGTTTCTCTTGGAAGCTCATGATTGGGGCATGAATATAACATCGATTTAAGCCTCCCCCAAGCTTGAGCGATGCTTTCTCCTTTGCGAGGCCAAAAATTATATATATAATTGCGATCACGATGAACAAGATGCATAGGGTAATACTTTTGATGAAATTCCAATTTCAATCTTCTATAGTTCCATGATCCCATATCATCACATAGCCTATACCATGTCAATGCGTCTCCCTCCAAAGATAAAGGGAAGACCTTCTTCTTAGCAACATCATCGGGAATACCTGCAAGCTTAAATAATCCACAAACTTCATCCACATATATTAGGTGTTCATCAGGATGCTTTGTTCCATCTCCTGTAAAAGGATTAGCTAGCAGTTTTTCTATTATACTCGAAGGATACTCATAAGGAATTTCATTTTCAATAGGTTCAGTAGGTTGAGGAGCAACTCTTTGCTCTACTGGTCAGGGTGAAGATACCCCGAACAAGCCCCTCATAGGATTACTTTCCATAGTAACAAGTGATAGTAAATTTCAGGACACTATATAAATTTTTCCTTACCAAATTCCACCTACCAAAGGCGCTTCACTCCCCGGCAACGGTGCCAGAAAAGAGTCTTGATGACCCACAAGTATAGGGGATCTATCGTAGTCCTTTCGATAAGTAAGAGTGTCGAACCCAACGAGGAGCAGAAGGAAATGATAAACGGTTTTCAGCAAGGTATTCTCTGCAAGTACTGAAATAAGTGGTAACAGATAGTTTTGTAATGAGATAATTTGTAACGAGCAACAAGTAACAAAAGTAAACAAAGTGCAGCAAGGTGGCACAATCCTTTTTGTAGCAAAGGACAAGCCTGGACAAACTCTTATATAAGGAAAAGCGCTCCCGAGGACACATGGGAATATCGTCAAGCTAGTTTTCATCGCGTTCATATGATTCACGTTCGGTACTTTGATAATTTGACATGTGGGTGGACCAGTGCTTGGGTGCTGTTCTTACTTGAACAAGCATCCCACTTATGATTAACATCTATTGCAAGCATCCGCAACTACAACAAAAGTATTAAGGTAAACCTAACCATAGCATGAAACATATGGATCCAAATCAGCCCCTTACGAAGCAACGCATAAACTAGGGTTTAAGCTTCTGTCACTCTAGCAACCCATCATCTACTTATTACCTCCCAATGCCTTCATCTAGGCCCAAATAATGGTGAAGTGTTATGTAGTCGATGTTCACATAACACCACTAGAGGCTAGACAACACACATCTCATCAAAATATCGAACGAATACCAAATTCACAAGACTACTAATTGCAAGACTTCTCCCTTGTCCTCAGGAACAAACATAACTACTCACAAAGCATAAACATGTTCATAATCAGAGGGGTATTAATATGCATATAGGATCTGAACATATGATCTTCCACCAATTAAACCAACTAGCATCAACTACAAGGAGTAATTAACACTACTAGCACCAATCCCGGACTTGAAGACAAGAATCGGATACAAGAGATGAACTAGGGTTTTGAGATGAGATGGTACTGATGAAGATGTTGATGGAGATTGCCCTCTCCCGATGAGAGGAGCGTTGGTGATGATGATGGCGATGATTTCCCCCTCCGAGAGGGAAGTTTCCCCGGCAGAACAGCTCTGCCGGAGCTCTAGATTGGATCCGCCAAGGTTCCGCCTCATGGCGGCGGAGTTTCGTCCCGAAAGGTTGCTTCCTCTTTTTTTTTCTCGACGAAAGACTTCATATAGAAGAAGATGGTCATCGGAGTGCCACTAGGGGGCCCACGAGGTAGGGGGCGCGCCCTAGGGGGGGCGCCCCCCACCCTCGTGAGAAGGGTGTGGCCCCCCTGGTCTTCATCTTTGGTGAGGATTTTTCATTATTTATTATAAGGTGTTCCGTGGAGTTTCAGGACTTTTGGAGTTGTGCAGAATAGGTCTCTAATATTTTCTCCGTTTCCAGCCCAGAATTCCAGCTGCCGGCATTCTCTCTCCTTATGTAAACCTTGTAAAATAAGAGAGAATAGCCATAGGTATTGTGACATAATGTGAAATAACAGCCTATAATGCAATAAATATTGATATAAATGCATGATGCAAAATGGACGTATCAATATGGTCAAGACGTGACGAGATATAAATTGTTGTATGAGATGATCATGTTTTGTTAAAGTTATCGGCAACTGGCAGGATCCTTATGGTTGTCTTTTTATTGCCTAAGATGCAAGAGCTATATAATTGCTTTACTTTATCGCTATGCAATAGCAATAGTTGCAAAAGCAATAGTTGGCGAAACGACCATGTGATGAAACGTTGATAGAGATCAAGATGATGGAGATCATGGTGTCATGCCGGTGACGATGGAGATCATGACGGTACTTTGGAGATCAAAGGCACAAGATGATGATGGCCATATCATGTCACATATTTTGATTGCATGAGATGACCCCTTACTAAAATTTCAAGGTATAAGTGCTCTCCCTGAGTATGCTACGTTGCGACAGTTCTTCGTGCTGAGACACCATGTGATGATCGGGTGTGATAAGCTCTACGTTCACATACAACGGGTGCTAGCCAGTTTTGCACAAGAAGAATACTCAGGTTAAACTTGACGAGCCTAGCATATGCACATATGGCCTCGGAACACTGAGACCGAAAGGTCGAGCGTGAATCAGATAGTAGATATGACCAACATAGTGATGTTCACCATTGAAAATTGTTGGAAATATGCTCTAGAGGCAATAATAAAATGGTTATTATTATATTTCCTTGTTCATGATGATTGTCTATTGTTCATGCTATAATTGTGTTATCCGAAAATCGTAATACATGTGTGAATGCATAGACCACAACATGTCCCTAGTGAGCCTCTAGTTGACTAGCTCGTTGATCAATAGATGGTTACGGTTTCCTGACCATGGACATTGGATGTCATTGATAACGAGATCACATCATTGGGAGAATGATGTAATGGACAAGACCCAATCCTAAGCATAACACAAGATCATGTAGTTCGTCTGCTAAAGCTTTTCTAATGTCAAGTATATTTTCCTTAGACCATGAGATTGTGCAACTCCTGGATACCGTAGGAATGCTTTGGGTGTGCCAAACGTTACAACGTAACTGGGTGGCTATAAAGGCACACTACGGGTATCTCCGAAAGTGTCTATTGAGTTGACACGAATCGAGACTGGGATTTGTCACTCCGTGTGACGGAGAGGTGTCTCTGGGCCCACTCGGTAAGACATCATCAAAATGAGCTCAACGTGATCAAGGAGTTGATCACGGGATGATGTGTAACGGAACGAGTAAAGAGACTTGCCGGTAATGAGATTGAACAAGGTATAGGGATACCGACGATCGAATCTCGGGCAAGTATCATACCGGTAGACAAAGGGAATTGTATACGGGATTGATCGAATCCCCGACATCGTGGTTCATCCGATGAGATCATCGTGGAACATGTGGGGGGCAACATGGGTATCCAGATCCCGCTGTTGGTTATTGGCCAAAGAGATGTCTTGGTCATGTCTGCATGATTCCCGAACACGTAGGGTCTACACACTTAAGGTTCGGTGACACTAGAGTTGTTATGGGAAATAGTATGCAGTTACCGAATGTTGTTCGAAGTCCTGGATGAGATCCCAGACGTCACGAGGAGTTCCGGAATGGTCCGGAGGTGAAGATTTATATATGGGAAGTCATCATACGGTCACCGGAAGTGTTCGGAGGTTTATCGGTATTATACTGGGACCACCGAAGGGGTTCCGGGGTCCACCGGGAGGGTCCACCTGCCCCGTAGGGCCCTATGGGCCGTATGTGGAAGGGAACCAGCCCCTAAGTGGGCTGGGCGCCACCCTCCCTTAGGGCCAATGCGCCTAGGGTTGGGGGGAACCCTAAAGGGGGCGCCCCCCTTGGCTTGGGGGGCAAGCCCCCTCCCCTTGGCCGCTGCCCCCCTCTAGATCTCATCTAGAGGGGTCGGGCCCCTTCCCCCTTCACCCTATAAATAGAGGGGTGGAGGGAGGGCAGCTTCACCACTTCCAAGGCGCAGCCCTCCCTCTCCCAACACCTCCTCCTCCTCCGTTGAGCTTGGCGAAGCCCTGCCGGAGAACTGCGAGCTCCACCACCACGCCGTCGTGCTGCCGTAGTTCTTCCCCAACTTCTCCTTCCCCCTTGCTGGATCAAGAAGGAGGAGACGTCCCCGGGCTGTACGTGTGTTGAACGCGTAGGCACCGTTGTTCGGCGCTTAGATCGGAATCAACCGCAATCTGAATCGCTGCGAGTACGACTCCATCATCCGCGTTCTTGTAACGCTTCCGTTTCATGATCTTCAAGGGTATGAAGATACACTCCCCTCTCTCTCGTTGCTAGTCTCTCCATAGATTGATCTTGGTGATGCATAGAATTTTTTTTAATTTCTGCAACGATCCCCAACAGTGGCATCATGAGCTAGGTGTATGCGTAGTTTCTATGCACGAGTAGAACACAAGTTGTTGTGGGCGTTGATTTTGTCAATTTACTTGCCATTACTAGTCTTATCTTGATTCGGCGACATCGTGGGATGAAACGGCCCTGACCGACCTTACACGTACGCTTACGTGAGACAGGTTCCACCGACTGACATGCACTAGTTGCATAAGGTGGCTAGCGGGTGTCTGTCTCTCCCACTTTAGTCAGACCGGATACGATGAAAAGGGTCCTTATGAAGGGTAAATAGAAATTGGCATATCACGTTGTTGTTTTGCGTAGGTAAGAAACGTTCTTGCTAGAAACCATAGCAGCCACGTAAAAACATGCAACAACAATTAGAGGACGTCTAACTTGTTTTTGTAGGGTATGCTATGTGATGTGATATGGCCAAAATAATGTGATGAATGCTATATGTGATGTATGAGATTGATCATGTTCTTGTAATAGGAATCACGACTTGCATGTCGATGAGTATGACAACCGGCAGGAGCCACAGGAGTTGTCTAAATTATTTATGACCTGCGTGTCACTGAAAATGCCTTGTAATTACTTTACTTTATTGCTAACCATTAGCCATAGTAGTAGAAGTAATAGTTGGTGAGACAACTTCATGAAGACACCATGATGGAGATCATGATGATGGAGATCATGGTGTCATGCCGGTGATGATGATGATCATGGCGCCCCGAAGATGGAGATCAACAGGAGCAAAATGATATTGGCCATATCATGTCACTATTTGATTGCATGTGATGTTTATCATGTTTTACATCTTATTTTCTTAGAACGACGGTAGCATAAATAATATGATCCCTCGCAATAATTTCAAGAAAGTGTTCCCCCTAAATGTGCACCGTTTCTAAGGTCCGTTGTTCTGAAGCACCACGTGATGATCGGGTGTGATAGGTTCTAACGTTTGCATACAACGGGTGTAAGCCAGATTTACACACGCAATACACTTAGGTTGACTTGACGAGCCTAGCATGTACAGACATGGCCTTGGAACACGGAAGACCGAAAGGTCGAACATGAGTCGTATAGAAGATACGATCAACATGAAGATGTTCACCGATGATGACTAGTCCGTCTCACGTGATGATCGGACACGGCCTAGTTGACTCGGATCATGTATCACTTAGATGACTAGAGGGATGTCAATCTGAGTGGGAGTTCATTAAATAATTTGATTAGATGAACTTAATTGTCATGAACATAGTCTAAAACTTTGCAATATGTCTTGTAGATCAAATGGCCCACGCTAATGTTGCCCTCAACTTCAACGCGTTCCTAGAGAAAACCAAGCTAAAAGACGATGGCAGCAACTACACGGACTGGGTCCAAAACTTGAGGATTATCCTCATAGCTGCCAAGAAAGCATATGTCCTTGAAGCACCGCTAGGTGAAGCACCTATTTTCCCAGCAACTCAAGATGTTATGAATGCCTGGCAGTCGCGTAGTGATGATTACTCCCTGGTTCAGTGCGGCATGCTTTACAGTTTAGAACCGGGGCTCTAAAAGCATTTTGAGTAGCACTGAGCATATGGGATATTCCAAGAGCTGAAAATGGTTTTCCAAGCTCATGCCCGGGTCGAGAGATATGAAGTCTCCGACAAGTTCTACAGTTGTAAGATGGAGGAGAATAGTTCTGTCAGCAAGCACATACTCAAAATGTCTGGGTTGCACAACCGTTTGTCTCAGCTGGGAGTTGATCTCCCAGATGACGCGGTCGTTGACAGAATCCTTCAGTCGCTCCCACCTAGCTACAAGAGCTTTGTGATGAATTTCAATATGCAGGGGATGGAGAAAACCATTCCTGAGGTATATTCAATGCTGAAATCAGCGGAGGTAGAGATCAAAAAGGAACATCAAGTGTTGATGGTCAATAAAACCACTAGTTTCAAGAAAGGCAAGGGTAAGAAGAACTTCAAGAAGGACGGCAAGGGAGTTGCCACGCCCGGTAAGCAAGCTGCCGGGAAGAAGCCAAAGCATGGACCCAAGCCTGAGACTGAGTGCTTTTATTGCAAGGGAAACGGTCACTGGAAGCGGAACTGCCCCAAGTACTTAGAGGATAAGAAGGCCGGCAATACCAAAGGTATATATGATATACATGTTATTGATGTGTACCTTACCTGCACTCGTAGTAGCTCCTGGGTATTTGATACCGGTGTGGTTGCTCATATTTGTAACTCAAAACAAGAGCCGCGGAATAAACGGAGACTAGCGAAGGATAAGGTGACGATGCGCGTCGGGAATGGTTCCAAGGTCGATGTGATCGCCGTCGGCACGCTGCCTCTACATTTACCTACGGGATTAGTTTTAAACCTCAATAATTGTTATTTAGTGCCAGCTTTGAGCATGAACATTGTATCTGGATCTTGTTTAATGCGAGATGGCTACTCATTTAAATCCGAGAATAATGGTTGTTCCATTTATATGAGAGATATGTTTTATGGTCATTCCCCGCTGGTCAATGGTTTATTCTTGTTTAATCTCAAACGTGATGTTACACATGTTCATAGTGTGAATACCAAGAAGTGTAAGGTTGATAATGACAGTCCCACATACTTGTGGCACTGCCGCCTTGGTCAGATTGGTGTCAAATGCATGAAGAAACTCCATGCAGATGGACTTTTGGAGTCTCTTGATTATGAATCATTTGACACATGCGAGTCATGCCTCATGGGCAAAATGACCAAGACTCTGTTCTCCGGAACAATGGAGCGAGCAACCAACTTATTGGAAATCATACATAATGATGTGTGCGGTCCAATGAGCATTGAGGCTCGCGGTGGCTATCATTATGTTCTCTCCCTCACCGATGACTTGAGTAGATATGGGTATGTCTACTTAATGAAACACAAGTCTAAGACTTTGAAAAGTTCAAGGAATTTCAGAATGAGGTTGAGAATCAACGTGACAGGAAAATAAAGTTCTTACGATCAGATCATGGGGGAGAATATTTGAGTCACGAATTTGGCACACACTTAAGGAAATGTGGAATTGTTTCACAACTCACGCCGTCTGGAACACATCAGCGTAATGGTGTGTCTGAACGTCGTAATCGCACTCTATTAGATATGGTGCGATCTATGATGTCTCTTACCGATCTACCGCTATCATATTGGGGTTATGCTTTAGAGACTGCCGCATTCACTTTAAATAGGGCTCCGTCGAAATCCGTTGAGACGACACCGTATGAATTATGGTTTGGAATGAAACCTAAGATGTCGTTTCTGAAATTTTGGGGATGCGATGCTTATGTCAAGAAACTTCAACCTGAAAAGCTCGAACCCAAGTCGGAAAAATGTGTCTTCATAGGATACCCTAAGGAAACTATTGGGTATACCGCTACCTCAGATCCGAAGGCAAGATCTTTGTTGCCAAGAATGGATCATTTCTAGAGAAAGAGTTTCTCTCGAAAGATGTAAGTGGGAGGAAAGTAGAACTTGATGAAATACTGCCTCTTGAACCGGAAAGTAGCGCAACTCAAGAACATGTTTCTGTGGTGCCTGCACCGACTAGAGAGGAAGTTAATGATGATGATCAAGGAACTTCGGATCAAGTTACTACTGAACTTCGTGGGTCCACAAGGACACGTTCCACACCAAAATGGTATGGCAACACTGTCCTAGAAATAATGTTGTTAGATAACGGTGAACCTTCAAACTATGAAAAAGCGATGGCGGGCCCAGATTCCAACAAATGGCTTGAAGCCATGAAATCCGAGATAGGATCCATGTATGAAAACAAAGTATGGACTTTGACAGACTTGCCCGATGATTGGAGAGCCATAGAAAATAAATGGATCTTTAAGAAGAAGACGGACGTGGATGGCAATGCGACCATCTATAAAGCTCGGCTTGTCGCTAAGGGTTATCGACAAGTTCAAGGGGTTGACTATGATGAGGCCTTCTCGCCCGTAGCGAAGCTGAAGTCCGTCCGAATCATGTTAGCAGTTGCCGCATTCTATGATTATGAAATATGGCAAATGGACGTCAAAACAGCATTCCTTAATGGTTTCCTTAAGGAAGAATTGTATATGATGCAGCCAGAAGGTTTTGTCGATCCTAAGAATGCTAACAAGGTATGCAAGCTCCAGCGCTCAATCTATGGGCTGGTGCAAGCATCTCGGAGTTGGAACATTCGCTTTGATAAGATGATCAAAGCGTTTGGGTTTACGCAGATTTATGGAGAAGCATGTGTTTACAATAAAGTGAGTGAGAGCTCTGTAGCATTTCTCATATTATATGTGGATGACATACTATTGATGGGAAATGATATAGACCTCTTGGAAAGCATAAAGGCCTAATTGAATAAGTGTTTTTCAATGAAGGACCTTGGAGAAGCTGCTTATATATTAGGCATCAAGATCTATAGAGATAGATCGAGACGCCTCATTGGTCTTTCACAAAGCACGTACCTTGACAAGATATTGAAGAAGTTCAATATGGATCAGTCTAAGAAGGGGTTCTTGCCGGTATTGCAAGGTGTGAGATTGAGCACGGCTCAATGCCCGACCACGGCAGAAGATAGAGAAAATATGAGTGTCATCCCCTATGCCTCGGCCATAGGGTCTATTATGTATTCCATGCTGTGTACCAGACCTGATGTGAACCTTGCCGTAAGTTTGGTAGGAAGGTACCAAAGTAATCTTGGCATGGAACACTGGACAACGGTCAAGAATATCCTGAAGTACCTGAAAAGGACTAAGGATATGTTTCTCGTTTATTGAGGTGACGAAGAGCTCATTGTAAAGGGTTACGTCGATGCTAGCTTCGACACAGATTCGAATGACTCGAAGTCACAAACCGGATAGATGTATATTTTGAATGGTGGGGCAGTCAGTTGGTGCAGTTGCAAGCAAAGCATCGTGGCGGGATCTACATGTGAAGCGGAGTACATGGCAGCCTCGGAGGCATCACATGAAGCAATCTGGATGAAGGAGTTCATTACCGACCTAGGAGTTATTCCCAATGCGTCGGGCCCGATGGCTCTCTTCTGTGACAACAGTGGAGCTATTACCCTGGCCAAGGAGCCCAGGTTTCACAAGAAGACCCGGCATATCAAGCGTTGCTTCAACTCCATTCGTGAAAATGTTCAAGATGAAGACATAGATATTTGTAAAGTGCATACGGACCTGAATGTCACAGATCCGTTGACTAAACCTCTTCCACGAGCAAAACATGATCAACACCAGAACTCTATGGGTGTTCGATTCATCACAATGTAACTAGATTATTGACTCTAGTGCAAGTGGGAGACTGTTGGAAATATGCTCTAGAGGCAATAATAAAATGGTTATTATTATATTTCCTTGTTCATGATGATTGTCTATTGTTCATGCTATAATTGTGTTATCCGAAAATCGTAATACATGTGTGGATGCATAGACCACAAAATGTCCCTAGTGAGCCTCTAGTTGACTAGCTCGTTGATCAATAGATGGTTACGGTTTCCTGACCATGGACATTGGATGTCGTTGATAACGGGATCACATCATTGGGAGAATGATGTGATGGACAAGACCCAATCCTAAGCATATCACAAGATCATGTAGTTCGCCTGCTAAAGCTTTTCTAATGTAAAGTATCATTTCCTTAGACCATGAGATTGTGCAACTCCCGGATACCATAGGAATGCTTTGGGTGTGCCAAACGTCACAACGTAACTGGGTGGCTATAAAGGCACACTATAGGTATCTCCAAAAGTGTCTGTTGAGTTGGCACGAATCGAGACTGGGATTTGTCACTCCGTGTGACGGAGAGGTGTCTCTAGGCCCACTCGGTAAGACATCATCAAAATGAGCTCAACGTGATCAAGGAGTTGATCACGGGATGATGTGTTACGGAACGAGTAAAGAGACTTGCTGGTAACGAGATTGAACAAGGTATAGGGATACCGACGATCGAATCTCGGGCAAGTATCATACCGGTAGACAAAGGGAATTGTATACAGGATTGATCGAATCCCCGACATCGAGGTTCATCGGATGAGATCATCGTGGAACATGTGGGGGCCAACATGGGTATCCAGATCCCGCTGTTGGTTATTGGCCAGAGAGATGTCTCGGTCATGTCTGCATGATTCCCGAACCCGTAGGGTCTATACACTTAAAGTTCGGTGACGCTAGAGTTGTTATGGGAAATAGTATGCAGTTACCGAATGTTGTTCAAACTCCCGGATGAGATCCCAGACGTCATGAGGAGTTCCGAAATGGTCCGGAGGTGAAGATTTATATATGGGAAGTCATCATACGGTCACCGGAAGTGTTCGGAGGTTTATCGCTATTATACCGGGACCACCGAAGGGGTTCCGGGGGTCCACCGGGAGGGTCCACCTGCCCCGGAGGGCCTATGGGCTGTATGTGGAAGGGAACAAGCCCCTAAGTGGGCTGGGCGCCACCCACCTTAGGGCCCATGCACCTAGGGTTGGGGGGAACCCTAAAGGGGGCGCCCCCTTGGCTTGGGGGGCAAGCCCCCTCCCCTTGGCCGCCGCCCCCCCCTCTAGATCTCATCTAGAGGGGACGGCCCCCTTCCCCCTTCACCCTATAAATAGAGGGGTGGGGGGAGGGCAGCTTCACCACTTCCAAGGCACAGCCCTCTCTCTCCCAACACCTCCTCCTCCTCCGTTGAGCTTGGCGAAGCCCTGCCGGAGAACTGCGAGCTCCACCACCACGCCGTCGTGCTGCCAGAGTTCTTCCACAACTTCTCCTTCCCCCTTGCTGGATGAAGAAGGAGGAGACGTCCCCGGGCTGTACATGTGTTGAACACGGAGGCGCCGTTGTTCGGCGCTTAGATCGGAATCAACCGCGATCTGAATCGCTGCAAGTACGACTCCTTCATCCGCATTCTTGTAATGTTTCCGTTTCGCGATCTTCAAGGGTATGAAGATACACTCCCCTCTCTCTCGTTGCTAGTCTCTCCATAGATTGATCTTGGTGATGCGTAGAATTTTTTTTATTTCTACAACGATCCCCAACAAAAACTTCTCCATCTCGCGTGATGATCGGACATGGTTTAGTTGATATGGATCACGTGATCATTTAGATGACTAGATGGATGTCTATCTAAGTGGGAGTTCTTATGTAATATGATTAATTGAACTTAAATTTATCATGAACTTAGTCCTGACAGTATTTGCGTATCTGTGTGTTAGATCAATTGCTCGTGTATAGCTTCCCCGTTTTATTTATGATATGTATTTCAGACTCATGCCTGAGTCGAGAGGTATGAGACCTCTGACAAGTACTTTGCCTACAAGATGGAGGAGAATAGCTCAACCAGTGAGCATGTGCTCAGAATGTCTGAGTACTACAATCGCTTGAATTAAGTGGGAGTTAATCTTCCAGATAAGATAGTGATTGACAGAGTTCTCTAGTCACTATCACCAAGTTACTGGAACTTCGTGATGAACTATAATATGCAAGGGATGACGAAAATGATTCCCAAGCTCTTCGTGATGCTGAAATCAACGAAGGTAGAATTCAAGAAAGAGCATCAAGTGTTGATGGTTAACAAGACCACTAGTTTCAAGAAAAAGGGCCAAGTAAAAGAAAGGGAACTTCAAAGAATGGCAAGCAAGTTGCCACTCCCATGAAGAAACCCAAAGCTAGACCTAAGCCTGAAACTGAGTGCTTCTACTACAAAGGGAATGGTCACTGGAAGCGGAACTACCCCAAATACTTGGCGGATAAGAAGGATGGCAAAGTGAACAAAGGTATATTTGATATACAAATTATTGATGTGTACTTTACTAGTGTTCATAATAGCCCCTGGGTATATAATACTGCTTCAGTTGCTATGATTAGTAACTTGAAACAGGAGTTACAAAATGAACAGAAACTAGTTGAGGGCAAGGTGACGATGTGTGTTGGAAGTGATTCCAAGGTTGATAATATCACCATCGCACACTCCCTTTACCTTCGGGATTAGTGTTGTACCTAAAATAAGTGTTATTTGGTGTTTGCGTGGAGCATAAATATGATTGGATCATGTTTATTGCAATACGGTTATTCATTTAAGTCAAAGAATAATTGTTGTTCTATTTACATGAATATAACCTTCTATAGTCATACACTCAATATAAATGGTTTATTGAATCTCGATCGTAGTGATACACATATTCATAATATTGAAGCCAAAAGATGCAAAGTTAATACTTATAGTGCAACTTATATGTGGCACTGCCGTTTAGGTCATATTGGTGTAAAGCGCATGAAGAAACTCCATGCTAATGGGCTTTTGGAATCACTTGATTATGAATCATTTGATGCTTGCGAACCATGCCTCATGGGCAAGATGACTAAGACTCCGTTCTCCGGAACAATGGAGCAAGCAACTGACTTATTGGAAATAATACATACTGATGTATGTGATCCGATGAGTGTTGAGTCTCGCGGTGGGTATTGTTATTTTCTGACCTTCACATATGATTTGAGCATATATGGGTATATCTACTTGATAAAACATAAGTCTGAAACACTTGAAAAGTTCAAAGAATTTCAGAGTGAAGCGAAAAATCATCGTAACAAGAAAATAAAGTTTCTACGATCTGATCGCGGAGACAAATATTTGAGTTACGAGTTTGGTCTTCATTTGAAACGATGTGGAATAGTTTCGCAACTCACGCCACCTGGAACACCACAGCGTAATGGTGTGTCCGAACGTCATAACCGTACTTTATTAGATATGGTGCGATCTATGATGTCTCTTACCGATTTATCACTATCGTTTTGGGCTTATGCATTAGAGACAACTGCATTCACGTTAAATAGGGCACCATCTAAATCCGTTGAGACGACACATATGAACTATGGTTTAGCAAGAAACGTAACCTGTCGTTTCCTAAAGTTTGGGGCTATGATGCTTATGTGAAAAAGTTTCAACCTGATAAGCGCGAACCCAAATCGGAGAAATGCGTCTTCATAGGATACCCAAAGGATATTGTTGGGTACACCTTCTATCACAGATCCGAAGGCAAGATATTCGTTGCTAAGAATGAATCCTTTCTAGAGAATTAGTTTCTCTCGAAAGAAGTGAGTGGGAGGAAAGTAGAACTTGATGAGGTAACTGTACGTTCTCCCTAATTGGAAAGTAGTTCATCACAGAAATCAGTTCCAGTGATGTCTACACCAATTAGTGAGGAAGTTAATGATGATGATCATGAAACTTCATATCAAGTTACTACCGAACCTCGTAGGTCAACCAGAGTACGTTCTGCACCAGAGTGGTACGGTAATCCTGTTCTGGAAGTCATGTTACTAGACCATGACGAACCTACAAACTATGAGGAAGCGATGATGAGCTCAGATTCCGCGAAATGGCTTAAGGCCAAGAAATCTGAGATGGGATCCATGTATAACAACAAAGTATGGACTTTGATTGACTTGCCCGATGATCGATGAGCTATTCAGAATAAATGGATCTTCAAGAGTAAGACGGGCGCTGGTAGTAGTGTTACTATCTACAAAGCTCGAATTTTCGCAAAAAGGTTTTTTGACAAGTTCAAGGTGTTGACTACGATGAGATTTTCGCACTCGTATCGATGCTTAAAAGTCTGTCCGAATCATGTTAGCAGTTTCTGCATTTTATGAAATCTGGCAAATGGATATCAAAACAACATTCCTTAATGGATTCATTAAAGAAGAGTTGTATATGATGCAACCAGAAAGTTTTGTCAATCCTAAAGGTGCTAACAAAGTGTGCAAGCTCCAGCGATCCATCTATGGACTGGTGCAAGCATCTCGGAGTTGGAATATACGCTTTGATGAGTTGATCAAAGCATATAGTTTTATACAGACTTTTGGAGAAGCATGTATTTACAAGAAAGTGAGTGGGAGCTCTGTAGCATTTCTGATATTATACGTGGATGACATATTGTTGATCAGAAATGATACTGAATTTCTGGATAGCATAAAAGGATACTTGAATAAGAATTTTTCAATGAAAGACCTCGGAGAAGCTGCTTACATATTGGGCATCAAGATCTATAAAGACAAATCAAGACGCTTGATAAGATTTTCGATGAGTACATACCTTGATAAGATTTTGAAGGAGTTCAAAATGGATCAGTCAAAGAAGGAGTTCTTGCCTGAGTTGTAAGGTGTGAAATTGTGTAAAGACTCAAAACCCAGTCACAGCAGAAAATAGAAAGAGAATGAAAAGTCATTCCCTATGACTCAGTCATAGGTTCTATAAAGTATGATATGCTGTGTACCAGACCTATTGTATACCTTAGCATGATTTTGGCAAGGGAGTACAATAGTGATCTAGGAGTAGATCACTGGACAGCGGTCAAAATTATCCTTAGAGGACTAAGGAAATTTTTCTCGGTTATGGAGGTGATAAAAGAGTTCGTCATAAAGAGTTACGTCGATGCAAGCTTTTTACACCGATCTAGATGACTCTAAGTCTCTATCTAGATACATATTGAAAGTGGGAGCAATTAGCTAGAGTAGCTCCGTGCAGAGTATTGTAGACATATAAATTTGCAAAATACATACGGATCTGAATGTTGCAGACCCATAGACTAAACTTCTCTCATAAGCAAAACATGATCACTCTTTGGGTGTTAATCACATAGCGATGTGAACTAGATTATTGACTCTAGTAAACCCTTTGGGTATTAGTCACATGAAGATGTGAGCTAATCACATAAAGATGTGAACTATTGGTGTGAAATCACATGACGATGTGAACTAGATTATTGACTCTAGTGCAAGTGGGAGATTGAAGGAAATATGCCCTAGAGGCAATAATAAAGTTGCTATTTATATTTCCTTATATCATGATAAATGTTTATTATTCATGCTAGAATTGTATTAACCAAAAACTTAGTGCATGTGTGAATACATAGACAAACAGAGTGTCCCTAGTATGCCTCTACTTGACTAGCTCGTTAATCAAAGATGGTTAAGTTTCCTAGCCATAGACAAGTGTTGTCATTTGATGAACGAGATCACATCATTAGAGAATGATGTGATGGACTAGACCCATCCATTAGCTTAGCACTATGATCATTTAGTTTATTGCTATTGCTTTCTCCATAACTTATACATGTTCCTATGACTATGAGATTATGCAACTCCCGAATACCGGAGGAACACTTAGTGTGCTACCAAACGTCACAACATAACTGGGTGACTATAAAGATGCTCTACAGGTGTCTCTGATGGTGTTTGTTGAGTTGGCATAGATCATGATTAGGATTTGTCACTCCGTGTATCGGAGAGGTGTCTCTGGGCCCTCTCGGTAATGCACATCACTATAAGCCTTGCAAGCAATGTGACTAATGAATTACTTGCGGGATGATGCATTACGGAACAAGTAAAGAGACTTGCCGGTAACGAGATAGAACTAGGTATTGAGATACCGACGATCGAATCTCGGGCAAGTAACATACCGATGACAAAGGGAACAACGTATGTTGTTATGCAGTTTGACCGGTAAAGATCTTCGTAGAATATGTAGGAACCAATATGAGCATCCAGGTTTCGCTATTGGTTATTGACGGAAATGAGTATCGGTTATGTCTACATAGTTCTCGAACTCGTAGGGTCCGCACGCTTAACGTTCGATGATGATCGCTATTATGATTTTATGTGTTTTGATGTACCCAAGGTAGTTCGGAGTCCCGGATATGATCACAGACATGACAAGGAGTCTTGAAATGGTCGAGGCATAAAGATCGATATATTGGAAAGCTATGTTTGGACATCGGAATGGTTTCGGATGAGTTGGGGCATTTTCCGGAGTACCGGGGGGTTACCGGAACCCCCGGAGAGTCAATGAGCCTTATTGGGCCTTAGTGAGAGAGAGAGGAGGAGGAGGAGGCGGCCAGGTGGAGCCTCCCCCCCCCCCCAAGCCCAATCCGAATTGGGGGGGGTGGCTTTCCTTCCCTCTCTCCCCCTCTTCCTTCTTCTCCTACTCCAACTAGGGATGGGGGTGGGGGGAACCAACTCCTACTGGGAGTAGGACTCCCCCTTGGGTGCGCCATAGAGAGGGCCGGCCCTCCCCTCCTCCACTCCTTTATATACGGGGGAGGGGGCACCCTATAGACACACAATTTGATTGTTTAGCCGTGTGCGGTGCCCTCCTCCATAGAATTCCACGTCGGTCATATCGTTGTAGTACTTAGGCGAAGCCCTGCGTCGGTAACTTCATCATCACCGTCATCATGTCGTCGTGCTGACGAAACTCTCCCTCGGCCTCAATTGGATCAAGAGTACGAGGGACGTCACCGAGCTGAACATGTGCAGATTGCAGAGGTGCCGTGCGTTCGGTACTTGATCGATTGGATCGTGAAGACGTTCGACTATATCAACCGCATTTCATAACGCTTTCGCTTTCGATCTACGAGGGCACGTAGACATACTCTCCCCCTCTCGTTGCTATGCATCACCTAGATGGATCTTGCGTGTGCGTAGGAATTTTTTTGAAATTACTGCGTTCCCCAACAATAAGGGTATATAGAAATAGGATATTCCGGTAGCCCCGTCTATGTCAGCGTCTATTCTGGATAAAAGAAAAAGAGCCCATGGGACGCAGAGTTTCTGCACCCGAGCTCTTGAGCTCGGGTGAACAGTAAAATCAAAACAAAATCTAAAAAATTCTATTTTTTTGTGAGAAATATTGACAAAAGTTTTAAGTGCTTGCACTTTTTTTTTCATGAAATCACATTCTATAAGGCGTGGTGAAAAAAAATCAGTACTCTGAAAATGCTACTTTCAAAAGCATTTTCGAGCACTGAATTTGTTTTTTCCCACGTCTTACAGGAATGTGATTTCATGACGATTTTTTGCACGCTCTTAGAACTTTTGTCAATGTTTCTCCCAAAAACAATTTGGAATTTTTTTATTTTTTTTCAATTTTACTGTTTATCAAGCTCATTTGAGCTCGGGAGCAGAAAAGCACTTTCGGTGTAAAAGGGCAGTACCATTCCAAAAAATGGTACATTCCCATCATATATGTAAACTCCCTAATTAATCTCTCCACACCCCCCCCCCCCCCCCCTCCCCTCTATTTCAACTGGGTGGGCCTCCTCCAACTGGGTGTGCATATTATGTACTATTAAAAAAGAAAGGCAAAGAGTGCCTCCACCATGTCTCGGCCTATTTGTACGCTGAGCCATGACAAAAGACACTCAGCTTACACCTATATGCCGACAAACTTGACGTGAGTGTCACACACGGCCTACCGTACGCCGAGGTAGATTCATCCTTCGTCGGGTGGTTTGCACACCCAGCGTAGTATGTTTTCCCTGTTGTGTGTGTAACAGTACGTAACAGTAACCCCTTATTACCAACCAAAGCATGTATGATCACAAATATCCACCACCACCGCGAGAAGCCAGCATTCCAACAGCCACATAAACAAAGTAACAATTACTAGTTAATTAACCGGCAAGTGTACGTGAGGTGAGAAGATCGATCTAGTCTAACAGGGATTCAGATCTTTTATTTGATTGCTGCGTATGTCCATATCCATACTAATGAGACCAGGATGGATTTCTTTTATTGAATTAGGAATACTTTTCTCTTTTTGTGGCTCCAGAGAGTTCTGGAGCACGGGTAATCTTATGAAAATTCCAAGTACTTGCACAACACATTTGTCTGTACTGCCACTAGTTCAATTGGGCTGGAATCAAATTTTCTACTACATTGCAGCAGATGTATGGGAAGCCGCCGGATCGGACCACGGCGACGACTAGAAGACGGAGACCCCGTCCTTTTCTTTTCTAGTCTTTCTTTGAGAGAAGGCCTCCCGGGATGGCACAGGCCACATGGTATGCAATCACAATTCACAAAAGTCTCGAGCGGATGCAAGTAGTGCAACAGGGCTGGAATTTTGGACTGCCGTGCGGGCACGGTTATCTTGATTCCATGCCACATGCATGCATCTGCAATTCTGCATACATACGTCTGTACCTGATTTTATATATATGATCGACCACTTCAAGGTGAAGTTGTACCCTATGCATCACTCCTTACTACTCCTCGGCCACAAATCTTCCTTTCCATCCAAACCAAAACAATGGCCAGTGTCATGTTTTTGTTCTTCACGCTCTTCTTGTACCCCTACGGTGCAGCGTCGCTAGCCAACGGAGATGTCACCGCTGTGCAAATGCACGCACTCCTGTCCTTGAGGGGCATGGTGTCCGATCCATTTGGCTCACTCCTTTCTTGGAACAGCTCCAACCACCCGTGCAATTGGCGTGGCGTTGGATGCAGCCGCAAGCACGCTGGAAGGATCGTTGAGCTTAACCTCAACTCCTTGGGCTTGATTGGGGGCATCTCGCCCTTACTGGCCAACCTCTCGTATCTCCGTGTGCTTGACCTTGGGGAGAACCAACTGAGAGGGCACATACCCTCGGATCTCGGTCATCTTCACCGGCTTCGGGTATTGAACCTTACCATGAACTCGTTGCAAGGTAGCATCCCAACTTCTTTGAGAGGTTGCACCCAACTCACGAAGCTTATCCTGGCCCGCAACCAGCTGCACGGTGAGATCCCAGGTGAGCTCGGTGCCTTGAGAAATCTTGCCATCTTGAAACTTCAAACCAATGCTTTGTCCGGGAAGATCCCATCATCATTGGGAAACATGTCATCCCTTCTCATATTGAGTCTATCAAACAACTCCTTGTCGGGCATGATTCCTGCTTCTCTTGGCAACCTACCAAACCTCACACAGATTTTTCTTTCGCAAAATCGGCTCTCCGGTGCTATACCTTCGTCTCTTGGTCGGTTATCTAATCTCGTATCTCTTGACTTGGAAGTCAACAGCCTCACCGGGACTATACCTCCTCCTATTTGGAACATATCATCTCTTGTTGGCTTTTCTGTACGTGACAATAAGCTTACGGGGACAATACCTCTAAATGCATTCAATGACCTTCCTCTTCTCGAGCTTCTCTTTATGGGGAACAATAAATTTCATGGAGAGCTCCCCTCTTCCCTTACCAATGCTACAAGTCTCGTTCAATTTGAGATCCAACTAAACTCGTTCAATGGTGTTGTTCCTCCAGATATTGGTGGGTTAAAAAGCCTCCAATGGTTAGCTTTGTTTGATAATGCTTTCCAAGCTAAAAACCCTCATGAATGGGAATTTATACAAGCATTAACAAACTGCACCCAGTTGCAAGGTCTAGAATTGGACAACAATATGTTCGGCGGAGCATTTCCTTCGGCAGTTTCCAATTTATCCATAACACTATATCATCTTTCCCTCACGGGAAATGAAATTTCTGGCCATATTCCTAGAGAGGTTGGTAACCTTGTCGGTTTAAGCTCCCTTCAGCTACAAGAAAACTATATAACGGGATCTCTCCCATCTTCATTGAGTATGCTTCAAAATCTAAGAGTTCTATGGGTAGGAGACAACAATATGGGGGGGCAAGTCCAACCTAGTATTTTGGGCAATTTGACCGAGCTAATTGATTTGTCTCTGCTCTTGAATGCCTTCACTGGAACAATCCCAAATACCATAGGAAACATGGCATCCTTATTAAAACTAGACCTCTCTAGTAACAATTTTATTGGGACAGTCCCTAGCAGCTTATTCAATATCACAACACTCTCAGTATTTTTGGATATTTCATACAATTATTTAGAAGGACCAATACCACCTGAAATTGGGAACCTACAAAATCTTGTAGTTTTTAATGCCATGTTTAATCGGTTCTCAGGAGAAATCCCTTCTACTCTAGGAAAATGTCTTATCCTCCAAAACATTTTCCTACAAAACAATTTGATCATGGGAAATATTCCATCACTTTTGAGTGGGTTGAAGGGTTTAGAAATTCTCGACCTCTCAAGCAACAAACTTTCAGGCCAAATACCAAAATTCTTTGGAGATTTTAGTAGCTTGTCTTACCTAAACCTTTCTTTCAATGATTTTTATGGTGAAGTGCCAACAATTGGTATCTTTGCAAATTCTACTATTATTTCAGTCATAGGGAATAGCAAGCTTTGTGGGGGTGTTCATGGTATTCATTTGGCCCCATGTCCCATTCAAATTTCCAAGCGAAGGCATAAATTTCCAAAGCTTGTGATTGTTGTTTCTCTTGTTGCAACAGCAATATGCATCCTCCTACTGCTCCTCTTCTTCCTTGCTTGCCACAAGAAAAGAACGAGGGGGGATAATCCAACAATATCCATGCCAGGCCACAAACTTGTCTCCTACCAGCAGTTGGCACATGGAACAAATGGTTTCTCAACAGCCAATTTGTTGGGTAGTGGAAGCTATGGATCTGTCTACAGAGCAACCTTGCACGATGACATAGGTGAGCAAGAAAGCATTGTCGCTGTGAAAGTACTTAAGCTTACAACCCCTGGAGCACTCAAGAGTTTCACATCTGAATGTGAGGCAATGAGAAATTTACGGCATCGAAACCTTGTCAAGATCATAACAGCATGCTCAAGCATCGACTTCAATGGGAATGATTTCAAGGCGATTGTCTTTGACTTTATGCCAAATGGTAGTTTGGACGAGTGGCTTCACCCTAGCTCAAACCACCAACCGGAGGCTAGGCACTTAAGTCTTGCCCAAAGATTGATCATACTCTTAGATGTGGCTTATGCATTGGATTATCTCCACTGCAGTGGAGGTACACCAATTGTGCATTGTGATCTAAAGCCAAGTAATGTCCTTCTGGATTCTAATATGGTAGCCCATGTCGGAGACTTTGGACTATCTAGGATTCTTGCAGAGGGATGCTCATATTTCCAGCCTTCAACCAACTCGATGGGATTCAGGGGGACTATTGGTTACGCTCCTCCAGGTTAGCGCAATATTATTTCTTTAACATTTTCCCACTTATCATATTGCAAATAACAATAGATGTTGACATACCTCTTAACTCAATATAGTAGTCGTAATTTTAGTCCCTCAATGCATTTCAGTTAACTTTTAAATTGTGTTGTAGCATTAAATTAATTACTTCAATGAATCAGAAAAAATCTCCTAATTGTTACCAAACCATCAGTAGGTGATGACATCTCTTTTAATGTAACAGCATATGGTGCTGCAAATATGGTTTCAACTCATGGAGACATTTATAGCTATGGAGTTCTTATTCTTGAAATGGTCACTGGAAGGAGGCCCACAGATGACATGTTTGATCAAGGATTAAGCCTTCGCAAGTACGTCGAGGTAGCATTTGATAATAGAGCGATGGACATTGCTGATCCAGAATTGGTAAAAGAAGTTGAACATGTCCCAACAACAACAAATAATCCAACAAACCAAAGGAAGGTTGACACTCTGATTTCTCTATTTAAACTCGGGATTTTTTGCTCCGAGGAAATTCCGTCGAGTAGAATCTCAACGAGAGATATCGTGAACGAGCTGCGTGCAATAAAAGGTTAAAGCAATCAAGGAGAACAGGAACGTGAGATCCGAAGATAAATTATAAAGCAAGTATACCTTTGTCTAGCGTTCCCACAGAAAAAGTGTAATTTGTGCCAAATTCACACGAGACATTCACATGATGTGTACTCCTAAGAAAGCAACATAGTAAAGCAGTCCAAAAGTAGCATGTGTGTGCAGGCTGCTCTCTGATTGGTCATTTTGTATCATCTAAGTTGTAATATCTGCACTCCTGCTCTTTTAAATGCCGCTTTCATTGCTTAATCCTCGAGTCAAGTCTCGACATGTAAGTTGGTATGTGGGAGCATCTCCAATATAGGGCAGCATTTTGGGATTAGAGTAAATTTTTGGGCACCAAAAAGTGCTTAATTTTAGCACGACAAAGTACCATGTCCAACAGCTTGCCTGTAATAGGTCACCCATAACAGCAAAATCATTCCTTTTTAAACCAACATTCATACTACTTCAACAATATTTCATACATTGGAACTACTTCAACCACATTCTAAGTTGTATATTCAACATATTTCAACTACAGAATTAAACTACGACATGCAATCTACAAACACACTATAGATTATCCCAGTGAATGTCATCATCATCAGAATCCTCCTTATTCTTGACCCCGATGAATGCCCTGCTTCGGCATCGTTCTTGCACTTGGTATCCTTGAGATCACTCTTCCAGTAGAACTCTATCTCTTGTCGCACGTACTCCGGGTGCTCCTTCGCAAACCATGACATTGCCTCCTTGTCGCTCTCTCGGATGTTGTCCCGCTTGTCGATAACAATGTGGGTCACCGACTTGATCGCCCTAGACTCAATGGTCATCGGATGCCAATAGTGCTCCGCCGCGGGCTCAGACTTGATCTCTGAAAAGTTGAGCTTCTCGCGGCGACAACTAACTCTAGACGGCGAAGCACTGGATCGTGAAGACTGCATGCTTGCAAACTATGGAGATGTCATGCTTCTGGTATTCCGTTGGAGGGATTGTTCATGAATGATTCGAGGGACTTCAAGTACGAGATACACCAACTCGTATTCTTCCGCTGTAACTCGGAGTCGGTAATGATCTGATCCAAACCGTTATTCCATCTTCATAGTCTTCCTGGTTGATCGTAGGGTGAAATTTTTATTTTTTTTCTACTACGTTTCCCAACATATGCATGTCTAGTACTTAACATGCAGATACCCATAGTGACATTAGGGTATTATTAGCATAAAGGTTGAACAATAGTATCATATGGTGTTGTCATAGTACGATTTCTCGAATTATCTGTGGCACTTTGTGGGTGGTTCAATAGATCAAGATTGGAAAGATAACTTTGAGGTGGTTTCCTGTTAAGAGCATCTAGGCGATTTCATCCTACTTTCTCTGATAGAAATAAAAACTTTGGAGTGATTCTTTGCTGCACTTTGAAGGATTATCATGTGGTTTAATTATGCTAATGATGTTGAGAGTTGACAGTACTGAAAGTATGAACCACCGTTTTTATCTACTTTTGTGTTACTTGCTACAGTGCTGCTTGTATTTGTTCAGATTAAAAAAATTCTATTTCTACCATCCATATTACACATCTATCATCATACATTCGTTGAATTAATGCACCTATACAACTGACAATTCTATTAGGTGTGTTGAGGACACAAGAGACCACTTATATTAGATTACAGGGTTGTTTGAGAGAGAACCACCTTCACCCTACACATCTCACAATTGATAAATCATTGGCCATCCACTTGAGTGGAATTTGCTTATTTTCTATGAAATTTCGCGCTTGGAGGCTTAACAAAGTCTACAAAAACAAAGTTGCATAGTAGACAACAGTTAATAAGAGTAAAAGCGAACGAACCAATGTTGAAAGGATTCATACTAGACATGTACATTATAAGCTCCCTCGAGGCGGCGCCGCATTCGTTGTGGCTACAAACGCTATTTAGCGGTTATAGTGGCACTTATAGTTATTTCAAAAACACCTGTAATTTTTTCATACTCATAATGTTTATAGGTACACTAATTTGGATCTAAGATCCAAGAAAATATAAAGTAACTCCTATGACTAAGAATTACAACATAATTTCTTGGAAACACCTACTTTGTTGTATCAATATTTGCTAGAAGAAATATTCCAAAGACTTTGATAAAGAGGCTGCAATTGGACTGGAGCAACGATGTTGTCAGTCTTTCACCCACACAAACATTATCAATAATAGTTATTGAAAGCCCTTTGATTCACACAACCAAAAAGATGGAAAGCCTTTATCGATGAACGTAGCAGCATTTTAAAATTTTCTACGGATCACCAAGATCAATCTATGGAGAAATCTAGCAACGAGAGGGAGAGGAGTGCATCTACATACCCTTGTAGATCGCAAGCAGAAGCGTTCAAGAGAACGGGGTTGATGGAGTCGTACTCGTCGTGATTCAAATCACCGATGACCGAGCGCCGAATAGACGGCACCTCCGCTTTCAACACACGTACGGTTGGGAGAGACGTCTCCTCCTTCTTGATCCAGCAAGGGAAGGAGAGGTTGATGGAGATACAGCAGCACGACGGCGTGGTGGTGGAAGTAGCGGAATCCTGACAGGGCTTCGCCAAGCGCAAGCGGGGAGGAAGAGGTGTCACGGGAGGGAGGGAGGCGCCAGGGACTTGGGTGCGGCTGCCCTCCCTCCCCTCCACTATATATAGGGGGCCTGGGGGGCGCCGGCCCCTATAGATCCCATCTAAGGGGAGGGGCGGCGGCCTAGGGGTGGCTTGGCCCCCAAGGCAGGTGGAGGCGCCCCCATCCCCTTAGGGTTTCCAACCCTAGGCGCAAGGGAGGCCCAAGGGGGGGCGCACCAGCCCACCAGGGGCTGGTTCCCTTCCCACTTCAGCCCATGAGGCCCTCCGGGATAGGTGGCCCCACCCGGTGGACCCCCGGGACCCTTCCGGTGGTCCCGGTACAATACCGGTGACCCCCGAAACTTTCCCGATGGCCGAAACTAGTCTTCCTATATATAAATATTTACCTCTGGACCATTCCGGAACTCCTCGTGACGTCCGGGATCTCATCTGGGACTCCGAACAACTTTCGGGTTGCCGCATACTAATATCTCTACAACCCTAGCGTCACCGAACCTTAAGTGTGTAGACCCTACGGGTTCGGGAACCATGCAGACATGACCGAGACAACTCTCCGGCCAATAACCAATAGCGGGATCTGGATACCCATGTTGGCTCCCACATATTCTATGATGATCTCATCAGATGAACCACGATGTCGAGGATTCAGTCAATCCCGTATTCAATTCCCTTTGTCAATCGGTACGTTACTTGCCCGAGATTCGATCGTCAGTATTCCAATACCTCGTTCAATCTCGTTACCGGCAAGTCACTTTACTCGTTCCGTAACACATCATCCCGTGACCAACCCTTAGTCACACTGAGCTCATTACGATGATGTTTTACCGAGTGGGCCCAGAGATACCTCTCCGTCATGCGGAGTGACAAATCCTATAGTCACCCAGTTACGTTGTGACGTTTGGCACACCCAAAGTATTCCTACAGTATCCGGGAGTTGCACAATCTCATGGTCTAAGGAAAAGATACTTGACATTAGAAAAGCTCTAGCAGACGAACTACACGATCTTGTGCTATGCTTAAGATTGGGTCTTGTCCATCACATCATTCTTCTAATGATGTGATCCCATTATCAATGACATCTGATGTCCATAGTCAGGAAACCATGACTATCTGTTGATCAACGAGCTAGTCAACTAGAGGCTCACTAGGGACATGTTGTGGTCTATATATTCACACATGTATTATGATTTTCGGATAACACAATTATAGCATGAACAATAGACAATTATCATGAACAAGGAAATATAATAATAACCATTTTATTATTGCATCTAGGGAATATTTCCAACAGGATGATCCCCTAGAAATGTAGGCCGCCGGATCACAATATCTTCACCATGGTGTCGATAAAATATTTCAACTCCACACAGAATCAGCCAACAAAAGAGTTTGACATACCAACATAAACTGTGCGAGGACAGAAAACTATCTAACTTCATGGTACCGCCAAAAGAACGAGAGTAAATTTATTCTCACAATATACAACAATCACTAGACGATGACAAAGAACGTAGAATTCTTGAAGATGCGAGGTCCCCCTTGCGGCGGGAGGCGAGGGGCCCAAAAATTCCCTTGCGGCGGCAGTGGCGGTGCCAGTTATAGATGTTCTCATACGCAGCTGTCACACCACAATTCTTCGTTAGTTCTAATGGGTGGACCCATGTATTTTTTCCCTCAATCCTTTAGGAATGTTTTAAAAGATTCACTTTGGTTCTTTGGGTTCAGTTTCTCCCGATTCCATTTCTAATCCGCTCACACCTATAACTTTTTTGGAATTCAAGAACATTTTTCAAATTCTTCAACCATTTATCCATTTCTAACCCGCTAACTTTATCCAAATCCATTGAACATTTTCCAAAACCGTAAGCTGTTTTAGATTCGCAAACTCCTTTTTAAAACTCATGAATTCTTTTTGGATTCATGAACTTTTTTTGAGTTCATGATCAAATTTATGAAAATTTGAAATCCATGAACTTTTTTAAATGCACGAACATTTTTCACATTCCTGAGCTTTTCAAATCCGCGAATGTTTTTCAAATGCACAAAATTTTATTAAATTCGTGAAAGTATTTCCATTTCAAAATATTTTTCTTTGATTCGATTTTTGTTCGAATTCATGGCCTTTTTATGATTTCATGATCATTTTCCAAAGTCAAAAACTTTTCAAATTAATGGACTTTTTTTCAAGTTCTTGAACTTTTTCAAAATCATGAATATTTTCAAATGTGTGAATGCTTTTCAAAATCATTGAAATTTTAATTCATGAACTTTACTCAAATCTTTGAACATTTTTAAAATTCATGAAAAAAATTGAATTCACAAAGAATTTTTAATTTTCACAAACAATTTTTCAATTTCGCAAAAAAAATCTGTATTCACATGTTATCAATTCAGGATTTATTTCTTGTTCGTGGATTTATTTATTTTCAAATTCATATACTGTTTCAAAACGTGCAATAATTTCTTGAAACTATGATTTTTTTTAATCTATAGAAAACTGGAAGTTTTTTCTGAACAAATAGCTGCCTGTGTGTTTTACAACGACTCTATGATTCAGTTGCCCAATGCACATGCTTGATGCTAAACCAATCGCACCGAGCGACCAAGCTGTGCGCTATTTGGTCTGCGGCCCGCCTTAGTGTTGCATGAGCGCCAGCGCGTTCGGTAGTGCCTGAAGCGCTGGTTTGGATTGGAAAAACAATCATATTTTTGAAAAATGTTCACGAATTGTTAAAACGTATGAAATTCAATTTTCTTTCCCATGTAATTAAAAAAATTCGCAAACATGTTTTATATATGTTGAACATATTTTGAATATTGATGATTTTTTATTTGAATACTATTAAAATTCAGAATTTGATGAAAGCAAATTGAATTCAATGAGCAAGTTTTGAACTTTTTTGAAGTAAATGAACAAAAAGTGTCCACGAATTTTAAAAAATGTTTGCGAAGTGGAAAATAAAAATACATAAAAAGAAAAGAAAAACGGTTTGTGAAAGTTCTAGAACCTTCCCAGAATCGATAGAGTGATGCCTGCCAAAATCAAATAGCGGTAGGGGGCACGTACCCGCGTAACGTGTGCCCGAAAAACACACTGTGTGCCTGACGGGCCTGATCACCCACCCAAGTATTTTTCTTAATATAAGACGTTGTTACCAACTGTCAGCGAAGAAATTAACGCCAGAGTAGGAACAACAGAGCAGGGCATGTATACAAATACAATGTGTCTTTTGTATTGTTAGCTAGTACTCCCTCCGTCCTACTCCCTTTGTCCCGTAATATAAGACGTTTTTATAAGTTAACATAACTTACAAAAACATCTTATATTGTGGGAAGAAGGGATTATAATATAAGAGCTTTTTTTACATCACATTAGCGTAAAAACGGTCTTATATTATGAGACGGGGAAGTACATATTAATACAAACATTCCTCAAAAGAAACTAATACAGTACAAATACATAAAAATGACCTGCGCAAAAATTAACATGCGTCATGTTCTCTATATACCCAGAGCCAACATAGGCCCGGTTTGGATCCTAGAGTTAGTGTTAGTTTGAGCTGTTGAAAAAGTGCATTTATTGTCAATCTAACCTTCTCATACAAACACCTCTTTGGTTAGAGTTAGCTCAGAGTTAGAATCTAAATCTAACCTCTAGCCGAGTTAGAGTATCCAAACAGGGCCATAGCATCCGAGAGAAAACCATGCCTGCTTTCATAAATAAAATTCCTTCTAGTAGCATCAACCATGCACAAAACACTCTCCAATTAAACTAGACTTTTAGACCACCGGCCTAGCAACAAACAGTACCAGGAGTACGTAGCATCAGCTAAGCTATGCCTGCGGTCGCATGCTTGCATTTCGTCCCTCTCACGCATATGTTTATGCGGCCATCCGTGCAACAGTAACACTAACCCTCTACCAACCAAAGCAGAAGCACATATGATCACCAATCCAGCATCACCACAAGCAGCGTTCCGACACCCATAAACAAACGAACGAACAAACAGTGTGCTTAATTAACTAATCTGGCGTGATATGAGAAGATCAATCGCTTCGCCAGTGGATCCAGATCTTTCTTCTCAATTGTTGTGTACGTCGATCGATCGAGAATGTTCTCGCGCTTTCTTCGACTGTCCAACAGCGGTGCAGTACTGCACAGGAATTATGTATCCATACATGAGCACTGTGGTGGGGTCGATCTGGTTTCTCTTGTGTGGTTGCTTCTAGTCTAGGTAGAGAGAATTATGGATCAATAGGCCGAGCTAATCAAACTAGCGGTTCCTGAGCGATCTGCTGCAAAGTGAAAGAGACTGGTCTCCTTTTTAGACCGCGTTGGTAAATGCTAGCTACATGTAGGGACGAAGATCGACTAAGTCACTAAACTGTAGCTGGAGTGCAAGAACACTGAGCGTTGCTCTTCCATGTGTACAAGTCACGATTACGCTTCTTTTTTTAGTGGGTAATCACGATTATGCCTCAACGGCACCGACACAACTTATGACCTATTTTGGCATATGAATATGAGTTCTATAAGATACAAAATTAAGTGTTCGATATTTTTCTATAATTATGCATGGGAGGAGTAGAATGTACGAGTATATACTAGTGCAGTTATTACTTTTCAAATACTAATACATAAAGTACTCCCTCTAATCCAAAAAAAATTGACGTGGCTTTAGTTCAAATTTGAACTAAGGCCGAGCTAAAGTCATGAGGGAGTATAACTGTTCCATCCACAGTTCAAAATTTGTCCCTTTCTTATACAAGAGCTAACAAAACGTGTCTACTACCTAGAGTTAGCATATACTCCTACTTTGATACGCGCGCTAGAAAAGACTAAAGTGATTGCCTTTAATTATATATGCAGGGCTAAGTCTAATCATGTTTGTATGTTGCTCATACTTTCTGTTGTCATGTGTAAATATATTAGAGAATAATCCGCATTAACTATCCCTGTTTATGCAAACAATAATGGTTGATCATTAGACAAGAGCGATAATTAGCTTCTGGGTGGACCCACACACAAGATAGACAGTAAAACTGTAAAAAAAACATCTAGAGTATAAAAAGATTAAGTACGTATGAATTCAAGTAAACATGCATGTAAATTTTCAAGAAGAAAGACCCCCTTTACTTAACCAAGCAAAAAAGTGCCTTGGCCCTCCATAATACTCCCAAGTAGATATTTAAGAATAAATTTGTTCGTTTTTCCTTGGCACAAAAATGAACTGAGTTTATATGAACATTTGCAGAAACACGAAGGATTTGAACATTGAGATGTTTAAGTCATTTCAAATTTACATTAACGTGCAGGTCCTTCTTACATCGGATTACCAGTCAGTAGACATGATACTGGTATACACTATTGTTTGAAGGGTAAGTTCCACTTTGTGCTATTTTTACACCCATTGCGTGAAACACAACTATTAGTATTTCTTTGTGCAAGAGATTATTTATTATTAAATATACTCTCTCCGTTTCTAAAATAAAACTTTTTTAGAGATTACAATATGGACTACATACGGAGCAAAATGAGGGAATATACACTCTAAAATACGTCTGTATACATTTGTATATAGTCCGCACTGAAATCGCTAAAAAGGCTTATATTTAGAAACGGAGAGAATATTATCCATTTCACTATTATTTAGCCAAATTCAGTAACTTGTATGTTAAAATAATTTGACAAAAGATATGAAGAGTGTACTTATTGTGTTGTTTCCAGACTATACGCCTGTCTATATCTAAATCTTTATCAATATAAAAAGATGCAAAGGGGTAGATCTAACAAATCTCAGCAATCAAAGCAGGTCAATCCAACGACTCAGACTGCTCCAATGGTGAGCGCTTAACACGTTTAGCATGCTGTTAATATCATACCAAATATTTATTCCAGCGCTAATAACATAATTAACACACAAATGATATCCTACCTAATTTCCACGTGCAACTAATATACTACCTAATATCAATGTGCATTGCACATATGCATTTACTAGTTAATGTTAAAAATGGGTAAATCGTCGCATTATATTATGGATTTCACTAAAGATTTGACGTCAGATTTTTAAGCATGACAAATCAAAAGTTTTTGAATTGCCATGCCGCAACAACGTAAATTGCCATAAAAATGTCCTATTTGCCATGCTTAAAAGTCTGACGCCGGTTTTTTAACATTCTCATATATTAATTCACTGGAATATGCATGGCCATTTTTTTTACTTTCCATAAATGTAGTGCTCTTCTTAATTAGTTTGTGTGCATGATGGGACAACGATACCTACATTGAAATAATAAAGAGAGTAATATAATGTTTGGTTTTCCATATATTTCATGTTTAGTTTACTTTCTCGGTTTAGCAAATTACAGTCATTTCCCTAACTTGAATATCAATTCCCAATAATGCATGCATGGCTGCTAGCCATCTGCCGGTCTTTAAATTGTGTGGACAGTGGACACTAGGGGCGTTGTATAGGTGTGCAAAGAACGTCTCTTTGCACATGATTTGTGCATGGAGTATGCTCAACATAAATTATAGCCAAGTCTTTTTGTGTGGCAGCAAGGCCACTGATCTATTAACAAAATCAGTGACCAATGCCACATTAGCAAAGGCACCACTGTACTGTACGTGGTCAGGTTAAACTAATCAAGACCCAAATCGCAGCCAGAGACAAAGTCCAGCTGTATACCTGTACTATGTGGAGAGAGACCATAGGCCATGTGGCTGCTGTCAAGCCACCATGCACTAATTAAGCAAATCAGCCTTGAAACGATATCTCCTGGCGATGCCTCAGCGGCACATTTAAAACTCTCGGAGTGGCAAAGCCAAGTGACACCTGGAGCCTCTCAAGTTCGCAATGAGATTGTTCGAAAATTGTTTAAGTTGATGTCGGATTTGATGCGATCTAGTTTGTTTTACGCTTGTGTTCTTCCTCCTTTGGGAATAAAGGCAAGGATCATCAGGCGGATACACTTTACAGCAGGCATGTAGATCGGCTCGAATGGGAAGGAGATCTCTAGCTTGATGGAGATTACTTTAACTAATGAATGTACTACGCCAATACGATCTTGGCATGTTGTTTTATGCATAGTACTAAGTACCACATCGATGAATATGCCCTGTCTGGAGGAATTAACCGAGAAAATGGAGTGTTCATGCATGCTTGTTAGTGACGTGTCACTTTCAAGAAATTAAAAACAGACACTAGCAAAAAGGAAAGTAAAAAAAGAACAGGAAAAAGGATGGGTAACTCTAACTTGATCTAATCAATCACCACGGATAGGCAAAATATCTCGGCATAGTTAGTCGGATAAGTTTTGTCGTGTTTCACTCGGGTTGTCATTTTCCTTCTTTTGGAGACTTATAAACCCCTTTTAGACTGGCTTTGGCTCATTCTAGACGCACTAACACATCGTATATAGGCTCTTTCCCGTAAATTGCACCAACAAACATAAATATCTACTACGTGTGATAGGCTTGTAAAGCTAGCTTACATGAATGATTAATCAGTAATCACATATGGCTAAGCTAAGCTAGCTAGGGACCTAGCTAGGGTACGTTGACGCCGACTCTCTGACTGGCCTGGTGAATGAGCACAAGAGTTGAGTTCAGTTCAATTTCACCTCACATCAGAACTCTTCAGACGATGAGTCGAGTTAGGCCTGCGATCCGGCCTCTGCGCCACGGCCATGTGTAAGTCCATCTTGGTCAAACCAACAACAGTCGATCAAAATCACTTTTCTTCAAGTTCTCTGCGTCTGCAACTCTGCATCTTTCGGAGGATGTGGACATGCACAATGGGCGTCCACGCATGCATATGTATGTTCTGTACGACGACCGATTAAAGCGTATTAAAAAGCGATTGATGCCGTGTTTTGCTGGACACCTACGCGGCCTAACAGATTAATTAACGTCAGAGCTAACAGTACAACGTAACAGCAGCAGCTGCCCCTCCGTCCTTTCGTCTTCCATGGATGGATCGGTCTAAAAGCTACTCCACGGAAAACGTTTGTTTAGTCGGGTCTTTTTGATTGAGGCCAAGCCATTTGGTCCTGTCTGGGCTCCTTTTTCGCTGTATGTTTATCTACCTATACTGTTGCAGATGCAGATGGATGGATGGAGGCATGGGTGAGCTCGCGCATGCAGCCGCAGCACATACATAGAACATGAATGATACCGGTAGATTTGATTCGGAGCAAGGCCGGTGGATATATATGCTCATCTTTTAGTAGACCTATGCGCTGTACAGGTACTAGAACTTCATGCAAGTACTTATTAAGGAACCATTTTAATTTATTTATTGTGGAAAAGGATGTTAAAACCTCGGGCCTCTGCATCAATCGATGTATGCAATCATCTTTATTAATTATTCAACAAAGGTCTGACAATAACATACATCAAGCCACCCGAAACCACCACTCACACCTACAAACTCAACAAGGTTGAGTGCTCTCACTCGCCATACCTAAAACCGGTGTCGTCGCTAATCCATCCACATAACGTATCAGAACCTACAGCCGGTGCAACAAATCTAAAGTGTACATCACATGCATATGTTTTATACTCCAACATCATCCTCGAACCGTTGGCTCATCTTCAGAAAAGAGATCCCCATCATCCTTGCCAGTTCGGACATCCGTCGACGCCATCACGTCGTCCAACGGCACCACCTCCCTACGTGCAAAATACTGAGCATGTCGCGATCGTCGCCGATACACCACAGCACCATGCCGCCACGTACCACCCGCCGACACAACTTCAAGTCTCTGGAAGATCTGTCGTGCATAGCATCTACCGAACAAGCATGACACAGCGTAACACCTGTCGGCCAGGCATGACTTGACATCTCCACTGAAGCTCCGTGCAAGACGAAGCCGCTCCACCTCCTGCCTCAGTCTTCCAGCGCTGCTCCACAAACGATGCTCCCAAGAGAGAAGCGACACCACAGTGTTGCCATCGTCCAATCTGGAAGACCAGATCCTAGGGTTTCCCTCGGAGCAGGACGAGCGGGTCGACAATAGTTACACGATGATGCCTTCATCAAGGTAACGGCGCAGAGCGCCGCCATTGCCCGCCGTTGGCTTTGTTTTCACCGGCAACTATGTCTCCACAACTCGCAGCCGGGACTAGATGACGGATCTCGAGATCCGACCACCCAGCCTCGGGCCGACCACCTCCGACGGAGGAGATGACCACCACCGCCAAACCCAAGGTCGCTACCTCGGGCGCCCACGTGATGCAGAATAAGATTAGGAGCACCATCGCGATCTAGAGCCGAACCGGAGGTTGAGCGGCTGCAACATAGCCGTCGCCGCCACCTGCCGTTGCGGCTACAGCCTCGCCGTCATACCCCAGCCGTCGTGTCCGCCATTACTGTCGAGGAGATCGAGATCGGATCTGCCGCATCGATCTTGAGCCGCTGGCGCGCGAGGAGAAGGCCGCCGCCGCCGAGCCGCTCGGGCTTTTCCCTGGTGGCGTCAGCGGCGGCAGCGGAGAGGAGAGTGGTGGCGGGGGGAGGGGCGGACGAAGGAGGCGGGGGCGCCCTGGTGCGGTGCGGCAGCGGCCACAAGGGAGCGGGGGTCCATTTTAATTGCCATGATTTATGTAATACAAGTCCTTAAGCCATGCCTTATGATGTTGTAGTGTAAGGCTTAGGTTTTTACAGATGCCTATTTGGCTGGTATATATGATTCTATTTATTAGTAGGACACTCACTACAAAATTCCTATAGATTATACTTTTCTGTGCTTCTAATTTTGAAGGATTTCCGCTGCAACAAAAAGTTTCCAAGGAATTTTAACATCAACTACGGCCTCCTTCCCACTCATTTTTGTAGGATGGATGCCTTTTTTCCGTGTTTGTTTTATGTTTTGCTTAGAGAGTATTTGTTTTATGTTTTAATAGTTTTATACAAATGATCACTCCTGGGTTTTGCTTAAAGTGTTTTGTGATTGTGCATTTGTATTAACTCAAGTCAACTTCATGCTTTAATTCTACTCTTGTGTCACTCCTATAATCCAAAGAGACCGCATAGCTTCTCATAGGCAAATAACTTTAGGAACAGCATATATGGTTCTCATTAAATTATGGTTAAACTTCTCCAATTCGTGATCATTTGGAACATGACTGCTATTGTTTTTCTTTTCGTGGGGTCATGCATGCACTGTCTTCAACAAGGTCTCCTTGAGTCGTGTGGTCCTAGAAATGCATGATGGGGAAAAGTGGAAAACACATTGTGAGACATATATACAGAAAAACACATGAATAGGAAAGTAGATGTAAAACAAATATGTGTCAACAAAAAAAACTCACACTTTTTAGTCTCATGGTCCTATTATATCTCCTCCTAATTACTCACCAATTTACATTGCACACACGGGAAGGGTTATGTTTCATGCCTATGGAGTTTTTTATATGATATTATTTGAGGTATACATCTTTTGTAGAAAATGTTTTAAATTTTAATTTTATTGTGCTTGTAATATGCTTAATTAAAACACACAAGCCTATCTTTATTATCATGCATAATTAATTTAATAGTGATTTTAGAAAAGATGTAAAAATAATAACAAATGGTATATTTACAAATGACAAACAGTTGTAATTTTTTTTAATGTTTTAGTTAGTTGCGTGTGCTTTGCACATGCACATGTACATTTATTGGCGATGAAAAAGGGCATAAGTTCACCACAACTTGTATTTGTGTCTTGGGATCACATGACCCTTTTAAGAAATGTGCATTCATAGAAAAATAATAATAAACAAATGACTCGGTATGTTTCTAGATTTCAAATTTCGGTGACAATAACAGCTGACTTGTGAGCTGTGAAAGAAAAACCCAAATCAAGCACTTTTTCACAACCCAAAATGCTACTCTTAACTCCTCAGTTTTTGTACCAAGCCTGCAAACCAACGACTTTTTTACAAAAACTTGCCGGTACATTTCTTTTTGCGAAAAAAAGTTGCTGGTGCATGGCTCACTTTAATATTTAAACACCATAGTTTTTTGGATTTTTTTTACTTTAACTCAGTTTGTAGTTTTCGGAAAACATCCACGCCCTTGCAAGGCGGTTATTGTAAAACACATAAATAGAACTAATACTCTTGCTAAGAAGAACCTTTTGCCTACACTATTTGTTTGCAACTGCAGCTTAATTTGCTTTACGCTCAAGGTCGAGCCCTACTAATTAAACAGGCTGCTATAAACTAACGGATCGATTCCTCCACTAGGTTGAATATGAGTTGTGTGGCAGCTTTCCTCTGGATTGAGCTACTAATTATGGGGTACGCGTTTAAGACTGGTCAACATTGACCTCCATTACCCAATATAGCTACGTACCCATTGGGGCATTGACCGTAAGTCCCTAAATGGTTGTTTACTTATAGTTAACACTGACTTTAACCGCGTCCTGGCTTCGTTGATGTAAAAGATTGTCCGCTCCACTTGCAGGTTGAAAATTGCAATGCGTGCTTAGCTAGACACATCTTACCTTTCGCTTTTACTTTTTGATCTTCACAATGTGTTTGCAAAACTAGAGTAGTATCTCACTCATAGTCTCGTAGAATATACTACTAGACCAGTTAGGTAAGCGTGCAACTCAACATTTGATAATTCAAAGACTAGCGAAATAATTTGCTTCGTGAGAGTGCATGCTTCAAAACAACGCGTCGCAGCGTACAAAAAATTTTCTTTTCCTTTTTGAAGCGAGCTTCCATCAGCATCACAAGACTATACCTAACCATAATTAATTTTTTCACTTTCGGCAAAAAAATTAGTTCCGGTCCAATACATGTTGTGGGGCCCGCTGGTCAGCGACTTGTACAAAAACAAGCACCAGTCAAATACCAGCTAGGTTACTCTAGTAGTACTTGAGAAGAAGACCAGCAGCTAGCATCTCCATTTGAAAATACAGTGGATGCTTACAGTATATATAGTAGTATTTGACACCACACGTACGTACACGCGCAAAAGGTCATCAGATCGATAACCATCATCATATGTGGGATGATTGATCAGCTCGATCGGAATTTAGGATACAATAAACTATAAACAGTAAAGGTGGGGTAAAGATGCTTGCGGGATTTAACTTGCATTGCATCACCACACAACATTCTAGTAGCTATAGAAGAGGGGGAGCTTTTTGTCAGCGAGAAGAGGAATATTATATGTCGATAAGCTTAGCAAGTGGGAGTGGAATTGTTAGTCGCTGCTGGTGACAAGGACGCGACGCCGATCTCCTCAACCGGCAAGCTCGCCATCGAGATGATGGAGCCCGGCCCGGCCGTATAAATGGCGGGCACGGCGCGGGGAGATTCTAGCTGTCATACAAGCCGGGAACCGCAGCCAGCAACCTCAGCAATAGATAGCGTAGCCACAGCCATCGAATAGTATTAATCCTAGTGGCTGATTAAGTAGCAATAGAGATTGGCCAGTTGAAGGAGTGATAGTATATAGGGAGGGAGCTGCATGGCCATGGACGCGATGAGCAGCGCGGTGTTGCAGGGGGCGTGGAGGAAGGGGCCATGGACGGCGCTGGAGGACCGGCTGCTGACGGAGTACGTGCAGCAGCAGGGCGAGGGCAGCTGGAACTCCGTCGCCAAGCTCACCGGGCTGCGGCGGAGCGGCAAGAGCTGCCGGCTCCGGTGGGTGAACTACCTCCGGCCGGACCTGAAGCGGGGCAAGATCACCGCCGACGAGGAGACCGTCATCCTCCAGCTCCACGCCATGCTCGGCAACAGGTAAGCACCACATTTCATCTCATCTATGAGACGTGTACAGTCTACTACTCCTACTACAGTGCGAGCGGCTGTAGTAGATGCCCACGTACTGTATGACTGTATCTTCTTGGGTCTTGGGTGCTTGGGCGGTGCCTAACTGAGCGACGCGTGGGTGAATGGATGGACGGATGCAGGTGGTCGGCGATCGCGCGGTGCCTGCCGGGGAGGACGGACAACGAGATCAAGAACTACTGGCGGACGCACTTCAAGAAGGCGCGGCCGTCCAGGCGGGCCAGGGCGCAGCTGCTGCACCAGTACCAGCTCCAGCAGCAGCAGCAGCACCGCCAGTACCTCCACGCGCTGCACCTCCTCCAGCAGCAGCAGCAGGAGATGCAGATGCAGCTACAGGAGAACCACCAGCAGCAACAGCAGCATCAACAGGTGATGATGATGCAGCAGCAGAGCCCGCCGGAGGAGGACCAGGCCGTGATCACCACCGGAGACAACATGAACAGCATGGAGACTGCAGGGTGCTACTGCCCCTGCCCGGCTGCGTCGGCGGTGCTCGACCTCCCGCTCCCGGCCGACGACGAGGACGCGCTGTGGGACAGCCTCTGGCGGCTCGTCGACGGGGAGGACGGCTCCAGCGGAGGCGACTCAGGCGAGTACTAGCTTAGCTAGTGTGTGTGTTACTACCACTACTACGGCAATGTGCATGTGTCCCGCTGTAAAGAAAGAAAGAAGGAGAGGTATACAATACTGCCTGCAGGTTAATTTCAGTACTACTGGCCGCAGGTATATGATCCCGGCGGTGATATCTAGGAAGGATCATGCATGCATGATCACGCACGCATGCCAATAGTTCTTCTTCATGCATGTCTCGTGTACATGTTTACCCTTTTACCCATGACCATGAGCCATGATGAGCCCATGATCAGGTGCACTGTACCACTACCAACCTCTTCAGTTAGCATGTCAACATAGCTTGTAAATTGCAGCATCATGTAATTTTGATTCAGACATATTTACGATTCTCTGTCAATCAAGCACATTTTCTTCGGTTCATGAACAAGCAGTGCAGATCCCTATCCACTTGGCAATATCTTATGCACCTTGCAGCAGCTAATAATTCGCTGTACAAAACGGCCATGCACACATATCTTCACAATTGGTTTTCAATCGTACACATAGTTACTCAATGCTTGACAATGGACATATAGCGTGTTATTATGATCCAAGCGGCCTTATGCTTAATGCTTTCATTTGTATGGTAGGACAGGCGCTTGACCGAGTTGGTGAACTCACCATATGAATTCAGTTACATAGTGACTGAAACCACGGGCTATCTGAGTAACAAAATCTGTTTGTAGCTAATACACACATCAACAAGGTTTAGGAGGAGTTTGAGGGGTGAGTTGGCTGACTTATGGCAGCAACCGCAAGATCATAATTGTAGTGACTGATGTCGATCCGGGGCTCCGGGCTTAATTCTTCTGACCAGATTGCAGCTAAGCCGACGTATCTAAGCTAGTGATGGAAGCCTTACAAGGTTAGCTAGAGTCCTTTAAGGGCACTCTGGTTCCTAAAAGTGCCTTTGAAAATTAAAGTTTTTCTTCGGCTAATGTTCAAGAATAGTAGTATTTTGACTAAAGATGACATCCATAAGAGAGGTTGGAGTGGTAGTGAGAACTAGAAGTGCAGTTTCCGTGACTACGCGGAAGATACAGATCACTTGCAAGTTCATTTGTTGCTCGCTAACGAGGTATATATACTTGGGGGAGCTGTGCGTTTGGGATAAAGATGAACTTGAGTTGGATCATGAACCATGTTCTTGGATTTTTTTTTTCAGCCTCTCTGGAAAGATTAGGGGATAATTGCTGTAGGGGTTGCTCTTGCGATACGGGCTACTCCCTCCGTCCCATGATATAAAAACGATCTTATATCATGGGACGGAGGGAGTATTTGGCTTGCTTTCGTATCTTCCCTTGTGATCCTACTAGTGTACTTGATTTTTGGCCTGGTATTCAGAGAAGAGGAATATGCGGTCTGCAAGTTAAACTAGTAAAACTGCCACTTTAGGTGGCGGCTGAGATCTTCAGTAGGAACCTCATATGAATTTCACGACGAATGAAATTGGCAAACTCTGCTCCTCAGTTTGAAAAAATAATAATTTTCTGCACAAGCCAGCCAAATTCAGAAAATTGAACAGACATAACCAACACCGTCAGCCAAGAATGCAGTGCACAAGAATGTTGTTATTAACCGACGCTTAAAACTTTTCACCATCCTCATCAATTCAAGGGTGGCATTTTTTTGCAAGACAAAACAACACCAAAGATAATGGAAAGGAGGAAATAACACAATTTTTCACCGCCATCAGGTATGACATTTATCATTCCCTTTCGAGCGTCGCTGATCATGTACAGCAAACTACTTGTACTTGTATGTCCCAAGATCAATTTTTCTAACCCCACGCCCACTAGGCCACTAGAGTATTTAAGATAAATATATCGATCGAAGCAATAGCTGTAGGAATAATCAAACTAAAAAATAATTTGGATAGTCTCAAATCACCTAACCACTTCACAGGTTATTTCTTGAATCTTGGTTCTGATGAATAAGCAATGTCACGTCACGTCACGCCAGCCGCTCGGAGAAAGATTTTGTCGACCTCACCGACCTGCCGGAGCCGCGTGAAGGAGCAACGGTCGGGGAGCGGTTCAGCATTTCGACGACGGCGGGCACAAGAGTCTGCGAGCGGTGCAGCATGTCGACCATCGACGGCGTCTGGTAGGTGTGAATTTGGGTGTTGAGCTCGGTCGAGTCGCCGCGTGCCGTGGCTCTCTGCCATGAGTGTGAGCTCAGGCCTGCCAGCATGAAGGCCCTTCCTGATTCGTCATACCTCCGCCGGCTCTCCACCCTCTCCTGCATCTCCTTCAGCTCTGTGATCAGCGCCAGGCATTGGCTGTCTGAAGATTGTGCTGCCTGTGACTCCAGGATCCTCGTGCGGCCTTCGAGGATCGACACGGCCTGGGAGAAATCGCCTCCGTCGGCTGCAGCCCGCGCAGCGGACATGTCCTCCATAGCTTGAACGCGGTGCCACTCGCGCTCAACCTCAGGAGACATTTTGCAGTCCACAGAGTATGCAGGACGCTCAACACTCACTTCTTCACCCTGTACCTGAATGCTCTCTGTTGTAACTGCATCTTGGTATGTACAGCTTGGTTTGATCAGTACAGTCTGCTGCCCCTGTGCAGCTGGGACATGTAGGGTGATCAGAAACCCCCTCTCTTCATCTGCATACAGGTCACCGATATCGACTGACCCGTTACGTCCATCCACGGCTACTTCACTTGCATAGCCGCCTGACTTGATGGAGGTGAGTACCACGCCTTCGTCCACACACTCGACGCCCAGCCGCATCTCCTTAACCACAACACTGAGGAGGCCACCAATACACTGAGCAAACCCGTTCTGGATTGAGCCTTCTGCATCAATAAATGAGAATGTGCCGCTAGATGTCTCCGCAATAGCATGCATCGCAGCCGAGTCATGATCTGCGCCGAAACCAAAGGTGTGGATTTGCACATGATTACCTGTTCCAGGCAGGATTGAGGGAGGAACAAGCATGCTGTGGTTTGTCTGAACCCCGTCGTCAAAGGTTGGCACCGAATATGTGTCTTGACCATCCGACAGAAGAATGATGCTGCAAACAGGGTTCTTCAGCCGACGGTGCTCGATGACTTTAGCGCCCTTCTTTAGCCCATCAGAAATGTTTGTGCCGCCACCATCAACAAGGGAATTCACAGCCTGCATGGCTTGCATTCGTCCGTTGACGTTCATTTGGCGAAGGGGAAAGAGCCTCCGTGCCGTAGATGAGAAGGCAATGACAGACAGCCGGTCATTGGGTCCAAGCGTCTGGATGACAAAGCCCATTGCCTTCTTGAGAAGCGCAAGTTTGGCCCCTTTCATGCTGCCACTGACATCAAGCACGGTCACAAGGTCAAGAGGTGCACGGGAGCTCACGGACTCCAAGGACTTTGGAGCCTTGAGATGGATCAAGATAGAAAAGACCTTCTGGGTCACTGATTGCTGTATGGCTTGCACTTCTGAATATGTCTTGATTTCAACCAAACCAGTAACTGCATTGTTCTCCTCCACAGTTTCAGACTGAATATCTATTTGCTCATCGTCATTGAAAATGTCTGCCTCAGGAGTACGGAAGACAGGAAATTGCTCCAGCAGATTTCCACTGTATGAGTTGGAAAGCCTGCGGATCACAGCCATGTGTCCATCGTCTTGGGGCCAATTTACCGGGCTTACTCTAGCTCTCCCATGAGTGGCATCTGCAAGTTGAGGTCCCTGGAAGGGCAGTTCTTTCCAGTCGGCACGGCATATTGGGCAGATATGGTTGCCATGCCTAACATTTGAAGTGATGCAATGGAAATGGAACTTATGGGAGCATTCAGCAGTAAACAGGGCCTGTCCGTGCCCTGTCCTCATACTGCCAAGGCAGATGGCGCATACCCTCTGAAATCAAGAAAGCCAGCGCAAAGGAGTTAGCATGATAGAATCAGAGCTTGCAACTGAGCACAAAAATAAACATAGCTTCTACCCCAATTGGTTATAAAATGTGCTCTGAATGATGCGTAAAAAATGCGCTCTGAATAATGCCATTGAAACACTTGTGTTGACGTACACATCAGACCAGCACACTAACAGTGTTGCAGATTTTCATACAGCATGCTGCGGACAAGCAAGACTGCATGAGGCTCTGTACAACCAATCAAATGGAAGGGACTTATCACGCAATAGAAGAGAAGAACTAAAGGTTGGTTATACACTTCTCATGAAGGTCCAAGGGCCAGAATTTGCATAGCTTGAAAGTTGGCATAGAGAACTACCAGTCAAACATCAGGTATACGATATCGGAAAATATGAACCGGAACATCCTAACACCGTATTCTGCTTTCTTTCATTCTTGGCAAGCATTAACAATCATAGCAGTAAAACCAGAGTAAATTAACATACTCTTTCTTTTTCTTTTTTTTTGAAAGAAAGGGGTTTCCCCTGGTTCCACCCATTTTATTGAATGAAACCACAGTAAACATAGTCATGAAGGAGCTCGGGAGCAGTCCAAGTGACTGACCAGAGGAAAATTAACACAGTACTATTTCGCTATATAAAGTGGGTTGGCAATTTGGCGTCAGAAAATATTTTTTATAAGTCAAAGTAATTCACCACGTTGCATAAAGGACTCTGGTTGTTGAAGCCAACTGACGGCCTACCAACCAGTCAACGCACATGGAAAGACAAACGGCAGGAAAAGAATAAATATGAAAATGTTACTGCATGACCATGATACTACAGTTAAAACTGAACAAACTGCACCAGAGGGCATCACAGGTTAAGCCTGCAGCCACGAAATACTACAGTTGTTTTTCAGTGGCAGTATAACTGTAGAAAAACATGCAATCTTTTTTTTTCGATCAAAGGGGAGCACCCCCGGCTCCATTTTCATAGGAAACGAAACCAAACACGCATACAGGTACATGCAATCTTTTCATCAAAGAAAAAACAAATACTAAGAAAACAAATGCAATCCATCAGCTACAGCTCTGGCCTAGCCTCCAAACTCAATCCGGTGAGCCATGCCCTGGCCCATGGATTTTATATTTATTATAAATAACATGTTAGGCACGTGGGCAACTACACTGGTATAGTATAATATAATCCTCATTTGTTAATTTCATTTGGTGATCACAAGGTGTAGTACAAGTGGGAAAGACTTTTCAGTTTGGCGATTTCCCTGTGAGGAAACTTACCGCCTTGGTGGCAGATGATTGGTCAAATAAAATGAGGAGCAGCTGGAAGCAAGAGAAAACAATTGGTAACTGAAAACCGCAGGTCGCTGGTGACAGGCGAGAAAGCAAAAGAATTGGCGTGACTTGTGGATCTATCTATTAACTTGTTCCTTCGAGAAGGATGAATTTCACGAAAAAAAAACAGTTGGGAAATTGGTGAGCACATTCAGTGAATATCACGGCAATAAATATCACAGTATCTTTTAAATAAATTTTAATGTTAATAAGAGAAGGCACACCAAAAGAAATAAATTTCTCCCGATTTTGTTTGTTTGACGGAGATGGCACGCGGAAACGATGAACTCCGTCAAACTCGCACGGTGATCTTTCACTAGTACACGCAGAGATGAGACACGGAAATGATGAACACCGTATTTTTTTTTTATGGAAGGATGACGAGCACGGTCAAACTCCTGCGGCGATCTTTTACTGCTACCGTGGAACAAATCCAATCCCCGCACGATCGTTTCCCCCGCGTGTCCACGCGGTTTGGCACGGGCCGGAGCGAACGGAAGAACAAGCAAGATTGGGAAATGGATGGAGATGGCCAAGAAGATGAAACCCTCACCTTGGAGCCCCGGCTGCCGGAGCTGGAGAGCCGCCGCGAGGACACGGACGGCGACCTGGCCCTCTCCTCCTCCCCCGTCGCAGGGCCCGGCGCCGCGGCCGACGGCGGATGATGCGCGTCGCGTCCCGGCGGCGGCGGCGCGGCGTCCTCGATGGCCCTCTGGCGGTCCGGCACGCGGATGCAGAGCTTGGTGGCGAGCGCGCGCTTGGCCCGGCCCCAGGCGTCCGCCATTGCTACCTCCTCCCGACGCGACCCGACCCGGCCCTCTCACGCGCGCACAGAGGTGGCAAAGCGGAAGTGGGATCGCTCGGCGGAGGAAGCGGATCAGGAAGGAGCGCCGGAGGGAGGGAGGAGGAGTTGGTTGGCTCGGGTCCCGGCTTCCCCTCGTCGCGCGTTCGCCGCGGGCGTCCGTTTCTTGGTTGATGCGGGGCGTCGCGCCGAATAAAACAACGGGGGAGCAGGGGGAACTCGTTCGTGCCTGGCTTCCCCGTTTTGCCCTCGGGCCAGAGGGTGTGGGCGCGCCGGGATCCCCGGTCAGCGCGGGGCGTTTCGGGGATTTCGCGCCCGTGGCGCGGGGTGTTCAACCTCATACTTGGTTGGCTGACTCTGTCTGCCTGTCTGTCAGTCTGTGCTTCGAATTCAGAATTCATCCTTTCTCTTTTCTTTTTTGAGGGGAGAATTCAGAATGTGTTCGTGTGCAAGTGAAGAATTGAACTTGTCAGTCGGTTTCACTTGTGCGAGGCGAGGAATGTTCAAGGTTCTACGGGGTGTGTTCCGATTCGATTTCGCAGCGGCGGTTCGTGTGGCCGGCGGCGACGGCAAGCACGTTTTTGTCACAACATTGGCGTGAATTGATCACATGTCACATTTGCACGCCCTCCATGGAAATGTTGCTAAACGTGGTCCGAACAATGTATATCGTTCAAGATCATGCGTCAAACGTTCATGGACCGGTCCAAACGTTTAGATTGTCGTAAATCGAAAGTAGACCTGAGGGAGGTCAGTGCATGTCCGGACCTATGCCACGTAGGCATCCGACACCCCGAACACAACCAAAAACTCGACTCAGAGCCCAGCTTTTATCACTCCGCCCCTCTGTCACTGGTTGGTTTGTACCCGCGTACAGGGGCGGAGCTTAGTTAGGGCAAAACCGGGCCATGGCCCGCCCATGATTTCCATGACTTTTTTTATTACTATATATGCTTCACTCAGCCCGGTCCACCATTGAGTATACCACACAGCAGGATCAGCCGGCGCTGCACGTGTCTCGCACAGACGCAGATCTTGCATGACACAACCAACCCCACCACCGCGCGGATAGCACAACCTCATTACTGCTAAACACAGACACAAGAATGCTCACACGTGTCACCTCTCCTTAGTTGTTGTCCGACGCCACAATGTCGGCCTCAACATTCTTCCTGCTCCACGGCTCCGCTCGCCTCCATGCGACCTCGCCATGTCCCCATCCTCCCTCCCCTCCGGGCTTCAGCCTCCGCCGACAACTACCGAGTAGAGCCTATGTTCACCTCCTGACATCGATGTTGCTACGTAATTTCTAATTATCTCTGGAGCATGTGTTTCTATTATCAATTGGTTGAACTGAGCAAAACTAATGCATTTTTCTTTGGTGAATCAGTTGGTGTTCGTACCTAATGCTAAATATTTTTTCTTAAGTGCATTTGAGTGTATGAAGATAACTGAAACAAGCTTGCATAACAAGGTAGAAGATGAGTATCGTGCTGCTAACTTGTTTGTCAACATAGGGTGAAAATTTAATGACAAAAGAAGGGGCTGATTAGTGACTAATGCCTCAAAATTGTGTGCTCTTTTTCAGCCTGACCCGCCCAACTTTTTCTTCGAAGCTCCGCCACTGCCCGTGTAGTCCGGAAAACAGTGTTGCTGCTGTACCACTCACTTCGTAGCCTAGGCCTTGTCGGACCTCCGCCGCTCCACCCGGGCGCAAGCTCCGACTTAACTACGCCTCCCTTCCATCCATGGTTCGACTGCCACCTAGGTACCCTCTGCCCATGCACATTGCAGCCCATGGTGGACACCACGCCCCGACAAGTGTTCAGCCAAACACCATAGCCACATTTATTGATGTTTTCTTGTTTACTTTGCATGAAACACCATGGATTTCAACACAAAGATAAGAAGAAGCTGAAAAGGCCGAACACGATGCAGAAAATATTATACTTTTCCCAAAGACAAGAAGAATCTAAAAAGGATGTGGAGAGGGCATGCATTTGGAGTGCTCCAAACCCGTTTTTGCAATTGTTCGAGGAGATGTAAAAAATATGCGATACATAGACACTGTGGGAGGTGATGATAGCTTGTGTGATTATGCACAACATGCGTAGACGATGAGTGTGATGGAGTTCGTCACTATCAGAAATTTGAGCACATGAGTGATCCCACTGAACTCTTCCATAGCAAAATCTAGCGATGCTTGAGGATTTTATTCAAATGCATCAATAGAATCGGCATCGAGCAACTCATGAGCACATTTGTGTGCGCTTCACGGAGAGAACTAAAAGGATGTGTCCGAATAAGTTGAAGTTCAAATTTGAACTATTTTATTAGAAAAGTTCATGTTTGGATTGTAATATTTATGTTTGAATTATTTTTGCATTTGAATATTTACACAACAAGATTATGGATGAAGGATTAACTATTTTAAATGCTCCAAATATAGAAAATAAAATAGGATGATCATTTGATGCATAGGATTGGATGATCGCCCCGCTACCCGTTGTTTGTAGACACGTCGGAACGTGTCCGTGAACATTTGGGGTGTCCGATCTGATGGACTGCATTGGAGATGCCCTGACAGAGTATTCCTTCATTTGGATTACTTGTGACTTTCCAAATTCCAATGTATTGAAAATCATTCATTGCTTGTTCTCCTCATTTCTTGGGCAATGACGGTGGGGAGCGTGTCTTCAGGCATGCTCAATGAGACTAGCCACAGTGGGAGTAATTTCAACAGTAACATCGAGTTCAACTCGGCAAAATTGCTTGTGTGACAATGAGTTAATGAGGAGAGAGGTAGTTTGAGTAACTTAACTGGTTACTATAACATCACATGCCTCATGCAATATGAGTCTATAACCTAATAAATAAAGCTTTACATGACATCACACTTATGTTACTACCCATTATGAAGGAAGTAACATACTCTAGAGATATGTGTATGTTACTAGTGTATGTCACTCTCCATTGTGACTAGTCTGAGCCAGAGTCTCTCCAATCTTAATTTGTACTCAGGCATCAGACAATGACTACCCTTCGGTGTGTGCGTGTGTGGTGTTGGCTGTCACACAACTCCTTGACAATGACTATTTGTGGTCCTTGTCAACTATTTAGTTTTTTCTTTGATAAGATGTATTGGCCCTTGTGCTGTTAAGTTTTTTCGATCCAATTTTCTTTGCAAACTCGATCATTCTTGTTTTTTTCGAAGAGATTCTATTAGAAATAGGCGAGACATTTGAGGCTCGAAAATTGGACGAGCAGGATGGATGTTGACCGAATAATTAAGGGCTAGTTTTTTTGCTAGTTTTTTTGGGCTTTCAAAATAAGCTGACCCTTACCCAGTTTATTCTAAAAATTCAATCAATTTTTTTAAAAGCCTACTAGTTAAGTCTTAACTACGTAGGAGGCAACTTATTGCAATTTATTCTAGAAGTCACAAAAAAAAACTGGCCCTAAGACTTAGCTTAGAGCACGCCTAAGGGGATCACTGTCACGTACTCTGTATACATCGCTTCTTGTAGTAAGCAACAATACTAGTACGATATAGTCGGTTTTTCTAGGATCCGTGGCTCGTCGCTTGCAAGCAACAATATGAATTAGTCGGCTTGACTAGTCGGCGCTACATTTGTCCACGTCTTCTTCGGATAAGCTCCACATGAATGGATGGACGCGTTGAGATACTCATGAGTGATGAAGGAACAATAACAACGACTTTTGTGTGTGTAGAATTGTGGATGTCTTTGAAGGAAGAATACTCTTTCTCATCAAAGAAAGAAAGAAAGGGAATAATACTCGTACTCGACAACGCCATGACCATATCAAGCGAATATGGTAGTAGTGCTTGGCATTGCATCTTGCATGCCATGGCGAGCACGGTGCTACTCGAGCTGCGCCTGCGTGGATTTTGATCCGCATTAATCGATTCCATGCCGGTGCACGCTATCTGTCTATACTTCACCGCCTCGATCGGTCCGCAGAAACGTTGAAACGTACGTACGAGGACGTGTTAATTAGAGCAATTTCAACAGACCGATCCAAATGAACATCGCTTTTGTCCGTTTTTCATTCGTTTGGCTCGCCCGTCCACGCGTTCATGTTCGCTTTTTTGTTTGGATCAGTCTGCACGCCCAACAGGAGGCAGGCACATTTTGTGTATGTCCGCGTCGGCACACATCTGGTGAGCGAGCTCCCGCGTCGCCCCGCCCGGCTCCCGTGCTACAGCTCTCGCGCGCCCTACGTATCCCCGGCGCACGCTCGCCCCGGCCCCAGGCCCGACGCTCGCCGTGCCCGCCGCGGCTCGTCCCAGCCCAGCGACCGCCGCAGCCGCCTCGCTAGCTTGCTCCGCCCGCCGCAGCTCGCGCCCCGCCCCGCCCTCTGCGTCGCAGCTCGCCGCTGCTCTGCCCCTGCCTGGCGCCCTGGCCCGCGCGCTCCTGCTGCGTGGAGGGGTGCGGCCGTGCCGGGCGTGCAAGCTCCTCCTACTACGTAGTGGGGCGCGGCCGTGCCGGGCGTGTGCGCTCCCGAGCCATGGCGAGCTCCTCCTGCTGCGGGGCGGGGCGAGGCCAGGCCGGGCACGCGAGCTGCTGCTGCTGCGTGCGGGGTGAGGCCGGAACGAGCGTGTGAGCGACAGAGGCGGCCGCTCTGCGTGGCGGGACGAGGCCATGGTGAGCTCGCGAGGCCGGGTCGGACGCGAGCGGCGACATGGCCGAGGCATGCAAGCGAGCTTCCGAGCCATGGCGGAAGTGCAGAATGGCATTCGGGTGGCTCGAGCGCCGCCACGAGCCGGCGCCCACAATGCATCGAAGCTATTTAGATAGCTAGCGTGGGGCGCCATGCACAGGCCGGCATCCATGCAACTAAGCTAGCTAGCTCGCGTGGATGCTTGTACTGCCCCCGGCAGGGCGAGCGCCGCGGCGTGGCAGCACATGTGCCATGGCTAGCGCGAGAGAGAGGGGAGAGAGAAAAAGTATTCTGTGAGTGGATGGCAGATGGGCCACGCGGGACAGGCGGCGGATGAGAGAGATGTAAAAAGTGTCCGCTTCAGACCCAAATGACCGAAATTGGTCCGTACGAACACAAAGCGGACACAAAATAAAAATGAGTCTTTGTATTGAATTGTCGTTTTTGTCCATATTAATCCAAATGACCCATGTTATTTCTGGTCAGCAAGGTTTCGGTGCCAGCTGCCGAACGGAGAAGGCATGAGAGTAAGTGTGGATGTACAGGAAGGGAATCACAACAGAGCTGGAGCGCACCCCACCGCCCAGCTGAAATTTGAGGTCGTCAGAAGATAGATATAGTAGCTCCTGTAGCAGCAGATCCGGCTGGGCCGGGAGAACCGGACAAGCAAGGTTGAACGGAGCCGGAAGAGACGAACGATCGAGGCTAGCTGCAGATCACCATCACGTAGCACGTCAAAGGCAGCACTCCAGGATGCATGAGAGCGACGGACGTATCGTACGTGATCGCATCGCGTACGCCGGCCGGTGCGTGTCATATATACATGGCTGCATGTGCACGGCCGTGGTTTGCATCGGCTTTTTATACACTTTCTGACGTGCTCCGGTGCCCATGATCTCGACGCGTAACCACGAGACGCCCGAATTGGCTGGACAACAGTGCCCCGCCCCCGGAATCCGATTCAGCTGCGGCAATGTGCAGCCAGCTAGCTAGACACAGATAGAGCATTATATTGATTCTCAAAAAAAAAAAGATAGAGCATCGACCGCATATAATATGTGCGGTGCGGTGCAGCTGGCTGGTCCGCGACATGTCTACGCATCCACCGGGGGCGGTTGGGCGTAATCAAGAATCCATGCATGAGAACGGATCGACGACGGAGTAATTGGAAAGATCAGAAGGCTGGCCTTCGTCCAGCTCCAGCCGCATGTGATGTGCCGGCCATGTTCTTGCCTGCCTCAGATCAAACGGCGCGGTTAATGGTACAACCAAGGACCTGCGGTTCAAGTCCGGCGGCTCGACCTGGCGCTCAAGAGAGTGACGCTCCGTCCGTTCCTGTGGACGGATGGTCATCGCTGGAGTGAACTGCAGCGATGCACACTAGCTTAGAAAAAGAAGGCCGGCCGGCCGGGCTCTCGCATGCGGCGCGCCGTCCGAACCACATGTTCTCGCTCCTCGTTCGCACTTCGTCGTCGCCTCCGTCTGCACTTTTCCTCGGTCCAATTTGGCATGCAGCTGAGAGCTGACCCGAATCCTATTTGGTTGGGGGCTAGGCTAGCTGCCTAGTGTGTCAAGTCAACCGTGGACTGGTGCAGGAGTAGCGGAGACTCAGAGTGATCAGTTGGGTGGATAGCAAGGTGCGTGGGCGCGTGGCCTTTTTTTTTCGGCAAAAGAGAGGCCTCCCTCTCCGATTTCATATAATGAAACAGTCTTGCTAAGTCTCAGTCCATTAAGACTTGACGAAGTCTCAGTCAATGTTGTATCCGCGATATGTTACATTGAGATCAGTGCAGAATTTTATTTCCAGTTTTTCAGTTTCTCTTTTGCATGTTATGCCACTTGACTGAGACTTAGTTAAATCTCAGTCGACTGAGACCTAGCCATATCCATAATGAAACCACACGGTCTTGTTATATAGCAGTCACAGGGACCGAAAATGCATAAGAGCTCTCGGGTGCAACGCCCCCCTATATTCAAAAATAATTTAGTAATTCAAAAAAAAAGTCAAAAAATCCCGAAACTTTTTATGGAATCAAACATGACCAAGTATTGCACTCGTACAAAAAGATTAAACAAGGAATGACTTTTATTGTATCCAGGGTTAAAGATTTCCCGAAAAAAAATGCTAGATAGAGGTACTATTCATGCTATATTGTTGTCATAAATTTGTCTTTTTTGTCCTGAAGTTAACGAGAATCATTCCTTGACCAAACTTTTTATATGAGTACAATATCTAGTCATATTCGGTTCAAAAATATATCCAGGATTTTTTTATGTTTTTTTAAATTATTGAATTAATTTTGAATATAGAGGGTGGAGCACCCGAGTGCTCCTAATCCGCTTCCTCACAGGGACCTACTAATCGACACTAAATCCCGAAAAAGAAAAACAGAACAGAAAATAGCTCCAACTCTGGGAGCTCGATTTAAGTTCTAGTGCAGATAGGCAACTGAGTCCAAGGGAAAGATAACCATCGAGAGACTGCCATTGCCAAACAACTATGCCATAAACCAAAACGCAACACCCCAAATGAAGAGCAACTAGCGAAGCCCTAGAGAACTCCTCGGCAGTCTAGGCACTCTTGGACGCCACACTGGATAAACTTCACTTGCTACTTGTTCGATGAGTTTTGCCCACAGGCCCCAGGATCAGTAGTCTTCCTCCTAGGTCCTTTGTATAGACCAATCAGTGAACCAGTTACACATTACCTTCACAAGTATCATTGGGCCATATAATTTCTTTCTATCAAAAACAATGTTATTTCTAAAATTTTAGATGGACCGGAACAAGGCCAAAGTAACAACAAGAACAAGTTTCTTGTCTTTCTCCGGGAATATTCTGATCCATCTGCCAAAACATTTTTCGTATTCTCGAACATTTCTTAATATGCGTGAATATATTTTTCTGAATGGATAATTTTTTTTATTTGCATTTTTTCAAATTATAATTCAAACTGAGCCAAAAAACATGCATGCACTATCTAGCTGGGCCAGGCCCATCTCAAGCGAGAGAAGTGGACGACGCGTGGGAGATGCAGGCGATACCCGTGTATGGCTAGCAACGATGGGTACACAACAACGCCTGAGTTCTGTTAGGCCAGAGATGGATCCGCGTCGGCTGTGTGTAGAGACAGTGACGGAAACTATCTAGGGAGCTCTTCCCTGATAGCACCAGGAGTTTGCGACCCAATGGTGCCTTACCAGTCGGTGCCTTACCAAACCCCTATGTCGTATAGTTTCTTCGGCGATTTATACATTTTTGCATTTGTTTTTCTATTAGTTTCCTACTACAGTATTTTTCATAAAAACCACAATTGGAATTTAAGTATTTTTAAATGTAAGAGAATTTGTGAAAATGTTCACAAATTTAAATAATCTTAACGTTTTTTTTTCCTAAAATTATTATAGAATTTAATAAATTTATCAAACTTTAAAAAACGTTTGAGACTTTTTATAAATACTGGTCAATTTAAAATTGATCTCAGCTTTGTATTTTAAAAATGTCACCAGTTCTAAAAATATCGCTAATGTTCAAAGTATTTATAAATTTTAGAATAATACACATTTTGAGAAGGAAAATGATTGCCCTCAGCCAACTGATAATTACGGTGTGTCCGCCACCTCCGTTGTGCGCCACACCCTCAGCACGAAAGCAAATGCAGGCGCCTGTTTCAACAAGAATGATGTTGTTGTAAATCTTGGCGGTGAACGACGACTGTGATGCGACGCGGTTTCGTTTTGTAGAAATAATCCCGCAACAAGTACTCGGTTGCAAACAAAAATCTGCAACAAGATGGTTGTTGCAAAAGCATTCTAAAAAAGTTCTGCAACAAGAGTTCTATTGCCAAAAAAGTATCTACAACAAGATGTTTATTGCAAAAAAATCTGCAACAAGATGCCTGTTGCGAGAAATTTTTGAACCAAGGCATGTGTTGCAATGGTGGAAGGTAACACTTGGCCACTCGACGGGTCAAATCTAACTATTCTCGGCCTGGCCGATCTATCGATGACGGACGCGTAACACGCCCCTTTTCAGAATGGTCATGGAAAAATAAGCAAGGGGGAGTATAAGAAAACAAAAAAAGGAAAGAAACTGAAAGAATGAATGACCCCCCCCCCCTAAAAGGCAAACAAAAAGACGGAAAGAAAAAATTGCGGGATAATATATAACAAATTTAAAAAGTAGAAAAAACCCACCATAGAAGAAACCATCTAAAGTTAATAGGCCCCAGCCCATCGTTGCCTACATGTGCGATCTACCTGCTATTTGATGTAGCGAGCATATGGAAGCAAGATTGCCAACCCACCAAGGCTAGCGTCCGACTACTTCAACTTAGCTACGGCATCATGAGACAAGCAGAAAGTTGAGCAAACTTTTATGCCTATGGACGTTGAAGCAATCCTAGCGATCCCAATATGCACACACAACTTTGACGATTACTGGGCTTGGCACTTCGAGAGGAACAGCCAGTTTTTAGTACACTCGGCGTACAGAATGATGGTGGCGACACGGAACCGCGGGGGAGCTTGGCTTGCTGGAGAGGCAGGACCCTCGAATGTGCATACTGATGAAAAATCGTGAAAGCAACTCTGGCATGTTCAGGTACCAGCAAAAATCAGAATGTTTCTATGATGATTAGCAAGACAATCTTTCCCCATAGAAGATGTACGAGCTCACCGCAATATGTCTACCACCGCCTCTTGTTGCTTCTGTGGCTCGCATGACTCATGGAGACACTCCCTGCTCGAGTGTTCGATGGCTAGATGCATTTGGGCGTTAGAAGATGGTGAGACACTGGACCAGTTGATTGCCACGACGGAACCAAATGCGAAACAATGGATCTTCACTCTAATGGCGTCTTTGAATCACAGCTATTTCATTCGGGTGGCGGTCACCCTGTGGTCTATCTGGACGGCTAGGCGAAAGTACATACACGGGGAATAACACAAAGCCCGCAGACCACTTCTCTTTTCGTGAGCAGGTTCATCAAAGAACTAGAGCTCATCCATGCAAAACCCCACAATAATTTGCAGGGAGCCCCTCGGGTGATCGGAGCAACACATGCAAGGCCAAAAGCGCCACCAGCTGGATTTGCAAAGATACATGTTGATGACGCGGTCTTCTATGACCGACGAGGAGCTGTGGCGGCGGTTTGCCGGGACCAAGTGGGAAACTATCTAGGGAGTTCGGCTTTGGTTTTGCCAGGAATCATCGACCAAACTACATTGGAGGCAATCACATGCAGAGAAGGCCTTGCTTTGGCTGAAGATCTTCTCCAGGGGGACATAATTGTGGCGTCGGATTGCAAGCAGGTTGTTGATGACATCAAGCTCGGGAATCAGGGATCTTATGGTTTGGTGATAACAAAAGTTAAACTTCGATCTGTGGACTTTACTTGTAATTTCATTTTTGAAAACCGTTCTTCAAACGATGAAGCTCATAGTTTAGCTAAGCATGCACTCTCTCTCGGTGTGGGGTGTTGGAAATATGCCCTAGAGGCAATAATAAATTAGTTATTATTATATTATATTTCATTGTTCATGATAATCGTCTATTATCCATGCTAGAATTGTATTGATAGGAAACTCAGATACATGTGTGGATACATAGACAACACCATGTCCCTAGTAAGCCTCTCGTTGACTAGCTCGTTGATCAATAGATGGTTACGGTTTCCTGACCATGGACATTGGATGTCGTTGATAACGGGATCACATCATTAGGAGAATGATGTGATGGACAAGACCCAATCCTAAGCCTAGCACAAGATTGTGTAGTTCGTATGCTAAAGCTTTTCTAATGTCAAGTATCATTTCCTTAGACCATGAGATTGTGCAACTCCCGGATACCGTAGGAGTGCTTTGGGTGTGCCAAACGTCACAACGTAATTGGGTGGCTATAAAGGTGCACTACGGGTATCTCCGAAAGTGTTTGTTGGGTTGGCACGAATCGAGATTGGGATTTGTCACTCCGTGTAACGGAGAGGTATCTCTGGGCCCACTCGGTAGGACATCATCATAATGTGCACAATGTGACCAAGGAGTTGATCACGGGATGATGTGTTATGGAACGAGTAAAGAGACTTGCCGGTAACGATATTGAACAAGGTATCGGGATACCGACGATCGAATCTCGGGCAAGTATCGTACCAATAGACAAAGGGAATTGTATACGGGATTGATTGAATCCTTGACATCATGGTTCATCCGATGATATCATCATGGAGCATGTGGGAACCAACATGGGTATCCAGATCCCGCTGTTGGTTATTGACCGGAGAGTTGTCTCGGCCATGTCTGCATGACTCCCGAGCCCGTATGGTCTACACACTTAAGGTTCGATGACGCTAGGGTTATAGGGAATAGATGTACGTGGTTACCGAATGTTATTCGGAGTCCCGGATGAGATCCCGGACGTCACGAGGAGTTCCGGAATGGTCCGGAGGTAAAGATTTATATATGGGAAGTCATCATACGGTCACCGGAACAATTCGGGGGGTTATCGGTATTGTACCGGGACCACCGAAGGGGTTCCGGGGGTCCACCGGGAGGGTCCACCTGAAGGAAATATGCCCTAGAGGCAATAATAAAGTTATTATTTATTTCCTTATATCATGATAAATGTTTATTATTCATGCTAGAATTGTATTAACCGGAAACATAATACATGTGTGAATACATAGACAAACAGAGTGTCACTAGTATGCCTCTACTTGACTAGCTCGTTAATCAAAGATGGTTATGTTTCCTAACCATGAACAAAGAGTTGTTATTTGATTAACGAGGTCACAACATTAGTTGAATGATCTGATTGACATGACCCATTCCATTAGCTTAGCACCCGATCGTTTAGTATGTTGCTATTGCTTTCTTCATGACTTATACATGTTCCTATGACTATGAGATTATGCAACTCCCGTTTACCGGAGGAACACTTTGGGTACTACCAAACGTCACAACGTAACTGGGTGATAATAAAGGAGTACTACAGGTGTCTCCAATGGTAGATGTTGGGTTGGCATATTTCGAGATTAGAATTTGTCACTCTGATTGTCGGAGGGGTATCTCTGGGCCCTCTCGGTAATACACATCACATAAGCCTTGCAAGCATTATAACTAAGATGTTAGTTGTGAGATGATGTATTACGGAACGAGTAAAGAGACTTGCCGGTAACGAGATTGAACTAGGTATTGGATACCGATGATCGAATCTCGGGCAAGTAACATACCGATGACAAAGGGAACAACGTATGTTGTTATGCGGTCTGACCGATAAAGATCTTCGTAGAATATGTAGGAGCCAATATGGGCATCCAGGTCCCGCTATTGGTTATTGACCGAAGACGTGTCTCGGTCATGTCTACATTGTTCTCGAACCGTAGGGTCCGCACGCTTAACGTTACGATGACAGTTATTATGAGTTTATGCATTTTGATGTACCGAAGGTTGTTCGGAGTCCCGGATGTGATCACGGACATGACGAGGAGTCTCGAAATGGTCGAGACATAAAGATTGATATATTGGAAGCCTATGTTTGGACACCGGAAGTGTTCCGGGTGAAATTGGGATTTTACCGGAATACCGGGAGGGTTACCGGAACCCCCCGGGAGCCAAATGGGCCTACATGGGCCTTAGTGGAAAGGTGAAAGGGGCTGCCATGGAGGGCTGCGCGCCTCCCCCCTCCCCTAGTCCTATTAGGACTAGGAGAGGTGGCCGGCCACCTCTCTCTCTCTTTCCCCCTTGGAGTCCTAGTTGGAATAGGATTGGAAGGGGGAGTCCTACTCCCGGTAGGAGTAGGACTCCTCCTGCGCCTCCCTCCTTGGCCGGCCAGCCCCTCCCCTTGGATCCTTTATATACGGGGGCAGGGGGCACCTCTAGACACACAAGTTGATCCTTGAGATCGTTCCTTAGCCGTGTGCGGTGCCCCCTGCCACCAAATTCCACCTCGATCATACCGTTGTAGTGCTTAGGCGAAGCCCTGCGTCGGTAGTACATCAAGATCATCACCACGCCGTCGTGCTGACGGAACTCTTCCTCGACACTTTGCTGGATCGGAGCCCGAGGATCGTCATCGAGCTGAGCGTGTGCTAAGAACTCGGAGGTGCCGAAGTAACGGTGCTTGGATCGGTCGGATCGGGAAGACGTACGACTACTTCCTCTACGTTGTGTGATCGCTTCTGCAGTCGGTCTGCGTTGGTACGTAGACAACACTCTCCCCTCTCGTTGCTATGCATCACCATGATCTTGCGTGTGCGTAGGAAAATTTTGAAATTACTACGTTCCCCAACAGTGGCATCCGAGCCTAGGTTTTATGGTTTGATGTTATTTGCAGGAGTAGAACACAAGTGAGTTGTGGGCGATACAAGTCATACTGCCTACCAGCATGTCATACTTTGGTTCGGCGGTATTGTTGGACGAGACGACCCGGACCAACCTTACGCGTACGCTTACGCGAGACCGGTTCCCTCGACGTGCTTTGCACATAGATGGCTTGCGGGCGACTGTCTCTCCAACTTTAGTTGAACCGAGTGTGGCTACGCCCGGTCCTTGAGAAGGTTAAAACGGAGTCTATTTGACAAACTATCGTTGTGGTTTTGATGCGTAGGTGAGATGAGTTCTTGCTTAAAGCCCGTAGCAGCCACGTAAAACTTGCAAACAACAAAGTAGAGGACGTCTAACTTGTTTTTGCAGGGCATGTTGTGATGTGATATGGTCAAGGCATGATGCTGATTTTATTGTATGAGATGATCATGTTTTGTAACCAAGTTATCGGCAACTGGCAGGAGCCATATGGTTGTCGCTTTATTGTATGCAATGCAATCGCGATGTAATGCTTTACTTTATTGCTAAGCGGTAGTGATAGTCGTGGAAGCATAAGATTGGCGAGACGACAACGATGCTACGATGGAGATCAAGGTGTCGCGCCGGTGACGATGGTGATCATGACGGTGCTTCGGAGATGGAGATCACAAGCACAAGATGATGATGGCCATATCATATCACTTATATTGATTGCATGTGATGTTTATCTTTTATGCATCTTATCTTGCTTTGATTGACGGTAGCATTATAAGATGATCTCTCACTAAATTATCAAGAAGTGTTCTCCCTGAGTATGCACCGTTGCCAAAGTTCGTCGTGCCCAGACACCACGTGATGATCGGGTGTGATAAGCTCTACGTCCATCTACAACGGGTGCAAGCCAGTTTTGCACACGCAGAATACTCAGGTTAAACTTGACGAGCCTAGCACATGCAGATATGGCCTCGGAACACAGAGACCGAAAGGTCGAGCGTGAATCATATAGTAGATATGATCAACATGACGATGTTCACCATTGAAAACTACTCCATCTCATGTGATGATCGGTTATGGTTTAGTTGATTTGGATCACGTGATCACTTAGAGGATTAGAGGGATGTCTATCTAAGTGGGAGTTCCTAAGTAATTTGATTAACTGAACTTAAACTTATCATGAACTTAGTACCTGATAGTATCTTGCTTGTTTATGTTGATTGTAGATAGATGGCTCGTGCTGTTGTTCCGTTGAATTTTAATGCGTTCCTTGAGAAAGCAAAGTTGAAAGATGATGGTAGCAATTACACGGACTGGGTCCGTAACCTGAGGATTATCCTCATTGCTGCACAGAAGAATTACGTCGTGGAAGCACTGCTGGGTGCCAGGCCTGCTGCTGGAGCAACACCAGATGTTATGAACGTCTGGCAGAGCAAAGCTGATGACTACTCGATAGTTCAGTGTGCCATGCTTTACGGCTTAGAATCGGGACTTCAACGATGTTTTGAACGTCATGGAGCATATGAGATGTTCCAGGAGTTGAAGTTAATATTTCAAGCAAATGCCCGAATTGAGAGATATGAAGTCTCCAATAAGTTCTATAGTTGCAAGATGGAGGAGAACAGTTCTGTCAGTGAGCATATACTCAAAATGTCTGGGTATAATAATCACTTGATTTAGATGGGAGTTAATCTTCCAGATGATTGCGTCATTGACAGAATTCTCCAATCACTGCCACCAAGCTACAAGAGCTTCGTGATGAACTATAATATGCAAGGGATGAACAAGACTATTCCCGAGCTCTTCGCAATGCTGAAAGCTGCGAAGGTACAAATCAAGAAGGAGCATCAAGTGTTGATGGTCAACAAGACCACTAGTTTCAAGAAAAAGGGCAAAGGGAAGAAGAAGGGGAACTTCAAGAAGAACAGCAAGCAAGTTGCTGCTCAGGAGAAGAAACCCAAGTCTGGACCTAAGCCTGAAACTGAGTGCTTCTACTGCAAGCAAACTGGTCACTGGAAGTGGAACTGCCCCAAGTATTTGGCGGATAAGAAGGATGGCAAGGTGAACAAAGGTATATGTGATATACATGTTATTGATGTGTACCTTACTAGAGCTCGCAGTAGCACCTGGGTATTTGATACTGGTTCTGTTGCTAATATTTGCAACTCGAAACAGGGACTACGGAATAAGCGGACACTAGCAAAGGGCGAGGTGACGATGCGCGTGGGAAACGGTTCCAAAGTCGATGTGATCGCGGTCGGCACGCTACCTCTACATCTACCTTCGGGATTAATATTAGACCTAAATAATTGTTATTTGGTGACAGCGTTGAGCATGAACATTATATCTGGATCTTGTTTAATGCGAGACGGTTATTCATTTAAATCAGAGAATAATGGTTGTTCTATTTATATGAGTAATATCTTTTATGGTCATGCACCTTTGAAGAGTGGTCTATTCTTGTTAAATCTCGATAGTAGTGATACACATATTCATAATGTAGAAGACAAAAGATGCAGAGTTGATAATGATAGTGCAACTTATTTGTGGCACTGCCGTTTAGGTCATATCGGTGTAAAGCGCATGAAGAAACTCCATACTGATGGGCTTTTGGAACCACTTGATTATGAATCACTTGGTACTTGCGAACCGTACCTCATAGGCAAGATGACTAAAACACCGTTCTCCGGTACTACGGAGAGAGCAACAGATTTATTGGAAATCATACATACCGATGTATGTGGTCCGATGAATATTGAGGCTCGTGGCGGATATCGTTATTTTCTCACCTTCACAGATGATTTAAGCAGATATGGGTATATCTACTTAATGAAACATAAGTCTGAAACATTTGGAAAGTTCAAAGAATTTCAGAGTGAAGTTGAAAATCATCGTAACAAGAAAATAAAGTTTCTATGATCTGATCGTGGAGGAGAATATTTGAGTTACGAGTTTGGTGTACATTTGAAAAATTGTGGAATAGTTTCGCAACTCACGCCACCCGGAACACCACAGCGTAATGGTGTGTCCGAACGTCGTAATCGTACTTTACTAGATATGGTGCGATCTATGATGTCTCTTACTGATTTACCGCTATCGTTTTGGGGTTATGCTTTAGAGACGGCCGCATTCACGTTAAATAGGGCACCATCAAAATCCGTTGAGACTACGCCTTATGAACTATGGTTTGGCAAGAAACCAAAGTTGTCGTTTCTTAAAGTTTGGGGCTGCGATGCTTATGTGAAAAGGCTTCAACCTGATAAGCTCGAACCAAAAGCGGAGAAATGTGTCTTCATAGGATACCCAAAGGAGACTGTTGGGTGCACCTTCTATCATAGATCCGAAGGCAAGACATTCGTTGCTAAGAATGGATCATTTCTAGAGAAGGAGTTTCTCTCGAAAGAAGTGAGTGGGAGGAAAGTAGAACTTGACAAGGTAACAGTACCTGCTCCCTTATTGGAAAATAGTACATCACAGAAAACTGTTTCTGCGACACCTATACCAATTAGTGAGGAAGCTAATGATGATGATCATGAAACTTCAGGACAAGATACTACTGAACCACGTAGATCAACCAGAGTGAGATCCGCACGAGAGTGGTACGGTAATCCAATTCTGGAAGTCATGCTACTAGATCATGATGAACCTACGAACTATGAAGAAGCGATGGTGAGCCCAGATTCCGCAAAGTGGCTTGAGGCCATGAAATCTGAGATGGGATCCATGTATGAGAACAAAGTATGGACTTTGGTTGACTTGCCCGATGATCGGCAAGCAATTGAAAATAAATGGATCTTCAAGAAAAAGACTGACGCTGACGGTAATATTACTATCTATAAAGCTCGACTTGTCACAAAAGGTTTTCGACAAGTTCAAGGGGTTGACTACGATGAGACCTTCTCACCCGTAGCGATGCTTAAGTCTGTCAGAATCATGTTAGCAATTGCCACATTTTATGATTATGAAATATGGCAGATGGATGTCAAAACTGCATTCCTGAATGGATTTCTGGAAGAAGAGTTGTATATGATGCAACCAGAAGGTTTTGTCGATCCAAAGGGAGCTAACAAAGGGTGCAAACTCCAGCGATCCATTTATGGACTGGTGCAAGCATCTCGGAGTTGGAATAAACGCTTTGATAGTGTGATCAAAGCATTTGGCTTTATACAGACTTTTGGAGAAGCCTGTATTTACAAGAAAGTGAGTGGGAGCTCTGTAGCATTTCTGATATTATATGTGGATGACATATTGCTGATTGGAAATGATATAGAATTTCTGGATAGCATAAAGGGATACTTGAATAAAAGTTTTTCGATGAAAGACCTCGGGGAAGCTGTTTACATATTAGGCATAAAGATCTATAGAGATAGATCAAGACGCTTAATTGGACTTTCACAAAGCACATACCTTGACAAGATTTTGAAGAAGTTCAAAATGGATCAAGCAAAGAAAGGGTTCTTGCCTGTGTTACAAGGTGTGAAGTTGAGTCAGACTCAATGCCCGACCACTGCAGAAGATAGAGAGAAAATGAAAGATGTTCCCTATGCTTCAGCCATAGGCTCTATCATGTATGCAATGCTGTGTACCAGACCTGATGTGTGCCTTGCTATAAGTTTAGCAGGGAGGTACCAAAGTAATCCAGGAGTGGATCACTGGACAGCGGTCAAGAACATCCTGAAATACCTCAAAAGGACTAAGGATATGTTTCTCGTATATGGAGGTGACAAAGAGCTCACCGTAAGAGGTTACGTTGATGCAAGCTTTGACACTGATCCGGACGATTCTAAATCGCAAACCGGATACGTGTTTACTTTAAACGGTGGAGCTGTCAGTTGGTGCAGTTCTAAACAAAGCGTCGTAGCGGGATCTACATGTGAAGCGGAGTACATAGCTGCTTCGGAAGCAGCGAACGAAGGAGTCTGGATGAAGGAGTTCATATCCGATCTAGGTGTCATACCTAGTGCATCGGGTCCAATGAAAATCTTTTGTGACAATACTGGTGCAATTGCTTTGGCAAAGGAATCCAGATTTCACAAAAGGACCAAACACATCAAGAGACGCTTCAACTCCATCCGGGATCTAGTCCAGGTGGGAGACAAAGAGATTTGCAAGATACATACGGATCTGAATGTTGCAGACCCGTTGACTAAGCCTCTTCCATGAGCAAAACATGATTAGCACCAAGGCTCCATGGGTGTTAGAATCATTACTGTGTAATCTAGATTATTGACTCTAGTGCAAGTGGGAGACTGAAGGAAATATGCCCTAGAGGCAATAATAAAGTTATTATTTATTTCCTTATATCATGATAAATGTTTATTATTCATGCTAGAATTGTATTAACCGGAAACATAATACATGTGTGAATACATAGACAAACAGAGTGTCACTAGTATGCCTCTACTTGACTAGCTCGTTAATCAAAGATGGTTATGTTTCCTAACCATGAACAAAGAGTTGTTATTTGATTAACAAGGTCACATCATTAGTTGAATGATCTGATTGACATGACCCATTCCATTAGCTTAGCACCCGATCGTTTAGTATGTTGCTATTGCTTTCTTCATGACTTATACATGTTCCTATGACTATGAGATTATGCAACTCCCGTTTACCGGAGGAACACTTTGGGTACTACCAAACGTCACAACGTAACTGGGTGATTATAAAGGAGTACTACAGGTGTCTCCAATGGTAGATGTTGGGTTGGCATATTTCGAGATTAGAATTTGTCACTCCGATTGTCGGAGAGGTATCTCTGGGCCCTCTCGGTAATACACATCACATAAGCCTTGCAAGCATTATAACTAAGATGTTAGTTGTGAGATGATGTATTACGGAACGAGTAAAGAGACTTGCCGGTAACGAGATTGAACTAGGTATTGGATACCGACGACCGAATCTCGGGCAAGTAACATACCGATGACAAAGGGAACAACGTATGTTGTTATGCGGTCTGACTGATAAAGATCTTCGTAGAATATGTAGGAGCCAATATGGGCATCCAGGTCCCGCTATTGGTTATTGACCGGAGACGTGCCTCGGTCATGTCTACATTGTTCTCGAACCATAGGGTCCGCACGCTTAACGTTACGATGACAGTTATTATGAGTTTATGCATTTTGATGTACCGAAGGTTGTTCGGAGTCCCAGATGTGATCACGGACATGACGAGGAGTCTCGAAATGGTCGAGACATAAAGATTGATATATTGGAAGCCTATGTTTGGACACCGGAAGTGTTCCGGGTGAAATCGGGATTTTACCGGAATACCGGGAGGGTTACCGGAACCCCCCGGGAGCCAAATGGGCCTACATGGGCCTTAGTGGAAAGGTGAAAGGGGCTACCATGGAGGGCTGCGCGCCTCCCCCCCTCCCCTAGTCCTATTAGGACTAGGAGAGGTGGCCGGCCACCTCTCTCTCTCTTTCCCCCTTGGAGTCCTAGTTGGAATAGGATTGGAAGGGGGAGTCCTACTCCCGGTAGGAGTAGGACTCCTCCTGCGCCTCCCTCCTTGGCCGGCCAGCCCCTCCCCTTGGATCCTTTATATACGGGGGCAGGGGGCACCTCTAGACACACAAGTTGATCCTTGAGATCGTTCCTTAGCCGTGTGCGGTGCCCCCTGCCACCAAATTCCACCTCGATCATACCGTTGTAGTGCTTAGGCGAAGCCCTGCGTCGGTAGTACATCAAGATCGTCACCACGCCGTCGTGCTGACGGAACTCTTCCTCGACGCTTTGCTGGATCGGAGCCCGAGGATCGTCATCGAGCTGAACGTGTGCTAAGAACTCGGAGGTGCCGGAGTAACGGTGCTTGGATCGGTCGGATCGGGAAGACGTACGACTACTTCCTCTATGTTGTGTGATCGCTTCCGCAGTCGGTCTGCGTTGGTACGTAGACAACACTCTCCCCTCTCGTTGCTATGCATCACCATGATCTTGCGTGTGCGTAGGAAAATTTTGAAATTACTACGTTCCCCAACACCACCTGCCCCGGAGGACCCAATGGGATGTATGTGGAGAGGGACCAGCCCCTTAGTGGGCTGGGCGCCTCCCCCTAGGGCCCATGCACCTAGGGTTTGGGGGAACCCTAAAGGGGGGCGCCCCTGGCCTTGGGGGGCAAGGCAACCCCCCTGGCCGCCGCCCCCTCCTCAGATTGGATCTGAGGGGGCCGACCCCCCTCTCCCTTGCCCCTATATATATGTGGGGGTTGGGAGGGCAGCCGCACCCAAGTTCTAGCGCAGCCCCCCTCTATCCCAAGTCCTCCTCCTCTCCCGCGGTGCTTGGCGAAGCCCTGCAGGATTGCCACGCTCCTCCTTCACCACCACGCCGTCGTGCTGCTGCTGGATGGAGTCTTCCCCAATCTCTCCTTCTCCCCTTGCTGGATCAAGGCGTGGGAGACGTCGCCGGGCTGCACGTGTGTTGAACGCGGAGGCGCCGTTGTTCGGCGCTTAGATCGGAATCAACCGCGATCTGAATCACTGTGAGTACGACTCCTTCATCCGCATTCTTGCAACGCTTCTGCTTAGCGATCTACAAGGGTATGTAGATGCACTCCCCTTCCCCTCGTTGCTAGATTACTCCATAGATTGATCTTGGTGATGCGTAGAAATTTTTTAAATTTCTGCTATGATCCCCAGCAGTGGCATCATGAGCTAGGTCTATGCGTAGTTTCTATGCACGAGTAGAACACAAGTTGTTATGGGCGTCGATTTTGTCAATTTACTTGCCGTTACTAGTCTTATCTTGATTCGGCGGCATCGTGGGATGAAGCGGCCCGGACCGACCTTACACGTACGCTTACGTGAGACTGGTTCCACCAACTGACATGCACTAGTTGCATAAGGTGGCTAGCGGGTGTCTGTCTCTCCCACTTTAGTCGGATCGGATTCGATGAAAAGGGTCCTTATGAAGGGTAAATAGAAATTGGCATATCATGTTGTGGTTTTGGCGTAGGTAAGAAACGTTCTTGCTAGAAACCTATAGCAGGCACGTAAAAATTTGCAACAACAATTAGAGGACGTCTAACTTGTTTTTGCAGCATATGCCTTGTGATGTGATATGGCCAAAAGTATGTGATGAATGATATATGTGATGTATGAGATTGATCATGTTCTTGTAATAGGAATCACGACTTGCATGTCGATGAGTATGACAACCGGCAGGAGCCATAGGAGGTTGTCTTAATTTATTTATGACCTGCGTGTCAACTTAAACATCATGTAATTACTTTACTTTATTGCTAAACCGTTAGCCATAGTAGTAGAAGTAATAGTTGACGAGATGACTTCATGAAGACACGATGATGGAGATCATGATGATGGAGATCATGGTGTCATGCCGATGAAGATGATGATCATGGAGCATGGAGATCAAAAGGAGCGAAGTGATAATGGCCATATCATGTCACTATTTGATTGCATGTGATGTTTATCATGTTTTACATCTTATTTGCTTAGAACGACGGTAGCTTAAATAAGACGACCCTCGCAATAATTTCAAGAAAGTGTTCCCCCTAACTGTGCACCGTTGCGAAGGTTCGTTGTTTCGAAGCACCACGTGATGATCGGATGTGATAGATTCTAACGTTCGAATACAACGGGTGTAAGCCAGATTTACACACGCAATACACTTAGGTTGACTTGACGAGCCTAGCATGTACAGACATGGCCTCGGAACACGGAAGACCGAAAGGCGTGCTACTAATGGCGCACCACTAATGCGCCATTAATGGCCAAAATAGGTGCGCCATTAGTAGGCCTTTTCCTAGTAGTGGAAGATACGATCAACATGTAGATGTTCACCGTTGATGACTAGTCCATCTCACGTGATGATCGGACACGGCCTAGTCGATTCGGATCATGGATCACTTAGATGACTAGAGGGATGTCTATCTGAGTGGGAGTTTATTATATAATTTGATTAGATGAACTTAATTATCATGAACATATTCTAAATTGTCTTTGCAAATATGTTGTAGATAAATAGCTCAAATTGTAGCTCCCTATTACAATACGTTCCTAGAGAAAGACTAAGTTGAAAGATATTGTAAGCAATGATGCGGACTGGGTCCGTAGTCCGAGGAGTGTCCTCACTGCTACACAGAAGGCTTACGTCTTCGATGCACCGCTCGATGTGCAAACCCCTACAACATCGTGTGTGGATGTTGTGAACACCTGACAGACACATCCTGATGACTACTTGATAGTTTAGTGCACCATACTTTACGGCTTAGAATCGGGATTCCAATGACGTTTTGAACGCCATAAGACATATGAGATGTTCCAAGAGCAGAAATTGGGATTTTAGGCTCATGCCCGTGTTGAGAGGTATGAGACCTCTGACAAATTCTTTTGCCAACAAGATGGAGGAGAATAGCTCAGCTAGTGAGCATGTGCTCAGAATGTCTGGGTGCTACAATCACTTAAATCAAGTGGGAGTTAAACTTCCAGATAAGATAGTGATTGATTGAGTTCTCTAGTCACTATCACTAAGATACTAGATCTTCGTGATGAACTATGACATGCAAGGGATGGAGATGATCCTGGAGCTGTTCGCGGTGCTTAAGACCGCAACAAGTAGAAATCAAGAAGGAGCATCAAGTGTTGATGGTTTAACAAGACAACTGGTTTCAAGAAGGGCAAGGGCTAGAAGGGAGACTTCATGAATGGCAAACCAGTTGCCGCTCGAGTGAAGGAACCCAAGGTTGAACCCAAACCCGAGACTAAGTGCTTCTATTGTAAAGGGGACGGTCACTGGTAGCGGAATTACCCCAAATGCATGGTAGATAAGAAGGCTGGCAACTTCAATAAAGTATATACGTGTTATTAATGTGTACCTCACTAGTACTCCCGGTAGCACCTGGGTATTGGATACCGGTTCAGTTGCTATTATTGGTGACTTGAAGCAAAAGCTACGGACTAAACGGAGACTGGCTAAGGGCGAGGTGACGATGTGTGTTGGAAGTGTTTCCAAAGTTGATGAGATCACCATCGCACGCTCCATCTGCCTTCGGGATTAGTATTGAACCTAGATAAATGTTATTAGGTGTCTACGTTGAGCATGAATATGATTAGATCATGTTCATTGCAATATGGTTATTCATTTAAGTTAGAGAATAATGGTTATTCTGTTTACATGAATAATACCTTTCATGGTCATGCACCCTATGTGAATGGTTCATTGAATCTCGGTCGTGGTAATACACATGTTCACGCCAAAAGATGTAGAGTTAATAATGATAGTACCACTTTCTTGTGGCATTGCCGCTTAGGTCATATTGGCGTAAGATGCATGAAGAAACTCCATGTCGATGGATGTTTGGAGTCACTTGATTTTGAATCGCTTGACACATGCGAGCCATGCCTCATGGGCAGGATGACTAAGACCCCGTTTTCAGGTAAAATAAAACGGGCAAGTGACTTGTTGGAAATCATACATGTTGATGCGTGTGATCCAATGAGAATTGAAGCGTGTGGTGGATATCGCTATTTTCTCATCTTCACTGACGATTTGAGTATATATAAGTATATTTACTTAATGAAGCACAAGTCTAAAACGTTTGAAAAGTTCAAGCAATTTCAGAGTGAAGTTAAGAACCATCATAACAAGAAGATCAAAATCCTATGATCTGATCGATGAGAATTTCTGAGTTATGAGTTTGGCAATCACTTAAGATATTGTGGAATTGTTTCACAGTTGAAGCCACCTGGAACACCACTGGGTTATGGTGTGTCCGGACGTCGTAATCGAACCTTATGAGATATGGTGCGATCTATGATGTCTCTTACCGATCTACCGTTTCATTTTGAGGTTATGCGTTAGAGACAACTGCATTCACTTTAGATAGGACGCCATCTAAGTCCGTTGAGACGACGTCGTGTGAACATTTCTTTGGCAAGAAACCAAAGTTGTCTTTTCTTAATGTTTGGGGCTGCGATGCTTAAGGCTTCTGTCGGAGAAGCTCGAACCCAAAGCGGACAAACACATCTTCATAGGATACCCAACGGTGATAGTTGGGTACACCTTCTATCTCATATCCGAGGGCAAATTGTTTGTCACTAAGAATGGCTCCTTTCTCGAGAAGGAGTTTCTCTCGAAAGAATTGAGTGGGAGGAAGATAGAACTTGATGAGGTTGTCGAACCTTTATTTCAACCAGAGAATGATGCAACACAGAAAGATGTTTTCTCTGGCGCCTACGTCTGTTGAAGAGGAACTTAATGATAGTGATCATGAAGCTTCAGATCAAGTTGCTATCGAACCTCATAGGTCGACAAGGATATATACTACTCCTGAGTGGTACGGTAATCCTGTCTTAGATATCATGTTGTTAGACAACAATGAACCTACGAGCTATGGAGAAGCGATGGTGGGCCCGTATTCCAACAAATCGTTAGAAGCCATGAAATCCGAGATAGGATCCATGTATCAGAACAAAGTATGGACTTTGGTGGACTTGCCCGATGATCTGCAAGCCATTGAGATAAATGGATCTTTAAGAAGAAGACGGACATGGGCGGTAATGTTACTGTCTATGAAGCTCGACTTGTGGGAAAGAGTCTTTTCACAAGTTCAAGGAGTTGACTACGATGAGAATTTCTCACCCGTAGCGATGCTTGAGTCCGTCGAAATCATGTTAGCATTAGCTGTATTTTTCGATTATGAAATCTGACAAATGGATGTCAAAAACAAGTTTTCTTACCAGTTTTCGTAAGAAAGAGTTGTATGTGATACAATTAAAGTTTTGTCGATCCTAAGGATGCTAAAAGGTATGCTGGCTCCAGCGATCCTTCTATGGACTAGAGCAAGCATCTCGGAGTCAGAATATATGCTTTGATGGAGTGATCAAAGCTTTTAGGTTTATACAATGTTTGCTAGAAACTTGTATTTGCAAGAAAGTGAGTGGGAACACTGCAACATTTCTGATAAGTATATGTGGATGACATATTGTTGATCTGAAATGATGTAGAATTTCTGGAAAGCATAAATGGTTGTTTGAAGAGTGTTTTTCAAAGGAAGACCTGGATAAAGCTGCTTACATATTGGGCATCAAGATCTATAGAGATAGATCAAGACGCCTGATGATTCTTTCAAAGAATGCACACCTTGACATGATTTTGAAGGAGTTCAAAATAGATCAGTCAAAGAAGGGGTTCTTACCTGAGTTGTAAGGTGTGAAGTTGAGTAAGACTCAAAGATTGACCACGGCAGAAGAAAGAGGAAGGACGAAGGTCGTCCCCTATGCTTTTGTCATAGGCTCTATAGGGTATGCCATGCTGAGTACCGCACCAGATGTGTGCCTTGCCACATGTCTGGCAAGAGGGTGCAAAGGTGATCTAGGAGTGGATCACCAGATAGCGGTCAAAATTATCCTTAGAGGAATAAGGAAATGTTTCTCGGTTATGGAGGTGATAAAGAGTTTGACGTAAAGAGTTACATCGATGCAAGCTTAACACCTATCCGGATAGCTCTGAGTAGAGATACCGGATAAGTATAATGGAGAAACAATTTGGAATAGCTCCAAGTGGAACATGGTAGCAGCATTTACGATATGACATAAAGTGTTGTGAAATACATAGGGATCTGAATATTGCAGACCCGTTGACTACAACCTCTCTCACAAGCATAACATGATCAAACCCAGAACTCATTGAGTGTTAATCACATAGTGATGTGAACTAGATTACTGACTCTAGTAAACTCTTTGGATGTTGGTCACATGGCGATGTGACCTGTGAGTGTTAATCACATGGTGATGTGAACTAGATTATTAACTCTAGTGCAAGTGGGAGACTGTTGGAAATATGCCCTAGAGGCAATAATAAATTAGTTATTATTATATTATATTTCATTGTTCATGATAATCGTTTATTATCCATGCTAGAATTGTATTGATAGGAAACTCAGATACATGTGTGGATACATAGACAACACCATGTCCCTAGTAAGCCTCTAGTTGACTAGCTCGTTGATCAATAGATGGTTACGGTTTCCTGACCATGGACATTGGATGTCGTTGATAACGGGATCACATCATTAGGAGAATGATGTGATGGACAAGATCCAATCCTAAGCCTAGCACAAGATCGTGTAGTTCGTATGCTAAAGCTTTTCTAATGTCAAGTATCATTTCCTTAGACCATGAGATTGTGCAACTCTCGGATACCGTAGGAGTGCTTTGGGTGTGCCAAACGTCACAACGTAACTGGGTGGCTATAAAGGTGCACTACGGGTATCTCCGAAAGTGTCTGTTGGGTTGGCACGAATCGAGACTGGGATTTGTCACTCCGTGTAACGGAGAGGTATCTCTGGGCCCACTCGGTAGGACATCATCATAATGTGCACAATGTGACCAAGAAGTTGATCACGGGATGTGTAAGTGCATCTAGTGCCACCCCTAGTTGGTTTTGGAGTATTGACGACAAACCTAGTTGAGGGACTAATGTGTTTGTGAGAATTGCAGGATAACACAGGTAGAAGTCCCTCATTGATTTGGTTTTCCTACCAGAGATGACCCCTAAAATGTATGAAGACATTGAAGTCAAAGGTGGTATGTGAAGACATTCACCTTGAAGACTATGACAAGAGAAGACATCGCATGAAGACTATGGAGCGCGAAGACTTAGATCTTTCGTAGTTCTTTTTCTTCTTTGTTGAGTCATATGAACCACCGTACTGTTAAGTGGGGTCCAAGAAAACCAGTCAGAATGCTGAAGTGATGCTTAACCAAAATCCTATGTCTTCGAGTGAAGACTATGAGAGCGAATCTTGTTCAGAGTTGGACAAGTCAGCTTTGCTTGTAGCCCAAGCAAAGTTGCCGCGTGTGTTTGAAATCTGACCGTTGGAACACGTGTCAGTTCCTTAGTGACCCAGGGTCATTTTGGACAAATCAGGTCGGGTTGCCTAGTGGCTATAAATAGCCCACCCCCTACAACCATAAACGGTTGGCTGCTCAGAGTTAAAGTACGGCTTTTGTCGTTTGAGGGCAACCCACCTCGAAGCCTTTGAGAGAGAATTCCTTGAGAGGATAAAGCCGTAACCAACCAGAGCGAAAGAGTGTTAGGCATCACTTAAGTCTTCTTGTCTGTGTGACCTGAAAACTTATTACACTTGAGGGCTGTGAATCCTCCAGCCGGTTGGGCGTCGCGTTCTGCGCATCCAAGAGTCATTGTGGATCGCCAGTGAACGAAGTCTGTGAAGGTTTGGAAGTTTACCTTGAAGACTTACCAGAGTGATTGGGCGAGGTCTGTGTGACCTTAGCTCAAGGGGAATATGGAGAGGAATAAATGTTCTGAGCTGTGTGCTCAGGACTAAGTGTCCGGGACTGAGTGTCCTCAGGTTTAAATACCTATCCGCCCTAACCAGACGTACAACTGTCACAATAGTTGGAACTGGTCTACCAAACCTTTGTCTTCGTCACGCACACTGGTTCTATCCTTCTCATCTCTTTATTTACAGTTGGCTCTTGTAAAGTTAGTGCCTATTTGCTTTATCTATTTGTCTTCACTGTGTACCTGATCCTTACTGCCTAGCTACTATTAGTCAGTGTGGTTTCACTTCATTGAATGCTTGACTATTGTCTGTCTAGTGTAGTCTATCTTCCGATGCATGGAAATAGGTTCATTTCTATCATTTGTCTTCGAAACTTCCATGTTTTGAAGACTTTCATAAAAATCGCCTATTCACCCCCCTCTAGTCGATATAACACACTTTCAATTGGTATCAGAGCAAGGTACTCCCTTTTTCTGTGTGATTTTGGTTTAACCGCCTGGAGTTTCAGTTATGTCGACCACAAGTATGAAGACTGTGTCATGCCCCATCTTTGGCGGTCACGAGTATCCCAAGTGGAAGGCCATGATGAAGAAGCGCCTCATGGCAACAAACAGCAAGCCGTGGACCGTCACTGAGATTGGTCTGACCGATCTGTGCAAAATGGCGGAAGCTGATGACATTCGCAAGTACACTCTCCTCAACCTCACGGCGAAGGACGTCATCTGCTCCTGTCTATCTCAAAATCAGTTTAGGAATGTCATGCATCTCGATCATGCAAAGCTCATCTAGGACTGTCTCTCAGAGGTCTATGAGGGTCATTGAACTCGTCATGATCCTCGGTTCGAGGACTTTAAGGAGTCACTCAAACCGATGACTTTCGAACCAGAATCATCATCTTCTGCATCATGCCTTATGGCAAATGATGCTAAGGTAATTGAATGCTATCTATTTGAATCCAGTGATGATGAATCTGGTGATGAATTTGAACCCAGCTATGCAAAACTTGCTTCCCTTGTCACTAAATAACAGAAAGCTAGGGAACATATTCAAAAATTGTTAGACAAAAGCGATGACCTGTTGGACGCTGAAATGACTCGATCTCAGTCCTTAATTGAAGACATAAAAAATCTTCATATTAAGTATGAGGAGCTTGAAAGTCGTCATGAAACGCTCTCAACAACTCATGAAGAACTCAAGAAATTGAGAGCGGCTCATGAAGATCTTCAAAAGGAAAACGAGTCACTTCGCGCCGAACAGATCAGTTCAGCTCAGGAAGGATTTGAACCACCATGTCTTAAATGCATTGAGCGTGATAACTCTACTCCTGTTGCTAAATGTTCTACTACTGCTACTGTTGCAATATCTTCAACTGTTGATGTGGAAACTAACCCCTCTGCTGAGGACACCACTGTTATTGCTGATGAGAATGCTAGGTTGAAGACACTACTTGAAACAGGGCTGTACAAAAGTCTCAAAGGGCATCAGACACTATGTGATGTCCTCAAAAGGCAGATCCTGAACCGAAACCCTAGGAAAGAGGGTGTTGGGTTCGTAAGGAAAATGAATGCTGATGGCTCTTACTGGAAACCTGAGAAGTACCCCAAAACCATATGGGTTGCTGCAAAGGAACCTTCAGCAGATCCTTCCACTCTATCTGGCTTCACTTGTGCTAACCCCATTGTTATTGATGAATCCTTTGATGCAAACTATAAACTATTTAAGAATCAGAATGGTGAAGTGTTTGCCAGATATATTGGTACTAACTGCAGGAATGGACCGCCTATGAAGAAGATCTGGGTACCGAAAAGGTGTTTGGAGAATCTTCCTGTGAATGTCATCATGACACCATAGGTGAAGAAGACAAACCCCAGACCACAGGCTTCATACGGTCCAAAGGCTTCATACAGACAGAGGACTCACCCGAGTCATACTAACGCAAATGTTTTGCAGGGAAGCCATACTCAGGCCTATGAATATGAGCGTGGTTCATCAAACCGCCATGTTCATAAGACCAAGAACTATTCTGCTTATTCTTATGAATACTATTGTCCACCTGCAAGACTTTTTGCTAGGGCTCCAAAGCCAAAGTTCTCAGACGCTGCACTTAGACTTATTGCTTCGAAGCCACCCCTGAAGATGTGGGTGGCTAAGAAAGCTTAACTCTCTTTTGCAGGGAAAGGTCTCCAGCTGAAAACCAAAATCGTCTGACACTATTGCTGGGGACCTTAAACATCTTGTAGGGCGCATAATTAAATGCCCAAATGGTCTTACTATGTACTTTGTTTCTGAATCGCTTGCAACTTGCCCTATTAGTCGTAATCTCGATCTAAGCTTTAATAATCCACTGGTTCGTCAAATGTTTTTGCTTCACAATTCTCTTCGTGAAGCCTATCCCCCTAACTGCACTATAGGGTACGACACCAGTTGCTTCAGAATGGATTATTGATAGTGGGTGTACAAATCACATGACTGGCAAGCGAAGCCTTCTCATGGACTCAACTTTACGTCCATCAGACAAAAGTCACATCACATTTGCTGACACTGGTAAAAGCAAGGTATTGGGTCTAGGTAGAGTTGCAATCTCAAAGGATCAACACATGGATAAAGTCAAGCTTGTTGAATCCCTTGGTTTCAACTTAATGTCTGTCTCAATGCCTTGTGATTTAAACATGATTGTGATGTTTGGAAAATATCGTTGCCTTGTACTAATGGAATCTGACAAGTCTCTAGTGTTTGAAGGGTATCGAAAAGATGATTTGTATGTTGTAGATTTCTCAGCAGGACCACAACTTGCAGTATGTCTTCTAGCAAAAGCTTCTGAATGCTGGCTCCGGCATCGAAGGCTAGGGCATGCTGGCATGAGGAACCTCCACACCCTTGCAAGGAAGAAGCATGTCATAGGCATCGAGGGCGTCAAGTTCAAGAAGGATCACTTATGCGGTGCCTGTGAAGCAAGAAAGATGAAGAGGGCCAAGCATCCCTCGAAGACAATCATGACAACAACTCAACCCTTCGAACTGTTACACATGGATCTTTTCGGTCCCACTCATTACTCAACTCTTACTACTACTGCTTGTCTCTATGGCTTTGTCATTGTTGATGATTATTCAAGATATACTTGGGTGCATATAATCCTTTACAATACTGAAGTGCAGGATGTCTTCAGACGCTTCGCCAATCGAGCAATGAACAACTATGGCGCCAAGATAAAGCACATCAGAAGTGATAATGGCACTGAATTCAAGAACACTGGCCTTGATACATATCTTGATACTTTGGGCATCACACATGAATTCTCAGCTCCGTACATACGACATCAGAATGGCGTCGTCGAACGCAAGAACAGAACACTTATTGAGATGGCTCGGATGATGCTTGATGAATACAAGACTCCAAGAAAATTCTGGCCTGAAGCCATTGACACTGCAAGCCATATCATCAATCGTGTTTATCTTCACAAGCTTCTGAACAAGACATCCTATGATCTCCTTACTGGCAAGAAGCCAAATGTCAGTTACTTCAGAGTATTTGGTGCCAAGTGCTGGATCAAGGATCCACATCACACTTCAAAATTTGCACCAAAAGCACATGAGGGTTTTATGCTTGGATATGGAAAGGATTCGCACTCCTGCAGAGTCTTCAATCTCTTTCATTACAAAGTGGTTAAAATAGTGGATGTGCGGTTCGATGAAACTAACGGCTCACAAAGAGAGCACTTGCCAAATGTGCTAGATGAAGTTCCATCCAGTGAATCAATCAAACTTATGGGAACTGGAGAAATCATACCTTCTGAAGCTCAACCTGAAGAAGAACTTATCATCTCCGCACCTGATCAACCTGAAGACAATGCTCTGCCTGAAGACAATCCCTCTAACAATGACTGTTACGGCATATCTCTCTCAAGGTAGTTTTGGTGATTGTTGACAACATGTTTGCGGACTAATCTTGTGCTTCGAATAATTCACAGATTCTCCCCTGGCACGAGACGCTTTCTTCCCCTCAGAGTGTATTTCAAGATGGTGTAGCTCTTTCGTTTCTTTCTCGGTAGACTAGTTGCATAGAGGGCACCGTACTATCAAGAGGGGGTCCGCTGGGGTATTGCATGGGTGGAATCATCACGTACACATCAGCTTCTCACCCTCCGAGCATCTCCTTTCCATTGAAGAGATCTCTCCTCTCTTCCTTGTCCTGTATGGGTCCAAGCGGTAGTACCGCGCAACCCAGCGGTAGTACCGCTGAGGAGCCAAGCGGCAGTACCGCTCCACAGCGGTAGTACCGCCCGTGGCTCCACAGCAGTAGTACCCCTGGGGTGCCTGGCACCTCCGCCTTGTCCTCAGCTTCTTTGAGAGATTCTCTCTCTCTCGCGCGCGCCCCAGTGGTAGTACCGCACTGCCAGCGGTAGTACGGCCGAAGGGTCACAAGCGGCAGTACCGCTCCACAGCGGTAGTACCGCCCGTGACCCCGCTGCCGTAGTACCGCTTGGCAGTCTGGCTCCTACCGCCTCGATTTGAGAGGTCTTTTTCTCGTGTCGGGTTTTGCGGCACTAGTTGCGGTTGTAGAGGCGGTAGTACCGTTCCAGGAGCGGTAGTACCGCCCCTACCACCGCGGTAGTACCGCGTTTGGGCACTTTCCCTACTAGTCTCCTCAGCGCGGCAGTAACGCTGGCTGGCGCGGCAGTACCGCTGTCCTGGCGGTAGTACCGCCCCCTCTCAGCGGTAGTACCGCCCTGTGCGGGGCTGGTTGGTGGGGGGCAACAGTTGGATTGTTGCCCCCACTATAAAAGGGAGTCCCCTTCTTCTCTTTGACTTACCTCTTCCTCCCCCAAGTTCCATTTATTGCTCAAGCTCCATTAAATGCTCCAAGCTCCATTTTCGCCCGATCTATCTCTCTAGCCAATCAAACTTGTTGATTTGCTCGGGAGTGGTTGAGAAGGCATTGATCTGCACTTCCACCAAGGGATTTTCGATTCCCCCACTCATCCCTAGCGGATCTTGTTACTCTTGGGTGTTTGAGCACCCTAGACGGTTGAGGTCACCACGGAGCCATAGTCCATTATGGTGAAGCTTCGTGGTCTTGTTGGGAGCCTCCGATTAAGTTGTGGAGATTGCCCCAACCTTGTTTGTAAAGGTTCGGTCGCCGCCTTCAAGGGCACCAATAGTGGAATCACGGCATCTCGTATTGTGTGAGGGCGTGAGGAGAATACGGTGGCCCTAGTGGCTTCTTGGGGAGCATTGTGCCTCCACACCGCTCTAACGGAGACGTACTTCCCCTCAAAAGGAAGGAACTTCGGTAACACATCCTCGTCTTCACCGGATCCACTCTTGGTTATCTCTAACCTTTACTTGTGCAAGCTCTTTAGTGTTTCTTCCCTTGCTTGCTTGTATGCTTGTTGTTATTGCATCATATAGGTTGCTCACCTAGTTGCACATCTAGACAACCTACTTTGATGCAAAGTTTAATTTGGTAAAGACAAGTAAAAATTGGTAGTTGCTTATTCATCCCCCCTCTAGTCAACCATATCGATCCTTTAAATTGGTATCAGAGCCTCGTCTCTTTATTAAGGACTTTACCATCCAAAGAGTATGGTTGATACCATAGACGGTGTGGAGGAACACTCCGGTGTGAATCCGATCTCGTCTACGGGAGATGGGGGAACGTCGGTCTCTCGTGAGGAGTTCAATGTGGCCTTGGAGACATTGAAAACCTCCATGACGACCGAAGTTGAAAGCATGTTTACTAAATTTCTTGAGGGGCTTAAACTATCCACCGCACCGTTGAAAGTGGGTGACCCCGCCAACAAGGTGACGAATGCTATCCCCGACAAGGGGGAAGCTAGTAGTGAAAAGGCTCCTTCTTCTAGTGGTAAGAATGGCACCGGCATCTTTTCCCATGTGGAACCACCACTTGTTTATGGTGGACCGGTTCCTTCCACTCATTTGAATCATGCCGGTCCTCCCCCTAAGATTGTGAAAAATGAGGATTTTGATTCTTGGGTTTACCGCTTTAAACGTCATTTAAATCATGTGAACACTAACCTTTGGAGAATCATTGAAGAAGGTTTCTATCCACATGATCCAAGCAACTTCACTCCTTGAGAAGCCGCGGACAATCAATTCAATGAGAATGCTCTCTTCATCATTCAAGATGCAATTCCACCCGAAGACCTACCTCATCTTCGTCCCTTCGCCTTGGCCAAAGATGCATGGCATTGTGTTGTCTCTCTCTACCGGGGAAGCGCAAGTATTCAACACTCCAACTATGAAGTGGTACAAGACGAGGCCGATGAGTTTGCAATGAAAGAAGATGAAGAACCTCGTGAGCTTTATCGGAGAGTAACCAAACTCGCGGTCTCACTACGAGATCACGGGAGCAAGGACACGGATGACAATTGGATCAAGCGCAAATTCCTCAAGGCAATGATGCCCTATCACAAGGCCATGTCCTCCGTCATTCGTCAAAGACTGGACTTCCACACTTTGACCTCAAGCGAAGTGTTGGATGAGTTCGTGGCCATGAACATTTTGGACAAGACCGCCGATAATGCGGTGCTCCGGTCTCAACGGGCAAAGAAGCCTAACCTTGCATTGAAGGCCAAGCTCACCGTTGAAGAAGAAGAAGAGGAAGAAGAGGAGAGCAACCCCGAAGATACGAAGTATGCATATCATGAACACATGGCACTTGCTTCAAGGCAATTTTGGAGTAAGAAAAAATCAAGGCCAAACTTTAGCAAAAACAACTCGAGTGGCACGAGGGGCAAGCAACGTGTAAGGACGTGCTACAATTGCGGCAACATGAGTCATTTTGTTGCGGAATGCCCGTATGAGAAGAGGGAAGACAATGGTGGCAAGCTCATCCGAAAGGACAAGGCCAAGTTGTTCCCCAACAAGAACAACTTCACCAAGAAGACTCCTCCCAAGGCATTGGTTGTACAAGAAGAGTACAATGAGGATGATGACGATGATGAAGATGATGAGTCGGTTGCCATGGCCTCCGTTGCCATTGCGACGACTTCACGGGTGTCTCTCTTCGACTCACCCAATGAGAGCATCACCGCCAAGTGCCTCATGGCTAAAGCCATCAACAAGGTAACCCCCAATATCAAAACTACCATCATTAATCATACTTCTCCGACGGATAGCATTAATGAACTTGAGGGAGCTAATGTGGAGGCTAACGAGTTTGAGGCCTTTATGGGCAAACTCAAGGGAAAATCCAAGAAGCACTTTGTTGCTCTCTTGGAACAACTTGGTGAAGCCAATGACATGATCGAGGCTCACGAAGACACCATCTCTAAGATGGAAGGGCATAGTCGTGACTATGCCGATGAGATTTTGGATCTTTCCAATGCTCTCGAGGAAGAGCGTGGTCTTCGTTTGGCTCTTGAGGAGTCACACAACGTTGATCATGCTAAGTTAAAGAAAGATTATGATCATGTCCTCATTGTTTCTCGTGTGCTAAATTCCGAGAAGGCCAAACTCGGGGTTGATCTTGCTAGACTCAAAGAGGAGTTTGATATACTTGACAAGGCCCATAAGGCCTTGAAGGGTATTCACGCTAGTCTCAAGGAGTCTCATGATCAACTCCAAGTGAAGCTAACTAAGGAGAAAGCAACTTTTCCTCATATGGTTTTAATTGATAATGCAAATGCTACTAACCCGTGTTGTGAGCATATACATCTTGTTGAGGAAAATGCTAAGTTGAAGGAGCAACTTGAGAGAGGTCTTGCGACTTGCATACAAGGCAAGAAGAACCTCAACGATCTCTTGATCAACGAAAAGGGAGTTGTGGCCAAGGAGGGGGTTGGGTACGTGCCCGACTCCAAGAACAAGAAGAAGAATGACAAGACCAAACGACCTCCTCCTCTCACGCAAACCTTTGTGAGGGAGGGAGAGAGTGCCCCCGAGGAGAAGAAGAAGAACAATGTCAAGAAGGGCAATGTCACCCCTCTCAACAAAGCCGGCGATTTTAACTGTTCTTATGTGTTATGCCGTGCTAGTGATGGGCATGTTTATGCCAAATTTTTTGGTTCTCTTCATGAGTACATTGAATGGTCTATTTGGGTTCCTAAGACCCTTGTTACTAACATCAAAGGACCCATTACAAAATGGGTACCTAAAACCAAGCATTGATCTCTTGTAGGTGTTTGCTTCTGGTGGTGGATCATGGTTGCTCGATAGCGGAGCTACAAATCATATGACCGGAAGCAAGGACTTGGTGGTGGACGTGCACAAAGTTCCATCTATGCCCACCAATGTCGAGTGGGGTGACGCCTCATCTTCTAAGGTATTGGGACTTGGCAAGGTGGTCCTCTCTCATGATCTCACGATCGAGAAGGTCATGCTTGTTGAGTCCCTTGCATACAATTTACTTTCCGTTCGTCAACTTGCAATCATGGGCTTTGCCACTTTCTTTGATATCGATACCGTGGCCCTCTTGTGGAGCAAGACTCTTAAAGTAGCTTTTGTTGGGCATGTCGAGAACGGTCTATATGTGATTAACTTCTCGGAGCGACCCACTAAGACCGCGACATGCCTAATGGCTAAAGTTGATGTGGGATGGCTTTGGCATCGCCGTTTAGCAAATGTCAATATGAGATCTCTGCAAAGTCTCCTCAAGGGGGACCATGTCCATGGACTAACGAATGTTAGTTTTGCTAAAGATCATGCTTGCAGTGCCTGTATCAAAGGAAAGCTACATGAGAAGGCTCACCCTCCCACGACTATCATTTATTCAAAGAGGCCCTTGGAGCTCCTTCACATGGATCTCTTTGGGCCCCCATCCTTCGATAGTCTTGGAGGTAGGAAGTATTGCTTGGTGATTGTGGATGACTACTCAAGGTACACGTGGGTGTATTTCTTCAAGAGGAAGAGCGAGACCCAACAAACCGTCATTGACTTTGCAAATGAAGCACAATGTCAACACAATGCAAAGATCTTGACAATAAGAAGTGACAACAGCACCGAGTTCAAGAACTACACCTTGGATGAATTTCTTAGTGGTGAGGGAATCAAGCATCAATATTCCGCATCATACACCCCTCAACAAAACGGTGTTGCGGAGAGGAAGAACCGGGCGTTGATGGATGCGGCAAGGACCATGATGGCGGAGTTCGAGTCTCCGTACAACTTTTGGGCCGAAGCCATCAACACCGCGTGTCATGCATCCAATCGGCTCTACCTCCGCAAGAGCTTGAACAAGACTCCATACGAGATACTCACCGGTAACAAGCCCAACCTCAAGTACTTCCGGGTATTCAGGTGTAAGTGTTTCATTCTCAAGAAAGGTGTTCGGTTGTCTAAATTTGAGGCTAGAGCTTATGAGGGCATATTTGTTGGCTATGCTACAAACTCTCATGCTTACCGTGTCCTCAATAAATCCACGAGACTTATTGAGGAGACGTTTAACGTGGAGTTTGATGAGAATAACGGCTCCCAAGTGGAGCAAAGTGGCACTTGTGATGTAGGTGATGAAATTCCTCCCCAAGCCATAAGAAGAATGGGTGTTGGCTTTATCCTACCCATTGAGGAACCCCTTGTGGCCGAAGGAGAAGGACAAAGCTCCACTCAAGTGGAGCCATCACCAACCCAAGGCCCACACGCTTCCAAAGAACAACATGAAGGCTCTCATCCTCAAGAACATGACCAAGGGCAAGATCACGCTCAAGACGGTGTTGACACATCAAGTGATGCCCAAGGTCAAGTTCTCTCCTCCGAGCAAGTTCAAGAACAAGAACAAGCTCAAGATGATGCTCAAGATGATCAAGTGACCACTCCTCGTCTCACCCCTGAGGAGGAATTAGAGCGTCGTGCTGCCAAGGTTGCTTCCAAGCTCTCCACCAAGGATCATCTCATGACGAATGTGCTTGGAAGCTTAAGAAAGGGGGTAAGCACTCGTAGACAAATAGCAAATTATTGTGAGCATCACGCATTTGTCTCTTGTGTGGAACCCCACAAGGTCTATGAAGCGCTAGAAGATCCGGATTGGCTCAATGCCATGCATGAAGAACTCAACAACTTCAAGCGCAACAAAGTGTGGAGATTGGTGCCAAGACCAACCGGGAATCACAATGTCATAGGAACCAAGTGGATATTTAAGAACAAGCAAGATGCCCATGGGATTATCATTCACAACAAGGCTCGTTTGGTAGCACAAGGCTACTCCCAAGTCGAGGGTATCGACTACGGTGAAACCTTTGCTCCCGTTGCTCGTCTTGAATCCATTCACATGTTGATTGCATATGCTTCTCATCATAACTTTAAGTTACAACAAATGGATGTGAAGAGTGCTTTTCTTAATGGTCCTATTAATGAATTGGTTTACGTCAAGCAACCCCCCGGGTTCGAGGATCCCTACTTTCCCGATCATGTGTATCAACTCAATAAGGCGCTCTATGGCCTTAAACAAGCCCACGTGCGTGGTATGACCACCTTACCGAGTTGTTACAAGACCGTGGTTTTGAAGTTGGGCTAATCGACCCCACTCTTTTTACTAAGAAGGTCAAAGGGGAGTTATTTGTGTGCCAATTATATGTTGATGATATTATCTTTGGTTCTCCTAACAAAGCTTTCAATGTAGAATTTGCCGCTCTCATGACCTCAAAGTTCGAGATGTCCTCCATGGGAGAGTTGAAGTTCTTTCTAGGGTTCGAAGTGAAGCAAAGAAGAGAAGGAACCTTCATCAATCAATCCAAATACACTCAAGACATGCTCAAGATATTCAAGCTAAGTGACGTCAAGCCGGCTTCCACTCCAATGCCCACCAAGTGCCAACTTGACTTAGATCCCAATGGTAAAGTGGTGGATCAAAAGGTATATCGTTCCATGATTGGATCCTTGCTTTACCTTTGTGCATCTAGACCGGACATCATGTTGAGTGTGGGAATTTGTGCATGGTTTCAAGCCGCACTATGTGGCTTATGGTACCCAAGAGGATCAAACTTCGGCTTATGGTACCCAAGAGGATCAAACTTCAAGCTTGTAGGGTACTCGGATTCCGATTGGGCGGGAGACAAAGTGGATAGGAAGTCCACTTCCGGAGGGTGCCAATTCCTTGGTTGCTCTTTGGTAAGTTGGTCTTCCAAAAAGCAAAGTTGTGTGTCTCTCTCGTCCACTGAGGCGGAGTATGTTGCCGCCGGTAGTTGTTGTGCACAACTCCTATGGATGAGGCAAACTTTGAAGGATTATGGTGTCACTTGTGACAAAGTGCCTCTTTGGTGTGACAATGAAAGTGCCATCAAGATCTCTCTCAACCCGATGCAACACTTCAAGACGAAGCATATTGAGATTCGGTATCACTTCATCCGGGATCACATTAGGCGAGGAGAGATCGAGCTCAACTATGTCAACACTCATGACAACCTTGCAGATATTTTCACGAAGCCCTTGGATGAAGCAAGATTTCGCGAGTTAAGGCATGAGCTAAATATCATTGATTCGAGCAATGGGATGAACCCTTGCACACCCCACCACGCTCATTTTGTTGTCTAGTTTAGGTGTAGGCATGGACATAGGGGGAGTATTGTTCTCTCAATGAACTCTCCCTCCCCCCATTATGCATAAATTGATCAAGTCTTTCACTTTAGCCATTGTTGATGGTACTTCTGCTTCAAAGACGAGTTTTGGTCATGAGCCCAAGGTTAAAATCTTCGCGGCGTCATACCTTTTGACTCAAACATAGGTGGCCTCGGCCACCGCCCTCTTTTGAAGAGGTGTGTCTTGGTCGTTTGCTGGTGTGCTCTTTCTCTTGCCGTTTTTGTCGTTCCGTCGAGCAAAAGCCGTGTTTGTTTAGTTTCCGTGGCGTGCTGGGCGGTACTACCGCTGGTGGCACGCGGTACTACCGCTCATAAGCGGTACTACCGCTGAGGGACGGGACCAGGGGGTTAAGTCGGGGCAGGGGAGGTTTCTTCTCCCCCATACCCATTCACTTCGCCCCCTCTTTTCTCTTCCTCTCTCCAGCCTCCACTCGCCGCGGGAGGGCTCCGGCGGATCTCCGTCTTCGGGGCGTCCCTCTCCATTTCCTTTGGTGGAGTTGATCCCCACCTCGTTCTCTTGCCATGGATGCCGGTATTGCCCCCATTCCTTCTTTCGTTTTGTCTCGTTTTCAGTTCTTGTTTCTTAGGGGCAATGGTGGTTGCATCTCTAGATTTTTGGCCAAATCTAGGCTTGAGTTGGTTGGAGAAGGCAACTAGACTATCTCGATTAGAGTTTGGTAGGAATATTTTTGAATTTGGTAGGCCGGTAGTGCCGGATCTGACCACGGTAGTAGGAAACCGCTGTTTCACCGCCTCGTGCTGTAGGAAACTGACGTTTCTCCGCCTCAAGCAGTACTACGGCTCTCATTGGAGCGGTACTACCGCTTGACCTCGAGCGGTACTACTGCTCTCTTTGAGGCGGTACTACCGCTTGGGGCGGTACTACCGCGGGCATGTCACGGTACTACCGCTGCATGTCAATTTCCATCATTTTCCTGCCTTACCTTGATCATTTTTGTTGAGTTTGTTGGCTTATGCTCGTTCTTTTTGGTTGTTTTACGTGTTCTTGTGTTTGGCTCCAGGTGATGACCATTCCGAGCAGCAAGGTCGCCGTATCAACCCCGGGCGTGCTACATCAAAACGCTACCACACCTCAGAGCCAGCCGGTGGTTCCTCGAGCACCCAACCGCCTCCAGCAAGTGCATCTGCAAGTGTTCCTCCACCTCCTCAGCAATCGAAGCGATCCGCCAGCAAGCCCAAGGGGAAGACTGTGACTGAGATGACCAACAAGAAGTTTTGGGAGAAGCGTCGCCGCAACCCCTATGCGGTGGACCAAGAACCCACTTTGGTCAACCGCCCGTTCTGGAACCGTTTTGAGTTTGCCATCTACTTTGATGTGATCAAGGCCAAGAAGAATCTTTTTGTTGATGTTCGCTCCATTGACACTGATGCTATGGAGAAGGACCCGGAGTACTTTGGCGAAGCCCTTCAGATGTGCACTCAGCTGAACATTCTCAGGATCATGCAATTCAACAAGGATTTCGATGCGGATTTAGTGGCTCAATTCTATGCCACCGTCCATCTTGGGACGTATGTCGACAGGACTCTGACATGGATGACCAATGGCAAGCTGCTTTCTGTCAAGTGGAAGGCTTTCATGGAGTTACTTGATGTGGTGGATCACGGGCTTGAGACTCCTGTCGGTTTCCGCCCTCACCGCAATGCTACGTCCACCCACAAGCAAGCCCTTTGGCCCTACGGCACTGTGAAAGTTCACCCAGTAACTGAGAAGAAGACCTATGAGTTGTCTCCGTATCTGGACATTCTTCATCGCATCTTCCATGAGACTCTCTTCCCTCGGATCGGGAATCTAGATATGCTCCACTCTTACCTCGTGGACATGCTCCTTTTCTGTCAGCATGAGAAGGAAGCAAGCACTGGAGAGAGCCTGGATATTTCTCATGTCATGTGGTCTGAACTTCTCTCTGCCGTGTCTGAGCGCAAGTGCCCTATATATGGTCCATTCATCATGAGGCTCATTGAGAGGGCCTGGGCACAGACTTATCCCAGAGTGTTTCTAGAAACTGGAGACTTGGTTTCTCATGAGATCAAGCGTCTGAGGAAGAAGGACAATTGGACAGCACCTCACACAGGGGGTCCATCTGCTACTGCTGCCATAGGGGGGTCCGTCTGCTGCTGCTGCCATGGGGGATTCGTGTGCTGCTGCTGCTGCGATGGGGACCGAGGGTGGGGCTACTACTGATGATCATGAGGAGGACTTTGGCCCCTCTAGTACAGAACCGTCGTGGGCACAGAAGCTTAAGCGCAAGATGAAGAAGCTTTTCTGCATGGAGTCTCATGGTCAGTACATGACTCATGTGGCGGAGAAGCATGCCAGGACGCGCCACAAGGAGCTCATGCGTCATATGGGAGCAACAGTTGCCAGTGGGTCTGAGGGTCATATCACTTAAGAGGAGGACTGGATTCATCAGAATTGCCATTGGACCGACTCCGCTGCCCAGCAGTTTTCGACCCACGATGAAGATACAGAGATGTGATGTTCGAGATCTTCATCTTCCCATCACCTGGAGTCGTAGCGTCACTCTTTGCCCTTTTTGGTGTCTCGCTGCCAAAGGGGGAGAGAGTGTAGGGATTTGTGTTTTTGCCGTGCTTTGAGTCATTGAGTCGTCTTGTGGTTTCTTGTGTGTTCTCTCGTGTTTTTATTTGGTTTGGCTTGGTGTGAGGCCTAAGTTCTAGACATATGGTGTGAGACATATGCTCCCTATCGCTACCTTGTTACTTATGTCTATTCAGAGTACTGTAGTTTATTATGAGATGCATGCTTGTCCTGTTTATTCTCTTCTCTCATATATCTTGTGCTTAGTATTGTTGGACTATAAAATATAGGGGGAGTGTTGATCCGAATGTGTGTCTCGTGCCATATCTAGGTGCACACATTCTGGGGGAGCCCGTCTATATTTTGTAGTTCTTAGTTTTCTTCGTTTTATTTCTTTTCCTTGCGCAAATCCCTAGTTGTCATCAATCCACCAAAAAGGGGGAGATTGTTACGGCATATCTCTCTCAAGGTAGTTTTGGTGATTGATGACAACATGTTTGCGGACTAATCTTGTGCTTTGAATAATTCACAGATTCTCCCCTAGCACGAGACACTTTCTTCTCCTCGGAGTGTATTTCAAGACGGTGTAGCTCTTTCGTTTCTTTCTTGGTGGACTAGTTGCATAGAGGGCACCGTACTATCAAGAGGGGGTCCGCTGGGGTATTGCATGGGTGGAATCCTCACGTACACATCAGCTTCTCACCCTCCGAGCATCTCCTTTCCATTGAAGAGATCTCTCCTCTCTTCCTTGTCCTGTCTGGGTCCAAGCGGTAGTACTGCGCAACCCAGCGGTAGTACCGCTGAGGAGCCAAGCGGCAGTACCGCTCCACAGCGGTAGTACCGCCCGTGGCTCCACAGCAGTAGTACCGCTGGGGTGCCTGGCACCTCCGCCTTATCCTCAACATCTTTGAGAGATTCTCTCTCTCTCGCACGCGCCCCAGCGGTAGTACCGCACTGCCAGCGGTAGTACGGCCAAAGGGTCACAAGCGGCAGTACCGCTCCACAGCGGTAGTACCGCCCGTGACCCCGCTGCCGTAGTATCGCTGGGCAGTCTGGCTCCTACCGCCTCGATTCGAGAGGTCTTTTTCTCGTGTCTGGTTTTGCGGCACTAGTTGCGGTTGTAGAGGCGGTAGTACCGTTCCAGGAGCGGTAGTACTGCCCCTACCACCGCGGTAGTACCGCGTTTGGGCACTTTCCCTACTAGTCTCCTCAGCGCGGCAGTACCGCTGGCTGGCGCGCCAGTACCACTGTCCTGGCGGTAGTACCGGCCCCTCTCAGTGGTAGTACCGCCCTGTGCGAGGCTGGTTGGTGGGGGGCAACGGTTGGATTGTTGCCCCCACTATAAAAGGGAGTCCCCTTCTTCTCTTTGACTTACCTCTTCCTCCCCCAAGCTCCATTTATTGCTCAAGCTCCATTTTCGCCCGATCTATCTCTCTAGCCAATCAAACTTGTCGATTTGCTCGGGAGTGGTTGAGAAGGCATCGATCTACACTTCCACTAAGGGATTTTCGATTCCCCCACTCATCCCTAGCGGATCTTGTTACTCTTGGGTGTTTGAGCACCCTAGACGGTTGAGGTCACCACATAGCCATAGTCCATTGCGGTGAAGCTTCGTGGTCTTGTTGGGAGCCTCCGATTAAGTTGTGGAGATTGCCCCAACCTTGTTTGTAAAGGTTCGGTCGTTGCCTTCAAGGGCACCAATAGTGGAATCACAGCATCTCGCATTGTGTGAGGGCGTGAGGAGAATACGGTGGCCCTAGTGGCTTCTTGGGGAGCATTGTGCCTCCACACTGCTCTAACGGAGACGTACTTCCCCTCAAAAGGAAGGAACTTCGGTAACACATCCTCATCTTCACCGGATCCACTCTTGGTTATCTCTAACCTTTGCTTGTGCAAGTTCTTTAGTGTTTCTTCCCTTGCTTGCTTGTATGCTTGTTGTTATTGCATCATATAGGTTGCTCACCTAGTTGCACATCTAGACAACCTACTTTGATGCAAAGTTTAATTTGGTAAAGACAAGTAAAAATTGCTAGTTGCCTATTCACCCCCCCTCTAGTCAACCATATCGATCCTTTCAATGACAATGATCAGCAAGAGCAAAATCTTCGTCCTGTACATCCTCGTGTTGCTAATGAAGTGCAGATTGAGAGAATAATCGATAGCATCAATGCACCAGGTCCACTCACTCATTCAAGGGCAACACAGCTAACAAATTTCTGTGGGCACTTCGCATTCGTCTCAATAACAGAACCCAAGAAAGTAGAAGAAGCCTTCATGGAACCTGAATGGATTATAGCTATGCAAGAAGAGCTTCAACACTTTGAGCTGAATAATGTATGGGAGCTGGTTAAGCGTCCTGATCCTCGGAAGCACAATATAATAGGCACCAAATGGATATATCGCAACAAGCAAGATGAGCATGGTCAAGTTGTCAGAAACAAAGCTCGTCTCGTTGCTCAAGGATTGTAAGTGCATCTAGTGCCACCCCAAGTTGGTTTTGGAGTATTGACGACAAACCTAGTTGAGGGACTAATGTGTTTGTGAGAATTGCAGGATAACACAGGTAGAAGTCCCTCATTGATTCGGTTTTCCTACCAGAGATGACCCCTAAAAATGCATGAAGACATTGATGTCAAAGGTGGTATATGAAGATATTCACATTGAAGACTATGACAACAGAAGACATCGCATGAAGCCTATGGAGCTCGAAGACTTAGGTCTTTCATAGTTCTTTTTCTTCTTTGTTGAGTCATAGGAACCACCGTACTGTTAAGTGGGGTCCAAGAGAACCATTCAGAATGACTGAAGTGATGCCTAACCAAAACCTATGTCTTCGAGTGAGACTATGAGAGCGAATCTTGTCCAGAGTCGGACAAGTGAACTTTGCTTGTAGCCCAAGTAAAGTTGCCGTGTGAGTTAGAAATCTGACCGTTGGAACACGTGTCAGTTCCTTAGTGACCCAGGGTCATTTCGGACAAATCAGGTCGGGTTGCCTAGTGGCTATAAATAGCCCACCCCCTACAACCATAAACGGTTGGCTGCTCAGAGTTAGTGTACGGCTTTTGTCGTTTGAGAGCAACCCACCTCGAAACCTTTGAGAGAGAATTCCTTGCGAGGATAAAGCCCTAACCACCCAGAGCCAAAGAGAATTAGGCATCACTTAAGTCTTCTTGTCTGTGCGATCTGAAGACTTATTACACTTGAGGACTGTGAATCCTCCAGCCGGTTAGGCGTCGCGTTCTGAGCATCCAAGAGACATTGCGGATCGCCGGTGAACGAAGTCTATGAAGGTTTGGGAGTCTACCTTGAAGACTTACCAGAGTGATTGGGCGAGGTCTGTGTGACCTTAGCTCAAGGGGAATACAGTGAGGACCGGGTGTCCTGAGCTGCGTGTTCAGGACTGGGTGTCCGGGACTGTGTGTCCTCAGGTTTAAATACCTAGCCGCCCTAACCAGACGTATAGTTGTCACAGCAACTGGAACTGGTCCAACACATCATTGTCTTCAACGAGTCACTGGTTTCATCCTTCCCTTCCCTCTACTTACCGTTACTCCTTGTGAAGTCATTGTATGATTGCACTATCTTTTGTCTTCACTGAGTGACTGCGTGTTCTGTTTGGCTTCATAATATCTTCCTACCCGATCCTTACTACATTGCTGCTATTAGTCATTGTGCTCTCACTCCATTGAATACTTGACTATGGCTTGCCTAGTGTAGTCTACCTTCCGCTGCATGGTAATAGGTTTATTTCTATCATTTGTCTTCGAAGCTTCCACGTTTTGAAGACTTTCATAAAAATCGCCTATTCACCCCCCTCTAGTCGATATAACGCACTTTCAATTGGTATCAGAGCAAGGTACTCCCTTGTTCTGTGTGATTCGGTTTAACCACCTGGAGTTTTAGCTATGTCGACTGCAGGGATAATCAAAGTCTCCGTTGCGTGCCCCGTCTTCAATGGGACTGAATATCCCTACTAGAAGAATAAGATGCCCATGCATCTTCAAGCCATTGACGTCGACCTATGGTATGTTGTCAAGAACGGCGTTCCCAAGGCTGGAGAAGGTGTCACTGCTGCTGACGTCAAGAAGTTCGTTCAACTGGACTCTACTGCCAAGAATATCATCTGTGGTCATCTGACCAAAGGATAGTATGGCCGTGTGAGTGCCTTGAAAACATCTAAGCTGGTATGGGACTGGCTTCCAAGGTCAACGAAGGAGTCTCAACCCAGAGAGATCAGAGAATCAGTGTCCTTCGCAACCTCTTCAACCGCTTCAAGCGAAATGACAATGAGAATGTCCAGCTCACGTTTGATCGACTCACTGACATCACGAATGAGCTTCAAGCCCTTGGCGCTACTAAGATCACCAAGCATGAAGTCGTCAAGACACTACTGAGATCACTTGACAGTTCGTTTGACACCCTAGCCCTGATGATTCAAGAACATCCTGATTTCAAGACACTCGATCCGTCTGACATACTTGAGAGGCTCAACACACATCAGTTTCAGCTTTCTGAGAAAAGAGATATCTACGGTCCAAACTATGGGCGAACTCGTGCCTTGAAGGCAAAAGTTGTCTCCTCATCTGAAGAAGAATCTGACAGCAGTTCTGATGATCCTGAAGACATTGGAAAGGAACTTGCTATGCTTGTGAAGAAGTTCCAAAAATTCACCAAGAAGAAAGGCTTCAGAAAGTCTTCATGATCAAGCTCAAGGAATGATGAAGCTTCGGCTCATGACTACAAGAAGAAAACATGCCACAAGTGCAAGAAAACTGGCCACTTCATCTCTGAGTGTCCGTAGTGGGACAATGAGAACAGAAAGAAGAAGAAGAAGAAGAAGAAGAAGAAGAAGAAGAAGAAGAAGAAGAAGAAGAAGAAGAGCAAGGAATATGACTCTGACGACAAGAAGAAGAAGAAATACTCAAAGTCCTCTTCCAAGTCTTCCTCAAAGTCTTCATCACACAAGAAGAGCTCATCTGGCAAGGCACGTGCGTTTGTTGGCAAGGAAATGGATTCAGAGGAGGAGTCCGCTTCTGAGGAGGCGGAGGTGGAGTCTGAGGAGGAGTCCGATTCTAGCATTGCAAGTCTGGCTACAGCATACGTTGCCAAGTCCATCTTCAACACTGAAGACAATGACTTCACCACCGACACCGATGCAAATGACAAGGACTACTCTGCTCCTACCTACCGCTTCATGGCACGTGGTGCCAAGGTAAACTCACGCACTACTCACTATCAAATATCGAGTGATGATGACTCTGATTGTGGTTCAAAACCCAACTACAAAACACTTGCTAAAATTGCAACAGAACAACAGAAAGCCATGGAACATATTCAAAAACTGTTAGACAAAAGCGATGATCTGTTAGGCGCTGAAATGACTCGATCTGAGTCCTTAATTGAAGACATAAAAAATTTCATGTTAAGTATGAGGAACTTGAAAGTCGTCATGAAATGCTCTCAACAACTCATGAAAAGCCTTCCTATGATTATCTTCAAAGGAACCAAGATCTTGAGAAATTGAGAGCGGCTCATGAAGATCTTCAAAAAGAAAATGAGTCACTTCGCGCCAAACAGATCAGTTCCACTCAGGAAGGATTTGAACCACCATGTCTTAAATGCATTCAGCGTGAAAATGCTACTTCTGTTGCTGAATGTTTTACTGCTGCTACTGTTGTAATATCTTCGACTGTTGATGTGGGAACTAACCCCTGTACTAAGGATACCACTGCTATTGCTAATGAGAATGCTAGGTTGAAGACATTGCTTGAAACAGGGATGTACAAAAGTCTCAAAGGGCATCAGACACTATGCGATGTCCTCAAAAGATAGATCCTAAACCGAAACCCTAGGAAAGAGGGTGTCGGGTTCGTAAGGAAAATGAATGCTGATGGCTCTTACTGGAAACCTGAGCAGTACCCCAAAACCACATGGGTTGCTGCAAAGGAACCTTCAGCAGATCCATCCAATCTATCTGGATTCACTTGTGCTAACCCCATTGTCATTGATGAATCCTTTGATGCAAACTATAAATTGTTTAAGAATCAGAATGGTGAAGTGTTTGCCAGGTACATTGGTACTAACTGGAGGAATGGACCGCCTATGAAGAAGATCTGGGTGCCCAAAAGGTGTTTGGAAAATCTTCCTGTGAATGTCGTCATGACACCATAGATGAAGAAGACTAACCCCAGACCACAGGCTTCATACGATCCAAAGGCTTCATACAGACAGAGGACTCATCTGAGTCGCACTAACACAAATGTTTTGCAGGGAAACCATACTCAGGCCTATGAATATGAGCGCGGTTCATCGAACCGCCATGTTCATAAGACCAAGAACTATTCTGCTTATTCTTATGAGTACTTTTGTCCGCCTGCAAGACTTTTTGCTAGGGCTCCAAAGCCAAAGTTCTCAGACGCTGCACTTAGACTTATTGCTTCTAAGCCACCCTTGAAGATGTGGGTGGCTAAGAAAGCTTAACTCTCTTTTGCAGGGAAAGGTCTCCAGCAGAAAACCAAAATCGTCTGATGCTATTGCTGGGGACCTTGAACATCTTGTAGGGCGCAAGATCAAATGCCCGAATGGTCTTACTATGTACTTCATTCCTGAATCGCTTGCTACTCTCCCTATTAGTCCTAATATGAATCTAAGCTTTCATAACCCACTGGTTCGTCAAATGTTTTTGCTTCACAATTCTCTTCGTGAAGCCTATCCCCCTAACTGCACTGTAGGGTACGACACCAGCGTCTTCAGAATGGATTATTGATAGTGGGTGTACCAATCACATGACTGGCAAAAGAAGCCTTCTTATGGACTCAACCTTACATTGATCCGACAAGAGTCACATCACATTTGCTGACACTGGTAAAAGTAAGGTATTGGGTCTAGGTAGAGTTGCAATCTCAAAGGATCAACACATGGATAAAGTCATGCTTGTTGAATCCCTTAGCTTCAACTTAATGTCTGTCTCAATGCTTTGAGATTTGAACATGATCGTAATATCTGGAAAATATCGCTGCCTTGTTCTAATGGAATCTGACAAGTCTCTAGTGTTTGAAGGGTATCGGAAAGATGACTTGTACGTGGTAGATTTCTTAGCAGGACCACAACTTGCCGTATGTCTTCTAGCAAAAGCTTCAGAATGCTGGCTCTGGCATAGGAGGCTAAGGCATGCTGGCATGAGGAACCTTCACACCCTTGCAAAGAAGAAGCATGTCATAGGCATCGAGGGCGTCAAGTTCAAGAAAGATCACTTATGCGGTGCCTGTGAAGCAGGGAAGATGACGAGGGCCAAACATCCCTCGAAGACAATCATGACAACCACTCGACCCTTCGAACTGCTCCACATGGATCTTTTCGGTCCCACTCATTACTCAACTCTTACTACTACTGCTTGCCTCTATGGCTTTGTTATTGTTGATGATTATTCTAGATATACTTGGGTGCACATAATCCTCTACAAGACTGAAGTGCAGGATGTCTTCAGACGCTTCGCCAATCGAGCAATGAACAACTATGGCGCCAAGATAAAGCACATCAGAAGTGACAATGGCACTGAATTCAAGAACACTGGCCTTGATACATATCTTGATACCTTGGGCATCACACATGAATTCTCAGCCCCGTACACGCCACAGCAGAATGGCATCGTCGAACGCAAGAACAGAACACTCATTGAGATGGCCAGAACGATGCTAGATGAATACAAGACTCCAAGAAAATTCTGGCCTGAAGCCATTGATACTGCATGCCATACAATCAATCGTGTTTATCTTCACAAGCTTCTGAACAAGACATCTTATGAACTCCTTACTGGCAAGAAGCCAAATGTCAGCTACTTCAGAGTATTTGGTGCCAGGTGCTGGATCAAGGATCCACATCACACTTCAAAATTTGCACCAAAAGCACATGAGGGTTTTATGCTTGGATATGGAAAGGATTCGCACTCCTACAGAGTCTTCAATCTCTTTCATTATAAAGTGGTTGAAACAGTGGATGTGCGATTTGATGAGACTAACGGTTCACAAAGAGAACACCTGCCAAATGTGCTAGATGAAGTTCCATCCAGCGAATCAATCAAGCTGATGGGAACTGGAGAAATCATGCCCTCTGAAGCTCAACCTGAAGAGGAACTCATCATCTCCACACCTGATCAACCTGAAGATAATGCTCAGCCTGAAGACAATCCCTCTACCAACGACAATGATCAGCAAGAGCAAAATCTTCGTCTACTACATCCTCGAGTTGCCAGTGAAGTGCAGATTGAGAGAATAATTGATAGCATCAATGCACCCGGTCCGCTCACTCATTCAAGGGCAACTCAGCTAGCAAATTTTTGTGGGCACTTCGCATTCGTCTCAATAACAGAACCCAAGAAAGTTGAAGAAGCCTTCATGGAACCTAAATGGATTCAAGCTATGCAAGAAGCGCTTCAACAGTTTGAGCTGAATAATGTATGGGAACTGGTTAAGCGTCCTGATCCTCGGATGCACAACATAATAGGCACCAAATGGATATACCACAACAAGCAAGATGAGCATGGTCAAGTTGTCAGAAACAAAGCTCGTCTCGTTGCTCAAGGATATACTCAAGTGGAAGGCATTAACTTCGATGAAACATTCGCTCATGTGGCTAGACTTGAAGCCATACGCATACTGCTGGCCTATGCAAATCATCATAACATACTTCTATATCAAATGGATGTGAAGATCGCCTTTCTCAATGGCAAAATTGAAGAAGAGGTGTATGTTGCACAACCACCTGGCTTTGAAGATCCAAAACATCCTGACATGGTATACAAGCTCAACAAGGCACTATATGGCCTCAAACAAGCCCCTCGGGCCTGGTATGACACACTCAAATACTTCCTGAAGAGCAAAGGCTTCATACCTGGTTCCCTCGACCCCACTCTCTTCATGAAGACATATGATGGTGAACTGTTTGTGTGCCAAATATATGTGGATGACATTATCTTCGGCTGCACCAATCAGAAGTACAGTGAAGAGTTTGGATATATGATGCAAGAGCAATATCAGATGTCCATGATGGGAGAGCTGAAGTTCTTCCTCGGTCTTCAAATACGACAGCAACGCAATGGCATCTCCATATCTCAAGAGAAGTATCTCAAAGATTGCCTGAAGAAGTTTGGTATGCAAGACTGCAAAGGCTTCATGACTCCAATGCCAGTCAAGCATCATCTGGGTCCTGATGACAATGGTAAGGAGTTCGATCAAAAGGTATACCGCTCCATGATTGGTTCTTTGCTTTATCTATGTGCATCTAGGCCAGATATTATGCTTAGTGTTTGCATGTGTGCTCGATTTCAAGCGGCACCAAAGGAGTCGCATCACTTAGCTGTGAAGCGAATCCTTCGATATTTGGCTCACACCCCAACTCTAGGATTATGGTATCCAAAGGGCTCAGAGTTTGATCTGGTTGGATTCTCGGATGCTGATTATGCTGGTGACAAGGTGGATCGCAAGTCTACATCAGTCACATGTCATTTTCTAGGACGATCACTTGTATGTTGTTCTTCAAAGAAGCAGAACTGTGTATCTCTCTTTACTGCTGAATCTGAATACATTGCTGCTGGATCTTGCTGCGCTCAGCTTCGGTGGATGAAGCAAACACTCAAGGACTATGGCATTCATCTGAAGCAAGTGCCACTCTACTGCGACAACGAAAGCGCCATCAAGATTGCCAACAACCCAGTTCAGCACTCGAAGACAAAGCACATTGAAATTCGTCATCACTTTCTTAGAGATCATGTTGTGAAGGAAGATATTGATATCATACACGTCAACACTGAAGAGCAATTGGCAGATATCTTCACCAAGCCCTTGGATGAGAAGAGATTTTGCAAGTTACGGTGTGGGCTAATTATCTTGGAATCCTCAAATGTCCTGTGATCAGGCACACATCCTAACACTTATGCATATTGATGACTTAGATGTGCAACACACGAAGTAAAGTATATCTTCAATCAATGAAGACATACATTCTAAGTGTGAATACATTAATCCTTGAATTTGACTTCGGAGCGCCACGATAATTGTGCGCCGTGTCTGGATCTAATACTTCCTATACGGTGGGTAACGCACCACCAAATTTTCTGTTTGAAGTGTTTCTCTCATGGCGTTGCATTTGCTATGTCTTCACATTTGGTCTGGCTTCAATCTCAACATGTCTTCATAATTATCTTCACTATGTTGATTATATATATATATATATATATACTAGTGTTCTGTCCTCTACAGCGTTCACTTATAGCTATGTCTTCTTGTTGAATCTTTTGAACTAAGTGAATGTGATCGGACCCTAACCTCTCTATGCTTTCTACCTCAAACTCTCCCCTCTACTGAGGATACCACTTCTATTGCTGATGAGAATGCTAGGTTGAAGACATTGCTTGAAACAGGGATGTACAAAAGTCTCAAAGGGCATCAGACACTATGTGATGTCCTCAAAAGATAGATCCTGAACCGAAACCCTAGAAAAGAGGGTGTCGGGTTCGTAAGGAAAATGAATGCTGATGGCTCTTACTGGAAACCTGAGCAGTACCCCAAAACCACATGGGTTGCTGCAAAGGAACCTTCAGCAGATCCATCCAATCTATCTGGATTCACTTGTTCTAACCCCATTGTCATTGATGAATCCTTTGATGCAAACTATAAACTATTTAAGAATCAGAATGGTGAAGTGTTTGCCAGGTACATTGGTACTAACTGCAGGAATGGACCGCCTATGAAGAAGATCTGGGTGCCCAAAAGGTGTTTGGAAAATCTTCCTGTGAATGTCGTCATGACACCACAGATGAAGAAGACTAACCCCAGACCACAGGCTTCATATGGCCCAAAGGCTTCATACAGACAGAGGACTCATCTGAGTCGCACTAACGCAAATGTTTTGCAGGGAACCCATACTCAGGCCTATGAATATGAGCGGGGTTCATCGAACCGCCATGTTCATAAGACCAAGAACTATTCTGCTTATTCTTATGAGTACTTTTGTTCGCCTGCAAGACTTTTTTCTAGGGATCCAAAGCCAAAGTTCTCAGACGCTGCACTTAGAATTATTGCTTCTAAGCCACCCTTGAAGATGTGGGTGGCTAAGAAAGGTTAACTCTCTTTTGCAGGGAAAGGTCTCCAGCAGAAAACCAAAATCGTCTGACACTATTGCTAGGGACCTTGAACATCTTGTAGGGCGCAAGATCAAATGCCCGAATGGTCTTACTATGTACTTCATTCCTGAATCGCTTGCTACTCTCCCTATTAGTCCTAATCTGGATCTAAGCTTTCATAACCCACTGGTTCGTCAAATATTTTTGCTTCACAATTCTCTTCATGAAGCCTATCCCCCTAACTGCACCACGATAATTGTGCGTCGTGTCTGGGTCTAATACTTCCTATACGGTGGATAACGCCACCACCAAAATTTCTGTTTGAAGTGTTTCTCTCCTGGCGTTGCATTTGCTATGTCTTCACATTTGGTCTGGCTTCAATCTCAACATGTCTTCATGATTATCTTCACTATGTTGATTATAGTTAACAAATCTCGGTGTCGTGCCTCGTGTGATTGCTTGGTCCTCGGATGATCGACGGTATGCCTCAGATTTATTCTAACAAGTGGTATCATGAGCAAGGTTGAAAAGGTCCGGGAGGCGGTCGAGTTGATCCAGAGGAGGAAGAAAGTATCGACAGAAATTTGCAGATGCAGAGTTGGTCGTGTTTTGATCTTCAAGCAGCAATTGGCAGCATGTTGGCGGCGTGGCATGCAGGCATGGAATTTCGGACGAGATCGATCTGGAAGCGAGCAACGACGAAAGCTGCTAGGGTTGCATGGCTGCGAAACCTACGGTCGCGAGGCGAGACGTACGGCGGTCGATCCACCTGATCGATCGGGCGAGCATCAGGCGGCGGTGAGTGCTACGAACCCTGGCGGCCCGTGGCAAGGCCCATCAGAGGGCGTTGGACCGGGTACCGGTGCAGCCGTGACAAGGCAGCATGGTGCTTATTCGCTAGAGCAGATCGAGGAACGAAGGAAGCGTGTACGCGAGATTTGTTTGGACCAAAAGGGAGACTGAGTCTCCACGTGTGACACGGAGGCAGGCTGATTAGATCGGCGGAAAGAAAATCCATCGGATTACGTTTCATTGGAATAGCAGGAGCGTTGACAAGGCAATTGCTAGCATCAAGGGAGTTGAACCAAGGGAGTAGATCACGTGAAAGCCAAGTTTTTTGGGTGGATTGCTACTAGTGCATGCAGGCAAGACCACGCTAGGTTTGCTCGTGTGCTTTGGCGTCGCGGGATAGCTCGGGTATTTTGCACACAGTCGGTCGTACAAAGAACTATGGCACCAACGGGTACCTGGTTTGAGGTGAAGATGTTCGCGGAACTGAAAACCTTGGGTTATGAAAGACAGAGTAAAAAAATTGTTGGCACAACAGGGATGCTTGAAGGCGTTGCGGGAGATCAATTCAGCTAAGATGGAATTATCATGTGATGGATTAGAATTCGCGGAAGACGATTTGGGAGCCTCGAGCGTGTCATGCAGCCGGACAAGTTTGGCTGGGTCGGACTAGATAGTGCGACGGATCGACTTGGATGTCGGTTGATACAGAAGACTGTGGTGGAATCGGTGCTGATGACATATGAGCGTCATGCTGATGGTGACCGACTTCTGGGGCGTGGAAACACGTGGCACGGGCCTGAGTGCTTGTGTGGCTTCGACAAGACTATGACGCGGGGTTGATTCAAGATGGTGTATACACGGAGCTTGAAGTCGATGAGGCGCATGGGTGGACTGATCATCTATCATGGAGTCATGTTGAATGTGGAGCTGGATTGAGGGGCTACGGTGTAAGGATACAGGGAATCGAAGCCTATTCAGCAAGGGGGGAAAAGCGAGTGACATGCAGTTCGGACTGGAGCCCAGTGGTCTGATGGAAGCGTGAAACTCGTCATTGATCGGTGATGATCGGTGGTACTCTGCAATGGGGGTTGAGTGGTATGGGTCGCGACCCTTGAGACTCGACCGGGACAGCGGAGGCTCGACGCGGTAATAGCGGCGAGGCGTGCGGTGTGCACGGGACATGGAGACGGGCTAGGGCTCTGGTGGTCATACATGTGGTGAGACAACTGGGAATTTGACTCGGGATGACTAGAGGCAATGGTGAAATTCCTTCAAGTTTCAGACAGGCGGTCAAGAAAGGAGCGGTGATGTTGAGTCCAGGTAACTCTTATGTGTGATACCCAATATGTGAGTTGTTCACTTTCACGCAGGTCAGTGGTCGGTGTGTGATGGCGTTGACGGATACTCTGGAAGTTGGGAGCACGGACTAGAGTAACAAGGAACTTAATTTTGCTCGAGTGTTGACTGTGGTCAAGAAAAGAAGGGACTACAAGTTGCAGGTGAAGTCATATGGAGTCTTTGGAGTAGCAGCGGTACTCATGTGATAAACTCAAGTCCAATGTACATGGAAGTTTGACGCATTTACGAATTCAGGATGGTAGAGTATATTCGCCAAGGTGGAGTTTGTTGGAGTTGTGTCGAATATAGTGTACAAGGTAGGTTACAATTGGACTTGTAGTTGTATTGTGTTTAGATAGGATATGGAGTCGTGTCCTAATAGGACACTTGTATCCTAGGCCTCTCTTATATAGCGGGGATAGACACATGATGTTTATATAGCGGTGTCCTAATAGCACAGGCGCACAAGGGGGAGCCGGCGGCGTGTGCCGGCGCCCGGGTGGCCGGGTGCGGTATTGTGACGGTGTCACGGGGAGGAGCGCCCGTAGTCAGGCCCCGGGGATGTAGCCATAATGGTGAACCTCGTTAACAAATCTCGGTATCGTGCCTCGTGTGATTGCTTGATCTTCGGATGATCAACGGTATGCCTCAGATTTATTCTAACATGGATGGACTGTGAATGTGTACGATACCGCAAGCTTGATGGCAAGCTAAGGAGCCTACCTCCAAAGCCACACTACCATCTCAAGTTGGTGGACATTACGGGGTTTTATGGTGAGAAAGATCAGCTGGAGTTGGCACTTTATATCCTCAGGAATTCTGTCGCGCTTGAGGCAATGACAATAGATCCAAAGCCAACGGTAGCTGCTGAGCAGTGTCGTCTGACATGGAAAAAAGACGGGTTTTCTTACGTGGATGGCTACAGAGTTGCGAAGAAATACCTTCTCAGGGCAGACCACCGCGGCGTTGTCGACGTTGTAAAAGCCGGGCGTAAGGATATCGAAGCTCTGAGGAACGCTCCGTATAAGATGCCTCAAGAAGCTACATAAGCTTTGTTTTAATCAGTTGTTTAATACCTTTTCATGTAGCTCGTTTTGTGGACATTTTTTTCCATGCGCGGACTCGCACAGCTATGTTTCTTTCAGTTCAGTTTTGTTCCCAACTTCCCATGGTCTGTTTAGCAATGTTTCTTCCATGTGTTCATCAATGGGTGTTTGTAAGAGGATGCTGTGAAGAGCTCTAGCCACGTTTGGGGTCAAAAGGACAGTCCATCAGGAACCCACATTTTGCTCTCTCCACTCTTCTCACCCAGCAGCTGAAAGCCTGAAGGAGCAGCTGTCGAGAATTGGACAGTCACCCGTCCCCTTCCTCACTGGCCCCCCTCTCTTCTCCAGGTACCAAGGAATCGGAAACACAGGTGGGATGATCCTTCCTCGCAGGATCTCCTGGTATTCAGGGCCACGTCCTCGGTGCCGCGCGGCGCGCGCTCCGCTGGGCTGATTTGTACCTGCATCACTTACACAAGATTATGTATTAAACTAATCAATTTCTATGTTGATGTACCAAACTAAACATCTGCGAAAACTTTATGTACAACGTGTATTTTACTCGATAAAACAAGTGAACCAGTGAATATCCATGTATACAGGATGAGCATCCAGTCACTATATGCAAGATATCTGAAAACTGAAGGGACATGACAGGGCTTTTTCTCTTCTACTAGGAGAGAGTCAAACGATTTCTCAAGACTAAAGAACAGACCATGCTCATCTCAGGTAGCTATGTTATTAAACGTTGCCAGACCATGTTACTACTGTGAAATCCAAATTTTTCAATCTTAAAAGCCGGAAATAAAAAAGAGCAGAGAAAAGTAGAGACATAATATAAAACTAGTCAACTAGTGAATATCCATAATTTCATACGGATAAGGATGAGCATCCAACAATCACTACATGCACGCGTTTTCTCTTCCAGAAGAGAGAAGACTCAAAAGATCTCTCAAAATTAAAGAACAAAACAAGCTCATCGTCGGTGGCTATGGTACTAAACTGAATTTGCGAGACTTTGTTACTCTCTCTAGCATATCTACTAAGACAACAGGGCATGATCTTTTCAAGTGCGCATTTACTTGGCTTGCATCATATCATCCATTCTATTTGAAGATGTGACAAATTCAACACAAGCATATTTGAGCCTACAACTGTGATTAGTGGCGGAGCTACAATACTAAAACTGGGCGGGCCAGTACAAAGAAAAGCCTACTATTTTTCCTCTCATGGCCCAGTCTGGTCTGGGCAGGCGATGGCCCATTTGGCCTGGTTGTAGCTTCGGCAGTGGCAGTGATGCTGATCAGCTAGAGCTAATGTGGTCACCACAGTCTCAATGTCAAGACTTCCTCAAAGAATGCCTTCACATATAATTCTCATCCTTCCCATTGCATATTGATCTGCAGCCACTAGTAGGTGCTTGACCATTTCTTTGTTCTCTTCACCATCAAAGTTGTCCATGGAAGGTAGTGAATTCGTGTAGATGAAGTGAAGCAATAGCCTGAAAACAACACGCTGCATGTCTTAGACGGTTATGTTAATACGAATATGGCCGTCGCCATCGTTGGGGTGCACCTCAATGTCATTCTTTTTATTGGCATCTAGGGTGCTGCCATTGTGGGAATTTGGGGGTGGGGAAGCAGCAACAATGGGACAGCTGGGGGAAAAGCGCCAACGTGGCCTGGAAGTGGGTAACGGCGGCGAGACAGGGGAAGAGGGTCGGAGGGGAGACCGAGACGAGGGTTTGGACGAGCGATAAACATGAACGAGCGGAATCTTCGTTCCCCTGGTCCGGCACTGCTATGTTCCGCCATCCCACACAGTACAACAGCGGAAATGACCTCTCCGCGGTCTCAAACAGATAGCGCCCCAGTGAGCAGTGTCTGGTCCCCAGAATCACCAAACAGTCGGCCGTGCTAGCAGAAAGTTGTTCTCAAAAAATGCGTGCAAGAAGTGGTAAAGAAGTTTTGCTAAAATCGGTGGTGCATCCTCAACTCTTGGAGTAGACCCCTAAAATTGCCACCATCGCCCCCCCCCAACCAACTCACCCTTCCCCTCGCTGCCACCGGAGTCCAACGTATGCCCCACCGCATTGTCCATTTCTCCGCCGCTCCATCTCATCATCCCATGGCTTCCTCACCGCCCCGTGACATCATCCCCAGCTCTCCCTCCCGTCGGATTTACAGCACCACGTCATACCCAGTGTGTGCTGGTGCAAGGACTGGTGTGTGCGCAGTGTTGCTGGCGGCTCTTCCGCACCACCATGCGCAGTCATTGAAATCGGCATTGCTTCCATGATCTTTGGTTGCGGCAACAGCAATGATGGTGAGGGGAGTGTGGTTCATGCAGGAGAGAGAGGGTGGGAAAAAAGACAGAAAAGAAAGAGAGACGTCCCACCAACGAGTGGGTCCCATGAGGTGGTTCTTTTTAAGACCGGGATAAGGCGAATTTGCACATACTATTTGCAGCCTCCAAAATCATTTAGAGTGAACTTCAACTTTTTAAAAGGTTGCAGACATGGAGAATCTGCTAGAGCCCACGAGAGATTGCGTGTGATGGTGTGCCCTACAACTACATGTCTACAACAGAGTACACCGTACACCCAATTGACAAACATTATAATCATCCAAGTCAGAGCTGGCAGTTCAAACATCATGTACAGAAAGGATTTTATAGTTTTTTCTCATTAAAATTTATCACTATATATATATACTAGTGTTCTGTCCTCTACAGCATTCACTTATAGCTATGTCTTCTTGTTGAATCTTTTGAACTAAGTGAATGTGATCGGACCCTAACCTCTCTATGCTTTCTATCTCAAACTCTATCTCTCCAAATCATATGCATTCTATTGAAACTGTCGAATGTCTTCTCTGCGTCCTTGTCAGCAGAAGATACAGAGACAAACATTAAGTCCGTTTTCAATGCTACACTACAAGAGATTGGGCCTTGTGTGACAAGCTAGAAAATGTCATGTATTAGCTTAAATCGTCACTGAATAACCCTTTCTAATGTTATTCGAGCGTCACTAGCAACGTCACGGAATCCCCGTCACAGATTCCTCCTAATGACGGCGCCCACAACACACGTCACTAAATATGGACCTTCGGTGACGTTTCTTCATCGTCATTGAATTGGTGATTTCTGTGACAGTTAATAAACGTCACATCTTATGGGAGCAAATACACCATGCCCTACCATATTAAGTGACGAATCTACCGTCACTCAATTATCAACTTCTCGATGGGCTTTGGATTTTAAATGGGCCGAGTCCAATAATCAGACCATTTATTGGGTCATGGCCACTTTTGCTATTAGACTCTAGCCTCGTCTAATTTAGTACGGGATACATCTTGTTTCAACCCATCTTTCCATTAACAAGTCTACCACATAGTATTTTCACATCATATGTTCTCAACACAGCAGGCTATTTCACATTCCTGAATAAGTTAGCACTATCCACAAACCAACCTCATACAACATGTTGCATCAATAGACAATATGTACTAGATTAACAAATGAGTGTAGTTCTAAATACTGGACATAATTGTATAGCTCTCTTCATCAAAATAGGGAACATTTGTTGGTTGGCTCTTCTCCTGACTTCTCAAAGGTAGCTAGAATTGTTTTGATACTTCTTTGTCCATCCAAAAGATGACTTGCATATCATCCTATCACAAGCATACCATTATTATTTTTGAAAGAAAGAGCCAGTTTCAATTCAAATGGATGCATGAATTTAGTGTCTCAAGATAGTATACACACAGAGTTTGCAAAACTGCTGATTAAATTATAAGATCCGCAATATAGTGCTATTGGATAAATATCCTCATGAATAAGAGCCACAAGCAAGCAATTCTTCTCAGACACGAACAAGGTGTAATTAATTTAAATAGAGATCTCATATAAATGGTAGATTTAGTTTTACCATCTCAAGTGTAAGCCTGAGACAACAATTAATGCATCATCTATAAAACCACCGGCAATAGTGGAGCAACATCTATCATACTCGTGATCCAACCTACATTTTGTGATGGTGGTCGAAGGAGTGCTTCTGTCGTCTGTTGGGGTGAGGGCGGCGGTTGGTGGAGCACCGCGACCATCGATGGGGGTGAGGACAGAGCTCTGTGGTTGTCTTGCTATCTTCAAGTAAAACTCATGAGAACCACAATAGGACAAGTAAACAAAAAAACAAAGTGGTAACTCTGAAAGTTACATGCTCACCTAGCATTAATTACTTGTCATAGTACGTATCTATAATCCACAAATATAAACCTAAAGTTGTTTCCTTGGTAGTGATCTGAAAATGAAATTATCACGTTTCAGATTATATACTCAGGAAAAGCAATTCTATCTTGCAAAAAAATCTACAACAAGTCATTTACTCTTTAACATGTCCTGGATGTTTTCTGCTGTCATACTCCCTCCGTCCCAAAATAAGTGCCTACAAAGTTGTACTGAATCAAAAACACTTATTTTGAGAGGGAGAGAGTATATTATTACTTTCATTAGCCAATAAATGCGTACGTACAGGAAAACCATTACAAAAGATGCGTGCATGCAATTTACCGAGTACACTTTGTCCCATAAAAGACACAGGAGGCATCATCGGATCAGATGAAGGAACTGAGAGCTTGCAGCCAATTGAATTGAAGGCCTGAAAAAAAGCAGATAACTCGAATTATAAGACAATTATATGGCATATATGGAGTCAATTTCCCCTACATCAGGACCAATATTACCTCAACAGAACTACAAAATTCCTGCATTAGAATCGATCAAGATGTAAAAAGAAGGAATCACAATCCAATCGATACACGAGGACCTTTATTAAATAACGTGTGCTCCTATTCCATGCTAATTGGAGTACAGCATTATCTAAACCTGATAGGACTACCACTCCGGCGTATCATTTTTTTCTGAAATCCATCATACATCTTAGGAGAAATATATTGTCTACGGGAAAGCAACCAAACAAATCACGTTTGGGGAGATATCCTCTTTGCCCACGAGATACATCTGGACAGAGAGCTCACCAGGAAGGAAATCAGGATATGAGCCGCCGAGTTAGACACCAGGGCGCGCTTCCACGTGTGTTACGTGTACACGCGGCCGCCAATGAGTGATGTGTCTGGCCGTCTCCGCCTCGCCCTGGGGACTCCGGGAAACGGTCTGACCTGGCTCAGCCTGTACGGCGCTACGGGCTTGGTGCTCCTCAGCATCCTTGTGGTCTCCGCCGGACCAAGTCGGTGAATTAGGGAGAGCCCGGGTGGCGAGTAGGTCGACGCAACGACGGAGAGTGGAGAAACGGGGATGAAGTTGGGAGCAGGGGGCGGTGAATGAACTCGATGGCGAAGGCGTATGAGGTTTCCTGTGAGCGTGGCGGCGGCGGCGTAGATCGGTGGGGTGGGAGTCAAGGAGATGGAGTAGATAAGGACTTCACCGCCTTCAATTTATTCCGTGCCTAGGCTGAGCCTACACAGTTTTGTTTGCTAGTTGACTGTTTCTGTGCGTGGAATATTTCTTTACATCAACTGTATAATTTTTCTTTTACTCGTGTAAGCACGTGTCAGCAGGAAAACAAATTTTCTTATAAAGGAAAGGAGAACCAATACATTGAAGTGTAGTAAAAAAATTGCAGAAAATGAAGCCAGACAGACTCTTCCACCACCACGGAAAGTTTTAAAAAATGTCGTGAATTCAAAAAAGAGTTTACAAATTCCAAATAATGATCGCCAATTCAAAAAATGTCCGCAATTCAAAAGAATACTATGAATTAAAAATGTCCCTAAATTAAAAATGATCGTGAATTACGAAAGGAGTTCCCAAATTTCAAAAAAAATTGAGCGATTCCAAATAAGTTCATGGCATCAAAACAATGTTCATGAAATTCATAAATGTTGGCTGATTTGATAAATATTCAAGAATTCAAAAAACGTTTGAGAATTTCAAAAATGTTGGCCGATTTAATAAATGTTCAAGAATTGAGAAAATGTTTAAGAATTTCAAAAATAGTTTGCATTCTATTTTTTTATGAATTACAAAAAATGTTCTCGGGTTCAGAAAATATTCATGAATTTAAAAATATGTTCGAGGATTAGAAAAATGTTCGCGGTTTCATAGAAGTTCACAAATTTGTGAAAAATGTCAAGGATTTTAAAATGCAAAAAATCCGGTTCAGCGAAAGTAAAAAAATAGGCCATCCCATGTAGATCTGTTGTCACTCCGAGAGGTGCGTGTTTTCGCACTGAGCGCAATAGCACACGGTAAATAGGAATGACTTTGCTAGACTTTGGGTTATCCTTGGATTCTGACAACACACAAAAAATCTAAAACATGTCTTACACAGGGCATGCTTGCATATGGATTGTGATGCTCTTTCGCCCGCATGGCTGAAGATTCTCCATTTCTTCCATTTTAATTAATATAAGACACACACATCGGCTCTGTTGATCGACAATCCCTGGCCCAAATATGGAGGGTCCCCACATTTATATATTATATGGCAAAAATATGAGAATACCCTTTTTTAATCATGTGTGACCGGAGTATGTTCATCATGCAAATCACCAAAATGTCCCAAATACTAGGAGCCAGGTGGCACGAGCAGGTGAAGGTGATTTATGACATTCTTCCCGACTAATTTGTGACGATGGTTCTATGAACGTCACACTTTTCTAGGAATCAGTGACGTCAAGTCCAAGACGTCACACATTACATGCTTTTGTGATGTTTCGAACCATCGTCACAAGCGTTTTCGTCATAGTATCTCAGATTTCTTGTAGTGCTAATTCCTTCACCTGAAACCCGGAGAAGTGGGAACGACCACCCGACAATCCAGGCGTGCGTGGGAACGTGGAACAACCTCCGATATGTTGCATGATGGCCACGTGTTCTTCAGATGTGAATCGCCAGGGGCACCTGTGTAATAATGCTGTGCCGTCCCTGTCCCTATAAATACACGCCTCACCACAGTCATTATCCTTTGTTCCACTCTCGCACGAACCCTAGCGCCACCGCTAGCCCTCGACGACGCCGGCGACGAAGCGCTTAGCTGCCACGACCTCTCTGACGTCGTCTTCATGCCAGCCGCGGACATCGTCTTCTCCGCCGTCGCCGTAGGTGTCCTCCGTCGCCAAGTTAGGGCACGGACGATCGAACTGCTCGGCCTCCTCTTCCACTCCGTCTAGCAGTTCCTTGTGTGGTAAATAAAACTTCCTTTTTACGGCCCCTTTGATCCTATAGATTCGTCACTTTCTACCACAAGCAGTTTCTGTTCACACATGTTGGATCCACTTCATACTGCATCTCATATTATGCCTAGTATGTTCACTTATGCTTCACAAAGTAGTTAGATTCCTCACTTGTACTGATCCATGGATTCGTACAAATCGGGAACCAACTCCTTATCTATGAGTGAATGTCTTCGCACGATGAGGTCAATGTCTTCTAAACTGATTTATCTTCAAAATCTTCTGAGAATGCATATGACCTCTTCCCCTTCCCTCGCACCTTAATGCTGTCACAGGTACATGTCCGTGGGAGAATCCCTTGGTTCTCATAGTCTGCATTCATTTGCAGAATTCTTACAGCATCATATAAATTCTCCCGAAGCCAGTTCCTATTTGTCCAGCAAGCAAAAGCCCCTGAAGCCTTTGAACGTATTGAAGCCATTCAGTTTAAAGTTCATGGCTGCAGAGAAATCAGCAAGGAAGGGTGGCAGAAAGCGTCGAGGTGAAACGTCAAGAGATCTGCCCGATGACCTCTCAGAACTGTACAAGACAGATCCAGAAGAGGATTAGAATCAGCACAAGACACGAATCCAATGGATTCGACGATATTGGGTAGAACAGTGGTTCAAGTACAGGTTTGTGACAAAGGAATATGCTGAGAAGAATGCCATCAAGCGACCATGGGGAGACATCCTATACAGAAATCTTCAACCCAGGTCCAGAGATGAAGCCATTGAACAGGGCTTCTATCCCTGCATAGTCCGTGGACCACAGCCTGCGGATGCTGACCCATCGTCACTGCTATGGTGTCGTGACGACAATCTGTTCAAGCGCAACTTCTAGTTTGCCCAGAATTCGGCGAAGCAGAATAAGAAGTCATTGGGACTAGAATTCAACCCTGGTCCCTCTGCTCCCCGTGCCGATGGCACCCGCGAAGCTGAACCCAATCTTGTTGGGCCCTTCTACAACCTGGAAGGTCTCATCACTCATATCGTGGTTCAAGGGAAAGCAGTGGATGAGCCTGCAGATGACGCTGAATCTGATGAAGCGCCTGCAGCGCCGAAGCCAAAGAAACTGAAGCAACCTAAAGCTTCAAAGCCTGCCTCAGCACCAAAAATATCACAGGCGAAGCCACTGGCTACTGCACCTCCTGAAGACAGTGTGTAGTCTGAAGATCTGTCACGCATCTCCAAGCCCCCGAGAGTCAAGATGCCTCTGCCACACACCAGCCAAGTACTGACTGCTGCTGCTATTCTGTGCAACGATACCATTGATCTATCCAGCGATGAAGCTCTTGCAGATGACGCTCTTGAGCAACTGATCAAGAGCAAAGAAGAAGCAGAAATCTTCAACAATTTGCCTCTCTTTGACATGGCAATCATCCACGACTTCATCGATGAGTGGTTTGACACGCCCAACCTCAGCTTTGAAGACCTGCAACTTCCCATTGGCCTCAGTGTCGCCTTCCATGGCGCCATTGCTTCAGAGCTAGCTCTAGCTCAGCGCATCGTTGAACTGAAGCAAAAGATTGACTTTGAGAAAGCTCAGTCCAAGAAGCATATGGTCAAGCTCAGCGTGCAAGAGGTCAAGAACTTAAAGATCATGCTGCACGAGCTCAAAGAAGCCTTTCTCAAGAAGCGTGAAGAAGCTCAAGGTTCTCATGAGCGCATGAAGAGCCTGGTTGACAAGTGTGTGCAAGCCTACAATGAGGCTGAGAAGCGCAAGGCCCTTGGGCGTCCTGGCATCGACCCCACAATGGCTGCAACGCAGAAGAAGAAGAAGCCCGCTATGGCCGAACCCGATGCACCAAGGCAGGAAGCACATCCCATTGTCTTCCCAACCAGCATGACTGGCTCGAAGCCAAAAGCCAGGTCTACCGCTTCAGAACTGAAGAAGACGAGGACTGCTGAGGCTGAAGCCAGAAAGAGGAAACATCCTGAAGCCTCTGCTGCTGCTCCCTCCAAGAAGAAGCGCAAGACCAAGAAGGATCGGGCTGCTCCCACAGAGCCCTTAATTGTTGAACCTATCTCCATGGTTCGCCCTGCCGCTGAACATCAAGAGCGCCAACTGACTGTCCATGAGCCTGCTTTCACAGAGGCTCATGAAGCTGAAGACATTCCAGCAGCTGATCCCACCGCTGCTGAAGACATTGGTCACCATGACAATGTTGACGATGATGTAGTTCTTCCTCTGATCGAGCACCAACAGGTATCATCGCCTATGCTTACGCACAGCGAACTCATCAGTATTGGTCGTCCTCTGACGCCAATTGCTCAGGATGCATCATGGGCTGATCACGCACAACAACAAGTCACACCACCCCGGCAAGAAGAAGAAGATGACTTTGAGACCCAGCCAACTCCATCTCCAAAGGCGTCGCCAGCGTTACGCAGGCTTCGCAAAGGACCAAGGTCTCAAGTCACCGAGTCTGAGGCTAAAGCTGCTGAAGACATTTCGGCTGCATTAGCCGACGACACCCAAGAAGACGAACATGCCCCTACTCCCCCAACTACTGAAGAAGCTGTTCTCGAGGAGAACGTGTCTGTGCCCGACCCTCCAGCTCATCAAGTGGCGGTAGAAAATCTTGAGGCTACCACCACCAACACTAATGAAGCCACTGATGTTGTCATGGCTAAAGCAAATGTGGAGCCTACACCAACCCAAGAACTAGAAGTCAGCGAAGCCAATGATGCTACTGCTTCTGTTCCTGCGCCTGCTGCTGGTCCTCAGTTTGACTATCATATTGAGCATAGGCCTCAGGTATAGAAGCCAATGCCAAGGTTGCCCAGGTTTCCAGGTCCTGCATCAGCACCTGGATCCTTCAATGTCAACGGCTTCAAAGCAGACAACACCTTCTTCAATAGCTCCAAGAACCCCTACTCAAGGGAACGAATATCTTCTGATCGGTTCTGGAGCTATCCGCAGCAAAGCTATTACTCCTGCATTCTGTACAATCAAGGTCGCATCTTCCCACATATGCGTCTTGACACCGAAGTAATAGCTGGTCTGCCCTGTTTGGAAGAAGCTCTGGATTGCTTCAAAGAGGTTGGATTGTTGCCCTTCGTCACCGACCAAGAGCACTGGAACGAAGAGTTGTTGCTCCAATTTTATGCCACACTTCACATACGTGGTTACAACAGAGATCCGAAGACTTGGGTCCTTGAGTGGATGACAGGAAATGTTCATCACGAAGCCAAAGCCTTTGATATCATTGAGCTCACTGGTCTGCCCACTCCTGGAGATCTTTATGAACCTGGCTGTCAGCTTCACAGTGAAACTATGGAGAGCATCTTTCAGAAGCCTGAACCGAACATGAGTCAGATGCTCAGTATGATGAAGCCTTTGCCACAAGATGCTGCATATCCTAAGGAGTTCTTTGTTGAAGACCTGGAGTATCTGCCAAGGACTATCTATCACATTATACGGTGAACTCTCTGGCCCATCAAAGGACATTCTCCACATGCAAAACTGGAAGGTGCAATGAAGACTTTGGTCTTGTATATTCTTCATGGAAAATGCTTCAATGCACAAGACTTCTTCATCCGCCAACTTGCTGCATCAGGATCTGATCTTTTTGGCTTGAAGTTCTACGCTCCATGGATAATGCGGTTGATTAAACTCCACTCAGCTATCTCATATCAGCCATCTGCTCGCAATCATTGGATCTTTCTGCCTGATGTGGATATGTCCGTTGAAGCCATTTATCCAGAGCCTGCCAAGGAACCTCTTAGTCTTCAGAATGCGGAGCATCAAAGTTTCACTCAAAACATTGAAGGAGTTGAAGCAGTCACTCGTGTTTATCCTCTTGCTGGTACTACACGTGCACCTCATCGTGCCCTTACTGAAGCCACTGAAAGCACTATTTCCCAACGACCCAAAAAGCGATCTCGTGTTCTCAATGACCGAGAGCTTCTGGTTGCTCTTCATCAGAAACAGGATAGGCATAATGACTGGCTGAAGCGCCAAATGCACAGCCTCTTAGTGGATGTTAACTGCATTCGCAATCTTGCCACCAAGAATGCCTTTGTTGCCCATGAAACATGTCGGCTTACATGGAAAGGGCTGACGCTTATGTGTTCTGAGGATGATCTTCAAGAGGCTGGCTTCTCTGAACGTTTCAAGTTTGACTCCACACCTTCCCGAAGGACTGTGCTGCGACGAACTCCATCTCTTGAAGACTCTGAGTTCTCTTCCTCTGCGGCAACTGTGAATGCCAGAGTGATCGAGGACGAAGATGATGCCACTTCATCGCCCCCTACTTCTGCACGCCTCAACACTGCCCCAAGTTCTTCTGCACCGCCGAACACCACCGACGACCCTGCTGCTTCACCTACTCTTTATGGGAACGAGTAGATGCTCTATGTCTTCAAACCTTTTTGGTCCTCACTGAGAAAAGGGGGAGAAGCATATGAGTTTGATAGTCTTCAAGCGGGTCCATATGGGCGGTTACTTTATGTTTTGCCTAGTGTTTACAACTCTCGTTTTGATACAATTGGTTCTTTGAGTTGTAACACTTAAACTCGATGGTCGTCTGCTACTTATTTGCTATTTTGTGATGTGATGATAAATTCCGCATGTGCAATGATAAATTCCGCACTTAGATCATTTTGCAGACGTCCATTTTTCATTATGCATGTCATTATCTTCACACACCTTTCATGCATGATGAATTGTCATCATAAGTTAAAGAGGATCTCCACAAGTACAACCTGCCATGTGCATTTGCATTCCAAAAGCAAATTACTTATATGCACATCTTCAGGGGGAGCCCTTGCAACTTATGAAGACAATTCCTTATCCTTCACAATTTCACATATTATATTCCCCGTTGAAAACTTCAACTAGTTTGTCATCAATCACCAAAAAGGGGGAGATTGTAAGTGCATCTAGTGCCACCCCTAGTTGGTTTTGGAGTATTGATGACAAACCTAGTTGAGGGACTAATGTGTTTGTGAGAATTGCAGGACAACACAGGTAGAAGTCCCTCATTGATTCGGTTTTCCTACCAGAGATGACCCCTAAAAATGTATGAAGACATTGAAGTCAAAGGTGGTATGTGAAGACATTCACCTTGAAGACTATGACAAGAGAAGACATCGCATGAAGACTATGGAGCGCGAAGACTTAGATCTTCCGTAGTTCTTTTTCTTCTTTGTTGAGTCATAGGAACCACCGTACTGTTAAGTGGGGTCCAAGAAAACCAATCAGAATGACTGAAGTGATGCTTAACCAAAATCCTATGTCTTCGAGTGAAGACTATGAGAGCGAATCTTGTTGAGAGTTGGACAAGTCAGCTTTGCTTGTAGCCCAAGTAAAGTTGCCGTGTGTGTTCGAAATCTGACCGTTGGAACATGTGTCAGTTCCTTAGTGACCCAGGGTCATTTCGGACAAATCAGGTCGGGTTGCCTGGTGGCTATAAATAGCCCACCCCCTACAACCATAAATGGTTGGCTGCTCAGAGTTAAAGTACGGCTTTTGTCGTTTGAGAGCAACCCACCTCGAAGCCTTTGAGAAAGAATTCCTTGAGAGGATAAAGCCCTAACCAACCAGAGCCAAAGAGTGTTAGGCATCACTTAAGTCTTCTTGTCTGTGTGATCTGAAGACTTATTACACTTGAGGACTGTGAATCCTCCAGCCGGTTAGGCGTCGCGTTCTGCGCATCCAAGAGTCATTGTGGATCGCCGGTGAACGAAGTCTGTGAAGGTTTGGAAGTTTACCTTGAAGACTTACCAGAGTGATTGGGCGAGGTCTGTGTGACCTTAGCTCAAGGGGAATACGGAGAGGACTAAGTGTTCTGAGCTGTGTGCTCAGGACTAAGTGTCCGGGACTGAGTGTCCTCAGGTTTAAATACCTATCCGCCCTAACCAGACGTACAACTGTCATAGCAGTTGGAACTGGTCTACCAAACCTTTGTCTTTGTCACACACACTGGTTCTATCCTTATCATCTCTTTATTTACAGTTGGCTCTTGTAAAGTTAGTGCCTATTTGCTTTATCTATTTGTCTTCACTGTGTACCTGATCCTTACTGCCTAGCTATTATTAGTCAGTGTGGTTTCACTTCATTGAATGCTTGACTATTGTCTGTCTAGTGTAGTCTATCTTCCGCTGCATGGAAATAGGTTCATTTCTATCATTTGTCTTCGAAACTTCCATTTTTGAAGACTTTCATAAAAATCGCCTATTCACCCCCCCTCTAGTCGATATAACACACTTTCAGGATGGTGTGTTATGGAACGAGTAAAGAGACTTGCTGGTAACGAGATGGAACAAGGTATCGGGATACCGACGATCGAATCTCGGGCAAGTATCGTACCGATAGACAAAGGGAATTGTATACGGGATTGATTGAATCCTTGACATCATGGTTCATCCGATGAGATCATCGTGGAGCATGTGGGAACCAACATGGGTATCCAGATCCCGCTGTTGGTTATTGACCGGAGAGTTCTCTCGGTCATGTCTGCATGACTCCCGAGCCCGTAGGGTCTACACACTTAAGGTTCGATGACGCTAGGGTTATAGGGAATAGATGTACGTAGTTACCGAATGTTATTCAGAGTCCCGGGTGAGATCCCGGACGTCACGAGGAGTTCCGGAATGGTTCGGAGGTAAAGATTTATATATGAGAAGTCATCATACGATCACCGGAACAATTCGGGGGGTTACCGGTATTGTACCGGGACCACCGAAGAGGTTCCGGGGGTCCACCGGGAGGGTCCACCTACCCTGGAGGGCCCTATGGGCTGTATGTGGAGAGGGACCAGCCCCTTAGTGGGATGGGCGCCTCCCCCTAGGGCCCATGCGCCTAGGTTTGGGGAACCCTAAAGGGGCGCCCCCTGGCCTTGGGGGGCAAGGCAACCCCCCTGGCCGCCGCCCCTCCTTAGATTGGATCTGAGGGGGCCGGCCCCCCTCTCCCTTGCCCCTATATATATGTGGGGGTTGGGAGGGCAGCCGCACCCAAGTTCTGGCGCAGCCCTCCCCTCTCCCAAGTCCTCCTCCTCTCCCGCGGTGATTGGCGAAGCCCTGCAGGATTGCCACGCTCCTCCTTCACCACCACGATGTCGTGCTGCTGCTGGATGGAGTCTTTCCCAACCTCTCCTTCTCCCCTTGCTGGATCAAGGCGTGGGAGACGTCACTGGAATGCACGTGTGTTGAACGCGGAGGCGCCGTTTTTTGGCGCTTAGATCGGAATCAACTGCGATCTGAATCGCTGTGAGTACGACTCCTTCATCTGCGTTCTTGCAACACTTCCGCTTAGCGATCTACAAGGGTACGTAGATGCACTCCCCTTCCCCTCGTTGCTAGATTATGAAGGAAATATGCCCTAGAGGCAATAATAAAGTTATTATTTATTTCCTTATATCATGATAAAAGTTTATTATTCATGCTAGAATTGTATTAACCGGAAACATAATACATGTGTGAATACATAAACAAACAGAGTGTCACTAGTATGCCTCTACTTGACTAGCTCGTTAATCAAAGATGGTTGTGTTTCCTAACCATTGACAAAGAGTTGTCATTTGATTAACGGGATCACATCATTAGTTGAATGATCTGATTGACATGACCCATTCCATTAGCTTAGCACCCGATTGTTTAGTATGTTGCTATTGCTTTCTTCATGACTTATACATGTTCCTATGACTATGAGATTATGTAACTCCCGTGTGCCGGAGGAACACTTTGTGTGCAACCAAACGTCACAACATAACTGGGTGATTATAAAGGTGCTCTACATGTGTCTCCAAAGGTACATGTTGGGTTGACGTATTTCGAGATTAGGACTTGTCACTCCGATCGTCGGAGAGGTATCTCAGGGCCCTCTCGGTAATGCACATCACTTAAGCCTTGCAAGCATTGCAACTAATGAGTTAGTTGCGGGATGATGTATTACGGAACGAGTAAAGACTTTCCGGTAACGAGATTGAACTAGGTATTGGATACCAACAATCGAATCACGGGCAAGTAACATACCGATGACAAAGGGAACAACGTATGTTGTTATGCGGTCTGACCGATAAAGATCTTCATAGAATATGTAGGAGCCAATATGGGCATCCATGTCCCGCTATTGGTTATTGACCGGAGACGTGTCTCGGTCATGTCTACATTGTTCTCGAACCCGTAGGATCCGCACGCTTAAGGTTTCGATGACAGTTATATTATGAGTTTATATGTTGTGATGTACCGAACGTTGTTCGGAGTCCCGGATGAGATCACGGACATGACGAGGAGTCTCGAAATGGTCGAGACATAAAGATTGATATATTGGAAGCCTATGTTTGGATATCGGAAGTGTTCCGGGTGAAATCGGGATTTTACCGGAGTACCGGGAGGTTACCGGAACCCCCCCCCCCCCGGGAGCTATATGGGCCATAGTGGGACTTAGTGGAAGAAGAGGAGAGGCGGCCAGGGCTGGGCCGTGCGCCCCTCCCCCTAGTCCGAATAGGACAAGGAGAGAGGGGGCCGGCGCCCCCCCTCCTTCTCTCTCTCTCTTTTCCACCTCACGAATCCTACTCCAACTAGGATTGGGGGAGAAGTCCTACTCCCGAAGGGAGTAGGACTCCTCCTGGCGCGCCCTATGATGGCCGGCCGGCCTCCCCCTCTTGAACCTTTATATATAGAGGCAGGGGCACCCCAGAGACACACAAGTTGATCCACGAGATCATATTCTTAGCCGTGTGCGGCGCCCCCTTCCACCATAGTCCTTGATAATATTTTAGCGGTGCTTAGGCGAAGCCCTGCGACGGTAGTACATCAAGATCGTCACCACGCCGTCGTGCTGACGGAACTCTTCCCCGACACTTTGCTGGATCGGAGTCCGGGGATCGTCATCGAGCTGAACGTGTGCTAGAACTCGGAGGTGCCGTAGTTTCGGTGCTTGATCGGTCGAGCCGTGGAGACGTATGACTACATCAACCAAATGCTTCCGTTGTACAAGGGTACATAGATCACACTCTCCCCTCTTGTTGCTATGCATCACCATGATCTTGCGTGTGCGTAGGAATTTTTTTGAAATTACTACGTTCCCCAACAGTGGCATCCGAGCCTAGGTTTTATGTGTTGATGTTATATGCACGAGTAGAACACAAGTGAGTTGTGGGCGATATAAGTCATACTGCTTACCAGCATGTCATACTTTGGTTCGGTGGTATTGTTGGACGAAGCGGCCCGGACCGACATTACGCGTACGCGTACGCGAGACCGGTTCTCCCGACATGCTTTGCACATAGGTAGCTTGTGGGTGACAGTTTCTCCAACTTTAGTTGAACCAAGTGTGGCTATGCCCGGTCCTTGCGAAGGTTAAAACAGCACCAACTTGACAAACTATCGTTGTGGTTTTGATGGATAGGTAAAATTGTTTCTTGCTTAAGCCCATAGCAGCCACGTAAAACTTGCAACAACAAAGTAGAGGACGTCTAACTTGTTTTTGCAGGGCATGTTGTGATGTGATATGGTCAAGACATGATGCTAAATTTTATTGTATGAGATGATCATGTTTTGTAACCGAGTTATCGGCAACTGGCAGGAGCCATATGGTTGTCGCTTTATTGTATGCAATGCAATCGCGCTGTATTGCTTTACTTTATCACTAAGCGGTAGCAATAGTCGTGGAAGCATAAGATTGGCGAGACGACAACGATGCTACGATGGAGATCAAGGTGTCGCGCCGGTGACGATGGTGATCATGACAGTGCTTCCGAGATGAAGATCACAGGCACAAGATGATGATGGCCATATCATATCACTTATATTGATTGCATGTGATGTTTATCTTTTATGCATCTTATCTTGCTTTGACTGACGGTAGCATTATAAGATGATCTCTCACTAAAATTATCAAGAAGTGATCTCCCTGAGTATGCACCGTTGCGAAAGTTCTTCGTGCTGAGACACCACGTGATGATCGGGTGTGATAGGCTCTACGTTCAAATACAACGGGTGCAAAATAGTTCCACACGCGGAATACTCAGGTTATACTTGACGAGCCAAGCATATGCAGATATGGCCTCAGAACACGGAGACCGAAAGGTCGAGCGTGAATCATATAGTAGATATGATCAACATAGTGATGTTCACCAATGAAACTACTCCATCTCACGTGATGATCGGACATGGTTTAGTTGATTTGGATCACGTGATCACTTAGAGGATTAGAGGGATGTCTATCTAAGTGGGAGTTCTTTAAGTAATTTTATTAATTGAACTTAAATTTATCATGAACTTAGTACCTGATAGTATCTTGCTTATGTATGATTGTAGATAGATGGCCCGTGCTGTTGTTCCGTTGAATTTTAATGTGTTCCTTGAGAAAGCAAAGTTGAAACATGATGGTAGCAATTACACGGACTGGGTCCATAACTTGAGGATTATCCTCATTGCTGCACAGAAGAATTACGTCCTGGAAGCACCATTGGGTGCCAGGCCTGCTGCTGGAGCAACACCAGATGTTATGAACGTCTGGCAGAGCAAAGCTGATGACTACTCGATAGTTCAGTGTGCCATGCTTTACGGCTTAGAATCGGGACTTCAACGACGTTTTGAACGTCATGGAGCATATGAGATGTTCCAGGAGTTGAGGTTAATATTTCAAGCAAATGCCCGGATTGAGAGATATGAAGTCTCCAATAAGTTCTATAGCTGCAAGATGGAGGAGAATAGTTCTGTCAGTGAGCATATACTCAAAATGTCTCGGTATAATAATCACTTGATTCAGATGGGAGTTAATCTTCCAGATGATTGCGTCATTGACAGAATTCTCCAATCACTGCCACCAAGCTACAAGAGCTTCGTGATGAACTATAATATGCAGGGGATGAATAAGACTATTCCCGAACTCTTCGCAATGCTGAAAGCTGCGGAGGTAGAAATCAAAAAGGAGCATCAAGTGTTGATGGTCAACAAGACCACTAGTTTCAAGAAAAAGGGCAAAGGGAAGAAGAAGGGGAACTTCAAGAAGAACAGCAAGCAAGTTGCTGCTCAAGAGAAGAAACTCAAATCTGGACCTAAGCATGAAACTGAGTGCTTCTACTGCAAGCAGACTGGTCACTGGAAGCGGAACTGCCCCAAGTATTTGGCGGATAAGAAGGATGGCAAGGTGAACAAAGGTATATGTGATATACATGTTATTGATGTGTACCTTACTAATGCTCGCAGTAGTACCTGGGTATTTGATACTGGTTCTGTTGCTAATATTTGCAACTCGAAACAGGGACTACGGATTAAGCGAAGATTGGCTAAGGACGAGGTGATGATGCGCGTGGGAAATGGTTCCAAAGTCGATGTGATCGCGGTCGGCACGCTACCTCTACATCTACCTTTGGGATTAGTATTAGACCTAAATAATTGTTATTTGGTGCCAGCGTTGAGCATGAACATTATATCTGGATCTTGTTTAATGCGAGACGGTTATTCATTTAAATCAGAGAATAATGGTTGTTCTATTTATATGAGTAATATCTTTTATGGTCATGCACCCTTGAAGAGTGGTCTATTCTTATTGAATCTCGATAGTAGTGACACACATATTCATAATGTTGAAGCCAAAAGATGCATAGTTGATAATGATGCTGCAACTTATTTGTGGCACTGCCGTTTAGGTCATATCGGTGTAAAGCGCATGAAGAAACTCCATACTGATGGACTTTTGGAACCACTTGATTATGAATCACTTGGTACTTGCGAACCGTGCCTCATAGGCAAGATGACCAAAACACCGTTCTCTAGTACTATGGAGAGAGCAACAGATTTGTTGGAAATCATACATACAGATGTATGTGGTCCGATGAATATTTAGGCTCGTGGCGGATATCGTTATTTTCTCACCTTCACAGATGACTTAAGCAGATATGGGTATATCTACTTCATGAAACATAAGTCTAAAACATTTGAAAAGTTCAAAGAATTTCAGAGTGAAGTTGAAAACCATCGTACCAAGAAAATAAAGTTTCTACGATCTGATCGTGGAGGAGAATATTTGAGTTACGAGTTTGGTGTACATTTGAAACAATGCGGAATAGTTTCGCAACTCACGCCACCCAGAACACCACAACGTAATGGTGTGTCTGAACGTCGTAATCGTACTTTACTAGATATGGTGCGATCTATGATGTCTCTTATTGATTTACCGCTATCGTTTTGGGGTTATGCTTTAGAGACAGCCGCATTCACGTTAAATAGGACACCATCAAAATCCGTTGAGACGACGCCTTATGAACTATGGTTTGGCAAGAAACCAAAGTTGTCGTTTCTGAAAGTTTGGGGTTGCGATGCTTATGTGAAAAAGCTTCAACCTGATAAGCTCGAACCCAAATCAGAGAAATGTGTCTTCATAGGATATCCAAAGGAAACTATTGGATACACCTTCTACCACAGATCCGAAGGCAAGACTTTTGTTGCCAAATTCGGAAACTTTCTGGAGAAGGAGTTTCTCTCGAAAGATGTGAGTGGGAGGAAAGTAGAACTTGACGAGGTAACTGTACCTGCTCCCTTATTGGAAAGTAGTACATCTCAGAAACCTGTTTCTGCGACACCTGCACCAATTAGTGAGGAAGCTAATGATAATGATCATGAAACTTCAGGACAAGATACTACTGAACCTCGTAGATCAACCAGAGTGAGATCCGCGCCAGAGTGGTACGGTAATCCTGTTCTGGAAGTCATGCTGCTAGATCATGATGAACCTACGAACTTTGAAGAAGCGATGGTGAGCCCAGATTCCGCAAAATGGCTTGAAGCCATGAAATCTGAGATGGGATCCATGTATGAGAACAAAGTATGGACTTTGGTTGACTTGCCCAATGATCGGCAAGCAATTGAGAATGAATGGATCTTCAAAAAGAAGACTGACGCTGGCGGTAATATTACTGTCTACAAAGCTCGACTTGTCGCAAAAGGGTTTCGGCAAGTTCAAGGGGTTGACTACGATGAGACCTTCTCACCCGTAGCGATGCTTAAGTCTGTCCGAATCATGTTAGCAATTGCCGCATTTTATGATTATGAAATTTGGCAGATGGATGTCAAAACTGCATTCCTGAATGGATTTCTGGAAGAAGAGTTGTATATGATGCAACCAGAAGGTTTTGTCGATCCAAAGGGAGCTAATAAAGTGTGCAAGCTCTAGCGATCCATTTATGAACTGGTGCAAGCCTCTCGGAGTTGGAATAAATGCTTTGATAGTGTGATCAAAGCATTTGGTTTTATACGGACTTTCGGAGAAGCCTGTATTTACAAGAAAGTGAGTGGGAGCTCTGTAGCATTTCTGATATTATATGTGGATGACATATTACTGATTGGAAATAATATAGAATTTCTGGATAGCATAAAGGGATACTTGAATAAGAGTTTTTTCAATGAAAGACCTTGGTGAAGCTGCTTACATATTAGGCATAAAGATCTATCAAGATAGATCAAGACGCTTAATTGGACTTTCACAAAGCACATACCTTGACAAGATTTTGAAGAAGTTCAAAATGGATCAAGCAAAGAAAGGGTTCTTGCCTGTGTTATAAGGTGTGAAGTTGAGTCAGACTCAATGCCCGACCACTGCAGAAGATAGAGAGAAAATGAAAGATGTTCCCTATGCTTCAGCCATAGGCTCTATCATGTATGCAATGCTGTGTACCAGACCTGATGTGTGCCTTGCTATAAGTTTAGCAGGGGGGTACCAAAGTAATCCAGGAGTGGATCACTGGACAGCGGTCAAGAACATCTTGAAGTACCTGAAAAGGACTAAGGATATGTTTCTCGTATATGGAGGTGACAAAGAGCTCATCGTAAACGGTTACGTTGATGCAAGCTTTGACACTGATCCGGACGATGGTAAATCGCAAACCGGATACGTGTTTACATTAAACGGTGGAGCTGTCAGTTGGTGCAGTTCTAAACAAAGCATCGTGGCGGGATCTACATATGAAGCGGAGTACATAACTGCTTCGGAAGCAGCAAACGAAGGAGTCTGGATGAAGGAGTTCATATCCGATCTAGGTGTCATACCTAGTGCATCGGGTCCAATGAAAATCTTTTATGACAATACTGGTGCAATTGCCTTGGCGAAGGAATCCAGGTTTCACAAAAGAACCAAGCACATCAAAAGACGCTTCAATTCCATCCAGGATCTAGTTCAGGTGGGAGACATAGAGATTTGCAAGATACATACGGAGCTGAATGTAGCAGGCCCGTTGACTAAGCCTCTTCCACGGGCAAAACATGATCAACACCAAAGCTCCATGGGTGTTAGAATCATTACTGTGTAATCTAGATTATTGACTCTAGTGCAAGTGGGAGACTGAAGGAAATATGCCCTAGAGGCAATAATAAAGTTATTATTTATTTCCTTATATCATGATAAAAGTTTATTATTCATGCTAGAATTGTATTAACCGGAAACATAATACATGTGTGAATACATAGACAAACAGAGTGTCACTAGTATGTCTCTACTTGACTAGCTCGTTAATCAAAGATGGTTATGTTTCCTAACCATTGACAAAGAGTTGTCATTTGATTAACTGGATCACATCATTAGTTGAATGATCTGATTGACATGACCCATTCCATTAGCTTAGCACCTGATCGTTTAGTATGTTGCTATTGCTTTCTTCATGACTTATACATGTTCCTATGACTATGAGATTATGTAACTCCGGTGTGCCGGAGGAACACTTTGTGTGCAACCAAACGTCACAACATAACTGGGTGATTATAAAGGTGCTCTACAGGTGTCTCCAAAGGTACATGTTGGGTTGACGTATTTCGAGATTAGGATTTGTCACTCCGATCGTCGGAGAGGTATCTCAGGGCCCTCTCGGTAATGCACATCACTTAAGCCTTGCAAGCATTGCAACTAATGAGTTAGTTGCGGGATGATGTATTACGGAACGAGTAAAGAGACTTGCCGGTAACGAGATTGAACTAGGTATTGGATACCGACGATCGAATCTCGGGCAAGTAACATACCGATGACAAAGGGAACAACGTATGTTGTTATGCGGTCTGACCGATAAAGATCTTCGTAGAATATGTAGGAGCCAATATGGGCATCCAGGTCCCGCTATTGGTTATTGACCGGAGACGTGTCTCGGTCATGTCTACATTGTTCTCGAACCCGTAGGGTCCGCACGCTTAAGGTTTCGATGACAGTTATATTATGAGTTTATACGTTTTGATGTACCGAAGGTTGTTCGGAGTCCCGGATGAGATCACGGACATGACGAGGAGTCTCGAAATGGTCGAGACATAAAGATTGATATATTGGAAGCCTATGTTTGGATATCGGAAGTGTTCCGGGTGAAATCGGGATTTTACCGGAGTATCGGGAGGTTACCGGAACCCCCCTCCCCCCCCCCCCCGGGAGCTATATGGGCCTTAGTGGAAGAAGAGGTGAGGCGGCCAGGGCTGGGCCGCGCGCCCCTCCCCCCTAGTCCAAATAGGACAAGGAGAGAGGGGGTCGGCGCCCCCCCTCCTTCTCTCTCTCTCTTTTCCACCTCACGAATCCTATTCCAACTAGGATTGGGGGAGAAGTCCTACTCCCAGAGGGAGTAGGACTCCTCCTGGCGCGCCCTATGATGGCCGGCCGGCCTCCCCCTCTTGAACCTTTATATATGGAGGGAGGGGCACCCCAGAGACACACAAGTTGATCCACGAGATCATATTCTTAGCCGTGTGCGGCGCCCCCTTCCACCATAGTCCTCGATAATATTGTAGCGGTGCTTAGGCGAAGCCCTGCGATGGTAGTACATCAAGATCGTCACCACGCCGTCATGCTGACGGAACTCTTCCTCGACACTTTGCTGGATCGGAGTCCGGGGATCGTCGTCGAGCTGAACGTGTGCTAGAACTCGGAGGTGCCGTAGTTTCGGTGCTTGATCGGTCGGGCCGTGGAGACGTACGACTACATCAACCAAATGCTTCCGTTGTCGATCTACAAGGGTACATAGATCACACTCTCCCCTCTCGTTCCTATGCATCACCATGATCTTGCGTGTGCGTAGGAAATTTTTTGAAATTACTACGTTCCCCAACAGATTACTCCATAGATTGATCTTGGTGATGCGTAGAAAATTTTTAAATTTCTCCTACGATCCCCAACATGGGGCGCCATATATGGTTGGCTAACCCTCACAATCCGACTTGTATCCCACTTCATGTGAATTATGATCAATAAAGCTTAGCTTAGTCCTAAAAAAATGATGTAGCGAGCGTGAAACAATGTTTGCCACAAAAGGGCATACGTCCAATAGTTCATGATGGGTTCTCATCTTTCAAATACTACACGTGTAAAAAGGATCATCCTAAATTGCTCATCACATAGTTATTGGGAACTAAATAAATCAAATGGTTATGTTTCTCAATTTTTCGGATTTGCTCCTACGAAACCAAAGTCAGAAGGATGTAGAAAACAGCTATCATTCACAAATCGGATTAGTATAAGGGTCAGGCAGTAATGCGCAACCTACTTTAGGGATTGAACTGACTAAGGGTACCTAGAACCACAACGGGTAAATCTGACCCTTCAAACGTTCGTCGGCTACGTCTCAACACCGACTTGGCATGTCCGTATTGAGCCCCCATTTCTCTACTAACCCCACCCTACCCCCAATTTCTCCTCCCCACTTTAAGGAATTTCAATGAGCATGTTATGTGCTACCTCTCCAGAGCACATGGCAACAATGAACATTGGATGGCCGGCCCTCCAGCCTACAACCAACAGAGGCGGTGTTGGTGGCGAGCTCCGCAGGCACGGGCGCAAGCACGCACGCACACGCGCGACCAACAAGCACGACAGCTGCGGTGAGCACGCAGCGCCTCGCTGGCTCGTTCCCAACAAGCACCACCCATCTCCAACACACGGCTGCACACGCACACAACGTCTAGGTAGCTTGCACGTAGGCACGCAACGGCTAACAGGCATGGCGGCACGATTCGGCGCCTTGCTAGCCGGCGATGGTGAGGCTACCAGTGCTGAGGGGGGGAGGGGGCGACGAGAGTGAGGGGAAAACGAGGCGATATGTGAGGTCTCTAGGTGGTTTGGTGGGACTAGGCTGACGTGGATGATGTGTCCGGACGCATCCGGGTCTCCCCATATTCGACTCATATATTGGAGTATCGGTTAGTGCAGATATATGAAGGGAAAGTGAGGAGTTTGGTTAGATTTTTTTCCTTCTCTCTTCTGTTCGGGCCCTGACCGGACCGTCCACAAGGACATTTAGGGAGGCTTTACGTGTCTGGTTGTATATGTTCTAATGTGTTATTGGGATACTCGACTTGCTTATTTGTTTTCTTGTATTACTTTTCTTTCATTTTTGTTACTTTTATTTTAGAAAAAAACGGTTAGGCAATTTAAAATGTATTTACTTTATTTTAGGATACAAATTTCATGGTATTTGGAAAATTATTCACTTATTTCTAAGATGTTAGCACATTTTTAGAAAATCTATATAAAATTTAAACAGAAATGATAAGTACTTGTCGTCAGGTACAAGCACATGGCAAATCAAATGTTTTCAATGGAAATTCTAGGGACGCATGGATGGCAAGTTAATTGACACACACGTAATCTTCTGTCAAAAAAATAAACTAAAGCATGAAGTTGTCATACTTGCCAATAAAATTTGCCATCCTCACGTCACCAAACTTGAAATCGAAAACGTACGATTTGCCATGTGCTTGTACCTGACGTGAAGGCGTTATCAGATTCCAATCTATAGTCACATTCAAATGTTATAAAAGTGTTCATATTTTTAAATATTTTTTGCAAAAACATAGGTTATTTCAAAAAGAGTTTTCATATTTGACAAAATGTTCCTGCTATAGTAGGGAAGTGTTCTAGATTTAAATAAACTTGATGAAATTTTGAAAAAGTGTTATGTATGTGTCAAAATATTCATGTAATTAAAAAGTGTTTGCAATTTTTTTTAAATCTTCACATAATTGGAAAAGGTGTTCCATATTTGTAGATAAAGAATCATGTTTTATTTAAGTTTCAATTTTTTTAAATGTTCATGCTTTTCAAAAAAGTGTTCACGAATTTTAGAAGTGCTCATTTAAAAAGTTTCTATTTTTTAAATGATCTTGTAATTTTAAAAGTATTCACACACTTAGAATAGATTATTAATACAACAGTTTTGTATTTCATTTTGCCTAAAAATATATTTTGTATTTTTGCCACACACAAAAAAACAAACAAATCGGTACTACTTTCATGTGATACTTTTCAGAACAGAAACAAATGCGTGGACAAATAGCCATACTGATTGAGTACTAACTAGTACTCCCTTTATTCCGAAATACTTAGCATAGAAATAGTTGTATCTAGATTTATTTTATTTATAGATACATCAATTTTATCTATTTATAGGATAATTATTTTAAAATGGAGGGAGTAGTTTTTTTAATATAAAAAAAAGGTTTTTGAGAACCTGGTCGAGTAGTAGTTACACGAGAGAAACAATAAAATTATCCCAAGTCCAAACACGTTCTAAATGACAGCTCGTGCTCCATTTCGTGTGCATAATGGCTACTGGTTTACGTCTCCGTTGGCGCTTGGAGTTGGATCTTCAGTTCGGAGCTCCCGGCATCTTCTTCTCCGGCCATGGGCGGCTGCTCCTCCTGCTGCCCTTGCTCAGCCGACGCCCCCCGCGCCACCCGCGAGCGCAGCAGCATGGCGCGCATGGCCGGCGTCGCGTACGACATCGTCGCCTCGTTGGACGCCTCGGCCACTGGCGCCGCCGCCCTATATCCCCCCGCGATCGACCCCGCTCCTCTTCTGATCGTCCTCCTCGGTCCACCATTCCGTGCCCTCATCAACGTCTGCTCCTCCTCCGGCTCCAGCATCTGCCTGGAGGTGGCGCGTTGCTGCTGGTGCGCGCTCATGCCGGCCAGCATGTACGCCCGCCCCGACCGCATGTAGCTCTGCCGGTTCGACACGCGCTCGCGCATCTCCTGCAGCTCGGCCCCCAGTGCCATGATCATGGGGTCGCCGTCCCCTGCCGCCTCCGACTGCTCCAGCGCCCGCTGACGGTTTTCGAGGATCTCCACCGCCTCCTGGTGCTCGCCCCGCTCCGCCGCTGCCCTCGCCGCCGCGATGTCCTCTGCCGCCTCGACCCGGATGCGCTCCCGCGCCACCTCCACCGACCGCTCCGACGCGTCCGGCGCGTGCTCTGGCCTCGCCACCACCGTGTCCTCGGCCGTCGCGCTCACCTCTGCGCCGGTCGCCGCGTTTCTGTAGCTGAAGACCACTTTCACCAGAGCAGTGGTGTCGCCGTCTGTCGCTTCGGCTCTTGGCACGGCCAGGAACAGCAAGAAACGCCTCTCCTCGTCGGCGTAGAGCTCCCCAACTCGAACAGACGCAGCGCGGCCGTCCTGGTCGACGCGGCTCTCGTAACGGCCGGACTTGATCAAGATGACACGGACCCCCGGGTGCACGCAAGCGACGGCGATGCGAGCCTTCTGGACCACGACGGAGAGCAGCCCGCCGACACACTGCGCAAATGCGTCCTGGATCACCGCCTCGTTCTCGATGAACGAGAACGTTCCGCCCGTCGCCTCGGCGATGACGTGCATCGCTGCCGCGTCGTGGTCGTTGCCGAAGCCGAAGGTGTGAATCGGCGCCGACCAGTCGCCATCTGTGCCCGTGCGCACAAAGGAGGGCGGGACGAGCGCATCGTAGTCGTTTACCTGACCACCCGACGGGCCCCATCGTCTCATGCGGGTGTACGTGTCTTGGCCGTCGGAGAGGAGCACAACGCTAGAGACGGCGTTCCTGTGGCGGCGCTCGTCGAGCACCATGGCTGCCATACGGAGCCCCTCGGCGATGTTGGTGCCGCCGCGCGCCGCGAGGGACTCCACGGCGCTCACGGACAGAGCCTTCCCGGCGTTCGTCATGCGCGTGAGCCTGGTCACCCGGCGCGCCTCGGAGGAGAAGGCCACGACGCAGAGGCGGTCGTCTGGGCCAAGGTTGTCGATGACAAACCTCATTGCCTGCTTCAGCAGCGCCAGCTTGTACCCACACATGCTGCCGCTGACATCGAGCACCATCACGAGGTCCAGCGGCGCGCGGGGCGCCTCCCCGCCGGGCACTATGGTTTCCGTGATCCTGGGAGCCTTCACGTGCACGAGCACGACAAAGCTGTCGCTGGACGAGTCCCTCGCAATGGCCGGATACTCGCTGTGCGTCTTGACGACCACTGCTCCGTTCGATGCAGCTCCTTCTGGCCCATAGGCCGGACCAAGCCGCTCGTCGTCGCCGAAGATGGGCGGTGGCGGTGACTGAACCTGCTCATTACGCACCGGCTGCGGCGGCGATGGCGGGGACTGACCGTTCACGAAATTCACGGGCAGTGGCTGACCGTACAGGAAATGCACGGGCGGTGGCGGCGGTCGTCGTTGCTGGGTGGGCATGCGCGGCCACGATGATGTCGGCCGCACGGGCGGAGGCTGCGGGACACGCATGGCACGGGGCGGCGGAGGCGGAGGCGCAGGTGGTGGCGGTCGCACGATCGGCAGGTCGCGCCACTGCACTTTGCAGAGCGGGCAGACCAGGTGGCCGTACGCGACGCTGGTGGAGATGCAGTTGAAGTGGAACGCGTGGCAGCAGTCCGCCGTGAAGATGGCCTGCCGAGCGCCGGCGACCATGCCATCGAGACAGATCGCGCAAGGATGTGTCTACGCAGGCACAAACGGATAACACACATTACACTTCAGATGGATTCAGCTGAAAGAAGAAGGGTCAGCGAGGAGAATTCATTCACCTGATCAGGGTCTTCCATCTATTCAAGTCAAGCTGCTATGAAATGGAAGCTAATTTGATACGAACAAGTTATATTAGCCGGATGTACATAAGCGACATAGTATATAAAACGAGGCAGCTGGAGGAAAGAGAGAACAGCAATGTGAGATATCATCATGCAGGCCACGCCTTGTCCACCCCCACTCAAATAATTCTCCCTCGGGGCATTTGATTCCCTACAAATAGTGGAGTATTCGGTGGTGGAGTAAATTTACTTCACTGAGTTTTTGGTCGGACCTAACCGATTTCTTATATATAACGTAGTAATTTTTTTCCATTAGCATTTCATTTTTGGTCATCGAAACACATTTCTTTGGTTACTTCATTCAACGACATTTTGATATATTGTATGTAATAGCTAATTCACGAATTCTTCGCTACGAGAGCAAAACCAAAGAAATAAGAACCACAATTAGACATTTTAAAAGATATCAAACTTCCATAACTGCTCCCGCTAGTTGGATTAGTATCTTCTTTATGTTTTCATTTTAAAGTAAATGGCACTGGCGATCTAATAACTTGCCTTGCGGGTGTACTTTAGTCACGATACTAGCAAGCCGAAAAAACCCGTCATAAAACTTGCGTTGCGGGTGCAGTTTGGTCACATGTGCCATTTAAACCGGCTAGCCGTCCGGTTTTCTCTCTTTTGCGGTCATGTGCGGCGCACGTGACATCAGTAAAGGACAAAAATTGTCATATGCCGCTCACCTGAGTCCCCGGCTGGCCTTGGTTTTTTTACACAAAGGCCCTTGGCTTTGTAGATATTTTGTATTTGACCTATGAAGTGTTGTGACTCAAGTTTTCCACCTGTTTTTCTTTTTTAATTCACAAAGCCCCTACTGCTGTATCTTGATGGCCGCAGAAGATACACGGCCAGAGAGTATCTTAGATTTTTGATCCGGACAGGTATGCATGGCCTGCCCTATTTTCCTTGTACGTCTTCTTTTTGTTTTGCTTGTCATGTCATTCATACTAATTGCTCGGTCCTGCTACTTATCATGACATTCACATTTTTTTAAGGATGTAACAATTTTTTTAAATATACGAACAATTTTAGATACAGTGTGGACATTTTTCTAAATAAGTGATGGACATTTTTCGTATATGTGGTGAATATATTTTTAAATGCATGAACATATTTCAAATACACGATGGCCATTTTTCAAATACACAATGAACTTTTTTTTATATACCTGACTAACACTTTTCCAATATGTGATAAACGTTTTTTGAATACGCAAATAACATTTTAGAAATACGTGATGAACTTTTTCACAAATGTAATGAATATTTTTCCAATGCATTGTGAACATTTTATAAACGAAATATGTATATGGTAATCGTGTGGCAGATTGCGAAACTGCCACACGTATCCAACGCCATCAATTCTCTCCCAATTTCCTTCCTTTTCCGTACGACCTCCCAATTTCTTTCCTTTCCCTCACGTCCTCCTCCGATTGCTTTCCTTTCCTAATTTTCATAATCATCATTTATGGTCTCACATGCTTTCTCGATTTTCAGCAAAAATAATGCTTGGACTAGGATTTGATCTCTGGTTTGCAAGTAATTAACAAAGGGAGCTAACCACCTCACCTATGATACTCATTGTTGAACATTCTAAGGGAAATACTATTTTTGACATGTTTTTGTCTTTAATATGTTAGCACTGAAAAACTTTTTGTTTCAAGCATCATGATAACTTTGATCATTGGGAAAAAATTTGTTGAACCCGCCCCCCGGTAATTTCTGTAAATAGCACGATAACATTCACGCCATAGACCTGATAGTTTAGATACAAACATCATGGTAACTTTAATCATTGGGGAAAATAAATGTGAAAAGATACCTGATAATTTATGTGTAAATAGATGGTAATATACGCAGCGCACATCTGATAACTAAGGTAGAAGCACCATGGTAACTTTGATCATAGGGATTTTTTTTTTGAAAAGATACTCCGGTATCTTCTGTGTAAATAGCACGGTAGTATACCTCCCTTTCCTGGCATTTTTATGTGTAAATAGTATGAAAACATATGCACTGCGATAACTAAACCGCATGATAAGTTTTTGACCCGTGGAGGGGGGGGGGGATTTTTTGCTGAAACATATCCCTGATAAATTTTGTTTAAATAGCATGATATTTTAAGCACTGCGGACTTGATAGGTTACCTAGAATTACCATGATAACTTTTTGCCCCGGGAAAAAGTTGTTCAAAACATCCCCAATAATTTTTGTGTAAATAACATGATAATATAAGCACCGCATAACCGATAACTTGCAATATAAACATGATGGTAACTTTTTTACCAAAGGAAAATATATAAGTTGTTAAAAACATACACTTGCTTCGCGCGTGGGCCTTTTGGATGAACACAACACATGGCGTGCCACGGGAAAGTCACATAATGTTTAGTGTCATGAGGGGCACACGTGCTATAGGCGTGATAAGTTACGCAAAAATATCATGGTAATTTTTGACCTATGGAAAAAGCTACCGAAACACACCCAGGTTTTTAGGTGCAAGTACCATGATAATATACGAACCGTAGACCCGGTAACTCATGTACAATCCCCCATGGTAACTTTGACCGGGGGGAGGTTGATGTACATATACCCTGATAACTTATGTGTAAGTACCACGGTATTTTACACATCGAAGACCTTATAACTTGTGTACAAAACACAGTGGTAACTTTGAAATGGTGTAGTTGTTGAAGCATAGTACCTGATACGTTCTATGTAAATAGCACGGTAAGTTATGCAACACAGGCCTGATAATTTGCATACGAATATCATGGTAACTTTGCCCTGAGGAGAAATCATGTGGTAGACATGAAGAAGTGGCAATTTTCTCGGAGGTGAGCGCCCGAGATGTGCAGGAAAAGTAGGTTTCTCAGGCGAGCCTGCGGGGTCATTTGGGAAGATGCGAGGTTAAAGAACGAGGGATCGTATGATACTTTAAAATGAAATAAATAGAGGTGTGACAGTTTTGTTTATATGGCACGCGTGTGCCAAATATCACAGTCCTTTTATAAATACACACGGTCATTTTTAAAATTGTAATTTTTCTATATACATGGTGAATATTCTCTAAATACAAGATGGACACTTTTCATATATATGATGAACATTTTTTCTGAATAAATGATGGACATGTTTTGAATACATGGTGACTTTTACACAATGAACTCTTTTTCAAATACACTATCAAGATTGTTTTCAATATGCGCTGAACAGTTTTTTACGGTACAATCGAAATGTTTTCACTCTTTTAATATATTTTTTATAATGAATGAAATATTAAAACAATATGTATTTCTAGAGAATATGTACGACTAAAGGAGAAAAACAAAACAAAAATTGTAAGAGAGAAAAAATCACGGGTGCATGTGCTCCATGCATGCAGCGCCTATGTGCAGACCTATTTGCTTGCTCATCCATTCGTGTGTCCTCTATGGCACGTTGATGGCTGCTTCTCATGTTCTCTTTCTGCGAAAAAACAGCAGGGGCCTTTGTGCAAAACAAAACAGGAGCAAAACGGGAGTCACAACACTTAAGAGGTTAATACAAAATTACCTATAAAACCAGGGGCCATTGTGCAAATAAACAAGGCTGACTAGGGACTCACTTGATTGTCGCATGACAATTTTTTCGCCCAACCGACGTCATGTGCGTCGCGCCTAACCGCAAAAGAGAGAGAAAACAGGCAGCTGGCCGGTTCAGATGGTCCATGTGACCAAACTGCACCCGCAACGCAAATTCTATGATGGGTTTTTTCCGGTTTGCAAGTATCGTGACTGAAGTGGACCCGCAAGGCAAATTCTTAGACCGCCAGTGCCATTTACTCTTGTTAATTCTCTCTATTGGCTTCTCGAGCTTGCACACTTCTTTCTTCTTCGATTCCGTAGAATTCTATGTTGCTTCGCATCTAGTATCATCTCTAGCCTCCATTCCAGCAACGAGTGCACGAGCATCTATCAATTTTTGTGCTATCAATAGATCGATGCAATCTTCTTTCGAATAGCAAAACTTACATCCACACTACACACAAATTTGAGCAAACAATGAGCTACCGAAAGTGTGTCGAATCCGTGACAACCTAATCAAAAGAAGCACGTACCCCATCTTTTTTGCACTTGAAGAACGCCCATCTAGGATGTTCTGGCATGGTAGAAACTCGGCGCACCACCTATCGTGGGCAATCGTTACACTTTATAACCGGCAATGGTGAGCCAACGAGCCGCTGTGCTAGCACCAAGCCCGGGCAACGGTCGGGTGTGTCTTTGCCAGTGAACTGCCGTCGGGAGAGATCCGAGTGGCTAGAGGAGGAACCAATATCTGCATGCGGCATGAAGGCGTTGCTGGGGCTGTGCGGTCTAGTACCCGGCCAATCCATGACAAGGCACAGTCGCTGGTGGCAGGAAGCGCCAAATCCGGCAGCGGCGGCACTCATAGCCTACGGAGCATCTGCAGTGGCGTGTGGTGGCCGACAAAGGTGCAAGGGCAGCGACGGCATCGATGCGGTGTGGCAGTGGGGCTGGGGAGGCAGCAAAGGAAAGAGGATTCTTTTACTCAACTGTTGAGTGGTTTAGTAAATATAAGGAGGCGCTGCGTCGCTGAGGATAATTTATCTTCCACTAGCGCTGATTGAGGATCGGCTTGGTGCCGATTGCAGAAGTAAAACCAATTTTTTACTCCTCTAACCGGTTATAGGGATCAGTTAGAGCATCTATAGCCGGACACGTCAAACTAACTCTCATACGCCCGCGGACGCGCCCGGTCAATGACCGGACATGAGAGAGAAGGAAAAAAGGACCCAACCGGATTTCTCATATCATCCCTATACGCCCGAGCTATCTGCAAACCCTCATACTCATCTCAAATGTAGAGAGGATATGAGGGCTCGCGGACGCGCCCGGGCAAGCACGGCAGTCCCCCAAAGGACGCGACCCTACCCGGACCACATTTTCTTTTTATTTATTCATTATTTTCTTTCTCTCCCTTCATCTCCACCAATCACATGCAAGTGACCAGACATATGAGAATGAAAACAAGGAGTGTGATTGCGCGGACGGATAAATAGGGGTTTAAAATGGACACGCCCGGTCACCAGTAATGGATCTAGCCTAATGGGCCAGGGTTGGCCAATTGTATAACTGTTCATAAAAAATGCTTTTTCATAATATTTTAACTTTTGTCCTATGATATTAAGCTATTGAAAAAAAAATCCTTGGATGGGCACGGCCCATCCTGTCCACCCTCTACATCCGCCACTGCCGATCACTGACCGAACGCGTCCGCGGGCGTTTAAGGGGTTATATTTGCTATGTCTGGCTGTTGATGCTCTTAGAAATGTCATATTTGATCCAATGAGTGTCAAACAAAGTTTACAACAAAAGGGGCATGTTAGTTTTAGTGGGTTCTCGTCTTTGAAGGACAACGATTGTAGAAACAACACCGAAGCTGATGTGTGATGCCCCGGCTCAATGAAGCAAATCAAATGTTTTAAAGCACCTCCCCCCTCCCCCGCCCGCTCAAGAAATAAGTGTACTTGATTTTGTACTAAATTATCGACACTCGTTTTGAGATGGAAAGATTATTTGCCTAACAAATATTTTATCCCCCCCCCCCCCCCCCCCCCCCCCTCCCAGTAAGTGTAGTTGATTTTGTACTAGGCGACACTTGTTTTAGGATGGAAAGAGTATTACTCAATCTTACTAACCATCTTCTCTAGACCAAAGTAGAAAAGGCTAACAACAACAATCATTGGCCGCACCGACTACAACTTTAGGGATTGGACCGACCAATTAAAGTGTTTGGCATACTCGCCCATGGCTTTATTTTATTTTTCTTTATCTGTTAACTTTTATTTCCTTATAATTTTAGAAAATAAAACAAATGCTTTCAATTCAAAACCCATTTACGTATTTTAGGAAAAAGAGCTCTTGGTATTTATATTAGCATTCACCTATTTTATTTTTTGCACATTTTGGAAAATGAAATAAATTTTTAATTGTGTTCTTTAAATGTTATAAAAGTGTAAACATTTAAAAAATTGCACATTTCAAAAAATGCTCATGTGATTTTAGAAAGTCTTGTCATATTTGAAAAAATGGCCATGCAAATGTAGAAATGTTTTCTATTTTTATATAACCTTCACGTAGAGAAAGTGTTATGTATGTTTCAAAATATTTATGTAACTAATAATTGTTTGCACATTTTTTTTGTAAAAAAGCTCAGATAATTCGAAAAGACATTCCATTTTTCTAGAGAAAGAGTCATGTTTCTTTAGTGTCCCAGATATTTTTTTCAAGTTTTCATGAATTTTAATAGTGTTCATGAGATTTGCATTCGAGTTACCCCAAAAAGATTTGTTTTCCACAACTCTTCAGGTGGTGTTTCAGAAAAGAAACGAACTTTTATGCGTCCCTGTAAAACACTCAGGTAGTAGTTACACAGGAGAAACACCCACCAAATTTGTCCCAGTATATAAAAAAGCAATAAAATTATTCCAAGTCCAAACTCGCTCGAAATGATAGCTCGTATGCAGAATGGCTACTGGTTACGTCTCCTTTGGGGCTTGGATCTTCAGTTCGGAGCTCCCGGCATCTTCTTCTCCGGCCATGGGCGGCTGCTCCTCCTGCTGCCCTTGCTCAGCCGACGCCCCCCGCGCCACCCGCGAGCGCAGCAGCATGGCGCGCATGGCCGGCGTCGCGTACGACATCGTCGCCTCGTTGGACGCCTCGGCCACTGGCGCCGCCGCCCTATATCCCCCCGCGATCGACCCCGCTCCTCTTCTGATCGTCCTCCTCGGTCCACCATTCCGTGCCCTCATCAACGTCTGCTCCTCCTCCGGCTCCAGCATCTGCCTGGAGGTGGCGCGTTGCTGCTGGTGCGCGCTCATGCCGGCCAGCATGTACGCCCGCCCCGACCGCATGTAGCTCTGCCGGTTCGACACGCGCTCGCGCATCTCCTGCAGCTCGGCCCCCAGTGCCATGATCATGGGGTCGCCGTCCCCTGCCGCCTCCGACTGCTCCAGCGCCCGCTGACGGTTTTCGAGGATCTCCACCGCCTCCTGGTGCTCGCCCCGCTCCGCCGCTGCCCTCGCCGCCGCGATGTCCTCTGCCGCCTCGACCCGGATGCGCTCCCGCGCCACCTCCACCGACCGCTCCGACGCGTCCGGCGCGTGCTCTGGCCTCGCCACCACCGTGTCCTCGGCCGTCGCGCTCACCTCTGCGCCGGTCGCCGCGTTTCTGTAGCTGAAGACCACTTTCACCAGAGCAGTGGTGTCGCCGTCTGTCGCTTCGGCTCTTGGCACGGCCAGGAACAGCAAGAAACGCCTCTCCTCGTCGGCGTAGAGTTCCCCGACTCGAACAGACGCAGCGCGGCCGTCTTCGTCGACGCGGCTCTCGTAACGGCCGGATTTGACGGAGACGACACGGACACCGGGGTGCGCGCACGAGACGGCGATGCGCGCCTCCTGGACCACGACGGAGAGCAGGCCGCCGATGCACTGCGCGAACGCGTCCTGGATCACCGCCTCGTTCTCGATGAACGAGAACGTGCCGCCAGTCGCCTCGGCTATGACGTGCATCGCGGCCGCGTCGTGGTCGTTGCCGAAGCCGAAGGTGTGGATCGGCGCCGACCATTCGCCATCAGCGTCCGTGCGCGCGAAGGAGGGCGGGACGAGCTCCTCATAGTTGCTGGCATGGACGCCAGATGGCCCCCGGCGCCTCATCATGGTGTAGGTGTCCTGGCCGTCGGAGAGGAGCACGACGCTGGACACGGCGTTCCTGTGCCGGCGCTCGTCGAGCACCTTGGCGGCCGTGCGGAGCCCCTCGGCGATGTTGGTGCCGCCGCGCGCCGCGAGGGACTCCACGGCGCTCACGGCCAGTGCCTTCCCGGCGTCCGACATGCGCGTGAGCCTGGTCAGCCGGCGCGCCTCGGAGGAGAAGGACACGACGGACAGCCGGTCGTCGGGGCCGAGGTTGTCGATGACGAACCGCATGGCCTGCTTCAGCAGCGCCAGCTTGTACCCGCTCATGCTGCCGCTGACGTCGAGCACCGTCACGAGGTCCAGCGGCGCGCGCGGCGGCGGCGGCTTGTCGCTGCCGGCCGCCACGGTGTCGGCCATCGCGGGAGCCTTGACGTGCACGAGCACGGCGAAGTTGTCGCTGGACGAGTCCCTGGCGACGGCCGCGTACTCGGCGTGCGTCTTGACGACCACTGCCCCGTTCGACGCAGCTGCCGGTGTGCTGTCAGCTGGCTGCCCGGAGGCCGGCTCCACCTGCTCGTCGTCGTCGAAGACGACCGTAGGCTCGGGCGGCGGCTGATGATGCTGGACGGTGTGCACGTGCGGCGGCGGCGGCTGGTGATGCTGCATGATTTGCGCATCCGGCGGCGGCTGCGGCTGGTGATGCTGCATGATATGCCCGTGCGGCGGCAGCGGTACCTGCGCTGGGAACGGAGGCATCCCGCCGTGCATGAGAGGAGGCGATGCTATGGGCTCGCTCGGAGGCTGCACGGCGTGCATGGGAACGGGACGACCCAGCCTAGGCAGCGTACGCGGCTGCGGCTGCGGCACCGGCGCGGTGGGTCGCAGGAACGGCAGCTCTCGCCAGCGCGCGTTGCAGAGCGGGCAGACGAGGTGGCCGTGCGCGACGCTGGCGGAGATGCAGTTGAAGTGGAAGGTGTGGGAGCACTCCGCCGTGAAGGTGGCCTGCCCGCCGCCGGCGGCCATGCCGCCGAGGCAGATGGCGCAAGGATTCTCCTGCGCAAGCACAAACAAACAAACACATGATTAAGATGCTTTGATGATTCACGAGCGAAATATCAATCAAATCCATGATGAAGTTGAACTGATGAACACAAAAATCGTAATCTTCAGGATTCATTTGATTACCTGGTCGGGGCCTTCCATCTCTGCGACTGCAAGCTGCCGTGGAAACTGAGACGAACAAGTCAGCAGGGCAGCGGCGACATAAAACGAGGCAGATGCTTCGTCGGGAAGGAAAATAATTGTAGCACTGTTAAATTCCGCCGTGGAGGTCACGTTCGTCGTGCTTGACCCCGACCCAAACGCCTAAATAATGTGAACTTGCTGAACTTCGCGGAAGAAATATGGTCATTCAGTACGTCGTCTGCTTCGGCTGTAAGCCATTGACGACTTCACCGTCTTAGAAAGTGGAGAAGGACAAGGACGGTCGATGAAACTGAGGTAATCATTCCCATTGTTTTTGGGGAAGGTATTATCCGGAACTGGAATTTACACGACATGTTCGCGGAAATGACTTTGTGCTACCAGACGACGGGATGGAGCATTTCGTTTTGCTCGTTGCATTAAAAAAAGACACCGATATCCATCATACGTGTGACATAAAAGGCATTCGCCCACAGAGTGCGTATGGTATGAGCTGGGGGCAGCCCACGCGGGCTGTGTGTGGGCAAATAGTAGAATTGCCCACACGTGTGGGCGCAGCTACTTCGTGTCACACGTCCAACAAGTACTACCCATCCCACCCCGCGCATGTGACGCGAAGCAAATATGCCCGCAGTCCTGGCGCAGCTATATTAGGTACCCACGGAATGACGATTTAGTTGCCATCCGGGATGGCAGATGTAGTTATCCGAGATGACAAATATGATTGTAAAAGTATGGCAACTCTCTGTTTTGGTTAACTATAGTTGTCATGTCTAATTTATGGTAGTTGCCGTGTGTAATCAAACCATAGTTGTTGTGTGTGATTAACTACTTGCCACGCGTGGTCAAACAATAGTTGTCATGTGTGTTTACCTAGTTGCCACGTATGGTTAATCACAGTTATTATGTATGTTTATCTGATTGCCACGTACGCGCAACTGCAGTTGCCGTCTAGCAACAATTCATAGTTGTCATGTGTGTTTGTCTATTTGCCATATACACGCAACTGCAGTTGCCATCCAACAACATACGACTGTTGTGTGGGCGAAAAGCAGTTTGCCCACACGCGCATGGACTAGATGGTGACTGTGTGGGCAGAAACTAGTTCGCCCACACAGCGCAGCTGGCAACCGCTTGTTGTGGGACATGTGGGCGACCTCTCTAACGCCCACACACCGGCCTTGGGGCTTGCCTCGGTGTGTTAAGATTCGTGTAAACTTCACTAGACGATGATTCAGACGTGTGGGCGAGTTGCAATGTTGCCATACGTGTGAGCGTCGGTGTTTTCGTAAAAAAAATCGAATGAAACAACTATTACTACCTTCGTCCTGCCCAAAACAGGTGGCATATATAAATTCAATCAAAAAGTCAATGCTTTCGAAGTTTTTTTGCGAATAAATACTTTCAAAGTTTGACCAAGCCCTTCTTTGCTACAGCCGCCGCCTTCCTAAAAAGATAGGGTTCCTTTGCCTTTTGCGGGCGTGGCCGTTGGCCCGGCTCGTCTACGGTGGCTTTAGGACCATAGGAGTGGAGTGGATCTCGGCCTTAGCCGATGGGAGGGATTCGTTTTTTTATCTTTCTTCAAGTTTTTGTTAGAATTTGTGTTAAATTATTTCTTCAAGACGGCGGCGGCTCGACTAGGCCCCGTTCTGCCTACTTAAAATGTGAAAGAGGTGTGAGGGGGGTGGGGGGCGGGGGGTGGGTGGGTCGGTCCTCTTTCCCCACTATTATTTGTGGTGGCAGATGATTTCCTGCAAACTATTCTCAATGATGTCGTGCAGGAGAATTTAATACAAAGACCTATTAATTTTGCCTCATGTCCAAATTTTCCATTGTTAAATATGCTGATGACATCCTCATCATCTTGTCAGCTTGTTCAACCCAACTGTCCCAGCTTAAACTCTGAATTGATTCCTTCTCTAGAGCTTCTGGGCTTCTTTTTATAAAGGCGTTATTACTTAAGTTGACAAATATAGGAGACAGTTGTTTTGAAGAGGGAAAGATCTGGAAAGAAAGTGTCCTCCCTTGGCGGCAACATGGGATCTAGTATGCAAACCTAAAGAGCAGGGTGGATTTGGGATCCTCAATTTACAGTTAAAAACAATAGTCTGCTGATGAAGATGCTCCACAAGTTCTTCAATCATCATGATATACCATGGGTCCACTTGGTCTGGGAAGCATACTAGGCCAATGTGCAACATGTTGATCACCCTGTTGCTGCTTCTTTTTGTTGGAGAGATTGTCTCAAACTAATGCATATCTACAAAAACACGACCAACTGCACTGTACTCAATGGTACCTCCATCCAATTCTGGACTGATACTTGGAATGGTCAGCCTTATACTCAAATTTGGCCTCATCTGCACTCCTTTGCAAAGACTGGTCAAATTTCTATTAGCCGGGTATGGAGCCAGGATGATTTATCAGATCTTTTCCGTCTACGTCTCTCTAAAGAGGCATTTGCACAATTTAATGGTCTTCTCCAAATTGTCACAGAAATTGACCTTCACACGGATCATGATTTGTGGCAATGTCCAGCAGGTGCAACACTTACAAAGTCAACAATATATACAAGATTCTCATGGGTGAGCATGATGTTCTACCAGTTACTAAATGGGTTTGGCACACAGCTGCCAAATAAAGCATAAGATTTTTTTTTCCTGGATGTTCATTAACAACAGACTAAACACCAGGGCCATGTTACAACGCAAGAATTTCTTCCCGGAGGAATACTCTTGTGTGTTATGTCATCTGCATGAGCTTGAAACAAGAGATCACCTTTGTCCCAAATGGGCTCCCCTATATCAGGCCATACAAATGGATATCAATGATATGAAAACTCAGATAGGCTTGCCTTTCGCTTTGGAGGTCATCATCCTTGCTGCCTGGGCCATCTGGACTACCTGAAATGGTTGGATTTTCAGAGGGATCCCTCCAAGCCTACACACTTGCAGAAGAAAAATTAAGAATGAGCTTCAGTGGCTAGTCCACCGGGCCACGAGGATTTTTTTTCCAACCTTGAAGCCTGGGTCGATGCTCTTGTTTAGTAGGGATTTTGTATCGAGAGAGGCGTTTTGGTGGCCGAGCTACCTGTAGGCCGGTATCTGCGCCGTGTAATATAGCGCTGTGATGAGTGCTGACTTGTTTTCTCGTGTGTATACACTGATTGTTAAGTTAAAATACACCGGTGCCATGGGCTGGGGTGCCCCAGTTGTACGTGGGCCTCGGGTACACATGGTTACGCATGCATGTCATGTGCCTGCTGGGCTGGTTTGAAAACCGCACATGTCTGGCAGTAAATTGTTCGGCTGGTGCGATATTAATTTCTGGTTCGATGGCCCATCTGGCGCTTCAGGGAGCTTAACCTCCACGTGGTGCTCAGTTTTGTGAAAAAAACATGGTGCTCAGTTTTTTCTCCCTTGTTAGACCATTCATCTCCTTCCTGTGGTAACTGGGCGAGGAACGATTCGCCATGGATGGCCTGGAATTCTTTGGGGAAGCGGAATCAGGGTAAAAGAACTACCAAGTCTGCCAAATATGTTCCTCTTATTCTTTCCAACGAGAAATTTGCTGCAATTCTTTTTTGACTTCTTCCTCTCCAATAGGCAAATCCACACGTGCTGAAGATCTCTCCTACGAGATTGTCAGTCGCCCCTCGCGTCGCCCCCGCGGGCGACCCGGGGGAAAACCCTAACCGCCGCCCCTCGAGTCTCTTCCTCCTCTTCCCCTCCTCGCCGCCGTCCATAGCGCCGCCGGGCGAAGCCTGGCCGGCTGGGCGGCGGCGGCGGGGCTTCTCCCCATCCTCTCCGTCTTGGCTGGCGCGGGACAGCGGGATCCAGAGGAACGCCGGGCGAACATGGGGTCCGGCGATGCGGCGGGCGGGTCTCCCATTGGCGTCGTGTGCGGCGCGACGGTGGCGACCTGCGTGTCGTGAGGTGGTGGCTGCGTTGGCCTGACCGGTGGTCGCGGGTGCCGCCGGATCCAGATCGGATCCATCTAGATCCTTTCTTTAGACTCCGTCGGCCGCCGCGGGGTGGCGATGATCGTCGCTGGCCACGTCGGATCGTTGGATTCGGCGTCTGGAGTTCTACAAGGAGTTTTTCTCGATCCTCCTTTTTGGCGGGTTGAGCCTCATGGCTCTTTCATCTTCGCGGGTTTCGGATCGTGGCTTGCCGGATCCGGAATACACGGAGGTTTGGTGGCATAGGATGGGGACCGGAGGAAACTTTGGTCGGCGTGTTCGGCCCGGCATCAGCGACGTCACTTGACGCCGTTACCCTTCCTGGAGGCGAAGCGAGGTCCCCCCTATCCACCCCCGAACCCCTCCCGGATGAAAGTCCAAAATTCAGTCTGGATTGGGCGGCGGCGGCGTCCTGCGCGTCGTATCGTCCATGGAGGCGCCGTCTTGGGAGGAACTGCTGTTCGGGGGAGAGATGTTGTGGATGGTGGGCTCCGAGTAGCTCCAACAGTGGGCGATGGTGTGGAGGTTGCCAGGTGATGCGGCGTTGTATCTACCGCATCATTGACGACGAGTGGTGGCGGCATGGTGCAGCTGCATGTCGACGACGGATGCGGCTGGATGGACGAGTGCAAGGTGGTCGAGCTGTCTGGCGCCATGGTGGCGTCGACAGCAGGCCTGACAAAGTCTGTGCGTCATTACCTGCTCTGGAGATGGATCGGTGGAAGAAGGCGGCGATAGCCTCGGTGAGTGCGATGAACCAGCGTCTGACCCAGTCCCGGTATGTGGCTAAGATAGGCATCCGACATTAGATGTTAGGATTTGGTGCGATGTCTGTTTGGTATTGAGCAGTTTTCGTGGGCTGTGCATACCATGCGTTTCGGCCTAGAATGGGTAGCCCAACGAGCAACGATCGCTGCCATGGCACATGTTCACCGAGTCAATCCCATATCGTGCAGATGCATCTCTGTTAGTGTGCGCATATGACTGCGCCAGGCAGCTGTGCACGCACTGTTGTGCCTGCTAGTATACATGAGTTGCCACTGTTTATTTTCTAGCAAATACGGGCACTGTGCAACGAACCTTTATTACAAATACAGTAGCTGCATACCGGTTTGACACTGATCACGACGAAGCACAGACGGGTCTGATACCGGCCTGCAGGTAGCTCGGCCACCAAAGCGCATTTTCGTTTTGTATCCCCTTTTGTTGTTGTTTGTATTTTTTTTCTCTTCTTTCCTCTAGTATATTATTTATTCACATGTCTGTGTAGTTTCTTTTTTCCTTTTGAACACTTGACTTTGTATTTGTTATTTGAAAATCAATACAAATACGCAACAAAGTTATACTGTTTTTCTAAAAAAGCATACACAAAAGTCATGATTGAGATATTTGGTCCAGAATACTTGATGGCATCCAATGACGAAGACGAGTAAAGAATGAGGAGGTGTGGGATGTTTTGATCAATGGACTGCAAGCATCGAACATGCTGTTAACTAAAGCATGTACGCCGGACCCGACCGCGCGTATCTCTGCCGGTTCGCCACGCGCCTGCACATCCCCCACAGCTCGGCCTCCAGCGCCATGATCACGGGGTCGTCGTCGCGCGACAACTGTGACAGCGCCACTGCACGCTGCCGGTTGTTGAGTATCTTCACCACCTCCCGGTGGTCGCCCCGTTCCGCCGCTGCCCTCGCCGCCGCGAAGTCCTCTACCGACTCCACCCGGATGCGCTCCCGCTCCACCTCTACCGACCGCTCCGAAGCGTTTCGCGCGTGCTCCGGCCTCGCCACCATCGTGTCCTCCGTTGTCACGCTCACTTCCTCGCCGGTCGCCGCGTTTCTGTAGCTGAACACCACTTTCACCAAAGTAGCGGTGTCGCCGTCTGTTGCTTCAGCTCTTGGCACGGCTAGAGACAGCAAGAAACACCTCTCCTCCTCGGCGTAGAGTTCCCCGATCCAGACCGTGGCGGCGCGGCCGTCCTCGTCGATACGGCTCTCATAACTGCCAGACTTGATCGACATCACACGGACCCCGGCGTGCACGCACGTTACGGCGATGCGAGCCTCCTGGACCACGACAGAGAGCTGCCTGCCGATGCACTGGGTGAACGCGTCCTCGATCACCGCCTCGTTCTTGATGAACGAGAACGTGCTGCCCGTCCCGTCGCCTCGGCAATGATGTGCATCGCGGCCGCGTCGTGGTCGTTGCCGAAGCCCAACGTGTGAATCGGCGCTGACCATTCACAGTCAGCGCCCGTGCACGCAAAGGAGGGCGGGACGAGCTCCTCGTAGTTGTTGACCTGGGCGCCGGACGGCCCTGGGCCGTCGGAGAGGAGCAGGACGCTAGAGACGGCGTTCCTGTGCCGACGCTGGTCGAGTACCATGGCTGCCATACGGAGCCCCTCAGCGATGTCGGTGCCGCCGCCCGCCATGAGGGACTCCACGACGCTCACGGACAGGGCCTTCCCGGTCTCCGACATGCGTGTGAGCCTGGTTCGGCGGTGCCACGGAGGAGAAGGACACGACGGAGAGGCGGTCATCAGGGCCGAGATTGGCAATGACGACCCGCATGGCCTGCTTCAACAGCGCCAGCTTGTACCCTCTCATGCTGCCACCGACATCAAGAACTGTCACGAGGTCCATCGGCGCGCACGGCGCGTCATCCCGGGAGCCTGGACGTGCACGAGCATGGCAAAGTTGTCGCTGGACGAATCCCTAGCGATGGCCGGGTACTCGCTCTGCGTCTTGACGACAACTACTCCGTTCGACGCGGCGGGTGGTGACCGGTTGTCAGCTGGCGGCCCAGAGGTTGGACCAACTTGCTCGTCGTCGTCGAAGACGACCGTAGGCGGCTCAGCCTGCCCGATACGCACGGGTGGCGGCGGCGGTGGCGGACGTAGCTGCGTGGGTAAGCGCGGACACGACGATGTCAGTGGTGGTGTTGGCTGATCTTGAGGAGATTCTCCTTGCTCCGTCGTGACTTACTACCACCGACATCTCGTCCACCAGATTCATCTGCCTCAAGGTAGCGCGTTGCTGCTGGTGCGCGCTCATGCCGGAGAGCATGTACGCCCTACCCGATAGCGCGTAGCTCTGCCGATTCGACACGTGCCCGCGCATCTCCCGCAGCTCGGCCTCCAGCGCCACGGTCACGGGGTCGCCGTCGCGCGCCGCCTCTGACAGCGCCATTGCACGTTGCCGGTTCTTGAGTATCGTCGTTGCCTCTTGGTGCTCGCCCCGCTCCGCTGCCGCCCTCGCCGCCACGATGTCCTCGGCCGCATATATCCAGACACGCTCCCGCTGAACATCCACCGACCGCTCCATGTCTGCCGCGTGCTCCGGCCTCGCCACCACTGTATCCTTGGCCGACACGCTCACGTCCGCGCCGGTCGCTGCATCTCTGTAGCTGAATGACACATTCAACAGAGCGGTGGTGTCACCGTCTGTCACTTTGGCTCTTGGCACGGTCAGGATCAGCAAGAAATGCCTCTCCTCATCAGCGTATAGTTCCCCGACCCAGACCGTGGTGGCACGGCCATCCTCGTCGATGCGGCTCTCGTAACTGCCGGACTTGACTGACATGACACGGACCCCGGGGTGCACACACGCGACAGCGATGCGAGCCTCCTGGACCACGACGGAGAGCAGCCCGCCGACGCACTGTGCGAACGCGTCCTGGCTGACCGTGCACGAAATGCACGGGCCGTGGCGGCAGCTGTGGTGGGTGCGTGGGAATGCGTGGCTATGAGTATGTCGGTCGCGGTGGCGGTGGCTGACCGTGCACGAAATGCATGGGAGGTGACTGCCGCGGGGGAATGATGCATGGGCGGAGGGGAGCGGGATGAGTCTCTGTCTGCGGCCGCACCGGCGGAGGCGGCGGAGGTGGAGCTGGTGTGGGTCGCCGCTGTTGGAATTTTACTAGTAGGCCTTTGGCCTAAAGCCAAATTAAAATTCTGAAATTCTCTTAACCCATTCATGCACACATGTGAGTGGAGAGTGAGACTAAAGTTTAGTCCCATATTGAAAGTTGAGAGCGAGTTGCACCTTTTTATAAGGTGAGCTCTTCTATCATTTGTATGAGCATGAGAAGAGGAGATCTACATGCACGCTTCTCCTCGCTCGCCTCGTCACGACGTGACGCGATGTGACGCGGGTTGGGCCAAGGACAGAGCTATGCACGTTGTCTATATTTTTGCTGCATGGGAAAATTAATGAGTTACTGAACCGTTTTCGATTCTTTTGGATCGTGACGATTCAGACGTGGGGTTTACTCCCACGACCTACCCGGCCCGCAATATATAGTCAAGCAGACGTCTACCCTAGCCGCCGCTTCGTATGGTTTCTCATCACCGTTCCAGATCATTGCGCCGCCAAGCTAGTCTTCTCCATCCCTCCTTCCGGCGTGCACCGCGAGAAGGGACAGCAGGCCTCCGGAACCCCGCCTCTCGTGATCCTGTACGGGAGAGGGGCGATCAGGTTTTTGGGGAGCGCACTCGCGCGACTGCTGGCACCGACGACTTCGCGAACGACGACTTCTTTCCCGACCTCGGCAACCTCATCCTCGACGACATGGGCGACAACATCGATGCCGGCGGTGCTGCACCCGCTGCACCGTATGTGATTCTATCCTTCCTGTTCGAGATCGTGGTAGAATTCAAGTTTTTAGTATGTGCCCTAGATGTGATATGTTCATCTGCTATGCTAGTTCGCATGATTAGTTTAATCTCTGATGCTGTGGTCATGATTTATATTCTGTTTATTCGGATTAAATCTCGTAGTAATTTGCTCATATTTCCAACAACCGCAATGGCAGGCCGCGCCGCGGCTCGTTGCAGAGCGGACGGACGGTGGCAGAGATGCAACTGAAGTGGAACGTGTGGGAGCACTCCGCCGTGAAGATGGCCTGCCCACCGCCGGCGCCCGTGCCACCGAGACAGATCGCGCAGGGATTGGTCTACGCACAAACAAACGAACGATTTTAGGTTTGAGGTGGCAAATTTGCATCGAGAAACTTGATCTGGAGAAGAATTCTTTCATCAGTTGAATGAAAAAGAGAGAAAGGGTTAGCACGCACGGACCTGCTCAGGGATCTCCATCTCTTGAAGCTGAAGCTGCTACGAAATGAAATGGAAGTTGAATTTCGTGTATATATAAAACGAGGCGACGTGGACACGTATCAGTGTATCATCGTGCAGGCCACGCGCGCGCCTTCCTTGTCGACCCCGACTTCATGAAATAATCAATCAATCAAGAGAATAATCAATGCTCCCTCTGTACGTACACGTTAAGGGATGCACAACAGCAAGGATGATCGATAAATTTAGGCGGAGCGGATTTGCTGACTTTGAGTTGCTAAGTGCATCTCTAACCAATCCTTCAAAAATTGAACTCCTCTTTTTTGGGAGTTCGCTGCACGATCCCTAAACGAGAAAATGTCCCTCTTCTAAGTTTGAGAGTCAGCCCAACTCTCTTATTTAGAAGGATCGGTGGCAAGTCCAGAGTAAAACTCATGTGCCTTGTGCGAAGCACACCGCCGGCCGGCCGCCGCCCTGGTGTGGTGACCGCAAAAAATAGAACCGTCAACATCCGGTGACCCTCGCATCTCGCCGGCGGCGAGCAATTTGGACGATTCACAGTTCCGGTTCACCTCGACGGCGGACTGCTTGCACTAGTGTCGTTGCCGCGGCTGTGGACCATGAACACGAGCGCTTCGACCCCTCCCGCCTGTAGGGTGCCACGAGCGCGTGAAGAGGCGACGCGCACCCGCGTCGTCCTGCGTGGTGAAGTACTCTGCGTCAGTCGGCGTGTGCTAATGGTGCTTGTGCATGTGTGCTGCTATTGCGTGTGCGAGCACAACTGCCGGTAGGGTGTTGCTGACGCAGGGGTTGTTGTTCGAGCTACCTCACTCGCGATCACCGTAGACAGACAACTCTGGCTAGGTGAGCCGGAAGGAAGAAGAAGATGATGAAGAGAGACTTCCATGCGGGGTCAATTCATTTAAAAAGTTAAATTTGAAGGGTAGGTTAGGTCCGGCCATCGTTGGAGGAGTAAAACTTTAAAGAGTTAAAAGATGAAAGGTCGTTTGCTCCTCTAAATTGTAAGGGATCGGTTAGACATGCTCTGAGTTGTTGGTTGATTATGCCTCATCCACCATACACTCCCCGTCCAACGGCTGCTATACCCACCTGTTGTTATTCTTGTTTTGTGTAGAAAATGATGAGATCGGCGATTGCCGCGGGGAAGAAGGCCACGGGCTCGCGCTCCAAGCGTACCCGGAACAAGGGGGATGACCTCCGGGCTGCTGTCAACAAGGACTTCCAACGAGTGAACAACCGAGGGATGACGGTCCAAAAGTGAAAGTGTGACGCGTTCTTGAAGTCCCAAGGGCTCCATGATAACTTCACATGGCTTGCGAACAATGTCGGGATGTGAGTTTACATGGGTTTGAGAGTGGCCTCGACGGCGTGGTGCAGTCGAGCACGAGTGCATGACCATCGAGCTGGGCATGCCGGCGAGCTTACTCCGACATGTTTCTACGGGTTTCACTTGTGGCCGTTGGATACATAATGAACAGCCTACAAGCATCGACATCCCTCTGCAGTAGTATCTTGTACGTCAGAGGATCTCGTTCCAAATTCTAGAGAGTTAGTTCCATGTGTGTAGCAGTGTAGGTGCTTGCTATGCCTACTCATTATTTTTTCCGGAGCAAGGACATGCAGGCCTATTTTCTTATCTAGCCATTGCCTATGAGGAAGTGTAGAACCCTTTGTCTCGGGCCGCAATGTATATATATGGCCAATGCCTTGATGTACACGTTTGAGAGATTGATCGTGAATCGTGATCCTCTCGAGAGGTTACAGGAGATAAGGGAGAGAAGAAGAGATAGACAGGGATACAAGTTAAACCACTTTCCTATCCCTATACAACTTGTATTCTAACACTCCCCCTCAATCTAAACCCTATTTGCCAAGGTTGAGATTGTACTTGAAATCATCTAACCTCCTCATCGTCAGAGGCTTTGTGAATCCATCAGCAATTTGATCACCTGTTGGAATGAACCTTATATCAAGTAGTTTGCGCGTCACTCTTTCTCTGACAAAGTGAAAATCAACTTCAATATGTTTTGTCCGTGCATGAAAAACAGGATTGGCTGAAAGATAGGTTGCATCAATGTTATCACACCATAATCTTGCAGCCTGTGGAACTTTAATTCCAAGTTCATGTAACAATGTCTGAATCCACATTACTTCAGCTGTTGCATTAGCCAAAGCTTTATACTCAGCCTCAGTGCTTGATTTTGAGACTGTTGCCTGTTTTCTTGCACTCCATGACACAAGGTTTGTTCCCAGAAATACAGCAAAACCACCTGTTGACCTTCTATCATCAGCACACCCTGCCCAATCTGCATCCGAGTAAGCTGACACAAGCATAGATGAAGACTTGACAATCTGAAGACCAAGTCCCTTTGTAAACTTGAGATACCTCAAAATTCTTTTGACTGCTGTCCAATGAGAAGTAGTAGGAGCATGCAAGTATTGACATACTTTGTTAACAGAATATGAAATATCAGGACGTGTAAGAGTCAAGTACTGTAATGCACCTACAATGCTTCTATAATTTGTTGCATCATCTGACCCAAGTGCTTCTCCACTTTCAACAGTAAGCTTTTCTGAAGTAGAGATAGGTGTACTGACTGGCTTACACTTTTCCATACCCACCCTTCTGAGAATATCAGTGGTATATTTTTGCTGTGTAAGAAGTATGCCATCCTTTACCTTCTTGACCTCAATTCCAAGAAAGTAATGTAGATCTCCTAAGTCTTTAAGAGCAAATTCCAGCTTTAAATCCTTAAGCAGACAGGTTGTGGCATCTGGGCTTGAACTGGCAACAATTATATCATCAACATAGACAAGAACAAATATAGTAATATTGTTCTTATGGTAAAACATAGACAAGAACAAATATAGTAATATTATTCTTATGGTAAAAGAATAATGAGGTATCTGCCTTTGACGGTGTAAACCCAAGCTTTTGTAACTGTGTACTTAGCCTTGAGTACCAGGCTCTTGGGGCCTGTTTTAACCCATACAATGCTTTGTCCAACTTACAGACATAATGTGGTGTATTTTTGTTTTCATATCCTGGTGGCTGCCGCATGAACACTTCTTCCTCAAGAACACCATGAAGAAACGTGTTCTGAACGTCTAGCTGTCGTAGACTCCAACCTCTGGAAATAGCAATAGACAACACAAGTCGAATAGTAGCTGATTTAATAACAGGGCTAAAAGTATCCTCATAATCTATACCAAACCTTTGTTTAAATCCCTTTGCAACTAGTCTAGCTTTGTATCTGTCTATGCTTCCATCAGCTTTTTTCTTAATTTTATATACCCATTTGCAATCAATCACATTGGCATCTCTCTTTGGTGGAACTAACCGCCAGGTTTTGTTTTGAATGAGTGCATCATATTCAACATCCATAGCCTTCTTCCTATCCTTGTGTGCAAGAGCATCATGCAAATTTGTTGGTTTACCGATACTTGTGAGAAAAGCACGCTTAAGTTTATCATACCTGATTGTACCATCTGAATACTTCTTTTCCTTGACAATACCTGACCGAGACCGTGTATGACGGAGGGGAACCGGTGTTGCTGCAGGTCTAGCCGCTGAAGAACCCGAAAATTCTGGTTCTGCAGCAGAAGTGTCGTCCACAGAAAATCCGGCCGGATCCTCATCAGCAGGCTGCACGCTCTCCCCCTCGCCAGCAGCATCGGGATTCGTGGCACGGGGCGAATCGCTCCCATGCAGATTGGTGGGGTCGGCGCCTGAGGAGCTGTCGACCACCCGGTCGGTTGCCGCGGGCTCCACGCCTGGGGAGCGGTCGACCACCCGGTCGGTTGCCGCGGGAGACACGAGGCGATCCTCCTGGGATCCCGCATCCGTCAGTCTGCGGTGCAAATCCGCCTCGGATCGCGCGGCCGCCTCGGATCGCGCAACTGCAGGTGAATCAGCCTGGGATCCCGCGCCAGATCCTGTCTTGGCTGTATCTGAACACATAAAATTACGCCCTGTTGCTGCACAATCAACACCAGATTCAAAATTTTCCATGGAATTTTCCACATGGTCAGTTCTAATTAATTCACCCCCATGATCAGAAGAAGACAGAGGATCGGAAAGAAGGGAGATTTCAGCATGCAAAAGAGCTCCGGCATTAGGATGAAGTTTAGCAAATGGAAACAATGTTTCATCAAAAATAACATCACAAGAAATATAGATACGGCCTGATGAGATTTCTAGACATTTGTATCCTTTGTGAAGATTACTATAGCCAAGAAACACACATTGTGTGGACCTGAACTCAAGCTTATGACGATTGTAGGGACGCAAATTTGGGTAGCAAGCACACCCAATTTTTTTGAGAGAACTATAGTCAAGTTTTTGATGAAACAAACGTTCCAAAGGAGTGGTGTTGCCAATGACTCGACTAGGCAGACGATTGATAAGATAAGTAGCCGTGATAAAAGCCTCATCCCAATATTTGAGTGGCATTGATGCATGAGCTAAAAGAGACAAACCAACTTCCACAATATGACGATGTTTTCGTTCAGCTGAACCATTCTGTTGATGGGCATGGGGGCAAGAAACATGATGAATAATGCCAATGCTACGAAAGAAAGAGTTGAGTTTCTCATACTCTCCTCCCCAATCACTTTGGACTGCAAGAATTCTTCGATCAAATTGTCTTTCAACAAGTTTTTGGAACTCTTGAAAAACAGAGAAGACTTCAGATTTGAATTTAAGCAAGTATATCCACGTGAATTTGCTATAATCATCAATAAAACTGACATAGTATTTCTTTCTACCAAAAGAATCTCTTGCATGACCCCATACATCACTGAAAATAAGCTCTAAAGGAGCATGAGACACACTATTTGACAATGGATAAGGAAGTTGGTGACTCTTTGCACATTGACAAGCTTCACAAACCGACTCACTTTCCGAACTACGTGACAATGAAAGATTGCCTTTATTGACTACTTGCTTGACTATATTTAAAGAAGGATTCCCTAATCTTTGGTGCCACTTGGCTAAGGAGGGCTTGATAACAGAATGAACTTGATGATGACACTTTCGATCAAAGACTCTTGATGTGATGGGGTATAATCCTCCAATGCATCTACCGTGATGGATGAGCTCCCTCGTTGCCCGATCCTTTATGAAAAAATAGGCAGGATGAGTTTCAAAGAAAACATTATTGTCGGAGGTTAAGCGAGACATGGAAGCTAGATTTTTATCGGCTTGTGGAACATGAAGGACATCTTTAAGGACAAGATCATGTTTGAGACTAGGGGAATTAATAGAAGATTGACCAATGTGAAGAATGTCCATACCTTCACCGCTTGCGGTGTGAATCTGATCATTGCCGTGATATCTCTCTCGGAGAGTAAGCTTCTCTAGCTCGTTTGTGACATGATCAGTAGCTCCAGAATCAGCGCACCATACCGTGTTACCATCAGCTCCGCCGTGCTCCCGTATGGCTACAGCAGCGTGTCGTGCATCGGGCACGAAGTCCTCATCATACCGGTGCCAGCAGTCAATGACTTCATGGCCCGGTTTCTTGCATAGCTGACATCTAGGGCGACGACTGTTGTTGTTGTAGCCACCGTTGTAGCCGTTGTTGTAGCCACCGCCGCGATCACCGCCGCCGCGGTCGCCACCACCAGAGCAAGCCCGGCCCTGGTTACCACCGCGCCCGCCGCCGTTGCTGTTCCCGCGTCCACGCCCTTGCTGTCCACGCCCACGGCCACGTCTGCGGGAGGCAGCGTTGACAGAAGATTGGCGCAAGTTTCCTCCTTGAAGCATGCTGAGGTGGGCGTCAAAGCTCAGGAGCTGACTATACAACTCCTGAACCGTAACAGGTTCGACCCGCGCAGCCAGAGCCGAGATCACGGGGTTGTAGTCGATGTCGAGGCCGGCTATGACGTGGGAGATGATCTCGGCATCTCCGAGCGATGCACCGGCGCAGGCAACTTCATCTGTAAGGGTTTTAATTTTCCCAAGATATTCTGCCATGGTTAGATTACCTTTCTACAGATTGGTGAGCGCCATCCTCGTGTTGATCTTCTGGGCTTGTGTTTGCGCAGCGAACATGGCATGGATGGAGCTCCACACCTCGGCCGGCGTCTGGAGCATGGCAACTTGGGCAAGGACCTCTCAAGACAGAGACCCCATGAGGTACCCTTGGATCTGTTGCTGCTGCGTAAACCAGATCGACCTGGCGACGTTGAAGACCTGCTCTTCCTTCTCATCGTTGGTGACGGTGATGGTGGCAGGGGGCGCCGGACTTGCGGCATCGAGGAAGTGCTCCATCTGTGCCCCCTTGATCTGGGGTAGCACGACAGCCTTCCAGAGGAGCAAGTTCGTCCTCGTGAGCTTCTCTGATGGAGGCGGACCGAGAGAGGGCGAGCTGCTATGGGTAGATGACGATGCCAAGGTGGAAGACGCTGACAGGGTTGACAAAGTGCTCATGGTGGATGCGGGCGTGGTGGATGCAGCGGTGGACGGAGCGGTGCCTGCCATGATGACCTCTCTCTCGATCTCGGTTCCTCTCTTTTTCTCGATCAACTAGATCGATTCCTTCTCGAGGGCTAGACGTACGAGAGGAAGGGCTCTGATGACCATATGAGGAAGCGTAGAACCCTTTGTCTCGGGCCGCAATGTATATATATGGCCAATGCCTTGATGTACACGTTTGAGAGATTGATCGTGAATCGTGATCCTCTCGAGAGGTTACAGGAGATAAGGGAGAGAAGAAGAGATAGACAGGGATACAAGTTAAACCACTTTCCTATCCCTATACAACTTGTATTCTAACATTGCCTATATATCAAATTCAATTTTCTTTCCTAGCACATATTCAAATGTGTCTACTTCTATGAACGCGTACGAGTTGGATACTACACACGTGTAAAGTTTGGTGATGAAATAAGTAAACATATGGCCTATACAAAATGACAAAATAGTGATTTCTAAATAGTGAATAATACATGCACTGTCCATTTTCTTAAGACCAGATTTTTGTTATTTTTCTGTAACTTGTATGGTTATTTATTTCAGCATAAAACTTGCACGTGCAATATACATCAATATAAACATGTTGAAATTTTTCAGAATTTTAAAAACTTTAAAATACCATTTTGGCACTATTTAAAATACAGGGCTATATACCATTTTGGCACTATCCAAAATTCAGGGCTTACTAGAGCTCGTGACATTTTGGGGTATAGCAGCCATTGGATAAAAGAGTGCATGATGGATACGAGGCTAAGTCATTTAGTAACTCAAAGTCAGGCAATCCGCTGCAGAGCAGTAAAAGATGGCAACAACAAAAAGAAAGTAGAAGATGGCAACAAGAAATGAGTGGTCGCCAAGCTCTGTTCTTGATTTCACTTTAGTGGAACAGATACAGCAAGGCGTTACAGCATTTTTCGAGTATCGATCTTACAGTGCAACACTGCTACTGCGGTAGCTTAGTACGTAGTAGTACATCAGTCCCCTGCAAGCTTTCGAGGTCGGTAGCGAGGCCGAAACCGGCATCGCCATGCCATCGAAGCTTCAGGCGCGGCAACTACTCCCAAGTCACCCGATCGATGGATCGATGGATCCCCCCTACGTTTCCTTCCCAGCTTCGTTCGGTACACACCTTGGATCATCACGGTACGTACGTACGTATGTATGTATGTATGCATGCATAGTTGATTAGTTGCAGAGGGCGACGGCGGCCTCCTGGATGACGCCTTGGGTGGCATGGGCGACGTTATGAGCCTCGCGCTCCACCTGCTCCCGGCTCACGTCCCTGACGCCGGTCTCCGTCATGCGCTTGACGAAGGCGGCGAAGCGGCGCCAGTTGTCGGGCTGGAAGAGGTCGGGGCCCATGCGGAGGTAGGTGAAGGCGACCATGCGGTCCTCCTCGGCCTTCTCGGCGGCGGTGGCCAGCACCTGGTCGTGCGCCGTCTCGTCGTACCTGGGCAGGGCGTTCTCGCCGGCGAGGCCCACGCCGGCCTCCTTGGCGGCGCCGGCCACCTGGCTGACGAGCGCCTCGGGCATGCACTGCGCGTCCTGCGGCTGCTCGTGGTTGCGCATCTCGACGCAGGTGAAGTTGAGCACGGCGCCGTGGCGGGCGATCATGCGCGCGATGGGCAGGTACCCGTCGTGGTTCCTGGTGTTGTAGTAGCCGGCGGTGAGCTCGGGCGCGTGGGAGCGGGTGCCGTAGTGCCAGTGGATGCCGGCCACCTTGATGGAGACCTTGACGCCGGTGCTGCCGGTGAAGACGGAGGAGCAGGCGGAGAGGATGCGCTCGCCGTGCTCGATCAGCATCTGCGAGTACCAGCTCATGAAGAACTGGCCGTAGTCGGTGTTCCATCCTCCGTCGCGGCGGAAGAAGCCGGTGTCCTCGGGCCACTGGTTGTAGCTGCCCGAGTCCTCGGGGCCGGCGTTGCCCCACTCGGGCCTGCCCACGGCCTCGGCGGCGGCCTTGAGGCTGGCGCGCATGTAGCGGTCGTAGCACTGGAACTCGCCGATGCCGGGGAAGGACCAGGTGCCGTTGCTCTCCGGGTAGGAGGGGTAGCGGAGCTCGCCGGCGGGGCCCATGCCGATCTGGATCTCGCAGATGGTGTTGCCCATGTAGGGCGCGAGGTGGTCGCGGAAGGCGCGCATGAAGTCGGCGTAGCACTGGATGGGGGTGCGGCCCTTGAGCGCCGGGAGCGCGTCGGCGCCCAGCGAGATGTACTCGTAGTTCCGGCGGCCGCACCTGTCCGTGTACGCCAGGTCCTGGTCCTGGTCCATCTCCTCCGTCACCCATTTCGGAAGTGGTATGCTGCATCCATGCACAACACACGTCAACTATTTGACCAATTATATTGGAAACATATTACTAATTAGTGGAGTGTGAAACATTATAAGAGCAACAGTAATTTTTGTAGCAATATTACTGGATGTAATCTTTTATTATTTCTGATGTCTGTTGTACTATCATGGTTTCTGATGTCTGTTGTACTATCATGATTAAAGATGAATAGATTGAAAGTTTCTTAAAAAAATAATTTTCAACGAGAGAAACAATTCACATAAAAAACATAGTTGTGGTCAGAAATCACATGCAGAGTGGGCAGGACACGTGCATACGGGGGCAAGCGCCACCGTCCACAGGGTACTTTTCGTTATCCAAGCTCTACGTGTCGTCTGACTTGAGGCCAGTTTTCTTTCATTTTTTGAAGATCACGAGGCCCGAAAAATTGTGACCGTCCACGTCCTACAGCTCGAGAAAGTGCGTGGAAGCTTTGCCATGAGCGCCAGGAAGAAGATAACAAGTTTTCTTTTCTTAACTATGTTTGCCTCAATGGTCTCTCATCTACACAGTTGTATACGTAGTACTGCATCATAGCGTCTGTCTACCACATGATACTGCAAGTGCAAGTGCAAGTGGCTACAAACTAATGGCAGTGGGCGGTGGCAGCACATGGCAAGCCCATGGAACCACAAAATCCAAGAACACTATCTAATTCAGGCTTTGCTTCTACTGCACATGTACGTGTCTACCCCGTAATGGCGATGGTACATGGAATCATGGAAAAATACAAGAATGTACGCAAGGATGATCAAGATCAGCATGCATGTACGTATATGTATGTGTACTAGACTTGGATAGAAAGAGGAGCGGAATGGAGGAGAGGGAGCAGAGCACCACGTACTTGACTGAGTCTCCGACGTTGCCGCCGCACTGGTGGAAGGACATGACGGCCTGCACCTTGAGCCCGGCCTTCTTGGCCATCTCCATGAGCTCGATGTAGCCGGCGAAGTTGTACTGGCCGGGGCCTTCGCTCTCGGCGATGCCCCACCACACGTCCACCATGATGCCGGCCGCGCCCGCGCTCTTGAGCGCCGCCAGGGACGCCTGCATCGCCTTGCGCCGGTTCAGCGCGCTGCCGTCCTTGCGCACCGTGTCCAGCGGCATCATCACGAACACCGGCACGCCCACCTTGCGCGCCTCCTCGCCGCCCGCGTCCGGGTGCTCGGCCTCGCCCTGCTGCTGCTGGTCGGGCGCCATGGCCTGGAACATCTCCTGCGCCTGCGGCTGCGCGGGCTCCATCAGCTGCGTCTGCATCCTCAGGCTGCTCGCCTGCGCCTGCGCCACGACGGAGCTGGCGGCGGCGGCGGCGGCGGGCGAGGCCGCCGCGAACACCGAAGCGCGCGCGCCCGGCGCCGGGGTGGCCGCGATGCCTGCAGCGCCGGTCTGGTGGGTCAGGTTGAGGGCCATGTGGACGACGACGACGACGGGCTGGGCCGGATCACGTGCGACGGAGAGCTTGGACGACGACGGACGGACGGACGCTGCTCAAACTCAGATCAGATCACCGGTGACGACAGAACCGGACGGGCGAACGGGGTTTATTGAATGTGTTCGCCGGTCGGAATGGTTCTGGGAATGGGGTGGAAACGGAGTCGACTCCGGACCTAGATTTATTGCTGCGGCCTGCCTCGACCGAAGGGAAGGAAATGGGTGGGGCTGACGATGGAGGGGGGTGGCGGTGGGCTTAAATAGCGAGAGGAAAGGTGGACGTGGCGCGTGCTCCGCCGGTGAGGGCAACGTGAGGCGGTGCGGCGCGGGCGCGGAGGCCCGGGGAATGGACGGCGACGCGTGAACCGGCCTCGAAGCGACGTGTGCGGCGGCGCGGGCGGCGCGCGCGGCCACGTCGGGCTCGGAGGAGGCCCCGATGCGCGACGCGTGGCACCGGCCCTGTTTCGGCGGTCTCTCTCGCTGTACGTCCCGCCATGTCCTGCGGCTTCCGTGTGCATTTTTTCTGTACGGGGAGGGAGTATTTTTCTCGTCCACGGATGGGTGGATTAGATCGGACGTGGTCGGTCGGCCCGGCCCGGCTGGACGTGGTGTGCCAGCCACATGATGCGGCGCAGGCACAGATCCCGTGAAGGTAAAGTGATCAGTGTGATCATGGCAACTGCTGCATGTTGCATTAGAAGAGTATCGGATCAGTGTATGGGTCAACGCAGATGGCTTCATTGACAGCGCAATAAACAAGTTTTTTAGTATGTACTCCCTTCCTTTCGAATTACTTGTGTCAAATATGAATATATCTAAATATATTTTAGTTCTAGATATATCCATCTCTGTGAAGAGTAATTTGGAACGGAGGTAGTATAGGGCTGAAAAGAGGATGAGGATGAGGAGGAGAAATCTGTAAGCACCAAATACTGCAGGTTTTAGACAGACCTACACATCGGAAAGGACGGCGAAAAGAGAACGTTGGGTCATGGCCACCATCGCTGAGTTATTGCTTCACGGATTTGAGCTCACATGGCAAGTTGGCTCAAGTTTCACCTGATCCTTCCTCCCAAAGGTTGGGGTTTCACCTGGGAAAAAAAAGGTTGGGGTTTCACCCCTTCCCCGAAAAAAGAAGTCCACTTGATTTGTGGCAAGCGTTTAACCTAGTTTTTGTAGAAGGCACTCGAACCCAAGTATTTTATCACTTTAGCTATTTGTAAGTCAACTGAATTTAGAATTTAGGAGACTCAAATTTCACGTGAAGGAAGAAACAGTCGGAGAAAAGGAAGGAGCTCGGAGAAGCCATCTTGATCTATCTTAGAGAGGTAGGCGAACCCATTATTAATCCTAGGGGTGCAGGATGGTGCGGGTTTCGATGCTTGAAAGAAGAGCTGATGGTTGAAGAAAGAATTCTGATCTCAAGTTTTGTATGGAAAGCAAATTGAATTTTTTACTTACACCTAGCCAGTTCTGTATTTTTATCCATGGCCGTTTTATACAGCTACGCTCTACTTAGATGCGATATATTCGTCAATACATGTGGCATAGAAAAAACCCAATATTATCTGCTATATGCAATTATCTGAACCACAACAAAGCTAGGCGGTACTCCAAATCTATGCGGTTGAGAATTTTGAGCACATGTTCCAGCCATTTTATCCACTTAGGAGCTGTAGCTTTCTTTTGATGTTAAAGCGAAGCTATCCTTTTACGTAGATCTTTGATATGCATCTCGTAGCTGCTACCGTACACAGGAATTACGTGGGAAATCCATCGCTCGTGAAATTTGCAGCTTCTCAAAAGGAACTCGTAGAACAAACAATTGCCCCATCTACCAAAAGCAAATATATCCAGCGGCATGAGTGCATGACGAGACTAAAATCAACCACACGAAATCTTTAATGTTTTTCTTTTGCACGAAACAAAATCTTTAATGTTAACCACAGAGAAGTTCACACTCCGAGGAGCAAAAAGAGAACTACTTGGGACCAAAACATTCGGAACAAGCATAGCTACTAAGGGGGTGTTCGGAATCTCCCCCGTCTGCTAACTCCGCTCCACGCGGGGAGCGCGGTCTGAGCCGCTCCCAGCAATTGTGCTGGCGCTCCGTCCGCTCCAGGAGCTGCTATGGCGGAGCGGAGAGTATCCGAACAGGGCTTAAGAACCAGCTCAGGAAACAAGCGCTCTAGCAACCACCCTTGAGATCGTTAACAACGTCGTATGGCTGGGGGTGACCGTCTCAATGGTGGTGCCCTCCACGGATGGGTGGATTAGATCAGACGTGGTCGATTGGGTCGGCTCGGCTTTGCAATCTTTTTCTGAGTTCTCATGGTGTTACTCACATGATGCGGTGTAGGCATAGGCATAGGCACAGATTCCATGAAGGTAGTTTTGTTACGGGTGCACCAAATCCCCAACACTTTTCCACAAGTATGTAGGACAACTTGAAGTCCGCATAGTCAGGCCAAACACCCCCCAAACAGAGCGAGCGAACGAGCAAGTAAAGAATAAATGACCAGCCGACTCAATATTAGAACAAAATGAGCATGCAAGATCCCCCCCCCCTCCCCCCCTCAGTTCCTCTCACGCATGTTTTCTCGGATAGGGATCACATTTGAAATAGCTGGCACACAAAGATCTTAATTTTCAACAAGATGTGAGCTTTCCCCACCCGCTTATAATTTGGATCGGCCAAGTTTTTTCCAACCAACGGTACACTGATTTAACCGAGAACACCCGCTTACTAGTTAGAGCCTAAGCAATAGAGTCAGGTATATCTCTGAACTCATAAGATCATGCTTGAGAAATAGTCTCATGCCATTGATCCAGTAACTCCCCAAACAGCCTATGGGGGAAAAGGCAAATCAAAACCAACTTGGACAAACTCCATCAAAGTACAATTTTCGTTAGAACATATATCAAACAAGTCAGGAAAATGAGTCCAAAAAGGCACAACAAATGCCCAGGGATCAAGCCATAGACGAGCCAAGCTCCCATTATTAACAATGATCTTTCTCCCTGCCATATATACATTCTTGACTTTCATGATAGCTTTCCAGCAGGGGGAATCAGACACCCGCGGTTGAATGGACGCCACAGTATGCCTTTTAAAATATCTAGCGTGAACAATTTATTGCCATCAACCCTTGCTCGTCTCCAATTTCCACCACCATTTGGTTAAATAGCTAATGTTTTTTATGCAAATCCTTAACCCGCGGGCCACCCATGCATTTAGAACGACATACCCTTGCCCGCTTAACCATATGGTAAGAACATTTCTTTTTACCCTTCCTCCAAAAGAAATGTCTATGATGCACATTCATCTTCTCAATAAAGTTTTGTTAAACAAGGACATGGACATAAAAACAATGGGATACCATCCAAACTAGAGTCAAGCAGCACCAATCTTGCTGCTGATGAAGCGGCATAGCTAATCCAGGCATCAAACCTTTTTAACAGTTTAGCATCAAGGAAATCCCAATCAACGACCTTGAGTCTGCAATAAGAAATAGGGACCCCTAAATACCTCATTGGGAGAGAACCAACTTGACAATTAAAAAGGTCAGCATAGAATTTATCAATGACATTGTCTCCCCCAATGGTAAAGACCTCACTCTTCATAAAAGTGATCTTAGCACCAGACATGAGTTCAAACAAATCTTTACCTAATATTAAAGAATGGAGGCTTTCATAGTTCTCCATCTGTCACGTCTTTATATCCGTTAATTTTATATTAACCAAAAAATTGACAGCTGAGATTTAAAAGGACCCTTTGTAGGAAACAAATAAGTTTTTTTATGAGATCGTCCGGCCCACTCACGCACACGTACGCCTCTCACCAAAACTGATTAGTCTACATTAAAAAAACTGACTTGTCTATGACTCGGAGCAAACAGGGAATCGATCAATGTCTTCCATCCAAAAGGCGACGTCTAAATTCTTCAAGCGATAACCATAGAATCTGCTCGTGTAGCATCTCTGCCGCCTCGCCAGCTCTTGCTTGCTTCAGCTCGCAGGGATGGATCACAGCAGGATGGCCGTCCGCTCGCACACCGCTCACGACGACGGCACCGTGGACGGCTTGGCGCGTGATGATGGGGAGCCCTCCCATATGGTGACCTGGAGGAGCGCCCCAAGGCCGATATCCTCTTCCCTGTCGGCGCCCCCGCGGTCGTGTCTCTGTCGCCGGCTGATACGCCCATTTTTCACCATGCTTTTATATCGATATTTATTGCATTATGAGCTATTATTACACATTATGTCACAATACTTATGCCTATTCTTTTTTATTTTATAAGGTTTACATGAAGAGGGAGAATGCCGACAGCTGGGATTCTGGGCTGGAAAAGGAGCAAATATTAGAGACATATTCTGCACAGCTCCAAAAGTCCTGAAACTTCACGGAAGTTATTTCCAGAATATATAAAAAAATACCGAGCGAAGAAAGTTCCAGAGGGGGGCCACACCCTGGCCACGAGGGTGGGGGCGCGCCTAGGGGGTAGGGCGTGCCCCCTGCCTCGTGGGCCCCCTGGTGGCCCTCCGATGCCCATCTTCTGCTATATGAGGTCTTTCGCCAGAGGAAAAATAATAAGCAATCTTTCGGGACGAAACTCCACCGCCACGAGGCGGAACCAATCTAGGGCTCCGGCGGAGCTGTTCTGCCGGGGAAACCTCCCTCCGGGAGGGGGAAATCATCACCAACAATCCTGTCATCGGGAAGGGGTCAATCTCCATCAACATCTTCACCAGCATCATCTCATCTCAAACCCTAGTTCATCTCTTGCATCCAATCTTTGTATCCAAACCTCAAATTGGTACCTGTGGGTTGCTAGTAGTGTTGATTACTCCTTATAGTTGATGCTAGTTGGTTTACTTGGTGGAAGATCATTTGTTCAAATCCATTATGCATATTAATATCCCTCTGATTATGAACATGAATATGCTTTGTGAGTAGTTACGTTTGTTCCTGAGGACATGGGAGAAGTCTTGCTATAAGTAGTCATGTGAATTTGGTATTCGTTCGATATTTTGATGAGATGTATGTCGTCATCCCTCTAGTGGTGTCATGTGAACGTCGACTACATGACACTTCACCATTGTTTGGGCCTAGAGGGAGGCATTGGGAAGTAATAAGTAGATGATGGATTGCTAGAGTGACAGAAGCTTAAACCCTAGTTTATGCGTTGCTTCGTAAGGGGATGATTTGGATCCATATGTTTCATGCTAAGGTTAGGTTTACCTTAATACTTCTATTGTAGTTGTGGATGCTTGCAATAGGGGTAAATCATAAGTGGGATGCTTGTCCAAGTAAGTACAGTACCCAAGCACCGGTCCAACCACATATCAAATTATCAAAGTATCGAACACAAATCATATGAGCGTGATAAAAACTAGCTTGACGATAATTCCCATGTGTCCTCGGGAGCGCTTTCCTTCATATAAGAGTTTGTCCAGGCTTGTCCTTTGCTACAAAAGGATTGGGCCATCTTGTTGTACCTTATTTACTTTTATTACTTGCTACTCGTTACAAATTACCTTATCACAAAACTATCTGTTACCGATAATTTCAGTGCTTGCAGAGAATACCTTACTGAAAACTGCTTATCATTTCCTTCTGCTCCTCGTTGGGTTCGACACTCTTACTTATCGAAAAGCTACGATAGATCCCCTACACTTGTGGGTCATCACCGGCTCACCCCCTCCATGAACCAATCATGTGCCCTCAATTACTATTGTCTCGCATCGTCCGCGTCTTGGGCAACTCAGGCGGCAACACGATCTACTTTTCTCCTCCCCTGCCCCACTCGCCCTCCCCTCGCCGTAGTGTGGTCTTCTATGGAGAAGGCACTCGTGGCTGCAGTCTCGCTCAATAGTCGGAGGCGCAGAGAAGCAAGGCATCGAGGAGGTGTGATGGCGGGCAAGGGGGTTGGCCGCTGATACGTCTCCAACGTATCTACTTTTCCAAACACTTTTGCCCCTGTTCTGGACTCTAACTTGCATGATTTGAATGGAACTAACCCGGACTGACGCTGTTTTCAGTAGAATTACCATGGTGTTATTTATGTGCAGGAGCAAACATTCTCGGAATGACCTGAAACTTTACGGAGCCACTTTTCAGAAAATATGAAAAATACCTGCAAAAGATGAAGGCCAGGGGGCCCACCACCTGCCCATGAGGGTGGGGGGCGCGCCTCCCTACCTCATGGGCCCCCTGTTGCCTCTCCGACTCCAACTCCATATATTGAGTTTCGGGGAGAAAAAATCAGAGAGAAGAAATCATCACGTTTTACGATACCAAGCCCTAAAACCTCTCGGGAGGGCTAATCTGGAGTCCGTTCAGGGCTCCGGAGAGGGGAATCCGTCGCCGTCATCATCATCAACCATCCTCTATCACCAATTTCATGATGCCCACCGCCGTGCGTGAGTAATTCCATCGTAGGCTTGCTGGACGGTGATGGGTTGGATGGGATCTATCATGTAATCGAGTTAGTTTTGTTAGGGTTTGATCCCTAGTGTCCACTATGTTCTGAGATTGATGTTGCTATGACTTTGCTATGCTTAATGCTTGTCACTAGGGCCCGAGTGCCATGATTTCAGATCTAAACCTATTATGTTTTCACCAATATATGAGTGTTCTTGATCCTATCTTGCAAGTCTATAGTCATCTATTATGTGTTATGATCCGTTAACCCCGAAGTGACAATAATCGGGATACTTACCGGTGATGACCGTAGTTTGAGGAGTTCATGTATTCACCATGTGTTAATGCTTTGTTCCAATACTCTATTAAAAGGAGGCCTTAATATCCCTTAGTTTCCGTAAGGACCCCGCTGCCACGGGAGGTTAGGACAAAAGATGTCATGCAAGTTCTTTTCCATAAGCACGTATGACTATATTCGGAATACATGCCTACATTACATTGATGAACTGGAGCTAGTTCTGTGTCACCCTAGGTTATGACTGTTACATGATGAACCGCATCTGGCAAAATTCTCCATCACTGATCCATTGCCTACGAGCTTTCCATATATTGTTCTTCGCTTATTTACTTTCCCGTTGCTATTGCTATCATCAATATAAAATACCAAAAACATTGCTTTTACCACTGTTACCTTTTGCTACCGTTACCACTACTATCATATTACTTTGCTACTAAACACTTTGCTGCAGATATTAAGTTTCGAGGTGTGGTTGAATTGACAACTAAGCTGATAATACTTGAGAGTATTCTTTGGCTCCCCTTGTGTCGAATCAATAAATTTGGGTTGAATACTTTACCCTCGAAAACTGTTGCGATCCCCTATACTTGTGGGTTATCAAGACCATTTTCTGGCGCCGTTGCCGGGGAGCATAGCTCTATTCTTTGAGTCACTTGGGATATATATCTTCTTATCATTATGAAGAACTTAAGAGATCCAAAAACCAAGATCCATCCATCAACTCCGAGGGGAGGTAAGGAACTGCCATTTAGCTCTGCACTTGATTCACCTTCTGTTATGAGTAAGTTTGCGACACCTACACCTGCTTCTGCTATTCATTCTGATATGTCGCATGTTATTGATGATGCCACTTCTGCTATGCATGATACTTATGATGAAACTACCTCTATGCCTGATGCTACCGTGCCACTTAGTGATTTTCTTGATGGACAAATTGCTAGGGCTAGAGAAATTGAAAATACTGAATCTGATGATACTGATGAAAGTGATGATGAAGAATCACTTGTTATTCCTAAGGGTTATGTTTTTGATCAAGAAGCTTCTTTCTCTATTTTAGCTTGCAAAAATAGAAATGAACTCAAAAGGTTATTAGCTAAATGGAGTAAGCAATCTCTAAATGCTAGAATGAAACCTGACCCTGCTTTTGCTACTTCACCTATATGTGTTACTGATAAGGATTGTGAATTCTCTCTTGATCCTGATATAATTACTTTGGTTGAATCTGATCCTTTTCATGGTTATGAATCTGAAACTGTTGTGGCACATCTTACTAAATTGAATGATATAGCTACCCTGTTTACTAAAGATGAGAGAACTCGCTTCTTTTATATCCTTAAAATATTTCCGTTCTCATTAAAGGGTGATGCTAAGATATGGTTTAATTCTCTTGATCCTGGTTGTGTGCGTAGTCCCCAGGATATGATTTATTACTTCTCTGCTAAATATTTCCCTGCTCATAAGAAACAAGCTGCTTTAAGGGATATATATATAATTTTGTGCAAATTGAAGAAGAGAGTCTCCCACAAGCTTGGGGGAGGCTTCTCCAATTACTTAATGCTTTGCCTGGTCATCCTCTTAAGAAAATGAAATACTTGATATCTTTTATAATGGACTAACCGATACCTCCAGAGATTACCTGGATAGTTGTGCTGGTTCTGTTTTCAGGGAAAGAACACCGGATGAAGCTAAAATTGTATTGAATAATATGTTGACAAATGAAAATAATTGGACACCTCCGGAGCCAATTCCTGAGCCTATTCCTAAACCAACTCCGAAGAAGAGGGGTATTCTATTTCTCAATCCTGAAGATATGCAAGAGGCAAAGAAATCTATGAAAGAAAAAGGTATTAAAGCTGAAGATGTTAAGAATTTACCTCCTATTGAAGAAATACATGGTATTAATTTACCGCCTGTTGAAGAAACATATGATCTTGATCCATTACCTATTGAAGAAACTCACGGTCTCGATAACCCGACACAGGTAGTAAAGGTAAATTTTCTCTATAGATATGATAAAGCTGAAATCCCATTTACTAAATTTGCTAGCCCATGCTTAGATGAGTTTGATAAATTGATGGCTAAGCAAGAAGACTTTAATGCTTATTTTGGTAGACAATTGAAATACAATTCAAATATGCTTGAACACTTGGGTGATTATATGGCTAATGTCAAAGGTGAACTTAAACTTATTAGTTAACATGCTTCTATGGTTACCACTCAAGTAGAACAAGTACTTAAAGCTCAAAATGATTTGCTCAATGAATTGAATAGTAAAGATAATGATAATGCTGTTAGAGTGGCTACTAGAACTGGTAGAATGACTCAGGAACCTTTGTATCCTGAAGGCCACCCTAAGAGAATTGAGCAAGATTCTCAGAGAAATAAAATAGATGCACCTAGTCCTTCTAAAAAGAAGAAAAGGAAAAATGATAGGACTTTGCATGCTTCTAGTGATCCTATTGTTGAAACACCTGAGAATCCAAATGATATTTCTATTTCTGATGCTGAAACAAAATCTGGTAATGAACCTGAAACTAGTGGTAATGCTAATGATAATGTTCATGATGATGCTCAACCTAGTAATGATAACGATATAGAAATTGAACCTGTAGTTGATCTTGATAACCCACAATCAAAGAATCAACGTTATGATAAGAAAGACTTTGTTGCTAGGAAACATGGTAAAGAAATAGAGCCTTGGGTTCAGAAACCCATGCCTTTTCCTCCCAAACCATCCAAGAAAAAGGATGATGAGGATTTTGAGAGCTTTGCTGAAATGATTAGAGCTATCTTTTTGCGTATGCGATTAACTGATATGCTCAAAACCAACCCTTATGCTAAGTACATGAAAGATATTATTAAAAATAAAAGAAAGATACCGGAAGCCGAAATTACCACCATGCTTGGTAATTATACTTTTAAGGGTGGAATACCAAAGAAACTTGGAGATCCCGGTGTACCCACTATACCATGCTCTATTAAAAGAAATTATGTCAAAACTGCTTTATGTGATCTTGGAGCCGGTGTTAGCGTTATGCCTCTCTCTTTATATCGTAGACTTGATTTGAATAAGTTGACACCTACTGAAATATCTTTGCAAATGGCTGATAAATCAACTGCTATACCTGTCGGTATTTATGAGGATGTGCGTGTTGAAGTTGCAAACGTTACTATTTTAACGGACTTTGTTATTCTTGATATTACCAAGGACGATAGTATGTCTATTATTCTTGGAAGACCCTTTTTGAATACTGCAGGGGCTGTTATTGATTGCACTAAAGGCAATGTCACTTTTCATGTTAATGGCAATGAGCATACGGTACACTTTCCAAGGAAACAACCTCAAGTTCATAGTATCAACTCTATTGGAAAAATTCCATCGATTATATTTGGAGGTTTTGAATTTCCTCTTCCTACTTTCAAGAAGAAATATGATATTCTTATTATTGGGGATGTGCATATCCCCGTTGAGGTAACATAGTGTTATTTGAAATTTCTCCAGTTCCATGTTATTCGGAATGAGTTCGTTAACAAGACTTGATCAACCTTGTTAGAGGATTCCTTTTGATGATCATGAGATGGATGAAACTAGAAGGCACAACGTTCTATACCCCACTTTTACTTTCTGTTATTTATATTAAATAAAATAAAAATAAATATTTTTCTGTCTGTTATCTGATTATCCATGCAATATAAAAATACCCCGAAAATAAAAGTTCTCCAAATGCCCTGAAATCTAAATATGATTTTTTCTAGAATATTTGGCACTGAGAACACAACAGGGGGGCCAACCACCTGCCCACGAGGGTGGAGGGCTCGCCCTACCCCCTGGGCACGCCCCCTGCCTCGTGGGCCCATGGTGGCCCTCCTCCACTTATCCTTTCACCCACACACTTCTTCTTCCTCCCACAAACACGAATATCCAGCTCAAACCCGAGTCCAAGCTCGTTTTGCTGCCATTTTCGATCTCCTTGCTCAAAGCACCTCTCACAAAACTGCTTGGGGAGATTGTTCCTTGGTATGTGACTCCTCCATTGGTCCAATTAGTTTTTGTTCTAGTGCTTTATTCATTGCAAATTTTTGCTGCTTAGGTGACCTTGTTCTTGAGCTTGCATGTCAAATTTATATGGTTCCAAGTAGTTTTGATACATGATATAGGCCCTAGGCACTTGTAGGAGTAGTTGCTATCAATATTATTGAGTTTGGTTTACTTTTATTTTGAAGTTACTAAAAAATTCAGAATTTTTCAGAAAATGATGAGGAGACTATTGAGGGGCTCATCGAGCCAAAGATCGAAGGAAAAGGCACCGAAGCCTAAGTATAATTTGCCGCGCACCGCGGAGGTTCGGGCATGTGAATGGCCTTCCGATGATTTCTTGAGAGCAGCCGGTATTTATGAAGATTTTCATGAGTTGGCTAAGAATGCAGGCCTCACCGCTTTCCTCCACGACCAATGCGATCAGTATCTCTTACTCACAAATACCTTTGTGCAAAACTTTCATTTCCATTCTAGGAACTCGCCACCTACGGTGGAGTTTCATTTATATGATGAGCATAAGGAGATGTCACTTTATGATTTTTGTCGGATTTGTTTAGTCCCAGGGCAAGATAGAAGAACCACATCGCGATGATGTGGAGGGGTTTATTGATACTATCACTATAGGGGAAACAAGGAAGGTTTCCGATGCACGAATCACTAGCATACATTTTCCTGTTTTACGCTATTTTGCATTATTTGCTAGTCGTTGTTTAATTGGTCGCGGAAACTATGGAAACCTTAGTATCCCTGATATTATCATTTTGCTCCACGGTTTATACAGTGATAACACTTTTAGTATGAGCGGCATTATTGCTAAACGGTTAAGTCTGAACCGTACCAAGGGCCCCATCTTTGGAGGCATCTATGCTTCACGCCTAGCTGCACATTTTAACATACCTGTTAGGCATTATAAGAAGGAAGAAAAGGTGCTGCCTCGTGCTTATCTAGATTATAAAAGTATGGTGGCACATGATTTTATTGTTAAGAATAGGGAAGGAGAGCTTAAATACTAATTGTTCTTTAATAAACATCATCCCGAGACTATTACCCTGCCTGCTCCTTCTTTGTTTGATTTATCTTCAGGCACGTACCTTGTTCCGTTGAAGGCTTTTCATGCCTACCGGAACCCTGCATCAGCCGTGGAGCCAGAGTCGGAACCACAAGTTGATCCTTCACGACAGTCTAATTACCAGTAGGATCCGGAGATGATTGTCAGCCAGTGGCAATCGGAGTCTTCCTCTTCTTCTTCTCAGTACGACCCCAACTACTATTATGGATATCCACCAGGCCAGCCGTGGCCATAGACCAACTTAGGACAAAAGCCTAAGCTTGGGGGAGTACGTATTTCCCACCGACATTACATTTATGTTCACACACTCATTGCTAGATGTCGGTGCTCATACTTTTTCATTGTATCATCCATGCTAGTTTATTTTCCTTTTTATGCTTTCTTCTTGTGTGTTTAATAAACCTTAAGAAAAACAAAAAAATTAGCTGTAGCTTTTAATCAATTTAATTTCCATGCTTGTAGTAGTAATTAAAAGAAAACCCAAAAATATTTCCTGTTCTTCTTTTGCTTGTTGGGAGCTTTCCCGTGTAAATAGTTTTATTTCTTTTCTTTTCTTTGGGGGTCGATAGGAGAAGACCATGATTAAATTGTTGAAATGGCTCTTATATGCATTATTTTTTATCTGACAAAAGAGCCCATATTGCCTTGTCTTCTCATGTTTATTAAATGCTTGCAGATTCCAGCTTAGTCCAATGCACGTGCACTATTATTATTATTCACACTATTCGGTCGTGCAAGTGAAAGGCAATTATGACGATATATGATGGACTGACTGAGATGAGAAAAGCTGGTATGAACTCGACCTCTTTTGTTTTTGTAAATATGATTAGTTCATCATTCATGATTCAGCCTATTATGAATAAACATGTTTGCAATGACAACTAGAGATCATAGTTTCTTGTGCCATGCTTGATTAGCTATGAGTTATAATGGTTTACCTTGCATGCCAACATGCTATTGAGATAGTTATGATGTGGTATGATAGGGTGGTATCCTCCTCTGAATGATTTAAGTGACTTGAATTGGCACATGTTCACGCATGTAGTTCAAACAAAATCAACATAGCCTTCACGATATTTATGTTCATGGTGGATTATATCCTACTCATGCTTGCATTTGGTGTTGATTAATTTTAATGCATGTTCATGACCGTTGTCGCTCTCTAGCTGGTCGCTTCCCAGTCTTTTGCTAGCCTTCACCTGTACTAAGCGGGAATACTGCTTGTGCATCCAAACTCCCTAAACCCCAAAATTATTCCACATGAGTCCACTATACCTACCTATATACGGTATCTACCTGCTGTCCCAAGTAAATTTGTATGTGCCAAACTCTAAACCTTCAAATAAATATCCTGTTTTGTATGCCCGAATAGCTCATGTATCAACTAGGGTTGTCTGTATCTTCCATGTTAGGCGGGTTATTCTCAAGAGGAGTGGACTCCGCTCCTCACTCACGAGATAAATGGCTGGTCACCGGGATGCCCATTCCCATGCTTTATGCAAACTAAATCAAAATAATTGCAAACAAAACTCCCCTGGGACTCTTGTTAGTTGGAGGCACTCGTTGTTTCTAGCAAGCCATGGATTGATGCTTGTTGGTGGAAGGGGGAGTATAAACTTTACCATTCTGTTTGGGAACCGCCTATAATGTGTGTAGCATGGAAGATATCGCCATCTCTTGGTTGTTATGTTGGCAATGAAAGTATACCGCTCAAAATATTATTCACCTCTATTTCAAAACCGAGCTCTGGCACCTCTACAAATCCCTGCTTCCCTCTGTGAAGGGCCTATCTATTTACTTTCATGTTGGGTCATCATCTTCTTATTAAAAAGCACCAGTTGGAGAGCACCACTGTCATTTGCATTCATTAATGTTAGTTTACATTGAGTATGACTTGACTGGATCTCTTTTACCATGAATTACAATGTCTAGTCAGTCCTTGGTCTTTAAAGGTGCTCTGCATTTATGTTTTGCGGTCTCAGAAAGGGCTAGCGAGATACCATCTTGTTATATCATATTATGATTGTTTTGAGAAAGTGTTGTCATCCGAGATCTACTATTATGGCTCGCTAGTTGATTATGCTATTGATATGAGTAAACTTGAGACCTATGCGTTATTGTGAATGTGGTTAGTTATAATCTATGCTGAAAACTTGAATGCTAGCTTTACATATTTACAACAACAAGAGAAAACAGATTTTGTAAAAGTTTTTCTTTATCACTTTCAGTTTGTCAACTGAATTGCTTGAGGACAAGCAAAGGTTTAAGCTTGGGGGAGTTGATACATCTCCAACGTATCTACTTTTCCAAACACTTTTGCCCTTGTTTTGGACTCTAACTTGCATGATTTGAATGGAACTAACCTGGACTGACGCTGTTTTCAGCAGAATTACCATGTTGTTATTTATGTGCAGGAGCAAACGTTCTCGGAATGACCTGAAACTTCACGGAGCCACTTTTCAGAAAATATGAAAAATACCTGCAAAAGATGAAGGCCAGGGGGCCCACCACCTACCCACGAGGGTGGGGGGTGCGGCCCCTACCTCGTGGGCCCCCTGTTGCCTCTCCGACTCCAACTCCAACTCCATATATTGAGTTTCAGGGAGGAAAAAATTAGAGAGAAGAAATCATCGCGTTTTACGATACGGAGCCGCCGCCAAGCCCTAAAACCTCTCGGGAGGGCTAATCTGGAGTCCGTTCGGGGCTCTGGAGAGGGGAATCCATCGCCGTCGTCATCATCTACCATCCTCCATCGCCAATTTCATGATGCTCACCGCCGTGCGTGAGTAATTCCATCGTAGGCTTGCTAGACGGTGATGGGTTGGATGGGATCTATCATGTAATCGAGTTAGTTTTGTTAGGGTTTCATCCCTAGTGTCCACTATGTTCTGAGATTGATGTTGCTATGACTTTGCTATGCTTAATGCTTGTCACTAGGGCCTGAGTACCATGATTTCAGATCTGAACCTATTATGTTTTCACCAATATATGAGTGTTCTTGATCCTATCTTGCAAGTCTATAGTCACCTATTATGTGTTATGATCCGTTAACCCCGAAGTGACAATAATTGGGATACTTACCGGTGATGACCGTAGTTTGAGGAGTTCATGTATTCACTATGTGTTAATGCTTTGTTCTGGTACTCTATTAAAAGGAGGCCTTAATATCCCTTAGTTTCCGTAAGGACCCCGCTGCCACGGGAGGTTAGGACAAAAGATGTCATGCAAGTTCTTTTCCATAAGCACGTATGACTATATTCGGAATACATGCCTACATTACATTGATGAACTCGAGCTAGTTCTGTGTCACCCTAGGTTATGACTGTTACATGATGAACCGCATCCGGCAAAATTCTCCATCACCGATCCATTGCCTACGAGCTTTCCATATATTGTTCTTCGCTTATTTACTTTCCCGTTGCTATTGCTATCATCACTATAAAATACCAAAAACATTGCTTTTACTACTGTTACCTTTTGCTACCGTTACCACTACTATCATATTACTTTGCTACTAAACACTTTGCTGCAGATATTAAGTTTCCAGGCGTGGTTGAATTGACAACTCAGCTGCTAATACTTGAGAGTATTCTTTGGCTCCCCTTGTGTCGAATCAATAAATTTGGATTGAATACTTTACCCTCAAAAACTATTGCGATCCCCTATACTTGTGGGTTATCAGCCGCGTCTGACGAACTATCTATGCTCCAGACGCGAGTTAAAGATATGGAAGACAAGAACATCGAACTTGTCAATGTAGTCCAGGTGATGTTAGTTCGCCGGATCCTGCCTTGTCAGCACCGGACTTGCAATCTATGGGAATTTGATCCGGCCAAGCATCAGACCCTGCGAAAGCTCTATGGCTCTTCGCACGAAGACATCTGGAAGGTGCTTTTCAAGTCCGGCAAATAATGGCCGGACTCGGCCAAGGACCGCGGGTATCAACTGTCCCACCCTGCAAGCTCGGTAAGTTTTTACGCGTTTTATCCGCATGACCCAAGGGAAATGCTTAATGTGTCTTCCTCAACTCCCCTAGGGCTGGACGAAGAAGGCGGGGCAGATCCACTGTCCAGCCCCGTTGCCCGAAGAATCGGCCGGCCCACTTCTGACGAAGATGCTAGCCCCGGCGCCGTACGAGGCACCGAAGAAGAAGACCGAGAAGGAGGCCAAAAAGACCCGGGGCAGCCTTCGTCGCCGCGACACTTCGGGCACAATACCCGAAGGCTCCAACGTCCGTTCTGCCTCCGAAGAGGACGAGGAGGAGGAGGAAGACAAATACCCGATGGGGGGAAGAAAGAAGAGGGTGGCCTCCATACACTTGGAGGCCGAATCACCTAAAAGGGGAAAGCTCCTATTCGAGAAGAGTCCACGGTCACCGCCGATAGCAGCCCTGCGTGGGATCCCAGGGCCCAACCCCTGGTGAACTCGTGAGTGTAAAGTCCGAACACGTTTATGCATCCAGACTCGTCACGGCATAATATTTTAACCTGAGCTATATATTTTTGTTAGTCCGCAAGGTCCCGCACCGAACGATCCTCTTCAAAGGATTTGCTGAGTTCGGATGCTATGGAGAGCGGGACGCCCTCGAAGTCCCCTTCCCCCAAATATGTGAATAATAACAAGGCTTCATCCCAGAAAGACCCCGGCCAAGAAGGGGGGAGGGATCGTGAAAGTGGCGCCTGGAGGTCAAACTTCTGGGGCCGGAGACATGGGGGTTGACGGCGGGAGCCATTTTGAATTTGGATTTTAGCCGGACGCAATTCTGGAGACCAATGCGGCTCCAGAATCAAGCAGGCGGCCTCCCTCGGCTGGAGGGGGCGTGCCTGTTCCACCAGCAATCTCTGTCCAACTAGAGGTGTTGGATGTTTTGTTGGCGGCGCTGAAGAGCGCCTCCATCGTTGATGAGCACGGTGCCCTGATGGGTGCGGTGATTAAGGAGATTCAGTCTGCTGAGAGTGGAATGAATGAAGCCTGTATCAGCCTTATAAAAGGCTTTGAGGTATGTTTTATGAGGTTTCGGAGAGTGTCAGAGTATGGATAGTAGCCCCTGATACACTGTTCGGTGCAAGGAAGGACCGGACAGAGGATCAATTTTATTTTCGCAGGAAGACTCATTTGATGACATTTATCTCTCTTCTTTTATAAGCAGGCGTCTGCGGCGGCTGCTGCCTCTCATGCTGTGGAGGTCTCCGGACTGAATCAAAGTCTGGAGCAGGCCGAAGAAGAACTGGGTCGGTTGAAAAGGCAGTTGGAAGATAAACAAGGTATGCGCCAGCCTTGTTCACATTTATTGCGAACAAATTCTCAGTATGATAAAAGATGTTTCGTTATTTGCACCAGGGCGATGACCGAAGTCGAGGTTCTGAGGAAGGTTGTTGTCGAGGCCGAGGAAAAGGCAGCCGCAGAGCAGGCTCTTCGTGAGAAGCACGAGGCCACGGTTATTGAAGCTGAGAAGGAGCTTCAAAAGTCCGTGAAGAAATGCGAGACCTTGGAGCAGAGTTTAACGGAGAAAGAATCCGAACTCGCCAGGGCTTGATACGTCTCCAACGTATCTATAATTTTTGATTGTTCCATGCTATATTATATTCTGTTTTGGACATTATTGGGCTTTATTATACACTTTTATATTATTTTTGGGACTAACCTATTAACCGGAGGCCCAGCCCAGAATTGCTGTTTTTTTTGCCTATTTTAGGGTTTCGCAGAAAAAGACTATCAAACAGAGTCCAAACGGAATGGAACCTTCGGGAACGTGATTTTCGGAACGAACATGATCTAGAGGACTTGCACCCTACGTCAAGACATCAACCAGGAGGCCACGAGGTAGGGGGGGCGCCTACCCCCTAGGCGCGCCCTCCACCCTCATGGGCCCCCTGTTGCTCCACCGACGTACTCCTTCCTCCTATATATACCTACATACCCCCAAACTACCAGATACAGAGCCAAAACCCTAATTCCACTGCCATAACTTTCTGTATCCACGAGATCCCATCTTGGGGCCTGTTCCGGAGCTCCGCCGAAGGGGGCATCGATCACGGAGGGCTTCTACATCAACACCATAGCCCTTCCGATGAAGTGTGAGTAGTTTACCTCCGACCTACGGGTCCATAGTTATTAGCTAGATGGCTTCTTCTCTCTTTTTGGATCTCAATACAAAGTTCTCCCCCTCTCTTGTGGAGATCTATTCGATGTAATCTTCTTTTGCGGTGTGTTTGTTGAGACCGATGGATTGTGGGTTTATGATCAAGTTTATATATGAAAAATATTTGAATCTTCTCTGAATTCTTTTATGTATTATTGGTTATCTTTGCAAGTTTCTTCGAATTATCAGTTTGGTTTGGCTTACTAGATTGATCTTTCTTGCAATGGGAGAAGTGCTTGGCTTTGGGTCTTGCGGTGTCCTTTCCCAGTGACAGTAGGGGCAGCAAGGCACATATTGTATTGTTGACATCGAGGATAACAAGATGGGGTTTATTTCATATTGCATGAGTGTATCCCTCTACATCATGTCATCTTGCTTAAAGCGTTACTCTGTTCTCTTGAACTTAATACTCTAGATGCATGCTGGATAGCGGTCGATGTGTGGAGTAATAGTAGTAGATGTAGGCAGGAGTCGGTCTACTTGTCTCAGACGTGATGCCTATATACATGATCATACCTAGATATTCTCATAATTATGCTCAATTCTGTCAATTGCTCAACAGTAATTTGTTTACCCGCCGTGAATACTTATGCTCTCGAGAGAAGCCACTAGTGAAACCTACGGCCCCCGGGTCTATCTTCCATCATATTAATCTTCCAATACTTAGTTATTTTTATTGCCTTTTATTTTACTTTGCATCTTTATCATAAAAATACCAAAAATATTATCTTATCATATCTATCAGATCTCACTCTCGTAAGTGACCGTGTAGGGATTGACAACCCCTTATCGCGTTGGTTGCGACGATTTATTTGTTTGTGTAGGTATGAGGGATTCGTGCGTGGCCTCCTACTGGATTAATACCTTGGTTCTCAAAAACTGAGTGAAATACTTACGCTACTTTGCTGCACCACCCTTTCCTCTTCAAGGGAAAACCAACGCAAGTGCTCAAGAGGTAGCAAGAAGGATTTCTGGCACCGTTGCCGGGGACGTCTACGCAAAAGTCAACATACCAAGTACCCATCACAACCCTTATCTCCCGCATTACATTATTTGCCATTTGCCTCTTGTTTCCTCTCCCCCACTTCACCCTTGCCTTTTTATTCGACCTCTCTCTCTCTCTATCCTCCCTCTCTTTCTCTATTTACCTCTTTTTGCATGTTCCTCATTTGCTTGTGTATTGGATTGCTTGCTTGTCACGATGGCTCAAGATAATACTAAATTGTGCGACTTTACCAATACCAACAATAATGATTTTATTAGCACTCCGATTGCTCCTCTTACCGATGCTGAATCTTGTGAAATTAATGTTGCCTTGCTAATTCTTGTCATGAAAGATCCGTTTTCCGGCCTTCCAATGAAGATGCCGCTACCCATCTAAATATCTTCGTTGATTTGTGTGATATGCAAAAGAAGAAAGATGTGGATAATGATATTGTTAAATTGAAGTTATTTCCTTTTTCGCTTAGAGATCGTGATAAAGCTTGGTTTTTGATACGTCTCCAACGTATCGATAATTTTTTATTGCTCCATGCTATATTATCTACTGTTTTGGACATTATTGGGCTTTATTATCCACTTCTATATTATTTTTGGGACTAACCTATTAACCGGAGGCCCAACCCAGAATTGTTGTTTTTGCCTGTTTTAGGGTTTCGAAGAAAAGGAATATCAAACGGAGTCCAAATGGAATGAAACCTTCGGGAACGTGATTTTCTCAACGAATAAGACCAGAGAGACTTGGACCCTACGTCAAGAAATAAAACAGGAGGCCACGAGGTAGGGGGGCGCGCCCACCCCCACCAGGCACGCCCTCCACCCTCGTGGCCCCCCTGTTGCTCCATCGACGTACTCCTTCCTCATATATAAATATATATATCCACGTACCCCCAAACGATCAGAACAGGAGCCAAAACCCTAATTCCACTGCCGTAACTTTCTGTATCCACGAGATCCCATCTTGGGGCCTGTTCCGGAGCTCCGTCGGAGGGGGCATCGATCACGGAGGGCTTCTACTTTAACACCATAGCCCCTCCGATGAAGTGTGAGTAGTTCACCTCAGACCTATGGGTCCATGCTTAGTAGCTAGATGGCTTCTTCTCTCTTTTTGGATCTCAATACAATGTTCTCCCCCTCTCTTGTGGAGACCTATTCGATGTAATCTTCTTTTTGCGGTGTGTTTGTTGAGACCGATGAATTGTGGGTTTATGATCAAGTCTATCTATGAATAATATTTGAATCTTCTCTGAATTATTTTATGTATGATTGGTTATCTTTGCAAGTCTCTTCGAATTATCAGTTTGGTTTGGCCTACTAGATTGATCTTTCTTGCAATGGGAGAAGTGCTTAGCTTTGGGTTCAATCTAGCCGTGTCCTTTCCCGGTGACAGTAAGGGCAGCAAGGCACGTATTGTATTGTTGCCATCGAGGATAACAAGATGGGGTTTTCTTCATATTGCATGAGTTTATCCCTCTACATCATGTCATCTTGCTTAAGGCGTTACTCTGCTTTTAACTTAATACTCTAGATGCATGATGGATAGCGGTCGATGAGTGGAGTAATAGTAGTAGATGCAGGCAGGAGTCGGTCTACTTGCCTCGGACGTGATGCCTATATACATGATCATACCTAGATATTCTCATAACTATGCTCAATTATGTCAATTGCTCAATAGTAATTTGTTCACCCACCGTAGAATACTTATGCTCTCGAGAGAAGCCACTAGTGAAACCTATGGCCCCCGGGTCTATCTTTATCATATTAATCTCCTACTACTTAGTTATTTACTTTGCTATTTACTTTGCCTTTATTTTACTTTGCATCTTTTATCATAAAAATACCAGAAATATTATCTTATCATATCTATCAGATCTCACTCTCGTAAGTGGCCCTATGGGGATTGACAACCCCTATTTGCGTTAGTTGCAAGGATTTATTTGTTTTGTGCAGGTACGAGGGACTCGCACGTACCTCCTACTGGATTGATACCTTGGTTCTCAAAAACTGAGGGAAATACTTACGCTACTTTTCTGCATCATCCCTTCCTCTTCGGGGAAAACCAACGCAGTGCTCAAGAGGTAGCAAGAAGGATTTCTGGCGCCGTTGTCGGGGAGGTCTATGCAAAAGTCAACATACCAAGTACCCATCACATACCCTTATCTCCCGCATTACATTATTTGCCATTTGCCTCTCGTTTTCCTCTCCCCCACTTCACCCTTACCGTTTTATTCGCCCTCTGTCTCTATCTTCCCTCTCTATTTGCCTCTTTTTGCTCGCTTGCTTTTTGTTTGCTTGTGTGTTAGTTTGTTTGCTTGTCGTTATGGCTAGTCCCTTATCTTCTTCGTTGTCTCCCGAGAATGAAATTCTAAATTTTAAGCAAAGGGAGGGTGAAAATCTAAAAGATGCCAGGTATAGAATTTGCAATGCTCAAAATAAATCTACTAGGAAGCAATCTACTACCATTCTCCTTCACAATTTTTATGTAGGCATTACTCCTTGGCACCATTATGTTCTTGATACTATTACCGGAGGGAACTTTTTGGGTAGCCATACTTTTGATTCTTATAATACTATGTTAGATTTATTTGGTTCACCCGCTCTCTTGGTTAATGGAACTATATTAACTTTCGAGCATGTAATGCAAAGGCTTGAGATTATTGAAAATAAGGTTGCTACCGTAGAGTTAATTGAAAATTTGGATAAAAAGATCCACAACCAAATCTCTCAATATGGATCTAAAGTAGGAGTTACTTTGAAAGATATTAAAGAAAAGGAACCCATAGTTAATTAGAAAATAAATCACGATTCCGTTAGGATCGATAAACTTGAGAATATTATTACCAACTTGGGAACCGCTTTTTCTTCCGTAAAGAATACTCCAGGTCCTTCTACTAAAGTTTCCAAGCTTATGTACGTTCCTAAAAATAAGGGTGAATCATCTGGTAAGGAAAATGCGGATCTCAAATCTATTAGTGTTCATCCCAATCTTTTTGCTATCATTAAGGAACCATTTGTTACAAATGAATTTTTCGATCTTGTGCCTAAAAGTTTGATAATTAATAAAAAGAAAGAAATTCCTAAAGATGGTAGATGCCTCATCGAAGAATTGCCTACCAAAGATGGCAATACCTAGATCTATTCTTGCTTGTTATGCCTAGCTAGGGGCTTTAAACGATAGCGCTTGTTGGGAGGCAACCCAATTTATTTTTATTCCTTGCTTTTTGCTCCCGTTTAGTAATAAATAATTTATCTAGCCTCTTTTTTGGTTTTTTTGTGTGTTTAATTAGTGTTTGTGCCAAGTAGAACCGTTGGGAAGACTTGGGGAAAGTCTTGTTGAACTTGCTGTAAAAAACAGAAACTTTAGCGCTCATGAGAACTGCTGCCATTTTTATTTAGAGAGTTCTATTTAGTTAATTATTTTTGCATATGATTAATAGATAAATTCCTCACGTCCAGCAATTTATTTTAGAATTTTTGGGGTTCCAGATCTTGCGCTAGCTACAGATTACTACAGACTGTTCTGTTTTTGACAGATTCTGTTTTCCGTGTGTTGTTTGCTTATTTTGATGAATCTATGGCTAGTAAAATAGTTTATAAACCATAGAGAAGTTGGAATACAGTAGGTATAACACCAATATAAATAAATAATGAGTTCATTACAGTACCTTGAAGTGATCTTTTGTTTTCTTTCGCTAACGGAGCTCACGAGCTTTCTACTTTAAGTTTTGTGTTGTGAAGTTTTCAAGTTTTGGGTAAAGATTTGATGGATTATGGAACAAGGAGTGGAAAGATCCTAAGATTGGGTATGCCCATGGCACCCCCAAGATAATCTAAGGACACCTAAAAGCCAAAGCTTCGGGATTCCCCGGAAGGCATCCCCTCTTTCGTCTACTTCTATCGGTAACTTTACTTGGAGCTATATTTTTATTCGCCACATGATATGTGTTTTGCTTGGAGTGTCTTGTATGATTTGAGTCTTTGCTTATTAGTTTACCACAACCATCATTGCTGTACACACCTTTTGAGAGAGCCATACATGATTTGGAATTTGTTAGAATACTCTATGTGCTTCGCTTATATCTTTTGAGTTATATAATTTTTGCTCTTGTACTTCACTTATATCTTTTAGAGAATGGTGGTGGATTTGTTTTATAGAAACTATTGATATCTCATGCTTCACTAAGATTATTTTGAGAGTCTTAATAGCATGGTAATTTTCTTAAAATCTTAATATGCTAGGTATTCAAAGTTAGTAAAATTTTCTTAAGTGTTTTGAATACTAAGAGAAGTTTGATGCTTGATGATTGTTTTGAGATATGGAGGTAATAATATCAAAGTCATGCTAGTTGAGTAGTTGTGAAATTGAGAAATACTTGTGTTGAAGTTTGCAAGTCCCGTAGCATGCACGTATGGTAAACGTTATGCAACAAATTTGAAACATGAGGTGTTATTTGATTGTCTTCCTTATGAGTGGCGGTCGGGGACGAGTGATAGTCTTTTCCTACCAATCTATCCCCCTAGGAGCATGCGTGTAGTACCGAGGTTTTTGATGACTTGTAGATTTTTGCATATGTGAGTTCTTTATGACTAATGTTGAGTCCATGGATTATACGCCCTCTCACCCTTCCATCCTTGCTAGCCTCTTCGGTACCGTGCATTGCCCTTTCTCACATTGAGAGTTGGCGCAAACTTCGCCGGTGCATCCAAACCCCGTGATATGATACGCTCTTTCACACATAAACCTCCTTATACCTTCCTCAAAACAGCCACCATACCTACCTATCATGTCATTTCCATAGCCATTCTGAGATATATTGCCATGCAACTTTCCACCGTTCCATTTATCATGACACGCTCCATCATTGTCATATTGCTTTGCATGATCATGTAGTTGACATTTTAGTTGTGGCAAAGCCACCGTTCATAATTCTTTCATATAAGTCACTCATGCATCATTGCTATCCCGGTACACTGCCGGAGGCATTCATATAGAGTCATACTCTGTTCTAGTATCGAGTTGTAATCATTGAGTTGTAAATAAATAGAAGTGTGATGATCATCATTCATAGATTATTGTGCCAAATAAAAAAATAAAGGCCAAAGAAAAAAAGGAAGGCCCAAAAAAGGCGGCAATACTACTATCCTTTTTTTTCGCACGTGTGCTTCAAAGTAGCACCATGATCTTCATAATAGAGAGTCTCCTATGTTATCACTTTCATATACTAGTGAGAATTTTTCTTTATAGAACTTGGCTTGTATATTCCAAGGATGGGCTTCCTCAAAATGCCCTAGGTCTTCGTGAGCAAGCAAGTTGTATGCACACCCACTTAGTTATTTTTGTTGAGCTTTCATATAATTATAGCTCTAGTGCATCCGTTGCATGGCAATCCCTACTCACTCACATTGATATCTATTGATGGGCATCTCCATAGCCCGTTGATACGCCTAGTTGATGTGAGACTATCTTCTCCCTTTTTGTCTTCTCCACAACCGCCATTCTATTCCACCTATAGTGCTATGTCCATGGCTCACGCTCTTGTATTGCGTGAAGATTGAAAAAGTTTGAGAACATTAAAAGTATGAAACAATTGCTTGGCTTGTCATCGGGGTTGTGCATGATTTGAATACTTTGTGTGGTGAAGATGGAGCATAGCGAGACTATATGATTTTGTAGGGATAACTTTCTTTGGCCATGTTATTTTGAAGAGACATAATTGCTTAGTTAGTATGCTTAAAGTATTATTATTTCTATGTCAATATTAAACTTTTGTCTTGAATCTTTCGGATCTAAATATTCATACCACAATTAAGAGAATTACATTGAAATTATGCCAAGTAGCATTCCACATCAAAAATTCTGTTTTTATCATTTACCTACTCGAGGACGAACAGGAATTAAGCTTGGGGATGCTTGATATGTCTCCAACGTATCTATAATTTTTGATTGTTCCATGCTATATTATATTCTGTTTTGGACATTATTATACACTTTTATATTATTTTTGGGACTAACCTATTAACCGGAGGCCCAGCCCAGAATTGTTGGTTTTGCCTATTTTAGGGTTTCGCAGAAAAAGAATATCAAACGGAGTCCAAACGGAATGAAACCTTCGGGAACTTGATTTTCGGAACGAACATGATCTAGAGGACTTGGACCCTACATCAAGACATCAACAAGGAGGCCGCGAGGTGGGGGCGCGCCCTCCACCCTCGTGGGCCCCCTGTTGCTCCACCGACATACTCCTTCCTCGGTGATCGATGCCCCGTCCGGCGGAGCTCCGGAACTGGCCCCAAGATGGGATCTTGTGGATATAGAAAGTTGCGGCGGCGGAATTAGGTTTTTGGCTCCGTATCTGATCGTTTGGGGGTACGTATGTATATATAGGAGGAAGGAGTACGTCGGTGAAGCAATAGGGGGCCCATGAGGGTGGAGGGCACGCCTGGGGGGTAGGCGCGCCCCCCTACCTCGTGACCTCCTCTTTTCTTTCTTGATGTAGGGTCCAAGTCTCCCGGGTCTTGTTCGTTGAGAAAATCACGTTCCCGAAGGTTTCATTCCGTTTGGACTCCGTTTGATATTCCTTTTCTTTGAAACCCTAAAACAGGCAAAAAACAACAATTCTGGGCTGGGCCTCCGGTTAATAGGTTAGTCCCAAAAATAATATAAAAGTGGATAATAAAGCCGAATAATGTCCAAAACAGTAGATAATATAGCATGGAGCAATCAAAAATTATAGATACGTTGGAGACGTATCAAGCATCCCCAAGCTTAATTCCTGCTCGTCCTCGAGTAGGTAAATGATAAAAATAGAATTTTTGATGCGGAGTGCTACTTGACATAATTTTAATGTAATTCTTCTTAATTGTGGTATGAATATTCAGATTCGAAATATTCAAGACAAAAGTTTAATATTGACATAAAAATAATAATACTTCAAGCATACTAACAAAGCAATTATGTCTTCTCAAAATAACATGGCCAAAGAAAGTTATAGTCTGGCTATGCTCTATCTTCACCACACAAAATATTTAAATCATGCACAACCCCGATGACAAGCCAAGAAATTGTTTCATACTTTTGACATTCTCAAAACCTTTTCAATTTTCACGCAATACATGAGCGTGAGCCATGGACATAGCACTATAGGTGGAATAGAGTGGTGGTTGTGGAGAAGACAAAAAGGGAGAAGATAGTCTCACATCAACTAGGCGTATCAACGGGCTATGGAGATGCCCATCAATAGATATCAATGTGAGTGAGTAGGGATTTCCATGCAACGGATGCACTAGAGCTATAAGTATATGAAAGCTCAAAAAGAAACTAAGTGGTTGTGCATCCAACTTGCTTGCTCATGAAGACCTAGGGCATTTTGAGGAAGCCCATCATTGGAATATACAAGCCAAGTTCTATAATGAAAAATTCCCACTAGTATATGAAGTGATAACATGAGAGACTCTCTACTATGAATATCATGGTCCTACTTTGAAGCACAAGAGTGGTAAAAGGATAGTAACATTGTCCCTTCTCTCTTTTTCTCTCATCATTTTTTTATTTGGGACTTTTCTCCTCTTTTGGCCTCTTTTCTTTCTTTCTTTTTTATTTTTTGTCCGGAGTCTCATCCCGACTTGTGGGGGAAGCATAGTATCCATCATCCTTTCCTCACTGGGAAAATGCTCTAATAATGGTGATCATTACATTTTTATTTTTCTTACAACTCAAGAATTACAACTCGATACTTAGAACAAAATATGACTCTATATGAATGCCTCCGGCGGTGTACCGGGATATGCAATGACTCATGAGTGACATGTATGAAAGAATTATGAATGGTGGCTTTGCCACAAATACAATGTCGACTACATGATCATGCTAAGCAATATGACAATGATGGAGTGTGTCATAATAAACGGAACGGTGGAAAGTTGCATGCCAATATATCTTGGAATGGCTATGGAAATGCCATAATAGGTAGGTATGGTGGCTGTTTGAGGAAGGTATATGGTGGGTGTATGATACCGGCGAAAGGTGCGCGGTATTAGAGAGGCTAGCAAAGGTGGAAGGGTGAGAGTGCATATAATCCATGACTCAACATTAGTCATAAAGAACTCATATACTTATTGCAAAAATCTACAAGTTATCAAAGCAAAGTATTACACGCATGCTCCTAGGGGGATAGATTGGTAAGAAAAGACCATCGCTCGTCCCCGACCGCCACTCATAAGGAAGACAATCAAAAAATAAATCATGCTCCGACTTCATCACATAACGGTTCACCATACGTGCATGCTACGGGAATCACAAACTTTAACACAAGTATTTCTCAAATTCACAACTACTCAACTAGCATGACTTTAGTATCATCATCTCCATATCTCAAAACAATTATCAAGTATCAAACTTATCATAGTATTCAACACACACATAAGAAAGTTATATTATTAATCTTGTGTACCAAGCATATTAGGATTTTAAGCAAATTACCATGATATTTAAGACTCTCAAAATAATCTAAGTGGAGCATGAGAGATCAATAGTTTCTCTAAAACAAATCCACCACCGTGCTCTAAAAGGTATAAGTGAAGCACTAGAGCAAACTTATATAACTCAAAAGATATAAGCGAAGCACATAGAGTATTCTAGCAAATTCCAAATCATGTATGGCTCTCTCAAAAGGTGTGTAAATCAAGGATTATTGTGGTAAACTAACAAATAAAGACTCAAATAATACAAGACGCTCCAAGCAAAACACATATCATGTGGCGAATAAAAATATAGCTCCAAGTAAACTTATCGATAGAAGTAGACGAAAGAGGGGATGCCTTCCGGGGCATCCCCAAGCTTTGGATTTTAGGTGTCCTTAGATTATCTTGGGGGTGCCATGGGCATCCCCAAGCTTAGGCTCTTGCCACTCCTTGTTCCATAATCCATCAAATCTATACCCAAAACTTGAAAACTTCACAACACAAAACTTAAAGTAGAAAATATCGTGAGCTCCGTTAGCGAAAGAAAACAAAAGACCACTTCAAGGTACTGCAATGAACTAATTATTTATTTATATTGGTTTTATACCTACTGTATTCCAACTTCTCTATGGTTTATAAAGTATTTTACTAGCCATAGATTCATCAAAATAAGCAAACAACACACGAAAAACAGAATCTGTCAAAAACAGAACAGTTTGTAGTAATCTGTAGCTAGAGAAAGATCTGGAACCCCAAAAATTCTAAAATAAATTTATGGACGTGAGGAATTTATCTATTAATCATCTTAAAAAGGAATTAACTAAATATCACTTCCCAAATAAAAATGACAGCAGTTCTCGTGAGCACTAAAGTTTCTGTTTTTTACAGCAAGTTCAACAAGACTTTCCCCAAATCTTCCCAACGGTTCTAGTTGGCACAAACACTAATTAAACACAAAAAACACAACAAAAACATATGCTAGATAAATTATTTATTACTAAACAGTAGCAAAAAGCAAGGAATAAAAATAAAAATGGGTTGCCTCCCAACAAGCGCTATCGTTTAACGCCCCTAGCTAGGCAGAACATGCAAGAGTAGATCTAGGTATTGCCATCTTTGGTAGGCAATTCTTCAATGAGGCATCTACCATCTTTAGGAATTTCTTTCTGTTCACTAATTATCAAACTTTTAGGCACAAGATCGAAAAGTTCATTCGTAACAAATGGTTCCTTAATGATAGCAAATAGATTGGGATGAATACTTATAGATTTAAGATCCGCATCCTTACTAGAGGATTCACCCTTATTTTTAGGAACGCACATAAACTTGGCAACTTTAGTGGAAGGACTTGGAGTATTCTTTACGGAAGAAAAAGCGGTTCCCAAGTTGGTAATAATATTCTCAAGTTTATCGATCCTAACGGAATCGTGATTTATTTTCTCATCAACTATGGGTTCCTTTTCTTTAATATCTTTCAAAGTAACTCCTACTTTAGATCCGTATTGAGAGATTCAGTTGTGGATATTTTTATCCAAATTTTCAATTAACTCTACAGTAGCAACCTTATTTTCAATCATTTCAAGCCTTTGCATTACATGCTCCAAAGTCAATATAGTTCCATTAACCAAAAGAGGGGGTGAGCCAAATAAATCTAACATAGCATTATAAGAATCAAAAGTATGGCTACCCAAAAAGTTCCCTCCGGTAATAGTATCAAGAACATAACGGTGCCAAGGAGTAATGCCTACATAAAATTTTTGAAGGAGAACGGAAGTAGATTGCTTCCTAGTAGATCTATTTTGAGCATTGCAAATTCTATACCAAGCATCTTTTAGATTTTCTCCCTCCCTTTGCTTAAAATTTAGAATTTCATTCTCAGGAGACAACGGAGAAGATAAGGGACAAGCCATAACGACAAGCAAACAAACTAACACACAAGCAAACAAAAAGCAAGTGGGCAAAAAGAGGCAAATAGAGAAAGAGAGGGAGGATAGAGAGAGAGGGCGAATAAAACGGCAAGGGTGAAGTGGGGGAGAGGAAAACGAGAGGCAAATGGCAAATAATGTAATGCGGGAGATAAGGGTATGTGATGGGTACTTGGTATGTTGACTTTTGCGTAGACCTTCCCGGCAACGGCGCCAGAAATCCTTCTTGCTACTTCTTGAGCACTGCGTTGGCTTTCCCCGAAGAGGAAGGGATGATGTAGCAAAGTAGCGTAAGTATTTCCCTCAATTTTTGAGAACCAAGGTATCAATCTAGTAGGAGGCTGCGCGCGAGTCCCTTGTACCTGCACAAAACAAATAAATCCTCACAACCAACGCAAATAGGGGTTGTCAATCCCTATAAGGTGAGATCTAATAGATATGATAAGATAATATTTTTGGTATTTTTATGATAAAGATGCAAAGTAAAATAAAGGCAAAGGAAATAACTAAGTAGTAGGAGATTAATATGATGAAGATAGACCCGGGGGCCATAGGTTTCACTAGTGGCTTCTCTCGAGAGCATAAGTATTCTACGGTGGGTGAACAAATTTTTGTTGAGCAATTGACAGAATTGAGCATAGTTATGAGAATATTTAGGTATGATCATGTATATAGGCATCACGTCCGAGACAAGTAGACCGACTCCTGCATTCATCTACTACTATTACTCCATTCATCAACCGCTATCCAGCATGCATCTAGAGTATTAAGTTAAAAGCAGAGTAACGCCTTAAGCAAGATGACATGATGTAGAGGGATAGACTCATGCAATATGAAGAAAACCCCATATTTTTATCCTCGATGGCAACAATACAATACGTGCCTTGCTGCCCCTACTGTCACTGGGAAAGGACACCGCAAGCTTGAACCCAAAGCTATGCACTTCTCCTATTGCAAGAAAGATCAATCTAGTAGGCCAAACCAAACTGATAATTCGAAGAGACTTGCAAAGATAACCAATCATACATAAAAGAATTCAGAGAAGATTCAAATATTATTCATAGATAGACTTGATCATAAACCCACAATTCATCAGTCTCAACAAACACACTGGAAAAAGAAGATTGCATCGAATAGTTCTCCACAAGAGAGGGGGAGAACATTGTATTGAGATCCAAAAAGAGAGAAGAAGCCATCTAGCTACTAATTATGGACCCGTAGGTCTGAGGTAAACTACTCACACTTCATCGGAGGGGCTATGGTGTTGATGTAGAAGCCCTCCGTGATCGATGCCCCCTCCGGCGGAGCTCCGGAACAGGCCCCAAGATGGGATCTCATGTATACAGAAAGTTGCGGCGGTGGAATTAGGTTTTTGGCTCCGTATCTGATCGTTTGGGGGTACGTAAGTATATATAGGAGGAAGGAGTACGTTGGTGGAGCAACAGGGGGCCCACGAGGGTGGAGGTCGCGCTTGGGGGGGGGGGGGGGGGGTAGGCGCGCACCCCTACCTCGTGACCTCCTCTTTTCTTTCTTGACGTAGGGTCCAAGTCTCTCGGGTCTTGTTCGTTGAGAAAATCACGTTCCCGAAGGTTTCATTCTGTTTGGACTCCGTTTGATATTCCTTTTCTTCGAAACCCTAAAACAGGCAAAAAACAACAATTTTGGGCTGGGCCTCCGGTTAATAGGTTAGTCCCAAAAATAATATAAAAGTGGATAATAAAGCCCAATAATGTCCAAAACAGTAGATAATACAGCATGGAGCAATCAAAAATTATAGATACGTTGGAGACGTATCAGCCCCTGAACCAGGCTTCAATGACGATGAGTCTGGCGCGCAGTATTGTCTTCGGCATTGCAAGGCGGGTTCTTCTCCAAATACTCCCTGGAAGATTTTTGAACACAAGGATAGTGTCCGGCTCTGCAAAACAAGTTCCACACCCCACCATAGAGAAAATAATATTTCCACAAATCTAATCTGCTGACACGTTTAGCAAAATCACGTCACAGCCTGGTCCTTATCTGAACCGTTTTTCTCAACCAGCGTTGTGCATATTGCGAGGCGGTTTTTCTGTCACGTCTTGTCAAAGCAGAGATCATGTCCCCCTTATTATGGGATTCTCAGCAATACGGACGTGGGTAACCCAACCGTGCTTGTTGGTATGACTCCTAGATCTTAGGCAAGTGCAAAATGACCACGAGGAGGACGCTTGATATTCACCCTCTTTATAAAGAGGACGAGGCATTTTCTTTTTTCCCTCTCGTGCTCAATCGAATCCTTCCCCCACCCCCTCGAGTTCTAACACCCGAAGCTCAGGTCAGGCGCTTCGAACCTTTAACTATGTCTGAATCCAACCTTCAAGGTCTGTGGATGCCTTCCTCTGTCATAGAGGAGGACATCAAGAAGCTGAGAGAGGCCAGATATCTGACCGCCAAAATTTCGCATAGGCTGCCTGCCCGAGGGCAGGTCATCCCTACTCCCGAACCCACCGAGAGTGTCGTGTTCATCTCCCACTTCCTTCGAGGACCAGTCCTCGCTCTGGATCCCTTTGTTAGGGGTCTTATGTTCTATTATGGGCTGGATTTCCATGATCTGGCCCCGGATTTCCTTCTTCACATCTCGTCATTTATTTTCGTATGTGAGGCCTTCCTCCGCATTACCCCTCACTTCGGCCTGTGGCTCAAGACCTTTGATGTGAAGCCGAAGATGATCGAGGGGCGCCATGCAGAGTGTGGAGGTGCCTTAATAAGCAAAATCGGTGATGCTCCATGGCCAGAGGGTTCCTTCCCAGAGGTGTCCAGATTGTGGCAGCGGGAGTGGTTTTACATCACAGCTCCCCGAAGTGCCAAGTGGGTAGCCGCCCCCTCCTTTCGCTCGGGCCCCCCATCGCAACTGATGTCATGGATCAGCAGGGGGCTGAGCTGGGGTCCAGCAAAGGACGTGCCAATATTGCAGAGCCGTATCTGAGATCTCTTTGAGAGAGATTTCAGTCTGGTTATGGTAATGCAATTTCTGCTAGTTCGTCGAGTCCAGCCTTGCAAACGTCGGCCCCTCCGTATGTGGGAATTCAACCCGGAAGGACCACAAGCTATTCAGCATTTCCTCGGCATGACGCTCGAAGAGATGTACAAATTGTTCTTCGGACCCCAAATAGAGTGTCTGGGCACCACCGAGGATGTGGGTTTGAGCTGCAACCACCCTGCTACCCAAGTAAGTAATCCCATGGCCGAACCCGATGTCCTTTTATTTATCACGGCATCATTCTAAAGAGTCACTAATTGACTAGGACTGGATAACAAAGGTGAAGATGATCAGGTGTTCGGCCCCCTTTCCTGAGGGCTTGGACAATCCGGTACTGGACAAGATGCTCGAGCCGGCGCCTTATCTAGTGCCCTCAAAGGAAGATGAAGGGGGGAATAAAGAGGGCGAAAGCGGGCCTCACTCGCTACTCATTCCAACCGGGGGAATGAGCGCCTCCGTGAGGGAGGATAACCACGGGGAAGAATCTGACATTCTCTCTCCCCGGGGAAGGAAGAGGACTACCTCTGAAGATCCAAAAACTAAGGTTTCCAAACGGGAGAAGAAATCTTCACTAGAGGGTCTTGCCTCGGAGGGTATTCTTGCCGCACAATGTCCGCGCGGGGATTAGTTTCGGATTCTTGCTGCCACTCTCCTTAGATGCAGGCAGGAGTCGGTCTACTTGTCTCGGACGTGATGCCTATATACATGATCATACCTAGATATTATCATAATTATGCTCAATTCTGTCAATTGCTCAACAGTAATTTGTTTACCCGCCGTGAATACTTATGCTCTCGAGAGAAGCCACTAGTGAAACCTATGGCCCCGGGGTCTATCTTCCATCATATTGATCTTCCAATACTTAGTTATTTTTATTTCCTTTTATTTTACTTTGCATCTTTATCATAAAAATACCAAAAATATTATCTTATCATATTTATCAGATCTCACTCTCGTAAGTGACCGTGTAGGGATTGACAACCCCTTATCGCGTTGGTTGCGAGGATTTATTTGTTTGTGTAGGTACGAGGGACTCGTGTGTGGCCTCCTACTGGATTCATACCTTGGTTCTCAAAAACTAAGGGAAATACTTACGCTACTTTGCTGCACCACCCTTTCCTCTTCAAGGGAAAACCAACGCAAGTGCTCAAGAGGTAGCAGGGCTCATCAGGCCGCACGCGATGCTCAGGGGGAAACCCAAGGCGCCCTGCTGGAGATCCAAGAGGCGAGGACGATCGTGGCGGGTAAGGCGTTTTTCATGTAAAGCAAGTATATGAGGAGAAAATCATGTTTCTAATTTTGAGTTCGGATTTCTCCAGGGGTATTTGCGGGACTGCCCCGCAGCATATCGGATGCCGCCCAATTCTACCGAGCCGGAGAAGGGAACACTATGGATAAGCTCTTCTGATCGCAGTATCTGGTGCCGAATTATCCGGTGCCTTTTGCCGACCAACTGAAACAGCTAATCGAGCTGCATAAGGCGGCCGAACTAGCCATGAAGGATTTAATTATCCGGCTATGGCCTGCCGAGCCTATTCCAGGCAGCTACTTCGGGCTCGTGAAGCGGCTTGTGAGTGCCTGCCCTCGACTTAACGTCATCAAGCGGTCGGTCTGCATAGAGGGTGCACGAATGGCCTTCGCCGGCGCATAGGTGCACTGGGGGAAGATGGATGCTGAAAAGCTGATGACCGAGGGACCGCCAGAGGGGAAGGAGCACCGCAAGCCCGAATTATATTATGAAAGTGTCCTAAAAGGATCCTATCTAGCGGCAGAGCAATGCACCAAGGATGTTATATTTCCATGAAGACAATCATGTTGTCCTTTGTAATGTTGAACAAGGTCATTTCTATCATTTATTGCCTGTTATATAAAATTTTATCCTCCCGCGCGGCCGTTTTATATATATTAATCTTGAGAGTTGGCCAGTCGTCGGCTTCTGCCCCACGTAGGAAGTACGGGGGTGTTCGGGATAAACCTGATCACTCTTTATCCCAATTTTGGGTCCTTCGAAGGAGGTGTTCAGCACAACGAACCAGGCAATCAGACTATAGGGCTTTATCGCTCTCACTTAGCCATAGGAGCTTTAGAAAAGTAAGGTAGGCGCAGCCCCTGGTGTTCGGAAGACCGCAGGAGGGGCTATATAAGCACCTGATCGGAAGAAAGCCGATCCATCGCACGCTGCATTGGTTATGGCATTATGCGGAAAAATCCTTAAAGATTTTACAACCTCTCGAACAACTGACCAGCTCTCGCCACATCAACAGTCAGTTTTCGGCTTTCTCTACTGAGGTGCTCGTCCGGAAGAACCGGGACACAATCGCAGTAGTTCTCCCAGTGCTACCTTAGCCGATATAGCGGAACGTAAGGTACCCAAACATGGGAGCCTGGCAAACCCAACTATTGACCCAAGACATGATTCGGAGCTGATGCATATAATGCTATAAGTTCGGGGTGCCAAACTTCCATGAAGGTGTTCGGACTTGACTGCCGTATTATGGGTAAAACAAAGCCCCTGGCATATTTGTCGCGGTGTGCGGATGCCACTTGACAAAATAATTTCAACAAGAAATAACAGTAGATAAGTATTGTATAAATCCACATGTTGTATTTGAGTAGTACATCGATGCATGTGAGTACGTGTAATGTGATGGAAAAAAATATGACTGTGGAACCTGCTTAGACCAGGGGGAAGAAGCTGTGTGCGGATCCGGAGTATAGTCGGATGGTCATCGCGGGGAATATAGAAGGATTCCCTTATGCGTTCGAGCTGCTTCCATATCGCCGGTCCTGGTCTGCGCAAAGTTGAACCTGCAAACAAAATGTAAGAAATGCTTGTGCACCGCAGAGCGGTTGAGCCGCGGTATGTGGCCTGTCCTGGCCCTCGCCGAAGTGTTTAATTGAGCTCTGGACGAGCCGGGCTATCCTGCCGTGAAGTAGTTCGAAGTCCTTTGGCGGTGTCCGAGAATCGGGCCGTCGACTCGAGGTTCGGTTGGAAGGTGCCACTTGTAGCTTCTGCAGTTAAGGCAGCGGTATACTCCTCGGTAACAAGGGAAAGTTCGGCCTTGCCATTAACTGTGATGACGCCGCGCGGACCGGGCATCTTGAGCTTACGGTAGGCATAATGTGGCACTGTGTTGAATCGAGCGAACGCGGTTCGTCCGAGCAGTGCCTGATAATGACTATGAAAGGGGACTGACCTGCCGGCTTGTTTGAAGACCCAACATTCTCTATTAGTATGATTGGCTGGTGTTTCTGGGGTGCCATGAATTTGGCATGGGCGGTCCAGTATGTGGTCCAGGCTGGACGGATCCGGATTGTCATTTTTGAGTGGCCCATTCCGCTGAGTGGACTTAGAGCCCCTAAATCCGGCATTGACTGTCGTATCTTCAGTGTTTTCACCCTTTTTGCGGCGCTTGTGTTTGTTGCGTCGGGGTTTGCCATTGCTATCTTCGGCTTCTGATGTGCCAGGGTTGCTTGCTATGTTGTTGCTACGGGCCAACCAGCTATCTTTGCCCGCGCAAAAGCGGGTCATGAGTGTCATGAGGGCTGCCATAGATTTTGGCTTTTCTTGGCCGAGATGTCGGGTGAGCCACTCGTCATCGATGTTATGTTTAAAGGCCGCTAGGGCTTCGGCATCCGAACAATCGACAATTTAGTTCTTTTTAGTTAGGAACCGAGTCCAGAATTTCCTGGCTGACTCTCCAGGCTGTTGTGTTAGGTGACTTAAGTCGTCAGCATCCGGTGGTCGCACATAAGTGCCCTGGAAGTTGTCCAGGAATGCATCTGCCAGGTTCTCCCAACTTCCAATGGAGTTTGCCGGCAAGCTATTCAGCCAATGCCGAGCCGGCCCCTTGAGTTTTAGCGGGAGATACTTAATGGCATGTAGATAATCCCCGCGGGCCATGTGAATGTGGAGGAAGAAATCCTCAATCATACCGCAGGGTCTGTAGTGCCGCCATATGATTCAATATTCACGGGTTTAAACCCTTCTGGGAATTCATGGTCCATCACTTCATCAGTGAAGCATAGGGGGTGTGCGGCGCCTCTGTGCCGGGCTATATCGCGACGCTGTTCATACGAGTCTTGTCTGTTGTGTTCGGCCCGGCCGGATTTTCTTTAAGTATATCTGACGTGACGGTGGTCGTCATGCATTGGGGCGCGCCCCCGTGATCAGTAGATCGGTCTTGCATTTCCTCCCTTGTTTTCCAATATGTCTCGCAGGTCCTGCGTGTTACCCCGGGCCTTGGAATTTTTGTATAACTGGCGACGGGGTGCGAGCTGGACTTTGGCCTGATATGCCGCTTTGTCTCGGCCATGAGGTGGTCGGTCAGCCGCATCATACACTGAGAGCGTAGGCTTTAATGCTTCCTCCTTAAGTTGGGGTAGCGGCCTGCGTTTTGGATAACTTTTGGTTGGGCGCTCGAGTTCGTATTCCTCGGCCGTCAGGACCTCAGTCCATCTATCCGCTAGTAGATCTTGGTCAGCTTGAAGTTGTTGTTGCTTTTTCTTCAGGTTTTTTGCTGTGGCTATAAGCCGGCGCTTGAAGCACTCATGTTCGGCGGGATCCACAGGCACGATAAATTCGTCGTCGCCGAGGCTCACCTCGCCTTTGGAGAGAGGCATGTAATTGTCATCCTCTGATTCTCCGTCTGCTGCCTGTTCCTTAGGGCTGGCTTGCCCATCCTCCCGCTTGAGACCTGGCTGGAGAGGATTGTATTCGTCTTCGGCGCTATCCGCAGCGTTATTGTCTCTTGTGCCGGTATCGCCGTTTTTGCTATGGTGGGGCTTAGAGCGGCGTCGTTGACGCCGGTGTTTAGATTGCTTCTCGGGGGGATTATCCTTTGTTGCCTTATTGCCATCACTTTCTTTGGGGGTGTCCACCATGTATATATCATATGATGAGGTGGCGGTCCAGCGCCCTGTGGGTGGTGGTTCCTGCTCTTCTACATCGTCGTCCATACCGTCGATGTCTTCGAAGCCAAAATCAAGCATGTCAGTTAAGTCAGCGATAGTGGCTATTAAGTGGGTGGTGGGTGGGGAATGAGTTTCTTCGTCGTCCGCTTCCCACTCAAGCCGGACATAGTTTGGCCAAGGGTCTCCTGACAAGGAGATAGATTTCAATGAGTTTACCAAGTCTCCCAAGGGTGAGTGCTAAAAGATATCCGCAGAGTTGAACTCCATGATCGGTGCCCAATCAGATTCGATAGGCATGGATGCGGGCGGTTCAGAGCCTGTGGTCGGGGATGAATCCAAGGGTCTGGCAACACGGGTCTCATAGGGAGTGAAGTTAGTATTCGGCTCTATCACCGCTGAGTGTGCGGCCTCCGTGGCGGGGTCTATCCACACGTCCTCGGACGGCACGATCTGCTCCGGATCGAAGGCTGGAGTAGCCACAGGTGTGATCTCCCGAACACCATCCGACAGCAGAGCTAAGTCATGCTTATCGAGACTATGCGGTGCACCTGACATGGGCTCGAATCCGTCGAAGATCAAGTTTCCGCGGATGTCGGTAGTGTAGTTTAAGCTTCCAAACCTGACCTGATGGCCGGGGGCGTAGCTCTCGATCTGCTCCAGATGGCCAAGCGAGTTGGCCCGCAGTACAAAGCCACCAAACATGAGGATCTGTCCGGGAGAAAAACCTCACCCTGGATCGCATCGTTGCCAATGATCGAAGGAGCCATCAAGCCTTATGGCGACGACATAGCGGAACTCTCAATGAAAGCACCAATGTCGGTGTCAAAACCGGCGGATCTCGGGTAGGGGGTCCCGAACTGTGCGTCTAATGCGGATGGTAACAGGAGGCAGGGACACAATGTTTACCCAGGTTCGGGCTCTCCCGATGGAGGTAATACCCTACGTCCTGCTAGATTGATCTTGATGATATGAGTATTTTTTTGACTATTTACTGCAAGGCAACAGCCTCACAGTCCTTTATTAAAAGATAAAAAGGTCGTGTTCAATGCAGAATTCTGAGGATTAGGTCGTGTTCAATTGTGTCGAAGGCTTTAGTGAAATTCAGCTTTAATCGGACAATGGGGCGCTTCGGGGCCTTGCATTGGTGTATATACTCAAAACACCACGCTAGACAATCTTGGATCAAACGAGACCGAAGAAAACCATACTGATTGCGGTGGATGCATCTTAGGATCACGTTCTGGAGACGATTAGCGAGCAACTTAGTTAAAAATTTCAAGCACATGTTGGTCAGTGAGATTGGCCGAAAATCTCCAACAACTTCAGGGCTCAGTTTTTTCGGTATAAGGGTAATTAAGGAAGTATTAAGACATTCCAGGTTGCACCTTCCTTCATAAAACTCCTTCACCAGTTGCATGAAATCCTCTTTTAGGATTGGCCAGCACCTCTTTAAGAATAGACCAGAGAAACCATCGGGGCCAGGGGCCCGGTCCAGCGGCATGTGCTTAATGACAGCATCAACCTCGGAATCCGTAAAAGGTTGGGACAACTCCTCAAGGCCATCAACTCTCGGAATTAATGTGTCCAAGTCAAAACCCATGCAAATTCCTTTTGCATTGCCCATTCGTTGATTAAAATCAGACCAAAACATGCTCGCAAGTTGTTGGTGATCCGAGACAACTTCACCATCAGCATTTTTAATTGAGGAAATTGTGTTTCTCCTATACATCTCTGTGGCCATTGCATGGAAAAACTTCAAATTTTCCTCACCAACTTTAATGTTGCGTATAGTACAATGCTGCTTCCAATATACAAATTGCCAGTGCAAAATATCCTCCAAATGCAATTTCACAATTTGCCTTAAATTAAATTGCGGCCTAGACAAAGGTCTAATATCTTCCAGACCATCGAAGAAGAGAATTACTTTGTTGCAATCAGAAATGAGTGCTTTAATTGTGGACAAATTCATGTGCCATTTCTTGAGTGCATAACGTAATGCCTTGAATTTAGAGGAAATGGTTAGGGCAGCCGATGGTCTGTCCACAGATTTGTTCCAAACCTATGCCACACAATCATAAAAGCCAGGCAAGTCAACCCAATAGTTTTCAAAACGGAAGATTTTAGCCTTTGGGATAGCAGTAGCAATCGAGACCACACACGGAACATGATCGGAAGTCATGCGTGCAAGGGGCAAGACCAGCGTGTTTGGATGGTCCGCGGTCCATGCAACTGAAGTAAAGAACCAATCGATCTGTTCAAGTAGAGGTTCAGTTTGCATATTCGACCAAGTGAATTGTCGTCCTTTAATTGGTAGCTCAACGAGGCCCAGATGGCCAATCATTTCATTAAACAGAAAGATATCGTTAACATTACCCCCGGGCAGGTTTCGATTTTCCAACGACCGCATAAAATTGAAGTCCCCTAAAAGCAGCCAATTATCATCAGAGTTGATATTTAGGTTATATAACCATTGAACAAAATCATCCCTGGCCGGACCCTGGCATGGACCATATACTGACACTAGGTTCCAAACTTCAGAAGTATGTTTAGAATGGAATTCCATAATAATACCATAATGTCTTGCCTCAAATAATTTTCCTTCAAAGAAAGAAGAATTCCAAATGATGATCATACCAGCCGAGGCCCCTACTGAAGGCACATAGGAGAAATTATCAAAGCGCCGAGGACAGAATTTCCTAATAAACCTATGATCAATATGCATGCACTTTGTTTCTTGCAATCAAACAACCGAACAACCACTTTCATCAATCTTTTGTTTTACCGCTAACTGTCGTGCTTCAGAATTAAGGCCACACACGTTCCAACATAATACCTTCCAGTCTCTAAACCCGGACTGATTCATTACAAACCATAATAGAAAGCAACAAAAGTAGATCATGTAATGACCTACACTGACGAACTAAACAGTTTGGATAGGACCCCAACAGAAAACATAAGAGCAGATAAATGGCGTTTGAAATGGTACGCCATGGACCATAAAGCCGTCTGGTGCAACTATTCATCAGAACCCTTGCTGCTGGTGGAGGTAGCAGGATCAGCCTCAAGCTTTTCCTTGGAGATCAACTCGGGAGCAATGTGCAAACGTGCCCCAATGCACTGAAGATCAGAAACAGGCGTTGGCGGAGGCACTGACTGATTCTCCTCTGGCTGAGATGATCTGGTTCGACGCCTCTTGAAAGGGCTCTAGGTTTTGGATTGCTGAGAAACTCTGCTTGGAGATCTATGATAGCCATCATGTAGCGCACTTAAGCGTGCGCTACGACACACCTCCGTATCAACCACAACCTTAGCAGCTCTAGGTTTCCGGCCACGCTTGGTAGTAACTTCAGGTATAGCAGAGAACTCAAATGACTCACTGACAGGTTCAAAGATATCATCAAAACAGAGTGCCCTTGCAACTGGCCTCTTAGCTGGAGAAACCTAGTGTGGAATGCAGGATGAGGGCTCTGTCATAGGCTGTAAGAGACTAACATCTGCCCCAAGTATTTGGCGGATAAGAAGGATGGCAAGGTAAACAAAGGTATATTGGATATATGTGTTATTGATGTGTACTTTACTAGTGTTTATAGCAACCCCTCGGCATTCGATACTAGTTCAGTTGCTAAGATTAGTAACTCGAAATGGGGGTTGCAGAATAAACAGAGACTAGTTAAGGGTGAAGTGACGATGTGTGTTGGAAGTGGTTCCAAAATTGATATGATCATCATCGCACACTCCCTATACTTTCGGGATTAGTGTTGAACGTAAATAAGTGTTATTTGGTGTTTGCGTTGAGCATGAATATGATTTGATCATGTTTATTGTAATACGGTTATTCATTTAAGTAAGAGAATAAATTGTTGTTCTGTTTACATGAATAAAACCTTATATGGTTACACACCCAATGAAAATAGTTCGTTGGATCTCGATCATAGTGATACACATATTCATAATATTGAAGCCAAAAGATGCAAAGTTAATAATGATAGTGCAACTTGTTTGTGGCACTGCCGTTTAGGTAATATTAGTGTAAAGCGCATGAAGAAACTCCATGCTGATGGGATTTTGGAATCACTTGATTATGAATCACTTGATGCTTGCGAACCATGTCTCTTGGGCAAGATGACTAAAACGCCATTCTCCGGAACAATGGAGCAAGCAACAGATTTGTTGGAAATCATACATACTGATGTATGTGGTCCGATAAATATCAAGGCTTGCAGCGGGTATCATTATTTTCTGACCTTCACAGATGATTTGAGCAGATATGGGTATATCTACTTGATGAAACATAAGTCTGAAACATTTGAATAGTTCAAAGAATTTCCGAGTGAATTGGCAAATCATCGTGACAAGAAAATAGAAGTTTCTATGATCTAATCGCGGAGACAAATATTTGAGTTACGAGTTTGGTCTTCAATTAAAACAATGTGGAATAGTTTCACAAATTCGTGCCACCTGGAACACCACAGCATCATGGTGTGTCCGAACGTCATAGCCGTACTTTATTAGATATAGTGCGATCTATGATGTCTCTTACCGATCTACCACTATCGTTTTGGGGTTATGCATTAGAGACAGCTGCATTCATGTTAAATAGGGCACCATCTAAATCTGTTGAGACGACACCGTGTGAACTATGGTTTGGCAAGAAACCTAAGCTGTCGTTTCTTAAAGTTTGGAGTTACGATGCTTATGTGAAAAAGTTTCATCTCGATAAGCTCAAACTCAAATCGGAGAAATATGTCTTCATAGGATACCCAAAGGAGACAGTTGGGTACACCTTCTATCACAGATCCGAAGGCAAGACATTCGTTGCTAAGAATGGATCCTTTCTAGAGAAGGAGTTTCTCTTGAAAGAAGTGAGTGGGAGGAAAGTAGAAAACTTGATAAGGTAATTGTACCTTCTCCCTTATAGGAAAGTAGTTCATCACAGAAATATGTTCTTGTGACTACTACACCAATTAGTGAGGAAGCTAATGATGATGATCATGTAACTTCAGATCAAGTTACTACCGAATCTCGTAGGTAAACCAGAGTGAGATCCACACCAGAGTGGTATGGTAATCCTGTTCTGGAAGTCATGTTACTAGACCATGACGAACTTGCAAACTATGAGGAAGCGATGATGAGCCCAGATTCTGCGAAATGGTTTGAGGCCATAAAATCTGAGATATGATCCATGTATAAGAACAAAGTATGGACTTTGATGGATTTGCCCGTTGATCGGCAAGCCATAGAAAATAAATGGATCTTCAAGAGCAAGACGGACGCTGATAGTAGTGTTACTATCTATAAAGCTAGAATTGTCGCAAAAAGGTTTTCGACAAGTTCAAGGTGTTGATTACGATGAGAGTTTCTCACTCGTATCTATGCTTAAGTCTGTCCGAATCATGTTAGCAATTGCCGCATTTTATGAAATCTGGCAAATGGATAAACAAAACTGCATTCCTTAATGGATTTCTTAAAGAAGAGTTGTATATGATGCAACCAGAAGGTTTTGTCAATCCTAAAGGTGTTAACAAAATGTGCAAGCTCCAGCGATCCATCTATGGACTGGTGCAAGCATCTCGGAGTTGGAATATGCACTTTGATGAGATGATCAAAACATATAGTTTTATACAGACTTGCGGTGAAGCCTGTATTTACAAGAAAGTGAGTGGGAGCACTACAGCATTTCTGATAAGTATATGTGAATGACATATTGTTGATCGGAAATAATGTAGAATTATTCTGCAAAGCATAAAGGAGTGTTTTGAAAGAAGTTTTTCAAGGAAAGACCTCGGTGAAGCTACTTACATATTGAGCATCAAGATCTATAGAGATAGATCAAAACGCTTGATAAGTTTTTTCAATGAGTACATACCTTGACAAGATTTTGAAGTAGTTCAAAATGGAACAGTCAAAGAAAGAGTTCTTGCCTGTGTTACAAGGTGTGAAATTGAGTAAGACTCAAAACACGACCACGACAGAAGATAGAAAGAGAATGAAAGTCATTCCCTATGCCTTGGCCATAGGTTTTATAAAGTATGCCATGATGTGTACCAGATCTATTGTATACCCTACACTGATTTTGGCAAGGGAGTACAATAGTGATCTAGGAGTAGATCACTGGACAGCGGTCAAAATTATCCTTAGTGGAATAAGGATATGTTTCTCAATATGGACGTGACAAAAAGGGTTCGTCGTAAAAAGTTACGTCGATGCAAGTTTTTGACACAGATCTGGATGACTCTAAGTCTCGATCTAGATACATATTAAAAGTGGGAGCAATTAGCTAGAGTAGCTCCGTGCAGAGCATTGTAGACATAGAATTTGCAAAATACTTACGGATCTGTATGTGACAAACCCGTTGACTAAAATTATCTCACAAGCAAAATATGATCACACCTTAGTACTCTTTGGGTGTTAATCACATAAACAATGTGAACTAGATTACTGACTCTAGTAAACCCTTTGGGTATAGGTCACATGACAATGTGAACTATGGGTGTTAATCACATGGTGATGTGAACTATTAGTGTTGAATCACATGGCGATGTGAACTAGATTATTGACTCTAGTGCAAGTGGGAGACTGAAGGAAATATGCCCTAGAGGCAATAATAAAGTTATTATTTATTTCCTTATATCATGATAAATGTTTATTATTCATGCTAGAATTGTATTAACCGGAAACATAATACATGTGTGAATACATAGACAAACATAGTGTCACTAGTATGCCTCTACTTGACTAGCTCGTTAATCGAATATGGTTATGTTTCCTAACCATGAACAAAAGAGTTGTTATTTGATTAACGGGATCACATCATTAGAAGAATGATGTGATTGACATGACCCATTCCATTAGCTTAGCACCCGATCGTTTAGTATGTTGCTATTGCTTTCTTCATGATTTATACATGTTCCTATGACTATGAGATTATGCAACTCCCATTTGCCGGAGGAACACTTTGTGTGCTACCAAACGTCACAACGTAACTGGGTGATTATAAAGGAGCTCTACAGGTGTCTCCAAAGGTACATGTTGGGTTGGCGTATTTCGAGATTAGGATTTGTCACTCCGATTGTCGGAGAGGTATCTCTGGGCCCTCTCGGTAATGCACATCACTTAAGCCTTGCAAGCATTACAACTAATGAGTTAGTTGTGAGATGATGTATTACGGAACGAGTAAAGAGACTTGCCGGTAATGAGATCGAACTAGGTATTGAGATACCGACGATCGAATCTCGGGCAAGTAACATACCGATGACAAAGGGAACAACGTATGTTGTTATGTGGTCTGACCGATAAAGATCTTCGTAGAATATGTAGGAGCCAATATGAGCATCCAGGTTCCGCTATTGGTTATTGACCGGAGACATGTCTCGGTCATGTCTACATTGTTCTCGAACCCGTAGGGTCCTTACGCTTAAGGTTTCGATGACAGTTATATTATGAGTTTATGAGTTTTGATGTACCGAAGGAGTTCGGAGTCCCGGATGAGATCGGGGACATGACGAGGAGTCTCTAAATGGTCGAGACGTAAAGATCGATATATTGGACGACTATATTTGGACATCGGAAAGGTTCCGAGTGGTTCGGGTATTTTCGGAGGTACCGGGGAGTTACGGGAATACGAGGAAGAAGCAATGGACCTTAATGGGCCTTAGTGGGAAGGACCGGGAGGTGGCGCGCGCCCCGCCCAAGCCCAGTCCGAATTGGACAAGGGGTTTGGGATGCGGCCCCTCTCTCCCTTCCTTCCCCTCTTCCCCCCTTTCCCCCCTTCTCCTAGTTGGACTAGGAAAGGTGGAAACCTACTCCAACTAGGAGTAGGAATCCTACTCCTCCTTGGCGCCCCACAAGGGTCGGCCGGCCTCCCCCTCTTGAACCTTTATATACGGAGCCAGGGGCACCCCATAGACACACAAGTTGATCCACGTGATCATATTCTTAGCCGTGTGCGGTGCCCCCTTCCACCATAGTCCTCGATAATATTGTAGCAGTGCTTAGGCGAAGCCCTGCAACATTAGTACATCAAGATCGTGACCACGCTGTCGTGCTGACGGAACTCTTCCCCGACAGTTTGCTGGATCGGAGTCCGGGGATCGTCATCGAGCTGAACGTGTGCTAGAACTCGGAGGTGCCGTAGTTTCGGTTCTTGATCGGTCGGGCCGTGAAGACGTACGACTACATCAACCGCGTTGTCATAATGCTTCCGCTATCGGTCTACGAGGGTACGTAGACAACACTCTCCCCTCTCGTTGCTATGCATCACCATGATCTTGCGTGTGCGTAGGAATTTTTTTGAAATTACTACGTTCCCCAATAGTGGCATCCGAGCCTAGGTTTTATGTGTTGATGTTATATGCACGAGTAGAACACAAGTGAGTTGTGGGCGATATAAGTCATACTGCTTACCAGCATGTCATACTTTGGTTCGGCGGTATTGTTGGATGAAGCGGCCCGGACCGACATTATGCGTACGCTTACGTGAGACTGGTTCTACCGCCGTGCTTTGCACACAGGTGGCTGGCGGGTGTCAGTTTCTCCAACTTTAGTTGAACCGAGTGTGGCTACGCCCGGTCCTTGCGAAGGTTAAAACAGCACCAACTTGACAAACTATCGTTGTGGTTTTGATGCGTAGGTAAGAACGGTTCTTGCTAAGCCCAATAGCAGCCACGTAAAACTTGCAACAACAAAGTAGAGGACGTCTAACTTGTTTTTGCAGGGCATGTTGTGATGTGATATGGTCAGGACGTGATGAGATATAAGTTGTTGTATGAGATGATCATGTTTTGTTGAAGTTATCGGCAACTGGCAAAATCCTTATGGTTGTCTCTCTATTGCATAAGATGCAAGTGCCCAATAATTGCTTTACTTTATCGCTATGCGATAGCAATAGTTGCAAGAGCAATTGTTGGCGAGACGACCATGTGACGACACATTGATATAGATCAAGATGATGGAGATCATGGTGTCATGCCGGTGACAATGGAGATCATGACAATGCTTTGGAGATGGAGATCAAAGGCACAGGATGATGATGGCCATATCATGTCACATATTATGATTGCATGTGATGTTTATCTTTTATACATCTTATTTTGCTTAGTTTGACGGTGGCATTTTAAGATGATCTCTCACTAATTATCAAGAAGTGTTCTCCCTGAGTATGCACCGTTGCGAAAGTTCTTCGTGCTGAGACACCACGTGATGATCGGGTGTGATAGGCTCTACATTCAAATACAACGGGTGCAAAACAGTTGCACATGCGGAATACTCAGGTTATACTTGACGAGCCAAGCATATACAGATATGGCCTCGGAACACGGAGACCGAAAGGTCGAGCGTGAATCATATAGTAGATATGATCAACATAGTGATGTTCACCAATGAAACTACTCCATCTCACGTGATGATCGGACATGGTATAGTTGATTTGGATCACGTGATCACTTAGAGGATTAGAGGGATGTCTATCTAAGTGGGAGTTCTTAAAGTAATATGATTAATTGAACTTAAATTTATCATGAACTTAGTCCTGGTACTATTTTGTAAATCATGTTGTAGATCAATAGCTCGCGTTCTTGCTTCCCTGTGTTTATTTTGATATGTTCCTAGAGAAAATTGTATTGAAAGATGTTAGTAGAAATGATGCGGATTGGATCCGTGATCTGAGGTTTATCCTCATTGCTGCACAGAAGAATTATGTCCTTGATGCACCGCTAGGTGACAGACCTATTGCAGGAGCAGATGCAGACGTTATGAACGTTTGGCTAGATCAATATGATGACTACTTGATAGTTTAGTGCACCATGCTTAATGGCTTAGAATCGGGACTTCAAAGACGTTTTGAACATCATGGACCATATGAGATGTTCCAGGAGTTGAAGTTAATATTTCAAGCAAATACCCGAATTGAGAGATATGAAGTCTCCAACAAGTTCTATAGCTAAAAGATGGAGGAGAATCGCTCAACTAGTGAGCATGTGCTCAGATTGTCTGGGTACTACAATCACTTGAATCAAGTGGGAGTTAATCTTCCAGATAAGATAGTGATTGACAGAATTCTCTAGTCACCATCACCAAGTTAGTAGAACTTCGTGATGAACTATAATATGCAAGGGATAACGGAAACAACTCCCAAGCTCTTCATGATGCTGAAATCAACGAAGGTAGAAATCAAGAAAAACATCAAAGTGTTGATGGTTGATAAGACCACTAGTTTCAAGAAAAGGGCAAAGGGAAGAAGAGGAACTTCAAGAAGAATGGCAAGCAAGTTGCTGCTCAAGTGAAGAAGCCCAAGTCTGATCCTAAGCCTGAGACTAAGTGCTTCTACTGCAAAGGGACTGGTCACTGGAAGTGGAACTGCCCCAAGTATTTGGCGGATAAGAAGGATGGCAAGGTAAACAAAGGTATATTGGATATACGTGTTATTGATGTGTACTTTACTAGTGTTTATAGCAACCCATCGGCATTCGATACTAGTTCAGTTGCTAAGATTAGTAACTCGAAACGGGGGTTGCAGAATAAACACAGACTAGTTAAGGGTGAAGTGACGATGTGTGTTGGAAGTGGTTCCAAAATTGATATGATCATCATCGCACACTCCCTATACTTTCGGGATTAGTGTTGAACCTAAATAAGTGTTATTTGGTGTTTGCGTTGAGCACGAATATGATTTGATCATGTTTATTGTAATACGGTTATTCATTTAAGTAAGAGAATAAATTGTTGTTCTGTTTACATGAATAAAACCTTATATGGTTACACACCCAATGAAAATAGTTCGTTGGATCTCGATCGTAGTGATACACATATTCATAATATTGAAGCCAAAAGATGCAAAGTTAATAATGATAGTGCAACTTGTTTGTGGCACTGCCGTTTAGGTCATATTGGTGTAAAGCGCATGAAGAAACTCCATGCTGATGGGATTGTGGAATCACTTGATTATGAATCACTTGATGCTTGCGAACCATGTCTCTTGGGCAAGATGACTAAAACGCCGTTCTCCGGAACAATGGAGCAAGCAACAGATTTGTTGGAAATCGTACATACTGATGTATGTGGTCCGATGAATATCAAGGCTTGCAGCGGGTATCATTATTTTCTGACCTTCACAAATGATTTGAGCAGATATGGGTATATCTACTTGATGAAACATAAGTCTGAAACATTTGAACAGTTCAGAGAATTTCAGAGTGAAGTGGAAAATCATCATGACAAGAAAATAGAAGTTTCTATGATTTGATCACGGAGACAAATATTTGAGTTACGAGTTTGGTCTTCAATTAAAACAATGTGGAATAGTTTCACAAATTCGTGCCACCTGGAACACCACAGCATAATGGTGTGTCTGAATGTCATAGTCGTACTTTATTAGATATAGTGCAATCTATGATGTCTCTTACCGATCTACCACTATCGTTTTGGGGTTATGCATTAGAGACAACTGCATTCACGTTAAATAGGGCACCATCTAAATCCGTTGAGACGACACCGTGTGAACTATGGTTTGGCAAGAAACTTAAGCTGTCGTTTCTTAAAGTTTGGAGTTGCGATGCTTATGTGAAAAAGTTTCATCTCAATAAGCTCAAACTCAAATCGGAGAAATATGTCTTCATAGGATACCCAAAGGAGACAGTTGGGTACACCTTCTATCACAGATCCGAAGGCAAGACATTCGTTGCTAAGAATGGATCCTTTCTAGAGAAGGTGTTTCTCTCGAAAGAAGTGAGTGGGAGGAAAGTAGAAAACTTGATAAGGTAATTGTACCTTCTCCCTTATTGGAAAATAATTCATCACAGAAATCTGTTCTTGTGACTACTACACCAATTAGTGAGGAAGCTAATGATGATGATCATGTAACTTCAGATCAAGTTACTACCGAATCTCGTAGGTAAACCAGAGTGAGATCCGCACCAGAGTGGTACGGTAATCCTGTTCTGGAAGTCATGTTACTAGACCATGACGAACTTGCAAACTATGAGGAAGCGATGATGAGCCCAGATTCCGCGAAATGGTTTGAGGCCACGAAATCTGAGATATGATCCATGTATAAGAACAAAGTATGGACTTTGATGGATTTGCCCGTTGATCAGCAAGCCATAGAAAATAAATGGATCTTCAAGAGGAAGACGGACGCTGATAGTAGTGTTACTATCTACAAAGCTAGAATTGTCGCAAAAAGGTTTTCGACAAGTTCAAGGTGTTGATTACGATGAGAGTTTCTCACTCGTATCTATGCTTAAGTCTGTCCGAATCATGTTAGCAATTGCCGCATTTTATGAAATCTGGCAAATGGATAAACAAAACTACATTCCTTAATGGATTTCTTAAAGAAGAGTTGTATATGATGCAACCAGAAGGTTTTGTCAATCCTAAAGGTGTTAACAAAATATGCAAGCTCCAGCGATCCATCTATGGACTGGTGCAAGCATCTCGGAGTTGGAATATGCGCTTTGATGAGATGATCAAAGCATATAGTTTTATACAGACTTGCGGTGAAGCCTGTATTTACAAGAAAGTGAGTGGGAGCACTACAGCATTTCTGATAAGTATGTGTGAATGACATATTGTTGATCGGAAATAATGTAGAATTATTCTGCAAAGCATAAAGGAGTGTTTTGAAAGAAGTTTTTCAAAGAAAGACCTCGGTGAAGCTACTTACATATTGAGCATCAAGATCTATAGAGATAGATCAAAACGCTTGATAAGTTTTTTCAATGAGTACATACCTTGACAAGATTTTGAAGTAGTTCAAAATGGAACAGTCAAAGAAAGAGTTCTTGCCTGTGTTACAAGGTGTGAAATTGAGTAAGACTCAAAACACGACCACGACAGAAGATAGAAAGAGAATGAAAGTCATTCCCTATGCCTTGGCCATAGGTTCTATAAAGTATGCCATGTTGTGTACCAGATCTATTGTATACCCTACACTGATTTTGGCAAGGGAGTACAATAGTGATCTAGGAGTAGATCACTGGACAGCGGTCAAAATTATCCTTAGTGGAATAAGGATATGTTTCTCAATTATGGACGTGACAAAAAGGGTTCGTCATAAAAAGTTACGTCGATGCAAGTTTTTGACACAGATCTGGATGACTCTAAGTCTCGATCTAGATACATATTAAAAGTGGGAGCAATTAGCTAGAGTAGCTCCATGCAGAGCATTGTAGACATAGAATTTGCAAAATACTTACGGATCTGTATGTGACAGACCCGTTGACTAAAATTATCTCACAAGCAAAATATGATCACACCTTAGTACTCTTTGGGTGTTAATCACATAAACAATATGAACTAGATTACTGACTCTAGTAAACCCTTCGGGTATAGGTCACATGACAATGTGAACTATGGGTGTTAATCACATGGTGATGTGAACTATTAGTGTTGAATCACATGGCGATGTGAACTAGATTATTGACTCTAGAGCAAGTGGGAGACTGAAGGAAATATGCCCTAGAGGCAATAATAAAGTTATTATTTATTTCCTTATATCATGATAAATGTTTATTATTCATGCTAGAATTGTATTAACCGGAAACATAATACATGTGTGAATACATAGACAAACAGAGTGTCACTAGTATGCCTCTACTTGACTAGCTCGTTAATCGAAGATGGTTATGTTTCCTAACCATGAACAAAAGAGTTGTTATTTGATTAACGGGATCACATCATTAGAAGAATGATGTGATTGACATGACCCATTCCATTAGCTTAGCACCCGATCGTTTAGTATGTTGCTATTGCTTTCTTCATGACTTATACATGTTCCTATGACTATGAGATTATGCAACTCCCGTTTGCCGGAGGAACACTTTGTGTGCTACCAAATGTCACAATGTAACTCGGTGATTATAAAGGAGCTCTACAGGTGTCTCCAAAGGTACATGTTGGGTTGGCGTATTTCGAGATTAGGATTTGTCACTCCGATTGTCAGAGAGGTATCTCTGGGCCCTCTCAGTAATGCACATCACTTAAGCCTTGCAAGCATTACAACTAATGAGTTAGTTGTGAGATGATGTATTACAGAACGAGTAAAGAGACTTGCCGATAACGAGATTGAACTAGGTATTGAGATACTGACGATCGAATCTCGGGCAAGTAACATACCGATGACAAAGGGAACAACGTATGTTGTTATGCGGTCTGACCGATAAAGATCTTCGTAGAATATGTAGGAGCCAATATGAGCATCCAGGTTCCGCTATTGGTTATTGAACGGAGACGTGTCTCGGTCATGTCTACATTGTTCTCGAACCCGTAGGGTCCGCACGCTTAAGGTTTCGATGACAGTTATATTATGAGTTTATGAGTTTTGATGTACCGAAGGAGTTCGGAGTCTCGGATGAGATCGGGGACATGACGAGGAGTCTCGAAATGGTCAAGACGTAAAGATCGATATATTGGACGACTATATTCGGACATCGGAAAGGTTCCGAGTGGTTCGGGTATTTTCGGAGGTACCGGCGAGTTACGGGAATACGAGGAAGAAGCAATGGGCCTTAATGGGCCTTAGTGGGAAGGACCAGGAGGTGGCGCGCGCCCCTCCCAAGCCCAGTACAAATTGGACAAGGGGTTTGGGGCGCAGCCCCTCTCTCCCTTCCTTCCCCTCTTCCCCCCTTTCCCCCCTTCTCCTAGTTGGACTAGGAAAGGTGGAAACCTACTCCAACTAGGAGTAGGAATCCTACTCCTCCTTGGCGCCCCACAAGGGCCGGCCGGCCTCCCCCTTGCTCCTTTATATACGGGGGCAGGGGGCACCCCATAGACACACAAGTTGATCCACGTGATCATATTCTTAGCCGTGTGCGGTGCCCCCTTCCACCATAGTCCTCGATAATATTGTAGCAGTGCTTAGGCGAAGCCCTGCAACATTAGTCAGCAAGACCGTCACCACGCCGTCATGCTGACGGAACTCTTCCCTGACACTTTGCTGGATCGGAGTCCAGGGATCCTCATCGAGCTGAACGTGTGCTAGAACTCGAAGGTGGCGTAGTTTCGGTGCTTGATCGGTCGGGCCGTGAAGACGTACGACTATATCAACTGCGTTGTCATAACGCTTCCGCTATCGGTCTACGAGGGTACGTAGACAACACTCTCCCCTCTCGTTGCTATGCATCACCATGATCTTGCGTGTGCGTAGGAAATTTTTTGAAATTACTACGTTCCCCAACAAGATGATCAAGAGGAGCCTCTTGGAAATTTGGACCATTCTCCTGCGCTGGAGGTGGCAGCTCATCCCAACCAATTTTAGGGAACTCAGGCATAACCCAATTGTGGTTATTAAACTGCAGATGTCCAGGGAGTGGGTGAGGATTGCCGTCGAAGGGCATCGGATCCTCATCAGGTGGCGGTATATCAGCAAAATCCGCAGAGAAAATGTAGATGGGAGCAGACCAAGAAATGCGTGAACCTCCAAAGTCCGCAAACTCCCGATAAACGACATCGCGTGGCACAAGAGTGGTTGCTGGGAAAGAGACATACGCTAATGTACGCACGAGCAGCAGATCATCCTGGTGCCAGTGGTGGAACCGGCCAAAGGTACTGATTGCATCTGCAATATACTGCGTACGCCTATAGTCCAGGGGTATGCCAACTATCATAACCCAACCCCTGCAAAATCCCTGAATAGCTCTGAAGTTGATACCCTCATCATGTGGCACAAATCTAACAAAGCGATCAATGTCCAACTGAAACGGAGGATGATCTACCAGCGCCTGCCTAGCAACTGGACTATGAAAGCGGAAAAGTCCAACTCCTTGGATCCAAGGCTGGGCATCAAGAACAGCACGGCCAAGATAGTTGACAATGAAATCACTGACCATATTTCTAAAGATTGCAACTTCTTCAGGCAGGGGTGCGGGCTCGACGATGGCAATGGCATACTCCTCATGCTGACGGTCAGGAGCCACTACAGGAGAGTAGAAGGTTCGCGGAAGCCGCCGCGGTCCATCGTCGATGATCTCGAAGCCCGGCGGGACGAAAGGCGCGGGGTCAAGGGCAAAGGTAGCCATTGCTGGATGCAGAGGAGAAGCTGATGGCAGCGCAGGAGCCGCGGTGGATAATGGCGCGGCTAGGATGGGCGATGGTGGCGAGGTGGGTGACGATGGTGTGATGGGCGGTGGCTCGGCAGGCAATGGTGGAAGTGGTGATGTTGCAGGCGCGATGGGACTGGGCAAAGACCCAACTTGGCTAGCTGTGTGGGAAACCGAGGCGTCGAGCGAAAAAATCTCAGCTGACCGGCCAGGGGAAGTAGGATTGACCCGCGGGACCCACTTGTAGGTCGGGGAATGCGCAGCGTCGGAGCATCCTTTGGCTCGGTGTCCCAGCCAAAAGCATCTATGACAACGAATTGGACTGGTGCACGAATTGGAGTAATGCAGCATAGATAAAAAATTCCGGCATTTCCAAACCTTGAAAACAATATCATCAATGAGATCATTAAGTTCAGCAGCATCGTCTGAAAAAACCAGTGGTTGGTCATCCATAACAGCCTGAGCAGATATTCCAAATGTGGCAACAGAAAAATCCGAAATATCCTGAGATGGCTGGACTTAGCAGATTGGGCCGTGACAACCCCACCCCGAGCAGTAGATCCATTGTGGGCTATCAAACCATGCTGGGCCATGCAGCCATGTTGGGCTGAATCCAGTGCAACCAGATCACGTATTATTGTGTCTTGTGGAACATGCTCATTTTGAATTAGTTGTTCGGGTGCAGATCCGGATATGACGGCGGTGTTCTTGGCAGGGACGTTGATCGTCCCGAAAGAGATGGACGGCGTCGCCACCGTCCACTGGAGGTTGGTCACCGGCGGTGGGGGCAAGATCACTTTCTCTTGGGGTTCACGATGTAGCCGGCCTCAGAGAGCACATCCAGCTCAGACTGTGAGGTAGGCTACCTATAACCCTTGCAAGCAGGATATTGCTAGAACATGGCGAAAGAAATATTCATCCTGATTGACGAACGTGATCTTAAAGAAGATTTAGCCGGAGGTTTATGCATAGCTAGCAACCCCAAAGTGGCACGCTTCTTAGAGGGACTCACAAGAATCCACTCAGCGTCACACTCCTTTTTCCAGATCTTAAACTCACGAGTCCAATTAGGGCCACCATTCCCCCAAAGATGAAAATAGCATTTGAATTGTGGACACGCAAACGATCGCAACTGGAGAATGCATAGGCCAACTTGGTTGCATGAGACAAAAATGAGAATACCTTGTCTTATATGAGTTGTACCAAAAATTCAATTATCGAACCCCCAATCGCTGATTCCAAAGCAGCCGCCACAGAATCATCATTAAGATGGAATATATGTCTGCTGAAAGACACGACCATAATGAAATGGCCCGTGCCATCCATGGAATGAATAGATCTCCCACAATGCTTGAAAACCTTGTCCTCAAAGATGGCACCCACCGAGAAATCCAGATCCAACGTCGATCCACCAAAAGGACCGATATGAAATGGGTATAGACGTGTACATCAGATGCCGCCGGAGAGGATGGGTGGATCAGAAGCAAAATTCACTGGCTAGAAGAGGAGATCACCGGAAAACCTGGGCCGGAGGTGGGAGGAGTGGGTGGGTGGGTGGAGATCCCATTTTGTTTCTATGATGATATGAGTATTACAAGAGTTGATCTACCACGAGATCGTAGAGGCTAAACCCTAGAAGCTAGCCTATGATTCTGATTGTTGTTGTCCTACGGACTAAACCCTCCGATTTATATAGACACCGGAGGGGGCTAAGGTTACACAGAGTCAGTTACAAGGGAGGAGATCTACCTATCCAAATTGCCAAGCTTGCCTTCCACGCAAAGGAGAGTCTCACCCGGACACGGGACGAAGTATTCAATCTTGTATCTTCATAGTCCAACTGTCCGGCCAAGTATATAGTCCGGCTGTCCGAGGACTCCCTAATCCAGGACTCCCTCAGTGTGTCTCCAAGGGGTGCCCCCCTCCCCGTATATAAAGGAGTGGAGGAGGGGGAGGGGGTCGGCCTCCTATGGCGCGCCCCATGAGGAGTCCTACTCCCGGTGGGAGTAGGACTCCCCCCTTCCAAGTAGGAGTAGGAGAAGGGAAGGAAGGGAGAGAAGGAGAGAAGGAAATGGGGCCCCCCTCCTTCTCCAATTCAGACTAGAGGGGGAGGGGGCGCGACTGCCCTAGCCACCCCTCCTCTTCTCCCACTAAGGCCCATTAGTCCCAATATACTCCCCGGGGGGTTCCGGTAACCCCCTGGTACTCCGGTATATGTCTGAAACCTCCCGAAACACTTTCGGTGTCCGAACATAGTCGTCCAATATATCGATCTTTACGTCTCGACCATTTCGAGACTCCTCATCATGTCCGTGATCATATCCGGGACTCCGAACTACCATCGGTACATCAAAACACAAAAACTCATAATACCGACCGTCACAGAACATTAAGCGTGCGGACCCTACGGGTTCGAGAACTATGTAGACATGATCGAGACACGTCTCCAGTCAATAACCAATAGTGGAACCTAGATGCTCATATTGGTTCCTACATATTCTATGAAGATCTTTATCGGTTAAACCACATAAAACATACGTTGTTCCCTTTGTCATCGGTATGTTACTTGCCCGAGATTCGATCATCGGTATCTCAATACCTAGTTCAATCTCGTTACCGGCAAGTCTCTTTACTCGTTCCATAATGCATCCTCCCGCAACTAACTCATTAGTCACATTGCTTGCAAGGCTTATAGTGATGTGCATTACCGAGAGGGCCCAGAGATACCTCTCCGATAATCGGAGTGACAAATCCTATTCTTGATCTATGCCAACTCAACAAACACCATCAGAGACACCTGTAGAGCACCTTTATAATCATCCAGTTACGTTGTGACGTTTGGTAGCACACAAAGTGTTCTTTTGGTAACCGGGATTTGCATAATCTCATAGTCATAGGAACATGTATAAGTCATGAAGAAAGCAATAGCAGTAAACTAAACGATCAAGTGCTAAGCTAACGGAATGGGTCATGTCAATCACATCATTCTCCTAATGATGTGATCCCATTGATCAAATGACAAGTCATGCCTATGGCTAGGAAACTCAACCATCTTTGATCAACGAGCTAGTCAAGTAGAGCCATACTAGTGACACTATGTTTGTCTATGTATCCACACATGTATTATGTTTCCGGTTAATACAATTCTAGCATGAATAATAAACATTTATCATGATATGAGGAAATAAATAATAACTTTATTATTGCCTCTAGGGCATATTTCCTTTAGTCTCCCACTTGCACTAGAGTCAATAATCTAGATTACACAGTAATGATTCTAACACCCACGGAGTCTTGGTGCTGATCATATTTTGCTCGTGGAAGTGGCTTAGTCAACGGGTCTGCAACATTCAGATCCGTATGTATCTTGCAAATCTCTATGTCTCCCACCTGGACTTGATCCCGGATGGAATTGAAGCGTCTCTTGATGTGCTTGGTTCTTTTGTGAAATCTGGATTCCTTTCCCAAGGCAATTGCACCAGTATTGTCACAAAAGATTTTCATTGGACCCGATGCACTAGGTATGACACCTAGATCGGATATGAACTCCTTCATTTGCTGCTTCTGAAGTAGCTATGTGTTCTGCTTCACACGTAGATCCCGCCACGACGCTTTGTTTAGAACTGCTCCAACTAACAGCTCCAATGTTCAATATAAACACGTATCTGGTATGCGATTTAGAATCGTCCGGATCAGTGTCAAAGCTTGCATCGACGTAACCATTCACGACGAGCTCTTTGTCAGCCCCATAAACGAGAAACATGTCCTTAGTCCTTTTCAGGTATTTCAGGATGTTCTTGACCGCTGTCCAGTGATTTACTCCTGGATTACTTTGGTACCTCCCTGCTAAACAAATAGCAAGGCACACATCAGGTCTGGTACACAAGATTGCATACATGATAGAGACTATGGCTGAAGCATAGGGAACACTTTTCATTTTCTCTCTATCTTCTGCAGTGGTCGGGCATTGAGTCTTACTCAACTTCACACCTTGTAACACAGGCAAGAACCCTTTCTTTACTTGATCCATTTTAAACTTCTTCAAAACTTTATCAAGGTATGTGCTTTGTGAAAGTCCAATTAAGCGTCTTGATCTATCTCTATAGATATTGATGCCCAATATATAAGCAGCTTCTCTGAGGTCTTTCATTGAAAAACTCTTATTCAAGTATCCTTTTATGCTATCCAGAATTCTATATCATTTCCAATCAACAATATGTCATCCACATATAATATTAGAAATGCTACATAGCTCCCACTCACTTTCTTGTAAATACAGGCTTCTCCAAAAGTCTGTATAAAACCATACGCTTTGATCACACTATCAAAATGTTTATTCCAACTCCGAGAGGCTTGCACCAGTCCATAAATGGATCGCTGGAGCTTGCACACTTTGTTAAGACCCTTTGGGTCAACAAAACTTTCTGGTTTCATCACATACAACTCTTCTTCCAGAAATCCATTCAGGAATGCAGGTTTGACATCCCTTTGCCAAATTGCATAACCACAAAATGCGGCAATTACTAACATGATTCGGACAGACTTAAGCATCGCTACGGGTGAGAAAATCTCATCGTAGTCAACCCCTTGAACTTGTCGAAAACCTTTCGCAACAAGTCAAGCTTTGTAGACAGTAACATTACCGTCAGCGTCAGTCTTCTTCTTAAAGATACATTTATTCTCGATGGCTTGCCGATCATCGAGCAAGTCAACCAAAGTCCATACATGGATCCCATCTCAGATTTCATGGCCTCAAGCCATTTTGCGGAATCTGGGCTCACCATCGCTTCTTCGTAGTTCGTAGGTTAATCATGGTCAAGTAACATGAATTTCAGAACAGGATTATCGTTCCACTCTGGTGCGGATCTTACTCTGGTTGACGTACGAGGTTCGGTAGTAACTTGATCTGAAGTTTCATGATCATCATCATTAGCTTCCTCACTAATTGGTGTAGGTGTCACAGGAACCATTTTCTGTGATGAACTACTTTCCAATAAGGGAGCAGGTACAGTTACTTCATCAAGTTCTACTTTCCTCCCACTCACTTCTTTCGAGAGAAACTCCTTCTCTAGAAAGGATCCATTCTTGGCAACAAATGTCTTGCCTTTGGATCTGTGATAGAAGGTGTACCCAATAGTTTATTTTGGGTATCCTATGAAGACACATTTCTCCGATTTGGGTTCGAGCTTATCAGGTTGAAGCTTTTTCACATAAGCATCGCAGCCCCAAACTTTAAGAAACGACAACTTTGGTTTCTTGCCAAACCACGGTTCATAAGGCGGCGTCTCAACGGATTTTGATGGTGCCCTATTTAACGTGAATGCAGCCGTCTCTAAAGCATTACCCCAAAACGATAGTGGTAAATCTGTAAGAGACATCATAGATCGCACCATATGTAGTAAAGTACGATTATGACGTTCGGACGCACCATTATGCTGTGGTGTTCCGGGTGGTGTGAGTTGCGAAACTATTCCGCATTGTTTCAATTGTAGACCAAACTCGTAACTCAAATTTTCCCCTCCACGATCAGATCATAGAAACTTTATTTTCTTGTTACGATGATTTTCCACTTCACTCTAAAATTATTTGAACTTTTCAAATGTTTCAGACTTGTGTTTCATTAAGTAGATATACCCATATCTGCTCAAATTATCTGTGAAGGTGAGAAAATAACGATACCCGCCGCAAGCCTCAATATTCATTGGACCACATACAACAGTATGTATGATTTCCAACAAATCTGTTGCTCGCTCCATAGTTTCGGAAAATGGCGTTTTAGTCATTATCAAGTACCAAGTGATTCATAATCAAGTGATTCCAAAAGTCCATCAGAATGGAGTTTCTTCAAGCGCTTTACACCAATATGACCTAAACGGCAGTGCCACAAATAAGTTGCACTATCATTATCAACTCTGCATCTTTTGGCTTCAACATTATGAATATATGTATTAGTACTATCGAGATTTAACACAAATAGACCATTCTTCAAGGGTGCATGATCATAAAAGATATTATTCATATAAATAGAACAACCATTATTATCAGATTTAAATGAATAACCGTCTCGCATCAAATAAGATACAGATATAATGTTCATGCTTGATGCTGGCACCAAATAACAATTATTCAGGTCTAAAATTAACCCCGAAGGTAGATGTAGAGGTAGCGTGCCGACGGCGATCACATCGACTTTGGAACCATTTCCCACGCGCATCGTCAGCACGTCCTTAACCAATCTTCGCTCTATCCGTAGTCCCTGTTTCGAGTTGCAAATATTAGCAACAGAACCAGTATCAAATACCCAGGTGCTACTGTGAGCTCTAGTAAGGTACACATCAATAAAATGTATATCACATATACCTTTGTTCACTTTGCCATCCTTCTTATCCGCCAAATACTCTGGGTAGTTCTGCTTTTACTGACCAATCTGTTTGTAGTAGAAGCACTCAGTCTCAGGCTTACGTCCAGACTTGGGTTTCTTCTCCTGAGCAGCAACTTGTTTGTCGTTCTTTTTGAAGTTCCACTTCTTCTTCCCTTTACCCTTTTTCTTGAAATTGGTGGTCTTGTTGACCATCAACACTTGATGCTCCTTCTTGATTTCTACCTTCGCAACCTTTAGCATTGCGAAGAGCTCAGGAATTGTCTTATCCATCCCTTGCATATTATAGTTCATCACGAAGCTCTTGTAGCTTGGTGGCAATGATTGAAGAACTCTGTCAATGACACTATCAACAGGAAGATTAACTCCCAGTTGAGTGAAGTGATTATGGTACCCAGACATTCTGAGTATATGTTCACTGACAGAACTATTCTCCTCCATCTTGCAACTGTAGAACTTATTGGAGACTTCATATCCTCAGTCCGGGCATTTGCTTGAAATATTAACTTCAACTCATGGAATATCTCATATGCTCCATGACGTTCAAAATGTCGTTGAAGTCCCGGTTCTAAGCCATAAAGCATGGCACACTGAACTATAGAGTAGTCATCAACTTTGCTCTACCAGACATTCTTAACATCATCAGCAGCATCTGCAACAGGCCTGGCACCCAGCGGTACTTCCAGGACGTAATTCTTCTGTGCAGCAATGAGGATAATCCTCAAATTACGGACCCAGTCCGTGTAATTGCTACCATCATCTTTCAACTTTGCTTTCTCAAGGAACGCATTAAAATTTAACGGAACAACATCACGGGCCATCTATCTACAACAACATAGACAAGCAAAATACTATCAGGTACTAAGTTCATGATAAATTTAAGTTCAATTAATCATATTACTTAAGAAGTCCCACTTAGATAGATATCCCTCTAATCATCTAAGTGATCACGTGATCCAAATCAACTAAACCATAACCGATCATCACGTCAAATGGAGTAGCTTTCAATGGTGAACATCACTATGTTGATCATATCTACTATATGATTCATGCTCGACCTTTCAGTCTCAGTGTTCCGAGGCCATATCTGCATATGCTAGGCTCGTCAAGTTTAACCCGAGTATTCTATGTGTGCAAAACTGGCTTTCACCTGTTGTATAAGAATGTTGAGCTTATCACACCCGATCATCACGTGGTGTCTCGACACGACGATCTTTTGCAACGGTGCATACTCAGGGAGAACACTTGTACCTTGAATTTTTTTAGTGAGAGATCATCTTATAATGCTACCATCAATCAAAGTAGAATAAGATGCATAAAGGATAATGTAACGCCCACAATGCGGCTATATCTCCCCCGTGTCGAAGCATGACTTAGAGGCATAACCGCATTGTAAGCAATGTCGCAAGAGCGGTAATCTTTACACATCCCATGTACTGAATAAGGAAAGAGATACATAGTTGGCTTACAATCGCCACTTCACACACTACATGAATAAAGCATTACAACAACCAGATACAGACAAGGTCCGACTACGGAACCAAAATAGAAGAAGACCACCCCTAATGCTACAGATCCCCGATCGCCCCAACTGGGCTCCACTACTGATCAACTGGAAACGGAACAACGTAACGAACACGTTCTTCATCGAGCTCCTCCTTGAGCTTGGTTGCGTCACCTGCACGATATCATCGGCACCTGCAAGCTAGTTTTGGAAGTATCTGTGAGTCACGGGGACTCAGCAATCTCACACCCTCGCGATCAAGACTATTTAAGCTTATGGGTAGGGAAAGGTATGAGGTGGAGCTGCAGCAAGCACTAGCATATATGGTGGCTAACATACGCAAAAGAGAGCGACAATAGAAGGCAAAGCACGTTCGAGAATCTATGATCAAGAAGTGATCCTAGTCTACTTACGTTGAGCCATAACTCCAACACCGTGTTCACTTCCCAAACCCCGCCGAGAAGAGACCATCACGGTTACACACGCGGTTGATGTATTTTAATTAAGATAAGTTCCAGGTTTTCTACAACCGGGCATTACAAAATTCCCATCTGCCCATAACCGCGGGCACGGCTTTCGAAAGTTCAAAACCCTACAGGGGTGTCCCAACTTAGCCCATCACAAGCTCTCATGGTCAACGAAGGATATTCCTTCTCACAAGACAATCCGATCAGACTCGGAATCCCGGTTACAAGACATCTTGACAATGGTAAAACTAAACCAGCAAAGCCACCCGATGCGCCGACATCCTGATAGGAGCTGCACATATCTCATTCTTAGGGCAACACCGGATAGGTCAAGCTACGAGTAAAACCAACCCTCAAGTTTCCCCGAGGTGGCCCTGCAGGCTGCCCATTTCGGACCAACACTTTGAGAAGCACTGGCCCGAGGGGTTAAAAGAAAGATGACCCTTGAGTCTGCAGAACCCAAGGGAAGGTGATAGGTTGTTAGTGCAAATGGTAAAACAAAGGTCGGGCCTTGCTGGAGGAGTTTTATTCAAGGCGAACTGTCAAGGGGTTCCCATTATAACCCAACCACGTAAGGAACGCAAAATCAAGGAACATAACACCGGTATGACAGAAACTAGGGCGGCAAGAGTGGAACAAAACACCAGGCATAAGGCCGAGCCTTCCACCCTTTACCAAGTATATAGATGCATTAATTAAATAAGAGATATTGTGATATCCCAACAAAATATCCATGTTCCAACAAGGAACAAACTCCAATCTTCACCTGCAACTAGCAACGCTATAAGAGGGGCTAAGCAAAGCGGTAATATAGCTAAACAACGGTTTGCTAGGACAAGGTGGGTTAGAGGTTCATGGCAATATGGGAGGCGTGATAAAGCATGTGGTAGGTATCGCAGCAAAGGCATAGCAATAGAGCGAGCAACTAGCAAGCAAAGATAGAAGTGATTTCGAGGGTATGGTCATCTTGCCTGAGATCCCGCAAGGAAGAAGAACGAGTCCATGAAGAAGACAAACGGACGTAGTCGAACGAACCCTCACAAACGTGACGTTATCGGAAAACAACCCGAAGAAGCAACACCGGAAAGGAGCAAACAACATAGTAAACAACCATCACATAATCATGGCATGATGCACAATCAAGTATGATGCATGTCCGGTTTAATGAAACATGGCATGGAAAAGTGCACAAACAATTCTACAAATTAAGTGGAGCTCAATATGCAATTCCGTTGCATATTGACGAAACACCACATGACTTATTTAGTTCGATCTCGTTTATGTATTCAACAATATTAAATGTTGTTAGCATGGCAAGAGGTGAAGCATAAGTAAAACTACCTATCTAGGCAAGTTTAAATGAGGCCGAAACAACAAGCAACAAGTCCAAAAAATCCTCATGTGCATATTAATGGATTTGGCACTGTTCTGCCCCAAACACAATCTTAGAGTTATTAAACATGCAAAGTAAGGCCACCATGTTAAACTAGGCATTTTTCTACCCCATTTACATATAAAGCTTATTAAATTTGGAGCTACGGTTATTAAGTTATGAATTAAATCATTTTCGCATGCTATATGAGCAAATTTAATCAAACATCATTTTAAGCATTTTAAACATGGATGAGAGTGACATATTATGAAACTAGACAAGATTCTAAGCATATTTCACATAAAGTTTGTTTTAATCCGATGCACGGTTAATTAGTTATTAAATGCATGAACAGCAAGGGGTAATCTGTAAATATGCAGTTTTTCTGTAAATAGCTAAATTCGTTCATAGCAGAAAAAAATATACATCGGGCCGAATCTGCTCTTGGGCCAACGGAGAGGCGCTGGGGAGCAGCTCACCCATTGGGCTTCGGCCCGGTCGGTGAAGCAGCAAGCCGCGGCAAGGAAGCTGGGCCGGCTTGAGTCAGTGCGCTGGCCCAGGCGAGAGGAGGCAGGGCGCGGTCAACGGGCGCTGCTGGAGCTTGGCTACGCGTGAGGCAGAGGAGGGGTCGACGCAGACGAGAGCTCGAGCAGAACTTGGTGCTGGTCGTCGTCCTTGCGTGCTTGCCTGACAGAAGCAGGGGACGGCGCCGAGCTGGCTTGGCGGCGTCAGGCTTGAGGAGGCCGAGGTCAATGAGCGAGGGCTCGTCTCCCTCGCAGAGAGACGAGGTCGGCAGTGGCTGCGCTGGAACGGGGGAACGACGGAGGCGCGGGAACGGCGAGACTCCGGCACGGCAGCGAGCTCGGCGGACTGGGTCGAGCTGGAGGACCTCGGGGCCTCAGGTGCGGGAGCAGAGGGGGCCGAGGCGCCATGGTAGGGGAACGGCAGCGGCGGCGGGGAAACTTGGCGGCATCCATGGCCGGTGGCGCTGTACGGTTCCTGCAGAGACACGATAGAGAGAGGGAGCACGCGGTGAGAGAGAGAGAGGAGAGAAGGGCGAGGAAAGGAGAGGCAGGGGCGCAGGGGAGTTGCTGGACCGGCGACTGGACTCCGGCGAGTCGCCCCTGGATCGGGACAAGGAGGTTGCGGCCTCGGGCGTAGATGTAAAGGAGCACAGGCGCAGGCGACGAGGTCACTGAGGGAGGAGCGAGTGGGAGGAGCTCCCTCTCGATCCCAGATCGAGAGAGCAAGGAGGCTCTTGATCGAGGCGGCGGGGCTCTCTGGTGGCTTCGAACCGAAGAGATCGGGCTCATGCTCTGGTTGGTGGGTGAAAGAATGGGAGGATAAGGGGATCCCGAGGTGGATCACGGCGGCGGCGATGAGGACAAACTCCCTAGGTTTTAGGGTTAGGCAGGTAGGTGGCTTATTTATAGTAGGGGTCCAAAAGAGGGCTAGATCGAACCCTCTGATCTTAATCGGACGGTCTCAGATAATTAGGTTAGGGAGCCCAACAAATAGAACGAAGATGTTTTCAAGATATTTGGGGATGATCCGGACCCGTTGGTAATGACAGAGCGGGTCGGGTTCGGAACAACCTCCGGACACACGCGAGGGGTTCGACGCACTGTGCAGAGAGGGTTTCGGACCGTGCGATCGCATCGGACGGCTTCGGATGCGAAGAGGGGTAGGAGGATGGACTAGGTGGGCTGTGGTGAGACTGCGAGGGGAGAAGAGAGAGAGGGCCCGGCATCTGTTTCCGGAGACCGAAAACATCCGACGTTAGACCGGCTGTATTGCTGCTATAGTTATCTGTTGGGGCATCAAACGGACTCCGAATGCGATGAAACTTGGCAGGCGGCCTACATACACTAAAATAAGACCGCACGCCAGCTTTCAAACCATTCTGAGAACATTTTTCGGCCACTTATAAAATAATATTTCGGATGTGCCACAGGCGCGGGCAAGTGTGTATGGGCTCAGAACGGACAACGGGGAGAACTGGGATAACCCGGACGAATGCAAGTTTTGAAAACATGATGATGCAATGCACATGATGAGATGGCAAGATAGGACACACAAGCAAATGACAAGGCAACAACAACGAATAACTGGAGGACACATGGCGAGTCGGTCTCGGGGCATCACAACACTCCACTACTACAAGAGGATCTCGTCCCGAGATCTAGGATGGCACGGGAGGGAAAATGGAAGAGGATGGGAAATAGTAAAACTAAGTTGCTTCTTTGGCAAATGAGTGAAACCAATGAACCTTAGAGGTTGAACGTCTTGAAAGAAAGAAAACAACGAAGATGACCAAAGTTTAAAACACTCCGCTAGAAAAGAGGAACAAGGAACATCACGAGAACCCTATAGGTTGGAAGACATGAGAAAAGGGTTGCAATGGACAAGAAGTACATGCAAGCACTCCGATAGAAAATGAGATGTACAAGAAACGATAAGTATCAATTACGATTACACTCCGGTTAAAACAAGATAGAGAAGGAATAAGAGTGATATAATTTGGACAACACTCCGACTGAAAATGGAAGGAATAGAACATGAACTTGACAAGATGAGAAGATACTTGATGAAATCAACAACACGGTGCCTCTGGAACTATTGAAAGAAAGGCACAATGGGGAAGAAAGATTTCAGACATCACTCCGGTTGAGATGGGAGGCAAAACTTGATAGAATGGGGAGAGCTTGAAAAGAGGGCACGACACTCCGGTTGAATGGATAAACAAAAGGAAAGAACATGATCTTTGACCATACGAGATGATGGGTGAAAATAGCAACAACATCACAAAGCCTCCGGAAGAAAGGATAGAAGATATATCATTAGAATAAAAGAATGGAGAAGGAAATGCCAACTTATGCCCCAAGTGAGCTTGAAGATCAAACTTCCAAGCAACTTAAAACGGAGTTGTTGGAAAAACCAACAACGAAAAAGGATAAGCTTGATATGGACTTATAGAAGACATCTCAAAATTATGAGGTGACAACTTGCCACTCACGGAAAAGATTTGATTGTGAGCTAGAAAAATATAGAAATCTTCTTGCACCGAGGTGATAAGGATAAAACTTGGATCATAGATAATCACCACAAAGAGCAACATTCCCAATGGAAGGCTTTAGGTGAAATTTATACCAAGATAACTCCAATGAAGGGATTGATGGGTTGAAAAGAAACTTATGAACAAATTGAAAATGATGGGTTTAAAATATGTCATTCCGGACAATTTGTGAATCATGAAGCATGAAGGGAAGTTGTCAAGAAAGACATAGCACCACCTGAAAAGATAAGATAGAAAGAATTGCACTTCAGAATGCAAGATGAAGAATACTTGAGCTCCTTTGAAAAGAATCTCGATGAACACTTCGAGAAGGAATTAAATCCTTTATGAACCATCATGTAGAACCTTCATGAAGAACTCCGGTAACAAAAGGATGATCAAACAAAAAGGAAAAAGAAGTTGAAACACAAGGTGAAAACTTGTAATGATTTAGATGGATCTCCATGGTGATATAATTGCGAGAGCTTGGAACTTCGGGAAAGAAAAGATGAAACAATTGAAAACCGAGAACTTGATGAGCCTCCGGAATAAGGAATTGAATTTACTCAATGAAACAAGAATAAGAATTATATTATGCTTATCCTTAACCAATTAAATTGATGACAAGCAACGGATTTGGCATACTACTTATTCTCGTTCAAAAGGAGTAAGAGAGATATAACATAAACTTGAGAAGGTCTTCGATGAACCACCGGTAGGATTTGGAAAACAACGAATGAATTGATACGATAACAAAGGAAGAGAAATCTTGAACGAACCACCATAAGAATTGAGAATGAACGAGTAAAAGATGAAGAAACACCGGGAAGGATTAGAGAACGAATGAAGATACTTGAGGGAATTTAGATCCACGAGAACAAAAATATCACGAGCTGATTAGAGAATATTTGAATGATGCACCGGTAGGATTTGGAGAGCGAGAGCTGAAAGCTGGAATGAATAAATCTGAAATGATGGGCTCCGGGAAATCAAACTGAAAGACTCCTGAATTGCTCTGGAAGGATGAAAAGAATTCCCACAATCAAAACAATTATGAGAGGATGGCCTCAAACTAGAACCATGAATCTTTGAAAGAACGGACATGATTGCAGAGAAACTCTCCTTTGGTCTTCAAATGTTGATAATGACGACGAGAAACACCACCATGAATTGTTGAGATGCTCCGGGATGAAAATTAGAAAGTTGGACCAATGATGAAAAGAATTTGGCAGATCTTGGATAAAGGCATATGACTGATGACAATTCATTCTTACGTCAAACTTTGAAAAGAATTTAGGATAGCTCCGGGAAAATTAGAAGAGTCAGGTAAGATCCTGGGAAAAGACCTATGGATTAGGGCCCACTCAAAAGAAACACAGTTGAACGATTGCTTGAAAAGATAGATTGCACTGATTGAATTAAATGGCTTGAATAAGGTAAGACCTCGGAATAGCTTGAACGGATGCAAAGTGGAAAACACGAATCTTCGAGATATCTTCAGCACTCCAAAACAAATGTATAGCGAGGGGTGAAAGATTAAGAATTGCACCGGCATGAGAAAGCATTGAAACGAGGAAAGGATATGATCAACACCAAAAACTTGAATTAAAACCACCGGAGAAGAAAAAGAATGAAGAATGATGAACTAGTAGAACATCTTCACGAGAACCACCGGGTAAGAACATTGACGGAAAAGAATGGAGAGACTTGACATCAATAAGATGGATACTTGATTAAGAAATCCGAGTCCTTGAAGAAAAACAAGGGAGGGAGGACGGGAAAACAAAGGCAACTTGGGACGGATGAAACAAACAACGTTGAGAAGACTTGAGTTGATCTTGCGGATGTTGAAGTGATCGGATCCACTTGAAGAGAAACACACCGGTTGAAGAGAATTGACATGACAATCTCGATTATCATGAAGGATTGGTATTCCCATCGGAGTATGAGAACACCGGTTCGGAAAGGTATGGAATCAACACTTGACTTCGAAGCAACTCGAATACCACAACCAAAAGCAAAACAAAGGATTGGCTTGCAGAATAAGCCGGAACAAACATATGATAGAGATTTCGTCCGAAGTTTTCGTGGTGGGGCCTACACGGGCTCGATCGTATAGCACCATCATGTACAAGGCAGTGCACATGACATACGAAGCGTCCCCGAGTCAGCATAGCCAAGGACTCTTTAAGACACAACAAGACCACTGTAAAACCAACCGTGGATAGGCGGACCACTAGACGTCGAACCCCAATCTCATATCATGCATCTGTAGGAAAGATATCCTAAGAGCTACTTGAATTCCCACTTATCAACTCCTGAAACTTTCTAGTTATGCAATCGGGTGTTGGGGATACAGGGGAAGCATAATATCTCACCCAAAACTATCAAATCCTACATCCAGCTGTATCCATCCTTCAACACATAACCAAGAAACCTTCGGAAATCATTTACCTCAACCTTCGAAAAGCATCCGTTATACGAGTTATGGCAATACTCCCGAACTCCCGCCCCAGTACTGGGTGGTGTCGAGGTTATCTCACCAACAACTGCATAAAAGAGATTTTCAATGTCGGCGAAACTTAGGTATTCCAGAACTGCAACGATAAAATTGTGACGACAACACCTCAGAGCTCAACTCCCCGGGACACTGCCACAACCCCTAAATGTCAGGAGGCACCAAGAACAATGTTCTCGTCACAAAACCATCGGAACGATTCCAAGATACCCGCGTGATCCTAAAAAAAATTAGTGAAATTTGAGAAGAGAAGAGTCAAAACTCTACGTCAGGATGCCTCACCAGAGCGACGAAGGGACTGAGGAGTAAAAAGAATCCTACTCTCCGATATATATATATATATATATATATATATATATATATATATATATATATATATATATATATATATATATATATAATCCTAAAAGACTCAAAACATTTTTCTAGACTCAACAACGCCAGCGATTCGCTCAAGCAGGGGGCTCCTAAGTCGGGGAAGGCTCTGATTACCAACTTATAACGCCCACGATGCGGCTATATCTCCCACGTGTCGAAGCACGACTTAGAGGCATAACCACATTGTAAGCAATGTCGCAAGAGGGGTAATCTTTACACATCCCATGTACTGAATAAGGAAAGAGATACATAGTTGGCTTACAATTGCCACTTCACACAATACATGAATAAAGCATTACAACAACCATATACAGACAAGGTCCGACTACGGAACCAAAATAGAAGAAGACCACCCCTAATGCTACAGATCCCCGATCGCCCCAACTGGGCTCCACTACTGATCAGCTGGAAACGGAACAACGTAACAAACACGATCTTCATCGAGCTCCTTGAGCTTGGTTGCGTCACCTGCATGATATCATCGGCACCTGTAACCTGGTTTTGGAAGTATCTGTGAGTCACGGGGACTCGGCAATCTCACACCCTCGCGATCAATACTATTTAAGCTTATGGGTAGGGAAAGGTATGAGGTGGAGCTGCAGCAAGCACTGGCATATATGGTGGCTAACATATGCAAAAGAGAGCGAGAAGAGAAGGCAAAGCACGTTTGAGAATCTATGATCAAGAAGTGATCCTAGTCTACTTACGTTCAGGCATAACTCCAACACCGTGTTCACTTCCCGAACCCCGCCGAGAAGAGACCATCACGGCTACACACGCGGTTGATGCATTTTAATTAAGATAAGTTTCAGGTTTTCTACAACCGGACATTAACAAATTCCCATCTGCCCATAACCGCGAGCACGGCTTTCGAAAGTTCAAAACCCTGCAGGGGTGTCCCAACTTAGCCCATCACAAGCTCTCATGGTCAACGAAGGATATTCCTTCTCCCAAGACAATCCGATCAGACTCGGAATCCCGGTTACAAGACATCTCGACAATGGTAAAACTAAACCAGCAAAGCCACCCGATGTGCCGACATCCTGATAGGAGCTGCACATATCTCGTTCTCAGGGCAACACCGGATAGGTCAAGCTACGAGTAAAACCAACCCTCAAGTTTCCCCGAGGTGGCCCCGCAGGCTGCCCATTATGGACCAACACTTAGAGAAGCACTGGCCCGAGGGGTTAAAATGAAGATGACCCTTGAGTCTGCAGAACCCAAGGGAAGGTGATAGGTTGTTAGTGAAAATGGTAAAACCAAGGTTGGGCCTTGCTGGAGGAGTTTTATTCAAGGCGAACTGTCAAGGGGTTCCCATTATAACCCAACCGCGTAAGGAATGCAAAATCAAGGAACATAACACCGGTATGACGGAAACTAGGGCGGCAAGAGTGGAACAAAACACCAAGCATAAGGCCAAGCCTTCCACCCTTTACCAAGTATATAGATGCATTAATTAAATAAGAGATATTGTGATATCCCAACAAAATATCCTTGTTCCAACAAGGAACAAACTCCAATCTTCACCTGCAACTAGCAACGCTATAAGAGGGGCTGAGCAAAGCGGTAATATAGCCAAACAACGGTTTGCTAGGACAAGGTGGGTTAGAGGTTCATGGCAATATGGGAGGCGTGATAAAGCATGTGGTAGGTATCGCAGCAAAGGCATAGCAATAGAGCGAGCAATTAGCAAGCAAAGATAGAAGTGATTTCGAGGGTATGGTCATCTTGCCTGAGATCCCGCAAGGAAGAAGAACGAGTCCATGAAGAAGACAAACGGACGTAGTCGAACGAATCCTCACAAACGCGACGTTATCGGAAAACAACCCGAAGAAGCAACACCGGAAAGGAGCAAACAACATAGTAAACAACCATCACATAATCATGGCATGATGCACAATCAAGTATGATGCATGTCCGGTTTAATGAAACATGACATGGCAAAGTGCACAAACAATTCTACAAATTAAGTGGAGCTCAATATGCAACTCCGTTGCATATTGATGAAACACCACATGACTTATTTAGTTCGATCTCGTTTATGTACTCAACAATATTAAATGTTGTTAGCATGGCAAGAGGTGAAGCATAAGTAAAACTACCTATCTAGGCAAGTTTAAATGAGGCCGGAACAATAAGCAACAAGTCCAAAAAATCCTCATGTGCATATTAATGGATTTGGCACTGTTCTGCCCTAAACACAATCTTAGAGTTATTAACATGCAAAGTAAGGCCAACACGTTAAACTAGGCATTTTTCTACCCCATTTACATATAAAGCTTATTAAATTTGGAGCTACGGTTACTAAGTTATGAATCAAATCATTTTAGCATGCTATATGAGCAAATTTAATCAAACATCATTTTAAGCATTTTAAACATGGATGAGAGTGACATATTGTGAAACTAGACAAGATTCTAAGCATATTTCACATAAAGTTTGTTTTAATCCGATGCACGGTTAATTAGTCATGAAATGCATAAACAGCAAGGGGTAATCTGTAAATATGCAGTTTTTCTGTAAATAGCAAAATTCGTTCACAGCAGAAAAAAATATACATCGGGCCGAATCTGCTCTTGGGCCAACAGAGAGGCGCTGGGGAGCAGCTCAACCATTGGGCTTCGGCCCGGTCGGTGAAGCAGCAAGCCGCGGCAAGGAAGCTAGGCCGGCTTGAGTCAGTGCGCTCTCCCAGGCGAGAGGAGGCAGGGCGCAGTCAACGGGCGCTGCTGGAGCTATGCTTCGCGCGAGGCAGAGGAGGGGTCGACGCAGGCGAGAGCTCGAGCAGAACTTGGCGCTGGTCGTCGTCCTTGTGTGCTTGCCCGACAGAAGCAGGGGACGGCGCCGAGCTAGCTTGGCGCGTCAGGCTTGAGAAGGCCGAGGTCAACGAGCGAGGGCTCGTCTCCCTCGCAGAGAGGCGAGGTCGACAGCGGCTGCGCTGGAAGGGGGAACGACGGAGGCACGGGAACGGCGAGACTCCGACGCGGCAGGGAGCTCGGCGGACTGGGTCGAGCTGGAGGAGCTCGGGGCCTCAGGTGCGGGAGCAGAGGGGGCCGAGGCGCCATGGCAAGGGAACGGCAGCACTGGCGGGGAAACTTGGCAGCATCCATGGCTGGCGCGCTGTATGGTTCCTGCAGAGACACGGTAGAGAGCGGGAGCACGCGGTGAGAGAGAGAGGAGAGAAGGACGAGGAAAGGAGAGGCACGGGCGCAGGGGAGCTGCTGGACCGGCGAATGGACTCAGGCGAGTCGCCCCTAGATCGGGACGAGGAGGTTGCGGCCTCGGGCGCATATGTAAAGGAGCACAGGCGCAGGCGACGAGATCACTGAGGGAGGAGCGAGTGGGAGGAGCTCCCTCTCGATCCCAGATCGAGAGAGCAAGGAGGCTCTCGATCGAGGCGGCGGGGCTCTCTGGTGGCTTCGAACCGAAGAGCTCGGGCTCGTGCTCTGGTTGGTGGGTGAAAGAATGGGAGGATAAGGGGATCTCGAGGTGGATCGCAGCGGCGGCGATGAGGACAAACTCCCTAGGTTTTAGGGTTAGGCAAGTAGGTGGCTTATTTATAGTAGGGGTCCAAAAGAGGGCTAGATCGAACCCTCTGATCTTAATCGGACAGTCTCGGATGATTAGGTTAGGGAGCCCAACAAATAAAATGAAGATGTTTTCAAGATATTTGGGGATGATCCGGACCCATGGTAACGACGGAGCGGGTCGGGTTCGGAACAACCTCCGGACGCGCGTGAGGGGTTCGATGCACTGTGCACAGAGGGTTTCGGACCGTGCGATCGCATCGGACGGCTCCGGACGCGAAGAGGGGTAGGAGGATGGACTAGGTGGGCTGTGGCGAGACTGCGAGGGGAGAAGAGAGAGAGGGCCCGGCATCTGTTTCCGGAGATCGAAAACATCCGACGTTAGACCAGCTATATTGCCGCTGTAGTTATCCGTTGGGGCGTCAAACGGACTCCGAATGCGATGAAACTTGGCAGGCGGCCTACATACTCTAAAATAAGACCGCACGCCAGCTTTTGACCCATTCTGAGAACATTTTTTGGCCACTTATAAAATAATATTTCAGACGTGCCACGGGCGCGGGCAAGTGTGTATGGGCTCAGAACGGACAACGGGGAGAACTGGGATAACCTGGACGAATGCAAGTTTTGAAAACATGATGATGCAATGCACATGATGACATGGCAAGATGCGACACGCAAGCAAATGACAAGGCAACAACAACGAATAACTGGAGGACACCTGGCGAGTCGGTCTCGGGGCGTCACAGATAAACATCACATGCAATCAATATAAGTGATATGATATGGCCATCATCATCTTGTGCCTTTGATCTCCATCTCCAAAGCACCGTCATGATCACCATCGTCACCGGCGCGACACCTTGATCTCCATCATAGCATCGTTGTCGTCTCGCCAACTATTGCTTCTATGACTATCGCTACCGCTTAGTGATAGAGTAAAGCAATTACATGGCTATTGCATTTCATACAATAAAGCGACAACCATATGGCTCTTGCTAGTTGCCGATAACTCTATTACAAAACATGATCATCTCATACAACAAAATATAGCATCATGCCTTAACCATATCACATCACAACATGCCCTGCAAAAACAAGTTAGACGTCCTCTACTTTGTTGTTGCAAGTTTTACGTGGCTGCTACGGGCTGAGTAAGAACCGTTCTTACCTATGCATCAAAACCACAACGATAGTTCGTCAAGTTAGTGTTGTTTTAACCTTCAACAAGGACCGGGCGTAGTCACACTCGGTTCAACTAAAGTTGGAGAAACTGACACCCGCCAGCCACCTGTGTGCAAAGCACGTCGGTAGAATCAGTCTCGCGTAAGCGTACGTGTAATGTCGGTCCGCCCGCTTCATCCAACAATACCGCCGAACCAAAGTATGACATGATGGTAAGCAGTATGACTTGTATCGCCCACAACTCACTTGTGTTCTACTCGTGCATATAACATCTACGCATAAACCTGGCTCGGATGCCACTGTTGGGGAACGTAGTAATTTCAAAAAAAATCCTGCGCACACGCAAGATCGTGGTGATGCATAGCAACGAGAGGGGAGAGTGTCGTCTACGTACCCTCGTAGAACTTAAGCGGAAGCATTATGACAATGCGGTTGATGTAGTGGCAAGCCGATCATGATCGACTGATCCTCAGTACCGAACGTACGGCACCTCCGCGTTCAGCACATGTTCAGCTCGGTGACGTCCCGCGAACTCATGATCCAGTAGAGCTTCCGGGAAGAGCTACGTCAGCACGATGTGTGGTGACGGTGTTGATGAAGCTACCGACGCAGGGCTTCGCCTAAGCACCGCTACGATATGATCGAGGTGGATTATGGTGGAGGGGGGCACCGCACACGGCTAAAAGATCAATGATCAATTGTTGTGTCTCCAAGGGGTGCCCCCCTCCCCGTATATAAAGGAGTGAGGGAGGGGAGGGGGCCGGCCTCCTATGGCGCGCCCCCTTCCAAGTAGGAGTAGGAGAAGGGAAGGAAGGGAGAGAAGGAAAGGGGGCGCCCCCCCCCCTCCTTGTCCAATTCGGACTAGAGGGGGAGGGGGCGCACGTCTGCCCTGACTGTACCTCCTCTTCTCCAACTAAGGCCCATAGGCCCAATATACTCCCCGGGGGGTTCCGTTAACCCCCCGGTACTCCGGTATATGTCTGAAACCTCCCGAAACACTTCCGGTGTCCGAACATAGTCGTCCAATATATCGATCTTTACGTCTCGACCATTTCGAGACTCCTCGTCATGTCCGTGATCATATCCAGGACTCCGAACTACCTTCGGTACATCAAAACACAAAAACTCATAATACCGATCGTCACAGAACTTTAAGCGTGCGGACCCTACGGGTTCGAGAACTATGTAGACATGACCGATACACGTCTCCGGTCAATAACCAATAACGGAACCTGGATGCTCATATTGGTTCCTACATATTCTATGAAGATCTTTATCGGTCAAACCGCATAACAACATACGTTGTTCCCTTTGTCATCGGTATGTTACTTGCCCGAGATTCGATCATCGGTATCTCAATACCTAGTTCAATCTCGTTACCGGCAAGTCTCTTTACTCGTTCTGTAATGCATCATCCCGTAACTAACTCATTAGTCACATTTCTTGCAAGGCTTATAGTGATGTGCATTACCGAGAGGGCCCAGAGATACCTCTCCGACAATCGGAGTGACAAATCCTATTCTCGATCTATGCCAACTCAGCGAACACCATCGGAGACACCTGTAGAGCACCTTTATAATCACTCAGTTACGTTGTGACGTTTGGTAGCACACAAAGTGTTCTTCCGGTAATCAGGAGTTGCATAATCTCATAGTCATAGGAACATGTATAAGTCGTGAAGAAAGCAATAGCAGTAAACTAAACGATCAAGTGCTAAGCTAACGGAATGGGTCATGTCAATCACATCATTCTCCTAATGATGTGATCCCGTTGATCAAATGACAACTCATTTCTATGGCTAGGAAACTCAACCATTTTTTATCAACGAGCTAGTCAAGTAGAGGCATAATAGTAACACTATGTTTGTCTATGTATTCACACATGTATTATGTTTCTGGTTAATACAATTCTAGCATGAATAATAAACATTTATCATGATATGAGGAAATAAATAATAACTTTATTATTGCCTCTAGGGCATATTTCCTTCAGGTGGTGCCCCTGCGTTGCATGTGCTGGAGACGGCTTGAAGGGAGGGCAGAAAATGGGGAGGCAGCTACCCGATGATGGAGCAGGAGGAATGCGGGCGAACTCTGTGTTCGGCGCCTTTTTCATAGTCTCTTGTAGACCAAGGAAATCCACCTCATTGGCAGAAATGATGCCAGTGGGGCAGGAAGACATGCCTTTCTTTCCTGCCCCCCTACAGTTCCAAAATAGCCCTATCATTTATAACGACTAGGAATATCCCTCACTCTAGTAGGTCTTCCAGGAGCCAGGGCATCCCTACTGTCATTTTTCTTTTTTTGACTTCTAGTTCGAGAACCAATAGGAGCCTCAAGTTTTGAAATAACCACACATTATTAGGGGACCTCTTTTTTTCTTTCTGGATTGAACCAGGACAAAGCTATCATCAAACAAGAATCTTGATCACCCCAAGTCTGTAGCAATGAAGTGGATCCCCCAAGCTTTCACACACAGATAATGAAGAGGAGCTACACTCACTATTTTGTATCAATAAGCATATTTATAGAACTTTCTAACTCGCGAATGATATCTATCGTACAAAAATTATCATCACGTAATTGAACCCCCATAAGAGATGCACAAACCATGATGGCAGTATTAGAAAAAGCAGAAAACTGATTATGGGTTTTGCAAGTAGGATCAATACCTTCCAAATTCCTTTTTTTCGAGCGAGCAGCACCCACCTGATCAATCCTAGACAACTTATCGCACTAGTTGCAGGAAGAAGGCACAAAATCAGCAACATCTAGTACCATACACTCATGCACAGGAGACCCAATAGGAGATTCAACGGTGTACTCACTACATGAGCCCTCAGTGCCAGCAAAAACTGCCTCAACCTTCATAACCACCGACAAAGATGACCACGACACATAATCTGACATTGGAGCAAGATTATTTTCACTAAGCAAAACAAGCTTTTTAGTGAAATCATAAGAGTGAGGAACAGAGGTATGGATAATGGTCCAAGCCCCTGCACTAACATCATTACCACTTTGAAAAGAAGATGGCTTTGTAGATTTTTAGGCACCAACAGTCTCAGATCCGGAAGACATATCCAGAACAAGATCTGAATTGGTTCCCCCAATAAGGATAGCATTTCTCTAGCCATAGAATGTATTAGGAGCTCATTGTCTTCACTGTCCTCCTCTTCCTCCTATTCAGATACGGTTGACGGCCTCTGCATGCCAATAGACTGTCCCTGTAGCAAAAATTTCCCACCACAGAAGTGCTCCCCCCACCCTGCTCAAATGAAGACCCGGAGGGGTCCATTCTATACCTTTTTGACAGAGATCGAGACGAACTGTTATCAACGGAAATAGAATTTTGGCTTTTCTTGGGGGGCGCCCACCACAATTCTTTCAAACTCATAAAAAAAATTATAGAACTTGTCACCAAGGGTGCCTTTAGCCGATGGAGGGATTTTCTCGGCATCCCTACACCCCAACAAGATACACGAAAACCCGGGCTTATGCAGTGTTGCCATATCAACTTCCAAAGTGACACTCACCAGACCACCAGCATAGGAAACATGCTCTGGACACCTCTTGTCTAATGGAACATTCTTCACATGAACCCAAGCTTTGTGCATATCCCTTTTGGCACCCACACAAGCAAACCAAGATGAAATGTTAACCACAGCAGCCCCGCCTTTAATAGGAAGACGTTTAGCAAAACAACGGGTGCATTCAACATCCTTATGATTAGGAAATCACATGGTATATTGAGTGGGACTAATAGGATGAGCAGTACAAGTCCACCAAACTCTGAAGAAGCCATTGAACTCAGTCTCTAATTCCTTTGCAGTGGTAAACCCCTCCAACACAATAAAGACTACCATGTTGTTCCTCTCTTTCACATTCTTCCTTATGCACAAATCTGGGAAATAGAAGAAGCCCTCACCCGGGGACTGGAACCCACACATAGCAGGAATACACTCCCATGGCCGCAATGCTTGGCACAGCTGCGCCATGTGCCCAAGCTTCCCACATCGATCACAATGAATAGTAGGCCAACGAGGAGCGAAATGATCTGGAAGATTGCAGTTAAGGCAGAGCTCCTGGTTGATTGTGTTGCCTTGAAAAGGAGGAGGTGGTGGGATCTGCCCCTTGCACTTGGATGTCGCGCCCCCTTGCTCGTCGACTTCACCGGATCCGCCCAACGATCCAGGCCCCGCCACCGAGGTTTTGGCCGCCTCCCAACGATCACCGGGTTCGGATCCAGATGAACTGCGCTAGCCTCCGCCCAGCGACGGATTCGCCCCCAGGCACTGCCAAACCAGGTTGCGTCGCTGGCCGCCAGCCTGGTAACGCCCACCATGATCCCTTCCTGTGCCAACCTCCTTACGCCTCCCCCCAAACTTCCCACCGCCGCGATCCCCCATCACCGATGAGCTGGATCTCGCAGCCTGATGAGACAAGAGAGAGGGCCTGGCCGCAACTTGAGGAAAGGATCGCTCGTCGTTGTCCAGCTTGCCCCGCCACCACCCAAAGGAGTCGAAATCGTGGATGGGATCGGACACCCTAGACCTCCGCCATAGGTGGCCAAACTATGGTTCGAGGTGAGAATCGCCCGGGATGTGGTGGGAGTGCGAAGTGACCGAGGCGGAGTCCAACCCCTCCCCCATACAGCTCACCTGTGGCAAATCCTCTGTGGGACCCTCATGGCGGTGGGGCGGACTAGGACCCAGAATCCCCCCACCAACCAGAAGCTGCGACCACCATGGCCCAGTTGTCATACGGCTAGCTGGTGCTGACGTGGTCTCTCGCCAAATGACAAGGAAACTGCATGACTCTGCCTCCGTGTACCACCTCGGCCTCGCAGAGCCTGTGTGCATCCACCGTCGACGTTGAGGAGCACCAGCTTGGGCGGGAGAATCAGCACTTCGTAATCGAAGGGTATAGTATGCCGAGATCAGAGATCCACGGCGAACGAAACCTCCCTATTCTTCCTCCCAAAGGTTGGGGTTTCACTCCGTGGAAGTGGGGAACGGTTGAGGGAACAAGGCAGCAACGCTGGTGTGGGCCACGGGAGCGCCACCTCCCACAGGTGATTGTGGCCAGCGGTCCGCTGAAAGAGAACCAAGGGAGCTGAAGTACCCTATCCATGGCCGTTTATACAGCATCACTCTACAAAGCCATGCGGTACTACATATCTATGCGGTTGAGAAATTTGAGCACATGTTCCAGCCATTTTATCCGCTCAGGAGCTGTGGCTTTCATTTGATGTTAAAGCAAAGATATCCTTTCACATAGATCTTGATATGCATCTCGAAGCTGCCTGCTTACACAGGAATTACATCTGAAATCGATCGCTCGTGGAATCTGCACCTTCTCAAAAGGAACTCATAGAACCACCAATTGCCCAATCAAGCAAAAGCAAATATATCCAGCAGCATGTCGAGAATGAAATCAACCACAGGAAATCTTTAATGTTAACCACAGAGAAGTTCACACTCCGCGGAGCAAAAAGAGAACTACTCAGTACCAAAACATTGGGAACAAGCATAGATACTAAGAACTGGCTCAAGCTTCTGCTCAGGAAACAACAAGCGCTCTAGTAACCACCCTTGAGATCGTTGACGACGTCATACGGGATGGGGGTGACCGTCTCGATGGTGGTGCCCTCCACCATGAACCCAGGCTTGGGGCCTGCTGGCTGCCTCTTGGTGCTGATGACCTCGCCACGGGCCTTGGCCTCTGCCTTCAGCTTGTCGTTGTTGAGCTTCCTCTGGAGGAACTCCTCGTTGCACCTGGATGGCTGCACGTGCTCCACACGCACATGGATCCTCTTCTTGATGATCCTGTTGCCAACCTGATGACAGAGAACACATGTTACAATCTGTGTACAGAGCAGACATATATTAAACAACATTTACTTGTAAAAGGCATGACAAGCAAATTTAGATGTATAACACAGAGTAGTTTACAGACAAGGAAATGCAGAAATAATATTGGGACCAACATCAAGTGATGTAAAATGTGGCTTACTGTGGTCTAACAATCCAAATGGATAAAACAAACAACTACTACCAACAAGAATCATTAGAGAGCTAACATTTACCATGTACAAAATCATGTCAGCATACAAAGATGAGCCCTGAAATGCATCCAAACTACTACATATTAGACAAAACAAGCCATGAAATGCATCCAAACTAGGACACATTAGATGAAACGGGCTAGGATATGCAACCCATATGCAACATTACATGAAACAAGCCAAGGTATCCACTAAATAAGAAAACAGATGTTTATATGTGTATCATCCAATTAGGCTATCACAACTGCTACAGGTAAAGCATGCAGTCAGAGGAAGCCAGAATGAAATTTTGATGTATGCCCATCACACGAATCGTGCGCCACAAAAACCTCTCCCGTGGAATACCACGCCTTCCCATAGCTGAAGGGGGAAGCGCTCGGCCTAGGGCATATGTAATCGAACAGAGATAATGCATAGCTATGGAAGGAAATTGACAAACATTGATAAATAGGCATAACATATGAACGTGCTCTGAAGAGTTCATCACAGGCACACATAACAAGCTAGCATAACAAATCAAGCACAATAAACCATTGATCTAGTCTACAGGACTGTATTCGCACCAAACGAACCAAAAGATTTGAGGGTCTAGCTCATTTTCAGCAGGTTATAACAACGATAAACCGTAAGAACAGTAAATCGGTTGCAAAAGAACAGATTGATGCATCCCGTCGGTCAATATCACAGCATCGCCCTAGCAGCACAGATCTAGCAAACCTGACGACCAGGGATGAAGAACGGGGAAGGTAGCGGGCAGGGGACTGGGGAGTTATACCTGCTTGTTGATCTCGACGCCGATGGCGCGCTTGGTGACGTTCCAGACGCGGCCGGTGCGGCCGTGGTAGAACTTGTGCGGCATACCCTTGTGGACGGCGCCGTTCACCTTGACGTCGACATGCTCGCCGACCTTGTAGGTGCGCAGGTAGGTGGTGAGCGGGATGTACCCCTTCTTGCGGAAGGGCCGCGCGAACAGGTCGCGCGTCCGCGACCGCAGCCCGTGCCCCGCCGGCATCTTCCCTTCCTCCTTGCCTTCTCTCCCTGCGGCTGTGCGGCGGCGGCGGCGGCGGGCGGGGGAGTGTGTGCGGCGCTAGGGTTTCGGAGGATGGAGGTGCCGCGTATTTATAAATGGGTCTCGGGCCGCTCTGCCGGATGCGATGCTGGGCTAGGTTTTCGTTCTTTTTGTTGGGCCTGTCATGGGTTGGTTTGAGTGCAGAGTTGTAACACTTTGAGTCCAACATTGCAGGCCGGTTATTGGGCTGGCATACAACAAAGGCATAGCCTTCCCTAACAAAAAAAACAAAGACTTAACCTTTGTTCAGAAAAAAAAAAAGACACTTGGGCCCAGTCTTTTTTACGATTCTCCCAGAATCCTGAGAATCGGACATCCCCTCAGGTTCTTTCAAAATCTTGAACCTGTATTTTTTTATCATCCTAGCTAATTAGGGTATAAATAGGTTGTCAAGAAAATACGGGTTCAAGATTTTGAAAGAATCTAGGGGAGATTGGATTCTTGATATTTTGGGAGAATCGGACAAAAGAACTGGGCCTTAGTCTCCAATTGAATTTTAGTGCAATATGACAAATGAACGACTTACCTCGAGACGACCACATGAATCACCTCCAAAGAGAGGGACTAGCCCGGTGTTTCCTCCTCACCATAACAACAAGGGAGAATACTTGATGCTCCCATGGCTTAGGTGTCATCGTGCCCAAATGTTAGAAAACTTAAATTATGATGCATAAAAAGTTCGAGAAACAATTGTGGATGTTCACAAGATGGGTGTTTATAGCCCATAAATTTTCCAACTTCAAACTCAAAATACACATCGGTATAAAAAGAGACAAACTTGAATGCACAGTACCGTTTTAGCTTTTGTCTACTTGTGACTTTATTCACATTGGAATTGTCTTTTTAAATATTTTATGTTTTTAATTGGAGTTAAATTTTAGTGTTTGTACACACTTATCTTGTGAACATCCACACTTTTTTGGATTTTTCTGAAACTCCAAATTTGAGTTTCATGACATTGGAGCATGGTAGCATGAAAGTCGTGGGAGGAAAACTCACCCATAACAAATTGCACAACAAGTAGTTGTAGGCATGTCATGTAGCATGCTCTAGCGGGTTTTTTTTGGGGGGGGGGGGGGGGGGGGGGGTCCTTGGTTTTCAATGATTTTTGTTTCACTTTATTAATTATTTATTCATTTGTTTTTTTATGTCATCAAATTTTCCAGTTTACGTTTAACAGGAGTGTGTTCTTCCGCCTGAAGCGGGGGGGGGGGGGGGGTCCTTGGTTTTCAATGATTTTTGTTTCACTTTATTAATTATTTATTCATTTTTTTATGTCATCAAATTTTCCAGTTTACGTTTAACAGGAGTGTGTTCTTCCGCCTGAAGCACATGTGTGCTTCCCATGTGAAAAAAGCAAGATTATACTTTCACCTGAAGCATAATAATGCTTCACCCCAAAGGGAGCATATGTGTGCTTCCCTGTGAAGCGCATTTGTGTTTCAACCCTGTGGGACCATAATTGTGCTTCCTCAACCATCACGGTCTAGTTTGCATTTGGAGTTCACGTTGGAAGCACAAAGTTACTACTAGCTGGAAGCATAGTTTTGTCCCAACAAAAGTCTATTGAAATGATTTACATGGGATTATATTTGAAGATCTCAATGTTGAATGCTCTACCGTTGTTTTTTCTGGGGGGAGGGGGGGTTCCTTGGTTTTCTATGATTTTTTGTTTCACTTGGTTAATTATTTATTTGTCTTTTTTATTTCATCAAATTTTCCAGTTTACATTTGACAGGAGTGTGTTCTTCCGCGTGAAGCACGTGTGTGCTTCCCGTGTGAAAAAAGCAAGATTATGCTTCACCCCATAGTGAGCATATGTGTGCTTCCCTGCGAAGAGCATTTGTGTTTCAACCCCGTGGAGAGCATAACTGTGCTTCCTCAACCATCACAGTTTAATTTGTGTTTGGAGTTCACGCTGGAAGCACAAAGTTACTACTAGCTGGAAGCACAAAGTTACTACTAGCTGGAAGCATAGATTTGTCCAAACAAAAGTCTAGTGAAATGATTAACATGGGATCATATTTGAAGATCTCAATGCTGAAATGCAACGATGAAAACGTTTTTTTAACTTGGAGTCATGGCTTGAGACATAAATCGTGTTTTTTAAACACAAAGAATCTACCTCTCATCCTCACGCTTGTTGAAAAAACGCAAACAAAACTCTCTAATTGCGACAAGTTATGTGCATGCGGTCCTTTGCTTGTCAGAGAGATGGGGCAACCTTTGTACGGGGTGCCTTTAATTAGCGATTTTGCCTATGTCCCAAAGGCGTTTGTATGTCACTCGTAGCGAGACCGATACAGAAAAGCCTAAAAGAGAAAAAGAAATTGGAAACAAGAAAATGAAAATAAAAAACAAATGAAAAACCGATGAGACCGATACAGAAAAGCCTAAAAGAGAAAAAGGAATGCGTGGAGCCTTACCAAAACCGGGGTGGGTGGTTCCATGAAACGATCTTGGAAGTTCACGGTACCACAATTAGTTGGCCGACACACTTTGTCGATCCCTGTAGAAGAGACAGGTGGATGCCACGCAGTAAGGGAGACATAGCTTTTACACCTTTTTGTAACACCTAGTGGTCGATTAAACGGCACATGCAGAACTTGGATCGAAAGTTTGCTCTGCACCTTAGTCATTGATCAGCGAACGGCGGTGATTACTATTGAAGGAAAGAGGGGCGAGAGAAAATGGAACAGACATAGTAGGGGGGAGGGACTATGCATCGCTTATAGCGGTCTGGACAATCGCATCGTTTGCGTGCTAGATTTGCATGGCTAGGAGTGGGCCGGCCCTTTAGCACGTGTACGGTAGCTACGATAGGCTTATTTTCTTGGTTTCGCTTTTATTTTTTGTGTTCTTTTTACAGCTGTGTTTTTAATTCATTAGTTTTAAATAAAAGAGACCAGTTCAATTATGTGGCGTTATTATTTTTACCGTATAAAAAATATCAATAAAATTCAAAATATTGTTTATGGCTTTTGAAAAACATTTGCGTGTTCCAAAAAGTGTATATGACATCCAAAAGTTATACTAAACATGAATTTGATTTTTTAAAGATATATAAAAAAGCTTTAGGATGTATATAAAAAATGTACAATGTGTATGAAAAAAGTAGATATTTTAAGAAACTATTAATCATATATTTAGAAAACGTTAAATGTGAATAAAAAATGTTCGTTATATGTACAAAAAAATGTTCCTTATATGTACATCAAAAACATATATTTTATAAAAAATGTTAATACTATATTTAAAAATACTAAACTTGTACAAAGAAAACCGTCTAAATTAAAAAAAGATAAAAAACCAACAAAAACCTAGAAAAAAAAGGGAAAACCAAAAGAAAGAATAGAAGGATGAAACCAAAAACACAAAGAAAAGGAAGAGAACGGAGAAAGAAACAAAGAAAACCAAAGAAAACAAAGAAACAAATAGGAAAGAAAACAATGAAATCCTGAAAGAAAACCAAAAAATAGAGGAAAAGATTGAAATTCGATAAAGAAACAAAGGAAACCACTGAAAAACAGAATGTGTCTAACCATTCTAGGGGATTCCGTGTCAGATTATTTCATTCCATTAAAAATAAAAGGCCAATCATGTTCATAAGAAGAAAGAGAAGCAAATCTATTCTATACTCGATAAGTGCAGCAAGTGCCACTACGGTATCCATCAACAAGGAAGGATGGAAGCAAATTTCAGAGCACTCGGCAACAGCTCCTGTGATGACATGGGGCGCCTGCACCAACCTGGTGATATGCTGGCCCAGAAATAGCCGGGGCAAAACCAATCATGGCATGGGTAGCCGCTTCCGCCGTCCGGATTCCGCATCACTGCTTGTTTGCGTAAACTCTACAAACGTGTTTGGTTGCCCATATGAGGTCCAGCCTTGCTCGGACGAGAAGAATTTGGCCTGTTTGGTTTCCTGCATTCACTGTGCGGCCCGCATCGCATGAAGCTTAAAGCATGTCTAGGCCAGGTTCAGGGGCAACACACGAATTGGCAGTAGCTCGCGAGCCTGGCCAGGGCGAGGCAGGGGAGGGCGACGCGCTTCTCCCCTCGTGCGAGCAGGGGAGATGGCGCGAGCTCGCCCGCGTCGCCGAAAAATCAGCGGGAGGATTTAGGCTCACCTCCCGCTGCTCCACCCCCTATTTAGCCCCTCCCTCACCGCCCCAACTCCCGCCACCATTCTTCATCCGTTCGCGCTTTCCCGCCGACGCGCATCGGCACCGAAGAGCGGGAAGCGGCGCATCTTCATCGGCCGGCTGTCCACGGCGTCGGAGCTCCTTCACCGGCCGGCGTTCATCTTCCACCACCGTCCCCCCTCATCCTCAAGCTACAGCCATGGCCTCTGTGAGTTCAATCCCCTTTTCTCACTGTTCCTTCTAGCTAGATCTGAGCTGCAGCTAGGGTTTGATCTAGATGCATGGTTGATTAGTGATCTGATCTGTGAGCTGATATGGTTGGTTGCTATGCTGCGATTACAATTTCTGGTAGGGCTAGATGTTCAAGCATGTGGTAGGCTAAATTAGTATTAGAGTTTGAAGTTGAACCTTGTGCTTGTGTTGAATCATGCTCAAATATATGATTTGTAGCTATTGATGGTCATGTGCTTGCTATGATAGTGATGAACCATGTACATGTATGCTTAGTATGATAGTGATGAAGCATGTGCTTGCTATGATAGTGATGAACCATGTACATGTATGTTCCCGCTTTCATGGATTGTCCGGTATGTTGTGTGCTATGCTCACTGTCAATGCGTGCTACGATTGTAGGACATGACCACGCAGACGCAAGATCTTAGTCAGGCCCTTGTCGTGTCCGACAACCAGTTTGCTCCATCGTTTGTCGAGGACTCGCAGCCTATGTCCGAGATGTTGGAAATATGCCCTAGAGGCAATAATAAAAGGATTATTATTATATTTCCTTGTTCATGATGATTGTCTTTTATTCATGCTATAATTGTGTTATCCGGAAATCGTAATACATGTGTGAATACATAGACACCAACATGTCCCTAGTAAGCCTCTAGTTGACTAGCTCGTTGATCAACAGATAGTCATGGTTTCCTGACTATGGACATTGGATGTCATTGATAACGAGATCACGTCATTAGGAGAATGATGTGATGGACAAGATGTTGGGGAACGTAGTAATTTCAAAAAATTTCCTACGCACACGCAAGATCATGGTGATGCATAGCAACGAGGGGGAGAGTCTGATCTACGTACCCTTGTAGATCGCAACGGAAGCGTTGACACAACGTAGAGGAAGTAGTCGTACGTCTTCTTCCCAATCCGACCGATCCAAGCACCGTTACTCCGGCACCTCCGAGTTCTTAGCACACGTTCAGCTCGATGACGATCCCCGGGCTCCGATCCAGCAAAGCTTCGGGGAGGAGTTCCGTCAGCACGACGGCGTGGTGACGATCTTGATGTACTACCGACGTAGGGCTTCGCCTAAGCACTACAACGGTATGATCGAGGTGGAATTTGGTGGCAGGGGGCACCGCACACGGCTAAGGAACGGTCACGTGGATCAACTTGTGTGTCTAGAGGTGCCCCTGCCCCGTATATAAAGGTTGACAGGGGGAGGGCTGGCCGGCCAAGCTAGGGAGGCGCAGGAGGAGTCCTACTCCTACTGGGAGTAGGACTCCCCCCCCCAATCCTATTCCTAATAGGATTCCCAAGGAGAAAGAGAGGGAGAGAGGTGGCCGGCCACCTCTCCTAGTCCTAATAGGACTAGGGGAGGGGGGGTGGCGCGCAGCCCACCTTGGGCTGCCCCTTTCACCTTTCCACTAAGGCCCAATAAGGCCCATTTGGTTCCCTGGGGGTTCCGGTAACCTCCCGGTACTCCGGTAAAATTCCCGATTTCACCCGGAACACTTCCGATGTCCAAACATAGGCTTCCAATATATCAATCTTTATGTCTCGACCATTTCGAGACTCCTCGTCATGTCCGTGATTACATCCGGGACTCCGAACAACCTTCGGTACATCAAAATGCATAAACTCATAATAACTGTCATCGTAACGTTAAGCATGCGGACCCTATGGTTCGAGAACAATGTAGACATGACCGAGACACGTCTCCGGTCAATAACCAATAGCGGGACCTGGATGCCCATATTGGCTCCTACATATTCTACGAAGATCTTTATCGGTCAGACCGCATAACAACATACGTTGTTCCCTTTGTCATCGGTATGTTACTTGCCCGAGATTCGATTGTCGGTATCCAATACCTAGTTCAATCTCGTTACTGGCAAGTATCTTTACTCGTTCCGTAATACATCACCTCACAACTAACATCTTAGTTATAATGCTTGCAAAGCTTATGTGATGTGTATTACCGAGAGGGCCCAGAGATACCTCTCCGACAATCGGAGTGACAAACCCTAATCTCGAAATACGCCAACCCAACATCTACCATTGGAGACACCTGTAGTACTCCTTTATAATCACCCAGTTACGTTGTGACGTTTGGTAGTACCCAAAGTGTTCCTCTGGCAAACAGGAGTTGCATAATCTCATAGTCATAGGAACATGTATAAGTCATGAAGAAAGCAATAGCAACATACTAAACGATCGGGTGCTAAGCTAATGAAATGGGTCATGTCAATCAGATCATTCAACTAATGATGTGACCTCGTTAATCAAATAACAACTCTTTGTTCATGGTTAGGAAACATAACCATCTTTGATTAACGAGCTAGTCAAGTAGAGGCATACTAGTGACACTCTGTTTGTCTATGTATTCACACATGTATTATGTTTCCGGTTAATACAATTCTAGCATGAATAATAAACATTTATCATGATATAAGGAAATAAATAATAACTTTATTATTGCCTCTAGGGCATATTTCCTTCAGTCTCCCACTTGCACTAGAGTCAATAATCTAGATTACACAGTAATGATTCTAACACCCATGGAGCCTTGGTGCTGATCATGTTTTGCTCGTGGAAGAGGCTTAATCAACGGGTCTGCAACATTCAGATCCGTATGTATCTTGCAAATCTCTATGTCTCCCACCTGGACTAGATCCCGGATGGAGTTGAAGCGTCTCTTGATGTGTTTGGTCCTTTTGTGAAATCTGGATTCCTTTGCTAAAGCAATTGCACCAGTATTGTCACAAAAGATTTTCATTGGACCCGATGCACTAGGTATGACACCTAGATCGGATATGAACTCCTTCATCCAGACTCCTTCGTTCGCTGCTTCCGAAGCAGCTATGTACTCCACTTCACATGTAGATCCCGCTACGACGCTTTGTTTAGAACTGCACCAACTGACAGCTCCACCGTTTAAAGTTAATACGTATCCGGTTTGCGATTTAGAATCATCCGGATCAGTGTCAAAGCTTGCATCAACGTAACCTCTTACGGTGAGCTCTTTGTAACCTCCATATACGAGAAACATATCCTTAGTCCTTTTCAGGTATTTCAGGATGTTCTTGACCGCTGTCCAGTGATCCACTCCTGGATTACTTTGGTACCTCCCTGCTAAACTTATAGCAAGGCACACATCAGGTCTGGTACATAGCATTGCATACATGATAGAGCCTATGGCTGAAGCATAGGGAACATCTTTCATTTTCTCTCTATCTTCTGCAGTGGTCGGGCATTGAGTCTGACTCAACTTCACACCTTGTAACACAGGCAAGAACCCTTTCTTTGCTTGATCCATTTTGAACTTCTTCAAAATCTTGTCAAGGTATGTGCTTTGTGAAAGTCCAATTAAGCGTCTTGATCTATCTCTATAGATCTTTATGCCTAATATGTAAGCAGCTTCCCCGAGGTCTTTCATCGAAAAACTCTTATTCAAGTATCCCTTTATGCTATCCAGAAATTCTATATCATTTCCAATCAGCAATATGTCATCCACATATAATATCAGAAATGCTACAGAGCTCCCACTCACTTTCTTGTAAATACAGGCTTCTCCAAAAGTCTGTATAAAGCCAAATGCTTTGATCACACTATCAAAGCGTTTATTCCAACTCCGAGATGCTTGCACCAGTCCATAAATGGATCGCTGGAGTTTGCACACTTTGTTAGCTCCCTTTGGATCGACAAAACCTTCTGGTTGCATCATATACAACTCTTCTTCCAGAAATCCATTCAGGAATGCAGTTTTGACATCCATCTGCCATATTTCATAATCATGAAACGCGGCAATTGCTAACATGATTCAGACAGACTTAAGCATCGCTACGGGTGAGAAGGTCTCATCGTAGTCAACCCCTTGAACTTGTCGAAAACCTTTTGCAACAAGTCGAGCTTTATAAACAGTAACATTACCATCAGCGTCAGTCTTTTTCTTGAAGATCCATTTATTCTCAATTGCTTGCCGATCATCGGGCAAGTCAACCAAAGTCCATACTTTGTTCTCATACATGGATCCCATCTCAGATTTCATGGCTTCAAGCCACTTTGTGGAATCTGGGCTCACCATCGCTTCTTCATAGTTCGTAGGTTCATCATGATCTAGCAGCATGACTTCCAGAACTGGATTACCGTACCACTCTGGTGCGGATCTTGCTCTGGTTGACCTATGAGGTTCAGTAGTATCTTATTCTGAAGTTTCATGATCATTATCATTAACTTTCTCACTTATTGGTGTAGGTGTCGCAGAAACAGTTTTCTGTGATGTACTACTTTCTAATAAGGGAGCGGGTACAGTTACCTCGTCAAGTTCTACTTTCCTCCCACTCACTTCTTTCGAGAGAAACTCCTTCTCAAGAAAGTTTCCGAATTTAGCAACAAAAGTCTTGCCTTCGGATCTGTGATAGAAGGTGTATCCAATAGTTTCCTTTGGATATCCTATGAAGACACATTTCTCCGATTTGGGTTCGAGCTTATCAGGTTGAAGCTTTTTCACATAAGCATCGCAACCCCAAACTTTAAGAAACGACAACTTTGGTTTCTTGCCAAACCACAGTTCATAAGGCGTCGTCTCAACGGATTTTGATGGTGCCCTATTTAACGTGAATGCGGCCGTCTCTAAAGCGTATCCCCAAAATGATAGCGGTAAATCAGTAAGAGACATCATAGATCGTACCATATCTAGTAAAGTACGATTACGACATTCGGACACACCATTACGCTGTGGTGTTCCGGGTGGCGTGAGTTGCGAAACTATTCCACAATTTTTCAAATGTACACCAAACTCGTAACTCAAATATTCTCCTCCACGATCAGATCGTAGAAACTTTATTTTCTTATTACGATGATTTTTAACTTCACTCTGAAATTCCTTGAATTTTTCAAATGTTTCAGACTTGTGTTTCATTAAGTAGATATACCCATATCTGCTTAAATCATCTATGAAGGTGAGAAAATAACGATATCCGCCACGAGCCTCAACATTCATCGGACCACATACATCGGTATGTATGATTTCCAATAAATCTGTTGCTCTCTCCATAGTTCCGGAGAACGGTGTTTTGGTCATCTTGCCCATGAGGCACGGTTCGCAAGTACCAAGTGATTCATAATCAAGTGGTTCCAAAAGCCCATCAGTATGGAGTTTCTTCATGCGCTTTACACCGATATGACCTAAACGGCAGTGCCACAAATAAGTTGCACTATCATTATCAACTCTGCATCTTTTGGCTTCTACATTATGAATATGTGTATCACTACTATCGAGATTTAACAAGAATAGACCACTCTTCAAGGGTGCATGACCATAAAAGATATTACTCATATAAATAGAACAACCATTATTCTCCGATTTAAATGAATAACCGTCTCGCATTAAACAAGATCCAGATATAATGTTCATGCTCAACGCTGGCACCAAATAACAATTATTTAGGTCTAATATTAATCCCGAAGGTAGATGTAGAGGTAGCGTGCCGACCGCGATCACATCGACTTTGGAACCGTTTCCCACGCGCATCATCACCTCGTCCTTAGCTAATCTTCGCTTAATCCGTAGTCCTTGTTTCGAGTTGCAAATATTAGCAACAGAACCAGTATCAAATACCCAGGTGCTACTGCGAGCATTAGTAAGGTACACATCAATAACATGTATATCACATATACCTTTGTTCACCTTGCCATCCTTCTTATCCGCCAAATACTTGGGGCAGTTCCGCTTCCAGTGACCAGTCTACTTGCAGTAGAAGCACCCAGTTTCAGGCTTAGGTCCAGACTTGGGTTTCTTCTCCTGAGCAGCAACTTGCTTGCCGTTCTTCTTGAAGTTCCCCTTCTTCTTCCCTTTGCCCTTTTTCTTGAAACTAGTGGTTTTGTTAACCATCAACACTTGATGCTCCTTCTTGATTTCTACCTCCGCAGCTTTCAGCATTGCAAAGAGCTCGGGAATAGTCTTGTTCATCCCTTGCATATTATAGTTCATCACGAAGCTCTTGTAGCTTGGTGGCAGTGATTGGAGAATTCTGTCAATGACGCAATCATCTGGAAGATTAACTCCCATATGAATCAAGTGATTGTTATACCCAGACATTTCGAGTATATGCTCACTGACAGAACTGTTCTCCTCCATCTTGCAGCTATAGAACTTATTGGAGACTTCATATCTCTCAATCCGGGCATTTGCTTGAAATATTAACTTCAACTCCTGGAACATCTCATATGCTCCATGACGTTCAAAACATCGTTGAAGTCCCGATTCTAAGCCGTAAAGCATGGCACACTGAACTATCGAGTAGTCATCAGCTTTGCTCTGCCAGACATTCATAACATCTGGTGTTGCTCCAGCAGCAGGCCTGGCACCCAGCGGTGCTTCCAGGACGTAATTCTTCTGTGCAGCAATGAGGATAATCCTCAAGTTACGGACCCAGTCTGTGTAATTGCTACCATCATCTTTCAACTTTGCTTTCTCAAGGAACGCATTAAAATTCAACGGAACAACAGCACGAGCCATCTATCTACAATCAACATAAACAAGCAAGATACTATCAGGTACTAAGTTCATGATAAATTTAAGTTCAATTAATCATATTACTTAAGAACTCCCACTTAGATAGACATCCCTCTAATCCTCTAAGTGATCACGTCATCCAAATCAACTAAACCATGTCCGATCATCACGTGAGATGGAGTAGTTTCATCGGTGAACATCATTATGTTGATCATATCTACTATATGATTCACGCTCGACCTTTCGGTCTCCGTGTTCCGAGGCCATATCTGTATATGCTTGGCTCGTCAAGTATAACCTGAGTATTCCGCGTGTGCAACTGTTTTGCACCCGTTGTATTTGAACGTAGAGCCTATCACACCCGATCATCACGTGGTGTCTCAGCACGAAGAACTTTCGCAACGGTGCATACTCAGGGAGAACACTTCTTGATAATTTAGTGAGAGATCATCTTATAATGCTACCGTCAATCAAAGCAAGATAAGATGCATAAAAGATAAACATCACATGCAATCAATATAAGTGATATGATATGGCCATCATCATCTTGTGCTTGTGATCTCCATCTCCGAAGCACCGTCATGATCACCATCGTCACCGGCGCGACACCTTGATCTCCATCGTAGCATCGTTGTCGTCTCGCCAATCTTATGCTTCCACGACTATCACTACCTCTTAGCAATAAAGTAAAGCATTACATCGCGATTGCATTGCATACAATAAAGCGACAACCATATGGCTCCTGCCAGTTGCCGATAACTTGGTTACAAAACATGATCATCTCATACAATAAAATCAGCATCATGCCTTGACCATATCACATCACAACATGCCCTGCAAAAACAAGTTAGACATCCTCTACTTTGTTGTTGCAAGTTTATGTGGCTGCTACGGGCTTAAGCAAGAACTCATCTCACCTATGCATCAAAACCACAACGATAGTTTGTCAAATAGACTCTGTTTTAACCTTCTCAAGGACTGGGCGTAGCCACACTCGGTTCAACTAAAGTTGGAGAGACAGTAGCCCGCAAGCCATCTATGTGCAAAGCACGTCGAGGGAACCGGTCTCGCGTAAGCGTACGCGTAAGGTTGGTCCGGGTCGTCTCGTCCAACAATACCGCCGAACCAAAGTATGACATGCTGGTAGGCAGTATGACTTGTATCGCCCACAACTCACTTGTGTTCTACTCGTGCAAATAACATCAAACCATAAAACCTAGGCTCGGATGCCACTGTTGGGGAACGTAGTAATTTCAAAAAATTTCCAACGCACACGCAAGATCATGGTGATGCATAGCAACGAGGGGGAGAGTCTGATCTACGTACCCTTGTAGATCGCAACGGAAGCGTTGACACAACATAGAGGAAGTAGTCGTACGTCTTCTTCCCAATCCGACCGATCCAAGCACCATTACTCCGGCACCTCCGAGTTCTTAGCACACGTTCAGCTCGATGACGATCCCCGGGCTCCGATCCAGCAAAGCTTCGGGGAGGAGTTCCGTCAGCACGATGGCGTGGTGACGATCTTGATGTACTACCGACGTAGGGCTTCGCCTAAGCACTACAACGGTATGATCGAGGTGGAATTTGGTGGCAGGGGGCACCGCACACGGCTAAGGAACGATCACGTGGATCAACTTGTGTGTCTAGAGGTGCCCCTGCCCCCGTATATAAAGGTTGACAGGGAGAGGGCTGGCCGGCCAAGCTAGGGAGGCGTAGGAGGAGTCCTACTCCTACCGGGAGTAGGACTCACCCCCCAATCCTATTCCTAATAGGATTCCCAAGGAGAAAGAGAGGGAGAGAGGTGGCCGGCCACCTCTCCTAGTCCTAATAGGACTAGGGGAGGGGGGTGGCGCGCAGCCCACCTTGGGCTGCCCCTTTCACCTTTCCACTAAGGCCCAATAAGGCCCATTTGGTTCCCGGGGGGTTCCGGTAACCTCCCGGTACTCCGGTAAAATTCCCGATTTCACCCGGAACACTTCTGATGTCCAAACATAGGCTTCCAATATATCAATCTTTATGTCTCGACCATTTCGAGACTCCTCGTCATGTCCGTGATCACATCCGGGACTCCGAACAACCTTCGGTACATGAAAATGCATAAACTCATAATAACTGTCATCGTAACGTTAAGCGTGCGGACCCTACGGTTCGAGAACAATGTAGACATGACCGAGACACGTCTCCGGTCAATAACCAATAGCGGGACCTGGATGCCCATATTGGCTCCTACATATTCTACGAAGATCTTTATCGGTCAGACTGCATAACAACATACGTTGTTCCCTTTGTCATCGGTATGTTACTTGCCCGAGATTCGATCGTCGGTATCCAATACCTAGTTCAATCTCGTTACTGGCAAGTCTCTTTACTCATTCCGTAATACATCATCTCACAACTAACATCTTAGTTATAATGCTTGCAAGGCTTATGTGATGTGTATTACCGAGAGGGCCCAGAGATACCTCTCCGACAATCGGAGTGAAAAACCCTAATCTCGAAATACGCCAACCCAACATCTACCATTGGAGACACCTGTAGTACTCCTTTATAATCACCCAATTACGTTGTGACGTTTGGTAGTACCCAAAGTGTTCCTCCGGCAAACGGGAGTTGCATAATCTCATAGTCATAGGAACATGTATAAGTCATGAAGAAAGCAATAGCAACATACTAAACGATTGGGTGCTAAGCTAATGAAATGGGTCATGTCAATCAGATCATTCAACTAATGATGTGACCTCGTTAATCAAATAACAACTCTTTGTTCATGGTTAGGAAACATAACCATCTTTGATTAACGAGCTAGTCAAGTAGAGGCATACTAGTGACACTCTGTTTGTCTATGTATTCACACATGTATTATGTTTCCGGTTAATACAATTCCAGCATGAATAATAAACATTTATCATGATATAAGGAAATAAATAATAACTTTATTATTGCCTCTAGGGCATATTTCCTTCACAAGACCCAATCCTAAACATAGCACAAGATCGTATAGTTTGTTTGCTAGAGTTTTTCCAATGTCAAGTATCTTTTCCTTAGACCATGAGATCGTGTAACTCCCGGATACCGTAGGAGTGCTTTGGGTGTACCAAACGTCACAACGTAACTGGGTGACTATAAAGGTACATTACAGGTGTCTCCGAAAGTGTCTGTTGGGTTGGCACGAATCGAGACTGGGATTTGTCACTCCGTATGACGGAGAGGTATCTTTGGGCCCACTCGGTAATGCATCATCATAATGAGCTCAAAGTGACCAAGTGTCTGGTCACGGGATCATGCATTACGGTACGAGTAAAGTGACTTGCCGGTAACGAGATTGAACGAGGTATTGGGATACCGACAATCGAATCTCGGGCAAGTAACGTACAGATTGACAAAGGGAATTGTATACGGGGTTGATTGAATCCTCGACATCGTGGTTCATCCGATGAGATCATCGAGGAGCATGTGGGAGCCAACATGGGTATCCAGATCCCGCTGTTGGTTATTAACCGGATAGCCATCTCGGTCATGTCTACATGTCTCCCGAACCCGTAGGGTCTAGACACTTAAGGTTCGGTGACGCTAGGGTTGTAGAGATATGAATATGCAGTAACCCGAAAGTTGTTCGTAGTCCCGGATGAGATCCCGGACGTCACGAGGAGTTCCGGAATGCTCCGGAGGTGAAGAATTATATATAGGAAGTGCAGTTTCGGCCATCGGGAGAGTTTCGGGGGTCACCGGTATTGTACCGGGACCACCGAAAGGGTCCCGGGGGTCCACCGGGTGGGGCCACCCATTCCGGAGGGCCCCATGGGCTGAAGTGGGGAGGGGAACCAGCCCATAGTGGGCTGGTGTGCCCCCCTTGGCCCACCCCCTGCGCCTAGGGTTGGAAACCCTAGGGTGGGGGGCGCCCCACTTGCCTTGGGGGGTACTCCACCCCCCTGGCCGCTGCCCCCCTTGGGAGATTCAATATCCAAGGGCCGGCGCCCCCCAAGGGGCCTATATAAAAGGGGGAGGAGGGAGGGGCAGCCGCACCCTGAAGCCTTGGCGCCTCCCTCTCCCCTGCTACACCTCTCCCTCTTGTAGTAGAACGGCGAAGCCCTGCTGCGGTGACTCCTGCATCCACCACCACGCCGTCGTACTGTTGGATATTCATCAACCTCTCCTTCCCGGCTTGCTGGATCAAGAAGGAGGAGACGTCACGCTGACCGTACGTGTGTTGAACGCGGAGGTGCCGTCCGTTCGGCGCTAGGATCTCCGGTGATTTGGATCACGTCGAGTACGACTCCCTCATCCCCGTTCTCTTGAACGCTTCCGCTCGCGATCTACGAAGGTATGTAGATGCAATCCGATCACTCGTTGCTAGATGAACTCATAGATGGATCTTGGTGAAACCGTAGGAAAATTTTTGTTTTCTGCAACGTTCCCCAACAGTGGCATCATGAGCTAGGTCTATGCATAGTTCTCTTTGCACGAGTAGAACACAATTTGTTGTGGGCGTAGATGTTGTCAACTTTCTTGTCGCTACTAGTCTTATTTTGCCTCAGCGGTATTGTGGGATGAAGCAGCCCGGACCAACCTTACACGTACGCTTACGTGAGACCGGTTCCACCGACTAACATGCACTAGTTGCATAAGGTGGCTGGCGGGTGTCTGTCTCTCCCACTTTAGTTGGAGCGGATTCGACGAAAAGGGTCCTTATGAAGGGTAAATAGAAGTTGACAAATCACGTTGTGGCTTTAACGTAGGTAAGAAAACGTTCTTGCTAGAACCCTCTTGCAGCCACGTAAAACTTGCAACAACAATTAGAGGACGTCTAACTTGTTTTTGTAGCAAGTGTTTTGTGATATGATATGGCCAAAGTTGTGATGAATGATGAATGATATATGTGATGTATGAGATCATGTTCTTGTAATAGGAATCACGACTTGCATGTCGATGAGTATGACAACCGGCAGGAGCCATAGGAGTTGTCTTTATTTTTTGTATGACCTGCGTGTCATTGAGAAACGCCATGTCAATTACTTTACTTTATTGCTAAACATGTTAGCCATAGTAGTAGAAGTAATAGTTGGCGAGCAACTTCATGGAGACACGATGATGGAGATCATGGTGTCATGCCGGTGACAAGATGATCATGGAGCCCCAAGATGGAGCTCAAAGGAGCTATGTGATATTGGCCATATCATGTCACTATTATTATTTGATTGCATGTGATGTTTATCATGTTTTACATCTTGTTTACTTAGAACGATGGTAGTAAATAAGATGATCCCTCATAATAATTTCAAGAAAGTGTTCCCCCTAACTGTGCATCATTGCGACAGTTTGTTGTTTCGAAGCACCACATGATGATCGGGTGTGATAGATTCCAATGTTAACATACAACGGGTGTAAGACAGATTTACACATGCAAACACTTAGGTTGACTTGACGAGCCTAGCATGTACAGACATGGCCTCGGAACACAGAAGACCGAAAGGTCGAGCATGAGTCGTATAGAAGATACGATCAACATGAAGATGTTCACCGACGTTGACTAGTCCGTCTCACGTGATGATCGGACACGACCTAGTTAACTCGGATCATGTTATACTTAGATGACTGGAGGGATGTCTATCTGAGTGGGAGTTCATTGGATAATTTGATTAGATGAACTTAATTATCATGAACTTAGTCTAAAACCTTTACAACATGTCTTGTAGATCAAATGGCCAATGTTGTCCTCAACTTCAACGCGTTCCTAGAGAAAACCAAGCTGAAAGACGATGGCAGCAACTATACGGACTGGTCCGGAACCTGAGGATCATCCTCATAGCTGCCAAGAAAGATTATGTCCTACAAGCACCGCTAGGTGAAGCACCTGTTCTCCCTGCAGAACAAGACGTTATGAACGCTTGGCAGACACGTTCCGATGATTACTCCCTCGTTTAGTGCGGCATGCTTTACAGCTTAGAACCGGGGCTCCAATAGCGTTTTGAGAGACACGGAGCATATGAGATGTTTGAAGAGCTGAAAATGGTTTTTCAAGCTCATGCCCGGGTCGAGAGATATGAAGTCTCCGACAAGTTCTTCAGCTGTAAGATGGAGGAAAACAGTTCTGTCAGTGAGCACATACTCACTATGTCTGGGTTACATAACCGCTTGACTCAGCTGGGAGTTAATCTCCTGGATGACGCGGTCATTGACAGAATCCTTCAGTCGCTTCCACTGAGCTACAAGAGCTTTGTGATGAACTTCAATATGCAGGGGATGGAAAAGACCATTCCTGAAGTATTTGCAATGCTGAAATCAGCAGAGGTAGAAGTCAAAAAGGAACATCAAGTGTTGATGGTGAATAAAACCACTAAGTTCAAGAAAGGCAAGGGTAAGAAGAACTTCAAGAAGGACGGCAAGGGAGTTGCCACGCCCGGTAAGCAAGCTGCTGGGAAGAAGCCAAAGAATGGACCCAAGCCCGAGACTGAGTGTTTTTATTGCAAGGGAAGTGGTCACTGGAAGCGGAACTGCCCCAAATACTTAGCGGACAAGAAGGCCGGCATCACGAAAGGTATGTGTGATATACATGTAATTGATGTGTACCTTACCAGTACTCATAGTAGCTCCTGGGTATTTGATACCGGTGGAGTTGCTCACATTTGTAACTCAAAGCAGGAGCTGCGGAATAAGCGGAGACTGGCGAAGGACGAGGTGACGATGCGCGTCGGGAATGGTTCCAAGGTCGATGTGATCGCCATCGGCACGCTACCTCTACATTTACCTACGGGATTAGTTTTAAAGCTTAATAATTGTTATTTAGTGCCAGCTTTGAGCATGAACATTGTATCAGGATCTCGTTTAATTCGAGATGGCTACTCATTTAAATCCGAGAATAATGGTTGTTCTATTTATATGAGAGATATGTTTTATGGTCATGCTCCAATGGTGAATGGTTTATTCTTAATGAATCTCGAGCGTAATGCTACACATATTCATTGTGTGAATACCAAAAGATGTAAAGTTGATAATGCTAGTCCCACATACTTGTGGCACTGCCGCCTTGGTCACATAGGTGTCAAACGCATGAAAAAGCTCCATGCAGATGGACTTTTAGAGTCTCTTGATTACGAATCATTTGACACGTGCGAACCATGCCTCATGGGTAAAATGACCAAGACTCCGTTTTCAGGAACAATGGAGCGAGCAACCAACTTATTGGAAATCATACATATTGATGTGTGCGGTCCAATGAGTGTTGAGGCTCACGGTGGCTATCGTTATGTTCTCACCCTCACTGATGACTTGAGTAGATATGGGTATGTCTATTTAATGAAACACAAGTCTGAGACCTTTAAAAAGTTCAAGGAATTTCAGAGTGAGGTTGAGAATCAACATGACAGGAAAATCAAGTTCTTGCGATCAGATCATGGGGGAGAATACTTGAGTCACGAATTTGGCACACACTTAAGAAAATGTGGAATAGTTTCACAACTCACGCTGCCTGGAACACCTCAGCGTAATGGTGTGTCCGAATGTCGTAATCGCACTCTATTAGATATGGTGCGATCTATGATGTCTCTTACCGATTTACCGCTATCATTTTGGGGCTATGCTTTAGAGACTGCCGCATTCACTTTAAATAGGGCTCCGTCGAAATCCGTTGAGACGACACCGTATGAATTATGGTTTGGGAAGAAACCTAAGCTGTCGTTTCTAAAAGTTTGGGGATGCGATGCTTATGTCAAGAAACTTCAACCTGAAAAGCTCGAACCCAAGTCGGAAAAATGCGTCTTCATAGGATACCCTAAAGAAACTATTGGGTATACCTTCTACCCCAGATCTGAAGGCAAGATCTTTGTTGCCAAGAATGGATCCTTTCTAGAGAAAGAGTTTCTCTCAAAAGAAGTAAGTGGGAGGAAAGTAGAACTTGATGAAGTATTACCTCTTGAACCGGAAAGTGGTGCAACTCAAGAAAATGTTCCTGAGGTGCCTGCACCGACTAGAGAGGAAGTTAACGATGATGATCATGAAACTTCAGATCAAGTTGCTACTGAACTTCGTAGGTCCACAAGGACACGTTCCGCACCAGAGTGGTACGGCAACCCTGTCTTGGAAATCATGTTGTTAGACAACGGTGAACCTTCGAACTATGAAGAAGCGATGGCGGGCCCGGATTCCGACAAATGGCTGGAAGCCATGAAATCCGAGATAGGATCCATGTATGAAAACGAAGTATGGACTTTGACTGACTTGCCCGATGATCGGCGAGCCATAGAAAATAAATGGATCTTTAAGAAGAAGACAGACGCGGATGGTAATGTGACCATCTATAAAGCTAGGCTTGTCGCTAAGGGTTATCGACAAGTTCAAGGGGTTGACTACGATGAGACTTTCTCACCCGTAGCGAAGCTGAAGTCCGTCTGAATCATGTTAGCAATTGCCGCATTCTATGATTATGAGATATGGCAAATGGATGTCAAAATGGCATTCCTTAATGGTTTCCTTAAGGAAGAATTGTATATGATGCAGCCGGGAGATTTTGTCAATCCTAAGAATGCTGACAAGGTGTGCAAGCTCCAAGGCTCAATTTATGGGCTGGTGCAAGCATCTCGGAGTTGGAACATTCACTTTGATGAGATGATCAAAGCGTTTGGGTTTATGCAGACTTATGGAGAAGCCTGCGTTTACAAGAAAGTGAGTGGGAGCTCTGTAGCATTTCTCATATTATATGTAGATGACATACTTTTGATGGGAAATGATATAGAACTCTTGGACAGCATTAAGGCCTACTTGAATAAGAGTCTTTCAATGAAGGACCTTGGAGAAGCTGCTTATATATTAGGCATCAAGATCTATAGAGATAGATCAATACGCCTCATAGGTCTTTCACAAAGCACATACCTTGATAAGATATTGAAGAAGTTCAATATGGATCAGTCTAAGAAGGGGTTCTTGCCTGTGTTGCAAGGTGTGAAATTGAGCTCAGCTCAATGTCCGACCACGGCAGAAGATATAGAAGATATGAGTGTCATCCCCTATGCCTCAGCCATAGGGTCTATTATGTATTACATGCTGTGTACCAGACCTGATGTAAACCTTGCCGTAAGTTTGGTAGGAAGGTAGCAAAGTAATCTGGGCAAGGAACATTGGACAGCGGTCAAGAATATCCTGAAGTACCTGAAAAGGACTAAGGACATGTTTCTCGTTTATGGAGGTGACGAAGAGCTCGTCGTAAAGGGTTACGTCGATTCTAGCTTCGACACAGATCTAGATGACTCTAAGTCACAAACCGGATACGTGTATATTTTGAATGGTGGGGCAGTAAGCTGGTGCAGTTGCAAGCAGAGCGTCGTGGCGGGATCTACATGTGAAGCGAAATACATGGCAGCCTCGGAGGCAGCGCATGAAGCAATTTGGGTGAAGGAGTTAATCACCGACCTAGGAGTCATACCCAATGCATCGGGGCCGATCAAACTCTTCTGTGACAACACTGGAGCTATTGCACTTGCCAAGGAGCCCAGGTTTCACAAGAAGACCAGGCACATCAAGCGTCGCTTCAACTCCATTCGTGAAAATGTTCAAGATGGAGACATAGATATTTGTAAAGTACATACGGATCTGAATGTCGCAGATCCGTTGACTAAACCTCTCCCTAGGGCAAAACATGATCAACACCAGAACTCTATGGGTGTTCGATTCATCATAATGTAACTAGATTATTGACTCTAGTGCAAGTGGGAGACTGTTGGAAATATGCCCTAGAGGCAATAATGAAAGGATTATTATTATATTTCCTTGTTCATGATGATTGTCTTTTATTCATGCTATAATTGTGTTATCCGGAAATCGTAATACATGTGTGAATACATAGACACCAACATGTCCCTAGTAAGCCTCTAGTTGACTAGCTCGTTGATCAACAGATAGTCATGGTTTCCTGACTATGGACATTGGATGTCATTGATAACGAGATCACATCATTAGGAGAATGATGTGATGGACAAGACCCAATCCTAAACATAGCACAAGATCGTATAGTTCGTTTGCTAGAGTTTTTCCAATGTCAAGTATCTTTTCCTTAGACCATGAGATCGTGTAACTCCCGGATACCGTAGGCGTGCTTTGGGTGTACCAAACGTCACAACGTAACTGGGTGACTATAAAGGTACATTACAGGTGTCTCCGAAAGTGTCTGTTGGGTTGGCACGAATCGAGACTGGGATTTGTCACTCCGTATGACGGAGAGGTATCTCTGGGCCCACTCGGTAATGCATCATCATAATGAGCTCAAAGTGACCAAGTGTCTGGTCACGTGATCATGCATTACGGTACGAGTAAGGTGACTTGCCGGTAACGAGATTGAACGAGGTATTGGGATACCGACGATCGAATCTCGGGCAAGTAACGTACCGATTGACAAAGGGAATTGTATACGGGGTTGCTTGAATCCTCGACATCGTGGTTCATCCGATGAGATCATCGAGGAGCATGTGGGAGCCAACATAGGTATCCAGATCCCGCTGGTGGTTATTGACCAGATAGCCATCTCGGTCATGTCTACATGTCTCCCGAACCCGTAGGGTCTACACACTTAAGGTTCGGTGACGCTAGGGTTGTAGAGATATGAATATGCAGTAACCCGAAAGTTGTTCGGAGTCCCGGATGAGATCCCGGATGTCACGAGGAGTTCTGGAATGGTCCGGAGGTGAAGAATTATATATAGGAAGTGCAGTTTCGGCCATCGGGAGAGTTTCGGGGGTCACCGGTATTGTACCGGGACCACCGGAAGGGTCCCGGGGGTCCACCGGGTGGGGCCACCCATCTCGGAGGGCTCCATGGGCTGAACTGGGGAGGGGAACCAGCCCATAGTGGGCTGGTGCGCCCCCCCTTGGCCCACCCCCTGCGCCTAGGGTTGGAAACCCTAGGGTGGGGGGCGCCCCACTTGCCTTGGGGGGTACTCCACCCCTCTGGCCGTCGCCCCCTTGGGAGATTCAATCTCCAAGGGCCGGCGCCCCCCCCAGGGGGCCTATATAAAAGGGGGAGGAGGGAGGGGCAGCCACACCCTGAGGCCTTGGCGCCTCCCTCTCCCCTGCTACACCTCTCCCTCTTGCAGTAGAACGGCGAAGCCCTGCTACGGTGACTCCTGCATCCACCACCACGCCGTCGTGCTGCTGGATCTTCATCAACCTCTCCTTCCCCGCTTGCTGGATCAAGGAGGAGACGTCACGCTGACCGTACGTGTGTTGAACGCGGAGGTGCCGTCCGTTCGGCGCTAGGATCTCCGGTGATTTGGATCACGTCGAGTACGACTCCCTCATCCCCGTTCTCTTGAACGCTTCCGCTCGCGATCTACGAAGGTATTTAGATGCAAGCCGATCACTCGTTGCTAGATGAACTCATAGATGGATCTTGGTGAAACCGTAGGAAATTTTTTGTTTTCTGCAACGTTCCCCAACATGAGATGGCACCTGATTCAGAGGTGTTCGAGTCTAATTCCCTCTATGTGCCAGTAGTGCTTGTTGAGCCAACTACTGCTGCTGCTGCTGCCGTTGCACTCAAGCTAGCAGCAGCAAAGGCAAAGAAGGATAGTAGGTCGAACAACATGAAGTGGCAGCCGTTCATGTCCACGTTCGTGCTGAACAAGATGTGTGAGCTCATCTCTAGTGGAGTTAGTACTGACAAGGGCTTCAAGGAGGTGCACTTGAACACCGTTGCGAAGCAGGTGTTCGAGTTCTGTGGGCAAGAGGTGTCTGCCAACCAGGTGTACAATCACCTGAGGAAGTGGAGAAGTCGATGGATCCAAGTGTCCAAGCTGAGAGACCTTAGCGGCGCCTCATGGATGAGAACACTTGCTCCATGGTTCTTGAGGCAGAGCACTACGCCGGCCATGTCGCGGTTAGCTCACAACCCTCTTCCTTTTCATACTGTCCACCATTGCCTACTCCTAATCGCAACTAACAACACTTGTGTTTCATTCTTAGGACCACCCAAGGGACGTTGAGTTCCTCAACACACCCATCCAGAACTACAACCAGATGCAGCACATCTTCTCCTTCGGGCTGGCAACTGGGAAGCATGCCATGGGCTCGGGGGAGCCTCTTGGTTCTCCCATGCCTGACTTCCCTGGGACCCCGGACGTCGAGATCCTTGATGGCCCTGACAAGCCCGCTGCGAAGCCCTTCGACAAGCCATTTGACCCCGTTGATAGGAAGAGGAAAAGAGGAGGCCTGATGGAGGAGATCAATGTCTTCTGCAGCATGACTGAGGTGGTGAAGGAGGTGGCAACAGCCATCAGGGAGTGCAAGCCCCTCGACGTCCACCCTGACCTGTATGGCACTGTCATGACCCAGGGTGGCTTCAGCGACGAGGCTCTCATGGCAGCTCTCAGCCACCTGCTTGACAACAAGGCCCAGGGTGTTGGATTCGTTGCCATGGCTGATGCTCACAGGGTGCTGTGGCTCAGGAGCTGGCTGGGCAAGCACTACTACTAGAGTAGTGCTGCCTGTGAGCATGCATGATCCCCGACGGCGATGGTGGTGGCGACGATGACGATGACGATGACGACGTACATTTTGTGTAGCTAGGGCTCAAAAACTATTTGATGGTCTGTATATTTTGGTGAGGTGGTATATACTAACCCCTCACGGTGATGGTGAACTTGTGGTGATAGGACGACACCCTCTTTTGGATATGGTGGTAGGTTAACACCAAGGTAGTGCTAGGAAGAACTTGCTATGTCGTATGATCATGCATGCTTTACTTCTCTTCTGCTCCGTTGTTGTTTGTGTGCTACTTTGCTTGCTACTTGTGCTCCATTGATTTGCTGCTTCAACTCTTGCTCTTGTGCATTGCTAGGGCAAATGGTATGTCGTGTTCATTGGTGAGGTTCCAGGGGTTTATAGTTCATGGGAAGAAGCCAATGCACAAGTGACATCGTATAGCAACAGCAACTATAGAGGGTTCAAGACTAAGGCTGTGTTTGGTTGGACAGATTGTCCCAACTTCTGCCTTTTAGAAGCTAAAAGCTAACCAAAGGGATAAATTATCGAAGTAGCTTCTAATAATCTGTAGCTTTTATCTAGTATAAATTTCGCAGCTGGGGTACCCCCAACTTTTACAGCTTCTAAACGAACTACTTTTAGCTGTCCCCATAATAATTGATGGTATTTACCCACCAATGCCGCTCCCAAGTCATACCTGTTCGATCTCTTCTTCTCAACTCTCGCAGGAGGCAGGAACGAAAGCAACAGATCGCAAAAACTAGGGTTGGCCGCCGCCGCCGCCCGTGCCGCCACCGCCCGCCAACGCCGCCGGCTCCGGCGATCCTCCGCCGCCGCCTGCTCCGGCGAACCTCCGCCGCCGCCCACTCCGTTCCAAGGTAAAATTTCTACAACCTCGTCCCTCCTCCATGCTCCTCCCTTCCCTTACTGTTACCGGCGGCCCAGCTCCGGCCGGCCGTCCTCGCCGGCGCACCGGCCACTCCTAGTACCCCCAAGTCCCTCCTCCCTCGTCCCTCCTCCCTCCTCCCCACTTTCTCCATCCTTCGTCTATCCTCCTCCCTGCTCGCCCCTTCCGGCCCACCTGTTCCCAGCGGCCTAGGTCCGGCCGGCCGGCCGGCGGCGCCAGCTTACCGGCCTCATTCCTCCTAGCCCTCTCCCCAATTCCCTGCTCCCTCCCCCTCTCTCCTTCCTCCTCACCCTCCCTGTTTAGGTTTCCTTTGAATTTTTTGCACAATTTTATTTATGTAATGTTTAATTGCTTGTATACATGGTATGTACAGAAGCTGAACATGCTATACCTATTTTTTTGGTTTGATGTATAAGCTTGTATGACATGCCATCTAAAAAGACAGCAAACAACATTCACAAAAAATTCTTGTACATAGATATTATGTTTGCTACTTGTACATATTGTTTGAGTACTTGCTGCTATTATGTAATGCATTGTTCTTGATACGTGCTTTTCTCATATTGCTTTATTGAAGTATGACTGAGAAGGCGGTGTGGGATGATGCCCATCTCAAGAAACTCATTGAAATATTGAGAGAAGAGGTTGAAAAGGGGAATAGGCCATTAGGTTATTTAAACAAGAAGGGTTGGGAAAACGTTTTGGAGAAATGGGAAGCTAGAACGGGAAAGAAGTATCCCAAGGATAAATTCAAGAACAAGTGGGATGCCATAAAAAATGAGTACACTTGGTTCATGGAGTTGAAAAATGAAGCAACTGGGCTTGGATGGGATGATGTGAAGAGAACCGTTGATTGCTCTAAAGAATGGTGGGATGAACATATCAAGGTAGGACTAGCCATTTTGTTTTCATTTGGCATGGTTCTATATGACTACATTATCTCACTTGTACATTAAAATCCATTTCAGAGATGCCAAGAGAGTACAGGAAAGAAATGCAATCATATGAAGTTCAAAAAACAGGGACCAAAGCACCTTGAAGATTTGCACATCATATTTGACAAAGTACATGTTACTGGGGCTAGTGCTTCTTGTGCTGGAGATATATCTTCTGATGAATCAAGTGATGATAATGCGGTTCCTTTCGAGAAACCTGATGATAGTGCTGAAATAAAGTTGACATCTTCGAAGAAACCAAAACCAAGCAAGAAGCGCAAGCAATCTTCTAACGCAAATGAGGAGAAGGAAGAGAAGAGTCCATTCTTACGATTGTACAAGCAGACATGCGAGAAAATAGAAAGTGGAGTGGAGAAGATAACTTCAAGTGTTGAAGCATCATCTGCTCCTCTCACAAACCATGTACCCACCATTTCAGAAGTAATGAAGATGGTCAAAGAATGTGGTGTGAAGGAAAAAACTGCTCTCATGCACACAACCCTCACTCTTATAGTGAAGCCCGAGTTTAGGGAAATCTTCAATGTTCTTGAAACAAAAGAAGGGAGGTTTGATTTTTTGGAGAGGGAGCATGAGAAGGAGATGTTGAAGCATGTGTAGTGAATCATATTTGTTTATGTTATAGACCTATATTTGCTTTCATTGTGGACCAAATTTGGTTATTTGTGGACCATAATTGCTTTCGTTGTGGATGTAATTGCTTTTGTCGTGGACCATATTTGCTTATGTTGGTTTACCATATTTATGTTGTGAGAAATATTTACTCCTGTTGTTTACCATATTTATGTTGTGAGAAATACGTGCTCGTGTTGTTTTACCTTATTTATGTTGTGAGAAATATTTGCTCATGTTGTTTACTATATTTATGTTGTTTGCTTGTGTTGTTTTACAATATTTATGTTGCGAGAAATAATTGCTCGTGTAGTCTGATCATATTTATGTGATTACCATGAATATTTTAACATTTTTATATTGTTATGTAGATGGACGCAAGAATGGAAGAAGTGGACATAAAGGGACAGGAGGGAATGAAACTTCTAGCTGAACTTGCGAATCAAGCTGCTATCATGGGAAACCTAGGTAACCTCTATGTTGAGCGATACTTGAACAAAACATATAGAGTGCCTCAGCAAACAGGACTTCAATGGGTCATGGAGTGTTACGGTCGACCTAGATACTTTTATAAAATGTTTCGAATGGGCACTGATGTTTTCATGGCACTTCATGATTTGCTTGTCTCTGCATATGGTTTGACGTCAACCACTAATGTTTCATCAATTGAGTCACTGGCCATGTTCTTATGGATTGTTGGAGGCCCTCAATCATTTGCTCAAGCTGAGAACCGTTTTGTACGATCACTTTGGACAGTTCATACAAAGTTTAAGGAAGTTTTGTTATGTTTGCGCAAGTTAGCGAAAGATAACATCAAACCTACAGATCCTACTTTTAGGCATGAGCATGAAAAGATTAAGGAAGAGCATTTCTGGCCTCATTTCAAAGGCGCTATTGGTGCCATAGATGGATCACATGTGCCAGTTTCAGTGCCTGCAGATGATGCGGTTAACCATAGATGTCGACATGGTTTCACATCTCAGAATGTGCTTGCAGTATGTGACTTTGACATGAGGTTTACCTTTGTGGTTGCGGGTTGGCCGGGCTGTGCACATGATACAAGGGTCTTGAATCATGCATTAGCACACTTCCCTTCATTTCCTATACCACCCAATGAAGGAAATATGCCCTAGAGGCAATAATAAAGTTATTATTTATTTCCTTATATCATGATAAATGTTTATTATTCATGCTAGAATTGTATTAACCGGAAACATAATACATGTGTGAATACATAGACCAACAGAGTGTCACTAGTATGCCTCTACTTGACTAGCTCGTTAATCAAAGATGGTTATGTTTCCTAACCATGAACAAAGAGTTGTTATTTGATTAACGAGGTCACATCATTAGTTGAATGATCTGATTGACATGACCCATTCCATTAGCTTAGCACCCGATCGTTTAGTATGTTGCTATTGCTTTCTTCATGACTTATACATGTTCCTATAACTATGAGATTATGCAACTCCCGTTTACCGGAGGAACACTTTGGGTACTACCAAACGTCACACCATAACTGGGTGATTATAAAGAAGTACTACAGGTGTCTCCAATGGTAGATGTTGGGTTGGCGTATTTCGAGATTAGGGTTTGTCACTCCGATTGTCGGAGAGGTATCTCTGGGCCCTCTCGGTAATACACATCACATAAGCCTTGCAAGCATAATGACTAAGATGTTAGTTATGAGATGATGTATTACGGAACGAGTAAAGAGACTTGCCAGTAACGAGATTGAACTAGGTATTGGATATCGACGATCGAATCTCGGGCAAGTAACATACCGATGACAAAGGGAACAACGTATGTTGTTATGCGGTCTGACCGATAAAGATCTTCGTAGAATATGTAGGAGCCAATATGGGCATCCAGGTCCCGCTATTGGTTATTGACCGGAGACATGTCTCGGTCATATCTACATTGTTCTCGAACCGTAGGGTCTGCACGCTTAACGTTACGATGACACTTAATATGAGTTTATGCATTTTGATGTACCGAAGGTTGTTCGGAGTCCCGGATGTGATCACGGACATGACGAGAAGTCTCGAAATGCTCGAGACGTAAAGCTTGATATATTGGAAGGCTATGTTTGGACATCGGAAGTGTTCCGGGTGAAATCGGGATTTTACCGGAATACCGGGAGGGTTACCGAAACCCCCCGGGAGGCAAATGGGCCTATTGGGCCTTAGTGGAAAAGTGAAAGGGGCTGCCCAAAAGGGGCTGCGCGCCTCCCCCCTTCCCTAGTCCTATTAGGACTAGGAGAAGGTGGCCGGCCACCCCTTCTCTCTTTCCCCCTTGAGGACTCCTATTAGGAATAGGATTTGGGGGGGGGGAGTCCTACTCCCGGTAGGAGTAGGACTCCTCTTGCGCCCCTCTCCCTGGCCGGCCGAACCCCTCCCCCTGCTCCTTTATATACGGGGGCAGGGGGCACCCCATAGACACACAAGTTGATCATTGTTGATCGTTTCTTAGCCGTGTGCGGTGCCCCCTGCCACCAAATTCCACCTCGATCATATCGTTGTAGAGCTTAGGCGAAGCCCTGCGTCGGTAGTACATCAAGATCGTCACCACGCCGTCGTGCTGACGGAACTCTTCCTTGACGCTTTGCTAAGATCGGAGCCCGAGGATCGGAGCCCGAGGATCGTCATCGAGCTGAACGTGTGCTAAGAACTCGGAGGTGCCGGAGTAACGGTGCTTGGATCGGTCGGATCGGGAAGAAGATGTACGACTACTTCCTCTATGTTGTGTCAACGCTTCCGTTGCGATCTACAAGGGTACGTAGATCAGACTCTCCCCCTCGTTGCTATCCATCACCATGATCTTGCGTGTGCGTAGGAAAATTTTCGAAATTACTACGTTCCCCAACAGTGGCATCCGAGCCTAGGTTTTATGGTTTGATGTTATTTGCACGAGTAGAACACAAGTGAGTTGTGGGCGATACAAGTCATACTGCCTACCAGCATGTCATACTTTGGTTCGGCGGTATTGTTGGACGAGACGATCCGGACCAACCTTACGCGTACTCTTACGCGAGACCGGTTCCCTCGACGTGCTTTGCACATAGATGGCTTGCGGAAGACTGTCTCTCCAACTTTAGTTGAACCAAGTGTGGCTACGCCCGGTCCTTGAGAAGGTTAAAATGGAGTCTATTTGACAAACTATCGTTGTGGTTTTGATGCGTAGGTGAGATGAGTTCTTACTTAAGCCCGTAGCAGCCACGTAAAACTTGCAACAACAAAGTAGAGGACGTCTAACTTGTTTTTGCAGGGCATGTTGTGATGTGATATGGTCAATGCATGATGCTGATTTTATTGTATGAGATGATCATGTTTTGTAACCAAGTTATCGGCAACTGGCAGGAGCCATATGGTTGTCGCTTTATTGTATGCAATGCAATCGCGATGTAATGCTTTACTTTATTATTAAGCGGTAGTGATAGTCGTGGAAGCATAAGATTGGCGAGACGACAACGATGCTACGATGGAGATCAAGGTGTCGCGCCGGTGACGATGGTGATCATGACGGTGCTTCGGAGATGGAGATCACAAGCACAAGATGATGATGGCCATATCATATCACTTATATTGATTGCATGTGATGTTTATCCTTTTATGCATCTTATCTTGCTTTGATTGACGGTAGCATTATAAGATGATCTCTCACTAAATTATCAAGAAGTGTTCTCCCTGAGTATGCACCGTTGCCAAAGTTCGTCGTGCCCAGACACCATGTGATGATCGGGTGTGATAAGCTCTACGTCCATCTACAACGGGTGCAAGCCAGTTTTGCACACGCAGAATACTCAGGTTAAACTTGACGAGCCTAGCATATGCAGATATGGCCTCGGAACACAGAGACCGAAAGGTCGAGCGTGAATCATATAGTAGATATGATCAGCATGACGATGTTCACCATTGAAAACTACTCCATCTCACGTGATGATCGGTTATGGTTTAGTTGATTTGGATCACGTGATCACTTAGAGGATTAGAGGGATGTCTATCTAAGTGGGAGTTCCTAAGTAATTTGATTAACTGAACTTAAACTTATCATGAACTTAGTACCTGATAGTATCTTGCTTGTTTATGTTGATTGTAGATAGATGGCTCGTGCTGTTGTTCCGTTGAATTTTAATGCGTTCCTTGAGAAAGCAAAGTTGAAAGATGATGGTAGCAATTACACGGACTGGGTCCGTAACCTGAGGATTATCCTCATTGCTGCACAGAAGAATTACGTCCTGGAAGCACCGCTGGGTGCCAGGCCTGCTGCAGGAGCAACGCCAGATGTTATGAACGTCTGGCAGAGCAAAGCTGATGACTACTCGATAGTTCAGTGTGCCATGCTTTACGGCTTAGAATCGGGACTTCAACGACGTTTTGAACGTCATGGAGCATATGAGATGTTCCAGGAGTTGAAGTTAATATTTCAAGCAAATGCCCGAATTGAGAGATATGAAGTCTCCAATAAGTTCTATAGCTGCAAGATGGAGGAGAACAGTTCTGTCAGTGAGCATATACTCAAAATGTCTGGGTATAATAATCACTTGATTCAGATGGGAGTTAATCTTCCAGATGATTGAGTCATTGACAGAATTCTCCAATCACTGCCACCAAGCTACAAGAGCTTCATGATGAACTATAATATGCAAGGGATGAACAAGACTATTCCCGAGCTCTTCGCAATGCTGAAAGCTGCGGAGGTAGAAATCAAGAAGGAGCATCAAGTGTTGATGGTTAACAAAACCACTAGTTTCAAGAAAAAGGGCAAAGGGAAGAAGAAGGGGAACTTCAAGAAGAACAGCAAGCAAGTTGCTGCTCAGGAGAAGAAACCCAAGTCTGGACCTAAGCCTGAAACTGAGTGCTTCTACTGCAAGCAGACTGGTCACTGGAAGCGGAACTGCCCCAAGTATTTGGCGAATAAGAAGGATGGCAAGGTGAACAAAGGTATATGTGATATACATGTTATTGATGTGTACCTTACTAGAGCTCGCAGTAGCACCTGGGTATTTGATACTGGTTCTGTTGCTAATATTTGCAACTCGAAACAGGGACTACGGAATAAGTGGACGCTAGCAAAGGACGAGGTGACGATGCGCGTGGGAAACGGTTCCAAAGTCGATGTGATCGCGGTCGGCACGCTACCTCTACATCTACCTTCGGGATTAATATTAGACCTAAATAATTGTTATTTGGTGCCAGCGTTGAGCATGAACATTATATCTGGATCATGTTTAATGCGAGATGGTTATTCATTTAAATCAGAGAATAATGGTTGTTCTATTTATATGAGTAATATCTTTTATGGTCATGCACCTTTGAAGAGTGGTCTATTCTTGTTGAATCTCGATAGTAGTGATACACATATTCATAATGTAGAAGCCAAAAGATGCAGAGTTGATAATGATAGTGCAACTTATTTGTGGCACTGCCGTTTAGGTCATATCGGTGTAAAGCGCATGAAGAAACTCTATACTGATGGGCTTTTGGAACCACTTGATTATGAATCACTTGGTACTTGTGAACCGTGCCTCATAGGCAAGATGACTAAAACACCGTTCTCCGGTACTATGGAGAGAGCAACAGATTTATTGGAAATCATACATACCGATGTATGTGGTCCGATGAATATTGAGGCTCGTGGCGGATATCGTTATTTTCTCACCTTCACAGATGATTTAAGCAGATATGGGTATATCTACTTAATGAAACATAAGTCTGAAACATTTGAAAAGTTCAAAGAATTTCAGAGTGAAGTTGAAAATCATCGTAACAAGAAAATAAAGTTTCTACGATCTTATCGTGGAGGAGAATATTTGAGTTACGAGTTTGGTGTACATTTGAAAAATTGTGGAATAGTTTCGCAACTCACGCCACCCGGAACACCACAGCGTAACGGTGTGTCCGAACGTCGTAATCGTATTTTACTAGATATGGTACGATCTATGATGTCTCTTACTGATTTACCGCTATCGTTTTGGGGTTATGCTTTAGAGACGGCCGCATTCACGTTAAATAGGGCACCATCAAAATCCGTTGAGACGACGCCTTATGAACTATGGTTTGGCAAGAAACCAAAGTTGTCGTTTCTTAAAGTTTGGGGCTGCGATGCTTATGTGAAAAAGCTTCAACCTGATAAGCTCGAACCCAAAGCGGAGAAATGTGTCTTCATAGGATACCCAAAGGAAACTGTTGGGTATACCTTCTATCACAGATCCGAAGGCAAGACATTCGTTGCTAAGAATGGATCATTTCTAGAGAAGGAGTTTCTCTCGAAAGAAGTGAGTGGGAGGAAAGTAGAACTTGACGAGGTAACTGTACCTGCTCCCTTATTGGAAAATAGTACATCACAGAAAACTGTTTCTGCGACACCTATACCAATTAGTGAGGAAGCTAATGATGATGATCATGAAACTTCAGGACAAGATACTACTGAACCACGTAGATCAACCAGAGTGAGATCCGCACCAGAGTGGTACGGTAATCCAGTTCTGGAAGTCATGCTACTAGATCATGATGAACCTACGAACTATGAAGAAGCGATGGTGAGCCCAGATTCCGCAAAGTGGCTTGAAGCCATGAAATCTGAGATGGGATCCATGTATGAGAACAAAGTATGGACTTTGGTTGACTTGCCCGATGATCGGCAAGCAATTGAAAATAAATGGATCTTTAAGAAAAAGACTGACGCTGACGGTAATGTTACTGTCTATAAAGCTCGACTTGTCACAAAAGGTTTTCGACAAGTTCAAGGGGTTGACTACGATGAGACCTTCTCACCCGTAGCGATGCTTAAATCCGTCAGAATCATGTTAGCAATTGCCGCATTTTATGATTATGAAATATGGCAGATGGATGTCAAAACTGCATTCCTGAATGGATTTCTGGAAGAAGAGTTGTATATGATGCAACCAGAAGGTTTTGTCGACCCAAAGGGAGCTAACAAAGTATGCAAACTCCAGCGATCCATTTATGGACTGGTGCAAGCATCTCGGAGTTGGAATAAACGCTTTGATAGTGTGATCAAAGCATTTGGCTTTATACAGACTTTTGGAGAAGCCTGTATTTACAAGAAAGTGAGTGGGAGCTCTGTAGCATTTCTGATATTATATGTGGATGACATATTGCTGATTGGAAATGATATAGAATTTCTGGATAGCATAAAGGGATACTTGAATAAAAGTTTTTCGATGAAAGACCTCGGGGAAGCTGCTTACATATTAGGCATAAAGATCTATAGAGATAGATCAAGACGCTTAATTGGACTTTCACAAAGCACATACCTTGACAAGATTTTGAATAAGTTCAAAATGGATCAAGCACAGAAAGGGTTCTTGCCTGTGTTACAAGGTGTGAAGTTGAGTCAGACTCAATGCCCGACCACTGCAGAAGATAGAGAGAAAATGAAAGATGTTCCCTATGCTTCAGCCATAGGCTCTATCATGTATGCAATGCTATGTACCAGACCTGATGTGTGCCTTGCTATAAGTTTAGCAGGGAGGTAACAAAGTAATCCAGGAGTGGATCACTGGACAGCGGTCAAGAACATCCTAAAATACCTGAAAAGGACTAGGGATATGTTTCTCGTATATGGAGGTGACAAAGAGCTCACCGTAAGAGGTTACGTTGATGCAAGCTTTGACACTGATCCGGACGATTCTAAATCGCAAACCGGATACGTGTTTACTTTAAACGGTGGAGCTGTCAGTTGGTGCAGTTCTAAACAAAGCGTCGTAGCGGGATCTACATGTGAAGCGGAATACATAGCTGCTTCGGAAGCAGCAAACGAAGGAGTCTGGATGAAGGAGTTCATATCCGATCTAGGTGTCATACCTAGTGCATCGGGTCCAATGAAAATCTTTTGTGACAATACTGGTGCAATTGCTTTAGCAAAGGAATCCAGATTTCACAAAAGGACCAAACACATCAAGAGACGCTTCAACTCCATCCGGGATTTAGTCCAGGTGGGAGACATAGAGATTTGCAAGATACATACGGATCTGAATGTTGCAGACCCGTTGACTAAGCCTCTTCCACGAGCAAAAATGATCAGCACCAAGGCTCCATGGGTGTTAGAATCATTACTGTGTAATCTAGATTATTGACTCTAGTGCAAGTGGGAGACTGAAGGAAATATGCCCTAGAGGCAATAATAAAGTTATTATTTATTTCCTTATATCATAATAAATGTTTATTATTCATGCTAGAATTGTATTAACCGGAAACATAATACATGTGTGAATACATAGACCAACAGAGTGTCACTAGTATGCCTCTACTTGACTAGCTCGTTAATAAAAGATGGTTATGTTTCCTAACCATGAACAAAGAGTTGTTATTTGATTAACGAGGTCACATCGTTAGTTGAATGATCTGATTGACATGACCTATTCCATTAGCTTAGCACCCGATCGTTTAGTATGTTGCTATTGCTTTCTTCATGACTTATACATGTTCCTATAACTATGAGATTATGCAACTCCCGTTTACCGGAGGAACACTTTGGGTACTACCAAACGTCACAACGTAACTGGGTGATTATAAAGGAGTACTACATGTGTCTCCAATGGTAGATGTTGGGTTGGCGTATTTCGAGATTAGGGTTTGTCACTCCGATTGTCGGAGAGGTATCTCTGGGCCCTCTCGGTAATACACATCACATAAGCCTTGCAAGCATAATGACTAAGATGTTAGTTATGAGATGATGTATTACGGAACGAGTAAAGAGACTTGCCAGTAACGAGATTGAACTAGGTATTGGATACCGACGATCGAATCTCGGGCAAGTAACATACCGATGACAAAGGGAACAACGTATGTTGTTATGCGGTCTGACCGATAAAGATCTTCGTAGAATATGTAGGAGCCAATATGGGCATACAGGTCCCGCTATTGGTTATTGACCGGAGACATGTCTCGGTCATGTCTACATTGTTCTCGAACCGTAGGGTCCGCACGCTTAACATTACGATGACAGTTAATATGAGTTTATGCATTTTGATGTACCGAAGGTTGTTCGGAGTCCCGGATGTGATCACGGACATGACGAGGAGTCTCGAAATGGTCGAGACATAAAGATTGATATATTGGAAGGCTATGTTTGGACATCGGAAGTGTTCCGGGTGAAATCGGGATTTTACCGGAATACCGGGAGGGTTACCGGAACCCCCCGGGAGGCAAATGGGCCTATTGGGCCTTAGTGGAAAAGTGAAAGGGGCTGCCCAAAAGGGGCTGCGCGCCTCCCCCCTTCCCTAGTCCTATTAGGACTAGGAGAAGGTGGCCGGCCACCCCTTCTCTCTTTCCCCCTTGAGGACTCCTATTAGGAATAGGATTGGGGGGGGGGGGAGTCCTACTCCCGGTAGGAGTAGGACTCCTCCTGCGCCCCTCTCCCTGGCCGGCCGAACCCCTCCCCCTGCTCCTTTATATACGGGGGCAGGGGGCACCCCATAGACACACAAGTTGATCATTGTTGATCGTTCCTTAGCCGTGTGCGGTGCCCCCTGCCATCAAATTCCACCTCGATCATATCGTTGTAGAGCTTAGGCGAAGCCCTGCGTCGGTAGTACATCAAGATCGTCACCACGCCGTCGTGCTGACGGAACTCTTCCTCGACGCTTTGCTGGATCGGAGCCCGAGGATCGTCATCGAGCTGAACGTGTGCTAAGAACTCGGAGGTGCCGGAGTAACGGTGCTTGGATCGGTCGGATCAGGAAGAAGACGTACGACTACTTCCTCTATGTTGTGTCAACGCTTCCGTTGCGATCTACAAGGGTACGTAGATCAGACTCTCCCCCTCGTTGCTATGCATCACCATGATCTTGCGTGTGCGTAGGAAAATTTTCGAAATTACTACGTTCCCCAACACCCAAAGGTATAATGTAGTAACTGATGTCATCATTAATTATATTCTTATGTGTGACGCTAACTTTGTGTCTTCTTTTTCAGGGAAATACTATCTTGTCGACTCTGGGTATCCAAACCGAACGGGATACCTTGCTCCTTTTAAGGGGAGTACATACCATCTGCCGGAATTTCGTCTTCGCCGTCATCGTCCACCTGAAGGGAAGTACGAGTTGTTTAACTTTTCACATTCATCCCTTCGAAATGTTGTTGAGCGTGCTTTCGGGGTACTCAAGCAGAAATGGCGCATCTTGAAAGGGGTCCCAAGTTTCTCACCTCGTACACAGAAGCATATCATCATTGCTTGCATGGCATTGCACAATTTCATTCGTGATAGCAAGTTGAGTGACAAATTTTTTGATAAATGTGATGCCGATGATGAGTATGTACCTCCAGTGCTACGAAAGGAGGTGGCACCAACACAAGCGGATCCCGTTGAAGAAGAGCAGAACGAAGATAGCATGAACAATATTCGTAGTAGGATAGCTGATGCTTGTCTTGCGATGGCAAGATAAGTTAGTTAAGTCGATGAAGGTCATCATTATGTGAACCATATGTGTTTTCTCTATGCTCCACGTCTTCCATAATAATATTATGGTGTAACTATCTGTTTGGATATATGAAACATCAAACCATAATCGTTAAATTGCATATGTGTTACCTATGAATCATCTTAATTGTCATAGTTTTCCTTTGCAAAATGGACGTTCAATTGCCTCCCATATATGTATCACTGCTCTACGATCAACTAGGAAATTAACATATTTCACTATGGCCTAAGGGGCATTACAGAACATTCACAATCAAATCTACAGTTTCACAGTTGTTTCAACCAAACGGCTTCCAGCTTTTCCACAGCAGAAAGTTCACAGCAGCTTTTTCACAGCTCACAGCTCACAACAGCTTTTACAGAATCTACAGCTCAACCAAACACAGCCTAAGCAGGCAACAGAACAAGCTTACTCCGCCTGGGTGTGAAACCACGGAGGCAGCAGTGTCGACAGTGCCAAGGTTGGAGCTGTCAAAGTGGAAGCTGCTAAGGTGGATCGCCAGTTCGGCCTGAAGCTGAAGAACTTCATCATCTTCGCCCAGTTCGTCATCATTGCTGTGTTGTGGCGTTGGTGTGCTAGGTGTGATCATTGTGAGTAAGCTCACCAACTAGGATACAAGTTAAGCACAACATGTACGCCGTATGCAATCAAACGCCGTGTTCATGTGCCGCTAAGGCCAATGCAGCCAACCAAAGTGCACTTGCGTATTACCTAATGCAGGGACTAGGGATGCAGGCAACCAATCAAGTTGCATATGGCGTATTAGGGCCTGTTTTGCTCAACCAGACTGGGTTGAGAAATGCATGCGATGCAGGAACTGTTGACAACGGCAACCAAACACGCCCTACATGGACCAATCCACATATACAAGGAAGCTTTATAATGAGTGGAATTCACGCTGGCAGGAAACAACCAGGGTTGCAGCAGCGTGCCATCTGCTCCCGCTGAAGATATCTGATCCATAGTAATAAATTGCAGTCGGTTTGAACACGAAACATCTTTCAGACACTAGCAGGCTTTGAAAAGACGAAAAACAAATAACATTCCTTCAGTATACAACTGCCACATACAAAAAAAAAACATTCATTGTTCGATACACCAATACAGGAAAGTAAAACAAAATCTGCAAGTTAGCCATGAGATTCAGGTAAACACCAATGTGTGTATCACACCTCAAAGTACAATATGGAAAACGTTACATTCCGGAAAGCGCCGCAAACATCATTGCCACGGAACCAAGAGCTAATGATACCATTGCTCTCGTGAACTCCATTTATCCATTTGTCCACGAGCCTGAAACCCTGGGCCTCTGCTGCTAAGAGGATCGAATCCTCGTCAACACGACGCTGGATGTAGCAAAGAATAAGGGCTGCCTTTGAACCAGCATCACCACCGTCAGAAATCAGTGCCCTAGCAGTCTTGAAGAGAGGAACTGTAGCATCAGGGTTGTAGGTCACGTCAGTGCCTATTATGCAATCGAAACCTGCACCATTGCCAGAAAGCTCTCGGACCGCCTTCAGATCATCTTCGTCACCCCAGAACAGCTTCCTAATCGAAATTCTGTTGAGAAGTTCAGCATCCAAATTGGAGGAAGTGTTCTGTCTGAGAAGATCGAGCGATTCTGCATCCCCGTCGGTGGCTACAACAAACTGAGCAGAACTGGCAGCAACCATGGAGCAGATGCCAGCTGAACCACAGCCCATTTCCAGCACCCTTTTGCCAGCGACTATGGAAGGATTCTCCGCTAGAAGACTGCACATGAACTGAGCTGATTCCCAGAGCATTAGTCCAGTTGATTTGCAGGTGTGCTGGTATTCTTTCGCCAGCATTTTTATTTTGAAGTCATGATCCTTTGCTTTAATCATAATAATTTGTGCCTACAAGTAGTTAAAACATGTTATGTCCAACTACTTCACAAACAATAGCAGTGTTAGAAGTTTACATTAAACATAAACAGGAAAACATGTCGACATTCATGGCTGAAATATACTCAATTTAGAAGTATGTGTTGTGCTGGCCATAATTTACAATGACTAAAGATGAACAGTGAACGTCGCGTTGCCAAGTGCTCACCATCGAGTTCTAAATTAAGTCTGCAGATCAACGAGGATCGCCAGCAGTGTTTGTTCTTTATATATGCCGCGTATCCTTAGGCTAGTCATAGTGGGGAGTAACTTATACTAGTGTCATGCATATGACACTAGTCTATGTTACTACTCCCTCCATTCCAAAATATAGTGCGCCCGCGCTTCCCGAGGTTCAACTTTGACCATAAATTTAACCAACGAGACCAACTGCGGCGGGAGAAAAAATTATATAATTGAAAACTTCTTTCGAATACGAATTCGCTGATATAATTTTTGCTCCCGCCGCAATCGGTCTTGGTAGTTAAATTTACGATCAAAGTTGATGCACGTGGATAGAGGAAGCACTACATTGTGGAATGGAGGGAGTACCTCACAGTGCAAAGTATCATAGATGGTTGCATTTATTAGGTTGTAGACTCATTTTGCTTTGGGTCGCGTTATGTTACCGCAAACACCTCTCTCCTTATTAACTACTTGCCACATAAGCAAACTTGTATTCACGTTCATTATATTGCTAGCTAAGTTACTCCCACTATGACCAGCCTTATCTAACAAACCCAAGTGAACAAATTAACGATAGTGTCCTTATTTTAGATGGGGGCGGGAATAGAGCTGGAGAAAGCCTTTGTTGCCATGCTGGTTACTTAGGTTCATAGTTGACTCACTTTATATCAAAGATTTCTTACTTCAAATGTAAAATTAAAAACACCAACAATTTTACCTCATTAAGATAGTGCGACGTTCCAAACATATTGCTAAAATCCACAGAAAGGTCAATTTCTTCACTTCCGCTCTTCTGAGATGTGTCAACAGCATCCTTTCCTTCACAAGTACTGTGGTTATGTTGATTATTTGGACTTAGAGGACCCACTGGGTTAAGGGTAAAGGTAGCTTGGATCCAATTCCTAAGTAACATAAACACATATTTAAGGATTCAAGCATTTGTACAAAAGATTGAAATAATCAGGGAAGATAAATCGAAGGGGCGTAACAGATGTACGATAAGTTTTTAGGTTTCCTCATCGAACTTCCCTTTCTTCTTCCAAAAGCTTACAGAAGTATCATTCTTTAAAGTGAATCATATAATTAACTTATTTTTGATAAGTTTAATATCAAGTGATGCAATAAATAAAAGATGATATTTGCAGTACAGGCAAAAAAACCACGATCACCTGTTCATCACCAAGTCTAGTGAACGGTTCTCGACCTTTTTGTTGTGTACACAAATTTCCTCAAGAGTAAATCCACATTTTGAGAACAAATCCACCAGGTACTTGTTTGAAAAGTAGTACGCACGCTGCATGGCACCGACATTTGGTGAATAAGTCCACCATGCACTCATTTTGAAAACTATGGATGGTGCATGGAATATATTACTGTGAGTGTGTGACATTTTGTGAACCTCTACTACAGAATATGTTTATCTGCAGTCCACTCACCGTGCCATCACCTCTGACATAAAAGTTCTCACTTATTTGCTGGCCTTTGGACATAAGCCTTTCCTGCAAATATGTACAAGATCATAAGATACCTACATACATGCATAATGATTTCAGGGTTGTCGTATATTATAAAAATGCCTTCAAAGATAGGAGTCTTGAAAAGACGCTACATTAGTAGATTAGTTATCCTATAAGGCTATACATAACCTGCGCATCATGATCACCTAAGGGAAGACATGAGTAAAATAGGAAAGTTGCATACAGGGATACCTCAATGAGAAATATAAAAAAAACTAGTGCACATTCATAAATGATGGCAACAAAACGCAGACACGATGAGGTAATTTCTGTGTTTGAAGTTGCTAACAAGAAAGATCATAGCTTAGAATAACTCAAGCCAGACAAAAGAAACTTATATGTCCTGTCTAACACATCAAAACATCCTTATTCAATGCACGATTCTATATGCTATGGCATAAGCTTACACTGTCAAGAACAGGACAACAAAAATATTTGTAGAAGCCAGAAAATGGCATGTATGTCCAAGTTTTTTTCCTTTGAAAATCATAAAATAAATGCCAACCTGAGCAAGGTCACCAAAGGCATAGTCCCGAAAGAGCACACGGCCACCATGCTGATACAGAATACACGGGTTCAGTTTCTTAGGTCATTAGGAGAACATCTAAGAAATGAAAAACTTAGGCTCTCATAGTTGGAAGTAAAAGGAGTACTTACTTTGAGGATATTTTTCACGTTCTGCAGAACTGAAGGCATTTTATCTGGGGCAACTGCAGATAGCATAAATATCTACTTAATATGTTAGTTGTACGATCACAGGTCTGACAATACGTGTGAACAGACACTAAAGTATTGTGCAAATAGACATGAAAATATGTAATCATGTGACAATAAGTGTGAACAGACACAAAAGTACATGTAAATATGTAATCAGAGTATAACATGCTACCATTGTCACAAGGTCAACGGAGGATGGCTCCACAGCATCTGTCAGTTGTTCTGATGTAATATCACATGCAAATGCATTAACATGGTCAGGTCTGAAGTCCTTGTGTTTCTGCATGTATGATTCAACCAATTTCTTCATCAGTGGGACACAACTGAGAGCATGGACTAATGATTCAGCTATGGGAGAGGAAACAACTACCTTAACCAAATCGACAGCTCGTGAAGAAAAATCACAAGCATGAACAAATATATCCGGATATGTAGCCAGCAGTGGAAATATTGTATTTCCAGCTCCACAGCCAACCTACAGAACTTTACACCTGTCATACTCATATTATGCAAGCAAGAAAACAACAACAAAATAAGCTAGATGCAGATATGTGGTCATCTACAGCACACCGTAGGCTCAGATAATCAATGTCCACACCTCCAAAACAACCATATTTCCACCATCTTGGGCTTCAAAGTACTTCCCCCATTCTTTATCCAAGTAGTGTCGGTCTTTGAAGAACTATACAAATGAATGGACACAAATCAAATGCAAGACAAAGTAAATATAAACCAGAAGGCATTTGCACATCACATACACTTGCAACAGAGGTTTACAAATGGAAGCGGCATGTCTGATCAAGATTAAAGAGTAAAAAAACTCAGAGGATCATTGGACGCAATGTTCAGTAAGAGCTATGGCAAGATTCCTTTTTACTGTTGAGATATATACCACAACCATTAATAAAGTGGTAGGAACCAATTTCAACAAGGATGGCATTTCGTGCACTACAAGAAAATCAAACTGAAGAGAGAACTCAGGTAAAAAACGCATAACTATACGTTATCACTCTGATACTCTGCAATAGTTCTGTCGGAGCTAGTTTTACGTTTCTGGGTAGTATCAACAAATGCGCACTATTAAGCCACTGATACTTAAGATGTAACCGAGGGGCTTCCCTCCTGCACGTCCTTCTCAAAACTAGAGTAAACCAAGGATCATAACTACCGAGACCATATCAGTAACCAAACATTGCGGTTGCAACATAAAATCGCAAGATTCAACTAGGAGTATTTTTGTCCGATAAAAAGAAGCCCACATGGCTCCCAATATCACTGCTGAAACTGGATGTCGCAATCCTCCAAACACACAAGGGGACAGCCCACACCACATCCTTCTCAAAGCATGAACTACTGCAAAACTACAACATAACCAGAGGTACAGAACTACTAATTCTGAAGTAAAGGATAAATTGACATTGACCAACAGCACTGCATCCCAGCGACAACTGAAGCTTACAAATTCAACTATTTCACTTGGCGCTAACAAATTCAAGTAAGCCACTTGGGAGAAGTGGGATAGGGGGGTAGAATCGCAACCTTGTCCTCGTGGCGCTTGTAGAAGATATCCCAGTACCTGCGCGCATCTCGCTCGTACTTCTCTGCATCGAGAACCAAGCTATAACAACAGCGTGGAAACAGCGGAGGAAAGAAAAGGGGTGGTCTGAGCTCGCCCGCCACAGACCTTTCCAGAACGGAGTGACGGGCCTCCCGGAAGAATTGGTGGTGGTGAAAGAGGAGATCTTCGGGGCGCTGTGCTGCTCGCCGGCGGCCATGGTGGACTCAGCTCCGAATCGGCGGTGACAGATTTCCGCTCTGGGCCAGGGTTTCGAGGTTCCTGGTGCTGGCACGGCGCGGATAAAGGCCGAGCCGAGACGGAGCCGATCAACTCGTTTGGGCTGGACCGACAATTTGGCCCAGAAGTAACGGGCCCAGTGTAATGATCACTTTGCCTTATCGGAGGCCCAGTTGCAGTAAGAGTGAGCGTCCAGCCACACCCATTTACTTTAGAGGAAAATTAAAAAGGTGGTTTTTGGTATGAAAAGAAATAAAAGTCCTGGGCCTGATGGGATTCACTGCTGATTTCTATCAGAATTTCTGGGATTTGGTTAAATGGGACCTGGAAAAATTAATTGATGAGTTTGCTAAAGGCAGTATAGATATTGCTAGACCTAATTATGGGATAATCACCTTGGTACCTAAATCTGCTGATGCTAAGAAAATTCAAAAATTAGGCCGATCTGTCTGTTAAATGTAAGCTTCAAAATTATTACTAAAGCGTTGATGAATAAGCTGGGTTGATGTGTATCACTAGTTATTTTCCTCACTCAAACAACATTTATTAAAGGAAGATACATGATGGAAAGGGTAGTGATACTACATGAAGCTTTAAACACAATCCACACCGAAAAACAGAGTGCTTTGCTCTTTAAGGCGGATTTTGAAAAAGCATATGACAAAATTAAATGGCCTTTTTGTAATTCAGATGCTGAAGATGAAAGGGCTTCCTAACAGATGGTGTGATTGGATTATCAAAGCAATTAGAGGAGGGCATGTGGCAGTTAGGGTAAATAATAAAATTGGTCCATATTTCAAGACTCATAAATGTTTGAGACAAGGGGACTCTATGTCTCCCCTACTGTTTGATCTAGCAGCTGATGCCCTAGATATCCTGTTAAACAATGCTAAAGAACATGATATAGTTAAAGGTGTCCTGAAAATGGTAATACTAAAGGAGTCAATATGCTGATGACACAATTTTCCTCATGCAAGATGATGTGGAGAGCGCTAAAAATCTTAAATTCATCCTTTGTGCTATTGAGCAAATGACAGGGTTGAGGTTAATTTTCATAAAAGTGAAGGGGAAAATGAAACTTACCAGGTGATATTTACTTGTAAGATGGGGGGACTACCTTTGAAATACGTTGGCATGCCTGTCTCTGACACAAGAATTAGAAACAAACACTGGAATGAGGTGGTGGAGAAGATTGAGAAGAGATGTGGATGTTGGCAAGGGAGATTATTGGGATCCATTGTTGGCAGGATTACTTTGGTGCAAGCATGTTTGGCTGACATCCCCCTGTTCATGATGTCTTTCTATCCCATGCCTGTAGGGGTTATGAAGGGAGCCGCCTTTTATAGGGCTCGGCTAGTATGGCAATACGATGAGGATAAATAAAAAGTACCACTTAGTTAATTAGAGAGAATGATGTATGCCCAAAGATCATGGGGGTCTGGCATCCTCAACTTAGATATTATGAATAAAGTTTTGTTGGTTAAATGGTTGTGGAAGATGGAGAATGAAGAAGGCCTTTGGCACTCCATTCTACTGAAGAAATATGTGAAAGAGTGGTGTATTTCCATAGTTTGGAAAAAACAGGGGATTCTCAATTTTGGTCCAGTTTCCTGAAAGTAGAAGACATCTTTTACATATTTGTAAAAAAGGCTAGGGGAAGGTAATGAGACAAGATTTTGGGAAGATATTTGGGTGGATGGTCATGCTTTAAAGGATGATTACCCAAGACTATATAATTTGAGCTTTGAACGCAATATTACAGTGGAAGAAGTAATTATGAAAGGCTGTGGTGGTCTCACTTTTAGGAGAACATTGCATGGAGAGACCCTGGAACTTCGGGAAAAATCTCAAACGTAGATGTGAATGGGTGGAGATGTATGGGGGAAAAGATAAAGTGGAATGGACGTTAACTTGAGATGGGAAGTTCTTAGTTAAGTCCTTATATAGAAAATTGATCACTGACAATTGCATTTTTCCTCAAAAGTTTCTATGGAAGGTTAAAGTGCATGCCAAAATTAGAGTTTTATGTGGCTGGTGAATAGGAAAAGTATTCTGACTAAGGACTCTTATTGAGAATAGGTTGGAAAGGTCTAAAAGAATGTGTCCTTTGTGGAAGAAACGGAAATATTGATCAACTATTTTTTTCCTGTTATGCTGCTGCTGTTATGTGGGGTCTAATAAAAGGTGCTTTTTTAATATGAGATACACCCCCACTTCTGTTGAAGATTGCTTTGGGAGGTGGATTAAACCTTTTGGTAAATCTGATAAAAACTAACTCTGATTTGGGTGGCAGCCCTATTTTGGTCTATTTGGAAATGCAGGAATGGGATTATATTTGAAGATAAAAAATATAATGATCCCATGATATTAATTCAGTCAATGACATATTTGAAGGAAATATGCCCTAGAGGCAATAATAAAGTTATTATTTATTTCCTTATATCATGATAAATGTTTATTATTCATGCTAGAATTGTATTAACCGGAAACATAATACATGTGTGAATACATAGACAAACTTAATGTCACTAGTATGCCTCTACTTGACTAGCTCGTTAATCAAAGATGGTTATGTTTCCTAACCATGAACAAAGTGTTGTTATTTGATATATGAGGTCACATCATTGGTTGAATGATCTGATTGACATGACCCATTTCATTAGCTTAGCACCCGATCGTTTAGTATGTTGCTATTGCTTTCTTCATGACTTATACATGTTCCTATGACTATGAGATTATGCAACTCCCGTTTCCCGGAGGAACACTTTGTGTGCTACCAAACGTCATAACGTAACTGGGTGATTATAAAGGAGCTCTACAGGTGTCTCCAAAGGTAGATGTTGGGTTGGCGTATTTCGAGATTAGGATTTGTCACTCCGATTGTCGGAGAGGTATCTCTGGGCCCTCTCGGTAATGCACATCACATAAGCCTTGCAAGCATTGCAACTAATGAGTTAGTTGCGGGATGATGTATTACAGAACGAGTAAAGAGACTTGCCAGTAATGAGATTGAACTAGGTATTGGATACCGACGATCGAATCTCGAGACAAGTAACATACCGATGACAAAGGGAACAACGTATGTTGTTATGCGGTCTGACCGATAAAGATCTTCGTAGAATATGTAGGAGCCAATATGGGCATCCAGGTCCCGCTATTGGTTATTGACCGGAGATGTGTCTCAGTCATGTCTGCATTATTCTTGAACCGTAGGGTCCGCACGCTTAACGTTACGATGACAGTTATTATGAGTTTATGCATTTTGATGTACCAAAGTTAGTTCGGAGTCCCGGATGTGATCACGGACATGACGAGGAGTCTCCAAATGGTCGAGACATAAAAATTGATATATTGGAAGCCTATATTTGGACATCGGAAGTGTTCCGGGTGAAATCAGGATTTTACCGGAGTACCGGGAGGTTACCGGTGTTGGGGAACGTAGTAATTTCGAAAATTTTCCTACGCACACGCAAGATCATGGTGATGCATAGCAACGAGGGGGAGAGAGTGTTGTCTACGTACCAACGCAGACCGACTGCGGAAGCGATCACACAACGTAGAGGAAGTAGTCGCACGTCTTCTTCCCGATCCGACCGATCCAAGCACCGTTACTCCGACACCTCCGAGTTCTTAGCACACGTTCAGCTCGATGACGATCCTCGGGCTCCGATCCAGCAAAGCGTCGAGGAAGAGTTCCGTTAGCACAACGGCGTGGTGACGATCTTGATGTTCTACCGACGCAGGGCTTCGCCTAAGCTCTACAACGATATGACCGAGGTGGAATTTGGTGGCAGGGGGCACCACACACGGCTAAGGAACGATCTCAAGGATCAACTTGTGTTTCTATGGGGTGCCCCTTGCCCCCGTATATAAAGGAGCAGGGGGAGGGGTTCGGCCGGCCAAGGGAGAGAGGCGCAGGGGGAGTCCCACTCCTACGGGGAGTAGGACTCCCCCCTAATCCTATTCCTAATAGGACTCTTCAAGGAGAAGAGAGAAGAGAGGGGGGCCGGCCCCTTCTCCTAGTCCTAATAGGACTAGGGAAGGGGGGGAGGCGCGCAGCCCTTGTGGGCAGCCCCTTTTCACTTTTCCACTAAGGCCCAATAGGCCCATTTGCCTCCCGGGGGGTTCCGGTAACCCTCCCGGTATTCCGGTAAAATCCCGATTTCACTCGGAACACTTTCGGTGTCCAAACATAGGCTTCCAATATATCAATCTTTACGTCTCGACCATTTCGAGACTCCTCGTCATGTCCGTGATCACATCCGGGACTCCGAACAACCTTTGGTACATCAAAATGCATAAACTCATAATAACTGTCATCGTAACGTTAAGCGTGCGGACCCTACGGTTCGAGAACAATGTAGACATGACCGAGACACGTCTCCGGTCAATAACCAATAGCGGGACCTGGATGCCCATATTGGCTCCTACATATTCTACGAAGATCTTTATCGGTCAGACCGCATAACAACATACGTTGTTCCCTTTGTCATCGGTATGTTACTTTCCCGAGATTCGATCGTCGGTATCCAATACCTAGTTCAATCTCGTTATCGGCAAGTCTCTTTACTCGTTCCGTAATACATCATCTCACAACTAACATATTAGTTGCAATGCTTGCAAGGCTTATGTGATGTGCATTACCGAGAGGGCCCAGAGATACCTCTCCGACACTCGGAGTGACAAACCCTAATCTCGAAATACGCCAACCCAACATCTACCATTGGAGACACCTGTAGTACTCCTTTATAATCACCCAGTTACGTTGTGACGTTTGGTAGTACCCAAAGTATTCCTCCGGTAAACGGGAGTTGCATAATCTCATAGTTATAGGAACATGTATAAGTCATGAAGAAAGCAATAGCAACATACTAAACGATCGGGTGCTAAGCTAATGGAATGGGTCATGTCAATCAGATCATTCAACTAATGATGTGACCTCGTTAATCAAATAACAACTCTTTGTTCATGGTTAGGAAACATAACCATCTTTGATTAACGAGCTAGTCAAGTAGAGGCATACTAGTGACACTCTGTTTGTCTATGTATTCACACATGTATTATGTTTCCGGTTAATACAATTCTAGCATGAATAATAAACATTTATCATGATATAAGGAAATAAATAATAACTTTATTATTGCCTCTAGGGCATATTTCCTTCAGTCTCCCACTTGCACTAGAGTCAATAATCTAGTTCACATCGCCATGTGATTTAACAGCAATAGTTCACATCACCATGTGATTAACACCCATAGTTCACATCGTCATGTGACCAACACTCAAAGGGTTTACTAGAGTCAGTAATCTAGTTCACATATCTATGTGATTAACATCCAAGGAGTACTAAGGTGTGATCATGTTTTGCTTGTGAGATAATTTTAGTCAACAGGTCTGTCACATTCAGATCCGTAAGTATTTTGCAAGTTCTATGTCTACAATGCTCTACACGGAGCTACTCTAGCTAATTGCTCCCACTTTCAATATGTATCCAGATTGAGACTATAGATTCATCTGGATCAGTGTAAAAAACTTGCATCGACGTAACCCTTTACGACGAACCTCTTTGTCACGTCCATAATCGAGAAACATATCCTTATTTCACTAAGGATAATTCTGACCGCTGTCCAGTGATCTACTCCTAGATCACTATTGTACTCCCTTGCCAAATCAATGCAGGGTATACAATAGATCTGGTATACAGCATGACATACTTTATAGAACCTATGGCCAAGGCATAGGGAATGACTTTTCATTCTCTTTCTATCTTCTGCCGTGGTCGGGCTTTGAGTCTTACTCAACTTCACACCTTGTAACACAGGCAAGAACCCTTTCTTTGCTTGATCCATTTTGAACTTCTTCAAAATCTTGTCAAGGTATGTGCTTTGTGAAAGTCCAATTAAGCGTTTTGATCTATTTCTATAGATCTTTATGCCTAATATGTAAGCAGCTTCCCCGAGGTCTTTCATCGAGAAACTTTTATTCAAGTATCCCTTTACGCTATCCAGAAATTCTATATCATTTCCAATCAGCAATATGTCATCCACATATAATATCAGAAATGCTACAGAGCTCCCACTCACTTTCTTGTAAATACAGGCTTCTCCAAAAGTCTGTATAAAGCCAAATGCTTTGATCACACTATCAAAGCGTTTATTCCAACTCCGAGATGCTTGCACCAGTCCATAAATGGATCGCTGGAGTTTGCATACTTTGTTAGCTCCCTTTGGATCGACAAAACCTTCTGGTTGCATCATATACAACTCTTCTTCCAGAAATCCATTCAGGAATGCAGTTTTGACATCCATTTGCCATATTTCATAATCATAAAATGCGGCAATTGCTAACATGATTCTGACGGATTTAAGCATCGCTACGGGTGAGAAGGTCTCATCGTAGTCAACCCCTTGAGCTTGTCGAAAACCTTTTGCGACAAGTCGAGCTTTATAGACAGTAATATTACCGTCAGCGTCAGTCTTTTTCTTGAAGATCCATTTATTCTCAATTGCTTGCCGATCATCGGGCAAGTCAACCAAAGTCCATACTTTGTTCTCATACATGGATCCCATCTCAGATTTCATGGCCTCAAGCCACTTTGTGGAATCTGGGCTCACCATCGCTTCTTCATAGTTTATAGGTTCATCATGATCTAGCAGCATGACTTCCAGAACTGGATTACCATACCACTCTGGTGCGGATCTCACTCTGGTTGATCTACGTGGTTCAGTAGTATCTTGCCCTGAAGTTTCATGATCATCATCATTAGCTTCCTCACTAATTGGTATAGGTGTCGCAGAAACAGTTTTCTGTGATGTACTATTTTCCAATAAGGGAGCAGGTACAGTTACCTCGTCAAGTTCTACTTTCCTCCCACTCACTTCTTTCGAGAGAAAACTCCTTCTCTAGAAATGATCCATTCTTAGCAACGAATGTCTTGCCTTCGGATCTGTGATAGAAGGTATACCCAACAGTTTCCTTTGGGTATCCCATGAAGACACATTTCTCCGCTTTGGGTTCGAGTTTATCAGGTTGAAGCTTTTTCACATAATCATCGCAGCCCCAAACTTTAAGAAACGACAACTTTGATTTCTTGCCAAACCATAGTTCATAAGGCGTCGTCTCAACGGATTTTGATGGTGCCCTATTTAACGTGAATGCGGCCGTCTCTAAAGCATAACCCCAAAACGATAGCCGTAAATCAGTAAGAGACATCATAGATTGCACCATATCTAGTAAAGTACGATTACGACGTTCGGACACACCATTACGCTGTGGTGTTCCGGGTGGCGTGAGTTGCGAAACTATTCCACAATTTTTCAAATGTATACCAAACTCGTAACTCAAATATTCTCCTCCACGATCAGATCGCAGAAACTTTATTTTGTTGTTACGATGATTTTCAACTTCACTCTGAAATTCCTTGAACTTTTCAAATGTTTCAGACTTATGTTTCATTAAGTAGATATACCCATATCTGCTTAAATCATCTGTGAAGGTGAGAAAATAACGATATCCGCCACGAGCCTCAATATTCATCGGACCACATACATCGGTATGTATGATTTCCAATAAATTTGTTGCTCTCTCCATAGTACCGGAGAACGGTGTTTTAGTCATCTTGCCTATGAGGCACGGTTCGCAAGTACCAAGCGATTCATAATCAAGTGGTTCCAAAAGCCCATCAGTATGGAGTTTCTTCATGCGCTTTACACCGATATGACCTAAACGGCAGTGTCACAAATAAGTTGCACTATCATTATTAACTTTGCATCTTTTGGTTTCAATATTATGATTATGTGTATCACTACGATCGAGATCCAATGAACTATTTTCATTGGGTGTGTAACCATATAAGGTTTTATTCATGTAAACAGAACAACAATTTATTCTCTTACTTAAATGAATAACCGTATTACAATAAACATGATCAAATCATATTCATGCTCAACGCAAAACACCAAATAACACTTATTCAGGTTCAACACTAATCCCGAAAGTATGGGGAGTGTGCGATGATGATCATATCAATCTTGGAACTACTTCCAACACACATCGTCACTTCACCCTTAACTAGTCTCTGTTTATTCTGCAACTCCCGTTTCGAGTTACTAATCTTAGCAACTGAACTAGTATCAAATACTTAGGGTTTGCTATAAACACTAGTAAAGTACGCATCAATAACATGTATATCAAATATACTTATGTTCACTTTGCCATCCTTCTTATCCGCCAAATACTTGGGGTAGTTCCGCTTCCAGTGACCAGTCCCTTTGCAGTAGAAGCACTTAGTCTCAGGCTTAGGATCAGACTTGGGCTTCTTCACTTGAGCAGCAACTTGCTTGCCGTTCTCCTTGAAGTTCCCCTTCTTCCCTTTTGCCCTTTTCTTCAAACTAGTGGTCTTGTCAACCATCAACACTTGATGTTTTTCTTGATTTCTACCTTCGTCGATTTCAGCATCATGAAGAGCTTGGGAATCGTTTCCGTTATCCCTTGCATATCATAGTTCATCACGAAGTTCTACTAACTTGGTGATGGTGACTAGGGAATTCTGTCAATCACTATCTTATCTGGAAGATTAACTCCCACTTGATTCAAGCGATTATAGTACCCAGACAATCTGAGCACATGCTCACTAGTTGAGCGATTCTCCTCCATCTTTTAGCTATAGAACTTGTTGGAGACTTCATATCTCTCAACTCGGGTATTTGCTTGAAATATTAACTTCAACTCCTGGAACATCTCATATGGTCCATGACGTTCAAAACGTCTTTGAAGTCCCGATTCTAAGCTGTTAAGCATGGTGCACTAAACTATCAAGTAGTCATCATATTGAGCTAGCCAAACGTTCATAACGTCTGCATCTGCTCCTGCAATAGGTCTGTCACCTAGCGGTGCATCAAGGACATAATTCTTCTGTGCAGCAATGAGGATAAACCTCAGATCACGGATCCAATCCGCATCATTGCTACTAACATCTTTCAACACAATTTTCTCTAGGAACATATCAAAATAAACACAGGGAAGCAACAACGTGAGCTATTGATCTACAACATGATTTGCAAAATACTACCAGGACTAAGTTCATGATAAGTTCAAGTTCAGTTAATCAAATTACTTAGGAACTCCCACTTAGATAGACATCCCTCTAATCCTCTAAGTGATCACGTGATCCAAATCAACTAAACCATAACCGATCATCACGTGAGATGGAGTAGTTTTCAATGGTGAACATCGTCATGTTGATCATATCTACTATATGATTCACGCTCGACCTTTCGGTCTCTGTGTTCCGAGGCCATATCTGCATATGCTAGGCTCGTCAAGTTTAACCTGAGTATTCCGCGTGTGCAAAACTGGCTTGCACCCGTTGTAGATGGACGTAGAGCTTATCACACCCGATCATCACGTGGTGTCTGGGCACGACGAACTTTGGCAACGGTGCATACTCAGGGAGAACACTTCTTGATAATTTAGTGAGAGATCATCTTATAATGCTACCGTCAATCAAAGCAAGATAAGATGCATAAAAGGATAAACATCACATGCAATCAATATAAGTGATATGATATGGCCATCATCATCTTGTGCTTGTGATCTCCATCTCCGAAGCACCGTCATGATCACCATCGTCACCGGCGAGACACCTTGATCTCCATCGTAGCATCGTTGTCGTCTCGCCAATATTATGCTTCCACGACTATCACTACCGCTTAGTAATAAAGTAAAGCATTACATCGCGATTGCATTGCATACAATAAAGCGACAACCATATGGCTCCTGCCAGTTGCCGATAACTCGGTTACAAAACATGATCATCTCATACAATAAAATCAGCATCATGCCTTGACCATATCACATCACAACATGCCCTGCAAAAACAAGTTAGACGTCCTCTACTTTGTTGTTGCAAGTTTTACGTGGCTGCTACGGGCTTTAAGTAAGAACTCATCTCACCTACGCATCAAAATCACAACGATAGTTCGTCAAATAGACTCCGTTTTAACCTTCTCAAGGACTGGGCGTAGTCACACTTGGTTCAACTAAAGTTGGAGAGACAGTCTTCCGCAAGCCATCTATGTGCAAAGCACGTCGAGGGAACCGGTCTCGCGTAAGAGTACGCGTAAGGTTGGTCCGGATCGTCTCACCCAACAATACCGCCGAACCAAAGTATGACATGCTGGTAGGCAGTATGACTTGTATCGTCCACAACTCACTTGTGTTCTAGTCGTGCAAATAACATCAAACCATAAAACCTAGGCTCTGATACCACTGTTGGGGAACGTAGTAATTTCAAAAAATTTCCTACGCACACGCAAGATCATGGTGATGCATAGCAACGAGGGGGAGAGAGTGTTGTCTACGAACCAACGCAGACCGACTGCGGAAGCGATCACACAACATAGAGGAAGTAGTCGTACGTCTTCTTCCCGATCCGACCGATCCAAGCACCGTTACTCCGGCACCTCCGAGTTCTTAGCACACGTTCAGCTCGATGACGATCCTCGGGCTCCGATCCAGCAAAGCGTCGAGGAAGAGTTCCGTTAGCACAACGGCGTGGTGACGATCTTGATGTTCTACCGACGCAGGGCTTCGCCTAAGCTCTACACCGATATGACCGAGGTGGAATTTGGTGGCAGGGGGCACCGCACACGGCTAAGGAACGATCTCAAGGATCAACTTGTGTTTCTATGGGGTGCCCCTGCCCCCGTATATAAAGGAGCAGGGGGAGGGGTTCGGCCGGCCAAGGGAGAGAGGCGCAGGGGGAGTCCCACTCCTACCGGGAGTAGGACTCCCCCCCAATCCTATTCCTAATAGGACTCTTCAAGGAGAAGAGAGAAGAGAGGGGGGCCGGCCCCTTCTCCTAGTCCTAATAGGACTAGGGAAGGGGGGAGGCACGCAGCCCTTGTGGGCAGCCCCTTTTCACTTTTCCACTAAGGCCCAATAGGCCCATTTGCCTCCCGGGGGGTTCCGGTAACCCTCCCGGTATTCCGGTAAAATCCCGATTTCACTCGGAACACTTCCGGTGTCCAAACATAGGCTTCCAATATATCAATCTTTACATCTCGACCATTTCGAGACTCCTCGTCATGTCTGTGATCACATCCGGGACTCCGAACAACCTTCGGTACATCAAAATGCATAAACTCATAATAACTGTCATCGTAACGTTAAGCGTGCGGACCCTACGGTTCGAGAACAATGTAGACATGACCGAGACACGTCTCCGGTCAATAACCAATAGCGGGACCTGGATGCCCATATTGGCTCCTACATATTCTACGAAGATCTTTATCGGTCAGACCGCATAACAACATACGTTGTTCCCTTTGTCATCGGTATGTTACTTGCCCGAGATTCGATCGTCGGTATCCAATACCTAGTTCAATCTCGTTATTGGCAAGTCTCTTTACTCGTTCCGTAATACATCATCTCACAACTAACATATTAGTTGCAATGCTTGCAAGGCTTATGTGATGTGCATTACCGAGAGGGCCCAAAGATACCTCTCCGACACTCGGAGTGACAAACCCTAATCTCGAAATACGCCAACCCAACATCTACCATTGGAGACACCTGTAGTACTCCTTTATAATCACCCAGTTACGTTGTGACATTTGGTAGTACCCAAAGTATTCCTCCGGTAAACGGGAGTTGCATAATCTCATAGTTATAGGAACATGTATAAGTCATGAAGAAAGCAATAGCAACATACTAAACGATTGGGTGCTAAGCTAATGGAATGGGTCATGTCAATCAGATCATTCAACTAATGATGTGACCTCGTTAATCAAATAACAACTCTTTGTTCATGGTTAGGAAACATAACCATCTTTGATTAACGAGCTAGTCAAGTAGAGGCATACTAGTGACACTCTGTTTGTCTATGTATTCACACATGTATTATGTTTCCGGTTAATACAATTCTAGCATGAATAATAAACATTTATCATGATATAAGGAAATAAATAATAACTTTATTATTGCCTCTAGGGCATATTTCCTTCAACCGGAACCCCCCCGGGAGCCATATGGGCCTTGATGGGCTTTAGTGGAAAGGAGAAAGGGGCAGCCCAAGGTGGCCGCGCGCCTCCCCCCTCCCCTAGTCCTATTAGGACAAGGAGAGGTGGCCGGCCCCCCTCTCTCTCTTTCCCCCTCGGGGAATCCTATTCCAACTAGGATTGGGGGGGGGAGTCCTACTCCCGATAGGAGTAGGACTCCTCCTGCGCCCTCCTCCTGGCCGGCCGCCCCTCCCCCTTGGCTCCTTTATATACGGAGGCAGGGGGGCACCCTAGACACACAAGTTGATCATTGAGATCGTTCCTTAGCCGTGTGCGGTGCCCCTTCCACCATATTCCACCTCAATCATATTGTAGCAGTGCTTAGGCGAAGCCCTGCGACGGTAAAACATCAAGATCGTCACCACGCCGTCGTGCTGATGGAACTCCTCCCCGATGCTTTGCTGGATCGGAGCCCGGGGATCGTCATTGAGCTGTACGTGTGCTAAGAACTCGGAGGTGCCGGAGTAACGGTGCTTGGATCGGTCGGATCGGGAAGACGTACGACTACTTCCTCTACGTTGCATCAACGCTTCCGCTGTTGATCTACAAGGGTACGTAGATTACACTCTCCCCTCTCGTTGCTATGCATCACCATGATCTTGCGTGTGCGTAGGAATTTTTTTGAAATTACTACGTTTCCCAACAGTGGCATCCGAGCCTAGGTTTTATGGTTTGATGTTATATGCACGAGTAGAACACAAGTGAGTTGTGGGCGATACAAGTCATACTGCCTACCAGCATGTCATACTTTGGTTCGGCGGTATTGTTGGACGAGACGACCCGGACCAACATTACGCGTACGCTTACGCGAGACTGGTTCCCCCGACGTGCTTTGCACACAGGTGGCTTGCGGGCGACTGTCTCTCCAACTTTAGTTGAACCGAGTGTGGCTACGCCCGGTCCTTGCGAAGGTTAAAATGGAGTCTATTTGACAAACTATCGTTGTGGTTTTGATGCGTAGGTGAGATTGGTTCTTGCTTAAGCCCGCAGCAGCCACGTAAAACTTGCAACAACAAAGTAGAGGACGTCTAACTTGTTTTTGCAGGGCATGTTGTGATGTGATATGTGTTGGGGAACGTAGCAGAAATTCAAAATTTTCCTACGTGTCACCAAGATCTATCTATGGAGAGACCAACAACGAGGGGAAGAAGAGTGCATCTACATACCCTTGTAGATCGCTAAGCGGAAGCATTCAAGAGAACGGGGTTGATGGAGTCGTACTCGTCGTGATCCAAATCACCGGAGATCCTAGTGCCGAACGGACGACACCTCCGCGTTCAACACACGTACAGCCCGGTGACGTCTCCTACGCCTTGATCCAGCAAGGGGAGGAGGAGAGGTTGAGGAAGACTCCATCCAGCAGCAGCACGATGGCGTGGTGGTGGTGGAGGAGCGTGGCAATCCTGCAGGGCTTCGCCAAGCACCACGGGAGACGAGGAGGGAGATGTGTCAAGGGAGGGAGAGGGAGGCGCCAGGGCTTTGGTGCGGCTGCCCTCCCTTCCCCCCCACTATATATAGGGCCAAGGGAGAGGGGGGGGGGGCACAGCCTTGGCCCTTCCTCCAAGGAAGGGTGCGGCCAGGGAGGAGTCCATCCTCCCCAAGGCACCTAGGAGGTGCCTTCCCCCTTTAGGACTCTTCCTTTCCCTTATCTCTTGGCGCATGGGCCTCTTGGGGCTGGTGCCCTTGGCCCATATAGGATAAGGTGCACACCCCTACAGCCCATGTGCCCCCCCGGGGCTGGTGGCCCCACTTGGTGGACCCCCGGGACCCTCCCGGTGGTCCCGGTACGTTACCGATAAACCCCGAAACTTTTCCGGTGACCAAAACAGGACTTACCATATATAAATCTTTACCTCCGGACCATTCCGGAACTCCTCGTGACGTCCGGGATCTCATCTGGGACTCCGAACAACATTCGGTAACCGCGTACATACTTTCCCTATAATCCTAGCGTCATCGAACCTTAAGTGTGTAGACCCTACGGGTTCGGGAAACATGCAGACATGACCGAGACACCTCTCCGGTCAATAACCAACAGCGGGATCTGGATACCCATGTTGGCTCCCACATGTTCCACAATGATCTCATCGGATGAACCACGATGTCAAGGACTTAATCAATCCCGTATACAATTCCCTTTGTCTAGCGGTACGATACTTGCCCGAGATTCGATCGTCGGTATCCCGATACCTTGTTCAATCTCGTTACCGGCAAGTCTCTTTACTCGTTCCGTAACACATCATCCCGTGATCAACTCCTTGATCACACCATGCACATTATGATGATGTCCTACCGAGTGGGCCCAGAGATACCTCTCCGTTTACACGGAGTGACAAATCCCAGTCTCGATTCGTGCCAACCCAATAGACACTTTCGGAGATACCTGTAGTGTACCTTTATAGCCACCCAGTTACATTGTGACGTTTGGCACACCCAAAGCACTCCTACGGTATCCGGGAGTTGCACAATCTCATGGTCTAAGGAAATGATACTTGACATTAGAAAAGCTTTAGCATACGAACTACATGATCTTGTGCTAGGCTTAGGATTGGGTCTTGTCCATCACATCATTCTCCTAATGATGTGATCCCGTTATCAATGACATCCAATGTCCATGGTCAGGAAACCGTAACCATCTATTGATCAACGAGCTAGTCAACTAGAGGCTTACTAGGGACATGGTGTTGTCTATGTATCCCCACATGTATCTGAGTTTCCTATTAATACAATTCTAGCATGGATAATAAGAACAAGGAAATATAATAATAATCAATTTATTATTGCCTCTAGGGCACATTTCCAACAGTCTCCCACTTGCACTAGAGTCAATAATCCAGCTCACATCGATATGTGATTAACACTCAAGGTCACATCCCCATGTGACTAACACCCAAAGAGTTCTGGGTTTGATCATGTTATGCTTGTGAGAGATGTTATAGTCAACGGGTCTGAATCTTTCAGATCCGTGTGTACTTCACAAATTTCTATGTCATCTTGTAGATACAACTGCTACGCTACATTTGGAGCTATTCCAAATAACTGTTCTACTATACGAATCCAGTTTACTACTCAGAATAATCTGGATTAGTGTCAAAGTTAGCATCAGCGTAACCCTTTACGATGAACTCTTTTACCACCTCCATAATCGAGAAAATTCCTTAGTCCACTAGTTACTAAGGATAACTTTGACCGCTGTCCTGTGATCCATTCTTGGATCACTCTTGTACCCCTTGACCGACTCATGGCAACGCACACTTCAGGTGCGGTACACAGCATAGCATACTGTAGAGCCTATGTCTTAAGCATAGAGGACGACCTTCGTCCTTTCTCTCTATTCTGCTGTGGTCGAGCTTTAAGTCTTAACTTCATACCTTACAACTCAGGCAAGAACTCCTTCTTTGACTGATCCATCTTGAACACCTTCAAGATCATGTCAAGGTATGTGCTCATTTGAAAGTACCATTAAGCGTTTTGATCTATCCTTATAGATCTTGATGCTCAATGTTCAAGTAGCTTAATCCAGGCTTTCCATTGAAAAACACTTTCCAAATAACCCTATATGCTTTCTAGAAATTCTACGTCATTTCGGATCAACAATATGTCATCCACATATACTTATCAGAAATGTCATAGTGCTCCCACTCACTTTATTGTAAATACAAGTTTCTAACAAACTTTGTATAAACCCATAAACTTTGATTACTCCATCAAAGTGTATATTCCAACTCCGAGATGCTTACTCCAGTCCTTAGAAGGATTGCTGGAGCTTTGCTCACTTATTAGCATCTTTCAGGATTGACAAAACCTTCCGGTTGTATCACAACCTTTCCTCAAAAAACCGTCGAGGAAACAATGTTTTTGACATCCTATCTGCAAGATTTCATAAATAATGCAGTAATCGCTAACATAATTCCAACAGACTCTTAGCATCGCTACGAGTGAGAAAGTCTCACCGTAGTCAACTCCTTGAACTTGTCGGTAAACTTCTTAACGACAAGTCGAGCTTTCTTAATGGTGATTACCATCATTGTCCGTCTTCCTTTTAAAATCCATATGTACCTAATGGCCTTACGACCATCAAGTAGTTCTTCCAAAGTCTACACTTTGTTTTCATATATGGATCCTCTCTCGGATTATATGGCCTCGAGCCATTTTGGAATCTTGGCCCACCAACGCTTCTCCATAGCTCGTAGGTTCATTGTTGTCTAGCAACATGACTTCCAAGACAGGATTATGTACCACTCTGAAGTAGTACACATCCTTGTCGTCCTACGAGATTTGGGAGTGACTTGATCCGAAATCGCATGATCAATATCATAAGCTTCCACTTCAATTGGTGTAGGTGCCACAGGAACAACTCTTTGTGCCCTGCTATACACTAGTTGAAGTGACGGTTCAATAACCTCATCAAGTCTCCACCATCCTCCCACTCAATTCTTTCGAGAGAAACTTTTCCTCGAGAAAGGACCCGATTCCAGAAAAAATCCCTTATTGCTTTCGGATCTGAGACAGGAGGTATACCCAACTGTTTTGGGTGTCCTATGAAGATGCATTTATCCGCTTTGGGTTCTAGCTTATCAGCCTGAAACTTTTTCACATAAGCGTCGCAGCCCCAAACTTTTAAGAAATGACAGCTTAGGTTTCTCTAAACCATAGTTCATACGGTGTCATCTCATCGGAATTATGTGGTGCCCTATTTAAAGTGAATGTGGTTGTCTCTAATGCCTAACCCATAAACTATCGTGGTAATTCGATAAGAGACATCATGGTATGCATCATATCCAATAGGGTGCAGTTATGATGTTCGGACACACCATCACACTATGGTGTTCCAGGCTGTATCAGTTGTGAAACAATTTCCACAATGTCTTAATTCTATGCCAAACTCGTAATTCAGATATTCATCTCTATGATCATATCATAGATCTTTTGTCCTCTTGTCACGACGATCTTTCAACTTCACCCTGAAATTACTTGAACCTTTCAATAATTCAGACTCGTGATTCATCAAGTAAATATACTCAACATCTACTCAAATCATCTGTGAAGTAAGAACATAATGATATCCACTACACGCCTCAGCACTCATTGGACTGCACACATCAAAATGTATTACTTCCAACAAGTTGCTTTCTAGTTCCATTTTACTGAAAACGAGGCTTTCAGTCATCTTGCCCATGTGGTATGATTTGCATGTCTCAAGTGATTCAAAAATCAAGTGAGTCCAAATGGTCCATTTGCATGGAGTTTCTTCATGCATATACACCAATAGACATGGTTCACATGTCTCAAACTTTTCAAAATGAGTGAGCCCAAAGATCCATCAACATGGAGCTTCTTCATGCGTTTTATACCGATATGACTTACGTGGCAGTGCCACAAGTAGGTGGTACTATCATTACTATCTTTTGGCATGAACATGTGTATCACTATGATCGAGATTCAATGAACCATTCATTTTAGGTGCAAGACCATTGAAGGTATTATTCAAATAAATAGAGTAACCGTTATTCTCCTTAAATGAATAACCGTATTGCGATAGACATAATCCAATTATGTCTATGCTCAATGCAAACACCAATCTCGATTGTAGAGGGAGCGTGCGATGCTTGATCATATCAACATTGGAAACACTTCCAACACATATCGTCAGCTCACCTTTCAGCTAGTCTCCATTTATTCCGTAGCTTTTATTTCGAGTTACTAACACTTAGCAACCGAACCGGTATCTAATACCCTGGTGATACTAGGAGTACTAGTAAAGTACACATCAACACAATGTATATCCAATATACTTCTATCGACCTTGCCAGCCTTCTCATCTACCAAGTATCTAGGGTAATTCTGCTCCAGTGGCTGTTCCTCTTATTACAGAAGCACTTAGTCTCGGGTTTGGGTTCAACCTTGGGTTTCTTTACTAGAGCAGCAGCTGAATTGCCGTTTCATGAAGTATCCCTTCTTGCCCTTGCCCTTCTTGAAACTAGTGGTTTCACCAACCATCAACAATTGATGCTCCTTCTTGATTTCTACTTTTGTGGTGTCAAACATCGCGAATATCTCAAGGATCATCATATATGTCCCTGATATATTATAGTTCATCACGAAGCTCTAGCAGCTTGGTGGTAATGACTTCGGAGAAACATCACTATCTCATCTGAAAGATCAACTCCCACTTGATTCAAATGATTGTTGTACTCAGACAATCTGAGCACAAGCTCAACAATTGAGTTTTTCTCCCTTAGTTTGCAGGCTAAGAAAATCGTCGGAGGTCTCATACCTCTTGACGTGGGCACGAGCCTGAAATCCCAATTTCATCCCTCGAAACATCATATGTTTCGCGACGTTTCAAAAAACGTCTTTGGTGCCTCAACTCTAAACCGTTTAACTGAACTATCACGTAGTTATCAAAATTTGTATGTTAGATGTTTGCAACATCCACAGACGATGTTCGAGGTTCAGCACACTGAGCGGTGCATTAAGGACATAAGCCTTCTATGGAGTAATGAGGACAATCCTCAGTTTACGGACCTAGTCCGCATAATTGCTACTATCAACTTTCAACTAAATTTTCTCTAGGAACATAACTAAACAGTAGAACTGAAGCGCGAGCTTACGACATAATTTGCAAGGATCTTTTGACTATGTTCAGGATAATTAAGTTCATCTTATGAACTCCCTCTCAGATAGACATCCCTCTAGTCATCTAAGTGATTACATGATCCGAGTCAACTAGGCCGTGTCCGATCATCACGTGAGACGGACTAGTCATCATCAGTGAACATCTTCATGTTGATCGTATCTACCATTCGACTCATGCTCGACCTTTCGGTCTCTTGTGTTCCGAGGCCATGTCTGTACATGCTAGGTCGTCAAGTTAACCTAAGTGTTTCGCATGTGTTCCGAGGCCATGTCTGTACATGCTAGGCTCGTCAACACCCGTTGTATTCGAACGAAAGAATCTATCACACCCGATCATCACGTGGTGCTTCGAAACAACGAACCTTCTGCAACGGTGCACAATTAGGGAGAACACTTTCTTGAAATTTTAAAGAGGGATCGTCTTATTTACTACCGTCGTTCTAAGCAAATAAGATGTATAAACATGATAAACATCTCATGCAATCAAATAGTGACATGATATGGCCAATATCATATTGCTCCTTTTGATCTCCATCTTCGGGGCTCCATGATCATCATCGTCACCGGCATGACACCATGATCTCCATCATCGTGTCTTCATGAAGTTGTCCCGCCAACTATTACTTCTACTACCACATCTAACGGTTAGCAATAAAGTAAAGTAATTACATGACGTTTATGTTGACACCCAGGTCATAAATAAATTAAGACAACTCCTATGGCTCTTGCCGGTTGTCATACTCATCGACATGCAAGTCGTGATTCCTATTACAAGAACATGATCATCTCATACATCACATATATCATTCATCACATCCTTTGGCCATATCACATCACATAGCATACCCTGCAAAAACAAGTTAGACGTCCTCTAATTGTTGTTTGCATGTTTTACGTGGCTGCTATGGGTTTCTAGCAAGAACGTTTCTTACCTACGCAAAGACCACAACGTGATATGCCAATTGCTATTTACCCTTCATAAGGACCCTTTCCATCGAATCCGATCCGACTAAAGTGGGAGAGACAGACACCCGCTAGCCACCTTATGCAACTAGTGCATGTCAGTCGGTGGAACCAGTCTCACGTAAGAGTACGTGTAAGGTCGGCCCGGGCCGCTTCATCCCACGATGCCGCCGAATCAAGATAAGACTAGTAACGGCAAGCAAATTGACAATATCGACGCCCACAACTACTTTGTGTTCTACTCGTGCATAGAATCTATGCAATAGACCTAGCTCATGATGCCACTGTTGGGGAACGTAGCAGAAATTCAAAATTTACCTACGTGTCACCAAGATCTATCTATGGAGAGACCAGCAACAAGGGGAAGAAGAGTGCATCTACATACCCTTGTAGATCGCTAAGTGGAAGCGTTCAAGAGAACGGGGTTGATGGAGTCGTACTCGTCGTGATCCAAATCACCGGAGATCCTAGTGCCGAACGGACGGCACCTCCGCGTTCAACACACGTACAGCCCGGTGACGTCTCCTACGCCTTGATCCAGCAAGGGGAGAAGGAGAGGTTGAGGAAGACTCCATCCAGCAGCAGCACGATGGCATGGTGGTGGTGGAGGAGCATGGCAATCCTGCAGGGCTTCGCCAAGCACCACGAGAGACGAGGAGGGAGATGTGTCACGGGAGGGAGAGGGAGGCGCCAGGGCTTTGGTGCGGCTGCCCTCCCTCCCCCCCCCACTATATATAGGGCCAATGGAGAGGGGGGGAGCCTTGGCCCTTCCTCCAAGGAAGGGTGCGGCCAGGGAGGAGTCCATCCTCCCCAAGGCACCTAGGAGGTGCCTTCCCCCTTTAGGACTCTTCCTTTCCCTTATCTCTTGGCGCATGGGCCTCTTGGGGCTGGTTCCCTTGGCCCATATAGGACAAGGCGCACACCCCTACAGCCCATGTGGCCCCCGGGGCTGGTGGCCCCACTTGGTGGACCCCGGGACCCTCCCGGTGGTCCCGGTACGTTACCGATAAACCCCGAAACTTTTTCGGTGACCAAAACAGGACTTCCCATATATAAATCTTTACCTCCAGACCATTCCAGAACTCCTCGTGACGTCCGGGATCTCATCCGGGACTCCGAACAACATTCGGTAACCGCGTACATACTTTCCCTATAACCCTAGCATCATCGAACCTTAAGTGTGTAGACCCTATGGGTTCGGGAAACATGCAGACATGACCGAGACACCTCTCCGGTCAATAACCAACAGCGGGATCTGGATACCCATGTTGGCTCCCCCATGTTCCACGATGATCTCATCGGATGAACCACGATGTCAAGGACTTAATCAATCCCGTATACAATTCCCTTTGTCTAGCGGTATGATACTTGCCCGAGATTCGATCGTCGGTATCCCGATACCTTGTTCAATCTCGTTACCGGCAAGTCTCTTTACTCGTTCCGTAACACATCATCCCGTGATCAACTCCTTGATCACACTGTGCACATTATGATGATGTCCTACCGAGTGGGCCCAGAGATACCTCTCGGTTTACACGGAGTGACAAATCCCAATCTTGATTCGTGCCAACCCAACAGACACTTTCGGAGATAACAGTAGTGTACCTTTATAGCCACCCAGTTACGTTGTGACATTTGGCACACCCAAAGCACTCCTATGGTATCCGGGAGTTGCACAATCTCATGGTCTAAGGAAATGATACTTGACATTAGAAAAGCTTTAGCATACGAACTACATGATCTTGTGCTAGGCTTAGGATTGGGTCTTGTCCATCACATCATTCTCCCAATGATGTGATCCTGTTATCAATGACATCCAATGTCCATGGTCAGGAAACCGTAACCATCTATTGATCAATGAGCTAGTCAACTAGAGGCTTACTAGGGACATGGTGTTGTCTATGTATCCACACATGTATCTGAGTTTCCTATCAATACAATTCTAGCATGGATAATAAACGATTATCATGAACAAGGAAATATAATAATAATCAATTTATTATTGCCTCTAGGGCATATTTCCAACAATATGGTCAAGACATGATGCTAAATTTTATTGTATGAGATGATCATGTTTTGTAACCGAGTTATCGGCAACTGGCAGGAGCCATATGGTTGTCGCTTTATTGTATGCAATGCAATCGCGATGTAATGCTTTACTTTATCACTAAGCGGTAGCGATAGTCGTGGAAGCATAATATTGGCGAGACGACAACGATGCTACGATGGAGATCAAGGTGTCGCGCCGGTGACGTTGGTGATCATGATGGTGCTTCGGAGATGGAGATCACAAGCACAACATGATGATGGCCATATCATATCACTTATATTGATTGCATGTGATGTTTATCTTTTTATGCATCTTATCTTGCTTTGATTGACGGTAGCATTATAAGATGATCTCTCACTAAATTATCAAGAAGTGTTCTCCCTGAGTATGCACCGTTGCCAAAGTTCGTCGTCCCAGACACCACGTGATGATCGGGTGTGATAAGCTCTACGTCCATCTATAACGGGTGCAAGCCAGTTTTTGCACACGCAGAATACTCAGGTTAAACTTGACGAGCCTAGCATATGCAGATATGGCCTCGGAACATGGAGACCGAAAGGTCGAGCGTGAATCATATAGTAGATATGATCAACATAACGATGTTCACCATTGAAAACTACTCCATCTCACGTGATGATCGGTTATGGTTTAGTTGATTTGGATCACGTGATCACTTAGAGGATTAGAGGGATGTCTATCTAAGTGGGAGTTCTTAAGTAATTTGATTAAATTGAACTTAAACTTATCATGAACTTAGTACCTGATAGTATCTTGCTTGTTTATGTTGATTGTAGATAGATGGCTCGTGTTGTTGTTCCGTTGAATTTTAATGCGTTCCTTGAGAAAGCAAAGTTGAAAGATGATGGTAGCAATTACACGGACTGGGTCCGTAACTTGAGGATTATCCTCATTGTTGCTCAGAAGAATTACGTCCTGGAAGCACCGCTGGGTGCCAGGCCTGCTGCTAGAGCAACACCAGATGTTATGAACGTCTGGCAGAGCAAAGCTGATGACTACTCGATAGTTCAATGTGCCATGCTTTACGTCTTAGAATCGGGACTTCAACGACGTTTTGAACGTCATGGAGCATATGAGATGTTCCAGGAGTTGAAGTTAATATTTCAAGCAAATGCCCGAATTGAGAGATATGAAGTCTCCAATAAGTTCTATGGCTGTAAGATGGAGGAGAACAGTTCTGTCAGTGAGCATATACTCAAAATGTCTGGGTATAATAATCACTTGATTCAGATGGGAGTTAATCTTCCAGATGATTGCGTCATTGACAGAATTCTCCAATCACTGCCACCAAGCTACAAGAGCTTCGTGATGAACTATAATATGCAAGGGACGAACAAGACTATTCCCGAGCTCTTCGCAATGCTGAAAGCTGCGGAGGTAGAAATCAAAAAGGAGCATCAAGTGTTGATGGTCAGTAAGACCACTAGTTTCAAGAAAAAGGGCAAAGGGAAGAAAAAGGGGAACTTCAAGAAGAACGGCAAGCAAGTTGTTGCTCAAGAGAAGAAACCCAAGTCTGGACCTAAGCCTGAAACTGAGTGCTTCTACTGCAAGCAGACTGGTCACTGGAAGCGGAACTGCCCCAAGTATTTGGCGGATAAGAAGGATGGCAAGGTGAACAAAGGTATATGTGATATACATGTTATTGATGTGTACCTTACTAGAGCTCGCAGTAGCACCTGGGTATTTGATGCTGGTTCTGTTGCTAATATTTGCAACTCGAAACAGGGACTACGGATTAAGCGAACACTGGCGAAGGACGAGGTGACGATGCGCGTGGGAAACGGTTCCAAAGTCGATGTGATCGCGGTCGGCACGCTACCTCTGCATCTACCTTCGGGATTAATATTAGACCTAAATAATTGTTATTTGGTGCCAGCGTTGAGCATGAACATTATATCTGGATCTTGTTTGATGCGAGACGGTTATTCATTTAAATCAGAGAATAATGGTTGTTCTATTTATATGAGTAATATCTTTTATGGTCATGCACCTTTGAAGAGTGGTCTATTTTTTATGAATCTCGATAGTAGTAACACACATATTCATAATGTTGAAGCCAAAAGATGCAGAGTTGATAATGATAGTGCAACTTATTTGTGGCACTGCCGTTTAGGTCATATCGGTGTAAAGCGCATGAAGAAACTCCATACTGATGGACTTTTGGAACCACTTGATTATGAATCACTTGGTACTTGCGAACCGTGCCTCATGGGCAAGATGACTAAAACACCGTTCTCCGGTATTATGGAGAGAGCAACAGATTTGTTGGAAATCATACATACCGATGTATGTGGTCCGATGAATATTGAGGCTCGTGGCGGATATCGTTATTTTCTCACTTTTACAGATGATTTAAGTAGATATGGGTATATCTACTTAATGAAACAGAAGTCTGAAACATTTGAAAAGTTCAAAGAATTTCAGAGTGAAGTTGAAAATCATCGTAACAAGAAAATAAAGTTTCTACGATCTGATCGTGGAGGAGAATATTTGAGTTACGAGTTTGGTGTACATTTGAAAAATTGTGGAATAGTTTCACAACTCACGCCACCCGGAACACCACAGCGTAATGGTGTGTCCGAACGTCGTAATCGTACTTTACTAGATATGGTGCGATCTATGATGTCTCTTACTGATTTACCGCTATCGTTTTGGGGTTATGCTTTAGAGACGGCTGCATTCACGTTAAATAGGGCACCATCAAAATCCGTTGAGATGACGCCTTATGAACTATGGTTTGGCAAGAAACCAAAGTTGTCGTTTCTTAAAGTTTGGGGCTGCGATGCTTATGTGAAAAAGCTTCAACCTGATAAGCTCGAACCCAAATCGGAGAAATGTGTCTTCATAGGATACCCAAAGGAGACTGTTGGGTACACCTTCTATCACAGATCCGAAGGCTAGACATTTGTTGCTAAGAATGGATCATTTCTAGAGAAGGAGTCTCTCTCAAAAGAAGTGAGTGGGAGGAAAGTAGAACTTGACGAGGTAACTATACCTGCTCCCTTATTGGAAAGTAGTACATCACAGAAAACTGTTTCTACGACACCTATACCAATTAGTGAGGAAGCTAATGATGATGATCATGAAACTTCAGGACAATATACTACTGAACCTCGTAGATCAACCAGAGTGAGATCCGCACCAGAGTGGTACGGTAATCCTGTTCTGGAAATCATGCTGCTAGATCATGATGAACCTACGAACTATGAAGAAGCGATGGTGAGCCCAGATTCCGCAAAGTGGCTTGAAGCCATGAAATGTGAGATGGGATCCATGTATGAGAACGAAGTATGGACTTTGGTTGACTTGCCCGATGATCAGCAAGCAATTGAGAATAAATGGATCTTCAAGAAGAAGACTGATGCTAACGGTAATGTCACTGTCTATAAAGCTCGACTTATCGCAAAAGGTTTTTGACAAGTTCAAGGGGTTGACTACGATGAGACCTTCTCACCCGTAGCGATGCTTAAGTCTGTCTGAATCATGTTAGCAATTGCCGCATTTTATGATTATGAAATTTGGCAGATGGATGTCAAAACTGCATTCCTGAATGGATTTCTGGAAGAAGAGTTGTATATGATGCAACCGGAAGGTTTTGTCGATCCAAAGGGAGCTAACAAAGTGTGCAAGCTCCAGCGATCCATTTATGGACTGGTGCAAGCCTCTCGGAGTTGGAATAAACGCTTTGATAGTGTGATCACAGCATTTGGTTTTATACAGACTTTCGGTGAAGCCTGTATTTACAAGAAAGTGAGTGGGAGCTCTGTAGCATTTCTAATATTATATGTGGATGACATATTGCTGATTGGAAATGATATAGAATTTCTGGATAGCATAAAGGGATACTTGAATAAGAGTTTTTCAATGAAAGACCTCGGTGAAGCTGCTTACATATTAGGCATAAAGATCTATAGAGATAGATCAAAACGCTTAATTGGACTTTCACAAAGCACATACCTTGACAAGATTTTGAAGAAGTTCAAAATGGATCAAGCAAAGAAAGGGTTCTTGCCTGTGTTACAAGGTGTGAAGTTGAGTCAGACTCAATGCCCGACCACTGCAGAAGATAGAGAGAAAATGAAAGATGTTCCCTATGCTTCAGCCATAGGCTCTATCATGTATGTAATGCTGTGTACCAGACCTGATGTGTGCCTTGCTATAAGTTTAGCAGGGAGGTACCAAAGTAATCCAGGAGTGGATCACTGGACAGCGGTCAAGAACATCCTGAAATACCTGAAAAGGACTAAGGATATGTTTCTCATATATGAAGGTGACAAAGAGCTCACCGTAAGAGGTTACGTTGATGCAAGCTTTGACACTGATCCGGACGATTCTAAATCGCAAACCGGATACGTGTTTACATTAAACGGTGGAGCTGTCAGTTGGTGCAGTTCTAAACAAAGCGTCGTAGTGGGATCTACATGTGAAGCGGAATACATAGCTGCTTCGGAAGCAGCAAACGAAGGAGTCTGGATGTAGGAGTTCATATCCGATCTAGGTGTCATACCTAGTGCATCGGGTCCAATGAAAATCTTTTGTGAAATACTGGTGCAATTGCCTTGGCAAAGGAATCCAGATTTCACAAGAGGACCAAGCACATCAAGAGACGCTTCAATTCCATCCGGGATCTAGTCCAGGTGGGAGACATAGAGATTTGCAAGATACATACGGATCTGAATATTGCAGACCCGTTGACTAAGCCTCTTCCACGAGCAAAACATGATCAGCACCAAGGCTCCATGGGTGTTAGAATCATTACTGTGTAATCTAGATTATTGACTCTAGTGCAAGTGGGAGACTGAAGGAAATATGCCCTAGAGGCAATAATAAAGTTATTATTTATTTCCTTATATCATGATAAATGTTTATTATTCGTGCTAGAATTGTATTAACCGGAAACATAATACATGTGTGAATACATAGACAAACTTAATGTCACTAGTATGCCTCTACTTGACTAGCTCGTTAATCAAAGATGGTTATGTTTCCTAACCATGAACAAAGTGTTGTTATTTGATTAACGAGGTCATATTATTGGTTGAATGATCTGATTGACATGACCCATTTCATTAGCTTAGCACCTGATCGTTTAGTATGTTGCTATTGCTTTCTTCATGACTTATACATGTTCCTATGACTATGAGATTATGCAACTCCCGTTTCCCGGAGGAACACTTTGTGTGCTACCAAACGTCACAACGTAACTGGGTGATTATAAAGGAGCTCTACAGGTGTCTCCAAAGGTAGATGTTGGGTTGGCGTATTTCGAGATTAGGATTTGTCACTCCGATTGTCGGAGAGGTATCTTTGGGCCCTCTCGGTAATGCATATCACATAAGCCTTGCAAGCATTGCAACTAATGAGTTAGTTGCGGGATGATGTATTACAGAACGAGTAAAGAGACTTGCCAGTAACGAGATTGAACTAGGTATTGGATACCGACGATCGAATCTCGGGACAAGTAACATACCGATGACAAAGGGAACAACGTATGTTGTTATGCGGTCTGACCGATAAAGATCTTCGTAGAATATGTAGGAGCCAATATGGGCATCCAGGTCCCGCTATTGGTTATTGACCGGAGATGTGTCTCAGTCATGTCTGCATTATTCTCGAACCGTAGGGTCCGCACGCTTAACGTTACGATGACAGTTATTATGAGTTTATGCATTTTGTTGTACCGAAGTTAGTTCGGAGTCCCAGATGTGATCACGGACATGACGAGGAGTCTCGAAATGGTCGAGACATAAAGATTGATATGTTGGAAGCCTATATTTGGACATCGGAAGTGTTCCGGGTGAAATCGGGATTTTACCGGAGTACCGGGAGGTTACCGGAACCCCCCCGGGAGCCGTATGGGCCTTGATGGGCTTTAGTGGAAAGGAGAAAGGGGCAGCCCAAGGTGGCCGGCCCCCCTCTCTCTCTTTCCCCCTCGGGGAATCCGATTCCAACTAGGATTGGGGGGGGGGGGAGTCCTACTCCCGGTAGGAGTAGGACTCCTCCTGCGCCCTCCTCCTGGCCGGCCGCCCCTCCCCCTTGGCTCCTTTATATACGGAGGCAGGGGGCACCCTAGACACACAAGTTGATCATTGAGATCGTTCCTTAGCCGTGTGCGGTGCCCCCTGCCACCATATTCCACCTCGATCATATTGTAGCAGTGCTTAGGCGAAGCCCTGCGACGGTAAAACATCAAGATCGTCACCACACCGTCGTGCTGACGGAACTCCTCCCCGACGCTTTGCTGGATCGGAGCCCGGGGATCGTCATCGAGCTGTACGTGTGCTAAGAACTCGGAGGTGCCGGAGTAACGGTGCTTGGATCGGTCGGATCGGGAAGACGTACGACTACTTCCTCTACGTTGCGTCAACGCTTCCGCTGTTGATCTACAAGGGTACGTAGATTACACTCTCCCCTCTCGTTGCTATGCATCACCATGATCTTGCGTGTGCGTAGGATTTTTTTTGAAATTACTACGTTTCCCAACAATATTGGATCATGGCTTGGTCTATTTACAAATGAAAAAACCAAACAAAAAATTGTTGGAGCTGGAGTCAAAGCTACTAGAGCATGTAGCAAGTGAAGTCTACAAAGCATCACAGTGGTGGAGATATAATGTTCCTAGGATGAAGTAGTGCTGCAAGCTGAATGTCTTCCTTGAAGCTCTGAAGACTTAGGTTTTTGCTGTTTAGTTATGTGCCTCTGGTGGTCAGCCATTGATCATTTAGTTTGGTTTCTATTTTGTTGTATCTATAAGTAGGCTGCTTTAGCCAGTGTGGCGCAGTCTCCCCTATTTGGGATGTTTCGGTTGTTGGGTGACATTTCCTAGAGATGTCTAGGGTGCACCTTCGTTTATTTCCTAGTGGTTTTTTGCTGGTGTTTGGTTCTTTTAGCTTAGTTGTGCTGAATCTTTGTAGCTCGTTGGTGGTTTCCCATGAGGCCTCATTTGGTTTGAGGGGATTGAGGGGTTTCCAGAGGATCAACCCCGCGAGGCCCAAAAACCTCTGAAAACCCCGATGGCCCATTTGTTTCACGTGGTTTGGACAACCCAATCCCTTCCATTCCCCTTCGATCCCCTTCTATCCATGCGTCTCCCAAGCCTCGAGGGCACACGCAGGGAATGAGATGGCAAAGCGACGATGCCGCCCCGCCGCCAGGGAGAGACGGGGACTAGGGTTTACTATTTCTGGTTTGTGCTATGCTTTTAATACTTACTTTTCTTGTCTGATGCCATTTGCTTCATTCCTAGAAATAGGGTAGCAGTCTAGAAAAACCTATGATGATGATGTTTGCACCCATCCCTTGTTTGTTTATTTGTGAATCATACTCTGCAATGCTTACCAGTATTCTGATATAGTTGTGCTGAAGTACATGGCATGCTGGTTATCTGGGAGCACCGATCACCATGTTTGTTTCTACATGAATCCTGTTCCGCGTTGCATTAACTTACTAGTATGTTGGTTATCTTGGGAGCATCATGCATACTAGTACTTGTAGTTCACTACTATATTTTCATCTAGCTAGCTAGCTAACTTGGTCCATTTCCGTTGAACTGAATCTATGTGCTGGACCTTGCTAACTTGTTCTCCCTCCATGGACCTTGCAGCCTCTTCCAGGCTCCGTCACCATCAGCCTTCTCCACGCCTCACAGCCATCAGCCTCCGTCACGCCTACAGAAGAGCTGGCATTTTTCCCGGTACAATGTAACTTTTTTTTCATGTTCTCGCCATCAGAAATCATTTGAGAATCAGTTTTCTTCTGATTACTTGCAGTAGCAAACTAAATCTGTGTACCAATTTAGTCTTGGCAGCAAGATATGTACGGACCATTTTAGAAACAATTGATGAATTTTAGAAACAATGATCTTGGACCTTGCTAAATTGTTCTTTATAGCACGAATGCTATTTATAAGAACTTGGTCCATTTCCGTTGAACTAAATTATGTAATGGACCTTGCTAACTTGTTCTTATTTTGACAGAGACCCGCTGCTTGGATTCTTCATGGGGTGGACGAGTTACCTCCGTCTTGGGAGTCAGTTGCCATGCCTAACTTCGGTAAACAAGCTTCCTAGCCTCATGGCTTTGTTTCTTTACCCGAGTAGTATATCCTGTTGGGGATCGTAGCAGAAATTTAAAATTTTCTACGCATCACCAAGATCAATCTATGGAGTCATCTAGCAATGAGAGGGTGAGGAGTGCATCTACATACCCTTGTAGATCGCGAGCGGAAGCGTTCAAGAGAACGGGGTTGATGGAGTCGTACTTGTCGTGATCCAAATCACCGATGATCCTAGTGCCGAACGGACAGCACCTCCGCGTTCAACACACGTACGGAGCGGAGACGTCTCCCACGCCTTGATCCAGCAAGAGGAGGGAGAGGTTGAAGAAGAGAGCTCCAACAGCAACATGACGGTGTGATGGTGGTGGAGCAGCAGTACTCCGACAGGGCTTCGCCAAGCTCTTAACGAAGGAGGAGAGGTGTTGGGGAGGGGAGGGGCTGCGCCTTTGATGTGGTATGCAGCCCTCCCCTTGGCCCTCTATTTATAGGGGAAGGGGGAAGGGGGACGGCCCCCTCTATATGAGATCTAGAGGGGAGCGGCGGCCAAGGGGAGGGGCTTGCCCCCCAAGCAAGGGGGCGCCCCCTCTAGGGTCCCCCCCCCCAACCCTAGGTGCATGGGCCCAAGGGGGGGGGTTGCACCCAACCCTCTAGGGGCTGGTTCCCTTTCCACTACGGCTCATGAGGCCCTCTGAGAGAGGTGGCCCCTCCCGGTGGACCCCCGGAACCCCTCCGGTGGCCCCGGTACAATACCGATATACCCCCGAACTTTCCCGGTGACCGTATGACAACTTCCCATATATAAATCTTCACCTCCAGACCATTCCGGAACTCCTCGTGACATCTGGGATCTCATCCGGGACTCCGAACAACATTCGGTAATCACATACAAGTCTTCCTAATAACCCTAGCGTCATCGAACCTTAAGTGTGTAGACCCTACGGGTTCGGGAACCATGCAGACATGACCGAGACAACTCTCCAGCCAATAACCAACAGCGGGATCTGGATACCCATGTTGGCTCCCACATGTTCCATGATGATCTCATTAGATGAACCACGATGTCGAGGATTCAAGCAATCCCGTATACAATTCCCTTTGTCAATCGGTACGTTACTTGCCCGAGATTCGATCGTCGGTATCCAATACCTCGTTCAATCTCATTACCGGCAAGTCACTTTACTCGTTCCATAACACATCATCCCGTGACCAACCCTTAGTCACATTGAGCTCATTACGATGATGTTTTACCGAGTGGGCCCAGAGATACCTCTCCGTCATGCGGAGTGACAAATCCTATAGTCACCCAGTTACGTTGTGACGTTTGGCACACCCAAAGCACTCCTACGGTATCCGGGAGTTACACGATCTCATGGTCTAAGGAAAAGATACTTCACATTGGAAAAACTCTAGCAAACGAACTATACGATCTTGTGCTATGTTTAGGATTGGGTCTTGTCCATCACATCATTCTCCTAATGATGTGATCTCGTTATCAATGACATCCAATGTCCATAGTCAGGAAACCATGACTATTTGTTGATCAACGAGCTAGTCAACTAGAGGCTTACTAGGGATATGTTGGTGTCTATGTATTCACACATGTATTACGATTTCCGGATAACACAATTATAGCATGAATAAAAGACAATCATCATGAACAAGGAAATATAATAATAATCCTTTTATTATTGCCTCTAGGGCATATTTCCAACAGTCTCCCACTTGCACTAGAGTCAATAATCTAGTTACATTGTGATGAATCGAACACCCATAGAGTTCTGGTGTTGATCATGTTTTGCCCTAGGGAGAGGTTTAGTCAACGGATCTGCGACATTCATATCCGTATGTACTTTACAAATATCTATGTCTCCATCTTGAACATTTTCACGAATGGAGTTGAAGCGACGCTTGATGTGCCTAGTCTTCTTGTGAAACCTGGGCTCCTTGTGAACATACGGGATGACACTCATCTCTTCTATATCTTCTGTCGTGGTCGGACATTGAGCTGAGCTCAATTTCACACCTTGCAACACAGGCAAGAACCCCTTCTTAGACTGATCCATATTGAACTTCTTCAATATCTTATCAAGGTATGTGCTTTGTGAAAGACCTATGAGGCGTCTTGATCTATCTCTATAGATCTTGATGCCTAATATATAAGCAGCTTCTCCAACGTCCTTCATTGAAAAACTCTTATTCAAGTAGGCCTTAATGATGTCCAAAAGTTCTATATCATTTCCCATCAAAAGTATGTCATCTACGTATAATATGAGAAATGCTATAGAGCTCCCACTCACTTTCTTGTAAACGCAGGCTTCTCCATAAGTCTGCATAAACCCAAACGCTTTGATCATCTCATCAAAGCGAATGTTCCAGCTCCGAGATGCTTGCACCAGCCCATAAATCGAGTGTTGGAGCTTGCACACCTTGTCAGTATTCTTAGAATCGACAAAACCTTCCGGCTGCATCATATACAAGTCTTCCTTAAGGAAACCATTAAGGAATTCCGTTTTGACGTCCATTTGCCATATCTCATAATCATAGAATGCGGCAATTGCTAACATGATTCGGACGGACTTCAGCTTCGCCATGGGCGAGAAAGTCTCATCGTAGTCAACCCCTTGAACTTGTCGATAACCCTTAGCGACAAGCCGAGCCTTATAGATGGTCACATTACCATCCACGTCTGTCTTCTTCTTAAAGATCCATTTATTTTCTATGGCTCGTCGATCATCGGGCAAGTCAGTCAAAGTCCATACTTCCTTTTCATACATGGATCCTATCTCGGATTTCATGGCTTCCAGCCATTTGTCGGAATCTGGGCCCGCCATCGCTTCTTCATAGTTCGAAGGTTTACCATTGTCTAACAACATGATTTCCAGGACAGGGTTACCGTAGCACTCTGGTGCGGAACGTGTCCTTGTGGACCTACGAAGTTCAGTAGCAACTTGATTTGAAGGTTCATGATCATCATCATTAACTTCCTCTCTAGTCGGTGCAGGCACCTCAGGAACATTTTCTTGAGCTGCGCCACTCTCTGGTTCAAGAGGCAATACTTCATCAAGTTCTACTTTCCTCCCACTTACTTCTTTCGAGAGAAACTCTTTCTCTAGAAAGGATCCATTCTGTCGGGTGGTAGGTGCGACATATGCCAACGGGTGGATTATCATTGTGGGAGCCAATAAGACGTCGCCGGTGCCTGGAAACGGGATGAGGCGAAGACAAGCTCGCCGACGTACTTTACCCAGCTTCAGGGCTCTCCATGGAGATAACACCCCTACTGCTGCTCTGCGGGGTCCCCGCATGATCACTAGATGAACAAGTAGCTACACAATGCTCCTTGAGCTATTTTGGTGGAAGGAGGAAGAAGGGCACGACTAGCTTGCTTCTTCTCCTCGTAAGGTGTCTAGAACTAGTTTGGGGGTCGAACCCTTTGCATGGGTGCACCGGGGGGTTTATATAGGCCTACCCCCCGGGGGTACAATGGTAATCCGGCTGGGCGCGGGGCCCAGCTGTCTGTGACTATGCTCGCTGGTTTCCGCGCCGGCTGCTGGGGCCCGCCGGCTGGTGGGTACCGCCGGGTGCCGGCGCCTGGGTCGACAGGCAGGCCCCACTATCCAGGGCCTGGTCGGTGGCGGGTTACTGTTGCTCTATGCTGATGACGCGGGCTTGGTCGGGGTAAGCGTGGCTACAGTACCGCCGCCCTGGCGGGCGTTTACTGTAGCCCCACCGTGTCTTGTCTTCTTAATGGGGCGTCTCCCTCGAGGAGGATGGCTGGCCGGCTATGGGGAGCCGGCTCTCCATCTGGCCGACTTGGGAGGAGGGGTGGCCGCCTTTGGCATCTCTCTGCCCGAAGGGGCCCACCGCCTCGGGGGCCACGCTGGTGGCCCATCGTGGACGGCGTCAGGGTCGCCGTGGCAACAGTGCCGCACCGGGCGGGTCGTGGTCACCCGTACGGCGCACTGTGCTGAGCGTGCTCCGGGTTTTGGGGGTGGCAGGCTTTACTGTGGCCACGCCCCGCTTCATCATCGCTGGGTGGACGCGGACTTCGCGGGTACGATCTTGACTGCTTTATGCGAACCGGTTTCTTGGAGTCGGCCTTCTTGCGGCCGGCTTCTTGGAGTCGGCCTTCTTGCGACCGGCTTCTCGAAGTCGGCCCTCCCACGGCCTCCTTCATGAGGGCAAAGGGCGGGCCGCCCCCCCGAAGCCGGCCTGGAAGATAGCCAGCAGGGGGAAGGCGGCTCCAGGTCTTGAGTTCTTTGAGAGCCAGTCGGGCTCGTAATTTTTTCAGAAGGGCCAGGGGAAGCCGGCTAGGCTACCCATGGCTATTTACTCCGACAGTAGTCCCCGAAGCTTGGCGAGCTTCGAGGCGGACAGAGGGACGAGAAGCTTGGTCAGCTTCTTAACCCAAGGAGCCGGCTTCGCTGGCGTAGGTCGTTTTCAGAGAGCTCTCGTATCTTGCGGCCAGGATGGTGGCCGACTTGCATGCTGTTTGCGGGCCCCCGGTGGGCCACGTGGCGGCGGAATCCTGCCCACGCACGCGCGTGGGACGCCGCCGCAGGCCCGGGCCCGCCACTCCCTGGCCTCGGCCCGAGCGCTGATCTTCTGCGGCCCAGGGAGACGGCTCGCCTTCCTGTGGCACCTTGAATTCACCATTAGGGCGCAATAAACGCGGGGCGTGGGGGAAGTGGTCACGATCGATCCCCATGTTCCCCCACACCGCGCCTCCTCGGCTCCGCCACCCGAGCCTACAAGTAGGGGGAGGAGGGGGAGAGGCAGAGGCTCGCTCGCTCTCCCACACTCCGTCCCTCCTCGTCTTCCTCTTGCTTCTTCTTCCTCTCGCTGCCGTCGCAGCTTCTCACCGCAGTGAAGGAAATATGCCCTAGAGGCAATAATAAAGTTATTATTTATTTCCTTACATCATGATAAATGTTTATTATTCATGCTAGAATTGTATTAACCGGAAACATAATACATGTGTGAATACATAGACCAACAGAGTGTCACTAGTATGCCTCTACTTGACTAGCTCGTTAATCAAAGATGGTTATGTTTCCTAACCATGAACAAGGAGTTGTTATTTGATTAACGAGGTCACATCATTAGTAGAATGATCAGATTGACATGACCCATTCCATTAGCATAGCACCCGATCGTTTAGTATGTTGCTATTGTTTTCTTCATGACTTATACATGTTCCTATAACTATGAGATTATGCAACTCCCGTTTACCGGAGGAACACTTTGGGTACTACCAAACGTCACAACGTAACTGGGTGATTATAAAGGAGTACTACAGGTGTTTCCAATGGTAGATGTTGGGTTGGCGTATTTCGAGATTAGGGTTTGTCACTCCGATTGTCGGAGAGGTATCTCTGGGCCCTCTCGGTAATGCACATCACATAAGCCTTGCAAGCACTGCAACTAACATGTTAGTTGTGAGATGATGTATTACGGAACGAGTAAAGAGACTTGCCGGTAACGAGATTGAACTAGGTATTGGATACCGACGATCGAATCTCAGGCAAGTAACATACCGATGACAAAGGGAACGACGTATGTTGTTATGCGGTCTGACCGATAAAGATCTTCGTAGAATATGTAGGAGCCAATATGGGCATCCAGGTCCCGCTATTGGTTATTGACCGGAGACGTGTCTCGGTCATGTCTACATTGTTCTCGAACCGTAGGGTCCGCACGCTTAACGTTACGATGACAGTTATTATGAGTTTATGCATTTTGATGTACCGAAGGTTGTTCGGAGTCCCGGATGAGATCACGGACATGACGAGGAGTCTCGAAATGGTCGAGACGTAAAGATTGATATATTGGAAGCCTATGTTTGGACATCGGAAGTGTTCCGGGTGAAATCGGGATTTTACCGGAATACCGGGAGGGTTACCGGAACCCCCCGGGAGACTAATGGGCCTATTGGGCCTTAGTGGAAAAAGAGAAAAGGGACAAGCCCAAGCTGGCCGGTGCCCCCCCCCTTCCCCAAGTCCTAGTAGGACTAGGATAGGGGGCCGGCCCCCCTTCTCTCTCTTTCCCCCCGGGAGTCCTAATTGGATTAGGATTGGGGGGAGGAGTCCTACTCCCGGTGGGAGTAGGACTCCCCTGCGCCTCCTCTCCCTGGCCGGCCGGCTCCCCCTCCTCCAACCTTTATATACGGGGGCGGGGGGCACCCCAAGACACACAACTTGATCCTTGAGATCGTTCCTTAGCCGTGTGCGGTGCCCCTGCCACCAAATTCCACCTCGATCGTACCGTTGTAGTGCTTAGGCGAAGCCCTGCGTCGGTAGTACATCAAGATCGTCATCACGCCGTCGTGCTGACGGAACTCTTCCTCGACGCTTTGCTGGATCGGAGCCCGAGGAACGTCATCGAGCTGAACGTGTGCTAAGAACTCGGAGGTGCCGGAGTAACGGTGCTTGGATCGGTCGGATCGGGAAGAAGACGTACGACTACTTCCTCTACGTTATGTGATCGCTTCCGCAGTCGGTCTGCGTTGGTACGTAGACAACACTCTCCCCTCTCGTTGCTGTGCATCACCATGATCTTGCGTGCGCGTAGGAAATTTTTTGAAATTACTGCGTTCCCCAACAGTGGTATCAGAGCCTAGGTTTTATGGTTTGATGTTATATGCACGAGTAGAACACAAGTGAGTTGTGGGCGATACAAGTCATACTGCCTACCAGCATGTCATACTTTGGTTCGGCGGTATTGTTGGGTGAGACGATCCGGACCAACCTTACGCGTACTCTTACGCGAGACCGGTTCCCTCGACGTGCTTTACACATAGATGGCTTGCGGAAGACTGTCTCTCCAACTTTAGTTGAACCAAGTGTGACTACGCCCGGTCCTTGAGAAGGTTAAAACGGAGTCTATTTGACGAACTATCGTTGTGGTTTTGATGCGTAGGTGAGATGAGTTCTTGCTTAAGCCCGTAGCAGCCACGTAAAACTTGCAACAAACAAAGTAGAGGACGTCTAACTTGTTTTTGCAAGGTATGTTGTGATGTGATATGGTCAAGACATGATGCTGATTTTATTGTATGAGATGATCATGTTTTGTAACCGAGTTATCGGCAACTGGCAGGAGCCATATGGTTGTCGCTTTATTGTATGCAATGCAATCGCGATGTAATGCTTTACTTTATTACTAAGCGGTAGTGATAGTCGTGGAAGCATAAGATTGGCGAGACGACAACGTTGCTACGATGGAGATCAAGGTGGCGCGCCGGTGACGATGGTGATCATGACGGTGCTTCGGAGATGGAGATCACAAGCACAAGATGATGATGGCCATATCATATCACTTATATTGATTGCATGTAATGTTTATCCTTTTATGCATCTTATCTTGCTTTGATTGACGGTAGCATTATAAGATGATCTCTCACTAAATTATCAAGAAGTGTTCTCCCTGAGTATGCACCATTGCCAAAGTTCGTCGTGCCCAGACACCACGTGATGATCGGGTGTGATAAGCTCTACGTCCATCTACAACGGATGCAAGCCAGTTTTGCACACGCAGAATACTCAGGTTATACTTGACGAGCCTAGCATATGCAGATATGGCCTCGGAACACAGAGACCGAAAGGTCGAGCGTGAATCATATAGTAGATATGATCAACATGACGATGTTCACCATTGAAAACTACTCCATCTCACGTGATGATCGGTTATGGTTTAGTTGATTTGGATCACGTGATCACTTAGAGGATTAGAGGGATGTCTATCTAAGTGGGAGTTCCTAAGTAATTTGATTAACTGAACTTAAACTTATCATGAACTTAGTACCTGATAGTATCTTGCTTGTTTATGTTGCTTGTAGATAGATGGCTCGTGCTATTGTTCCGTTGAATTTTAATGCGTTCCTTGAGAAAGCAAAGTTGAAAGATGATGGTAGCAATTACACGGACTGGGTCCGTAACCTGAGGATTATCTGTTGGGGAACGCAGTAATTTCAAAATTTTTCCTACGCACACGCAAGATCATGGTGATGCACAACAACGAGAGGGGAGAGTGTTGTCTACGTACCAACGTAGACCGACTGCGGAAGCGATCACACAACATAGAGGAAGTAGTCGTACGTCTTCTTCCCGATCCGACCGATCCAAGCACCGTTACTCCGGCACCTCCGAGTTCTTAGCACACGTTCAGCTCGATGACGTTCCTCGGGCTCCGATCCAGCAAAGCGTCGAGGAACAGTTCCGTTAGCACGACGGCGTGATGACGATCTTGATGTACTACCGACGCAGGGCTTCGCCTAAGCACTACAACGGTACGATCGAGGTGGAATTTGGTGGCAGGGGGCACCGCACACGGCTAAGGAACGATCTCAAGGATCAAGTTGTGTGTCTTGGGGTGCCCCCCGCCCCCGTATATAAAGGTTGGAGGAGGGGGAGCCGGCCGGCCAGGGAGAGGAGGCGCAGGGGAGTCCTATTCCCACCGGGAGTAGGACTCCTCCCCCCAATCCTAATCCAATTAGGACTCCCGAGGGGAAAGAGAGAGAAGGGGGGCCGGCCCCCTATCCTAGTCCTACTAGGACTTGGGGAAGGGGGGGGGCGCCGGCCAGCTTGGGCTTGTCCCTTTTCTCTTTTTCCACTAAGGCCCAATAGGCCCATTAGTCTCCCGGGGGGTTCCGGTAACCCTCCCGGTATTCCGGTAAAATCCCGATTTCACCCGGAACACTTCCGATGTCCAAACATAGGCTTCCAATATATCAATCTTTACGTCTCGACCATTTCGAGACTCCTCGTCATGTCCGTGATCTCATCCAGGACTCCGAACAACCTTCGGTACATCAAAATGCATAAACTCATAATAACTGTCATCGTAACGTTAAGCGTGCGGACCCTACGGTTCGAGAACAATGTAGACATGACCGAGACACGTCTCCGGTCAATAACCAATAGCGGGACCTGGATGCCCATATTAGCTCCTACGTATTCTACGAAGATCTTTATCGGTCAGACCGCATAACAACATACGTTGTTCCCTTTGTCATCGGTATGTTACTTGCCCGAGATTCGATCGTCGGTATCCAATACCTAGTTCAATCTCGTTACCGGCAAGTCTCTTTACTCGTTCCGTAATACATCATCCCACAACTAACATATTAGTTGCAGTGCTTGCAAGGCTTATGTGATGTGCATTACCGAGAGGGCCCAGAGATACCTCTCCGACAATCGGAGTGACAAACCCTAATCTCGAAATACGCCAACCCAACATCTACCATTGGAAACACTTGTAGTACTCCTTTATAATCACCCAGTTACGTTGTGACATTTGGTAGTACCCAAAGTGTTCCTCCGGTAAACGGGAGTTGCATAATCTCATAGTTATAGGAACATGTATAAGTCATGAAGAAAACAATAGCAACATACTAAACGATCGGGTGCTATGCTAATGGAATGGGTCATGTCAATCAGATCATTCTACTAATGATGTGACCTCGTTAATCAAATAACAACTCCTTGTTCATGGTTAGGAAACATAACCATCTTTGATTAACGAGCTAGTCAAGTAGAGGCATACTAGTGACACTCTGTTGGTCTATGTATTCACACATGTATTATGTTTCCGGTTAATACAATTCTAGCATGAATAATAAACATTTATCATGATGTAAGGAAATAAATAATAACTTTATTATTGCCTCTAGGGCATATTTCCTTCATTATCCTCATTGCTGCACAGAAGAATTACGTCCTGGAAGCACCGCTGGGTGACAGGCCTGCTGCTGGAGCAACGCCAGATGTTATGAACGTCTGGCAGAGCAAAGCTGATGACTACTCGATAGTTCAGTGTGCCATGCTTTACGGCTTAGAATCGGGACTTCAACGACGTTTTGAACGTCATGGAGCATATGAGATGTTCCAGGAGTTGAAGTTAATATTTCAAGCAAATGCCCGAATTGAGAGATATGAAGTCTCCAATAAGTTCTATAGCTGTAAGCTGGAGGAGAACAGTTCTGTCAGTGAGCATATACTCAAAATGTCTGGGTATAATAATCACTTGATTCAGATGGGAGTTAATCTTCCAGATGATTGCGTCATTGACAGAATTCTCCAATCACTACCACCAAGCTACAAGAGCTTCGTGATGAACTATAATATGCAAGGGATGAACAAGACTATTCCCGAGCTCTTCACAATGCTGAAAGCTGCGGAGGTAGAAATCAAGAAGGAGCATCAAGTGTTGATGGTTAGCAAAACCTCTAGTTTCAAGAAAAAGGGCAAAGGGAAGAAGAAGGGAAACTTCAAGAAGAACAGCAAGCAAGTTGCTGCTCAGGAGAAGAAACCCAAGTCTGGACCTAAGCCTGAAACTGAGTGCTTCTACTGCAAGCAGACTGGTCACTGGAAGCGGAACTGCCCCAAGTATTTGGCGGATAAGAAGGATGGCAAAGTGAGCAAAGGTATATGTGATATACATGTTATTGATGTGTACCTTACTAGAGCTCGTAGTAGCACCTGGGTATTTGATACTGGTTCTGTTGCTAATATTTGCAACTCGAAACAGGGACTACGGAATAAGCGGACACTAGCAAAGGACGAGGTAACGATGCGCGTGGGAAACGGTTCCAAAGTCGATGTGATCGCGGTCGGCACGCTACCTCTACATCTACCTTCGGGATTAATATTAGAGCTAAATAATTGTTATTTGGTGCCAGCGTTAAGCATGAACATTATATCTGGATCTTGTTTAATGCGAGACGGTTATTCATTTAAATCAGAGAATAATGGTTGTTCTATTTATATGAATAATATCTTTTATGGTCATGCACCTTTGAAGAGTGGTCTATTCTTGTTGAATCTCGAAGATAGTAACACACATATTCATAATGTAGAAGCCAAAAGATGCAAAGTTAATAATGATAGTGCAACTTATTTGTGGCACTGCCGTTTAGGTCATATCGGTGTAAAGCGCATGAAGAAACTCCATACTGATGGGCTTTTGGAACCACTTGATTATGAATCACTTGGTACTTGCGAACCGTGCCTCATAGGCAAGATGACTAAAACACCGTTCTCCGGTACTATGGAGAGAGCAACAGATTTGTTGGAAATCATACATACCGATGTATGTGGTCCGATGAATATTGAGGCTCGTGGTGGATATCGTTATTTTCTCACCTTCACAGATGATTTAAGCAGATATGGGTATATCTACTTAATGAAACATAAGTCTGAAACATTTGAAAGGTTCAAAGAATTTCAGAGTGAAGTTGAAAATCATCGTAACAAGAAAATAAAGTATCTACGATCTGATCGTGGAGGAGAATATTTGAGTTACGAGTTTGGTATACATTTGAAAAATTGTGGAATAGTTTCGCAACTCACGCCACCCGGAACACCACAGCGTAATGGTGTGTCCGAATGTCGTAATTGCACTTTACTAGATATGGTGTGATCCATGATGTCTCTTACTGATTTACCGCTATCGTTTTGGGGTTATGCTTTAGAGACGGCCGCATTCACGTTAAATAGGGCACCATCAAAATCCGTTGAGACGACGCCTTATGAACTATGGTTTGGCAAGAAACCAAAGTTGTCGTTTCTTAAAGTTTGGGGCTGCGATGCTTATGTGAAAAAGCTTCAACCTGATAAGCTCGAACCCAAAGCGGAGAAATGTGTCTTCATAGGATACCCAAAGGAAACTGTTGGGTATACCTTCTATCACAGATCCGAAGGCAAGACATTCGTTGCTAAGAATGGATCATTTCTAGAGAAGGAGTTTCTCTCGAAAGAAGTGAGTGGGAGGAAAGTAGAACTTGACGAGGTAACTGTACCTGCTCCCTTATTGGAAAATAGTACATCACAGAAAACTGTTTCTGCGACACCTATGCCAATCAGTGAGGAAGCTAATGATGATGATCATGAAGCTTCAGAACAAGATACTACTGAACCACGTAGATCAACCAGAGTGAGATCCGCACCAGAGTGGTACGGTAATCCAGTTCTGGAAGTCATGATGCTAGATCATGATGAACCTACGAACTATGAAGAAGCGATGGTGAGCCCAGATTCCGCAAAGTGGCTTGAGGCCATGAAATCTGAGATGGGATCCATGTATGAGAACAAAGTATGGACTTTGGTTGACTTGCCCGATGATCGGCAAGCAATTGAGAATAAATGGATCTTCAAGAAAAAGACTGACGCTGACGGTAATGTTACTGTCTATAAAGCTCGACTTGTCGCAAAAGGTTTTCGACAAGTTCAAGGGGTTGACTACGATGAGACTTTCTCACCCGTAGCGATGCTTAAGTCCGTCAGAATTATGTTAGCAATTGCCGCATTTTATGATTATGAAATATGGCAGATGGATGTCAAAACTGCATTCCTGAATGGATTTCTGGAAGAAGAGTTGTATATGGTACAACCAGAAGGTTTTGTCGATCCAAAAGGAGCTAACAAAGTATGCAAACTCCAGCGATCCATTTATGGACTGGTGCAAGCATCTCGGAGTTGGAATAAACGCTTTGATAGTGTGATCAAAGCATTTGGCTTTATACAGACTTTTGGAGAAGCCTGTATTTACAAGAAAGTGAGTGGGAGCTCTGTAGCATTTCTGATATTATATGTGGATGACATATTGCTAATTGGAAATGATATAGAATTTCTGGATAGCATAAAGGGATACTTGAATAAAAGTTTTTCGATGAAAGACCTCGGGGAAGCTGCTTACATATTAGGCATAAAGATCTATAGAGATAGATCAAGACGCTTAATTGGACTTTCACAAAGCACATACCTGGACAAGATTTTGAAGAAATTCAAAATGGATCAAGCAAAGAAAGGGTTCTTGCCTGTGTTACAAGGTATGAAATTGAGTAAGACTCAATGCCCGACCACTGCAGAAGATAGAGAGATAATGAAAGATGTTCCCTATGCTTCAGCCATAGGCTCTATCATGTATGCAATGCTGTGTACCAGACCTGATGTGTGCCTTGCTATAAGTTTAGCAGGGAGGTACCAAAGTAATCCTGGAATGGATCACTGGACAGCGGTCAAGAACATCCTGAAATACCTGAAAAGGACTAAGGATATGTTTCTCATATATGGAGGTGACAAAGAGCTCACCGTAAGAGGTTACGTTGATGCAAGCTTTGACACTGATCCGGACGATTCTAAATCGCAAACCGGATACGTGTTTACTTTAAACGGTGGAGCTGTTAGTTGGTGCAGTTCTAAACAAAGCGTCGTAGCGGGATCTACATGTGAAGCGGAGTACATAGCTTCTTCGGAAGCAGCAAATGAAGGAGTCTGGATGAAGGAGTTCATATCCGATCTAGGTGTCATACCTAGTGCATCGGGTCCAATGAAAATCTTCTGTGACAATACTGGTGCAATTGCCTTGGCAAAGGAATCCAGATTTCACAAGAGGACCAAACACATCAAGAGACGCTTCAACTCCATCCGGGATTTAGTCCAGGTGGGAGACATAGAGATTTGCAAGATACATACGGATCTGAATGTTGCAGACCCGCTGACTAAGCCTCTTCCACGAGCAAAACATGATCAGCACCAAGGCTCCATGGGTGTTAGAATCATTACTGTGTAATCTAGATTATTGACTCTAGTGCAAGTGGGAGACTGAAGGAAATATACCCTAGAGGCAATAATAAAGTTATTATTTATTTCCTTACATCATGATAAATGTTTATTATTCATGCTAGAATTGTATTAACCGGAAACATAATACATGTGTGAATACATAGACCAACAGAGTGTCACTAGTATGCCTCTACTTGACTAGCTCGTTAATCAAAGATGGTTATGTTTCCTAACCATGAACAAGGAGTTGTTATTTGATTAACGAGGTCACATCATTAGTAGAATGATCGGATTGACATGACCCATTCCATTAGCATAGCACCCGATCGTTTAGTATGTTGCTATTGTTTTCTTCATGACTTATACATGTTCCTATAACTATGAGATTATGCAACTCCCGTTTACCGGAGGAACACTTTGGGTACTACCAAACGTCACAACGTAACTGGGTGATTATAAAGGAGTACTACAGGTGTTTCCAATGGTAGATGTTGGGTTGGCGTATTTCGAGATTAGGGTTTGTCACTCCGATTGTCGGAGAGGTATCTCTGGGCCCTCTCGGTAATGCACATCACATAAGCCTTGCAAGCACTGCAACTAATATGTTAGTTGTGAGATGATGTATTACGGAACGAGTAAAGAGACTTGCCGGTAACGAGATTGAACTAGGTATTGGATACCGACGATCGAATCTCAGGCAAGTAACATACCGATGACAAAGGGAACGACGTATGTTGTTATGCGGTCTGACCGATAAAGATCTTCGTAGAATATGTAGGAGCCAATATGGGCATCCAGGTCCCGCTATTGGTTATTGACCGGAGACGTGTCTCGGTCATGTCTACATTGTTCTCGAACCGTAGGGTCCGCACGCTTAACGTTACGATGACAGTTATTATGAGTTTATGCATTTTGATCTACCGAAGGTTGTTCGGAGTCCCGGATGAGATCACGGACATGACGAGGAGTCTCGAAATGGTCGAGACGTAAAGATTGATATATTGGAAGCCTATGTTTGGACATCGGAAGTGTTCCGGGTGAAATCGGGATTTTACCGGAATACCGGGAGGGTTACCGGAACCCCCCGGGAGACTAATGGGCCTATTGGGCCTTAGTGGAAAAAGAGAAAAGGGACAAGCCCAAGCTGGCCGGCGCCCCCCCTTCCCCAAGTCCTAGTAGGACTAGGATAGGGGGCCAGCCCCCCTTCTCTCTCTTTCCCCCCGGGAGTCCTAATTGGATTAGGATTGGGGGGAGGAGTCCTACTCCCGGTGGGAGTAGGACTCCCCTGCACCTCCTCTCCCTGGCCGGCCGGCTCCCCCTCCTCCAACCTTTATATACGGGGGCGGGGGGCACCCCAAGACACACAACTTGATCCTTGAGATCGTTCCTTAGCCGTGTGCAGTGCCCCCTGCCACCAAATTCCACCTCGATCGTACCGTTGTAGTGCTTAGGCGAAGCCCTGCGTCGGTAGTACATCAAGATCGTCATCACGCCGTCGTGCTGACGGAACTCTTCCTCGACGCTTTGCTGGATCGAAGCCCGAGGAACGTCATCGAGCTGAACGTGTGCTAAGAACTCGGAGGTGCCGGAGTAACGGTGCTTGGATCGGTCGGATCAGGAAGAAGACGTACGACTACTTCCTCTACGTTGTGTGATCGCTTCCGCAGTCGGTCTGCGTTGGTACGTAGACAACACTCTCCCCTCTCGTTGCTGTGCATCACCATGATCTTGCGTGCGCGTAGGAAATTTTTTGAAATTACTGCGTTCCCCAACACGCAGCACCCCCACCGTGCCCTGCACCATGGCGTTATCAAGCTCATGGGACGGCTCCAACGTCGACAACGAGCAAGTGGAGTTCCTCCGCCTGACGCGGTGCCTGCCCGGCGCCAATCTCGTGCAGGTTCGCTTGGCGCCCGCGACGGAGGTCTCGCCGGAGCCGGAGGAAGGCGAGCGGGTCGTCTTCTGCTCGCACTTCCTGCGCGGCTTCGGCCTGCCGACGAGCGGATTTCTGTGCTCTTTCTTGGAGTTCTACAACTTGCAGCCGCACCATCTCATGCCCAACGCGGTGATGCTTGTGTCGGCCTTCGCCTCCCTCTGCGAAGGCTTCCTGGGCGTGCTCCCCACGCTGCAGCTCTGAGGAGAGCTCTTCCAGAGCAAGCTCGGCACCGTAACCGCCGGCGTGCCTGCCCCCTGCGGAGCCTACATCGCCATGAGGAGGTCAGGCGATAACAATCCATTCCCCCTCATCCCTCTAATCCAGTCGGTGAAGATCTGGCAGAAGTCATATTTCTACGTGAAGAACGCCGGCTCGCCCCCGAGAGGAGACAACATCAACCTGCCAGCCTACGTAGCCGGCCCGCCGGCTGGGAGGCAGCCGTCATGGAGTTATCGGTCCAAGCCCCTGTCTCTGGCTGGGAACGCCGCCATCTCCCGGCTTCGGGTGATGATCTAGTCAGAGGGTCTGCGCGGATCCGATTTGGTGGCCGCCTTTGTGGAGCGCCGGATTCTTCTTCTTCAAAGTCGGCCCCACATGATGTGCCAGATGAGCGGCCGTTTCGACCCAAGCCGGCTGAGCACACGGGAAATGTCGCACGCGGAGGTGGCGCTCATGGTCAATTACATCGCCAACTGCAAGCTCGCCGGGGATTGGCGATACGGCAAGGCGCCGTACTCTCGCGCCAATCCTCCGCCTGTGGTAAGCGTCTCTCTCTATCTTCTTTTTGTTGTCAGCCGACTCCATGATGGCCGGCTTCTGATCGGCCGGTTTTTGTTAGCAGAACCCCCTTCTTCCGCCGCCGGCTGGGGTGGCAGGGATCGAGCGTCAGTACGCCCCCGATCGCACGGTGGACGATGTTGACGACCCGGACTTGGGGGCGGCCGCCATGGTGGAGGCCGTCGTGGGGGACAACATCGAGCCCGGAGGCACGGGGCTTTACGCCAGCTTCGAGGACTGGCCGAACGACGCCGACGCCGAAGAAGTCCCACGTCGCCAGCCGGCGCCCGACCGCCAAAGCGCGGGCTCGTCTGCCGCGCCGGCTGCAGGCGGCGGCGCTCCGAAGCGCCAGGCCGCGTCAGCTCTCTTCGGCAGTCGGCCGAAGAAGCCCAAAACCTCCGCCGTGGCGACGAAGCGAGACGAGGCGGCAACAAAGGCGGACCGCTTTCGGAAAGCGGTGAAGCAGCCCCAGACGGTCTCGGCGTAAGCATCCAACTGTTTGTATGCTTGTTTTGTTGTGTTCTTTTGTTTGAATCATTCTTCCTGACTTTTCTCCATTTTCTGAGCAGGGCGCCGCTTTCTCTTGAGCGGGGCCCAGGTGGCTCCGTCGTCGGGCCGGCTGGAGGGTCTTCAGGCTCCCGCCACGTGGATCCCCGCGCCGATCTCATGGAAGCCACAGAGCGGAATGCTCGTGAGGCGCGGGAAGAGAGGGAGGCGGCCGATCGGGAGGCCGCTCAGGTGGCAAAGGAGCGGGCCGAGGCGGCGGCCAGGGCTCAGGCGGAGCGGGCAACTGTGGAGACAGAGGCGGAGGGCTCGTGCGACCAAACCCCACTGCTCGCCATCCCACTCCGAACCGTAGCCCCGGACACCCCATTGCCCCTGGCGGAGGAGATCATCCAAGACCTGCCGTCGGTGCAAAGGGAGGAGCTCCTCGAGGTTTTCGCGGGGAGGACGCCGCCGGCCGCGCCAGTCGGTGCGGGCCAAGGCGGCCAGTCGTCGACGGCGCCACTAGAGCCGGCCAAGGGCGTGCCTGAAGTCGGGACCGGCCTCGAAATATAGCCGGTGGCGCGCCAGCGCGCAGGGGGAAGCGCCGCTCCGCCGGAGTCGCGCCAAGCCGCAGGCGCCGGCCAGTCGGCGGAGGCCTTGGAGATGGCCAGCTCCGCAACATCCGGGTGGACTTCCAGCGCGGGGACCGGCAAGCTGAATGTGGCGGCCCAAGAGGTCCGGAGTCGGCTGCGAGCTCAGGCCGCCCTCCTGCAGCAATACACGCAGGAGTTCCTGTCGACGCGAGCGGCCATCCGGGTAAGTTTTTTGCTCTTGACCACTCTGGTTCCTTGATTTCTTCCGTGGGGGCGCGTCAGCGCACCCACTAGGTGTAGTCCCCGAGATTCGGGTCGACTGCTGCGCAGTCGGGTCGGATCTTTCTTGGCGACCGTCTTATCTTTGCTTTCTATCTTGACTTCCAGGAATATCATAATTCCCGTGCTGCCGCCTTCAACTCCCAGGCTCAGGAGTTGGGTCGGAAGATCGACGACCTGGCCAACAGCCGAAGTAAGTGCTTGTTTTTATCTATTTCCTGTGGGGGCACGTCAGCACACGCACTGGGTGTAGTCCCCGAGATTCGGGCCAACTGCTGAGCAGTCGGGTCGGATCTTCCTTGATGACCTTTCCCTCATTGGTTTTTTCTTTTTGTCTTTTGCTCTTTGCAGGAGCCAACGCCGACTTGCGGAGAGAACTTGGCGAGGCGCAGACCGCCCTTCGTACCAGGGACGCCGAGTATGCCACCTTGGCCCAGGAGCGCGACCGCCTGGCCAAGAAGCTGGCTGATTAGGAAGAAAGCCACAAGGCGGCCCTGCAGAAGGCGCAGGAGAGCGAGGCCGCCCTGAAGGCGGAGTTTGAGACCGAGGCGGCGAGCTGGGCTGAGACTCGTCAAGCACTGGATGCGGGCTTCGGCCGCATCGAAGACTTGATCGATGGTAAGCTGCTTTTCTCGCCCTTCTTCTGCCTGCTGGCCGCCTGGGGTCGTGGGCTGACTTGTGCTGACGCCCGTTTTCTTGTGCAGATTACTTTCCCGGCCACTCCACCCTCGCTGCCCAAGCCATCGAGGCTCATCGCGAGGCGCGCCGTCAGGCGGGCGTCAACGTCGCGCCGGACGCAAATCGGACGCTGGAGGAGCAGCTCGTGGCCGTCCAAGCGCGGCTGCAGCTGGCTCACCGGATGCTTCGCCGGCTTCAACGTGCCGGGGCGCAGGTGCTAGCCGCCCTCTGGCCCGGCCAGACGATCCCCCGCACCCCAAGCTGGACCGCCGACTGGCTGGAGGTCGCAGTCGGCCGTTTCGAAGCTTGGAAGGCGTCGGCGGCCCGTCTCGGAGCTGGGCGGGCGTTGGAGTTCGTCCGCGCCTGGTACCCAGGGCTGAGCCTGGACCAGCTGCGTACTTGGAGGCTGGAAGCCGATGCAGAGCTGGAGGAAGTGTGGCCGGCAATCGCCCAGCACGCCTCGACAATCGCCGAGTGTACCGACATCAGTGTCTTTGCGCCCGGGATCAATGATGATGGCGTTGCCCAGCCGGAGGACTGGTTCGGCCTGGACCCGGCGGTGGGCGAGGACTCGGCCGAGGAGATCGCCTCCAGCGATGAGGGCGAGGATGACGAGGACGAAGACGGTGAAGACGTCGAGCCGGCTAGCGGAACAACCGGCCAGCCTCAAGCTGATCGTGCCTCCAGCAACGAGGCGCGTGGAACCGCGCCCTCTGCAGGAGGCGGTGATCAAGCCGAAGTTCACCAGCCGGCCGCTCCCTCAGCCGACGCAACCGTCTCCACCGACCAGCCCAGCTCGTCAGCCGCTCCGCCAGCTTGACCTGCCGTCTTTATTTTTCCTGCTTGATGTATTTTTGAACAATCTTTTAAGCTTTTGCAATTCCACCCGCTGGGGGTGTATCAAACTATGTTGGATGTCGGCCTCTTAGAGGTCTTTTTATGTAAACATTATTGTGTGCATGTTTGGTTTCCATTCGCATACGCTTGTTATCCTTAGGCTTTTTCCTTTGCCGCCTTCCCACTTTGGGGAGGCAAGTACTCAAGCTTTCTTGGATTTGAAGTGAAGTAAATGGAAACCGGCCGGCCGGCTACTCTGGTAGTCGGTCGGCGGTAGGCGGCAAACCGGCTCCTATTATATTAGTCCGCTGGTCCCTAGCCATTTTTCGTGTGCGCACCCTTTCCTGCTTTTGACTCTTGCCAGCCGAATAGCCGGTTCTTCGAATTGCGGCTTTGGCAAGAGCTAAGCCTGGGTGTCGGCACACTACTTGCCTGACCGCGGGTAAGACTTCTAATATAACTTTAGTCGGTTAGTCCCCGGGCCGACTGGTCGAACCCGGTGCCGGACAGAATAAGTGAATGAGATGACAAGGTCATAAGCATGATATTGTTCATTCATAGATAAAAGATGGCAGTCCCCGAGTCCTCCTCGGGGGGCCTATTGTCTCGTACTTAATACAAAAGTTAACGTGATACATACTGCATTTCAACTGTAAAATCTTCGAAGGAGGTTGGCATTCCATGGTCGTTCCGACTCCTTGCCGGAGTCGTCTCTCTTGCGTGCCTTGGGTTTCTGTGCGTCGATTAAGTAGTAGGAGTCGTTGCCTAGAGCTCTGCTGATGACGAAGGGGCCTTCCCAGGGGGCCGAGAGCTTGTGCTGGCCGGCTGTTCGCTGGATCAGCCGAAGCACAAGGTCGCCCTCCTGGAAGGATCTTGGCCTGACCTTCCGACTGTGGTAGCGGCGCAACCCCTGCTGGTAGATGGCAGACCGGCTGAGGGTTAACAGCCGGCCCTCTTCCAGCAGGTCAACGCCGTCTTCTCGTGCTTCCTTGGCCTCCGCCTCCGTGTACATGGTCACCCGAGGTGAGTCGAACTCGATGTCGGTTGGGATGATTGCTTCGGCACCGTACACGAGGAAAAAAGGAGTAAAGCCGGTTGACTTGTTTGGGGTGGTGCGCAGGCTCCAGAGGACAACCGGCAGCTCATCGAGCCAACAGCCGGCTGAACACTCCCGAGGTACGACCAGTCGGGGCTTGATGCCGGAGAGGATGAGGCCGTTGGCTCGCTCGACCTGGCCGTTTGACTGCGGGTGGGCGACGGACGCTAAGTCCAGCCGGATACCTTGCGCAGCGCAGAAACGTGCCAAGGCTCCTTTGGCAAAATTCGTGCCATTATCGGTGATGATGCTGTGTGGCACGCCGTACCGAGTTGTTATGTCTGCGATGAATGTTACGGCAGTCGGCCCATTCAGCTTCTTGATCGGCTTTGCCTCGATCCACTTGGTGAATTTATCCACGGCGACGAGCAAATGTGTCATGCCGCCGCGCGCCGTCTTGAATGGGCCCACCATGTCCAATCCCCAAACGGCGAAGGGCCAAGTGATGGGGATGGTCTTGAGTGCCGAAGCCGGCATGTGTTGCTTGGAGCTGAAAAGTTGGCAGCCTTTGCAATGCTTAACTAATTCTTTGGCGTCATCCAAAGCAGTCGGCCAGAAAAAGCCGTGGCGGAAAGCTTTGGCGACAAGTGATCTTGAGGCGGCATGGTGGCCGCATTCTCCTTGGTGTATATCTCTGAGGATTGCAATGCCCTTCTCTTGCTCAACGCATCGTTGGAGGACTCTAGTGACACTGCGCTTGACCAGTTCTCTGTTGACGATCGTGTATGCTCCGGCTCGATGTTGGACTTGTCTTGCTTCTGTTTCGTCAGCTGGCAGATCTTGGTTTACTAGGAAGTTGAGGATGGATTGAGCCCATGACGGAGTTGCGACTTCCCCTACCGCCAATGTGGCTACTGCCACCAGGGTGGGCAGGTTGGGTGATGAAGTGCTGGAGTCGGCCGCCGACTGCTGTGTTGACGTAGTCCCCGGGCCGGCTACTGCATTCCCCGGGCCGGCTACCCCAGTCCCCGGGCCGGGTGCGGCAGTCCCCGGGCCGGCTACTGCAGTCCCCGGGCCGAGTACTGAAGTCCCCGGGTCGCCTGCTTGGTTCTTCGAGCCGGACCCGGCCCCGTCGGGGTTGGGCGGTACGAAGATGGAGTCGGATTCTGGAGACGGCTTGATGGACGGCTTGAGGAGGCGTTGCAGAGCAACGTCGGTTGGTATTGCTTGCCGAGTGGAGCCTATTCGGGCCAGGGCATCGGCTGGCTCGTTGTCGGCTTGCGGTACGTGGAGGAACTCGCATCCTTCAAAGTATCCACTGATTTGCTGCACCAGGAAGCGGTAGCTTGCCATGTTTGCGTCCTTGGCGTCCTAGTCGCCGGATGATTGTTGAACCACCAAATCCGAGTCGCCATAACATAGGATCCGGCGGATGCCGAGTTCCTTGGCAAGCCGGAGCCCATGTATGAGCGCCTCGTATTCAACTACATTGTTGGAGGCGGCAAAGTAGATCTGCAACGTGTATCTAAGCTTGTCGCCCTTAGGAGAGGTAAGGACGACGCCGGCTCCCAAGCCGGTACGCATCTTGGACCCGTCAAAGTGCATGCGCCAATGGGTGGAGTCAGGAGCCGGCGGCAGGTACTGGGTCTCGGCCCAGTCGACGAGGAAGTCGGCCAATGCTTGGGACCTGATGGCGGTGCGGGGCTGGTAGAAGATTATGTAAGGGGCTAGCTCGATGGCCCACTTCGCCACCCGGCCGGATGCATCCCGGCTGCCTATGATCTCGGCCAGCGGGGCAGTGCATACGACCGTGATGGGGTGCTCTTGAAAGTAGGGCTTCAGCTTCTTGGCGGTGAAGTACACGCCGTAGCACATCTTCTGGTAGTGCGGGTAGTTCTGTTTTGAGGCGGACAACACCTCGCACAAGTAATACACCGGCCTCTGGACCGGCTGGGCTTGGCCTTCTTCTGGGCGTTGGACTACGATGACGGTGCTGACCACCCGGCTGGTTGCGGCAATGTAAAGGAGCATGGGCTCTTTCTCAGTCGGCACCGCCAGGACAGGCGGCGTGGCCAGCATCTTCTTCAGCTCGTGAAAGGCTTGATCGGCCTGGTCGTTCCACTCGAAGTGAGTGCTCTTCTTCATGAGGCGGTAGAGAGGGAGGGCTTTCTCTTCGAGCTGGCTGATGAAGCGGTTCAGAGAGGCTAAGCACCCGGTGAACTTCTGGATTTCTCGAAGCTTGGTGGGGATCGCCATTCTCTCGATGGCCTTGATCTTCACCGGGTTGCACTCGATGTCGCGTTCGGAGACCAAGAAGCCTAGGAGCTGGCCGGCTGGTACTCCAAACACGCATTTCTCGGGGTTGAGCTTGATTCGGAACCGGCGCAGGTTCTCGAATGTTTCTTTCAGGTCTTCCAGCAAAGTGCCGCGCTTCTCCATCTTCACCATGATATCGTCCACGTAGACGTGAGCATTTTTGCCGAGCTGCGTGAGGAGGCACTTCTGCATGCAACGCTGAAAGTGGCACCGGCATTCCTCAAGCCGAATGTCATGGTCAGGTAGCAGAAGGCTCCAAATGGCGTGATGAAGGCGGTCTTTAGGCGGTCATCCGAGTTTAGTTTTATCTGGTGGTATCCTGAATAAGCATCCAAAAAACTCAACAGCTCGCATCCGGCTGTGGAGTCTATCACTTTTTCAATTCTTGGCAGGGCGAAGGGATCTTTAGGGCAGGCCTTGTTGACGCTTGTGTAGTCTATACACATGCGCCACTTGTTATTCTTCTTCAGCACAAGAACCGGGTTGGCAAGCCACTCTGGAAAGAAAACTTCCATAATGAAGCCGGCTACCAGAAGCCGGGCTATCTCCTCCCCTACGATCCTTCTCTTCTCCTCTAACAGTCGGCGGAGAGGCTGCTTGACTGGTTTTGCGTCTTCTCGCACATGTAGCTTGTGCTCGGCGAAATCCTTCGGAGCACCCGGCATGTCCTTGGGGGACCATGCAAAGATATCTCGATTCTCACGAAGGAAATCGGCGAGCTCGCCTTCCTATTTGCTGTTCAGGCTTGCCCCAATGACGGCAAACCTCTCAGGGTGCTCAGGGTCAAGAGGTATCTTCTTGGTTTCCTTGGCCGGCTGGAAAGATCCTTGGGCATCATGCTCCTTGGAGTCGGTGGGCTGGCTCAGCTGCTTGCTGTCCAGGGCCACAACCCGGTCCAGCGTCTTCTTTTCTTCGGCAATCACAAGGGACTCGGCCAGCCGGCTACTGGCCGCAGCGCACTCGGCATACTTCTTGTAATCGCCGGCTACGGTGATGATGCCCTTAGAGCTTGGTATCTTCATCTTGAGGTATGCGTAGTGGGGGACCGCCATGAACTTTGCCAAGGCGGGTCGGCCAAGCAATGCGTGGCAAGGGCTCTCCAGGTCCACCACTTCAAACCAGATCGCTTCCCAGCGGAAATGCTCCTTGTCCCCAAAGAGTACGTCGATCTTGATCTTGCCAATGGGGGCGCAGGACAAGCCGGGCACGATGCCATGAAACATTGTCCGAGTCGGCACAAGCTGCTTCGTCTTAACGCTTAACTTCTCCAGGGTGTCGCGGTACAGGATGTTGATGCTGCTTCCGCCATCTATCAGTACGCGGGAGAAGCGGGCGGCGCGTCTGTCCGTCGCGAGGGTGGCCTCCAGGACCAAAGCATAGGAGCCAGGAGACGGCATCACCTCTGGGTGGTCGGCCCGGCTCCAGCTGATGGGTTTCTCTGACCAATGCATGTGTCCGGCTGGGTTAGCAGCGACCACACTGACTTCTTGATGCTCTCGGCGCTTGCTGCGCCGGTCTTCGGGCTGGCTTGTAAAGATGACGTAGGATGCTTGCTCGTCGGGAAACTCGTCCTGCACGGCGCCGACTGCGGGCCGGGCGGCCTGAGGCGGCGGAGCCGGAGGCGGCGGGCCGGCAGGAGGAGTCGGCGTGAGCCCTTCGCCCTTGGAGATTCGGGCGAGCCAGTTACACTTTCGGGTTGTGTGGTTGGATGGCTTCGTGCCGCTATGGAACTTGGACGGGGCGTCAAGAGTTTGCTCGTAGGAGAAAGCCGGCTGCCAAGCCGGCCGGCCGCCCTTGGGCTTCTTGGGCGCGGGCCGCCCTTCAGGCGGCGTGTCTTCGACCGTGGCCACCTGCCGGTTAGCAGGAGGCGGCACAGGGCCTTTACGCTTCTGGTCGTTCGGGTGCTGGCGTCGGCCGGAATCTCCTGCCGGCGCCTTGGGCGCCGGGTTAAGAACTTTCCCGGACGCGTCTACCCGGATCTCGGTCTTCATCGAAGAGTCGGTGGTGGCGTATCTGTCGGCGATGTTCAGAAGCTCGTCAAGGGTAGTCGGCTCGTCGCAGAGGAGCTTGTGCTTGAGGAGGGTGCCTTCTCGGCACCCGGCAGTGAAGTATTCGATGGCCTGCACCTCGTGCACCCCTTCACAAGAATTGCGAAGCTCGGCCCAATGCGTGAGGTAGTCGCGAGTGGACTCGGCTGGGCCCTGTACGCACAGGGAGAGGTGCCTAGGCTTGGGAGCCCGCTTGTAGGTGCTGGTGAAGTTGCGAACGAAGGCTTCGGTGAAATCTACCCAGCTGTTGATGCTGAGAGGCTTGAGGCTCTTAAGCCAAGTCCATGCCGTGCCTTGCAGCATGAGGGGCACGTACTTCACGGCAACCCGCCGGTTGCCGTTGGCTATGCTGACTGCCGTGGAGTAGTCGATTAGCCAGTCTTCCGGCTTCACGGAGCCGTTGTACTTGAGCGTGTCTCTTGGGAGCGAGAACCCTTTGGGGAAGGGCTCATCGCGGATGCGGGGGCCGAAACAGGGTGGGCCGACATCGTCTTCTTCTTCCAGCGCCAGGGATCTGGCCAGGCGGTCGATCCGATGGCGGGCGTCGTTCTCGCCGACTCCTTCGCGGCGACCTAGTCGGCCGCTGAGAGTCGGGTGCGCCACTGGCGGTGGGGTGGGGTATCTTTCTCCATGAGCCCGAGGCGGAGGTGGGCTGCCCCGCCATTCCATGGCTCGGGGACGGCCGTCCGCGTCGCGCTCGATGGAGATTCGGGTCCGGCTTCGGCTGGAAGCCGGCTCTTTCTCGCGCCGCGCGCGGGTGTTACTCTTAGTCGGTGTCCGGGACGTCGCGCCGTGATCCCGACGCGGGGGTGGGCTTCCCGCGCGGGCGTCGGCCTCGTGCCGCTGAGCGGCCGCGTCAATCAGTTGCTGTATGCGTCGGGTCATGTGGGGGAGGCTTTCGGCCTCCAAGCCGTCCAACTCGTCCACGGCCGCCTGGGCGGCGCGTAGGTTCTCGAGCGGAGTGGCATAGACCGGGCGGTCGACTCCCAGCGTGTTGGCGATGACGGCGCCGCGTTGCCTGACAGCACCAGCCCGGCTTGGGCCAGCCGGGGCCGGCGTGCCGAAGGCGGCACGGTCAGCTTCGCGCTGGTAAGCCTCAGTGAGGCGTTTCACGGAAGCCAGCCTCCGGCCCTCCGCGAGGAGGGTGAGATGGCGTGCCTCCAGTGCTTCATCGTTGGCATCAGCCGGGAGGGGGCGGACAAGTCGTGAGCCGCCGCGCGCGGGGTGTCGTGGGCGCTCTCGTCGGCCAGATCACCGTGGCCGATAACCATCACCTCAGTGGTGACAGTATCGCGATCGTCGGTCCGAGGGAGCGGGTCGTTGTAGATCGTGGCGTTGGTGGGGAAGGTGTCGTAGGAGGCCGTGTCGGAGTCGACAGAGTCAACAGGCATCGGGTCAGTGGAGCCAACTGACTCCAGATCCGCAGCAGGCTCGCTGGAGACATGGAGTTGGCCAAGGAGGTTAGCGAGGTGGTCGGTGCCCGCATCGGAGGCAAGCTCGTCGGAGATGCGGGCCTCGACGAGGAGATCGGCAAGGCTGTTTGCCGCGCAGATGCTGGTGACGCCTTGCAGCGCGTCGTGGCAAGCGCCATCGGGCGTGCCAGGCTGGCTACGCTCGCTAGGGAGGAAGAGGGTTCCCGTCCAGAACAGGTCTCCGGACGACGGTGCACCTGGCCCCATGGTGGGCGCCAAATGTCGGGTGGTAGGTGCAACATATGCCAACGGGTGGCTTATCATTATGGGAGCCAATAAGACGTTGCCGGTGCCTGGAAATGGGATGAGGCGAAGACAAGCTCGCCGACGTACTTTACCCAACTTCAGGGCTCTCCGTGGAGATAACACCCCTACTGCTGCTCTGCGGGGTCTCCGCATGATCACTAGATGAACAAGTAGCTACACAATGCTCCTTGAGCTGTTTTGGTGGAAGGAGGAAGAAGGGCACGACTAGCTTGCTTCTTCTCCTCGTAAGGTGTCTAGAACTAGTTTGGGGGTCGAACCCTTTGCATGGGTGCACCGGGGGGTTTATATAGGCCTACCCCCCGGGGGTACAATGGTAATCCGGCTGGGCGCGGGGCCCAGCTGTCTGTGACTATGCTCGTCGGCTTCCGCGCCGGCTGCTGGGGCCCGCCGACTGGTGGGTCCCGCCGGGTGCCGGCGCCTGGGTTGGCAGGCAGGCCCCACTGTCCAGGGCCTGGTCGGTGGCGGGTTACTGTTGCTCTATGCTGATGACGTGGGCTTGATCGGGGTAAGCGTGGCTACAGTACCGCCGCCCTGGCGGGCGTTTACTATAGCCCCACCGTGTCTTGTCTTCTTAATGGGGCGTCTCCCTCGAGGAGGATGGCTGGCCGGCTATGGGGAGCCGGCTCTCCATCTGGCCAACTTGGGAGGAGGGGTGGCCGCCTTTGGTATCTCTCTGCCCGAAGGGGCCCACCGCCTCGGGGGCCATGCTGGTGGCCCGTCGTGGACGGCGTCAGGGTCGTCGTGGCAACAGTGCCGCGCCGGGCGGGTCGTGGTCACCCGTATGGCGCACTGTGCTGGGCGTGCTCCGGGTTTTGGGGGTGGCAGGCTTTACTGTGGCCATGCCCCGCTTCATCATCGCTGGGTGGACGCAGACTTCGCGGGTACGATCTTGACTGCTTTATGCGAACCGGCTTCTTGGAGTCGGCCTTCTTGCGGCCGGCTTCTTGGAGTCGGCCTTCTTGCGGCCGGCTTCTCGAAGTCGGCCCTCCCACGACCTCCTTCATGAGGGCAAAGGGCGGGCCGCCCCCCCGAAGCCGGCCTGGAAGATAGCCGGCAGGGGGAAGGCGGCTCCAGGTCTTGAGTTCTTTGAGAGCCAGTCGGGCTCGTAATTTTTTCAGAAGGGCCAGGGGAAGCCGGCTAGGCTACCCATGGCTATTTACTCCGACACATTCTTGGCAACAAAGATCTTGCCTTTGGATCTGAGGTAGAAGGTATACCCAATAGTTTCTTTAGGGTATCCTATGAAGACGCATTTTTCCGATTTGGGTTCGAGCTTTTTAGGTTGAAGTTGCTTGACATAAGCATCGCATCCCCAAACTTTCAGAAACGACAGCTTAGGTTTCTTACCAAACCACAATTCATACGGTGTCGTCTCAACGGATTTCGATGGAGCCCTATTTAAAGTGAATGTGGCAGTCTCTATAGCATAACCCCAAAATGATAGCGGTAGATCGGTAAGAGACATTATAGATCGCACCATATCTAACAGAGTGCGATTAGGACGTTCCGACACACCATTACGCTGAGGTGTTCCAGGCGGCGTGAGTTGTGAAACTATTCCACATTTCCTTAAGTGCGTGCCAAATTCGTGACTCAAATATTCACCCCCACGATCTGATCGTAAGAACTTGATTTTCCTGTCACGTTGATTCTCAACCTCACTCTGAAATTTCTTGAACTTTTCAAAGGTCTCAGATTTGTGTTTCATTAAGTAGACATACCCATATCTACTCAAATCATCAGTGAGGGTGAGAACATAACGATAGCCACCGTCCACTAGGGACATGTTGTGGTTTATGTATTCACACATGTATTATGATTTCCGGATAACACAATTACAGCATGAACAATAGACAATTATCATGAACAAGGAAATATAATAATAACCATTTTATTATTGCCTCTAGGGCATATTTCCAACATATCCTACTTCATAGCTCTTGAACTCAAGTAAAATAGTATATGTAGTTCTACCTTTGGGGCATATTGCATCTAGATCAATGTTTCCAACTTGTAGATGTGTGTGTGTGCTGATGATTTTTAGTTCATTATTTTTTGGAAGTCAGAACTCTTTGTACAATTTCCAACTTGTAGATGTGTGTGTGTGTGCTGATGATTTTTAGTTCATTATATTTTGGAAGTCGATACTCTTTATACAGTTTCCAACTTGTAGATGTGTGTGTGTGTGTGTGCTGATGATTTTTAGTTCATTATTTTTTGGAAGTCGGAACTCTTTGTGCAGTTCCAACTTGTAGGTGTGTGTTGATGATGTTGCTTTTGGCTTTTTTTATGTGGACTCAAGATCGATTTTTTTCATGCAGAGTTATTATGAGTATTTGCTACTTCCCAGGCTGGAGTTACATGGTAACAAAGGAAAGAGCTCAATTGCCAATGGCAACATGAAATGCAGCTACCGAAACACAAACATGGCTACCACTCTAAGTTAACAGAATATTGTGAGGACATATTGTTCTTGTAATAGAATAATCTGGGAGCAAGTTATAATCTGGGAGTAACGTGTTGTTCTTGTAACAGAATACTGTGAGGACATGTTGTTCTTGTAATAGAATAAGGACTATGATATTTGGCACATGTGTGCCATATAAGCAAAACTGCCACACCTCTATTTTCTTCACTCTAAATAGATGCATACATTAGTTTGATTCTTTTTTCTTTCACGTGCATTTCTCCTTCTAATTAGATGCATACACTAGAGGACAAAAAAGATGATGTCATTCTAGATTCTCTTTATTAAAATATTTAAAATGTTTTGTAGCTCAAACCGCCGGTCCGATGTAAAAACCGTTTTACATAAACGATTCATCGCGACGAGATCTTCGAAACTAGATCCTATGTTGACATGTTCCGATGACTTTTTTCAGCCAAAATTTACCATGCCTAGGCTACATAAGTTACCATGCCTTTTATATGCAAGTTACCGTGCTATTTCCATATAAGTCATCGGAGGCATAAAAATGGTTCACCGACACTACAGTTCATATATTACCATGATGTATTCACATAAGTTATCGGGCATGCGGTTCTTATATTACCATGTTGTTTTTAGGCATGCGGTTCACATATTACCATGCTCTTTGGTCAATGTTATAGCGGTGCTTGTACATGAGTTATCAGCTGCGGTTCATATATTACCATGATGTTTTCATATAAGTTTAGGGGGGGGGGTCTGTTTTCAACAATTTCCCCACCGAGTCAAATATTACCATAGTATATGTACGTAAGTTATCAAGTATGCGATGGGTATATTACCATGGCTATCTTTAAAAAAAATCTCGAATTTACCGCGGTGTTTGTACCTAAATTATCAAGGTTGTGGTGCCTAATTTACTATGCTATTTACATACAAAAGTTACCAGTGTATTTTTTGACAATTTTGTACTATTCTTCCTCAAATCAAGACTATTACCGTGCTATTTAGACACAAGTTACCGGGGTATATTTTCAACAACTTCATCCACCCGTATCAAACTTATCATGGTGTTTGTGAGTAACTTATCAAGTCTGCAATGCGTATATTACCATTCTATTTAAACAAAATTTACCAACGATATGCTTCAAACAATTTTTTCCGTGGGTCAAAGCTAGCGTACTGTTTTTGCGTAAGTTATTGTATCTACAATAAATACATTACCGTGCTATTTACCTAGAAGTTATTGGGGGTAATGTTCTTCAACAAAAAAAAATCAGGGTCAAAAAATTATCGTGGTGTTTGAACAAGAGTTATTAGGTCTCCGATGGGTAAATTATCATCTTATTTGTACATAAGTTACCGAGGGTATGCTTTTCAACAACTTCCTCCATCCAGGTCAAAGTTATCATGGTGTTTTTGCTTAAGTTTTCAAGTTTGTGGTGCGTATATTACCACGATGTTTACTGTTTACACAAAATTTCTGAGGATACGTTCCAACAATTTTTTTCCCTGGATCAAAATTAACGTGGTGTGTTTGTGTAAGTTATCATGTCTACAGTGTGTATACTACCATGCTATTTGCATAGAAGTTACCGGGATTTGTTTTCAATAATATTTTTCTGGGGACAAATTTACCATGTGATGTTTTTACGTAAATTATCAGGTCTGTCGTGCATAAATTATCATAATATTTACACATAAGCTATAAATGATATATTTCTGTAATATTTTATTTCGGGTCAAAGTTATCACGGTGTTTTATGCGCAAGTTGGCAGGTCTTAAAATGTAGTACAAGTAATCTACTAGAAAAGCCTCTGAAAATGATGTAAAAGTATAAGAACAGAGAGACATATAACCTCATTTGTACTACTGAAATGATGTAATGTCAAGCGTCTGAAATAGCATGAGTTTTCATAACTTCTACATCATTAAGGTTTAGTATAGAATATGGGGATTTTTAGTAGTAAGTGTCAAAGTCTTTAGTAGTATAAACCTCAAGTTCAGAGGCTTTTAGTACTGTTTGAGGTTCTGAAACTTGTTCTTTAGTAGTGTATATGAGGTTGAGAGGTTCTTTAGCATATGAGATTCAGTAGTAAAAGTTTTGAAACCTAATTTCAACAGTACAAATGAGGTTCTTTAGTAGTATAGTGTATGCCTTTTCAGTAGTTCATTTGTATACTACTAAAAGAACATCATACGACCAAGTGTCAAGTTCAGAGGTTCTTAGTATAGCATGACCCAAGCGTCAAGTTTCAGTTTCAGAACAACAAGTTTAGACTTGGACTGTCAACATTCAGTTTTAGAACAACAAGTTGAAGAAAGAAAGTGCTCTCGTCAGAAACCACATAGGCAGGTGAGCCGAATGCTTGATCAACGCGCCAAGGAGGAGTAATGATCAAGTATTAATAAGAGGTAAAAATGATCTCTGCTATTTGGTGACAGTTTGATGAGGATGTGGAGTGGTAAATGGCCAGTTTTTCAGTTAAGAAACTGTTGCTTTTCTTCACAAGTTTCAGATATAAGGCCATGAGATAGATAACCTAACCACCGTCCACTGCTTTCACTACGAAGCGTGCTGCTCGAGCCGCCCGATAATTTTGGCTTGGTTGTGTCTCTCTCTCGCTCCCGGTGGAAAGCCCGTTTCCACGACGGCGTGTGCGTACGTGCATGAAGGATTTCATCAGGAAAATAAGGCCATGAACGACGACGACCTGGGAGGCGCTGAAGGCGGCGCCGTGCGGCTACAGCGGGCGCACCGGCCCCGCGGCATCGGCCACGCGTGGCGGAGGTCCAGGTGCTGCACCGTCTCCCACTTCATCGCACCGCCATGGAGCATCAATCAGGAAGGGCACACCGGGGGATCCCGTCCCATCGCATCGTCGTCGGCAGAACTAAGGAGGAGCGGGGCGACGGCTGCGTCGCCTTCAGGAGGAAGGAAAAGCAAGCCGACGGGCCTCCTCGCCGGGAGGAAGAGTGGATAGTTATAACGCCCCATATGTAACCTTCCCCAATTGTACTCCAACTCATGCCGTTTCCGGCATTAAGTTATATTTAATTCTCGGGTTCGGGTCTTTGTCTCCGTGTGTTGTTTTGTTTTTCGTGCATTTCATATCATGTCGTCACGTGCATTGCATTTGCATACATGTTCATCTCTTGCATTCGAGCATTTTCCCCGTTGTCCGTTATGCATTCCGGCGCTTCGTTCTCCTCCGGTGGCCATTTCTAGCTTTCTTTCATGTGTGGGGATTAAACATTTCCAGATTGGACCGAGACTTGCCATGCGGCCTTGGTTTACTACCGGTAGACCGCCTGTCAAGTTTCGGGTCATTTGGACTTCGTTTGATACTCCAACGGTTAACCGAGGGACCGAAAAGGCCTCGTGTGTGTGCAGCCCAACACCCCCCATTTTGGCCCAAAACCCACCAAACTCAGCTCCATCGTCTCGGTCGTTCGATCACGATCGTGTGGGCGAAAACCGCACCTCATTTGGACTCTCCTAGCTCCCTCTATGCCTATATATACACCCCCCCCGTTTTCGGATCTCTTCCTCCCCCCGAAACCCTAAAATCGCCCCCGCACCCGGCCGGACGCGTCCGCCCGCCGCCGCCAGCCAATCGCCGCCCGCCATGTGGCCTCCCGCCGCCGCCCCCGCGCCGGCCCGCTCAGGCCCGAGCCGGGCCCCCGCGGCCCAGCCGTTCCCGCCGCCGCCCGGGTCAACTCCCTCCTCCAGCCCGGCGCCGCCCCTTCGTCGCGCCGCCGCAGATCGCCCTCGCCGGCGAGCTCGCCGCACCGCCCCAGGCCGAGCTCCACGGCGGCCCTCGCCCCGGCCGCCCGGAGCCGCTCCCTGCCTCCTCGCCGCCCCCGCACGTCGCCGGCCCCCGCGGCGCGCTCCGGCTCCGGCCACCGCGGCCCGCTCCAACAGCCGCGGCGCGCTCCGGCCACCGCGACCTTCCTCCCCGGCCGCCGCGCCATCGCCGGGTTTGACGCCGAGCTACAGTGCTGCGCGAGATCCAGATCTCCGCTACAGTAAACCCTAGCCCCCCCCCCCCCGTTGACTTTCTCCTCCGTTTTCAGTTTTTCGTGCAACGTTTGACCAGTGATATCTCCGCAACCGTAGCTCCGATTTGGGCATATGACATGTCAAAATCTTCGTCTCGATGATTAAATCATTTCATTCCATTGCATCATTTGCATTTGAGGTCATCTTGGTGCCCAAAATGCTGTTGGAAGGTGCCATCATGAGTTAAATTGCAGATCCGTTAGTTCAACATGCACTTTTGTCATTTTTGCCATGTTTAATCCGTGCATGGTATGCCTGTGCCCCTTTGGGATGAATTATTAAGCATGTTGTCTTCTTTCCAGAGGTGCCTTCCATGTATTTTTAGGATGTGTGTGTTGTCTTGTGCAAGCTTGCGAAGAGGGCTACTTGAGTTTGCTGATTTCAGGGACTTGGTGAAAATCACAAAGTCTGGGATATTTTAGTTCACGATGCTATATGTGCGGCTTGTTTCCTAGTGATCCGTGCCTCTTTTGAGGATGATCAGTAAGAGTGGTTTGTTATACTTGTTGTGCTTAATCTATCCATGTCTTTACTTGTTATGTTGGAGCACCCTAGGTTGACTCAATCGAGCTCAACTTTTGGATAGTTGCTGTTTTGGGCAGATCGTGAACTCTTTTCCGATTTTGCCGGAGTGATTGCTAGTGATCCATGCATGCTATGCCATTGTTCTTGCCATGTATAGCTAGAATTTTGTGCCTTCTTAATGGATATATGCTTGCCTTGCCATGACTTGCACCGTAGTGAGTGCATCGAGCTCGTTTACATGCCTCCGTGAGTTATTATTTCCGCATGTCCCAGTTTTCACTAAGTCTGAAAACTGATTGTGTTTCATCAATGTTCGTGTGCTCGGTAGAGTATTTTGTGAACCCTTTTGGCCCCAGGTCATTTTGGGTGTTTTGATAAGCTTGTTGAGTAGCTCCATGCCATGCTCTTACTTGCCATGTTCAGGTTTTCCTTCATGTTGTTTTGCTGCTCCGAAGAGAGCATCGTGGTCTGAAATTTCAGACTAGCGTTAATTTCGCTAAGTCTGAGATCTGTTTTGCTTATTCAATTTTGCCATGCTTGTTTGAAGCCCTTAATGGATGAATTTGCCTATGCCTCAGTCCTGATGATTTGTTAATCTTGATGAGTACATCACTGCCATGCAATTTGTTTTCATGTTGGGTGGCTGTAGCATGTTCATTTTGTTGCATTTAGGAGCCTACTTGCTGTAAATCGCAGATCGGTTCGTTTAGTAAATCGCTTGCCATTTCTTAACCGTAGCTCCGATTGCCATGATCTTTATATCGTTTTCAGGGTATTTCTTCCCCTCTATCCAGTGGCACACTTGGATTTCCAAGTTGAGGCCAGGTTCATGCATTTCCTGTTACATCTTGCATTTGGCATCCCGCATCGCATCCCGCATAGCATAACATCTTTGCATATTATTGCTTGCCCTTGCACGTGGTTGATTGTATCCTTGTTGCTTGTTTGTGTTGTTGGGTAGAGCCGGGAGACGAGTTCGCTAACGAGGAGCCCGTTGAGTTTGCTTTTGAGGATCCAGTCAATTCTGACAACTGTGCAGGCAAGATGATCACACCCTTGAAATCACTACTATCTTTGCTATGCTAGTTTGCTCGCTCTTTTGCTTTGCCAATGGTACGATGCCTACCACTTGCTTGTCAGCCTCCAAATTGCCATGATTGAGCCTCTATCCCACCTTTGTCCTAGCAAACCATTGATTGGCTATGTTACCGCTTTGCTCAAGCCCCTTCTTATAGCGTTGCTAGTTGCAGGTGAAGATTGGAGCCGTTCCTTGTTGGAACATTTATTTACTTGTTGGGATATCATTATATTTCTATGTTATCTTTACTCATCTATATACTTGGTAAAGGGGGGAAGGCTCGGCCTCTCGCCTAGTGTTTTGTTCCACTCTTGCCGCCCTAGTTTCCGTCATATCGGTGTTATGTTCCCGGATTGTTGCGTCCCTTACGCGGTTGGGCTATATGGGAACCCCTTGATAGTTCGCCTTGATTAAAGCTTTTCCAGCAATGCCCAACATTGGTTTTACCATTTGCCACCTACCCTTTTCTTTCCCTTGGGTTTCTGGAGCCCGAGGGTCATCTTTATTTTAGCCCCCCACGGGCCAGTGCTCCTCTGAGTGTTGGTCCGACTGAGTAGACTGCGGGGCCACCTCGGGGCAACTTGAGGGTTGGTTTTACTCGTAGGATGTCTCATCTGAGTGTGCCCTGAGAACGAGATATGTGCAGCTCCTATCGGGATTTGTCGGCGCATTCGGGCGGTGTTGCTGGACTAGTTTTGACCTGTCGAATCATCTTGTTGTACCGGGATACCGAGTCTGATCGGTGGGTCCTGGGTGGAGGTCTATTCCTTCGTTGACCGTGAGAGCTTGTTATGGGCTAAGTTGGGACCCCCCTGCAGGGATTGATCTTTCGAAAGCCGTGCCCGCGGTTATGGGCAGATGGGAATTTGTTAATGTCCGTTTGTAGATAACCTGAACTTAATTAATTAAAATGAATCAACTGCGTGTGTTGCCGTGATGGCCTCTTCTCGGCGGAGTCCGGGAAGTGGACACGGCGTTGGAGTTATGTTTGCGTAGTCTGCTCTATTTAGTTTCCGCTCATGCTTTGCCTTCTCTTCTCGCTCTCCTTTGCGAATAAGTTAGCCACCATATATGCTAGTTGCTTGCTGCAGCTCCACTCACATTACCCCTTTCCTACCTACTAAGCTTAAATAGTTTTGATCGCGAGGGTGCGAGATTGCTGAGTCCTTTGTGGCTCACAGATTACTATTACACCAGATGCAGGGACCGATGATACTCCTCCGGATGGCGCGCTCGAGCTGAAGTGGGAGTACGACGAGGACTCTCAGCGATACTATGTTTCTTTTCCTGATGATCAGTAGAGGTGCCTATTCGGGGTTCGATTCAGGGATTTGTCGCTTGTTGGGGGTCTTTTCTATTTCGGCGCCGTAGTCGGGCCATGAGTGTTTGTATGATGGATGTTATTTATGTACTTTGATGTGACGTGGCGAGTGTAAGCCAACTATTATTATTATTCCCCCTCTATATTATATATGTACTTGGGTTGTGTAATGATTCCCGACTTGCGACATTGCTTTCAATGCGCCTATGTCTCTAAGTCGTGCCTCGACACGTGGGAGACATAGCCGCATGGAGGGCGTTACAAGTTGGTAATCAGAGCCTTCCCCGACCTTAGGAGCCCCATTGCTTGATCGTTTTTAGCAGCCGAGTTGTGTCTAGAAAAATGTTTTGAGTCCTTAGGAATTATATATCGGAGAGCTTAGGAATTCTTTTTACTTCCCAGTCTCCTCATCGCTCTAGTAAGGCATCCTGACGTAGAGTTTTGACTCTTCTCTTCTCAAATTTCACTAAATTTTTTTTAGGATCACGCGAGTATCTTAGTTTTGTTCCGATGGCTTATGATGAGAATACTGTCTTGGTGCCTCCTGTCAGGGGTTTAGTGGAAGTGTCCCGGGGAGTTGAGCTCTGAGGTGTTGTCATCATAATTCTTTCGTTGCAATTCTGGCATACTTGAGATATGTGCGCGACATCGAAAATCTCCTTTATGCAGTTCGTTGGTGAGATAACCTCAACGCCACCCAGTACTGGGGCGGGAGTTCGGGAGTATCGCCATAACTTGTATAACGGATGCTTTTCGAAGGTTGAGATAGATGGTTTCCGAAGGTTTCTTGGTTATGTGTTGAAGGATGGATGCAGCTGGATGTAGGATTTGCTAGCTTGGGTGAGATATTATGCTTCCCCTGTATCCCCAACACCTGATTGCATAACCGGAAAGTTTCGGAAATTTCATAGGTGGGAATTCAAGTAGCCTTAGGATATCTTTCCAACAGATGTGTGATATGAAATTGGGGTTCGACGTCTAGTGGTTCGCCTATTCACGGTCGATTTTACAGTGGCCTTGTTGTGTCTTAAAGAGTCCTTGGCTATGCTGACTCGGGGACGCTTCGTATGTCATGTGCACTGCCTTGTACATGATGGTGCTGTACGGTCGAGCCCGTGTAGGTCCTACCACGAACACTTCGGACGAAATTTCTATCATGTATTTGTTCCGGCTTATTCCACAAGCCAACCCTTGGTTTTATTTCGATTTGTGGTTTTCGTTCTCCTTCGACGTCATATGTTGATTCCATCTCTCGTTGATGTACCTCTTCTACCTGATTCTTCGTGGCTTCGCAATTTAGGAATATGTGACCACTTCAAGAGAAGTGCATTCGTTCATTTTGTTCGGATGTGAAGACTTTATGTTGCAATTTTCATTCCGTTGGTTTCACCTTCAATATTTCTATATTTGTGTGCTAATGGTGGTCAACCTCTTCAGGATGGCTCCCGCTAAGAGCACCAGTCAGAACCAGAATCAAGATCCTCCGCCACCTCCGGAAGCATGGCAGGCTGTGATGGCTGCTACTAATGCAAATACTCAGCTGATCATGCAAATCATCCAAGAGCGGAATCAAAGCAGTCAAGCAAATCAAGGCAACAACCAGAACCAGTTTGCAACTCTGAATCAGTTCCTCGCAAATGGTCCAAAGACGTTCAGCAACTGCGTTGAGGCTACCGATGCTGATGATTGGTTAGTCGATCTGGGCAAGCATTTTGAATGTAGCAACGTCAGACCTGAAGATTTCGTCAAGTTCGCGTCTTTCCAGCTCAAGGATCAGGCCGCAGAGTGGTTTCAGCAGTACCGGGATTCCAGAGGTGGACGTTTGATCACTTGGGATGATTTCCGTCGTGATTTTCGAGCTCATCACATTCCTCAAAGTGTGACTGAAAGCAAACGTGAAGAATTCCGCAATCTGAAGCAAGGCTCTTTGTCTGTCTATGACTACAACAAGTTGTTCCAGAAGCTCGCCCGTTTTGCCAAGCAGGATGTTCCTGATGAGAAGAGCATGATCTATCAGTTCAGGGGTGGTCTTCGTGAAGAGATTCAGCTCGCTCTTGTCCTCTTCGAGCCGCTGAGATACGATGAGTTCTACAACATGGCACTGAAGCAAGAGGCTGCTCAGCTCAGGTGTGATGCTTCCAGGAAGCGAGTCAGAGACACTACGTCTTCGTCCTCTACGCAAGTGGCCAAGCAGCAGAAGTATTGGCTTCCTCCTCCTCCGTTCCGTCAGCCGTATCAGCAGAAGAGCAAAGGTGGCGGTGGTTCGTCCCACCCACCCAACCCAGGCTTTCAGAACAAGACTTCGTCTCAAGCTCCAAGATCAAGTGCTCCGTACCACCGTCCGCTCTCAGAGGTCACGTGTAACAAGTGCCAACAGAAGGGTCACTATGCCAACAAGTGTTTCAACCAGAGGCGTCTTCCTCCTCCTCCTCCTGTCAGATCGGCAAGTACAGCTGTGGTCAAGCATAACCCCAAGTCCGCCAAGGTCAACTTGATGAACGCAGCTCAGGCAGAGGATTCGTCAGATGTGATCATGGGTAACCTTCCTGTTAACGATGTTCCCGCAAAAGTACTTTTTGATACTGGTGCATCGCATTCTTTCTTGTCATGCCCATTTGCATCGAAGCACAATGTTGATACTGAGTTTATGCCCAAAGCCATGCAAGTTGTTTCTCCAGGAAAGCTGTTGACTTCAAGTTTGGTTGCTCCCGATATTTCTATCACATTGGGCGATTACAAGTTTCTCTCTTCTCCGGTGGTTCTTGGTAATTCTGATATCGACCTCATTCTTGGGATGGACTGGCTCTCTAAACAAAAGGCTCACCTCGATTGTGCAGCCAGGCAGATTCAACTGACTCATTCCTCTGAAGATGTCATTGTTTTTGCTGCTCGGGATAATACCATCCGGTTATTCTCTCTCAATGAAAAGGGTGAATTGGATGCTATTTCGCAGATTCCGGTTGTTTGTGAGTATCAAGATGTCTTCCCTGAAGAACTCCCAGGCATGCCTCCAAACCGGCCGGTTGAATTTGTTATTGAACTTGAGCCCGGTACGGAACCGGTGTGCAAACGGCCTTACAAGCGCGGCCCCGAAGAGTTGAAGGAGTTGAAGAAACAGCTCGATGTGCAAGAAAGGATGGGTCTCATTCGGCCTAGTACTTCTCCGTGGGGTTGTGGTGTTCTTTTTGTGAAGAAAAAGGATGGAACGGACCGACTTTGTGTTGATTATCGTCCATTGAACAAGAAGACCATCAAGAACAAATATCCACTTCCCAACATTAATGAGCTGTTCGAACAACTCAAGGGTGCCCAAGTATTCTCCAAGCTTGATCTCCGTATGGGTTATCATCAAATTCGCATTCGTGAGAAAGATATTCCAAAGACGGCGTTCAGAACTAGCTATGGGTCATATGAATACACTGTTATGTCTTTTGGCCTCGCTAATGCTCCTCCGACGTTCTCTCGCATGATGAACTTCATCTTCAACCCCTACACCAACGACTTTGTTTTGGTCTATCTCGATGATATCCTGGTTTTCTCGAAGAACAAGGAAGATCATGCCAAACACTTGCGTTTGGTTCTTGACAAGCTAAGGGAACATCAATTCTATGCCAAGTTCTCCAAGTGTGAGTTTTGGCTCGATGAAGTTCTTTATCTTGGCCATATTATCTCTGCCAAGGGCATTTCCGTGGATCCTGAGAAGGTGTCTGCAATCGTTAATTGGGAACCTCCTCAGAATGTGAAGCAACTCCGTAGCTTCCTCGGTCTTGCAAGTTATTGCCGAAGATTCATTGAAAACTTATCCAAGATCGCGAAGCCTCTCTCAAATCTTCTTCAGAAGCACGTCAAGTACGTTTGGTCTCCGGAGTGTGATGTTGCTTTCAACGCTTTGAAAGAGAAATTGATCACTGCTCCAGTTCTAACTCCGCCTGATGAAGCCAAGCCGTACGAGGTCTTTTGTGATGCCTCTCTCCAAGGTCTCGGTGCAGTACTGATGCAAGAGAAGAAAGTTGTTGCTTATACCTCTCGCCAGTTGAAGCCAAATGAGAAGAACTACCCCACTCATGATCTCGAGTTGGCGGCAGTTGTGCACGCATTGTTGACTTGGAGACATCTTCTCTTGGGAAGGAAAGTGGACATTTTCACTGATCACAAGAGTCTCAAGTACATCTTCAGTCAGCCTAATCTCAACCTCAGCAGACTCGATGGGTCGAAATGATTCAAGAGTACAATCCGAGTATCGAGTATACTCCAGGCAAGGCTAATGTGATTGCTGACGCTTTGAGCAGGAAAGCATATTGCAACAGTCTGATTCTCAAGCCTTATCAACCCGAGCTTTGTGAAGCCTTCTGCAAACTTAATCTGCAAGTTGTTCCTCAAGGTTTCCTCGCCAACCTTCAAGTTTCTCCTACCTTGGAAGACCAGATTCGCCAAGCCCAGCTTCTTGATGCTATGGTGAAAAAGGTGAAGATTGGTATTGCAAAGAGTCAGTCCAAGTACAAGTGCTACCGACTTGATGACAAGGACACTCTCTTCTTCGAGGATCGAATTGTTGTGCCCAAAGGTGAACTTCGTAAAGTGATCATGAATGAGGCTCACAACTCTCTCCTCTCCATCCACCCTGGGAGCACGAAGATGTATCAAGACCTGAAGCAAACTTATTGGTGGACTCGAATGAAGCGCGAGATCGCTCAATTCGTGAATAAATGTGATGTCTGCAGAAGAGTGAAAGCAGAACACCAAAGGCCAGCAGGTCTCCTCCAACCTCTCGCCATTCCAGAATGGAAGTTTGACCACATTGAAATGGACTTCGTGACTGGGTTTCCAAAGTCCAAGCGTGGCAATGATGCTATATTCATTGTCATCGACAAGCTGACCAAAGTGGCTCATTTCCTGCCTATCAAAGAGTCAATCACTGCAGCTCAATTGGCGGAGCTCTATACCTCTCGTATTGTCTCTCTGCACGGTATTCCTCAAGTGATATCTTCAGACCGTGGCAGCATCTTTACCTCCAAGTTCTGGGATTCTTTTCAGATGGCCATGGGCACCAGCATCCGCTTCAGCACTGCTTTCCATCCTCAAACAAGCGGTCAAGTCGAGCGTGTCAACCAGATTCTTGAAGATATGCTCAGGGCTTGTGTTATCTCCTTCGGCATGAAGTGGGAGGATTGCCTTCCGTATGCTGAATTCTCGTACAACAACAGTTTCCAAGCAAGCTCCGGCAAGGCCCCGTTTGAAATTCTGTATGGTAGGAAGTGCCGTACACCTCTGAACTGGTCTGAAACCGGTGAACGTCAGCTGCTGGGTAATGACCTGATCACAGAGGCAGAAGAAATGTGCAAGGTCATTCGTGATAACCTCAAAGCAGCCCAATCCCGCCAGAAGAGCTACTACGACAGCAAGCACCGTGATTTGGCTTTCGAGATCGGAGATCATGTCTACCTCCGCGTCTCTCCAATGAAAGGGACTCGTCGCTTCGGTATCAAAGGGAAGCTTGCCCCCAGATACGTCGGGCCTTTCAAGATCGTCAGCAAGAGAGGCGACCTCGCCTATCAACTCGAGCTTCCTGCAACCTTTGCCAATGTTCATGATGTGTTCCACGTCTCGCAACTCCGTAAGTGCTTCAAGACACCTGAGCGCACCGTCAACTTCGAGGACATTGAGCTCCAAGAAGATCTCTCCTACCGTGAGCACCCAGTTGCAATCCTTGAAGAGACTGAACGCAAAGCTCGCAACAAGTCAATCAAGTTTCTCAAAGTCAAGTGGTCACACCATTCCGACCATGAAGCTACCTGGGAACGCGCGAGGATCACCTCCGTTCTGAGTACCCGGAGTTCTTTCAGTCCTAGATCTCGGGACGAGATCTTTTCGTAGTGGTGGAGTGTTGTAACGCCCCATATGTAACCTTCCCCAATTGTACTCCAACTCATGCCGTCTCCGGCATTAAGTTATATTTAATTATCGGGTTCGGGTCTTTGTCTCCGTGTGTTGTTTTGTTTTTCGTGCATCTCATATCATGTCGTCACGTGCATTGCATTTGCATACATGTTCATCTCTTGCATTCGAGCATTTTCCCCGTTGTCCGTTTTGCATTCCGGCGCTTCGTTCTCCTCCGGTGGCCATTTCTAGCTTTCTTTCATGTGTGGGGATTAAACATTTCCGGATTGGACCGAGACTTGCCATGCGGCCTTGGTTTACTACCGGTAGACCGCCTGTCAAGTTTCGGGTCATTTGGACTTCGTTTGATACTCCAACGGTTAACCGAGGGACCGAAAAGGCCTCGTGTGTATGCAACCCAACACCCCCCCCATTTTGACCCAAAACCCACCAAACTCAGCTCCATCGTCTCGGTCGTTCGATCACGATCGTGTAGGCGAAAACCGCACCTCATTTGGACTCTCCTAGCTCCCTCTATGCCTATATATACACCCCCCCGTTTTCGGATCTCTTCCTCCCCCCGAAACCCTAAAATCGCCCCCGCACCCGGCCGGACACGTCCGAATCCGGCCGGACGCGTCCGCCCGCCGCCGCCAGCCAATCGCCGCCCGCCACGTGGCCTCCCGCCGCCGCACCCGCGCCGGCCCGCTCAGGCCCGAGCCGGGCCCCCGCGGCCCAGCCGCTCCCGCCGCCGCCCGGGTCAACTCCCTCCTCCAGCCCGGCGCCGCCACTCCGTCGCGCCGCCGCAGATCGCCCTCGCCGGCGAGCTCGCCGCACCGCCCCAGGTCGCATCGCCCTCGCCCCGGCCGCCCGGAGCCGCTCCCTGCCTCCTCGCCGCCCCCGCACGTCGCCGGCCCCCGCGGCGCGCTTCGGCTCCGGCCACCACGGCCCGCTCCAGCCGCCGCGGTGCGCTCCGGCCACCGCGGCCTTCCTCCCCGGCCGCCGCGCCATTGCCGGGTTTGACGCCGAGCTACAGTGCCGCGCGAGATCCAGATCTCCGCTACAGTAAACCCTAGCCCCCCCCCCCCCCCCCCGTTGACTTTCTCCTCCGTTTTCAGTTTTTCGTGCAACGTTTGACCAGCGATATCTCCGCAACCGTAGCTCCAATTTGGGCATATGACATGTCAAAATCTTCGCCTCGACGAGTACATCATTTCATTCCATTGCATCATTTGCATTTGAGGTCATCTTGGTGCCCAAAATGCTGTTGGAAGGTGCCATCATGAGTTAAATTGCAGATCCGTTAGTTCAACATGCACTTTTGTCATTTTTGCCATGTTTAATCCGTGCATGGTATGCCTGTGCCCCTTTGGGATGAATTGTTAAGCATGTTGTCTTCTTTCCAGAGGTGCCTTCCATGTATTTTTAGGATGTGTGTGTTGTCTTGTGCAAGCTTGCGAAGAGGGCTACTTGAGTTTGCTGATTTCAGGGACTTAGTGAAAATCACTAAGTCTGGGATATTTTAGTTCACGATGCTATATGTGCGGCTTGTTTCCTAGTGATCCGTGCCTCTTTTGAGGATGATCAGTAAGAGTGGTTTGTTATACTTGTTGTGCTTAATCTATCCATGTCTTTACTTGTTATGTTGGAGCACCCTAGGTTGACTCAATCGAGCTCAACTTTTGGATAGTTGCTGTTTTGGGCAGATCGTGAACTCTTTTCCGATTTTGCCGGAGTGATTGCTAGTGATCCATGCATGCTATGCCATTGTTCTTGCCATGTATAGCTAGAATTTTGTGCCTTCTTAATGGATATATGCTTGCCTTGCCATGACTTGCACCGTAGTGAGTGCATCGAGCTCGTTTACATGCCTCCGTGAGTTATTATTTCCGCATGTCCCAGTTTTCACTAAGTCTGAAAACTGATTGTGTTTCATCAATGTTCGTGTGCTCGGTAGAGTATTTTGTGAACCCTTTTGGCCCCAGGTCATTTTGGGTGTTTTGATAAGCTTGTTGAGTAGCTCCATGCCATGCTCTTACTTGCCATGTTCAGGTTTTCCTTCATGTTGTTTTGCTGCTCCGAAGAGAGCATCGTGGTCTGAAATTTCAGACTAGCGTTAATTTCGCTAAGTCTGAGATCTGTTTTGCTTATTCAATTTTGCCATGCTTGTTTGAAGCCCTTAATGGATGAATTTGCCTATGCCTCAGTCCTGATGATTTGTTAATCTTGATGAGTACATCACTGCCATGCAATTTGTTTTCATGTTGGGTGGCTGTAGCATGTTCATTTTGTTGCATTTAGGAGCCTACTTGCTGTAAATCGCAGATCGGTTCGTTTAGTAAATCGCTTGCCATTTCTTAACCGTAGCTCCGATTGCCATGATCTTTATATCGTTTTCAGGGGATTTCTTCCCCTCTATCTAGTGGCACACTTGGATTTCCAAGTTGAGGCCAGGTTCATGCATTTCCTGTTACATCTTGCATTTGGCATCCCGCATCGCATCCCGCATAGCATAGCATCTTTGCATATTATTGCTTGCCCTTGCACGTGGTTGATTGTATCCTTGTTGCTTGTTTGTGTTGTTGGGTAGAGCCGGGAGACGAGTTCGCTAACGAGGAGCCCGTTGAGTTTGCTTTTGAGGATCCAGTCAATTCTGACAACTGTGCAGGCAAGATGATCACACCCTTGAAATCACTACTATCTTTGCTATGCTAGTTTGCTCGCTCTTTTGCTTTGCCAATGCTACGATGCCTACCACTTGCTTGTCAGCCTTCCAATTGCCATGATTGAGCCTCTAACCCACCTTTGTCCTAGCAAACCATTGATTGGCTATGTTACCGCTTTGCTCAAGCCCCTTCTTATAGCGTTGCTAGTTGCAGGTGAAGATTGGAGCCGTTCCTTGTTGGAATATTTATTTACTTATTGGGATATCATTATATTGCTATGTTATCTTTACTCATCTATATACTTGGTAAAGGGTGGAAGGCTCGGCCTCTCGCCTAGTGTTTTGTTCCACTCTTGCCGCCCTAGTTTCCGTCATATCGGTGTTATGTTCCCGGATTGTTGCGTCCCTTACACGGTTGGGCTATATGGGAACCCCTTGATAGTTCGCCTTGATTAAAACTTTTCCAGCAATGCCCAACATTGGTTTTACCATTTGCCACCTACCCTTTTCTTTCCCTTGGGTTTCCGGAGCCCGAGGGTCATCTTTATTTTAGCCCCCCACGGGCCAGTGCTTCTCTGAGTGTTGGTCCGACCGAGTAGACTGCGGGGCCACCTCGGGGCAACTTGAGGGTTGGTTTTACTCGTAGGATGTCTCATCTGAGTGTGCCCTGAGAACGAGATATGTGCAGCTCCTATCGGGATTTGTCGGCGCATTCGGGCGGTGTTGCTGGACTAGTTTTGACCTGTCGAATCATCTTGTTGTACCGGGATACCGAGTCTGATCGGTGGGTCCTATGTAGAGGTCTATTCCTTCGTTGACCGTGAGAGCTTGTTATGGGCTAAGTTGGAACCCCCCTGCAGGGATTGATCTTTCGAAAGCCGTGCCCGCGGTTATGGGCAGATGGGAATTTGTTAATGTCCGGTTGTAGATAACCTGAACTTAATTAATTAAAATGAATCAACTGCGTGTGTTGCCGTGATGGCCTCTTCTCGGCGGAGTCCGGGAAGTGGACACGGTGTTGGAGTTATGTTTGCGTAGTCTGCTCTATTTAGTTTCCGCTCGTGCTTTGCCTTCTCTTCTCGCTCTCCTTTGCGAATAAGTTAGCCATCATATATGCTAGTCGCTTGCTGCAGCTCCACTCACATTACCCCTTTCCTACCTACTAAGCTTAAATAGTTTTGATCACGAGGGTGCGAGATTGCTGAGTCCTTTGTGGCTCACAGATTACTATTACACCAGATGCAGGGACCGATGATACTTCTCCGGATGGCGCGCTCGAGCTGAAGTGGGAGTACGACGAGGACTCTCAGCGATACTATGTTCTTTTCCTGGTGATCAGTAGAGGTGCCTATTCGGGGTTCGATTCAGGGATTTGTCGCTTGTTGGGGGTCTTTTCTATTTCGGCGCCGTAGTCGGGCCATGAGTGTTTGTATGATGGATGTTATTTATGTACTTTGATGTGACGTGGCGAGTGTAAGCCAACTATTATTATTATTCCCCCTCTATATTATATATGTACTTGGGTTGTGTAATGATTCCCGACTTGCGACATTGCTTTCAATGCGCCTATGTCTCTAAGTCGTGCCTCGACACGTGGAAGACATCGCCGCATCGAGGGCGTTACAATAGTGGCCTCGTTTGTGCATGGAAGGAGGCCCGGGCGTCGGGGCAGTTGGGATGCAGTCGCACGAAGGATTGTGGCTGGCGTTTGAGCAAAAACTTGTGCATCGCGGGATCCAAATCGAACGGCACCTGATGCGTTAGGTCGTTTTTGCAATCTGTCACACAGTTGCGACATACATATTTTGATAGAATAATTTAGGAGCAAGTTATAATCTGGGAGTAACATGTTGTTCTTGTAACAGAATACTGTGAGGACCTGTTGTTCTAGTAGCGAAACATGGTTAAAGTTGTTAAACTTGCAAAGATTGGATTTTTAACTGCACTATTGCCATCATTCTATTATATCAAACCCCGTCTACCAAACAAGTTTTTATGAAAGGGGATTGAAAACTTAGGAATGTGAGGGGAACTGAGAGGATTGGGTGAAAGGAAGGGATTCACCAAATCCTCCCGGATCCCCTCCTCCCAAAACCTCTCAAATCCCCTTGTACCAAACGAGGCCTGATGAAAATCGGAAGGGGAACCCTTTTTTGTTACCAAAAAAGAAGTCGTTTGGGCTGACGGACAATTTGGCCCAGAAGTAACTGGCCCAGTGTAATGATCACTTCGGCTTATCGGAGGCCCAGTTGGAGTGAGAGTGAGCGTCCAGCCACACCCATTTTGCCTTATCTCGTCATCCATAAAGCCCTCTCCACTCTGCCATCCCCGCTTCTCCCCGCACGCTCCGATGGCAGCCACGGCGGTGACCCTGCCCACCTCCGCGCCGGCGCCCTTCCCCGTCGCCGCCCCCTCCGCCCGCCGCGGCCTGCAGCTCCTCCGCTCGCCGGTCCCCCGCCGCGCCATCCGCGTCGCCGCCTCCGCCGCGACCGAGGCGCCGCCCAAGCCGCCGCCGGCCACGCCCTCCGGCATCATCCTCGTCGACCCCGCCGAGGCCCAAAAGGTGCACCGCCTCAAGACCGTCTACGAAACCAAGGTCATCCCCATCATCACCGAGGAGTTCGGCTACACCAATGTCCACCAGGTATAGTATCCCTCCCCTGCTCCGCTCTGATGAATCGAGCCCATTTCTTGAGTCGTAGATTGGCCTGTTCGGTAGTGGTTTCTTGATTCTTCTCGGTTCTGTTAGGTGCCCAAGCTTGAGAAGATTGTGGTGAACTGCGGGCTGGGGGTGGATGCGGGGAACAACAAGGGCCTGGAGGCCGCCATGAAGGACCTCGCCTCCATCACCGGCCAGTACCCCGTCAAGACCAAGGCCAAGAACTCCGTCGCCAGTTTCAAGATCCGCGAGGGCAACACCATTGGTATCGCCGTCACGCTCCGCGGCAGGGTGAGCCTTCTCTGTCGAACTGTCACACTTGCACTTTGAAATGCACACGTCTGACAGATTGGCATATGAAATTTCTAGCAGCAAGTTGAAGTCTTGCATTTCTGCTAATCTGTAGTACGAGTGATAATTGTCTGACCTGTTAGATTCATATAAGCTCAATTTCACCTTGGGTGGATGCAGGTGATGTTCAACTTCTTGGATAGGCTCATCAACCTTGGGCTCCCTAGGACCATGGACTTCCTAGGTGTCAACCCCAACAGCTTCGATGGCCACGGCAACTACACCATTGGCCTCCGCGACCAGGGCGTGTTCCCGGAGATCCCCTACGAGGTGGGCGGTAAGAAGAACGGTATGGACGTCACCATTGTGACCACCGCCAAGACCGACAACGAGGCACAGAGGCTGCTCGCACTCCTCGGCATGCCATTCGCCGAGAACATCAAGTCGGACCAGTTCAAGAAGAAGAGGTTGAAGCGTCATCACTTCATGAGCAAGGGCAGGGGAAGAAAGTGAAGATCAGGCGGCGTTTGAGCTTTGTTGCTTCCCACTTTGTCAATTGTCATCCTTTTGCATAGTTTGGTTTAGATATTGGATATCTGATGATCCTTTTGCTGTCTGTTATTACTTGCTGTTCATGTTGTAACTACTACTACAGAACAAAATGGAAAGTTTTGCTTTGGTCAGGCTATTCATTTTGGGAGTTCATTGCATTGCACACATATACTTATTCTACAGCATTTTTCAAACTGCTGCTTGACTATACTAAGACTCAGAGTACATCATCTCTTTGGTTCAAACCCTGATGGCTATAGCATACCACATAATATATCAGTAGGTACATTTGGGCAATTCTGGCGGACCAATGACGAGCTCTTCCTCTGGGAATGTGCAGGGCTTGCCCTCTGCCCCAAGCTCTGGACACGGCTCCGGCGAGACGCCGGATGCCACTCCTTGGACGTCGGTGCAGTTCCATTGCAGCTTCTTGGCCTTGGGAGCGAGCTGGGCGGTAATGTTGGACATGCATATCCCCGTGTAGGGGTCGTTGGGGATGCCCTCCATCCTGCCGGCCATGGTCACGTTCTCGGCGAACACGTCGCGGTAGTTGATGCCGGTGACCTCAGGCAGCGCCTTGGGGTCGGACGAGTTGTCGGGGTGCTGGCCGTAGTTGCCGGTCATCCAGAAGACCCACTTCATGGTGTGGAGGCTGAGGCGGCGCACGAAGACGTCCCTGACGAAGCCACCCCTACCCACGCCGGACTTGATCCTGACGGCCGACTCGGTGTCGATGGCGGTGTTGTCCTCCACGCGCACGTCCTGGATGCCGCCCGACATCTCGCTGCCGAGCGCGATCATGGCGCTCGTTGGGGAGATGCAGGTGAGCCTCCTGACGACGATGTGCTGGCTCGGCATGTTGAACTTAATGCCGTATTCATCCCAGCCGCTCTTCACGGCGATGCAGTCGTCGCCGGACACGATGTAGCAGTCCTCGATCTTGACATGAGACGAAGAATCTGCACAAGCAATAACAGTTCACAGGCATTCAGATTCAGAAACACATTCAAGATTCTCATGAAGAACGCTGGTGGATAGTATGGATAGTTCATCATACTGAAAGCGTGACTGATCTACTACCAGGGTCGATTCCGTCGGTGTTTGGCGAGTGGACCGGCGCGAGGATCGTGACGCCGCTGATGGTCACGTTGCTGCTCAACACAGGACACGCCAGCAAGGTGAGCACGACGGATACATGGTCAAACAACCAAGCTATCTACTACGATCAAATTAACATTGTGTGTGTGTGTGTGGATTCAGAGAGAGATGGTATTTTCTTACGTGCAGTAGGTGGGGTGGAGGTTCCATGAGGGCGCGTCGACGAAGGTGATGTTGGAGATGATGATGTCGCGGGAATAGAGGAGCTCGAGCAGGTAGCCGCGCGTGTAGTCGAGCTGCTTGGCGTGGTACTTGTCCCACCACACCTGCCCCTGCCCGTTGATGGTGCCATTGTAACCTGCAAAACGTTTTTCGGTCAGGTCTCTGCTGCTGCTACCGGTACAGCAGTAGAATTTTACTCGTCAGTTTGTAATGTAATGATCTATCTTACCGGAGATGATGACATCGGTGAGGTTGGATCCGCCGATGAAGTTGCTGTACCTCGGGCCTGGCTCGTCCCGCCCCCTCCCGTAGGACGGCAGCGGCGCTATCAGCGGCCAGTCTTCCAGGTCCTGCACGAACGAGTAGGTTGGGTTTGGATTCAGAAATCAGTCAGATGATCACGAGACGGATGCAAGCGACAGAAGCATCAACACGGGGCGATTCGTCAAGGGCGTCAGATCACGGGATGAATGCAGCCAAAGAAAGGTACTGAATGAGACGGCGATGGCATGCATATAATTTTCAGAGAATTCTCCTAATTTTCTCTGGTTCCCACGACCACGAGTACCCGATAAGCACATCAATGCCGTCTGACCTCGTGGTCAAACGGTCCATGCTACTACCAGTAAGCAACTTTTCTGTACATGTTCCCATTCAATAAGCACCAACTGACTCGGTTCTGTCATGACTCGTGGTCATGGCAATTGGCAACCACCGGTGCGGCCGGGTTTGTTTGTCCCAGCAGATTAATCAAGCGCCGAAATGTTACGGTCTCCTGCCCTTAAGCCGTACTAGCTTGAATCTAGAGAAAAACAAAACAGGCATGTAATGGTGGCATTTAGCAAGCTAGTAGGAGTAGTAATTAGCATCCTATCCTATTTACTTATTTAGGGTAGGGCTGGCATCAATCCGGCATCAGGAGCAGCAGGGAGACGACCGATGATGACTCCGGGATGCCATGCCTAGAAAGGAAGCGAGCGACAGTGGTCATGGCGATGGCAGGGGGCCCCCAAACCAGTAGCCGCCGCCCACTCTGTCCCTCCCAACGCAAGCGGCCAAGCGCCTTTCCCACCGGCCCCGTGCTGTCTCGCCCGTCACCAGTAGCCCCCCACCCCGCATCGTGCCACAGTAAGCACGTTACGTACGTAGCAATTACTACCGCCAGTTAATCCCACCAAAGGGTAACTGAAGAAGATCGGGATGGATAATCACCTGGGAGGCGAGGATCTCGGCGCCGCGATGGAGGAAGAGGGTGAAGTGGCTGGTGAGGTTGAAGGGCCCCGTGAGCCACCGCCCCTCCGGCACCACCAGCGCCGCGCCGCCGTCGCCCGCGCGCCTGCCCAGGTCCGCCACCGCCCGCGCGAACGCCGCCGTGTTGAGCGTCCTCCCGTCCCCCACCGCCCCGTACTCCGTGACCCTCCGCACGTGCTTCCGGCACCCCGGCGACGCGCCAATGCCGCCCGCGCACAGCGCCAGCGCCAGCAGGACCACCGCCACCTGCAGGAAGGAAGGAAGGAGCCGAGCCCATCCGTCAGTCCCGATCCGCGCCGAGCAAAACCGTCGTAGAGACGGACGGGATTAGATGGCTGCTTACCTGAAGCGCCGCTCTCCGTGCGGCCATGGCGACTGGACTGGGAAAGGGATGTGGATGGAACGGCGAGGAGGAGGCGGCGAGGTTTATATAGAGGCAAGGGCCCGCTTCATCTCGCTGCCTCGTCCGCCCTTCGTAAATGCATGCCATGTTTTGGGCCGGACGTGGCAACGGGCGGGCGAGTGCTGCGCGGCGCACGCGTACGCGGTCCGGTCCACCGGGGTCAAAGGCCGTTAAAGCGGCCTGTGGCACCGCACGCGTCCTGCCCAAGCGATTGCTCGGGGTCGGGACCTCACCACCACCACCACCACCCCATCATCCATGCTGATCTGAGCTGCCTTGCAAGGGGAAGACACCCGAATCCATGGGAGATTTCTGCAGTGGCGGAGCGTGATCTCTAGTTGAAGAGTGCAAGCAAGCTGCTGCGTTCATGCGTTCTACCTTACGAATGCGGATTTATTAGGGAAAATACTTGTCTTAGAAATGGTTGTATCTAGACGGTCTAGATACAATCATTTTTTAGGACAAGTATTTTCAAATGAAAGGAGTACTATATTTGGACGCTTTTGAATGGAGGTTATAGTAGATTTCCTGTTTTTGAGAGACGATGGTCTACTTCCATGTTTTCGGCCATTCAATTCTTTGGTGGGTGTTAATTAAATTTATGAAACACTAATGTACCTGATGACAGGTTGTATGGGAAGGCTCTGCGTACCTTGCATTGCATGAGCTCACCACCGCTTTTGGTTTGGCACGACTCACGAGTGGCGTGTGAGGTTCGGGTCATCATGAGTTGCGCCATGGGGGTCACCTTGTTTCCGGTTTCGTGCCCCGTTGGATGACGGACGACAAGTGGTCTATTTAGCGTTCTTCTACAATGTCAAACATGTATTTATAGTTTCTCTTCGTAGCTCTTCGTTAGAATCAGAGCTGCACTGTCTCGGCGGACCCACGTGGTCGTAGCCGGTGTCAGAGGACCCCGGGTATTTTTCTCGCTATGTGTACTATATAAGGCACATGTACTGGTGTGACACCGGTAAAATTAGTCAATGGACACCGGCCAGAGCCAGCAAAACGGTGTACGAGCAGGCCCATCTAATAGCCCATGCAGCGGCGATGCGGACTCAGGTCGAAATCACCAATTAAGGAATACTCGTTGCAAAGAGCATTCCATTTTCTCAAGTCGTGACAAGTGGTGCACATGCAGCGCGCCATTTATCGCAACTTGGGAATTTTCTTTTTTTTTAGATTCATTTATTCAAAACGTTTTATCTCTTAAACCGTGTGTCCAAATCTCGAACCATTTTCACTGTTGGATTCTTCGCGTCGAGATCTTCAAAACTAGATCCCATGTTGATAGGTTTTAACGAACTTTTTTTTTCACGAAAAAACCGGATGAAAAAAACCGGGCGAAAAAACCGGACCGGAAACATGGTTTTTTCCCTTTCCAAAAAAGGCACGTCCGTGCCTCTCGCGAAATCACAACCGTGCCTCTCGTGGAAGCAAAACCGTGACTCTCGTGGAAGGAAAAAAAAACAGAAAACACGTTTTTTTTCCGTTTCCGAAAGGCACGGCCGTGACTCTCGCGAAAGCACAACCGTGCCTCTCGCGAAAGCAAAACCGTGACTCTCGCGAAAGAAAAAAAACAGAAAGCGCGTATTTTTTCCCTTTCCGAGAGGTACGGCCATGACTTTCGCGAAAGCACAACCGTGCCTCTCGCGGAAGCAAAACCGTGACTCTTCCGAAAGAAAAAAATAAAAATAAAAAAACGCGTTTTGTTTTTCCCTTTCCGAGAGGCACGGCCGTGACTCTCACGAAAGTACAACCGTGCCTCTCGCGGAAGCAAAACCGTGACTCTCGCGAAAGAAAAAAACAGAAAACGCATTTTTCTTTCGTTTCCGAAAGGCACAGCCGTGACTCTTGCTAAAGCACAACCGTGCCTTTCGCGGAAGAAAAACCGTGACTTCCGCGAAAGAAAAAAAAGAGAACGCGTTTTTCACGTAAAAATTTTTTGATCAAAAAACTAAGAAAGTCTCAGGAAAAATCAAAACGTCGAAAAAATCCGGAAAAACCCGTTTAAAAAGCTGAAAACACGTGCGAAAAAAAAACAAATTCCGAAGGAAGCGTCCAGAGCGCAACACGTAGCAAATGGCTGAGAGCGCGCCAAATGGCGCTGATCGTTACGAGGCTCCCGAAGGAGCGCTCGTTAACTAGTTGCTCCCCACTCACATAATGTAAGTTTTTTTTGAAGAAAACTCACGTAATGTAAGTACTTTGGGTATTAGAGGTTTGTGTACGTGGGCCTCCAACCTGCTGGCTTCTAGTGTGTTCGCGTTATTTTACTCAAACCATTTCCAACAACCGCATAAAAATTTCGCGCCCAATAAAAGTTATAGCGCGTTATTGTAGCATTTTTATTGCGCCGGGACCAACATTGCTTTAGAGCATCTCTGATACCAACTTGTAACACCCTCGATGCGACTATATCTCCCACGTGTCGAGGCACGACTTAGAGGCATAATCGCATTGAAGGCATAGTCGCAAGTGAGGCAATCTTCACACAACCCATGTACATATAAATATAAAGGGGGAATAAATATAATAGTTGGCTTACACTCGCCACGTCACATCAAGGTACATAAATAGCATCCATCATACAAACACTCATGGCCCGACTACGGCGCTAAAATAGAAAAGACTCCCCAACATGCGACTAAACCCTGAATCGAACCCCGAGCAGGCACCACTACTGATCATCAGGAAAAGAAACATAGTATCGCTGAGAGTCCTCGTCGTACTCCCACTTCAGCTCGAACGCGCCATCCGGAGGAGTATCGTCGGTCCCTGCATCTGGTATAATAGTAATCTGTGAGCCACAAGGACTCAACAATCTCGCACCCTCGCGATCAAGACTATTTAAGCTTAATAGGTAAGGAAGGGTTAATGTGAGTGGAGCTGCAGCAAGCGACTAGCATATATGGTGGCTAACTTATTCGCAAAAGAGAGCGAGAAGAGAAGGCAAAGCACGAGCGGAAAACTAAATAGGGCGGACTACGCAAACATAACTCCAACGCCGTGTCCACTTCCCGGACTCCGCCGAGAAGAGGCCATCACGGCAACACACGCAGTTGATACATTTTATTTAATTAAGTTCAAGTTGTCTACAACCAGACATTAACAAATTCTCATCTGCCCATAACCGCGGGCACGGCTTTCGAAAGATCAATCCCTGCAGGGGGGTCCCAACTTAGCCCATAACAAGCTCTCACGGTCAACGAAGGAATAGACCTCCACCCAGGACCCACCGATCAGACTCGGTATCCCGGTACAACAAGATGATTCGACAGGTCAAAACTAGTCCAGCAACACCGCCCGAATGCGCCGACAAATCCCGATAGGAGCTGCACATATCTCTTTCTCAAGGCACACTCAGATGAGCCAGACGTCGGGTAGGCCAGCCCAGGGTTGCCCCTGGTAGCCCCGGACATCGCTCGGTGGGACCAACACTCAGAGGAGCACTGGCCCGTGGGGGCTAAAATAAAGATGACCCTCGGGCTCCGGAAACCCAAGGGAAAGAAAAGGGGTAGGTGGCAAATGGTAAAACCAATGTTGGGCATTGCTGGAAAAGCTTTAATCAAGGCGAACTATCAAGGGGTTCCCATTATAGCCCAACCGCGTAAGGGACGCAACAATCCGGGAACATAACACCGATATGACGGAAACTAGGGCGGCAAGAGTGGAACAAAACACTAGGCGAGAGGCCGAGCCTTCCACCCTTAACCAAGTATATAGATGAGTAAAGATAACATGTCAATATAATGATATCCCAACAAGTAAATAAATGTTCCAATAAGGAACAGCTCCAATCTTCACCTGCAACTAACAACGCTATAAGAAGGGGCTGAGCAAAGCGGTAACATAGCCAATCAAAGGTTTGCTAGGACAAAGGTGGGTTAGAGGCTCAATCATGGCAATTGGGAGGCTGACAAGCAAGTGGTAGGCATCGTAGCATTGGCAAAGCAAAAGAGCGAGCAAACTAGCATAGCAAAGATAGTAGTGATTTCAAGGGTGTGATCATCTTGCCTGCATAGTTGTCAGAATTGACTGGATCCTCAAAAGCAAACTCAATGGGCTCCTCGTTAGCGAACTCGTCTCCCGGCTCTACCCAACAACACAAACAAGCAACAAGGATACAATCAACCACGTGCAAGGGCAAACAATAAGATGCAAAGATGATATGCTATGCGGGATGCGATGCGGGATGCAAGAATGCAACATGTAACAGGAAATGCATGAACCTGGCCTCAACTTGGAAATCCAAGTGTGCCACTGGATAGAGGGGAATAAATCCCCTGAAAACGATATAAAGATCATGGCAATCGGAGCTACGGTTAAGAAATGGCAAGCGTTTTACTAAACGGACCGATCTGCAATTTACAGCAACATGCCTCCTAAATGCAACAAAATGAACATGCTACAGCCACCCAACATGAAAACAAATTACATCGCAGTGATGTACTCATCAAGCTTAACAAATCATCATGACTGAGGCATGGGCAAATTCATCCATTAAGGGCTTCAAACAAGCATGGCAAAACTGAATAAGCAAAACAGATTTCAGACTTGGCGAAATTAACGCTAGTCTGAAATTTCAGACCACGATGCTCTCTTCGGAGCAGCAAAACAACATGAAGGAAAACCTGAATATGGCAAGTAAAAGCATGGCATGGAGCTACTCAACAAGCTTAACAAAACACCCAACATGACCTGGGGCCAAAAGGGTTCACAAAATACTCTACCGAGCACACGAACATCGATGAAACACAATCAGTTTTCAGACTTAGTGAAAACTGGGACATGCTGAAATAATAACTCACGGAGGCATATAAGCGAGCTCGATGCTCTCACTATGGTGCAAGTCATGGCAAGGCAAGCATATATCCATCAAGAAGGCACAAAATGCTAGCTAGGAATGGCAAGAACAATGGCATAGCATGCATGGATCACTAGCAATCACTCCGGCAAAATCGCAAAAGAGTTAACGATCTGCCCAAAACAGCAACTATCCAAAAGTTGAGCTCGATTGAGTCAACCTAGAGTGCTCCAACATAACAAGTAAAGACATGGATGGATTAATCACAGCAAGCATAACAAATCACTCTTACTGATTATCCTCAAAAGAGGCACGGATCGCTAGGAAACAAGCCGGACATATAGCATCGTGAACTAAAACGGCTCAGACTTAGTGAAAATCACTAAGTCCCTGAAATCTGAAATCTCAGGTAGCCCTCTTCGCAAGCTTGCACAAGACAACACACACATCCTAAAAATATATGGAAGGCACCTCTGGAAAGAAGACAACATGCTTAACAATTCATCCCAAAGGGGCACAGGCATATCATGCGCGGATTAAATATGGCAAAAATGACAAAAGTGCATGTTGGATTAACGAATCTGCAATTTAACTCAACATGCCTCCTTCCAACAGAATTTTGGGCACCAAGATGACCTCAAATGCAAATGATGCAATGGAATGAAATGATGTACTCGTCGAGACGAAGAATTTGACATATCATACGCCTAAAACGGAGCTACGGATGCAAACTTATGGGCAGTCAAACATGGCATGAAACATTAGGGAATTAGGTCAAAAGTCAACCGGAATCTTCTCAGATCCAGATCCAGCCCGATGCACTGTTCACGCGCGCGAAAAACGAGGTCGGCCGGGGTTGAAGACGACGGCGGCCGGAGTTGGAGGGGTCGCCGGACTCGGCGTGGCGCGCCGGCCGGTGAGGGAGGAGGCGGCGAGGGGCGAGGAGGGCGGATCCGGTCGTGGTGGCCGCGGGCGGCGCCGGCGATGGCCGCGGCGGCGAGAGGCGGCTCCGGCCGGAGAAGAAGTGGCGTCGCGGTGGCGGCCGGCAATGGCGGCGTGGCGGCCGGCCGGGAGGAGATGCGCCGGCCGCGGGGACGACAGGAGGCGGCGCGGAGGAAGAAAAACCGTGACTTTCGCGAAAGAAAAAAAAGAGAACGCGTTTTTCACGTAAAAATTTTTTGATCAAAAAACTAAGAAAGTCTCAGGAAAAATCAAAACGTCAAAAAAATCCGGAAAAAACCGTTTAAAAAGCTGAAAACACGTGCGAAAAAAAACAAATTCCGAAGGAAGCGTCCAGAGCGCAACACGTAGCAAATGGCTGAGAGCGTGCCAAGTGGCGCTGATCGTTACGAGGCTCCCGAAGGAGCGCTCGTTAACTAGTTGCTCCCCACTCACATAATGTAAGTTTTTTTTTTGAAGAAAACTCACGTAATGTAAGTACTTTGGGTATTAGAGGTTTGTGTACGTGGGCCTCCAACCTGCTGGCTACTAGTGTGTTCGCGTTATTTTACTCAAACCATCTCCAACAACCGCATAAAAATTTCGCGCCCAATAAAAGTTATAGCGCGTTATTGTAGCATTTTTATTGCGCCGGGACCAACATTGCTTTAGAGCATCTCCAACAGCGGCGTCAAAAGACGCGCGTGGGGTAAATTGGCTTTTTAACATGCGCGGGACGTTTTCGCGTGCTCAAGCGGTGGCGGGAAACTAGCTCGCGCGGGAAACGATTGCGCGCGCGGGGGAAAAGGCGGCAGCTCGCGCGCTACATTTGGCGCGCCTATAAATTGCAGCGCCCTCTGCCGCTCTCTCCATCTCTCCATCGCCCTCTGCCGCCGACACGCCACCATCGTGCCACCATGGCGCCTCGCCGCCGGGAGGTACGGGCTACCGCGGCGTCCGCGTCCGTCCGTCCGGCACCTACTCCGCCGAGATTCGGTCGGGCGGCGGCATGTGGCTCCGTCTCGGAACCTTCGACACCGCCCAGGAGGGCGCCCGCGCGTACGACGCTGCGGCGTAGTGCCTCTTGCGGTCCCATCAGGACATGAACTTTGCCGACGTGTCGACGCGGGAGCGGGCACATAAGTTGGCGCCTTTCCCGCGGCTTCTCACCGACGAGGATCGTCGCAAGCACCGGAGGCGGGAGCGTCGTCTCAGGCTGGCCGAGATGGACGAGCAAGCAATGTTGGCGTGGAGCCATCGCTTCCCGGAAGACACCAACGAGGAATAGTTCTTCGCCCAGAGGAAGGCGAAAAGGGCGAAGAGGAGGGAGGAGCGAGCCGCCTATCGCGAGGACGAATGAACTATGAACTATCGAAACATAGTAGAAAAAACAGATAAAATATAGCGCGCCTGCTGCAGGGGCTCGACGCGCTTTAATTTACGGCGGACGCTGGAGCCAGCGCACCGCTGCGCACAAAAGCAGGCTAACCCGGCGCTGTATTCTGACTTTTAGCGCGCGACGCGTTGCACGGCTGTTGGAGATGCTCTTAGCAAACGCCAAAAAACACGCGCCCAAAAAAGCACGCAGTGCAAATTGTGAAGCGCGCGCAATCCGGACCCCAAAATATATAGCGCGCGACAGTGTTTTTCAATGCGTACCCAAAACTTTTTAGCGCGCGCAATATTTTACAGCATCTTTGGAGCTGTTCGACGCTCAAAAAATAAATTTTTAACGTGTGGAGCTCTTTTTGGGCACGTATTGGAGAAGCTCTCACAAGCTCGCGCTAGCCCTATCGCCGCCCACCTCTATGCGCAACAGTGTGGCCTTGCCAGACTCGCTTAGATCACCAGAAAGAAAAAGGTACGGCAAGAGAACCCCTTGATCTATTTCAAGTGCGTGTCTCTATTTCTCACAATTTGTATTTCCCAAACACTGAAACACCGAACAAGAGTTTCAAATCATAAGAATGTTACAATTACATATTGGATTACTGTGTTTTTTCGGGAGATGTCCACGTCTGTTTGAGAATAGGACTACTTGGATATTTCAATTTTTATGCCGATACACATTTGTTTGAGAATTGAATTATTTTGAGTTTCCAAAATTTGGGACTGCATATCATTTTTGCCGATCATCCTTGGTTTCATTGTTTGGAGTTTTTATGCTTTACTGTTTGAGACTACAGTTTTTAATCCCATGACAATGAATATTTTAGTTTATGAAACCATCAGTTTGTAAAGCTACTGCTAAAATGGTGACGTGTTTGGCAATCAAAATAATGATCTAAACGCTTTTATATTTCTTTACGGAAAGAGTATGTAGTAATGTATTTGACCACCACTGGAGTCATTTGCTGTTTTTCTCAGTTTTTAAAACAAAGGTCCTGATTTTTTTAATACAGCAAAAATACCATAGTTTTGTGGATACTATGGCTTATAATACTACACTGATTTTTTTCGAGGAAATAATGCAATCTTAACTAGAGGCAAACATCTCAAAGTATTTGAAACCATAGTTTTTCAAAATAGTATTCTTGCAATATATTGCAACCAAGCACACCCGAAGTTTGATATTTTTATGTATAGCATTATATGTGGCGGAGCTTGACAAGAATCTATGGGGGAATGACCAAATTTTTTTTAACCAACCGCAACAAAATTTAACCAGCACCAGCGGCGACCATAGTTGGGAAAAGAGACACGTAAAGCACTCAAGTCCCGAGCACCGAGCAGGCTCATGTAGTCGTGTTCGTGTGATAATGCCGGTGATGGGCTTCTGGCCTTGTACGTGTATGTGGATATGGAACGGTTACTATCTAATAAAACAAATTGTAATTGGGCTGGGGCAATGGCCCCCTTAGAGTTTCTATATAGCTCTGTCGATGTATATGTTTCTATGCATATATGATGTACAAGTGGACACCGGTTCATTTTTGTCCTGGGTCCGCCCTTGTCTTGTCACAGATGTTGAGAGTTTGGCATAGATCTTGATGTGACTCCATGCACACGTTACGGGATATGAGTTGTTGGGGAACGTAGTAATTTCAAAAAATTTCCTACGCACACGCAAGATCATGGTGATGCATAGCAACGAGGGGAGAGTGTGATCTACGTACCCTTGTAGATCGACAACGGAAGCGTTTGGTTGATGTAGTCGTATGTCTTCACGGCCCGACCGATCAAGCACCGAAACTACGTCACCTCCGAGTTTTAGCACATGTTCAGCCCGATGACGATCCTCGGACTCCGATCCAGCAAAGTGTCGGGGAAGAGTTCCGTCAGCACGACGGCGTGGTGACGATCTTGATGTACTAATGTCGCAGGGCTTCGCCTAAGCACTGCTACAATATTATCGAGGACTATGGTGGAAGGGGGCACCGCACACGGCTAAGAATATGATCACGTGGATCAACTTGTGTTTCTCTGGGGTTCCCCTGCCTCCGTATATAAAGGATCAAGGGGGGGGGGGGGTGTGCGGCCGGCCTAGGAGAGGCGCGCCAGGAGGAGTCCTACTCCCTCTGGGAGTAGGATTCCCCCCCTAATCCTATTTGGAATAGGATTCGCGGAGGGGGGAAAAGAGAGAGGGGGGCCGGCCCCCTCTCCTTGTCCTATTCGGACCAAGGGAGGGGAGGGGCGCGCGGCTCATCTTGGGCTGCCCCTTCTCTTTTCCACTAAGGCCCATATAGCTTCCGGGGGGTTCCGGTAACCTCCCGGTACTCCGGTAAAATCCCGATTTCACCCGGAACACTTCCGATATCCAAACATAGGCTTCCAATATATTAATATTTATGTCTCGACCATTTCGAGACTCCTCGTCATGTCCGTGATCACATCCGGGACTCCGAACAACCTTCGGTATATCAAAACGTATAAACTCATAATATAACTGTCATCGAAACCTTAAGTGTGCGGACCCTACGGGTTCGAGAACAATGTAGACATGACCGAGACACGTCTCCGGTCAATAACCAATAGCGGGACCTGGATGCCCATATTGGCTCCTACATATTCTACGAAGATCTTTATCGGTCAGACCGCATAACAACATACGTTGTTTCCTTTGTCATCGGTATGTTACTTGCCCGAGATTCGATGGTCGGTATCCAATACCTAGTTCAATCTCGTTACCGACAAGTCTCTTTACTCGTTCCGTAATACATCATCGCGCAACTAACTCATTAGTTGCATTGCTTGCAAGGCTTAAGTGATGTGCATTACCGAGAGGGCCTAGAGATACCTCTCCGACGATCGGAGTGACAAATCCTAATCTCGAAATACGCCAACCCAACATGTACCTTTGGAGACACCTGTAGAGCACCTTTATAATCACCCAGTTATGTTGTGACATTTGGTAGCACACAAAGTGTTCCTCTGGCACACGGGAGCTGCATAATCTCATAGTCATAGGAACATGTATAAGTCATGAAGAAAGCAATAGCAACATACTAAACGATCGGGTGCTAAGCTAATGAAATGGGTCATGTCAATCAGATCATTCAACTAATGATGTGATCCCGTTAATCAAATGACAACTCTTTGTCCATGGTTAGGAAACATAACCATCTTTGATTAACGAGCTAGTCAAGTAGAGGCATACTAGTGACACTCTGTTTGTCTATGTTTTCACACATGTATTATGTTTCCGGTTAATACAATTCTAGCATGAATAAGAAACATTTATCATGAAATAAGGAAATAAATAATAACTTTATTATTGCCTCTATGGCATATTTCCTTCAGTCTCCCACTTGCACTAGAGTCAATTGAAGGAAATATGCCCTAGAGGCAATAATAAAGTTATTATTTATTTCCTTATATCATGATAAATGTTTATTATTCATGCTAGAATTGTATTAACCGGAAACATAATACATGTGTGAATACATAGACCAACAGAGTGTCACTAGTATGCCTCTACTTGACTAGCTCGTTAATCAAAGATGGTTATGTTTCCTAACCATGAACAAATAGTTGTTATTTGATTAACGAGGTCACATCATTAGTTGAATGATCTGATTGACATGACCCATTCCATTAGCTTGGCACCCGATCGTTTAGTATGTTGCTATTGCTTTCTTCATGACTTATACATGTTCCTATAACTATGAGATTATGCAACTCCCGTTTACCGGAGGAACACTTTGGGTACTACCAAACGTCACAACGTAACTGGGTGATTATAAAGGAGTACTACAGGTGTCTCCAATGGTAGATGTTGGGTTGGCGTATTTCGAGATTAGGGTTTGTCACTCCGATTGTCGGAGAGGTATCTCTGGGCCCTCTCGGTAATACACATCACATAAGCCTTGCAAGCATAATAACTAAGATGTTAGTTATGAGATGATGTATTACGGAACGAGTAAAGAGACTTGCCAGTAACGAGATTGAACTAGGTATTGGATACCGACGATCGAATCTCGGGCAAGTAACATACCGATGACAAAGGGAACAACGTATGTTGTTATGCGGTCTGACCGATAAAGATCTTCGTAGAATATGTAGGAGCCAATATGGGCATCCAGGTCCCGCTATTGGTTATTGACTGGAGACGTGTCTCGGTCATGTCTACATTGTTCTCGAACCGTAGGGTCCGCACGCTTAACGTTACGATGACAGTTATTATGAGTTTATGCATTTTGACGTACCGAAGGTTGTTCGGAGTCCCGGATGTGATCACGGACATGACGAGGAGTCTCGAAATGGTCGAGACGTAAAGATTGATATATTGGAAGCCTATGTTTGGTCAACGGAAGTGTTCCGGGTGAAATCAGGATTTTACCGGATTACCGGGAGGGTTACCGGAACCCCCCGGGAGCCAAATGGGCCAACATGGGCCTTAGTGGAAAGGTGAGAGGGCAGCCCACATAGGGCTGCGCCTCCCCCCTCTCCCTAGTCCTATTAGGACTAGGAGAGGGGCCGGCCACTTCTCTCTTTCACTTCCCTCTTGAGGAAACCTAGTTGGACTAGGATTGGAGGGGGGAGTCCTACTCCCGGTAGGAGTAGGACTCCTCCTGCGCCTCCCACCTTGGCCGGCCAGCTCCTCTTCCTCCATCCTTTATATACGGGGGCAGGGGACACCCCAAGACACACAAGTTGATCCTTGAGATCGTTCCTTAGCCGTGTGCGGTGCCCCCTGCCACCAAATTCCACCTCGATCATACCGTTGTAGTGCTTAGGCGAAGCCCTGCGTCGGTAGTACATCAAGATCGTCACCACGCCGTCGTGCTGACGGAACTCCTACCCGAAGCTTTGCTGGATCGGAGCCCGGGGATCGTCATCGAGCTGAACGTGTGCTAAGAACTCGGAGGTGCCGGAGTAACGGTGCTTGGATCGGTCGGATCGGGAAGACGTACGACTACTTCCTCTACGTTGTGTGATCGCTTCCGCAGTCGGTCTGCGTTGGTACGTAGACAACACTCTCCCCTCTCGTTGCTATGCATCACCATGATCTTGCGTGTGCGTAGGAAAATTTTCGAAATTACTACGTTCCCCAACAGTGGCATCCGAGCCAGGTTTTATGGTTTGATGTTATTTGCACGAGTAGAACACGAGTTGTGGGCGATACAAGTCATACTGCCTACCAGCATGTCATACTTTGGTTCGGCGGTATTGTTGGACGAGACGATCCGAACCAACCTTACGCGTACTCTTACGCGAGACCGGTTCCCTCGACGTGCTTTGCACATAGATGGCTTGCGGAAGACTGTCTCTCCAACTTTAGTTGAACCAAGTGTGACTACGCCCGGTCCTTGAGAAGGTTAAAACGGAGTCTATTTGACGAACTATCGTTGTGGTTTTGATGCGTAGGTGAGATGAGTTCTTACTTAAGCCCGTAGCAGCCACGTAAAACTTGCAACAACAAAGTAGAGGACGTCTAACTTGTTTTTGCAGGGCATGTTGTGATGTGATATGGTCAAGGCATGATGCTGATTTTATTGTATGAGATGATCATGTTTTGTAACCGAGTTATCGGCAACTGGCAGGAGCCATATGGTTGTCGCTTTATTGTATGCAATGCAATCGCGGTGTAATGCTTTACTTTATTACTAAGCGGTAGTGATAGTCGTGGAAGCATAAGATTGGCGAGACGACAACGATGCTACGATGGAGATCAAGGTGTCGCGCCGGTGACGATGGTGATCATGACAATGCTTCGGAGATGGAGATCACAAGCACAAGATGATGATGGCCATATCATATCACTTATATTGATTGCATGTGATGTTTATCTTTTTATGCATCTTATCTTGCTTTGATTGACGGTAGCATTATAAGATGATCTCTCACTAAATTATCAAGAAGTGTTCTCCCTGAGTATGCACCGTTGCCAAAGTTCGTCGTGCCCAGACACCACGTGATGATCGGGTGTGATAAGCTTTACGTCCATCTACAACGGGTGCAAGCCAGTTTTGCACACGCAGAATACTCAGGTTAAACTTGATGAGCCTAGCATATGCAGATATGGCCTCGGAACACAGAGACCGAAAGGTCGAGCGTGAATCATATAGTAGATATGATCAACATGACGATGTTCACCATTGAAAACTACTCCATCTCACGTGATGATCGGTTATGGTTTAGTTGATTTGGATCACGTGATCACTTAGAGGATTAGAGGGATGTCTATCTAAGTGGGAGTTCCTAAGTAATTTGATTAACTGAACTTAAACATATCATGAACTTAGTACCTGATAGTATCTTGCTTGTTTATGTTGATTGTAGATAGATGGCTCGTGCTGTTGTTCCGTTGAATTTTAATGCGTTCCTTGAGAAAGCAAAGTTGAAAGATGATGGTAGCAATTACACGGACTGGGTCCGTAACCTGAGGATTATCCTTATTGCTGCACAGAAGAATTACGTCCTGGAAGCACCGCTGGGTGCCAGGCCTGCTGCTGGAGCAACGCCAGATGTTATGAACGTCTGGCAGAGCAAAGCTGATGACTACTCAATAGTTCAGTGTGCCATGCTTTACGGCTTAGAATCGGGACTTCAACGACATTTTGAACGTCATGGAGCATATGAGATGTTCCAGGAGTTGAAGTTAATATTTCAAGCAAATGCCCGAATTGAGAGATATGAAGTCTCCAATAAGTTCTATAGCTGCAAGATGGAGGAGAACAGTTCTGTCAGTGAGCATATACTCAAAATGTCTGGGTATAATAATCACTTGATTCAGATGGGAGTTAATCTTCCAGATGATTGCGTCATTGACAGAATTCTCCAATCACTGCCACCAAGCTACAAGAGCTTCGTGATGAACTATAATATGCAAGGGATGAACAAGACTATTCCCGAGCTCTTCGCAATGCTGAAAGCTGCGGAGGTAGAAATCAAGAAGGAGCATCAAGTGTTGATGGTTAGCAAAACCACTAGTTTCAAGAAAAAGGGCAAAGGGAAGAAGAAGGGAAACTTCAGGAAGAACAGCAAGCAAGTTGCTGCTCAGGAGAAGAAACCCAAGTCTGGACCTAAGCCTGAAACTGAGTGCTTCTACTGCAAGCAGACTGGTCACTGGAAGCGGAACTGCCCCAAGTATTTGGCGGATAAGAAGGATGGCAATGTGAACAAAGGTATATGTGATATACATGTTATTGATGTGTACCTTACTAGAGCTCGTAGTAGCACCTGGGTATTTGATACTGGTTCTGTTGCTAATATTTGCAACTCGAAACAGGGACTACGGAATAAGCGGACGCTACCAAAGGACGAGGTGACGATGCGCGTGGGAAACGGTTCCAAAGTCGATGTGATCGCGGTCGGCACGCTACCTCTACATCTACCTTCGGGATTAATATTAGACCTAAATAATTGTTATTTGGTGCCAGCGTTGAGCATGAACATTATATCTGGATCTTGTTTGATGCGAGACGGTTATTCATTTAAATCAGAGAATAATGGTTGTTCTATTTATATGAGTAATATCTTTTATGGTCATGCACCCTTGGAGAGTGGTCTATTCTTATTGAATCTCGATAGTAGTGATACACATATTCATAATGTAGAAGCCAAAAGATGCAGAGTTGATAACGATAGTGCAACTTATTTGTGGCACTGCCGTTTAGGTCATATCGGTGTAAAGCGCATGAAGAAACTCCATACTGATGGGATTTTGGAACCACTTGATTATGAATCACTTGGTACTTGCGAACCGTGCCTCATAGGCAAGATGACTAAAACACCGTTCTCCGGTACTATGGAGAGAGCAACAGATTTATTGGAAATCATACATACCGATGTATGTGGTCCGATGAATATTGAGGCTCGTGGCGGATATCGTTATTTTCTCACCTTCACAGATGATTTAAGCAGATATGGGTATATCTACTTAATGAAACATAAGTCTGAAACATTTGAAAAGTTCAAGGAATTTCAGAGTGAAGTTGAAAATCATCGTAACAAGAAAATAAAGTTTCTACGATCTGATCGTGGAGGAGAATATTTGAGTTACGAGTTTGGTATACATTTGAAAAATTGTGGAATAGTTTCGCAACTCACGCCACCCGGAATACCACAGCGTAATGGTGTGTCCGAACGTCGTAATCGTACTTTACTAGATATGGTGCGATCTATGATGTCTCTTACTGATTTACCGCTATCATTTTGGGGTTATGCTTTAGAGACGGCCGCATTCACGTTAAATAGGGCACCATCAAAATCCGTTGAGACGACGCCTTATGAACTATGGTTTGGCAAGAAACCAAAGTTGTCGTTTCTTAAAGTTTGGGGCTGCGATGCTTATGTGAAAAAGCTTCAACCTGATAAGCTCGAACCCAAAGCGGAGAAATGTGTCTTCATAGGATACCCAAAGGAAACTGTTGGGTATACCTTCTATCACAGATCTGAAGGCAAGACATTCGTTGCTAAGAATGGATCATTTCTAGAGAAGGAGTTTCTCTCGAAAGAAGTGAGTGGGAGGAAAGTAGAACTTGACGAGGTAACTGTACCTGCTCCCTTATTGGAAAATAGTACATCACAGAAAACTGTTTCTGCGACACCTATACCAATTAGTGAGGAAGCTAATGATGATGATCATGAAGCTTCAGGACAAGATACTACTGAACCACGTAGATCAACCAGAGTGAGATCCGCACCAGAGTGGTACGGTAATCCAGTTCTGGAAGTCATGCTACTAGATCATGATGAACCTACGAACTATGAAGAAGCGATGGTGAGCCCAGATTCCGCAAAGTGGCTTGAGGCCATGAAATCTGAGATGGGATCCATGTATGAGAACAAAGTATGGACTTTGGTTGACTTGCCCGATGATCGGCAAGCAATTGAGAATAAATGGATCTTCAAGAAAAAGACTGACGCTAACGGTAATATTACTGTCTATAAAGCTCGACTTGTCGCAAAAGGTTTTCGACAAGTTCAAGGGGTTGACTACGATGAGACCTTCTCACCCGTAGCGATGCTTAAGTCCGTCAGAATTATGTTAGCAATTGCTGCGTTTTATGATTATGAAATATGGCAAATGGATGTCAAAACTGCATTCCTGAATGGATTTCTGGAAGAAGAGTTGTATATGATGCAACCAGAAGGTTTTGTCGATCCGAAGGGAGCTAACAAAGTGTGCAAACTCCAGCGATCCATTTATGGACTGGTGCAAGCATCTCGGAGTTGGAATAAACGCTTTGATAGTGTGATCAAAGCATTTGGCTTTATACAGACTTTTGGAGAAGCCTGTATTTACAAGAAAGTGAGTGGGAGCTCTGTAGCATTTCTGATATTATATGTGGATGACATATTACTGATTGGAAATGATATAGAATTTCTGGATAGCATAAAGGGATACTTGAATAAAAGTTTTTCGATGAAAGACCTCGGGGAAGCTGCTTACATATTAGGCATAAAGATCTATAGAGATAGATCAAAACGCTTAATTGGACTTTCACAAAGCACATACCTTGACAAGATTTTGAAGAAGTTCAAAATGGATCAAGCAAAGAAAGGGTTCTTGCCTGTGTTACAAGGTGTGAAGTTGAGTCAGACTCAATGCCCGACCAATGCAGAAGATAGAGAGAAAATGAAAGCTGTTCCCTATGCCATAGGCTCTATCATGTATGCAATGCTGTGTACCAGACCTGATGTGTGCCTTGCTATAAGTTTAGCAGGGAGGTACCAAAGTAATCCAGGAGTGGATCACTGGACAGCGGTCAAGAACATCCTGAAATACCTGAAAAGGACTAGGGATATGTTTCTCGTATATGGAGGTGACAAAGAGCTCACCGTAAGAGGTTACGTTGATGCAAGCTTTGACACTGATCCGGACGATTCTAAATCGCAAACCGGATACGTGTTTACTTTAAACGGTGGAGCTGTCAGTTGGTGCAGTTCTAAACAAAGCGTCGTAGCGGGATCTACATGTGAAGCGGAGTACATAGCTGCTTCGGAAGCAGCGAACGAAGGAGTCTGGATGAAGGAGTTCATATCCGATCTAGGTGTCATACCTAGTGCATCGGGTCCAATGAAAATCTTCTGTGACAATACTGGTGCAATTGCCTTGGCAAAGGAATCCAGATTTCACAAAAGAACCAAACACATCAAGAGACGCTTCAACTCCATCTGGGATTTAGTCCAGGTGGGAGACATAGAGATTTGCAAGATACATACGGATCTGAATATTGCAGACCCGTTGACTAAGCCTCTTCCACGAGCAAAACATGATCAGCACCAAAGCTCCATGGGTGTTAGAATCATCACTGTGTAATCTAGATTATTGACTCTAGTGCAAGTGGGAGACTGAAGGAAATATGCCCTAGAGGCAATAATAAAGTTATTATTTATTTCCTTATATCATGATAAATGTTTATTATTCATGCTAGAATTGTATTAACCGGAAACATAATACATGTGTGAATACATAGACCAACAGAGTGTCACTAGTATGCCTCTACTTGACTAGCTCGTTAATCAAAGATGGTTATGTTTCCTAACCATGAACAAAGAGTTGTTATTTGATTAACGAGGTCACATCATTAGTTGAATGATCTGATTGACATGACCCATTCCATTAGCTTGGCACCCGATCGTTTAGTATGTTGCTATTGCTTTCTTCATGACTTATACATGTTCCTATAACTATGAGATTATGCAACTCCCGTTTACCAGAGGAACACTTTGGGTACTACCAAACGTCACAACGTAACTGGGTGATTATAAAGGAGTACTACAGGTGTCTCCAATGGTAGATGTTGGGTTGGCGTATTTCGAGATTAGGGTTTGTCACTCCGATTGTCGGAGAGGTATCTCTGGGCCCTCTCGGTAATACACATCACATAAGCCTTGCAAGCATAATAACTAAGATGTTAGTTATGAGATGATGTATTACGGAACGAGTAAAGAGACTTGCCAGTAACGAGATTGAACTAGGTATTGGATACCGACGATCGAATCTCGGGCAAGTAACATACCGATGACAAAGGGAACAACGTATGTTGTTATGCGGTCTGACCGATAAAGATCTTCGTAGAATATGTAGGAGCCAATATGGGCATCCAGGTCCCGCTATTGGTTATTGACTGGAGACGTGTCTCGGTCATGTCTACATTGTTCTCGAACCGTAGGGTCCGCACGCTTAACGTTACGATGACAGTTATTATGAGTTTATGCATTTTGATGTACCGAAGGTTGTTCGGAGTCCCGGATGTGATCACGGACATGATGAGGAGTCTCGAAATGGTCGAGACGTAAAGATTGATATATTGGAAGCCTATGTTTGGTCAACGGAAGTGTTCCGGGTGAAATCGGGATTTTACCGGATTACCGGGAGGGTTACCGGAACCCCCCGGGAGCCAAATGGGCCAACATGGGCTTTAGTGGAAAGGTGAGAGGGCAGCCCACATAGGGCTGCGCCTCCCCCCCTCTCCCTAGTCCTATTAGGACTAGGAGAGGGGCCGGCCACCTCTCTCTTTCACTTCCCTCTTGAGGAAACCTAGTTGGACTAGGATTGGAGGGGGGAGTCCTACTCCCGGTAGGAGTAGGACTCCTCCTGCGCCTCCCACCTTGGCCGGCCAGCTCCTCCTCCTCCATCCTTTATATACGGGGGCAGGGGACACCCCAAGACACACAAGTTGATCCTTGAGATTGTTCCTTAGCCGTGTGCGGTGCCCCCTGCCACCAAATTCCACCTCGATCATACCGTTGTAGTGCTTAGGCGAAGCCCTGCGTCGGTAGTACATCAAGATCGTCACCACGCCGTAGTGCTGACGGAACTCCTACCCGAAGCTTTGCTGGATCGGAGCCCGGGGATCGTCATCGAGCTGAACGTGTGCTAAGAACTCGGAGGTGCCGGAGTAACGGTGCTTGGATCGGTCGGATCGGGAAGACGTACGACTACTTCCTCTACGTTGTGTGATCGCTTCCGCAGTCTGTCTGCGTTGGTACGTAGACAACACTCTCCCCTCTCATTGCTATGCATCACCATGATCTTGTGTGTGCGTAGGAAAATTTTCGAAATTACTACGTTCCCCAACATCAATAATCTAGATCACATCACCATGTGATTAACATCGATAGTTCACATCATCATGTGATTAACACCCATAGTTCACATCGCCATGTGACCAACACCCATAGGGTTTACTAGATTCAGTAATCTAGTTCACATCGCTTATGTGATTAACACCCAAAGAGTACTAAGGTGTGATCATGTTTTGCTTGTGAGAGAAGTTTAGTCAACGGGTCTGCCATATTCAGATCCGTATGTATTTTGCAAATTTCTATGTCAACGATGCTCTGCATGGAGCTACTCTTAGCTAATTGCTCCCACTTTCAATACATATCCAGATTGAGACTTGGAGTCATCTAGATCAGTGTCAAAATTTGCATCGACGTAACCTTTTACGACGAACCCTTTTTGTCACGTCCATTATTAAGAAACATATCCTTATTCCACTAAGGATAATTTTGACCGTTGTCCAGTGATCTACTCCTAGATCACTATTGTACTCCCTTGCCAAAATCAGTGTAGGGTATACAATAGATTTGGTACACAGCATGGCATACTTTATAGAACCTATGGCCAAGGCATAGGGAATGACTTTCATTCTCTTTCTATCTTCTGTCGTGGTCGTGTTTTGAGTCTTACTCAATTTTACACCTTGTAACACAGGTAAGAACTCTTTCTTTGACTGTTCCATTTTGAACTACTTCAAAATCTTATCAAGGTATGTACTCATTGAAAAAACTTATCAAGCGTTTTGATCTATCCCTATAGATCTTGATGCTCAATATGTAAGTCGCTTCACCGAGGTCTTTCTTTGAAAAACTCCTTTCAAATACTCCTTTATGCTTTGTAGAATAATTCTACATTATTTCCGATCAACAATATGTTATTCACATATACTTATCAGAAATGTTGTAGTGCTCCCACTCACTTTCTTGTAAATACAGGCTTCACCGCAAGTCTGTATAAAACTATATGCTTTGATAAACTTATCAAAGCGTGTATTCCAACTCCGAGATGCTTGCACCAGTCCATAGATGAATCGCTGGAGCTTGCATATTTTGTTAGCACCTTTAGGATTGACAAAACCTTCTGGTTGCATCATATACAACTCTTCTTTAATAAATCCATTAAGGAATGTAGTTTTGCTTATCCATTTGCCAGATTTCATAAAATGCGGCAATTGCTAACATGATTCGGACAGACTTAAGCATAGATACGAGTGAGAAACTCTCATCGTAGTCAACACCTTTAAACTTGTCGAATTTTTTTTGCGACAATTCTAGCTTTGTAGATAGTAACACTACTATTAGCGTCCGTCTTCCTTTTGAAGATCCATTTATTTTCTATGGCTTGCCGATCATCGGGCAAGTCAACCAAAGTCTATACTTTGTTCTCATACATGGATCCCATCTCAGATTTCATGGCCTCAAGCCATTTATCGGAATCTGGGCTCATCATCGCTTCCTCTTAGTTCATAGGTTCGTCATGGTCAAGTAACATGACCTCCAGAATAGGATTACCGTACCACTCTGGTGCGGATCTCACTCTGATTTACCTACGAGATTTGGTAGTAACTTGATCTGAAGTTACATGATCATCATCATTGGCTTCCTCACTAATTGGTGTAGTAGTCATAGGAACAGATTTCTGTGATGAACTATTTTCCAATAAGGGAGAAGGTACAATTACCTTATCAAGTTTTCTACTTTCCTCCCACTCACTTCTTTCGAGAGAAAACACCTTCTCTAGAAAGTATCCATTCTCAGCAACGAATGTCTTGCCTTCGGATCTGTGATAGAAGGTGTATCCAATAGTCTCCTTTGGGTATCCTATGAAGACATATTTCTCCGATTTGGATTTGAGCTTATCAGGATGAAACTTTTTCATATAAGCATCACAACCCCAAACTTTAAGAAACGACAACTTTGGTTTCTTGCCAAACCACAGTTCAGATTGTGTCGTCTCAACGGTCTTAGATGGTGCTCCTTTTTAACGTGAATGCAGCTGTCTTTAATGCATAACCTCAAAAATGGTAGTTGTAAATCGGTAAGAAACATCATAGATTTGCACTTATATCTAATAAAGTATGGCTATGACGTTCGGACACACCATTATGCTGTGGTGTTCCAGGTGGCATGAGTTTGTGAAACTATTCCACATTGTTTTAATTGCAGATCAAACTCGTAACTCAAATATTTTACTTCTGCGATCATATCATAGAAACTTTCATTTTTGTTACGATGATTCTCCACTTCACTCTGAAATTCTTTGAATTTTTCAAATGTTTCAGACTTATGTTTCATCAAGTAGATATACTCATATCTGCTCAAATTATCTGTGAAGAACAGAAAATAATGATACCTGTCGGGAGCCTCAATATTCATCGGACCACATACATCAGTATGTATGATTTCCAACAAATCTGTTGCTCGCTCCATTGTTCCGAAGAACGGAGTCTTAGTCATCTTGCCCATGAGGCATGGTTCGCAAGCATCAACTGATTCATAATCAAGTGATTCCAAAATCCCATCAGCATGGAGTTTCTTCATGCGCTTTATACCAATATGACCTAAACGACAGTGCCACAAATAAGTTGCACTATCATTATTAACTTTGCATCTTTTGGATTCAATATTATGATTATTTGTATCACTACGATCGAGATCCAACGAACTATTTTCATTGGGTGTGTAACCATATAAGGTTTTATTCATGTAAACAGAACAACAATTTATTCTCTTACTTAAATGAATAACCGTATTACAATAAACATGATCAAATCATATTCATGCTCAACGCAAACACCAAATAAATCTTATTTAGTTTCAACACTAATCCCGAAAGTAGGGAGTGTGCGATGATGATCATATCAATCTTGGAACCACTTCCAATGCACATCGTCACTTCACCCTTAACTAGTCTCTGTTTATTCTGCAACTCCCGTTTCGAGTTACTAATCTTAGCAACTGAACTAGTACCAAATACTGAGGGGTTGCTATGAACACTAGTAAAGTATACATCAATAACATGTATATCAAATATACCTTTGTTTACTTTGCCATCCTTTCTTATCCACCAAATACTTGGGGTAGTTCCGCTTCCAGTGACCAATCCCTTTGCAGTAGAAGCACTTAGTCTCAGTCTTAGGACTAGACTTGGGTTTCTTCACTTGAGCAACAACTTGCTTGCTGTTTTTCTTGAAGTTCCCCTTTTTCCCTTTGCCCTTTTTCTTGAAACTAGTGATCTTGTCAACCATCAACACTTGATGCTCTTTCTTGATTTCTACCTTCATCGATTTCATCATCATGAAAAGCTCGAGATTCGTTTTCGTCATCCCTTGCATACTATAGTTCATCACGAAGTTCTACTAACTTGGTGATGGTGACTAGAGAATTCTGTCAATCACTATCTTATCTGGAAGATTAACTCCCACTTGATTCAAGCGATTGTAGTACCCAGACAATCTGAGTACATGCTCACTAGTTGAGCGATTCTCCTTCATCTTTTAGCTATAGAACTTGTTGGAGACTTCATATCTCTCAACTCGGGTATTTGCTTAAAATATTAACTTCAACTCCTGGAACATCTCATATGGTCCATGACGTTCAAAACGTCTTTGAAGTCCTGATTCTAAGCCATTAAGCATGGTGCACTAAACTATCTAGTCATCATATTTAGCTAGCCAAACGTTCATAACGTCAGCATCTGCTCCTGGAATAGGTCTGTCACCTAGCGGTGCATCAAGGACATAATTCCACTGTGCAGCAATGAGGATAAACCTCAGATCACGGATCCAATCCGCATCATTGCTACTAACATCTTTCAACACAATTTTCTCTAGGAACATATCAAAATAAACACAGGGAAGCAACAACGCGAGCTATTGATCTACAACATGATTTGCAAAATACTACCAGGACTAAGTTCATGATAAATTTAAGTTCAATTAATCATATTACTTAAGAACTCCCACTTAGATAGACATCCCTCTAATCCTCTAAGTGATCACGTGATCCAAATCAACTAAACCATGTCCGATCATCACGTGAGATGGAGCAGTTTCATTGGTGAACATCACTATGTTGATCATATCTACTATATGATTCACGCTTGACCTTTCGGTCTCCGTGTTCCGAGGCCATATCTGTATATGCTTGGCTCGTCAAGTATAACCTGAGTATTCCGCGTGTGCAACTGTTTTGCACCCGTTTTATTTGAACGTAGAGCCTATCACACCCGATCATTACGTGGTGTCTCAGCACGAAGAACTTTCGCAACGGTGCATACTCAGGGAGAACACTTCTTGATAATTAGTGAGAGATCATCTTAAAATGCTACCATCAAACTAAGAAAAAATAAGATGTATAAAAGATAAACATCATATGCAATCAAAATATGTGACATGATATGGCCATCATCATCTTGTTCCTTTGATCTCCATCTCCAAAGCATTGTCATGATCTCCATCGTCACCGGCATGACACCATGATCTCCATCATCTTGATCTATATCAATGTGTCGTCACATGGTCGTCTCGCCAAAAATTGCTCTTGCAACTATTGCTATCGCATAGCGATAAAGTAAAGCAATTATTGGGCACTTGCATCTTATGCAATAGAGAGACAACCATAAGGATTTTGCCAGTTGCCGATAACTTCAACAAAACATGATCATTTCATACAACAACTTATATCTCATCACATCTTGACCATATCACATCACAACATGCCCTGCAAAAACAAGTTAGACGTCCTCTACTTTGTTGTTGCAAGTTTTACGTGGCTGCTACTGGGCTTAGCAAGAACCGTTCTTAACTATGCATCAAAACCACAACGATAGTTTGTCAAGTTGGTGCTGTTTTAACCTTCGCAAGGACTGGGCGTAGCCACACTCAGTTCAACTAAAGTTGGAGAAACTGTCACCCGCAAGCCACCTATGTGCAAAGCACGTCGGGAGAACCGGTCTCGCGTAAGCGTACGCGCAATGTCGGTCCGGGCCGCTTCATCCAACAATACCGCCGAACCAAAGTATGACATGCTGGTAAGCAGTATGACTTATATCGCCCACAACTCACTTGTGTTCTACTCGTGCATATAACATCAACACATAAAACCTAGGCTCTGATACCACTGTTGGGGAACGTAGTAATTTTAAAAAGTTTCCTACGCACACGCAAGATCATGGTGATGCATAGCAACGAGGGGAGAGTGTGATCTACATACCCTTGTAGATCGACAACGGAAGCGTTTGGTTGATGTAGTCGTACGTCTTCACAGCCCGACCGATCAAGCACCGAAACTACAGCACCTCCGACTTTTAGCACACGTTCAACCCGATGACGATCCCCGGACTCCGATCCAGCAAAGTGTCGGGGAAGAGTTCCGTCAGCACGATGGCGTGGTGACGATCTTGATGTACTAATGTCGCAGGGCTTCGCCTAAGCACTGCTACAATATTATCGAGGACTATGGTGGAAGGGGGCACCGCACACGGCTAAGAATATGATCACGTGGATCAACTTGTGTTTCTCTGGGGTTCCCCTGCCTCCGTATATAAAGGATCAAGGGGGGGGTGCGGCCGGCCTAGGAGAGGCGCGCCAGGAGGAGTCCTACTCCCTCTGGGAGTAGGATTCCCCCTAATCCTAGTTGGAATAGGATTCGCAGAGGGGGGAAAAGAGAGAGGGGGGACGGCCCCCTCTCCTTGTCCTATTCGGACCAAGGGAGGGGAGGGGCGCGCGGCCCATCTTGGGCTGCCATTCTCTTTTCCACTAAGGCCCACTAAGGCCCATATAGCTCCCGGGGGGTTCCGGTAACCTCCCAGTACTCCGGTAAAATCCCGATTTCATCCGGAACACTTCCGATATCCAAACATAGGCTTCCAATATATTAATCTTTATGTCTCGACCATTTCGAGACTCCTCGTCATGTCCGTGATCACATCCGGGACTCCGAACAACCTTCGGTACATCAAAACGTATAAACTCATAATATAACTATCATCGAAACCTTAAGCGTGCGGACCCTACGGGTTCGAGAACAATGTAGACATGACCGAGACACATCTCCGGTCAATAACCAATAGCGGGACCTGGATGCCCATATTGGCTCCTACATATTCTACGAAGATCTTTATCGGTCAGACCGCATAACAACATATGTTGTTTCCTTTGTCATCGGTATGTTACTTGCCCGAGATTCGATCGTCGGTATCCAATACCTAGTTCAATCTCGTTACTGGCAAGTCTCTTTACTCGTTCCGTAATACATCATCCCGCAACTAACTCATTAGTTGCATTGCTTGCAAGGCTTAAGTGATGTGCATTACCGAGAGGGCCCAAAGATACCTCTCCGACGATCGGAGTGACAAATCCTAATCTCGAAATACGCCAACCCAACATGTACCTTTGGAGACCTGTAGAGCACCTTTATAATCACCCAGTTACATTGTGACGTTTGGTAGCACACAAAGTGTTCCTCTGGCACACGGGAGCTGCATAATCTCAGAGTCATAGGAACATGTATAAGTCATGAAGAAAGCAATAGCAACATACTAAACGATCGGGTGCTAAGCTAATGAAATGGGTTATGTCAATCAGATCATTCAACTAATGATGTGATCCCATTAATCAAACGACAACTCTTTGTCCATGGTTAGGAAACATAACCATCTTTGATTAACGAGCTAGTCAAGTAGAGGCATACTAGTGACACTCTGTTTGTCTATGTATTCACACATGTATTATGTTTCCGGTTAATACAATTCTAGCATGAATAATAAACATTTATCATGAAATAAGGAAATAAATAATAACTTTATTATTGCCTCTAGGGCATATTTCCTTCATGAGTTTGCGTCCGTGGTCGTTTGTGGCAAAGTCGGAGTTGCGTCCTCAAGGAAAATGGATGGCAATGATGCCTATTCAGGGAGACCTGATGACTATAACCCCAGTGTGCTTCTTCAAGACTTTCTTTGTACTGGTTTGTTGTGGAGTTCTTGTGTATGTTGTTCAACGGTTTATGATGTCTTTTCTTCTAATTTACCGTTGATTATGTTTTTTTAATTAATTGATGAATAATGTTTTTTTTGTGCCTCCGTTTCAAAGCAAGAGACAACAATTCTCGCTACTTACTCCCTATGGTAGGTTCCTCTAGAAGCTGATGACCCTTCTTATTTTAGCCCACTTAGGACATCTTCAATGTGAATCCTCAAACCTCCCGCATCCATCTAAATCGAGCGGTCCGGAGGCCGCAAGCCATCCATCAATGTTTATCCACTGATCAATCTGGGTGTACGTTTTCCCGCAAACCGGAAGTAAAATAGGATGCTTTGCGTGAGTCCGAACACCCATCACATAGGACTCCAACACCCCAGACCCACCCAGAACTAAGGCGGAGCCCACACATTTGGAGTTGGACCCACTGTTTTCGAGGACCCTCCTTTTTTTTCTCAACCCTCTTCGCTATCATCCCGCCGCTCTCCACCCCAATTCCCGCCATTTTTCGTCGTCACCACCGCCGCATGAACCCGTACAAAAAGTTGTGGAATCCAGGCTGCTAACAATGTACCTTCCTCTTCTCGCCTCCCTAATCTGTTGTGTTTTGTTACTCCCTCCTTCCATCTATATAGGGCATAATGTGTTTTTTAAGACCGTCTTTGACTACTGACAAGATTAATAATACATGATATGCACAATGTGAGAATTTTTGTTTAAAAAGACCACCAGATCAACGAAGTCGACAGAAAAGACCACCTCTAGATAAAATTGACAGAAAAGACCACCCCACCCATGGCGGCAGGCACGGCAGCCGACACGTGGTGCCTGCCGCCACGCGGGCAGGCGGCAGCACCTGCCGCCACAAAGCAAGGCGGCAGCCCGCGCGCCACAGCCAACCAGCAGCTGCAACGGGACGGCCGCATGCACGTAGTCCTTGCCGCCTAGTGGTGTGGCGGCAGGACTATTCCTGCATGCTGCGATGATGCATGTCGTCTGTGTTTTGTTTTGTCTGCCTTTTGTTTCGTCTGTGTTTCATCTCTTTTAATGCCATAGATTTACGCTATTTACCGTTCGTCTGCTTTTCGTCTACCTTTCATTTTGTCTGCCATGATTCATCCTTTTTAATGCCACAGATTCATATGCTTCCTTGCTGTTGATTTATACACATACGGTGCACTGTTTTTTTGCAAATAATAATCATTTATTTACAAGTAATAATATGAGCCTCCGTCGCAGACCTCGTCGCGGACCTCATCATCGGCCTACTTGCGCCGGCCTCAACGCCTGACGGAACATCACCTCCGCCGACCTCATCGTCGGCCTACTCGCGCAGGCCTCATCGCCCGACGGACCTTCACCGTCGCGGGTCTCATCATCGGCCTCCTCGCGCCGGCCTCATCACCCGGCGGACCTGCTCCGTCGCGGGTCTCATCGTCGGCCTCTTCGCACCGGCCGCAGGCCTCGACGGGCGTTGAGGCTGGTGCGAGGAGGCCGACGATGAGGCTTGCATCGGCGAAGGTCCACCGGGCGATGATGTCGGCTTGAGAAGGCCGACGATGAGGCCCGTGACGAAGCAAGTCGCCCGGGCGATGGGGCCGGCGCGAGGAGGCCGGCGATGAGGCCCCGGCGAAGGTCCGCCGGGCGATGATGTCGGCGCGAGGGGTCCGAGGCCTGCGACGGCGAAGGTTCGCAGGGCGATGAGGCCGACGCGAGGAGGCCGACGATGAGGCTGGCGGCTGTGAAGGTCCGCTGGGCGATGATGTCGGCGCGAGGGGGTCGTGGCCGGCGGCGGCGAAGGTCCGCCGGGCGATGACACCGACGTGAGGAGGCCGACGGTTAGGTCTGCGATGGTGATGTTTCGCCTGGCATTGTGGCTGGCGCTTGGAGGCCAACGCTGAGGCCTGCGGCGGCGAAGGTCCGTCAGGCGATGAGGCCGGTGCGAAGAGGCCGACGATGAGGCCCACGACGGAGGAGGTCCGCCGGAGGATGAGGCCGGCGCGAGGAAGCCGATGATGAGACCCGCGACAGTGAAGGTCCGTTGGGCGATGAGGCCGGCGCGAGTAGGCCAACGATGAGGCTTGCGGATGTGACGTTCCGCCGGGCCGGCCGATGATGAGGCCCGCGACGGAGGCTCGAATTATTATTTATAAATAAATGATTATTATTTGCAAAAAATATGAACTACATGTGTGGAAATCAATCGCACAAGGCATATGAATCTGTCACATTTAAAAAGACAAAACGCGGCAGACAAAATGAAATATAGACGAAACACAAACGAACGGTAAGAAACATACGAATCTATATAGCATTAAAAAAACGAAACACGACAGACGAAAACGTAGACCAAGCAAAACGAAACACAGACTACGTGCCGCATCGTAGCAGCATGCACGCCGCCACGCCACTAGGCGGCAGGGACTACCTGCATGCAGCCGTTCCGTTGCAGCCGCTGGCTGGCTGTGGCGCGCTAGCTGCCGCCTGCCAGTGTGGCGGCAGGTGTCACGTGTCGGCTGTCACGCCTGCCGTTACAGTTAAGGTGGTCTTTTCTGTCAATTTTATTTAGAGGTGATCTTTTTTTTTCAATTTCGTTGATCAGATGGTTCTTTTAAACAAAAATTCACAATCTGAAAATTATATTATTAAAAACACTTTCCACACACGAATTTAATGGTGTGTTTTGTGTAAATTGTTGGAAATATGCCCTAGAGTCAATAATAAATTGATTATTATTATATTTCCTTATTCATGACAATCGTTTATTATCCATGCTATAATTGTATTGATAGGAAACTCAGATACATGTGTGGATACATAGACAACACCATGTCTCTAGTAAGCCTCTAGTTGACTAGCTCGTTGATCGATAGATGATCACGGTTTCCTGACCATGGACATTAGATGTCATTGATAACGGGATCACATCATTAGGAGAATGATGTGATGGACAAGACCCAACCCTAAGCCTAGCACAAAGATCGTGTAGTTCGTTCGCTAAAGCTTTTCTAATGTCAAGTATCATTTCCTTAGACCATGAGATTGTGCAACTCCCGGATACCGTAGGAATGCTTTGGGTGTGCCAAACGTCACACCGTAATAGGGTGGCTATAAAGGTACACTACGGGTATTTCCGAAAGTGTCTGTTGGGTTGGCACGAATCGAGACTGGGATTTGTTACTCCGTGTGACGGAGAGGTATCTCTGGGCCCACTCGGTAGGATATCATCATATGCGCAATGTGACCAAGGAGTTGATCACGGGATGATGTGTTACAGAACGAGTAAAGAGACTTGCCGGTAACGAGATTGAACAAGGTATCGGATACCGACGATCGAATCTCGGGCAAGTGCAATACCGCTAGACAAAGGAATTGAATACGGGATTGATTAAATCCTCGACATCGTGGTTCATCCGATGAGATCATCGTGGAACATGTGGGAGCCAACATGGGTATCCAGATCCCGCTGTTGGTTATTGACCGGAGAACGTCTCGGTCATGTCTGCATGCTTCCCGAACCCGTAGGGTCTACACACTTAAGGTTCGATGACGCTAGGGTTATAAAGGAAGTTTGTATGTGGTTACCGAATGTTGTTAGGAGCCCCGGATGAGATCCCGGACGTCACGAGGAGTTCCGGAATGGTCCGGAGGTAAAGATTTATATATAGGAAGTCCTATTTCGGCCATCGAGACAAGTTTCGGGGTCATCGGTATTGTACCGGGACCACCGGAAGGGTCCCGGGGGCCCACCGGGTGGGGCCACCTATCCCGGAGGGTCCCATGGGCTGAAGTGGGATGGGATCCAGCCCAAAGTGGGCTGGGGCGCCACTTTCCCCTAGGGCCCATGCGCCTAGTGTGGGGGAAACCCTAAAGGAAGAGTCCCAGAAGGGGAAGGCACCTCCTAGGTGCCTTGGGGAGGAGGGATTCCTCCCTTGGCCGCCGCCCCCCTAGGAGATTGGATCTCCTAGGGCCGGCGCCCCCTCTTGGCTTCCCTATATATAGTGGGGGAGATGGAGGACTTCTTGCCTTGGCCTTTGGTGCAGCCCCTTCCCTCTCCCAAGTCCTTCTCCTCTCCCGTGGTGCTTGGCGAAGCCCTGCAGGATTGCCACGCTCCTCCACCACCACCACGTCGTTGTGCTGCTGCTGGATGGAGTCTTCCTCAACCTCTCCTTCTCCCCTTGCTGGATCAAGGCGTCGGAGACATCATCGGGCTGTACGTGTGTTGAACGCGGAGGTGCCGTCCGTTCGGCACTTGGTCATCGGTGATTTGGATCACGACGAGTACGACTCCATCAACCCCGTTCACTTGAACGCTTACGCTTAGCGATCTACAAGGGTATGTAGATGCACTCTCCTTCCCCTTATTGCTAGTCTCTCCATAGATAGATCTTGGTGACACGTAGGAAAATTTTGAATTTCTGCTACGTTCCCCAACAGTGGCATCATGAGCTAGGTCTATTGCGTAGATTCTATGCACGAGTAGAACACAAAGTAGTTGTGGGCGTTGATTTTGTTCAATATGCTTACCGTTACTAGTCCAATCTTGTTTCGACGGCATCGTGGGATGAAGCGGCCCGGACCAACCTTACACGTACGCTTACGTGAGACCGGTTCCACCGACTGACATGCACTAGTTGCATAAGGTGGCTGGCGGGTGTCTGTCTCTCCCACTTTAGTCGAAACGGATTCGATGAAAAGGGTCCTTATGAAGGGTAAATAGCAATTGGCATATCACGTTGTGGTTTTGCGTAGGTAAGAAACGTTCTTGCTAGAAACCCATAGCAGCCACGTAAAACATGCAAACAACAATTAGAGGACGTCTAACTTGTTTTTGCAGGGTATGCTATGTGATGTGATATGGCCAAAAAGATGTGATGAATGATATATGTGATGTATGAGATTGATCATGTTCTTGTAATAGGAATCACGACTTGCATGTCGATGAGTATGACAACCGGCAGGAGCCATAGGAGTTGTCTTAATTTATTTATGACCTGCGTGTCAACATAAACGTCATGTAATTACTTTACTTTATTGCTAACCGTTAGCTGTAGTAGTAGAAGTAATCGTTGGCAAGACAACTTCATGAAGACACGATGATGGAGATCATGGTGTCATGCCGGTGACAAGATGATCATAGAGCCCCGAAGATGGAGACCAAAAGGAGCAATATAATATTGGCCATATCATGTCACTATTTGATTGCATGTGATGTTTATCATGTTTATACATCTTGTTTACTTAGAACGACGGTAGTAAATAAGATGATCCCTCATTAAAATTTCAAGAAAGTGTTCCCCCTAACTGTGCACCGTTGTGACAGTTCGTTGTTTCGAAGCACCACGTGATGATCGGGTGTGATAGATTCTAACGTTCACATACAACGGGTGTAAGACAGATTTACACACGCGAAACACTTAGGTTGACTTGACGAGCCTAGCATGTGTATAGACATGGCCTCGGAACACAGAAGACCGAAAGGTCGAGCATGAGTCGTATAGAAGATACGATCAACATGAAGATGTTCACCGACGTTGACTAGTCCGTCTCACGTGATGATCGGACATGGCCTAGTTGACTCGGATCATGTAATCACTTAGATGACTAGAGGGATATCTATCTGAGTGGGAGTTCATAAGATAAACTTAATTATCCTGAACATAGTCAAAAGGTCTTCGCAAATTATGTCATAGCTCGCGCTTCAGTTCTACTATTTAGATATGTTCCTAGAGAAAATTTAGTTGAAAGTTGATAGTAGCAACTATGCGGACTAGGTCCGTAAACTGAGGATTGTCCTCATTGCTTCATAGAAGGCTTATGTCCTTAATGCACCGCTCAGTGTGCTGAACCTCGAACGTCGTCTATGGATGTTGCGAACATCTGACATACATGTTTTGATAACTACGTGATAGTTCAGTTAAACGGTTTAGAGTTGAGGCACCGAAGACGTTTTGAAACGTCGCAAAACATATGAGATGTTTGGAGGGCTGAAATTGAGATTTCAGGCTCGTGCCCACGTCAAGAGGAATAAGACCTCCGACGATTTTCTTAGCCTACAAACTAAGGGAGAAAAGCTCAATTGTTGAGCTTGTGCTCAGATTGTCTGAGTACAACAATCGCTTGAATCAAGTGGGAGTTGATCTTCCAGATGAAATAGTGATAGTTCTCCGAAGTCATTACCACCAAGCTGCTAGAGCTTCGTGATGAACTATAATATATCAGGGACATATATGATGATCCTTGAGATATTCGCGATGTTTGACACCACAAAAGTAGAAATCAAGAAGGAGCATCAATTGTTGATGGTTGGTGAAACCACTAGTTTCAAGAAGGGCAAGGGCAAGAAGGGATACTTCATGAAACGGCAATTCAGATGCTGCTCTAGTGAAGAAACCCAAGGTTGAACCCAAACCCGAGACTAAGTGCTTCTGTAATAAGGGGAACAGCCACTAGAGCAGAATTACCCTAGATACTTGGTAGATGAGAAGGCTTGTAAGGTCGATAGAAGTATATTGGATATACATTGTGTTGATGTGTACTTTACTAGTACTCCTAGTAGCACCAGGGTATTAGATACCGGTTCGGTTGCTAAGTGTTAGTAACTCGAAATAAAAGCTACGGAATAAACGAAGACTAGCTAAAGGTGAGCTGACGATATGTGTTTGGAATGTTTCAAATGTTGATATGATCAAGCATCACACGCTCCCTCTACCATCAAGATTGGTGTTAAACCTATATAATTGTTATTTGGTGTTTGCGTTGAGCATAGACATGATTGGATTATGTCTATCGTGATACGGTTATTCATTTAAGGAGAATAATGGTTACTCTGTTTATTTGAATAATACCTTCAATGGTCTTGCACCTAAAATGAATGGTTTATTGAATCTCGATCGTAGTGATACACATGTTCATGCCAAAAGATATAAAATAGTAATGATAGTACCACCTACTTGTGGCACTGCCACGTAAGTCATATCGGAATAAAACGCATGAAGAAGCTCCATGTTGATGGATCTTTCGACTCACTCATTTTTGAAAGGATTGAGACATGCGAACCATGTTTGTTGGTAGATATGCATGAAGAAACTCTATATAGATGGATCGTTTGTACTCACTTGATTTTGAATCACTTGAGACATGCAAATCATACCACATGGGCAAGATGACTGAAAGCCTCGTTTTCAGTAAAATGGAACCAGAAAGCAACTTGCTGGAAGTAATACATTTTGATGTGTGCAGTCCAATGAGTGCTGAGGCATGTAGTGGATATCGTTATGTTCTTCACAGATGATTTGAGTAGATGTTGAGTATATTTACTTGATGAATCACGAGTCTGAATTATTGAAAGGTTCAAGTAATTTCAGTGTGAAGTTGAAAGATCGTCGTGACAAGAGGATAAAAGATCTATGATATGATCATAGAGATGAATATCTGAATTACGAGTTTGGCACAGAATTAAGACATTGTGGAAATTGTTTCACAACTAATACAGCCTGGAACACCATAGTGTGATGGTGTGTCCGAACATCATAACTGCACCCTATTGGATATGATGCATACCATGATGTTTCTTATCGAATTACCACGATAGTTTATGGGTTAGGCATTAGAGACAACCACATTCACTTTAAATAGGGCACCACGTGATTCCGATGAGATGACACCGAATGAACTATGGTTTAGAGAAACCTAAGCTGTCATTTCTTAAAAGTTTGGGGCTGCGACACTTATGTGAAAAAGTTTCAGGCTGATAAGCTCGAACCCAAAGCGGATAAATGCATCTTCATAGGACACCCAAAATAGTTGGGTATACCTCCTGTCTCAGATTCGAAAGCAATAAGGGATTGTTTCTAGAATCGGGTCCTTTCTCGAGGAAAAGTTTCTCTCGAAAGAATTGAGTGGGAGGATGGTGGAGACTTGATGAGGTTATTGAACCGTCTCTTCAACTAGTGTGTGGCAGGGCACAGGAAGTTGTTCCTGTGGCACCTACACCAATTGAAGTGGAAGCTTATGATAGTGATCATAAAACTTCAGATCAAGTCACTACCAAACCTCGTGGGATGACAAGGATGTGTACTACTTCAGAGTGGTACGTAATCCTGTCTTGGAAGTCATGTTGCTAGACAACAATGAACCTACGAGCTATGGAGAAGCGATGGTGGGCCTGGATTCCAAAATGGCTCGAGGCCATATAATCCGAGAGAGGATCCATATATGAAAACAAAGTGTAGACTTTGGAAGAACTACTTGATGGTCGTAAGGCTGTTGGGTACATATGGATTTTAAAAGGAAGATGGACAATGATGGTAAATGTCATCATTAAGAAAGCTCGACTTGTCGTTAAGATGTTTTCCGACAAGTTCAAGGAGTTGACTACGGTGAGACTTTCTCACTCGTAGCGATGCTAAGAGTCTGTTGGAATTATATTAGCGATTACTGCATTATTTATGAAATCTTGCAGATAGGATGTCAAAACATTGTTTCCTCGACGATTTTCTTGAGGAAAGGTTGTATGTGATACAACCGGAAGGTTTTGTCAATCCTGAAAGATGCTAATAAGTATGCAAAGCTCCAGCAATCCTTCTAGGGACTGGAGTAAGCATCTCGGAGTTGGAATGTATGCTTTGATGAGATGATCAAAGATTTTGGTGTATACAAAGTTTATGAGAAACTTGTATTTCCAAAGAAGTGAGTGGGAGCACTATAGAATTTCTGATGAATATATGTTGTCGACATATCATAGATCAGAAATGATGTAGAATTTCTGGAAAGCATATAGGGTTATTTGAAAAGTGTTTTTCAATGGAAAGCCTGGATTAAGCCACTTGAACATTGAGCATCAAGATCTATAAGGATAGATCAAAACGCTTAATGGTACTTTCAAATGAGCACATACCTTGACATGATCTTGAAGGTGTTCAAGATGGATCAGTCAAAGAAGGAGTTCTTGCCTGAGTTGTAAGGTATGAAGTTAAGACTTAAAACTGGACCACGGCAGAATAGAGAGAAAGGACGAAGGTCGTCCCCTATGCTTAAGACGTAGGCTCTACAGTATGCTATGCTATGTACCGCACCTGAAGTGTGCCTTGCCATGAGTCAGTCAAGGGGTACATGAGTGATCCAAGAATGGATCACATGACAGCGGTCAAAGTTATCCTTAGTAACTAGTGGACTAAGGAATTTTCTCGGTTATGGAGGTGATAAAGAGTTCGACGTAAAGAGTTACGTCGATGTAAGCTTAACACCTATCCGGATAGCTCTGAGTGGAGATACCGGATACGTATAATGGAGCAACAATTTGGAACAGCTCCAAGTAGAACAGTTATTTGAAATGGCTCCAAATATAGCGTAGTAGTTGCATCTACAAGATGACATAGAAATTTGCGAAGTACATACGGATCTGAATGTTTCAGACCCGTTGACTAAAACCTCTCTCACAAGCAACATGATCAAACCCAGAACTCATTGAGTGTTAATCACATAGTGATGTGAACTAGATTATTGACTCTAGTAAACTCTTTGGATGTTGGTCACATGGCGATGTGACCTATGAGTGTTAATCACATGGCGATGTGAACTTGATTATTGACTCTAGTGCAAGTGGGAGACTGTTGGAAATATGCCCTAGAGGCAATAATAAATTGATTATTATTATATTTCCTTGTTCATGATAATCGTTTATTATCCATGCTATAATTGTATTGATAGGAAACTCAGATACATGTGTGGATACATAGACAACACCATGTCCCTAGTAAGCCTCTAGTTGACTAGCTCGTTGATCGATATATGGTCACGGTTTCCTGACCATGGACATTAGATGTCATTGATAACGGGATCACATCATTAGGAGAATGATGTGATGGACAAGACCCAATCCTAAGCCTAGCACAAAGATTGTGTAGTTCGTTCGCTAAATCTTTTCTAATGTCAAGTATCATTTCCTTAGCCCATGAGATTGTGCAACTCCCAGATACCGTAAGAATGCTTTGGGTGTGCCAAACGTCACAACGTAACTGGGTGTCTATAAAGGTACACTACGGGTATTTCCGAAAGTGTCTGTTGGGTTGGCACGAATCGAGACTGGGATTTGTCACTCCGTGTGACGGAGAGGTATCTCTGGGCCCACTCGGTAGGACATCATCATATGCGCAATGTGACCAAGGAGTTGATCACGGGATGATGTGTTACAGAACGAGTAAAGAGACTTGCCGGTAACGAGATTGAACAAGGTATCGGATATCGACGATCGAATCTCGGGCAAGTGCAATACCGCTAGACAAAGGGAATTGAATACGGGATTGATTAAATCCTCGACATCGTGGTTCATCCGATGAGATCATCGTGGAACATGTGGGAGCCAACATGGGTATCCAGATCCCGCTGTTGGTTATTGACCGGAGAACCTCTCGGTCATGTCTGCATGCTTCCCGAACCCGTAGGGTCTACACACTTAAGGTTCGATGACGCTAGGGTTATAAAGGAAGTTTGTATGTGGTTACCGAATGTTGTTCGGAGTCCCAGATGAGATCCCGGATGTCACGAGGAGTTCCGGAGTGGTCCGGAGGTAAAGATTTATATATAGGAAGTCCTATTTCGGCCATCGGGACAAGTTTCGGGGTCATCGGTATTGTACCGGGACCATCGGAAGGGTCCCGGGGGCCCACCGGGTGGGGCCACCTATCCTAGAGGGTCCCATGGGCTGAAGTGGGACGGGATCCAGCCCAAAGTGGGCTGGGGCGCCACTTTCCCCTAGGGCCCATGCGCCTAGTGTGGGGGAAACCCTAAAGGAAGAGTCCCAGAAGGGGAAGGCACCTCCTAGGTGCCTTGGGGAGGAGGGATTCCTCCCTTGGTCACCGCCCCCCTAGGAGATTGGATCTCCTAGGGCCGGCGCCCCCCCTTGGCCCCCCTATATATAGTGGGGGAGATGGAGGACTTCTTGCCTTGGCCTTTGGTGCAGCCCCTCCCCTCTCCCAAGTCCTTCTCCTCTCCCGTGGTGCTTGGCGAAGCCCTGCAGGATTGCCACGCTCCTCCACCACCACCACGCCGTTGTGCTGCTGCTGGATGGAGTCTTCCTCAACCTCTCCTTCTCCCCTTGCTGGATCAAGGCGTCGGAGACATCGTCGGGCTGTACGTGTGTTGAACGCGGAGGTGCCGTCCGTTCGGCACTTGGTCATCGGTGATTTGGATCACGACGAGTACGACTGCATCAACCCCGTTCACTTGAACGCTTCCGCTTAGCGATCTACAAGGGTATGTAGATGCACTCTCCTTCCCCTTGTTGCTAGTCTCTCCATAGATAGATCTTGGTGACACGTAGGAAAATTTTGAATTTCTGCTACGTTCCCCAACATAAATTGCATGTCATATATTGTTGCTTTAATATTTGATCAAAGTTAGTTTCGAAAAACGCATTAAACCCTATATAGATGAAAGAAGGAAGTAGATTAATTATCCGCCGTGGGCAGCAGAGAATCACAGAACCGGCATAATCTTGCTGCCTATTCCGCCCTCGCCCTTCGTAAATGCATGACATATTACTACCATATTTTGGCCCCGTCAGACGTGGCAACCGGCGACTACAGCGCGGCGCACGCGGCCGCGCTCCACCGGGGGTCAAAGCTCACTGTCAGCACTAGAGCTCTGATGCTGACGAACGGCACATCAGGGAGCAGATAGGAGAAGAAGGGGACAGATACTAAGTGGCAGGCCGGAAGTTGACTCAAATGTATGGGCCGTTGGCCCATCTCGTAGGGCAAGATGACCCATGTAATAGAGTGCGTTAAATACCCAGTAGCTGAGCCGGAGAAGGCAGCGAATTGTAATTGGATCTCGATCCCCTCTCAGACTCTCCCTTCTTCCTTCTTCCCCAAGCTATACCTCTCTTCTCCCAATTCCCATTCCAATCTCTACGAAAGTACTATGTATCCTTGAATTCGTTCGATAGATCGTGAGCAGAGGGTTCTGTACATCACAATTGGTATCAGATTTGGGTCGATTGGCGGCGGGATCGGGCTCGGCGGTGGTCGGGTTGGGTTCTCTCGTAAAATCCCCGTCCGTTGGCTGGGTCTGCGGCGGCGAAGGGTGGCCGCAGTTCTTCGGCGGCACGGGCGGCGTCTTTGGCGGCGGCGGTGAACTGTTCGGTGGCGGATCGAGGGTAGCTCACGGTTGCACTCAGACCCTCTGGGTGTGTGAAATTCCGGTGGGCTACTCGGTTGGCGCTGCACGGTGGTGTTTGGAGCGGTTGCAGAGGAAGGGGTTAGCAGCTGCTGTAAAACTCCTTGGTACTCGCCGATTCCTGGTAGGCGGTGAAGCTGGCGACTACGGCGCTGAAGGAAATATGCCCTAGAGGCAATAATAAAATTATTATTTATTTCCTTATATCATGATAAATGTTTATTATTCATGCTAGAATTGTATTAACCGGAAACATAATACATGTGTGAATACATAGACCAACAGAGTGTCACTAGTATGCCTCTACTTGACTAGCTCGTTAATCAAAGATGGTTATGTTTCCTAACCATGAACAAAGAGTTGTTATTTGATTAACGAGGTCACATCATTAGTTGAATGATCTGATTGACATGACCCATTCCATTAGCTTAGCACCCGATTGTTTAGTATGTTGCTATTGCTTTCTTCATGACTTATATATGTTCCTATAACTATGAGATTATGCAACTCCCGTTTACCGGAGGAACACTTTGGGTACTACCAAACGTCACAACGTAACTGGGTGATTATAAAGGAGTACTACAGGTGTCTCCAATGGTAGATGTTGGGTTGGCATATTTCGAGATTAGGGTTTGTCACTCCGATTGTCGGAAAGGTATCTCTAGGCCCTCTCGGTAATATACATCACATAAGCCTTGCAAGCATAATAACTAAGATGTTAGTTATGAGATGATGTGTTACGGAACAAGTAAAGAGACTTGCCAGTAACGAGATTGAACTAGGTATTGGATACCGACGATCGAATCTCCGGCAAGTAACATACCGATGACAAAGGGAACAACGTATGTTGTTATGCGGTCTGACCGATAAAGATCTTCGTAGAATATGTAGGATCCAATATGGGCATCCAGGTCCCGCTATTGGTTATTGACCGGAGACGTGTCTCGGTCGTGTCTACATTTTTCTCGAACCATAGGGTCCGCACGCTTAACGTTACGATGACAGTTATTATGAGTTTAATGTACCGAAGGTTGTTCGGAGTCCCGGATGAGATCACGGACATGACGAGGAGTCTCGAAATGGTCGAGACGTAAAGATTGATATATTGGAAGCCTATGTTTGGACATCGGAAGTGTTCCGGGTGAAATCAGGATTTTACCGGATTACCGGGAGGGTTACCGGAACCCCCCGGGAGCCAAATGGGCCAACATGGGCCTTAGTGGAAAGGTGAGAGGGCAGCCCACATAGGGCTGCGCCTCCCCCCTCTCCCTAGTCCTATTAGGACTAGGAGAGGGGCCGGCCACCTCTCTCTCTCTCCCCTTTAAAGGATTCCTAGTTGGACTAGGATTGGAGGGGGGAGTCCTACTCCCGGTGGGAGTAGGACTCCTCCTGCGCCTCCCTCTCTTTGGCCGGCCAGCCCCCCTCCCTCCAACCTTTATATACGGGGGCAGGGGACACCCCAAGACACACAAGTTGATCCTTGAGATCGTTCCTTAGCCGTGTGCGGTGCCCCCTGCCACCAAATTCCACCTCGATCATATCGTTGTAGTGCTTAGGCGAAGCCCTGCGTCGGTAGTACATCAAGATCGTCACCACGCCGTCGTGCTGACGGAACTCTTCCTCGACGCTTTGCTGGATCGGAGCCCGAGGATCATCATCGAGCTGAACGTGTGCTAAGAACTCGGAGGTGCCGGAGTAACGGTGCTTGGATCGGTCGGATCGGGAAGAAGACGTACGACTACTTCCTCTACGTTGTGTGATCGCTTCCGCAGTCGGTCTGCGTTGGTACGTAGACAACACTCTCCCCTCTCGTTGCTATGCATCACCATGATCTTGCGTGTGCGTAGGAAAATTTTCGAAATTACTACGTTCCCCAACAGTGGCATCCGAGCCAGGTTTTATGGTTTGATGTTATTTGCACGAGTAGAACACAAGTGAGTTGTGGGCGATACAAGTTATACTGCCTACCAGCATGTCATACTTTGGTTCGGCGGTATTGTTGGACGAGACGATCCGGACCAACCTTACGCGTACTCTTACGCGAGACCGGTTCCCTCGACGTGCTTTGCACATAGATGGCTTGCGGAAGACTGTCTCTCCAACTTTAGTTGAACCAAGTGTGACTACGCCCGGTCCTTGAGAAGGTTAAAACGGAGTCTATTTGACGAACTATCGTTGTGGTTTTGATGCGTAGGTGAGATGAGTTCTTACTTAAGCCCGTAGCAGCCACGTAAAACTTGCAACAACAAAGTAGAGGACGTCTAACTTGTTTTTGCAGGGCATGTTGTGATGTGATATGGTCAAGGCATGATGCTGATTTTATTGTATGAGATGATCATGTTTTGTAACCGAGTTATCGGCAACTGGCAGGAGCCATATGGTTGTCGCTTTATTGTATGCAATGCAATCGCGATGTAATGCTTTACTTTATTACTAAGCGGTAGTGATAGTCGTGGAAGCATAAGATTGGCGAGACGACAACGATGCTACGATGGAGATCAAGGTGTCGCGCCGGTGACGATGGTGATCATGACGGTGCTTCGGAGATGGAGATCACAAGCACAAGATGATGATGGCCATATCATATCACTTATATTGATTGCATGTGATGTTTATCCTTTTATGCATCTTATCTTGCTTTGATTGACGGTAGCATTATAAGATGATCTCTCACTAAATTATCAAGAAGTGTTCTCCCCGAGTATGCACCGTTGCCAAAGTTCGTCGTGCCCAGACACCACGTGATGATCAGGTGTGATAAGCTCTACGTCCATCTACAACGGGTGCAAGCCAGTTTTGCACACGCAGAATACTCAGGTTAAACTTGACGAGCCTAGCATATGCAGATATGGCCTCGGAACACAGAGACCGAAAGGTCGAGCGTGAATCATATAGTAGATATGATCAACATGACGATGTTCACCATTGAAAACTACTCCATCTCACGTGATGATCGGTTATGGTTTAGTTGATTTGGATCACGTGATCACTTAGAGGATTAGAGGGATGTCTATCTAAGTGGGAGTTCCTAAGTAATTTGATTAACTGAACTTAAACTTATCATGAACTTAGTACCTGATAGTATCTTGCTTGTTTATGTTGATTGTAGATAGATGGCTCGTGCTGTTGTTCCGTTGAATTTTAATGCGTTCCTTGAGAAAGCAAAGTTGAAAGATGATGGTAGCAATTACACGGACTGGGTCCGTAATCTGAGGATTATCCTCATTGCTGCAAAGAAGAATTACGTCCTGGAAGCACCGCTGGGTGCCAGGCCTGCTGCTGGAGCAACACCAGATGTTATGAACGTCTGGCAGAGCAAAGCTGATGACTACTCGATAGTTCAGTGTGCCATGCTTTACGGCTTAGAATCGGGACCTCAATGACGTTTTGAACGTCATGGAGCATATGAGATGTTCCAGGAGTTGAAGTTAATATTTCAAGCAAATGCCCGAATTGAGAGATATGAAGTCTCCAATAAGTTCTATAGCTGTAAGATGGAGGAGAACAGTTCTGTCAGTGAGCATATACTCAAAATGTCTGGGTATAATAATCACTTGATTCAGATGGGAGTTAATCTTCCAGATGATTGCGTCATTGACAGAATTCTCCAATCACTGCCACCAAGCTACAAGAGCTTCGTGATGAACTATAATATGCAAGGGATGAACAAGACTATTCCCGACCTCTTCGCAATGCTGAAAGCTGCGGAGGTAGAAATCAAGAAGGAGCATCAAGTGTTGATGGTTAGCAAAACCACTAGTTTCAAGAAAAAGGGCAAAGGAAAGAAGAAGGGAAACTTCAAGAAGAACAGCAAGCAAGTTGCTGCTCAGGAGAAGAAACCCAAGTCTGGACCTAAGCCTGAAACTGAGTGCTTCTACTGCAAGCAGACTGGTCACTGGAAGCGGAACTGCCCCAAGTATTTGGCGGATAAGAAGGATGGCAAGGTGAACAAAGGTATATGTGATATACATGTTATTGATGTGTACCTTACTAGAGCTCGCAGTAGCACCTGGGTATTTGATACTGGTTCTGTTGCTAATATTTGCAACTCAAAACAGGGACTACGGAATAAGCGGACACTAGCAAAGGACGAGGTGACGATGCGCGTGGGAAACGGTTCCAAAGTCGATGTGATCGCGGTCGGCACGCTACCTCTACATCTACCTTCGGGATTAATATTAGACCTAAATAATTGTTATTTGGTGCCAGCGTTGAGCATGAACATTATATCTGGATCTTGTTTGATGCGAGACGGTTATTCATTTAAATCAGAGAATAATGGTTGTTCTATTTATATGAGTAATATCTTTTATGGTCATGCACCCTTGAAAAGTGGTCTATTCTTATTGAATCTCGATAGTAGTGATACACATATTCATAATGTAGAAACCAAAAGATGCAGAGTTGATAATGATAGTGCAACTTATTTGTGGCACTGCCGTTTAGGTCATATCGGTGTAAAGCGCATGAAGAAACTCCATACTGATGGGCTTTTGGAACCACTTGATTATGAATCACTTGGTACTTGCGAACCGTGCCTCATAGGCAAGATGACTAAAACACCGTTCTCCGGTACTATGGAGAGAGCAACAGATTTATTGGAAATCATACATACCGATGTATGTGGTCCGATGAATATTGAGGCTCGTGGCGGATATCGTTATTTTCTCACCTTCACAGATGATTTAAGCAGATATGGGTATATCTACTTAATGAAACATAAGTCTGAAACATTTGAAAAGTTCAAGGAATTTCAGAGTGAAGTTGAAAATCATCGTAACAAGAAAATAAAGTTTCTACGATCTGATCGTGGAGGAGAATATTTGAGTTACGATTTTGGTATACATTTGAAAAATTGTGGAATAGTTTCGCAACTCACGCCACCCGGAACACCACAGCGTAATGGTGTGTCCGAACGTCGTAATCGTACTTTACTAGATATGGTGCGATCTATGATGTCTCTTACTGATTTACCGCTATCATTTTGGGGTTATGCTTTAGAGACGGCCGCATTCACGTTAAATAGGGCACCATCAAAATCCGTTGAGACGACGCCTTATGAACTATGGTTTGGCAAGAAACCAAAGTTGTCGTTTCTTAAAGTTTGGGGCTGCGATGCTTATGTGAAAAAGCTTCAACCTGATAAGCTCGAACCCAAAGCGGAGAAATGTGTCTTCATAGGATACCCAAAGGAAACTGTTGGGTATACCTTCTATCACAGATCCGACGGCAAGACATTCATTGCTAAGAATGGATCATTTCTAGAGAAGGAGTTTCTCTCGAAAGAAGTGAGTGGGAGGAAAGTAGAACTTGACGAGGTAACTGTACCTGCTCCCTTATTGGAAAATAGTACATCACAGAAAACTGTTTCTGCGACACCTATACCAATCAGTGAGGAAGCTAATGATGATGATCATGAAGCTTCAGGACAAGATACTACTGAACCACGTAGATCAACCAGAGTGAGATCCGCACCAGAGTGGTACGGTAATCCAGTTTTGGAAGTCATGCTACTAGATCATGATGAACCTACGAACTATGAAGAAGCGATGGTGAGCCCAGATTCCGCAAAGTGGCTTGAGGCCATGAAATCTGAGATGGGATCCATGTATGAGAACAAAGTATGGACTTTGGTTGACTTGCCCGATGATCGGCAAGCAATTGAGAATAAATGGATCTTCAAGAAAAAGACTGACGCTAACGGTAATATTACTGTCCATAAAGCTCGACTTGTCGCAAAAGGTTTTCGACAAGTTCAAGGGGTTGACTATGATTAGACCTTCTCACCCGTAGCGATGCTTAAGTCCGTCAGAATTATGTTAGCAATTGCTGCGTTTTATGATTATGAAATATGGCAAATGGATGTCAAAACTGCATTCCTGAATGGATTTCTGGAAGAAGAGTTGTATATGATGCAACCAGAAGGTTTTGTCGATCCGAAGGGAGCTAACAAAGTGTGCAAACTCCAGCGATCCATTTATGGACTGGTGCAAGCATCTCGGAGTTGGAATAAACGCTTTGATAGTGTGATCAAAGCATTTGGCTTTATACAGACTTTTGGAGAAGCCTGTATTTACAAGAAAGTGAGTGGGAGCTCTGTAGCATTTCTGATATTATATGTGGATGACATATTGCTAATTGGAAATGATATAGAATTTCTGGATAGCATAAAGGGATACTTGAATAAAAGTTTTTCGATGAAAGACCTCGGGGAAGCTGCTTACATATTAGGCATAAAGATCTATAGAGATAGATCAAAACGCTTAATTGGACTTTCACAAAGCACATACCTTGACAAGATTTTGAAGAAGTTCAAAATGGATCAAGCAAAGAAAGGGTTCTTGCCTGTGTTACAAGGTGTGAAGTTGAGTCAGACTCAATGCCCGACCAATGCAGAAGATAGAGAGAAAATGAAAGATGTTCCCTATGCTTCAGCCATAGGCTCTATCATGTATGCAATGCTGTGTACCAGACCTGATGTGTGCCTTGCTATAAGTTTAGCAGGGAGGTACCAAAGTAATCCAGGAGTGGATCACTGGACAGCGGTCAAGAACATCCTGAAATACCTGAAAAGGACTAGGGATATGTTTCTCGTATGTGGAGGTGACAAAGAGCTCACCGTAAGAGGTTACGTTGATGCAAGCTTTGACACTGATCCGGACGATTCTAAATCGCAAACCGGATACGTGTTTACTTTAAACGGTGGAGCTGTCAGTTGGTGCAGTTCTAAACAAAGCGTCGTAGCGGGATCTACATGTGAAGCGGAGTACATAGCTGCTTCGGAAGCAGCGAACGAAGGAGTCTGGATGAAGGAGTTCATATCCGATCTAGGTGTCATACCTAGTGCATCGGGTCCAATGAAAATCTTCTGTGACAATACTGGTGCAATTGCCTTGGCAAAGGAATCCAGATTTCACAAAAGAACCAAACACATCAAGAGACGCTTCAACTCCATCCGGGATTTAGTCCAGGTGGGAGACATAGAGATTTGCAAGATACATACGGATCTGAATGTTGCAGACCCGTTGACTAAGCCTCTTCCACGAGCAAAACATGATCAGCACCAAGGCTCCATGGGTGTTAGAATCATTACTGTGTAATCTAGATTATTGACTCTAGTGCAAGTGGGAGACTGAAGGAAATATGCCCTAGAGGCAATAATAAAGTTATTATTTATTTCCTTATATCATGATAAATGTTTATTATTCATGCTAGAATTGTATTAACCGGAAACATAATACATGTGTGAATACATAGACCAACAGAGTGTCACTAGTATGCCTCTACTTGACTAGCTCGTTAATCAAAGATGGTTATGTTTCCTAACCATGAACAAAGAGTTGTTATTTGATTAACGAGGTCACATCATTAGTTGAATGATCTGATTGACATGACCCATTCCATTAGCTTAGCACCCGATCGTTTAGTATGTTGCTATTGCTTTCTTCATGACTTATACATGTTCCTATAACTATGAGATTATGCAACTCCTGTTTACCGGAGGAACACTTTGGGTACTACCAAACGTCACAACGTATCTGGGTGATTATAAAGGAGTACTACAGGTGTCTCCAATGGTAGATGTTGGGTTGGCATATTTCGAGATTAGGGTTTGTCACTCCGATTGTCGGAAAGGTATCTCTGGGCCCTCTCGGTAATATACATCACATAAGCCTTGCAAGCATAATAACTAAGATGTTAGTTATGAGATGATGTATTACGGAACGAGTAAAGAGACTTGCCAGTAACGAGATTGAACTAGGTATTGGATACCGACGATCGAATCTCGGGCAAGTAACATACCGATGACAAAGGGAACAACGTATGTTGTTATGCGGTCTGACCGATAAAGATCTTCGTAGAATATGTAGGAGCCAATATGGGCATCCAGGTCCCCCTATTGGTTATTGACCGGAGACGTGTCTCAGTCATGTCTACATTGTTCTCGAACCGTAGGGTCCGCACGCTTAACGTTACGATGACAGTTATTATGAGTTTAATGTACCGAAGGTTGTTTGGAGTCCCGGATGAGGTCACGGACATGACGAGGAGTCTCGAAATGGTCGAGACGTAAATATTGATATATTGGAAGCCTATGTTTGGACATCGGAAGTGTTCCGGGTGAAATCGGGATTTTACCGGATTACCGGGAGGGTTACCGGAACCCCTCGGGAGCCAAATGGGCCAACATGGGCCTTAGTGGAAAGGTGAGAGGGCAGCCCACATAGGGCTGCGCCTCCCCCCTCTCCCTAGTCCTATTAGGACTAGGAGAGGGGCCGGCCACCTCTCTCTCTCTCCCCTTTAAAGGATTCCTAGTTGGACTAGGATTGGAGGGGGGAGTCCTACTCCCGGTGGGAGTAGGACTCCTCCTGCGCCTCCCTCTCTTTGGCCGGCCAGCCCCCCTCCCTCCAACCTTTATATACGGGGGCAGGGGACACCCCAAGACACACAAGTTGATCCTTGAGATCGTTCCTTAGCCGTGTGCGGTGCCCCCTGCCACCAAATTCCACCTCGATCATATCGTTGTAGTGCTTAGGTGAAGCCCTGCGTCGGTAGTACATAAAGATCGTCACCACGCCGTCGTGCTGACGGAACTCTTCCTCGACGTTTTGCTGGATCGGAGCCCGAGGATCGTCATCGAGCTGAACGTGTGCTAAGAACTCGGAGGTGCCGGAGTAACGGTGCTTGGATCGGTCGGATCGGGAAGAAGACGTACGACTACTTCCTCTATGTTGTGTGATCGCTTCTGCAGTCGGTCTGCGTTGGTACGTAGACAACACTCTCCCCTCTCGTTGCTATGCATCACCATGATCTTGCGTGTGCGTAGGAAAATTTTCGAAATTACTACGTTCCCCAACAGGCGCCCCCAAAGCCGAATCAGTAGACACGTCTCGTGGTGGATGCCATGGAGACCATCGAGGCGCGGGTGGGAGAACAGCTGCAGCTTCTGCAAACGGTGGGCGACAAGTTGGGTAAGCTGGATGATCTGTTTAGTCGCTTGGATTCCCTTGATCAGCAGTTCGCGGCACAGGCAGCGCAGATGCATATTGTTCAGAACAATGTCAGTCTCACAATGAAGTCGATTGGGGAAATTAGACAGGAGCAGGCAGCAGCTGCTCATGAGTCAGGACCGAAGCAATCTCCTCGGAGCGCGTCCACCAACGATGGCATTTTGGGTACGCCACCACAGCATAGGCAACCGGCCGTTCCACCACCTGTGTTTGCGACTCAGACTGGGCATTCTGCAACAGAGCATTTTGGGACAGAAGTTCAGTTGAAGAAACCGTGGCTGCCCAAAATGGATTTTCCCCGTTTTGAGGGAGAGGATGTGCGTATCTGGCTAGATGGATGTGAGGCCTACTTCTCACTGTATGCTATCCCTGAAGAATTCAAGGTCACGTTAGCTACGCTGCACCTGTCTGGAGATGCAGCAAATTGGTTCCATGCATACAAGGCTCTGCATCAGTGGCCGTGCTGGAATGAGTTTAGGATGGCAGTTATGCAGGAGTTTGATGTGAATGTTCATCGCACAAAGATGAGAGCTCTGTTGTTACTTAAACAGACTGGATCAGTGGCCGAGTACAAATGGGAGTTCACCCAACCAGTGTATCAACTTTTGTTGTATGAACCGACAGTGAGTGACACATTTTTGGTGATGAGGTTCACTCTGGGCCTCAAGGAAGAACTTCGGGCTGCTGTTGATATGCAGCTACCCACTACTGTTAGTGAAGCAGCTTCATATGCATTGATCCAGGAAGAGATAGTACAGCGTGCTCACTCCAACAGAAGTTTTACTACCAGAACTGCCTTCTTCAAGCCGGACACACGCCCAAGCACTCCACCAGCTGGAGAGCTATGGAAAGCAAGGCAGTTGAAGGAGTATAGGCGCACTAATGGCCCGTGTTTCAGTTGCGGTGACAAATACACCCCTGGTCATACTTGTGCGAAACCACCCACTCCTACATCAGTCATGGCCATGACTAGTGCAGCTGAAGCCATTTTGTCGGATGATATACTTGATGTAGTAGAAGAACAAGAAACTGCTTTGCAAGAAATGCACTTGTCTGTCAATGCCTTATCTGGAGCTGATCACCCTAGAACCATTCGTTTGCGAGCTCTTATTGGCAATCAAGTGGTACTTATTCTCCTGGACTCAGGTAGTACTCACAGTTTCATGGATTCAGCGTTGTTGCCCAGAATTCAAGTGACACCACAACAACTGTCCAAAGAAATCTCTGTAACAGTGGCCAATGGAGAGAAACTGTTGTGTAATTCTGAAGTGCCCCAGCTCAACTGGTGGATCCAGGGACACACATTTGAGTATGATTTAAAGTTCTTGATTTGGGAGGTTATGATCTCATTTTGGGCATGGACTGGTTGGAAGCTCAAGGGGAAATGACATGTCACTGGAGAAACAAATGGATCCAGTTCAGTCACAAGGATAGTCTGGTTAAGCTGCAAGGAATTCTTCCACAGTCTACAGAGGACATCAAGGAGGTCACTCTAGAACAAACTATGAAATGGCACAAAGGCAATGATATTTGGGCAGTGGCACTGATACAACCAGTATGGGACAAAAAGCCTGACCCTGTTCCTGATCCAGTATAACCCTTGTTACAGGAGTTTGCAGATATCTTCAAAGAACCTACTGAGCTACCACCCTCTCGAACTTTGAACCATGCAATACACTTGTTACCAGGGGCCGCTCCTGTCAACTCCAAACCTTACAAATACTCACCACTACAAAAAGATGAGATTGAAAGGCAAGTTGCAGAAATGCTTAAAGCTGGTACTATCACTCCCAGTCTCAGCTCTTTTGCTTCTCCTGTCCTATTGGTAAAAAAGAAAGATGGATCTTGGAGATTTTGCGTAGATTATAGGAAGCTAAATTCCATCACTGTGAAGAGCAAGTTCCCAATGCCAGTGGTAGATGAGCTTTTGGATGAGCTTAGTGGCACTAAGTGGTTCTCCAAGTTAGATCTCAGGTCAGGATATCATCAAATCAGAATGTTACCGCAGGATGAACACAAAACAGCTTTCAAAACTCACAGCGGACAGTATCAATTTAGGGTGATGCCCTTTGGTCTTACTAATGCCCCCTCCACTTTTCAATGCATCATGAATTGGATTTTTGCTGCTTACAACAGAAAATTTGTTCTTGTCTTCATGGATGATATCTTAATCTTTAGTGAGACCCTGGAAGAACATTTGGAACATCTCAGAATAGTGTTTCAAACCTTAAGAGAGCATTAGTTCTTTGCTAAGAGTACCAAATGCACTTTTGCACAGCAACAGTTAGAATATCTAGGACACATCATTTCTGACAAAGGGGTTCAGACAGATCCTGAGAAAACTTTGGCTATGGCCAGGTGGCCTACTCCTCAGAACGTGACTGAATTAAGAGGGTTTTTGGGGCTCACGGGATATTACAGGAAGTTTGTGCAAGGATATGGTATAATTGCTAAGCCACTCACTCAACTACTGAAGAAACAAGCCTTTGCTTGGTCCTCAGAGGCCCAGGAAGCTTTTGAGAAACTCAAGGCAGCGATGATGACTACTCCTGTATTAGTGTTGCCTGACTTTGACCAGCCGTTTTGCATTGAAACAGATGCATGTGCTACAGGAATTGGTGCCGTGCTCACTCAAGGAGGACACCCTGTTGCCTTTTATAGCAAAGCTTTGGGCATCAAAAATCAATCTCTGTCCATCTATGAAAAGGAGTTTTTGGCAATTATGATGGCTGTAGAAAAATGGAGAGCATATCTACAGCGAGGTCCTTTTATTATCAAAACGGATCATCAAAGTCTGTGTTAGTTGGAAGACCAAGTCCTTACAACTGATGTTCAGAGAAAAGCCATGACCAAGTTAGTGGGGCTGCAATTTCAGTTTCAATACAAAAAAGGAAGTGAGAACTTAGCAGCTGATGCCTTATCCAGAGTAGGGCACTTACTGGCGGTGACCACTACTTCCACCAGTAGACCTGTGTGGCTACAGGAAGTACTTAATTCATATGAGGTGGACCCAGATGCTCAAACACTGCTTCAGAAACTAGCTATTTCTGCTGCTGATACATCAGAGTACTCTCTGGAGAAAGGTGTGATCAAGCATCAAGGCAGAATATGGATTGGAGCAAATCAAGCATTGAGAACAAAACTCATTTCTGCCTTTCATGCAAGTGTTGTGGGGGGCACTCTGGCATCCAGGCTACATATCAAAGAGTTAGGAAACTGTTTGGGTGGACTGGGCTGAAACAAGATGTCATTGATTTTGTTCATCAATGTGCTGTGTGTCAACAAGCAAAGCATGAACATGTGAAATCTCCCGGATTACTTCAACCACTTCCTGTACCTGACGGACCTTGGCAGGAGATCACCATGGACTTCATCGAAGCTCTACCAAAATCTGAGGGATATACAGTGATCTTAGTGGTGGTCGATAGACTGACCAAGTATGCTCACTTCATCCCCTTGAAACATCCTTTCTCTGCTCCAGTGGTAGCGAAAGCATTCCTACATACTGTGGTCAAATTGCATGGACCACCCCATACTATAGTTTCAGATAGGGACAAGATCTTTACCAGTCACTTTTGGAAGGATTTGTTCAAGCTTTGGGATACTAAATTGCTCATGAGTACTGCCTATCATCCTCAAACAGATGGGCAGAGTGAACGAGTGAATCAGTGTTTGGAGATGTTTCTCAGATGTGCAGTACATGATACTCCAACAAAATGGCATTCTTGGTTACCCTTAGCAGAATTCTGGTACAATACTAATTTTCATTCTGCTTTGGAGTGCTCTCCTTTCAAAGCTCTCTATGGATATGAACCTACTTATGGGGTGTTTCCCTCTTTGCTTACCTCTGATAATGTTGAAGTGGAACAGTGGCTTAAGGAACACCAGGCACATACATCTCTGCTGAAGGCGCACTTACTTAAAGCCCAGACGAAGATGAAACACTATGCAGATCAGAACAGATCACCCAGGATGTTTTCGGTGGGAGACTCGGTGTATTTGAAGCTCCAGCCATATGCTCAACACACTGTAGTCAACCGACCATGTGCAAAATTAGCATACAAGTTCTATGGGCCTTTTGAAGTTTTGGAACAGATCGGACCGGCTGCTTACAAACTTCAGCTACCGGCAGCAGCCCAGATCCACCCCGTGTTTCACGTCTCTCAACTCAAAGAATTTGTGCCAGATCATACACCAGTCTTCTCCACTGTGCCTTCCCCAGTTGATTTTTCCAGTATGGATGTGCAGCTAGGTATGATCTTGGACAGGAAATTAGTCAAAAAAGGTGACAGTGCATTGTTGCAGGTTTTGGTACAATGGACAGGACTTCCAGCCGAGGCAGCCACCTGGGAGGATTACAATACAATCAAGCTTCGCTACCCTACTGCTCCAGCCTGGGGTCAGGCTGAATCTCAAGAGGGCGGCAGTGTCAGCACTAGAGCTCTGTTGCTGACGAACGGCGCATCAGGGAGCAGATAGGAGAAGAAGGAGACATATACTAAGTGGCAGGCCGGAAGTTGACTCAAATGTATGGGCCGTTGGCCCATCTCGTAGGGCAAGATGACCCATGTAATAGAGTGCGTTAAATACCCAGTAGCTGAGCCGGAGAAGGCAGCGAATTGTAATTGGATCTCGATCCCCTCTCAGACTCTCCCTTCTTCCTTCTTCCCCAAGCTATACCTCTCTTCTCCCAATTCCCATTCCAATCTCTACGAAAGTACTATGTATCCTTGAATTCGTTCGATAGATCGTGAGCAGAGGGTTCTGTACATCACACTCACGCATGCTCCTACAACTAACTCCAAGTGCTTTGCCGTTATGATATAAAGCGGCCAGTGCACTGCACGCGTTGTGATTGTTTGGGGTCGGGACCTCATCCATGGTGATCTGATCAACTGGTTTGCCTTGCGAAGGGAAGACATCCAAGGGGGAGATCTCTCAATGGCGGAGTATGGTCTAGAGAAGAGTGCAAGCAAGCTGCGTGACCTGTGGAAAATATGAAGAAGAAGCTGGGTATCAGTGCAACCTATATGAAAAAAAAAGTAATACAGAAAAGTTCAAAAAAATTCCGAATCTTTTTTGATATCAAACATGATCAAATATTGTAGTCGTATAAAAAATTTCGTTAGAGAATGACTTTTGTTGCATCCTAGATCGAAGATTCGGCAAAAAACGCTATATACAAATACTATACACGCTATATTGTTATCATAAACTTGTCTTTTTTTTGCCCAAGTCAATAAGAATCATTTCTTGTCCAAACTTTTTTATACGAGTACAATACCTGATCATGTTTGATTCCAAAAAAGATTTAAATTTTTTTGAACTTATTTTGAATTACTAATTTTTTTGGCACATATAGGGTGCGCGGGAACCCGAGAGCACCAAGTTCCCATCCACGTGACCGGCGTCCTATCCTTCAATGCGGATTCGTATGGTATGTGAATTTTGCTGCTCTATTTCCTGTTTTTGGGAGATGATATATTTCCATTTATTTGTTCATTCAACTGTTTGGCGGGTGTCAATTGAATCACTAATGTATGTACCTGATGAAAAAGTTGTATGGGAAGCTCTGCCTATCTTGCATGAGCTCACCGCATGTTTGGCAGCAATGGCGTGTGAGATCCGGGTCATCATGAATTGAAGCATTGGAGTGGCCTTGTGTTCCGCTTTGGTGTTTCTAGTCGAGGCTTGGTGGCCGTCTTGCCTAACGGACAACTCTGGTGGAAACCTGAGATCTCCTCGTGATCAGAAGATGATGGCGCCTCGGCCCACCTTGACAAATTGTTCCCGGGAAGAGTGACCAGTGGGTGCATGGAGGCGAGTGATATAGGGGACGGCAAGCGGGTCCAATGCAAGACGACAATGTTGGTGTCGTGGCTTCTATGGCAACAATGACGACAAGGGACCTCCTATTTGACGTGTTTTGCGTCTACCTGACTGTAGGTCTAAAACACGCAAAAAGTGACCAATGGGTGGAAACCTGAGATCTCCTCGTGATCAGAAGATGATGGCGCCTCGGCCCACCTTGACAAATTGTTCCCGGGAAGAGTGACCAGTGGGTGCATGGAGGCGAGTGATGTAGGGGACGGCAAGCGGGTCCAATGCAAGACGACAATGTTGGTGTCGTGGCTTCTATAGCAACAATGACGACAAGGGACCTCCTATTTGACGTGTTTTGCGTCTGCCTGACTGTAGGTCTAAAACACACAAAAAGAATGCACTCACTGGGGTTTGATATCTGGATCTCCTGAACATGTCTTAGCGTTGCTAGCCAACAGAGCTAATAACAGACATTAACAATTTACTAGCGCGAGATCTCTAGAACTAAAGAGGCAAATCTGAAACTTCTTAAATTTCGAACATGAATATTTTTCAAAAAGAATACATTTTAGAAACTCGAACATCTTTCAAATTTGTGAACCAAATTTAGAAAACTCTTTTTTTTGATAAAAAGGGAAATTTATTGAATCTGTCAACAAGATTTGAAATTTTGAACAAGATTTGAAAACATGAACATGTTTTTTTAAAAACAACATTTATTAAAAATAGGAATGTTTTTTTTTCCAAATTAATAAACAAATTTTGAAGAAGCGAACAATTTTTTGAATTTTCAAACAAATTTTGAAAAAATGAACCTTTTTGTATTGGAAAAAAGGAAAGAATTTGCAAACGAGATTTTTTTTCGAAATTACGAACAATTTTGTAGAAAATGCAAACAGTTTTGAAGAAACAGGAACAAGAATTGAAAAACAAGAAAAATTCTCAAAATTACAAAACATTATTTCAAAACTGTCATTCTTCTAAATCCCCCGTATATTTTCCGAATTTGCTAACAAAATTTTAAAACATAATCATTTTGGAATTCATGAACAATTTGGAAAGCTAGAACATTAGTTGAAATTCCCATACATTTTTAAATTTGTGAACAAATAAAATTCCTATAACATATTTTAAATTTCAGACAAATTTTCAAACACATAAACAGTTTCTAATTCGTGAACAAAATTAGAAATTAGGAACATTTTCTGAAGTTCCCGAACATTTTTTTGAATTTGCGAACAAATTTTCATAACATGAACAGTTTTAAATTCATGAACAATGATAGAAATTGGGAGCAGTTTCTGAAGTTCCCGGACATTTTTTGAATTTGTGAACACATCTTCAAAACATGAGCACTTTTAAATTTGTGAACAAAATTTTGAAAGTAGGAACCATTTTTGAAATTCCCCAAAATTGTCGAATTTGTGAACTAAAAATTAAACACGAACATTGTTAAAATTTCTGAAAATTTGTTGAAAACAAAAAATAAACTTGAAATAGGAAATGAAAAAGAAAGAAAAGAAAAAGAGAAACAGAAAAATGAAAAACGAAAAAGAAAAATAGTAGAACAGAAAAATAAAAAAGAAACAGAAAAGGCCAGTTTAGGAACCTGCTAGAAGGTTCCCAAAACCGAAAAAACCGGCTGGAACCTTCTAGAAGATTCCCAAAACCAGAATTGTGAAACACAGGCATCGCTTCTAAACGGGCCGGCCCGTCTTGATCAAAGGTGGGCGGTACCCCGAGCTTTTGACGCAGCGAGCGGCAAATAGGATATTCCTGGCGGCAGCATGATAATTCTAAGATAGAATATGTTTTCACCCCAGCCAATACTCACCGCCACCGGACGCCACACCCTGGCTACCACGCCTCCTACATGACCATGGACACCAGGCAACACCCAAGCCACGGGCTCTGCCCAAAAGCACCGCTGCTACCACCACTAAGGCCGCCGCCCCGGCATCCAGGACCCTGACACCACCGCACCCGAGACACGCCGCTACCCCATCCAAAGAGATGAGAGAAAGGATCCGCCTTTCGAACCCCTAGACGCCCCCAGCGCCGAGACCCAATAGGCTGGCCAAAACTGGCCTCCATTGACCCAATAGCGACGAGCTCAGTCCTGCTGCACCGGGCGCGAGACGAACTCAATCCTGCTGCACCGGGCGTGAGACGAGCTCGGTCCTGCTACTCCGGACACGAGACGAGAGATGAACCGCAACTGGGAGAGGCCTAGCTCTCCGGCGCATGTAGCAAGGACATGACGAGAGTGTGAGCGAGGGTCGATACGGTCCGCCCGCAGACGAGCCGACGCCGGAGTAGAAGCCGACCGTCGCCACAGATAGAGCCGCCGAGCCACCGGGAGGCCACCGCCCGTGCCGGGCCTCCACACGCTGCCGCCCATGACCGGAGCAACAGCCAAGCGAGGCCGCTGCCCAACCGCTCCGCCATGAGATCAGATCTGGCCGAGCCGCCGCGGCTGCCTTCCCCGACCCCTACGTGCACCACCACCACCCACCTCCACCAGCCAGGACATGGAGAGGTGGCCGCTTGAGATCTTGCCGCCGCCACCCGCCGGCGCCCCGCATTGCCATTAGGCAGCTCCCCGTCCCAGCCCGATCCAGACTGGAGACGAGGAGAACCACCACCACCTGCCAGCCCCGCCACCACAGCTCCACCCGGCAGACGGCCCAGGCTCAGCCGCCACCAAAACTGCGCCGGAGAGCTGCCGCGCCGCCGTGCCCGGAGCCAGCGCCGCATGATGCCGTGGCCGCCCTGTCCCGCGCCAGAGCCGCCACGTGAGGAGCCGAGAGAGCCCCGCCGCCGCCAGAGCCGCTACGTGAGGAGCCGAGAGAGCCCCGCCGCCGCTAGCGCCGGCCAGGCTTTGCCGGCCGCGCCCTGTGGCGGCGGGAGGAAGGGGGCGGGGAGGAGAGACTTCTAACGGCGGCGGCGCAGACGCCCTCCCCGTCGCACGCGGGGCGACGCGGGAGGGGAGACCGCACAAACCCATTTAGGAACATGTGCAAAGGGATAAAGAGAGAAAGTATCTCGCATTGTGATCCATGCAGTAATTAGTTGTCTAAAGTTTTTTCGCCTTCTGTTCCATTACGCATTGTGATGGCTACATCATTTCGCCTTCATTGTGATTTTTGAATTTTTTATATTGTGTTATATCAATTTCATGCTAACCATATAATATTTTTTTGTGTCTGCCTATTTTGGGCCATTTCCATGTCCGAGACTTCCTTTTCTAATTAGATTATAAATTCCTACATTTTGAGCGGCTCATTCTTGTTATGTGAGAATTACTATTGTCGTTTTTAGCTTTTGAGGTACAAAGTTACAATTTATAGTTTTTGCATTTAATTACTATTGGAATTCTTTCCATATTAGTTTGGAAATTTGTATTATTCATTATTGTTCTCCGAGAATTACTATTGTCAGTGTGTCATTTTACCATTTTGTAGTCGTTGTATGTGACTTGATGTACTGTTTTGATTTTTTGCATCTTAGCCTGGATTTTTTTTAATGATTTACTCTCGAGCACCGAGAATTGAGTGGGTTGAATTTTTGTGTGATGATGAATTTGTTTTCAGTCGACTGTCATTTCAGTTTCATGGATACAAGTGTCATGTTTTATTGGCTGATTTGTTTTTTTGTCTTGAAGGTCGGTTTGTTTTCAATTGAATGTGAAATAGACATTTCCAAGAAGAAAACCGAAACACGTGATGACAATCCTGCTGTCTATATGCTCACCAGAGAGAGACAAATCTGCCTGTTCTAGAAAAAACAGAGACAATAACCCCCCTCCATTCATCACTTTCACGTCCATTGGTTAGGATATCAAATCAATGTCGCTGGGTGTGTGAGAATAATGAATAGATTTCAGTGACGGGAAGGCGGCTGCCACATCAAGGGAGCTGCGGCGTTTCCATTTCTGGCTGGTTGGTGCCAAGTGATGATTGATAAGGATAATGAAACTGACTTACACGGGCCACACGTTGAAGATAATAAAGAAGAGAAAAGACCTAAAATCTAAATTTACATAGAGGATAATATTATCATGATCTCTCACGTGCGAGCAAGATTGTTGTTGAATACTGAAGATTTGCACGCAGAGGTGAATGTTGATATCACTATGAACATTTGTTCATGTGTGCAAGCAATGCTCCGCGCGTTGCCGCAGGAATCAATTGCAATATATTTTAGTGATATGATTGTATGAAACATGCATAGTTGAAAAGTAATAATATATAAATTACAAATGAACGTTATATATAATTTTTAGCTTTTAAAATTTTGAGATACAAAGTTATAATTTATATTTTGTTACAATTAAATTGAATTACAATTGAATTCTTTCTATATTAGCCTACAAAACTTTATTATTCATTATTGTTCTCCCAAAATTACTATTGTCAGTGTGTAATATTTATTGTTTATAGTTCTTGTATATAATTGTTCGCACACGAACGCATCACTGTGTACCTCCAACGCCGACGGTGATGCACCGCAGCTCACGTCGAAGGAGATCTGTCCGGAAGCGCGGTACGCAAGCAATCCGACAGGTGCTTTTGAGGACCCAAAACCCCACACGCCTGGGAGGGACCCCGTCTAGACGCGCGGCGGCTATGGGCTGCCCTAGGTCGACCTGATTGCCCCTAGGGCCTCGTGGATCGCCGCCCTGCAACTAGAGGAACGAACGATTAAAGAGGAAGAAGAAGAACGAGGGAGAGAGATAAAGGTAAAGGTAAAAAGTGATATATTGATATATCGATTGTGTGTTGTTCAATCGGCCGCCATCTCTTACATATATATGAGGCGGCTAGACTTTCTGTACAAAAAAAGACTTAAATCCTGTTCAAAACATCAAAAGTTAACCTAACTTGGACTACGACGGCCGGAACTTCCGGTCAGCCCAGAACTTCCCGGCTAAAATTACATCAAGTAGCCCTCTTGCACCGCTCCTGCAGGTCGCATATGGCGTCGGACCTCGATGGTCCCAAAAGCAAAGTTGTAGATCTTGCAATGGAGAAAAACTCTTTAGTTGTTCACTTTTTCATCGGAGGTCTTCTTGAGGTTTAATTCGGGCCCGCAAATCTACAAATAATGTTAAAACTCCAGTTTTGGGGCGCACCGCGTGCAAACTTTCCGTTTAGTCCGGAACCTCCCCGGAACTTGCCCGAAACTTCCGGAGCAGATTTTCACAGCACACTGTTTTGCCTCTAACTTTTACATACGAACTCCGATAGAGATGATTTTTATATCAAAATCGACCATTTCGACGAGGCGAAGACAACTCGTGTAGACACGTTTCTCATATGAGGCTATCTTGGGGGCGTAATTGGCTAAATAGTGTTCTGGATAGTAAATCTCAGTACTTCGAACACAACTTCGGCCTTAGAGATGAGACCGGATGGCTATGGCCCAAATATCAAAGTTTCTCCTTTAAACGATATGGAACTTTCTTACTCTGAGCACTTTTCCATTTGAGGCCTTCTTAATTATGTTTTTGATCATGCCAAAATATGGTGTCAACACATGCCCCCCTGTTTTTGGCAAAGCTTGTGTGCCGAAAAATAACTTGCACATAGCTTGTTCTAAGGACGATGCCAATACTCCATCGGCCATTTTGCATGTTCTTAGGACGATAAGTATATATAGGCCATTGCTTGTTTGAACCTCTTCATGCAAACTTGGGTGAAAACTTCTCAGCTTCTATAACAATCCGGTGATAAGGTTCCATAGATCGAAACCACGAACCATATTGTTCTCCCTTTTGCTAAGATTTTGCAGATAATTAAGAATGAACTTCTTCCAATCCTTACTTTGTCTGCATAAAAGTTTCATTAGTGGCCGAGGTGGTAAGCTCCAATTCGGCCTTAGCTATGTTGGCAAGAATAAGCATAGGCTATTGATAGATGTGCAATACACCATGACCAACATGGTAGCCGAGTGCTTGCTATGCCAACTCTCTCCAATTGTCATGTCTACATATATGAAGAATCTTAAAACAACACATGGTAAATTTTACATCTAGACATACCTCAAGATAAACTAAAAGTGATTCGTCAAAACATTGATAACCATTGGATATTTGTTGCACTACTAATAACGAATCACCGAAAGCCTCAATATGTATAGCACCTATAGTAAGGAAAAGCTCAAATCCGAATAACAATGCATATTCGGCTTTGACCATTTGTGCACAAATATTTTAAGCGGCACAAGGCTTCACAAAATAGCATCATAAGGAGATATATAAGCAACACCAACACCCTGGCCATTGCTACAAATTTAACCATCAATGTATAATCTCCATGGTACTAGAGAGATAAAGCTAAAAACAATATTATGCATGATGTCAATATGATGCTCAGTAATAAAATCAACCATGATTTGGCCTTACGTAAATTTTGAAAACTAATAAGCCAAAGCACACCCAATCAAAACATAAGTTCACTTTGCAGTTTTGGTGAATTGGTCTATGCATAATATCTTCAATGACATCAATTTGACAAATTTCTATGCAAGCACTTATCTCAATCTCTACTCAAACTAAGGACGATGTTAGAATACCACACCGACCATTCTTAGATATATTCTTAGGGCGATAGTTAAGTATCGGCCATTACCATGAGGTCCATGTAGAATTCATCCACCAAATCATGAATAGCCAAAATAAACAATTGAAATAGCAATAAAGTATTTCGACCCCTTTGTATTAGCAACAAAAATGTAACTAATCAAATCTATAGTGATTTGGCAATACCCTCTCATGATATAGAAAATTATGTTGCATGCATGGATCAAAATAAATCCATGGAGGGTAATTGATCATACCTATGGATGAATTCCATGGCAAAGGCATCAATGGCATTGTTGAAGAAAATGGATGATGTGCTAACCGAAGATTTTGATGTTGTGATGCACACCTTTGGCTTAATTGTTTGTTGCTTCCATTCTTCTCTTTGTTCACTTTTATTATACTTATTGCAATAGAAGCATGCACATCGTTTTTGTTATGATTGATCCTCTTGGGAACCCATGCCTTGTTCTTCTGTCTCAGCTCTTGCGCGCTAAGATTTCGTAATTTCTTCTTTTGCCAATACGATAAGCCTAGTGGGCATCTCGGCTGTGATTCTGTCTTGACCAATGGAAATTCCTTTTTGGTCTTGTGCACCCTCAATTCTTTTCATCAGATTTGGCACTCTGATTTTTATCAATTGATTGCTTCACTTCTTTGCCTTTTGTAGCCAATGTCAACACTTTAATTGGCTCTTTGTTATTTGAGATCAAATCTATGACCACCTGTTTTCACGCGGTAAACTTGATTTACCACCTCTTTCTTCTTCCTTGAGCTCTGGACTGATTCCTTATGATTGAAACGGTCTTTGACGCGTGATTGTTCAAATGTTGATCTTCTTGGAGCTGCATAGTATTGGTGAGATGGTATAAAATAAGATGGAGAATGTGCCCTTGTATCATACCTGTCCCATGATGAATATGGATCTATATGAGCATAGGGAGGCATCCACGACATTGGCATTGGCGGCCCAAAATAAGGATATGAATATGTTGCATTAAAATTCTAACTTTGCCAATACCAATCCTCATATTTGCGCCTTGAGGGTGATCTTGGTTTCTTTGCATGATTTGGCCGATAAGCATTCTTATCTTCACTCTTCTTTTGATATTTATCCAATAGTTCAGCGAAGGTGATTTTTGATCTCTTACACTTGCGCTTATTTCGGCCTTTTTTTCTTTTGGTTTGCTTTCATCGATCATCGGATTTGCTTGCTGCCCCCAGTCCTTGGCGTCTTCATTGTAGCTTCGATGGAATTTTCGCCCTCAAGATTATGTTCATTATGCTCTTCAACAACTTCTTTACTTGAAAGCTTGATCCCATCACCTGCAATTTTTACCTTCTCTTTAAATGGATCGGCTTGAAGCAGCCGATGCAAAAACCTTTTGCCATCAGGACCAATCAGAATAGACTGGTCATCTCTTGGTGTTCCAACAGATTTCAATCGTCCTTTTTCAATGGCCAATTTAACTATTTGACGAAACATGTTGCAATTCTCAAAATTATGCTTGAAGGAATCATGCAACTTACAATACATTCGTCCTTGGACAGATGGCTCAACATGGTGATCAAGAATTCTTATGTAATTGTTTTTCAGCAACAAATCAAATATTTGGTCACACATGCTTGAATTGAAGGTAAAACCCTTGTTTTTAGACGATCTTGCTGTGTGAACGGCTTTGGAGAAAATCAAATGAATGGTTCAGATTTGGAATCTCCCCATTCGGCTATTGATACGTCTCCAACGTATCTATAATTTTTGATTGTTCCATCCTATTATATTATCTATTTTGGATGTTAATGGGCTTTATTATTCACTTTTATATTATTTTTGGGACTAACCTATTAACCAGAGGCCCAGCCCAAATTGTTGTTTTTGCCTATTTTAGTGTTTCGTAGAAAAGGAATATCAAACGGAGTCCAAACGGAATGAAACCTTTGGGAGCGTGATTTTTGGAACAAACGTGATCCAGAGGACTCGGAGTGGATGTCAATCAATCAACGAGCCAGCCACGAGGAAGGGGGGCACGCCCTCCACCCTCGTGGGCCCCTCGTTGCTCCACCGACCTACTTCTTCCTCCTATATATATCCATATACCCCCCAAACATCCAGGAGCACCACGAAACCCTATTTCCACCACCGCAACCTTCTGTACCCAAGAGATCCCATCTTGGGGCCTTTTCCGGAGCTCCGCCGGAGGGGGCATTGATCATGGAGGGCCTCTACATCAACTCCATGGGCCTTCCGATGATGTGTGAGTAGTTTACTTAAGACGTTAGGGTCCATAGATAGTAGCTAGATGGATTCTTCTCTCTCTTTGGATCTCAATACAAAGTTCTCCTCGATTCTCTTGGAGATCTATTCGATGTATCTCTTCTTTTTGCGGTGTGTTTGTCGAGATCCGATGAATTATGGGTTTATGATCAAGTTTATGTATGAACAATATTTGAATCTTCCCCGAATTCTTTTATGTATGATTGATTTATCTTTGCAAGTCTCTTCGAATTATCAGTTTGGTTTGGCCTACTAGATTGATCTTTCTTGTAATGGGAGAAGTGCTTAGCTTTGGGTTCAATCTTAGTGTGCTCGATCCCAGTGACAGAAAGGGAAACGACACGTATTGTATTGTTGCCATCGAGGATTAAAAGATGGGGTTTACATCATATTGCATGAGTTTATCCCTCTACATCATGTCATCTTGCTTAAGGCGTTACTCTGTTCTTATGTACTTAATACTCTAGATGCATGATAGATAGCGGTCGATGTGTGGAGTAATTGTAGTAGATGCAGGCAGGAGTCGGTCTACTTGTCACGGACTTGATGCCTACATACATGATCATGCCTAGATATTCTCATAATTATTCGCTTTTCTATCAATTGCTCGACAGTAATTTGTTCACCCACCGTAATACTTATGCTATCTTGAGAGAAGCCACTAGTGAAACCTATGGCCCCCCGGGTCTATTCTCCATCATATATGTTTCCATCTATTTTTATTTTGCAATCTTTACTTTCAATCTATATCATAAAAATACCAAAAATACTTATCTTATTATTATCATCTCTATCAGATCTCACTCTTGCAAGTGGCCTTGAAGGGATTGATAACCCCTTTATCCCGTTGGTTGCGAGGTTCTTATTTGTTTGTGTAGGTACGAGGTGACTCGCGTGTGGTCTCCTACTGGATTGATACCTTGGTTCTCAAAAACAGAGGGAAATACTTACGCTGCTTTACTGCACCACCATTTCCTCTTCAAGGGAAAACCAACGCAGTGCTCAAGAGGTAGCAAGAAGGATTTCTGGCGCCGTTGCCGGGGAGATCTACGCCAAGTCAAGACATACCAAGTACCCATCATAACTCTTATCCTCCGCATTACATTATTTGCCATTTGCCTCTCGTTTTCCTCTCCCCCACTTCACCCTTGCCGTTTTATTCGCCCTCTTTTTTCCGTTCTCTCCTCCTTTTCCATTTGCCTCTTTTGCCCGTTTCTTGTTGGCTTGTGTGTTGGATTGCTTGCTTGTCACGATGGCTCAAGATAATACTAAATTGTGTGACTTTGCCAATGAAGGAAAGATGCCCTAGAGGCAATAATAAAGTTATTATTTATTTCCTTATTTCATGATAAATGTTTATTATTCATGCTAGAATTGTATTAACCGGAAACATAATACATGTGTGAATACATAGACAAACATAGTGTCACTAGTATGCCTCTACTTGACTAGCTCGTTGATCAAAGATGGTTAAGTTTCCTAACCATAGACATGAGTTGTCATTTGATTAACGGGATCACATTATTAGGAGAATGATGTGATTGACTTGACCCATTCCGTTAGCTTAGCACTTGATCGTTTAGTTTGTTGCTATTGCTTTCTTCATGACTTATACATGTTCCTATGACTATGAGATTATGCAACTCCCGTTTATCGGAGGAACGCTTTGTGTGCCACCAAATGTCACAACGTAACTGGGTGATTATAAAGGTGCTCTACAGGTGTCTCCAAAGGTACTTGTTGGGTTGGCGTATTTCGAGATTAGGATTTGTCACTCCGATTGTCGGAGAGGTATCTCTGGGCCCACTCGGTAATGCACATCACTATAAGCCTTGCAAGCATTGCAACTAAAGAGTTAGTTGCGGGATGATGTATTACGGAACGAGTAAAGAGACTTGCCGGTAACGAGATTGAACTAGGTATTGAGATACCGACGATCGAATCTCGGGCAAGTAACATACCGATGACAAAGGGAACAACATATGTTGTTATGCAGTCTGACCGATAAAGATCTTCGTAGAATATGTAGGAGCCAATATGGGCATCCCGGTCCCGCTATTGGTTATTGACCAGAGAGGTTTCTCGGTCATGTCTACATAGTTCTCGAACCCGTAGGGTCCGCACGCTTAAACGTTCGTTGACGATATAGTACTATATGAGTTATGTATGTTGATGACCGAATGATGTTCGGAGTCCGGGATGAGATCACGGACATGACGAGGAACTCCGGAATGGTCCGGAAATAAAGTTTGATATATGGGATAATAGTGTTTGGTCACCGGAAGGGTTCCGGAAATCACCGGAAGGGGTTCCGGATGTTTCCCGAAATGTTTGGGTACGAGAACACTTTATTTGGGCCAAAGAGGAACGCCCACAAGGTTTTTGGAAAGCGCAAAAGGAAGTTTTGCGGAGTCCAAGGGCCAGACGCCAGGGTCCCTGGCGTCTGGGTCCGGATGCCGGGAACCCTAGCGTCTGGCTTTGGTGTCCGAGAAGGACTCTTGCCTTTCGGGTGAAACCGACTTTGTGGAGGCTTTTACTCCAAGTTTCGACCCCAGGGCTCAACATATAAATAGAGGGGCAGGGCTAGCACCAAAGACAGATCAAGAAACACCAAGCCGTGTGCCAGCAACCCCGTCCTCTCTAGTTTATCCTCCGTCATAGTTTTCGTAGTGCTTAGGCAAAGCCCTGCGGAGATTGTTCTTCACCAACACCGTCACCACGCCGTCGTGCTGCCGGAACTCATCTACTACTTCGCCCCTCTTGCTAGATCGGGAAGGCGAGGACATCACCGAGCCGAACGTGTGCAGAACTCGGAGGTGCCGTGCTTTCGGTACTTGGATCTGTCGGACGTGAAGACGTACGACTACATCAACCGCGTTGATATAACGCTTCCGCGAACGGTCTACGAGGGTACGCAGACAACACTCTCCCCTCTCGTTGCTATGCATCATCATGATCTTGCGTGTGCGTAGGAATTTTTTTGAAATTACTACGTTCCCCAACAGTGGCATCCGAGCCTAGGTTTTATGTGTTGATGTTATATGCACGAGTAGAACACAAGTGAGTTGTGGGCGATATAAGTCATACTGCTTACCAGCATGTCATACTTTGGTTTGGCGGTATTGTTGGATGAAGCGGCCCGGACCGACATTACGCGTACGCTTACGCAAGACTGGTTTTACCGCCGTGCTATGCACACAGGTGACTAGCGGGTGTCAGTTTCTCAAACTTTAGTTGAACTGAGTGTGGCTACGCCCGGTCCTTGCGAAGGTTAAAACAGCACCAACTTGACAAACTATCGTTGTGGTTTTGATGCGTAGGTAAGATTGGTTCTTGCTTAAGCCCGTAGCAGCCACGTACAACTTGCAACAAACAAAGTAGAGGACGTCTAACTTGTTTTTGCAGGGCATGTTGTGATGTGATATGGTCAAGACGTGATGAGATATAAGTTGTTGTATGAGATGATCATGTTTTGTGGAAGTTATCGGCAACTGGCAAACGCCTTATGGTCGTCTTGAAGGAAATATGCCCTAGAGGCAATAATAAAGTTATTATTTATTTCCTTACATCATGATAAATGTTTATTATTCATGCTAGAATTGTATTAACCGGAAACATAATACATGTGTGAATACATAGACCAACAGAGTGTCACTAGTATGCCTCTACTTGACTAGCTCGTTAATCAAAGATGGTTATGTTTCCTAACCATGAACAAAAGAGTTGTTATTTGATTAACGAGGTCACATCATTAGTAGAATGATCTGATTGACATGACCCATTCCATTAGCTTAGCATCCGATCGTTTAGTATGTTGCTATTGCTTTCTTCATGACTTATACATGTTCCTATAACTATGAGATTATGCAACTCCCGTTTACCGGAGGAACACTTTGGGTACTACCAAACGTCACAACGTAACTGGGTGATTATAAAGGAGTACTACAGGTGTCTCCAATGGTAGATGTTGGGTTGGCGTATTTCGAGATTAGGGTTTGTCACTCCGATTGTCGGAGAGGTATCTCTGGGCCCTCTCGGTAATGCACATCACATAAGCCTTGCAAGCACTGCAACTAATATGTTAGTTGTGAGATGATGTATTACGGAACGAGTAAAGAGACTTGCCGGTAACGAGATTGAACTAGGTATTGGATACCGACGATCGAATCTCGGGCAAGTAACATACCGATGACAAAGGGAACAACGTATGTTGTTATGCGGTCTGACCGATAAAGATCTTCGTAGAATATGTAGGAGCCAATATGGGCATCCAGGTCCCGCTATTGGTTATTGACCGGAGACGTGTCTCGGTCATGTCTACATTGTTCTCGAACCGTAGGGTCCGCACGCTTAACGTTACGATGATAGTTATTATGAGTTTATGCATTTTGATGTACCGAAGGTTGTTCGGAGTCCCGGATGAGATCACGGACATGACGAGGAGTCTCGAAATGGTCGAGACGTAAAGATTGATATATTGGAAGCCTATGTTTGGACATAGGATGTGTTCCGGGTGAAATCGGGATTTTACCGGAATACCGGGAGGGTTACCGGAACCCCCCGGGAGACTAATGGGCCTATTGGGCCTTAGTGGAAAAAGAGAAAAAGGGAAAAACCCACAAGCTGGCCGGCGCCCCCCTTCCCCAAGTCCTAGTAGGACTAGGATAGGGGCCGGCCCCCCTTCTCTCTCTTTTCCCCCCGGGAGTCCTAATAGGATTAGGATTGGGGGGAGGAGTCCTACTCCCGGTGGGAGTAGGACTCCCCTGCGCCTCCTCTCCCTTGGCCGGCCGGCTCCCCCTCCCCCAACCTTTATATACGGGGGCAGGGGGCACCCCAAGACACACAACTTGATCCTTGAGATCGTTCCTTAGCCGTGTGCGGTGCCCCCTGCCACCAAATTCCACCTCGATCGTACCGTTGTAGTGCTTAGGCGAAGCCCTGCGTCGGTAGTACATCAAGATCGTCATCACGCCGTCGTGCTGACGGAACTCTTCCTCGACGCTTTGCTGGATCGGAGCCCGAGGAACGTCATCGAGCTGTACGTGTGCTAAGAACTCGGAGGTGCCGGAGTAACGGTGCTTGGATCGGTCGGATCGGGAAGAAGACGTACGACTACTTCCTCTATGTTGTGTGATCGCTTCCGCAGTCGGTCTGCGTTGGTACGTAGACAACACTCTCCCCTCTCGTTGCTGTGCATCACCATGATCTTGCGTGTGCGTAGGAAATTTTTTGAAATTACCGCGTTCCCCAACAGTGGCATCCGAGCCTAGGTTTTATGGTTTGATGTTATATGCACGAGTAGAACACAAGTGAGTTGTGGGCGATACAAGTCATACTGCCTACCAGCATGTCATACTTTGGTTCGGCGGTATTGTTGGGTGAGACGATCCGGACCAACCTTACGCGTACTCTTACGCGAGACCGGTTCCCTCGACGTGCTTTGCACACAGATGGCTTGCGGAAGACTGCCTCTCCAACTTTAGTTGAACCAAGTGTGACTACGCCCGGTCCTTGAGAAGGTTAAAACAGAGTCTATTTGACGAACTATCGTTGTGGTTTTGATGCGTAGGTGAGATGAGTTCTTACTTAAGCCCGTAGCAGCCACGTAAAACTTGCAACAACAAAGTAGAGGACGTCTAACTTGTTTCTGCAGGGTATGTTGTGATGTGATATGGTCAAGGCATGATGCTGATTTTATTGTATGAGATGATCATGTTTTGTAACCGAGTTATCGGCAACTGGCAGGAGCCATATGGTTGTCGCTTTATTGTATGCAATGCAATCGCGATGTAATGCTTTACTTTATTACTAAACGGTAGTGATAGTCGTGGAAGCATAAGATTGGCGAGACGACAACGATGCTACGATGGAGATCAAGGTGTCGCGCCGGTGACGATGGTGATCATGACGGTGCTTCGGAGATGGAGATCACAAGCACAAGATGATGATGGCCATATCATATCACTTATATTGATTGCATGTGATGTTTATCCTTTTATGCATCTTATCTTGCTTTGATTGACGGTAGCATTATAAGATGATCTCTCACTAAATTATCAAGAAGTGTTCTCCCCGAGTATGCACCGTTGCCAAAGTTCGTCGTGCCCAGACACCACGTGATGATCGGGTGTGATAAGCTCTACGTCCAAATACAACGGGTGCAAAACAGTTGCACACGCAGAATACTCGGGTTATACTTGACGAGCCAAGCATATACAGATATGGCCTCGGAACACGGAGACCGAAAGGTCGAGCCTGAATCATATAGTAGATATGATCAACATAACGATGTTCACCATTGAAAACTACTCCATCTCACGTGATGATCGGTTATGGTTTAGTTGATTTGGATCACGTGATCACTTAGAGGATTAGAGGGATGTCTATCTAAGTGGGAGTTCCTAAGTAATTTGATTAACTGAACTTAAACTTATCATGAACTTAGTACCTGATAGTATCTTGCTTGTTTATGTTGCTTGTAGATAGATGGCTCGTGCTATTGTTCCGTTGAATTTTAATGCGTTCCTTGAGAAAGCAAAGTTGAAAGATGATGGTAGCAATTACACGGACTGGGTCCGTAACCTGAGGATTATCCTCATTGCTGCACAGAAGAATTACGTCCTGGAAGCACCGCTGGGTGATAGGCCTGCTGCTGGAGCAACGCAAGATGTTATGAACGTCTGGCAGAGCAAAGCTGATGACTACTCAATAGTTCAGTGTGCCATGCTTTACGGCTTAGAATCGGGACTTCAACGACGTTTTGAACGTCATGGAGCATATGAGATGTTCCAGGAGTTGAAGTTAATATTTCAAGCAAATGCCCGAATTGAGAGATATGAAGTCTCCAATAAGTTCTATAGCTGCAAGATGGAGGAGAACAGTTCTGTCAGTGAGCATATACTCAAGATGTCTGGGTATAATAATCACTTGATTCAGATGGGAGTTAATCTTCCAGATGACTGCGTCATTGACAGAATTCTCCAATCACTGCCACCAAGCTACAAGAGCTTCGTGATGAACTATAATATGCAAGGGATGAACAAGACTATTCCCGAGCTCTTCGCGATGCTGAAAGCTGCAGAGGTAGAAATCAAGAAGGAGCATCAAGTGTTGATGGTTAGCAAAACCACTAGTTTCAAGAAAAAGGGCAAAGGGAAGAAGAAGGGAAACTTCAAGAAGAACAGCAAGCAAGTTGCTGCTCTGGAGAAGAGACCCAAGTCTGGACCTAAGCCTGAAACTGAGTGCTTCTACTGCAAGCAGACTGGTCACTGGAAGCGGAACTGCCCCAAGTATTTGGCGGATAAGAAGGATGGCAAAGTGAGCAAAGGTATATGTGATATACATGTTATTGATGTGTACCTTACTAGAGCTCGCAGTAGCACCTGGGTATTTGATACTGGTTCTGTTGCTAATATTTGCAACTCGAAACAGGGACTACAGAATAAGCGGACGCTAGCAAAGGACGAGGTGACGATGCGCGTGGGAAACGGTTCCAAAGTTGATGTGATCGCGGTCGGCACGCTACCTCTACATCTACCTTCGGGATTAATATTAGACCTAAATAATTGTTATTTGGTGCCAGCGTTGAGCATGAACATTATATCTGGATCTTGTTTAATGCGAGACGGTTATTCATTTAAATCAGAGAATAATGGTTGTTCTATTTATATGAATAATATCTTTTATGGTCATGCACCTTTGAAGAGTGGTCTATTCTTGTTGAATCTCGAAGATAGTGATACACATATTCATAATGTAGAAGCCAAAAGATGCAAAGTTAATAATGATAGTGCAACTTACTTGTGGCACTGCCGTTTAGGTCATATCGGTGTAAAGCGCATGAAGAAACTCCATACTGATGGGCTTTTGGAACCACTTGATTATGAATCACTTGGTACTTGCGAACCGTGCCTCATAGGCAAGATGACTAAAACACCGTTCTCCGGTACTATGGAGAGAGCAACAGATTTATTGGAAATCATACATACCGATGTATGTGGTCCGATGAATATTGAGGCTCGTGGCGGATATCGTTATTTTCTCACCTTCACAGATGATTTAAGCAGATATGGGTATATCTACTTAATGAAACATAAGTCTAAAACATTTGAAAAGTTCAAAGAATTTCAGAGTGAAGTTGAAAATCATCGTAACAAGAAAATAAAGTTTCTACGATCTGATCGTGGAGGAGAATATTTGAGTTACGAGTTTGGTGTACATTTGAAAAATTGTGGAATAGTTTCGCAACTCACGCCACCCGGAACACCACAACATAATGGTGTGTCCGAACGTCGTAATCGTACTTTACTAGATATGGTGTGATCTATGATGTCTCTTACTGATTTACCGCTATCGTTTTGGGGTTATGCTTTAGAGACGGCCGCATTCACGTTAAACAGGGCACCATCAAAATCCGTTGAGACGACACCTTATGAACTATGGTTTGGCAAGAAACCAAAGTTGTCGTTTCTTAAAGTTTGGGGCTGCGATGCTTATGTGAAAAAGCTTCAACCTGATAAGCTCGAACCCAAATCGGAGAAGTGTGTCTTCATAGGATATCCAAAGGAAACTATTGGATACACCTTCTATCACAGATCCGAAGGCAAGACTTTTGTTGCCAAGTTCGGAAACTTTCTAGAGAAGGAGTTTCTCTCGAAAGAAGTGAGTGGGAGGGAAGTAGAACTTGACGAGGTAACTGTACCTGCTCCCTTATTGGAAAATAGTACATCACAGAAAACTGTTTCTGCGACACCTATACCAATCAGTGAGGAAGCTAATGATGATGATCATGAAGCTTCAGAACGAGATACTACTGAACCACGTAGATCAACCAGAGTGAGATCCGCACCAGAGTGGTACGGTAATCCAGTTCTGGAAGTCATGATGCTAGATCATGACGAACCTACAAACTATGAAGAAGCGATGGTGAGCCCGGATTCCGCAAAGTGGCTTGAGGCCATGAAATCTGAGATGGGATCCATGTATGAAAACAAAGTTTGGACTTTGGTTGACTTGCCCGATGATCGGCAAGCAATTGAGAATAAATGGATCTTCAAGAAAAAGACTGACGCTGATGGTAATATTACTGTCTATAAAGCTCGACTTGTCGCGAAAGGTTTTCGGCAAGTTCAAGGTGTTGACTACGATGAGACATTCTCACCCATAGCGATGCTTAAGTCCGTCAGAATAATGTTAGCAATTGCCGCATTTTATGATTATGAAATATGGCAGATGGATGTCAAAACTGCATTCCTGAATGGATTTCTGGAAGAAGAGTTGTATATGATACAACCGGAAGGTTTTGTCGATCCAAAGGGAGCTAACAAAGTATGCAAACTCCAGCTATCCATTTATGGACTGGTGCAAGCATCTCGGAGTTGGAATAAATGCTTTGATAGTGTGATCAAAGCATTTGGCTTTATACAGACTTTTGGAGAAGCCTGTATTTACAAGAAAGTGAGTGGGAGCTCTGTAGCATTTCTAATATTATATGTGGATGACATATTGCTGATTGGAAATGATATAGAATTTCTGGATAGCATAAAGGGATACTTGAATAAAAGTTTTTCGATGAAAGACCTTGGGGAAGCTGCTTACATATTAGGCATAAAGATCTATAGAGATAGATCAAAACGCTTAATTGGACTTTCACAAAGCACATACCTTGACAAGATTTTGAAGAAGTTCAAAATGGATCAAGCAAATAAAGGGTTCTTGCCTGTGTTACAAGGTATGAAGTTGAGTAAGACTCAATGCCCGACCAATGCAGAAGATAGAGAGAAAATGAAAGATGTTCCCTATGCTTCAGCCATAGGCTCTATCATGTATGCAATGCTGTGTACCAGACCTGATGTGTGCCTTGCTATAAGTTTAGCAGGGAGGTACCAAAGTAATCCAGGAATGGATCACTAGACAGCGGTCAAGAACATCCTGAAATACCTGAAAAGGACTAAAGATATGTTTCTCGTATATGGAGGTGACAAAGAGCTCACCGTAAGAGGTTACGTTGACGCAAGCTTTGACACTGATCCGGACGATTCTAAATCGCAAACCGGATACGTGTTTACTTTAAACGGTGGAGCTGTCAGTTGGTGCAGTTCTAAACAAAGCGTCGTAGCGGGATCTACATGTGAAGCGGAATACATAGCTGCTTCGGAAGCAACAAACGAAGGAGTCTGGATGAAGGAGTTCATATCCGATCTAGGTGTCATACCTAGTGCATCGGGTCCAATGAAAATCTTCTGTGACAATACTGGTGCAATTGCCTTGGCAAAGGAATCCAGATTTCACAAGAGGACCAAACACATCAAGAGACGCTTCAACTCCATCCGGGATTTAGTCCAGGTGGGAGACATAGAGATTTGCAAGATACATACGGATCTGAATGTTGCAGACCCATTGACTAAGCCTCTTCCACGAGCAAAACATGATCAGCACCAAGGCTCCATGGGTGTTAGAATCATTACAGTGTAATCTAGATTATTGACTCTACTGCAAGTGGGAGACTGAAGGAAATATGCCCTAGAGGCAATAATAAAGTTATTATTTATTTCCTTACATCATGATAAATGTTTATTATTCATGCTAGAATTGTATTAACCGGAAACATAATACATGTGTGAATACATAGACCAACAGAGTGTCACTAGTATGCCTCTACTTGACTAGCTCGTTAATCAAAGATGGTTATGTTTCCTAACCATGAACAAAAGAGTTGTTATTTGATTAACGAGGTCACATCATTAGTGGAATGATCTGATTGACATGACCCATTCCATTAGCTTAGCATCCGATCGTTTAGTATGTTGCTATTGCTTTCTTCATGACTTATACATGTTCCTATAACTATGAGATTATGCAACTCCCGTTTACCGGAGGAACACTTTGGGTACTACCAAACGTCACAACGTAACTGGGTGATTATAAAGGAGTACTACAGGTGTCTCCAATGGTAGATGTTGGGTTGGCGTATTTCGAGATTAGGGTTTGTCACTCCGATTGTCGGAGAGGTATCTCTGGGCCCTCTCGGTAATGCACATCACATAAGCCTTGCAAGCACTGCAACTAATATGTTAGTTGTGAGATGATGTATTACGGAACGAGTAAAGAGACTTGCCGGTAACGAGATTGAACTAGGTATTGGATACCGACGATCGAATCTCGGGCAAGTAACATACCGATGACAAAGGGAACAACGTATGTTGTTATGCGGTCTGACCGATAAAGATCTTCGTAGAATATGTAGGAGCCAATATGGGCATCCAGGTCCCGCTATTGGTTATTGACCGGAGACGTGTCTCGGTCATGTCTACATTGTTCTCGAACCGTAGGGTCCGCACGCTTAACGTTACGATGATAGTTATTATGAGTTTATGCATTTTGATGTACTGAAGGTTGTTCGGAGTCCCGGATGAGATCACGGACATGACTAGGAGTCTCGAAATGGTCGAGACGTAAAGATTGATATATTGGAAGCCTATGTTTGGACATAGGAAGTGTTCCGGGTGAAATCGGGATTTTACCGGAATACCGGGAGGGTTACCGGAACCCCCCGGGAGACTAATGGGCCTATTGGGCCTTAGTGGAAAAAGAGAAAAAGGGAAAAACCCACAAGCTGGCCGGCGCCCCCCTTCCCCAAGTCCTAGTAGGACTAGGATAGGGGCCGGCCCCCCTTCTCTCTCTTTTTCCCCCCGGGAGTCCTAATAGGATTAGGATTGGGGGGAGGAGTCCTACTCCCGGTGGGAGTAGGACTCCCCTGCGCCTCCTCTCCCTTGGCCGGCCGGCTCCCCCTCCCCCAACCTTTATATACGGGGGCAGGGGGCACCCCAATACACACAACTTGATCCTTGAGATCGTTCCTTAGCCGTGTGCGGTGCCCCCTGCCACCAAATTCCACCTCGATCGTACCGTTGTAGTGCTTAGGCGAAGCCCTGCGTCGGTAGTACATCAAGATCGTCATCACGCCATCGTGCTGACGGAACTCTTCCTCGACGCTTTGCTGGATCGGAGCCCGAGGAACGTCATCAAGCTGTACGTGTGCTAAGAACTCGGAGGTGCCGGAGTAACGGTGCTTGGATCGGTCGGATCGGGAAGAAGACGTACGACTACTTCCTCTATGTTGTGTGATCGCTTCCGCAGTCGGTCTGCGTTGGTACGTAGACAACACTCTCCCCTCTCGTTGCTGTGCATCACCATGATCTTGCGTGTGCGTAGGAAATTTTTTGAAATTACTGCGTTCCCCAACACGTCTCTCTATTGCATAAGATGCAAGCGCCAAATAATTGCTTTACTTTATCGCTATGCGATAGCAATAGTTGGCGAGACGTCCACGTGACGACACATTGATATAGATCAAGATGATGGAGATCATGGTGTCATGCCGGTGACGATAGAGATCATGACGGTACTTTGGAGATGGAGATCAAAGGCACAAGATGATCATGGCCATATCATGTCACATATTTTGATTGCATGTGATGTTTATCTTTTATGCATCTTATCTTGCTTTGATTGACGGTAGCATTATAAGATGATATCTCACTAAATTTCAAGATAAAAGTGTTCTCCCTGAGTATGCACCGTTGCCAAAGTTCGTCGTGCCCAGACACCACGTGATGATCGGGTGTGATAAGCTCTACGTCCATCTACAACGGGTGCAAGCCAGTTTTGCACATGCAGAATACTCAGGTTAAACTTGACGAGCCTAGCATATGCAGATATGGCCTCGGAACACTGGAGACCGAAAGGTCGAGCGTGAATCATATAGTAGATATGATGAACATAATGATGTTCACCATTGAAAACTACTCCATTTCACGTGATGACCGGTTATGGTTTAGTTGATATGGATCGCGTGATCACTTAGATGATTAGAGGGATGTCTATCTAAGTGAGAGTTCTTAAGTAATATGATTAATTGAACTTTAATTTATCATGAACTTAGTCCTGGTAGTATTAGCATATCTATGTTATAGATCAATAGCTCGCGATGTTGCTCCCAGTTTATTGTGTTCCTAGAGAAAAATTATGTTGAAAAATGTTAGTAGCAATGATGCGGATTGGATCCGTGATCTGAGGATTATCCTCATTGCTGCACAGAAGAATTATGTCTTTGATGCACCGCTAGGTGACAGACCTATTGCAGGAGCAGATGCAGACGTTATGAACGTTTGGCTAGCTCAATATGATGACTACTTGATAGTTTAGTGCACCATGCTTAACGGCTTAGAATTGGGACTTCAAAGACGTTTTGAACGTCATGGACCATATGAGATGTTCCAGGAGTTGAAGTTAATATTTCAAGCAAATACTCGAGTTGAGAGATATGAAGTCTCCAACAAGTTCTATAGCTACAAGATGGAGGAGAATCGCTCAAGTAGTGAGCATGTACTCAGATTGTCTGGGTACTACAATCGCTTGAATCAAATGGGAGTTAATCTTCTAGAGAAGATAGTGATTGACAGAATTCTCTAGTCACCATCACCAAGTTAGTAGAACTTCGTGATGAACTATAGTATGCAAGGGATAACGGAAACGATTCCCAAGCTCTTCGTGATGCTAATATCGACGAAGGTAGAAATCAAGGGAAACATCAAGTGTTGATGGTAGACAAGACCACTAGTTTCAAGAAAAGGGCAAAAGTTAGAAGGGGAACTTCAAGAAGAACGGCAAGCAAGTTGCTGCTCAAGTGAAGAAACCCAAGTATGGTCCTAAGCCTGAGACAAAGTGCTTCTACTGCAAAGGGATTGGTCACTGGAAGCGGAACTACCCCAAGTATTTGGTGGATAAGAAAGGATGGCAAAGTAAACAAAGGTATATTTGATATACATGTTATTGATGTGTACTTTACTAGTGTTCATAGCAACCCCTCAATATTTGGTACTAGTTTAGTTGCTAAGATTAGTAACTCGAAACGGGAGTTGCAGAATAAACAGAGACTAGTTAAGGGTGAAGTGACGATGTGTATGGGAAGTGGTTCCAAGATTGATATGATCATCATCGCACACTCCCTATACTTTCGGGATTAATGTTGAACCTAAATAAGTGTTATTTGGTGTTTGCGTTGAGCATAAATATGATTTGATCATGTTTATTGCAATATGGTTATTCATTTAAGTTAGAGAACAATTGTTGTTCTGTTTACATGAATAAAACCTTCTATGGTCATACACACCAACGAAAATGGTTTGTTGGATCTCGATTGTAATGATACACATATTCATAATATTGAAGCCAAAAAATGCAAAGTTAATAATGATAGTGCAACTTGTTTGTGGCACTGCCGTTTAGGTCATGTTGGTGTAAAGCGCATGAAGAAACTCCATGCTAATGGGATTTTGGAATCACTTGATTATGAACCACTTGATGCTTGCGAACCATGTATCTTGGGCAAGATGACTAAAACTTCGTTCTCCGGAACAATGGAGCAAGCAACAAATTTGTTGGAAATCATACATACTGATGTATGTGGTCCGATGAATATCAAGGCTTGCAGCGGGTATCATTATTTTCTGACCTTCACAGATGATTTGAGCAGATATGGGTATATCTACTTGATGAAACATAAGTCTGAAACATTTGAAAAGTTCAAAGAATTTCAGAGTGAAGTGGAAAATCATCGTGACAAGAAAATAAGGTTTCTACGATCTGATCGCGGAGACAAATATTTGAGTTACGAGTTTGGTCTTCAATTAAAACAATGTGGAATAGTTTCATAAATTCGTGCCACCTGGAACACCACAGCATAATGGTGTGTCCGAACGTCATAACCGTACTTTATTGGATATAGTGCAATCTATGATGTTTCTTACCGATTTACCACTATCGTTTTGGGGTCATGCATTAGAGACAGCTGCATTCACGTTAAAAAGGGGCACCATCTATATCCGTCGAGACGACGCCTTATGAACTATGGTTTGGCAAGAAACCAAAGTTGTCGTTTCTTGAAGTTTGGGGTTGCGATGCTTATGAGAAAAAGTTTCATCCTGATAAGCTCAAACCCAAATCGGAGAAATATGTCTTCATAGGATACCCAAAGGAGACTGTTGGGTACACCTTCTATCACAGATCCTAAGGCAAGACATTCGTTGCTTATAATGGATCCTTTCTAGAGAAGGAGTTTCTCTTGAAAGAAGTAAGTGGGAGGAAAGTAGAAAACTTGATAAGGTAATTGTACCTTCTACCTTATTGGAAAGTAGTTCATCACAAAAATCTGTTCTTGTGACTACTACACCAATTAGTGAGGAAGCTAATGATGATGATCATGTAACTTCAGATCAAGTTACTACCGAATCTCGTAGGTAAACCAGAGTGAGATCCGCACCAGAGTGGTACGGTAATCCTATTTTGGAGGTCATGTTACTTGACCATGACGAACCTACGAACTATGAGGAAGCGATGATGAGCCCAGATTCCACGAAATGGTTTGAGGCCATGAAATCTGAGATATGATCCATGTATGAGAACAAAGTTTGGACTTTGGTTGACTTGCCCGATGATCGGCAAGCAATTGAGAATAAATGGATCTTCAAGAGGAAGACGGACGTTGATAGTAGTGTTACTATCTACAAAGCTAGAATTGTCGCAAAAGGTTTTCGACAAGTTCAAGGTGTTGACTACGATGAGAGCCTCTCACTCGTATCTATGCTTGAGTCTGTCCGAATCATGTTAGTAATTGCCGCATTTTATGAAATCTTGCAAATGGATAAACAAAACTGCATTCCTTAATGGATTTATTAAAGAAGAGTTGTATATGATGCAACAGAAGGTTTTGTCAATCCGAAAGGTGCTAACAAAATGTGCAAGCTCCAGCGATCCATCTGTGGACTGGTGCAAGCATCTCGGAGTTGGAATATACGCTTTGATGAGTTGATCAAAGCATATAGTTTTATACAGACTTGCGGTGAAGCCTGTATTTACAAGAAAGTGAGTGGGAGCACTACAACATTTCTGATAAGTATATGTGAATGACATATTGTTGATCGGAAATAATGTAGAATTATTCTGTAAAGCATAAGATATAGTGCAAATCTATGATGTTTCTTACCGATTTACCACTATCGTTTTTGAGGTTATGCATTAAAGACAGCTGCATTCACGTTAAAAAGGGGCACCATCTAAGTCCGTTGAGACGACACAATCTGAACTGTGGTTTGGCAAGAAACCAAAGTTGTCGTTTCTTAAAGTTTGGGGTTGTGATGCTTATATGAAAAAGTTTCATCCTGATAAGCTCAAACCCAAATCGGGGAAATATGTCTTCATAGGATACCCAAAGGAGACTGTTGGGTACACCTTCTATCACAGATCCGAAGGCAAGACATTCGTTGCTAAGAATGGATACTTTCTAGAGAAGGAGTTTCTCTCGAAAGAAGTGAGTGGGAGGAAAGTAGAAAACTTGATAAGGTAATTGTACCATCTCCCTTATTGGAAAGTAGTTCATCACAGAAATCTGTTCTTGTGACTACTACACCAATTAGTGAGGAAGCTAATGACGATGATCATGTAACTTCAGATCAAGTTACTACCGAATCTTGTAGGTAAACCAGAGTGAGATCCGCACCAGAGTGGTACGGTAATCCTGTTCTGGAAGTCATGTTACTAGACCATGACGAACTTGCGAACTATGAGGAAGCGATGATGAGCCCAGATTCCACGAAATGGCTTGAGGCCATGAAATCTGAGATGAGATCCATGTATGAGAACAAAGTATGGACTTTGATTGACTTTCCCATTGATCGGCGAGCCATTGAGATTAAATGGATCTTCAAGAGGAAGACGGATGCTGATAGTAGTGTTACTATCTACAAACCTAGAATTGTCGCAAAAAGGTTTTCGACAAGTTCAAGGTGTTGACTACGATGAGAGTTTCTCACTCATATCTATGCTTAAGTCTGTCCGAATCATGTTAGCAATTGCCGCATTTTATGAAATCTGGCAAATGGATAAACAAAACTGCATTCTTTAATGGATTTATTAAAGAAGAGTTGTATATGATGCAACCAAAAGGTTTTGTCAATCCTAAAGGTGCTAACAAAATATGCAAGCTCCAGCGATCCATCTATGGACTGGTGCAAGCATCTCAGAGTTGGAATATATGCTTTGATAAGTTGATCAAAGCATATCGTTTTATACAGACTTGCGGTGAAGCCTGTATTTACAAGAAAGTGAGTGGGAGCACTACAACATTTCTGATAAGTATATGTGTATGACATATTCTTGATCGGAAATAATGTAGAATTATTCTGCAAAGCATAAAGGAATGTTTGAAAGGATTTTTTTCAAATAAAGACCTCGGTGAAGCTGCTTACATATTGAGCATCAAGATCTATAGAGATAGATCAAGACGCTTGATAAGTTTTTTCAATAAGTACATACCTTGACAATATTTTGAAGTAGTTCAAAATAGAACAGTCAAAGAAGAAGTCCTTGCCTGTGTTACAAGGTGTGAAGTTGAGTATGACTCAAAACCCGACCACGGCAGAAGATAGAGAGAGAATGAAAGTCATTCCCTATGCCTCAGCCATAGGTTCTAAAAAGTATGCCATGTTGTGTACCAGACCTATTGTATACCCTGTCCTGAGTTTGGCAAAGGAGTACAATAGTGATCTAGGAGTAGACCACTGGACATTGGTCAAAATTATCCTTAGTGGAATAAGGATATGTTTCTCGATTATGGAAGTGACAAAAAGGTTCGTCGTAAAGGGTTACGTCGACGCAAGTTTTGACACTGATCCAGATGACTCTAAGTCTCAATCTAGATACATATTGAAAGTGGGAGTAATTAGCTAGAGTAGCTCTGTGCAGAGCATTGTTGACATAGAGATTTGCAAAATACATACGGATCTAAATGTTGCAGACCCGTTGACTAAACTTCTCTCACAAGCAAAACATGATCACACCTTAGTACTCTTTGGATGTTAATCACATAGTGATGTGAACTAGATTATTGACTCTAGTAAACCCTTTGGGTGTTGGTCACATGACGATGTGAACTATGGGTGTTAATCACATGGTGATGCGAACTATTGATGTTAAATCACATGGCGGTGTGATCTAGATTATTGACTCTAGTGCAAGTGGGAGACTGGAGGAAATATGCCCTAGAGGCAATAATAAATTTATTATTTATTTCCTTATTTCATGATAAATGTTTATTATTCATGCTAGAATTGTATTAACCGGAAACATAATACATGTGTGAATACATAGACAAATAGAGTGTCACTAGTATGCCTCTACTTGACTAGCTCATTGATCAAAGATGGTTAAGTTTCGTAACCATAGACATGAGTTGTCATTTGATTAACGGGATCACATCATTAGGAGAATGATGTGATTGACTTGACCCATTCCGTTAGCTTAGCACTTGATCGTTTAGTTTGTTGCTATTGCTTTCTTCATGACTTATACATGTTCCTATGACTATGAGATTATGCAACTCCTGTTTACCGGAGGAACGCTTTGTGTGCCACCAAACGTCACAACGTAACTGGGTGATTATAAAGGTGCTCTACAGGTGTCTCCAAAGGTACTTGTTGGGTTGGCGTATTTCGAGATTAGGATTTGTCACTCCGATTGTCGGAGTGCTATCTCTGGGCCCACTCGGTAATGCACATCACTATAAGCCTTGCAAGCATTGCAACTAAAGAGTTAGTTGCGGGATGATGTATTACGGAACGAGTAAAGAGACTTGCCGGTAACGAGATTGAACTAGGTATTGAGATACCGACGATCGAATCTCGAGAAAGTAACATACCGATGACAAAGGGAACAACGTATGTTGTTATGCGGTCTGACTGATAAAGATCTTCATAGAATATGTAGGAGCCAATATGGGCATCCAGGTCCCGCTATTGGTTATTGACCAGAGAGGTTTCTCGGTCATGTCTACATAGTTCTCGAACCCATAGGGTCCGCACGCTTAAACGTTCGTTGACGATACAGTACTATATAAGTTATGTATGTTGATGACTGAATGTTGTTCGGAGTCCGGGATGAGATCACGGACATGTCGAGGAACTCCGGAATGGTCCGGAGATAAAGTTTGATATATGGGATAATAGTGTTTGGTCACCGGAAGGGTTCCGGAAATCACCGGAAGGGGTTCCGGATGTTTCCCGAAATGTTTGGGTACAAGAACACTTTATTTGGGCCAAAGAGGAAAGCCCAGAAGGTTTTTGGAAAGCGCAAAAGGAAGTTTTGTGGAGTCCAGGGGCCAGACGCCAGGGTCCCTGGCGTCTGGGTCCAGACGCCGGGAACCCTAGCGTCTGGCCCTGGAGTCCGAGAAGGACTGTTGCCTTTCGGGTGAAACCGACTTTGTGGAGGCTTTTACTCCAAGTTTTGACCCCAGGGCTCAACATATAAATAGAGGGGCAGGGCTAGCACCAAAGACAGATCAAGAAACACCAAGCCGTGTGTCAGCAACCCCGTCCTCTCTAGTTTATCCTCCGTCATAGTTTTTGTAGTGCTTAGGCGAAGCCCTGCGGAGATTGTTCTTCACCAACACCGGCACCACGCCGTCGTGCTGCCGGAACTCATCTACTACTTCGCCCCTCTTGTTGGATCGAGAAGGCGAGGACGTCACCGAGCCGAACGTGTGCAGAACTCGGAGGTGCCGTGCTTTCGGTACTTGGATCGGTCGGACATGAAGACGTACGACTACATCAACCGCGTTGATATAACGCTTCCGCGAACGGTCTACGAGGGTACGTAGACAACACTCTCCCCTCTCGTTGCTATGCATCATCATGATCTTGCGTGTGCGTAGGAATTTTTTTGAAATTACTACATTCCCCAACAGCCAATACCAACAATAATGATTTTATTAGCACTCCGATTTCTCCTCTTACCGATGCTGAATCTTGTGAGATTAATACTGCCTTGCTGAATCTTGTCACGAAAGATCCGTTTTCTGGCCTTCCTAGTGAAGATGTCGTTACCCATCTAAACAACTTTGTTGATTTCTGTGATATGCAAAAGAAGAAAGATGTGGACAACGACATTGTTAAACTTAAGCTATTTCCGTTTTCGCTTAGAGATCGTGCTAAAGCTTGGTTTTCGTCTTTGCCTAAAAATAGTATTGATTCATGGAATAAGTGCAAAGATGCTTTTATCTCTAAGTATTTTCCTCCCGCTAAGATCATCTCTGTTAGAAACGATATTATGAATTTTAAGCAACTTGATCATGAACATGTTGCACAATCTTGGGAGAGGATGAAATTAATGATACGTAATTGCCCTACACATGGTTTGAATTTATGGATGATTATACAAAATTTTTATGCCGGATTGAATTTTGCTTATAGAAATCTTTTAGATTCGTCCGCGGGAGGCACTTTTATGGAAATCACTTTAGGAGAACCTACGAAACTCCTAGATAATATTATGGTTAATTATTCTCAATGGCACACTGAAAGATCTACTAGTAAAAAGGTGCATGCAATTGAAGACATTAATGTTTTGAGTGGAAAGATGGATGAACTTATGAAATTGTTTGCTAATAAGAGTGCTCCTACTGATCCTAATGATATTCCTTTGTCTACTTTGATTGAGAATAATAATGAATATATGGATGTGAATTTTGTTGGTAGGACCAATTTTGGTAATTACGCGTATAGAGGTAATTTTAATTCTAGGCCGTTTCCTAGTAATTCCTCTAATAATTATGGTAATTCTTAGAATAATTCTTATGGAAATTATAATAAGATGCCCTCTGATTTTGAATCTAGTATTAAAGAGTTTATTACTTCGCAAAAGAGTTTCAATGCTTTGATTGAAGAAAAATTGTTTAAGATTGATGAGTTGGCTAGGAACGTGGATAGAATTTCTCTTGATGTTGATTCTTTGAAACATAGATCTATTCCACCTAAGCATGATATCAACGAGTCTCTCAAAGCCATGAGAATTTCCATTGATGAGTGCAAAGAAAGAACCGCTAGGATGCGTGCTAAGAAAGATTGCTTTGTGAAAGCGTGTTCTTCTAGTTTTCATGACAATAAAGATGAAGATCTAAAAGTAATTGATGTGTCCCCTATTAAATCTTTGTTTTGCAATATGAATCTTGATAATGATGGGACTGGAGATGAGTCAACTTTAGTTAGAAGGCGTCCCAAAAATTCAGAGTTTTTAGATCTTGATGCAAAAATTGTTAAAAGTGGGATTGAAGAGGTCGAAACTTTAAATAGCAATGAACCCACTATATTGGATTTCAAGGAATTTAACTATGATAGTTGCTCTTTGATAGATTGTATTTCCTTGTTGCAATCCGTGCTAAATTCTCCTCATGCTTATAGTCAAAATAAAGCTTTTACTAAACATATCGTTGATGCTTTGATGCAATCTTATGAAGAAAAACTTGAGTTGAAGTTTCTATCCCTAGAAAACTTTATGATGAGTGGGAACCTACTATTAAAATAAAAATTAAAGATCATGAATGCCATGCTTTGTGTGATTTGGGTGCTAGTGTTTCCACAATCCCAAAAACTTTGTGTGATTTGCTAGGTTTCCGTGAATTTGATGATTGTTCTTTAAACTTGCACCTTGTGGATTCCACTATTAAGAAACCTTTGGGAAAGATTAATGATGTTTTATTGTTGCAAATAGGAATTATGTGCCCGTAGATTTCATTGTTCTTGATATAGATTGCAATCCTTCATGTCCTATTATTCTTGGTAGACCTTTCCTTAGAACGATTGGTGCAATTATTGATATGAAGGAAGGGGATATTAGATTCCAATTTCTGTTAAGGAAGGGCATGGAACAATTTCCTAGAAAGAAAATTAAATTACCTTATGAATCTATTATGAGAGCCACTTATGGATTGCCTACCAAAGATGGCAATACCTAGATCTATCCTTGCTTTTATGCCTAGCTAGGGGCGTTAAACGATAGCGCTTGTTGGGAGGCAACCCAATTTTATTTTTATTCCTTGATTTTTGCTCCTGTTTAGTAATAAATAATTTACCTATCCTCTGTTTTGGTTGTGTTTTTGTGTTTAATTAGTGTTTGTGCCAAGTAGAACCGTTGGGAAGACTTGGGGAAAGTCTTTTTGATCTTGCTGTAAAAAAACAGAAACTTTAGCGCTCACGAGAATTGCTGCCATTTTTTTATTGCAGAGTGCTATTTATGTAATTATTTTTGAAGATGATTAATAGATAAATTCCTCATGTACAGAAATTTATTTTAGAATTTTTGGGGTTCAAGAAGTATTCGAAACCTACAGATTACTATAGACTATTCTGTTTTTGACAGATTCTGTTTTTCGTGTGTTGTTTGCTTATTTTGATGAATCTATGGCTAGTAATAGAGTTTATAAACCATAGAGAACTTGGAATACAGTAGGTTTAACACCAATATAAATCAATAATGAGTTCATTACAGTACCTTGAAGTGGTGGTTTGTTTTCTTTTACTAACGGAGCTCACGAAGATTTTCTTTTAAGTTTTGTGTTGTGAAGTTTTCAAGTTTTGGGTAAGGATTTGATGGGTTATGGAACAAGGAGTGGAAAGAGACTAAGCTTGGATATGCCCAAGGCAACCCAAGGTAAAATCCAAGGACACCAAAAAGCCTAAGCTTGGGGATGCCCCGGAAGGCATCCCCTCTGTCGTCTTCGTCTATCGATAACTTTACTTGGAGCTATATTTTTATTTGCCACATGATATGTGTTTTGCTTGGAGCGTCTTGTATGATTTGAGTATTTGATTTTTAGTTTACCACAATCATCCTTTCTGTACACACCTTTTGAGAGAGACACACATGAATTGGAATTTATTAGAATACTCTATGTGCTTCACTTATATCTTTTGAGCTATATAGTTTTTGCTCTAGTACTTCACTTATATATTTTAGAGCATGGTGGTGGTTTTATTTTATAGAAATAATTGATCTCTCATGCTTCACTTATATTATTTTGAGAGTCCTTTAGAACAACATGGCAATTTGCTTTTAGGCATAATAAAAACATTCATATAAGTGCATTGAATACTAAGAGAAGTTTGATACTTGATGATTGTTTTGAGATACCGAGATAGTGATATCAAAGTTGTGCTAGTTGAGTAGTTGTGAATTTGAGGAATACTTTTTTTGAAGTTTGCATGTCCCGTAGCATGCACGTATGGTAAACATTGTGTAACAAATTTGAAACATGAGGTGTTATTTGATTGTCTTCCTTATGAGTGGCGGTCGGGGACGAGCGATGGTCTTTACCTACCAATCTATCCCCCTAGGAGCATGCGCGTAATACTTGGTTTTTGATGACTTGTAGATTTTTGCAATAAGTATGTGAGTTCTTTATGACTAATGTTGGGTCCATGGATTATACACACTCTCACCCTTCCATCATTGCTAGCCTCTTCGGTACCGTGCATTGCCCTTTCTCACATTGAGAGTTGGTGCAAACTTCGCCGGTGCATCCAAACCCCGTGATACGATATGCTCTATCACACATAAACCTCCTTATATCTTCCTCAAAACAGCCACCATACCTACCTATTATGGCATTTCCGTAGCCATTCCGAGATATATTGCCATGCAACTTTCCACCATTCCGTTTATTATGAAACGCACCAACATTGTCATATTGCCTTGCATGATCATGTAGTTGACATTGTAAGTGCATCTAGTGCCACCCCTAGTTGGTTTTGGAGTATTGACGACAAACCTAGTTGAGGGACTAATGTGTTTGTGAGAATTGCAGGATAACACAGGTAGAAGTCCCTCATTGATTCGGTTTAGCTACCAGAGATGACCCCCAAAAATGTATGAAGACATTGAAGACAGTGGTGGTTCATGAAGACATTCATGTCGAAGACAATGACATATGAAGACTCCCCATGAAGCCTTTGGAACTCGAAGACTTAGATCCTTCGTAGTTTTGCTTATTCATGTTGTGTCATAGGAACCACCGTACTGTTAAGTGGGGTCCAAGAAAACCAGTCAGGATGACTGAAGTGATGCCTAATTCAAATCCTATGTCTTCGAGTGAAGACAATGAGAGAAAATCTTGTCCAGAGTCAGACAAGTCAGCTTTACTTGCAGCCCAACTAAAGTTGCCGTGAGAGTTCAAAATCCGACCGTTAGTACACGTGTCAGTTCCTTAGTGACCCAGGGTCATTTCGGACAAATCAGGTCAGGGTTGCCAAGTGGCTATAAATAGCCCACCCCCACAACCATAAACGGTTGGCTGCTCAAATTTCAGTGCACGGCTTTTGTCGTTTGAGAGCAACCCACCTCGAAGCCTTTGAGAGAAAATCCTTAGTGAGGAGAAGAGCCCTAACCACCCAGAGCCAGAGTAATTGGGCATCACTTAAGTCTTCTTGTCTGAGTGATCTGAAGACTTATTACACTTGAGGACTGTGCATCCTCCAGACGGTTAGGCGTCGCGTTCTGAGCATCCAAGAGGAATTGTGGATTGCCGGTGAACGAAGTCTGTGAAGGTTTGGGAGTCTACCTTGAAGACTTACCAGAGTGATTGGGCGGGGTCTGTGTGACCTTAGCTCAAGGAGAAAACGGTGAGGACTGGGTGTCCTGAGCTGCGTGTTCAGGACTGGGTGTCCGGGACTGTGTGTCCTTTGGTTTAAATACCTAGCCGCTCCAACCAGACGTACAGTTGTCACAGCAACTGGAACTGGTCCAACATATCATTGTCTTCAACGTGTCACTGGTTTCATCTTCACCTCCCTTTACTTACCAGTACACATTGTGAAGCTATTGCATGCCTGCTTAATCTTCTGTCTTCACAACCTGACTGTATGATCTGTTTGGCTTCATAACTTCTTCCAACCTGATCCTCATTACACTGAAGCTATTTGTCTCTGTGCTTTCACTGTACTGTATATTTGACTATGGCTTGCGTTGTGTAATCTACCTTCCGCTGCATAGTGATAGGCTTCAAGTATGTTTGTCTTCATAACTTCCATGTTTTGAAGACTTTCTTAAAAATCGCCTATTCACCCCCCCTCTAGTCGATATAACGCACTTTCAATTGGTATCAGAGCAAGGTGCTCCCTTGTTCTATGTGATTCGGTTTAACCACCTGGAGTTTTAGCTATGTCGACTGCAGGGATAATTAAAGTCTCCGCTGCGTGCCCCGTCTTCGATGGAACTGAATATCCCTACTGGAAGAATAAGATGCGCATGCATCTTGAAGCCATTGACGTCGACCTATGGTATGTCGTCGAAATTGGTGTTCCCAAGGCTGGAGAAGGTGTCACTGCTGCTGATGTCAAGAAGTTCACTCAACTGGACTCCACTGCCAAGAATATTATCTGTGGTCATCTGACCAAGGGACAGTACGGCCGTGTGAGTGCCTTGAAGACATCTAAGCTGGTCTGGGACTGGCTCTCCAAGGTCAATGAAGGCATCTCAACCCAGAGAGATCAGAGAATCAGTGTTCTTCGCAATCTCTTCAACCGCTTCAAGCGAAATGATAATGAGAATGTCCAGCACACATTTGACCGGCTCACTGACATCACAAATGAGCTTCAAGCCCTCGGCGCCACTGAGATTACCAAACATGAAATCGTCAAGACGCTGCTAAGATCACTTGACAGTTAATTTGACATTCTAGCCCTGATGATTCAAGAACGTCCAGACTTCAAGACACTCGATCCGTCTGACATACTTGAGAGGCTCAACACACATGAGTTTCAGCTTTCTGAGAAAAGAGATATCTACGGTCCAAACTATGGGCGAACTCGTGCCTTGAAGGCAAAAGCTGTGTCATCATCTGAAGAGGAATCTGACAGCAGTTCTGATGATCTTGAAGACATTGGAAGGGAACTTGCAATGCTAGTGAAGAAGTTCCAGAAATTCACCAAGAAGAAAGGCTTCAGAAAGTCTTCACGATCAAGCTCAAGGAATGATGAAGCTTCTGCGCATGACTACAAGAGGAAAACTTGTCACAAATGCAAGAAAACTGGACACTTCATCTCTGAATGCCCACAGTGGGACAATGAGAACAGAAAGAAGAAGAAGAGCAAGGAATATGACTCTGACGATAAGAAGACGAAGAAATACTCAAAGTCTTCGTCCAAGTCTTCCTCAAAGTCTTCATCACACAAGAAGAGTTCATCTGGCAAGGCTCGTGCGTTTGTTGGCAAGGAAATGGATTCAGAGGAGGAGTCCGCTTCTGAGGAGGCAGAGGTGGAGTCTGAGGAGGAGTCTGATTCAGGCATTGCAAGTTTGGCTATAGCCTATGTCGCCAAGTCCATCTTCAACACTGAAGACAATAACTCTATCACCATCACCGATGCAAATGACAAGGACGACTCTACTCCCACCTACTGCTTCATGGCATGTGGTGCCAAGGTAAACACACGCACCTCTCACTATCAAACATCTAGCGACGATGACTCTGGTTGTGATTCAAAACCCAGTTACAAAACACTTGCTAAAATTGCAACTGAACAACAAAAGGCCATGGAACATATTCAAAAACTGTTAGACAGAAGCGATGATCTGTTGGGCGCTGAAATGACCCGTTCTGAATCCTTAATTGAAGACATAAAAAATCTTCATGTTAAGTATCAGGAACTCGAAGATCGTCTTGAGACTCTCTCAACTACTCATGAAAAGCTTTCCTATGATTATCTTCAGAAGAAGCAAGATCTTGAGAAGTTGAGAGCGGATCATGAAGATCTTCAAAAGGAAAACGAGTCACTTCGAGCCGAACAGATCAGTTCTGCTCAGGAAGGATTTGAACCACCATGCCTTAAATGCATTGAGCGTGATAATGCTAATTCTGTTGCTGAATGTTCCACTGCTACTGCTGTTGCAATATCTTCAATTGTTGAAGTGGTAACTAACCCCTCTGCTGAGGAGACCACAGCTATTGCTGATGAAAATGCTAGGTTGAAGACATTGCTTGAAACAGGGATGTACAAAAGTCTCAAAGGACACCAGACACTATGTGATGTCCTCAAGAAGCAGATTCTGAACCGAAACCCTAGCAAAGAGGGTGTTGGGTTCGTGAGGAAAATTAATGCAGATGGCTCTTACTGGAAACCTGAGCAGTACCCCAAAACCACATGGGTTGCTGCAAAGGAATCCTCATCGGATCCATCCAATCTATCTGGCTTCACTTGTGCTAATCCAATTATTATTGATGAATCCTTTGATGCAAACTATAAACTGTTTAGGAATCAGAATGGTGAAGTATTTGCCAGGTACATTGGTACTAACTGCAGGAATGGACCGCCTATGAAGAAGATCTGGGTCCCAAAAATGTGTCTTGAGAATCTTCCTGTGAATGTCCTCATGACACCTCACATGAAGAAGACAAACCTCAGACCAAAGGCTTCATATGGTCCAAAGGGTTCATACAGGCAGAGGGCTCATCTGAGTTGCACTAACACAAATGCTTTGCAGGGAAACCATGCTCAGGCTTATGAGAGCGGTTCTTCAAACCGTCATTCTCATATGACCAAAAATTATTCTGCCTATTCTTATGAGTATTATTGCCCACCTGCTAAACTGTTTGCTAGGGCTCCAAAGCCAAAATTCTCAGATGCTGCACTTAGACTTATTGCTTCTAAGCCACCCTTGAAGATGTGGGTGGTTAAGAAAGCTTAACTCTCTTTTGCAGGGAAAGGTCTCCAGCACAAAACCAAAATCTTCTGATGCTATTGCTGGGAACCTTAAAAAACTCGTGGGGCGCATGATCAAATGCCCGAATGGCATCACTATGTATTTCATATCTGAATCGCATGCTACCCTCCCTGCTTGTCCTAACCTGGATCTCAGTTTTCATAATCCACTGGTTCGTCAAATGTTTTTGCTTCACAACACTCTTGGTGAAGCCTATCCCCCTAACTGCACTGTAGGGTACGACACCAGTAACTTCGGAGTCTTCAGTATGGATTATTGACAGCGGGTGTACAAATCACATGACTGGCAAGAAAAGTCTCTTTATGGACTCAACCTTACGTCCATCTGACAAGAGCCACATCACATTCGCTGACACTGGTAAAAGTAAAGTACTGGGTCTAGGTAGAGTTGCAATCTCAAGGGATCAACACATGGATAAAGTCATGTTTGTTGAATCCCTTGGCTTCAACTTAATGTCTGTCTCAATGCTTTGCGATTTAAACATGATTGTAATCTTTGGAAAATATCGCTGTCTGGTACTAATGGAATCTGACAAGTCTCTAGTGTTTGAAGGGTATCGGAAAGATGATTTGTACGTGGTAGATTTCTCAGCAGGGCCACAGCTTGCAGTTTGTCTTCTCGCAAAGGCTTCAGAATGCTGGCTTTGGCATCGAAGACTTGGGCATGCTGGCATGAGGAACCTCCACACCCTTGCTAAGAAGAAGCATGTCATAGGCATCGAGGGCATCAAGTTCAAGAAAGATCACTTATGCGGTGCCTGTGAAGCTGGGAAGATGACAAGGGCAAAACATCCTTCGAAGACAATCATGACCACTACCCAACCCTTCGAACTGCTTCACATGGATCTCTTCGGTCCTACCCACTACTCAACTTTCTCCACTACTGCTTGCCTCTATGGCTTCGTCATTGTTGATGATTACTCTAGATATACTTGGGTGCACATAATCCTTTACAAGACTGAAGTACAGGATGTCTTCAGACGCTTTGCAAATCGGGCAATGAACAATTATGGCGCCAAGATAAAGCACATCAGAAGTGACAATGGCACAGAATTCAAGAACACCGGCCTTGACACATATCTTGATACCTTGGGCATCACTCATGAATTCTCAGCTCCATACACGCCACAACAGAATGGCATCGTCGAACGCAAGAACAGAACACTCATTGAGATGGCCAGAACAATGTTAGATGAGTACAAGACACCAAGAAAATTCTGGACTGAAGCCATTGACACTGCATGCCATACTATCAACCGTGTGTATCTTCACAAGCTGCTGAACAAGACATCTTATGAACTTCTGACTGGCAAGAAGCCAAATGTAAGTTACTTCAGAGTATTTGGATCAAGATGCTGGATCAAGGACCCTCACCACACAGCAAAATTTGCTCCAAAAGCACATGAGGGCTTCATGCTTGGATATGGAAAGGATTCGCACTCCTACAGAGTCTTCAATCTCTTTCACTACAAAGTGGTTGAAACAGTGGATGTGCGGTTTGGTGAGACCAATGGGTCACAAAGAGAGCAACTACCAGATGTACTAGATGAAGTTCCAGCCAGTGAATCAATCAAGCTAATGGGAACTGGAGAAATTGTACCCTCTGAAGCTCGTCCTGAAGAAGAACTTATCATCTCAGCACCTGATCCACATGAAGACAATGCTCAGCCTGAAGACATTCCTCCCCATGACAACGTAGATCAGCAAGAGCAAAGTCTTCGACCCCTACATCCTCGTGTTGCCAATGAAGTGCAAATTGACAGAATAATTGATAGCATCAATGCACCTGGTCCACTGACTCGTTCAAAGGCAACTCAATTGGCAAACTTTTGCGGACACTTCGCATTTGTTTCAATCACAGAACCCAAGAAAACTGATGAAGCCTTTATGGAACCTGAATGGATTCAAGCTATGCAAGAAGAGCTTCAACAATTTGAGCTGAACAATGTATGGGAGTTAGTTAAGCGTCCTGATCCACGGAAGCATAACATAATAGGCACCAAATGGATATACCGCAACAAGCAAGATGCCAAGTCGTCAGAAACAAGGCTCGTCTCGTTGCTCAAGGATATACTCAAGTGGAAGGCATCGACTTCGACGAAACATTTGCTCCTGTGGCCAGACTTGAAGCCATCCGTATACTGCTGGCCTATGCAAATCATCACAACATAATCCTGTATCAAATGGATGTAAAAAGTGCCTTCCTCAATGGCAAAATTGAAGAAGAAGTGTATGTTGCGCAACCACCTGGGTTTGAAGATCCAAAACATCCTGACATGGTGTACAAGCTCAAAAAGGCACTATATGGCCTCAAACAAGCCCCTCGGGCCTGGTATGATACACTCAAATACTTCCTGAAGAGCAAAGGCTTCATACCTGGTTCCCTGGATCCCACTCTCTTCACAAAGACATATGATGGTGAACTGTTTGTGTGCCAAATATACGTGGATGACATTATCTTCGGCTGCACCAATCAGAAGTACATTGAGGAGTTCGGATATATGATGCAAGAGCAATATCAGATGTCTATGATGGGGGAGCTGAAATTCTTCCTCGGTCTTCAGATAAGGCAACAACGCAATGGCATCTTCATATCTCAAGAGAAATATCTCAAAGACTGCCTGAAGAAGTTCGGTATGCAAGATTGCAAAGGCTTCACAACACCAATGCCAGCCAAACATCATCTGGGTCCTGACGACAATGGTAAAGAGTTCGATCAAAAGGTATACCGCTCCATGATTGGTTCTTTGCTTTATTTATGTGCATCTAGGCCAGATATTATGCTTAGTGTTTGCATGTGTGCTCGGTTTCAAGAGGCACCAAAGGAGTCGCATCACTTAGCAGTGAAGCGAATTCTTCGATATTTGGCTCACACACCAACTCTAGGGTTATGGTATCCAAAGGGCTCAGAGTTTGATCTGGTTGGATTTTCGGACGCTGATTACGCTGGTGACAAGGTTGATCGGAAATCCACATCAGGCACATGTCATTTCCTGGGCCAATCTCTTGTCTGTTGGTCTTCAAAGAAGCAGAACTGTGTATCTCTCTCCACTGCTGAATCTGAATACATTGCTGCTGGATCCTGCTGCGCTCAGCTTCTATGGATGAAACAAACCCTCAAGGATTATGGCATTCATCTGAAGCAAGTGCCACTTTACTGCGACAACGAAAGCGCCATCAAGATCGCCAACAACCCAGTTCAGCACTCGAAGACAAAGCACATTGAAATTCGTCATCATTTTCTCAGAGATCATGTTACGAAGGAAGACATTGATATCATACACGTCAACACTGAAGAGCAATTGGCAGATATCTTCACCAAGCCCTTGGATGAGAAGAGATTTTGCAAAATTCCTACAGCGTCACATCAATTCACCCGAAGCAAGTTCCTGTTGGTCAAGCAAAAGGAAGCCTTTGAAGCCTTTGAAACCTTTGAAGCCTTTGAAACTTTTGAAGCCTTCCAAGTTAAGCTTCATGGCATCTGAGAAACCATCAAGGAAGGGAGGCAGACAGAGACGGGGTGACACATCAAAGGATCTGCCTGAAGATTTGGCAGAAACGTACCAAACAGATCCTGAAGAAACCTATGCTCAGCGCAAGACACGAATCCAATGGATTCGCAGGTATTGGGCAGAGTAGTGGTTCCTATACCGCTTCGTCACCAAAGAATATGCAGAGAAGTGCGCCATCAAGCGGCCATGGGGAGATGCCTTGTACAAGAATCTCGTACCCCGAACCAGAGACGAAGCCATTGCTCAAGGTTTCTTTCCATGCATGGTCAGGGGACAACAGCCAGCTGATGCACATCCATCGTCCCTTCTCTGGTGTCGCGATGACACTCTTTTCAAGCGCAACTTCCAATTTGCCCAGAACTCTGCGAAGCAAAACAAGAAGGAGTTTGGATTGGACTTCAACCCTGGTCCCTCCAGACCAAGGGCAGATGGCACATGCGACGCTAATCCCAATGTCATCGGGCCATTTGCCAATCTCGACGGCCTCATCACTCACATTATAGTCCAAGGGACTGCCGTGAACGACCCTCCAGCAGACACTGAGTCTGATGATGCTCCTGCTGCCCCAGAGCCAAAGCAGATGAAGAAGAAGCCAAAAGCTTCCAAGCCAGTCGCCTCCCCCAAGATCTCCAAAGCGAAGCCATTGGCCACTGCACCTCCTGAAGCCAGTGTGCAGTCGGAAGGCTTATCAAGAGTCTCCAAGCCTCAAGATGCAAAGAAACCACAGCCACACACCAGCAAAGAGCTAACTGTCGCTGCCGTTCTTCGCTGCGAAGCCATTGATCTGTCCAGTGACGAAGATCTTGGTGATGACGCTCTTGAGCAGCTCATCAAGAGCAAGGAGGAGGCTGAAATCTTCAACAATCTGCCTCTGTTCGATGCAAAAATCATCCACAGCTTCATAGATGAGTGGTTTGACACGCCCAACATCAGCTTTGATGATCTGCAGCTGCCCATTGGCCTCAGCGTGGCCTTCCAAGGAGCTATCGCTTCAGAACTCGCTATTGCCCAGCGCATCGTGGAACTGAAGCAAAAGATAGATTTTGAGAAGGCTCAGTTTAAGCAGAACATGGCCACGCTCAGCGTCCAAGAGATCAAAGACTTCAAGGTCATGCTGCATGAGCTGAAGGAAAACTTCATGCAGAAACGTGCAGAGGCTCAGGGTTCACGCGAGCGCATGAAGAATTTGGCTGATCTCTGCGTACAGGCCTACAACGAGGCCGAGAAGCGAAAGGCACTTGGGCGTCCCGGCATCGACCCCAGGATGGCCACCAAGAAAAAGAAGACGCCCACCATGGCTGAAGAAGAGGCCCCACGCCAAGAAGCTATTCCAATTGTCTTCCCCTCCGCCAAGCCTAGCTCGAAGCCAAAGCGCTCACCCGCTTCAGAGCTTAAGAAGACAAGGATAGCCGAAGCTAAAGCCAGGAAGAGGAAACACTCTGAAGCCTCTCCTTCAGACCCCACCACCAAAAAGCGCAAGTCCAAGAAGTCTCGGGCTGCTCCCATAGAGCCCTTGATCGTTGAACCCCTTTCCGTTCGCCGTCCTAATGAAGATCGTCAGATGACCGTCCATGAGCCTGCTCTCACCGAGGCTCAGCGTGATGAAGACATTCCAGCAGCCGACCCCACCGCTGCTGAAGACATTGGTCTCGAAGACAATGTACAAGATGATGCAGTCCTTTCTCAGCTCGAATCGAGTGAATTGCTCAGCATTGGTCGTCCCTTGACGCCAATCACACAAGATGCATCGTGGGCAGATCGCCCACAGGAGGAAGAGGATGAGCCCCAGACCACTGCAACTCCACCAGCGTCGCCTGCATTCCGTAGGCTTCGCAAAGGTCCAAGGGCTCAAGCTGCTGACGACATTCCGGCTGCATCAGCCGAAGACAATGAGAAAGCACCACAGGAACCCCAAGCTCCAACTCCACCACCCCAACAAGAGGCCGTTCTCCAGGAGAACGTGCCTGAGTCTGTTCCTCTCACTGCACGTATTGAGGATGAAAACATTGAGGCTGCCACACACAATGCTGAAGACAATGTGGAGCCCTCTCCGACAATAGCACCAGAGTCTGCTGCCGGTCCGCAATTCAACTATCACATTGCGCACAGGCCTCAGGTTCAGAAGCCAATTCCACGACTGCCAAGGTTCCCAGGTCCTGCATCAGCTCCTGGTTCCTTCAACATCAACAGCTTCAGGGCAGATAACACGTTCTTCAACAGCTCCGCGAACCCTTATTCAAGGGCACAGATTGCATCAGATAGGTTCTGGAGCCATCAACAGCGCAGCTACTATTCATGCATTCTATACAACCAAGGCCGCATCTTTCCCCACCAGCGCCTTGAGGTTGAAGCTGTTGCTGGTCTGCCTGGTTTGGAAGAAGCCATTGATTGCTTCAAGCAAGTGGGTCTACTGCCGTTCATCACTGACGAAGAGCACTGGAACGAAGAGCTTATGCTTCAATTCTATGCCACTCTGCATATAAAAGGCTACAACCGAGATCCGAAGACATGGGTCCTGGAGTGGATGACAGGAGATGTCCATCATGAAGCCAAAGCTTTCGACATCATTGAGCTTACTGGCCTTCCCACTCCTGGCGAATTCTTTGAAGAAGGATGCCAACTCCATGCTGAAGCAACTGAGAGCATATTTCAGCGTCCAGAACCAAATATGAGTCAGATGCTCTCAATGATGAAGCCATTGGCACATAATGCACCTTATCCAACTGAGTTCTTCGTTGAAGACTTAGAGTACCTGCCCAGAACCATATATCATATAATAAGGCAGACTCTCTGGCCCATTAAGGGACACTCTCGGTATGCCAAGCTTGAAGGTGCCATGAAGACTCTCATCTTCTGTATTATGCATGGCAAATGCTTCAACGCACAGGATCTCTTCATCCGACAACTTGCAGCGTCAGCCACAGAATTGTTTGGATTGAAGATCTATGCTCCCTGGGTGATGAGGCTGATTAAGCTTCACTCTGCAATCTCCTATCAGCCCTCAGCCCGCAACCACAGGATCTTCTTACCAGATGTGGACACCTCAGCTGAAGCCATTTATCCTGAGCCTGCCAAACAGCCACTAAGTCTTCAGAATGCAGAACACCAGAGCTTCACTCAAAATGTTGAAGGTGTTGAAGCCATTTCCAGAGTCTATCCAATGGCTGGCACCACACGTGCCCCTGCATCCACTGAAGCCACTGACAGCGAAGCTGCACAGAGACCCAAGAAATGTGCCCGTACGCTCACTGATCGTGAACTTCTTGTGGCTCTCCACCAAAAACAAGATAGGCATCATGACTGGCTCAAGCGGCAGATGAAAAGCATCATGAAAGACGTCAATCGCATCCGAAATCTGGCAACCAAGAATGCATTCGTCGCACACGAAACCTGTCGCCGCACTTGGAAAGGCCTCACAATGATGTGCCCAGAAGCTGATCTTCACGAGGATGGCTTCAAAGAGCATTTCAAGTTTGATACCACACCTCCCAGAAGAGCTGTGATGCGAAGCACACCATCTCTTGAAGATTCGGATTTTTCTTCTTCTGCTGCCACAGTATCTGCCAAGATCATTGAAGAAGAAGACGACGCTACATCACCACCGATGTCTTCAGCGCGCGTCGTCACTGCACCAAGCTCACCTGCACCACCAAACGCCTCCACCGACCCTGCTGCGCCTGGGAACGCATAGAAAACTCTATGTCTTCAAACCTTTTTGGTCATCACTGACAAAAGGGGGAGAAGCATATGATGTTTATAGTCTTCAAGCGGGTCAATAATATGGGCGGGTGCTTTATATTTTGCATTTTGCTTCGTGTTTACAACTCTCGTTTTGCTACTTTTGGTTCTTTGAGTTGTAACACTTAAACTTGATGGTCGTCTGCTACTATGTTTGCCACTGTGTTCTTGCGAAGATAAATTCCGCATGTACGACGATAATTTCCGCACTCTTATCATTTCGCAGACGTCCATTTTTCATTATGCATATCATTATCTTCATATATCTTTACGTGCATGATGGATTGTCATCATAAGTTGAAGCGGATTCCCACAAATACAACCTGCTGTGTGCATTTGCATTCCAGAAGCAAATCACTTAATATGCACATCTTCAGGGGGAGCCCTTGCAGCTTATGAAGACAATTCCTTTGCAATTTCACAAATTATATTCCCCGTTGAAAACTTCAACTAGTTTGTCATCAATCACCAAAAAGGGGGAGATTGTAAGTGCATCTAGTGCCACCCCTAGTTGGTTTTGGAGTATTGACGACAAACCTAGTTGAGGGACTAATGTGTTTGTGAGAATTGCAGGATAACACAGGTAGAAGTCCCTCATTGATTCGGTTTAGCTACCAGAGATGACCCCCAAAAATGTATGAAGACATTGAAGACAATGGTGGTTCATGAAGACATTCATGTCGAAGACAATGACATATGAAGACTCCCCATGAAGCCTTTGGAACTCGAAGACTTAGATCCTTCGTAGTTTTGCTTATTCATGTTGTGTCATAGGAACCACCGTACTGTTAAGTGGGGTCCAAGAAAACCAGTCAGGATGACTGAAGTGATGCCTAATTCAAATCCTATGTCTTCGAGTGAAGACAATGAGAGAAAATCTTGTCCAGAGTCAGACAAGTCAGCTTTACTTGCAGCCCAAGTAAAGTTGCCGTGAGAGTTCAAAATCCGACCGTTAGTACACGTGTCAGTTCCTTAGTGACCTAGGGTCATTTCGGACAAATCAGGTCAGGGTTGCCAAGTGGCTATAAATAGCCCACCCCCACAACCATAAACGGTTGGCTGCTCAAATTTTAGTGCACGGCTTTTGTCGTTTGAGAGCAACCCACCTCGAAGCCTTTGAGAGAAAATCCTTAGTGAGGAGAAGAGCCCTAACCACCCAGAGCCAGAGTAATTGGGCATCACTTAAGTCTTCTTGTCTAAGTGATCTGAAGACTTATTACACTTGAGGACTGTGCATCCTCCAGACGGTTAGGCGTCGCGTTCTGAGCATCCAAGAGGAATTGTGGATTGCCGGTGAACGAAGTCTGTGAAGGTTTGGGAGTCTACCTTGAAGACTTACCAGAGTGATTGGGCGGGGTCTATGTGACCTTAGCTCAAGGAGAAAACGGTGAGGACTGGGTGTCCTGAGCTGCGTGTTCAGGACTGGGTGTCCGGGACTGTGTGTCCTTTGGTTTAAATACCTAGCCGCTCCAACCAGACGTACAATTGTCACAGCAACTGGAACTGGTCCAACATATCATTGTCTTCAACGTGTCACTGGTTTCATATTCACCTCCCTTTACTTACCAGTACACATTGTGAACCTATTGCATGCCTGCTTAATCTTCTGTCTTCACAACCTGACTGTATGATCTGTTTGGCTTCATAACTTCTTCCAACCTGATCCTCATTACACTGAAGCTATTTGTCTCTGTGCTTTCACTGTACTGTATATTTGACTATGGCTTGCGTTGTGTAATCTACCTTCCGCTGCATAGTGATAGGCTTCAAGTATGTTTGTCTTCATAACTTCCACGTTTTGAAGACTTTCTTAAAAATCGCCTATTCACCCCCCCTCTAGTCGATATAACGCACTTTCAGACATCGTATTTGTGGAAAAGCCACCATTCATAATTCTTTCATACATGTCACTCATGAGTCATTGCACATCCCGGTACACCGCCGGAGGCATTCATATAGAGTCATATCTTGTTCTAGTATCGAGTTGTAATCATTGAGTTGTAAATAAATAGAAGTGTGATGATCATCAATAATAGAGCATTGTCCCATAAAACAAGAAAGGCCAAATAAAAAAAGGCCCCCAAAAAATAAAAAAGGTGGCAATGCTACTATCCTTTTTTTCCATACTTGTGCTTCAAAGTAGCACCATGATCTTTATGATAGAGAGTCTCTTGTTTTGTCATTTTCATATAATAGTGGGAATTTTTCATTATAGAACTTGGCTTGTATATTCCAACAATGGGCCTCCTCAAGTGCCCTAGGTCTTCGTGAGCAAGCAAGTTGGGTGCACACCCACTTAGTTTCTTTTGTTGAGCTTTCATACATTTATAGCTCTAGTGCATCCGTTGCATGGCAATCCCTACTCCTTGCATTGACATCAATTGATATGCATCTCCCTAGCCCATTGATTAGCCGCGTCGATGTGAGACTTTCTCCTTTTTTGTCTTCTCCACATAACCCCTTCATTATATTCTATTCCATCCATAGTGCTATATCCAAGGCTCACGCTCATGTATTGCGTGAAAGTTGAAAAAAGTTTGAGATTACTAAAGTATGAAACAATTGCTTGACTTGTCATCGGGGTTGTGCATGATGAGAGCATTCTTGTGAGACGAAAATGGAGCATGACCAAACTATATGATTTTGTAGGGATGAACTTTTTTTGGCCATGTTATTTTGAGAAGAGATGATTGCTTAGTTAGTATGCTTGAAGTATTATTATTTTTATGTCAATATTAAACTTTTATCTTGAATCTTTCGGATCTGAACATTCATGCCACAATAAAGAAAAAAATTACATTGAAAAATATGTTAAGAAGCATTCCACATAAAAAATTATGTTTTTATCATTTACCTACTCGAGGACGAGCAGGAACTAAGCTTGGGGATGCTGATACGTCTCCAACGTATATATAATTTTTGATTGTTCCATGCTATTATATTATCTGTTTGGGATGTTAATGGGCTTTATTATTCACTTTTATATTATTTTTGGGACTAACCTATTAACCGGAGGCCCAGCCCAAATTGCTGTTTTTTTGCCTATTTCAGTGTTTTGTAGAAAAGAAATATCAAACGGAGTCCAAACGGAATGAAACCTTCGGGAGCGTGATTTTTGGAATAAACATGATCCAGAGGACTTGGAGTGGACACCAAGCAATCAACGAGGCGGCCACGAGGCAGGGGGGTGTGCCTACCCCCTGGGCGCGCCCTCCACCCTCGTGGGCCCCTCGTTGCTCCACCGACCTACTTCTTCCTCCTATATATATATACCCCCAAACATCCAGGAGCACCACGAAACCCTATTTCCACCGCCTCAACCTTATGTACCCAAGAGATCCCATCTTGGGGCCTTTTTCGGAGCTCCGCCGGAGGGGGCATTGATCACGGAGGGCCTCTACATCAACTCCATGGCCCCTCCGATGATGTGTGAGTAGTTTACTTCAGACCTTCGGGTCCATAGCTAGTAGCTAGATGGCTTCTTCTCTCTCTTTGGATCTCAATACAAAGTTCTCCTCGATTCTCTTGGAGATCTATTCGATGTAACTCTTCTTTTTGCGGCGTGTTTGTCAAGATCCGATGAATTGTGGGTTTATGATCATGTTTATCTATGAACAATATTTGAATCTTCTCTGAATTATTTTATGTATGATTGATTTATCTTTGCAAGTCTCTTTGAATTATCAGTTTGGGTTGGCCTACTAGATTGATCTTTCTTGCAATGGGAGAAGTGCTTAGCTTTGGGTTCAATCTTGCGGTGCTCGATCCCAGTGACAGAAAGGGAAACGACACGTATTGTATTGTTGCCATCGAGAATAAAAAGATGGTCTTTACATCATATCGCATGAGTTTATCCCTCTACATCATGTCATCTTGCTTAAGGCGTTACTCTGTTCTTATGAACTTAATACTCTAGATGCATGCTGGATAGCGGTCGATGTGTGGAGTAATAGTAGTAGATGCAGGCAGGAGTCGGTCTACTTGTCACGGACGTGATGCCTATATACATGATCATGCCTAGATATTCTCATAATTATTCGCTTTTCTATCAATTGCTCGACAGTAATTTGTTCACCCACCGTAATACTTATGCTATCTTGAGAGAAGCCACTAGTGAAACCTATGGCCCCGGGGTCTATTCTCCATCATATAAGTTTCCATCTATTTTATTTTGCAATCTTTACTTTCAATCTATATCATAAAAATACCAAAAATACTTATCTTATTATTATCATATCTATTAGATCTCACTCTTGCAAGTGATCGTGAAGGGATTGACAACCCCTTTATCGCGTTGGTTGCGAGGTTCTTATTTGTTTGTGTAGGTACGAGGTGACTCGCGTGTGGTCTCCTACTGGATTGATACCTTGGTTCTCAAAAACTGAGGGAAATACTTACGCTGCTTTACTGCACCACCCTTTCCTCTTCAAGGGAAAAACAACGCAGTGCTCAAGAGGTAGCAGCTATGCATTGTGTTTTCCACTCTATCTCCGATGTCTTTGGATAAGATATTATATTAGCATCAGTTTGCTCAGAAGATTTTAACCTTGGCTTTAAATTTCTGAAACGAAAATAGTTAGAACATATATGTATCAATTGAGACCAAGTGTAAGCCAAGTAAGAAATAAGCAAAGCTACCCAATTAGATATGAGCTTTAGATAAAGCAATGGGGAAAGCCTTGGCTGCAATAATTCTTTGCTATCGGTCTTTCTGAATGGTGCGGTGTGTTGACCGATATGGTTTGTGACAATCTGATTGCTAACAAATAAATTACCCTTCTTCATTGGTCTCTCAATATTTTTATGTAGATTTTTCTAATATATGCATCAACAACTATGTCATGACCAAATCTGAAAACAGGTAAATTAATTGCTAGACACACCTATTCAAATATGTTGGGAGAGCATGATGGTGTTGTGACTTGAAGAATATCTTGCTCCGCCTTCGAATAGCTCCCCAACGCCTTGTCACCATCTTTTTCTTGATTTCGTGCATCATTAGTTTGAAGATCTTTGTCCACCAGACTTTCTTCGACTACTTGTTCTTGTTCTTGAAGTTCGTCAATTTCTATGGCATGAAACTCATAGGGCAGGAAGTAGGTTCCATTAACTTCAGAAAAATCAAGTATGGCTGTCTTGCTATACTTTCCATGCCCTTTCTTGACAATGTTTGCCTCTTTGGATTTGATGGATTCGGAATATATACTACTTGATTCAGCTTTTTCAACCGAAGCACTTTTAGTTTCCGAATCATCATTCTTTTCACCAGTTATATCAATTGGCAAGGCTTCTTTTCTTTGAACTAATTCCCTATCAATTCTCTCTTGGCGAAGTACTTCCACCCTATCGCGCAAAGCTTTAACTCCCTTCTCAATTTCAGCCCGCTCTAGATTAGTTTGCCCCCCAATGCTTTTAGGATCTTTTGGCAATGAAGTGTTAGTGTTGCCGAAATTTTGCAATTGTGTAGGGGGTGTATAATATGTTGCGGTACTAGGTGGAGGTGTATGCACTGTTGTATAACCATATGCTCCCTCACCAATACTATCAATTGATGAAGTTTCATCTTCCTACAAAACTCTAGCCTTTATTGCAGCATAATCAGGAAACAACCCCTTTTCATGTTGTTCAAGGCAAAGAGCACTAATTCTCTTGTTTTGTGCCAAGCTCTTTTTTAATGTAGCCACAACCGCTTCTGGAAGGGATTGCTCCGCAATACTTTCAGATTTTTTCGGCAATGATTCGTAAGTGTTGCCAAAATTCTTGAATTGCGTAGAGTATGCATTATATGCTACAGACCTACAGTATTTGATGAGGGCACATGTGTTATTGTAAATTTTTCACTTATTCGGCTATGACCATGAAGATGCGAGGCTGAATTATGAACATCTACAGTTGCATATGGTGCTGAAAAATTACTAACATGAGTTGTAGCATATGATGGTTGAGAGTAACTGGCCGAATAACTAGTAGTAGTATGGCCAATTCTCCCATCCATCGGCAAGGTTGGATTCACATATTGCAAATTAGTTGCCGATGAATAAAAAGGTGAAATACTTTCTTGTATGCTATTGAAAATTTTAATATGAGGTGTTTCAAATTGATTACCTAAACCCATCATGTTGTTCATCGGCATATGGATTTATGGGGTTGCCGATGCATGAGAGTTAGGATACATATGTTGCATGTTGCTAAAATCATGAGAATTTGAAGTATGAAGATTATTTTGCATCGGCCCTTGCATGTAATTAGATGCATGATTGATAAAACCAGGGCTAGCCGATACATTATACTCATTAGGTGATCTAGCAACAACACATGAATTATTTGCATCTACAAAGGGGAGTTGGGTATTCATATTACCATTGTAGATTGCAACAACTTAATGACGATCTCTTGTAGCAAAAATGGGCTGGAGACCATTCGAAGCTTCGTCCCCAGCGGAGTCGCCAAAAAGTGTGTTCGCACACGAACACATCACCGTGTACCTCCAACAGCGACGGTGATGCACCGCAACTCACGTCGAAGGAGACCCGTCCGGAAGCGCGGTACACAAGCAATCCGGCAGGTGCTTTTCAGGACTTGAAACCCCACACGCCCGGGAGGGACCGCGTCTGGACGCGCGGCGGCTATGGGCTGCCCTAGGTCGATCTGATCACCCCTAGGGCCTCGTGGATCGCCGCCCTGCAACTAGAAGAACGAACGAAGAACGAGGAAGAAGAAGAACGAGGGAGAGAGATAAATGTAAAGGTAAAAAGTGCTATATTGATAGATCGATTGTGTGTTGTTCAATCGGCCGTCATCTCTTACATATATATGAGGCGGCTGGACTTTCCGTATAAGAAAATGACTTAAATCCCCTCCAAAACATCAAAAGTTAACCTAACTCGGACTACGAGGGCCGGAACTTCCGGTTAGCCCAGAACTTCTGGGATAAAATTACATCAATTAGCCCTCTTGCACCGCTCCTGCAGGTCGCATATGGCGTTGGATCGCGATGGTCCCAAAAGCAAAGTCGTAGATCTTGCAATGGAGAAAAAAAATCTTTAGTTGTTCACCTTTTCATCTGAGGTCTTCTTGAGGTTGAATTCGGGCCCGCAAATCTACAAATAATGTTAAAACTCCAGTTTCGGGGCGCACCGCGTGCAAAATTTCGGTTTAGCCCGGAACTTGCCCGGAACTTCCGGGGCAGATTTTCGCAGCACACTGTTTTACCTCTAATGTTTACATACGACGTCCGATTGAGACGATTTTTATATCAAAATCGACCGTTTCGACGAGGCGAAGACAACTTGTGTAGAAACGTTTCTCATATGAGGCCATCTTGGGGGCGTAATTAGCCGAATAGTGTTCTGGATAGTAAATCTCAGTACTTCGAACACAACTTCGGCCTTAGAGATGAGACCGGATGGCTATGGCCCAAATATCAAAGTTTCTCCTTTAAACGATATGGAACTTTCTTACTTTGAGCACTTTTTCATTTAAGGCCTTCTTAATTATGTTTTTGATCATGCCAAAATCTGGTGTCAACAATAACCTGATGTACTGTTGTAAAATTTGGCATGTCTTCGTGGATTTGTTTCATCCGATGAATCACTCTTAGTCATGTGCCGTAATTTCCGGGTAATGTCGAATTTGTTTTTGGTCAAATGCCAGTTCAGTTTCATGAATACAACTATCACTTTTGTTTTGCCTAAGTTTGGCTAACGCACACTGTTAAATCCTCAACTCACACAACAGTGAATGGAGAACTAACAAATCCAACAACTTTGAATTGTTCGTACCATTTTATCATCGCTAAGTTTCATTTGACTGGTTTTAGTTTGCTTTCATTCAAAGTTTTTGGTCTTCAGATCACACAATGCAATTAGTGCAAAACAATTACTCCCTTCGTTCCCAAATATAAGTCTTTTTATAGATTTCAACAAGTGACTATATATGGAGCAAAATGAGTGAATGTATACTCTAAAATATGTCTACATACATATGTATTTTGTAGTCCATTTGAAATGTTTAAAAACACTTATATTTAGGAACGGAGGGAGTAGTTGTCTAAAGTTTTTTTCACCTTCTATTCGATTGTGCGTTGTGACAGCTACATCATTTCGCCTTCACTATAGTTTTTGAATTTTTATATATTGGGTTATATCATTTTCATGCTAACCATATTTTTTTGTCTCTTCTTGTTTTTGGGTTATGTCTATGTCCGAGGCTTCCATTTCTAATTAGATTCTAATTTTTTTAGTGATTCATTCTTGTTATGTGAGAATTACTGTTGTTGATTTTTAGCTTTTTATAATTTTGAGGTACAAAGTTACAATTAAACTTGAATTACTATTATAATTGTTTCCATACCAGCTTGGATTTTTTATTCATTATTGTTCTCTCAGAATTAATGTTGTTAGTGTGTGTGTATATATATATATATATATATATATATATATATATATATATATATAGGGATTGACTATTCGTCACCCTGGGTGAGGAATAGTTATTTGTCACCCCCCTCTATTTTACCATCAATGGACCGTAATTTTACTTTCCGTAAATTTTGCCTTATTTCCGAAGTAAAAAGAGATCGTAAGAAAATATATAATTGTCGAAAAAAATATTTTATGTTATGTAAAATTACAAATGTAAAAAACATAGTGTAAAATACACATAAATCGTAAATTTTCTTGTCTTATGACCTATATATATTTTTTCTTATGTAAAAATTTACGTCGTGAATCAATAGGAATGTAACTATTTGAATTCCAAACGTAATTTAATTATGAAATGATCGTAAGATTACCTCGGGTGAAGAATAACTTATTCTGCATCCCGGGTGATGAATAGTAACACTATATATATATATATATATATATATATATATATATATATATATATATATATATATATATATATATATATATATAGTAACACTATTCTGATCACAGGATCAGAATAGTTATTCTGATCACAGCGGCCTATATAGGCGCCGACGGGATGCTCCCGAACTCGCCCGAACCGGCAGCCAAAAAAAAGGAAAAGACCACCCACGATCCCCTGAACTGCCCAACACACCTTGACTCGATCCCATCACCGCCCCGCTCCCAATCGAAGACGCCGCCGCCGCCCCGGCCCGCTCCCAACCGGACACGCCGCCGCCGCCCCGCCACCAACCCGCGACGCCGCCCTGCCCTGCCACCAACCCGCGATGCCGCCTTGCCCTGCCACCAACCCGCAACGCCGCCGCACATCTTCTCCGGATCCCGGCCAAGGATTGCGCCTCCAGGCCACCACCAGCACCCTACGGATACGCCGCCCAGGCTGCGGATCAGGTGAGATCCGCCAGCCCCTCCCCATTCCACCGCCAGCACCTGGAGCTCCGTCAAACTGGCCCACATCGCCCCAATCAATGGGCCTCTGCTGCGTGTGCTCCTGGTCAGGCACTCCATCAACAAACCAGCCGCCACTATGGTGGCGCACTTCCCTTGCTTGGCTGGGCGTCGTGGATCCTGGATGCAGCTCGCTTGCCTCCCCATCCACCTCCTCCCACTAGAGCTCCAATGCATGTCGTTCGTCGCCGCCACATCACGCCGTTCAACTCTGCCATGCCTGGATCACGGATCACGCTGCCGCAACCCTACAAGTGCAGCTCCTCGCTCCCGGAAGCAAGCGCGGCCGCTAGCACAAACAGTCACAGCATCGCCAACAGAGAAGTTAAAACATCCGTTCATGGATACACATAGAAGGAGGAGGTGAATTACTTCTTGTTCTTTAGAAACTGATGTATTATTCTTTGCTTTGTATTCATCTTGAACTGTTGCGTACGTGCTATCAGAGGAGTGAAAACATAGCAAGGTAGAGCATGTGGCTATTTGATCAACTGTAAATTATTCATGACCATATGCTTGGTCACTAGCCAGTAGTGGTCTAGTTATGTTTGGACTTCATACACAACGGTTTGTCTTATTTCCGTCTCCACTTTCAGGTTAAAAAAGATGAGTTTTTGACGGCTCAATTGAAAAATGTGCACTTGCACTGGAAATACAGGGGACTGGTGATTTGTGGAACTTGAGTTACAGAGAATTGAGGTACTACTTTGTTTCTTGGATGGTACTGAAAGCTCAACCTGCATTACATGATATTAAAAAGCAGAAATGATGGAATTGATTTTGTTCGAGCAATTATGCAAAAGCAAACTTTCATGCATGTTCCTAAATGACATACCTTAATTTATCCAATCTTTCTTTGCTAACATCATTACTTTTTCTTCGTGGCATCCCCCAAACGGCGCTGCCCCATCCGCGGCCATGGTTGCAGCTTCCCTAGCAGATGCGGCCAGTGTGCCATTTGCACCACCGATGCGACCTACGCCATCCACAAGTACTCTGCTCATCCATTCTTTGCGCACAGTCCGTCGGCTCGCTCGCTAGCAGTCCATGTGGGCGGCCATCTCTCCTCGTTGTTATGTTTCTCATCTCGATTGTCGTCAGTCCATTTGCATCGAGGCAATCTTATCACATCAGATGTGTTCGAGGCTGGCTACATCCTCAACGTCGTGGTCTCCCACCAAGCAGAGCATGCCAGTGCTCCATCCTTCGTGAAGATGTAGCAGGTCGGGCTATGAAGCAAGAGAAGGTCAGACTGCACAGAATTTGAAGGTCGAGATTCGTGCTCCTCTGGTGGGGATGCAGACCAGCGCCTCATGGAACAAGGGCCTCCTCTGCCTGCTGCCCGTCGAGCCACCTATGCGCCGCAACATCATTTCACTGCACGCCCACCTTGCGTGCCAAGTAGAAGTTCAGTTTTGCTTGCAAGGTATGTACGCCTCCATGTGCAGATCGCTGCAGAGATGCCGGGATGCTACGTCCGGCGGCACAATGAGTACAGGGTGCACAAGGCCGAGGACCATGCCGCTATTGCCAACTGTGGCCAAGAACCTCCCGAGCTTAGCCTCTCTGAGCTGGTGTGACCATGGTCCGCCTGGTGCCTGAACCCAATGCGAACCTGAAAACTTGAAAACTTCTCTAGCTCGGGTTGCTGCATCAAGTTGCTACCTTTGTATGCATGAGAAGAGACAAATTATAGGAAGGAGAGAGAACAAGGAATAAACGTGTGGTTCTTGTTAATTCTAGGATATAAGATGGAGAGATAAAGATCAAAAGGTGTGGTGTGAAAACATGCACGGCTCTGTGTATTAAAAAAATTCCATTTATTTGGAAAAGAGCACACGGTGGTATTTCTAGTGCTACTTGCATTCTACAGTTTTTTTATGGACGAGTATTTTACGCGAGTTACTACCAAACTAGCTAATCACAAAAAAAGACATTGGGAACAAAAAGAATCCTAAGTTCAAGCACTGTTGTCGAGCGAAATATAGTTCAAAGGACATTTAATAAAAAATGATAGTTTGGAGACGAGAATTAGGGAAGTTTGAAAAATCAGAACAATACAAAAAAAATATAACAAAACAGTTGAAGTTCATGTATGAAAAGCAGGAGAGGTCAAAAAGCAGTAAAAACTTCAAATAAAACTTTTGTCGGTATGTAACATCAAAATTAAAAAAAATTGACAGCGAAGTTAGAAATAGTAACATAAACAAGAGATCGAATAGAATGCATGAGATCAAAGTTTTCAAGTGAAAAAGAAAATGTATAAGAAAAGAAAAAAGCTGTGGGGATTCATTGGAAAAAAGGATGAGTTCATTGACTAGAATTCTAGAAGTTCAAAAGTCAAATACTAACGAAAACATTGGAAAATCCAAATCTACTAACGGGAATATCATAAGAATTTCAAACAAAAAATAACAAAGCACTTTGAAGTGGATATTTCACCGTTGCTAAAAATAAAAAAAATAAAAAAAAGAAGTTCCAAAAAATGGTTAAAACAAAATGGTGAATGTGTGTTCGATACAGAAGCTTAACCATATTAGAAAAAGTTATGTCTTTTCAGCAGGTTTGCAAAGGTATATTATTTGTGCAACTACTATGTATAGGTAGGGAATTACGAATAGAAAAACATGACAGAAGTTCAAGGTGAAAACATCAGGAAGTTCAACTACTACATGGAATGCGTTTCAGAAGAGAATAAAATAATACAAAAATAAAAGTTTAATTTGCTCAATAATACAAAACTAAAGGTATATTAGCTTTCCAATAGTTTTCGATTGGTATCATTTGCTCAAATTTGATGAGTGCTTTAGAAGTTCAATTTGAAAAACAATCAGAAGTCCAAGCACTCCATGGTGTGTATTTTTATATGATAAAAAGGAATAAAGAGGCAAAGTCTAAAACATTTGTTGCGAGAAGTTCAAGTGCTTGGCCCGGGAAAGTTCAAAAATATTCGCGAGAGAGGTCCACCATGTATTTACATGTGCAAAAATGAACAAAAAATGTTGTTTTGTGAATTAAAATAATTCTCTATATCCATTACAAATTTGAAACAAAAATGCTCTACATTAAAAAGTTCCTCCTATTAAATAACTTTCCAAGGTGTATAAATATTTTTATTCTGAAAATAGTTCCTCCTACATGGAGTGTGTTTCATATACGAAACAAGGAATAAAAAGTCAAAGCCTAAAAAGATATGGAAGTGCAAATACATAAAAAAATATGTTGTTTTTTGTGTTTTAAAATAATTCTCTCAAACCAGAGAGAAGTTCAAAGTGATAACAACCGGAAGTTCACGTACCACATGGTGTGTGTTTCATATAAGAAAAATACAATAAAGTGGAACAGAGTGAAGTTCAAACAGACATGCTCCAGAAGTTCAACTACTTCACGCAGTGCAAAAAACAGCACGTAAAAAACAGAGTGAAGCTCAAACAGACATGCCCGAGAAGTTCGACTACTTCACGCAGTGCATTTCCATTCGCGATGAAGGCAGAAATCATGATTTCCTCATTTTCTAATTTATTTCAAAACGGCAGGAAGTGAAAGTTCAAGCCCTCGGTCGAAGAAAGTTAAAAAGATATTGTGAGATAGGTTTGTACAAAAAGAATATCATTTGTGTAATACTAAAAAATGGATGAGAAAATTACAAACGAAAATACGTCACAGAAGTTCAACATGAAAACACCAGGAAGTTCAACTACTATGCTAAATGAATTTTAGATGAAATTTTTTTAAAATCGTCGCGAGTATGAAAAAACGATCAACACGGGAAAGTTAAGTGCTTACAACAGCTTTCCACCGGTATATCAGTTGCTCAATTCCGGTGAGTGGATGGAGAGCTACAAGCAGTGGATGGAGACCTATGAGCAAAAAAATCACGTGAAAAACAGAGTGAAGTTCAGGTAGACATGCTGAGAAGGTCAGGTTTTTCACGCGGTGCATTTTCGAAGAATCTGTTTCGAATTAAAGGCAGAACGAGTGATCTCGCCGTTTTCGAAGTTACATAAAAACGGCTTGGAATCAGAGAAAACTATCAACATGAAAAAGTTTCGCATTTTCCGTAGCTTTTCAGCGGTATATTATTTGCCCCATTCCGATAAAGTTTGTGGAAATTACGGCGAAAATACGTTTTTATCCATTTTCAAAACTGACATAAAACAGTAATGAATTAGGAGAAACAATATATACAATTTTTTTTCGCATTTCCTCAAGCTTTCCAACGCCATATCATTTGCTGCATTTGGATGTACGGTTAAAAAATTAGCTCGAAAATACACACTCGGTGGAACTTGTACCGTTTTCTAAATTACTTTTAAACCGTTCAAAATTAGAAAAAACTTTTAACATGAAAAAGTAGCGCATTTTCATAAGCTTTCCAACGCCATATTATTTGCCTCAATTAGATTTTCCGTTTAGAAATGACATCGAAAATACCACATCGGGTGTTCCGTTTGCGAAATTCAATGATTTTCCAAATTACGCTTTAACCGTAGGGAATTAGAAAAACTTTTAACATGTGGAAGGAGCGGTTTTGCAGCAGTTTTCCAACGCCATATTACTTGCCTCATTCCAATAAACAGTTTAAAAATGTGATCGAAATTACGATTCGCGTTTTGTGTGTGAAGACAAAACGGTTTTCAAAACTGCTCTTAAACAGCTTACATTTTGCGAAAAATTTAACTTGGGTCATGATACTCGTGTCCATAGCTTTCCAACGGTATATAGCAAGCCCTATTTGGGCAATGTTGCAGGAAGTTCAACCTAGCACAGGGGGAAGTTCAGGTCGAACAACTCAGGCAGTAAAATCGCAAAAAATGCGAGTTCTTCACGACCCGAGTGCAAAATCCGCCTATGAGCGAGATTCCTATCTAAAACAAGTATTTAGTTGCTAAAAATCGTTTGAAGATTACACTTACATCACATGGAACACGACTAACCAGAAAAACTCGCGGTAGAAGGCACGGTTGCGAAGATAGCCCGAAGGTCGGGTTCATACAGAGGGAAGTTCAGGCGCGCGTACAAACAAAAATACGTCACAGAAGTTCAACGTGAAAACAGCAGGAAGTTCAACTACTACGCTGAATGAATTTTAGATGAAAAACTTTTAAAATCGTCGCGAGTATGAAAAAATGATCAACACGGAAAAGTTGCGTGTTTACAGCAGCTTTCCATCGGTATATCACTTGCTCAATTCCGGTGAATGGATCGAGAGCTATGAGCAGTGGATGGAGACCTACGAGCAAAAACATCACGTGAAAAAACAGAGTGAAGTTCAGGTACACGCGCCGAGAAGTTCAGGTACTTCACGTGGTGCATTTTCGAAGGATCTGTTTCGCAATAAAGGCAGAACAAATGATCCCGCCGTTTTTGAAATTACTTGAAAACGGCTGGGAATCAGAGAAACCCATCAACATGAAAAAGTTTCGCATTTTCCTTAACTTTTCAACGGTATATTATTTGCCCCATTCCGATCAAATTTATAGAAATTACGGCAAAAATACGTTTTTAGCCATTTTCAAAACTGACATAAAATCTTAATGAATTAGGAGAAACAATATATACAAAAAAGTTTCGCATTTCTTCAAGCTTTCCAATGCCATATCATTTGCTGCATTTGGACGTACGGTTAAAAAATTAGCTCAAAAATACGAACTCGGAGGAACTTGTATCGTTTTCTAAATTAATTTTAAACCATTAAAAATTAGAAAAACTTTTAACATGAAAAGTAGCGCAATTCCATAAGCTTTCCAACGCCATATCATTTTCCTCAATTGGATCAGCCGTTTAGAAATGACATCGAAAATACGAAGTCGGTTGTTCGGTTTGCGAAATTTTACGGTTTTCCAAATTACGCTTTAACCATAGGGTATTAGAGAAAACTTTCAACATATGGAAGGAGCGATTTTGCAGCAGCTTTCCAACGCCATATTATTTGCCTCATTCCGATAAACGGTTTAAAAATGCGATCGAAAATACGATTCACGTTTTTTGTGTGAAGAAAAAACGATTTTCAAAACTGCTCTTAAATGCTTACATTTTGCTAAAAATTTAACTTAGGTGATGATACTGGTGTTCATAGCTTTCCAACAGTATATCGCAAGCACCATTTGGACACCTTTTAGCTGAAGTTCAACCTAGTACTCGGGGAAGGTCAGGCGCGTTACTCGGAAAGTTCGGGTTGTGATCAGAATATTATTCTGATCCCGTGATCAGAATAGTGTTTATATATATATACATATATATATATATATATATATATATATATATATATATATATATATATATATATATATATATATATATATTGAGATTGAGTCGGCACATCATCTTGAGATTGACGAAGTCGTTGCAGACGCCTTAGTAGTCGACGGGAACGTCTCCTCCCACTGAACGCGGATCGCCCGAAGGTTTGAATAAGTCCAGGAAAAAACGAGCAACAATATCAACTCTAGGGCTTGAATTCTTGTGGGCCATGGATATCAATGTTCTTCTAACCATACAATCGCATGTTGGTTTGCTTTTTACCATTTTATAGTTGTATATGACTTGATGTGTTGTTTTTTGTTTTTTGCATCTTAGCCTTGATTTTTTTTTTCAATGGTTCGCTTTTAGTCCTCAAGAATTGAGTGGGTTGAAGTTTGTGAGCGATGACGAATTTGTTTCACTCGAATGTCAGCTCGGTTTCCTACATACAACTGTCATGTTTTTATTGGCTGATTTTGTTGTCGTTGAAGGTCAGTTCGTTTTCAGTTGAATGTGAAATAGACACTTCCGAAAGGAAAACCGCAACACGTGAAGACGATCCAATGCTCACCAGAGAGAGACAAATCTGCCTGTTCTAGAAAAAACAGAGACAATGCCCCCCTCCATTCATCACTTTCACCACCATTAATAATGGTTAGGATATCAAATCAATGTCGCTGGGTGTGTGAGAGTAGTGAATGGATTTCAGTGACGGGAAGGCGGCTGCCACATCAGGGGAGCTGCGGCGTTTCCATTTCTGGTTGGTTGGTGCGAAGTGATGATTGATAAGGATAATGAAACTGACTCACACCGACCACACGGTGAAGATATAATAAATAAAGAAAAGAAAAGACCCAAAATCTAAACTTACATAGTAAGTACATGATAATATTATTACGATCTCTCACGTATGAGCGAGATTATTGTTTGTTGAATACCGAAGCTTGCATGCAGAGGTGAATGTTGATATCACTACGAACATGTGCTCATGCGTGCAAGCAATGCATGGACGACGATCGATTACTGTGGTAGCTTGTTGATCTTGCAGTACATGTAGTCCTCGAACGTCTTGGCCTTGTAGTCGTACTTGGCAGGGATCTCGTCGGCGACGAGGCGCGGGTGCGGCGCGACGACGTACTCTAGCCGCGGATGCACGAACACAGGCCACGACATCCGCGCCTTCTCCTTGCTCACCGTCACCCGGTGCAGCACCGCCCTGTACCTCCCATTGCTCAAGATCTGCCACAAACATATTCTCGGACGTTCACTTGACGAGACGGTACGATCAAAGGGAAGAACAAATGGAGTGTTAGCTTGCCTCGATCTGGTCGCCGACGTTGACGATGAGGGCGCCTGGCACGTGCTCGACGTCGTACCAGCGCCCGTCCTTGGACACCTGGAGGCCCGGCACGTCGTCGGCTACGAGGACCGTAAGCGCGCACAGGTCGGTGTGCGGCGCGAAGCCGAGCACGAGCTCCGGCTGCGGGCACGGCGGGTAGAAGTTGACCTTCTGCATGAGCACCAGGCCGTCGTCGCCGCCGCCGAACGCCTCCGCCATGGCGCCCTCCTCCAGGCCCAGCCCCGCCGAGAGGCGCTCCAGTACCTCCCGCGTCAGCCGCCTCATGTGGCCACAGTACGCCTCGTTGGCCTCCCGGTACCCCCTAGGTTTCTCCGGCCAGAAGCCGTGGTTCACCGCGGCCGGCGGCGAGATGGTGTGGAACAAGTTGTCGGACCATATCTTCCTGTCGCCGGGGCTCCTCTGGACGCTGGAGCCGTAGCCCTCGGTCTTCCCCGAGGCCGGGTCCATGGCGTACCGCTGCTTCTCTTCCTGAGGGAGCGCGAAGAACTCCCGCCCCACGCGCTGCAGCTCCGCCACGGCATCCGCCGGCACGCCGTGGTTCACCGCCTGGAAGATCCCCCATTCCCTCGCCGCCTCCACCATGCGGCTGCCGGGATCCGGCAAGGACATGTCGACCACTGGGATCTGCAGCGGTGAGGCCCCGCGGAAAGTGGTGGCGGGCGGCCGCTCGTGCTCGGGCCGCACGAACTCCGGCGGGAGCGCACCCAGCGAGGACGCCAGCACCTGCACGCTCTGCACCACCCCCGCCATACCTCGAATCAACCAGCTCAAGATTTATATTTGTGCAGATCTCGCGCCTTCTGCGTCTATATGCCGGCCGGGCGCATATTTGTACTGCCCGCTGTGCCGCGCCCGATGCTTTAGTTGTTTTATTATTAGTTTTTTAGAAATGTTCTTTTTAATGATTGATTTTGTTTGCCGTTTCGTAATGATTGATGATCGCTCACCACGCAGCGTGGTGAGAAATGTTTTGTACTCTCCCTCCAATCCAAATCGAGTGTTGTAGTTCTGAATTGAGGTTAGTTTAAAACTACGACATTTGTTATGGATCAGAGGTAATAGTTGTTTTGGTTTAGTTGGGTATGCATCATACATACTACTACAGAATACCTCGCGCGTCGCCGCATGAATAAATTGCAATATATTTTACTGACATGGTTGTATGAAACATGCATAGTTGAAGTAATAATAGATAAAAGGGTTTTATTTACATCTGTGCACCTAGTTTCTTAGCTCTACTCATTCATCCCGCGCTTTTAAATTTTGCTCACTTTTTCCCACTTCCTTAGCCGAAACCCTCAGAACAGGTCACAACGGACGTTGCCGTCGGGTCAATGGCTTGACCATTAACTCTGACGAGTGGGGCCGCGCTGGACTGTGTCGTCCGTTGGACCTGACAAGTGGGGCCGCGTTGGGCGGTGTCGCTGTTCGATCGTTGGGCGTCCCTTGCATTAAATGCCTGCGCGCGTCGTCACAAGAGAAGCCTGCGCGCGTCGTCACAAGAGAAGCCTGCGCGCGTCGTCACAAGAGAAGCCTGCTACGTATGCACCTAGCAAGTCTGCCTGCATGCGTCGCTGAGCGCCGCCACAACAGAAGCCTGCTATGCATGCACCCAACAAGTCTGCCTGGATGCATCGGTGCACGCCGCCACGATGCGCCGACCAAGCCTGCATGCGCTGACCGAGCCTGCATGCATCGATGCATGCCGCCACGATGCACTGATCGAGCCGCTTTCGTGCACGCCATCCGCCACAGATGCAACAACGGTGGCTGCCGCCGGTTCCTCTCTTCTCTCACGCTTGTCTCCTCAATTTAGAGCATTGTTTTTTAGATCAGTTTCAGCCTTTTTGATTCACTCGCATCTGCACTGCTACGACAAATAAATTGAACAATATGTTTTATATTTTTGTGGCTGCATGCACTAGCTAGGTGGCTACATATTTGTGACTTGTGTAAAAAAAAGAGAAGGGTTCATTGTGGCTGCATGCACTAGGTGGTTACTAACAAAGCGAACTCTCTAAGAAAACAATCAACAAATATGTAGATAGGGCCAACAAGCCCAAGCTTGATCACATAGTTCAAACTAGGAAGAACTTAATAACAGAATAGATATAAAACTTAATAAAAGGGCCAACAAGCCCATAATAGCTTCAACATAGTTCAATTACAACTTAACATAACATAGACTAAAAAACAGATAGAGGGTTTAGAACCCTAGTCGCCGCCTTCTCCGCCTCGCTCCTCCTCCGGGAGCCCTTCACTGCTCCTCCGGGGCGTTGTCGATGGGGTACGGAAGAGTGTGCATGCGCGGCACGATGGGGAAGATGTTGGTGTACTCCGTGAACATGTTGTGGGTGGTGAAAGCGATGAACTCACAGCCACATCCAAACACCCGACCGAGGAGGTAGAAGGCGTCGAATGTGTTGGTGAAGTGGGGAATGATAGCAACCACCAACCCGTTTTGGATGACCTCCTCCACGCGAAACATCGTCGGAGATCCCCGCGGGAGGTGGCGGTAGTCGACCGCGAGGAAGAACGGTGAAGTTCCTTGCGGTCCTCCACCTTGATATCGCCCACACATGTAGTGTGCGCTCAACGTACACGCCGGTAGGGTAGAGCCTCTCCGACACGGTGGGTGGGAAGCGGTAGGTTGGTCCGGTGTACTGCATGGCTGAGGGGTGTGCAGAAGAAGGAGAAGGGGTCGAAGAGCAAGAAGGACAGATGGCAGGGGATGGGAGATGGATGAGGGATGGCAGAGGCAGAGGGTGGCTTAAATAGACATAGTGCTACGTGTTATTTCGCCGTGGCAATAACAGGTCAAATGTGAAGTAGCCCGTTTTCACACCCATCGCGGTATCGGGAATGTACACGCGTGGGAAACCGTAGTTTGAAAAGAAGAAGAAAAAAAAGCTAATTACACGCGTGGGAATCCGTGGTCATATATATAATATGAACAAAAAGAGACAATTTTTGAATAGTTTGTGGCCATTTTGCATGATAAAAATAAATTTGGTCATTTTGCATTTGTATTGAACAAAAAACCTAAATTTTCTAGGCAATGTCAATTATTGTGTAATTCGAAACGATGCAAACAAATAGAGCAAGCACGTTCACAAAAAATAGAGCAAACGATGCAAAAAAAGACGCAATTCGACGGCCCAACCAAAGCTTGGTTTCCTTTTGTGCCCAGTAACTACGTTTTTTTCGGAGAGTCAGTGGTGGGCGAGCAGCCGAGCACAACCAACAGGATCGCCTCTTGCCGATCGCCCCACGATCCAATGATGCGGAGCCATCCATGTGATCCAATGGCACGGACCCTGCACGCAGCCTGCCCACCGAATTCCTTCTAGAAGACGACATCTGAGGGCTGTCGCTTGGCTCCAGGGTATGATCTAACGGCTGGCGTTCGGAGTTAGGGTTAGGCGAAATCCCGCGGGGTTTAAAGGGGTTTTGAGCTGGTCAACGGGTTTTCCAAGGCTTTGACTGAGCATAACTAATTTAAAAAAAATAAAAAAATATGAAACCTCGTCATTCGTCATTTTATAAGACACACAAACAAGGAAAAAATATTAAACTTGGTATACAGACATTTAAAAAAACCTAGCTGGCACGATCGAGGTCAAATGAGCACCATTAAGTAAAAAAATATCAAGAAAATATAAAACCTGTGCACAATGTTGTCTTATGTGACATGTTACCAACCAAAAATCATAAACTTAGTCTATGATCATTTTCATGAAAAAACCTTCACACATATGAGTTATCACATACAATATTTCATAGAGTTCAAGGGGAGGAGATAGGGTTACCTTTTGTTTTTGAAAAATTAAAAAAATCAAAAAAATCACCAAAGCTTTATTTCATAGTGAATAAGAAGGATCTGAACTTAGCTTTCCATTTCCATATTTTAAACTTGTTTTTAATAGTTTTTTATATTAAAGCATATTTTTTTAAAAAAATCTAGAAATATGAAGATTAATTCAAAAAATAGTGAGACTTTGAATCTACACTATATAGATTGAATATGTGTTAACAGAAAATATTTGGCTCATTTAGAGTAGGTCCAAAAAAATTTGATTGCAAATGGGGCTGCTTACCCTAGCCCGAGAGCTCATTTGGAGCACATTCTCAAATTCAAATTTCTTTGACCTCCTCTAAATTATCTCAAAATTTGCACACATGATCTCCTACACAAACATAGATAGGTTGCCAAGGTTTTATTTGAATTTTTTTGAATTTATACTATCCTGTCGAATGTTAGTTCAAAACATCGGATAATGAGACATGTTGGTGAGGAAACACATCCATTTGATTAATAGACATGAGACAAGTAATTATGATAATACTATTTTATTACAAAAATCATTACATATTCATTCAAATGTTGTTTTTTGCTCTGTTATTGGAATATCTATACCAATATAAAAAGATTCGAAGAGGCAGATCCAATTAATCTCAACCATCAAATCATGTCAATCCAACGACCTAGACTGCTTCAATGTTGAGCGCTCAACACGTTTATGAAGGAAATATGCCCTAGAGGCAATAATAAAGTTATTATTTATTTCCTTATTTCATGATAAATGTTTATTATTCATGCTAGAATTGTATTAACCGGAAACATAATACATGTGTGAATACATAGACAAACAGAGTGTCACTAGTATGCCTCTACTTGACTAGCTCGTTAATCAAAGATGGTTATGTTTCCCAACCATGGACAAAGAGTTGTTATTTGATTAACGAGATGACATCATTAGATGAATGATCTGATTGACATGACCCATTCCATTAGCTTAGCACCCGATCGTTTAGTATGTTGCTATTGCTTTCTTCATGACTTATACATGTTCCTATGACTATGAGATTATGCAACTCCCGTTTGCCGGAGGAACACTTTGTGTGCTACCAAACGTCACAACGTAACTGGGTGATTATAAAGGAGCTCTACAGGTGTCTCCAAAGGTACATGTTGGGTTGGCGTATTTCGAGATTAGGATTTGTCACTCCGATTGTCGGAGAGGTATCTCTGGGCCCTCTCGGTAATGCACATCACTTAAGCCTTGCAAGCAATGCAACTAATGAGTTAGTTGCGAGATGATGTATTACAGAACGAGTAAAGAGACTTGCCGGTAACGAGATTGAACTAGGTATTGGATACCGATGATCGAATCTCGGGCAAGTAACATACCGATGACAAAGGGAACAACATATGTTGTTATGCGGTCTGACCGATAAAGATCTTCGTAGAATATGTAGGAGCCAATATGGGCATCCAGGTCCCGCTATTGGTTATTAACCGGAGACGTGTCTCGGTCATGTCTACATTGTTCTCGAACCCGTAGGGTCCGCACGCTTAAGGTTTCGATGACAGTTATATTATGAGTTTATGAGTTTTGATGTACCGAAGGAGTTCGGAGTTCCGGATGAGATCGGGGACATGAAGAGGAGTCTCGAAATGGTCGAGATGTAAAAATCGATATATTGGACGACTATATTCGGACATCGGAAATGTTCCGAGTGATTCGGGTATTTTTCGGAGTACCGGGTAGTTACGGAAGAAGCAATGGGCCTTGATGGGCTTTAGTGGGAAGAGGAGAAAGGGCCAAGGGGCTGCTGCGCCCCCCTCCCCTCTGGTCCGAATTGGACTAGGGAAAAGGGGGCCGGCCACCTTTCCTTCTCCTCTACTTCCTTCTCCCTTCCTCCCCTCTTGGTGGACTCCTACTAGGACTTGGAGTCCTAGTAGGACTCCACATCCTGGCCGCACCAATTGCCTTGGCCGGCCTCCTCCTCCTCCATCCTTTATATACTGAGGCAAGGGGCACCCCAGGAACACAAGTTGATCCATGTGATCTTATTCTTAGCCGTGTGCGGCACCCCCTGCCACCATAGGCCTCGATAATATTGTAGCGGTGCTTAGGCGAAGCCCTGCGACAGTAGTACATCAAGATCGTCACCACGCCGTCATGCTGACGGAACTCTTCCCCAACACTTTGCTGGATCGGAGTCCGGGGATCGTCATCGAGCTGAACGTGTGCTAAAACTCGGAGGTGCCGTAGTTTCGGTGCTTGATCGATCGGGCCGTGAAGACGTACGACTACATCAACCGCGTTGTCATAACGCTTCCGCTGTTGATTTACAAGGGTACGTAGATCACACTCTCCCCTCTCGTTGCTATGCATCACCATGATCTTGCGTGTGCGTAGGAAAATTTTGAAATTACTACGTTCCCCAACAGTGGCATCCGAGCCTAGGTTTTATGGTTTGATGTTATATGCACGAGTAGAACACAAGTGAGTTGTGGGCGATATAAGTCATACTGCCTACCAGCATGTCATACTTTGGTTCGGCGGTATTGTTGGATGAAGCGGCCCGGACCGACATTACGCATACGCTTACGTGCTTTGCACACAGGTGGCTTGCGGGTGACTGTTTCTCCAACTTTAGTTGAACCGAGTGTGGCTACGCCCGGTCCTTGCGAAGGTTAAAACGGAGTCAAATTGACAAACTATCGTTGTGGTTTTGATGCGTAGGTGAGATTGGTTCTTGCTTAAGCCCGTAGCAGCCACGTAAAACTTGCAACAACAAAGTAGAGGACGTCTAACTTGTTTTTGCAGGGCATGTTGTGATGTGATATGGCCAAGACATGATGCTAAATTTTATTGTATGAGATGATCATGTTTTGTAACCAAGTTATCGGCAACTGGCAGGAGCCATATGGTTGTCGCTTTATTGTATGCAATGCAATCGCGATATAATACTTTACTTTATCACTAAGCGGTAGCGATAGTCGTGGAAGCATAAGATTGGCGAGACGACAACGATGCTACGATGGAGATCAAGGTGTCGTGCCGGTGACGATGGTGATCATGACGGTGCTTCGGAGATGGAGATCACAGGCACAAGATGATGATGGCCATATCATATCACTTATATTGATTGCATGTGATGTTTATCTTTTATGCATCTTATCTTGCTTTGATTGACGGTAGCATTATAAGATGATCTCTCACTAATTATCAAGAAGTGTTCTCCCTGAGTATGCACCGTTGCGAAAGTTCTTCGTGCTGAGACACCACGTGATGATCGGGTGTGATGGGCTCTATGTTCAAATACAACGGGTGCAAAACAGTTGCACATGCGGAATACTCAGATTATACTTGACGAGCCAAGCATATACAGATATGGCCTCGGAACACGGAGACCGAAAGGTCGAGCGTGAATCATATAGAAGATATGATCAACATAATGATGTTCACCATTGAAAACTAATCCATTTCACGTGATGATCGGTTATGGTTTAGTTGATTTGGATCACGTGATCACTTAGAGGATTAGAGGGATGTCTATCTAAGTGGGAGTTCTTAAGTAATATGATTAATTGAACTTGAATTTATCATGAACTTAGTCCTGGTAGTATTTTGCAAATCATGTTGTAGATCAATAGCTCGCGTTGTTGCTTCCCTGTGTTTATTTTGATATGTTCCTAGAGAAAAACTATGTTGAAAGATGTTAGTAGCAATGATGCGGATTGGATCCGTGATATGAGGTTTATCCTCATTGCTGCATAGAAAAATTATGTCCTTGATGCACCGCTAGGTGACAGACCTATTGCAGGAGCAGATGCAGACGTTATGAACGTTTGGCTAGCTCAATATGATGACTACTTGATAGTTTAGTGCACCATGCTTAACGGCTTAGAATCGGGACTTCAAAGACGTTTTGAACGTCATGGACCATATGAGATGTTCCAGGAGTTGAAGTTAATATTTCAAGCAAATACCCGAGTTGAGAGATATGAAGTCTCCAACAAGTTTTATAGCTAAAAGATGGAGGAGAATCGCTCAACTAGTGAGCATGTGCTCAGATTGTCTTGGTACTACAATCGCTTGAATCAAGTGGGAGTTAATCTTCCAGATAAGATAGTGATTGACAGAATTCTCTAGTCACCATGACCAAGTTAGTAGAACTTCGTGATGAACTATAGTATGCAAGGGATGACGAAAACGACTCCCGAGCTTTTCATGATGATGAAATCGATGAAGGTAGAAATCAAGAAAAACATCAAGTGTTGATGGTAGACAAGACCACTAGTTTCAAGAAAAGGGCAAAGGGAAGAAGGGGAACTTCAAGAAGAACGGCAAGCAAGTTGCTGCTCAAGTGAAGAAGCCCAAGTCTGGTCTTAAGCCTGAGACTAAGTGCTTCTACTGCAAAGGGACTGGTCACTAGAAGCGGAAATACCCCAAGTGATTGGCAGATAAGAAGGATGGCAAGGTGAACATAAGTATATTTGATATACATGTTATTGATGTGTACTTTACTAGTGTTTATAGCAACCCCTCAGTATTTGATACTAGTTCAGTTGCTAAGATTAGTAACTCGAAACGGGAGTTGCAGAATAAACAGAGACTAGTTAAGGGTGAAGTGACGATGTGTGTTGGAAGTGGTTCCAAGATTGATATGATCATCATCGCACACTCCCTATAAATTCGGGATTAGTGTTGAACCTAAATAAGTGTTATTTGGTGTTTACGTTGAGCATGAATATGATTTGATCATGTTTATTGTAATACGGTTATTCATTTAAGTAAGAGAATAAATTGTTGTTCTGTTTACATGAATAAAACCTTATATGGTTACACACCCAATGAAAATAGTTCATTGGATCTCGATCATAGTGATACACATAATCATAATATTGAAACCAAAAGATGCAAAGTTAATAATGATAGTGCAACTTATTTGTAGCACTGCCGTTTAGGTCATATTGGTGTAAAGCGCATGAAAAAACTCCATGCTGATGGGCTTTTGGAATCACTTGATGCTTGCGAACCATGCCTCATGGGCAAGATGACTAAGACTCTGTTCTTCGGAACAATGGAGCGAGCAACAGATTTGTTGGAAATCATACATACTGATGTATGTGATCCGATGAATATTGAGGCTCGCGATAGGTATCATTATTTTCTGATCTTCACAGATGATTTGAGCAGATATGAGTATATCTAGTTGATGAAACATAAGTCTAAAACATTTGAAAAGTTCAAAGAATTTCAGAGTGAAGTGGAGAATCATCGTAACAAGAAAATAAGGCTTCTACGATCTGATCGCGGAGACAAATATTTAAGTTACGAGTTTGGTCTTCAATTAAAACAATGTGGAATAGTTTCACAAATTCGTGCCACCTGGAACACCACAGCATAATGGTGTGTCCGAACGTCATAGCCGTACTTTATTAGATATAGTGCAAATCTATGATGTTTCTTACCGATTTACCACTATCATTTTTGAGGTTATGCATTAAAGACAGCTGCATTCACGTTAAAAAAAGGGGCACCATCTTAGTCCGTTGAGACGACACAATCTGAACTGTGGTTTAGCAAGAAACCAAAGTTGTCGTTTCTTAAAGTTTGGGGTTGTGATGCTTATGTGAAAAAGTTTCATCCTGATAAGCTCAAAACCAAATCGGAGAAATGTGTCTTCATAGGATATCCAAAGGAAACTATTGGATACACCTTCTATCACAGATCCGAAGGCAAGACTTTTGTTGCTAAATTCGGAAACTTTCTGGAGAAGGAGTTTCTCTCGAAAGATGTGAGTGGGAGGAAAGTAGAACTTGATGAGGTAACTGTACCTGCTCCCTTATTGGAAAGTAGTATATCATAGAAAACTGTTTCTGCGACACCTACACCAATTAGTGAGGAAGCTAATGATAATGATCATGAAACTTCAGAACAAGATACTACTGAACCTCGTAGATCAACCAGAGTGAGAACCGCGCCAGAGTGGTACGGTAATCCTGTTCTGGAAATCATGCTGCTAGATCATGATGAACCTACGAACTATGAAGAAGCGATGGTGAGCCCAGATTCCGCAAAATGGCTTGAAGCCATGAAATCTGAGATGGGATCCATGTATGAGAACAAAGTTGGACTTTGGTTGACTTGCCCGATGATCGACAAGCAATTGAGAATAAATGGATCTTCAAGAAGAAGACTGACGCTGAAGGTAATATTACTGTCTACAAAGCTCGACTTGTCGCAAAAGGTTTTCGACAAGTTCAAGGGGTTGACTACGATGAGACCTTCTCACCCGTAGCGATGCTTAAGTCTCTCCGAATCATGTTAGCAATTGCCGCATTTTATGATTATGAAATTTGGCAGATGGATGTCAAAACTGCATTCCTGAATGGATTTCTGGAAGAAGAGTTGTATATGATGCAACCGGAAGGTTTTGTCGATCCAAAGGGAGCTAACAAAGTGTGCAAGCTCCAGCAATTCATCTATGGACTGGTGCAAGCATCTCAGAGTTGGAATACACGCTTTGATAAGTTGATCAAAGCATATAGTTTTATAAAGACTTGCGGTGAAGCCTGTATTTACAAGAAAGTGAGTGGGAGCACTACAGCATTTCTGATAAGTATATGTGAATGACATATTGTTGATCGGAAATAATGTAGAATTATTCTGTAAAGCATAAAGGAGTGTTTGAAAGGAGTTTTTCAAAGAAAGACTTTGGTGAAGCTGATTACATATTGAGCATCAAGATCTATAGAGATAGATCAAGACGCTTGTTAAGTTTTTTCAATAAATACATACCTTGACAAGATTTTGAAGTAGTTCAAAATGGAACAGTCAAAGAAAGAGTTTCTTGCCTATGTTACAAGGTGTGAAATTGAGGAAGACTCAAATCCCGACCACGGCAGAAGATAGAAAGAGAATGAATGTCATTCCCTATGCCTTGGTCATAGGTTCTATAAAGTATGCCATGCTGTGTACCAGATCTATTGTATACCCTACAACTGAGTTTGGCAAGGGAGTACAATAGTGATCTAGGAGTAGATCACCGGACAACGGTCAAAATTATCCTTAGTGGAATAAGGATATGTTTCTCGATTATGGAAGTGAAAAAAGGTTCGTCGTAAAGGGTTACGCCGATGCAAGTTTTGACACTAATCTAGATGACTCTAAGTCTCGGTCTAGATACATATTGAAAGTGGGAGCAATTAGCTAGAGTAGCTCCATGCAGAGCATTGTTGACATAGAAATTTGCAAAATACATGCGGATCTGAATGTGGCAGACCCGTTGACTAAGATTCTCTCACAAGCAAAACATGATCACACCTTAGTACTCTTTGGGTGTTAATCACATAGCGATGTGAACTAGATTACTGAATCCAGTAAACCCTTTGGGTGTTGGTCACATGGCGATGTGAACTATGGGTGTTAATCACATGGTGATGTGAACTATTGCTGTTAAATCACGTGACGATGTGAACTAGATTATTGACTCTAGTGCAAGTGGGAGACTGAAGGAAATATGCCCTAGAGGCAATAATAAAGTTATTATTTATTTCCTTATTTCATGATAAATGTTTATTATTCGTGCTAGAATTGTATTAACCGGAAACATAATACATGTGTGAATACATAGACAAACAGAGTGTCACTAGTATGCCTCTACTTGACTAGCTCGTTAATCAAAGATGGTTATGTTTCCCAACCATGGACAAAGAGTTGTTATTTGATTAACGGGATGACATCATTAGATGAATGATTTGATTGACATGACTCATTCCATTAGCTTAGCACCCGATCGTTTAGTATGTTGCTATTGCTTTCTTCATGACTTATACATGTTCCTATGACTATGAGATTATGCAACTCCCATTTGCCGGAGGAACACTTTGTGTGCTACCAAACGTCATAACGTAACTGGGTGATTATAAAGGAGCTCTACAGGTGTCTTCAAAGGTACATGTTGGGTTGGCGTATTTCGAGATTAGGATTTGTCACTCCGATTGTCGGAGAGGTATCTCTGGGCCCTCTCGGTAATGCACATCACTTAAGCCTTGCAAGCAATGCAACTAATGAGTTAGTTGCGAGATGATGTATTATAGAACGAGTAAAGAGACTTGCTGGTAACGAGATTGAACTAGGTATTGGATACCGACGATCGAATCTCGGGCAAGTAACATACCGATGACAAAGGGAACAACGTATGTTGTTATGCGGTCTGACCGATAAAGATCTTCGTAGAATATGTAGGAGCCAATATGGGCATCCAGGTCCCGCTATTGGTTATTGACCGGAGACGTGTCTCGGTCATGTCTACATTGTTCTCGAACCCGTAGGGTCCGCACGCTTAAGGTTTCGATGCCAGTTATATTATGAGTTTATGAGTTTTGATATACCGAAGGAGTTCGGAGTCCCGGATGAGATCGGGGACATGACAAGGAGTCTCGAAATGGTCGAGATGTAAAAATCGATATATTGGACGACTATATTCGGACATCGGAAAGGTTCCGAGTGATTCGGGTATTTTTCGGAGTACCGGGTAGTTACGGGAGAAGCAATGGGCTTTGATGGGCTTTAGTGGGAAGAGGAGAAAGGGCCAAGGGGCTGCTGCGCCCCCCCTCCCCTCTGGTCCGAATTGGACTAGGGAAAAGGGGGCCGGCCACCTTTCCTTCTCCTCTATTTCCTTCTCCCTTCCTCCCCTCTTGGTGGACTCCTACTAGGACTTGGAGTCCTAGTAGGACTCCACATCCTGGCCGCACCAATTGCCTTGGCCGGCCTCCTCCTTCTCCATCCTTTATATACTGAGGCAAGGGGCACCCCAGGAACACAAGTTGATCCACGTGATCTTATTCTTAGCCGTGTGCGGCGCCCCCTGCCACCATAGTCCTCGGTAATATTGTAGCGGTGCTTAGGCGAAGCCCTGCGACAGTAGTACATCAAGATCGTCACCACACCGTCATGCTGACGAAACTCTTCCCCGACACTTTGCTGGATCGGAGTCCGGGGATCGTCATCGAGCTGAACGTGTGCTAAAACTCGGAGGTGCCGTAGTTTCGGTGCTTGATCGGTCGGGCTGTGAAGACGTACGACTACATCAACCGCGTTGTCATAACGCTTCCGCTGTCGATCTACAAGGGTACGTAGATCACACTCTCCCCTCTCGTTGCTATGCATCACCATGATCTTGCGTGTGCGTAGGAAAATTCTGAAATTACTACGTTCCCCAACAGTTTATCGTGGAGTTAATTTCATGCCAAATATAGTACTAATCACATAATAACATGTAAATAATATCCTACTTAATATCCGCATGCACTTAATATACTTCCAATTAACGTGCATTGCACGTACACATTGACTAGTTTGATAAAATGATGGACTATTTGCTCTTTTTCTTATTTTTTTGCAACATGTCTGATTAGTGAAGCAACACTAAAACAACATGTATGATCATTGCAACACCTAAACTTTAAAATTAAACATTGAAAAAAATCATAGCAGGCAAATTTAAAAACACACAAATACCCAATATAGGTAGCCACATGCATATATATTATGTAAAAATGTCAACTTGTATTTTTTTAAAGTCGACATGTATTTGATAAACGAATAAAAAACAAAAAATATTTAAACAATTAAATAAAAAGCCGATAGGGGAAACTCGCAGAAAAAAACGAGTGGAGGCTTCTAAGGGCATGGCCAATGCATGATCCCGAGATAATGCCTCACATGCCATGTAGGATCGGATGTCAGAAAATAGGTTCGGATAAGAAAGCGGGATCCTCTGCAGGAAACGGGTGTTTGGAGAAAAAAAGTACGGTCCGGTGCATAAAATTGAAAAAGTTGAAGTGAAGATTAGGGATGCATGTATAGTAAGAGTCCACTTTATATTCTTTGATGATGTCCATCAGTAGTAGCTTGTATTGGGGAGAAAAATATCAATATAGATACCTCAACTTACTTTTTACTATGAGGCATCTATATTCATATGCTACTATTGTACATACCCTAAAACATGTTTGTAGACAGCACGGCTAGGTGCCGCTCGCCTCGAGTGCTACTAAGGCTCGCCTGCTGATAGCAGAGTTTGGGCTGGCCGAGTATCCACGGCTTGTCTGCTGACATCATATTGCTGTGTGCGTGCGTGCGTGTGCTTTCTTTCTTTTTTTATTCAAATTTTTGTTTCCTTGTTTAACTTTTTGTAAAAAATGTTAATCTCGCATATAAAAATGTAAGTGTGTATAAAAATATATTTTAGATGTATAATAAAAAAATTAAATGTGAATCATAAAAAGTAGAAAACACAATCATGTACATGGAAAATGGTAATCGTATGTACGGAAAAAGTTATATAATCTAAACAATGTTCTTATAATTCACAAAAAAAGAATTCGTCCATTAAACAAATTTACAATATATTCAAAAACTGTTCAGTTGTTTCAAAATGTGTTCAAGAAATTTGAAAAAATATTCGTACACCGTTAATCTTGCATTTGAATAATGTCAACCATCTATACAAAAATGTCTCTATCCTATACGAAAAATGTATATATATATGAATGTATAAAAAATAATAAATACGGAAAATGTTAATAATATGTACGAATATGTCATGCGTATTTACGAAAAACGTGACAAATATAGAATAGCACACATTTAAAAAGAAATGTACATAAAATTTCAAAAAACGTTTATACAAATGTTCAAAATGTATTTTTTATTCAATAATTCCATACATTCAAAAAATGCATGTCAAATTTATTAAAATATTCACAAGTTTCAAAAATGTGTTTGTGACATTTAAAAAAATGTTTTTACAATGTACTAAAAATGTTTTCATAGTTCAAAAAAATAGCATTAAAAATTTCAACATGTAAATGAAAAAATATTGAACATGTATTAGAAAAAATAATTCAAAACATGTTTTCGTAAAAATAATATTAGACATGTATTTGAAAAATGTTCGATAGTTATAAAACAAATGTTTTAAATATATACGGAAAATGTATAGCCTTTTTGAAAGAGGTATACATGTATTGTAAAAATAAAACCAATGAAAAATAACAAAAAAAAACATTATAAAAGTGAAGAAACCAAGAAACCGAAGAAAAACCAGAAAGGAACAAAGAAAACTAGAGTATAAAGAAGAAAAAGAAATGAAAAATACCATGGAGAAAACAAAGAAAACCGAAGCACAAAAGAAGATGAAAAAGAAAGACAGAAACCGGTGATAAAACAAATGAACAAAGAGAAAAGAAAAGAAAACAAAAATAAAATAACGAGAAAGGGGGAAAACAGAGCGACCGAACTCTACTACGATCACTACGAGCCAAAACAAAGCAAACATACTCACACAGCGTTCTACAAAGTGGGATGGCCCGCTACGGAATCCCATAGGTGATTCCTATTAGGAATCTATATAGGTTATATACAGCCGTCGACATGTGTCATCTTCCTACACAATTTCTGACAAAGCAGTGGACGCGCCACCGTCATCGTGGTTAGCCATCTTCTTTCGCCGGACGGTGGCCTGCAAAGCTGTGCTTAGCTTAACTTGGATGTGTTCTCTGGTCTCTTACGCTCTAAACTGTGCCCAGTGGCCTTTTTGCACCTCCCTGCAAGCCTGCAAGTAGAGTGATGGTGTTCCATTAATTCAATTAGGACTATTCGTTGTTAAACCTTCACCTCTCTCAGAAAAATGTTAAACCTTGATCAAATATTCGTTGGATCATAGGAGACAATTGTCTAAGTATGTGCGGTCGCGGGTACACTGCTTTCAGGCCCGCAAAAATCTAGGGGGCCCTTCCCAGTTCCCAGGTATGCAGTAGCCCATGGCTCAAAGCACGTTGTGTCGCTGCGCATGCAGACTGCTCAAAGGCAAAAAAATAAATAAAAAATAGATAGATAGCCCACGATCAGGACATCGTGCTGCGTCTATTTTCGTTGAGCCTTATTCCCCGTCCAAGTTCCAAGTTGCAGGCGCCCGTTATAGGGCATTTTGCTATTGGGCGCCTGCAGCGCTCCCGTGCTGGGCCAGCCCATCTAGAGTTTTTAGCTTTTGTGTGTTTAGATCCGCAAAAAAAAATATCAAACTAGCGACCTCCCTCCTCTAGTTAGGCTAGTCTAACCACCACGCCACCGAGCGTGAAATGTTAAGATTTAACTTTTTCTTCTTTTCTTCTTTCGCTTTTCTTTTCCTTGTTTCATTTTTTTGTTTCCCATTTTCCTTTTTGTGTTTTCCTTTTTTCGTTTTCTGTTGTTTGTTTTCTTCTTCATTGTTTGCAAGTGATTTTAACATTCATAAACCCATAGTTGGGATCATCACCGTATATATCATCATATAAAATACGTAGCTCGTTTCTAACGGGTTCCTTCATCATTTTATTCAACCAATACCTATTAAATCCTACATAAATTCCCCTATTTATCCAATCAAACTCCTCAAAAGCCTCAAGATATAAAGATTGAGATATTTCGGAATGGGGAACTCTCCTCCTAAGATTTTCACTATAAGATTGATAATCCCTAAATTCCAAATGACGCATAGTTTCTTTATCATGGAGGATGTCTATAATTGGAGGGTGTTCAACATCCTTTTTATAGAAAGCAAAAAATTTCCCTAGATTCTTGTATTATAAAATCGAATTCACGCATAAGGATAATAGTGGCAATCTCTTTAGCTATTGGATGATTAATATTAGCAAGTTCATAAAACACTTTTGCAAAGCATGATGAATATGCACAAATTTTCTTTCCGATTGCTCAACAAGCATAACAATAGCATCCGCATAACAATTTGTCTCAAGAAGAATAGATCTTTTATTAATAGGCATGGATCCCGTACAATCAAAGAATTCTTGGATAACACTCTTTCCAATAATATTACCGTCCCCCACACGATAGATTTTTGTTTTGTAATTAGGAGGAGTTTCAGTTTCATGATCCAAAGGACAAGATTCAAGTTTTTCCTCAAGATTTTCAATGATAACCTCCCCAATTTCAGACATGGAGGCAGCAAACAAATCTAGCAAACGAGCAACCAAAAAGCAAGCGAAGAAGACGAACGGAAGAGGGGCAAAGAAAAGGCAAATCTTTTTGAAATCATTTTAGAAGTGGGGGAGAGAAAAACAAGGGGCGAATGGCGAATAGTGTAATGCAAGAGATGAGAGTTTATGATGGGTACTTGGTATGGCTTGACTTGGCATAGATCTCCCCGGCAACGGTGCCAGAAATTATTCCTGCTACTTCTTGAGCTTGCGTTGGTTTTTCCCTTGAAGAGGAAAGGGTGATGCAGCAAAGTAGAGATAAATATTTCCCTCAGTTTGAGAACCAAGGTATCAATCCAGTAGGAGACAACGCAAAAGTCACCGAATACCTGCACAAAAAAACAACAACTTGCATCCAACGCGATAAAGGGGTTGTCAATCCCTTCACAGTTGCTTGCAAAACTGAGATCCGATAGAGATAGATAAATGGTGAAGTAAATATTTTTGGTATTTTTGGTTTATAGATCGGAAAGTAAAAGATTGCAAAATAGTAAATCATAAACTTATATGATGGAAAATAGAACTTGCATGATGGAAAATAGACCTAGGGGCCATAGATTTCACTAGAGGCTTCTCTCATGATAGCAAATAATATGGTGGGTAAACAAATTACTGCCAGGCAATTGATAGAAAAGCGCAAAGTTATGACGATATCTAAGGCAATGATCATGAATATAGGCATCACGTCCGTGTCAAGTAGACCAAAACGATTCTGCATCTACTACTATTACTCCACACATCGACCGCTATCCAGCATGCATCTAGAGTATTAAGTTCATAAAGAACGGAGTAACGCATTAAGCAAGATGACATGATGTAGAGGAATGAACTCAAGCAATATGATGAAAACCCCATCTTTTTATCCTCGATTGCAACAATACAATATGTGCCTTGCTGCCCCTACTGTCACCGGGAAAGGACACCGCAAGATTGAACCCAAAGCTAAGCACTTCTCCCATTGCAAGAAAAACCAATCTAGTTGGCCAAACCAAACTAATAGTTCAAAGAGAATTACAAAGATACTAAATCATGCATAAAAGAATTCAGAGGAGATTCAAATAATATTCATAGATAAGCTGATCATAAATCCACAATTCATCGGATCTCGGCAAACACACAGCAAAAGAGTATTACATCGAATAGATCTCCAAGAACATCGAGGAGAACATGGTATTGAGAATCAAAGAGAGATAGGAAGCCATATAGCTACTAGCTATGGACCCGTAGGTTTGTGGTAAACTACTCATGTTTCATCGGAAGGGCAATAGAGTTGATGTAGAAGCCCTCCGTGATCGAATCCCCCTCAGGCAAGACGCCAGGAAAGGCCCATAGATGGTATCTCATGGGTATAGAAGGTTGCGGCGGTGGAAAAGTGTTTTCGTGGGTGCCTCTGTTGATTTGGGGATATATGGGTATATATAGGCGAAAGATTAGGTCAGGAGGTGCACGAGGGGCCCACAAGGGTGGGGGCGCACCCTACCCACCTGGGCGTGCCCTCCGTCCTTGTGGCTCCTCCGACTTCATCTCCAAGTCTCCTGGTTGTCTTCTGGTCCAAGAAAAATCATCGGGAAGGGTTTATTTTGTTTGGACTCCGTTTGTTATCCCTTTTCTAGGAAACTCAAAAACAAGGAAAATACAGAAATTGACACTGGGCTCTAGGTTAATAGGTTAGTCCCAAAAATAATATAAGATAGCATATTAATGCATATAAAACATCCAAAACAGATAATATAATAGCATGGAACAATAAAAAAATTATAGATACGTTGGAGATGTATCATTTACTCGTGTTAATTACTTTCATTTTCTTCGCCTATATTTCTTGTTGATAGTCTGTATCCTTGTTCCATGTGTATCCCTCCTGTTGCATTTACTTCAGTTTCAGTTATGTTTTACCTCATTCTGTTCCACATGTTTGCCTGTTGCATAACCCTCATCGTAGTTAAACCCATTATCAATCAATCTCGCTCTGTTGTAAATGCTTTCCTCGATGAATATGCCTCTAACAAAGATTACTGATTCAGCGTATCTCTTCCATTTCTCTATTCCTCTACTATATTTGGATTAAGTTTCAAAGTTTTTGTAAGAAAATTTGAATCTCCCATTCACCCCCTCTGGTTGATATACTCTTGGTCCTAACAATTGGTATCAGAGCGGGTACTCCCTGCCTCTGTTTATTAAAGGTCTAACGTCCTTGGAGTTTTGAGTATGTCGCTTGTAGGTAGATCCTTGCACTCTGAAAGGTTTCCCATCTTCGACGGAAATGACTATCTATACTAGAAGGAACAAATGAGAATCAGAATTCAAGCCGTCAACTATGATCTGTGGCAGATTGTGGAGGAAGGCTACACCATTCAGCAACAAAACAATCCGTCCTTTGATGATAAGTAAAATCTGTTGTTGGCTGCTCATGCAAAAGATATCATATGTGGCAGTCTATCTAAAGACATATTCCTTTGGTTTCACCGGCTCAACATTGCAAAGCAAATCTAGGATGCTCTTAATAGTGGTCATGAAGAATTTGTCGCCGATCAGATCCTCACATCAAAGTGCTTCGAGCCATGTTCACTGGTTTCAGAAGCTTGCGCAAGGAAAGTGTTATGGAACTCACTGATTGATTGACAAACATTGTTGAAAGGCTACATCAGCGAGGAATAACTGATATTACTGATAGAGACAAGCTTCTGAGTGCTCTTGATGAATCCTTCGATCTTATTGTGTCTGGAATCAAACAAAGACCTGCCTATGAAAAGCTTCACTATGTTGAGGTCATGACACCACTAATGATTCACGAAGAAAAGATGGATCTGGAAAATGCAGATCAAGAATCTTCTTCGGAATGTGAAGGAGAAATTCTCTCACATTATGGCAGTTCTGAAGAAGAAGAAGATGTCGAAAATCAACACACCATCACTCGAGAACTTGAAATGCTCACACAAAGATTGAGTGATCTAAAGAGACACAATCTTTATCTCGTCAATTATGAAGAATTTCATGCACCAGAATCATCAAGAAGACGATTGCCTCCGAAAGATATGAAGTGATTCAAATGCAAATTATATGGCCAATGTCATTGCTGATTGCCCTGGTTGGGAAGGAAAACCTAGCAGCAGATGGAAATATCTTCACTACAATGGATTCACTCGAATGAATCGTCATACTAAGCTATCAAAAGAAAATGCATTTGCGTCAGCTTCTTCGACGAGACCAGTCACCAACGTGAAAGCCAGAGCAGTCATCGAATCAAATATGAAGAGGATGCCAAGACTGAACAAAGCATACACAGATTTGACAGTAGAATCTGAAGAACAAGCCACCGATACTAATTCCGATGAAAAGATGAATTCTCCAAAAGAATTGGGAGAAGTAATGCATATGTTGCTATTGAATCATCAAAGAAATTCAGCGAATCAGACACTGATGATGATGATTCAAGCGATGATGAACCATTCGCCTTTTGTCTCATGGCAAAATCATCAAAGGATCATGTATCTGCCAAACACCTAAGATCCATGAATGAACGCTCTCCTAAATACATATCTTATGCCAAGCTGGTCAAGATTGCTCAATCTCAACATCATGAACTTGAAATGCTTGAAAGAAATCTCAGAAAAACTGAAGGATTACTGGTCGAAGAGATGGAGAAGAATCAAAATTTGATTGAAGAGCAATATGCTTTTTGATCAACTATTGATAATCTTACCATTCCATATGACTCACTTGCAGTTGACTACGAGAGTCTATCAAATGAACTCCTTAGTAGGAATCAAGAACTCGTGTCACCGAAAGAGGCTCATAATGAACTGGCTTTAGAAAAAGCTTCTCTATTCGCCGTGCAATTTGTTCAACTTCCTGATGGTTTTGTACCCCCATGCTTAACTTGCCTAGAACGTAGCAATGCAGATTCTCATGCTGAAACTTCTAATGTTGTGAAAGAGAATACCGCTACTACTATAAATGGTACCACTAACCCCTCTTTCGAGGATTTTGCTGCACTTGCTGAAGAAAATTGCAGGTTAAGAAGCTTGCTTCAGACTAGAATGCTAAGGAGCCTGAAAGGGCATCAAACCTTATGTGATGTGCTCAGGAAGTCTGTACTTCACAAAAGTCCTCAGAAGGAAGGATTAGGTTTCAAAAAGAAACTGAATGTGGATGGTTCATACTAGACTCCTAAACAATATCCTCGTACTATGTGGATTCGAGCAAATAGTAAAACCCTCAAACCTGAAACTCTACCTGGTTATCTCTCGTCCATTTCTGTTGACACTAACGAGTCGACTGACTCAAATTACAAACTCTTTAAGCAACAGAATGGAAGGTTTTTGCTCGATATGTTGGAACTATGATGCGGAGCATCCCAAGGTCATCCACATGGACCTACCTATGTCTCCCACGACACCACTTGGACCAATGACAAGAGCTCGAGTAAAGGCTATCGAAGATAAGGTGAACTCGCTCCTCTCCGAACTTTCACTTTCTACACACGAGACATGGATACTACCTCAAGCAGAGACCCTATGCATGATCAGGTACTTGGAGGAAGGCCATGGAGCTGCTACACCCAACGGACAAGATGGCGAGAACACCAAGTACAAGGAACAAGAAGAAAAGTAGCCCGGAAGTCACCAGCCGTCGGACGACTGACCCCGACCGGACGACCGACACCTGGAGCATTAGCCAACTGACCAAGTCCTAGCCAGAAGATGCTCCAGCGACCGGACATCCGACGCCGACCAGACGTCTGACACCTCCCAGCTCCTGGATAGCCGAGCAACACCGGGCGGCTGACGCCACCACACCCGAGCCAAAACGTCGGAAGTATGGAAGCCTCCGGACGACCGACGCCTTGGACGTCTGACCCTGACCGGACAACCGACCAGGCCCCAACAGACCCAAAACATCGGATGACCGACCCTGGCCGGATGTCCGATCTCCCGGGAGCCTTCGGACGACCGATGATGGTCGGACGTCTGGCGCCTGTATGTCGCCCGTGTGTTGGGCCGAAGCCCACTTACCCTTTCGTGACTCTACACTATAATAGACCTCCTCCTCCCTCTTTCTAGGGTTAGCATTGGTTTAGCTCATACTTGAGATAGAGCTTTGCTCATCCATACGGATCTACTCCACTGAGAGAGTACGCGGCCTCTACGGAGAAGATCCACCTTGGATTCAAGACCCCATTCATGGGGTGACCCTCAAGGACTCCTCATGGAGATTAATTAGTTACCTCTTGTATCGTCCCTTGTTGGATCTGGATTGTGTATCTCTTTGTGTTTCGAGGATCTAGCATATGTGTGACCGAGTCTTGTTGGTTGAGTGATTTCTCTCGTGCTTTTCCCCTCGTGTTCTTCGTAGGATCCCCTCCATTTTGTGAAATATCAGGAATCTAGGGTTCTACCCTACATCATCTTGGTATCATGAGCCACGTTGATCGCGTATTTGGAGCCCCTAGCCTTTGTTTTCTAGCTTGATTTTGTTATGTTCTTCCCCAATTTCAAAAATCCCCACCAAAAATAGCCCTAATTTTTTTTTGTGATTTGTTGGTGTGATGAAGTTTTGTTGGATTTGATCCATCAATTTGCTTTGCCATGAGTGGATCTAGCTTTCCCCCATCATCTCCACCATTTCCATCCACGAAATTGCTCGAATTCGACCAATTTTGCCATCTCCACCTCGAAAACCTGAGTTCATCCCGTGCCCGAAATCTTAGGCACCGGACGTCCGACTGTCTCCGGATGTCCGACCACCATCGGACGTCCGACCTTCCCTGAAGAAACTGAATTATTTTAGTTCGGCCACCACCACCTTTCCGCATCCACTTCCGCATACGCACTCCAAAACCACCACTCCTTACCCGCTACACACTCCGACACAATTCTGACACATTTGGTTTTGAGATTTGAGTTGTGGTTCATCATTTCCTAGGGTGTTTTGGGTAACTAGGAACGGTTCGACATCGACATCACCACCGCTCATTTTCATCATCGACATCAACTAGTCTTGCTTACAAACAACCAACATCACCGGTAACCTCTATATCATCTCGGTATTGAGGTATATAATCATTCTTTCCATTGCATTGATAACCACCATAGACCATTTTGCGTAACTTACCCATCGAGACTAGCCTTTGAGTATTGCCGGCAACGTGACTTGTGCACATTAGCGATCATACTTCCCATATCATACATACCATATAATCATGGTGCATATCTTAGTATCATCTGTTGTGTCACAAGGTTGTCATAAGCATACACAATTGCTATCTTGGTTCGTGAAGTTTTGCATGAGAAAAGAGCACAAAAGAGAAAGAGCCAACCAAGCTTTTAAGCAAGAGGGAAAGATAAGCAAAGATCTTTTAATCAAGAACCGTAGCATCATACTACATTAAGATTTTTATACTCGATCATCTTGGATCATATCATCGGAATACCATACATATAGCATACTTGGGATAGAAGTTGTTGCATTTTTTTGCTTAGTAGGTTGTGCACAAGTTTTGTATCCGCCTATTGTG